>CM072879.1:9660000-12450000 GCA_036937835.1 Pampus argenteus
GTGCATGCATGTGTACAAGCATCTGTGTGTGTACAAGCATCTGTGTGTGTACATGCGCAGGAGACCTGTACAGAGCACATGTTTTATTGAGCCAGCACTGTCGAGCCACAAGAAAAATCAGGACTGTGCATCTTTGTGAGCAGGTTAATATCACGTGTCTGATGAAGTATATGTGTTAATATATAATACTTTGATTTTTACTAGATAGTACCAGAACTGGTGACTGAAAGAGCCAAATCACAGCTGATGATCCTTGCGCACGTCACCAATGCTTGCATCATATCTCTAGGGATTCAATAGTAGTCTGGCAGCCATTTGGTGAGTCCACCACTTTGGTCCAGACTGATATATCTCAACAACTATGGGATGGATAACCATGAAGTTTTGTACGCACATTCGTGGTCCCCAGAAGTTGACTCCTAGTGACTTTGTTGATCCCCTGACTTTTCCTTTTATGCCACCATGAGGTTGACATTAGTAGTTCTGAGTAAAATGTCTCAACTATTAGTAACAATGGTTAACATTGTGCCTGCTAAACATGCTGATGTGTTGTGTTTACTGTCTTGCCTGTCAATAGACAGATTAATATTCATACAGCACTTGTTTTCAAACGTTCTGTATGAGTAATAATGAATATAGTACCATGAACAGACCATCATTAAGTTATACTAGGATGGAAAGAAGATTTTAAGAAGAGTTTAAGTTTGGTAACTGTTTTATTTAACTGTTTAAATCTGCAGTATAGAGAAGAGTGCATATATGTATACTAAGACGGCTGCACATATTTACCTATAGTTCAGTTCCAGGAACTGTGTATAGACAAGGAAGTTATATTCATTTCGGTAGACTAATGGGTGACCCACATCACTAAGAGGCAAGTAATTATAATATGTGTATAGAGGTCATTCAGGTGTGTGTGTGTGTGTGCGTATGGTGACTACAGGCTACAGGTAGACAGGTTATCAGCAATGTGATCTGTGATCTCCCCAGACAGAAGTCTGTCTATGTCTGAGTGTGTATGTGTGTGTGCGTGTGTGCATATATCTGTGAATTGATTCATGTGTAAATATGCTCTCTCACATGCCTGTGAGTATTACCTGCATGTACCCATGGATACGTGTGTGTGTGTGAGAGAAAGAGAGCATGTCTCAGGGGTAAGCTGAGCCTTGGCGGGGTGAATGGCTCCAGTGTAGGAAGACTTTGTCACAACCCCAGCCTGCTGCCCTTTGAATAAAGCAGGTCAAACAATGCTGACTCCTCCACTGTAAGCCAGCCTCCAGTCAACCTGTTCTTTATTCCACTGACAATAGGCCAGGTCTTAAGTTACGACATACGAAAGCTAATTCAAAGACCTCTTGAAGTCCATATCCCTGCATGTCCATATTTTCTATTCTATTTTCTTATGGTGAATTCAACATGCTTTAACACTTCTCATTTGCAAGTCTCACAGCTAAGTCACAGTGGAAATTTTGTGTGAGTGACAGAACTGGAAGGAACCATAAAGCAATTATTGACTAATATGTTCTGCATGTCACATATAGGAGCAACATGAACATAATGAAATACTGAGCTTTAGCGGTGAGCACCATCCACTGTTCATAATCTAATTGGACATCTGTTTGTGTTTAGATACTGTATGCTCTTCATAGATTGAAATGTAAGTCTCAAATTTTTTGGGATTGTCAGAAGTTATTGAGGAAATCACTGATTAATGATGTTGGTTACTGGATATTTGGAACACCAAACAAGTAAAAAAAAAAAAAAGAAGTTTTTTTCCATTTATGCTCATAAGATGAGTAAATGTGCAACTGCATATGAATCATATTATATCAGTGCACTGTAAATAATATCAGCTGATGTTACTGAGTCTATGACACAGTATCATGATTGATTAATTGAAATATTTGGTAAGAATAAAAGAGTTGCCAGACACAGGAAACCATTATATGTTTTTATAATGTGAATTATATATTTTTTAATAGTTTTTGTTGTAGCTTGATTTTTTTTGTAGCTTGATAACTGTAATAATTAATGAAGACATATCACGATGCGCTCAAAGTGTCAGGTGTAGATAGGAAGAAAAAAAATCCAAAAAGTGTTAATAGGTTTTCAGTTTATTCCAGGCCAAAGCAGATTCAGGAGAAGCAATGTTGTTCTGATTGTTGAACAGTCCACTGTGTTGATATCACATAATACTAGGGCTGTACCTGCAAGCCATCCTTGTAGAGCTGGACTGGATTGAGAGCCAAACATGTTCTCAGGCTTTGGGATGCACCAAGGCAGACAAAGAACAGTCACCTATTCTGTTAATAACATTCTTGGACAGAATTGTAAGGCCAAGGAGTTGAGAGCACACAGTTGAGGTTTTGGTTCCATCACAATTGCATCACTCCTTGCTGATGATGTAGTTCTGTTGGCTTCATCAGGGCAAACCTCCTGCATGCACTGGGGTGATTTGCAGCCATCTGTGTAGCTGTTAGGATCAGTGTCAGCATTCAAATTTGAGGAAAAAAAGCACCTTATGAGTTAAGAGAGAGTTGCCTCAAGTTAAGTAGTCAGCGTATGCATAATGGAGCATGACATGGACAAATATATTAATTCTCTGTTTGCAATCACGAGGATGCTCCCTTGTATTGTAATGGTGAAAAAGGAACTAAGCCTGAAAGCAAGGCTGCTGATTTACGAGTCAATTTGTATTCTATCATCACCCACGACCGTGAACTTTGAGGTTGGTGGCTGAGAGCTCCATCATTCAGAGTAGATCAAGTCTCTTTCCCCTTAAAATGAGCCAGTTGAGGTAGTTCAGGAGTTTGATCATGAAGCTCCCCATGTTCCACCCAACACACTGTAGGAATTATATAGATCCCATCTAGCCAGGGAACGCCTCAGGATACACCAGGATGAGCTAGAGGATGTGGTTGAGGAAAAAAAAAGCGTCTTAACTGTTGGAACATCTGCTTAGTTTGCTGCAAATACTGTTGACATTGGAAAATTGATGGATATGGAATTAAGATGTTTTGTTGTATGCCAGTTCTTACATATTGTTGTATTTACCGTTTTTTAAAAGGGGCATTCAGACAAATTACTGTCAGTTTATTTGTCAGAAGCAGGCCTCTTGTAGCTCTAGGAAACTTTCTCTTTCTAAAGTTTGAAAATGAAGAAATTTTCTCAGTTTGGGCTCAAGACATACATTTTGCATTATTAGAATTGTAAAGTCATGAAATCTTTGTTCTTTCAAAATCCAAATACTGGGAAGTATAATACTAAAATGCTGGAGTACCCCTTTTCTGTGTGCATACCTGTAAATTTTGGCATGGTCCAATGGCATTTAATTAATTAATTAATTAAAAAAATATGTATTTCTTTCTTTGTAGAGGAGTTCATTGTGGCAGCTCAGAGATTTGGACAGGTGACACCCATGGAGGTCGACATCCTCTTTCAGCTGGCAGACCTGTCAGAGCCCCGTGGGTAAGACATGCTCGCGCAGACATACAGGCAACGGTCATCACACATGCACTAGATACCATACAATATATGCATGAATGTATATACAGAGTTATCTAGAAAGGAATCATGTTAGTTTTCATTTAATAACTCACTTTTTATCATGTGAACATATTTTATGTATGACTATTGTTGCTTTTATACATTTAATCATGTCTGGGAGTGTATAAATAATCT
Source organism: Pampus argenteus (assembly GCA_036937835.1). NCBI lineage: Eukaryota > Metazoa > Chordata > Actinopteri > Scombriformes > Stromateidae > Pampus > Pampus argenteus. Next base: position 9,663,682 of record CM072879.1, read on the forward strand.
CTGAGGAAATAATCAGCATTTATATGCATATGATGGCCAAGCAGGTAGGAGGCAAGGTGGCATTCATTGTGTGTTTCACTGAGAAATGGCACAACGGCACAGAGAAATATCTTCTAACAATTGAATTCATACTTAACTCATTATTTTTTTCCAGGTAGTCCAGGAGATTTAGAGAGTAAGTCAATCCCAATCTTACCCCCCAAAGTGCTCCTTTAGCCCCAGGGTCTATACCTCTGAGAGACAAGCGCTTTCTTCCTTCTCAAACTACTCTGCAATGGATCAAAAGAATCAGACATGACTACATCAGCGCCAGAGAATCCTCTTTCAGTCCAAAACCAATTCAAACTCCCATTTATCATAAAAAACGTAATTCCAACACCTATGATCCGTGGCACAAAACAACTGTATGTGTCTCACATTCCACCACTTCCTTTGCGTCTGCCTTGCGGCCCAACCAGTGCAGTTATAATTTCTAACCCTGGCCTGAGACACCACCTGATTATTATTTCTGGGCAATGGGATACTTTAATAGCCTTCTCTGCTGCCCTTGATTGGAGATGCGAGAAATAATAGCCCAAATATTCAGAAGAAAGGAGTCGGGGGTTGGGGGGGTTTGCAGTTCCCTATTCCCTCAGCCTGGGAATCTGGGACTGTCACAGAATGCAATGGAAAGAGGCAGTAGTGTTCAATCCAAAGGATAAATATCTGTTATACTTGGATGAAGGGATAAAGGAATGGGAGTTCTTTTAGATCAGTTGTCATACTCAATCATGCCGAGCACAGGGCTGGTTTTTTTGAATGCACCAATATTTTCACATGAAATGATGGCAAAGTATCTTTAAACGTTGAGCAACTTCAGACTGACAGATTGCGCTTGCAAAGGTCATGGACTTGGTGATGCATGGATGAAATATTATAATGCTCTGAGAGTTTTTTGCAACAGTTTAAAGTTACTTGAAACCTGTCACTCTCTTCATTCTCTCTTCAACAGACGTGTTGGTTTAATGGACATTGAGAAGATCGCTCCGCTGGAGGAAGGCGCCCTGCCCTACAACTTGGCTGAGGTCCAGAGACAGGTACAGAATATGAAGAGCTGTTGATGTGTTTGGTTTCCTCTTCCACATTAGCAGCTCTTTTTCATCTAAGTACATGCTCTTGGGCTAGATGTCACTGTGCAGATGGCTTACATTTATAATTAGGGATAATGATGTCTCCTATTCACAAGTAATTCCTCCCCAAAACCAAAACATCAGTTTGATTTGTGGGTTTGGCATCAATTACACTTTTAGAATTAATTCATGGAGACATTGTTGTAGAGGTAACGTATATATAAGTGGAGAAGGAAATACAGGAGACACAGATCCAAACAAGATTTGTCAGGTATAAAGTGGAACGTTTGCCCCAAAATGCCAGTCAGACAGTTTTTTTTGTCAGCTTTACTTATTTTCAAAGGTTCATAACAGGGTTCGGACTAAGTTGTGTCCAAATAACTTCTCATCATAGATGTGAACCTAAAGAGATTTTCTTGAGAGAAAACACCACTAGACCTTTCTCTGACATGTGGCTGAAGTCTTAAAAAAACATACATACAAAACTCTCAAATCCATGTAAATTAAGACAAGTAAAGCCATCCTCAAGAAATAATAAACCTCAAAAATATGCTTCAAGTTGCAAATAATAGTTGTGAAGAGGCTGTGCAGCAGCTAACCAGAGCAATTTGTAACAGGAACAAAAAGAAAAAAGAAGGACATATGGACATCCAGACAGATGAGCAGAGGGCTGTTTTCTTTCTCGGGCTGTTTGGTCAGAGTTGTGTTGCCTGGTGGGTTCCAGCGCTACAGTGAAGGCTTGGCCAGGCCATATTGGAGCAGGCTGGGGCCAAAGGGGAGCAAGCAAAGGGGCCCAAGACTACATAGACGCCAGTCCCACCACAATGAGCCACTTTAGGCCCTTGTGGTTTGGCCTCAGGGGCTGGCCGCCAGCTAGCTGGAGCTCTCTCTCCTCATCTTTTGCTTGTTCTCTCTATTTCCTTTTTTGATCTACTCTCTCTCCCTCTTCTCTTATTTCTCTACATGTTTTGCCGCTTCGCCTTTTCTCTCTTTATACCCTGTTAACTTGTTCCCTTTTTTTCCATCAAAATCCTGACAGTAAGTATTGCCAAGCTTCATCAGTCTACAGGCAGACAGAGCTGAAGAGGATGACAGAAGTGGAGGAGGTTGTGTAGAAGGCAGGTTTGGGTAGAAACCTCTGGGGATGAATTGTAGAGGGGGGTGGAAGTTCACTCTGACAGGTGGATTTGTTCTTGAGACCTCCACCACCCCCACCCCTCTCTCTCTCACACACACACACACGCATACTTACCACACTCCACCCCCCCTCTCCCCAGGGTCGAGAGGCCAGGGCTTGGCAGACCAGACAAGGCAACAGGTACCTCAGGAGAATGGGGGAGTGTCGCTAATGTTACTCTATGGCTAATGCTGGCTACTAACTGACTACCTCTGCTCTCTGCATAGTGTGGTGATAATCACTTTGATTCCTTGATTTCTAACATCAGTCTAAGTGAGCAATAGAAAGTAGCAAATATGATAACAAAAACACCTTTCCATTTGTCCTTAGTTTCAGGTGGAGAAATGCAATAAATAACTTTGCCTTTGAAACCGCACCAGTTCTCCTGGGTATACCTGCACACAGTTATTCAAGGTAATTGACAGGACGGTTGTTCCAGGCGTCTAGGAGAACTGGCCACAGTTCCTCTGTGGATTTAGGCTGTACCAGTTGCTTCTGTCTCCTCTGATGGTGGTGAGATCGGGACTCTGTGGAGGCCAAACCATCTGTTGCAGAACTTGTTCTTGTTCTTGTTCTTGTTCTTGTTCTTTTTGATGAAGATAGTGCTTTACGTTTGAGGCCGTCATGCTGCAAAATACATCTGGGACTGATCAGATGCCTCCCTGATGGTTTTACATTATAGATAATAATCTAAACATCTAAAGTGCCTGCAAGTTTTGCACAGTACTGTATAATTACATACAGGAGTCAGATGGGACAAGACATACTCAAAGAAATTGCTTAACCAGGTTGGTGCAGGGCTATAGCGGTTTATATTAATTAATACTTTAATAATCATTTATGCATATCTTGTTAATTTAAAAAAAAAAACAGAAAATATTCATACATTCTGTATTTTCAACCTTAACTGAAAATGCGACACACATCTCTTGCAGTAGAGCAATAGAAATGTCATCAACAGTAGCTTCTAGTTTCAAAGTTCACTAATTCTGGCAGTTTGAACTACTAATACACCACATGATCACTTGTGCAGGGCTTTGTGTTGCATTCACTCATTATTGTATCTTAATATTATGTTACAGTATAATTTAATATAGAATGTATTGTTGACATATTAAACTATCATTGTCATCTATGACACATTTTAATTTATTCATTTAGAAATTGAAAACATTTACTTTTCTTGTTGACATAATTTTATGCACAAACATCCATCATGAAACTAGGACTTGTTGTCAAGTATTGTGTAACAAATATGACATATGATTGTATGACTTTATTGATTGATTGATTAGCATGCAATTTAACCTACAGATCTGGTGAATTAAGCGTGTGGCATGCAAGTTTACTGGGAAACTGAGACATAAATGTCTGAAATAGCTGCTTGCCTTGTCTCTCTCCAGTTGCTCTGTCTGTTTTTGTTTGTGATATTCAACAGATCACTAAACTCTAATGTCTTTATTGTCTCTTTTCTTCTGTGCAAGCAGCAGTTGGGCAGTGATGGCTCCCGCCCCGTCCTCATCCAGGTTGCAGAGTCAGTCTACAGGTTCGCCCTTGGCTCAGTGGCAGGGGGTAAGAGTCACACCCCATTGGCTCCCTGCATACCTTCATCCCACCACCCACCTCACCTACTTGCTTGCCTGCCTGCCTACCTGCCCCCCGCCCTCTGCTGTCCTCATAAGAAAAGGGTGAGAGAGAGAGGACAATGGCCCCTCTATTGCCTTTTCCTTTGCTTACAAGAGCAACGGTCGCTCCCCTGCTTAAAGAGGAGTGCTCCCTCTCTTTCTTGTTCTAGCTCAATCTCTATGTCTTTCCTTCTGTCTGCCATCCCTCTCTCTCACTCTGTCCTGTCTCTCGTGTCTCTGCGTGCCATGGGAAAACCCTCTTTTGTGGATTCTTTTGTACCTGTGTGAGTGATCAGAAGAGAGAGGATAAGGGTGGGGGTGAAGGGTGGTGCCCAGACCTTGTGTTTGGCTTCAGACTCCCCACTGTTTTTTCTGCTCCTACTCCCTTCCTCCATTCCTCCCTTCTCCTCCTCCTCCTATCCCAAGGGAGACAGCTTAATAAGGAGGTATAGGTCTGCCATCCCTTCTTCTCTCTCAGTCTCTCTCTAATTAAGTCTGTCGCCTTGGGTCGGTTCTTTTTGTTTGTGTCCGTCTGACGGGCCAAAGACACCAGGACTGAAAACATTTCCTTCAATGTCTTTCTTAACATTACCCCTACAGAGTTCCCCTTCTACCTCCCCCTCCTCGACCCCCTTTTCCCTCTTTCTCCTTAAAGGGTCAGTACACCTAAATTACAAAAAAACATTCTGTCACTAATCTCTTGTCTATCCAGACATGTTTTGCTTTACTATCCCAGACATCGCTTCCAGAACCAATGTCTCAATTACTCCTGATAATACACTGAATATGCTGTGAACAGTTTTCATAGGAACTACTATTTAATCTATATTTCTAGCAGGGCATTTCCAAATAGTTTGTATGGAAATATTTTCAAAAATTGTAGTGTGCATTTGTAGCATTTTGTGAACAATTTAAAGTAATACTCATGGATGGCATGGATAATTTATGGTAATAATAATAATAATAGTACTCGTACTGAAGTGTTTAATTGAAAATAAAGATGTAGGCACACACGTGGGAAAGCAATGCTGGTCAGAGGAATAATTGAATATTTTGGCAAGTACACTTACAGTGTTAGTGTAGGTATAATACAGGTTAGATGAGAAGATTCTCATTCAGAGCCACGCTAGCTGTTTCCAGTTTTTATGCTAAGTTACGATAATCACCTACTTTCTGTAGTTTCATAGATATAACAGTGGTATCATGCAGATAATATCTAAATATGTTTCGTTTTATTTTTGGTAGCTGTGGGTGCCACAGCAGTATACCCCATTGATCTGGTGAAGACGCGCATGCAGAACCAGAGGAGCAGTGGCTCACTGGTGGGAGAGCTCATGTACAAGAACAGCTTCGACTGCTTTAAGAAGGTGGTCCGCTACGAGGGCTTCTTCGGGCTTTACCGAGGTCAGTATGCTTAAACACAAATCCAAAGTACAATGTTTATATATCCACATACCATAAGCAGAATTTATCCCGCATCAGTAGCTGGAATGTACACTATGCATTCACTATAATGCACCAAAAGTACTTCATCATTTTTCTAGCTATATAGAAAATCATCCATCAATAGTATTTCCATGATTGTGGTGACTACCATGGTCATGCTAGAGAGCTATGTACAAATGTAGGTTTAACATACTGTCAGTACATATCATTAATTTAAGACAAAAACATTCCCAAATGTGTATTTACAGACACAAAAACAATCCACAAGTGCTCAAATCCACAAAACGGGTTTTGAAATAAAGACCTGAGATGAGAGAAAAGAAAGAAGCGAGTAGTAGGGACAATAAAAGAGACGGGAAGGGAGATGAGAGGAGAAGGGAAGAAAAGTGTAGGGTGGACAGGAGGGCGGTGTGAGTTCACCTTTCTGTTGACCTGTCTCCTTTGAAGTGATTACCGGTAGGCTGGGGACAATGAACGTCACACGCAAGCGCACATACCTTTAGGCCTGTGTCACAAAGTTGATGTCGCTCATCTGAACTTACACACTCATATAAACACATACAGTCTCCGAGCAGACGCACAGGTATGCAGCATGCAGCAACTACTTGGGCATGCAGGTATGCACATACCAGGGCACGACATCCTCAGTGACTACCTGCCCTGTCTTCTGACACAGGGGTTAGTGTGTCTGTGTCTGTATTGTTGAGGTCTTAGAAGAACTGAAAAAAAGAGGACTTCTGAAACGGTAGCAGGCTCTTAAAATCTCTTCATTTTGATTGACAGCACTGGGCTCCTGAGAGGAAACTTGAATGCTTGAATTTCTGTGGGAAACACAAAGGCCATCAAGAATGGGAAAGGCTTCACAGACACAGCAACAGACAGGTCTGGCTCCAGATAGATGGCCAGACGGGTATTATGACAAACTGTAGTTATGTAATATAAGTTGAAAGTGCCTTCACTGTCAGAAAAAATCTGCTTAGGGAAGAATTAGCATCCGAAAAAACTGAGAATCGTTTTTATCGTTTGCATGTTGAGTATATGATGATGTGTGTATGTGGTGTTACTACACACAAACTACTGTAGATTATTAACTGTATGTGTTTGTATGTGTGTGTCTGTGCGTCTTGCCTTGGGGCTGGGTAGGGGGCCAAGTTTCATTGTGCTCTGTTTTGATTATTTTGTTTATTTTTATCCGGCTCTGGGTTGTAATTGAGGTCTGCGTAAACTTTTGGTCGGTTTGTTTTATACTCTGCCCTTTTTTCCTATTCTGGGAAGCAGTTTCTCTCTCTTCATCCACTCTTTACCCCTTCTTCTTCCCTCTCCTGTTGCCACTCTGATGTCCCCACACTCCACATCAGTAGATTTTATTAGCGTCTGTGGGATCTGCAGGGTCAAACGCATGCAGTGGGAAGCTACACCTCATGTGCAGTGTGTGGAAGTGGTATATGTGTGTGTGCGAGTGTGTGTTTATGCATGAGCGTGTGTGTGTATGTGAGAGTAGGGGGACCACAGCACTCTTTTTTTCTAATCATCTCGTCATTTCCTAATGATAGGTCTGGTACCACAGCTACTGGGTGTGGCGCCCGAGAAAGCCATAAAGCTCACAGTAAGTCACTGCATTAGCAAGCACGCAGACATATGCATGCACATTCACCCAGACAGAGATCCACACTGTTCTTCTATCGTTTTGATGTTTCATACACATTTTATCTTATCATAGATATCATACATACACAACACACATGGATGTGAATGTGACCATGTAACCACAGGACAGTCAGCGACACTCCATTGTACCTGCATCTGTTAACTGCCCAACAGGCTACTTGATGAGAAGTAAAAAATGTAATATATGTAGCTTACATCAGTCATACTTTCTTGTTACAACCAATACCTGATAATGTTTAATGCTTGTTAATAGCACACATTTAAAAACAATCATTGTGTGTACACAAAATGTAGTCAATAGTAAAATGTTGTATTACTATCCTACATAAAACATTGTATACTGCCTTTATATTTATATCATGTTCTACTAGGCCAGTTTTAAATGTGTTAGTCTTTGCATGATATTATACGTTTTGTGCTTCCAGGTGAATGACTTTGTACGAGGAAAGACCAGGCAGAAAGATGGCACAGTTCCTCTGGCTGCTGAGATCCTGGCTGGTGGATGTGTAAGTCTCAAATCAGGTTTTATGTTACTGTCAGATTTCTTTGTGAGCACTGATTGACTGGATTGTACAATATGCAGCTAACGTGGAGAGTTAGGTCATTAGTCACAACTTGGGGGGAGAAAAAAAAAAAGATTGCATTTTGGATACATAAATACTTAATATTCACACTCAGTGAACAAAAGTGCTATTTGGAGTCAAGGGCCTTAAGAATTGCAAGCAATAAGGAAAATCTAAGGTACTCAGTGTCCTGTGTATATTATGTACACCCAGTGTAATCTACACCCAGGGATAAAATGCATTGGTGGCAGTCATGAAATAATAAAAGCTTTTTATTATCCGCTGGGGCTGTCTTGGATTTTTCCACATTCAGAATTTAAAGAGAGAATGAGTTTTTTTTTAAATCCTTATGACTCAAAAACAATCTGTGCATTTAGCAAAGACCTTATATAAAACAATATTATAAGCAGACCTCCTGCTCTGAGACAGTTCCACTTCTGGTACCATAATGGTACCAAGACATTTGGCTTTTTGTGTGATTCCAACTATTAACCTTTTTAAAGGTTTTGGCGTTCACAGCAAAACTGTCAAATCCAATCCAGTCTAATTTTATTTTGTGTGTACAAAAAATCAATTGTAATACTACGATAAGGGCTGTGTCTGAAATCACTTCCTCATCCACTCACTCAATACTCCCTGTATAATGAACAGTGAGCAGTACATTTTTGACAGTTATCATCTTTTTGCGTCATCACTGATATCACAGATGTAGAGTACAACAGTAATTTTTGCAACTGTCAAATGCATTGAATTATGGGATTGCTAGTGGAAAATAAGCAACAGTCAACATTACAAATATGTTCAGGTAACTATCATAGAAGACCAAAGATACCAGAAAATAATCATTTGTATTATATTATATTCGTCAAGACTTTTAACTATTTTTGTTAGAAATGACTAAAAACAATGAATAATAGTTAGCGATTAATTATCTGTTGATAAGCAATTAAGTAATTAGTTCACATTGCATTGGTGCATTAAAGTTGACATTTATGCATGACACTTATATGCAGCTTAAAGAGAAATCAGAAGTACATAATGTATAGAAATGTAATGTGAACTGCTCTTAACTGTAGACTATATGTCAATATGTCTACTTCTTTATGTGAATTCTGAATTAGTAAAATAATTTTACTCAAATACTCAACATTACATATTTTAGTGTTCGCCTTTTTCTTCCATAATAACCCAAACATGTTGCCTCTCCCTTTCTATCTATTCATCATCATCGTGGCTCTTCAAAGTGCACTCTGCTGAAATGATACTGTGAAGTACACAGACAGTGTATACAGTACTAAGGCAGCATACAGCCCTTAACTATGTTTACCTGTTTTCTAAATGCCGCCTCTCTGACAGTTGAGCAGACAGACATGGACCTGTTCGACGCCAGCAGTCACTGTTTGTTGATGGAACATGTAAAGATTACACATGAAGGAGCAAACGTGCATACTGTACATGTTTTCAGGAGCATGTGCATGTGTGATATGAGCATACAGGTGCATGGACACAGACACACAGATGCGCACACATGCACGCACACACAAACAAGAGAGGAGATGAAGATTGAGAGCGGCTGCTACCTGAGACCCCCCCAGTCTGTTACCTGTTTCCCTCCCATCATAGGTTTTGATCACTGAGCTGTCACAGTCTACCCCCAACGCATGTATGCACACACACACACACACACCAACCCAGCTTTAGCCGGAGCAAATGAAAGAAGGTCTTTCACTCAACCGTCTTTTGATGCTGATCACTAAAGGAAAATATTTCAGGATACACAAGTCATTATGGGTTTAGGCCCACTCAGGCACATTCAATTGACCTTATTAGTTCTGGGAATATGTTTGAAAACTGTTCTAGCACAGCATATTTGCAGGTCTGTTCTGGGTAGCGAATTTGTTTTATGATAGACAAAGAGTACAGCGCTGCAACTACCAGAAAGGTAATATACTGGAGACATAATGTGCACTGTGCTGGGTGTGAAAAATAGTGGTTGCCTTTTTATGCAACCCATATGGATTCAGAAGCAGAACCATAACAGAAGCAGAGGGAGAGGATAAATGTAGAGGAGAGGAGTGTGGATGGATGGATTTTTCCCCTTTTCCTCCGTGAGCCATCGTGACAGCTCCTTTCATCCTGGCTGAGGCCCCGGTGTTAGTGCTGGCACTGCACTCTGCCTGCCACTTTATCTTACACACACACCCGCACATACACGCACACACAAGTCGAACCCTCCTGAACTGTGTTTTAGCGAGGCTCCAGCCACAGCACATGAAATCTGTTTATATCATTTGGTAGCTGTGAAAGTGTTGGTTTGGACCACAGTGTCAGCCTCAGATCTACAGTCTATAAAGAAGACAGAATGAAAGGGAGAAAAACAGAGAGAGCAGGGGACTAGTAATGTTACGTGAACACTTTTTTATTTCAAGCAGCTTCTTTATCTATCTTTATCTTTATATGCTCCTCTCATCTTTTCTGTTCTTGCTTTTACTGTCTTTCTCTCTGTCTTTGCTCTCTTAAATATACTCCTCTCCTCTCCTCTCCTCTCCTCTCCTCTCCTCTCCTCTCCTCTCCTCCTCCTCCTCCTCTCTCTAGGCCTGTGGCTCAGCACGATTAAGCTCCAGTGTAGGTTGCCAGTTTCTAATGATTATTTGGTAAGAATGGCATGCTCCGTTGACTGAGCTGGCTGGATGCTTATCTGGCAGTTACTGGCCATTTTAGGACTTAAGTTACACAAAATACTTACCGGTTCATTGCTGAAAGGAGGAGTGGTGTAAGTCTGAGAGTATGGTTTAAGTCTTTGTAATGACTTTCCTATTCAGGCCTGACGTGAATTATAAAAACATTATCAGAGAATCTAGCACACACACACAGACTTGGACATGTAGCACGAAGGCCGTTCAGCACAAATAAAGGTGTGATTGTTAGTTATGGATGGTAGATAATGTTTTTAGCTGGCGCTAATGTGTTGTGTGGCTTTGAGTGCATGGTTTGTGTGCATATGTGTAGTTGTTTTGGAAGGGTGGGCGGATCCTCAAACTTTACTAAGCTTTTTCTGCTCTCCAACAAACACACACACACACACATAGCCAGGAGCTGTGAGGCGTGCATAAGGTACTGACGTCCCAGGTTTTTAAGGATCACCTTGCCTTGTAATTACCTGGGAATCATCAGAGAGCTGCCGACACTGTCACTCTATAATCACAACCCTCAACCTCTCTGCCTCAACCTCAACCTTCCCTCACGTCTCTTGTTGTGAGTACTCCTCTCTCTGTTTCTGTCTCACTATCTTTCTCTCTCTCATTTAGCTCTCTGTTTATTTGTCTGAGTCTGTCTTTTCTCTGTTCTCAAAGTTCGTTTCCAAGTTATTTTCCACAGTCAAGTAGGACAGTGACTTTGCACTGTCGTTTTATCCCATGTAATTGTCAATTCATGTCTCTGAACAATGTTGTTGTTTATGTTGTGACTTTCCTTGAGTAAACAACATCTCATTAGTATCCAATTGAAACAGCCAACACTGCTAGGTGCCTGAGCCAATAGCCTCTTAATGCTCGCACTATTAGCCAGCATGTAATCAACATGGTTATTTCCATAAAACAGGTCATAAAGAGTTAGCTGTGAGATGTAGCAGCTTTGGAGCAGCAGCCCTCCTGCTATTCACAGCCTCTTGTTGGGTCTGGAAGGGAAGCCGAAGCCCACTATGTTATTTAACAGTGTTATTTAAAAAGCAGCTGCACACACCTTCAATCAGACGATTATGATTTCTCTCTCTCTCCCTCCTCCCTCTCTTCTCTTAGGCAATATATGGTAACACTCAAATCTGAGGGACATCGAGCAAAAAAGAAAAAAAAGCCCATGTTGCAGATTAGTGCTCGATGCCTTCCCGTAAGGAGAAAACGAGCACAATCCATCATTCATAACGAAGCAACTGAAAGATTTGGGAGGAAGAAATAACAACAAACAGACCAGGCCTATTTAAGACAGAGATGGTGCCATGGCAACCGATTGCTATCTAATTGCGATGTGCTGCCCTTTTGCGTGTAGTTATAGTAACCACTGGCAACCGTAGCGAGAGAGACAATATTAGAGAAGATGAGAGAGATTGTTTGAGAGGAGGTCAAAGAAAGAAACAGAGTGACAGAAAGAGAGACAATACTCAAAGGATGGCAGAGAAAGAGACTGACACAAACAATGAAAAGGAAAGTTGAAGACAGAGCAGAAAAATTCCACAAATAAAAAAAAATCTTCAAACATTGTAAACATTTCTCAGTGTTTAGAAGAATCCTGGAAATGCTGTCAAGTTCTCTGACTAGACACTGTTAACCGTTTGTCTTGCCACAACTCTACCACAGCTACCTCTCATACTTAAAGCCCTGCCAACCTGAAAAAGCAAAGAAACCAGTCTGAACTTGCCACAGTATTGTTGCTCTCGCTTTACAAGTACAGGTTTTGAGAATGATGTAAAGTGAGAGGTTAGACAGAAGTTAGTGTCCCCGCAGGGTTTGTGTGATAAAGACAAACAGCTGACAGACTTGACTGCATCATCTGGATTCCCGGTACCCTCCTGTACTCTCCTCCTCTACATGTTTGTTTTCCAGATGCTTGCTGAGGCTGCAATACTGTTCAATTCCAGCATCACTTGGTAATATTGTGTACAAATAGCAAAATAGTTTCATTTTCATGTATCTTGATTTTATTATATTGTTTATTTTCTTGAAATGAACACTTTATCTTCCAAGTTGAGACAACACGCATAGATCACACATTAAACAGGTGAAATTAATATTGAAATTGGCTGTTCCAAGTCCATTTCTTTCTTCGTTCTGTTAATTGTTTTCATTTATTTTCATTTTATCTTGTCTTGTTACTCCAGGCTGGTGGCTCCCAGGTGATCTTCACCAACCCACTGGAGATAGTAAAGATCCGTCTGCAGGTGGCAGGAGAGATCACCACGGGACCGAGGGTCAGCGCCCTGTCTGTCATCAGGGACCTTGGCTTCTTCGGACTTTACAAGGTGGGAAACACTGTTGGAGTCAGAGATGCCCGTACAAATCATCACACACACAATGCAACTAGATCAGACAGATTCATGTCTTTTTGTACCAGATGCTTATATTGTAGTGGTTGCTGATGTGGAGCTGTATTACTCATTGAATCTTCACTGGTTGTGTGACTCTGTGTCTGAGCCACACAACGCGGAGATGCTTGTTTCATCAGGTGGACCATGGGCCATCAGTCCACACATACTTTTTCATTTTGTCTGTGTCTCAACTAATTTGTAAGGATGTCGAAATAATGGTGCGAGATACATTGGAGGATACTGGGCATTGACGTTTTTTTGATGATGAAAAGCTTGGAAAGTATACAGAACTGTATTCAGGTGGTTTCCCATTTGAAATAGAAAATTGCATTTATCATTTATCTTTAACTCAAAGCCATAATAGATTGTACGTTATCCTGAATTCACGTTTGATTTGTTTTAACTCGGTTAATAGTCAAATTGTTGCCAGACGTTTCAATATCCACTCTATTGTATTTTCATCAGCTTCACAACAATCCATTATTTCTCATTGCTGTTATGACTAAATTGTATGTGATTTTTCTATTAACTATTGTGCAATTATACATATTACGTACCCCACATCAGATATCATTTAAATCAACAATTCTATGTGGTCCTCTGTTCAAGAAAAAGAAAAGGCACAATTTATGCTAAAAGCTGTATTTAACCTTAATTGCCATAATTGGTATTTTTCAATGGCACAGGGCTAAAAATTACAGAGCACTGAACATATTAGGGTACTCTGATATTACGTACACCCAACACATTGTAAATTAAGCGCGAAAAGAATATAATCATATTAAGAGCTAATATAGCAATACTGTTATTGCTATAGAAATATTTTCTTGGTACCACTGATCTGAGAGCACAACCACACATCAAACTTTTTCTATATATATGTGTGTGTGTGTGTGTGTGTCAATGAGCAAGCTGTGGCTACCGCTAACATTAGCTTCTTAACTGGCTAGACAAGGACATTAGCCCTCAGGGTGAAACACAGCCTAATGTCTAATTAAATTACATAAATTAGTCCTAATGGAGCTCGGCAGGAGAGATTCTGCTTCAACTGTAAACACAATCAACTGTGAAAATGTCAATCTCATACCTGTGGTTGTATTAATTTGCCTCATTTTACTTAAATAAGATGATTTTGGTCTGTGTTGTCAAGTTCTAAATAGAGAACAATCTTTGGCTACACTGGACCCTCATCACTTTATGTTTCAGGGATATCTGTGTGCTGTCTCTGTCTGTCTGCTGGTGGAGCCACCTGTCAGCACAGACAACTTCCATGTAAACCTTTTGGTTCTGTTAACAAGGCTGTAAAAGTATGTGGAGTCTCTTCTTGTCTCTTGTCTACCTGCCAACTTGTTCCTGTGTGCGTGTGTGTGTGTGTGTCCCAATATAACTATTGTCTCCAGTCAAATGCTGCTCAGTGCTGTGTTACCCATAAGAGTGTGTGTTTAAACGTGTGCATGTTCGTGCACACACTTTCGCGCTTGTGTCCTGCTCCGTGCACAGTGAGGAGACAAAGTGCATTGAGGAAGCCATAGTGGTGGAGGTGGGGAGGTGGGGAGGAGGAGACGAGCTCCAGCCTGCAAGCCCCAGACGGGCTGGCTCCGGAGGGGCTGCACCCAGGCACAGAGCTGCCTTTGTCAGGGTAATTATCCTGACGCTCACCCTCGCTGGTGGAGCTACTGGTTAGTAGGGTGGCTAACACTCTAGCGCCACCATTCATCACTGGGGGAAAGTTGTCATTGTAGGAATGTGGATCCAGATGATGTTTCATGAATATGAAGTCATTGTATTTAAGTAAATCAGAGATGTGAATTTGTTTGTCTATTCTCACTAAACTAAGTTGTGCGTTTCATCTTGGTACAAACACAAGATTCATGTGGATACATTTGCATACTCTCTCTGGGTTTATTCTGCCAGTGCATTACCATTACCCTGATATTAAGGCTTCTGGTCTCAGTCCCTGTGACACTGCTTGTCTGTTTCACCATGATAGAATCTCCCAGCTTTCAGCAGCACTCAGGCTCCAGCCAGCGAACAGGAGAGACAGACAGACGGACAAGAAGTGCCAGAGGAAAGAGAGGGAAAGAGATAGCCTAGGTATCTGCCAATCCTATGTGTGTGTGTAGGAACCAAAGGATTATCCCATAGGAGTTAAATGAAGCCTGTCCAAAACTGGGAGACCCTGCCCAGCTCTTTAAACGCCTTCTGTTGACTGTAGTTGCTGTATCAAGAAGGTGGCAGCAGGCCAACAGGCTTGAAATGCAGCAGGAAACTCAATAGGCTTGATGATATAGTGTTGTTTACAGTGGCAGACAAGGAGCCATCTTCATATCCTCTCCCCCACCCTAGATTTATTTCAGTCAGCCAGTCTGTCTTTTTTTTTTTTTTTTTTTTTACTTGGTTTTGGAGCTGCCTATCTCACCTGCTGCTGAGTGAGTGTTTGCGTGTGGAGACACATGAATTGTCTGGCATGTTGTGGTTGATATTTCACGTAACAGTTCCAGGAGTCTTTTGGAAGTAGATCTTTCGCATTTGAGCATCTGGACAGTTGATGTTTCATATTGTGGCTAGAGAAAAAAACAATTCATCTTTAGAGAGCTCAGCCAGCAGTCAAGCTCCATCACTCTTCCTCTGCTCCCTTTTTGTCTTTGTTGTCTCTTTCTGAATTCTCTTTCCCAGTATTATGACCTGAAATATCGCTATTTGTCTTTCTGTCAGGGTTCCAAAGCTTGTTTCCTGCGAGACATCCCCTTTTCAGCCATCTACTTCCCCTGCTATGCCCACCTCAAGGCTTTCTTCACCGAGGAGGATGGACGGATAGGGCCAGCCAAGATGCTGTTGGCTGGAGCTCTGGCAGGTAAAATACTTGACTCCTCCTGAATTTATACTCTAGCCGACAAAGGACAGAGAATAAGAATTAACATAAGATTTGTAAATTGCATCGTATTTTATTTTTGAATATTTACTTTCTTTATTTCTGAATAGGTAGTGCACTATAGAAATCTACATTATTCCTCATTACATTTGATTTTTACTGCTTAAAGTTGTAGATTATGGCGGTAACGTTCACTTGAAAACAAGAATTTTGGCATGAAAAATGTCTGACCATCCCAAGTGAACCAAAGTCAGCTTCAGTCCCTTCAGTCAGAGCCTTGAAGTTCACAAAATGAAATCTTTGGAACCAAGTGTGAGAGCAGGTCTCACTCTGCTCTTGCCTCAGACCTCCACAGGCTGCAGTAACAGTAGCAGAGCTCAGAGTTTGGAAGCCAGGCAGCCTCTGACCGCAGGCTCCATGGCGGTAGCTGCTAATTAGAGCGCTGCTCAGTGATTGGGGGGCTGGGGTTTTGGAGCAGGGAAGCGCTTCAGATGTCTGCCAACCAGGCCAGTGGGGAGACTTTCCAATCCTAATATGTTGTACATACACATACACACATGCATGTGAGCGCACACACTGACACAAACTGCCTGTGTGCATGCTTTATGCATATTCACCCAGTTTTAATATGTGATTTATTCTAAAGAAAACATTAATAATAGCCCAGTACTTCCTGTCAAGTTAAAAGGCCTTTGAACATTTGCATAAAAAAATGTAATATTTATTTTGAATCTTCAGCGATGTGTCAGCAGCAGCGCTCTCTTTTTGATGCAGAGGCACAGCACAACACGGAAAAATCATAAATTCTTTCTCCTGCCTTTGTTTTTCAGTTTGGGTTCTCTCCGCAAGACTAGTAGCCACGGCCCACAGACTCCGAGCTGAAATGTGCTCCATGATTTCTTTTTTTTTTTTCGTCACTGCGACACATTTATCATCCGTCTTTCACATATATTTATCAGCGGTTTCAGCATTCTGGCAATTAGTGTTTTACAGTCAGCACAGGAAATTGAATTATACGCTCGGTTAGTTCAGCATTATTTAGTCAGACTTTACACTGGTCTGTGAAGAACATAGTGTTGGCCATCTTTAACTCGCATTAGCTCTTTATATAAGTGAGAATTATGCAGGGAGGTTTTGGCTTTATTAGCTGTAAGGAATCGTCAATATCCCGACAGCTACAGTGCTGGTCTCATAACCATGAAATCTGTTATAAATAGTATTAATGAGGCCCAGGGAGAAGCCTTTTACTCTACAACAGCTCTGAACTGTTCAAGACACTTGAAGACATCATCTTTGGAAATTGTGTTAGATTAGATGATCCATAGATGAATTGTTAATGAAAATAATATTTACTTGCAGTTAAGATTTTCATTTTATAAGCTCAGATCGCTTGTTCTTTAATATTTCTTTTTGTCTCAATGTCCAAATATTTTCTCAAACTTCTCAAAAACTACAAGAAATGTCAGAATCTGATTTATTGGCCAAGTATGTTTATGCATGCAAGAAATTTGATTTTGTTTTGTGGTGGTTCTCAGTGTAATTATACACAGTTTCAAGAAGACACAGTGATACAGCCAGAGCAAAGACAACAAAGCTGAACATAAACACGTTATGCACGTACTAGGTACCTCATTCCTCTCCTCTCCTCTCCTCTCCTCTCCTCTCCTCTCCTCTCCTCTCCTCTCCTCTCCTCTCCTCTCCTCTCCTCTCCTCTCCTCTCCTCTCCTCTCCTCTCCTCTCCTCTCCTCTCCTCTCCTCTCCTCTCCTCTCCTCTCCTCTCCTCTCCTCTCCTCAGTTCAGTGCAGGTGGTCAGTCTCCACCCGGTGCCAGACTGCTACCTAATGCTGAGTTGATCAGGCCCGCTGAATAGCTCGTTTGGCCGCTACAAAAAAACCAAGAAGTCAGAGTAAATCGTCAAGAGGGCAGTTGATGGTAATGACCAAGCCATCAATGATTGAGCCCATTCATGGCTGAAGTGGATGGAGTGGGGGCTTTGCAGTCACTCCCTTCAGTCAGCCAGTCACTTTCACAGGCACACGGGGCACAGTGTGCATTGCTCTCATTACCGTCCATTGTCTGGCCCCTTTCAAACGGCTGTAAGAAAAGTGGGAGAGAGAGGAAAGGAAGAAAAAAGGTAGAGATTAAATAATGGCCTCGCTGGTGGTATGGATTGGCTGATGGTGAAGTGATAGGAACTGGCCCCTACTTGTGTATAGTGTATGTAACGTGGCAGACTTGCTGCAAGATGGTCAAGATCTGAGATGACGTGTTTTAAAAGAGCGAACAAAGAACGATAAGACCACTCTATCAGATGCAGACGATATGCAAGGTTTCAATCGATCGCTGATGGCTGCTTTCAACAAAGCATCTAATTTGTTGGCGACTGATTTTAAATGTGTGTGCTATTTAGAATCAGACACATCAGACTGCTTTAAAAATACAAGTAAACAACTCTTGCGCCCTTCTCCCCAGGCATGCCAGCAGCCTCTCTGGTGACGCCGGCAGACGTGATCAAGACCAGGCTGCAGGTGGCGGCGCGTGCCGGCCAGACCACCTACAGCGGCCTGGTGGACTGTTTCTGGAAGATCCTCAGAGAAGAAGGACCCAGAGCTTTCTGGAAAGGAGCTGGAGGTACATGATTCCTGATGTGATGATAAAAAAGAACAGCTGTCATGATCATACATGACATCAGGCATCATTTGCACACTTTTCAAATTCTCAGTTTTATTTAATATGATCACCTTCAGTTATCACTGTGCACCAAGCAATAAGCTTCACAAGCAATACTGCACGTTTTTTGGCCGTGTTTTACCTCTCAGATTACAACTTGTAATTCCTTATCACTGGAGATGAAGCCTGCTGCCACTACGTTGCGTAGTTTAGCGTCTTTATAAATTTGAATAAACGGATTTCCATCTCTTCCCGCAGCTCGAGTGTTTCGATCCTCGCCTCAGTTTGGCGTGACCCTGGTGACCTACGAGCTCCTGCAGCGCTGGTTCTACGTCGACTTTGGAGGACAGTAAGTCTCATTCTTTCCAGCTTAGTTGCCTGTTTACAGTCAACCACACTGACTGCAGATTGTTCATCCGTTCACCAAAGCCCCCTCCTTGTACAGCGGTAGGGGTTAATTTAATCGTCACTGCTCTCGGTGGCTGTCCCCCCCTCCTCTAGAGAATGAAATGCCACAAGACCAAATATAATTTTAGAGCACTAGCATGAGCATTAGCTAACAGATCACAGCTCTGGATGTGACAATTTCACATGGGCAGCACCCATTTGACCTGAAATAGGTCACTCTCAAGAATAATGCACTGCTTCTGTAAAGTTAAAAAGGTCCAGTCGGGAATAGAGGTGTTGAACCTCTCAAAATGCTTCTTTTTAATGGACAGCTGAGACTGTGTTGTGCATCTATGTATATTTTTCATGCTTCTCTCTCTCAACGGCTCATAGTGAAACAAAATCAGTTGCAGATCCAGTGACTATTCAGTGTGGCTCCTTTCGCTGTCCGTGTTCGCAGCAAATTAGAGGCCTGCGTGAAATCAATGAGGGTTTTGATTTAGTTCTGCTCTGAGGGAGAAGATGTGTATTTCTGTGGTGAATAGTGTTATATACAATATATATAATATAAATTCAAGATTTAATAATCATAATAAAACTCACTTTTTCCTCTGTTTAATTAACATAACATCTTGTCCCACGTTTATGTTGTTTAATACTCTCCCCCTTTTCCCCCACCGCTCCTCACCTTTCTTCAACTCCCTTCTTGCGTCGCCTTATTTCCCTCCTCCTGCCTCTCTCTCTCTCTCTCTCTCTCTCTCTCCCCACACCACAGAAAGCCGGCTGGCTCGGAGCCCACCCCCAAGTCTCGGATTAGCCTGCCGGCGCCCAACCCCGACCACATCGGAGGCTTCAGGTTGGCCGTGGCCACATTTGCTGGCATCGAGAGCAAGTTTGGACTCCATCTCCCACGCTACACAGCGGCGATGGCGGCCCCGTCCAACACAAGCACCCCCTGAACTGCTTCATCTTCACATAGGTTAGAGGAAAGAGGGCACAGTTTTTCATACATGAGGCACTAAGAGACACCAACTAGTCCAGTGTCTTAAGTTAGCTTCTTAAAATTATTCTTCTCTTTTAAATGATACATTTATGGTAGTTTATATGAAACCATATGCATTAGCGAGCCAAATAGCAGAGGTGACACAAAGATAAATTCTTTGTAGAACTCCTGCTGTATTTGTTTTAATTTACCTTTGATTGACATTGTATAGAGTTGTATTATACTGAGTTTTGTTTTTCATACAGTTCAACTGGTACAGTATATGCACACGGGCAGCAGAAGGGCTGGCAGATGTTTAAATACACCTTAACTGCTTGCTTTTTTTTTTGGAAAAGGAATATGAATAACTACCAACTTTCTCCAGTGTCTTCCTTTTGCTGCTTTTTATTCGAAAAGCACATCCGTCATATGATCATATAGGCGTCTTTGATGTGGCACTTTATAAATGAGGGATAGAGACATATTTTCATATCTATATGGCTATTTTGCTCCTAAGTTGCTCTTTCAACTGTGTGCTGATTTAATCAAATATATATATGACCAAAAAGTACTTGAATGTGAAGAGGCAGTGTAACATTCTGACTGTATACAATGTTTACGTAGCTGGCACCGTCTGCACTTCTGTAGTGTGTCACGACTGAATATTTAAATTTGTACAACGCAGAGAATGTAGGAGTTACATATGGTGTGTAATTATTGTGCCTTACTGTACGTATGGCAGCAACATGTGTACTGAGAGTAAAGAGAAACTTATATTACTAGATTGGATCTCTGCTTGAGTTTTTATTCATGTTATCATCTGAATGAACACCAGCTTTTTTTAAGCAACATTTAATTAAAAGCAAGACATCAGTTGATCAGCGACGCTTTAATAGCAAACAAAGCGGGTTTAACAGCGAGCTCTGTGCATCTCAATATACCTCTTATTTATTGTTACAGTTCATTAAAGAATATACAGTCGTAACTCTTGTTAAGAACATAAGACAAAAGTGCCAAAACCGCCCCCCGTCCACTTGATTCAGCTTCTGACACCCTTAAAACACTTGACATAAAGCAGCCACAAGCCCCACGTGTAATAACGTCACCATACTGTCTGGAATATTTCAGGAATGTGTCGCATGCAGGCAGAATACAGAGAAAAGAAGTAGAACAGAAAGTGAACATGACATTATTTTAAACAGAACACAATGACTAATCTATGGACCCTGCTTTATTTTTACGTTAGTGCAAAGCATCGTTACAGTACACATATCTTCATAAGGCTATAAGACTGCCACTTTTATATACTTCAGGCTCACAAGTGGCAAGCAGCACATCACCTTAAGTCATTAAAAAATAAATAAGGGTAGAAGTCAACAATTTACCTATTACTAGACAGTCTGCATTTACAGGAGAGTAAATGCAGGAATACTGGCTTGTTTCAAACAGGAACATGTAGGTGGAGAAACAAAACTGAGTCTGAAGCACATGCTATAGTGACACCAATAAAAGCACACCGGGCCACTGAGGCCCCCCCCCCGACACTTTGGTTTGGAGTCCTGTTCTATGAAGCCAGCTCCATAGGCCCCTCCTCCTCGCCATCCGCCCGATTAGCACGTATCTCCATCAGGGTACGGGCAAAGCGTCCCCAGTCATCAGTGTGGGCCACCGACAGCTGGAGGAAAACACCACAAGGACACGTGTACATCCTAAAATATGCTTATTTTAAATAATTTTTTCATTCAAGACTTTCTATGAGCAACGCAACAGAGGACAGTGACGTGAGCTGCGCTGAGCGAACAGATAATACAGGACTCACACTGAACGTCGTTCCTGTGCAGTGTCTGTGCACTGTGGGAGTTGAGAGTGAGTGGGATAGGAGCCGTGGCCACCACCCAAGCTGTCTGCAACCGCTTTGCATGGCCAGGCTGTAATTAAACAGGAACCAGGAGGAGGGATGCAGCCATTTTGAACCTCCAACCCCCCACAGAGCTGGGCTGGCCACAGCAGGGGGTTCTGCCAGAACATCATCTATATGGTGCCTGAGTGGCTTCAGTATTAGACTACAAGAGGCTCTTGTGTGGGAGAAACACTGCTGGATTCTGTGTTGTCAGGCTTTAAAAAGCTTTGAGCCCTAAACATTTGAACACACAGGACTCTCTGAACTGAACATATATTACACAGAGCAACACAAATATGAAAAAAATCAAAATTGTCGTAATCCATGATGATACAGTATCTAAAACTGAGTAAAATAATAGTGAAAAAAAGGTGTTTGGTATTTTGGTTCACTGTTGGGACTGGACTGGTCTCTCTCCACATGCTGTTCCTGGTTTTAGCTACAGTATATGGGGGGTGTGTGTGTGTGTGTGTAAGGGGGGGTTCTAGTGAAGTAAATATCCCCACCACACACACGCACTCCTCTTGGAGTCGTAAAACCTTTTTACTGATGACTCTTCGTTAGCATCAACCCAGTGCGGAGGCCACCGGCTCAGCCGAGCCTCTCTCCAACTCACCGCACAACAAAAAAGATGCTAAAATTAGCCGAGCAGCTAGGCTAGCGCGGCCTCACATGGGGACCTAACCAGAGCCCAAAGAGCGCTCCAAACATGAGAGGACATACAGGCACAGGCAGGGTGGTTGGCGGCTTTGTGGTGATGGCAAAGTCATGTGAAGGCCATTTTACAGAAACTAGAGGGGGGGGCGGGTAAACACATACATCCATCGCAATGCTGACAGTTGGGTAAACATACGGGTTAAAAGACCTAAAATGGTCGTCTGTGGTGCATGTGGAGGTTTTACGGTAAAAAAAAAAATCACTTTATATTTCTAGTCTATAGTACACAGCTTTCACCAAAGTCAGTGGACCAAATATGCATAAAACATGCTCAGAACAAAGTACAGGATGTACTTTTTTTTTACGTTTGTAAAATTATGATTCAGACGGTATTATATGCAGCACACAGTGTTTCCCACCACGTTACAGTTTATTTTGGTAGCATCTGAACGAAAGGATGAGAACTGATGTTTCAATCAGAAAGGAGAGTAACTCAAATTTCACAAACTAACATCTACTGCAGTACAACTTAATTTCACCGGTGCAATAAATTTTGATCGTTGTAGTTCACTCGTGCTTTTGGCATTGAGGGTGTAATTAAACCTTGATTGTTTGAAAACGACACCCGCGAGAACCACCAGCTCCATGCATCACAGCGCTCACACTGAATCCAACAACAAGTACTCAGAAGATTGTTTTCAAAATTCCCGAGCAGGCTGCCAAAATATTAACTTTATATGAGAAACACTTCACTATTCCAAATGTCCCAGATATTATTCTGTAGTGATTAGATACCTGAGAACTCAGAGCACTCACACTGCACTTATTTCTGGGTACTGTGAAGGATTCTGCTCAAACCTGGAGACTAATGTCTCTGCTGTACAGGAAATGTATTGTGTGTGACGGCTCTCGGTACCTCTCCGGTGTCATAGATCCAGACTCGGCCCTCTGAGTCACCCACAGCCACCTCCTTCCCTCCTGACGACCAGCGGACTCTGTTGAGTGCTGACGCGCCTTCGATAGTCACACTGGCAGTTGGTACCTGATGGAGGATTCAACAAATAAACAAAAAAGAAACTGATCAAAATACACTGGATATCACTAAATCTCACTGGATATATATAAGATTTGCACTCACACCGTGGCCCCTTGAGTCTGAATTTCTTTTTAATTTAATGATCTAACAGTTTCAGCTATTCTTCTTGATGTTTATTGGAGAAAGGGAGCATTATGCCATTATCGTCTCATTTACAGAACAAATTTCACTGCATAAAAATGGAAACTTTATCCAAACACTCTGGAGGTTAAACAAACATAGCTGTCAACTTTACAACTTCTTAATTCAAATGTGGACACACAAGGCCACCTACTGTATAATAACTGCGCTTGTGTTTGCTGTTGTGGGTGACCTGACGCTCTTTTTTCTTTTAGTAAACAGCAGTGCTTGTATTGCACCTTTTTTTTTTTTAAATCGAAACCCATCTGCAGCATTTTCATAAACTGTCTCTGACATATGGCAGGCGAGTCTGACACACGTCACCAGTGGAGACGGAGGCCTTGGCATCGCGTCGCCTCACACACCGAGCTTCTGCGTATTTAAAGCAGCGCTAACCACAGACTGACTGCCATTAGCCTGTTAGCTTCCAGCGCTCTGCCAGAGTGGATCTGAACTGAGCACTTTCAATTAGCTGTATATGTCTGTGTGTGCGCGTGCATGCTGGAAATGAGAACCAGGCATGCCGCACTGCTCCGTTAATGTCATTATGACTGTGTGTTTTTAATATGATGACAACAATGGAAGTCTGTTGCTATTAAATCTGTGTGCGAGTGTATGTGTGTGCATGTATTCGGTACATCCGTTTGTGTGTGTGCGTGTGTGTGTGTGTCTGAGCAAATGTTTCTCATAAAGCACATTGTTAGCCGAGTTAGGCCGTCAATAATGAACTCTTCCTCTGTTCCTCTGGTGAAAAGGCTGCTGTTGAGGGAACCATGGGAAACTCGTTATCTGACCCGGTGTTTGTGACGGCATCAGTGGAGGAGTGTTGAGGTTAAAACGGTACGAGAGGGAAGAGGTTACATGAGACAGTGGATGTAACATACAATCCAGGGACTTCAGGTGATTCACAGCTTATGTGTACAATGCAATAGGGCTGCAGGAAAGAATGAGAGCAAAAGAGCATTATAAGAGAAGGAAGAGGAGAACATTTCCAGAGATGCAGACTTGTATTAAGGTTGAAGGCACTGTGGCTGTTGTCTCCATGGAAACCAAGAAAGGATGCTGGAGGATCCTTTTATCCCTGTTTTTACCTGGGTGATCAAAGGTTCGGTATCTACTTCTGCATCTCAGTTGTAATAAAGTGTGATTTTCAGACTCACCGCTGAAGTTACATCTTCACTGTAGTTAAACTTTTCCTTCATGTTCAAATGTTGGGAAACTTATTCGACCTCTTGAGTTCTATCTCTTTGGTTTATCTTAGCATTAGCAGTTGTTTTATGTTAATTAGTTAGCTTCGGACACAAACAGTGGCAGCTGTTTCCCCCGGTGTCCAGTCTTTGTGCTAAGCTAAGCCAACTAGCTGCTGGCTGGAGCTTCATATTCAGTGTACAAACATGAGAATGTTATCAAATGTCTCCACTAACTCTCTGCAAGAAAGCAAATGTAGCGTATTTAACTGAACTGAATAAAAGATAATCTATCATTCACTGGCCTCAAATGCACTCGTCTCAAAATAAATGTTTCCGTGCAGCACTGAGAAACTCAACTCTACGCCTGGACTTTTTTTTTTTTTTTTTTAAATCATGTTTCGTCTCCAGCATGAGCCTGCGGACTGAGGGCTGGAGCTCGCTGCTCGTGGTCTCCTGCACATGTGTGCATTTCACTGATGGGACAGAATGTGGGAGGGAGATGGGATGGGGTGGTGGGGTCTCGAAGTTGCCTGAACATTGGATAGAGGTTGTAGGAATGTTAGTGGGATGGCTGGTTGGGAGCTGGAGATGAGGAGATGTCACCCAGTGTGATTTAAGGCGAGGTCTGTGGGAAACGCCCACAGGGGAATCTTGAATTGTGTGTGTGTGTGTGTAGGGAGGGATGTGGAGGGGTTGGTGTGTGGGGGTGGGGGTTGATGGGCGGGAAGGGCTTGGGTGTTTGGCTGTGCGGTTCGGGCTGAGGCCCAACGACAGGCCCTGAGGACACCAAACACACATCAACACACAAAGCAATGACAGGAAACACACCCATGATGACCTATATTCACCCACCACTGCACGCACATATACACACACACGCTCACACACCTCAGTGTCGTTGTTGAGGTTCCACAGGTCCAGGCGGCCCATGCCATCCACAGCGGCAAAGAGCGCAGGATGCACAGGCGACCACATGACGTCATACACATAGTCAGCGTTGTCCTCAAAAGAGTATAGAGGCTTGTTGTGCTGAAAGAGAAAGAAAAGGTTTATGATGGTGTGAAGCAGAGCTGCAGAGAAAGAGAGAGAGACAGAGAGAGTTAGGGATTACAGTAGATGATACACTAGAGATAGAAAGACACAGAGACAGAGAGAGAGAAGGAATGGAGAGAGGGAGTGAGTGAGCGTCAGACAGAGTGGCGCTGCCTCAGCCTTGGGGCTTGTCTGGGTGCAGAGCCTAATTAAAAAGCCTAGCACATTCACACAGCGCCATAAAACCGCTGGGAGAGATGAAAGGGAGGGCCTCTCCACAAGGTGTACTGTAACCTCAACACAACAGCTGTCTGAGAGAGAGAGAGAGAGAGACAGAGAGAGAGAGATGGGAAACAGGAGGAAGAGGAGGGATGGACAGCGGACAGAGAGGAAGACACTCTGGAAATACCGTGTGTGTGAGGTCTGATAGAAACTGGATATTTGAGGGTAAAAAAAATCTGATCATGATAGATCAACAAAAACACACACACAAACACACAGGGCGACTGTGGCTCAGCAGATAGAGCGGGTCGCCTGTTGATTGATCGCAGGTTTGATCCCCAGCTCCTCCTGTCCACATGTGGATGTAACCGTGAGGAAGACGCTAGTTGCTCCAGATGCTCGCTGCCATTTATAAGACATAAAACAAGCATTTTAATAAGGATCTTTCATCAAACTGTGACTATGATGTGTACTGAGTGGGGATAATTCACAGCTGAGAAACTTGTCAGTGCTCTCTGGTGGACAAACTATATAATAACTAATAACTAGCATATATTTCTACTATACTGTATACTATAGGTAGTCTAAAATGTAGAAAAGGCACGCACCTCTTCCATGATTGCGTATGTTGTGTGTTTATTTGGCGACAATCCTACACTGTGACTGGGTAAAACATTGGCCTCCAGATTAGACCAGGTTTGTACAAAACACTGTGTTGAGAGTTGAGTTATCAACTGGTATCACCTCTCACTTTGAAATGTGCAAATAGTCAGAAACTAATAATAATAATACGTATTTCTAAATATTTCAGCTACCACAGACTGGCCGCTCATCCCAAGAATCCACACAGCGCCTTGTTTTTCTCTATAATGTGTATATAGCTTAATGTGTGTGTGTGTGTGTGTGTGTGTGTGTGTGTGTGTGTGTGTCCATCTTTCAGACCGGCTGTTAGGATTCCAGAGGCTTACAAACTGCATTCCTGACAGGTAGAGTAGGAGGGGTTGAGGGTTGAGGAGACGAGACAGGTTGGCTGAAAGAGTAAATGAAAGAATGCAGCCTCTCTCTCTCTGTTGTTCTTTAACGACTGTGAAACCTGCAGACAGACAGCAGCGCACTTACACAAACAAACAAACAACAAACAGAGCCGAGACAATTTCCAGCCTCCATGGAAGCAGCCGGCGGAGTCTGCTGTTCGCTCTCTGGCTTCTTGTTTTAGTTCATGTGTCCCCTTCATTCATTCACTCAGCCTCTGAATGAAATCTTTGGCTTATTTGCTCCAACAACTCAAGTGAAACATCACTCAGGAGACGAACAAAGTCCACCCTGTGTCTACTGACTGTTCAAAATGTAAACTACTATTTTACTGTAGTCTGTGTGTAATCTACCATTCTTACATTCTAATCTGCAGCAGCAAGTCTTAAAAACTAATCTGAAAATGAAGCTTAATCCTTGTGGCGCCGAAAGTGAAGTAACTGCTTGTCATTGTCTTTCCTGTGCTGAGAAGCTGGCGAGCTTCTTGTGAATTTCCATCAGCTATACATACATACATACACTGGATACTGACTGTAAACATCACAGTGCGATGCCAATTTATTGACATCAGGTCTAGTTATGCCCATGACTCTGAACAGGTCAAGCATGTGTAGAAAATGGACAAATAGAGAACATGCTTTTCGGTGTGTGATGTCTCTAAAATTCAAAGTGTTACACAGACTGTTAAGTCTTTAAGTCTCATCACTCGGCCTTGCAGAGAGAGATCCAAAGAGTCTTAAAACTTCTCTGGTTCCATCTCGGCTGCATCACAAACATCACGCTGGCTTATCAGCTTCACACCAGATTTAACACTGACTGAGAAGACGCTGTTATGAAATGTGTCTGTACCATCAACACTACAATCTCATTTTCTTTTCTGCCGACACTCATCTGGAATATCATTAATAATCACCTGAGCTGACACTGATTGAGCCCTTCAATTAAGTTCCTAAGAGGGCTAACGTAGACGCTGGTTTTTGGGGTCAAGAGAGCAAGACGGTTCAAGTTATGCACAATCATAAACCCACTCCCAGCTGTCGCGACGTCTTCAGACTTCTGGCCCACTCTAAATGTTTTCACTAACCACAATATTTGCACCGCTGAGTGTAAAAACATCAGCGGACTTCTGTGTGACGGCCTTTTTGAACTGTGAGGGTAAACGTGAATTCACTGCATATGTATGCACGTGTGTGTGTGCGTGTGTGTGTGTGTGCGTGCGTGTGTGTGTTACAACAGTTTGGGAAGGCTGTGATTGGTGGGTTGAAAGCAAAACCCTTGAGGGGATTTTAGGTAAGCAAAGGCAGCTTGCTTAAGGTGTACGTGAGGCATGTGTGGTGTGTCTATGTTTGCACATGCACACACACACACACACACACACACACACACACACGTAGGTATTCCGCCTGCCCACACACAAATACGGGTTATGTGGGATAAGAGACAGACGCACATTCCTGCGGTGCCCCTCAGGAAAGGGAATTCCCAAATCCTGAAAAATAACACACTCCACTGATGAAAATCCGCAGAAATTTTTTAATATGTGTCACGGGACTCTTCGCGTAAGAATTATGGAGTGTCTGCATGCAAACATGAACTAAAATTCATCAGAGTGCTTTACTGCCTGTCACAGAGTGAAAACTGTAACTGGATCTTGCATAAAGTTGAGGGTATTATGCAATATGCATTATGTATTATCCTCATATTGAACAGCACTCTCTTTGATTTTTGGCTGTATTTGCTGTTAGACACCGTGGTCATGTTGAACTCTCTGTCCTTCACTGTTAGCCTCACTTTCTACTATTATCCATGAAATCCTTCCCCTCGCTCACCCCTTCTGTCTCTTGTATCCATTGTACTCTCTCCCCACCTCAGAGAGAGACTTTATTCGTGTGCAGGATCCAAAATGTACCTGAGCCGGATCCTCCGAGTCTCACCAGTAGCTTTAACTTTTCTGGTCTCCCAACACTCTTTTTGACAGTGACTGTTTATTTGCCGTGACCCATGTACGAGGTCACCCCAAACCAGCAAGAGGAGGAGTGCACACCTTTAGTAAGTGCAGCGCCATCCCATCAGTGCCCATCTAATAGTCTGATACCAACACTGTGTAAATTCACTGCATACCGACATATATATAATATGTCCAGCAATATAAACCCAGCAACAGACCTCACCCATCACACACACACTAAGAGAAAGACTGATTTTCGAAAAAGTTGCTCACCTACAAAAGTCTCACACACATATTTCTCTTTGCAACCTCTCTGAGTCTACAATCAACCCCCCACACATCCTCTCTCTCACGCTTTCTCTCTAGCACACATACACACACACACACACACGCACGCACACACACACACACACACACACACACACACACGCACGCACGCACACACTGTACCTTTGTGCTCCAGAGTTTGACAGTCCAATCGAAGGAGGATGTGATGAAAAGGTGGGAAAAGTCAACGGTGCCCACTGCATTGTGACAGCTGATACCTGTCACGGGCCCCTGGTGGCCCTCGAACATCTCACAGATACCTGCCTTACTGGAGAGGGGCGACACACGTATGACATCCATAACTACAATATTCAGCTCTCCTGTGTTTTAAAATAATCAGTTTTGTTTTTACAAAACAAATGTAAAAGATTATTACAACCAAACCTTTCAAAGAGGTTTTGCTTGTTTCACAGTGAATGGACTTAATTTAGAAATAAAAACAGTGTTTTAAATATTAGTGTTCATTGGCTTCCTAAATGTATATTTTAGTGTAATGTTATAACTCGAGATCAGAGGTTTTAGGGGTAAACCAATTTAGCTCTGGGTTACAACTTGGCAAACTGGTACTGTTACATATACGTTGAATTAGCTATTAGTTCAGAGAATGAAGAAAACTTCAAAACTCTCAGGGAAGTTGTGAAGAGCCTTTTTTTCTATGAATTTGAAGTGGATTTAGAAAGATTTATTTGCAGTATATATAGATATATATAGAGATGATGATATCTTCAGGAAGTCTAAGTCATGCTGCGCCTGAAAATATGAATATGATGTTTGTGTGTTCAGCTTTCAGTGAGTTATGACTTAAAAGAGAACAAAATACGACTTAGACCTCACGTCTCTTCCTCTGCACCCTCCTTCAACTCACACAGTTTGAAAACCTTTTGCTCTCTAAGGCTTAAAGCACCAGTCAACACTATGATCATACAATCATGTTAGGATTTTCCTTCCATCATTTATGCATGTGTGTGTGTCCACCAACCTGCCATGTCTGGATGCAGTGTACACAGTGCCCTCCTCGCTCCCCACCACATAATTGTTAACGTCTCCCGTGGGGAAAGCCATGCCTGTCACCGCCACCGGTTTGGATTTATTGTATACCAGTTCCATGGTCTCCTACACACACAGCATTCATGCGTGCCCGTGTATGAGATACACACATTCGAGCACAGAAAAAACATGTTAATACACATCCTACCACATTAAACTCTCCATCTTAACTCTTGCGAGTCTTTAAAGGTTTTATCATTTAAGACTTTCACTGGACTGACTGACACCTGTTGAGCTACAGTTGCAGCAGGTGCCATGTGTTGTTGTACCTGAGGCTGGGAGAGCATGTCCAGACTCCAGGAGCACATCCTGCCGTCTGTAGACACAGTGATCAGGTTGTTGGCATTCTGGGTGCCGACCACGTTCACACAGTACACAGGGTGCTACACACAAACACACACAGAAAAAAAAGAAAACACACACATTTTTTTTTGGCTACATTTTCAATATCATAACAATAGATACCTATACCTTTCAAATGACTCTGCGTTTTGGGACATGCGCCGCAGTGCAAATCCGCAGGAGTGTGTGAAACCATTATGTCATTACTGGGCAGTAATTGATTTGTGTACTGGGCTGCACAAAGAATCCTTTCAGCAATCAGCACCATGCTAAGCTGGCTGGACTCAGTGACTGGTGAGGACAAGAGCGACAGCCTCATTATTGAAGTCCACAGCCACTTTAATCCTACAGCACGGATGGCATGTAGCAGTGTGTGTGTGTGTGTCTACATGCCTACTCTACCTACTCTAGCCGTGATTATTAACAGACCCAGGTCTTAACATATTGCTAGTGTATATTGGTCAGTAATTTGTTGAGGTTCAGTAAGTTCACTGGAGCGTCTGAACTGAGCTGTCCTTTCAGTTATGTCTAGAATTTGACAAATAAGAGAGTCTGTGTGTGTGTGTGTGTGTGTGTGTACTGTGAGAATTATCAGTCTCAAAGCTGCAGGGTTTTTATCCATTATCATGTAAAAAAAATACAATGCTTATTTATCAAACAGTGTGGTGCATTATACTTCATTATCTATTCACAATGTCACAATAACAAAGTTGTTAATTAATCATTGTATTATATTTTCTGTTTTTGTCGCGACTACGGGAGCCAGGTAGCTTTTTCATGTTAGAGCTGAACAACTAATAGCACTATATCCACAATAGAGCTACTATTGATTATTGTTTTCATTATCAGTTACTCAGTGTCAGGTCACATCTTCGGATTTAGCACTAAAAGCTATTGAATTTACAATCATAAACAAAGACAAATTCTCACATTGAGGAAGCCGTAACTAGTGAAAGTTTCTATTTTTTTCTTGATAAATGCCTCTGACAAAAAATATTAATCAAAATTGATTCATTTTCTGTTAAACCGACTCAGTTTTAGCTCTAAAACCAACACAGATCAGATCATCCACTCGTGTTTCTTTAATTATATCAACACTGAATACATCAGATGTGTACTACAGGAGTTTTGTCTCACAGTAAGCTCAGTTTGTTGTAAAGGACATAGATTATATGTCATATTGATACTGAAGCAAACCCTACGGTGTGTGCAGCAGCAGATAGAGGAGTCCTCTGGACGGGGGTCCGACGGTGACTGCGGTTGTCCCACAGGACAATCTGCCCCGAATAAGTTCCCCCCACCACCAGGTTGGGATGAAACCTGGCAAAGCCCACAGACACCACTGGAGACTGAGGAAAGAGAAAGAGAGAGGGGAAAGGAAAGGATGAGAGATGCGCTGCATTTTGTTCTGGTGTGAGGATATTTCATGGGAAAGCGTCTGAAAAAAGATGCATTATCATGAACTGACAGAAAGAGGAAGACGGCGAGAGTAGAACGATTGATCAGATGAAATGTGGAGATAAAACAGCAGACAGTGAGAAGAGAGCAAAAAAAACTAAGAAACGTATGAACTGAAACGCTAGATGGAGCGTGAGGGATAACGAGTGATCAAGGCTGCGTGATGGGTGGCAGTCATGAGGAGACAGACGGCGGAGGAGATGATGAGTTTGGCTACGGTGAGGGTCCGCTGAGGAGAGGAGAGAGGGGTGACGCTGGGGTGGAGACCAGACAAAGAGGGGAATTGTAGTCCTCTTTCCCCCCAGCCGTTTCACATTACAGCATCAAAACCCCAGCAGCCACTGGAGCGCTCACTGTAGCCTCCATTATGACAAGCGCACCCTTGAACTCCCTCCCATCCCCATTGCCGTGTTTATTGCGTTTTGGTTCCTCTTGAGTGCTCGTCCCAAATGGGCTTTCTGCGTGCAACAGCTAGCCTTCCCTGACCCGGAGCCACTGAAGCATCTGTGCTGTGAGGAGTTATGAGAAAATGTTTCAGCATGTTTCAGTGCTGCAGAAGGGCAAGTGGTGTTATGCATTGACAAATTTATCCCTCTATCATGTATGCCAGAATAGTCATGCTGAGAGGAACAATAATTTAGAGACGCGACAGGGCCAGGAGAGCGTTAAATGAGAAGCTCGCAGACACACGTCACAATTAAAAACAGTAACACCATATAAACACGCGGAGTGCGTTTCGCAAAAGCATTGTTGCTTAATATGATCGTAGATTTTGCTGGAAGAATTGTCATTGACAGTTTTAGTGTTTCTGAAAACTGTCTGTTAGACATTTCGTTGAGAGCTCAGTTCAGATTTATGAGAATACATGTATACAGTATTACAATACTATATAAACTCAGTATAACGGTTAGAGAACTTCAGCTACAAAATATAGTTTATCGTAATACTGTAGGCGATTTAATAGACAGAACAATTAATGTGAGTTTCATTAATTTAATTCAAGGCACACGGAGCAGGATTCTGTGGCGGCGGTCCACAGGCTGTTGGTCCGGACTGGGTTTTCTGTGTTTGTTCTACTCGTACGGACCTCTCGTAGCATATACCGTACGGATGATGCCTGTCGTGACTATAGCCCATACTTTTTTGTCACAGAAAAATAAATTCTTCTTCCGGGCCAACAAGTACAAGAGTTATTGCATTTTATCGCATTTCGACCCAAACCACGGTCTTTTCCTTACCCTAACCAAGTGGTTTTTGAGCTTAAACCAAACCAGACCTTAACCACAGCGTTGTTACAACATCAAATCAGGGGTGAAAGTAGGTCAGTACTGTCCGGTACTCCGTTCCACTAAAAAATTCAGTGCCGGTACCAGAAAAATAGGACAGCATCCGCCTGCCAATAAACTACTGTAAAAAAAAAAAGGGTTCCCACACTGGGACTCGAACCCACGCCTACAGGCAACAGCACTGACCACTCAGCCAGTGGTCTCATCTATACCAGCTTATATAACTTTTAAAATATTTGTACAACAAATAAATAATGTTGCTCCATTTTGAATCAATTTGAATTTGAACACATGATCTTGCGCGATAATGATCACTATAGCATTCGTTCTCTGAAACAAAATACAGCTTACAGGAATCCTCTCATAGGGATGCCCTCTTTAAAGAAATAGTCTGACATTTTGGGAAATATGACCACTGTCTGTTAATATTAAGCTACAGATAACAGCCGGTTTATCTTAGCATAAATCCAGAAAACATTGAGAAACTGCTTGTCTGGCTATGGCTAGCCCATTTGGCATAGCTTAAAGTGAGACTATGTAGCTTTTTCATAAACAGCAGTCACGTCATGTAGCATTTATAGAATAATGCCTGATGCTAAATCATAGCATAAAGGTAAGAAGAATAAACTCAGCATATAAACTAGCGAGTAAACGACAGATACTGTAAATGTTAGCTAGATTCTAGCTAAAGTTTTCTAACGTTACCTAACATTAGCCATCATAAGCTACTCATAATTTACCAGGTTTACAGCAAGAAAAGAGTTTATTGAATTTTATTATAGATACATAGTATCGCTCTAATATCTAAAAAGTCAAAATAGTATAATATCTGTCTCATTTTTTTCATTTCTTTTTGCCTTTCTGTCCATACCTCCCTCCCCTTCTCTCTCTCTCTCTCCATCCCTACCACAACATCATGTGCAAAGCAGCCAACCCCAAACCCAAGTTCATTTTGAAAGGAGACTGGAAAACAAACCAGAAGAAAAGAAAACACTGCACACTCTTTCTCTCTTTTTTTTTGGTTGTTTCTGAGGAGTCACGGCTTCCAGAGGAATGGCTCGGTAGTCGCTTCAGATGTCAGAACTGAAAATAAACTGAACTTCAGTGGTTAAAAATAAAGTCGCTCTTAAGCCAGCGAGGAGGCACTCTCTGAAAAGTTTATTTACACAGTCAGATTAAAAAGGGATCTGGGTTTATTAACACTAATTAGTGCATAAGATTTAACGGTCCGACCAGGAATATAATTTAACATGATTCTAAATGATAGTTTTTAATCCTGAACTATAACTAGAGAGACTAAAAATGTTCAAAAATGGACTCACACAGAACTCAAATACACATGGAAGACTCCGTGAGCTTCATCACGTTTGATATCCCAGAACTTTGGGATGAACTTTACCCTCTGTGGTCGTCTGACAGGCTGCTGTCTGAGGTCTGTTCCCCCAGACTCCATCAGGGGGCTAATAAACTCAAGTTTACACACACACACACACACACGCCAAAATTTTCTTTACAGGGTAAAAGGGTAAATATTATGTACATTTACAGGTCTATATCTTTTCTTTTTTTTTACTAAGGAGCGAAGCGGCATGACCTTATGCCACTATTAACACCATCAAAAATTAAAAATACAAACTCAAATCCTCAAGCATATACAGACACAAATAGAAAACATCCCTACCCTCTCATTATTCCTCCGGCAGTTATCACCCTAAATAAACATCTCTACCCCTCATGAGTAATAACAAAGAAAAGCCAAATCAAATCAAGAGACCCCTTTTATTTGCTCCATATGTTAGTTTAACTCCTAAGCCCTATCTGTGTCCCCATCTTAAGGAAAATCCTGACTAAACTCTGAATCCCCTCTTTGAGAAACCACAGGTTATGGCATCATACTGTCAGGCTTAGTGAGAGAGCTACTGAAAATTAGCCGGCTTTGTCCCCGTAGTGCACTTTGAGGCATCTGCCAGCAGCAACTTGGACTTAACATAAAAGCCATTCTTCGTAAATGCTTCTAATCAAATGTCACATCAGCACATGTGTTTAGGAGTTTAAAAGTTATTTATATGCACTGTATGTCATTAGCTGTTGAAATAAGATCAATTTGTTCTACACTATAAGGACGTTTTATGATTTAAGCTCAGGGGGGAAATTGCTTGACACTCTAAAGCGGATTCTCAATGTAAATGTCATGTAGCAAATAAACGAGTTTAGCTGAATTATGGGGAGCTGTGTCATGTTAAGGCTGTCTTCTTTATTCATTCATAAGCTTTTTCCCATCAATGGCTTGATAGTTTTTGATCATCTGTTAGAGGGAATTTATTTCACAGTGTGTAAACATGAGCCAATACTTTAAATTAAATATAATGCGGTCTTTCTCATTTCTTCCCCTTACATCTGGACATACCAGTCACACGAGTGCCACATCTGTCTAAATAACACCTTGAAAAGTGTGTCTGCAATACTCCATACACCGTGATTGCATCTCTGTATCAGGCCCGACTCAATACCAAGCCTGACATTTCATTTCCAAACACCGAGTGGCTCTGTGGATGGTTCTCATCTCACATGCAGCATGGGTCAGACACCTGCCAAGTCATCTCCTGCCACCCCAGACGGAGAGGATGTGGGGAGTGACAGCTCCCGGAAGAAAAAGCAGCGGCCAGAGTCACTTTGGTATATGGGATAAATTGTGGAAGTTTTACAGGGAGACACTCCCGCAGTCAGAACTGTGGATTTAATTTCTCTCCTCAGGCAAGGTCTACTGTATGTGTGTGTGTGTGTGTACGCGTATGAGAAAAACACACACACACACAAAGTATCATCTACTATATCTCACATAGGCTCACAAGGCTAAGTGCTTCTGGCAGCCCTTATTATATTAATGGGAAGTGTTCTGTAGAGGATAATACACACATGGTAGGCCATGATGAAAGATGGCACCCAGCGAGGGATTAGGGAGGTTTGAAGAAATGACACAGAGAGAAAGAAAGCTAGAGAAAGGGGGAACACTCCCTGCTTTGTTGCCTCCTCCTCTCTTTCTTTCTTTCCTCAGGCAACAAACTGTTGCAAAGTCGGTTTGGGAAGGCAGAAATGGAGCAAGAGTGCCATGATGAGAAGAAAAGGGGAGGTTGATAGGGCCTGCCAGACAGTATATCCTCTCAAGTAGATCCACACTCCATCCCGCTGCCCCCTCCTCCACCCCCCCTCACCACACTCATCTGTTTTCCACTCTGCCTTATCAGGACCAGATGGATCCGACTGTCTTCTCCTGCACCCCCCCCCACCCCCTCCTTCCCAACCACCTTTCTCCTCCCTTTCTCCCCCTGGCTCGTTTATGACACCCCACGGATTTTGTCACTATGTGGTTTCTGGCAAGGAGGGAGAAATACCAAGCCGAGTCTCCATTTCACCAGGCAAAGAATGAGGGCTTGACTTGAGCAAAAGCATGAGAAGGAGGCTCCGGGAACAAAACAGGCCTTTCTCTCTCCCTACCAGAGTTCCTTTCCCTTTATTTTCCATATCTTGTTTGTTTGGGTGACTCAGATTTCCACTTGTGCAAGGCTCCTAAGATTTGTGTTGTAAATGCAATGCCTGTTCACCTCAACCATACTCTATTTGATATGAAATTGATGCTCTCGGGTCCGTTTTTAAATTGATACTGATGTATTGGCCATACTTAAGTGGTATATGAATGGTTTAAGATAATGTCTCAGCTACTGAAATCTCTACTCATGTTGAACAATTGGAGCTGAAGGACCTAAAAGTTTTAATTTCACTAATAACAATAAGAATAATATGAGTGTTAGACACACACGAGAAAAACTTTACATATGTAAAACATTTAAGTTATGTTTTTTCTTGTCTTTCTGTCAATTTACACATGACGCATTTTATAGAGGATGATTCTCCATTAGTAATTTTATGTTATGTTAATTCTTTTTGTTCTCTGTGTAATACTAATTACACAGTACAACAAGTACTGTACAAACAACAACCGTAATTTAAAAAATGTAACACATGATCTTTACCAGTAAAAGCTGCATCTGTTTAATGTGCCACAAATCAAATACAGTCACACAGTCTCAACACTTCTTCTCGGCACACATTTATAGGGTTTCTCTGCTAAGCTTTATGAACACAATACAGCTTCATCCTCCTCAAGAGTAATTTCATGGGTTCCAACTCACAAAAGTCCTGCAAATAATGCTGTTGCACTATTCTCTCTTTCCAGCTCTCTCTACTCTCACCCTCCCTTCCCACTCTCCTCTCCTCTTACTCCACTTCTCCGACACAACCTTTCAGGAGAAATGCAAGGCAGCAAGATATTAATAAAAATATGACAGAGTTCAATGGGATGTGACAGTAGCGGCGGGGGTTGTTACAGGGAGGCGTGTGGTTTAGGGGGTTCAGCAGAGGTTTTAAGTCAAACGGGCTCTTTAATGTGGTGCAACTTTGCCCACTTGAGAGGCTGGTGTGAAGTTACAAGATTGGACCCAACTGGGATGGGGTGATGATGGGTCCAACTGCTGGGACGTCTGTGATAAGCGGAGGCACGCTCAACTGGTACGAGAATCCATAGCAGCGACTGCCTCCTTTCCTAGAGTATGAATCTATCCCTCACACTGACGGATCACACACTTCCATCACTATACTACAGATTAATATGACTGCCACTAGTCCTTTGGAGGGCTTCCCACTAAACTGATTATTATAATTTTGGATGCTGTTTATTCACTGAGTTAGAGAACAATAATTCATTTTATTTTAATAGTTTAATAGGGTGTTTTATGATAATTATGGATGTTTTAAACAAACCAGTACATAAAAACATACATATATTTAAAATGACTAAAAATACATAAATCTGAATTGATAAAATGAAATTTCACTACCTTGATTATATTTTAGTAACATGTACAAGCCTCAGGACCATCGTGTTCCTGTGAATAATAAAGGAGAGCTGAAAAGGAGGAAATCAGAGCAGGAAGAGGATAGAGCAATGAAAGAGTGAACACATAATACTGCTGCATAACACTTTCTATCACATGTTAAGTCCACATGGGAACAACATTTATCAAAACAGCCATGTCTTGCTAACTATTTCATTAGAATGCAATATTACAACACTGTTGCACACTGCCGAAAATATTTGTGTGGCTCCTCTTATTGCACAACCTAAAGTCAGACTCCTCCCAGGAAACACCAGTTTTTAAATGATTTAGATTCCACAACAACTACACAAACCCCCCACCATACTGCAAATAAACAAGATATATATATATATATTACATCTAGTAGTCTTCAGTATTATTATAATATAGAATTATAGCCGTATTGTATTTTATTTTACTGTTTTACTGCAACTAAAACATCTTGAGACAAAAATATTGAGCTGAAACTAACAGAAAAAATGTCCCTTGTTTAAGCTCAAACATTTTAACACTGACTAGGCTGCATTTTGTAAAGAAAGGACAGTTTTTGGATTGTTATGCCCATTCACTAAACTGCACAGCCCAACAAGAAATAAAGAAGCCTGACCTCACCAAAACCCCATCTGAAACGTGAAACCTTCTGTAAGCCATAGCCTCATACAATAAAGCCCTCGCTGAACCAGACCTCAACCACAAACCCCAACTCTCCAATACCAACCCAGCACTGTCATTCTTTTGTATCTGCATCCCCCTTTAATACTTACCACATACACACATACAGTTTTATAGTCATCCACCTATCCATCCTCCAGATGAAAGCTGCTTCTGTAGGCAAGTCTGGAAAAACACAAACGGCTGAAACGCTGTAAAACTGTCTCCTGGGGCCTGCCAAGCCAATCTGTGTATACGTGTATGCGTGTACTGCATGAGTACAGTAAACAATGGGTGTGTTTGATTGGATATGCAAAAGGAAAGCACGTAAGTGGCTTCCTCTGACTGAGGAGCGGAGGTGAGAGGTTAACAGAAAAAGAGGAGAAAGTAGAGAAAGAGAGGGGAAGAGGCACCGAGCCCTGTGGTTTCGGGGGGTTAAACGGCAGAACATGCTCGCACATTAAGAGCCATCTGATCCGCAGCTAACTAGAGAGCCACAACTGTTTTTTTGCGAAAGGGCCTGCAGAGAGAAAGAGAGCATGTCTCTGCCCCTTTATCCACTCCTGTGTGTACCTTTCATCCAAATCCAGCAGTGAGTGAGAGAGATGATTTAAAACCTCATCTTTCTTTCTATTTTTTCCTCTTTATATCAGCACTTAATTCCCAAGTCCCTATCTTTCTTTTCTCTCTCTGTGTTTCTCTGTTTTTCTGTGATTTTTTTTCTCCCCCTCATGAAAGAGCATGGCACAGCCCCAGGCCACACTAACTAACTTTGGTCGGTAGGAAAATTGGACACTTGGGAGTTTCTGTTCTCTCTGTCTTTCTTCTGTATTTACTCCATCTGATATCACTTCATCTAAAACATGAAGAGTCACTTAAACCTTTTTTTTGAGTGATTCGACTGTGTTTACAGAAGTGGTTTGTATGTGACGGAGAATCAAAAGCAAACAACAACGACAATGCCTCTTTATGCTGTAGACAGACATTTCTCAACTCTTTGGTGCCAACGGATTCCAGTGAGGTCCTGCGAATGCAAATATTCTTGTAAATGCTTATACAGTTCGCCTCGTTTTGTACACATTTGCAGCTGAGTGCCCCCGTTTGATACATTGAGCATTTTATCAGCTGCTTACACAAGTATCCTAGTAAAACACTGACAATTCACAGATGCTTGCTTAGCATGCTAAGGCACATTGTTAATAAAGTCAGATGTACAGCACATATTTCATTAGAGAACTGCATGGAAAAACTACTGAATCCTATACCTACAAGATGCATAACTGTAATCTATCCATAAGGCCACATGGATTTGAGTAGTGGCATGAATTATGGTGTGGTGAAAGAATGGTGAGTGGAGCTAGACGTATATGGCAAGCTTCATATAAAAATATTTGCACGCAGCGTGCAGTCTGCAGGAATATAAATGTTTAAGAAAAAGCCAAATGTATTGTATGTTGTATGTAATGTATTCTTAGTTTGAACTAAACTTGAATGTGTGTGCATTTCTAAGCAGCGACATCAATACTATTACAGGTGTATTTCTGTATTTGTAGTCACGTTAATGAGGTTGATGCCAATTATTGGAAAACACAGCATTGCTGACGTTAGACACAGCATTCAGACACAGTGTGGGTGGGCCAACACACACATGTGGCAGCGTTGGATTAGGAAGTGGTAGGCCACATCATTTAACTACCAGGACGTCTCTATATGGCCTCGCCTGTCTCCTGGGAGATGTGAACCCCCAACCAAACACACACACCCAATTCCTCCTCTCCCGTCTTCCACCGTTTTTTCTCAGTGTCATTTGCTATTAGCATCATGCCCGTCAATGAGTTTCTTTCCCAGCAAAACCTCAGATTCTTCTATTAAAACTGGTCTCCAGTGGTAGAGTTCAGCTATAATCCAATCTAGAGGGTCAAATGAATGCGTATGGAGCCGCCTTTAGTTTCCCTTTGCCTCATTCTTTATTTTTTAGTCATGAAGGTTTTGTCATCTTAATGTAAAAGAGACAAGAAACAAGCTTAAGTTCATTGAGGGAATAGAAACAAGCAAGTTGAACACAAACCTAACATAATACACTGGACCCAGTACCTGACAGTGAAAGATGTACTCTGGTGTGGCCTTCTTAAACTTAATGTTCCACACCAGGGCGACACCATCCGGTTCATGGGGAGCATCTTCATTGTTGTTGTAGGAGGCAACAAGCAACTCAGGATACTATGAGAAACGCAGGAAAAGAGGAGGAGGAAAAAGGGATGTTAATGAATGCATAATGATATACACAATAAACTCAAAATATAAAATTGGAAAAATCCTATACCGTCATTGTTTTAATTCAACAATAACAAGATGCAAGGCCCTCACCTGAGGGGACCAGTCAAGACAGGTGATAACGCGATGTTTCGACCAGTGTTCGTCATAGAAGAGTCTACTGCAGGACAGACTGGAGCCACCTGCCAGGTCTCTGGACACAGACAGCAGAGATAACAGTTAAAGGACACTACACTTGAATCACACGTCACATTATAACATTTATTATAAATCCGTTTTTAAAGATTTTTTTAAAGGCTTTTTTGCTTTTATTGGACAGTAGGCAGCGTAGAGGTAGACCGAAAAACAAGGGGAGAGTGAGACAGGTATGAC
Source organism: Pampus argenteus (assembly GCA_036937835.1). Lineage (NCBI taxonomy): Eukaryota > Metazoa > Chordata > Actinopteri > Scombriformes > Stromateidae > Pampus > Pampus argenteus. Next base: position 9,705,149 of record CM072879.1, read on the forward strand.
ATTTAACAAAGGTCCAGAAATACCAATTTAATGAAAATATATAAAGACAAATGAGGTTATGAGGAAAGTATTGTTTAAAGACTAGAGCACTACCTTCCTTAAAACACTGAAAAACAAAGCTGTAAAATAAAATGTTGTTTTGCATCTACAAAAGGCCTCTATAAGCACTGCCACACCAAGTCAATAACTGTCTATCCAGGTCAATAGGCCATGAATTGAGTCTGTCAGTATTTATCAATAACCATTTAACAAATTCAGCATGTTTAATTAATGTGGGGAGGAAGTCGGTCTCAGCTTCAGTATCTGACTGGCATTTGACCCTAGTGAGTCAGTAATTTCAGCCACTGAAGAACATGTTCCCTCTGTGGTCAAACTAGATCTGGCCACGTCAGAAAGTAGTACCAGCACAGTTTCTGTTTGTCTGGATCCTCCTACTTAACTCAGTAAGGTCAAAGTTACCACACCTTCATTCGTAGATCTGAATCCAGGATTGATAATTAAGGGTTAATCTATGTGAAAATGAAAACTGGGCATTAAAAATGTGTTAAAAATGTTTACAAAAAAGGCATGTTCATGGAAACTGAAGTAAAGTAAAGGGCCATGGCCTGTTTTAGACATAATCTATATTTGACCACAGGCTTGATGCTTCTCTGTGGCTGCAGCGGTCAAAGTTGAAGTGAGTCTGTAAAAGAGGCATTCTTCTATAATAGCACAGTGGTATGCTAAAACAGCTTTGCACTTATGACTCTTATAACTTCAACCAACACTTTGATAACCTCTATTTGGAGGCAACCCTTCAGATGCTCTCTCAGACATGACAGGAATTTTTAACCCCCTGAGAGTGTGACATCAGCAGGAAGACATGTATTTTGAAGAACAAAAGCACACCCGTGCCTTGGAGTGACACAGTGGACATGAGTCAGTCTTAGCACATGTTTTAGTTTGAGGCATGTAAGTAAACACTTGCATGTGCTCTCACATCCAAACACAGACTGTTTCCTTCCTCCTCCTATCACCCTCCTGCTTCTTTCCTGCTCACCCCTCTTTGTCCTCCAGGTCTCGACCACTGTAGTCAAAGAAGATGTCACTGTCTTCAGCCAGAGCTCTCTCCATCACTCGGATGCTGCATTCAAAGAAACTCTGAAACTCGGAAGAGTGAAGAATCTGCTGCCTCTCCTCTTCCGTCAGCTCCCGCAACACTGGAAATGAGCCTGTTGGAAGGAACATAGAGACAAAGTGTACAGACAATTTATGATTACTTTCATCACAGATTATTCAGAATTTTGGTTTATAAAATGTTAAAAAGTCCACCACACTTTCCTAAAGCCCAAGGTGTCATATTAAAATGTTTAGTTGTTAGAACTGTCCAAAACCCAAAGATATTAAATTCATTATCACTTAAGACGAAGAAAATTGGAACTTGGAAAGTTGGAACTAGCTTAATTGATTATATAAATAGTTACCAATAAATTTTCTGTTGTTGATATATATATATATACTTTATATATACAGTTATATAAAGAGATATATAGTATGTATATGTATATAAAAATTCACAAGCCCAAGTGTAATGTCATGTCTACAACTATAAAAGCCTGTGAGAGTACGTCATGTGTTTTCGATGTCATATTAACATTCACTTCATCTCTATCAAAACCAGAATCACATCCAGGACATAATAAACTACAAACAGTTCCTGATGCATGTTTTCTAATAAAACACTACAGTAGGAACTTCATAAACAAGAGAAAAACAAAGGCCTCTGAGAAAACCCGCCTCCCTTTGAACGTAATGGCTGCACAGCAAGGCATCCAGTTTTTGAAGTCACTGTCCCCAAGCACACATGCAACTTAACACACGCATGCACAGACACACATATATCGACCTTTACCCTGGCTCTTGACTTTGATCCCCCTCTATCCCTTTGTATTTCTTATGAGTTGTCAGAAAAGACCCAGTGAATTGAGTGGCAGAGATCAAAGGCCAGACCTTCTAATAGGCCAGGGTGGAGAGGAGACGGATGACTGTGTGTTTATGAGTGCGTGCATACATCTGTCTATGTGTGTGTTTGAGTCATACACAGTACAGTCATGGTAATGTGTGTGTGTGTGTGTGTGTGTGTGTGTATGAATATGTCTATCTCATCTGTCAGTTCATCACGTGTTCTATTTTACCCACACAGGGCCTGTGCCTTTTCTACACACACACACACGCGCACACACACTCAGTTTCTTTCCACTTTGAAGTGTGGTCGAGGGGTCAAGGGACAGGTTTTTAATCAGTGCTGACCCCTACATGCCACTGAGCTGATATGCAGGACCCGCCTTAACCCTAACCTTAACCGTAATCTACCCCCACCCTTCCATCTGATACACCCATAGGCTGGCAGAGGGTGTCACACACACGAGTGACCGTTTTTCTTGACAGCTCGACCAGCAACATGTGAAAAGTCAAGGGAAGAAGAGGACTGAAGGATGAAGAATGGGAAGTTGTGTATCCGAGGTAACAGAGGGGTGAAGTTATATATTAAGTTAATTTATACAGAGAGAAAAATATTAAATTAAGAAAACTGATTATACAGTTTTTACTGTTTCCTCATGCATCCATCATGTACCTTCTTTGGTTTCCTTGCAGTCGTCTTCGTCCTGCTGCTCTGATTCGGGGCCTGGCTTTGCCTCCATCATCTCCTCATCTTCCTCTTCCTCCTCTACTGAGGAAAAAAAAACAAAAGAGAAGAGAGCACTCATGTTAATCAACAGCTGCTCCAATTTTCCCCCGACCTCCCGCTGTGTACCTCCTCCCCCACTTCTTACCAAAATAATTATTCCCAGACATGCACTGGTACACCTGACTAACTAACATTTAGTCCAAATGGTCTTTCATTTACAAACATAGGAACTTATATTTCTTTTTAGAAAACACAAAAATATAAAGCACAATTGACATGACTGCTGTATATGTATATTAAATATATAGTACATATGTCTTGGGAAAAGAAATATAACAGGAAACATTTCCGTGTTGCGGCTGAAGCATATGTTCACATGGCCCACATGTGTGGACAGTGTGCACGCACATAAAGAAACACACAGACAGCAGGAAATGTCAGAGTTGTGTGTGCTCTCCTCTCTTTCTCTCACCTTTGACCCCAAACTAAGAGATCCAATGGTGTGTGTGTGTAAAAGGGGATTCCCTTTGCATTCCCCCTAATCAGGCTCTGCAATTACACCCGACTCTCCAGGATTTATTGTAAGTATGTGCGGCGTGTGTGTTTGGATGGAGGTGGGGTTCAACTATGAAGGGTTACTGTCAACATAGGCACCTGTTTGTCAGCTACTGCCCCCCAAAAACCCCTCCATACCCCTCGGGGTATGTGTTGGTAACCCTTGCCAACCTCTCCTCCTCTTTTCTCCTGCTCCCTCCTTCTGAAACAGATGCTGAAAGATGGGGGCCTCTCTGAAGACCTCTTAACACCCTGACACCGCGACCAGACACCTGCAGTCTGCCAACACACACGCTACGTGCACACACATACAATCGGTCTTTCTGTCACTCTCAAATGCACACACCCAGGGCCATCACCCACAGTGCCAGGGGTGGCGAGGGGTTAACTGGTGCAGGGTCAAGCCGACAACAGTCGCTCAGTCCAGCGGGAGGAAGTGACTACATCACACTCTCAGACTTGTCCTGTCTCTCTTTCTCTCTCTCTCTCATACACACACACACGTCAGGGTGTGTTTAACACAGCTGGAGTATGGCCTGGGGCACTGTTAAAACTACTCGCTCAAGGGTTGCTCTTACACCGATCATTTACTACTTGGACTTGCCTAAGCTGCTGATGAACTCTCTGCTACTCTGTTAAAAGCTACAAATACAAGTATAATTAATGGACTAGAAATACTGATATTATTATGCATTACAATAAATAATTTCTGTCTTTTATTCATTATTTCAGGCTTCCCAGTACGTCCCTCTCTTATCCTCGTATTTTCTTTTCTTTTTCGCTTCCAAGTCAACTTTTGATATATGACTTTAATTTTCATACTGTGTGTATATAATAAATGACTAAGCTAAATCAAACACATGGCGGTAGAGCTCGGGTCCAAGTTGGTGGTTAACAGCCAGCTGTAGCGATCCAAACACCAGTGACCCACCAGTATGGAAGAGAGACCAGAGAGGACCAGACAGGCAGGCTGCCAGACTAGCTCCATTTCTGAACTGCCAAAACAGACAAGCTGCAAAGAGAAACGCACCGGTATATTGCTTTTAAAAAGTACAGATTTTAAAGCTATAATTCTCTCTCTTTTTTATTTTTTTTTTGCTATGCATAAGTCACTCTTCTTCTCCGCAAACTGCAATGACTGATCTGCAAACTATGGGATGTGATGAAACAGCAAAATAATCCTGCTAATCATCTCAGTGTAGTAACTTTCATTGTATCCTATTATACTCTATTCTGTCCTATTCTATTTTCTTGACCTTATGTGACTGGTCCGGTGGTTGGAATGTGTGGTGATGGAGATGGGAGGAGCGTCAGGAGAGGAGAGAGAGAGACCACATTGAGGAGCGGTCAAACTGTCAACCCCCAGGACCACAGGACTCTGCAGCAAGGCAGCATGATTCATGGCCTATGGGTTACCTCACTGAGAGGAGAAGGTCCAATTCCCGTATGAAGATATTGCTGATTTTGTTGCCAGCAGCCATGCATCAAGTTGTTCTGTCACAGTCGCGCACCAAAAATATCCTGGCTATTTCCTTTGAATGGAAATTTTAGATACATTTCTATGTGTACTTACAGTAAAGCAAAAGCTATATTGCGGTAAATGGTCCTGGAAAGTAGGACTCATGCGTTAAGGAATAATAATATCAAACTTTATGTAAAAATGTACATGCAAACACACACATAGACACTACAGGGTTTCCTGCTAAGTTAGAAAAGAAGCAGGGAGGGATATCAGAAGAGGCAATCTACCACAGTTTGTCTGCCAGAGTGTCTGCCTGCTACCCTGTAAGTATCTGCATACTTTCTTGTTTCCACCTCATTCCAGTCACGGGATGCTTTTTCTTTCCACCTGCCGCTTAATACCGCTCCTCACTGCAGGACAACAGGTTAACTGGTATCCTCCCCCTCGCCGCCGATGGGGGTCCACCTTGATGAAACTCTGCTTGGGGGCTTCCGTTTTGGCCGGCTACACACTCGGGGTAATGATATCCTCTGTAGCTCGGGGCCGCCACATCTGGCTGCCTCAATCTTCCCCCGGCTGCTTTCTCATGCTGACCGGGCCCAGTCAATTCAATATAGCGCAGCAGGTATGTAGACACACAGATTCATAGTGTGAAGATACAAACACAAGTACATACGCGCACACACAAGTGTTTGTAAAAGGTATAAGCGCACATGTGAGAGGCATGTGAAATATTACACACTATTGTTATATTGGTGACAGTTGGATACTAGTAATATTATAGTATATGAACCTTCAGTGGAGTTACAACTTACATCAAAAAACATCTTATTGTCACACAAAATTGTGTCATCAAAATGAATGAATCCAAGCAACACTGGGACACAGTTCATTGTACTGAACATCAGTTTGATTTTTTCTGGTTTTCTACATAACAATTCACTTACTTTCTCGTTCTGGAGCTTTTGACTCTATCGATAGTTATATGTTTTTTTTATAATTCTGAGCTATTTTCTACAATTTAACACAAATTTGCCATATTGTGATATTTATTAAAATCAGGAAAACTATATGAATTAATACTGTAATATTGATTTCATCCTGTTGCCCAGCTAGTCACAGTGAAAGGTTCTGTCATACGTTTTGCATTGAATGGAAATGATTACAGAGATTCTCCATAAATTGATTACTCTCAGACAGAGGCTTTGTAATTAGCAAGTATTCAGCAAACTAGCTACTGTATTAACACTTTATTATAATGTTTTCAGTGCACAAGGCTATTGTTAGCCTGTATAGGCATCATTATTGCTTTTATGGACTAACATAAGTGAGATAGTTCAGGTGAGAGTAATGAGCTGATCTGTTTGTGGAATACAGAAAACATAGTCTTAATGAAGGTTGACGCACCGCTGAGAGTTTCATTAGCTTAAACATCTTGTATTATTTCACAGTAGGCAGCTACTATCGAGCCTGTGGAGAGAAGAGTTTTTAAAATACTGACTGCACATATTAAAGTTGCACACTGTCCTCTGCTTCCTTCCTAGCTAGTACATAAAGCACAATGGCATGGTGGCATGTGTTTGGTAAGGATCAAAGCCTTAGCTGACCTTTTATTCTGAACCATATCCATAGTAAGTGCTAGTGCTGAAATGCGTGTGCTTGCGCATGCTCGGAGCGATTGGCATAGCTATCAAAGAGCTGTGTGTGTGTGTACAGAGGGAGGATAAGACCAGGCCCCAAGTTTGTCATTGACTACACTATCGGAGCAGAGTTTCACATTTATCGTGATGGTATGGCCGTGACTACACAACTGAGGCACACATGAAATTTGACAGTACTCATAATTTTAATAGATCTCTATCGTATTAATCACAAAGAAAAAGAGATACTGATATGAGAGGGAAGAGGCGGCAGAAGCAGGAGGAAGAAATCCAGAAGGATTTTAAGGGATCCCACGTACTGGGAATAACCCCACAACATCATATACACACTCATATGGGCACACACACACACACACACAGTTCGCAGGGGTTCTGGGAGGTTGGCTGTTGAGAAGACCACAACACAAGCACTATGCAGAGGAGTAGGAGGAGGCCAAGACAACTTGAAAGGCTCCTCTAATGTGGCCCTGGCACGACACACACAGACACACACACATATGCATTAACTTCACTGAGAACAACTCTTATTGTTAAGGAAATACACAACACAGACATACACACACACACACACACACATCCTCCTCTTCACCCCTTCATGCATTACATATGACCTGAGGCATCAGGGGAATTCTCTTTTTTTTTTTTGTCCCACCTCCAGTAATATAATCCTTGTAATCCAAGAAGCAGAAAAAAGATTTATATAACCACACTAATTCTACACAACTGACATAAAATGACGCAATCCTGCAAAAAAAATAAAATATGATCTGATATGACTACGTGAAACATGTCACCATCTCATTAGTTTTAACAAAATACCTATTCATAGGCTGATGCAACATCTCTGAACACAAAGACAGTGCTTGTGTACTTCTCAGTCCTTATAGCTTCTTACAGTTGGAGCTACAATGATTAGTCAACGAACTGACAGAAAAATGTATCAACAACTATTTTGGTAATCGATTAATCGTTTTAATCAAAAATGCTAAAAAATCTTCTGGTTTCAGCTCGTCTTCTTTATGCTTTTTGGGCTGTTAGTTGGACATAACAAGACATCTGAAGTATGCATCCTTCAGTCATTTTTTTTTACTGGTATTTATGACATTTAATAGGCCAAACAATGACTTGATTAATCAAGAAACAATAACAAAAATAATTGTTAGCTGCACCCCTACTTACACAATTCAGCTTAAGAACTTAGTTCTCTTGCTTTGGGACATTAAAGCTGTAACGTGATGTTTTCAGCCATCTGGAACAAACTCACGGTCCATTTCTGTGGTACGTACTCCCAGAGATTAAAACAAACTCTACTCTACATTATTTTTTTATGCTTCTGACAGTTAGATCAGTCATGCTGCAAAGTACCAGTCATGCAAGCCTGCTACACACTTACAAGAATCCTACTGAACTGTAGAAAACCTGATACACAACACTTATTATGCTCCCCGATTTAGAGCTGGATGACGAAGTTGAAATCAGTATCGTGTTGTGACACGGTGGAAGTGATCACATCTGTCTGGGACAAATTGATCACTATGACCCACTATGACGGGATGATTATTAAGCAGATGATTACTATAAGCAATATTATTTATTTATTTCTCATGCAGATTACTATCTAATTGACATTTATATATCTATTACATGAATATAAAGTAATGAAATAGACATCTTCAGGAAGGAGGCAGGTTGGGTGGATGGTTAAGTAGTTAGATGGGTAAAAAGTCCAAAAAGTGGTCTGAGCTGCAGGAGACCGCTGTTTGCATCCCGTTTCCAACCACGAGTGTCACGTTTTTAACAGAGTCAGGACATTTTTTTTTTTTTTTAAACGTTGTGGTGTTTACTGTTGCCATGACGTCAAAGGTTGCTTTGACAGACTACGTTTTTTTTTTTTTATTATTGAGAGAAAATTATTGAGTTCTGAGAATCAATAACAATATTGAAATATTGCCTAGCCGTACCTGGCTAGAGAAGCACTGCTAACATTTTAGTGGCAACAAGTACCAGCCAGTTTGGACAGCAAATTGATGGGTTAGATCCAGCCATGCAGTGATGTCGAACAGATATTTTTCCAAAGGGGTGAGAGGGCAGACCAACCTGCTCAATAATCTTACTGATCTGTAGGTGGTCAAGGCAGACAGGTCCGCATTCACAACCTTTTTACAAAGAAAACGTTTTTCCAGAGGCACAACATCACATGAGCCTCCTACAAAGTTGGTCGAAAGTTTAGTAATCGCTTGTTAAAATACTTATTTTCTCACTCAGGATTTTCAGTTAAGTAATTGTTAAACATCAGGCACTAATAATCCTTACACTTACTTTTCTTAATTCTACTCTGGGTGTGTTTTTTTCCTGCTTTCCATTTGTTTTAATAGACAATAATGCTTAAAATTCATCACGGTTCATCAAGTCATGATTGTCACAGTAGGGGTAAAAGTATTCCTCACATACACACACATTAGCAGCAGGACCTGATGTAAAACTGGTGAGGCTAAAACCCGCAGGATGATTTAAACTAATTCATCTCTTCACCACACTAACCCACACTGATCAAACACTGTGTATACTCTATGTGTGTGTGTGTTCCAGGTTTGTATACACCCGGGTCTACACCATATGCACATGAGCATGCCCACACATAATCAGCTTTCATTAATGCAGTCCATTCAGGCCTTTGGGGGTCTGTGGCCAACTCTGCTGTGTGCTGTGGGTGCAGAAGATCCTCTCTCTCTCTGTCTCACTCGCCTCTCTCTTTTTTTTGCAGTGCCATCCAGTCTTGGCCCCGACCCAGACCCACATCTTTAAACTGAGCCATCATGCCACGCCACGCCATGCTCTGAGCCTGGCCACAGGGCCCTGATTAAAACCCATGACTTCAAACTTTCCAAACTGTCAAAAACCCAGTCAGAGAGAGAGACAGAGCGAGAGAGAGAGAGAGAGAGAGAGAAAGAAAAGGTCTTAACATAAAATCACTGCTGTGGCATCAACTCTCTTTTCAACACGTCATCTGAGCAGGGATTTATGTCACTCAGAGCGTTTGATTTGTGTGTGGCTCATGGTGATTGGTGGTCTGTGTTTGCTACTTGGATGACGATGGTGTTTCATTTAGTTTTAATGTGAGACGGACAGATGGGACAAACTGTTTTTATAGGTCCTGCTACAAGGCATGGACCTTGGTTGAAAGAAGCAACAAACAACAATTGACAGCACCTCAGCAACACCGTCAAACAAATACATAAATCATCATAGGGAAATTAACCTCAATAACTTGAATAGAAAGCACTGCCCATCAATCCACTGGATTTTTGTTAATAAATTGGGATTAATTGTAAATATCACAATTCAATTTTATCTGATACTGATTTATAATCTAAATCTTTGACACTTTTCTTTGGTGAGAGTTTGAGAGTAAACTGTATGTGCCAAGAGTGCTCCCTGCTGGAGAGTTGCAGAATAGCATAACCACACTGCAGCCAAACAGAAAACAGCACGGCTATCAAATTTCTCAAGCTGTAAACTGTGATAATGATCTGGAAATTTAAGGCCTGAATCAGTGGCAACTAGAACAGTTGATTTGGAAGCAGCTTCCATGGTTGACTCAAATTGAAAGTGAAAACTATTTGTAGTGTAATTTCAGCCTTGCATGATGAAAAATTAAATTTTTACTTTACAAATAATTTTGGAGGGTTTGTTATTGAATGGCTGACTAGTAGTGTAAAGTATAACTTGACATGTTAATAAAATCAAACTGTAACAACTAACTGAAGCAGGGCTATAAGCTGCAGGCTAGTTGTGGCAGTGAACCACTACCCTCTCAAATGAAAACCCCTGGAGAGTCGAAGGGATCTCGTTGTACAAGGGAGACCACCCAGGCAAACGTTCAGAACCCACTGTTGTTTTACACACGAATAAAAAAATGCAACAAGGGTGGGGTTGGGGGGAGGGCATATGTCAAAAAGTCAAGTTCAACAAAATACAAGGGAAAATGGGGAAAAAAAAGAACACAGTTGAAAAGAGAAAACATGTGAAACTGTATTCCTACTCATCACAGTCACTCATCAGATGGCAAATATTATTTTGGATGATGGCCATTTTATCAAAGAAAGAGAAACTGAGAGGTGAGGGAAGGAGATGAAGAAGGGGTTCGTGTACCTTATTATGCAGTGGTCACAGGGGAAAATTGCAATCATCTGTGACTCGATTGGAATACCTTACACACCGTGAAAAACATTATTTTTCTCTAATATCAAGAGTTTCTTTGGGTTTTGACTGCCACAGCCATTTTAACAGAGACCACTTGGGACTCTGCATCAATTTTGGGAGTGAAACAAGAGGTTGTGCCCCTTTTGAGGGCAATGACGATGAAAGCAAAACTCAAGAGCTGTTTTATGAAGAGAGAAAGTGAGAAGCGCCAGACGATTATGTGCGTCTGCAGGGAAAAGACGATCATAAAAGCAAAACGTCTGATCTGAGAGTGTGTATGTGTGTGTGCGTGTGTGTTTGTGTGAATGTGCATGTACATTTGGTTTAAGTAGTATCCCTAGAAGCTGCTTCTTCGAGACAATATCTCATCTTATATCAGTCAAAGTCCAAAAGTCACCGAACATACAAGTTTTAGACGTACTTTCAGTAGAACAAATTCAAAGTAAAACAGTACATTTTGTTCAAGGGTCCTTTGGGTGCACTCACTGTGGTTATTCTTAACATGAATTAAACACACACACACACACACACACACACACACACACACACACACATACACACACACACACACACACACACACACACACAGGTCTGTAGTAGCTGCCTGGCTGAAACAGCAACAATGTATGAGACAAGCACTTCCATATGTGGCTGCATATACATACGCACATACACAGACGCATACAGAAACATATAAGTACCTAACCATGCAAAACGCACACTCGTGCAACCACATTCCTCCCTCCAGGACCTTGAAAACTTCCCACAAAACCCTCAGTCAAGTCGGTTTCATATAGAGTAGGAGCGTGTTACATTCTCTGTTTTTATTTGAATGCACTGCAGCTTCACAGCAAACATAAGATAAATTGGCCGAAGGAACTTAAAGGACCTCAGAGTTGTGAGTGTTCGGTAGAGTATGAGGCTTAGCCTGTAACAAAGGTTCCCAGCTGGACATGAACCAAAGATGTTGCGGTTTATGGTCAGCACCCTAGGCTGTGACCATCCGGGTGCCCCTGCATTTTTATTGCATTTTACAAGTCAATTTTTTGTATGAATATAAACATGGCAACAAATGTACCTACCGGTCTCTGTGCTGCCATGTAGCGGGCCGTGGCCTTCACAATTTTACTGGCTAGACGCTGTTTCTCCTAAAATCGAAGCACACTATCCTCCTCCACACAATCGATAGATTAAGGAAGTTCTATATAATATTAAACTCAAGAAACTTTGATTCTCTCTCATGGGATCAATAAAAAGGTTTAATAAATTTCCCCCAGTAAAAATGTATTTCCCCTAAATTTCCTTATCCCTTTTCTGCGCGCCCCAACCCTTTGTTTAGTTTCTTTCTTTGTTTTTTTTTCCCTCTTTGTCTGAGTGGTTCACAACCTGAGTTGGTCGGGTTCTGAAAATGTCTTGTCTCATACTGTTTGTAATGCACTAACTGCTGAAACTCGACAAAACCAATAAAGAGTTGAAAAAAAAATCACATTGATGAGATTCAGACACAGATTGTTTTGGTGACAATTCCAATTCACTATTCCCTATTGAATAAAATCCAGAGGGACATTTTCAATGTAACTGTTGATAAATAACTACCAATTCACGACCAGTTGAACGACATTTAATATGTTTAGTTTGTGGGGAAAAAACACAAAAATAAACACTCTAATTGGACCAGTGTGCTGCCAATGGTCAGGATCATTTCATACATTTGCAGTTTGGTTTCTTAACTGCTCCATTATGGGATTATGTAGCACTCAGGTGACATATGCACATGTGTATGTGTTGGTTATTACTAGTTATTATGTTAGTCTGCACATGTATGCTTACATTTATGAATCTGTATATTTATGTGTTGTGTGTGTGTAAATACAAGAATGTGTGTCTTCAGACTAGTGCTTGGAAACAGGTTTTCTCTTGCAAATAGGCACAATTACCAGTCCACATGTAAAAAAAAACAACTTTTATTGCAATATATATATATATATATATACATACTTAAGGAGTGAATTGCCAACTATCTACTCAAGCTGTACAGAACCTGAAAGCAAATGGGCCAGAAAATACTACAAGGGGGGGGGGGGGGGGGGTCATACGCACATACTTTTGCATACAGATGTGCAAACATTCACACTTACACTCTTGACCCCATGAACCCTTAACTCTAACTAAGGGGTTTTCCAAAGTTGCAACATCAAATTATATACACACACACACACACACAGTTGTATTACTGAGGTTGTCCTTGTGGGTCACTGCAAACAATTACTGCTGGAATATCATAACTGCATAACTGCTACAACGTCCCTCGGTGGCCTCCACAGCTTCTACTCCATTTGTTTCTCTCTTGGCCTTTCTCTTCCATCCCTCTGTTTATTCTCATGCGTCTTCTCTTAATATTATATATTGTTTCCTTCTTCCATCTCTTCATGTTCCCTCTATTTCTTTGGCCACCTTTCTACTGAGGCTTATTATGGGTCTTTTAAGGCTCCACTGAGCGAAACCAATTTACTATGAAGTGGGTCAGGCTCACGCTACACCCAGGCCAACCTGCACACATGTGTACGTGCACAACCACACGCACAAAATCTCCTTGACCTTTCCATCTTAAGTAAACACACACATACACACACACACTGATAGTTATCTTCAGATTGGGATCAGTTGAGTAATAGAGAAGGTTTGTCAGAGTACTGGCTGGTCCAGATACGCTATAGAGGGAGAAACAAAGAGGGAGACAGAAAGGTTGCCCACATTTTACTGAAACTATGTGAAATCTCACTCCCTCTACCATGTGTAGAGTGTTTGGAACTTGGCTCTGCAAAAGTTTGACAGACATGAAGCGAATGGAACATATGATATGCTGCGGTTATGCTGTAGACATGAGTGGCGAGTTTACAGCCTTCAACGGTGTCTACAATATTGATAATTACAGTGAACGGTGATAATTACATTTTTATTTTACAATGTCAGAACAAAAATAAAAAAACGTGTAGCAAATCTAGGACTGTCAGGATAAAGCTTTCGCTGAGCCAAAAATCTGAGTCCGACCCAACTCTAATTTTACGAGCCAGTGCCCAAACTGTCACTATACTGACATGCTATTAAAATATTCAAAGATACAGTTGGGCTGGATTTTTTTTGGTGAAGTAACAGCAATCTGTACTTCTGTGCATTTTCTACTCTTTGAAAGTCAACATCAGATTTTTTTAAAATACAGTAGTTCTTTCAGTAATAGGTTAATAATTTCTATCACATATTAAGTAGACATACTTTTGTATTGTTTTGTTGAATGTTACTGAGTTTGTCCAGTAGTTTAGTTTATGATTACCCTCTGCAAAACAAATTTCAAACCGCCTCAGATGTACTTTGCACTAATTAGCAAATGTTAGCATGCTACTGTACACAGTAAACTAACACGGTGTCATCACCTGTTAAACATCAACATGTTGGCATTGTCATTGTTTCTAAGCTCACAATAGATTTCAGCTCAAAGCACTTCTCTGTATAAGTACAGCCACATGGAGCTGCTAGCATGGCTGTAGACTTTTGTGTTTTTTTAACTACTGGTCAACGGGTGTGTTGAAACGTGTCCACCTGTCTTTGAGTATTAAAAGACTTTTATTTCTGATCTGTAGTGGCTATCATTGCCTTTGTTGTCTTTATAAATACCATACTTATGTTCAGAGAAACTGAGGAAACATTTCTGAGTTTTCTGAGTTTCTGAGATAGTTTCAGTGTTTATATTATGATTCAGTTTCGTAAAAGCCAATTTAAAAATGAAGCCACTATTCTTTCTCAAGAACACTTCAGCACGGATAGACACAAGACAGAGGCATGACACCAACACCAACTATTCTTCACACACTTTGTTTGACCTCAGTAGGTTAGGTTACTATCACACACCATGTTAGACCTTACTTTATTTCGCTGCTATGTACTTAGACAAAGCGTCCGTCCCTCACGACAAGCGTGTCCATTCATACCCATTAGGAGAGTAGCAAATAGCTGGAGCCAACCGTGACTGGGGTTAATCCGATTGCCTGACACAATGGACACTCGGGACAGACAGATCACTGAGCAGCCAATGGGAAAATGAACACACATAGACAGCTACACATGATGATTATAGAAAGGAAAATTGGTCACGGAAATGAAAAGCCATATCATTAACTGGTTTAAATGAGAGTCACACACACACACGTGTTCACAAAGTCAAATCAATCCAATTTGATAAAGTTGCATTCAGGCTCAAACACACACACTCCTATAGATATGATATGAGAACTGGGGAGGTCAGAAGTTCATCAGCCATGAGAGAATCCCTGAGTCATCTGTCAATGATTTAAAGTGATTATGATGAGACTACACCGATCCTTCCTTTCACACACACACACACACACACACACACACACACACACACGTGCCACAAGGTCAGTATTACAATTTTAATGTGAAACCACCTCCTACATTCAGGATTATGAAGGAAATTCAGGCCCTAATAATATTTATTAGCAAGGACACAGAATTTAGATAGATTATTTATCTATAATCTATATTTATCTATAATAGCTATATATCTATTTATTTAGAGAAAAATGTTTTCCAGTTTGACATGTCAGAGGTCAACGTCAGTTACAGTCCAGCCAGCACCAGTCTACTTCCTGAGAAATGAGGGGGTAGCGAGTGTCTTAAAGTCTGTTTTTTAGTGAGCGTATTAGAGTCAGTCAGCCATAAAAGTGTTATTAGTCCAGTTTAACCTGCAGGAGTTTCTGAAGGCTCGTGTAATGTGTTTTTCTGCCAAATAAATTCATGGTGAGTGAAAACAAGTCCAAAGCGTCTTCCGACATCTCTACTGCAGAAACGGACGGCGCGCTGACTCTGTCAAGCTGCCAAATACCACTGTCACAGACGATAAGGACATCAAAAAAGAGAATCACTCATGTTAACTGCCAGGGAAAATAATTTTTGACCGCTTTTAAGAGTTTACGTTAGAGTTTACGTTAGTGTATGAGTATGATTTCATTTAACTACCAGTCTGCCACAACCGCCAGCACATCATCTTCATTCAGCCCACTGATGTGTTGGTATCAGCCAAGCCACCGATTACTATCTATTATTCTATAGGCCATATGTAAGTATAAGTATAAGTAGTAGTAACCCAGCAAGCACACACATACTGTAGGTTTACAAAGAGATATACAAACTGAAACAACTAGAGGTCTGTCCAAGGAGCTATACACAACCCTGGGACACACCACCATCATTAAGACTACATATTTACTTTTCCATTCATTCCTCCACAGAAGCCAGCTGGATTTCTCCCCCACTTCATCCCACTCTCCCTCCTATTTCTGTATATCTGTTTTAACATAACACAGAAGTAGTATTAGTGGCAAACAACACAGACAGCAGAGGGAAGGTGGGAAGACAGGAAATGATGGAGGCAAAGGAATAAGAATAGAGGTGATAAAATATCAGTATCAAATCTGAATAATTTTAATCTACTTAGGTTTAACTCTCACTTTTTTAAGGTTCTTGAAGTTTAAGAACTGAACCTCCAAAATTCAATTTAGCTTTTGTGTTGACTGAGTAAACAGAAACACATTTGAAGTTGTAGCCTCACTAACGATACGTACAACCTGTAGCTACAACTTAGAAATTATGTTGTGTCCATGTTTGTGTTCATGTCATCAACAAAAGGAACTGGCCTGAACAAACACACAGCCAGAAACGCAGGCAGGTGTTATCATCAGCCTTTTTTTCCTCTTTCTGCACACACATCAAGCTTTGTAGTAGTCTCCAAAGGACGGGTCTCCTAAGGCCAGGGTCACCTCCCCATAGACCAGCACAGCTCTGCTCTGGCTCCCAGATGTTCTCTCTCTCACACACACACACAGGCACACACACACACAGAGAAAGACCTCCTGAACATACACTTGGAAAACAAACAAGCGAAAATGAGCACATATACCATTGCGATAAGCAGTCACAGTGTGTGTTCTTGTTTGTATGTGTACACAGACTACTTGTGTATAGTATAGTAACTCTTGCGTGTTTATGTGATTGGCTGTTGAATTGTTAGTCTATCTCTTTAGCTAATTGCCCTGTACAGTCTGTACCAACTCTGTAGCACTCAATATAGGTACACTGACTTGTTTGTCTTTGACAACTGGAGTCTTGTTTGTGATTTTAATTCTGGTATCTATATGTGTATTTACATGCGCGTGTATGTCGACTAGCACATGTGTGAGTCAGTGCCTGTGCACTTGTTGAATAAATGATCTATTCCTAGGTCTGTCAAGGAAATGGGGGGAGCTGAGGCGGGCCATTTGGATGCCGATCAGTACAGACGTGTGTGTGTGTGCGTGGTGGTTGCTGGTGTGTGTATGTGTGTGTAAGTGTGTGTGTGTGGGGGGGGGTTGGAATCCACACCAGACCATCTATTATAATGACAGGAAGCAGGAAGTACAACCCCTTCGTAGTCACATGGCTGCCAGCTGTCTTGGCAACTAGAGGGAGGAAGATAGAGAAGATAATAGGGAGGGAGCGTGTGTGTGTGTGTGTGTGTGTGTGTGCGTGTGTGTGTGTGCGCGTGTGTGTGTGCGCGCGTGTGTGTACATGACTTAGAGCTGGTTTGGATGGCGAGTGTGTAGGTGGAGTAAACTTTGCATTCCTACTCGTGAATATGACATTTCACAATAGAATGTCTGCATTTGTAATAAGAGCAAAGTTAGTGAAGCAAACATTCATCCATAACCATCCAAAAATACTCAAATCTATATGCCTTGAATCTGCTAGCACCCTTTCTATTCCGAATCCAGTGCAGCACTAAACCTTAGTTTTGACCATATGGATGTGTTTAGTCTCTGCAGCTCAGCACACATGTGCACGCCCATTTACAGAGACACAAATATGCACATATACATTTACACATGTATGCACACATAACCTCACCACATGTGCAGCTACCCACACACATGCACCAACAAATGCACAAACAAGCTTTTTTTTCTGCTTGTGTACTACTTCTTCCCAGAAGCAAAACACGGCAGATAGCTTTTCCTACTCTGTCAATAAGTAACTAATAAATGCAATTTATTATATTATATTGCAAAGATCAAAAACTAAAGAATTGAATGAACATGTAAACATAGATATGCTTTTGTGTGCATACAACACACAGCAGTGCTCCAACATCCATCAGGAATCCACTCTACTGACTTTCATCTGTCAGCCTTTTGCACTTATGCCCAGGAGTCAAAAACATGATGTACTATGATTGAAGACACAATAATTGACAGGCAGTCACTTGTCAGCTTCTCTCTTCCTTGCTCTCTCTCCTCTCTCTTTTTGTAAGATCTTTAAATCACTCCAGGTTTACAGGCTGTGAACTTGCTAACCAAAGGAGTATCAAATACAACCACAGGAGGACACTCATTGTAATGTGAAACGTTCTGTTGCCTTTTGTGACCTTTGGTGCCCTGTAGACCCTAAAAACATCGAAATCTTAGAGAGATTGTTTGAATTTAAGACTATGATTATACAGTATGTCAATAGAGCATTTTAAGTTGCTTGTGGACACAGAAAAATGCAAATATTTACCTTCAGATAGGTGGGCAGTCAGCGGCGTTTGCGTCTCCTTGCAGTAAGAGACCACCTCTTTTGGGAGGAAGTCCACCTGTGTGATCTTGGAGGCCCCCAGCCTCTGCATCCTCCGTCTGGGTTATAGAGAAAAGATATTGTCATGGATACAGAATACAAACAAATGGCAATCATACAGGATTGCCATTTGTTCCACAGACCAAAGTTTAAAACAGTAAATAACATGTACACTTTATAACCAGTAGCAACAAGTAGTTTAAAGAAGTCTAGAGTGGTATATGTATATTAATCGGTTATCAAAATAAAAAAAGATATTTAGGATATGCATTGCAATGCCAAAGTAGGTGTTTTCTAATGTCATTTCTTTGCAAACAGGAGGAGGAGAGGAGGAAGATTTACCCGAGCTCAGAATCAGCCTGCAGCTGCAGCACAGAGGGGTCTGTGTCCCACTGCAGCGTCCTGATGTCACCAACAGGGGGGGAAAGAGACATGCATGTTTACAAACGACACAGACACACACACACATATATATATATATATATTACCACAGTATGTACACACAAACGCACTCACGCACAGACCACTTATCTAGAGAACTGCTTAACATGGGAATTCCCATCGAATTTCATGCAAAGATGGCACTGTTAGCGGGAATAAAAATGCTTCAATAAGTGGATACAGTGTAGGAGGGCTATACATTAGGGAGACATTATATTTCATTATAGTTCAAAGTATTATTTATTTAAAGATCTCTGCTCATTACTTGTAATAGATTTCTTGGTGTTTTGCCAGGACTCTACAACAAAAATAAATAAATACAGATACATTTATGGACATGTTGTGCGGAAGGAGGTCAAATCGGGATGATTGTTTTCAGTGGGAAAACAATTTGACATGATGACTTTAAAATGCAGGACAGCTCTGAAGTGTCTATTCAAGCATCTACAGCACCATAAGAAAGACATTCATCTTATTTCTTTCTGACAAATTTTGTACTCATACAGCCCAGATTATATTTGTGTGATGGCACAAATTAATACATATAATACATATGCCAAATAATACATGAAAACCATGTATCCTGCAACACGAGTTACATCTCCACATATCCACAGCACAACATTTATCATATATGCACATATTCACATGACCACATTCAGCATATGAAAATCAAATTAAAACCTGTGTATAAAAATTAAGCTTGCTTGACATACATGACAAGATACTTGCCATGCATGATAAGTGATAAGTGGGGACATTGCTGAGCTTCAACAGTTATAGCTTGTTTTATAATAGGGAGGTGGGAATCACTTACTTAAAGGGAAATCAAAACCCAACAGAAACCTGAGGAGTTTTATAGCATGCTGGTGGTGATATTTACTGTCTGTGAAAGGACAACGCTTTCAACCCCACTACACTTTTTGATGATACCTTTTAGGGCCTTCAGCTTGTGCCACAGAGCGCCAGGTGAGCGAAAGACATTTCTTTAGCCTGACAGACTGGCTGTTTTACAGTAAGAGCGATGACACTTTAAGCAGCAGATTGTCAACTCTGTGAAGGCTGAAATGACTTCTTTGGCTCAACTCATGCAAGCGGAAAAATTTCCAGCTGGTATTAAGGGAGACAGCGGGACTTCAGACAGGAAGTAGCCTGAGGAGAGTGAAGGAATAAAGGAAGAAGGGGCACTGCACTGTTTCAATCGTATAAATCATAATGGGTAAGACCCCTGACAACACTGCGGGTGCCTCTCCGTGTTCATATGAGGGTAGACTCAGCTAAAGAAAGGTGGGAAAAGGAGGTGTTCCTAGGTTTGATGTGAAAATGCTTACCTTGAGCTTTGTGCTTGTGACTTGTTTTTAGAGAAACCTGACCTAAGAAGGGACACACACATACACAGCCACAAATGGAGAAGCTCAAAATGGCATGCCATCATTCAGGGTGGATTTGGGGGGAAAATCTTTCATTCCAGGCATTTGAACTAACTCACCAATTTGTAAAATCCAATTTGTAATAGCTAAAAAGAAATGAGAATCCCAAATCTTACATAAGAGAATCTGTTTATGCTAAAAACACTGAATTGTTAAGTTCCCACATATGCTTCTGCCCCAATTCCACCCCTGGCCATACCAGTACAACACTATCACTTCTACAGTCAGCTGCCATTGGGTAGCAAATGGAAAGCGATTGATGACCACTCTCTACTCAACTGCAACTTTAATTTACCAGAGCAGCCATGTGCAGAACTTAAACGTAGTAGTTGTTGCGCTGACCTGATGTGTTATGAATGTGCCACAAAGAAATGATGTGCTGGCAGGCGCATGTGTAATACATGAGCTAGTAAATAAATATATAATAAACTGTAAATATAGCTGTAGTACCACACAGAACAGTGGCAACAGAGGAAAGGCTCACATAAGCTACTGGTTCCCCAAGGATGCGTTCTTAAATTTTTACAAATATGCTGCTTATTTGCACTGAAAATATCTAGACACTGCATTCCGAGATGTACCTCAAGATTAAATGTAATTTCTCAGAGCTAGCTATCAGAAGCAAGTTGCACAGTGGTCATCAAAACACTGGATGCCATGACAAAATGACAGATACTACATTCAAACCTAACAAAGTACCACAACTGCACCTAGTGACACTCATCCTTACCTAAACCTGTTTTTGCCAATGACAAGAAAAGAGATAGGATCAAAAATATTATATAAAAAGAAAACAAAAACACCCTCATGTTATCATTGTGACACCGCATGAGGGCTGTGGTTCCACATATACGGTAGTTTATTAGTAACCTCTCAAAAGCAAGCCTGGTTTAATCAATTTTCAGGTGTCTTGTTTCTTCATGATAATTTATTTTTGGTTACATAAAAATTAGAGAAATTATTAAAGCATTTTCATTTATCTTTTGAACTTCAAACTAAAAATGAAAACTTCAGAAATACAGGTAAAAAAAAAAGAAGTGAATAAGACTCTATAGAGTTATAAAAGATTTCTGACATCCAACTTTAATATGAGCCGACTTGGTAGATGTTGACCTACCTGCCTGCGGCTCCCCCATCAGCTGAATCCTGGCTCCCCGTCTCACTGGGCGTGCTCACTGATTTGGAGGGGGACACAGGGGTCGGGACTAAATAATGAAAATAACATGAGTCTAACATTAAATGCTGCAGAGGATGGACTAATCAAAACAATTTGGATGGAAACCAACAAAGTAAAATGAGTGATGGACAAATTAAATGAATGTTTAACAGGAAGGAAGGAAGGGAAGAGGAGGGCATCAAACGGATTGTTGATTTTGTATTGATTTATTTTCTGTACTTAGCTGCATTTGAAGATGCATGATAAACAACTTAGTAGCATTAACCCAATTCTGAGATGTTAAGGGTGTAGTTACAATTTCAGACCACTAGAGAACAGTGCTTCCAAAAGCTTGAGGAAGGTAACAGACACCCTGGGGAGTCAACCTAATCTAGAAGATTTGAGCACAAGCAAAAGAAGGATCTTTTAAGCAGATACGTTTCTATATCTGTATAATAATTAAGTAATATACTTCAGATTAGACATAATATTTATGTCCAAATACACTATAACAAAGTAGGATACACACAAGCGTACACAACAGGACAAATAAAATAATAGGATAAAAGGGAGTTGATACAAAAATAACACAAATGTTCAGCACAGTCCAAGGACAATGTGCATGACAAATCATGAAATCAACATAGGACAAAAAGACTAATATCTGATGAAACCTTATTAAATAATGTGTCTCACAGAAGTACTATATATTATGCAACACAGATATCAATGTATTTTTGTTCTGTGGACATTTTAGAATTAATAAAGGGTTGAACTAGTAATTTTCATCAAAAAATAACAATAGTGGGCTGCTGCGTGCATCCTAGATCCTAGATCAGCAGTATATTAAGTATATATTCTAAAAAATTAAATAAATAAATAATTAGTGGAATACCTCTGTTTTGTGTCATATCTAGAACGCTCTCCTGTGACCAGAGAGCCTCTGAGCACCCTTTCATTGTTAAGAGTATAAGAGTATTATGTACCTAGTGGAGGCTCTGGTGAAATGCCAATACTCTGCAGCAGGGCCTCAGTCTCCCTGCGCTTACGGTCTAAGTCTGAATCCTCTGGTGTTGCCTCAGTCTTCTGCTGGCTCTCTGACTGCACAGAATACATGGAGCAGAGTCAGTTTACCCATCACAAGTTCAAAGTTCAAACATGCATGCATGTTTTTTTTAATTTAAAAAATCCAAAACCAACCTTCTGCACACACACAGATGTTTGTTTGCACGCATGGACACACACAACCTCAGCCTTTTATGTGTCACGGCCTGACAAAAAGCAATCCAACACACAAACAATATACACTAGAGTGTGATACAGTATGAGTGCCAGTCGTGTGAATGTACTCACTTTTTTCCTTACCTCTTTCTTCTTCCTCTCCTCCTCTTTTCTCTTTTTTTCCTCCCTGATCTGGGCGAGGCGCTGCTTCTTGCGCTCCAGCTCTGCTTTTAGGTCACTTTTGTCCGACATGGTCTCCTATGTAACTTCAAGAAAGAGGATCGCCCATTGGGTGTGGCCGTTAAAAATTCATATACAGCGGATCTATAACCTTGCAGGTCAAGGAACCAATAGTGATCAATAGGCCACAATGAGCCAATTTGAGGGATTTCCACACCAGTAGCCTGAGGCATGTAAGCCGTATGACAGCTATTCCTTCCATTTAGTGTCAAATTCAATGTATAGTCTATATAATGTAGTACAGCAGACATCATTATGGTCTAATTAGATTATGATGAATTCAGCAGCTGTCTTTTATTGCATTACACTGTTCAGAATTGGTGGACATATAGCAAATATTAAACCGATAATTAATCCTAAGTGAGGGGTAATAACTGACTGTAGCTCTTGAATCAGGCTCACTAATGATCCCTCTGAGGTGTAACAGAAGGTGGGCTACCTATTTATAGCAGTCTGCAGCCTGAACAGTGATTTGCTGGCTGAGGTCTGTGTCTCATCCTTCAGATATAGCAAATGAACAGATAGCACTTGACCCTGGTCTGAAGGGTTAAACATGTCTGCCAAAGCTAATGGCTTTAAAAAACAAAGATATGTAAGTGAGCCTTTCTGTCAATATGAAGTGAAGGATAACCACAACAGACAACACAATTAAGCCATATAACACTAACTAACTACAACGTTACATACATAGAAGAGCATTTAGCCTGACTTTGATCAATAGTTGCTAGGACATAAAAGCATTCGCAGCTAGCTCAGTACAACATTTATAGGGTTACGTCAATATGTTTGAGGCCTTGTCATGATTGAATTAAACCATTTAGCAGTGAACAACAACGATAAAAGGGTGTACTGTTAACGTTTTAACTCGTACCTTGTCCACTCGTACTGATAATGATGTGTCACCGGCAAAGATGCTGTCTCACTGCTGCTCCCGACAAAAAAAAATCAACACATCCTCTGTCTAGCTAAATATATCGAGGCCTTTTTTTGTACCATCGATTAGGTCGTTTGAACCTTTCCGTGAGGCTACTGGTGACACCGGTTGACACACAGCATTTCAGCGGCCTATGACCCGAAATAAAACATGAAACAGGTGCGCTGCACGCCGATACATCCCTACCAGGAGTACAGATGATGTTGAGAGGAGAGGAGAGGAAATCCCACCTCCTCTGACACTGAGCTGTCGTCGTCTCATGGCTTTTGCATCACCGCCATCTTCTGGGCTTTTGGAGAAGTGAGGCGAATTAACAACAACTACATAAAAAAATAATAATTTTGGGTATATATTGAACCACAACAGACCGTTTGTTTACTACTCTGAACAGGTAAGGAGATAAGAACGCGAGACTGAAAGCTTCATCTATTCGAGATGGCGCATTGATTTTATTTTCCTGGCGGCAGGTAATGCGGTCACTGGGGTAACGGTCGGTAACGTTAAGTTACATCTCTATCAAAAAAAAAAGATTTATGTTGCTATTAGAAATATCTGTTACCAAGAAACGTTCAGAAAATGTATTAAATAAACAAGTACTTTGAGTAGTCTGCCGGTAGGGGGTGCTGTAATAAAGCATTCGTTAGCATTAGCATTCATTTCAGGGGTTTAGGAAGACTCATCGATCCTCCCTAAAAGCCAGGAATATCTTGGCTCTCATTGGTTGACTCTCACGTCAATCCTTCTTCTTCTCCGCCCAACAACAATACACACAACGGTCAGTGTCGGAAGCTGCATTTTGGAGGGTTTAAAACAACTTGCCCAAGATGCGAAAGAACAGCTCGAGAAAACTAATAATTGGAGACTCATAATCATCATCCTTAAAGATGTTAATGTAACAAAAGGATTTCTTGTGTGACGCCCCAGCTTTAAGCAAGGACGAGTTGCCAAACTGGAGCTTACTGAAGAAAGAAAGGTCACTGTTACACTGACCGTCGGTCTGTGAAGGAGAGGAAAAATGAAGTTCGCTCAGTTTCTACTGAAAAACAGCTCAGTAGCTGGGATCCCGAAACAAGTGGAGAGGTTTTCCAAGTTTTCCCCTTCTCCTCTGTCCATGAAGCAGTTCATTGACTTTGGTAAGTGTTTCCAATAGTATTGATTTTTCTGATCAATGCATGTTACTATAATGTCTTCACCCCCAACCATATGGCAGTTGCACAACTCAGGTTCTCCCTCTCTCTCTCTCTCTCTCTCTCTCTCTCTGTGTGTGTGTGGGTGTGTGTTTGTGTTTGTTTGTTTGTGTGTGTGTGTGTGGTGATAGGTGACTTTGCAATGAGCAGGTCAATGCCAGACAGTTACAAATGTTAATGCATATGCTGATGTTGTGTAACTATTTAACTACATGAAACATCACTCTGAACTGTTGGTTTTAATACTGACACAAGCAGAAGAAACCAAAAGCTAGATTAAACTAGCAACCTTGTCTTACAGCTGCACCAGGAAAAAAATAAATAACTAAAAAATAGTCAAAAATGCTGAGAATTGTATCACAGTTTCTCCTTGTATTTGCATAATAGATTCTTCTTTAATAATTATAGACCATGTCCAGAAATGATCCTTGACAGATTTCATTGGTTAATGTTTAGGACACAGAGCAGTGTTTGGTTTCTTTTGACAGAATGGGGTCAAAGTTGAGACTCTGTCCCCTCATGTGACTGCAGGCTCGGCCAATGCATGTGAGAAGACCTCTTTTGTCTTCCTGCGGCAGGAGCTTCCTGTCAGACTGGCCAACATCATGAAGGAAATAGATTTTCTCCCTGACAAGCTCCTCAGCACTCCTTCTCTAAAACTCCTCACCAGCTGGTAGGATCTCCAGACTACAGTGCACCATCTGTTTTTATGTCATCTGTTGTACCACAGCCATTGCAGTTCAGCCAAAGTTGCTGGTACTCTTTCTCAAAGTATACAATGCCATGCAGTATAATCACACAACAGCATGGGAGAGTTATAAAACAGTAGTGTCTGGGGCATTAAAAGACTCTCCTTACCGTCTCTCAAAACATACCTTCCTCATTTCCCAGTGTTCAGATATTTAGCTTCAAATAAAAACAGATTATTTCTGCAAGCAATTTGCCTCACGTTACTACTCACAGGCCTTTATGATCTCGTGAGAAACATTGCTGTTGATGTCATCTGAGGTTGTGTGCCCTCATGCACTCACAGACTAGATCTGGAAACATGCCATATAATCTTTGTTTTAATTAGATAAGACCGACAACCACATGGTCCCCTGTTCACGTTTGTATGCTATTCTTATGTAAAGTGCCTTTACAGCGCTTAGTGCATTATGTAATACGCTTAATTTTCTGTTGTGCCATAAACATGCAACATAGTTTTTGAATTTTGAAAACATGCATGCTACTTGGTGCATGCCAGCATTACATCACCAGCACTTTTGTTGATAGTGATCACAACCCACAGAAAGATATAGTTTTACCAACATATTTGAGTTTGTGCACATACACACTTATCTCAAGATACACAATGTTCATGGTGTAAAGAGTGAAAGGCTATAAATCAAGGGTATACTCAAACATTGTGTGTAGGTGAAATGACGGTTACCTCAGTTCTGTGTATTAACTCTAACAGAATAGCTACAATCACTGTCACTTGTCCTGATGATGTGCTATTAAACACTCCCTGAATGCATTTGATAGAGTTCACACTAGTGATTGTTTGATGTTGGATTCATCCCGTCATTCACCTCCAGTTTGTAGCTCTGCTAGCAGCGTCCCTCTAAGGACAGCCCGGCCTTTGACTAATATCTCCCAGAGGATCTATCCTACTGACTTTAGTGAAATTCTGACTTTTCCTTTAGTGCCACCATTAGATTGAAATTTGTTGTTCAGAGTGAAATATCTCCACAATTGGATGGATTGCTGCCGGTTTGTTAGCTTTTCTTTAATAGCTGTTTTTGTGTAACTTTGAGTTGGGTTTTCTACCACAGCTGTAGAAAACTAATATTCTACTTCAGACTTTACTCTGACATGTAGATCACATTGTATACTGTGTACAAGTCACAAGCATATATATATATATATATATATGCTAACAACAAAGGTCATTACAATACCCCTACTCTTAAATGAGAGTATCTAATATCTTTATTAGGCCGCTCTCCAACGCAAAGGTTAATATAAGCATGTGAAAAATACATGTTATGTAATAGTCTATTTCAAGATGTACATCTGTTTGCATGACAGGACTGAAGGTTAGTTCAGGGACAAACCCAGCACGTAGGAATTATACGCTGCAGTTCACCTTTCACCTACTTTTCTATTGCAAAAGAGGGTGAGCTCCATACTTGAGTTTTCTTCATGGCCTAATAAAAGCAGTGATACAGTTATTTTAAGCATGTATGGTATTTTATTTTCAAACGTGTCTTTTTGTGTCCATCAGGTATTCACAGAGTTTGTTGGAGCTTATAGAGTTTTTAGAGAAAGACCCCGATGATAAGAATGTCCTGACAAAGTAAGTAATTTACTGGCACACACAGTTTGTCGATTACTGAGTAACTGCCAGTTCTCCTCAAATAATGCTGTGGTTATTTGGTAACTGCTTCTTTTCAACCTCACACTTCTAACAATTCCACTGTGTGATCAAACCGTACAGGTGGCTAAAAAAAACAATTAACAGTATACGTACATGTTTGATGTTCACATTGTTTTAAAGTCACTAAAGCCCATTGTCAAACTCAAAAATAGATGATAAATTACAGTGTTTCTCCTCAGGCCTTTTTATCGTTCCGTTCCTTAAGCAAAAGCCAACATGCTCCACCACGAAGAAAATCTGTTCATACATTTCACTAACATCACACAACAGTCTTTTAATTTTTGCATTTATCCTATTTGTTCAGCAGATCGGTATTTGCTACTTGGGTATAAAGTTTTTATCAAATATAGTTTGTTGGAACTCATTTTACAGCTTTCAAAGTGGGCAATTAAGTATTATCAGCATACCTGCTCATTAGATATTACAGCACTATAAAGTGTTTGACTAGTGTCAGGGTAGGGTAGAGTAAATGATGCATACTAGATATTGAATGGTGATACATCTCTAGTAGACTTATGTGTGTGTTTACATGCTTGCAATCTGAGTGTTTAATGTGTGTGTATAGGCTAGACATTTAATCCTTAAATATATAAAACCTGATATTTAAATCAAAAATATGTTTAAATATACTAACAAATCCTTGTGCTCATACATCCATTGTATCTTTTCCCACAGCTTTACACAGACTCTAGTTAACATCCGTAATCGGCACAACGACGTGGTGCCCACCATGGCTCAGGGTGTAGTGGAGTTCAAGGAGGCCTTCGGCGTGGACCCCGTCACCAACCAGAACGTCCAGTACTTCCTTGACCGCTTCTACATGAGCCGCATCTCCACACGCATGCTCATGAACCAGCACAGTCAGTATAGAACTCGATGATTATCAGTGAGTTAATCAACACAGTTGCTCACACTCGAAAGCTCATGTCATTAAATTAAACGTGGAGCGCTGGTAAAGATTGAGAGCCAGCCTTTACAAGGGTTCATCGTTCATATGACTAAGCAGCAAGTAGTGACGACCTGTGATATTTAAATGATGTTAGAGAGCCACATCAACACCGCAAAGAACTCACTAATTATTCACAAATGAACAACATTTAATCACAGTAGAGTGTGTCTATACATGTATGTGTTTGTTTTTTTTGCATTGTGCCCTTCAGCATTAATCTTC
Organism: Pampus argenteus; assembly: GCA_036937835.1. Lineage (NCBI taxonomy): Eukaryota > Metazoa > Chordata > Actinopteri > Scombriformes > Stromateidae > Pampus > Pampus argenteus. The sequence continues at coordinate 9,733,562 of CM072879.1, forward strand.
AATGGCAGTGTGAACCCAGCCCATCCCAAACATATTGGCAGCATTGATCCCAGCTGTGATGTTGTGGAAGTAGTAAAAGGTAATTAATGATCTGTCTAAGCTCACAAACACACACACACACACACACACTGGGTGCATTATCTGTTTTACAGTAATCTCTGTTTGTACAGATTAACGACTGTTTGAACGTTAATTATCTGATTTTATTAGATTCGGCATACTGAGTTGGAAGTGGTTGACTAACAGACGGGAAATGTAATGTCTCATTGTGTTGTTCTCCATACAGCATAATTTTCTTATCCTAAAAAGTAACCACAGTTTTTGTTTCACTTTGTAGACGCGTATGAGACCTCAAAGATGCTGTGTGAACAGTATTACCTGACTTCTCCTGATATGGAGATCATGGAAGTAAATTGTAAGTCTTAACACTAAGTTTTCCAAAGAGCCCTTTATTCATTGACTTTCTTTTTAGCCAGGAGGCCATGATTCACAGTTTAAACATGAGTTTTTCTTTCACAGCCAAAAACCCCGACCAGCCCCTCCACATTGTCTACGTGCCTTCCCACCTCTACCATATGCTGTTTGAGCTCTTCAAGGTACAGTAACCAACAACCCTGCAAACCAGATATTACTCTTCATGTCTGCTCACTCTATGTGTAATGCACTTTGTCTGTTCTTTATCAGAACGCCATGAGAGCTACGGTAGAGACCCATGAGACGAGCCCAGCTTTGCCACCGATCAAAGTGCGAGTTTCACTCGGCGCTGAGGACCTCACTATCAAGGTAGATGAGGACACAGAGATTTGAGCTACATCCTAACTTTGTGCTGAAGGCAGCACACGGGTTTAGAGATAAGCAAGTGTTCTCAGTCTGTATTAACAAAGACGCATATAATGTACTATTTACCACACAGATCCACTTTATGCTGTGTATCAGTCATGGCAGATACTGTGTGTGGGCCCATGTGGAAATGGAACAGACCTTAAAAAGCTAACCCCGATAACTTGATACACAAAGCATGACATTGTTTAGATTAGTTCACGGAACATAAGCCTGCTAGCAGAACACAGAGAACCCTGAACATACCTCTCCTTTATTTTTAGATGTCTGACAGAGGAGGTGGAGTCCCGCTGAGGAAGATCGATCGTCTCTTCAGCTACATGTACTCCACAGCTCCCAGTCCCGTCCACATAGACAACTCTCGTAATGCACCTCTGGTGAGAATAACCCGTTGCACTGAAAGCTTGTTACAATTGCACATTTTTATTCATAAGTCACGTCTCGTCTTAGTCAGAACACAATATTCTGCAAGACGTCAAGCTTGCTTTTGCATTTTTAAACATGAGATACAGTTCAGTAAGATCTCATTGTGCTGTACACAGGCTCACATGGTTGAGCATGGTTGTAAATTAGCTTATTACAAAGTGGAAAGCTGTCTCAGCGGTATATCATTGGATTAAACTACCCATGTGACAAACTGAAGACCTGTTTACAAAGCAACCCCTCTGCAGTACAGTCATTATTTTAGAAACTGGCCCAGATACTCTAATCTGTGAATATACTAGAACTGTTATTTTTTCTTACCTTCTTCCTTTAGGCTGGATTTGGCTATGGCCTGCCTATCTCCCGTCTGTATGCCAAGTATTTCCAGGGTGACCTGCAGCTCTACTCTATGGAGGGCTATGGCACCTCAGCTGTCATATACTTGAAGGTGAGAATAGCACAGTCTCCATAGATATTATATATTTATGTCAGAAAGAATAATTAAGCTCAAGTCGGTATAGATTTCACATTTCAAGCGCAGATGAAACACTGTAGGCAAATGTCAGTCCATGCATACACGATTGCATGTGGATTCAGACTAATTAGTTCCCATCTGTACTGTATCACAGGCGCTGTCCTCAGAGTCAGTGGAGAGACTTCCTGTTTTCAACAAGTCAGCCTTACGGCATTACCAAGCCAGTATAGAGGCTGATGACTGGTGCATGCCCAGTAAGGACCCAAAGAGACTGGGCAAGGACGAGAGGATTCACTGATGACGGACTGAGAGAGGTAGCAGAGGAAACTCTAAAATAATAGAAATAAAGAAATAAATACTAGAGCTAAGAAGAAAAACTTGTACTGTAAGTGGAAGAAAGCATTTTACTGGACCTGGACTTGGCCAATGTGAAACCTGGATTCTTTTTCGAAAAGGTGAAAATCAAATTTATTGGTGTCAAGAATCAAATACAGAAAAAGTGAAAGTTCAAAAGCCCAGTCAAGGCCAGCTGCAGTGGGGTCACTCAAGCTAAACGTATTTGTTCTCATCATAAGCACAAAGGAAGCAAAGTTTGTTCCCTTCTTTTGTTCATGTTCACAGTGAATCTCTACGTGTAGATGGTAATGTTTATGTACTTACTTAAAAAGGGATTAAAGGCCTGTGTTAAACCCATATGTTGTTCTACTACTATATGACATATTTTAAGGCATCATACCAGCCATACTTTCCTTACTGTAGTTCTAAGGCCTTAGAATTGCAGTGAGTGATTAAAATATTGTTTTCACAAGTTTTTTAGTTTTTATGATTGTCTCTGAACTAAATGTTTAGCAATTGACATTTCATGCTGTAATAATAACATCACTTCAAAATCACCATGTAGAAAATAAAAATGATGATGAGCATGATGCATTTGTTAATTGTTAATTGTTAATGTGTTAAGTGGTATTTTGTGAAAAAATTAATTTGTGCGAGGTGAAAGTAAAGAAGTTGTTGGCAGTCATCTAACTAAACCCACAGAAATAGTATTACGAAAAGAAACAATATCAACACTACAGTATGTAAAATAATTTAAATATACTGCTTACTTAGAAAATGTTTTACCCACAAGTTTTAAATGGTTTATTGCCTGAGTTGAGTCTGGTTTTATTTTCAGGAAAGGACTGACTAATTTTATTTGTAAAGTTTGATTACTTCACCTGCTTTCCATCGTGTACTATTCCTTCATTGTTTTGCACATACAGTAGGCTGGATACAACATGCAATATTGTGTAATAATAAAGTTAACTGCTCCATGTGTAACATCTCTGAATGTTGTTGCCAGTCTGACTCCCTCCCCTCCCTCCACACAGTTTTAAGAAAACATTTCTTTTGTGTATCACTGCAGCAGACACAGTCCAGTGGGTTTTGTGGTCAGCTGCCAACATGGGAAAGAACAGGCTGTCCTGCTCTGTTCTGCGCCTTCATTAGTGTGCCCACATATCGCAGCTTACCCTGGTTTTGTTACTTTCTCTCTCTGTTCACATCTGACTTTTTAAAAGCTAGGCCTTTAGACTGTGTATGAAGTTGTGGTAGGTGATACAGTTTCTTATTTCAGTTGGTGGTTGAGAAGCTCTAACAAAATAGCGGGATTGGCTGAAGAAGCTGGACCTGAAAGCGGGTTACATAGTCCCCTCTCAGAGCACATCTTCTAGATCTGTCTTCTGCTAAATAAAAGCACTAAATGGTGGAGGAGCTTTGCCATTTAGGATGCTAAACGTCAGGCGTGTGTCGGTGTATTTTATTAGAATATTGCAGTTATGGTTAAACTTGTGTTTTTCTTTCTAACATATTGAAAGCCTGCTTGTCCAGTTCATTGAGGCATTACTGGCATGGTGGCAAAACAAATACAGTGTAATACAAACGCTCATTCTTAAAGGTAACAGAATCACTACAAATGATGTCTAACTATCTTCCCTTCCCATCATTATAATGTGTGATTCAATAATATAATTTCTCTCTGCCTGACTGGTTTATTTGTTATAGCCTGTGGAGCGTGATCTGAACCTTCAGTCATTTAGACAATGTTTCCTTTTGACGTCTGGTACACATGCAGACCTAAGGAGCTTCAACAGAGATTTCTTTTTTTTTCTGAATTGCCTTTGGTGTAGGCTTTCATGAAAATGTCATTAAGATTTTTTTTCCTAAACATTTATAAACATTAACAAGTTGTAATCTCTTTTTGTCTCTCTATGTTCTGCACAAATGTAAAATGAATACATGTAAAATTGGAAGTAGAGCATACCCTCCAGTTATTTGAAGTTAAGGTGTGCAGACAGTTGGATCTCTAGGCTTCTGGGTATTAGTGCACTCTGTTGCACCTTGCAGTTCATTCGAGGCCACCATCCTGGAACGTGATAATCCCTGATTCAGCATGTCATTGTGTTTGTGCCACAGACTCTGCAGTCACACAAATGTGGACATGCTGACACAACAACATCTCAAAACGTTTCCTGCATATTGAACCTGTGGAGTCACTAGAATGGCACCAAAATCATGTTTGCTTTCAAACTGATGTGACAGTAGAACTGAGATATTATATTTGATTAAGGTATAAATATCAGCCAGTCATCAGACACACCCGTTTACTGTATGTGTGTGACCTATGGACCTTAAGGTTAATAATGATTAAACCAACACCACAGTTACAAACAGTTACTGGTACACTGATCATTCATTTCTGAAAACGTGATATATTTATTTATAGACCACCATATACTGGGATTGTTTAAAGTAACAATAAAAAGAAATATTTAAAACCAATAAAAGACCAAAGACCATTTCTAAGCCATTATTTGAAATGTTGCTCAGTCTCAGTCATAACTTAAAATATAGTCTTTTTACATCTCTGGACTGGATATGAAGAAAAAACAAAACAAAACAAGTAAGCTCCATTTCCTTTCTCCCATCCTAACTCAGCCCTTATTGTTATTGTCGAAAGCTGAACAGCCTTGTTGTTAATGTTTCCTCAGGCTGCCAGGTTCATTTTCTTCTCTTCTTCGTCTCATCCAACAAAAGGACTAACAGCTCAGCAGCCCTTTGCTCTCCACTCAGCCACAGTCTGATGAGTGCTTCCTTCTATAGTCTACTGGCATTATCTCGCCTCACTCTGCTAAAATAGACTGAGACACTCGCACATTGCAGCATGCTGTTGTGACTGGGATGAAGGAACCGGGGTCACACTCAAGAGAGAATTAAAGGTCTCTTGAGACTGTTCAAAGTAATCTTTTATGACAGTAGGTGAAAATCTACAGTGCATTTTCTGGATAAAAAGTACACTTCAGAGTAAAAGTCAGCAAGGATAGAAAGCTGTTCAAATTCAAAGGAACAACAAACTTGAGGAGGATAGTAAGTAAATATCCCACTTTTCACAGTGACCTCTGCTCTCTTGTATATGGTTTTGGGTTGGCCATGTGTAGTCCACTGGAAAAACAATCACTTGTTGAGAAGTGGTTTGTCAAGTGTTCTGCAAACAGTATGAAGAGAGCATGAACCTTTTTGAGCATTAAGGCTGGTCGCCAGGTAGAATCCTCTGACGTATGAAACAGCACTGCAGCACACAGACACTGCACAGATGGGGAAAAAAAGAAAAAAGACATTTACTGAGAAACAATCGTGTCACTTTAAAGGATGGAAATAAGACGTCTGTAATGATGCATATAAAAATACAAAAATGATAAAAGGAGTACGGTTGTGAACAGGACGAAAGTTCCACATGCTACAGCAGGTAAATACAAATATTTTTTTTCTCACCTATTTGTGTGTCTGCACGCTTATGGTTGAACAGTTGAAATCTGTTTCATAATTAGGGTTCCACTCCAGCGAAGATGGAGCTTGCATGCAGTTATTCGAGATATTCTTACATCCCAATATGCTCTGTACATAGCTCCAGCTAGCAGCATTTTCCATTTCCATAGTTTGTAGGAAGGGTGGTGAATGTTCTTGCTGAAATCATCGAGTGACTTCGAGCATCACGCCATACGCTAGTTGAATATGATGTACAAAAGGCAGTCTATTAGTACAGCATCCCCTCAGGTTTCAGTAATAGATATTTCTTCATGGTAGATGGCAGAGCCAGCTGTGCTACACCTCTGTCACAGAAGCCACCCAGGCTGGCTCGGATGGCACATCTGGTCAGATGAAGTAGGCTGCGAGGAGTGTTGGTGCAAACGTTGAACAGAGAGTCATAGAATTCTTTATGTCGCTGAGGAGAAAGAAACAACATCTTAACTTGAATAACAAGTCAACAGTATTCAGGACAGTTATTTTTTCACAACTCTCAGCCAGGACAAGCTGGTGTTAGTTTCCCAGATTAAAGATTATTAAAGCATTAAAAACATACTCTTAAAGTCAGGACACTAATTACAATCTATTCTAAACTCACTTAATGCTATCCATTACATCCTAGTATTACCTTGTAGCAGTCATCAGGAATGGCAGCTCTCCACTTATTTGTGGGCTTTAAATGTTCATAAGAGTTCACCATGATTTCTACTACTCCCGGGTAGTCATGGCAGGACTGCAACACCTGCACAAAACAATACAACGTGACGACAACAACAAAACAACTACAAAAGAATCTCGCAAGAATTTTCCTTCACTATTAACATATAATTTGTCAGTTGTTAAAAAAATGCAAATACAGGTGCAAAAACAAATCTGGTCTAGATCTCTGTACCTTGTAAAACTGGGGTGGGTAGACTCGCGGTGCATTGTAGTTGAGCAGCAGCTGATAGCACAGCTCAGGTATGGCCATAGGCCTCACATCAGTCACTTTGAGGAGATACTGAATGGGAGCGCAGCCATTGATGTCCATGGCTTTTGTATCCGCTCCGGCCTCAAGTAGCATCTGCATCAGCACGTGATCGCAGTTCCAGGCTGCCTTGTGAAGTGCTGTTTTATTGACTTCTTCTTGGAGATTGGGATCTGCAACAGAAGACAAAATAAATAGCCTCCATGTTACACAACAACGCCAACTGTGTTATCAGTGAAAGTTCTGTACGAGGAAACCGAACCAGGGCTACCTACCTGCTTTGTGATCCAGCAGGAGGCGACACACCAAATGGTGGTCTTGGCTGTAGATTTGCTCTCTCGCATCAAAAGCCCAGAAGGCCGCGGTCATCAAGGGCGTCTCCTGGAGCGAATTAACTGCATCCACAGATGCTCCATGGGTCAAATAGAGAGCCACTAGTTCTGGGACACCGAATCTGGCAGCAGTGTGTAACGGTGTGTCCTCCTCATTGTTGTGGCTGGGAACGTTGACATTTGCACCTCCATCGGGAAAAAAATAATACTTATTTTATTGTTATAGTGGCTTTTACAGTGTATTTTGGGTTTTCATCTATCTACTGATCTATCCATGCATCCTTGCCTCCTGACCTTTGAGGATGAGCTGTTTGGCACAGTCCACTGACTCTCTGGTGATGCAGTAGTGCAGTGGTCTGTGTCCGCTCAGCGACAGGCTGCTGACCTTTGCCCCGTGGGCTAAAAGCAAGGCCACACAGTCGCTGTTGGAGACCTCGCAGGCCACATGAAGTGGCGTCTTCCCGTTGGGCATACGGTTGACAGCTGCGCCTTCCTGAAGGAGCACCATTGCTGTCTCCACAGCATTGTACATCACACATACATGAATACCCATCGCCCAGGAATGCTCCAGTTTATAGCCTGGCAGCCAATATCCTGTAGCAAATTAGACAACCAAGACGTGTTTCACTGTAACAGTAAAAACCAAAGCTAGAATAGCTTTCCATGTTCATATTAGCTTTGCGACTTTTGAGTCTTAAAGATTATAATTGGTAGGTATAGGAATGATTTTACAGATACTATAAATGAGGCTAAGGATATTGTATTGCAGCATGCTTATAACATAGTGTAGACGGTGTTTGTAGTTGTTTCTAGCTGTAGCTCCATGGAGGTTTAGCACCACCTAGTGAATAAACTACTGAACTAATTGTCTGCAGTCAAATTTGGATTTATGTCATGGCTACTCATCTTTCTGGGTCTCTTGTTACATAAACCGCTCACAACAATATCATCATTTCATTGTTGCTGGTGAAATGTGGATCAATCCTACTTTCTCTCCCGTTACCTTGTTTGTATGAGGCCAGAACCATGCTGGGGTCCTCCACCTCCAGCACAGTATCAATGTCAACGTTGCCAGTGTTGATAATCTGAAGAACCTCCTGGGCATTGTTGGCCTGTAAGGCTTTCAGAAAGCGTTGCTTCAGCTTCTTGGCAGCCAGTTGTCTGGGGCTTAGCTCCTCCGTGACCAGAGACGCGTCTTGCTCCATGTATGGCACTGCTAAACCAGCTGGCTCGGACACTAACGCTCTCCACACAGCATTGAAGAGATTGGAACAGAACACAAAAATGGCGATAAGGAAGGTGTCAAGCATGCCCACAGTTGAAGGCACTGTAAGGGAGGTGCATGAGGAAGGAAGACAGTAGTAGAAGAAGAGTGGCAAGAAGTGACAGGAGGGAAAAAATAGCTGTGGAATCAGGTTGAATATAAATAGAAAGGATGAGGGAGGGACTGGAGAGCTAGAGCTGACTGAGGCTGACTCCAGGCCAGCCAGTCTGCAGGGAAGTCCGCTAAGAGAAAGACACCTTGTAGTGGAGGGTCACATACAAACAATAACAGGACAGGAGAGCAGCTGAGGTTTCAAAGAGGAAGCTCTATTCTCTTCTTCTATCTTCATATGTCTAAACTGCATATACACTTATTTATTCTTTAAAATATTGTAACTTAACTTCCAGTTAAAACAGATTTATTATCATAAAACATAAATTTACAGACATGACATGAGTATCGTGCACTCTCTCTGATTCTTCTGTACCTTTTTAATCTGTCACAGGACACAGGTGTCATGTTTCTGGCTCACAATTGACTACTAAAACTATGCAGGGGAAAGGTGAAAGAAAGAAGGAAACAAAAGCAACGAATGGACAGTGGCTGCACATTTTATTCAGTGTGACAGGTAGCTTGCCCTTTCAAAATTTTTCAGAATGCGAAAAAGAGAGAGCAAAGGTAATGGCAAAATAGAAGGAGAAAAATAAGCACAGCTCTTAAAGAGTGAAAGCATGGCTAGCTAGTTTGTGTGGTGATTATCTTTTTTTGCTCTCTTCGTACATAAAAGACAAACGTCCAATGAGCCCTTCCGGACATGACTCAAACATTCGTGTTTTTTGCCTGCCAGGTGCACCAGGGGTCTCATCCATACGTCAGTTTCATCATGCCAGGCAAGCTCAGTCAAGCGCATAGAAAAGATCTGAAATCACATTTTGGACCTTTGAGCCTCTTCAGCCCTCCAACAAACCGCACACGCGCACACACACACACACACACACTGACACAATAGAAAACAAGGCTTCTTTAGGATTCTTACGGCATATTGCTCTCAGTGTTTTACTATACATACAAAAGAGTCAAAAGAGTGCAGTCTGCTGACTGACAGGGAGGGGGTATTCACAGAAAAGGTTCAAGTGTTAAAAAATATCTCATAAGAACACATCATGACCAGTTTATTGGAGTAGCACTGGAGCAGCACTATAGTTGTAAAAGAGGAATGCTAAAAACCACAAGCGCAATGGGAGTGTGTGTTTTGGCTCTCACTTTGCATTTCCAAACTTTAAATCCTTCACAGTTTACATTAATATATAAATCACTTTAAATGAAAAGGTTGAATTATGTTTTGGCAAAAGGAAGTAATCATACAATTCTGGATAAATCATTATTAGGTGTTAATAATAATACTCTTATTATGTTATGATAAACAATAGCCAGTTGCTTCATTAAATACAGAAATAAATAAATAATAACAATAACAGATCAATACCTGTATTACTGTGTCATTGTATGGAGGTATCACGTCATAATGAACACATCCGTATTACCCTATTCTTGTTCTTAACCTGTTAATAACACCAGGCAGGGCCCTTAAGACAAAAGGAAATATATAACCAGAGCTGCCTTCATTTCTATCACGGTGACACCACTGTCTCTATATTTATTGTAAACCTACAGAATGATACTTGGGAATGATAAAGAAGTAACACAGGGAACATGTCTCTCAGTGAGCTTCATAATACTAAAACGAGAATAACTGTTTGCATAAAATACATATGTCAAAATCCTTTTTTAATTAACGAATAAATCAAAAATAATTTGAGTTTTACTGAACTATTTTCACAAGAAAAAAATCACATTGCATCTATGTGGTGCAATTTTCAGTGTACAGTATCAGTATTAGGTACAGCAACTTCTGCATCCTTCTGTCTACCTGATTACAAAGATAAACCATCTAGAGTATATGGCATCTTTCCTACATTATTATTATTCTGGAGTAATTTTCATGGTGAACTTTAACCAGTGATTTTTCTGGAAACACTGTATTTATTTTGACAGTCACACAGAAGCGGGTAGATTTCAGAAGAATTCTACTTATCTCGAATTTCTAAAGGCAGTGGCTGGGTATTACTTTGTTATTAAGAGAGAATATAAAAAGGTCAAAAGCAGGTTACAAGCAGATTCTTAGCAACATTACGCATGTAAGCAGGAAGTTTCATTTTATCTTTTTTTTTGTTTGTTTGTTTGTTTGTTTTATGTGTTTGGTTAAGTTACAAAGTTCATGATTACAAGGTACCTGAAGTCTCCATTATAACCAGTCCAATAAGTACAGTGTGTCCTTGTCGCTTGTTATTTTGAGAACTGCTTTTAGCGTGGTACATGAAAGGAGCAGTGGACAAACCAGTGCGGAGGTTAAATTTACAGTGTTTACACTTCCAGTGTTCTTGCAAGTCAAGAGAGCTTGTTTCTCCCAAATAAAGTTGGTTCCTGCTTCAGTTTATTGGAACGTTCCAGTGGTGCCTTCTTCAGTAGTGTAAGTAAGCAGCATGGGGACACTCAGTGGTGCAACATGAGTACTGCCTCATATATTCCACTACACAGGCCCAGCCTGTATATGCTTCATCAAAGCAATACAGAGATTCCAGTGATTGATGTATCTGAACAGGATATACATACAGTAAATCTATTAAAAATGGCACATTAGACATATTTGTATCTGTATTTATCATTGCACACGGTTGTTATGTCTAAAGGTGCTGTGATGGGTAACACAGACAGCTCTGGAGATGATGATAGGATGAGGATGAGATGAAGGTTTCACAGACTTACTCTGCATATGAATAAATAAACCCAATTTACAGCAATAAAACAGAAAATTAAATAAAACTAGGTAAATTCTTACATGGCTAAAAACACAGGATTGTGTAAAATGAGGCGAATGAATCGGCAGCATCCTATTATCCAACTACTCGTTTTGGTTTAATTTGCTTGGTGAAGAAGTCACTTAACACTCTCTGACAGTTGGATGTGGAGCTCCACCACTGAGAACTAGTGAACTACCGAGTAGTAGTCCCACAGGGTTCGTTTGTGGGGCCTACTGACGTTCTGTTCTTTCAGATGCTACTTGGTGAGGTGCTACAGTAAAGCAGGAGGTGATCTAAGGATTCGTTTCACTCTGCTGCGTTTTCTTTGTGTGCCTCTTTCTGCTGCTGCTCCCGCTCTCTCTTTTGTAGCTTCTCACGCTGTTTTTCAACTTTGTCACGGTTCCTCTTCGCCTTCTCCATCAGAAGTTTCAGGTCTTTGATTTTTTTCTTGATCAGGGCTCGGTCTTGGGAAGACGTGACTCCGAGGGCCTGAAACAAATGTATTTATATGCAAGAATACTCGTGTATGTACTTATTTACATAGTGACACAAACATTGTTTTCCGAGAGCTAACAAACATTTTTGATAAGGATAAAGCTATGTCCTGAAAAAGACCATTTTACAGAAAAATAAACAGATAAATAAATAAACATTGTATGTAGTGTTACACTAAATTTTAACTTACCTTGAGCTCAGCACTGTCCAGTTGTAGCAGCTGTTCTCCATCTATATTTTTGGCAGTGAATTCTGGGATATGATGTTCTAAATTGAGGCCCATGAGCCAGCGGGCCACTTGCTGAGAGGTCCAGTCTGTGATTATGCGGTTCTGCCACTGATACTGCTTTGAAAACTGTCCCTCATCTAGGATCTAAACATGAATATACAACATAAAGAAAAGCAGATATTTTCAGTTCTACCAGTACGGTATTAGATCTAACAAGTTAACAACTAACAAGTTCAGATAAAACGAGCAAACAACAGCAACGAAAAATTCAGTGACTACAGTAACTACCGTATATTCAGCATATTCTGTAGAAAATTTAAATGAACCTGTTAGACATGCATCAATATGTGGGGATGAGACATAGACAGATGGTTTATACTCCACAGACACATAAAGACATGCATGCAAGCCTCAGTCTCACCTCATCATCTATCATATCCAGACTCTGAATGTGGCAGCGTAAAATACAACAGAAGAAGACCGGGTTGTTAAGAGGACAAACTAAATGGCATCCTCTACAGCAGCCTACGCCAACGTTTGCCTACAATGAACTTGAACGGGTTGACTTTTAGCTTGCCAACTATAAATGTCTGACAAAAAGTGAACTTAAGACTGTGCAAGTATGTGTACCTCGTCTGAGGAGAGCACCACAGTGTGTGAGCGTCCCGACATCTGGGCTTCACTCAGCAGGCCGCTGATCTCCACTGAGCTGTTGCTGCTGGCACTCAGATCATCACTCAAAGTGGGTCCCTGAGAAATCAACAGCACACTTATAAGACTCGTGGTGAGAGCCAACTGGCTCCGAAGCTGAATTTAGTTGATAAAATGAAACACTTCTCTTTTATTGATGTTTCGGTGAAGTGTCATGGATTAAAAGCGCCATGATGTTACATAAGTACGTTGATTTTCTAAATTTAATCAAGGATGAGTTATTCAGTCTATTCCTTAAACAGAGAGACTGAATGAATCAAGAAAATGAAGGCTTTTCCACAGAGCATGTACCAGAATGATTGATTAATCGATAAAAAGTGCAGTGGACTAAATATATATTTAAGATAGAAGGCAGAGTTATGCACATTCCTCAGTTAAAGATGTCCCATTATAGCACACAAACTGTGAAAGTGATTAGTGGTTAGAATGATGGTTAAATGATGTCAAATAGCTGAAGCTGGATGTGATCCAACTCAACAAATTATTTTCTCTTACCAGTGTGAGAGAGTCTGCACAGTATTAAAATATAAGATATGTGCTTGAGACAAGCTGCTGCTGAGAAAAATAAACAGGAAAAGTAGGTGCAAAACTAAAAAATATGATTGTGATTCTTCATCTGATGATTGTCAAAATATCATGTTATCCAATGAATAATGAAATATTTATCTACTGAGCAAGGGGTGTGGGGATATACGATATTCCCCTTGGTCGTCTAAGTAATAGATTGAGAATCAAAAACAAAGTTGAACACATTCACATTCATAGAAGATTTTGAGCTGAAAGTGTAGAGTTTTCAGAGTCTTGGTACGCTCTGAGGTAAAAGTGAGACTAATCATACAGGTTAAAACTTCTAGCTTTCTGGGCTGAATCTTTACTTGCAAGCCCTGCATAACTATTAATCTGTATACATTTTGCATTGATTTATCTTTTGATGCACACTCGTCTTAAGATGAGAGCATGTCCTTGGTGAGAGAAACGGACTGGATCGGTGCAGGATAAAAAAAATTATCGTCTTTTTAAACCTATGGTAACTACATCTGATATTATACAAGATTAAAAACAGTTTCCATGCAAGTTACTCCACTGCAACAAATGTCCATATTAACAACTTTAATCTAATTGTATCAATTTAGCTATATCGAAATGCAATATGAAAATGGATATTTTTTTGCAGTGTCATTGAAGACATTAAAAAAAAGATTATAAGAGATATTTTGGGATTATGTACACATTAATTTTCCTGCAATTAATAATGCAATCACGCATTTTTATGATTGTGATACAGTTAGTCCTTATGCTACTAAACCCTGTTTACCTCACTTAGTACCAACTCATTTCCATTGCAGTAGATCAAGACATAATTGAACAAAACACAAAGGAATACAATACCAAATAGTATGAATAGGAGAAGAAGTGGGGCCATGTAAGGGAGGTCTGTTCAACAGAAATAAAACAATACATCAAAGCTAAACACCATAACAAAACTGGCCATTTAAACTTAAAATATGCAGCAGACCTAATATACTGTTACATCATAGGTCAGTTCAACCCGCACACACTGGAACTGAGTTATGTGTTTGTGCTTTCATAAACAGATAGATGATGGTTATGACACAAACCACTGAGCCAGTGGCAAGAAGCCTACTCTGACTGAATAATGTTAACATTTCAGAGGGCATAACAAAGTGTCCTTCACATGACCGTCACTGTAAAGTATCCAAGTATCAATAAATCATTATTAAATCATTATTTATCCAGTGTACAGTATCAGTGGCCAAACCTCATGTACCTTGGCCTTGAGTTTCTCTGGACTGTCCTCTGCTGATGGCTCAGTGGAGCTGAGAAAGAGACGAGAGACATTAAAACAGAGGTCAGTCATAAACAGTTTCTGAATCTGGAATCATTGAGAATGGCTACAAGAGTGTCGTCCTACAATTTAGTGCTCATCCTTTGGAACAAGAACAACTCAGAATAAAAATAGAGGATTTTACTCATCATCATCTTACCCAGGATCAAGAGCTTGTCTGTGCTCACCCAGCCTGTGTGAGGGGCTCGACATTTCAGGAGAACCTGTGATCACAAACACCCAAAACTGAGACTACGCCTGCTTGACTGTTGTCACAGTAAAATATATACAGATATAGTTGCAGTTAAACTTAAATTTATAGGACATAGTGAGGTTGTACATATATTAACCTTCCTGGTGCGCTCCCACATTGGACGATAAGTACAGTGTTTGTCTTGGGGGGCTCTCTGTGCTGCGGACCACCGCTCCTCCATCAGAAGAGGCCACACTACGAATCAAACCTGAACGACTGTGGGCTGGACTGCCATGTCCCTCTGAGACCTGAACACAGACATAAAGTGAGAGAAAGAGGAGCGATGAAGGCAAGGGAGGAATGAGGAGAGAGGCGAGAGAAGAAAATATGGGGACGGGTGAGAGAGGGAGTAAGAGAAGACATTGAGAGACGGAAAAGGAGAAAACAGAAAGAAATGTAAGAGAGGAAGTGCAAGAGACAGAATTTCAATGGACAAAAATTGAAAGACACCAAGAGAAAGATGCAGGAAGTGGTTCCAGAAAGAAGAAGAAGAATAAAGGGGGAACCCAAGCTGAACGGCCATTGCTGCAGACTAAACTGAAAGAAGTCACTTGACATACTTTCACCATTTCTTATTCCTTGCCCTCTTTCCCCGCTGGAAGCCTCACATTGCCTGGTCTCTGTGCTCCTGCCAATTCTGATCCAAGTTGTTTATCCAGTCTGAACTCATTCCTGTTCTAGCTGAGCTAAGTGACAGCATTAGCCAGAAGAGAGCCTTTCATCCAAGCAAAAAAAATACTGTGGCTGTTATTATCACACTGGGAGACACAATAAGTTGTGACAGCGCCATAGACTCAATTAGTGTCACTGAGCAACACACTGCAATTAATTCATTAAAAGGAATAACGTGGGGTGGACAGGGGTTTAAGACACACAAAACACACTGATGGGCATTGGACACACATACATGCACATACTAATCAAACACCCTGTAGTGAAATTTAAGTGAAACCCATTGGCACATCTGCTCATTATTTCAACAGATGTTTGACAAAAAGTAAAAAATGTTGAAGTGTGTGTGTGTGTGTGTGTGTGTGTGTTTTCATACAAACCTCGCCCTGTATGTAGCTGGTGCTGTCTTGGGTGACTCCTCTATAGCCCTTCTTTTTGCTGGGTGAGTGGGGAGAGCCCTCCCTCAGGTCTAGAGACACACAAACAAACAGATTATCATTAATATAGATATAAAAAAGCATCCGTTTTCTTCAGTTTCAATCTTATTAATAGGCTTTTCATTTGGTCTGGAGCCAGTGATGCCACTCCCTTTAAATAATCTATTAATAAACATTAACTGAGTAAATGCATCAAGTCTTAACCCAAAAGTAATACTATTAATGAGAAAGGCAATTGTCATTTTTCTGCTCATTTTTCCAGAGACTACAGGAAGACGCTGTCAGATGACATGAAGACTGAATTTCATTCCAGCTGAGTTTTCCTTCTCCACCCACAGACTCTCTTGTCCTTTATATCTGCCGTCTCCCTCAACACCCCCTCTTTTAATATTTCATAATAGGCTGCGTCATTTGAATCAGTGCATAAGCAATCACTCTGCTATCCTGTCCGCATCAGATACGGCACTTCTCCGTGTGCACACTCCGTGCTGACAGATGCAGCCACTGAAATGAAGCCAGCTGAGCTTAAAAAGACTCAAAAGAGAACAAAACCTGGACAGATGTGCTCAAAACGGATTACTTGTTTTGTTTCTCGTTTGTTGAAGTCCAAAGTGAAACCAAGAGGCCAGAGGTGAAAGTGCGTGTGAGGGATGAGGCAGCAGGAGAAAAGGAAGATTTGTGATGTGCATAAGAAATGCAGGCAGCACGCAGTCAATAAGCTGCGGGGGCTAAAAAGATAGTAGTGTTATTAAGAGGTGCATCATAGGCTCATCTGAGGGATAAATACTTTTAACGTTGGAACATCTATTCAAGATATAATTTTGGGAGTACTTTTTAAGTATAAGGAACTGAACTCATCTCACTGTCTCCTATTTTAGCAGTCCCTCCTATCCATTAAAGCAGAAACATCCTTATAATGATCCTCACAGATACATGAACATCATAAACTGACCTCTGGCTTGTGCTGCAGCTTTGTTAGGGCTGTGTTGCTGTGTGCTGAGCCTCTCTGCACTGTTGCTGTTGTTGTTGTTGACCTGGATGCCGTTCTGCTTCATCAGCTGCATTAGCTCAGATTCTAACGCCGCAATCTGTGGAGAGAGGCGAACTGATCAGATGTTTATCAGACGTAGGCATTTACCTGTCAAAACAGACGCTCTTAAACCTTGGAATAAATGGCTGTCATCACTAAGAGCACATAACTCGTATTTGGATTGTATTTGAAAATACTAACGTCTATATCGACAGTCGGGCCAAGTACTTGAGGTGCATTTGGGCCAGTATGCAAGTGAAAGCACAACCCTCCTGTCTGGTTGTCTGGATTATACTGTTTTTCCTGTGTTACTCTTCACCATTCACCCTTCACAATGCAGTGTGGTAGAAGAAAAACTGCTCAGTGTGCACAATAGTAGGGGACAGTCGGGTTGACTGGCCATTCAACTGCGGGGCATGGCCTGAGACTTGAGCAGAAATCAAGACATCTGTCATGTTTTAGACAAGGAAAGCAGAAAATCAATATAAGCTTTGGCAACACAACTGACCAGGGCATGCCCCTGGACACCAAAGCGGCCTGCTGTCACTGTCCATCGAGGAGAAAGACAGTTTTATACGTTGCAGAAAAACTCTGATCTTCAAAGCATGCCGGAGGGAAAACAAGTTGTGACGGAGTGTTGTTAACACAACAAACTCGTACTTTTTGATCACGTCGATTACTGGATTTGGGTTGAATTTCGTTTAATCACATTTACAGCCCATGTTGCAAAAGAAAACTTGACAATCTTGTGGATAATTAAGCCCAGGGAGAAATTGCAGTGGTAATGAGGTTATTTCGAGGGATTTCTGTTTTGTTCGGAGACCGATTTGCACATGCAGTACATCTACAGTAAGACGTATACAGAGAAGGACAGAAGTAAGAGAAAAAGATCTGGTTTACCCTGACTTGCAGTCCTTGGATCTCAGCCAGGTGAGCTTTCTCAGCCTCCTCGAGTCGTCTCCTCTCCGCATCCTCCTTCTGGATAAACTCCACCTCTCTGGAGGGACAAGCGAGAAAGATGATTGTAATGTGCTGAGTAGGTGTGTGTTAACACAAGAAAACAGGATACATGTGTGTGTGTGTGTGTGTGTGTGTGTGTGCGCTACCATGTGTGACAGTACCTGCCTCTCACTCAGCTGTGGCGATAAGAGAGCAGAGGCTGTTTTTAGATAATACAGCACATTCCTCGTGCCTACACTGCCTCTGGATTGAGAGCTCACTGTCTCTCCTCTGCTATAGATCAGCACAGAGAGTTTTGTTTCATCCGTTACTATCCATTTGGCCTACAGGGCCAGAGCTAATTAGTAGCAGTCAGACTAGAGATGAACAGGAGAGGTCGTGAGGGGACTGACCAAAGAGATCGACAAACTGAAAGGCAGGAGAGCTGCGCTGCATACGAATGGAAACTCAGCTCTTGCTGTTGAAATGGGATAAGAATCTGGATATAAAAAGAGCCGCTCTGCCTCACAGATGGAAATGCAGAAGACATTTTCTTCTCTGCTCATTGACGCATGTGAGGGCGGCTGTAAAAGGACTAATGAAGGACTTAATCTGAAATTATTTATCAAAGTGCACATTTAACAGCAAGATTAAAGCAATGACCTCATTTAAAAAAAAAAAAAACGGTTCAACTGTAGGAGTGTTAATATACATGTAAATTATGTTTCATTTCATGCAGTTAAGTGCCCCCTGTCTGCAAGTCAAGGAGACAAAAATGAAGTAGCAGTAGAGTTTCTAGCCGCATTATTCTATGTTAAAGTAGACAACAAAAGCCACCGATCTGGACTGGAAGACACAGAGCTCGGCACTGACAAGACAAACCAAATAAGCATCAACTGTGAGTTCTGCCTGGAATCAACAGATTAAGGAGGAGATGAAGGAGGGCTTCACATCTAAGGCAGAACAAACACGGTTGATCAGAGACAGGGGTTATATCTCCCCTATGATATGCAACCACCTGTCATCACATGATCAAGTCAATACTAAAACCACTGGATAATCCCCACGACAACTAAGCAAACAACATCTGTTGATAAAGACTGTAAGATGCAGCTGAAAACTCAAGTAAAAGCTAGTCAGTGGTGGATAGTGGTTGAGTTATTTTTAACTGGTGGTTCACTCACTTCTGCTGGAAGTCTTTGATGAGTTTCTTGGCTTTGTTGTACTTCTTCTCTAAAGCCTGGTACTGAGCCTGGGCCTCCTTCAGGTGTTCGTTGACCGTGTGGCAGAGGGTCTGCGCCTCGATCCAGTAACTTTCCAGCTTCAACATCCTCTCCTTGTTCTCCTCAATGCTGGCCTTCAGCTGGCTCTTCTCCTTCTCCCACCGCTGCTTCTCCCGCTCCACTGATGCTAACTGGAAGGAGGCGAAGAAATAGAAGAAAGATGGTAAAAGGATAAAAGGAGGACGTTTTACAGTAATAGTGATCAAGGAATACTATACTTTTTAATACAAGGTCATACATAGTACTGTTTTGGAATAAATTTGATCTTTCATATTTTGCTATTACTGTATATAAAGCAACAACATTTCATACATATTAAATTATGCTATATACTCAATAAAATAAAATTGACAGTGTTAATCTCATACCTTGTTTTTAAGTTTCTGGATCTCGGCCTCGGTCACTGTGTGTTTGATCTGGAGCTGTTGCAAACGGGGACAGAGAAAAGAGAAGATAGGAGAGAAAAGAGGGACGGTCAGATAATCAAATGCATGGCTGCGCAGCCTTTCTCTGCTGTCGATACAGTGTGACGGACGGATGGACGGAGGCAGCTGACCCTGTCCTCCCCTGACAGCATCCCAGCTCCACTAACACGCACTCTCAGAGGAGAAGCAAGGAAAGGCAAGAGATATGGATAGAGATAAATTTAGCATAACATTAAATCTAAAATCTTTTTTTTTTTTTTTAGACAAGCAGTTATTTTGTGAGACTGACAAAACCAAAGTGGAAACAAAAGGGCTTGGATATTTTATGAAATGTGTGTGTGTTATGTGGCAAAAGAGTTGGAGAGAGCAACAAAAGAGTTACGGATGGGAAGTCAGTGATTTAGAGGCGGAGACAGAGAGGGAGAAAGGTAATGACATGGAGAAAAAGAGCTGAATATGGAACGAGATATGTGGAAGCCGGAGCAAAGTGAGAAAATATCACCTATTATGCAAAAAGGTTACACCGTTTGTATGAGCTTATTCCAACCCTTCGGTGAAGCTTTGTGATGCTTAAACTGGCAGCCGTGTTTATTTTGGCTGCACAATTGTATCACAGTAAATATTATGATTTTATTGAAATTATTTATACATACACATCCCCTTTAAGCTCAGCTTGACATATTTGGGTTTTTTTTTTTTTTATTAATCTTGTCCTCTTGATTGGAATTTCATGAGTTTGAACTATGTTAGGCCACACAGCAGGCTTTTTGTTGGATTTGGCAGGTTAAAGAGGATAAGCAATGACTCATGAAACTGACATTCATTATTTGGTCAAATGTGGGAAAAAAATAAAAAAAACTATGCACAACCTAGATACTGCACTTACAATTCAGTGCATGTCATTAAGCTGATTGCGTTAATAGCACCTTGCTCTGCAGGCTGTGAGTGTTTTCCTTTTTATCTATGTTGATGAGCGGGCTAAGCTGTGTGGAGCATTCACAAACAGTTTCTAATGTGACGTGGTGGGTTTTTCTAAGACAAAGATTTAAGGAGAGAGTTTAGTGTGAGCAAAACTGTCAATACTCTGTTTGGACAAAGTGAGTAATAGTTACTCTTGGCTCCAAAACGTAGTTTAAAAAAAAACACCCATTAACAGTAAATGGAGCTGAACAGCAATCTGGTAGGGAATAATCTTTTTTTTAAAAAGTCATTAAGAAGATTAAAAAAAGTTTGTTTGCTGAAACAAATGCTTTAAACCTTTATACCTTCTGCACTATGTCAAGCTAAAATAACTTTTTACTATTACATCTTCTTCCTGTCAGTGTTTTTTAAAGGATTATTTGCCAACAGCCTGGCTTTCTTCTTCCCTGGATGTGTAAAAGACAAGAACCGTTTAAAAGAAAAAGCTAAAAAGCCACACTGCAGGATGTATACTATTGTTTCATTTTCTCTACTGACCTCTGTCAGTAGAGAAAATGGGACAATAGTACACATCCTGAGAACAGCGATTACATTATTGTTTCGCTCGATATCCCCTGTGGTACCTGCAGTGCTGCTGAAGCCATTTGTTAAATGTGTCATACAGTTATTGTGGCAGTCTACAGAAAACGTTAAGGTGCCAAAAACTGTGCTGGAGCGTTCAGTCAATATTAGAAGCCTCTCACCAAAAAAAGCAGCCTAAAAAGCATAAACGAGTTAACAGTCAGCCGTTTTAACGTAACTTCAGTTTTAGAGATGGTAAGTAAAAGTTGAAAAATGGGTTTCTATTTGCAGACAACTGGTTGTGTGAAGAGTTGCCAAGAACAGGACACAAAGCGATTCAAAGGTTTTTACAGATCAGATTTAAAGATTTAAACTCTTTTTTTTTTTTTTTTTTCTCCTCGTGAGTTTTAACCAAACACGGGTAATAGATGTAATGAGAATAGGTCTTACATCGCTTTTATATCCACACCTCTAATCATCCAGATTAAGAATTAGGGAGAATAAGCGGATCTTAGATTTTGACAAAAGAATAAAATTCTGCCGAGTAAAGCAGGGCTGCTAGATACCACTGTGTTGCTGTACTTTACGGCTGTAATGAATCGCCTTTTTTCTGTGGCTAAATTTCTCTATTGTGTGTGAGTATATTTTTGCAATTTATACTTTAAAGCAACAACAGGGAAATTTGTGGTGGGCTCCCAATTGTATTCTCCTCACAGTGGGATATTCAGGAGTAGGGATTGAAATGTGAATGAGTGAACTACCTCTCTGAACTTCTGGTAGAGTTTGGTGGCATCTAACTCCGATGGAGACAGGATGTCCTCTGTCTCTGGCAAATCAAACACCTCGATGCTCTTCTCACCGCCCGCCACCGCTGTGCCCGTCTCCTCATCATCTGTGGCGTATTCTCCTGTCTGCTATAGGAGGGAGAGCAAAGTCAGTAACACAGTCTACTTGGTCTGACTAAGCCTTGTATTAGTTTCAGCAAAACAAGTGTTTTGAACATGTTTTACACCAAATCATATATATATATATGTAACTTGACAGTAATGTAGGCCGTTAGGCTGCATGTATTCCAGCCTGTGTTTCTTTGTCTTTGTTTCCTATGTAATGAATAGTGGCATTGGATCTATGTGATTTGGTTAAAATTACTTTATGGCTGATGACAAACAGAACAGGATATTTTCAGTGGAGATACTTTCTGTCTCTCTTTTACTGTAAGATCATGCAACTATCCCATCTAACTTTCTTTCTTCCTACCAATCAGTGTTTTAAAACGTTCTGGAGCAACCGAGTGGATCTCGTTGTTTTCATTTACATGTAAATAGCCCCACATCTCTCTGTCTTTCTCTCTATCTTTCTGTCTTAATCTCTCACACAGACACACACAGACTCTCTATCATCTACTCGTTCATCATCTTGGCTTACATCCTCTTGTCATCTCTTTCTCTGCACTAACCTCAATCCATCTCCCACCCAGATAGTATCCAGGCCTGATTTGTTCGGATGCATGGCCAACACAGAGCTCCATTTCCATAATAGGCTTGCCTGTTGCCATGGTACCGGCATCCTACATTAAGGTCCCATTTATTGAAAGTGGAGTTGAGCATTGAATACATGGGAGTCAAACACCAATTTACATATGATAAATGCATCACTTCCAACAACATGCATGAAGAATCAGAGGAGGAAGGGACTATTTGAGTATGATGCTCTTGCATGGTGACTGTCGCTCACTAGAGGAAAGGGAAGGTTTGAGTCAGTGTATGTGGCTGCAGAATATTTCTGAAACCTCTGATAACCAACTTGGAAATAAACATTACATAACATACAAATTACATAACATATAAAGTGCTTGAACAAGCAAATTTAAGACTGAACATGGAATATGTCAGACTTAAATATTTTGTTTTTTGTGTGTGCGCGTCAATGATTTTCCCATGTGTATGTCCACATTTAATTACTGACAGATGGGCATGCATGTGTGGTAGATTACATATAAAGTGGGCTGACGCGTCACTCTTTCCTCTTGGGACCTGAGCCCCTGCGCCAATAAAGAGCTGTCTGTCATGTCCACCACTCAGAGCACTCAGAGTGAGAAATACCCCCCCACGCCCACCCAGTGAGAACTCATTCTAATATTTATAGAGATATTAATATTGATGAGCTCCTTTTATTGCCCTATATATCTGGTAATGGTTTTGTAACTGTTTACCCTGTTGGCAGTTATGGACTGTATAGGGAGCTATGTATGCTGCACAGTGGCATATTTAGGTCCCGAGCACTCACAAAGTGAATGCAGTAAGGGACCTACTAAAATCGCGCTGTTTATTATTATTATTACGCATTATTATTCTAACACATGCATTTGCCCAAATTGCGGGCCTTTGCCATGCTCAAAAAGTTGTAATGCCATGACGGGCACATGCAACCTTTTCCGAATAGCGAATATGCAAAATGGCTCTCTAGCGCCCCCTACAAAGTTCCAAAAACCCATAGGCGAAGTCGACGACGACAACCCTAACCCCAGATTCCCGTGTGTTTTAATGTTTAAGTCAGAACTGATGTAAAGTCCAGTCTCACATGCGCACACACAAACACACACACACAACATGAGTTGCAGTGCCATGAGCTCAGTAGCTGGTAGATTAAATTCACTGTGAGTAAGCAGTAGAAATTGAAGGGGAAACGCTGCGTGATGATTTCTAGGGCTGAAGATCACATGGCATCCTCTTAGTGTGTGTGTGTGTGTGTGTGTGATTTGTGTGTGTAATCATCAAAGCCTCCTGTCAGTCAGTTTTATGGAGTTAATAAGATAAAATGCCCAGTCAACTATCATAAGAAGATAGCTGATTTTCATCGAGTGACAACTGAAAGCCTCATTTTCTCCATGTAGCGTCACGTATAAGAAGTGTACAGATGAACATTAAATTAATGAAAATATATTGACCTTAATTAACAAGACAAAGGAATCTGTTCCTCTTACTATGTGAGTTGAATCTTAGCCATTTGCACACTTCTGTATTTTAGTCTATTGTAAGCGCAACTCGTTACTCCACCTTCAACACTGAAGCGTTCTGTGCTGCGTGTGGCCATTACCTCGTCATCATCAGCGTCATATTGGGCGTACTGCTGCTCCAGCAGCTCTCTCTGTCTCCTTTCCTGCTCCAGGGTCTGCTGGATAAGTGTGGCCACCTCACTCTGCTGGCCTGGACGCTCTCGGCCAATCACAAACCTGCAACGACATGCGCTGTTGTAGACAGGCCTGGCAACATACACACACACATACTGAGTCAACCAGCCTGTGATTACATAACAGTTACTGCACGTTAAAAATAAAACCGACATTTCCATGAGCATGATGTTTTGCAACATCAATTTTTTCTCAAATTTTCCACAGTGACATTAAGATGCATCATATCTCGACAGTTGTGTCCTTTTAAAAGCAAGTATAAATATAACCATTTCAACCATGCATTTCTCTCATAGTCTTTAGAAAGTGACGTGTGTTTGTGCAGAGAAATGACCACAGCAGTCTCTGCGTGAGGGCAGCAGACACCCGCCCACAGCCACATAGCGATGACAGTGATATCTGCTGACGTATCATGGCAGGGCTGGGAAACGGGACACACATAATAATGGAAGAAGATAGTCATTTGGGCCAGGCAGCCTGCTATTAGCCGTGCATGGAACTAAATGGAGAAGGCCGCAGGCTGTGCAAGCTACCGACATTGGACGTCACTACAGATCATGTTAGATCAACACCGTAAGAGTTAACCAGGGAAGACACGAAAAAAGAAGAAATGAGGAGAAAGAGCATAAGATGACATTCTGAAATTAAATAAAAATTCTGCAATTACTCCCTTGAAATTTAAGTTAATATAATAGTTTCCTGGAAACTGTGTGTGTAGGAGGAAGTCTAAATTCAAGTGTGCATACTCGATATCCCATCCTCCATGCATGCTGCTGCCCAAACCTCATAACAATTTTACAAATACAAATAAAATTCATAACACTATCTCCAATTTATTCTCATCTATCACTCTGACAAAAGCAAGTAGTGATGGATAACAATATCTCTTCCCTCTGACTCAGCAGGGACCTTATAACCGTGTGTGTGAGCATGTTCTTACAATATGTGCTGTCTGTGTATGGAGATCAACAGAAAGAGGGAGTGATCGAGTAGCTTCGAGTTGGGATCTAATCAAGTGAATTCAGTTACTGAGAGCTCTTTCATATATTTCTAAAGGCGATGTAGAAAAGGCCTTACGCTCCAGCAGAGAGAAGTATTTGATCTACATGTGAAGGACCAGCTGAAGAGAGAGAGAAAGTATCAAAAAAAAAGAAAAAAAAAGAGAGAGAGCCCTGCCTAAGCTAAGCACTGTATTGGCATGAGCCTTTGGACAGCAGGGAGGTCTGAGGAGCAGCTGACCTGGAAACAGCCTTTCTCCTCATGCATGGAGAGTCTGTCTTGGTTCTTCCCTGCCTCCCACTGTTCTGGGGCTGCCACACAAAGCGCTACGAATTCAACTGTTAAAAACATCTCATTTAGTCCTTTTAAAAAGAAGTGAAAGTGAAAGAAGTGAAAAACAAGAACAGAAAGACGGATGGTGAAGTGATGCAGGGAGAAGTGCTACAGTTTAGGACATGCGTCTCCTTCATTAGTTGGTACAGGACAGATGTGACATGGTGGAGATGTGGTATCTACTATGTTTAAGGACATGCGGAGATCTTCCTCTGTTTGTTAAAATGTTATCTGTAGGTTGTGAACATTTGGTGCATTGTGATAAGACTCACTTAAACGATCATGATGGTATTTATTGTATAGTTTTCTCATTTTCTAACAAATCCCATTAAAATATTTTTTTACAAAACGCTAAATAGTTTGCTAAAAACACCTGGACACTATAGGTTT
Organism: Pampus argenteus; assembly: GCA_036937835.1. Classification (NCBI taxonomy): domain Eukaryota; kingdom Metazoa; phylum Chordata; class Actinopteri; order Scombriformes; family Stromateidae; genus Pampus; species Pampus argenteus. The sequence goes on from CM072879.1 coordinate 9,759,281, forward strand.
TAGTAAAGGTTACTCAAACAGGAGTAAATAATACATTTGTTTGTTGTTCTTAGTGTTTACAGCAGCAGGAAGGTGTATTTGAGATTTCTATTGCTTTCTATTTTTACATTATGTTACAAAATGCATATTTTTTTCCCTGTTTCTCCCAGGCGATCTGCGTGACAGTGCCTTAATAACATCTGAGAGGGTTGGAGTCTGACTTCAAAACCTGGACAATTTGCTGCTGGAAGTCAGGGTTAAATATAGCTAAAATGGCAAATCTAGGACAGTTGGCCATAAAACCTCTGGTGATCATACAGAGGGAACGATTTACTTAGACGGAGGAAGGCAGAGGAGGAGGTGGAGTGAGTGGGCGACATGATGGAGGAAGTGAGAGAGAGAAAATAGGTCTGGTGATTCCTGGAGAAATAACAGTGAGGAGCTACAACGATCATCTCAACTTGTTAAAACATTACAGTATTGTAATTCTTATATGTTGAATTAAATCGCACATTTATTTTTAGACTGTAAATCATTCTGCACATCTTATATTAATCTATTTTTACTTGACAAACAGGTGCCCTTTTCAAGGATGTCTCACTCATAAAGCCAGATCCTGGTATGTGGAAAACCCCCATTGTCAATATTAGTACAGCAAACAGCATCACTCATCTATCTTTCTATGACTGAATCCTAAAGAGAATGTGGTGACCACAATTGGATTATGGGTGAAAACCACAATGAGGCTTTTGAATTAGTTAACAGCAATATAACAACTGTCTCACCGCTATGTAGTACAGTATGTCTGTGCAAGGATAGATAGATGCATGGATGGATGGAGCGAATTAAGTAGAAGAAGGACAAAAAAGAAAAAAACGAGAGGTTGGGAGAAGAAGAAAAGTGGGATCGTGACAGAAAGGAATAGAGGATGCACAAAGGCTGAGGATGGCGGTAAAACAAAGGCAGAAAAATATAACACTAAACCATACCAAACAAACAAAAATACAGCTGAGATGGCCGGTCCACAGCATCGCCAAAGACAGCTCTGGCTTCCCAAATCAAAGCCTTCCTGTCATGCTGTGTGCCAGTGTGCGTTTGTGTATGTGTGCTGTCTGTCTCCCCATTGCTCTGTTATGACCTCTGCCAAAAACTGCTCCACATATTCTGCTTCCACATCTTCACCCATCTCAGCTATACCAATGAAGTTAAAGGATCTGTCAAAGCAAAATCTCACTAACAGTGTGCTGCAGCTCAGCATGGCTGCTTTATGAAGCTGTCGCACAACTTTTGCACCATGACAACAAGACGAGAAGCATTCAGAATTGCAGCGATGGCAGTGAAAGTCTTTTCACACTAAAACTACACTGATCATTGGTGATTGTATAAGGGTAGCACTTAGAGGGCTTTGTTTGTTAATAATTATATAAAGTGACACACTTTAGTTTCTATAATTTTATGGTAATCTACAGATCCTCATCAGTGGGTAAATATGCCATGAAAAAAATCCTCCAGATTACTTTTTTAACGAATTCTCATTAGTTTTAAAGTAATGGAGTAACTGCGTCACTCTACTATACTTTAAGGAAAAAGACTAGATATGAAGCTTATTGTTTGTTATAATTACCCTTTTAGTTAGTGTTTGTGTGTATGTCTTACCTGACTACTCCTGATGTGTTCCTGAGGACGGAGGCGGCAAAACTCTGTGTGACGCCCACCAGACTGGTCCCATCCACCTCCACGATCTGGTCGTTCACCTTGATCCTGACACACACACAGATGAAAGCGTAATCATTTCTATGCAATGACCAGAGTGTTTTATTTAGTTGTATCTACAGACAATATGTGTGTAAATGTGAACTGAAAAGGAACTGATACAGTAGTACACACCGTCTCTCTTGAACATGGAAGTGCGAGAAACAAGCAAACAGGCCTATCATGCATATTCACAACATTTTCACAAGTACACCAGCAGCAGACTTTCCATTGCAATAGCTACAGACTATTGCCTAACCAAGAGACAGAAGAGATGAAGCTCATCACACACTAGGGGAGCTAATAAGGACACAGAGGGCGACTAGCCTTTCACTTCAGGCCACAACACAGCAGGCATTTCTGCTCCGCTCCGGACACAATGTGAGGTCACATAAATTCTTGACCTGAAATTAAACTGCTGGTGATCCACTACTGTTGACATGGGAATTGTGAATACATCACATAAAAAAAATGTCCTTGCTAAATATTCTGTTTAATTCCATTTGAAAAATCTGCATTAAAAGTAGTAGACTTAGAGGGATGATTCTGAATTGGGGTTTGGATAATTAAATCTGACAAATGAATAAAACTAATTCATTACTTTTCAACAAAACGGCATATTGCTTTAATACTTCACTTCATGAAGTCATGAAGGCACAACACATACATTACAAACCATTGTGGGCTGCGTTATCTATTTTGCTTCTGGAGTCAATGCTTTCAGAGTGAATAATGTAGCACAAAAAGCACAAAAGTGCAAGATTAGTACATATTCTATCAAACTCTTCAATATCTATGAACAAAGGTAATTTTTAATCTTGTCCAATTAGCACATTTATGGCATTAAGACGATACTGATTATTGCTTTGTAAGAATTTTAGCAAATTCTACTTAGTGCATGTTAAGTAAATAATGCTCATCTTTTTATCCAAGCAGAATTCGTTAAAACTCCTACAGTTTGTTGTCAGTCGTAAGATGAAAAGATTCTGCTTCACATTTAAGGAATTCAAAGGAACCAAATGTACTTTGATATTTGATAAAACTGTTTATGAATGTTCAGACATTTGAGCCTTTGTTTCTGAAAAATAAAATAAGAATAAAATGTAGGGATGACATTTCAACCAATATTAGGAGTGTGTATTTTTTAAATTCCAGTGATTTAAAATTGCACTCCCATATACCTCAGAGTGGTCAAAGTCCATGCAGCAGATAATGAGATACCGTCTTTAAGTCCTTGAATCATTGAGTCCTTTAGGTCCTGCATTTTAATATTTCCTGCAAGATCAAACAATGTTCTTTAACGGCTGCTTACAACAGCAGTTGTCCTGTCAGCTACAATGAGTCTGTCACAGCATACAGCAGTTGTAGAGCAGTATTTAATCTGTCTGTGACACCCAAACACATCAACCAGAGGTGCCATATGGACATATAGAGACGCATCGGCCTGACAAGTAGAAAGAGAACGAGCTGGTTGTCTGTCAGTCAGCAGCTCAGACACTTTATGACCTTCACAGAATCTAACATCTTAATCTGTCTTTATGTGGTCGTACAGGTTCATAAAATAGATGGAGGAATGAAGGAAAAACATGCAAATAAACCAAAACTGACAGACGGATGCAGACACCTCCAAGTCATCTCCCCAGAACACGCACGCACGCACACACACACACACGCACGCACGCACGCACGCACGCACGCACACACACACCTTGGGTCATCAGTACCAGAAGTGTAACACTGAGCCACAGCCAAGCCCATCCATCAGTCTGTGTGATGTCTGGTTGGTGTGTGTGTGTGTGTGTGTGTGTGCGTGTGCGTCAGACCATTAAGTCTGACTCAGCAAGTGAGAGAGTCCAGTGGCTGAAGAGCTAACGGCGGACGGAAATTACTTTCTGGCTAGTGGCGCCTCCCCTTTATGTGTGTGTGTGTGCGCATGCGCGAGCACTTAGAGGACAAATGAATGTGCACATATTATCCAGTATTTATTGCTATCAAGACACTAATATCTTCAGTTTACTGCTCATGTACATGACTCATTCTATTATCTACTTATATCTAGACATTTTCTATTGTTTGCACAATCTGGTTGGATGCTAACTGCATTTTGTTGTTGTTGTACCTACTGTGTCTAAATTCAATTTTATACAATTTACTCTAAAAAGATAAACTACCTCAATTAAATTAAATTAAATAAGAAAACCACCAATGAAACATTAATCAATTTAAATAAAAAAGAAAAAGGCCCAAATCTACAACCTCAGAAATCTATAAACTTGAACTCCAGCATAGCCTTCCTCTGATCTTTTACACTTTTTATACTTACTTCTTCCACTCAGTGAGGCAAATTAGACTTTTCAGAAATAGAGCAACTGTCATTTTACAAAAGAATCGACTGTTCACGCGTTTGAACAAGCCGTTTCTTTCCCCTTGCTTATTACTCTTCTCCCTTAACTAATCTTGCTCTTGTGTGTTCCTGAAAATGGCATCCCTGACTTGCTAAATAGAAAAAAAAAATTAATCCCAAAAGAAAACACACCTACCACAAACAACCCCAGTGCATTAGGGCACCCAGTGTGCATGCAGAGCTTACAGTATTTACTGCTCTCTTACTGGATTAAGTGGAGATGTCTATTGGTTTCTAAACTATTTAGGTGGAACCTGAACTACACTAATAGGTAGAAGTTGGTGGTTTAGAGGCAGAAAACCACAGCTCGCCTGCTGGGAAGCTGTCATCTCCTCCTCTAGCCCTGGCAGAGCGCTTACTCTACAATGTTCACGCTCTACAGTGCACAAAGGCACACAACATACAACAGAGTTTGTCCCTCAAAACAACACACAGACACATCATCCAGGGACATAGATAGTGTGAATGTGGAAAACAGTGATTCTCTGCACACAGACTCTTGCGCAAACTAGGACAGAAACAAAACATATTAGAGTCTAATACAATGTCTCTGTAACGCACAACACACACAACGTATTTTCACTCACTCACACACACACAAACACACACCTACACATACATGTACAGCCCTGTGTGAGACTTCATGTCCCAGGCTGTGCCTCTCCCAGTGGACCTAATCCGGATCCCTGCTGCTAAATCTGACAGGGACACAGTGTGACTGTGTGAATGTGCGTGTGCATGCTTGTTTGTGTGCATGTAAAAGAGTGTGGTGGTAGAGAGATGGAAGCAAAATGGTCCTGCGCATGCTGAGTTTTGCTCATACGCTCTTATTTGCTGTAATGTGAGTCCAAACTCATCGCTCACTTATGCTTATAATTTTCATCAAGACTGAAACTCTCACCTGCCGTCTCTCTCAGCAGCTCCGCCTTCAATGACGGTCTTGACAAAGATGCCCAGTTTCTCCAGACCTGCATCAGCACCAACACCCATCCCGATGATACTGATCCCCAGGCCATCTTCATCTGAAAAACATGCAGAACAAACAACACTGTGTGTGAGCACGTATTTGTGTATGATAAGGTTCAGCAGTTTTAAGGGCCTTCATTTGAATGGGATCTAATCAATACATCAGCACTGAGCCCAAAATGACTTCCAGCAGAGTAAAGTCAGGTGGAGTGAAGGATATGTGAAAAAAATAGGATGGATGATATGCTCAGAAAGCCGCTTGTGGCGGATTCCCTGTAAGCCTTCCCACAACGTATCCTCCCCACAAAGCAGAAGTGCAACACTTATCCAAACTCTTCCTCTTCAATACATCATTTACAAAATATTTTGGATCCTCCTCCTTTCTACTTTCTTAGACTTTGCTTCCCACCTTTCTCCAGCTCCACAGGGAACAGCTCCAGTTTCTCCACCCTCTTCTCCAGCTCATACTCTGCGGAGGAGGCCACAGGATCCACCTCTTCATTACGACGGTCATAGTCCTCATTGGAATATGTGTTGAACACCTGGAGAGAAAGCACAAGAACTTAGTGGTTGTGAGTGCACAAAAATCAAACATGGCAGGTAAAAAATATTATACCGTCAGATGAGCATAATTTTAGATGCTTAAAGGCAGTGTGAGAGATACCATACTGTACTCACTGGCTTAAACAGAAGAACAGATTTAGCATAAGCAAAGTTCACAAAGCTACGCCTAGCAACAATTACAACTCTTGCAAATATGACAAGACACTCTGCATGGAAGTAAATAAGGGCTTTTATGTTTCCAACCATGGAAAAGACAACAACACCAGAGTAAACAAAGGCACATTTGTCCTGGTGACGTCCATCACAATCATCTTATCAACAATAATCTGTGATCACATTAATCAGAGCTACAGTAGATGAGGGGGGCACACATCACTGAGGAGACATCTCACATGACAACTCATTCCCACAGAGTTTAACCCCGTCCTCTCTGCTGTAGTGTAATCCAGCACGATAGTCACTGTCGACCAGCTCCCCTGACCTCTTTGAAGAGGCTGAAAGATGACATATATTCTCTAGTAAGGATCAATAAGGTGTCATGTCACAATGCATGTATTGACTAAAGCCTAAAGCCAAATTTATGTTAGTCACTTGGTGTGTATGTGTGTAGAAATGGGTCGAGATGACAGCTGTGGAAGGTCATGACATGTATGACATATATATATCATAAACAACGCCTGCTTTTTGAATCAATATTTTAGTATTGCTGGTACTGTGAAAGACAATAATAATGAGGGGGGATGAGTTGAACACGTACAATGCAGTTAAGACATTTGTGTTTACACCTTTTTTTTCATTCTGTACTAAAGTAGCAGATGTGATATGGGTTTGACTAATATAAAGTGCACCGGGATGCTGATGGTGACTAATACTTTACCACATGTTGATAATGATGCAAAGTTCAGAACATTTTTTAAAAATGGTGGTGTGTTTAACAGACAGTGTCCTAGTTGTACATGCAGCTTGGGCACATTGACGTAATCATTGCCAGTGTTGGTTTTTATTCATTCCTCTGTGTGAGGCTGCGTGACCTCTATCCATGACCTCCCTGCCATCAATCATTCAGTGTGATCAACAGCCCTGCATTAACACTCACACACACACACACACACACACACACACACACACACACACACACACACACACACACACACACACACACACACACACACACACATACACACACACAGTTACGTAATGTTGTGCATCTACAAGCATAATATATAGACACACAAACACTTGATAAAACATACACAAACTCATAATACACACCTGGGTATAAACACACACTGCTAACAAATGCTAGCACTTGCAGCATTTGCACTGTCCTGGACATCCTGCATGTAATGTTACCGTTGGCAGTCAGCACACTCTCTAATGGCCTCTCTCAGTCACTATATATGCTACCTACCAACACATTAGCATGTGGCCAGTCACTTGAGAGAAAGAGGAAGAGAGAGAGAGAGAGAGAAGAGGCCATGCAGAGAGACAAGGGCATATAAGGGTGGATCTGTAAGAGAAGGCACAGTGCTAGAGAAAGATAAGGAAGGGGCAGGAGAGGGAATTAAAAAAAGGGAGACTGATGAAGTGAAAAAGCAACTAATGGAGAAGCGAGCAACAGTGATGGACAGAGGGAGGGAGTGTGATAAGATAAATAAAACAGCACGCACGAGGGAAGTAAGAACAGGTAGGCAGGAAAAAGGTGAAAGAGAAACAGAGAGAGACAATGGCATCAAATGGAAAGCATTTAGAAACTTTGATTGTTGGATCATAAACAGAAACTACCAGATCTCCAGATTGACTGAACACCACCAGGAAAGTCTATGTTCACTCAGTTTGAAAAATATCAATGCTCACAGAGGAAGCTTCACAGCACAAGAAAACTCTTAAAAAAGATTAAAAAAGAAATTAAAAAAAAGGTGGAAGAGCTTCTAAAATGTGAAGGTGAACCAGTGCAGACTGATAACTGATTCAACTGATGTCTTCTCATCCAGTTTCAGATTTACCTCGAGCAAAATGTTCACATTTCTCTTCTAAGATTGTTGTATAATATCTTCTTCTTCTCAGACAATAATTGGATTTCGTTCAGCCAAAAAAAAGAAAAAAAAGAACGTGATCATATTTAATCTTGGCAGTATGGTAGGATACTGCAGCCTGCTGCTTGTATTACTATAGAGAGTTAAAAAACCGCCAGAATACAGGACCAGGCATGAAGCAGGCAAACACAGCTACAGATGTAGCACAGACAGTTAATACCACAGCTGACCACGTATGTTTAATGGCCATATTCAACATAATATAGCAGTATAGTACACTTAATTAACTGTATATACAGTATGTCTGCCCAGTACAATATACCCCAAGTACAGGTTGCTCTGAGAAAGATTATTGGTGGTGCTGACACAACCAAACATTGTCTGTGCATTCTCAAACTCAATAGACAAAATAAAACTTGAGAACTTCATCAAATGTAATATGATGCATATAAATATGTTGACCCACATAATCCAATAAAGTGATCCCTGGAAACAGCAATTTAGTGCAACCTTAGTGTGAAATCTATATCCTCATCATGTCAAGATGACACACACACCAACAAATCTTCCTCTTTCAAGCACACAGTTGGTGTGTGCTGAGGCAAATCATTACTCTCAATTGTAATTTTATTTTTATCGAAGAGGCAGCGCACAAGGACAACCACTAAAAATGATAAAAGACTGGAGTGCAATGGCCAGTCTCCCCATGTGGCGCCCTGCTGGAATTGAATGGAAATAGGCTTTTGGAGGATTAAACACAATACACAGGCATTTCCATGTAAAAAATATTCCTCTACACTGCCTGCATTTTCTTTCAAGCTGAACACTTTGGATGAAAACTGCTTCTCCTAACAAAAAGTCATATTTTTACTATTAATATAAAACAGCCCTTAGATTGCTAAACACATATGTTTAAAATAATAGAATGGTATTTAACTTAACTTTTATTTATGCTTTACATGACCATAACTGCAAATGCACTCTGCTCTTATCTAATCTTGCAGCAACTCTTTTATAATCATATCATATGCATATGCAGCAACATGTGCATGTCTACACATGCATGCATATATGCCAAGCTGGTGTACTGCAGATTCCCAACATATACTGCCGGATGAAAACCCATCAGCCACATCATGTCTGTCTGTCAGTTAGCCTGTCTCTGGGAATAACCAAGGGCCTGCTAAGCCACAGGGGAGGAGCAACAGAACAAGGGGGTAAGGCTGGATGATAAAAGGTTAAAAAAAGAGAGAATATTTGGGGAGAAAAGGTAGACTAGAATAAAGAAGAGGACAAAGCTAGGAGGATGCACAAAGTTTTATGATGATGAGGAAATGGAGGAGTAGTAAATGAAATGGAATAATCAAGTTTACCGAGAATGAGACACAATATCTACCGAGAGAGAGAAACAGAATGACTCATATGATTTATCAGTGAATCTGAAGAGTCAAACAGGCAATAAGAGATAAATAAAGGAAAGAACGATGAAAAACAAAATAAAAACTGAGGCAGGCTACGGGTAATTTGCTCCCAGGCTGTTTGAGTTCCTGCCAAAGATGTCACGGCATGGCGCCCATTCCCAGCCAACCGCCTCTGATGGTATTAAAATGGGTCTTTGGTTCGTCTGTGCCAGTGCCATCACCCACCCCGCACCTTCCAGAAAGTGGATGGTGCCTAAGGGAAATAAAGAAAAAATGTTCCTACTGCTGTGGCACAAGCCCAGTAAACCCTGCAGTGGATTAACTACAGTCTGGCATACGCACACATACACAGGCTGCTCTGCTGCCACAGCTCAGCACATTTGCATTCCATTAGGTCTACGGTCACCCACCTGCACACACACACACACACACACACACACACACACACACCATGCTGGAGAGCTGACAGGTGCTGAAGAAAGAGTCTGGGTGCTGAGGGGATGAGACAGTTGCTGATATGATGGAAATGACTTGCAAGAACAGACTGAGATTGACAGATATAAAGAGGTGAATATGGGAAAAAAGAGAGAGTGAGAAAAGAGAAACAAACAGAATCGGTCAGTATATTGTTCTATATAAAGATAAGTGAGGACATATAGTCAGTTCAAGGCCATCTTTGCATGAATCACCCCTCATCTGAGGAAGTGACACTGACATTTGACATGTCTGGGAATGCCACAAGTCAGCAGTTCTTTTCTTAACCTCAGATGAAGCTTCTGCATACAGAATAGGCACACATACTTTCCATACAGATAGACACCTTTGAAACACAGCAAATAAAACTCACTCCTATTGTAATGAAGATTGTATTTACTCTCAATCTAAATAAGTGACTTAGGTTTTTTGTCACTGAAACCTGCTTGTTTCTCCTTTGAGAATGCACCTCAGTACAAGGTTTATGTATGGCACAATACAATACCAATACGTGTCATGACTCACCCACCTACAAAGAGCCAACTACTGGACAAGAGAGACAGAGAGAGAGAGAACGGGGTGCCAGATTAAAACAGGGGAGGCAGGGAATAGTAAACAACTGCAACTAAATGACTGCAAACAATGCCCTGCTTTATGACACGTCTTGGTCATATACGGTGAGTGGGAGGCTGGGATCAGAAGTAGCACGAAAACACCATGTTAACTGTTACAGCACATGCCCACTTGTTGTGCTATGTAATTCATTAGGCTGCAGCAATGACTTGGCAGAGTTTTCAGTTTTCATATTTCTACACAGCACAACAACCACTGCGTGACGTACGTGAGCATTTCATTAGGTTCAGTTTCAGACAGTTCACCTCAATGGTGTTCCTGACTCACTATAAACAAGGACAGTGCAGCAGTCTGAGCCTTCCTCAGCATTGGCATAGCATCGAGAACATTGCGTCACTGAGACTGTGTACTCTGTGCACTTTTTTTACAGCTATAAAAAAAAGGCAGCGGACTGATGATATCATTAGCAGTGGACCAGATTGGGTAGGTCGGAGTTGGGTGATGGTTCGTGACACAGTCTAGTGTGCAGCACCTGACCAGCAAGGCACATCTCGCCTTTCCTAGATCATTAAAAATGCATCCCCCAGGGAGGATCGGGTGGCACAGAAACAAGCAAACAAAAACATCACTGCATTAATAATGGAGTGACTAAACACGTACAATGTGCACATACCCAACCCCTGATGTTGGAGTACTAGTATCTGTCAGAGATAAGAGATTCATGGCTTTACTACGACACAAAAACACACAAAAGTTTTGGCTGCTTATAAGCATTTACATTGACAAATGTCCACAGTACATAATAATAATAATAATATATAAAGCTGCACAAGTTCCCAACACTTGATAATTACTAACTGTTAGATTTTTGATTCAGCCACCCGAAAAGAAGCTTAACAAAAATACTGTCTAATACTGACTGTCGATTTGACTGAGCTCAGCCGCTGTTTTTGCTGTTCTAACCAAAATGTCAGCTTTTATATAGCTGCTGTCACAAAGTGTTGGAACTCTCTCCTTAAAAAAAATCCTGCTCTATCCCATTATGCCTAGCTATAGATTATATAATTAGTAAATTAACAGCCAGCTTCACTCAGCTCACAGAGGGAAAACATGAGAATTCAGTGCAGAAAGAAGAACTGAGTGCTCAGGAGCTTACCACTCGAGAGATATTAAGAAAAGTCCTTTAATGCAAATAATATGGCAGCTTTTTGCACAACTACAACATCCGTCATTAGGACTTGTATGTCTGCAAAGCAGATTTTCATCTAAAACTATACACTATGCTGAAGGAGGCTAAGCTGTAGCAATGCTGTTGCAGACCTAAATTTACAAATGACATTGCCAAAATCCATGTCAGTATTGGGTCCAAAATTTGAGCTACGGTGTTACACGTATATCATCAGTCAGAAAGACAGACTGCCCTAAAGTAGCGTAATCCTTTCCATCGGAAAACACGGTCAGAAAGCAAAGTTCCTGGCTGGACGCCATCTCATTTCAGCTTGCAAAAAAAAAACAAGACTATATTAGGTGATGCTCCAGTCAAGGATGCTATTATGCAGATCTTTACTTTTGTTGCACGTAGAAAACAACACAGTCGGATTTAAACTGTCATGTAGTGTAGGGAGGACATGCAAGAAGTTACTTCCTGTCCAGTCAAGAGAAATAACTGGTCTTAATACGTCGCAAGTCTGTGGAATCACACTGGGAAGGTGTTGGTTGGTTGGCGGCTTTGTCTTCCGCCCAATAAAGTACAAGATGAGTCTCTAACTTGGATTGATGCACTGCAGCCTGAGATGTAAACCTGTATACGGAAAAAGTGCGCAGAGAAAATGTGTGTAGGTTGTTTTTACAAAAGAAATGTGGAATCTAATCTGCAAGCACGTACATCTCCGTCTGAGTCAAATGAGTCAGTGACCTCATATCCCCCTGTGCGTGCCACACATCCTTTTTAAAATGCAGGAAACCTGATCTCCAAATTCAAAATAGTCATAAAACTTTATTTACACCACACAGACATTTATTTACCACTCACAGCCATTCCTTATATGCTACAGGACAACACCACAGTGAAAACATTTAGTCAAATATTTATAAAAAATGTCCTGAGAGTCTTGCAGCTATACAACGACCACAGAGAAGAGGAGTGACACACATCTATCATATTGATTATGGCTCTGAGCTCAGATCTGTGCTACTCAGCATTCCACCAACGGCGCAGCAGCTGAATCTAATGCACAAAACGCCAGTCTCTTTGATCCGGTAACATACAGCAGGCAGAATACAGGGGCTGATTACAGAAGCCTCTTCAGCGGCCATTTAACTGGTGCTCCACTCATCACATCTGCTTAACTCCATTAAGATATTACTGAAGGCTGCAACTGATGAAAACGCAGTTGCTCGACAGGCACGGAAAGTATAATTAAAAAGACGATATGAATGCCTTTCATGCAGAGAGGAAACTAGTGGAGACTGACTGAGTTCATCCAGGGGCGAGAAGATCTCTTCTGTCAAACTCCTGAGTGCGCTTAGACAAGGACAGAAAGCAAACACAATACATGGCAAGAAGTCAGCAACAAGTGTGAAATGGTTTTTGATCAGCTTCTTGATCTGTGTGCGGTCAAGGCAGAACATTTTATAACCCTGAGAGAAGCAGACAGAAGAAGCGAACGCAGACTGAGATGTGTGCGATACCTTCAGATCAAATATTCTATTCTCAAAAGCACATCAGAAGATTGAATCTACTTCAATACCACTACATCAGTCTATGTGCCTCGGCCTGAACAACCAAACTAGAGGTACTGATGTCAAGGATAGAAACCAGTTGCTTGAATGGTCACGAGATCTGATTCTTTTCTGTAGGTCAGCGCCTTCGGGAATGCAGGCTGCTTTCGCCTCGGGTAGCACGCAGCAGTCGCTTCTCACTGGGTCACAATCTTACAGTTGTGTGCAAGGATGTGGAAATAATCTTTAATAAAGAGAAATCTATAAAAGCAATGCGTCTATTGTGTTAGGAAATAGATTTATAAACTCCAAACCATTGAAATCAACGTAATAATATGCCTCTGTGAGCATATATATTATTTTAAAACAGAAGTAAGCATTCAACTCTTGCCATAAGTCATCTTTTCCCAGTGGCCGCCATGATGATTTCTAAATCAATAAAGGTTTTCAAAGCTAGGATGTTGAAATGATTTATCTGCTTTACAGAAAGGGACTAAGAAATATTACATGAAGAGAAGGGAAGTATAAGATTAAAAAATTGTGTTTTATTTTATTCCTTTTTCAAGGCTTTCTCTGCAGTCTCCTCCCACAGGGGTCAAGCTGGACTCGTGCGGGGCCGAGGGCTGAGATAGCTTTGTCTCGCTCACTACATAGACGGACAAAAGACAGAACCTTGTTTGTTCCTCGTGTGCCGAGAGGAGGGGGCGTATCATGGAGAAGTGGGAGGGGTGCGTGTCTAATTGTACGTGCGTCTGTGCCTCTCTTTAATATTCCATATGATGAACGAGCGTCAGTCCTTTTCATAGAAAGCAGGAGCGTTGAAAGGACAGACAACAACAGAGGAGCATATTCCCCCGTCTGTTTGGCCTAAATGGGGTAACAAGCTTTGCTGTGCTCACATTCACTTTATAGTTACGGTACAATAAAATTAGCAGAGCAAGAACCCATTTTTGAAATTTAAATTTTAAACATAGCAAAAACTTAAATATGTTACTTTAATGCTGTTTTTAAGAACTTCTGTGTTCATCAGTATCTTGTAAAAAAAGGTGATGAGTACCTCTTATTTATTATTTTTTATTTCTACAATTTGATTTGTAAATGTGTGCTAGCGTTTAAGTGTGTTTTAAGTCACGTGTGAGTGAGTCCTGAGAGGGAGGAGTGAAAAAGAAACATTATTTTCAGAGACAGTACAGGGTAATTAGTGAGCCAACATCACATTTTCACCTCAGAATAACTGGGCTAATTGTTCTGGTTCATTACAGCATGTTAATGGGATTGATCCTCAACATGTCGCATGTTTGTGTTAGCTCCAAATCCTACATACATACACTACAATACTGTACTGACAAATCTACACAGCACAGGCAGTATGTCACCACACACAAACCTGAAAAATAAACAGATTTCACTGACATAGTAAATAAAACAGGATCAAAATGAATGTTGCTACCTAAAGCATGTTGTTTACTCCTAAAAATGTTAAGCTTAGATTCCAAATGCTAGACGATAGACTGAAAAATATTTCTCATAATCTTCCAAATCCATCAAACAACACAACAAGTCTCATTGTGTCCAACTCAGTACTGAAAAATACTCCAAGGCAGATGATGTACAAATTACTAGGGAAAGATACAGTATATGTATAGAACAACAACAACAACAACAAAAACATTTCAAAGAAGAACAGTCCTATTATCATGGACATGAAAATCTGTGGGAACTTGGCATCAAGGTTGCATTTTCAATGTAAACAAAGACCTTGTTGTTTCGTAAGTACAAATCTTATTGTGGTGAAATTACCATTTCCCCCTCCTCTGTGAAAGTGCATAAAATTTTTGACCATAAGTCTACTGATATCACTGAGCATAGAGGAGACAACGAGGTTACACATCAAGCACACACACACACACACTAGGTCCACTATATGAGATTATATATACATATATATATATATTTGACAGATTAATGTAGACTCAATGTAACGTACAAAGCCTCATCAAAAAGTCTGACAAATGGCTTCCTGATTTAGCGACGAGGCTGCTTGAGAAAATCGAACACAGCATGTAGTGTGAAAACTGTGTGGGTGCAGCACCAGCATGACTAACACATCCACAGATGTTCTGCATGTCGATTTCCCTACAGGGTTATTCTTTGACCCTCAAACTCTGCATCACAAAATAGCTACAACCCCTGCTATCAGATTGCAACAGCTATACTATATGACCTCAAAAAAATGTAAGTGAAAACCTGAAAGCTAACCACAATGCTAATGTAACTATAAATATGAGCCCATAAAAAAGAAAGCACTCAATACAAAATTAGCTCTCTCTAAGCTGCGCAAAAGCTTTTTATGTCGGATTGTGTTTACACAGTTTAGGTTTCCACAACAGTTTTATAAAGCACTCAACTTACTATAATTGGAGCACTGCTGAAGCGAATCTTCCTCTTTGCAGGGATGTCGTCTTTGTTTTCTTCTGGCAGACCAGGAATCTCTGTCAGATCAGAGCCCGGGTCGTAGACAATATCTTCATCGTCTCCGTAGAGGTCATCCTCAGGATCTGTGCAGCTTTCACCCCAGCCTTGGTAACAGGCGTCCCCATCTGCATTAAAAATCACTCGCTCATTCCCAGCGTATTCTTCATCAGCTTCATCCACCTGCTCCTTGTCTTCTATTGTAGCATCCCTGTCCTCCTGGCTCTCCCCAGCTGGTGTGGTTGGAGTCGGCAGAGGCTCAGGGGTGGTGTCCTCAGAAGCCTCGTTGGTGGTAACGGCATTATCTGTAGGTTTTGAAGCTTTCGGCACTATTAGATCCTCAATATATTTTCTTGTCTCTGAGGGTTTCTCCTCTTCTTCAAAGGATCCATTGACCTGGTTGGTGGTGGCGCCATTAGTGGTGGCGCCAGAGAGTCGCTGTCTGTCTCCGCCTGTAGTTTCACCAGGTTTGTCTTGGGGTTCTTCCACTTGTGGAACTGGTTTCAACTGTGCAGTTTCTGTACCGGGACTGGGGCTCAGGAGGTCTTCAGAGGATGAAGATGTGGGCAACTTTCCCCCTGTACTGCTCCGGTAGGTTCCCTGAACTGGAGATTGCCGTAAATCATCCTCACTGACATCAGCTCCCTGGCGGTGGAATCCATCTGGTGAGTATAAGGCCCGTCTGCTGACTCCCCTGTAGGGTGCACCCTGGTTGTGTTGGTCTGCATTTTCAAAAACAGCACTGAGTTGACTAACAGTTGGCGAGCACGCCTCTGTTCTGGAGCAAAGTGAGTCCAATGAGTCTGTGCTCCCTCGATTGGACCTTGCACCTCGCCAATCATCCAGGTGCTCATGGGAACCCCTTTTATCACGTCCATAGGGAAAGACTGGTGATTGGGACTGGTCACGTGAATGTTGTTCAAACAGCTTCCTGGTTTCAGAGAACTTCGCTCCTGCACCTCCAACTCTTTCGGTTGATGAGGAATGCTGGAGTTTTATCACTGATCCGTCAGCCTTGTTGATGAAGTTGGTGGGCTTGACCAGCTTCTGTGGTGAGGATTCTTCTCGGCCCCTGGTCTTAGCTGTTGCATTTTCTGTGCCCATCTGCATGAACATGTCCTTGATGCGGCTGACATGGCTGCCATACTGGCGCCCCCTCGGTTGTTTCACCCGTTCGAGGTCTCTGGGCTTGGAGTCTCCATCGGTCCGAGGCTGGTCAAAGGCCTTCTTGAGTGCCTGAAACTCAGCCCGGTAGGCATTACGGTGGGGAGAGGCACTCCGGAGGCTGGTCCTCTCCCCCGAGCCCTCCGTCTTCAGCATGATGATGTCTTTGGATACAGAGAGGATGTCAGCATCGCCGTGGCCTCATTAGAACGTAAGAGTGAGGAGTCGAGTTTGACCTACTGCAGCGCTGTCTAATCTGATCCAGCTGATGTAGTTATATAGTTCTTTTAGGCCCATTCACACCTGCAGGGAAGAGAGACATTTAGTAACATTGCGTGATTGAGTGTGTTCAAGAGAGAGGACTTAAAATTCACACAATTACAGAAAAATAAGCAGAATACAAAAAACTGAAAGTGGCTCATTCTAATCAAAAGCATGATTACAAAGGTTAAAGAGATGCCGTTTTCCCCTTTCATCAATGACAACATTCAGAAAGACGATGGCCAAATGAATTGCAGATGCTGATGCTAGTTATGAAAGCCTATTGGACTCTAAAAGCACCCTGATTATGTTGTCTATTCGGCATCGCTGCGTTGTTTACCTTCTTAAAATCAAAACTTACTGGAGATATCAGTATAAAAGTGCCATTCTCACTATGAAATATTGGGTTTTCTTCTTTGTTTCTTTCTCTCTATCTCTTCCATATCTTTTTTTTTTTTTATAGCAAGCAGTGTCCCATAAACGCTACCATATCCCACGGCTCTCTAAGCCATCACTGACATTACGGTTGTTCCTACTAAATGTCAACTCTCCTATAAAGCAATGCATAACTGACAGAACCCGACTGCACAGAGAAGATGTTGTTGAATGCACCAGAAGATGTCTTGATACCACCCACACCCAAAATACAAAAAATATTTAATCAACCCGAAGTGTTGCAGTTTAAATATTGAGATTATACAATACAGTGATGCATCAAAACAGGGTTAGAGCAGGGTGTAGGGCTAGTATACTAGCTAAATATTCCATACTCAAACCTATTAATGTTTCATCCTGTTTGGCAATGTATTCCACAAAGAGGATAATAAAATATGACACAATAAAGCTAAGATTAAAAAAAACAACAAAACAAAACACGTGGGACCCATAGAATCCATTAATCTAAGTTGTGTTGAAACCCATATCTTTAATGGTATGGATGCAGCAGCAGCAGCAGCAGTGGCAGAAACCTAAATGTCCTGATTCAAAACCCATCACCCTGCTGGACTCTGATAACACACCTAAAATGTGAAATGTTTGTGCAAAATATTTCTGTACGAACATGAGGAACATCCTGTGCTTTATGAAAATATAAAGTTAGAGGTGAAAGATTAAAAGGCTTTAATATTGTGTCAGTGGGATCAGACAAACAGGCAGTGCAGCACATCAGCCACACCGTACACAACATGACAGCTCAGGTTCCCCCTCCTTCTGACACTGTTAAAACATTTATTTATTTACATTTTTTTCCTCCTCTACAGACCTCTACGAAGATACAATTATCAAATACTGACTATATATATATGTTTTGTTTTTGTTTTTATTAAAGATCATGTTAACTGTTAACCACAAGCCACAGCGATGTTGCTTCAATGTTACAAAAACAAAAGAGTCAAGACTTACATTCATGGCTTCGGCTTCGCTTGACGCGTGATAGAAATAAACTCTAATCCAGCGGGTAAACTCGTGGAAAAAACACTGATGCTCTTGTTGCAAAAGGTTTTTTGAAAATAACATTTCTATCCCACGCTTGGAAATAGTCCCGGACGGAATCGCCGCTGTACAAACGTTTGGACACACCGGAGGAGCCGCTACAACGCCATTGCGGGCAGTGGGTGATGCTGCGAGGCGCACAATAGGGGTGTCGGTGCAATTTGGCAGCTCATCTCACTGAGAGCTGCACTGTGGCTGCATTTGCAGGGCGGCAGCGTCCGATATACTCCCGCAGTATAGTAAAGTAAACATACTTATCTGAAATGATAGCCAGCGATTTGCAGATGTAAAGCCTCATGTGACAAGGATGTTAAAACCTGAACTACAGTAATGGTTTGGTCCGATAATCTGCGCTGCGCGGGGTGGGTGGGGGGGTTCAGGGATCTGCAGTCTGGCATAAATACCAGCACACAGCAACTGTAACTTCACTGCTTATTGTTCATCAATCGGGTTTGGGTGGGGTAGAGAGGGTCAAGGTCCATTCAGTTTAATGCGATGGGTGCTCAAATGAACGTTGCCCAAAGTGTGGTGGGAGGACCACCAGGGGGCCTTAAGGAGTTTAGATGGGGGTAGCCCAAAA
This sequence comes from Pampus argenteus, assembly GCA_036937835.1. Lineage (NCBI taxonomy): Eukaryota > Metazoa > Chordata > Actinopteri > Scombriformes > Stromateidae > Pampus > Pampus argenteus. The sequence goes on from CM072879.1 coordinate 9,778,139, forward strand.
TGAAGCAAAGTTTGATTTCACTATCCCTTCACTAATTGTAATAGGGGTGCAGCTAAAAATTATTTGCTTTATTCTTTTGTTATATATATATATATATATATATATATATATATATATATATATATATATATATATATATATATATATATATATATTTAGATTAACCCATTAATCTGTAAAATGCTTGAAAATAATGAAAACAAAAAGTTTTTGATTTCCTTGTTTTGTCCAATAAACAGTCCAGAAAATGACTTTGAAAAAAATCAAATTCTCACATTAGAGTAGATTTTATTTTTGGCACATTTCCTTAAAAAAATATTGTTATCAAAATAGTTGGCAATTAAGTTCTACATTATAGATTAAGCCAAGAGAGAATATAAATAAATCATTACAAATGTTACTCCATCATTCAAGATACTGGTGGAGTTAAATGGCAGAAAATATGACTAAATACATATTTTTAAAAATGCAGTGATTTCTAAAGTTTGCAGTCGCTTTCTATAATTACTGTGTGAGCATTCATAATTTAACAGTCTTATGAAAGAAGATTGTAAAGAGTGTAAAAATCCTAGCTGGCTGGGTCACAGTCAACAGACACTGCAAAAGCATGGGACTGAATTCATGTGATAAAGCACTAGAAAGGAAGCTTTGTCAGCATCCCGATATGTGATTAATTTAACAAACAGCAGTTCAGTTCATCTTGAGTTTTGAAAGTAAAAAATATGATATGAAATAGTGTTTCTCTACCATTGGGTCTCTAAATGCTTTACAACAGGAAGCAGACAAGTGGGAGTTATTGTTTGACCCATATGTATTTAACAGTGCCCATTGCTGTGGTGGCCTCCCCACAAAAATGTGAAAAGTGACAATTTAGCATATTGCCTCACTACTCGATAAGCAAATTTAAGACAATTACCGTGAAACTAATTGAAAACTGTGCTGAAACCACTGTACCACTGAAATCTGTCCTAATCAGTTAGACACACCTGCCACTATAGCCTCTTGTCAGGAGGTAAATGCTGCATTTTGCAAGCACAGTCTTCATCACCATGCTCCTTAGTGCACGTACAGACCTATAATGATTCATACGCATACATTCATACACAGGCTATGTGAAGATGTTGCTAAGCAACCTAAAAATAATCTTATAGCAATAAAAGGGAGGGTGAGAGAACAGAACAGCCACACACTGCAGAGCACAGCGGATAAATGGCATCATGTTATCAGCAGTGGACATGAATCCGGTTTCAAACACGCCTTTATCAAACAAGATGCATGCAGAGTCCAATCTACTGGCCTGGCATGTTGGCCAGAATTTTTCTGCAGGATCAAAGCGTTCTCTTAGTGGTAGGCTAGTCAACATCAAGGGAGCACAAGGGGTGAATTAAGGGCCTGTTTATAAAGCCTTTTTTTTAGCAAACTTGACTGAGAGCCATGGGGCCAAAACACGACCATCTGTCTTCCTAGGACTGTCTCTGCAGGGGGTCTGAACAGATTGGAGGGGACCTCTCAAACATGTCTCTGCCCTCAAACAGCTGGACCTAAGAGGTCAAAAGCTGGGTGAGGGTGTTTGTGTATGCATGTGCATATGTGCCTGAGTAGGTGTGTCCTGATCCAAATTCAAAGGGGTGCATAAGCAAAGAAAAATCAAAGTGTTGAGTGCAAAAGTAGTGACCCAAGCCACTTATTTCATTGCATTCTTTTGATGCATGTTTGATAATTAGTAAGTGACAGTAGCCACATCATGTTTTTTGCAACCTCTTTTTTTTTGTTTTTTTTAAACCATCTTTTTCCGTCCAGATGTTCAGCCAATGAGAAGTCGTGCTGTTTCCAGTGAAGGAAGGAGGCGGAGGAAGGAATGCTGCAGGATGCTTATTATTATCATCGCTGTCAAGCCCTGTGGCGTTTAGGAGAAAAGAAACATCTTTTTTACATATAAGACTTACGAGGATGTCAAGCAGGATGTCCGCTGTAGCCGTCGTGTTATGGCTGGGCACAGGTACGTATCGATTAACCTGGGAAATATCCGGACATCTTTACGCGTTTGCCTTTGATGCGGTTTCCATGCTAGCTCGTTAGCCAGCTGGCTAGTTAGCCTGCTGCTGCTTAGCTGCTCCACTCATTTTTTCCAAGCGACAGAGGAGGAGCCATGGAAACATTGGCTAACATTAGACAGCTCAAATTCAGCCACAAATTATGCTTTTTTTTTTTTTACTGTAACTTCACTGAAGAGGAGGGTTTCTAGCTCGCTTTCTTGCTAGTTATGTTTCATATTTAATTGCCTTTGGGAACATAGCTTTTCCCCCCAGGAGCAGGCCTGTGTTATATGTAGACTACCAGGTGAGTTATAATGCCTGATTAAGTAGCTCATGTTAGCTGTTCATGGTTCATAAATGACATGTGGGGGATAGTGACAGCATCCTATTGTTACAGCTGTTTATCATCCTGGTGTATACACATTATTCCTATCAAATATAGACGCAGTTTGCTAGTTTATTAGGAACAATAGTGTGATATGGACTCCAACTTCAAATTGAAGAGAAAGACAAAGATGACTGTAAAAAAAAAAAGCAAAAATTAAAGGACTCATGTCTTACCCTTAATCCTACCGACCTATAGTTTGTTCCTAATGACTTCATGTCATTGTTTTCTTAGCTTAGTGTTTTTAAAGATACCAATGTAGGATTTATTAGACCTCATTAGTTGCATCTAGATGCACATATTACATTGAGTATGTGATTCAAAATGTCATGTTTTTTTTATTCATTGATCCAATAGTCTACATAGTGCATGCCTATGATGCCAAACACACAGCTTTACATGAGAGAAATGTCCACATGGAGCGATCCATGGGCTTGAAGCAGAGAACAGCCTTGTACAGAGATGGTGAGTGGGTGTGTGCAGTGGTGCACTTCATGTGTTGACCCGCTGTCCCCTCCCCCCTGTCATAACACAGTGTCACGCTCAACTGGTTCCCCATTAATACTGGCATTATTGTTTTCAGTTGTCTGCTGTCCCACAGCGTTAGCACTCTTACTTTTACTGTCACAGCAGTTTGCCGTATTTAAGTTTTGTCTAAACCTTGTCCTTGCTAGAAGTAGCATTTGTCCTAAATCATTAACGATAAAACAAAGATCTATTTCTTCTCTTTAACATTGATCCAAAACTGCGGATGACACCGTTTCTCAACAAGGCGAATCAGTGATTCAACTTACCTTTACAGACAAAGTTAAAGCACTAGGAGGTTGAACCAGCTCCTTTGTATCCACTCTTGTCCTCAAACATTGACTTCTGCTTCTTGCTTGACACCAGCTACTTTCACTTCCAGGTCTGTGATTAGAAAGAGGCTCAAACTCGCCCCAAACAGTAATAATCCTTGTTGTCTGTGCTTCCCCGTTAAACACCAAAGAAGCACATGCGTTCCTCCTGACCCGAACGACATAGACAAGCACATAGGAAGTTGATTCAACAGAACCATAGGACGTCCCTCCCTTGTCCCTGCCTCACCAAGCTAGAGGCCTCAGCTGGAGCCATTAGAGGGATAAGGGTGTTTTTTTTCTCTATACGTTGGCAGTGGCGTCCTAAGACTTCAGCCAATCCAAGGTCGACCCATAAAAGCATAAAATCTGGTTAGCCATCTCCACCCCCCTCGCAGGCCTCTTAGTGATCTATTGTGGCATTTTTATACGTGCCAACAACTGTGTGTGTGTGATTACATGAAATTTATAGAGAATACTTGAATGTCAGTGTGTATGTGAACACAAAAAAGAAAAAATGTAGCTCATTGTGTGTATCACCATGCTTTCGTCTGTCTCTACATTTGTCCTGCAGCCAGGTGAGTCTGTACTGGATAGTTTAGTATTAACCTTTAATTGGTGATGTATTATGTACAGGAGGAGCACTGCAGTTCATCATCTCGAGAAGGCCTGGCGGAAAGTCAGGCCGCCTCAAATAAGCAGATCTGATGCTATTAGCAGAGCCTCAGCGTAGCTTAGTCAGTGATCTTTACTTAACACTGACTGGAAGAGAGTGTGAAGAGATGTATCAAAGGCGAGGGTGAAACTCAGTCCAATAGCGTATTAAGCTAGACCGGCTAGCATGAGGTTTCCAAGAGTGTATGTTGGCCTTAAATTTTGAATCAAAGCTTCGGTGTTGATTGACTACATTGATTAACACATTTCAAGTCCAATAGATCGTTTCCTATTCCTCAGAGCATTAGCTGAGACCAGGCCATCTGGGCTCTCTAGTATGTCCTGCTTGTCCCATCTGCGGACGCATCACAAATGTTTACACTGCACCGAGTCGGACTGCGAGTAGAATAGAATAGCCAGCACTTGAGCGTTGGTGTGCGCGTTGGTCCTTTTGTGTGGTGAAGAATTGATGAGGCCCAACGGGTCGCGTCATAGAATCTGAGTGAGTGCATTCAAAGTGGGATTTGGCGATGGACTGAAGTCATCGCAGAGGGCAGCACCGGTGTAGTGACACTGGATGCGGTTTTATTCTTGGTCTCTGAATAACCTAGATCTAAATGACACAGAGACGATGTTGTTGCAGCAAAAAGAGCTATCGCAGTGATTAGTCATGCTCAGGTGGTTCCTTCAATCTGTCCTTGGAAAGAGATTTGGTGGATATAACCTCAGGTTTCTATTTTACACCAAATCAAGTGGCCGCTAAATGCTATTGATTGTATCTAGCTGTGACTGAGCCCTTGGGGACATCGAACATATGGCCAGTTCAGTGTCTGTTAGTGGCCACAGATGTTGCCCAGTTTAACATACATATGGGACCATTTTTCAACTATACCAGTTCATCAGTGCACTTTGATTGAAGTTGGGCAATTTGGCCTTGTCAATGTGGACTTCTCTAATAATCTGAAGCTTATTGTGTCACCTAATCTTCAATCCTGTTGTGCATCCCAGTAATAGATAACTCTTAACAACCAACGATCACATGGATTAAGATAAATAAATCCTGCACTGTTACGCTTCTCAATGGAGGTTCTCCCAGGAAATCAGCTTCTGCTTCTCAGGGCTTTATATACTGTAGTTAACCCCTTCATGTATAATGTTGATGATAGTAGAAGTTTAAAAAACACACGCTCTCATGCTTTCCTCTGGCTGCTTAATGCGTCTGGAGCTTTGAGTTTGCAGGCGAGAACAGTTCATAGCACAGATCTCCAGTTCTCTCTCCCTCCCTCACTCTCTCTCTCTCTTGTTCTTTCTCTAGCCACGCCTCCTTTTTCCAGTCTCCTATGGTGATTAAAAATTGAGTGCCCACCCACTGAGAGAGAGAGAGAGGGGGGTGGGGGTGAGAAAAGGAAAAATGCTGCACAAAAACATTGAGAAGTTTAAAGAATACAAGTGAAAAACTGAGCGGGAAATAGTGAAAGAGAGAAATGCAAAGAGAGCTGAGGCACTCAGTGATGACCTTCACAAATAAAGACTAAGTGTTTGTGTTTTGAAATGGAGTGGGGCTAAACAGAGAGCACAATGGAGACAGAGTGGCTCTCATTACTGCTGCTTTTACTCACAGTACCTCTGAAATACATGTTGTAGTGTAACAGCACAGTGTACTACTGTAAATCAGTCTTTTTAGCAGCTAACGAGGAGGAATTTCTAAGTTTTTGCATTCAAACTGGCCTTCACTGCATACCTGTGTCAAATGCATGTACTTTTACAAGAGTGAAGGGACCAGGCAAGAAAAGTAGACAGATGATTAACTGTGAGTGGATTTCCCAATCTGGTGCAGGTAATACAAACATTTGCTGTATTTGTTTTCATCTCTATTGATTTCTTTTCTTCTTTTTCAATTAGCGCTGCTCGTAGGTCATTAACAGTATCACACACACACACAGATTAGGAACTGTTCTGCCACCAGGAGCTAATTTCTATTCTCAATCTGTGTTTCAGTGGTTACCATCTTGTCAAGGTCGCATGCAGACCGTAACGTCTACGCATCTGCAGGAGTGCTGTTCGTCCATGTTTTAGAAAGAGAGTATTTCAAAGGAGAGTTTCCACCTTACCCAAAATCAGGTACAACAGAGTACTATGTTATAGTGATTATTAGTGTTGAAATATTTAATTATTTACTAATAATAAAGGCAGTAGTGCATTATTAATTTATCATATTTCACTGGTGGTTATGCATCTGTACTGTTCGCAACACATCCACCATTCTGCCAGTGAGTCTAAGTGTACATTAGTAAATTGGTGCTGACCCATAACAGAGCATCTGGGTACACCTCATTAACCTGCTCTGCCTGCAGGTGATGCCAGCAATGACCCGATCACTTTCAACACCAACCTGATGGGCTACCCCGACAGGCCAGGCTGGCTGCGCTACATCCAGAGGACTCCTCATAGTGACGGAGTGCTCTACGGCTCCCCTACTGCAGATCATGTTGGCAAGCCCAGCGTCATAGAGGTGGGTGGTTGCACCTCTTTCTAAGAGAAAAGAGTAGAGATGAAGAAGTGCTTACTATGTCAAAATAGGAAAAGGGTGCTTAAAGTTTTTAACAAAATTAAATCATTAAATTAAAAGAATCCATCAAGTTCAGTCATTTAAAATGAAACACAATATAATATCCCTAGTCTTAGCCAAGGAACACATAAAGGTAATAGTAACACATTTATTTTGATTTTACTGAACTTAGCAAACGTGTATGCGATCGGTAGCAGCATAATATGTTATGTTAAGTCTTCAGACTTAAATTCCATTATGTTTTTTTATGCTTTCTTTGTCCCCCATAAGCTACTGTAGAAATTCTTTTCCCAAAAGGCTTAACGTTCTCAGCAGTTCACATGTGCCTCTATACGGTGTCTCAGTCGGGTACACAGCCTGCGGAGGGTATCTAGCTCAGCCTTGTCCAGAGAGCTGCTGCCATATAAGCTGCACTGATCTGGGCTTAAACTTTCACCCCTGTGTGTTGCAGATTACTGCCTATAACAGACGCACTTTTGAGACGGCACGGCACAACTTGGTCATAAACATCATGGGCACAGAAGGTAAGAGGCGCCAGTATGAGGGCTTAGAGCATACAGAGATCAGACTGTGCAACTTCCATGATTAAATCTTGAGGGCACATTCAGTACTTGAGTCTAATGAAAATTTGGGAAAAATGCCTATGATTACATTTGTCAACCACAACTAATCAATCATTTCTAATCAAGATAGAATGTAGTATGTAGTTTTGAGACATGAACATGAACATGTGCAGGCATTAACCCCTTCCCAACATCACATGATCTTCATCATCAAATGGAGTATGTGGAATTTCAGCCAATGTTTTTAGGAAGAGGAAGAAGAATGAAAATTTAAATATCTACAATTCAAGGGCAATTTATTAAACTCCATCTGCTGGTGAAGATTATGTGATATGATCAAAAGCTCCAGATCAGCTACTTAATGGATCTTGAAATGAGATTATAGTCTTTAGATTAACTAAAAGAGTGTCTTAATTGATAGAAAGTCAGGCTCTGATCTCTCATGAAGTATCAATTCAGGTTAGCCATGATAAATCATGTTGTGGCTTCTGTGAACAACACAGCCCTGTATTAGAATATTATATTTATGAAATATTACAGTATTTCAATTCACCATCCTTCTTCCTGTCTCATCTTCATCCCTATGTACAGAGTTCCCCCTTCCCTACCAGGCAGAGTTTTACATCAAAAACATGAATGTGGAGGAGATGCTGGCCAGCGAGGTGCTGGGGGACTTCCTGGGAGCGGTGAAGAACGTATGGCAGCCTGAGCGGCTCAATGCTATCAACATCACCTCAGCATTGGACCGTGGCGGCCGTGTGCCCCTGCCCATCAACAATCTGAAGGAAGGGTGAGGATTTTAGATGTTGGACTTGATTTGGATCACATTTCAGCGAGTGCTTTTCAAGGAAACTTAACCCGGACCAGTTGATTCCTAATTTTCTAGCACTGACATTGAATTTGTGTCTTAAAAACTAGGTGCAGGATAAGTGTTTTGATTTATTAATATTTCTTCTGCACAACTCATATTTTAAAAAAAGTATTCTCTGCATGACCAATCCCTGTCTCAATCAAACAAATCACATATTTTCCTCGCTCACAACATTTTATTTAATTAGAGCCTTGGGGATTAACTGTTCTCTGTAAATTAGATGAATATATGTGGCTGTCAGCACTGACAGACACTGTCAGTTGGTCTAGTTCAGAAGGGACTAGCCCACATGAACTGCCATAAGTTGTACATCAAAGATTGATGCTGGTGTTTTGGAAGATGAAAGTATCTAAGAGAAGACTCAGGAGAAATGCTTTGACTATTAAAAACCTCAGCATAAACATATAAAGTGAGACTGCTTCTCTTGTTTTCTTTCTCATGCTTCATACCTGACTGTCTCCTACCTCCTCCTCTCTAGGGTGTATGTGATGGTTGGTGCTGATGTTCCCTTCTCGTCGTGCCTGCGGGAGGTGGAAAGCCCACATAACCAGCTGCGCTGCAGTCAGGAGATGGAGCCTGTCATCAGCTGTGACAAGAAGTTCAGGGCTCAGTTTCACATCGACTGGTGTAAGATTTCTCTGGTGAGGATTCTATCGTACAGATTTATGTGATTTGAAAATTGCAGGTTTAATGCTAAAGCAAGAGGGGAACAAGTATACAACTCTTGTACTACATAAGAAATGTTTTTGTCTAAGCATTGTACTTAAACACATTCTGTATCGCTTACTTTTATTTCTTCAGGTCGACATAAACAAAGTAGTCCCAGTATACATTACCCGTCCTGAACCTGGTCCAGGGATCCTGCCTGAATTTGGGGATTACAAACCCCCGTCTGAGTCTCTGAAGAGCCGGGACTACTTTCCCGACTTCCTGGTCACGCTGACTGTTCCCTTCGCAGTGGCAGTAGTCCTCCTCTTCATGCTTGGCTACACTTTGTGCTGTCGACGGGAAGGGGTGTAAGTGTGCTTGGTCTTATATTTTATTTATGCAAATATTGCACCTCAACAAACATTTGTGGAAAACACAGAAAGCGTTAATTTATGAGAACCAAATTACAAACAGGATGGATAGTGCAGGGCAGTTATCAGCAGGATATTTAGATAAAAGCAATAATTTGGACTGGAACTGCAGCTTACCATTACCATCAAGTTGTATGATCCATTTATGTTATGTCAATGTCTTTCACAGAGTTTTGTTAATTTCATCATGTACATCTTGATGTTTTGAAGCATAGCTATGACATTGTTTGCCATTAATCCACGACAAATCATCTTTCATCATTCTCCGTCATTTACAGGCTGGGAGAGACGTGTCCCCTCGTTTAACCAATGTTTCACACCCTATCACCAACCATGTCCACCTCGTCTTTCCCCAACAGTCCATTCACATATGTATAGATGTCTCTTTAACTATTAATATTAGTATTTAATTCATCCATTTTGTTTTGTTTCTAGGCAAAAAAGAAACATGCAAACACCAGAGTAAGTGTTTTACCTCTCCTGTGTTTCTTTATTTTGGGTCTGTTTCTGTCTCCCTTCTCCCTCTTTTTGGTTTGCAGTTTTGTCATAAACATTCATATGCTCATTTGTGTGTTGACATTCGTTCATCCAATGGGCTGCTCAAAAATATAACGGCCAGATGTAGGGAATTAATACTGTTAGCAGTATTAGTAGTAAAGTGCTTACACATGTAAAAGAAATTAATCTTGAGTCTCTTCAGTGTACCTAAATCTTGCAAAGTCTGAGCATATCATCCACTATAAGTCAGACAAATCACAGTGATAGGTGAGGGTTGATGTTATATTTCTGTTGTGCATGCATAAATCAAGCGGATACAAATTAATTGCATTGTCAAATATTACAAATGTGTTTCTGTAAATAATGGATTGCACACACAAATTAACACTGCCGACCATGACAGCAACACAAGTTCATACATGTTAACTTCACTGCCTTTCCCCTTTCCAGCATCCAGCTGGTTCACCATAGCTCCATCCAGAAGTCCACCAAGGAGCTGCGGAGCATGTCTAAGAACCGGGAAATCTCTTGGCCCCTCTCCACCCTGCCCGTCTTCAACCCAGTCAGTGGCGAGGTGGTGCCGCCCATCCACCCAGACAACTACGAGACCACCAGCATGCCTCTCATGCAGACACAGACGTGAGTTAAAGGATTATTGGGTTTGCATTGAGGTAAATGCACATGCTCACGTATCCGAAAGTATGCACATACTCGATAAAGGGTTGGACACAAACACACACTTCCCCCCGTTGCTCATTAGCAGGCATGCAGCTGTATGGCTTATAGGCATCATTATGGTTTAACAAAACCATTGCTTAATCTTGTTTGCAGTGCTTTCTGACTGTACTGTGTTTACCGCTAAAGCTGCAGCGAGCAAGTCGTACGACTACAGCTTAAGAGGTTCAAGCTGTCCCATGATTTCTCCTAATGGGCTTGCAACTCAAAAATTTGCTATGAGTATATAACAAGCTTTCACATGCTACTAATGGCTCCTGTTGTGCATGTCTGTTTACTAAAATATATTTATAATTTCAGGAACCTGCAAAACCAGATTACAATACCACAACAACGGCCATCAGGTTGGTGTTATTTATCTCCAGCCTTTGTATTCTCTGTCTCACTCTTTCTGTATGTGTCTGCATGTGCATGACAAACATGTTCCGATGTCTTACTACAGACAATATTAAATCATTAATTTTCAGTTACTTTGTACTTGTCTTGCATACAACCCCCGCCTGTCATTACATGATCGTGCTTTTATATTACTGTAAAAATGCAAGCATCCAGACCTTATTTGACCGGACATATATAATCGAGAGCAAATCGGTTTTAGTTCTCGTCCTGTGGCGTGTCAACCACTGCAAGAGACAACTAATTCTGCCGTTGGTGTGTGAGCGCCCTCCTGTGTGCATGGTGGTTAGCTGCATGATGTTTCTAGCACTAACCTGCCGCTCTTTCTGTTCACTGCTAACAAAGGAGAGAATTATGTCATGTCAACATTTCGAAGGTTGGAGGTAGGTGCTGCGGTCTATTTATAAGTTAATGTAAAGAAAATGAATGCTTATTTTATGAGATTCTCTCTAGTGAAGGCACTGTGTTAAATCATCTCTTCAACCAAAATTTGACTGATTTTGATCATAATTTATGGGGATGCAATTTAACATCTGTTTCCTAATTTATTTTAGGTAAATGGTATTCCTGAGGAGAGAAAGGTTGCTGAAGCACTGAATTTGTGACCAGAAACAAGTGTTTGTTTCCATTTGTTGTTTTCTTCTAACATTTGTGCCAACCTGCATGCCTCAGAAGTGTCTTAACAGACCTTAAGCGTCCATATGCACTTACACCTTGAAGAGTGAGTGTGAATGGGAACGAGAGAGCTTAGCTTATTAAAATTAGTAGAATATTTTGGAATATGTGTGTAAATAATACAAGTCCAATTTACAACATTCAGCCCCACTAGCACCAGCATCAAACCAGACCAAAACAAATGCGCTTTGTTTAGTAAAGTTGGAAAAGAAAGAAACGCAGCTTACAAACTCTGACACTACACTAAACAGTGCTGATCAAATATGAATCAAGATTATATTACTGCATTACCTATTTATCACATCAAATGCTTTCAGAAACATATTTTAGTGTACTGTTCATCTTTAATTTGACTGGTTATGTAAACAAGCAATAGAGAGGTTCGGATTAGAAGACACACAGATGTAGGGTGACTACATGCTCTGCTCCGGATGCCATAACTCTGTTATATCTTTACATAGCAAATAATTGTTTGCAGATATCTAGTGGGGCTTAATGTTGTATATTGGAACTTTAAAAATATAAGTGATATGTTTGTATTTTTACTTGCTTTGCACAATGGTCCTCTTGAAAAGAAAAAGGGAGTTTTACATGGAAATGCTTCAGTTGTCATGTTATTATATGTAATGTGTCACATGATAACAATAAATTCTTTTAAATTGTTTGAGTGTCTCTAAATAATAAAACACCACACTAATAATGTCTGACTGACATGAAATGTATGTTTTTTTTTGTCAAAAGAAACCAAAACAGCACATTTTATGAAGATATTATTAACGATGTACAACAGAATAAAGGCATTTATAAATAATATGGATACATTTCACATTTTTAAGACATCACAAAAAATTTACATGTAACATATTTTAAAGAGGCCCATCACAGGGGTATAAATAGTTGTTGCTTTTACATGACCAAAAAGATCTATTAAGGCCTGTAACAATTATCAAATGTATAGCTGTTGAAACAACATGAGAAAGTGAATCAGTAAACTTTACACATCAAAGGAAACATGGAACGATTCTCACTTATACTATCAATCAATGAAGTGGTGATTGGTTATAGAAATTTACTTGGCTCTTATTCAGTTTGAGAACAAAACAAACTGTGTAGCTAACATGAATTCTGTAAAGATGTTTTTGTAGACCCATGTTTTCCTTTAAAGAGAAACTACATCAATTTGGAGGAAATCATTGACACCCTAATCTGTTAATAACCCATTATAGAAGAAATATGCAACTCAAAATCCATGTGCAATAAAGCTTATGATATTGTACTTTTTTTTTGTATCTGCCAAACAACCTTAACAAAACATTTTATTGACCCAATGAAAATGTGCTGAAGTACAGAAAAGTATCTGCACTTGTATCATGTTGAACTCCTGTCAAACATGTCAAATATGGAAAAAAATACAGGTCATGAAATAAAAGTGCTTAACGCTCTTTGATGTCTGTGAGGATAAATGGATAATAGAGACATCACTGGCTTGTCAACTGACAAAATTACCATTTCCATTTTAAGCAACAGTAATATGTTTTCTCAGCTCAGTCAGTGCTTTACCAAGTAGTCATGTTTAAATGTCGATGTGGCTCTGATGCCAAGTGCCCACAGATTGGGAACACAGTACTGACCAAAAAAGTTTACTGGCTGTGACAACACTGTGGAAGCGTTGCTGTATAAAATAAGTCTCTCACTTTATCATACAAATATACACAGAGTATGAAGTGACTGCTAATAGGACCGGTAGGGAAGAAACTGTAAAGGCTCAACCTCTGCAATGTGTCTCTTGAGGCAGGTAATAGTCTACAAGCTGGGATGGGTACAAAACGATTTATGTAATACTTCCTTCACAAACAGCAGTCATGGGCGCAAAGTACAAAATAAAAAAAAGCCACAAAAAAAAAAAAAAAGTATAAAATATAAGCTTAATTTAAAATCATTAAATACTGTACATATCACACAGAGTTATAGAAGGCGACCACAGACCTTTTCAGCACAAACATTTCTAAAATTACTCACAAAAAACATTAGCAAAAATATGTTGAGGGGGTATTCCAACATTTCAAACGATTGCACTCCAAATTTTAATTTAGTCACCCGAGCCAGTTGTTGGTCCACATATTGCATATTTAGATATCTAATACCATTTCAAAAGTTACCAGAAATACTGTAACATAAAAGTAATGTTGATAAAATGCAGAACACTTGGAACATTTTTTGTTGTAAATGAGTAGATATCTGAATATGTTGGTTACGGATCCACCTGAGCGAAAACATCTTCAACTTATACTGCCATGTGGACGGAATGTGTGCTTTGTTTTTCCCTTCCAGAGTGAAATAACTGTATGGGACTAAATTAACTTCTTATTAGTGTGTTTGGCTAGGAAGAAGCAACCCTGCGAAAATGTACACAAGTATGAGGTCTTGAAATGAGAGGACCATCTTTATATTTTAAATACAACGCCACATCTACCAGTTTGCCATCTGCTCTTCTATCTACGTCCTATAATGTAAACATGTTCTTTTTTTTTTTTTTCTCTCTTGCAATTTGTACTTTGCCATGAAAAGTCCCCCATTTTTAGGCATTTTTCTTCAGTGTGCGACTTTCACAGCAGTCAAAAAAAAAAGTACAGAGCCTGCTTTGACATAGCCAGGCAGGGAGACGGTATCCTCACACAGGTTCATGTGCTGCCACTCAACACTCCTGAGGCTGTCTCCTGTGGCCACCAGCAGCCTTAAAACACTGGGCAGGCTCCTGGTTTGGATCTTCTACGTACCTCAAATTCAGCTGGGGCTCGACAGGTCTGCTGTGCCTCCACCAAGAAGTTTCTATCAGGCACCAGGGATGGTCTTGCTGCCCCTGGCCAGCAGCAGTAAAACCAGACTGAAGAGCCCCACGGCCCCCAGTCTCTTCAGCAGGGCCACACTGTCTTTGGGGATGACCACCTGTGCTAGGTCATTGGTGATGAGGGAAATCTCATGAGCTACACAAACAAAGATGAAGGTGCTGACCATGATGTTAAGCGATGGGTTCCCTGGAATGAGGACCAAAATTCCCTTGGTGTCTGCAGCTAGCCAGATGTGGTACTGGCAAATGAACAGCTGGGGGCAGACAAACAGTGCATGTTAAATAGTAGAATACACAATGTAATACTTTAACTGTCCTCCTGGGAGCTGCAGAAGAGCAAATATAAAGCTTGGGAGAATTGTAATTTACTTTTTGATAATTATTTGCAATGATTTGCATTTTATTAGTCCTACTTCCTTGTGTTATTATTATGTGTTTTACTATTTACTCATCACTTACTATCCAACAATAGTACTTCTACAAGGCTATATGAATAATATGAATTATCTTATTACAAATGTCCAGCCAGGCCTTACCTCTAAGGAGATCTTTCCGAACCATGCAAAAAATGAGCTATATATAGAGCGGGCGTAACCAGGAATGTTCCTGATTAGTATGAAGGCCAAAATCTGTGGACAAAAGAGCAAACACATTTCTAAGAGTCAAGGCATGAAGAAAGAAATGGGGTTGACATGAGATTCTTATCATTTAAAGTTGCAGTCCAGAAGCTGAAGAGTTGTAAACACTGAGTTCAGAATGATACTTAGCCACTAACTAATAAGAGATGACAAATGTGCCACAGTTTCGCTGAAGGAAGCCCAACCATCAAACAGCTTCCCATTATGGACTTAAATCTAGATAATACCACTATGACATTTGCCCATGAAAGAAGGCTCCTGTGTAATTGCAGTCATATTATCTTGTCACATCATTAAGATCACATGGCAAATACATGATATATGATTTATAATGATATTCAAATAGGATCAAGAGTTATCCCAAGTTGACTCTGAGGAGACATGTTTGTAAAACCCCACGTGATCTGAAGAATGATGATGATAAAAGAGCGAGGGAATCAATAAAAAATCCAGAAAGAGAGAGAGAGAGAAGGACTGTACCTGCACCACAGAGATGTAAGGATGCATCTCGTTGCACTCCGTTTTGTTTTTACAGCTGCTGGCCCATACTGAGTAAGTCTACATTGATGGAGAAAAGTAAATATAAGTAATCCATTTTAATTGTCGTTGTTGTGTTGGTGTAACACCCAACTGCTTCTGTCCAGGGCTACACAATAGATACATACAGTATATATACTGTTTCCGTGCAGGTTATAATAACACTGTTAGAATAACAGGTGTGAACACTTCTGTAAATAATGACCCTCCTTGTGTCACCATTCCCTCCCAGGATTCTGAGACAAGCAAACATTTTCTTCTTAATCTCAAATGCAAACAGTTGTCTACAATATACAGTGAAGTCTTACTATGAAGGAGATGATGGAGAGGAAGAGGAGCAGGTTGGAAATCTTGGCAGAGAAAAGAGTCTCTCCTTTACCCTCCGACATCACCTGGCGCTTCTGAAGCACCAGATAGATGAATGCAAATAACATGCCATGTATCACCGCCTGCAACAGAACATAACCATATTCAAACTATTTTACAAAGTTTGGACAATATTACATTTAAAAGGCTGCATTTATGCAAATACTGACTACAAAACTTTTGTGTAAAACTTATTTGACTTACAAATCGGTCCAGCTTCCATCTGAACCACCACTCGTGGATGCTTCCGTTCAACTCAAAACATTTGGAGATGGGCCACACAGAGAAGATACTCTCAAAGAAACCCTGGTATCACAAAGCCAAAATATGAATATCACATAAGTAGGGTTTCAAACAAGGTCCAAATCATGAATATGTGTATCGACTAAGACAACAAAGTTCAGTGGTTCTCAAAATAAGGACTCATAAATTATATCACTTTAAAAACATCCGTGGTTGGATTAATTTTAATGTATATTCATTCACTTTGTTTCATTTTGTGTTTCAAAAAAACACAAATGTGATCCAACAAACCCTTGAGTTTAAAAGGTATGCAACACTTTCTTTCAAATTTGAGAGCCAATCTGGGATCTTAGATTGTGCTGCGTAAAGACATGATTCAAAATTCAATGTAGGTTTTACAGAGTCAAAAGTACATTACAAGTTAATGTACATGTTACAGTTGTGACTGGTAAGATGAAAACATTTTTAAATTTGCTCACTTGTGAATAAGCAAAGAAGCAGATGAACAGCAGGAGGATCAGTAACTTCGCCAAGACCCCAAGGTGCCACATGCCACTAGCTGTTCAGAAAACAAGACACACACAAGTATCACATTTATTGTGTAGAGGGGAATTGATTCACATAGTTCAGGGGTCTCATTTATAACCCTTGCATATGCACAAAACAGGGCCTAAAAGAGGCAGAACACTACTTCCCACGCAAAGGTTGTGATCTAATAAAAACAAACATGACAGGAGAATGTGCACACCTGACAGGGGAAATTGGCAACACAGATGTGAGGTGGTGAATTGAAGTTAGATTGTGTAATAATGTCTCTCACACATTTAATTTCACTCAATATCAAAACGTAATTATAGCTCCACACACCACACAAACTCTGCCTTCTCCAGTTACGGCCCGGCAAAAGGAACACATGTATATCAATATTCATAAATGCTTTAGCTCTGACCATTTATGGTTAAAGTGAAAGAAATAAAGCATTAGACCTGACACCTACTGTTGGCTCTCTTCTGGAGAATCTGAGGCCACAAAGCCAGCGTGGCGTAGATGATGACAAACCAGAAGGTGACTAATGGGACAAAGTAATAGAACTGGTATTGTCTGTCCATTACTACACACAGAACCAAGACCAGGAAGTTAAGACGAAAAAGCACCTGGAGTGGAAAACACACAAACATACACAGATCAAACAATTACATGGGTCTATTAATATAAAGAGAGATTGCAAGATCCTGGCTAAAATATAACTGACTGTAACCTCACCTGGCACACTCTATACAGTCCAAAGTCTCCTTTGAGCCAGAAGAAGGAAAAGTGTCCATAGCCAGTCTGAAAAAGATAAGCTGCAACCAGCACACGCACATGCATGTACACTGGAATGAACTGGAAAAGAGAGGAAAAAAAAATATGTCTTTAAATCAAATATCAATATATGCCTCCTCAGAGCAGCGTATTCCCAAACGGATGTGTAGAAGGATTTTTTGATATTTAGGACTCACAGCGCTGGCTCCAGATATGTGATAGATCAGGATGACTAGCTGCATCCAACCCTTCCACTCATCTGTTTGCTCTCGGTTGAGTAATTTGTTCTGTTTGGAAAATGGACAAGTGTGAAAACACTGTGAATTAATGCCATTATTAAACATAGTACATTGTTACCTAGTCCAAGATGAATCTTCAAACATACAGAATAGTTAGATTAGCCATTGACATCGAACTGTCAACTAAACTGGGCTGAACTCACCTTTTCACATTACACAACAATATATTCAGGACATAAGAAGACATTTAATTTATGGTGTTGTTTAAACATATAACTGTGCTTCCCCAACATCGGAAATATCACACCTAACAGTGCTGTCTCACCTCCTTGCTGTTCTCACTATAGAACACCCCCAGGATAAATATATAGATGAGAGGGATGAAGAACGTGGAGTGTGTGTAGAACTTTTGCTCTTTCATGAACACATCTGCTCTGTCACAAAGGTAGAAATATGCCATGATGATCCCCATCCTGCAGAGGGCCTGGAAAGGTGCCTTTTGACCCAGGGGCACAGGTGCAGTTGCTGGCTTCTTCTCCTCTAAACTCTCCACGTCAGGGGGAACAGGTCGGCGGTGGCGGTTGTTGCCAAGCACGTGGAGGAACAGGAAGACCACAGCGGAGCCCAGGAAGAAACACGCAGACAGTTTCTGGAGGAGGTTGGGGGGCGGCAACATCTGGCAGCAGGAGCCGTCAATGGGCCTCAGCAGTTTGTTACACACCGAGTTCATGAGGATCATGGCTCCCTGGTAATTACACAGGGTGGTGAACATCATATTCAAATACACACAACACATTAATAGTTAATTAATTACCTACAAATGAACACAAATCCTGCCTACCACATTCCTTGTGCCCTCAGGCAGGTGCAAACCGTCTTCTGACTGGGAGATAGTCTCCAGTGCAGCTTGGCGAGATGCGGCAAGCAGCTTGACCTTGGACCGGCTGTTACGCTTACTGCTGTTGAGTGCGTCCACTGCTGCTTCATTGTACAGCTCCAACTGTTGGTTGGTGATCATCTTCCTGTTCTCACTCAACACCTTCTCATTTACTGGGTCTAGTGTACAGTGTAAACAGGAAAAGAGGTATAGTCAAGAGGCTGCATGTTTGTTGAGATGATATTCACAAAACTCTGCATTCA
Source organism: Pampus argenteus (assembly GCA_036937835.1). Lineage (NCBI taxonomy): Eukaryota > Metazoa > Chordata > Actinopteri > Scombriformes > Stromateidae > Pampus > Pampus argenteus. Next base: position 9,796,749 of record CM072879.1, read on the forward strand.
TGAGATCACTGTAACATTTAAAACAACTCAGAAGAGTACATTTTTTTTTGTTTTTTCTATTTAAAGTATATCATATTTTGCTGCCTAGCTGCTAAAATTCAACGCATGTGCTTCAGTCAAACATAACTAAAACTTTATTCATGTTTGTTGATGTAAAATGACTTGCAATGTGTGAACTCTTAGGAACAAATGCTTTGAACAATCATCAAGTCCCTCTAAAGGTGGTCTCATTTGATAAGAATATCGTAATTACATGAGATATTAATCAGTAGGCTGAAGGGAAAAGGCAGTAATACTTTACCAACCCCATTTAGATAACAGATCATAATATACTCCTGAGCTTGGGTCTTCTATTGGAAGCTGAGCCTACCTTGCAGGACCCAGTAGACCTCTCCATGGTCAGCCAGCCTCTCCAGCGGAACAGCAATAGCTGTGAGGTTGACCTTGTACTGCTGCAGGGTCTCACTGCTGCCACTGTGCAACTTGATGGACCACTGTGGTAAATGGATAAAGAGATGAAATTAAAATTGACATGACTCCATCACCTTGTTTTTGGTCTGTAATGAAATGCACGAGCACTGCTCAACTGCTCATTTACACAGCTTACCGTAGCAGCCCCGAGGATGACGACATCGGGCTTTGGTGAAGCTTCCTGCAACATGTGAGAAGTTGCAATTACAAAAGCAAATCCATGTCCAGTTTATGAAACCTCGACTTGTTAATAGCAGAAATTAACATCTATACTCACATGTGTCCATGATATCAAGCTCTCCTTCATTGAATTATTTGCCTCTGGGTGCCACAGAAAGTCCTAAACACAAAGAGGATGTAGATGTTTTTTTTTATCAAACTATGTTTTTACAGGATCAGACTGGGAGATAAAAACACATCCGGAAATAGCTCACCACATTAACAGAGGAGCTCTCATCTTCAAAGGAAATGTCCTCGTGCTTCAGATATTACATACGGACAGACAGAGAGAGAGTCTGTTAGGCAAATAGTGTTCCTCTTTTTTCTGATCAGACCAATAACAAATGTTCTTGTGCAATCAACTTAAAATTGTTGTTGCAGTAATTTAATGAATCTATCTATTTCAGGGTTTCCTAACAGCTGTTTGTTAAAGGCCTTCATAATAAACAGATAACTAGTAATTAACTAGAGACGCCAGTGAACAAAGGGCTTATTATTATCCCTGGTCAAATAATTTTGCGCTTCACATCCATATATCAGTATGCTGCCACTACAGTTCTTGCTTCACAGTTCACTGCTCAAACAATTTCCTGGTAAATATGTTGTATTTACACAAGGCTGATCCCCATCATACCTTGTTTCCATCTTCCCTTTGTCTAGGGTCAATAATTTTGATGAAGGAGTAAAATAGCTGGCGGATTCTTGAGTCACCGACAAATGCCACTCGCTTTTCAGCAAGGCAGGTTTTGGCTTCACTGTAAGACAAAAATAACAGTTAGGAATCTGAAAGTGGAAATTGTACCAACTGCAGATGGAAATTATTCATGTGGTGGGGTGGTCCATTGTGTTCTCTAACCTAATTATAAGTGGATCTTATTACACATAGTCTGTTCAAGTGATATTATCTTTTCAGTTGGTTATTTGGCTCATGAATTACCCATCCACCCTTAGATAAACACACACCTCATCTATTCTGGTATACACTTGACTCTTTGTCTAAAATGTACATAGAGTAACCCTGCACAGTTTGTGTGACTCACATGCTTTTGTATTTGTGCATCATGCAGCCATAAGGCTGCCATACGTTGTCCCCCAGGTAACGTCCTCTGGACAGCAGCCATTCACACGAGTCTCCGCCTAGTAAGACCAAACAGAAAAAAACTAAAACTGTTTTCACTCATAGTATCTATGTGACTATGGCTGAAACCTGCTGTCTATAGTACCCTGACTTTTCATTCAGCGGTGTCAAAGGACTTGAACACAATACAGGGCTCTGCTTGGGGCCGCAGTACAAAATGAAGCCATCAGCAAATTTAGCTCAACCATAAATCTTCTCCAGCTATTCATTTGTGTGCAAAATGAATAGACCCATCTGCAACTGAATCAATCAATACAAACTGGCAAACATGAAGGGTCTGCAGGCTGGCCGGGAGACGTGGGCATTTAGTGTCATTGGCAGCCAGAGCAGCTGCTCTCTGTGTGTACACAGAGGTCTCTGGTTCCTATCCCCTCTCATGAACAAAGTCCACTCTATGCGACCCAGCTGGGAGGTGGGTGGATATGCCATGGTCATATTTATTTATATTACAACTCTGGGCTTTGTGTGAGCGCTGGCATTGTCAGCAACATGAGTAACGTTAAGTTACCTGAAAAATAAGGGAATTAGTTATCTTCTAACTTCTCAAAGAGCTGGAATAGGAATCAGGCTGCTATAATGAATTACTGTTCAAAACCACTAAAGCTGGTCGGTGTAACTCACGCACACCACGTATTTAACACATGTTATTGACATGACTGAATAGTAACAGTACTAGTGATTTAATTAGGGGTTGCTATAAATCTTCAATTAGCGATATTAACCTACACACGGCTTCCCAAACAGAAACCAAGCGTGTGCTGCCAGCAGCATGTAAACACATTTAAATGCGGTGTTAGCTTTACCCAACTAGCCAGTGTGACAAAGCCGATTTAAGTTCATGCTGCTACCGGTGTCGGTAATTGAATCTTATGCTACCATATGCTTTATGTACGTCTCACCGTTTTAAAAGCAGCACCGGTTAACGGCAGTGTAGCCCACCAGCAACGAGAAGCCACTCGCGGACACAAACAGCGAGCTAACGTTAGCGTTTCACCGGGGCTGCATCAACACTGACTTTAACAAACGGGAGACCACTTACCTCCATAATACCGCGAAGCTGTGTGAAATACGGTGAGCAAAATAACGAGCACTAGCGATATTAATTTGGCATTTTTAATAGTAAAATGTTGATTTATTTCGCGTTTGCCCAGGCTATAGGCCAGGACCGCCATCTTTGCTCCTCCATGACAACAAGCCGCTGTGCGGTCTAGCGCCGACGCTCCTCCCGGTGCACCATCTGCAGACTCTGCTGCATGCGCCGCCGCCGCCGCCTCCTCCTCCATCACCGGTAGGCAGGTGCAGTTTAAAATAAGAGTGTCTCAAATACAGTCCTGTAGGATATATTGTTGGGTTACAGTCAAATTTCGTGCTTTCAGAAGTAAAAACAAACAACAACAAACTCTTCTATCTTGCAGGAGAAATGAAGGCTGAATGTACTTACACTTGAGTTTGAAGAAGGTGAGTGATAGGTGTGACTCTGTTTAGCCTATCAAATATTGCCAGTGCCTTTTGTGATCTGCTTCATCACTACAGGGGTCATTACTGGAAAACTAAGTCCAAGTTGTACAAAATGCAGCAGCCAGACTTTTAAAGACAAACCAAGAAAAGAGAGACTATATTACTCCTGTTGTAATGTAAGGTTGATGATTAAAGCAGCCTTTTTCTATTCAGAAACGACCTGCTACTTGTAAATTCAGTATCTTCGTAGTGTAATTAAGTGTAAGTGTAAGCAAGTAAGTTGAAAACTTTTTTTTTTATCGTGAAGCTTTCTTATAATCTTTATTTATTGATTTATTTTATATAGCTATTTATTTTTGGATCTTTGTTTTAATGATAGTGCCTATATGTGGAGGTGTGTGTCTGGCATTATATTCTATCTTGTGTTTGCATCTCTGCCTTGCAAACAAACACAAGTAATTGCTTGTTTTGTGTTCTATATAAATAACTTTTTTTTTTATTACTATGTTACCAAAATCTTTCATCTAATTAATTCATAAAACATTTCAGGCTTTGTATGAATGAATTTAGAGGCAGTTCCCCTTTTCTGGCAATACAGTTAAATACTCATCATATGTCAGCGTTTTGGAGAAATGAAAAATGTTTGCACATATCTCCACTACAATCTTTGGATTGCCTCTAGAATATGTGCATATTGTAGAAATAACCACCAAAATCAAGATGTGTTCAGTCAGCAAATTAATATTTATGTATTAGAGTTTAGTTTAATTTAGTTTAATTATTTTTTTTATTTGATATTACATTTAATTTGATTAAAATTTTAACATTAAAAAAAAACCTTAATTTAAATGTAACGTATCTATGTAACGTGCACAGGCGATTTCATAAGTAAATTTTTTGTTTTATTTTTTTTATTTGTAATGTTTTTGCTGATTTAATATGATGCAGTAATTTAATATGATATACTTGATTTAATAATTTTGTACAATTTATTTACATTTGATTGATTACATGACTTTTATTGAATGTGCATTTGAATCTAAATGTATTTATGTATTATGTCATTTTTTTAGTTAAAGTTTTTATTTTAATGTAATTTATAATTTGAAATTCAATCAAAATTCAATTTTATTACATTTTTAGCAAAGAGTTATTATTAATTTGTGTAATCTGCGTGTGGGGTGGACTGTGCTCTGTGTTTTGTGCTGTGTGATGTGTGTGTGTGTGTGTGTCTTAGTTGGGCTCTGAATAGACTTTCACCTAATCCTCAAACACAACATATCTTTATGAGGTCTACCACTTCACTCAGTGCTCTGTCACATTATTTACACACCCTTAATTCTCTGTAAACAGATTGCGTGCCTTTAGCTGCTTGACTTATATTTCTTCACCTGGGTGTGACCGAAAAAATCTATTTACTATGCTATTTTCAGGCGACTTCAACAAAACATAATTACAGTGTGTGTTTGTACCCTGATGTTTGTACCATTGGATGTCCAATCTGTGGTTCCAATAGTATTGGTTCTAGGCATAAAAGATTGAAGGCCCACAGATCCTAGATGCATCTTGCAGTGACTTGAACACACACTGGACTGATTGATTCTTTTCATAATGCCCAATTTTACAGTCCTCAAGTCTGTATTTATGGTACCTTAAATTATATTGCATATTCCAGTTCCTTCAACACACTAAACTCATGCTAATTCTTATCCTCTGACAAAGTGACAAACATATATTGTCTACACGAATGCCATGTTCCCAGAGCTAACATTTGTGTGCATGCATCACTGCAATTCAAGCCTTGATCCAAATCACAGAAATTTATTTGGATGCAAAAGCTGTAATATGCAAGGAAAAGCAACATCGAAGGATGCATATTTACAAGAAACAATGCACGTTAGTAATCACACATTGGCATGGACAGTGTAAACAGGAATTTACTTTACATTAAAATTGGATGTACTGTTGAAAAGCAAGAAGAGGGGCAAATGTAAATCAGGACATGGTGATCAATCAGTGGTGATATGTGAATCATCAACCAAACTAGAACCAAAATACAGTGACACACTTTTAATGGTGTCAATAAAACATGAAAGTACTTAAGTCACTGAGTAGTGTGTTTTGGAACATTGGACATGCTTTATTTCAGAACTTTTCACAATTTATTTAAACATCTCACATATACAAAATAGGTACAATAGACTTTGTGGTGTCACTTTTTGAGAGAGAGAGAGGCCGCCTAAGAACCATTCAGAATTGGATGAAATATGTGCTGTCAGTATGAACACTGTGTGGGATTTGAAAAGTAAAAAGCCTGAACAAAAAAAAACAAAAAACAAAACAAAATAAACGAGAAAAAAAAAAAAACCTTCTAGACAAACAAAAAAAAGAACAAAACAAAACAAAAACCAGACATCAGGTTTAGGAACATTCCACCTGCTTAAAGTGGGGAAGTATCAAGGGACGTATGCAGGACTCCTCAAACGTCAATACAAAGTAATACAGTAAAAAGTGGTTTGCTCCACAGCTGCATATTAGCACCATATGTCTCTGCTTCAAGTAACTGAGCACCTTTCCGATACAGGACAAAGCTTGAAGCATTAGAAGTCTTAACATCTCGGTTGTGGACCCAGGTTTTGTCAATAGTATTTTCTTTAAGTACAGGCATGAGGTAGTTTAAACCTTATTTTCATGGAAATTGTGGTTTTAAACCTCCTCTTTGGAAGATATACAAAGACCACAAAGTGATGCATACTTTCAGCGTTTTTATTACACTTCTTTTATTTTTTACAAAAGGATGACATGATGTCCCACAACAAGGTGTTTTCCCGCGTCCCTTTGGGTTGCTGTATTAATTTGCATTGCACAAACGCTCCGTTCAGTCCGTTCAGTCCTCTCCGATAGTTGCCCATCTTAAGCAAGTGGATGTGCAGAGAGAAATCAGCATTCGGTATAAAAAAAACAACACAGAAAGGAGGGCAGAGATTTCTTTTTTCGTTCTTTCTCTCTTTTTTTGGTGTTAATTTAACATGAGTCTATTTATTTGAAACAGACTGGGCCAATGTCCAAACCAAACTCCTGATCAGCTCCACCAATGTCCAAAGGTGCAATGTCGAGGATGGGCAGGCGAGATGGTTTATTTGTTCTGTACTCAATCACTGTCTTGCTCCATTCACCAGTGTGTCTCTGCAGGGGTAGATGAAGAGAAAGGAGAGACCAAATATCATAATAGTGCACTGTAGCAAAGCAATACACATCACACAGCTGTGAGACAAAAATGAGATCTGTCTGATGACACTAAATTTTCAGCAGTTAATTTACCAATGACAGTGCATATCGCTTAACATTACAGTAAATGTGCCAGATAAAAGGCTATCGCTCTGATGTCTGTTGTCTTTTTCATGAGGGAGAATGAAACTGAGGCAATGAAGCTAACATAAAAATGACCAAAGAGCTACTCACAGTGCAGCCATCCTCCAGCACGGAGAAGGTGAAGCGGCTGTTGCCCTCGGCCCTCAGCTCCACATCGTTGGAGCCCTGGAGCACCACAGCCTTCTTCAGGTTGCCGCTCTCACCATCCATGTAGGCAACGCTGTTCTTGCAGTGGTAGGTGATGTTCTGGCTAGCCTGGTTGGACAGCAGGCGCATGAAGGCCAACTGGGTGGCCATACTCTGGGGGCTGAGGGTCTCATCGTTGTAGGTAAACTGCAGGGAGGAAACAACAGACGTTACTATTTTAGTTTTATATACACAGGTGTATAACAACCCCTTTTATTTAAAATGAAGTCAAATGTGACTCCTGTCTGTAGTCGCTCACCTCAGTACCACCGTTGATGGTCTCTCCGAACCAGACGTGCTTCTTGCCCTCGGTGCTTCTGAACCAGTTCTTGGGGGCGATGCTCTCAGGGTGAGCGTAGATGCAAGTCTCACGGGTGGTGAAGTCGCAGAAGACCTTGATGGCATCATTGGTGCATCCCTGGTTGGGGTCAATCCAGTAGAATCCTAAAAGGAAGAAAGAAAAGAGGGTCAAAACAAAAGAATACAGAGAATATAGCTCTTACCACATGTAGGGGCATATTTGTCCCACTGTGCCATCAGATGAATTTCAACTTACCACTGCTCCATTCAGGGTGGCTGAGTCTGATGTCACGGCAGGTGCGGGCAGGGTTCTTCCTGGATCCCTCAGGCATGAGCAGGTTATCGAGCTGAGTGTTGAGGGACTTGATGGTGGCATCAACTTCATAGTCCTTGGCTCTCAGGGCGGGCTGATCAGCTCTGTACTCATCATATCCAGAAACACCATATCCGCCACCGGAAACACCGGGAGGTCCAGGTAGACCGGGAGGTCCAGGAGGACCCTGAGATGGATAAGAGAGAGGATTAATATGCAGATCACAGTTGCAGTTGATGGAAGAGGCAACTGAGCTAAACTGTTTGATACAATGTACTTACAGCAGGTCCAACATATCCAGGGGGTCCACGAGCACCAGGAGAGCCAATAGTACCATGACCGCCAGCTCTACCATCCTTACCAGCGGGTCCGTGGGGTCCAGCAGGGCCCTGAAGAGGAGATAATCAAATATATTGTATCATACATACAGTATGTATGTGAATAACTGCAAATTACAATATGCCCTGCTTGTGGCGCATTAGTGATTCAACAGAGGAAATTTAGATTCAAATATAGTACGTGTTCTGTGACATTAGGATCGGCCGTGCATGAGTGTAGTTGATTGTATTACAATGGAAAATCCCTCCTCTGTTTATATTATATAACTCTGCCCTGCTGACCTTAAATCGATTCTCCTAATATAAGTTTTGGATAGGGGATACAATGGCTTTACTAGGGCCTCTACCCTAACCACTAGTGTATTATGGGTAAATAAGATTCCACTTACTCTAGGTCCAGAAGGTCCGTTAAGACCAGCAGGTCCAGTGTCACCGGAGGGTCCCTGAGAGGAGAGAAACCGCATCAATAAGTGCCAGCGTTAATAATATTTTGCAAATACAACATGTGCAAACCCTGAGATGCATTTGGATTCCATGTAATGGTGTTGTAGTTGGTCGTAGCTGTATGTTATGTGTGCATCATGGTGGTAGGCCATCACTCACAGAAGGTCCAGGCATTCCCTGCAGACCAGGATGTCCACGCAGACCCTTCATGCCTCTCTCTCCCTTGTCTCCAGCACCTCCCTTCTCACCACGGACTCCAGCAGGTCCCTAGATTACACACAAACACACATGCACATTGTCAGTACCATCATATTGCTTGTACGGGATAGAGTTTTCATGCACTGGTGAAAGCATTTTGTGGTAGTTAACAGTGTGCCATGTGCTATTGATATGACTGCACTACTTACAGCAGCGCCTCTAGCTCCAGCAGCTCCAACAGGTCCAGAGGGACCTGTGGCGCCCTAGGGATGAAGAAAGATGAGTATTAAACAAAGACTGAAATGAGCAAATGTAAATTAGCAATGTTGTGTATCTCGTTGCTATTTGTCAATGCCAATATCAGTAATGAAAATGGGCTGCTGTTGATACTTACAGCCTCTCCACGGTTTCCAGGTCTGCCAGAAGCTCCAGAGGGTCCAGCATGTCCAGGGGCTCCTGAAAGTCCCATGGCACCAGCGGATCCAGGCTCACCACGGTCTCCCTAAGCATGGTAGGAATGGGTACATGCAGGTCAGAGCAGAGTATATATTAGAATATTCTATGTATAAATCTGCTTTAAGGTGTAAGAGTGGACATTACCTTGAATCCAGGGGCACCAGGACGGCCAGGGGGTCCGTCGTTACCAGTGTTACCCTGTGGATGGCAAAGAATACTGCAGTTCACATTTGTGTCATAGATTTATATCAGGGTCAAGTCAAGTTGTTGTTAGTCTTTGAGGAATTTTAAACTGAGAAATTATACTTTGTACAGAAAGTGCTTCTCCTCAATAGGATATTTTATTTTCACACCTGATCACAGTTTACCACTTTATATTTGCATGGTAAGTCTTTACCTCACGTCCAGGCTCTCCAGGGACTCCGGTCATACCAGGACTGCCAATGTTACCAGAGGGACCACGAGGTCCAGGGGGACCTGCAGGTCCAACTCTACCAGACTCTCCCTGATAGAATAAAGAGAAAATAGCTCGGTCAAACAAGGTAAAGGTGCATGTGTTAATACAAACCAGCCAACCAAACAGGCACGTGATCGTAAACATATAGACTGTTTGATAAAATGTAACTGTCAATACACATATGGGATAATTCAAATGATTCTATTGGTTCAAATTATTGAAAAACACTTGTATAATAAAGATTTGAGGTGGTCATAGTACAGGTGAATCCTTTAAGTGTAATATCAGTATTCATTGGTACTTACCAAAGCACCAGCACCTCCAGGTGTACCACGATCTCCCCTAGGTCCAGGCAGACCACTACTTCCCTGAAGTCCCACACTACCAGAGACTCCAGGAGCACCAGAAGGACCCTAAACACACACACACACACACACACACACACACACGCTAATGAGTTGACGTTGGAGATCAATGGGTCTATATGAGCACAATACAGATGTAAGCTCAGTTGATTGTATGAATTGTTATTAGATTAGATTGTACAATTTCTGGAAATAAAAGAGTGGGATATAACTTACTTCGGCACCACCCTCTCCAGAGGGTCCTTTATCTCCAGGGAGACCAGGTGGTCCAATCAAACCCTGCTCTCCAGTGGGACCAGAGGGGCCTGGATCACCACGGAGACCACGGGGACCATCCTTACCAGCGTGACCAGCAGGGCCAGGGGGTCCGACAATACCCTGAGAGGGGAGGAGGGAGTGGGTTAATGTCAGATGTATGTATGTGTTTGTGTGTTTGGTTAAGTGAGGTGAGAAGGTACAAAGTTTAAGTAGAATGGTGATGGTTATTGTAATTCAGTGTACCCAATGTGTGTTGTGTGTTAATCATTTCAAATTTAAAATCAATACTCACAGCGGGACCAGCAGCACCAACTCTGCCAGCAGCTCCAGGGAAACCAGTCAGACCCTGTCATCAAAAGCAAACAGTCAAAGGGTTACTGAGCTGTCATCAAGAATGTGTGGTGTGTATGTGTGAGGGCATCGGAGATAAGATAAGGGTTTTTCCTTCATTTTGCAAACAGCAAAAAAATAAATAAAGAACCACATTTTTTTTTTAAAGAAAATGTGTCTTTATAGTGCTTGTTGTGGAAAACAGATTAAAACGTAATATAGTCCTTTGAGTTTCTCATTTTCAATAAGGCCTGGAGAGCTTTTAAGTATGTGTCTCGTACAGTACAGTACTTATAGATGTCATCAGTAATGAATTATTAGTTTATGTTTAAATACTCACAGCAGGACCATTGTCTCCACGGCCACCAGCAGGTCCAGCAAGGCCGGTAGGACCCTAGATAAACAGAAGAAAATCTCATCAGAACTTCTAAACAACACCAAACAATCCCTGTGTTATTCCAAATGGTTTTAACATTGCTATAAGCTAGAGAAGAAAATACTCTTACTATATTCTTCTGATTCTATTTAAAACCTGTCTGATATCTGATCCACTTTCTGCTGCAGGAAAAAGTGCATTTATTCAGTGTGAATGATACTAACAGCAAGTCCAGACTGTCCAGCGGGTCCAGCAGGGCCAGCGGGTCCAACTTCTCCCTTTCCTCCACCAGGTCCACGCTCTCCTCTTGCACCGGTCTGACCATCAGCACCCTGTAGGTAAGAGGAGCAATGGGGCTAGGTCAACATCTGGGCAATCATATGTGTTTATGTACAGTGTTTGTGTGTTGATTTGAGCTTAAGTGATATCCTGCAGCTTGCAAGTTATGTGTATGGTATATTATATTGCAGGGTGATCGGCTGCTGGCTTACAGGGGGTCCAGTGAATCCGGCAGCTCCAGCAGGTCCAACCTCTCCACGCTCTCCCTGTGGACAACAAGCAGTTGCTCAGAAACAGGCTGATTTATAAGCCATAAAAGCATGGTAATGTTGTGTTTAGCAACTCAATGGATATGCATGTCCACAGATCATTTAGGGTGAATGTAGTACAGAAGCTGATATCCGTTAATAGGAGGAAATCAAACTACAGCTACTTACAGAAGATCCACGGGGTCCAGCGGGGCCGGCGGGTCCGAAGGAGCCGCTCTCACCCTAGAGAAGAGAAGTGAAGAGGGTCAGCAGTGCAGATATGTTTATGTGCATGGGAGACACCTTTTGTCAACATCAGCATTGTATGAAATGTACTGATTCCATAAGATATTACAGCAAGGGTATCTTAACTGCTTCAAATTGCAGGAAAAGGGATAAAATATTTTAACGTATATCAAAGTTGTCCATTTGTTTGCTGCATTTATTAATATGTTAGTTACTCATTTAAATTATGTTGTAGGTGAGGACATTGATGTAATATAAAACGGCCATCAGGAGGCAGTGTTGAGGTTCTAGATTAATGTTCTCCAAAACATTAAGTTGGGGTAATTGCTATTTCTGCTGCAGAGGATTGAAAAGTATAGAGACAATATGGAGAGTCAATTTGTGGCAATAATGTGATCTCAAACATCATGTATTGATGGTTTTCTATTGGGTACATATATGGTCATTGGTATGGGAGTCACTTTGCCATCTTGATGAATAACATTGGTGGCAGCCGTTTTTAAATTGCAATAAAGTTCTGTGATTTTTGTTTGTTTGTGTCACAGTGTCATCCTAAACACCTTAATTCTGGTGGTGTCTGTCATATCATCTACGTACCTTATCACCATTGGCTCCAGTAGGTCCAGGGGGTCCACTGGGACCAGGCATTCCCTAGAAAAAGAGACAAGAGGATGCTAAGACCAAGAGTCTGGTTGTTGTACTCCTAGAATGAATAATATCAAGAGGAGATTTAAACTTACACGGGCACCATCTCTACCAGAATTGCCATCGGGTCCTCTGTGTCCAGCCTCTCCCTAAACAAGAGGGTAAATAGATTTTCATTAAGAGTTGTGTTACAGCAGTAGCAACTTTGTTAAAACTTGACATATTGTTACTTTTAGAGACAGACTCCTGCCAGTCTTATGGATGATGGTTTTTCCACACATACCTTCTCTCCCTTTCCTCCAGGAGCACCAGCTGCTCCACGTTCACCAGGCATGCCACCAGGTCCCTGGTGTCCGGGAGCACCAAGGTTTCCAGCAACACCAGGCTCTCCCTGGAAACAGAAAAAGCAAGGCATGGTTCGTTTTTTGCTGTCAAACACATATTCTTCTAAAACACTACTGTACCTATTGATCTAGCACTCACTTACTGTGTATGTTACCAATCCTTTTTGTAGAATACAATATCTGAGGCACCAAATAATGTATATAGACTTGATTAAGAAATGGTCAACTTCTACAGATAACATTTTCTGTCTATATGTCTATATAATCTTTGCTTATAGGTTTTCCCCAGCCACCTTACCTTGCCACCATCAGTGCCAGGTGGTCCAGAAGGTCCACGAGCTCCAATTGGTCCCTGAGGTCCAGGACCTCCGGCAGCACCGGGGTTACCACGCTCTCCCTTAAGGAACACACAGACAAAGTCAGTGGATGGTCTATTGCCTCATCACAAACGTTCAAAAGTAATCTGAGGGAAATGTTCTGTTTTGTTACACAACTATTTTAGAGGTTCAGGCATCAAATAGAAAGTCTGTGAGCCAATTAGGAAATAAAGGAGCACCGGCGGTTATGGGCTTTGATTCATTTAGTGCAAATAGACAGTGCTTCTTAAATTTGAATAGGTGAATACCCAATCTAGCAATATAAAAAGGCACAATAAGTAGAGTTCAAGTGTACTCTGGAAAACAAACATACCTTAGCACCAGCGGGTCCAGCAGCTCCTGGTTCTCCTGGGCTACCCTGAATGGTGATACATGAATGGTTGGTTAGAGTTGTATTGTGACTCTTACCATTTATTGCTTTGTTCATCTATGGCATACACTCTTGACTGTTGACGATGATGACCATGTATTATTACTTACTCTTTCTCCAGTCTTGCCAGACTCTCCGGGAGGTCCTGCAGGGCCAGGCAGACCCTGTAAATATTGAGACGCAACATCAACACCAGTCGAATCAAAAGTAACATTTATACAAATACTGCTTTCTAAAAGGTACACTAAAATACAGGGGATGTATCTAATGTTTTGAAAAGCTTCCAAGGAAATCTTTTTTTGATGTAGCTACTGACATGGATATACAATTCATTTTGTGTTTGTGAATATGTTTCTTTTTGGGTCATTTTTTTTTTTTTAGCTCTGTTAACAATGAGCTGATGATTAGTGCATCAAATGTGGTTTGGCAGTTTTTTTTTCTTACAGTAAATGGCATGCCTGAAGGACAGTAAAACAATGTACTGGCTAAAACAACACTGAAGGGTTTATATAGAGACAGAAGATGGATTCAAACCTGGAAGCCAGGAGCTCCTGAGGGTCCCTGCTCTCCCTTTGCACCATGGCTGCCCTGTTGAGAGAAAGAACCAAGACCATTGTTAAACAAAGACACATTGATATATAGCAGTTATAGCAGTGAAATTGAGAATATTCTATGTATCTGTCGGAAAAATGGGGAACTACTGCGTCATTAGATTATGTATGCAAGCCTACTTACAGCAGGTCCAGTAGCTCCTGTAGCTCCATTGTTGCCATCAGCTCCAGGGGCTCCCTAAACACAGAGACAGGTACATGATGACATGTTATAACAACAGACAACGGATGACTTCCTTAATGGCAAATTATATTATAAGAAACAATTGTTTTTGACTCACTCTCAGTCCAGTAGGACCAGCGGCTCCCTTGTCTCCAGGTTTGCCAGGATCGCCCTGAAGGAGGTAAAAGGTAATATAAGTTATGGTGAACTAGTCATATCATATATCATTCCATTTCCTGGTGCAGTAATAGCCTTGTTTCTACTTACAGCAGGTCCCTTGGGTCCTGGGAAGCCAATGTTTCCAGTTGGGCCTCTAGGTCCAGTTGGGCCGGGAGGACCGGTGCGGCCATCTTGTCCAGCAGGACCCTGGAGAAGGAAACAGGAAGTAGGAGGAGGAAGTAATGTTAATTGGATTAATTAAAGCAAACATGATTATGAACATGACAGAAGGAGACAGAAGTGATATACCGTTTACAGAAGTTTAATAAAAATATATCTATTTGGAAACTTTAGGTTTACTCACAACTGCGCCCTCCTTTCCTTGGGGTCCAGAGCTTCCAGGGCTTCCTGGGGCACCCTGTAGAAAATAAATATTGGTCAGTCATAAAATATATGTACTGTCATTATACCGCTACATCTCCAAACTATTCAAACACAGCTATTTTAAATGACTGCATGGATCAGAACCCTACGCTACTGTTCAAAAACAAAACATAGTGGAAGACTCACCCTGAGACCAGCTGAACCAGGCTCACCAGCACGGCCAGCATCTCCAGGGGGTCCACGAGGTCCACCTGCACCAGTTGCACCACGAGCACCAGGCATACCCTGTGAGAAGGAGACAAAGAGGTGGAAGAGAAATGAGGAAGGTGTTTCACCACAAATTAATGTTGACTGTATTATTATTATATATTATATTTTGACTATATTGTTATTTGCTGGCAGCATGTTGGGGGAATGACATTTGTTTATCGAACACTTACAATGGGGCCAGTTCTTCCCTCAGAACCAGGCATACCACGGCCTCCAGGAGCACCCTATAGGAGATACACACACAGGCATTAGCAGGTGATACAAGTAACATGTCTCTGGTTTTAGATATACAACAACATCCATCAGAAACGGTGATCTAGTACTCACTCTAGCTCCACGGACACCAGCTGGGCCAGTGGCACCAAGCTCGCCGGTAGGTCCTCTCTTGCCCTCCTCACCCTGAGATCCGGGGGCTCCCTGAGGTCCAGAATTACCCTGAGGAAGACAACAAGTTGAAGGACACCACCAAACCAGACGTGATGGAGAGTGACGTTCTTTTTTTATAAATGTAAAAAACAAACAAGATCAGGATATGATTAAAACTTACAGGCTCTCCTTTGGGACCACCATCTCCCTTAACACCCTGAGGACCAGGATCTCCCTAAAATAGATGCAGATAAACAGAGGCAATTACTGAAAAGAACAATCATCAATCAGGGTGTATGCATTATATGGATACATGTGTAAATTTGTTTTTGTGCATGTGTACTCACAGCCAAGCCTCTAGCACCAATAGCACCATCAGGGCCCTGTGGTCCAGGTCCTCCTCTTGCTCCGGGGAAGCCAGGAGCTCCAGCTAAACCAGGGGTGCCCTAAACATCAGCCATAACAGACAGGTGAGCATCACTCAACAGCTTGAAAATTTGTCTTTATTTTATCTATTCTGTTTATCTCTTCTTTTTTTTTGGATTTACCATAATATATATTAATAGAGACTATATTCAGATAAATCTAAATAGAAATATAAAAATGACACAGTATGCAGTGTTATCAGTAAAATGTTCTGTAATCGAAACAACCTCATTATTCATGTGTTATGTGTGCAGCATGGCATAGGCCTAATTGCTGTCACCTGTAGGTGACCCAGGATGACATTTTGACACATGTACTTCTGGTACAACTACTTACAGCAGCTCCCTTGGCTCCAGCCAGGCCGTTAGCACCAGCGGAACCCTAGGAGGAAAAGACAAGAAAACAGGGAATCCAATCAAAACAAATGTTAAAAATAAGACTGAAAAATGAATTGCAGCAAAATAATTACATCTTACTATTTGAAACATTAAACAAGGCTACAAAAATATTTTACTTTTTTTTTTTTATTCCAAAGCCTTATAATATGTAATATGTTATGATATCACACTTGAAATGTAACTACTGTAAATAAATGTTTATAGATCTTCATGAACTTAAGCAATAAGTGACAGAGGAACATACAGCAGTACTTCAAAAGAAATGCTAAACATATTATGTGTGCCATAATATTTATAACGCACAGATCCACCTTCTTATTTATCAGAATTACACTTTTTAAAATTGACTGATTGAATGACTGTTTGGAGTCTAAAACAAGCACTAACTAAAAGACATGCTCATGCTAATAATTATTGCAGGCCTGTTGATGAGTGACAGGACAATCGGGGCACCAACATGTTTGTGTACTTACTGCAAGACCAGTGGGACCAGTAACACCATTAACACCAGGCTCTCCTCTAGATCCCTGAGCTCCAGATGGGCCAGTTGCTCCAGCAGGTCCAATCTCTCCCTGTCAAAGATCACACACATCCACAATCAAATAATGTCTCCTTGATACCTGGTGGCTATTGGTGACATAATGTGAGCAGTATTGTATTTATTATGAAAATGAACATTTACTGGAGCTGTTCTGTGTGAACTATTTACTTGGGGATATCACAGGGTACAATAAGATATTGACAATGATAGATACTGCATCAAAAAGATTTAAAATAAAAGATAGACATGTCTCTGAATGATGCTAATACTGCGTGTTAATGAGAGTCGTCTTCCTTTGTGACAATAAACAGGAACCTCTGTGAGAGGCAACATCGTCAAAGGAGAGGAAATGCCACATGAAGTAACATTGAACATACCTTGGGGCCTGGACCACCAGGGAAACCTGGGGGACCACCAGCACCAACGGGGCCCTGTGAAGAAGAACAGCAGGCATGATGTCAGGATGTCTGTCATATATGTCAAAGTTCACATTAAGGTCAAAGCTTAAAAACCTAATCTTTGTCTAACATGGTTGCTGGTCTAGTTGCAATTATAGAAATTCTTTGTGACATTAACTGCTCCTTCTTTTGGTCATTTGTACACACCTGACCTAAAGCACATTCTGGATATGTATCTTGTTATGTAAAAAAAGGGCTTGATACTTACAGCGGGGCCAGAGGGTCCAACATTGCCATCAGCACCACGAGCACCAGCAGGGCCAGCAGGGCCAGCACGACCTCTCTCACCAGCTTGACCACGAGCTCCCTGAGGGGAAAATGCAAAGAAATCAGGAGAAATTAGAGAGGTTTATATATTATATAGCCTACATTGCAATAACTTGACATTTGTTGGGAACAATAAGAAACCAATTATTAAACGCACAACATTTTGTGCATAAATGGTGAAGGCTGAGCTTGATCAAGAACTTACAGCAAGTCCAGGGCTTCCAGCAGATCCATGTGCACCGGGCTCACCCTATAGAGAGGCAGGAGAAGGTGAATTAGGGTGACGAGTGTCTCAAAGTTGCAGGTTAATTTGTAATAGAAGATAATCTGCTCCTCTGGGATATTCAAAACGTCAAAAGCATTACATGGCCAGAATAAACTGCACATTCATCAACATTTGTTGCTAGTGCCCTTCTTACCTTGGGACCAGCACCACCGGGCTCTCCCTTGCGTCCATCGATACCAGTGTAACCCTGAAACACAGATAAAACGATGACGGTGAAAGATGTTTTCAGGGGTATTGGCCTAGGGAGATAGGGATCTGTTTCTAAGTGTTTAAGTTCTTTAGGAAAGTAGCATGTGGATAAACTAGAATATTCACTCTTAAAAGCACATATAGGAGAGAAGATGTTTAAAGTCTCATGGGAAACATGAAGGAAAGTTGGGTTCCACAGGAAGTTTATCATCTGGCTCTGGTTTATATGGATTTATATTTTAACATCAAAGATGACAGCAGTAAGACTTGCTACTTTCTGTCAATCCATTCAACAGATTTGTTTAAATGTAAGATTTTAAGCACTTTCATATTTCTTGTTATCTCCCCAGGAGACAGGAAGAAGAAGGTTTTTAGGTCTATAATAACTTCCAGTGTCACTCATAATGAAGATAAATCCTCCCAAGAAAACAAGGTCCAATTTTAAAAAGCACAGGTGTGTCTCTGTTCTCCCACTTAATTCTGTTTTGGTGCAGTTCTGGCTTCTTGCTTCAGGTCAGTGATATTCAGATGAGCAGGTAAAGCAGCAGGCAAATATCAGCACTCACTCTGTGTCCCTTCATTCCTGGAAGTCCAGGGGTTCCGGGGAATCCACGAGCACCCTGAAAGTAAAAACAAAGAGAGCATTACTACATACTCCACTTTTCGTATCTGTTTGTGGCCTGTATGTCCTTCCAGAAGGTAATCATTTCAACTAATTCACTACTTTAAACAAGCAGTTCACATTATGTCACTGGTTGCGTTAGGTGTTTTAGTGAAAATCACTTACCTGAGGTCCAGGGACACCTCTGTCTCCAGGCTTGCCTGGTCTACCGTTGTTACCCTGTGAGTCAAGGAAAGAGCCCTTAACATTTGACACTGAACCGATGAGAAACTCTACATCAACAACTCAACACAATCTCAAGAAAGCAAGGAAACTTTACAAAATATTTAAACAAAATTATCTTCTAAAATGTTCTTGTGTAGAAACACAAATGTATACGTACATCATCTCCAGCTTTGCCAGGAGGTCCTGGGGGGCCACGAGCACCAATAGCTCCCTTGGAAAGAAAAGCAGAGCATTGATAAGATTTCACAGATGATGCATATTTTTTATTATATTGTGAATATTTTGGAGGATAATCTTACTGTCTGTCCAGGCTCTCCGGGCTCACCAGCGTGTCCAGTGTGTCCTTGAGCTCCCTGTTGAATGATATGAAGCACAGCAATTAGTCATAATGTAGACAGCATAACAAGTGCATGTTCATGGCTGATTGATCAGACAATTGATGTAAATAATACAACTATGTAAAAGTGTCAACTTACAGGGGGTCCGGGAGGTCCGGGTGGGCCTCTAGGTCCCATCAGACCCTGAGAAGGAGAAAAACAATTAATGACGACACTAAACAAAGTTATCCTTAAGCATTTTTGTCTTGAGCATCGCTGCAATTGTAACAGAACTAGAATTAAGATTCAGAGAAATCTACAAAAAATAATTGACAGCTTGCAGCTTGGAGTTTGTAGGTGAATAGTGCTATGATGGATACATGGATCAGTGTAATATCTGACAACGTGTTATGCTTGTGGTGCATGTGTGTGTGATAGAAAGAAGAGAGCCCTCACAATGGGTCCAGGGCCGGGATCAGGAGCTTTAACACCATCATACTGAGCAGCAAAATTCTGCAAAAAGCAAAAATAAAGCACTGGTTAGTTGTACATACTATGAACTTGTTATGATACAATGATCAAACATAAAAAAAAAAAAAATTCTCACAATGATGGGTGCATATTTGCACATAAAAAGTGATTTAACATAAGCTGCAAGGAAGCCTTTTACATTTTTAGGGTTTGACAATTTAGGCAATTTAGCTTTAACACTTGTAGCCTAGTTGTGTATCAAGCATTTTTATATTTTATAAAGCCCGTGGGGTCAAATGGGTAAAGGACAAAAGGTCAAAGGTCATACAGTTATCATACAATTATTAATGAGGTAACAAGGTCAACAGAAGTTTTTAAAGAAATCAGGAATGTGTTTCATGGGTCTCGACAGTATGACACAGCAGCAGATCCCTGAATACGATGAATGTCAGTCAGATTCAAATATATCAAATATAGATGTTATTCTGAGTTTGCATCATAAATAATGCTGGTTGCCAAATTAAAGCAAATGACATGTTTTGGACCACTTTTGATACAAACACTGCGAAGCCAAGCTGGTTATTTTGTAAATGCAAACAGTAGACTTACTCCACTGAGTCCAGGCATGCCAGGGGGTCCAGGGGGGCCCTCGCGGCCAGGAAGTCCGGGTAAACCATCTTTTCCATTAGGGCCTTGAGGACCCTGTAAAACACAGATGATATATCGTAAGTAAACAAAGTTATTGAATGAACAGCTGCTGATGGCTGAGGATGTTGCCATGAAGTGAACCCTGCAGTACCTGAAAAAGCTTGTTTCCTCGTAATAAACGAATCAGTAGATCCGTAAACAGCCAAAGCAGCTGTTGCAGCAGCATATATTAATGTGCTCTTATTATATTCTGCATGATGAGCATAGACTTAATATCAGAAATGTTGAAAAAAACCCACTACTATTTAAAAAAATAAATAAAATGCAACTGTATTGAAATAAATTGTGTCACAATATTTTAAATAGCATCTATCATGTGTATTCACAATTACAATTACCCTTGTAAACATAAGGGCTATGAAGGGTCTAAACAAAGGGGCGTGGCCTACTGACGTTCGGAGGTCAAAAGATGGCAACAAACACTGTGCCAAAGATGCTTCATAA
The DNA here is from genome assembly GCA_036937835.1 of Pampus argenteus. Taxonomy (NCBI): domain Eukaryota; kingdom Metazoa; phylum Chordata; class Actinopteri; order Scombriformes; family Stromateidae; genus Pampus; species Pampus argenteus. Next base: position 9,817,242 of record CM072879.1, read on the forward strand.
ACATACCACATTAAACACTTGAATTACACAATTAACAACTGTTGTTTCATCAAAAGCAGCAGTTTCACTTCAGCTTACCCTGTCACCTTGAGGTCCTTTGTCTCCTCTGGGACCCTGCAGAAATAAATTACTCAGTTAGCCCAAAACACAGAGCAGATGGCTCAACATAATGCCAAACTATTCAAGCAAAGCTGACCACTACTTTCTCTTCTGAGCCACGGTAAATGTAACTAAAGGCTTTCAATTGTGTTCAAATGATCTGGTATATATTTACGTTTATAAAATGTGTATGCAAACATGACCTTACAGAGGGAGGCCAAGCAAGTTAAAACCAGTTTCAGTAATTAGGTTAGACATTTCAATGAGGCCCTTTGACCTTTTCTAACTTAAACTATATTTCCTGTGTCTGATATACCACACTCTAGGTGTTAAAAGACACACAACGACGACATAATGACTTTTCCCTAAGTAGAAAAAAAAGATAAACAAATTTATCCATACAGTCAACATTTAGGTTATATCAAACATTCAGTTTATCTCTGCCTTTGCATAAGCGTGAGGGTGAGTTGACATAATGGATAAAATAACTAAGCATGCAAAATGTCACTGTGACACTGTCACAGGAATACGTGGCACATGCTCATGCAGACACAAGAGTTAAGATTACAACAGGGCAGAGCAATGTGCATGTGATACAAATGACCGACATGTGCACAGAGACACTGCAATGCAATCAGGTGTCCCAACAAGCTCTTAGCAGTAAGAGAATATTGGTCCACAAAACAATTAAAGTTCTGACATATTACCAGAAGAAAACAGTGTGTAATGCACCTTTAAAACTTTAAAATGTTACTGATAAAGCTGCCTATATATACTATCAGGTACTTCATCGTTTTTTTTTTTGCAATCTCAATTATGAGCAGAATCATTTAAAGAAACACCCATCAGGGACTATTTGTTTTTTTTTATTAAAGAAAAAACTCAATATTTTTAGTCTTTCTTCAATCTAAACTGAATATTTCACTTTTATTTGCTGGTCTGAGACCAGATTTTCCTTGCTTAATTGAAATCCCAATGCAGGAGCAGTGGAAGGCTTCAAACTGACCCAAGGCCAGCTGTTAGGGGCAAATCTCGCTCTACCTCTCTTCGCTGTCCTCAGAAAGGATCCTTTGTACCAGGCCCCAAGGGTGCCTCAGCACTGCGGTTTTAGCTTTCATTGACACAATCTTTAGCCAATAGGACCCTCACCTATTCATAGACAGGAAGGGAAATAATTTTGTTCAGGGGTAGAAATTCCTAAAAGAAAATGCTCTGCCATCGTTGAGATTGCTCGGTCAGCGTGGCTGGTTTCGGAAAGGCAAAAAGGCGAAAGTGACAAGGTACAGCTATCTTTACGAAATGTTGTTGTCATGATTGCATGCATATGTACTAACCATGGCTGTGGCGTTGGAGAGATGAGGAGGAGGAAGAGGGAGAAGAGGAGGGTGGGAGAGAAAAAAGGGAATACTCCGTTAGAACATGATAGGCACATTTTAGAGCAAAACAGTCACCTGAAAGAGAAACAATGTCATTTGCAACCATCTATATGCTTCTTCAATGTTAACCTCTTCTTGTTACTGTTTTTTCCTCGGCATGAGAAAAAAAAGTCTTGAAAATGTAGACTGAAAAATTAGTATCTCTATTATGCAGAACTAAGACTGGACATGACATTAACGAACATGTGAAATAGAAATCTACACTTTTTACACGTTTTCTAAACGGTGTCAACCTTCATCTGGGGCATAAAACTATGTCAGAATCTGGGACTGTCACAACATTATCACTCTGATTTATCGCTTGTATCTTTTTGCTAACAACCTGCTTCTTGTACAACATGTCTCAGCCCAAACCAATAGTGCAGCTGAGAGCCATCTGCACGGTATATGAATCACAGCATACTTCAAAATGTCTAACTTTGTAATGAATGTGAATCTCAGTGTTAGTCCAATAGCATTCCAGACTTATTTACGACTATTAACAGCTACGACTGCAAACAGGCCTGAACAGGTAGTTTATGCTCTTAGGACAGGAATAGTTGTCCTGCTTCTGCAAACAAGATAAGAACTACAGCACTGTGACATCTGTTATTAATGCTACAGTATTAATAAAGGCTGTTGAAAATGTGTGAAAAAATGAATGAAACATTTTATCCCGATTAAGACTGATTTCTGTTATCCAAATTTGTTTAAAAAGTGTTAAAAAGTTGTATCTCGTATCTACATCTGGTTGCAGTTATTACACGCCAGTGAAACTGAGCATAAACTGCTCTGCCTGAATCTGGACCAGATGCTCACGGATGGGTTTGCTCAACTGGGACCTCTCCATGAACTCTAAAACGTCATGTCAAATCTGCACCACAAGGCGGCGCACATGGACATGTAAAGTGAGAATATTCATCTACCTATTTGAGGTACTTTAATATTGAAACGTTGCAAAAAAAAAATCAACTTAAACACGTATCTTATAATCTTTTCATTAAATAATTTGTGATTAAAATGATGTTAAACTCTTCAGGCATCAACGTCAAATAGAGTTATAGAAAATGCTATTTTTAAAAAAAAAAATCTAGAAATACTGTTTTAATGTTAGCATTTAGTTTAATTTCTACTTTGAGAAATAGATTTATATCTCTCGAAGGAGGAGAAAATCAAAATTGGTGCCAAGAAGATGTTTGCAGCCACTGCCACCAGGGGGAGACATTGTAGTTTCCTATAATAAAGCTTCATTCCCTGGACGTCTGGATGGAACAATATGTACAACGCCCCAAACTTTTTCCATCCTATAACTAAAAGAAAAAGCGCATTTAACCTTTTTTGATTATTCTTCATGCATTATATGCTTTGAAACGACACTAGAGCGACTACTTTACACATCTCTTTTCAAAACGACAAACTTTTTTTTTTTTTTTTTTTTTTTTAAGGAGCTCGACTTCTCCTTCAAAGAAACTAATCAAATGACAATTATTGTATCCTTGGAAACAAAAACAAAAAAAAGAGTGATGAATCCTCAGCATGAATTCAATCCGGTGAGTTTTATTCAGCAGTGCTTTGAGCTGTCTTCAGGTTGAACTTGATGTAAGTCCCAAAACAAAAGCCAAGCGCAAGATCCTCAAGCAGTGGGACACGAAGAAAAATATCCATCATAGAAAAAGAGCAGATTTTAAAAACTTACATTGACATGATGCTAGGTATGAAGTTACTGCAAGCAGCAACAGAATCCGGGTATCCACAAAGCTGAGCATGTCTAAATGGACATGCAGACTCCTTGTGCTGCTGAGCCCCTGTATTTAAACCACTTTCAAGCAGGCATACAGTTGTGGTGACGCGAGTAACTCCAAACTTAGCAGAAGCCTGCAGCCGTGATGCTAGAATAATAAAGTTCTATCAGGCCTATATATACGGCAGGAGGGTCCCTGGTCTGCGTGTCAAAAGTCAGCCCACCGGCCAATGAGAGAAGAGAAACCCAATCTGACTCCCATCCCTCTGCAGCTAGGAGTCAGTCATGTGGTCCTGCATCTCCCAGCCTCCTCTCCACCAGACAGCGTTTGGCAAAAACTTTGGCGATGATGACGAGTACAGCGTTTTAATTAGATCCATTCTTTTTGAGGACGTGGACAGCGTCGAGGTTTTAAAAGGGAGAAGAAGGCCTATGTGTTTTTTTCCCTCCTCTCTCTCTCTTACGGGTTGCAGTGAATCCGGAGTGTCAGTATACCGAGAGATGCGGGACGTTCAGCAGTTTGGCTTTGCGCTTAAAATGTGCCCGTTTTGCTGCTTGTAGATGGGCATCAGTTGGCACCGAGAGGGCCTGGGTCTCATCTCCGTTGGATTTCATAGACACAAATCACTTTTAGAGAACGTGTATGATGATTATCTGTTGAATTTCTTTTGATCTGCTGGAGTTGTGTTTGAATGGACTTTTAGTCATTTTTACGCACGGATATTTTTTTACGCAACTCTGATACTTTTTTTTTGTATTGCTTTGAAGGGCGTTTTATTTTCAACTTTGTGTAATATATGATTGGTATACATATCCCCATAATACAGACGAACCGATTTTTGTGTCATACTTAGTTGTTTCTACTCAAGTGCAGACCATAAAACCACCAAGCATTTCCTGAGCAATCTACTCTGTAAAATAAAATAAAATAAAATGCATCTGAACTCTGTGTGAGTTCAAAGCAGTGTAAGTTTTGACCCATTGTAGTTTTTGAGCACTGAAACTTTTACTTTTTGTAAAGTGGTTCACGTACAACATATACAACATATACAACATAGCTTTAGACTGACAAAAGGCAGGTGTGAAGGAGATATCTAATTTCAACCTCTCTCTCTCTCTCTATCTCTCTGTCTCTCTCTCTCTTTCTCTCTATCCCTGTGTTTCTCTCTCTCTCTCTCTCTCTCTTTCTCTTTGAGCAGCTGCCAACATGACCAGACATGTCATCTACTCTACTACCACTCTAACATCACTCAATGTGTCCCTCATATTACCTTACACTGCACACCTACTGTCCATTTCAGCAAATAACACACGTAGCATAAACATAATCCTAAATCAAATGCATTGCTGTGCTCAATGGCTAAACACAAACATATACACGGTTAAGTTTATGCTTGATGAGGCAGCGTGGGCAGCCTTGTATCCTAGCTGGATTAAATGCGAGCAGGTTGTTGATTATCATGGTATTCATGGTTTGTTCAAGTTGAACCATTGAAAAAAAAAACCCCAAAACCTCCTTTTCTCCAAGTTTGTATCTCAGAAATGGGATTTGGGGCAATTTAATTTAAGGAAACATGGCAAATGCTTTTATTACAGCCTAAATCACCACATCACCAGGACATATCTTGCTTTCAATATCAATTATCTGAAGATGCATTTGCCTGTAATACTAAACATGCAAAGGTGGATATTGCAGATGGAAAGAAAAAGGATCTCAGAACACAGAAAGGTTACATCTTGGCTCTGCTCTCTAACAGTCTACTAATCTATCCCAAATAACTGCACATCTCTTCTTCCTACAGCGTACAGACAGGCCAGCTCTTTTCCTCCCCCCTCTGTGCAAAAAAAAAAAGAAAAAGGGATTGTTGGACACTTTACCTCAACTCTTTCCTGAGTCAAACAGCAGAGAAGATAGAAAGACAGAGGGACAGAAGCAGAGGAGGGGCCAGTGAGATGAAATGTGTTTTAAAGATGGCAGAGCTCCCACTCACTGCAGAGTTACATTCTCATGTTTGCAGAGGAGCCTTGAAGTAACCGGAGAGAATAGACAGGCGGCGTATAAAAATCAAAGATGGCTGCAAAGCTCCACATCATCAGCCCGTCATCTTACTGATTCAACCACATTCAACATGAAAAAAAACCATCTCTCTGATCTCTGATCTCTGTTGCTCTCTGTAGACATTCAGAAACATATTTCCATTTTAAAGAATTTATTAGAAGATTATAAGGATAATGAACGATTCAGTTTAACTCCAAAGGTAAAGGGTCATGAGCAGGGCAGAAGTCATACAGCGGCAATGACAAACATTTTTTTTGAAATGCCAACACCAATTTCACCTTGATTTTAATGTGGCAGTTTGCACGGACTGGCCCTTTTTTTCCTCAAGAATGTGAGGGAGTCCTGGGTCAAGAAGTTTATCACTGACAGCTAATTTAGGTTACCCGACACTGCAGACTCAGATCTGCTTACTGGTTGAAGCTCAGCAGTGGTTAAAGCTGCTGCTACAGCTTGTTGTTGTTGTTCTTCTTCTTCTATGAAATATGACTACAGATGGATTCAAAAACTAAATCTTAAATGACTGGAAGTGATAAAAAAAATATACATATATGATTCAGCCATTTTGAATCTAACATCTTGCTCCACTGCTCTGGTGTCTCCTATAGCGCTGCCAGCTGGGCCTGCAGACAGATTCCTCCAGATGTGCTGTGCTCCAATTGGCTATCTCAGTTGTTTCCTCACTGGCCTCAGTCTCATATTTCCTCTCTGATGCGGAGGCGAGTGCTAAGGATTATGAGTGGAGTGGATTTTCTCATGTCCACCGATCAGCCAGTATGGTAAGCAAAGGAGCACACGACCAGCAGAGAGATCAGGATGCAACAAGATTTGATCTGTTGAACTGTCGCATGCTTGGATGGAGATGTGTAAAAATTGCACCTTTGAAAACCAAACACACGAATAAGAGTTCATCGGATGTTTTCGTGTTAAATCATGGGTATGAATCGCAGAGAGAATCAGATGCTGGTGTTACAGCATGCAGATGTTTTAATTATTATCATAAAATCTAGGAAGAAAGTCTAATTTAATCTTACAATAACATCCAAACCTCAGATCAGTGTGTCAAGTTAATTAAAGCTTCATGTGAAAGCTGCTAGTCCTGTATAGATGGATGTCAAATTAAAGGAAAAGGCAACATAAAATGTTTCTATGAGCCGTCAGAACATCTTAAGTGCTCCTTAACAAAGATCCTCCAAGTGTCTTGAACTCTACTGGCTGGATAAACACCATCCTACCACATCCTGGCTTTTTTTTTTCTCTATGGTTCAATCGGGTTGAGATCTGGTGACTGTGGAATCCATAGCATATAATTCACATCATTTTAATGATGCACTGGTATCTTGGAGGCCTCCATTCCTATTAGCATAGAAATGAATGGTGGTCTCAATCCATGGTAGGAAACTCACCTGTATAGAAGCATCTGCATCCGTTCTGTTTCTCTGCTCATTTATTTGCGTTTTTGTATACGACCAACTTTAAGTTTTGGAGCCGAGCTGATGAAACAGTGTGACATTTCTTTTAAATGCTTTTATTGTTTGATATAAATTGCAGGAGATTGAAAACATGGTGACAACCTGTGGAGATGATTATGTCCACCTTCTTCTAGATCTCAAAACATGTATTTCTTCTGTATATAAAAAAATAAAGTTGCTGGTATGAATATGTAACCACATATTCATACACACGCAGCCATCTATAGGGGAAGTCTGATGATGGAGCAGAGAGAAAGAGAGAGTTAGTAATTAAAGAGGAGGAGTGTGCACATGGACACACACACACACACACACACACACACACCTATAATCGTCTCACCTACTTAAGCAAAAGAAGAGAAGACAGATGGGAAAAGATCAAAATATGGGTTGAAGGAAGTAGAGAGTGATGGATAAAAAGGTTCAGACACGCTGCCCTCTGTGATACTCACACAGAGAGATGTAGGCAATTAAACAGGGAGCTACACACACTAACACACACATCAGCAGACATGCAGGGGCGGTTGAGGTTTTTTTAAAATTATAGCTTATATTCCAGGCAGCTTTTTTCTTTCTTTCTCTGCTCTGAAAACTTGCACCAAACTTTATACACAGAAAAATGTTCAGAAAAACTACAAACTGTTTGCTTTTTTGTATAATTATTATAGACATCAATACACATAATTACATCCTGGCACCAAATAACACAACAGTATTTTCTCATCGATTTTAATAAGTTTATATCTGGTGAGCTTGATCATAAAAAGATATTACAGGCTGTTCAGTCCCCATTGTCTCCGCTTATTGGCTGCTTAAGTTGTGTTAAACAAATAGTTCAACATTTTAGAAAACAAACGTATTTGCTTCCTTGCAGAGAGTTAACTAAGGTTGTTGGTCTATGCACTCCATAATGACACATTCCAAACATTGGGGTTTGCGTTAAATGACAGTTCCCCTTAAGGTTAGGAGACCTTTGTTGTCATGGTTACAATGGTAATCATGTGCTTATATGTTGCTTTCGCGACACTTAATTGAATGATGCTATCATTTGTCTTGGGAGGACAGTCTCTTATGTGTGTCCTTGGTGTCCCGTGCGTTAAAAAGGCCTATTGTATGTCCCTTCATTTCACCAGATTCTCGAGTCATTTAATTTAACGACATCATTCGGAAAAGTTAAAAAAAATCATAAAGTCAGCGAACTGAGTAATGTCAGTCACACATCAGTATCTATATGTAGTATCTGTAATTTAAAAAAATGTATAAAAAGTATATTAGCTAACAATAATAATCTAAACTAAAGAATCCAGGACCTTATTGGCTGTGCCATTCCAACACTTGAACTCGCTAAATGCCTTACATACATACAGTTACAGATACAGTTAGTATCCTTAGAAACTCGACTTGCACATAAAGACCTCTTAAACGCAGTGGAACTTAAGAGGTTCAACTCAACAGATTAAATTGGGCAGCAAATATAACTCATTTTATTTCAAGGTGATAAGCAATGAATCATCACACAGCTCCTTCAGACAATCAGTCAATAGTTAACCATGTGGACTTCTCACTAAAACGTTTCTTTAGCCCAAATTAAAGCAACGTCCCTCTCTGTTCTTTAGAGGAGAATCTGGAAGCTGCTAGCACTTGCACCAGTCTTTAAGATGAGTCAAAGAATTCAGCTTGCTTGTTGGCCTGACAGGCCTGAGCGCATATCAGCATGCTGAGGCCACTGACATTATTCACCCTGCTGACTGACTGACTGTGCAGCACCCAGGAAGGAAGGAAGGAACTGGGGGAGAACTAGTAAAAGACAGACCCAGCTTTTTAAGGAGCCCTCATTTACTTTAAGAGCTTTTAAATTATACAACAACCCGGCCAAGTTTGTGATGTGTCTATGGGACGTGTCTAACGCCTTTTCTCTCTAATTTTTTATCTCTTTTCCTGTTTTCCCTTTCACCTATGTTTCTCATATACAGTAATTTCCCTCTGCTTTCACCGTGATGGCAGCCTCTTCCTCCCCCTCTCACTCCCTTACCACATCTGCAGGCTGTTTGGAATATATTTCTGCAGTGTTCAGATCGTAGCTACGGGGGGGCGGGGTTATTGAAGAGCTGATCTAATGTCGGTTTGGGAAAGAGTGGATAGAAAGGAGAGGTAGTGAGGGGTACGGTAACTATAAATGAGTGTTGGGAAAGACAAGACAAGTGGAGAAGTTGAGTCAGAGGGAATAGTTCTTTCACTGAAGATATACCAAATAGCCAATGAAAATCCTTCTCTTCTCAAGCTAAGGCAGATCAATCTATACTTAATATAGCATCTCCTCTGTTTCTTCTTTTAGTAGCTATCAATGTTTAAGCAAAATCAGTTCCCCTGAAAAGCCTTTCTGCCGGTGGGAAAGAACGCGAGAATCATTGAAAAAGCAGAGAGCAAGAGGGTTAAAATCAAAGTAGGGAACCTCCCTTGGCTGGGACTAACACATGGTTAGATTTGCCTGTGTGTCCACATGACTCACAGTCTGGTCACCAAACGCATAATAAACGTGACAGAAATATCCACACACAATGTCACCAGAGTCCACAGTAGGCAGTTAATTGCTAGATAGCGCTGGGCCGTGGTTTGAGAGAGAGGGAAAAGTCCAGCTCATATAAGAGCAGAGCAACTGAGTGTCCATGTATGTTTTAGAGTACAGTAACGTACACATTGTATTGGTTGATAATCAATTGCTGAGTACAAAAAAAACAAAAAACCATTATTCACATCCTTACAACAGCTCAGTTTCATAGGCTGCTATTAAGAATCAAACATACATTTGGTGGTGTTTTGACTATAGAAATGTGGGTAGAAGTGTATTTTTGAGATTCATTGGGTAAACACATACACATACGGCAAAGGTTTCTAGATTCTGGATGCATTATTTTCCCTCAAACTTACAATGACTCCACATACGTTGATTTAACATAGTTTAATGCACTTCCTCATTCCAGTAACGGATGACCTACATCTCATTGGTCAGTGCTTTATAAGCAAATCATTTGCATACATTAAGTGCATTTTGGTTTTTGGTTTCTCTGTGGCAGTCACAAACATATTTACACAGTATATGAGGTAAGTATACGCAGGATTACTGTTACTGTGAAGCATAGTCTTGCTCAAGCATAGACCTGCAGACTTCACTAAAACGGTTGGAGTGTGTCGGTTATCGAAGGGTTAAGCTGAGCTCAGTTTTGGTGAGTGGAGGGGCTGAAATCGTTTCCATATTACAACACACATGAGGAACACATTTAAGTGAGTTCAGCTGTCTGGAGTCTCCCTCTCTCTCCCTCTCTCTCTCTCCCTCCCTCTGTCCCTCTCTCACTATCTCTTACTGGCTGGTTAGAGGCAAGTTCAACACAGCCGTATATCATTTCACATCTGGGAAAATGCACTCAGGACCCCGGATGACACACGGGAGAAAAGAGAGACAACGCGCTTCATCCGTAACCAACCTCTGTGATAAAGGATGAAGAGTTTAAAAAATGACCAAAGACCTAAAAAAAGCCAAAATGGTTTAACTAACGCTGTTGAACAATATATCTCTAATACTGCAGGATACTCCATAGTACCACAAAGATTGAAAGTATCTCTATACTAGTTAAAGAAAAAAATGTGAACACGACAAACTGTAAGATTAATATTAACACCAATGGAAATCTGAGACATCACGTTCTTCGACTCCTCCCATCACTTCCCCTCAATATGTCTGCCCCTTTGAAATGGCTCTGGTTACTGCAGTTTTATTTTGGTGTGATGGATGTTGACTGGCTGAGCGTTCAAGAGGGAGGAATCTCTACAGTCTTTTTTTTTTTTTCCAATATGGAAACTGTTGTTTCCCTTCAGTCCCAGGTCCACATACCACAATGATATTGCTTCCATGACTTCAACTGCCTCTGCAGTTTATTCTGTCTGGATAGTTGAGTTATTTTTTGTAGATGCAGTAAGTCTTGGAGTAAGTGGAAATGGTGTAGAAAACAACTACAATATCCTATCCTCTTTCTTTTTGTATCTCTTGTTCTTTTTCTGGTTTTCTTCTTCTCCAAGACACATGAACACAAAGGTGATGGGGTCCCTGCAGTGTGAACGATGGGTGGTGAACAAGAGTTATAGAGGTGAGGTCAAAGTTGAGGAGAAAAAAAAACACCCTCCACGCATTAATTGAAGGCCCACATATGCCAGCGTCTTCATGGCTGACCTCAAACCTTCTATGTGTTGTAAAAAGCAGAGGATGCATTCAGGGAACCCCAACATGAAACATTCATCTCCTTCAACCATTATTTCTTATTTTTTTAGCTTTTCTTTTTTTTTACTCACATCAAAGTCAGTTAAATCTCAGCTACAAATTAGTTTTAAAGTGATGTTGTACATTTTGAAATACATACAATGTGAAAATAGTTCATCTTTGTTCAGAGACTCTGTGAGTTTTTGTCAGAGAGAAATCCAGCGCTTGGCCTTTCAGGCTTTTTTACGGCTGCAATTGGTGTGACAACAAGGAAGTAAGATGACTCCTCCAGACCTCCTCTGCACTTGAATGATTTCACAGATGGGAAGGAAGAAAACAGCTCGATCCTCTAAAGCAAGGCAGGAGTTTTGATGCAGGGAAAAGGTTTTTACATATTTCATGTTGCTGTGCAAACTTGTAAAGGGACTATTTGATTAAATAATTGACAATACTCGTAATAATCATAACTTTGTATATGCCATACAGAGGATAGACGTTAAACAATGTGGGACAGTGGAAGTGCATTTAAAGAAACATCTCTAAAAACCTGAAATTACTCAACTTATTCTCTAGCAATCCTCAACAATTTTAATGGAAACTTAAACCCAGCCAGTGATTTATGGACTCGAAATGGGACAAACTCTAACCTAACACCAAGAGATGAGGGGAGATGGACTTAGTTTCAGGAATCTTTCTTTAAGAAATACGTTTTCTAAAATAAATCTACACAAACTGAATTATCTACAAAAATCTCTCTTCTTCTTTTATTGTTGAAGGCGTTTGACAAAGCTTTCAATTCAATTCAAATAGTTTTAATTTACACAAAGATAAATGGTTCTGTGAATATTATCATTCATCCAGGTCATAAGAGATAACAAAGATAAATGGTGGATGGTCTGCAGGTGGCCAAAGGCACATTTTATGTCAGAAGCGGCAAACTGACCATTTCTTGTACTATGCTGTTCAACCATATCGCCGCTTCGTCAGCGGATGGAGTTTGCTCCGTTGTCATGAAGATGGATCCGTTGTCATGTGAGCATAGTAGATTATCTGTAAGACTTCTGTTGGCATGTGAGTTAAGCATGAACATTAATTCTTGACCTTGGAAATCAAATATATAATAAAACCCATTAACATCTACTAAGGGAAGACCTTGTGATATTGTTTAAAACATCTCTGTCTCTATAACATAAAAGCTCTTGGGCCTTAAATTGGATAGGAGAATAGGACACCTTTAGTTTAGAGGAAGTATTCCTTAAGACTCTGTTAGTATGTTTTATGTTTAGCCTTAAAAATCTAGGGAAGGAATATGACAAAAGTGTGTATTTTACACCCTTGTAGAATAATGGTCACTTCAACTGATCTGAGTACAGTTTAAAGCACTGTGACGTACCTTTCTAGCAAATCTTTCCTTGTCTCTAAGGCAATTTGTTGGTGTAGTCAACCTCTGGACAGGATTGTGCCCTGCCTTTACTGGGTTATGGGCTTAAATGAGTTGTTAAACTGTCTGCCACCTGCTTCCAATCAAACCGCCACCTGCCACATAAAACACCTGGTGGACGCTTGCTGAATGCAACAGGCCTTTTAAACCTCCCTCAAGCTTATGGCAAAATGATGCGGCCTGGGGACAAAGACGAAACTACCGTCACAGCTGAAAACCCCTCTCGTCTGACGCTTGACACGTCAGGTTGGAGGAGAGATGAAGTGGTTTCTTAAAACATGTATGAAGCGTGGAAAGCTAGTCTTTTGGTTTCTTGTAAATCTCCCTTATTTGATCAGTCATATGACAACTTAGATTAGCAGTTTGAGGCACAATGAAATGAAGATTATGTGATTGGATTAGTATCTAAAATACATTAGTTGACATGAATGTGTGTGTGTGTGTGCACGCGTGTGTGTGTGTGTGTGTGTGTGTGTATGTATGAGAGCGTGAGAGAGGTGGGTGGGAATACCATTTACATCTCCACAGTTGAACACTTTCTAGTTGTTGTTCATAACTATATACTCTCTGTAGTTAAGGGTCAATCTAATGTTTTGTGTTACACATTAAACTTTCTATGTGTTAAGTTAATGAACAGTGCGTGTTGTGATTAAATACTGAAAAAGTAAATTGCGAGCTGTTTTTTTTTTTTTGTCTCCATTTGATCACTCTGTCTGGGAGCAGCACTACATCTTGCATTTCAGTCTGCTGCTGTGTCATTTTTTCCACCCGCTTAGCCAGTGGGAGGAGGGTTGTTTAAGTGGAAGCTGAAGCAATGGGTGGAAGACATCTCCTATCGGCAGCAGAAAAAACAGCGGTGCTTGAAACCTGATTTTATGATACTATATTAGTCTCCTCCCAACCCTTTTCTTTGAGGATTTTGATGATACTGTCTACAGTGTCTACTACAGTCACTTCTGACATTCTCCCAATGTTTGTTTGAGAAAAACAATACCTACAACAAATATATTAAGTATCTGACAACTCAAAGGCACGCTTGGTCACCATATTCAATATAATGCTCATCTCCATAAAAACAGAACCACTGGGTATCAACAGTGTCTATAGACATGGCAGGTTGAATATAGTTTGGATTGAGTTAAGGCTATAGCTATGTTAATAGGTACACTACACAAGAGGAAGAACATCAGTAGTGCTCTCATCAAAGCTATAATAAAATAATAAAAAGCTATACATGTGTAACCATTGCCAATATACATCACAGCTCTAACTTTGATTTGGACAAGAGCGTCTCGTATGTTGATGTGGCCCTTAAATGTTGAAGAACTTATAGATTGCCAGTTTGGCCTTGCTGCTCTGTGTTGTGATGTGGCGATGGGAGGTGAGAAGCTAACATCGAAAATGCAGATTCTACTAAATTGAAGAGGCAAAGAGGTTCCCTCTGATCTGGACTTGGTTTGTAGCAGGAGGAGCCTCCACTCAAGACCCCCATGCTGTTGTGCAAGTAGGAATTGGGATGGAGAGGATGCTGATGATGAGTATGTCCCAAAGTCAGGACCTATCACAACCTACAGTATGAGGTCATCCAAAATGAGTAACATAAAAAAACAAGAGATTAGTTGATGTTCAGTTGAATCAAGACACTGCTAAAAAAAATAAGCCGTATTTTAACTGTTGGTTTCCAATTTAGATCTGTTCTGTTTGTGACCAAAAAATAACTATTGATTGCCTTCTGGTACCAGTATTCGGGGACGTAATTTGGTTACAATATGTCTCTGTTGTTCTATAGCTGACATGCATGCATAGCACACATGGCATACTCATCCCTTTTTCCTCTCTATCCTTTTCTAAAAATCCAGCTCACTCTGACTATATTCTAGTTCCACAAGCTCCACATCATCACTTCTCCTCCACCTTCTCCTCCTCCCCCTCGTGTCTCTCTCTCCCACAGCTTTCCTCTTTTCTCTTTTCTTCTGTGCCTGTAGCACAGCTTGTCTGGATCCATGGTTTTGGATCACAGTCCAAATGTTAGGGTTTGCTGTCCAGAGAAAACACTCTGTCGAGCCAAACAAAAGGAGGGAAAAAAAGAAAAAGGAAAACTCAAGTTAGGGCAGGGAAACCGTCTTTTCTTATAATGCTCTGTGATACCGTTTAAAGATATAGATTTGGAGCACTGCCGTTTGTACTTGAAATGAATTCGCACTGTTTTATTTCAAAGCTCAGAAAAAGGCAGATTTGGGCACCATAGTTTCAGTTGAAACATATTTGTAACGTTGCTCTTAAATGATGTGGGAGGAGGCTAATCTGATGGTCCCTCCTCTCTGCAAGTTAAACCTGCCTCTTACCGAAAACAAATGCTGCACTAATAACCTCACAAGTATTGAACATTAAAGGTGTTGTGTTTACATTGTTGGTCCCTGGGCAGCAGTAGCAATTAAACATACAATTATTACTACACATGTCAGGTTATAACTGCATAAACAGTACACAATATAAGACAAATAATATGTCTGATTAGCTGTAAGTAGTAAGTAGGTGTATACCATTCTGCTTAAAGAAATAAAGAAGAAGAAATAATTAAAAATAGGTATGAATCTATTTACTCAGATGAATCTGAAGCATTAGGGAGACTCAATTAGGAAAGTGGAGCACACTCAGTAATTAGTGAAGATGTGGATTGCTTCAGGAAAACCCCAGGTGAGTTCCCGCTGGGCAGCTGTAAGCGCAGGTAGTTTGTGTGGAAGTTCGTGGCCAGACCAAGTATGTTTATTACAGTCCTTACAGACAGCCAGGCAGGCCTCATGGTGGCTTGTGGCTTGTGCAGGTGAAGACTGTTATACATCACTTTAGTGCATAGTGCTACGTTTAAAACTGCACATTTCAACATTAGAATGAAGTATCCGCAGTATTGATAATGCAAACATGAGAAAACCACATTTTTATTATCTCCTGTATGTGCAGACCTTATTTGTACTGTAGAAGAAGAAGAAGAAAAAAAGTTGCATTAATGATTTGCCTCTATGTTCATAACAGAGCTCCTCCAGGTTATATAAATAAAAATCACAAGGAACAGCAGGACCTCTTTAGAGAGGGATCATGTTTACTATGACTTGCTAATTAGTAAATTGCTCAGAGTTAACGCAAGTACTCCTACAGTTAAAGACTCCTCCACAGGAGCTTGCTGCTTGGCTTGAAATGCTTTATGTTTCCTGTGTAGCCCTCTGAATATGTTACCCTGCCACACTGCACAACAACTGTAGCCTAACTAATAGAATGGCTATTGTTAACAAGCATGCAGTATCAGTTAAAAGTCTGGTCAAACCAGTCAAAATGCACAAATGCTGGCTTCTATTTGTTTGTATACGTATACAAGTATTTGTGTGAGAGAGTGGATCTGTGTTTTTGTGTACGTCACTTGGCACCTGGAACACATTACATCCTTATGGAGCCATATGGTGGGCACATGAGTCTTAAAGTGGCAGGGGCCTGTCTTTCCCACATTAAGGTTATTAGTAAAGTCCGCACTCCCCACCAGACTGACCCGATGACATCAACACATGCTGGTTGAAGTGGACCCCTCATTGTGTTTTTTAGAGCGTTGTGTTTTAGCTACCGTTCGACTTCCAAGGTTTCAGATGGCTGAATGCTACTGTAATTTAAGATTAAAGAGTGACTTGATGATGACAATATTGTGGAAAAATAAAAATATTTTATGCTTTTACTGACACTGACATCACTATTATAATTTGATGAATTTCTACAAACATCCAGTTCCCCTTCGAATACAACTAAGAATTAGCTCATGTAGTTTTGGTTTGAGAAGTCTTCCTATTTTAAACATAGGAGTGGTTTGTGTGTGTGTGTGTGTGTGTGTGTGTGTGTGTCTATGTGCACACTCCTCCTCTTCACCTCGTCTTGTTGCATTTGGAGGTTTGGCTAATGATGGAAGAAATTCCATCTGAGAATTACAGATGGTTATATTTTTTTCCCCTAGTTTCTTTGTCTAGTCCCTCCTCCTCCTCTCTCTCTCTCTCTATCTGTGTGTGTGTGTTTGGATGATTTTCTCTCTCATTTCTTGACTGCTCAGTGGAAAATCACCATCATAGCAAGTTTCTGCCTTTGCATTTGTTCAAACTCACTTAGCCAGATACGAGTCGTAGACTGTAGCTGGGCTGACATGAAACTAGTTGGTGTGTTCCCAAACAATGTTCTTTAAATTTGCCACATAAGCTAATACCAAGACTAAACAATATTCATGACTGATATTGATGACAACAGTGTACACACATTCAGTCCATATTTCTCCCCTTGTCAGACATCAGTTCATACAGTATATGAATGAGTCAGAGGCACGATTAAAAGGAGGGGATAGGGTTTAGTTTAAAAGAAGAGGGGTGAGAGAAAGAAAGAGAGAGAGAGAGACACAGAGAGAGAGATAGAGAGAGAGAGAGAGGTTGAAGGAAATAGAGAGAGTTAAGGAACGGGAGGAGGTTTAAGGGTAGAGTAGGCAGCCCATGACATAGCTAAAGCATGAGTAAATGCCTGCTGGCTGACGTCCACTGTGAAAGTTCTGCATCTGGTTAAAATCTACTGCCTCTGTTCTCTTTGACTTCCCTGCCTTCTTCTTCTTTTTCTTTTTCTTTTTCTTCTTCTTAACTTTTCATTTTTAAGTCATCTCTTCTTCAGTGTATTTTTATATTTTTCTTATTTCCACTTATTCCCTATCTCCTCTCCGTCGACTGATTGCTCTTTGTTTCTTTTTCCCTTCTCTCCGTCTCTGTCCACAAAGATCAACACAGACAGATCCTACACCACCCCCCAATGTTTCAGTGTTGTTCGGAGGAAAGACTTTGTCATGTTGCTGGTGTTTTGCTGTTATACTTTGTAGTTCCTACTCATCCAAACTCTTTGTAACTAGAATTTGCAGAAAACCAGTGTAGATTAGTTAAAATCAGTCAGTCTAACTAGAATCTAAAATGTAAATCAGTTGTTGGATTTCTCTATTTTTTTCTAATTCTTTACTTGAAATGTCAACTTCAACAATACATCCGTACATCAAGCTAAAATTCGCTCCAAATGAGAATGGACAACATGTGGATAAACCTTAGCAACAACCTTAGCAACAAAAGCTACAGAACGGATGGCTGCTGATGTCAGCATGGTGTGGAAGTGGATCATTATCATACATTTCCTGAGATTTAAACATGCAAACAAGCTCAATTTGTTGCAGTTCCAACCCAGAAGATCTGCAGATACACCATTTTTTAGTTGCTTTGGTTCTTATCATTATGCTGAGAGAGGAAGTGTCTCTTTTACTTTTACTCAGCTGACTAACTTCAGGGTTTTCTTTGTCATGCAGGAAGGTATTATCTCTTTTGTCGTGTATCTTTATCCAGAACAGGAAAAACATGTGGATTCTGCTTTGGAGTTCACTGCAGATTACTACAGGTATAATTATTTTACCACCTTGTGATTGATATGTGCTTATAATGGCAGTAAAGCCTAATGGATAGGAGCATGTGTTGAACACTGTGGTGGTCCCAACTCTCCTAGTTTACAGGGGGCAGTGGGACAGGTATGAGCTTGTCTCTCTCTCTCTCTCTCTCTGTCTCTCTCTCTCTCTCTTTCTCTCTCTCTCTCTCTCTCTCTCACACACACACACACACACACACACACACACACCTAGTATCTTCTCAGTTCCTGCATGTGTTTTAGCAATGCAAGGACAACAAACTTGTTTGTCTTTCTGCGTCTTTCTATTTCTTATTCTTTTCTTTTGTGTTCTTTCTTTCTTGTCTGCAATACAAAAACACCCACACATACGCATACACACACACACACACACACACACACACACACACACTTCACATAGTCTCAGGGTGTGTCCACACTTCCACTCCTCACCGAGTTCACTTTGTTGACCAGATGATCTCCTCGAGCCAGTCATAATGTCGAGGCGGAGTCTGAATTTGGAAAAAAATAAAAACTTTTCTTTTCTTTTCTTCCTCTCCAGTTCTCCTTTTATTTTTTTTCCAGCTGAACCCAAAACTTCATGTTGACCAGAAAATCCTTCCACGTGTCCACTGCTGGATGTGGATGGAGGAGGGGAAGAAGAGAACATGCCTGGTTTTCTTGTAGGTTCTTTTTTTGCTTGTCTTAAATCAAGATTTTGGGAAGTTAATTTTCAGAACTCAAATGCAAAATCTCTACACCCCTCACACACACATACACTCACACACAGACACTTGTTTTAAGGGCCTTCTGTGCTAAATGCTTTTCCGATCCAGCTTTTCTGATAGAAGGACCTCAGAGGAATGAGGTCTAACTGACTTCAGGAAACTACAGTGCTGTAGAAAAGGGAAGAAGGAGAAGGAGAAGAGGGAACGTGGCAATTAAAAGTGAATACATGGCAAGAAAAATTGTTTGAAATAATATATAGAGTGTAGAGTGCACGGAAAAAAAAGCAACTTCTGGTCTTTCTCTTTTCTTTTGTCGTTTCTTTGTCTTCCTGTCATCATTTTGTCAACCTGCGAAATCAAATGCGCTTATTAATATAACAAAGTTGCTAGATGCTAGTTTCAACACCATTGTGATGTCAGGCACTGTGACCCGAGTAACCCCAGGCTCTGAGAGGTGGAGAGAGTGGAGGCAGCCTGCAGGTTGGGGGGGGTTGAGATCGGAGACACTGAGCTACAAGGGGACAGGCCCTGACTGGTGAGAGAGTAATGTCTTGTTATGCTCCCTCTCTCACTTCCCCTTAAATTTTTATTTAGCTTTAAAAATTGCTTAATATTTTGGTTCAAGTATAAATCAAAAGTAATAATTTATCCATTTATAAATAATATCCAGAATGTGTAACCTCTTTCACATCACCACAGCTTGTGTATTGAGGTCGTGTTCATCCTGTAACTTCATTTTGACAATCGCATAATTTGCTCCACCTAAAGCTCATTTCATCACATCCGGACAATGTTTAGGCACTTTTAAATGTGGGAAGTTGGAAGTTGAAGCTTTGATGAATATTTTTAAGGAATAAAGACTCAGTGAAGGAGACATATAACCCTGTTCTGCTTTTAAAAATCAAGGTGTTGTTATTCATCAAAAGGTTCGTACCTGTCTGTAATCAGAAAAATCCCCGGGCTCTATTTCCTCCCCATCTTCTTATTGGATTAAAAAGACAGAGGAAAGGACTTTGAAGATGGAAGGTGGTTCTTAAAAAGCTGCATCTCCAAAAGTACAACACGTTATTATGATATAAATAAGGAAATAATAACACTGTAACTGAAGGTTACGCTTTGATCCTAAATTTATATCTTTTTCCTGCCATAAAAGCATCACAGCGGATTGCTATTAAAAGATATGAGCTGTTCATATTTGTTCAGATTCTGACAGAGAAATCATTTCTGGTTTTGAGATGTAGATAAACATTTGCAGTTTGTAAACTTTAATCCTGATGACCACTGAATATCATGTGTTTAGTCATTGTTTCCTCCTCTCTTTCCTCTGTTTCCATGTCGATAGTTGAGGCTGGTTACTCAGCCTGTCAGTCGTGGCCAGGTAGCGATTCGAGATGTGCTGGGACTTGCTATATGCTATGTGAAATGTGACCTGTTCACTTCCCCCAGGGGCTTTACTCCAAAACATATAAATCTGGGCATAGTTAAAAATCCTAAAGACTTAAATATAAGAAAGAAAACAACTTTTGTTCAGATGAAGAAGACCTAATCATATTTGGTTTATGAAGCCTTAGGAATAAGGCTCCACACCCCTTACAGGTAGATTCAATGTTGGTGATGTAGTGAACATGTATATTATCAATCGTCAAAAGTGAAAGAGAGAGACCTACTGTGCATTGCATATATATTACTTATTGCATATATTATTTTCTATATTCGTAGATTGAGATGAAGGTCGCTGAAACGTCTGTTCTCTCTCTTACTGAAACAAACATAATGTGTACTGTCACAGCCCTCATGTGAACTGTGGATATTTTTTTTGATGACTCACATGTTGTGTCTTAAGTGTATAAAAGTATGTCATTGGGACAGCACAGGCCGACCCTTTAGACAGCAGCGATACCTCTCTTTGTCTGACATGAATGCAATTAACAGCAACGAATTCAAAATAATCAATCGATTTAGAATAAATGTAACTACCTCAAATTTATAATTAGATGTCTGTAATATCTTCAGGATCCGTGTTGGATGGTGAGGAGGTCATGTTGCAGTATTTTCTTAGCCTGTGTCAGACAGGACGACCCCGTGGAGCAGGAATCAGGAGTGTTTCCTCCAACGGCTCCGTAGGGGCTTTAGTGCCAACACACTCTCACCAACTAAATTGTCGGAGTAGTTGGAAACTTATTTTGTTTGTTTTGGTGGAAATTTTCTCAGAATTAATATCAAAGTATGATGTTAACACCCAGTTTAACTGAGCTTTGCATTATTTATATTATTGATGTTTGAGAATGCTGCAAGATTTTATTTTTTTTTTACCAAAAATGCTGAAAAATAATTGAGAAGAAAGTTAAAGTAGCTTGTAAGTCTGAGCTCTAAATCTGCAGCCTCCATCCCTCCAGTCTATTTGGATCTAGTCTATTTCCAACATGTCTGGAATTCTCCCCCCTTTCTTTTCTTTTCCTTTCCTTCTTTTCTTCCTTACTTTTCTTTTCCACGTGTGTTGACCACTCCCTCTGTGGCATTAATCACATATGAAAAAAAACAACCCAAAAAAGCAGTATTTTCTCATTATTTGCACAAAATATGTGATTCTCTGTTTTTTCAGCTTAAACCTTTATCAAGCATTAGCCAGTATATAAACTTATATATGCTATGCAGCCAAATATTGAGCTGAAATACTGTCAGACAGCATGGAATAAGTTGATTTTAACAACTTTAAATGGAAACAGAAGTGTAATACTGCAGCAGTTAAAACTGCCTCACAGTATAAGACTCATTGATTATCTCCTCTGCACCTTTGATGTAAGGGTTTTTTTTTTTTTTCAGAACGATGTGATGCACAGTGATCAGTTTCTCTCACACAGACTTGTAGATGACGTGGCTAGTTTGTCTCTGCTGCTCGTGGCTCAAACCCATTTCTAAAAGAAAACAGAAAAAAAAATCTTAATGACAAGCCCTAGCAGCCAAAGTGATTTGACAACTGGCAGTGTTAGGTTGCGTTTCCCTGCATGCGCCCGCCTATTGTGGAGAGCTTTCAGTGTTTAGGGAGGGGCGTCTCCAGTTTAGAATAACATGGCATCAAACACAAAGATGACAAGTCTCGTTCCCTCCTTATTCTTTATATGTCTCTTCTCAATCACTGTGTAGATTTCTCATTTCATACAGTCTCATACATTCTCTTCTTCTGTTTTTGTCTTTCTGTTCTTTCTGTTTTTTCGAGACATGACATCTTACTTTGGGCACTGCATCTCAAGACACTTTTCAAAATAAGAAAAAACTACTTAATTTTACTCTTAATTTGCCTTTTATTCAATCCTGTTCTTTTTTTTCCACCTTGCCAGATGTGTTTCTCCTCTGGATCTCCCCCTGTGCAGGCCCCCGTGATTCATTTTCCACAGATATCTTAAAAGGTCCAAAAACCTCCCCTCCCCCATGCCTTTTTCCCTCTTGCCTCTCTCTCTCTTTCTCTCTCTCCCTGAGCTCAGACTCCTACTGCTGGTTTGTCTCAGCCTGCAGTGTTTGTCAGTGACTGAGGAACGAGGACTCAACAGTGGGAAGGAATGAAGCTTATGTGGAATCTCAATAGCCAAAGGCTTTTAGTTGATCCTCTCTGTTTTTCTCTCCTCCCCTGGTGGTCAGAGGGGGAGGTGTGACAAGCCTGCCCAGGTGATGTTATGGGTGTTGGTGGGTGGATCCACTGGATGACACCCTCAAGGGGGGTAAACACACCTCCAGTATGAGGGGAAGCGATAAAGGAGGCGGATCACTTTTCTTACGTTACTTTCACTGGTGAGAGAAAAAAAAGAGGGAGACTTGTGCTTGCAGCCACTCGTCATCCTTATCCTCCTCCCAACATATTCCCACCCCTCCCCACTCCTCTTTATTCCACCTCGACACACTTCCATCCTTCCTTCCTGACTCCTCACCCTCTCTTTTTCTGTACAATGCCTACACGTTTGCAACAAGGATGACTCTTCCTTGTGATTGGCAGAGGGATTTCATACCTGGAATCTGACAGGTTAAACAGTTGAAAATGCACTCTTGAACTATGTGTTGGTAAGCCTTAAAAATAGTTTGACATTTTGGGAAATATGCTAATTCACTTTATTAGAGAGCGTTAGATGGGAAGATCAATAAACACACTCATGTTTGTCTGTTAATTATGAAGCTAGCTTATCTTATGACAAAAAATAATTCAGATTTCCTGTACAGAAACTGCATTTAGTTGTATTTTTGATTTTACTAAGATGTATATTCATGTATGTTTATTCTCTCACATCAGAATCTTTCATTTGTTCATAATCTCAGATTTTTCCAGAGTTTCATTAAAGAGCAGAGCATTTTACACCATATCTAACTCTATAATTCAATTCTTTGCAGTAAATTGTCTCAGTCTACTCATCCAACTCTTGGCAAGAACTACAAATGGGTGTATTACCCAAAATGTTGACCCATTCAAAGTACACAGAATAGTGGAAAAGAAAATCTCATCATGGATATTTTAAAGCATATCCATAACTTTCATTGCACATAAAGTAAGGCAGCCACATACACAAAACGCCTGGTTCTCTGATGTGAAGTGTGTAAAGTGTGCCAGCCATACCTTGTCCTTACAGGCACGTGGCTTGTGATTGCACGTTGAGAGAAACGCCCCCATTTTACCTGCAGTAGTGTAAAATTGAAAGGTGGGCCAAAGAAAGGTGAAAGCCACAATTACCTGCTGTCTGCTCTGCAGTCTATCTGTATTCCCACCGTGTAATGAACCTTCACATAAGGTCACGCTGAAACCTAAAAGTCCTTTTTACTTGAAATGTGTTAAATTTCAAGCAGAAGACACGGAATTAATCAGACTTTTTACACATTTTATAAGCTATCAAGTCTTTCCTTTATCAGCACCCAGGTACCCAAACCATGTATTTTATGGTTTATGACTTAATCCTTAATTAAATGAATGTATTCACACTTCTCTTCCTTTCTTGGAGGTAAACAGGAAGTTTAATTTCAATGGGACAGGCTGATCATTGTTATAGTCATTGATAAAGTCTATCTGCATGAAGGAAATACAAAGAGTTTAGAGGACTGTGCTTTGGAAACACTTCAGTTTAGTCAAACCAGGCAACCGCCTCATAACAGTTAGACAAGTCATTGTATAGTACTGCTATTATACAGTGACTATGTTAATTTATGACTTAATTTACAGGAAATGCCCTTTATTAGACTTTACTTAATTCTGTGGGGTGTAGTGTCAAATAGATAGTAAAAACAAAATTGCGTGAGACCAGTGGTCCCATCAGCTAAGGCACAAACAGCAGTTAAAAGGGGTTTGAAAGTTAATGATTGTTTAGTTTGCCCACTTATGAATGGTTACACAGAGCTTTCTTTCCATCCTTTATCCTAAGATGAACCCGGACTCCTATCATCCCATCCAAGGTCTACAGCGAGCAAAACCTCCTGCCACGTTGTCTCTCCTATTCTCCCCTCCCTGTCTCTCTCTCTCTCTCTCTCTCTGTCTGCTTTCTCAGTCCCTCTGTCTCCTCTTCATTCACTCTCTCTACATGTACACTACGAATTATTTGGCCCGCCTCCTCCTTCTTTCTAACTTCTCTTTAACTTTTTTTTTTTTTGCTTCTTCACCTTTGCTACTTTCTTTATTTCTTTCTTTCTTTAGTACTTGGCAGAGCTCTGTCTCTTGCTATATGATGTGGTTCCTGCAGGGATGAAGGGAGGGTCAGTCCAGCCAACTTGCTTCCTGTGCTCTGTGCAGTCTAAATGCCAGCTTGGTGACCACAGAGCAGTGCATGAAGGGCGCAATGATGGTTCAGCTGCTGCACCTCGGTCACAGGCCATTTTCTCTGAGATGTACTCTCTCATTTTGTCAAGACTCTCAGACAGACACACAGTTAGGTCCCATACACAAATTGCATGCTATGTGTTGCAAATATTTGCAGCTGAATTAGACACTTGAAAACCAGTCTAGCAGTATAGTGTCCAATCTAAAGTAAATTTATTATAGAGCTACAGAAAATTATTACACCATTCTGTAATCAGTAATTAATGTTGTCTGTTGATTGCCGTTAAATATATATATTGGACTAGAAATGCATAAACAGGTATGTTGCATAGGCAGACTGGATCCTTCATGTATTATATCCTTTATTTGAAGCACATATCTATACAGTTCCCCCAGTCCGCAGATGTAAATCTGACACATAAACTTGTGAGTTTTTCAAAGCTAACAGGCGTGTACATATCTGCTTTCTTGATTTTCACTTGAGCCTCAACTGTATGCTTTACTGACAATTAAAGCCACAGCGACTCAAACACATAATGTATTAACTAAATACTCTGAATAGAAATGCACAGTGCTCAATTGTGTGTCAATTGTTAAATCTATAGCAATAATGTGATAAAGGTGGCTTCTTCAGAGGACCTAAAGACCAGACTGAACCTGCTCCTCCTCCCTAAATGAGGTGGTGTGACTTGAGTATGAGTTGTAAACTTTAATACTTGATGGTCAGGTGGTAAATGGTGTACCAGGTTAATAAATAAATTACACTTATCTGCAACTGCCTGTGATGAAGAAATGTGATCACCAGTGATTAATCACAACCAACATATTTCCCAACTTTACAAGCTGACGAGCATTGTCTATGTCTGTGGATAGTGGGATACTGGCCTTGTTGGCCTGGTATGTCCTATTTAGTCACTGAATATGGAATTTGGACAATGCAGCCCATGAATTGGGACATAGCTACAGTTAATGTGTTGTTAACTTAGGTGCGTATATTCACAATTAATCATAAGCATCTAAAGCAGAGTAACCATAAATACAGTTCAAGCATAAATACATATGTTCCAGATGCATGCACACACTGTTGATCAGCCATGAGCTTCACTTCATGCTCTCCGGTGTTCAGACTGTAGTCTCTTGATTTAAGCTGCAGTAGGCTGCACTCATCTAAACTGTAAGTCTTTTTACCTCCTCATTATAACAATTAAACATATTTTAGAGAATCCGTGTCATTTCACCTTAAACGCCTCTGGCAACAATGTGAGAAACGTGAAGCAGCTAAACGCCTCCCACAATCCACTTTAAGGACCGCCCGACCATCTGCAGACAAAAAAAAAAAAAAAAAAGGGGGGGGGGGGGGCAAGAGAGTTAACTGCTTCTCCCAAAATAAATGCAGAAAATGGTGAAAACATTAAAACAAGGAGACGTGTAATCTGTCTACTTTGTTTTTTGGAAGAACATTTATCAACTTTTCTATAAAAATGGCAACCAATGGAAAAGCAAAAATCTCAAAAAACATTGTTTCAATCCATCACTGGATTTTTTATTAAAACTGTTGATCATAATTTTCTATTCATGCTGCTTTTTTTCTGTTGCTGTCAGACAAAGACTTTTCAGCTGCGGATACTGTAAACTCCTCGGTTAAACCCAGCCTTGGTCTACTACTACTACTACTACTACTACTATTTTTTTTCCAGCTCCTTCATGAGTGAGAGAGCAGCATCCTCTTCTGGTTAAAAAAGATAAACAAGACACTCCCCATGTTTCTTTGAAAGAAATGTTTCTACACAGCACAATGGAATATGGCAGAAAATAACTACTGTAATCTCTGCACATAACATTTATCTTCAAATGGTTTAACCTCATTAATGTAGTATACAAGTTTTTTTTCTACATACACAAATACATATTTATTGAAGGAAATATAAGCTCAAACTTACATACGTAACAATATTACAGTTTCGTCCTGCTTATACACAGCAGCTATGGAAATCACTGTCACATTGTCCACTGGAGGGTGCCACTGCATCACATACAGTAACATCATCTTGTGTGTTTTCTCCTTTAAGTACAAAGGGAATCAGCAACTGGTTGCTGATTTGTGAAGGGGTCTGTATGAACAGATTACTAACACTCTGTCATAAATAAACCACTTACATTTTCTTTTCTTTGTATCCGTTTGAAATCCTGACAATCCAGTTTGATTGTTCACTTACACTGAAAAAGACGTGTGGAGGCCAAGAGACTTGAGTCAGGCCAGACCAACCTCAAGGATATCTGTTGACTCACCAAATAAGTGCTCTCTGTTGTCTGGTTTTGTACACAGGCTAGCAAGATCGCACTAATGAATGATTCAGACACTATCTTGTGGGATCCTGTGTCATGTCTGCAGCAGGCCTCCAGCTAGACCCCCAACCCTCAGACTACATGGTCAGAGTTGGGTATAAGAGACTGATAAACGGAAAACACCAGGTTGCTTCACCACCACGGCTCAACTTTTCCAGTTGTTTTGCTACGCAGCCCAGTGAGGCCCTTATTCATCCGACGGAGGTTCCTATGGCTGCTGCTCACAATGACCAGGGCTTGGATGAAATTCCTACAGAAGCTACTTCACCTGCTGCCTCTAGTGTTATTGGACCTTAGTGCAGCCTTTGACTGTTGATCATAACACATTGATTCACAGACTAGACTATTGGGTTGGACTTTCAGGTACGGTTATCGTGGCTCAGATCGTACTTACAAGACTGGAGTTTTTGTTTCTGAAATTATACCTCAACACCAACCTACCTTGACCTGTGGTGTCCCCCAGGGGTCGATTTGGGGATTTATTATTTAATCTTTATACGCTTTTGCTTGGACAAATCAGTTTCAATTATATACTTAAAACCCAGTTGTTCTCATATGCTTTTTTGGTAATTGACTGATTGCACTCTTCCTTTTTAATTGTTCACTTTCATGGGTTCTTTTTAGCTGTTTTGATGCATTTTACCTTTTCTTAAATCTCTTATTTTTCTATGTTTTTTTATCCACTCATTTGCAAAGCACTTTGAGCTGCCAATGTGTATGAATAGTGCTATATAAATAAACTTGCCTTGCCATGCCTTGTCAACTGTTGTGACAAGCTGTGATTCCTCTTGTAATTGGGCAGTGATAAATGTACGCCCTGCTCCACACTCACACGGTGTGTCTTGCTCAAGGCATGTCAACTTCAATTCTTAGAAAGCTATATTTACCCACTCTTGTTATTTCTAGATCCTCTGCTTTATTGTCTGCTCTGAACAGTAGAATATATTTATTTGTCAAAGAAAAACACATCACAAACATTTATACATTCAACACACAAATAATATTAAACCTTATACCATACAGACTGTATTTTCTTACATAACCTCTGAAGCATTTACCCATTTATTCTGGTTAATCGGAACCACAGTGTGACCTCATATTGTGGTACAAAATTTTCCACTGATTTGTTTACATTCTCTAATTGTCACAATCATGTATTTCTCTTCAGGTTTCGTGAACTCTTAGCAACCACCACAGAAATTGAATAAAACATTTTGAGTGCAATATTACTTGGCTGTCAGTCAGCAGAATGAATTTTGTTTTCATTTTCTCCTGCGGGGCTGAGTGTTGATCTGATGAAGGATGCCAGACAGGATGCCAGATATGCTCAATGGAATAAGTTCACTGTCAGTCCACGTTATAAGTAGTACATGGAAACAATAAATCATTTTCTGCTTTGGGTCAGACTTGAAAGAGCCGATGTATAAAGCAGTTTGAGATGAATCGTGTAAGCAGAGAGTGGTGCTCGCTGTGGTGGTTTACGTGCTCAGTGTATCGCGGTAGCTTGAAATTCAAAGTCGTCTGTGAGTGAAAATGAAAATGATCCTCTCATGGGTTTACTGGTGCAAACCCGTCAGTGGTGGAAGATGTATTAAGATCATTCACTTAACTGAAGGTAATAATACTATAATGTAAAAATACTCTATTACAAGTAAAGGTCCTGCATAAATGAACTCATTCTGCAGCAAAATGGCTCTTCTCAGTGTTATAATCTCATATATAATTACATTATTATCACTAATGGATTCATGTGTAAGAAACATCTTAATCTTGTGGTTTGGTTTGCCCCCATGTCAAATTCTAGGTTTAATAAATTTAACATTTCACTTGATAGTGACATATTCTTATATAATGTTGCATTTAATCCAAGGGGAAAAGGGAGGGTGAGCAGTCTGATTAGTCCACAGCTGGCCCAGACTGATGAGTGGTTTGATCTATAGTAATTCATCATATTTCTATCAAAGCTTATCACTGGTGTGTGCAAAATCTGAATCTTCAATCTTATAGCTGTCAGATAAATGTGGTAGAGTAAACTATATAATAATAATATTTCCTTTTGAAATGTGGATGAGTATGTATAAGATAGTATAACATGTAAGTAGAAGTACCTCAAAAACATCAAAATGCATAAACACACACACACACACACACAGACACACACACAGACACACACACACACACACATTGTGGGATTATTATAATTATTATAGTTATGGTATCTGATCAAATTTTAAAGACTTGTATTTGATGTATTATTGCCATGAAATGAAAGTTTTAATCACCACAGTGAGTTCTGCTTGGGGATGTGTTTTCTTAGAGCTCTCCTTCCTCCTTTCACTGTGCTTCCTGTCTAACTCTCCTTTGTCCCTCTTTCATTCATGCTTTCCGTTATGATTGACACTGTTTTAATGACATCTTTACTGAAGCAATGCCTTGGTCGGTTCTCTTGAAACACTATTTCTATAAGCTTTTTTTTTTATTACAACATTCTCACCCAATATCATCCCACTGCTTCTTTTAAAACCGGTAACACTACCAATACATATACTGCACAGCAACAGTTTATTGATACTGAGAAAGCTACATGTGGTCTGTGGTGTTAGCGTACAATGACCTGTGTCCAATTTAATCACATTTTAATTTGTTTCTCCGGAAGACGTCCTTTTTTAAATCTAATCAGACGTACATTGTGATGAGAAAGACCCTGCTGTGTTTGCCTCTCTGTCCCTGCTTAGCTGTGTTTACCAAAGTCCTGTTCAGTCATTCAGGAGTCACCAGGAGACTCTATAATGAAATGAAAGCTCTATCTGCATATATTAGAATTGGAAATGCAGTCAGTTGTTCATGACAGCAGACATACATAATGAGTAGTTTCAAAAAGTGTCAGAACTTCATTGATATGCTTCTAAAAGAGCAGAGAAGCACAGATCAGACAGATGGGCCACCAGGACACAAAGATAATCATGCATATGATAATTGGATCAGTTAACTGAAATGTGCCCTTGAGGAGAAATTAAGTATATTTTAGGGGCTCTAAAGATTTTATTTCAGTTGATAATGGACAGCTCAGTTTGGTGGATATTTTCCTTGATTAACAAGCCAGGAAACAGCAATAAAAACAAGAAATACTAATAAATCATGTCCACCTGACAACCAAGCTTTCACTAGTATAGTTATAAGTCATAAATACCCTGTTCTGATTTATTGCTCCTTTAATGATGTTTTGATTTTAATATATTTAATCACAGTCTAATTGTTATTTACAACTTCGTATTAGGTTTTTAAAAACAGGTCTCACACATGTGGTATTATATCACTGTTTGATTTGCATTAGTAGAGGAGTTTATGACTCCACAATGTAGTTGGTGCCTATAGCTCGCTTAATTTGAGTATGTAAGCGGCCTTTGTCATCAGCCAAATAACTGATAATAAATACATAAAAGTAACTGAATATTATCAGCATGTCATTGCATACAAAGACAGGCAGTAAATGGAGCTGAAGAACAAAGACACATTTTCTAAAGCAGAATGTGGGCTGAACAGGTGAACATTTTAAAACGCCATTATTGACTTGACAACATTATTACAGTAATCTCCTTGAAATATATTCATTCTGCTTTTGAACTCGTGGCTATTATCTAAACTTTTAAGGACACTATCACTGCTGAAAAGCATAGATCACATCCCACGGTACATATACCAGTTTGTGAGGCTGTCAGCAGCAGAACAACTTAAAGGATGGGTTCACAATTTTCCATGTCAGGTGTAATAGTTTTCAGGATTGTACAACAACCTACGCAAGCTCAACGGCAACTCCTAAACATCAACAGCTACTCTGAGTTTTGTGACTAATATATAGATTTGTTTGTCTTTTCCATGTACATTCCCACCCTAGAGGAAGACATAAATAACTGTCTGTCCCCACTGGGAGTCTTCTGTACTGTGTAGATGTTGATCATCAGTCATGGCTCCGTACCATCAGGAGGTCGTCTGTTCCAGCCTTCCCTCTTGACACTCTTGAGTGGACGTGTGCAAACTCTTGATTAGCTTACTGTGAGTCCATGGCACAAACAGGGCTCAGGTGATTATTGTCAATCAGCAGTGTTGATTTGATATGAAGACTCTATGTTCTTTACACGGTGTGAGGTTAGAAAACACACGCATGTAGGCTAAGACATGTCACAGTAGGACATTTTTGACACAATTCCTTTTAAGGTCAATATGTATTGTTCCACAGTGCTGCTAATATGCAGTTTGAACATGTATTTGTCGTGTTTTGGGCCCTATCTGTCTGTCTTTTTTTGTTTCACATATAGTACAAACTGCTCCATACTGCAGAAATTACATTTTTCTTATGAAAATGCTATTAAAGTAGTATTACAGTAGCCAGCTTTGTTCCAGAGACCAACTTTGAACAATCGCAGCCTCTCTGACATCAGGCGCTGACCTGAATACAACCTGGTTAGTGGAGATAAAGAGCTGGTAAATTAGCTTCCAAGTATAGAACTACAGAAAAGGCTTTGTGAGGATACACATTCAGACTTTAATATATTAAGGACATTCGTAGGAGAAAAAATAAGCACAAAATCCATAAAAAAAAAACATTTCTAGCAAATACATTTCTCTTAATTTTCCTGGAGATTGAAATGTTTCATGTTGATTGACAAGCATGCATAAGAGATTTGCACAAACCAATAAAAGCTCCACTAAGCACTTTAAAATCCTGTCTTTCTGTGTAAGTGACAGCACAGGATAATTCCCCAGCCAACATTTTTAAGTGGGGCCTATGTGGGTAGAAAGTGGGCTAAATAATGGGCCCTATATGGGATTCTTAGATCACACCCATATGGGATTGCCCGCAGGCTCCATGTTGGTCCCAAGGTTAAAGGTAGGCCCAAGCTGTGCAAAAAAGACAAAACCCATCTCGGTCCCAGCTTTAAGATCTCTGGTCTATGCTATTCCACTTCATAATAAAAATGATCTGAAAAATAAATGATGGGGCCCTTAGAGTTGGCCCACATGGCTTTCCATATGGGACCCACATAACTCGCCTACTTCTATCCCATGCCCACTTTGCTGACTCATATCCCCTATGGGACCCATATGGTCAGCCCACATATAGGGGCCCATGTTACTGAAACCATATGAGGCCCAGACAATTTACCCAGCTCAAGCCTTATTCATCATTGATTTTATATTGTGTTTGCATAATCGTCTGCGGTTTTCTGCATATTGTGTTTTGCTATTGGTGTTGTTCTGCATTGTGCATAGTCTTTTTTTCGACTGCCTCGTGTCCAAGATTTCACTTCAAAGCAGGGATTTGGTGCACATTCGAAAGACAATCTGGTGACTAGCTCCCAGAAACAAGGGCAGAAGATTAGACAATATATGGTAGAGGCCTTGGATTGAACTGTCTTGTTTTCAACCACATAAATCACAATGACTCTAACAATAGCCTCACCTCAACGTTAACATCCTTTCCTTCTATATTTAAACACTGTACATCTCCTGAGCGGTGGTCATGTCCTCGAGCTTGCAGAAGTTAAGAACATATTGTGACTGGAGAAAGTCGGGATGGCAGTGAAGTCAAAGCCCACCTGAGCTGCGGAAGGAGACAGCATTGCTGAAGTGACAGAAAAAAGGAGGATTTTAAGGCACAATAGCTGAAGAGAATATACACATGGTTTCAAAACTGTTTAGTGTCTAACGAGAGATGCAACAAAAGGAAATATTCCCTGTTTCTCATCAATATCCAAAACCCCCTGCTGCTTGCTGATTGCAGGTCACTTCCAAAAATGTTTTTCTCAGCCTTTCATTATCAAAACATTTTGCTGAAATTGTGAAGGCGTAAAAAGTGAAGGCAATTTTAATGATGTGTTTATTTTCTCAAGGCTTTCTGTTAGTTTTCCCCATCACAACAGTGAGCAAGACATAAGAGAGAAAACAAATTAGTCTTTTAATCAATATGAGACTCCTTCCTCATAAGCGCCTAGTCCTATAAATCAATCTAACTTATGCGTAAACAGACTCTGTGGATTTGTTTGGGGTCTCCAGGATACGCCTGATAAGAGTGTTTAGTTGGCCTGACAGTCACTATAAGAGCTCATAATGGACCTGTTTCATTTCAGTATTGTTGATTGGTGAGTTCATGACACTGGCTTTTATTTCCATTGCTAGAGCTGCATGATAAAGGGCATGTTGTATTTGCATGATGACTGGCATTAACCTTTCTGTCTGTGTTAACCTTGTACAATTTTAAACAAGCAAAAGATGCACAAAAAAAAATCCCAAATGCTTGAGACTTGTTGGACTTGACATGGGGCCTGTTGGACTTCTGCAGAGTGCAGCTTCAGATTGTCATTTATTGTCAACCTCAACCTCAACATCCCAAAAATAAACCTTAAAACATCATGTCTTAAAAATGCAGTCAGGAGTTAGCAGAACAGTTTCCGAACCAAACAAAGGAGGAATAGAAATGCCAAAAAATTGTGATGCAGAAAAAAACATAAAAATACTGTTATTGTCTGGAATAACAATGTCAGACAAAGGAAAGAGATGTTTGGGTTGTTTTTTTTTGCCACAGCTCCAGTTTGTTTCTTTGCTCCTCTAATTGTGCTATGATGACTCATTGATTGAGCGGTGGATGTTGGGAAGACAATTTGCAAGGTGTCTGCTGAGGAATGAACAACACTGTGAGGAGCTGACCTATAAGCTCTTCCTAATCAGACTCTTTCATGTGTGTGTTCCTGTTTTCTCAAATATTTATCAGCATATCCAGGAAGGTCCTGCCTTATGTTTTCCTGACAGCGTGTTGATGTGATCTTTTCTGCACTGACACAGCAGGAGCAGACAGACAATGTCAACCAATCTTCATATACAGGCTATCTAATTATCTGCCCTGTCATTAAAGGTAAATGTTCCCTCTGCGCTTGGACAGCGAGGCAGAGGATCTGACTCATGCAGATGCAAAAAAAGGTTCATGTTATGCTTTAAACTAGGTGGCACTGTTGCTCTTATTTCTAGTAGGAGCTATATTGTGATTTGTGTGATTAAGTGACATCTTTAGGATCAAAATGAATGATGAAAGCAGGATCAAGATATCGATAATACCAGTAATCTGTGATCATTACAGTAAAAAGGAATATTGTTACACCCCATTATCTACTGGAGTGCTTAATAATAACAGATGTGTTGTGATTATGCTACTCTTGCTGCATTAGATAAATCCCATTGTAAAGCTTCTGATTTTTAGACTCCTATTAACCGAGGTATGACTGAAATTTCAGAGATTCTGGTGCTCGTTTTTAGAAAGCACTGCAGCACTAATATCTGTGCTGGCTTTTATAATCAGATTACAGTTCGCATATTCAAAT
Organism: Pampus argenteus; assembly: GCA_036937835.1. Taxonomy (NCBI): domain Eukaryota; kingdom Metazoa; phylum Chordata; class Actinopteri; order Scombriformes; family Stromateidae; genus Pampus; species Pampus argenteus. The sequence continues at coordinate 9,851,404 of CM072879.1, forward strand.
TGTAACTTCCTTGGTGGAAAGTGGGTCAGGATATTAGAGAAATGATAAAAGGCTTATTTTCCTTTTTTATTTTTTTTGAAGATTCACTGGGTGAGGTTGTGAACTCAAAGTCACTATGTAACTTTTGTGAAATTTTCAGGAAAACAAATAGCTTCACCCTCAGTTTCACGTTTCAGCTGGTACGTGGACATTAAGGCTGTGATATGATGTGCTATGTGAAGCCAGTTTAATGTCGGTATTTAAAACACTACAACGTTCAATACAAACCATCGCACTAGTTTGTTACGGTGATCCAAACAACATCTGCGATGTTTGGCTGTGCCACAAGAGAAGAGAAGAGAAGAGAAGAGAAGAGAAGAGAAGAGAAGAGAAGAGAAGAGAAGAGAAGAGAAGAGAAGAGAAGAGAAGAGAAGAGAAGAGAAGAGAAGAGAAGAGAAGAGAAGAGAAGAGAAGAGAAGAGAAGAGCTGCACAATAATCTGTGGCGTTTAGTCAATATGCAGAACATCTATGCAGCCCACAGAACACTGGGCTGTGTTTCAGCCTCTGCAATGGTACATTTAACAGATTAGTATGTTTTTCCTTCTGTGAAATTTGTAAACAAGCCTCATTATGTCCACCATATGGTTCCTTCATCTTTGTGCACAACTACAACTGCAGTAGTTCAAAGGGAATTTTACTCTCTGAATACAACTCAAGCCCACTTCTGCCTGGACATAAATACATAAATTGTACCTTGGCCAGGCCATCTTAAGTTACATTACGTTTTCTATGAACACAACAAAAGATGAGATTTGACATTATGCCACATCCCTTAGGTGCAGATTTGTGTAAAGCAATTCATAACACTACTCTGCAAACTATGAGTTACTTGTCAAACCGTATTATGCAGCGCACGAGGGGGTATAAGAGGTGTTGGAATTGAGCCCTGGTGATACTCAATTATAACAGGACAAAGGCATGCAGAGAAATGATATATTGTATGGGGGAGAAGTGCAGTAGACCGAAGCTTTGGTGACATGGGAGACATGGCAGTGCATACAATTGTGAGTCTGTTTTTTTGGTGTGCAGGTAAGCCTTTTCAAATGGGATTCACATCAGTGTCAACTTTGTCTGCTTAGCTCTTTAACTGAGAGAGAGAGAAAAAAAAATCCTATTCGTGGCGGTTTAATAGAAAGCTGTCAGGACTATGGTAGCAGCAAATATTTCAGTGTCCATCAGCACGTCCATGTGGTCACTTCCTCAACTTTCACCACCATTAAAACCGCGGGAGCAAAGATCCAATAAAGAAATGAGGACAGAGCAAAAAGCAACTCGCTTTGTTGTCGCTTGTTTTGTTGTCTAACTGCGTCGAAATGAAAGAGCCCAGCTCGGCTGCAGGAATTAAAGGAGATGACAGAAATGTTTTCTCAATATGATCAAAGACAACAAGTGCAATCTGCTCCTGGCTGGCTTGTGACTCACTCTGCTAAATTGTCTCATCAGCTTGCAAACTTTTCTCCTTCAAGTGGACATACAGGGGAAAAAAAAAAAACTAATTAGTGTATGCTGGTATTATTATGAGTGCCTTTCCATGATCATGATTCATTTATCTGTGTGTACTGGGACAGGCTCCATCCCCTCGTGGCCCATTCAAAGGAAGAGGATGGATGGATAGATGGATGGACTCTCACACCTACAAAAAAAAAAAAAAAAAAATCAACAATAACACAACCCAATGCTTCCTTTCTCTTGCCCTGTTTTACTTGGATGATTCTCAAACAAATACTGTGACCTACTTAATTGGATTTACTGAATGTGAATTCGTTTTTAGCCCACATTGTTGTTTTTTTCTTAGGCTTTCTTAGTCAAACTGAGTCTGAATTGTGTGTGGACAGAGACAGACCTCTTGACCACATTGCTTTTATTGATGTAGCCCACACTGTTACTGCACGGCTGAGTTTAAGGTTACAGGCTTTGTTGTGTGGCATAATTCCAAGTTAAATAAGCGAATGAAACAGACTATAACACATGATATAAAAAGCACACACAAACACACAGGCAGAGCATAAAATAGGCCACATCCATTGTGAGAGAAAATGTTAATTTGCCCTCAATCCATTTAATAAGCTCTTTGTCTTTTTTTTTTTTCTAACATGAATATTTACAAATGCCTAAAAATGAAGAAAAGACAAGAGAGACCAATATTTGGAACTCCAGAGACTGAGCACACATATGTACAGTAGGTACCGTAGTTTCTATTTATGTTATGTCCCAATAACTTGTGTATTGTTTTTTTTTTTTTGGAGGTAACCAGCAAGCAGATCCCTCTTTCTGTATTTTATTAAGACATGTGTGGGGTGTTTTGGGATATATTTTATCATCAGGTCTAATATTTCTGCGTGGCTTGTGTACCAAATATAATTCCTGGACATACAATTTGTTATGCCTATAAATGTTTGCTGAAGACTGGATGGGTGTCCCAAAACAGGTTGTGACATCCAAACATCCAGGGTCAGACATGTTTGCCTGCAACAAGTAAATAACTTGTTAAATAAAAGCCACACTAGTATCTCTGTGAGGTCGTACTTACAAGTTTGAATGATGTGCTGCACAGAAGACAGATGCTGGGTACTGATGCCAAATAGCTTGTTAAACACTGCGTGCCTGCAGGTAAACACCTGCCTCTGTGTCAATGGTTTTATTCCACAATGTACTTTAAAACACTTAGTCATGTAGATATTCCACTACAGTTTCAGGCATGTATAGATTATTAATAGTTAAATGAGCAATTTAGCAATTAAATTCTGTCATTATTTACTCAAGTAACCAAATTAATTGCATGGTCTATGAATTGCCCTGAGCCCAATATTTTGCCTTTACTTACCGTATTATTTTAAAAGACCAACAGTCCAAAACCCAAAGATATTCAGCTCGCATCATATTAAAGGAATTGTAAGTTGTTGTCACATTTTATCATCTGTGAATGTATTTCCTCTTTAAACAGTGCAGAAACACTACTCACAAATCTTCACTTTGTCTCTCAGCTGGTGTTCATTCAGCACGCTGATGATATATATGTGCTGCGCATTAAGTATGTATAGAGGAGAAAAGGTTGGCAGTGGGCTGTTTCACTGGTGCTGAGCATGTGTGTCTATGTGTGTGTGTGTGTGTGTGTGTTTAGGTTAAAAGGGGTATGGTTACTTTCCATTCAGGGTCAGATGAGTAGACTAGTGTAATTTGCAATCAGAAGCACTCTGAACGACTGATAAAAAGTAATCTGTGAGCAAGGACTGAGCAGTCTTTTGCACATCATAATCAGACTGAAAACAAAGCCACTCAAGCCCGGCTCCCGGTGGGGGTTAACAACTGCTGTGAATCAATATTTCAATTCAATTGCAAATGGCATCGCATCGCCTTTGTCAGGGGAATCAGTGATCAGTGTCAACTCACCAATCAAAGTTGAATTTGAACAAGATAGAGAGAGTAATTTTGTTGCATCACACCCATAATAACATGGATACAATAGGGTGACGACTCATTTTAGTTTGAGTTATAGTCTTGTTTGTTAGGAGTGAAGGGAGATCGCCTGGAGGAACAGCCATGAAGGTTTTAAAGATTTTAAACAGATGAAGTTGTGAAAAGTCTCCACCTCACCTCTCTCTCTCTCTCCCTGTCTCTCTCTCTCTCACTCTCTCTCAATGTTGATTTTGCTTTATATCACATGTGTCAAACTTACGGCCCGCGGGCCAGATATGGTTACACGGATGTGGCCCGCGGGCCGTAAGTTTGACACATGATCATTTTACATTATCGTTATTAATGGCCCGTCGATATGAAGCACTGATAACACAAAACTGCACGGAACTACAGATCCCACAATGCAACGCTTCAGTGCACTTCCCGCGCACTTCAAATTATTACGAAGTGTCGTGTAAAAAGTCTTAGAGTCTCAGATTGAAGAAATTAACATTGTCTCAAAATCAGATCAGAAAAAAACTTGTCTTTGGTGTCAAAAAATCCTCAGGAGTCAAAGTTCAGAGCAGCAACAAAGCGTTCTTTTATTGGCAGGCAAGAAAAGGAGAGCACATCACAACACATACAATGCGTATCAGAGATGACACAGAGATGCTCTAAGATGGCTCTGACCTGTAGTAGCCTCTGCCTTGTCTTTTATATCCTTGGTCATGCCTATGTCCTTGAGCCTACGTGACAGTTTGCACAATATCATTGCAGCTGTAGACACCATTAGATAAGTCTCTAGATTCTCATTGGTTACTTTTTGTGCACTGGTCTCAGCTGAGGCAGGTGGCACAGCTGTCCTTCACCGGTGACTCTCCTCATTTTTTAATACTTTAAGACCTCCTGCGAAGCATCAACAAAACAAAGCTGCGCTCAAGGCTCAAACGCAAGCACTTGAATGACTTCCTAAAATTGGCTGCCACTCAGGATGTGACGCCTAATATTGATGCAATCAGGAGTAAAACAAACAGTGGGTAACCCCACTTAAAATGCTGCATGAGACACTTATGCGCCCTGATAAAGTTGTGTGAAAATGAATGTCTGTGGATATTTAAAGAAAGTGTTCATAAATTTGGTTTGTTGAAATTATTAATGCATTGCACAGCTTTTATTTATCAATAAATAGTGTAGCCTTGTTTGTCATGCGTTCACAATCTGCTTGCACTATTTTAGACCAAAGTAAAACAAAGAAGACAAATCTGAAGTTGTCGTTATTTTTAAGTTATTATGCCATAATTTTATGGTCCGGCCCACCTGGAAATAGATTTTCCTTCATGAGTTCAACACCCCTGCTTTATATGGTTTGCAGACATTCCTGCAAAATCTGTAAAATGATGAATTATGCTGAAACAAAAAAAAAAAAGACTGCAAGATGAGAACACGTAGAAGCAATAAAATTAAAAGCAGATGTCTAAGTAGGAAGTATACATGCACACACATCTACAGCTTCTCTTTAAGCTTTTGTTTTAGAATATCTTATCCTACTTGTTTTTTATACTGACTCTGACTGTGTGGTAGCTCTAGGTTACCTGGCTTTTATTTCAGCCTTCATTTTCCTGTCCATACTAAAGAACATGACCATCTATTCAGGATCCACAATCCCCCTAATAACAATTTACAAGAATTTCCATTGTGGCTTAAAGGGCCACCAGAGTTTTTTTTGTAACTGCGGTTTAAAGTAATGCTATGTGTGTGAATCAAAAACTTCCTTTTGATCTTTCCCCGGCAGTTTTCCTCGACACATCTCCTCCGTCATCTGACTCATTCATCACTCTATTCTCTGGAGAATAGAGTCTATTTCTTCCATCATGATCCATAGTGGTTGAGTTATTAGGACATTATTTTCCTAACTTTGTGCCCATATTAGTTGATAAGACAAATGAATGATTATTGATAGTACTATATATTTTTTTCTAGCTTAGTATAAAGACTGGAAACAGGGAGTGAAAACAGCCTCTCTGAACATCAAAAGCCTCCACAAATTGATACATCATATCTTTTGTGGTTATGGTCTGGACTATTTCTTGGCTGGAACCAGTTGCCGAGCAACCAATGTTGAGTCCAGGATGTTGCTGATCCTGATCCTTTTTCATAATATTCAAATCTAGTACAGATATTTTAAATATCTAAAGGAATGGGGGAAAACCTGGCTGTAACACACAAGGGTTGTATAATGAATACTTAGGTATACGTGTGTACATTTAAGCCAAAGTGTGGTGAGTGTGTATTGATCATAGCATGAGAGGTGTTCAGGGTCCACAGAGGTTCAGTGAGGATTAAAACCAGTTTCCAAACGTCCACTCTGAAAACACATCTGATAAATTTAATCCTTTTCAGATCCACAAAGACATCTTAGATGCGCACTCACAGTTCAATCAATCTTTTCTGTTTCTTTGACACTTCTGTCAAGGTCATGCATAAAGTAAAGCCTTTAGGTAAGACATAAAAAGATGAGTGCTAGGGTATTGAAATGCATTATGGTAGATAGGATCTTAAAGTTGTATTTATTTATGAGATATTGAATTTGGAATAAATGAATGTCATGAAAGTCATTTTAATCTCTTATATCATATTAGCTGTCTCCTCCAATGTTGGCACAGGGCTTGGGTAAGGGATGATGTATGAGGGGATAAGAAAAGCTAATCTTTGATAAACAGCACCTACAGGATTTTGGAAATATTGAGAAACTCTTTTTTTTCGCCCTATAAGGCACAGATGGATGTGTCAGTAAGCTCTGTTATTAAACCCGCAAAGGCAATTTGTCTCCATTTTATGGTGGTCACATTTCAAAATGTTCAAAGGAAACAATCTGTCTGCGTCTAAGAGGAACATCATGGCAATTTTCTCCTTATAATAATATGTTTCTTCTATCAAAGTAAGATTAACCCGTTGATGTTGGCCGCTGTGGGACCTACTGTGTGTTTCAAAGACGTGTGTAAGATTCAAGGCAGAATATTTGCTTTTCGTCTTGATAATTATACTGCTCATAGGTAAATGATGAGTTTGGACTGTTTGAAATACACTCATCTGCCATATTTTTGTGTCAAGGGCACACTCATCTTTTCTATCTTTCTCTTTTTGTTAGTTTAGTAGTTTACTTGGCTTACGGAAAATGCGCTTAAAAGCTTAAAATTGAATTCATTTTATTATTAATATTAATTGTAAACGGCAAAGAAACACATGTAAACGCAACACATTTACCAACAAACCTGCAGACAAACAAAACTCGTCTCTTTGCATTACGCGTCATTGTCAATGAAGGATTGAACTCACCGGCCACCGTATGATGTCGTGGCGCTGTCTGATGTGCGCAGACATATTACAGGTACCCGGTTTAAAAAAAAAAACCAATAGCTAATCTATATCTTCTTTTCTCCACACTAACCGGACAGTAAGTCAAGATGAGGCGCGTCGGTTTGGGTAAGACACAAACGTAAATCTTGTTTTTTTAAGCTCATATTTAGCTGGAATGCTAGTAAGCTAACGTGGCTAATGTCGTTAACTGATGTTGTGTTACTATAGGCCTACGTTTAGATTACTCTTCCGGGTTTACCGTTATAGTAAAGGACTCAAATGCTAACAAAATACCTAATTAACGTTGTGTCAATTGTTCCTGTCGTTTCGTGAAGGTGAAGGAGGATCTGGGAATTATGTAGCAAGTGGATACAGTGTGTATGAGGAGGAAAATGAACACCTACAGGAGGGACTGAGAGCTAAAGTCAGCGCTTTGAAAAGTGTAAGCAGCTATTGATGAACTGATGATGTGTCATACATATATATATATATATATATATATATATGTATGTATGTGATGTACAGCTAACTATTGACTGTCACCGCTAAAACTCCACATCAGAGTTGTTATATGTGAATCTTAGAGAATAGATATGGAAGATTTAAATGTCTAATGTGTAGACATCTTAAAAACTACATTTGTGAAATTATGAGTTATTTTATTTTTGCTGTACTTGGTTATTGATACTTGTTATCTACAGCTGTCTATCGACATAGGAACAGAAGTCAAATACCAGAATAAAGTGCTGGAGGATATGGTGAGTTTCACTTTTACTTTATGTTGAACACTAAAATCAAAATACAAGTAATTTGCAATGATCCTAAGTAGAAACCCAGCATTCAATATCTGCATCTATCAATTAAATAAAATAACAGAAAGTTTCTTTTAAAAAGTACACATCATGTGTCATATCATCTGATCGTTGTTTCACTGTGGTGTCTTAAAGTTTCTTGTTTTCAAGTATGTAACTAGAGGAAAGTATCTGATACAGTAACATTTCTTTGGATCTGTTTATGTTTGTTTGCTGGCCTGTCTGCCTGCTCCACTTTAGACTTTCTATCTGTTTCCCACATCAGGATTCAGACTTTGACTCGACAGGCGGCCTGCTTGGTGCCACCATCGGAAGAGTCAAACGGCTGTCCAGAGGCAGTCAGACCAAACTGCTGTGCTACATGCTACTCTTCTGCCTTTTCGTCTTCTTTATCCTGTACTGGTTCATCAAACTGAGGTGATAGCGGGACCTGATCGTTTGGCTTTTGTACTTCACATCTTTCTCCCCAGAATGTCCCATGTTGATGAATCTCTAAACCAGTATTATGATGATAGTGAGGAAAGAAAGTTTTTTTGTTTTTCTTTAATTTATAAAAGTGACCAATTCTCTGTCAGCAATTTCATAGGATGGCCCCTAAATTTAAATGTTAGGACTCCTACTTTGGTGTCTAAAAAATAAAACTGGTTTAAAAAGGTGCAGAAAGTCTGAGCTTATTAAGGAACCTGAGAACTAGTAATCCTGTATACTTTACTGTATACTCAAAATATATACTGCCAATCTTCTAAATTTCAGCCCAGTTTATCTGCTGTGAGGTGATGAGACTCAACATTGTACATGTAACAGCAGAAGATACTTAATGCATCAATAGAGTAATGGTAAGGTATAGCAGCCCAAGTTGTATTCAAAGTGATGATGTTTTTGAACACGATATGAAACACACAATTTAGTGTATTTGCTTTCAGGAACAAATGGATATTACAGAACTCAGTATCCATACACTAATGATAGTGCGTTTCACTATTGTTTCAACTTTGTTGTAAAATGTTTTTTAATGTAAATAAACAAATTTTATGCTCTGAAAGTGTGTGCTACTTACACATATCAAATCAACTGTTTTAATTGGTTTTTATCAATTTTGTCAATGACAGACAACAAGTCAGTCTCTTTGCTATACATTTATTTTACAGTCATTTTTACACCAATTATATTGTTAAGTCTAAAAAATAGATTTTGTCTCACAAAGGCTATTGAAATTTAAATTAACTCACATATCACAATAACACTCAGAAGGCTACTCACATTTGTCATAAAAAAAACTTTCATGTGTTTTTCTTTCTGACTACAGGTAGCATAGTTAAACAAAGGCAGAATGCAATCAATGCGGTCAAAATTAAGCCAATATTTTTTGCGTTTAAAAATTAACTGCACTTTTTTTTGTTAATGTTTAACACATTATCAGCAATATTGTGACATCAGTCTCTGGGTCAGGCATTGATGACATCACTTCCTGGGCAGCGTATCCATGTACTTGCAAATAATTCCCAGCATGACCTCATCTGCCCCTCCGCCAATCGACATCAACCTGGAATCCCTGTGGAAAAGACAAAGGTAATGCAAACTGGGTTTTTTTTTTGTTTTTTGTCACAGTTATTTGAATTTCCTGCCACATCTGATTTACTGAAATAATTAGATTTTTTTCAATGACTTTTTTTTTCCCCCTCTGTCTTGCTGAAAACAACTTGTGTTTCCTGTTCAGCTGTATTATTTGCCACATCACTAGATGTCAGTACAGTATAAAATAAGGACTTAGAGAACACAAATCAAGCAATGTAATTTTTAATGCACTGAATAAAAAGAGAAGGCTCCCAGCACAACACTGCACAACAGGACCCTAACTGCATGTCTTCAAATATTATTATTATTTGATCACCTGCTACTTTTCTATAGAAGCCATCAGTCAATTTTAATCAATTTTTGCGACACTGGAATTATGTTAAAAAATTCCTTCAGATTTACACAAGATTTATCAAGCTGTTACCACAGAAACGTTACACACTCACAAAGGTGCCTGTAGTTGGCAGCCAAATATAACAATAGTTGGCTGGCAACGTGTGTTAGTTGCTGGTGTATTTATGTATTTTTGTGCATAGGTGTGAAAATATAATTCAGTGCCATATGATTCATATAATAGTGTATACACACACCCACACAGTATGCTGTATATAAATATATTTATTTACACTGGTGGTTGGTGGTTTAGTTCTTCAAACTACATCTCTAACCCATTAAACCAGGGTCACTGGACACATGACATACTGTTTTTCAGCTCTGTTGACATTCCTCTGGACAGTCTTACCTGTAGAATCTGCTGACCTGCACATCACTGGTGAAGCCCATGCCTCCCCAATACTGGAGACAGCTGTCGGCCACCTCCCTGCTAAGGCGGCCCCCTTTTAATTTGGCCATGGATGCTAGCTTAGTGACATCATTGCCTTTAATGTATAATGCTGCAAGAAAATAGGACAGAAGAGATGGCACAAGCAGAGTTACAATGGGGAGAGGAAAAGAAAGGTGATGTTGGTTCAGTTTCAGAGTCACTTGTAGCTGGCATTAAGGCCTATTTGAGCAATACTTGTATTGTTGTATCAAAAGGGTCAGAAACAGAAAATAGGCAGATTCTTTGTTTCAATGTGCACTGGAATTAGACTGTGTGCCTCTGTGTGTGTGTGCCTTCCTCTGCCAAACAGATGCAAATACTTCTGGGTATGCAAATCTGATCTGAACTATTACTAGCTAGATGAATTAATTTAAAGCTACTAGCCGCTGATGTGGTTATAAAGCAGAAAGATCATGGACAACAGATCCAGCCACAAAGTCATTTCATAAACACTGCAGAGTAAAGCACTTTGGTTGTTTTTCAATCATTCTAGGAGAGCGGGATATGTTTCGTGGCCAAGGCAGTGGGTTGTTGAAGGTCGTTGGGTTAATGCTTCGATTCCTGACCGCATGCTGAATTGGCCTTGAGCGTGACAATGAAATGGTTGCTGATATGAATGAATGTCATTTTCCTCATGCCATTCCCATATTCTGAATTGTAAACCGTGGGATTTACTTACTTAATTCATTACTGACAACTAATGACTTAATGACTGAAATTTGAAGAGTTTGCAAATGTATTATATATTCTTTGAGAGAGAAATATAGTTTTCAAGAAAAAAACCCAACATAAAACAGAAAGAAACAACAGTATTAGAGCAGCACTTGAATAGCTGACTTATAGTTGATTCTTCCATAAGATTCTCTCTTAACACAGAGCTACCATGTTACTCTCCTGCCTGCTACATGCCATCTGTCTTAAACAAACCTTGCATTATACAAATCACTCAATCAAGGCTAGTCTAGCATTCACATCATTCTTGTAGGCTTGATTCAACTGCGTCCTTTCTTACTAACTTACTGACTTTTGGACTACTGCATGAGCTGGATGTAGTTTTCCCAAAATAATGCACACAAAGTGCAACATTTGCATATAAATTGTATTGTTTTAAACAATACAATTTAATAAACTATTTATTTATTAATTATTATTTACACAATTAACTTACTCTGTGATAGCTGTAATAGCCGAAGGCATTCCACTGGATTAGTATGTACATTTTGAAAAATATATTATTAAAATATATTTGTGTATATATATATATATATATATATATAAATAAACAACCAACAAAAGTGAACATACAAATATGCACACATAAAGCTACAATAAATAGTAGTAAATACATTCATTCACACCCACATCCATGTGAAGATGGGGTAAGATAAAATCTGATTTACGTGTCATCTGCCTCTATAAAGTGATCTCACCTGTAGCATGGTGGAGGAGGGAGCGGAGCAGCTCGACCTCCGTCTGCAGCTCAGCCAACCTGAAATGAACTGCCTGGTGGTAGAGGACAGGCTGCTTGAAGATCTTCCTCTGCCGTGTGTACTGGATGGTCTCCTGAATAATGTTGTCCATTGTGGTCAAGACTGCAGATGTTAAGATTGAGACAGAACAGGGATGTAGGTTTGTTTTCAACATCCTCACTGAATACAAACATCAAACATCACTCACAAGTGTTACTATTAAGTATTCTGGTTTGGATTGTATCACTTTTTCTGTGTCTGTTCTTTATGTCCAATTCTTAATATGAAGTATCAAAGTCAGAGAGAGTAACATTATTACAGATTCAGTATAGTTTTACTTCTAGGAAATTCTTTCTTGTAAGGTCTTCCTAAGAAAATATTGGCTAATGCTTATTAATCCAAAATAAAAATGAATGGCTTTTACTGGAAAATTTAAATAAAAATGAAATTGCGTCTTGGGTATTATTTCCTTTTCTGTTTCACAATCCAAAGATTAGGGAGTTGAGGTCACATAGTTGTGACTATGGTCAAAGTTTCAGTGAAAGCTGTGGGAGATAAATGAAATGTAGTAAGGATGAAAGTGAAAGTTAAAGTGAAAAGGTGAAGAAAACTATGAAAGAAGACATCTGATGACCGGATATGGCCTAGGGAAGAGAAAAAGCAAAGAGAAGAGGGAAAGATGAAGATGAGTATGTAAAGCTCACTCACTATTGGCCACTGCCCAAAGCCTCTCTTCCTGGAACTGAAGCATCTGGTATGTGAAGCCCATGCCTTCCTGGCCAATGATGTTCTTGCAGGGTACATGGACGTCATCAAAAAACACTTCAGCTGTGTCGGATGACCACATACCAAGTTTATCAATCTTTCGTGCGATGTGTACTCCTGTAGTGGGGAAGACGGGAAATAAAACAAATACCATAATAATAACTGTGCTGTTAATAAAATATATAGATTAGATACAGAAAGAATGTTTACGGTTATAGGTTTAGGGTTATACTATACTGTAATTTTAATTTTCTTCTAAAACTTTTTGGATCCTGATCCTACCTGGCAGGTTCATGGGCAAACAGATGAGAGATTTGTTCCTGTGCGGGGGTCCGTCGCTGGTGTTGGCGAGGAGACACATCCAGTCAGCCTGGGTACCATTAGTGGTCCACATCTTTCCCCCGTTGATCACATATTCATCCCCTTTCCTCACTGCCTTGGTCATAATACCTGAATGAACATGTGATCGAGTGTGTAAATGGATGGTGAGATAGCAGCTATACTTAGGAAGGTGAGTGTGTAGATAGAAGATTAAATAAAACTTGTGTTTTACTCAAGGTGAAAAAAAAAACACAATACATACCACATACACAAACTAATCCATAAAACCCCCCCCGCTAAAAATCAGTGAAATCTGATGACAGTGAGAGACATGACCATATCAGGAGCAATCTGATTTTATAACTGTTATATTTCTGGCTACTCAATACATTTTCGCAGCATTAGTAAAAATCTTATTCAAAATGGTCCTTCAGAGGAAAAGGGAAATTATACAATAATAAGTGAATAGAATACTTGAGACATCAGAGCCTGCTCCGACTTCACTAACTCCAAGACAGGCCACTTTGTCCCCCATGATGGAAGGAAGGAGGAACTCTTTCTTTAGCTCAGCTGAACCAAACCTGCGCAAACACACACACACAGAATTGCAAAAAAATATTGTTTACTACTTACTCTTAGACACTGTGGTGAATCCAAGAATATTTTTTTTTCTTTACTGTAACCTAATATCAACTATAATACTTTTAATATCTAATGTGAACATGATTGGCAGGTAACTCTTTACTAAAAGTTGTGTGAAACTGCACTATGTAACTGTAGCAAGACAGAGCAATGTGTGCTTTAAAACAACCCTGCTGTGTTTGAGGCAATTACATTTCCAGTGGGACAGAGGGAGGTCTCTTCCTGAAAACTCCCAACATTATCCCCTTTTTTTCTGCTCTTTCAGTACTTGGACTTTGTTGCAGGCTACTGTAGATCCCCTAATTAAACTCCTGGGACTGTAAGTGTCTGTTTCACTGAAATCTGTCTTGTGTCACCAGCAGCTGTTTCATAGCAAGAGAATATGACAAGCCAAGGCCTACATGGGTGGGAAAAAAAATGCCAAATATATTAATACATATACTGTCTTGGGAGTGTATCCCTTTTGATAAAAGGGATATGCAACAGGCTGTATTTTCTAGCATAACAGTAATAAAACCACTGAAATGCATATTAAACACCACAGTAAAAGACCAAAAAAGATTTTACTGTTAAGTTTATTTAACAAGATCTTACTTGATACTCTCTTTCTTAGTGTTGAGATGTACTGACACATTAAGGGTTGATCTTCTTGACTTGTTACAATCAAAAACTTTACGTGCATATCTAAAACTTGCATATACTGCATTAAAAAGTGATTGACACGATCTTTAGTTTGTGCAGCGGTGTACTTAAGTTTTAATTGTTTATAAAACTCTGCAGACAGAACGCTGGCAAAGGAGCATCTCAGCTGAGCAGATGGTGCTGGAGAGTCTGTTAATTATCGATTCATTGTTCCACTGTAAAATCCTCTGCCTCCAGTATATATCTTTGTCACAGCTTTTAAATAGCCACATTTGAGGGATCATTGCAAAAATGTGTACATTTGGGTAAAAATAAACATGGATATGGATTTGGTATGTATAGAATGATCTTAGGCCTTAATGGACTTAATATATGAATTTCTTTTTTACTAGAATATACTTATGACATTATTGCCTGACTCACTGGCTTGTTGTTGTCCTTACGATAATTGTACCTGGCCAGTGCAGGAGTAGTCATGTCAGTCTGTACACCGATGGCCATAGGGATTCCTCCACAGCGGATGTTGCCCAGCTCCTCTGAAACTGCCACGCTGTAGCTGAAGTCAAGTCCCAAGCCACCATACTCTGCAAAAGACAAGACACCTTCAACCAAAGCTGAACGTTTACTTTAAACTTTGCAGATTTGTGTACAAACTTTTAGAGAGTTATTTTGGATAAATGGACTCCATCACTACATGCGTCACCTTAAACTAGACTTGCACACAGTTTCTGTCTCCCTTACATCTTTTCCTGTTATCTCTGTCATAAAATCACTACACACATGCACACACGCACGCACGCGTATGGCACACTAATACATACATAATATTCTGAACTGATCTGTTGGCACCAGAGCATGCACTCACATTAATTACAGGATGTTATCATTAATTGCGTTGTGTGTAATTATGTGTAAAAAGCCCTGTTGGGAGAACAGCAGCAGTCTGCAGGTAAAGGTCACTGTCATCTCATATGCTCTACTCACTATATAAAACTTGATTTTGATCCTTTAAACAATCCATTTGCGGGAAAAGTCAAAAACTGATGTCCTTAATGGAGTTGAACTGTGTATTATAAACCAAGTTAGAAACACCACTTTCTGTCAGCTATCCTCATGAAGAGCCATCTCGTCACCTTTCTTTTCTTTTGTCTTTCATCATCAGTTACAGCATCCATTGTGAAATGAACAGCCTGGTTTTTATACTAATATACTTAATACTAAAGGCCAGTTTTCTGCCCGCTATTAGCCAGCTAATGTACCTACTTCGTGATGCATTTCTCTCAAGTTATTTGTGATAAATATACACAAATCCAAATCTTGTCAAAATGAAACCATGTGAAATCAATGGCCTCATCATAATGTGTTGGTCTAGCAAATGTAATCTGACAGCAATTAATTTAGAACAAATGTGATCGTGATAATAATGTCCAGTCAGACAAAAGTTTTCAATGACTAAAAGCAACATGCCTATATACTAGCACTGAATGACAATGAATAAATATGAGCCACACGGAAGGCACCATCAGGCGGACTGACAGAGAGAGACGGAGTGAAAGAAAGAGAGCAAAATAAATGGGGACACAAAAATGGGTGAAATATAGTGGGAAAAGCAAACAAGGGAGTGAAGAAAGCCAAAAATAAGAGGAAACAGGTGCAGCTGTGCAGCGATACTGCGCACCGGAAACCCTGTGGTGAATGATGTGGACGAAGGGAAGCACTGAGGTTTATCCCATACTAAACAAAACAGCAGGCTGTCTAGTTGAACAAGCAAGCAGAAGAAAAACAAACACAATACTGTCACATATGTCAATCCCATTCCTATAGGCATATGTTTCTTCTGAACAGCAGATGTTCCTCTGCATAGGTTCTTATCGGCTGGAGCTCCATATGAAACAAGAGAATTTAAAGGTGCAGCACAAGCAGACATCAGCAACAATGGTCTATTCTATTGCCTTTCCTGTATTGAATGTGCACAGCAATATAAGTGAGCGGACGATAAACATGGAAAAGAGGGCCAATGAATCACTGTTATAAACTCACCTCTAAGACAAGCCTGTAATATTACTACAGTAGACACCGACGTAACTGCACTAGAATTTAACATCCACTGCATCCATCTCCATTACAGTGTAATGCAATATTACTAGTCACTGTTTAAGTAATATTTCTGAATAAACTAGCCACTGAAATTATGAGAGAGGAAACAGCTTGGAGCCATGTTCTGCTCGAGGTTCCTTCCTTGCCGCCGTAGCGAAGTCATGGGGGAATTGTTTGGTCTCTGTAAATTAAAGAGTACAGTCTAGACATGCTCTATGTGTAAAGTGTCAGGAGACACATTTTGTTGTAATTTGACATTATATATATAAAAATGACTTGACTTGGATGCACAAGTCTCTTTAAGAGATGATTCATCTAAACATAACTATAATATATATATATATATTGAGTTAAAGGGGAAACTGTGCAGGCTTTCTATCTGTCAGGCAGGGCACAAGGTCATTGTCATGGTGTGCACTGCAGATATCTCGTGGTAAGAGCAAAGGAAAACAGGCAGAGAGCCAAGGGTCATCCCTGCCTTTTCCCTCAACATGGCTGCCTTGGGAAAACTTCCTGTTCTCATGTTTTGTAAAAGTCTCTTCCTCATACATGGAAAAATAGTGGAAAATGCGTGTTCAGTGTTCTTGTTTACATATTAAATAAGAGGACAATGTGTGGTTCCTGAAGTTGTAAATAGGTACATTTGCTTTGTTTGCCATTTTGAACATACAGCCATTTAAAATTGAAACCCTGCCCTTTATCTATTGGCACTAGCAGTGCTTCATTTCATTGTTGCCCACAGAGGGCTGCTTCTCTGTGCAGTTTATCCCTACAATGTATTTTCTACAACGGTGTCTATATCTTGAAACAAAGCAGAAGATTTTGGATAATTCAAAATATAAATTTATTGTGGTTGTGACTAGACTGCTACTCGATCACATGCTGTAAGACTGTATTATATGAGTTTTTTTTAGCAGTGTCTTGAGTTTACCAAACACTGAGCAGGACATCATAGCAGGTAATCTACCACCTGATTATACAGCGTGTCTTCACTCCGTCTTCCCCTGGGCCGCTCCTCCTCTCTAATCCTGTCACCTAAAGCTTAAGGCTTGTGCACTCAGCACATTTTAATTTGCTTGTGTCCCCACCTTCTTCTCTGACCTACAGACCTGTGGTAGGTCAGAGAAGAAGGTTTGTTGTTTTTTTCCAACATCAAAATGCACCTTTTTACATTTTTAATGTTATGAAGGCAATACTGAGAAGTGGCAAATCAGTAGATATCAGTAATTTATTGTGGAAATTTCCAGATTTCACACACGCAACCACAAATATTTCAAGTAATATTATTTCTCACCCTCTTCCACCGCAGCAGTGACACAGCTGGGTACACATCTGGAAATAAGATATAGTGTAGCAGACAGCTGTTGTGGGATGTTGCTGTGATACAACCCTACATCATTACACTGGGAACATTTCTAGACCTGACCAACTTTAATATATGGCTGTCAAACAGAAAGAAAATAAATCGAACCTGAACTCAGCTGTAAAAAACAAATAAAGATGTGCCAAATGCTCCTTGAATTAGAGACGATTAAAATGCACAAAGAGTGAAGGATTTCCCAGTTTTCACTGCTGCAGGATTCATTTTAGTCCACCTATAGTAGCTTATGTTTAGGCAAACAATATCCACAAAGTTAAAATGTTATTCATTGTCTAATTGGATTAAAGATGCTACCACTTATCTTGAGAGTCTTTGCAATAGCAACAGAAACAGCATGTCCAAACAACATATAGCCCAGATGATTAGTCAGTATTTATATTTGTATGAATTACCCACTGAAATTCCCAAGAAGACAAATGGACTTAAATCTGTGTCACAAAATGCTCTCTCACGCTTTCAGAGGTATTTTCATGTAATGGATACACTTTCTGCAAACATCTTCAGGCTTTTAACTGCTATTTCATGCTCATTACCTGTCATTACATTTAAAGCAAATGTAAAAAAGCAGGTAAAAAGATTCAAATCTGGTAGGTTTTTTAGCAGTTTGCTCAGAGATATTGTTACATTAACTCACCCAAATTTTTAAGGTATTTAATAGTTAAAATGAAAGTTGTCTAAGGCTTAATCAGGCAAAAGGCTTTTGTTTCCAACAGCAAGAAAGGTGCTCTGAGCCTGGCACCTCGATGTTATGGTTATCATCATTTCCTGGCAAGATTATTATCTCCTCGGATAATTTCAAAGAAAACAAGCCTCCTTCCAAATACAAAGGCTTCTGGATCTTTAAATCAGACATTTTTTCCTATCGCTCTGCTTCAGATAATACACATAAAACCCAACTTAATTAATTAAACTCTTTTATTTTTTAGAAGGTGTTGTCTCTGGTTAAAATATAATAATCACTTAAATTTAGGCAATCCTAAATTCCTCCTCGGAGTTACAGTTGTTTGAACATATCCCAGCATGCACTGCTAATGCATTATAGATCTAATAAAGACATAAGTGGGCAAACAAACACACCAGCTCTTATTCCTATTGGCAATTTCATGCCACGACAACAGGAGAGGGAAACGGACTCTTGTTGATGATTGTTGTGAGGAATTATTGACTGATCATCCAAAAGCTTCTGCTGCACCTCGTGTATGTTCAGCACAAATAAATGTTGTACTTTTATATGCTTGTGAATACGAACCTCTGATAAGAACAAATAAACTGAAACATCTTACCAACTGGTTTGTTGACACCTAGAAAGCCAGCACTTCCTAAGATCTTAAAGATTTTATGGGCTGGAAACTTCCCTTCTGCTTCCCACTGATCCACATATGGATTGATCTCCTGGTTGATGATCTATAGCACAAACACAAAGAGAGAGATGCAATATCTTTACATGTGTTTGTGTGTATGTATGAATTTCCCAATGTGCATGATAACATTTTTATCATTTCTTCTTGAAGAAATTTTAATCATAAATGTGCATTTTTGCATGTTTCTGTGTGAAAATGCACTGATTTGTTTTTTTTTGTAACCCCAGTATGATCCCAACAACAAATGACAGCCCTGCTATTCAATCTCTAGCAAAGACCAAAATGATGTACATTACAAGAGGAAAAATGTATACAATAATTGTTACACATACATGTATTTCCTGTTTTGTGGTGCACATCTCTACTCTATGTAATCTATCTCTAACAGAGCCAGATAAGGTATTACATCAGGCTGTAAAAATGCATTACATGGTGAATCTAAAATGATGAATACAGTGACAGCATGCACGGCATGCTATTTCCTATATCAGTCCCCTACTGATAACCAAAGCCTGGCTGGTTACGTACAATATTACAAGCTGCAGGCTTATGAAACAATGACATGGATTTGGCCTCAACCCAATATTAGTCATTTTAGAGCAGAACATTGTGCTAGAAAACACCACCATATCTGAATTCAGTGATGATGTTACGCTATAGATGTTGATAACCAATATTGTGTTGATATTATTTTACTTCAATCATGTGTAAGCTAATATTATAGTGACTGTGTAGTTACCCACACATTTGTATTCTTGGAAGGGTAGATAAAGCTCTGAAGTAATATTTAAACATCATAGAAATGTAAGACTCAGTACTGATAGCCACACCAATGACATTCCTTTAGGTTTAGCAGCCACTCCATCTAAGCAAAAAAATAATTAAAATTAAGGAATGGTTTCCACTTCCAGTGTATAGGACATAGGATGACATTACTTGCCTGATATCTAATTTTAATAACAGGCTAATATATGCAAATGTACCAGCTTCATGCTAATTTATACCAGAAATAAATAAAACCATTGATTCAAAGGCAAGGAACAAATGGAATTTAGTCTATTTTTAATGCATTTTACATAGTATTCTTCAACTTCTTTTGTTCCGTCTCTTGAATCCAATTTCAAGCAGCATTGTACTTTATCAGTGTCTATCACTAGTGGCTGGTTTTGTGAGTCATGAACAAAAAGTCCACGGGGACTAAAGAGTGGCTTACAGCCTGGTTTTGGAATGAGTGAACCTCATTTTGAAAACCTGGAAGTGGTCTACAGCTGGAGAAGCACTTATAAATGACCAATTTCTTGAGACACTCATACAGTGCTATTGTTGTAGGACTTGAAGCAATTCTATCTGGCAGAGCGGGTTGGACAACAGGAAGTTTGAATAGACGGCGCATAAACAATAGTTTCTGCAATATGATGTTGGTATAGAGCACCATGCCATTTGAAACAAGTCAAACAAATAAAAAATATATATAAAATAAAAACTTGTGTACTATGACTTTCTTTGTCTGTTTTGTAAAATGTCTCCATTCAAGCAGTCAAGCACTTGTCTTGCCAAAATCTCATACACAATCATAACTGGTTTTGAAATGTGTTGGCATTGGTGTTATTGATTTTTCATGCACACACATTTTAAATGGTCTATATCGTCCACGCAACCCTGACGATCTGCTCCATAAATGTGTTTTTCTGTTCAGGACAATAAGCTCTCAATGGTAGGTAAAGTCAATAAAAAGCAACACATTAAGCCTCAGGTAGTGGCATTAGTTAAATGAGTCATGTGTATTAGTGTGGATTATGAAATACAAACCCTTCTTTTTCATTCTTTAATTAAATCGCTTTGGTTAAATCTATGCTTGAGCATGAAAGCACTGACCTAGCATTTAAACTATCATCAAAGCACTGAAGAAGAATTCAGCTTTGTTTTTTTTACAGGATTACAAGAAGTGATACACACTCTTTCTTTTGCCAAAACACACAAGTGCAAACCAGCCAATGATTCAACTACCCAAGAAAAATACTGTCTGAGAAACATCTGAGTACAAGGCAGAAAGCAAGGACATTGTCTTTTTACCACCCAGAACAGAAAACAGACACTACTTTTGACAGATGTATAGGACACATGCCTGGGCCTGAATCTGTGATAATCAGACTAACAGACCATGCAGGAAAAAAGCAGGTACTGGTCCCCTTTAACCAGCAATAAGCTCATTCAGTTCAGATCCTGAGGAGGGAAAGGGAGGGACCAGGAGTTGCTGGAAAAGGGAAACATAGAGGTCATCAGGGAATGATCTCACATCTTTACACAAGGTTTATTGTGAACTATTTTGCATTGCATACCAGGACAATTTCACATCACCAAACTGACATACTGTTTTTCTGTGTAAATTCCATTTTTGCCGAACTACAACCAGTATGTGGCTTTCAGCATTAGGATGTGTACCAGCGTTCAGATGTCATAATAGCTATAAACTAGCATAAACTGTAAGAGGCATAAAATGCAAAGAATTATAGCACAGTGATGCTCTGTAACATCTTTGATGTATCTGCTGACATTTCCTTTACAGTGTTGGTGGAAATCCCAGACAGTAACTAAGGAAGGCTGCACATGTGAAGCCTTTTCCTAAAAAGTGCTGATCAGCTACTGACTTCCAAACACACCAGCCTTGGACGAGTTGGTAGTTTGCACACACGGGAATCTCTGGAAGTCATTTTTCCTGTCTTTAAATGAGCACATGAATGTAACACACTATGCCCTCCCCACACACTAACAGTAAATTTGTAGTGGAAACATTGACACTATGAACGTCTGACCCTGAACAGTCACTGAAGGATTTCCTATAACCCTATTTGTATACCATCTTTAAACACTAATTATCCTACAGTGAATTCTTTAAATAAACCATAGTTCCCTTTCCTGCACTAACAATATATTGTTCTGAATTTCCTTTTTAACTTTTTCATCCTTCCCATTATTCCCAGTGCTAGTTTATTTTAAACCCCCGGCTATTCTTTGAAGGTTTAGTCACACAACAAGCTTCTGTTCATTTACCGCAACATCTTTGCTCCTTGGCTTAAATTAGGCTCTTGTTGTTATTTTTGCTCTGTCTCCAATGTCTGTCTAGTAATATCCAAAATTAATCAGTCAGATTGCTAATGCTTGCTTTGATTTTCTACTACCATAATTGGCAGCTTCTGATCTTAAGCATTTCTAAAATAAAACCTCTGCATGTCATAAATTGTTGCTGCTTGACCAGATCATATATCTCCATTATCCAGTATGTGCTTAGCCACTGGCTTGATTTATCTCAATGCTATCTTTTAGCTTAGCACTAGTATTTTTTTTTTTTTTACAAATAGCAACTAATTAGCAACCCCTCTGGTATCAGAAACTTTCCACACATACCCCTTGACTTGTCTTACTAAAACAAAACAAAAATCAATGTAGCGTGTCAGAGTGCAGACAAGTCTACAGGGTCATATCAGTCACACAATGAATCCTGGCATGCTGTACAACAGATGATGAACATCTGAAATGACAAATGTAACTATATTCTTAGATCATTTTAGTGGAAGAGCAGAGATACTGGAAATGTTAGCAAGAAGAGTGTTGTCATTAATCAAAAGAGATGTGGGAGTGTAGTGTGTTTGATAATTTAAACCAGTGTAGCCTCAAGTGGACCTGGCGCTTTGCCTTACTATCTATTATTCACCTTCTAGTGACCTACGAACACAGTGAGGGTGCAGATAGATATATTAAACACCCCCTTTACAAATATTATAGTACAGCCAGAACAATGTTCAGCTCAAAATGTGTTTTTATGGCTGAAGCTGAAGACATAATGGAGCAGCAAGAGCCAACAACACAGTTCACTTGAGGGGAACTATATTACAACAAGCTAGCACAGTGACCTCTCACCCACTTTGAATTTACTGCCCCTGGCTGCTTCTTACTGTTACATAAAGCGGAGTGATATTGCGTCTTTATGTTGGCATACAATATACAACCGTCAATTGATAAACAAAGATTTGTTTTCAGGGTAACGTCAAAGCTTGGAGACTGTTAGCTAATGTTAGCAGTCCTGCATACCTTTCTGAGGGACTCCTTTAATGCAAAATGCTCTTGTGTGTAGATTAAATGGTCGCCCGCAGTCTCTGAGGCACTGGCAGTTACAGGTTTAGATGACACATTGTCAGACAACGAACGGACACCAACAAATGAGGTAAATTTGGAAAAATTACGGCTGTTGATTAGCAGGTTTAGCCGTTGAGTTCCTTCACGCAGCGCCATATTTGTTTGACAGCAGTGAGTATGCGCATGCGCCGAGGGGGCTCGCTACTGCTGGACAAAACATTTACTCGGGTGGAAAATTTAATGCTGGTAATGTTTGACTCACAGTCTCTCGTCATTTAGGGAAATCATCAAACATCATCACACAACAAATAGAAAATAGGTAACCTTGTAGTTTTCAGAAAACCTTCCACCACTACATTTGCACAAGATAGATCTCTGCTGTTGCAGAGTAGGGAAGGAGGGGAGGCATATTTTCTGGTGACAATGGTTGAATTGTGTAAATCATATTATATTTTCATTACTTGTCCAATAAAGCTGATTCTGATTATAATGTATAATTTGCCACAGCTAAGTTTCAGGAGTGTGCTAAAAATACCAAAATAACTTCCAGACACACTGATATGGTCCTTTACATTTGGTATCTACCATGATGTGTGCTACAACATGATAATGATGTCATAAGGAGAAAGATAAAAAAAATTTGTAAGCTATAGATTTATGGAATATGTTATGAAGATACATCTTTCTTATCGGCCCTGTTATGAAACCTTCCCACGGTGAATGATGGAGACAGTCACATTGGACAAACAACACATTGGCCCATTTATTCAGACTATAGACATCACATATAAGAGAGAAGCATTACATAAACATTGCCAAAGACAATTCTTTCCGATTGCATCATTTCAAAAAAAATGGCCAGAAGATGGGGAATCGTTGATATGGCCTATAGCTTGTGAAGTTTTAGAAATGTATTCTTTATTATGTCCTTCTAGTCTTGTCTGCAAATCCGTTTTACGAGGGGAGGGAGAATGTCCTTGGTTGCTAATCTGAGATGTGAAAAGCTCCTCAGGTCCAGTCTAGCAGATGACACAGCCACCTTTCTCTTTGAAGGGGTTCTTCTCCTCTGGAATGCCTTTAACAAGGATGTCCTCCTCCTCTCCAGCCTGAATGTACTCCTTGATCTCCTCACAGCATTTAGATGTCTAAAGTGAGCAGGTAAAGGTATTGAAATAGTGTTAATATGGTAATTTCTTTATCTTAAAAAACAAAACAAAAACTGAGGCACTGGCATATTCATCAATGTAGTTAACTTACCAACCACCTTTCAAGTTTCACTTCATTTTTAAGTTGTGTTACTTCCATTACAGCCTTGTCCTTGTCCGTCAACTCTTCTACGTTTATGATCGGCATTCTCTATAAAAAAAAACATATGTATGTTAAGAATGTTTTGCAAAATATGAATGTCTATGTGACAGATAAAAGCATCCTGAATGTTTTTTCCTGACCATTTTCTTTAAACGTAATTAAATGAATATAAAGGTACTCACGAATGCTTACAGGGAGCAGTCCTTCACCCCTGAAATCCTGTTGAAGAATCCCTCTCCTCTCCCTCAGTCTGGGTTATAAAGTAATCTGCATAAACAATCCTAATCCTCTAATCTTATTAAAACAAGGCTCCACTGTATGATTATCTCAGTATGTTAAGTATGCTATCAAAAGAGAGGGTGACTCTCACAGGTGTCTTTTTGGTTTTTTTGAAATATATGTAAAAAAAAAAAAAACAACACATCTGTATTTACATTAAATTGATATTTTGTGCTATTCTGACGCAGTTTTTTCATTACATATATGGGTTAAGGGGTGGTACCTCATGTTTCAGGTCGCTTTGATAAGAGGCTAATCTGTATTTATCCTCCCCCCCTGTCACGGTGGAGATGCATCATTGTCCTGAACATTTCTAACCCTGTAAAGGCAACCTTCACTTTACTGTAATAACTGGGTTAAATCCTGCATATGGATCAATATAGGAATAGGGAACTCAGACCTAAGATCCACTTGGTTGTGTATGTTGTCTATAGTGGTCAGTGGTCAGCTGTTTTCAGGTTTAAGAACTGGGGATCTTGAACCTTGTTTAGTGGCGCTAAAGACATTATTGTTTCCTTGAAAGAATGTCAGAGGCGATTATTAAAAGATGACAAAGACCAAAAGGTGGCGGTGACTGTGCTTTCAGGTATTGAGGTGTGAAAAATGGGTGAAAGTGTGTGTGTGTGTGTGTGTGTAGTCAGATCCAGTCAAACAGGTATGTAATGGAAATATGGATCAGACATATAAAACCTGTAAGCTCATCATCGTGATTGACATCATCGTCAGTGGCCAGTGACAAAGTTTCACACTTTTAAAAAACTGAATTCAAGTGTAAGGTCTTAGTCACTAGAATGACAATGATGTTACAACATAAAACGGTCACTCTCTGATTTATGAATTAATCGCTATACACATCTAGTGCAACTGTAAATGCAAATGAGTCATTACAATATCCGCCTCCTAAATTCCTTTGGGAAACACTCCGCTGATAAAAACAGGCGCTGGCTGGGATGGCCGGGAGAGCAGAGAAACACTGAGTTGGAGCACAACGTTGTTTATAATGGAGTTTTGCATATTTACGACATTTGCACTTCTTTCCTCGTTTTACAACGTCTTGGCGTTGCCACCGAAAGGTAATGAAATAAGAGAAAACCTAAAGTGTTTTTTTGCTTCTCTTTAAACTTTTTTTCCACTGTTGGCCGTGTTTTGAGTTTTGAGCGTAAAACATGTTGGCATGTCGCCACCCGGTTTGGCGGAAGCTTCGGAGTAAGGCGCACTGGCGCAGCACTACTTCAAGCTTTATTACTTTAATGTTATATTGGCCTCTTTTTTTTGCGGTTTCGTGTTTCAATAACAATATCTTTGCTGCTTTTCAGACGTGTGTCTCCTTCAAGTGGACGAGGGGCCGTGCAGAGCTGACATAGAGCGCTATTACTACAACACTATCACCCAGAAGTGTGAGGTTTTCTACTATGGAGGGTGCCAAGGAAATGCCAATAACTTCAGAAGTTATCAGGAATGCCACAAGACGTGTTTTAGAATCCCAAGTAGGTTCACAATGTGATGCATTGACATACAGTTGAGATGATGGTGACCTTTCCAACTTCTGAAGGTCCCTGAAAGTGCAGTTTAATGAGTAGTGTGGTATGTGATGTTTGAAAATGTACAGTGAAAACTAAGACATTCATAATTGCATTTATTTAATTCTAGGCCAGTTTAGGTTTTTACTTATTGTGGGAAAGGTGCACCTCATTATTACTAATTAACCACATTATTACTATTTCCTAACCTAAAAACATGTCATTCTTTTCACCAGAGATTCCTCAAATCTGTAGATTTCCTAAAGAGGAAGGACCCTGCCGTGCCCTCTTCAGCCGCTACTTCTTCAACATGACCACCATGCAGTGTGAGCCCTTTTCTTACGGCGGCTGCCAGGGGAATTCAAATCGCTTCCAAGATCTCACCTCCTGCATGGAGTACTGCAGTCCACGAAAAAGTCAGTAAAAAAGTATTTAAGGTTAACTTACTGACGTTGTACTGTAGTTACTAGATTTAACTGAGAGAAGAGATGTGAGGTAGTTTGGAAGCTTCAACAGTAGAGCTTCATAGATGAATAACATGAGATGGCTATTTCTTCCTGACAATAAGGAAGTCCATCCAACTGTGTGACACAATGATGAGTACGAAATTAGTCATATGTGATAAAGCGTAATGAACTTTGATACACAGGGTTGAACTGCTCGAGTGTTGATGGCGCAGCATGGCAATACAGAATATTAATATAAGGCAAAGGACAGACATGAAGGTTGAATTACCATAAAAGTGATGATTTGATTCCAGCTCTGAATTACTTATAACCTTTTCAGATGAAAAATAATGCAACACTTTTATATGTCATAAATAGTTACCAAAAATAAAAAATAAATAGAAAAAGCAATCAAAAATGTAAGAAATTGTCCCCCTTTGTTTTTGTGTATTCTACAGCTGTTCCTGTGCTCTGCCTGGATCCTCTCGACAAAGGGAAATGTTCAGCCTCCATACCGCGCTATTACTACAACACAGCCAGCAAGATGTGCGAGGAGTTTGTTTACTCTGGCTGCGGAGGGAGCAGCAACAACTTTGTCTCACGGCAGAGCTGCATGAATGTGTGTGTTAAAGGTGTGTGAGTGGGGAAAGGATGTGGTGAAAGTTTCCACCCAGCAGCCAGTAACAGAAGATGATAATTGTGGGAGTATTAGCAGAATTCGTATTTCAATAACTGCAGTGTTTGGATTCCAACTCAGGTCTACAGTAAAGTCAGAGGGGACTTGGGAGGAACTCAAATAATGCACACACCAGGTTTAAAAATGCTTTTTAAAAAGGCATCTGAATAAACACCATTAACATACACACAGGGGTGATGTTCTCCGTACCATTTATGCACTATAGCTAATGTTATAACTGAAGGAAAACCTGGGAAAATCTAACACTGTAACTGGGAAAATTTTTTATAAGTTGTATCATCAACAGACACCATTCAAAGTCTTAAATACTAATCAGCTGTTATGCACTTTCTGTTCCAGGAGGGAAAAATCACATTGGCAAAGGAAAAGGTCGTCGCATGAGACGATATAGAAATAATCACATCACTTTTTTTCAAGCATAGACGTCTGAGGCTTTCTCAGGGATTCTCACTTGGACGAGCACACGGTGGAAGCTAAACATTTATTAAACTGTCTTCGTTTGTGCCAAAATATCAACCTTTGTTGCTAATTTCTCTGAAAGAGATTCTAAAGGAACACACACACTTTATGAGCAATTCTTCAAATGTGATTATACTCTTTGCTGTTGATGGTGTATATTACTACTGCACTAGTGTTCCAAATTGTGTATTTTTTTATACTGTATGTATGTAATGTATGTTTTTTTAAGTAACATATTATTATGGTAAACATTTTTGATAGAATATATAGAATTGTGCGATGTATTCTGCAATGTTTTGTACTTACATGCTGCTATTTTAAGGATATGACAATATTGTGTCGTGTTTGAATAACTCAAAATCACATGAAGATTAACCTTCAAGAGTGTCTTTATTACTTTTACATAAGCGTTACACTGCAGACAAAAAACAGGCTAGGCTGGTTTCTGCACTTTCTCTCAGTCACTTTCACTTTATCTCTAGGCCTCTTCCATTCTCTGCTAATGCGGCTGTCTTTTCTCCTTATCTGGTAATACTTTGCAAGGCACTCATGCCTATCTTGGTTGCCACAGCTAAAGCTTTGAATCAGGGAGGAAGCAATCATGGAGCCTCCAATGCTGCTGCGGAAAGTTCATTAGAGCAACGCTACATGTTTAGAGGAGAGGAAGCCGCGTGTTTGCAAAATGTGACTCATGAGCTTCCAGCAGTATTGTCTGTTAATTATAATGAAGTAAAGTTGCAATTGACACAATTGGGCAAACCATCCATGCACGAATGCAATGTGTGTTAATGTACGTAAGACATTTTTTCACCAAATCAATTTTTGCAAAGTGTTTTCTTTTTTAAAACTGTCTCATATTTACCACTTGTGAAATCAGATTTTACTGTAACCCTGTTAAGGGAAGGAAGCTGTTAATTCTCCTGACTGTCCTAAATCTTCACTTTGTTCCATCTCCTATAATAAAGTAGTCAAGGCACCGTGTGATTTTTCAGATAATAAATATTTATGGACAATATCAAATCAAACTTCTCACTTCTCACTTGGCTATAAATAGTAATAAAAGGTAATACACCTGGCTTCGCCCTATGCTATTAAGAGCCAAAGCTAAATCATCTATTATATAGCAATATGAGATAGGATGTCATCCTAACCGTCTGCATGCAGCTTCTCAAAAGCAACATAATCTTGAAATCATCACTTGCACAGGTGCTTTGGGGATCTGAGATTAAGATTACTTTGACTTCCTGCCCTTTGAGGTAAACCTTTCTTTTCTATATGTCTCATCCAGTATAGGTCAGTGGTCATTGTGACTTTTCTAAAGCTGCATTCACTCTAATAATGACTAAAATTCAAAGACATTTTGTTGAGTTTGAGTTTAATTACACCTTGCAACCAACTGCAACAACACACAGTATTCTTATAGTCTATTTTAATCACCAAATGTTTGAGATGACACAAACGGACTCAGTGGTTGACTTTTAATTATAACAAAGCTCCTAATGCACATAATATACTGATTACAAAAGATTCAGATTCAGAGGGTTTGCGATGAATTGATTCTCTTTGGCTTATTTATTTTATCTGCAGTACATTAAGCAGTTGAAGCAATTTTGTCCTCATTCTCAATAGTGATTAATAGACGTTCACACTTAAACATGGTTTGCAACAAGAATAATTCCACATGTACCTCGAACCATTTGTCAAACACTAATATTGTGAATTTAAATTTAACATCAAATTACTATACTGACTGTACATATGTACTGTATACTGCAGTTGAGTAATATTTTTGAATTCAGTGTCAAATGCTACATTCATAGTGTGCTAATTTAACATGTAACATAATACTAAATGAATATATCGAGGATGTTTCAGCCTACTGTGAGTGTAGTTAAAGGAGAGTATCTTAGACGCCCCCTGGTGGAATTTTGAAATAACTAACAACCACAAGTAAACAAGTAGCAACTTTGATGGTTTTATTTTGGAGTGTAATATACTATGAATAAACTTAGGATTTTCATTTTTTTAAATTATTATTATTATTTTTTTTTGCAAATCCTAAAAGTGTAATAACTGTGAATTAAACTATTAAACTGCAGATGCAGCAGATTTTCCGGCCTCTTGTGGTTGCTGTATGCTTCAAGGCACCAAAGCAGCCTACAGCAAGCTGGTCAGGTGTTGACTCAGCAGCATTTCTTATACTACAATCTGTTTCTGTAGGCTGATCGTGGTTTTTTCTTTTTAACTGAACACTAAGGTGCTCTTGCTGCTTTGGCAGTATTAGAATATAAAAAAGGGGTGGAGATCCAGCTACAAGGTTTTCTAGTTTTGTTCTGTGTTTGTCACAGAACAAATTCATCTTGAATCACTTATGGTTAAAAGCCATAACTGAATATTTAAAAGACGAGAAAAATGAACTTTAGGCAGATAGAATACTATAATATAAAAAAATATATAATATAAAAGCCTCTGACAAATAAATATTGTCACGTGCTGTGTTTTCCCAAAGCCAAACAGGAAATTACATTTTAATTTGATATTATCAATAAACAAAACTTGTGTTGTCTCTTCTATAGATTAATGGGTCATTTTTATTATTTCCCATGTAAACCCCCCTCACTAATACACACAGGATGTGAATACTATGGTTTATAAATGTTGGTGTTGAATAGAAACAAACCACATTGAGTATAAAGACTCAATTCTATCCACTAAATCAAAGTAATATAAGTGTGTTGCTGGACTTGCTGACACAAATTGAGCTCTGGCCACAGAAGTAACATGGGGCTTTCAAATTGAAGTGAATTTTTATTTTAGTGGATACCATTTCTCGACTGTCAGCGTTTGGTCTGTTTAAACTGTAGACCAAACATGTCAGGAGACTTCTGGCTTCTGGGCAGCTTTCCCTGCCACGGCAAGGCATCAGACTTTCCCCAACATCCATCACTCTCTGCTGGGTAGAGTGGAACATCTCTCCCCTCACACAAATAAGACTGATGTGTGTTTTGATGAAAAATGTAGGGCTGCTCTTTACTATGCATCTGGCTGTAGTATAATTAAACATGTCAAATCAACCCATGCTTCTGTTTCTGAGATGCATTCACAGGTACAGGTGAGAAATGCCAACAGAAAGAGATTCATTGGTCAACATGTGTGTTGCATGTGCAGACTCACTAATAGTCATTACACTTCTTCACCTGCACAACCCGCTCCCAAAGTCCTAATGTAATTTCACCCTTTCTTTGGCTCTTGTAGAAGACACGCGTTTGGGTAAATTCGTGGTTTTCTATCCTATTGTATAACAGTTAAAGTTAATTTGAACAAAACAGACGATTATGGTCTGTGGACAGTGGTCTTGGTCTGAGCTTTTGTTGTTGGAGAATAGAATCTCCTCTGCAGTAGATGACTCAGAGCTGTAAAATAAATCTACTGCGTTCACCCTCCCGCAAATGTGCCAGAATCCTTTTTCATCAAAGTTGGGAAGATTAAAAATGATTTGAGCAGAACGAAAAAAATAAATAAATAAATCAGATGCCAATTTTTCCTTGAGTCAAATGATTTTTCTTTTTTCCCCAAATAATTAAAAAGTGCTAAAAAAAAATAGAAACAAAAATAAAGATTTCAATCTGAGCTGGAGCCTCTTCACCTGTACGCTTCAATCACCACCTTCCCAGTGGTTAAAGACTTTAGATTGAGCTCCTGTTTAGCAGTTCTCTGTAGACCTGGCAGCTAAACACATTGGCACAATTGAATTTGCTGCTTAATAATGGCTTTTTCATATATATATATATTACGTTTAAGAAAGCTGACTCAACACATGCTCCCACAGGGGTGTTAAAGAGATGTATTGCAAATCCCCTGAATAAGCAGATCCCACACAAACCCAGCAGTGATGATATGAAGTGACACTTCTACTCACAGAATGAAGATTTTGGTTACCAGTAACTGTGAATATCGTAACACACCAGCCAGCAAGAGGTTTGATCTTTAATATTATTAGTAATTTGTCACTAAATCACAAATGAGCCCTCTTCACAGCAGACATTAACATTAACATGGCTCCATTCCAGTCAAGTGTCAGTAAGACATGACAGTGTGTCAGTGAGGCAACATGCACAAAAACCACAACCTTGAAACTAAGCAGCGAAATGGAATTCAGCCATCTTTAAGTTTATCTTTTACTTTTTTGGCTGTGACATGTCAAAATGTCCTCTGTGAACACGGCTGGGAGGCAGGAGACGTGTATTAGATTGCAATCGCACATGTTTAGTGATGTAGTATCAAATACGTGAATTTCCCCGTTGTGGGATAAATAAAGTAATTGAATTGAATTGAATTGAAAAGAATCACAGATGAGCTTTTAGCCAGTTAAACAATATTGTGAATGCAGGAGGAGAATTATGAATATGATCTCACTGCGATGACTTCATCTCCAAGCTTCAGTTATGCAACAATCAAAGGGAAGGTGGTGTTAAAAGATAGGATCAGATCAGATTTTTTTTCATCTTTATACAATACAATACTCTCATGAATTATACCGTACAAACAAACCTTCAACACCAAATCTGAACTTCTGAATCACCTTACCAAGTAAGGGTTTAACAGTGGAGATCCCTTCGCTGGTGACTAAAAACACGGTTGTTAGATTAGCTTTTAGTAAAAAGGTTGCTGAAAGATCACAAAAGCCACAAAAACAATATTGTGTGATAGTTTCCTCGAGTGGAATCCCTCCTGCTGGCCATAAAATGATTTTTTTATTGAGAATATAATTGTGTCAGTGCATTTAAGTTCATACAAAATATGTTTCAATAATCTTGTACATCTCGGTCTCTGCATAATATCAGCAGCAGGGAAACATTAAATTGATTATGTCATCTGTAGAGAGACATCCTAAAGCCGTTCCATAATAGAAAATGAAATGAAATTCTTGACAGCAACCGCAGCAATTTTACTGTGACACAGGCACACTTCCTGATTCACAGGTGGAAGCCTTAAATCATATACGTATATGAATATCACATACAGACACAATAAATTCATTACCCACTCATCTAATGACATGTTACTTCCAAGAGTTTGTAGATGGGGGATTTTTCTGTACAAAAGCTGTCATCATATATGCTTTCAGTCTCTCTTTTATTATGCATGATTAGCAGCAGCACACACCCTACTCTTTAACCTCCAGTGCTAACAATCATTCCAACCTCATCTGTTCAATATCCCCAAGACAAAATCATAATAATTACATTCCTTCATGCCAGGATATGATGCAGAGATGGCCTATTAAATTCATACTGTGCACCAACACTGCTAACACTGGCACCAAACTCACACTGCCTTCTCTCCTGCATGATTATCCTCCAGATTCACAACACAGCAAGTCTCTGCAAAACAGGCGTCTCTCCAGCTCCGTTTTCCTCATTAATCCACCTTCCATCATCACCACAACTAACCATAATCAGGGGATTCGGAGAAAAGGACTCGCTTTTTCATGGAAATGTCCTCTAACCACAATACCAGCTGCAGCATGAGATGGTAATAAAGTTGGGGTTCTGCCAAGAGGGATTTCTGATAAGACAATGACATTGCAAAATGATTTGTATCCAGTTGTGGATGGGGAATAATTGTGAAAAAAAATAAAAAAAAATAAAAAATCCTTTGAAGTAGAAAAAACAAGCACAAATCCGTCACTGACAACAAAAAAAATAATTGCTTCCTTTTCTTTAGATGACAATATATCATGCTGACAAGAAATCTGTCTGACTGGAAAGTCTCATACTTTGTGATAAATCATAATCATTTAGGGTTAATCTAATAAACTTATGTGTGCATGTCAAATGTAGCTGACAAGGGATGATGTTGTTTTCAGTGTCGGAAAATGACTAACATTCCCAAATAGATTGTGTTTGTCCACTCCTCTCTTTCTCCAGGGTGTCCTGTCTTTTAACGGCTTTCTGATAGTTTTGAAAGGCAGCACTGCTTGTTTTGCAGATCCTTCTGGCTTTAGAGATGACAGTCTCATCCTGTCTTTCACCGTTTTAATATGTCATAAATATGCAGCTACATGGCCGCCATTGTGTGTATTCTTGTGTGTGTATGTGTGTGTGTGTGTGTGTATATCTGTGTATGCATGTGCGTGATATGAAGTTAAATTTGTGACAAACACCTGCTTGTCAGTGTAAAGAAAAAGTCTCAGAACAAAAAGACATACAAACATATAGGAGACACTTCCTGTTATTTGACCTGTTATTTAAGATCATTGTTTCTGTTTTATATGCTAGCGGCCATCTAAATGCCAAGTTGGACTACCAAACATTAAATTACCACGCCTCAAATGAGGAAATCATCTGCTAGCTGTGTTCATCAGCTTAATAAAGGGATAAACAATATGCCTACTTGAAGCCTAAATAGGGTAGACGGTCTCTAATACTAAAACCAATGAGGATGATGATTGGATATTTGACTTCATCAGCAGTCACTCAGAAATCAACTTGGTTTATTCTCACTGTGTGAATACATACAAAGTCATTCACAATGTGAATAATTCTCATGCTTTATCACACAGTAATGATGATTATATGGAGGGAAAAGAGCAGCAACATAGGTCATATTAATAAGGCAGAGTTTGATGAGTCTGTTTAGGCCTACTCTCATTTCTCAGTTAATTATTTTCACATTTGACGAAGCCCTTTTTCCATCATGTCCACGGCTGACTGTAACACCACTAAATAAAAGTCTACTCGTCCACTCAAGAATGGGTTTTGCTTCTCGTTACTACACTCGGATGTTCGAGCTTCACTGTGCAGAACGATGTGTTTGCAGACTGTGACGAAATAAGGCTGTTTTCACGTTCATCTGCTGAAAATGGAAACTTGAAGCCTCCACTGTACATACAGCACAGCGTCAATGGACTTTTCAGTGAAGTAGGAGACATCTTGTGTCCAGTAATTAAACTTTGCAACTTTTTCAATGAAGGAGAAGAAGTAGATACAAATTAAATATTTTATACAAATTGAAAAATAAAATAAAATAAAAAAAACAACCATCAGCTGATGACACAGGTGGATGGGATCTTATAGGTTGCTTGCAGAGACAAGCATACAGCGTTTTACCTGATAATATCATCTTTGACTAATACTGTGTAAAAAAAACAAATAGGATATATTTGATGACAAGAGATTTATAAATAAAAAAATAAATAGATAATCCAATTTATTTTTCTCTATAACTCCTCTGTGAATAGGGGGATAAAAGAGATGCTACCGTATAGCTGTACACAGTATATAACGTCAGCAAGGTCATATTAAAGTCACTGTTGAGCAACCCAGATATATTGTTGTATGAACGTTATGATTTTCTCTTCATGGGGTTTGTTTTTAACACCAGTGTCCTAGAGGACAGACTGGCACGCTGTGTGGAGGAGTCGCCTCTCCTCTGCTGTGTGTGTCTTTAACACACACACACAGCAGAGATAAGGCGAGGAGGAGCTCCACTACTCGCTCGTCCGCGTAAACGGGAGCCTGTTAGACGAACTTGGATTACCGGGCAGTCAACTGTCACCGCTCATAACTGCTACAGACCGGCGCCCTCCCAGCGCTCCTCCGCCGCTCACCGCCGCTCATTAATTCATCTCATAAAAAAGAAAAAAAAAGAAAAAAGGTAGACACCTGGGTAAAATGACATTTGATAGATTTTTATTGTGTTTTTTTTATCACCCTGGATGAAAAAAAAAAAAAAAAGTTTATTTTATTGACTACATTAAATAGGAACGCAGGAGCTGGGAGTCAGTCTCAGAGGAAGGACAACACCGGGCTTCTCTCAACCTCCTCAGCATCTGTTTCTTTCACTTGGGCTGCGATTTCTAAAAATCTGTTGAAGTAAGGTAAGTCACTGACTGATTGATGTCTTCCTACTGGGTTTTCATTTCACTGACGGAAAAGGTGTACAGGTCAGTCAGTTAATGCGGTTAGTTTGTCATTCAGTTTGAAGCCTAATTTGTTTTATTTTATGTCACATATTTCGCAGCGATGAAGGACAATCCGCAGCTATTTGCATGAGATGACGCTATGCGAATTTCATTTGCATGCGTTAATATAATAGGTTACTGCAGGCTAAATGTATATCTATCTATCTATCTATCTATCTATCTATCTATCTATCTATCTATCTATCTATCTATCTATCTATCTATCTATCTATCTATATATATATATAATTGAATTTGTTTCTGTGATCACATCAGTGAACATATACCTACAACACATACAAGTAACCACTAAAAACACGTTGTTACAATTGTATTAAGTTGCAATAATTAAATCTGAACACTATCTTAGCTCAAGATTATTTTAAATATTCAGAAAATGCAGAATGTTGTGCTCGATATGCCGCAAGTAAAACTCAAGTAAAGGTTTAATAGAGTTATCATTAGATTTAAATTTGCAATGAGTGCACGGATTGCACGTACAGCTGTGAAATCAATGTGTTTTTTTTTTGGTATTTCTCCTGAAGGAAATCTGGGAAATTGGAAAAACACAGTGGGTATTAACATAAATTAATGCTCAATATTGCCATAGCCAACTTCTGCAGATTGAATACTACTCCTTGAATCAATCTGAATTTAAAAGAGGGATTTTCAGTAGTGGAGTACAAACTGGGCAGATAAGGGAGCGACGTGTCCTACTCTTTGCATCCAAAGAGTCGTGAAGAAGTGCGTGACAGAAGAAATCCCTTTACCACGCCATACACACAATCACGTATCACGCAGACAAACACACGCTTGTGTTGTATCCTAACAGGCTCCTGCTTCTCTTCAGAGAAATTAACAGACCAAAAATGTAGAGGCATCTGTTATGTTCCCAGCAATAAACATATCATTTTACAAGATAATAAGACACTACACACTAGGACGCACATGCATGAACACAATGCACAAAAGTAGACACAGATTAAAGGTCAGTGCATGAAACCTTTCTGCTCTTGCTGTATTAATCACAGTGCTACACATAAAGAGCACCCTGTCTGTGTAGAAGGTGAGCCTGGGCTGCCTTTCGCTGTGCTCTCAGAAAAGAACTATTGACTTTGCATGAGTTACATTTTCAAGAGCCAAATCCACCCAGGACTTC
This sequence comes from Pampus argenteus, assembly GCA_036937835.1. Lineage (NCBI taxonomy): Eukaryota > Metazoa > Chordata > Actinopteri > Scombriformes > Stromateidae > Pampus > Pampus argenteus. The sequence goes on from CM072879.1 coordinate 9,888,053, forward strand.
TTTCTGTCTTCTCTGTGAGACTTTTGGACACCGCCTTTAAACCACCCTCATGCATTCACCCTCATATTGATCATATTAGCAAATTCATGGAAGAGGAAAATAAGCATTCCTTCATGGACCAACCGGCCCGCAAGCCAGAAACAAATTCAGCCAAAATCATCGCTGAATGCGGCCCGTCTCAGTCCACTCTCCAGAACTGCTGCAGAAACAGAGCAGAAACTGAAGTGTTTGTCTCAAAGATGCCGCCGGTTAAATTGAGATTTTTCTTTTGGGGATTCCTTCATGTTTACAAGAGCGTGTTCAGTGTAATGGCTTTATTTCATCTGGGGTTTTATTACAGGCAATGGTGAAGTGAAGTGGCTTCAGTGAGCTGATATGATATGAGCTTCTCAGCACATACAGAGCACTGGTGCACACACAAACTGTGCAACACAGAGGAGGATAAGAATAGCAACAGACACACAGTCAGGCTGTCAAAGAGAAAGAGAGAGACAGAAAAAAAAAACACAGAATGAGAAAGACAGCAAGGAAGACAGGGTATGTGTTGCACCCTGCGATGAATCGGGGCTGCGTAGGCAACGTGTCTGACTTCTTTCTGAGTCTGAGTCTCAAAGATAAGTTCGTCATTCATCATCTCACACGCTGTCTCTCGGTGTGCCCGCTTGTCTAGGCAGAGATGGGTGAGCTGGTGAGTGAGCAAGCGACAAATTTGCTCCTCGTTTGAAGGGACAGGAGCAGACATCTGAGTGAGATAGAAAGAGAGAGAGAGGTGGTGGTGGTGGGGGAGGTGGGGGAGGGAGGCTGCATGAAAAGATGAAAAAGGAAAAACTGAGCTTTATAAGTGTATTGTTGCCTGTAATTTGTGTTAGTTTTTAATGGTCTCCAAGTTGGTAAGGAACAGCTTATGTGCTCAAATGAAAGAAGTGAATGAAGTGGGGAAGTTATGGAGCTCCTTTGTGCTTTTCTACCTTATTTGTGGTTTTGGAAAACAATACTTCTGTAATTCTGTGGCGCTTAGGCCAACTGCAGGAGAACACCATAAGCAAATGCAAATACACTCTTGCGTGCATGGCCATACACACACAGTTCCTCACATGCAGTCTCCTCCCCTGTCTTACACGCACATACACGCACACACACACACACACACACACACACCACACATACAGACACACTGAGTCATGTAATTGAGACCCATCACTCAGTGAAGGGCAGCAGACTGTCCACTGCCTGTTGTTATTCCTCTGCTATTAATCAAACTAATGCCCCATGTTTTATTCATATGCACATGCAACGGCCTTAAATGTCACTCTGTCTGGGCATTGTAAACGTCAGGTTCATGAACAAGACAATGCTCCATTTACTCCTTAAGACTAACAGCGATAGTTATCTTGCTGTGCAGTGGTCCTTTGGCAGAACAAATCAGGGGCATCAAGAATCTGGCAAATAAACATGAATCTTGTCCAGCGATGTCAATATGGAAAAGCCCATACTGTCTTATGCCAGCTGGATGATGTGGTCAATTTTGCTGTCACCCAATTAACTGCTTACACTGGCTGCGTGGGAAACGGTATAAATGCATAGTTTGGGCGAACAGAGAAATGTGACACATTAAGGTTTAGAGGTTCTGTGCTAGCGAAACATACATCAGGCTACAAGAGAGCCACGACTGTAGTTTAACCATTTCTATTACATAATAAATAGGATGGTGTTGTCAGAGCCAGAGGTCAAGATTTACTTCTTCATTTCATGCTACCATACAACAGCTGGGCCTGTGTAAAATGATAAAGACATTTAAAGAGCAGCAAGATACACTGAAGTTGACTTTGCTGATATTTTTGAGTGAGCTGGATTGGTTATAGGATGCGATTAAAGTTAAGTGTTGCAATATGTGCAGCACAGCTGCAGCCATTCTGTCCACCTTTTATGTTACTCTGCTCTCAGTTCTCTGTATGAGTCAGATATGAACTTTATTCAGGCAAATGCTCCTATTCATGATTTTCCACGAAGACAAGGGGGATCTGCCATCATAAAATTTGATTTCACAGTCATCTGTTGCAGTTATCTCCGCCCTGTTAAGTTGTTTACCAAGTGCAGGTGGCTGGATGAACAGTTTTAGGGAAGCAGAACCTTGAAATATCTACATGTGATTTCTGCTTAACTGAGTGACGACTCCAGGAACTTAAAGCACATGACATTTATGAAACAAAAAGATCTCTATTTCAGTTTAGTTATTAGTTATGACTGCTTTTTTTTTTTTTTTTTTTTTTTGTAATTATTGCGCACATGACGAATAAAAAAACTTGAACTGAACAGGAAACTTGTTACTTTAATAAAAACAGAATCATCCATTTTATGCGACAATTCTTCATATTCGTGTAACTAATTCAGCATCTCCAACACTGCATATAGTAAACAGCTACAGTAGTATCAATAGGTGGTGCTAGAATAGAGTGTATAAGTGACGATTCAGTAAACAGAGGTTTATACAACAGATGTGACATGAGAAGAGTGTGTGTGTTTATATGTAAGACAAAGGTACAGACAGATCCATTTGTGATGGTTTAACATTTTCATATAAATGTCTTTGTGCCTCCTCTCTGGTGTCTGATATCTTTCCCTCCTCCAATACTTCAAATTCAATTTGTAGCACCGCAAAACGTGCTCCCTGACTTCCTTGATTGATCGAACGCTCCCTATCTGAAATCATGAACATCTATCAGCAAAGATCATGAATGTGCAGTTGCACATGACCTTTCTATTACTATTATTATTAATCTCATCTCATAAGTGTACCTCGAGGTCATAAAATACACATTATAGGCTATTAGGTTTTTGAAATTCTTCATGGAAAAACGGTGAGCTCATTATCTAATAGCTGTTAGCTGATTCTATGAGAAGGGCTGATAAAAAGCCTCCTTACAGCTGTTAAATTGGCTTTTAATGCAAATTCAATTCTCCAGAATGGCTTCTGAATTCCTGTCTAAGCTAAGGACGCTGTTAACCACCTTTATTATACAAAACTGTCTATTTACGCTCCTTTAGCAAGCCACTCCTGGCAAACAACAATTAATAATTACTCTGCTTAATGTTTACCGCTGATAGCAAATATTTATGCAGCGTTTGTGGATGTTACAATTAATAACCAAACACAAAGCTTTTATTAAGTGGCTGCTGGTCATATACCAGCAGCAGCCATATACCAGTGCAAGTCCCTTTGGATTAGATCAAAATGTCTCGTATATATGAAAACATAAATTCTCTAAATCAGTTTTTCAAAGCTATCTTTCTACGTATCCATCTCTTTTATGTTGGATGTCTTTGGACAGTAGATGTAACAAACAGGTCCATATAAGGGATCCAATTAGCATACTAATGTCCACATGCTTTAATTTAACACTTTTTTTCCCTTTTATATCTTGCTGGTATTTGCTGCTTATTCTATCAGATTCTATTTTCGGGTTTTTCTTTTTTTTTTATTTTAACTTTCATTTTCCTTTACAACATCTACTTCATTCTCTTCTAGTTATGTGGTAGCATTGTTTACTCACGTGTAAATGTCTCATGTCTTTGTTCTTTTTCCTCACGCGCTGGCCTGCCTCCTCTTATTTTATATCATTTTCTGTCTCTTCATCTCAGTCCTCTGTTGCTGCTCTGTCCTTTCACTCTTTGTCCTCCACAGGTAATTGCTTTCTTAGACTCCCCTGTCTTTTTCCCCCCCATCTCTATATTCCATCTTCCCCCTTTTTCTCCAAATCTTTACATCTTCTCCCTCCACTGTTTGGTTGGAAAACACATCCTGGGGGGTTTTTTTGTGCCTCTGCGTCAACCCCTGATAGTTTTCTTTCTTTCGCTTGGGGAGACACACAGTCAGAGTGCACATCATATGGGATCACCTGAACAAATAGTTGATCTGATGGTTTCTATTAAAAAATACTGATTTAAACAGTTAAAGTGAGAAAAAAAAAAAAGATTCATCCTCTCAATATGTCCTCAGTCTCCATTACAATAAGCTCATCTGCTTGTCTGTCTGTGTTCAGTTTACTAGCCAGGTGTAGATTATCACCCAGATATGATTGTCCTATTTTTTCATAAACACCGACATTTAGAGTGACGCAGTGGAATATTTTTTTTTGCTCCGATCCACCGGACCGCACCGGTTGTGTGTGACGCTCTCACACAACCACAGACGCATCCATCTACACACATAGACGGACGCATCTGTGATATGATATGACATAGATAGTGATCATTTCATTGATTGACAATTTGCACTTTGCATCACAAAGAGGCCATCACATTTCAAAGAAAACAGGAAAAGGTCACTCGAGAAATAATAAAAAAAATAATAGACATTTTGGGAAATTAGGCTTTAGTAAATATGTAGCTTAACTTAGCACAAAGACTGGAATAACTAGTCTGCTTAACTAGTCCTATAACCAAGAGTAATAAAATTCTCCCAAGCTATTTCCAGAAAGTTACCACTTCAACCAAGAAGTAGTTTAGCGAACTGCTGTTTTACACTTCAGTTATAAACATGAGAAGGGGCTGGTACATAGATTTTGTTACCATTATACAGCCCCAGGCGAGCTTTTTCTATCTGTTTCCTGTCTTTGCGCTGAGCTAAACTAAACGGCTGCTGGCTGCATGCAGCTACTTATTTAGCGTACAGACATGGAGGCGGTATTGATCTTCAAACACGTGACAAAATAAATGATTCAGGAACCATTTTGCGGCTCAAAGAAATATTGCAGGAAGAGCAATAGTTAGACATTGAGCTGCTCTAAAAGACCCCCGCTGCTCGACACTGACGTTTCACTCCCAGGGGCGCTGAAAGCAAAGCCCTGTGTGGTTGGCTGTAATTAATGAAGCTTTCTTTTTTCCCCTCCAAGGGTAGCTCTGTGTGCTGTGAGACATTGGTAATTCTGACTTATTACAATACCCCTAGACTACCAGACTGCTCATTGATTTCCTTTTGCCATTCAGCTCTTTTTCATCATTTTAGCTTGCATTTCAAGTCCCTCTGTGACTCACGGGGTTGGCTCGGCTGTAATGCCAGGTGTAATCACCCTCTATTAAGGTTTCCGTGATTGATCGGTAGCACACAGGGAAAGCCGTTACACTGACTTTTGAGCTCGTGGCCAATGATTTTTCTCTTCTTTCTAACACATTCAGTTTTAAGCAATTTTCTCTGGAAATTTGGATGTGACCCTGTCCAAAATAAAAGTCGCATGTACTGCATTTATTTTAACAAATGAAGAATGGCAGTTTTCCGAATTGTTCATTTTGTTCAAATAATTGCATCAGAGTATGTGTGTATGGCTTTACTTTTTTTTTTTTTCTGCCTGAAAGCACCTCACTAGAATAGGTGCATTTTCCTTAGTTTTTTTTATTAACATGCCAAGTGGTATTTACACAAACATACTCTTATCCACTGATGTGCTTTCCTTTGCCTTAATCTACACTCTACTGGACTCTTTCTAAATGGTAAAACAAGATGCTAGATCAGCTCTTTCTGTTCACCATAAGGAGCCTTTGTTGCATGGTTCAACAGACAATAGCAATAGCAGCAGAAACAATAGAGGGCCTTTTAAGGGTCTGAGAGGGCTTTCAGAAGCTTCAGTATGAGACTTCAGGGGCTTGTTGCACATAGAGTGATTTGCAGCATAACCACTGCCTTCTTCAAAAAGCTCTCTGCTCTCATTAATCACAATTAATTTTGTCTTGATTTCAGTACATTTTTACCTCCTAGTCATGGTATTAAAAGTGTGTAAAAGAGCTTCTATTTTAGTTACCCTGCTGGTTGCCGTACATACTTGTGATACAGCACCCATCTCTAACACTCTGCATGTCTCTCTTGTCATGTTTACACCTTGTAGCACAACCCACTCCCTGACCAAACAGAGCGTATCAGTGCCCAGAAGGGGACTGTAGTTAAAGCCTTTCAGCTCAAGTCCAACGACAAAGTACGTCTTTAATTGCATTCCCATAGCTCTGCAGTGAGCAGTGCTTCCTGTCCAATTCCACAACGATGCATGTGGGAGTAAACATTGTAGGCCAAACGGCGTATCCTAATGGGACCTGTATTGCATGCAGATATATAGTTTTGTTGAAGAAAGTTCATGGTCTTCAGTAAATGTCAATTGATTCATTTTAGCCTCTTTTGTACATAACGAATCATACAAGAGCCCAAAAATATCAACTGTAATAGAATCATGATTTTATCTCACTTTTTCTTGAAAGCAAACTTGGTGAGGAACAGGTGTGAGGAAAAGAAAACCCAAAATGCAAGAATCCACATCTTCTAGTTTGCCAAAGGCTGTTGTGGCTCATTTGTCTACATGTTGATGGATATGTTGACGCTGTTTTTTTTTTCTCTCTCTCATTATTCCTGCCAGTGCCTGATAGATGCAAAATTCTTTTGAAAAACTTAATGTGAAACGAAGAGCAATGGTTGAGAGAGGAGGCCTCTGGAGAAAGGGTCCTCCCGCACAGTGATAATTGAGAGCATACTGTGGAAAAATGTGCATGCGATTTTTTTTTTCTTCTTCTTCTGGATTTGAAAAAAACAAAGTTATCTTTAAGATGTGAATTATGATCTGCACATGGAGTGGGGGAATGGGGAGTTCTGTACAGTAAGTCACCTAGATGACAGCACAAGCCTGGGCTCAGCCCGTCTGTCACTGTCTGTCTTTGCGGTGAGGATCTTCAGAGGGATGTTTTTCTTCATGCAAATTCTGATGTGTCATATTATTTTTGAAGATATGTTTTTGAGCTAGGAATATCAAATGCGTTGCTTTATTATCACTGCACATAACATTAATAACTACTTATGGTGGAAATGCTTTAATGGTATTTATACTGCTATTCAATAATGGTATTCAGTCACATTGCACAATTGTTTTGTAACACCAAATTTTCGACACACACACTTTTTATAGTACATTCTTACCCCCATAGATGTGATGAACATATTAAAAAAATGTCTGATATAGTAATCCCTAATCCCTTAATTATCAAAATCAATCATTCAATTGCATTATATCGTGGAAATATAATTTTCTTAGATTATATAACGTTTTAAACCATTTTTGAATCGCAGCAGGTTCTAGTTTGTGTCTTGAGATGTTTTTAAAATAAATATTATGCATTAGAGACACTTAATATACAATACATTTTTAAGGGTGGTATTTATACTGCGTATTGCACCTTCCATGAATGCACACAATGAAAAAAAATGAAAAAGTAAGCCTGGTCCCATTACGATGAGCTTGGACAAGTTTAATTTTTATCTGTGACATGAAAATTCACATGAAAATACATTTTGTCAATAAGTCAAAATGACACAGATAGAAATAAAGAAATCATATATATATATATATATATATATACAGCTGCATATAACTGTAAAAAAGAATGTAAAGATCCACTCCAGGCATGTTTTTAGACATTTACTCTTGCTTTAATAATGATTTGTGTCTGATAAATTACATCTACACCTTCTCCCGTGTTGAAAAAAAACACAGATTTATGAATATGTAAATATTTTTCATTTCAAAAGTTGAACTGCAAGATGTTTCCTACTTCACTGAACAGCCTATTCTTAGTGTATGTGCACTGAAGGATTCAAGTTTCCACATCACACTTGTGTAAGTTGACTAATGACCCACGATTGGCTCCAAACTAGTAGTGATGTCACAAATCATGCTCGTAGACACACATGTTAAACTCATATTTAGAGTGAGCACAGAGAAACTTTCCTTCTTCGGCAGATGAACGTGAAAACAGAACATTCAACTGAAGTAACAAGAAAAACAACACGCTTGTGACTGCAGGGACGACGTCACACGTGACACGATGTCCCTGAATTGATTAATAGTCAATCAGTTATGCAATCAAATTTTCAACAGTATTTTTCTGCACATAAAGTCGCGTAGTGGAAGCATGTCTATATGCCGAAACTTAATTTTGATAGAGCTAATGGATTATTATGAGGCTCACTGTGATAGTAGTGGTGCTGCTACTATCAGGCACATCAGTGTACATCTATCCACTGATTAGTTAATAGTGGGGCAATTTGCAGTGTACTTTGCTGTTCAGACTCTTCCTGGGCTCGAAATGGTTGCCATGAACATGGCACAGATAATGGCATCAGACAGAGAGGAAATGGGAGACACAGAGACTCTTCACCTCTGCGTATATGTCTGTGTCTGTCTATATGTGTGTGTGTGTGTGTGTGTGTGTGTGTGTGTGTTCATACAAGAGCATGTGGAGTAAAGCCAGAACACATTTCCTCCGCAGCCAAACCCCGCGTGTGCAACAGAATACGTTCGGCAGCCACTGATAAGGACTTACGTTGTGATAAACCACTCTGAACTCATCGACCAAATGAACGAATAGGCGGATCAAGCGTCCAGCCAGAAGAGAGGATGAACTATTAAACAGATCCTCTGTGTTTCATTTTATTCAAACGGTCTTGAAAGGAAAATTCAAAGACAGAATATTGAAACTGAGACTAGAATAGAGAGATTATCTCATTCGGAGTTATTTTTAGAGCAGTGACGTCAATATAAGCAGACGTTTTAGTTAATTACCTTTGCATGATACTGTTCATATGCTAACCTCCATTGTACAATGAGTTTTGATGAAATACCTATGCTGCCGCTTTCCAAGTGTCTCTTTGGAGAAATTATACTCTGATCTCATAGCTTTAAGTCTTCGGTTGATACTTTGCACACCAAGGAAAGCACAGATTGGTTTTCTCTCTTTTAAAAAAAACAAAAAAAACAAAAAACTGGTTAGAAACCCACCATTCATGATCATATCTCCCACTATATATGATCTGTTAGGATGAGGGAGATGACTGTGGGAAGTTAAGGAGCGGGATACTTGCATATAAAATAGAGGACTTTAGTTTTGGCCACTGCTCTGAACTGTAGTCAATAATCAATGCTCTGCCGAGGGTGCAGTTTCACATTATATTTAGCACAAAGTGTGTCCTTGTGTAAGAGAGCTGCATCCTTTCCATACTCAATGATGTAATTAGGTCATCAGTTATTCAGGGACAATAAATATTGGCTTGCATATGTCTGTTAATAATTTGGGAACCGTATCAACGTAGGCATGGTTTCATTCCAGCCAATTCTGCTCAGACAGCACTAGTCAGGCTGTGTCATTATTTGTGCTTCCATCATAGTTTTTGGACTTTTTGAAGCATTTTTCCCCTCTACCTGCCAGACTATGACGTTCTGACAAATACATTAAGTTAAAAAATATGATTTTGAAATGGTTGTAATTATAGGAGGCATTAATATCAAGTTGAATAGTTGGCTAAAGGCAGTGAAGTCATTAGAAAAAGTGTGTGTATGTGTGTGTGTGTGTGTGTGTGTGTGTGTGCTGCTCTGCTCTGCGCTGATCAGTATGCAGAAGAAGAATAGTTGAGAAATCCGCTCTGATCTTTAACAGATTATTATTCTTTAGCTAAAAATAACTCACTGTCTACTGTAATAGAAAGATAATCTGTGTGTGTGTGTGTGTGTGTGTGTGTGTGTAAAAGTCATAGGGATGTGTGAATTATTGCTTTCTTTACCTCCAGACTTTCTAATGTTCCCAAACAGGACATCAAAGCAGCCCGACGTTATTCTCTATCAACAGTTTGCATCTGTTTGCTAAAGATTCTGTGTACCACACAGGATGTAGTGTGTTAGTGTGTTGTTGTAGACTAATTAATCACATTCATTAAACAGCAATATATACTACAAGTAAAAACAATTCTCGACTGAATAAAGAATATCTTTTCCATTACAATGACACTTCTCTATTTAATGTTTTTCCGAGTGGTTATTTTTCCTCTTTTCTGTTCCATAATAAGACTCGGCAGGATGGAGTTGGTCATTCATTAATTTGGCACAGAAATGAAAGAAAAACAATCGCCTTTGACGAGAAATATATTTTTGTTAAAGCTGCAGCTGCCTGTGGCGGCGACATCACGGCCGCTCCACAAATATATTTGTTATTTTTGTGGTAAGTGTTAATTTGCTATGCTGTAGCGTAAGCTTCTCCTCCCGCTTAAAGTGTGTTAATCCCTGAAATTCTGTTTTTACAGATAATCCACACAGTGTAAATCAAGCCAAGTACATTACATATGTAGAGATTCATTTAAAACCAACAAGTGTTCCCCAAAGTGCTTTACAGAGAAAAAAAATATTCAGATTTTTTTCTAGAAGTAGAATAGGCCTTAAGGAGATGTTCATAGGTGCTTAAAATCGATACTACTTCCACTGTAAAGCTGTGAAAGGAGGCCTGGTACAGAGGATATACTGTATATGAGGAGTGTTGCTGCAGCATTTTGAATAGATACCTGTAGACAACACATGTATGAATGACTGAGTCCCACATAAAAAGAGACATGAAGAGATAAAAGCATGTAAGACGGTCTCCAAATCTCCAAAAGTGGAAAAAAAAGCCAAAAAGCTAACAGCAGAGTGGTCAAATGAAAGTGGAATCAAATGTGACACCTAGATTTCTAACATATGTATGGACATTTGATGCCTAAACCAAGAAATAGTCTGGCACATAATGTTGGGATTGAACAAACAAGTGAGGGCTTCATTAGTGAGCCTTACAGGTGCTGGTAGGCAGATTGTGTTTATCTCTGGACAGAGCTTGGCTAGCTGTTTCCCCTCGTTTCCACTGTTTATGCTAAGCTAAGCTAAAGGCTGGTGGCTGTATTTACTGTAGACATGCGTGTGTTGGTCTTCTCATTTAACTCTGTGCAAGAAAGTAAATAGACACCTGTCAAACTATTCCTTTAAATTCTGTTTGCATTTTTGCTTTTGTTAATTACGTAGTACTTCTTCATTGCTGTGAAGACACTTTTATTAATGGTACATGATGTCCTCCATACTGTGCAGCATAATAAGTGACAAGCAGTGCTTCCTGAGATGTGATGAGATGTATAGTTACACTACATCTCTCAGGGGAGAAAAGACCTCTCTCTCTCTCTCTATCACACACACACACACACACACACACATATACTGGTGCCACCATCGTGTTTATGTGAGCGTTAAGGGTAGGTTGTAACACTTCAGCACGTTTGGCACACACATACAGATAGTGAGAGAGAGGACCTCTCCTCTCCTCTCCTCTCCTCTCCTCTCCTCTCCTCTCCTCTCGATCTCTCCTCCTCTGACAGCCATCTGTCTATATAAAAAAAACAAAAACAAATAAACAGACTTTGATGCATATGAAGTCATTCTTTTATGTATTGCTTGCTTTTTTTCAAAGGCTGAGAAAATAAGCTGCTGTACATGAGTACATCAGCTGAAGATGTGGGTCTTTTGCATGTATGGTTTAGTTCTTTGAGGGTTGTTATGTCGTATACCTGTCGTATTGCACATACATTTCTGCTGTCAACCCATTTTAAACATGTCCTTGGCATCGTGGACTGTTTTTCTGCAGGCACGGAGACAGTGATGTTTACAGTACAGTGGCTGTTTTGTGTTTTGTGTGGAGGGAAATGCTTCCTCAAATTCTTGGAAATGTGTTTCCATATCTTCCCAACGATGGAAAAGAGGGAACAGAGAGAACTATATCGTTTTGTATCCATTCAAAGATTTTTTCAGTGTGTGTGTGTTTGTGTGTGTGCATATGTGTTTTGCAGTCTTATTGGATCATGCAGGACTGACATGCCCTCTGAGCCCAGACTGAAACGACTATGCTGTGTGTATTTGGTGTGCTTTTGCTGTGACTGCTGTAACAGAGCTATTTCTGTCAACCTTTTTTTTTTTATCTCCTCCCACCTAACCTGATTTATCACTGAAAATGTTCCATTCATCCAGCGTACATCCCAGAGCTATTGGTTGTTCCAATAGGTGCCTATCATTTTCCATTCGAATAAGCCCTTTCTTGCTTTCTGCTTTTTGAACTGTCTTGTTTGAGTTCAAGATTGAGTAGAAGGATTAGGTTGGATCTCTGCCCTCAGGGCCTCTGATCTCGCCCTCTGGGATCCATTTTCTGTTTGATTGTGATCTTTGATCCAGAGAGGCTTATCTTTTATCTTTGATTTGTAGCACCTCTTCTCTGCTAATGCTTCTAAAAGATGGTCTGTATAGCTACAGTATATACCTGTTGTCCAGTCTTCTGGCAGTCTGATCCTTTCATCATTTAGTAATGCCTAGAGTTAAGATATAACCTATGAACAGGTTTGAGTGAGGAACTTCTAGAGGACTCAGCTTGCAAAGCCAAGCATGGTCTTACAGTATAATGTGTGCATTAGGAAGGTAGAACTGTGGAAAGAATATAATTCTCAAGAACCTCCAGATGGATGAGAGGCTTTTTGGCACTACAGCCAGCAGCTAGTTATCTTAGCTTAGAATAAAGACTGAAAACAGGAGGTAACTGGCATCCTGGCTCCCAAATTATTCGTCTAATGTTTTAGATAATTCAGTCTGAGTCTATTTTTGAGTTGACATTCATTATTGTCCAATCTGTACGCTGAACCCTAATCTGGCAGAGGTCACATGGGATTCATCGTCGGCCGTCTGCTTTTGGGAAATGAGACAAACAAATGTCATTGGCCAGTTGACAGATGAGATGCATTCAGTGGAAAATCAGAGGAACTGAGGAGGGCAGGGGAAGGAAAGGTTGCCAGTTGAAAGGACTTTGATCCCCTGAAAATACCCTCCATTCAGCGACAGAGGTGAGGGAGATTATATAACTGGGTGAATACTTTTAATAAACCTGACAACACACCTGAGAGGACCCTGTATATATTGGAAATCCTGTCATGTTTAGTGGCAGTCTGAACTGCAGGTAGATTCTATTGTTAATGAGGCTCATACAAAGTGTCGTATGCAATGTGCATTAATGCGCCTTAAATGCGCAGTTTTATAGTGCAGCCCCTGTTAGTATTGGTTTGTACGTTCTGACCTGCTCAGATTCCCATATGGCATGTATCGAGGAAATAAACCCTGTAAATGCAGCCTTGTATGGTAATGAAACAAACAGCTGTTCTCAAGAGTGCTTATTGTCTAATGGTGATGTGAAAATAAACTTAAGAATACAATAATTATATATATATATATTTATTTAACCTGTGTAGTGTTTCTGCACGTTTAAGAGTTCCTCAGCACCTTTCAGCATAACACAGCTCTGCTTCAGGTACACAGAGAGAGAATATTGGCATGAAACAATCGTCACCATCCTCGGGGAGTTAATGCGTCACCTGTATGCAAATTAGTTGAAGCTTTGAAAGCTTCAATCACGGCAGTGTTCTCTTTTGTTAAATCGGGCTGATTGCACGGTTGACATCATTTATCAAGCGATTACGATATTCTATAAGGATGTTGTTCCACTGATTGGCAGTTTTGCTGCTTCTCCTAAAACAAAGCAGGTGATTGAGTTGTAGTTTTGCTCAAGACGATCATAGACCTTTCTTTCTTTCTTTTTTCAGGAGAATGAATTACTGTCAACCCTGAAATGGAAACTCTGAAATAATCTGAAGGTGGAGGAACATATAATGATACGGTCAATGAACGATTGTGACTAATTATATTTATTCAAGTACAGTTCTTAAGTACAATTCTGATATACTTTCCTGTTACTTTATATTTCTTTTATTTCTCTACATTTAACTCACTCCATTGTATTTACTATGCCTGGCAACTATATGTTTCAGATTAAGGTTTTACAATAAATAAATTAAAAAATACCTGACTATAAAGTAGTAGCAGGCTACATAAGGAAAACGCTGCATATACATACATGCATACATATACAGGGACACGTTTCTGCAGAACAGGTGCTTGCACTTTGATACTAAATTTTGCCAATAATACTCATGCAATTTATGTTCTGTCTGTCCTCCTGGTAGCCCACTTATATTATCATATTTGAGTACTTTTTTCCACACTACTGGATATTTTTTATTGTACTAATCAAGGACTATTGTGCCATGAAATTGAATAGAAAAATATTATGTAAATGAAGAAAAGCTGGTCAGACAGTGGTTGGACTGGGCAGTTGGTTCTGCTGTAATATTGTCCGGCTCTTTTGGCTTTAGAGCCCTGGTGGTCCATCCGCAGACCAATACGAAGACCACCGTGACTGTAACCTCGAGAGACAGACGGAGAGGAAAGAGAAGTGGGAATATGGAGTGGCGGGACTGAAAAAAAAAGGGCTTTGATGTGCCAGGATATGTACGGGGCATGTGAGTGAATGATTGGGGAGTATACTTTTAGCAGTCAAGTGTAGTCCTTCTTCCTGACTCTAGTTACTATCTATAGCTATAATCAATATTTTTATATTTATCTGTAACAGGGGTTGCTCATAGTGAAGAACCAGAGAATGAGCTCCCAACTCCTCAGTTCCCCTATACTACTAGAAGTTATAGTGGTGAACATAGTGGAAAAGTCCAGATATGTCCATGTTCCCTCAGAAGTTGGTGAAGACCAAAACAGAGCTAAAAGTTCAAAGAGAGTGTAGATTATACACACAACTATAAATGTTGCCAAAAAAAAGAATTTATTATGGGGTTTTAAAAGATTTCTCTCTTTAAATGGCTTATAGATAACATTCTGCAGTCCGATTTTAAGCCAATGAATCCCTCCCAGCTTACTGATCTATGAATCCACCATGAATTTTGTCCATCTGAATCCTTGACAGGTTCTGAATGTAAATAAGTAGTTGTAATTCTGTAGTGCAGTGCAGTGCAGATATGGATCATATTTTATTTATGTCAGACAAAATACAGTATACACCAGCAACTCTCCCAGGCATATCCCAGATAGATTGCTAAAGCTACTGTAATGCCCAATAAAGGATCGTTTAGGGATGTAACAGAAATGGAAAAACATGTCGACTTTGGGATTGTTACCTCACGGTAAAAACAAAAAAGTTATCCTAGAGATTCATGGGCACACCTAAGGCTGTTAACCACAGTTGAGTTATTAGCTGTTGGAGTTGAAGAGTGGCTCCAACCTGTTCCATGCTGTCATACTTAAAGTAGAGAGAAGGAAATGGTAAGATGGCTCCCATCAGTCTGCCTGGCACACACTGAATAACTCCAATTTACATTTGATGCATGTTTCTAATACTTTAAAGAGATTCATGCCAGCCAGAAATAAAATAAAAGGGGAGGCAACGACGGCTAGAGCAGTAACATGGGCACTAGATTGCTGGATGAGGTCTAGATGACGTGATGATATCCACTGAGAACCTTACTGCAACTGCTATCCATATTTCCCTCCTTAATCCCTGTTGCAATCCCTGTCTCTCCCCTGTCTGCCCTTCAGTTTCTTTCTGGTTTCAAAGAGGAAGTGTGTGGGATGTCTTAGCGTTAGAGATCAGGTATAAATCAAATGTTTACTGAGAGCCAGGGAGAGTCTTCTTATTACAGGACGCTTGTTTTGAGCAGCTGGAACACTACAGCCCCACTATGCTCTCCTACTTCAACTAACCATATTCCTGCCACTTCGCCAGTGAATAACAGGCAGGATTTGACAAAGGTGTTTGTACTTAAATGCTGGGAGGCAATGTTGCTCCTTTCAGAGTGAGTTACAGCACTAAATGTCTCCTCAAGGGCAAAAAAAAAATAGAGCCTTTTTATAAATGGTTAGGGAGATGATGATTCTCATCGCAACTTAAAATGAAATGAACGAAAATCAATGGAAATCAATGAAAATCAATGGCACTTAAAAAATGCACAACATGTAA
This sequence comes from Pampus argenteus, assembly GCA_036937835.1. Classification (NCBI taxonomy): domain Eukaryota; kingdom Metazoa; phylum Chordata; class Actinopteri; order Scombriformes; family Stromateidae; genus Pampus; species Pampus argenteus. The sequence continues at coordinate 9,903,770 of CM072879.1, forward strand.
CAAGAAAGCAGTTGAGCACACACCGACCTGCAGAAGACGAATCGCATCATTCTGGAGGAGATAACTGTCCAATCAATCCAAATTATGAAGGCTTTGTGATTTTGGATGAATCTTAATTTACTCATTATGGTGATGAGTTTCGCTGTCATAATCTGTTTGATCACTGGTTAACCATCCTCACGTTCTTGGGCTGTTTGGGATGTATGACAGTAAATCAGGCCTCAATAATCCTTGTCCTCACCAGGGCCACAATTTTAATGTTTACTTAAGATCAATTCTTAAAGCAAGCAATCAGCCAAAGGACTAAGTCTGCATTCAGAATAGTGCCACTCTGCTGCAATTGTATCGTTTTGTAAAGAAAATCAGCCTAGATTTAATGCATTTCCAATTATATCCTTTATTATATCAAATGCATTAGCTATACACCATGTATTTTTGTTTCAGAGTTTCAGATACAGATAGATTAGTTGATAATATGATATGCCACTATCACGGGAACCCGTTTAATGTTCAAAGGATGTGCTTGCTGATGAATCTGTTGGATCTGCCCAAAGCAAACCTTGAAAATGTAGCTGGAAAAAGGAGAAAGGAAGAAGGAGGACAAGGCTTTTAAAGAGGGGGGGGGGGCATGGACAAGTGAGGAGAGGGGGAGTAAAACTGAAGACAGTAGACGGGTGGATGAGAGAGAGATAGAGAAATGAGTTGAGAATGGAAATAGATTAAAGGAGCAGAAGATATATGGACGTAAAAAAAAAAAAAAAAGGCCAGAGAGGAAATGAGAATGCAGAGAAAAGTGGGATTTGGGTGAGGGGGGGTAAATGCATGGTGCAAGCTTGTTCTTTTTACCTTAATTGGACAGACCGGCATTTAATATATTTTTAGATGGATGATAAAGCCAAAAACATGAAGATGTCAAGCTGCAAAGCTTTCTCCACTTTCACCATATACCTGTTTCACCTCAACACTGGCTCGACTCAAACACGAGATATGCTCGCTTAAGAGAGACACAGAGCAGGGAGATCAAACTCAACTGATCAGACCGCATGAGCTCAGAATGGTAAGATTAATTATACTAATAAGAATAAGAATTTATTTATTTCACTGCTTTACTGGAGAAAATTTCCATACAAAGCATACGATTAAGTTTTGACATTAATTACCAACTTTCCAGGAAGTCATGGATTTCATTTATTAAAGTGTTGCTTGAAAATGAACGTGCAGATATTTGAAACATACATGATACATGTGATCCATCACAGGGACAATGACCTCTCAAAAGATGTTTAACAAGTTAAACAATAAGCAAACTTATAACTAATAAACAAACATTTTGTCTATTTATATTTTATATTTATTTGTCTAGAATGTACAAAACCACCCATTTAAATAATAAGTAAGGTAGTTTTACCAGAAGGTTCATTCAATGCAGATAAATTGTACAATTCGGTATGTGTCCATCATGCATTATTATGCTCCTATGTAAATATTGCTTCATTGTGTATATTCACAGAAGGCCCAAAGGCCACATAGCTATTCAGTGCACCTGTTGCTTTCACCAATGTTTAAAATCTTCTTTGACAGCACAGCCAGGAGACCATGACATGTTGTGCATAAAATATTACTTAATGGGACGTGTGATTATGCAGTAAACAGTGAGGAGAGTCCTTTGATCTACAGTAGCTCGGAGATTAATGCAGCTTGACAATGAGTGCAAATATTTGGATCTTTAGACGTGACTTTTATAACAGCCTTGTGTCTGTCCATTCGTCACACTAATCCGACTGAGTTTGCATTGTAATCCGGCTCATTTGTCGCGGCCCCTGAAATGGGATGCCAAATGACGTGCGGATGGCTGCTTCCTTCAGACTGAGTGATGGTGAAAAGTCAGGGAAGGCAAATCTAACTGTGGCATGTGAGGTCAGCACAAATCTGTGTTGTCAACATGCCTGTGAACACTCAGTGCAGGTAAAATATGAAAGTGATAGTAGCCTTGCATGTCGCTCTCAGAGTGATGGCAGTGACAGAACTAGAGAAGAAAGATAGGAAGGTGAGCGGAGAGAGGAGAAAAGTGAGGAGGAGGAAAGGGAGAAAAGTAGGGCAGATTAGGAGGAGAGGAGAGAGAAAGAGAAAATCTATTAATATTGATAATAATAAAAAAAAATGCAACTAAAAGAACAATTCTCAAACTCAACTCAATTCACAGGCTTGAATTTTTACACAATTTGTTATTGTGGTTGACAGTCACAGAGTGATAACGGAGAGAATAGAGATCGTGCAGGCGGATGACGGATGGAACATATACAGAAAGATAAGATATGACACGTTTAAATGTCAGCCTCAAAGTGCAGGGTAAAACTCCAGGGTAAAAAAAAAAAACAGTCACTACTATTCACCACACAGGAATGAATGTGTCACAAAATGTTCGAAGTGGTTTAGTAGTAATTCATGCTACAGGAGCTAATTCTAGCTAAAACCCTTTTTCACAGATTGACCTTTCATTTGACCTACAGTATCTCACCCTTTAATGCTAAACAACCTCCCAGGAGACGATCAAGTACTGTGTTTGTATACTGTACACACTCACCCTGTGTGATTGATTGATTCTGTATTGTCTGTGGGGGAACGTGTCTCTCTTTAAACAGCAACACGTGTCTCTTCACACCTTGCTGTTCATGTCACATTGGACTTAATGGCCGACAAAACGCTCCGGGGGTCTATGTTTTGAGACATATGTCATGGGCTGATATTCTTCCCATAATAACAATATATTACAACAAAGGCGATTCTGAGATACACAATATATATATAGAAATAATTGATGATACATCACAATACTTGTAACTGAAAAAAAAATATTTCAAAGAGCTGGAAATAATCATATAATGTGCAATTTAGCTCCAACATACGCTGTAGCAACAAATACGTACATAGTTGCTATAGCTAAGCGTTACACTGTCATCATGTTAACTGTCCAGACGTGTCATTACTGTTGTTTGGCTTGTAAACACTTTCAGATAATCTTGCACCTTTTTTGCCGCTGTCAAGTCTATTCAGACAAATTCACATGCTCTCGCACACCCAGAGGTGATAATTGACTGGCGTGATGGCGTTTTTATCGATCGTCTTTTCCTAGAAGCCATTTTGTAATCCATACCCCCCACACCCAACCCCCCGTGTCTTCTGTTATCCATTCATCTTTGAGTGGTGTTTCTTTTGTGCTTCTTGTTGTTCCTTCTCTACTTCTTTAAGCAGATATGGAGCACTTTGTTGTTCTGAGCTTTTCAACGTGTGCATTGTATTTGTTTAATACTGAACCGAGTTTATGGGATATGGTTGAAAATGGCTCTGTGATGAGAAAGAATTGAGGTTGGGAATCTGACCTGGGAACAGAGGTTTACAATAATAGGCAATAAAAATTTAACTTCGATCAACAGAAAATCAGCAGCTGCTTTGATAACAAATAAGTCATCTTTGTCATTTTCAAGCAAAAATGCCAAAAAAAAAAAAATACTCTGGCTTCAGCTCCTCAGCAGTCAGGATATGCTGCTTATCTCTGTTTTATATCTTTATATCATTGTAAATAGAATATATTTGGGTTTGGACTTTAGACAAAACAAGATATTAGTCTGATGGGGCTCTGGTCAAACTATAATCGTCACTGTAATTGTTTTTCCGGCATCGTATAGATGTGGTGATTTACTAGTAGTATCACTGTGATGTACGTCAGCAACTAAACATTATATAATAAGAGTAATACAAAAAGAAAGTAGCAAATCTCACAGCTGGAACCATGTAATTTATTTTTTTTTGCTTGAATAACAACAACAAATAATTCATTTTCTGTACATCAACTTATCCATTAATAGACATAATCATTTTACCTCTACTACGTTGTATGCATGTAGGTCTGTCTCATCCACAGAGACAGACATCTACAATTAGTTTTGGGAAATGATTAATGATAAATTATAAATCTGAGGGGAATTTGGGGATCCTTGGTCAGAGATCATCACTCCCAGTCTGGAACTCTTGGCAGAAGCAGCTCCAGGTTAATTTGTCATCTTAATGCTAAGTAGCCTACCATCAGTGTGCTTCTTAAAGCCAAAACAAATACTATCAATCCAGCTGACCTTTCACAATGACTTACAGGACTTGCTCATGCATGTCTGTCTGCTGAACAGCCTGCCCCGCGGGCTGCCGTGGGGTGTGGAGAACAACCAGTACGTCGTCCTAACTGTTCAAACTGTGGAGTGATGGGCTTCCAACAGGGACGCCGCGAGCCAAAGCAAAGAGACCTGAAGTGAATCCTAATCTCACATGCACTCAGTTACTGAACTCTGAGTGGCGGCTCAGCGCAAAGTGATAAACGAGCACTAACTATTTTTGTCCGACTGCGTCTGTGTGTCCACGCACTGTTTTTTCGACATCATTTTGCTTAGGATATAACATTACCTTTTCATGATATTGTTTTGCATAGCGATGGATATGCTTTCTCTCTATCTCTCGCTCTCACACACACACATACGTTAACAAAACAGCGGACTATCATTCTACACCAGCCACGTGTGGGCCGCTGTTTGTGGTCATTTTGAATAAACAAAAATGAAATAGAACTTTTTTTTTTATAGTATAACTGCATTTTCCACTGAAATTTATTTATTTTAAAATAAATAAATGTTTGACATGTAAATCACTGGTTACTTGGCTGTTTGTGGTTATCAATTACACGTGTTTAGGTATTAATTATATATAAAAAATACAGTTTTTGAATATTTTACCATCACAAGGGTGTAGAATAAGAGAATTATATTGTTTATTTTGAAAACATCAAGGCAATAAACAATCATTTAACCTGGGATTTTTTTTACCCTAAAATACTCTAAATTTAACACTAAAAATGTCTTCAGATTAAGAATAATCTGGGAGCCGAACACACACACACACACACAATCACAAGTTTGACATGTCACAAACTGCGGTGCTTCCACTGCAGTGTTTTGCATTTCAGATTAATGACTGCCGGTGTTGTTTTCTCCTGGGGGGGACGTAATCCTGATTTGAAACAACCATATGTTTGCTGAGTCAGTCACTTTTACGGTATGTTTTCTGTAACGTGTCTTTCTTCTCTCTCTCTCTCTAGAGATTTGCCTGTGAGACGAAGATATGGGGTTTACAGGCTCCCTTTGGATCCTTTGGTTTCTCCCGGTGGTAAGATCCCATTTTTTATTCAAGGAATGCTGTAAAGTAAACTCATTGAGGCTCTGCTTTTTTTCTCACAATATATGCGTGTGCGTGTTTTATATCATGCTTTTTTGTGATTTACTTTTTATACTGTTATGATGGCGGATGTTTATATTAAACATAGTCAAAGGCTCCAAACTTTAGGTATGTTAAATGCTCCCTGCAAGTCAAAAGTGAGGAAAAAAGCTTCATTTATAATGTTGCCTGAATTTCCTCCTCATGATTACAACAAATTATTTTATGGGTTTTTTTTGGGGTTTTTTTTGCATTGTCCACATCGGTTTCAGGCTCAAACATGTACAGATGTATGAAGTTTCCATTTCAAGTAAAGAATATGGAAAAGAAGTGAAATCGTACCACTGCTGTTTGTTTATATAGCCTCCCGAGCTAATCAGGACAGAGAGGGCTCTGGAGGAGGCGGGCACTGTTTCAGACAGGGGGCTGAACTAGAGGGCTACTATAAGATAAATAAGAAGTTTTATAAACTGTAAATCATGCAAAATTATTTCAGCAGACACCCATAAAATACATATGGACCTGGAAATATGTATGTCTCCTTTAATATATAATTCATTTTTCATTAAAATAGATATGTAATATGTTGTGGTCTTCTTTTCTCAGTGAAATATCTCATGTTTAATTTTCACTCCCTCTTTCTAAATGATCCACTTTTTAACCCAAAAGAGAGAATATGTGATCCACAACTGTATGTGTGTGTATCTGTGCATGTGCTTCTTTTTTTTTTGCTGTATATGCACAACAGATGATACACAATTCAGGATGTCTTGCATTTTTCCTTTTATTTCATTTTAGTGTAGATATAGCCACAAACTGTAATACATCGTTGTGCATTCATGCCGTAATATCCCACGCATCCACACATATATTTAATGGATTTCACAGCATACTATATGTTGCTTAGATACCTATAAATACAGCATAAAGCACGCATATGTTTATATCTCCTGGATTTACTGTAAATGTCCGCTAAATGTGAAATCTAAATCTCAAAGACCTCTGGCATCTATGATCTACTTCAGCTTAGAGGGTTGAATCATATTCATATTCGCTCCGGCTCAGTTCATTATCTTAATGAGGATGCTGTGAGTTAAGAAGATTTAAACACAAATTTTGATATCTCAGACAAATAGCAGTGTGTTATGTGTCATCTAAAAAAATATACTTATGACGGGGGTGTTAAATATTAAACAAATCAAACTTTAAAATGATCTAAATGCTTTTCATAGACTTACAGCTCTCCGTCAACCTCAAATTACACCAACTGGCTTAATGAGGACTATTTTCAGGAACACATACATCATATTTTGGAAAGCTCAGAGACATCATTCAAGCATCATTCACTCGGGATACAGAACGTTCACTCTGGGATTTTTTTTTTTTTTTAAAGCTTTACGCAGAAAAATACATGTCTTTCATAATTCATTGTACTTCATAAAAAAATCCACCAGTCCTGTCAGTGTGAAATGGAATATTATTGTTTCAGTTTCCTTTGCTGCTTAGCATCACATTTGACGTTTAGGTCCTGGATAATATCTCTGCCAAATGCGCTTGTTATGCTTGATGTACCCATGCTGTCCTGCTTTATGTTGCTGTACTTTCCTTTTTTTTAATGGTCCGGTCATGTTGATTTAGGAGAATTAATGAATATAGTAGGTGAGTAGAGGCCTTGATGAAGGGATCGGAGAACAGAAGACGATTTGCTTTTTTTTTTTCCCAGTCAGCTCATCTTTTGATATTGGTGGTGGCCTGGTGGTCGTATGTATGACGTCATTTACTTCAATGTTTGGAGTGACATCATATGTACGGCTGCTAAACTGCTACATGGGACATCTGCATTGTCACAGATTTTCTCAAGTGTCTTGCATTTTTCAAGCTTGTATCAGAAAGGTAAGAATGATATGTTGATGTAATGAAAAGAGAGAGAGCGGGTAAGAGAGTTTGCATTTCAATCGTGATAAGGCATGCGGAAACAATCTCCCAGGCAAAGTATTAAAATTCCTCTAATAATTCAGAAAATGCAAGTGCTTGCGTCTGGCACTGTGAGAAGCTTAATTTTCAGCCCAAAAAAAAAAAAGAGTGTGAGATAAGTCAGAGCAAAATGGGCTCTTTATCCTTCAGTGACTTATCAAAATCAGCATTTCACACAGGAGGCTTGTTCTTTTTTTATGCTACCTTCAAATACAAACAATAGACCAGAGATAAGATTCATCCGGAGTAAAAAAAAAAAAAATCAGCTGCTTAACTTCTTTTGTGAGCTTGCATAAAAAAAAACAAAAAGACTTTAATGCGTTACATGAATGGCGAGTGACTTCAAAGGAGGGTGAAATCATCAGATCTACTCTAAAAATGTCTCCAAAACTTTGCTCATAGGCTCATTTCTTCTATTTAAAATTTGATCTTACATAAGCACGTGTTTCTTTATCTAAGCATGACAAAACTGTGAGATTTGCAAATTTAAACTATCATCATCATCCAAGATAATATTCATGCTTTATCTTGCAAAACGAATCTAGATCAGCGCAGTAACCACAAAACACACACTGCTATCTGTACTCCAAACTGTATTCCAACTGTAAAGCATGTTTTCTTTCACCCTCCTCTGTCTTTTCTCGTGTCGTGTTGTCTCAGCAGCTCTGGGTGGTGGACGGCGCTGAGCCAATTCCAGACCCATCGCTCAGGCCTGGACAGAGCGTGGTGGAGGGATTGAGCCAGGCGGTGCGCCAGGGTCAATACAAATGTCTTGAGCTAGCCAACATAGACCACCAACAAAACAGAACTGGTGAGAGGCCCAAAGGGGTTTTTAAGGCTGGGGAACCAAATCAGATCCCTCTGAGAGAGCATCATAGACATGATGATGTTGTACCGTCACTAATCACGTTTCTCAAAGGCTGTAGGCATACGCTTAAAATACATTATGTACAATTAAAGACAGAAAATTAACGTTGGCAATTAACCAGAACAGTCAATATACTGTTTTTCTTTCCTCCAGGTACATTCTGCAGACGTATGTGGGATGGCTTGTTGTGCTGGGAAGAGACAATATCGGGGACATCTGTCACCCAGAACTGTCCAGATCACTCTGACTTGGACCCCGCTGGTAAGAGAGCTGTGAACTTGTCATCTCACCAGTCCACAACAACACGCTTGCTGAACTGAGAGCAGTGAGAATTGGGTTCGAGTTTTCTCCATAACTTTTTAAATTCCAGCCAAGCACGCAACACAGAAAACAATCCAATCAGCTGACTAATAAATGACATTCATGTAGGTTTATTACAGCATGGCTATTCTAACCATTATTAGTATTATATGTTCATGCCAACAGTGTTTGCTGATGCAAGCAGCTCCTTCTACCAACCCAACCTCTTCCTCGTGTGCTATATTTTTTGGAATCTGTTGATCTAACTAAGATCATGTATGTTCATGTATGTTTATTGATGGGGGTGCTGTTAGTTCTTCCAGCTGAGTCCTCGTCACTGCTCAGATTCTTCGGATTCTTTCTTCTCCCTCAAAGAGCAGAGCCTTTTTTCACCAAATCCAACCGTATAACCATTTACTATACATGGTCACATTCTTGACATATGTGTCTCTGTTCATACTAACAGTTGTTCTGCTTTGTTACTGGTCAGACGGCACACAACTTTGATCCTGAAAGAAAATATCTCAACAACTATTGAATTGATGTTTCGCATATTTTGACATTCAGGGTCCCCTAAAGTTGTATCATATTGACGTTTCCTCTTGCAACACCCTAAAGGTGACCTTTTTGGTTTTGAGTGAAATGTCTCAGCAAGTATTAGATGGATTGAGATTTCCCTCAAATGTCCACGTCCTTCTCGGGATAAAATGTAATAACTTTATCGATCCGCTAACTTTTCATCTAGCACCACCATTAGGTGAAATTGTCCAATACCGACTAAATATCGGCAAAAGTAGTGAACATTAGTGTGTCATTGACTTTGTAAGCATACTGTGTCTATAACTACAGCTTTGCAAAGTTGCGAATGTAAACTCTTTCCTAATCACTGATGCTTCAGCATGCTGCAGTGGAGAAAGACTTACACAACAGTGACGACTGTAAAAGAAGGCTAATATATAAGATTTATAAACTGCAAACAGGTTAAATCATTAGCCTTTTGTGTCTTATCAATCAGATAGAATGAAAACGGACATTTATTTGCACCGACATTGACTATGGAAATTAATTATGCAAGTGCACTTAATGTTTGGATGCAGTATAAAGAGATATTACCATATGTGCAGTTAATACACTGTGAGGAATGCAAGACTTAATAGTGCCTAGTCGAAAGAGATCCAGAGTCGAGTCATCTCTGATTTAGGAGATGCGATATGATGGAGAGAGTGGAGGTGAAGGAGAGGACAGAAAGAAGAATGAAGGGTATATATAGAGAGAAAAAGAGAAGGAAAGAAAAGAGGGATTACATGATAAGACAGGAAAGTCGAAGTGAGAGAGATGGATGGGGAGAGAGAATATGAATGAGCAAGCAGAGAAGGTGTTTTTTGTTCGAAAAGGCTCATAAGAATGCCGGTGATGTTAAGAGTCCCCTCATGGCTCCTTATTCGAAAGTTAATGCTGTTGATATGAGGTTTTGGAGGAGACATACAGTTGGACTTGGTTGCTGAACAGTTGATGATCTGTCGGAGAAGAGTCGAGCTATGTTGTCAGGAACAATGTGATCTCATTCTTATCCCAGTCATCGATCGACAGTACATGTGGTTTTAAGTCTGAGGGAATTTGCCAGAAAATTACTCCAAAGTGGGGATTTTCTGTCTGACATAACGTTTGATGATGTGCGCCAAGTTTAATTAATCAAGTTGTTCAGTAATGCCAAGATTCAGGGTCCCATTTATATATTTGGATATGACTGTTGAAAAACAGGGACAGAGCCAATGAAGAGATTCCCTACTGAACATGAACCCTGAAGTAGCTTTAGTTTTTTTTTTTCAGTCTGTCTATTTTTTTAAATCATTTGATATTAATATGAAACTATCAGGATACTTATGCCGATGCCAAGATTCCATTATCTTTTGTTTTGGTTTTTTATTTTACAGAAAAGGTGACCAAATATTGTGATGAATGGGGTAAGTGGGTCCAGACTGGGTCCAGTTGTCAATCTTCAAAGGACATATTGGAGGTATTTGTTGATTGGTTGTTTTTCCTGAAAATAATGACGGGAAGGAATATTTTGTGACTAATTTGTAGCTTACCAATTTCTTCTTCTTTTCTTTTGAACAGAAGGAAGTCACCCATCTTTTAAGGGACGCTGCAGAGAAGCCGACCACAGCGCTTGACACAGAAAAAAGGAGCGCCGTGGAGAAGATTATTCATGAGAACGAAAAGAAATGCTTGATGAAAATGAAACAAGAAGCGCCTCATAATAAATCAGGTACTGATAGTGTCTACTGAAGTATGCAACAGATATGTTTTATTATATGTCACTTTGGAAAACTTATGAACGAGAGGCCTTCTTGCTTTTTGGTGTGACAGGTCCGTACTGCAGTTGTAACTGGGATGGCTGGCTGTGCTGGGACGATACTCCCGCAGGAACTTATGCCACCCAAAACTGCCCCAATTATTTTGCTGACTTTGATCCCACAGGTGACTGTTTTTGCTCCGCTAATATCTTCTTAACCTGTTATGATGAATTCACATTTGATCCATGAATTGTTAATTATTTACTAAAATCATTATTAAGTTGTGACATACGTAATTGTTCTTTTTTTTAGAAAAGGCAACCAGGTACTGTGGAGCGGATGGGCAGTGGTTTCACCATCCAGAAAGCAACAAGACTTGGACCAATTATACACTCTGCGTTTTCAACACTAAGGAGAAACTGAGGGTAATGTATTGATGATGTAATAACTATCCATCATAGCGTTATTGTAAATGTCATGCATACAGATTCTTGATAATTAGGCTCATCAATATTGCATGGGTTTCCTGAAAGTATATGACAAAATAATAACAAACGTAGGTTCCTTTAGTCAGATGTCAGATCATATACAGTATCATAGCCTCGTTATCTACCATAATACGGTTAGCCATACGTAGAGGTATCAAGGATATAATTTTTTGAACATCGAACAAGGCAGAAAAATATAAAAGTTGCACAACTTTTTAATACATATGCAAATACATTATTATTATCTATCACTAAGTATCAGGTCTCTGACAAAGAAACTTAATGTGGTTTTACGTAGAGTTGAGTGAATTAATAATACAGCAAAATACATGGTATCCAATCAGTTCTTTTGATAGAATAGCATTATTATGGAAAGCACACCAAACACTCAAAATTCAGATTTTGTATGCTAATATAATAATTAAAATGCAGGAAATAGCATTCAAATAGCTTTGTTTTTTATATTATTTTTAATTAGTTTGATTGACTTCATTGTGTCACACTCCCTTCAGAAACCAAACTTTGAGAACCCCTGAGAACGCAAACATATACCAAATACGTAGTTGTCTGTCATGCTTTTTCCAAAGCCTCTCAGCCCATTGCAATATCTTGATCATTCATGACGTTGTGTATGTATCTGTGACTTCACTTAAAAGAAGGGAGCAGGCCAGCTCTCAGAGGACAGTGAGGTAGAACTGGCTGATGAGACCACAGTGAGCCCCATTGTGAACCCAGAGGAGCAGGAAATTGTAAGGAAGAAAATCCTCGACAGCCAATACAAATGCTTCGAGAAAATGAATCGAGATCAACCTTATAACAAGTCAGGTAGTAATAATATCTTCCGAGACGCACTGTGTGTTTCTGCTTTTGTGCTTCTCTGTGAATGCTTAACTCTATTCGTGGTATTTGTTGGTGTTACAGGTCCGTACTGCAGTCGTAACTGGGACGGCTGGCTGTGCTGGCATGATACTCCAGCAGGAACCTACACCTCCCAAAACTGCCCCAATTATTTTGTTGACTTTGATCCCACAGGTGAGCAGTGATCCTCCAGAGTGATGCGTTTGAGATTGAATTATTCACTTAGGAGAGCCGAAAAACAAAACACCGCAGTACGGATTTGAAGAAATTGTTGAAGAATGTGTATTTATTACTTAATTGTTACTTTCAGAAAAGGCAACTAAGTACTGTGGGGAGGACGGGCAGTGGTTTCGCCACCCGGATACCAACAGGACATGGTCCAACTATACACTCTGCAATGAAAACACTAAGGCAAAGTTAAAGGTAATATATTAGGATCAAGTAGCCTGCAATCATATATTTACTGCATGGTGCCCACAGTGTGATGGGTCAGCATATTTTTTCTCGTGTTGCCAGGAGTTCTTGGACAGTGGGCAGATAGGAGCAAATGTAGAAACATCAACATGTAGTTTTGACCTTGCTGTGCATAAATATTCAAATTGACATAATTATTATTAGGTTTTTTCTATTGCCAGTAAGCATAGTTCCACAGCGATGTAATATATTTACCTGATATGAATCAGATTTGAAGTACAAAGCCAAAGCTGACACTGAGTGTCATGCTAGTTTGTGTCTGTGTGAGATTACGGATTACCTTCTTAAGATGTTTTTATCTCACAGGTAACAAGGTCAGATAAAGCAGGTTTGTTTATTGGTTCAAACAGACTTTGCTTGGAAAAAAAACACTATAAACTATTCCAGTTACACTACTACTACAACTAACTACTACAACTAACTACTACTACTAACAAACCATCACATATTAACAACCTTCTTTTCACCAACAGCACCAAGCTGCAGCACCAAGCCGTTAACATCATTCCCACCTAGAAACCAGAAGAGCATATTTAAGTATTTTTCCAGATAGAGACATAGTCATGGACTAAAAGAGATTTTTTTTTTGTCTTGAAGAGCCTTCGTTATTAGTGACTGATGGCTATTACACTTTAATGATGGTAGAGATAGTTGCACTGTGTTAACAAGATTTGCACATTTTGTATTTAAAACGTTCTGGGGGGGACAAAATAATAGGATATGCCGGGGGGTGGGGTAGTTAGTGTACATGTATCTAATTATATTTATGTGTCTATTCTGGGGGGTAGATGGCACTAGTAAATGTGTCGTTAAATGTGTTGTCTATGGTGGTGCCAGTTTCAATCTGTCTGTGTTGCTCGTCATACCTCCCTACCTGTGCTGCTGCAGCAGCATTGTGGTGATTGGTAAATAAACACCTATGGGTTGGTACACCTTACCGTCGTCTTGGAATCTCTTTTTTTCTTTTAGTGTACCATCCAGCCCCTAAATGGTCGCTTTAGCATACTTACATGAACTTTAACTTGTCTTCATAGGTGTTTAGTTATATGAATGAATCAATATTCGTGCTACAATTACTTCATCATGACATACTGGAGATTGGCCTGTCACTTATTATTCCTTTACACGTGTGCCACTCTGTAATTTTACATCATTCATATTTTCTACTTTACAGTAATCAAACCAATACCATTTTATAGTGTGTGACGCAAGTGTAAGCATTATAAAGGTTATCATTGTGTTTGCTGGAAAATTACATTAGTGGCAGAGGATTGCTCTACTCAAAATGTTTTTGTTTTTTGGAGCCTATAACCTTGTTTTACAAGTTTTAATGATTCATGTTGATGACAGTAATTGGTTGATTACATTAAAATAAATGGTGCCAAACCTTACATCAGCCCAAATTTTGCACAAGATCCAATTTTTCTCTCTAAAACAAATGTGGCTTTTAAGACATACTTGTTTTGTTTTGTTTTTTTCGATATTTAGCCAACAAATAAACAACTAGTCGATCATTATCAGAAAACAACCCGGCTCTGCCTTCCCACCTGGAACAACTGCAAATACTTGCAACTCGTTAACATAAAATTTGCAAACAACTGCAAGAAATCCCAGTTTGCTACATCCAGTCATTGCACCAGGCAGTTGGAACAGCTGTCCTGGCAAACGTGGGAGAAAGTCTGCTGATCGATCAGAACCAAGCCAGAGATTAGCCGCTCCATCTGTTGCCACAGAAACCTGATCTCAGTGGCTCCAGCCTCTGAGCTTCAGGAAACCTCTGAGGGCAAACAGCCTCGCCAGCAGCCAGGATGATCCCAAAGAGAAATGAAGCTCAATAAACTTTTCTGCAACTTTCTCTGCAACTGAGTTGATGATGGCTAAGATTTTGCTAAGATTTCTATGTTTTTGCTTTTTTTTTTTTTAATCTTGTCTTCATAATCTAATGTTATCAACAGCTAAATATCATTGTCATCCTTCATTCATGTATTTATTCATCATTTGGCTGTTGTAGTGTAAGTCTGTCCATTATTGTATTTGCATCCATATTTAATCCATATCATTTATCAGACTGGTTTACTTAGCATGAAACATATATGCATTCCTAAAAGCGAAGAAGTGGTTTGCTGTCTTTTCTGCAGACTAAAATACATTTTCATCCTAGGTCTCGTTGTCATACTAACATAACATTTTTATCTACTAGCTTGTGTTGGCATGTGACAGCACCACAGGGGAACCACACAATGATAATCTTTACAATTTGCAGAATAAAACAAATACAGAAATTGTCCATTGAAATGAACTTACTTTGTGTTTTAACTTTGACCTTTGACCTGCTGTACTCACCAAAATAAAACAAGTTACACAAGTCAGTGGATAATAGAAACTTAGTCTAGTCTAGTCTTCCTGTCCATTTCTCAAAATGAAACTGGAACCAATATTCACAATATCACACACTGTTCTCACAATATAGATAGCAATTTTGGCCTTTTGGATCCTTGATTGGGGAATATCTATATTAGATAACTCTGAATTTTATTTTTTTCCAAGTAGTAATGCTACACGTGTTATCTCTATCTTGTTTGTGTTTTTTACAGTCAGCGTACATCCTGTTTTACATGGCAATTGTGGGTCATGCTTTATCTATAGCCTCCCTGCTCATCTCTCTGGCCATCTTCTTCTACTTCAGGTAATGGATTCAATGTGGTGATCCTCTCCTGCATATAACATTTTTGAAGCGTATAAAAAAGTGTTGCTGTAGTTTGCAGTAATTGGTTTGATGATGCACATTATACTGTTAGTGAATATTCAGGATGGTTGTGCTATGATGAAAAAAGGCTGCTACAGTTTGTCATAATGCTGATTAATCGATGGGAGCGTTGCCTTCACAGGGTCAATCGTGTTTACTATCATCACTGGATCTGACAAGCAAGCGCACAGATGGTGTTGGGGCTTTGAACTAAGCATTGCTCATTACTCATCATTGGCATTTAGTTCCTATCCTATTTGTAGTCACTGTGTCTGTGTCCACACCAGCAGAATAAATTTATGACTTGAGACACTTTTTAAACACATGATTTTTTTTAACGTTGTGTTAATGAGCGGCGATGTTTCAGTAACATTATACAATATAAAGTGTAGATATTTTGCTTGGTCATGGCGCTGCTCTGTCACAGTGTTTAATGCAAACTATCAGCCCGAAAATAGTTCTGCCGCTTCACTGAATGTAATTTATACCCAACTTAACTGTCACTGAATGCTTTTAATCAGTTTTATGTGTGCACCTAATTTCATGCCAACTTAGTTTTCTTGTGCAACACATTTCTTTCATGGATATTTAGGATTCAAATCTGAAGAGCTGTGGCATCCGATGTATGCGCTGTGGTGCTTTGCTCTTATTGGAAACATGTGCTCCTGGCTGAGTGCATTGCTCATTAAGGTTGTTTCATCCCGATGTACTGCTTAATCCCAAGGGGGGGAAAGTTCTCAATTAACTGAGATACTGCTGTTAACATTCAATTAGATAAGGCTTCAAAATAACAAAGTGGTTTAAATCTGGGAACGGTGAAGCCTGACAAAAAGTTAGCAGACTGCACAATAGTCTATTGTTGAAACTTTATCTTACTGTATGTTTATCCCTGGGAGGGAATGAACTCAATCAGTGCTATTTTTAATGGCATAGTAAGGTTTATAGTTTTATTCAGACCATGAAGATATCAATTTAAAAAGTAACCTTATATTCTGTAACGATATTTGGAAGAGCCCTGTAGTTCTTGAATGCTGCAGTTGTAAAACTTGACATGTTGGATGAGCGGTGAAAGGTGTCGACCTCCTAAACGCAGCTGTTGTCCAGAATCGATCTTGTAAAAGACCCTCAGTGTTCTGTGCAAATTTTTATAAACAAATACATAAATCTAGTGGCTGTGTTTAGGGCAGGTGCATTGTTGCAAATCTCATGACCCGGTGAGAGTCAAACTCCTAACTCAGCTGCACAGAGATTCAGAAGGACATTCACAATTCATCAAGATCAAAGTCTAGCAAATTAAGATCTCAAATAAAGTAACAAAGTTACCGGCTTGGAAAAGAATGTTTTTTATCCGTAACCATATTTATAGTCAAATCACTTAAACTATTGGAGGCCTAATATTGTATCATAAGATCCAGATGTGAGGCTTTACAATGGCATGTGATGGTGTACAGCTGCACTACTCTGTTATTTACAACTCTACATCATCACTGTCAGGATTCCCAGATAAAAATACTCAGCACAGGCCGTGGAAAAACAGGCAAGTAGTTGGTCGAAGTACATAGTTGATCTCAAAAGCTGTCAGGACCTGACAGTCAGAACAACACTGCCATAAGGATTCAGCTTGCGTTTTGACATCCCCTTTTAGATAAAAACCCTTATATGTAAACATTCAGCTCATGCATTTCCCTTTATGTCTGAAGCTGGAGTGAGGCTGTGTTTTTTTTCTGTTTGTTGGTTTTTTTGTTGTTAGCCATGGAAACCAAACGAGACAGTAAAATGTGCAGTTGTTTATGTTGTTTTCATCCTGGCTCTTTATGACTCAACAAAGACTCAAAAGACTATATCATCTTTTAAACTGTAGAGGACGTATATATATATAGACATTATATCTGGTGCAAGGTTTTATTCAGCCTTAAACACTCACTGTGAGCTGCAGTGTGTTTGATTGCTGCTGCAAAATTTAAACATTATTGAACCATTAACGTATAAAGCTGCTGGACATGAATGACTTTGATTGTAATTGTGGTTTCTGCTTTGACTCTCAAGCATTTCATAATAATATTAATTCTGAGTGGCTAGCCAGGATAACGAGGAAGCACTCTTGGGAGCTTTTATTACGCATTATTTAACAGGATTTCTAGCACGTACAGTGCAGAGTATTTAGAGGCAACCCACCTTTTATTTTTTACCTGTTTGTTCTTTTTTTTTTTTTACCAACTACCATAAATGAATCTGAGATGAAAGATCCAAATCATTAGATATTTTAGATTAGAACAGATTGTTGCAGCATCTGACAGCCTCATTATAGTAACCTACCAGTCATCTGTTTGTTTGGTCAAAGTTCCTAAACCTGAGTTAAATCTATGTAAATTATCTGTATGTGAAAAGCCAGCCATGCTCTGTTTGCAACGTTACCTCTTTTTCTTCTTCTTCTGCGTAATGATGTCAGATTGTCCACCCTTACATAACCTTTGTTGCTAAGGTTGCTGTTCAACGGGTCGTTCACGTTGTCCAATAGCATTAGTCGTATTTCAGATCGGATTCAAGCTCAAACATGTACAGATGTTTTGATAACTCTTGAAAATGTATATTTACAGTATAGACAAAGTAGTGAAATCCTACTCCTACTTTAAGTATCCTGCTGATGTTGTGTCCTTGTACGTCAGCGTGCTGTGTTATTAATCACGGCATCTTTCTTCAACACAGGAGTCTGAGCTGCCAAAGAATCACTCTCCACAAAAACCTCTTCTGCTCCTACGTGCTCAATTCTGCCCTCACAATCATCTACCTCATAGCAGTGGTCAATGATCCTGAAGTAGTGGGCAGAAACCCGGTGAGTTCAACTGCTGAAACTGAAATTTAACACCGCTACAAATGTTACTGTTTGAACTGCCATATATCTACAGAGGGGATGGAAACTCCTGTCATTTAACAAAATACTGTCTGAGGAGGAGGATTAGTTCCACTGTCTTGAAATGAGATACAAATGCATTCATAATTCATGTTAAACCAAAAGAAAATGCAAGGGGGGAGAAAAAAATCTGATGCACTTTTTTTTTCTTCAAATTTATCTCATATGCAAGGCCAGGCAATTCAAAGAAACCAAATTTAAATGGGGTTGCTCTATATTTATAATAATCAAAAGTTTGCCGAACAGACTTGAAATATACAGTAATTAATATTTCATCTCATTGTGCCATATCTCTGCAGTGTTACACGGTCAACAGAAGGTTTATGCTC
Organism: Pampus argenteus; assembly: GCA_036937835.1. Classification (NCBI taxonomy): domain Eukaryota; kingdom Metazoa; phylum Chordata; class Actinopteri; order Scombriformes; family Stromateidae; genus Pampus; species Pampus argenteus. The sequence continues at coordinate 9,922,271 of CM072879.1, forward strand.
TCTTTCACATTTTTACTGTCAAGAGTTTAGGAGACACACCAAATGCCAGTATGAATTCTTTGAATCTCCGAAGTCTGCTTAGACAGAAATGATAAATCTGCCTCGTAGGAATGCCTTGCTATCAAGACTGAGCATGAATCCCTGTGGGACTTTTCAAAAACCACTCCTTTTTGTAAATATATTTCTAAAAGATCGTTAACATACTACCTGCTGCTTGTTAAAAATTGCTTTTACATATTTTTTTCTTTTATGTAGACCTGAATAAAATTGAACACACTCAGCCTTCTCGAAGTCCAAGTTAATAAAAAAAAAAAAACAACTGAATAAAAACATAAATCGAAAAACCTGAATAAAATGAACTAAATTAAAAAAAATAAAACTTCTTCAGATGATAAAAGTGGCATAAACAAACAACAAAAACAAAAGATAGGATTGTATAAATTGGCTCACAGTGCACACAATCCCATTAGCCTCAGCCTGCTTTCAGTCTCTGGGCAAACAAAGCACTAGAAACATCCAGCAGAGACTTCAGCTGGGTTTGATTCTGAGTCCTGCTGCTACTTTTCATACAGTCACATTCCCCAAATCTGCCTGGCTCATCCTGACTACTGTCTTTATTCACATCCCATCTCCAGACAAGAAGCAGCCAGAATCATATCATCAACGTGATGAAATATATATATTTGGTGCAATGGCTCCCTTTCAAATATCTCCTATTCGCCACTTCGTCAAAACGTTTGTGTTGCATCTGTTACTTTCTGACATGGGATTGTCGAATTTTGTGCTCATACGGTGCAAAATGTTAAAACTAATTTGGTCATTGTGGCCCTTGGTTTTCAAGAAAAAAGCATAAAAAGAAATCACACGGATCATTGGTTGAGATTCACGTACGTCTATTGGGAAACATTCTGAAATTTATTGCTGCCAAAGCGAGACTTACGAGCCTATGCTGGTGATTTAGGAACGGTGGATTGTGCTGGAGATTTGCTCTCACAGAGAAAACAAGCTCTTTTTATTCTCTCCGGTGTTGTGATACAGAGTCAGATTTTTTGCCTGCCAGCAGTGTGGGAGAGTGAATTCCCAAAGCCTATGTCAAACCAGGGAGGAGGCTGAAAACATGAGAAACATCTACATGATCTATAGCAGCCTGATTTGCAAACCAGAACACTGTCTGTAACTCTAGACAAACCTCGATTAGCTGATATGCAAAAGAATTCTGAATAGGTGAGGAAAACTCTGCATAGAGATTTGAGTCCATGTCTGTTATTGTAGAGATTCCTCAAATGGTAAGGGACATGTAGGAGAGTGAGGGAGAGACATATGGATAAAAGGTTAAACGTGAATGATTGTTGTGTGTTGTGAGCTAAGAAGGCCCCATGAGAGCAGTAGTTAATAACATCGCCAGCATCGTTGACTTATACTGTGGTCGTACAGATGCTCCTTAACGCTGTGAACCAGAAACCACAATGCGAATATTTCTATATATCAAGGCATTACACAGTTTTCTTCCTTTTATGTTGTCAATAATGTGTACACGTGTTTCGAAGATGGATTCAGTACTTGTTTTATTCAGCGTTAGCAGGAAGTCTCAGTGAAATTAAGACCTCTTTTGCAAAAGAGAGTGAATTTTATTTGGTAAAAGAGGTCTGGAAGTCGTCAAAAGCGGACTGTAATTTGATATACAAGATGATATCATCAACATAAAAATGTACAATGCAGTGCACATTGGTATATATGGCTTAATTTTTTCGCTTAGCACTGTAATGCCCATTTCCTTCTTTCTTTTATTCATGTAAATCTTGATCAACATTTCGATCAAAAGCATAGAAGGAATATAAACAAACAACAAAAATGTCATTTTGTAATCAGGGACATGCAGTAAATTTTAAGGATTTTAAGGATTTTAACAAAAATGAAATAACTTTTTAAAGTAGACGTGTTTTATGTAAACCACAAACAAGGATCAAACTCAGCACATACATCATTCTGCACAGTGAAGCTCAAACTGAAGGATCAAAGAACAAAACACACTGATGAGCGGATGGGGACTTTAAGTGTTGTGGAGGACTTCAGTTAGATTGATAAAAGCCATTTGAGGAATTACAGTTTATGGCACATCCATAAATCCAGATCCTTGGTTATTATGGCATTAATAGACTGGTGTTACACAAGATAAGACATAATAATATGTCATCAAAGTCATCATCTCATATCAAGAAATTATAATGATTCAATCACAGGAACATAATACATAATGAAACGTCATGCTACAGTACAAAGAGAAATTTCCATCTTGAGCTGACCTTATCTGTCTGGAAAGGATGACACCATTTCATTAGTGAAGCAACATCTCCTCTTTGGCTCTCCCTGCAGGTGGGGTGTAAGGTGTTACACTTCTTCCACATGTACATGCTGGGCTGCAATTATTTCTGGATGCTCTGTGAAGGAATCTACCTGCACACGCTCATTGTGGTGGCTGTGTTTGCAGAGGAGCAGCATCTGCACTGGTACTACCTCCTGGGCTGGGGTGAGTCTGTCTGGATTTGATCAAAACAGCATTTCCGATGTTGTTTTTATGACTGCTTACAATCATACTTAGAAAGTGATAACTTTTTTTTATCTTATTTTAATCAATCACAGCTTGAAAACTCCCTGAAATGCTGTTCAACAACAATCTAGCAGACGCAGTTTATTTGTAACCACCTCGATAACATGTGCAGTATGTCAACCTGGACATGCTGATAGCTTTATTTGCCCTCCTGTCATTTAGTGCCACTCCTGCCCTGTTTCTCACCTTGTTCAAAACAAGAATAACGAGTTCAGTCTGTCAGAATGAACCAACCAAATGTATGGTCATCGTTAGAAATTGGAGGATAACCTTGACGGCTGTGTTTGCTTTGTGTGTGTGTGTGTAGATGGAGGACGGCCAGTTAGTCAGGTCCATCTGTGGCCGATATGCTGCAGGGCCTCATTGACATCTAAAAATGTACCGTACATGAATTTATGTGTTCATGTCCAGCTGAAAAGTTAAAAGCTAACCTGAGCCTCAGCTTCTTATGGGATTTTATAGAGAGGATGTTAACTTAGACACTTTTACAGGAAAATAATCATATTGTGTTCGGGTTGGAGTTAACTGCACTTTTACTGTTGCAAAAATTAATTTCAGTAAATTCACTCAAGACCTCATATGGCTGAAATCTTTGTCTCTGTCCAAGGCTTTCCTCTAGTGCCTGCATCCATCCACGCTGTAGCAAGGAAAAAGTTTTTTGATGACAAGTGAGTAATGTTCCTGAAACTTCTGAAAATAAACAGGAGATGTTTACATATGTGCTCGTGGCTGTGTAGCACAGGGTGAGAGTATCCTCATCCATACGTGTGTGTGTGTGTGTGTGTGTGTGCGTGCTTGTTTTTGTACATGTGTGTCCATGTGTATTTTGGGTGGCAGACAGTACTGACTGATATGTTTTTCTTTCTGTAGCTGTTGGATGAGTGTGGAAACCCATCTGCTCTATGCGGTCCATGGTCCTATAGTGGCAGCTCTGCTTGTAAGTCTGTTAGATCCTATAATCCACTGCTTCTGCATAATATAAAGAAAATACATGGATCACATAGTGGAAAATATGACAATTAACATTTTTACAAACAATTTTAGTTACTAACGAATGAAAAACAGGTTTTTGGTTTTGTTTTCGTTATATTTTTCACCCCTGCAATTCATGGTGGGTGTTTTTCACTCACTATGGACATTTTTGCAGGTGAACCTCTTCTTCTTACTAAATATTATAAGAGTGTTGGTAACCAAATTGAGAGACACGCACCGAGCAGAGTCCAACATGTACATGAAGGCAGTGAGAGCCACCCTGATCCTGGTGCCCCTGCTTGGCATACAGTTTGTCATTTTTCCCTGGAGGCCAGAGAACCGGCTGGCTGGGGAGGTCTACGAGTACATCATGCACATACTCATGCACTACCAGGTAGGTACCGAGCTGACAGTTGGTTCCTATTCCCAAGTATTGCACCAGGTAGTTCAGTAATGACTCGCCTGAGGCAGAGAAGTGTCGCTTCGCTGCTCTCTGTTGAGCATTTTGCAAATCTGGCCACATCCCAATCGATTACGGAGGAAAATGTCTGCTAACATTTTAATCAAAATCTTATTTTTGACCCAAATCTTAAGTATGCATGCAAAAATGATCCTTAACCCAGCTCAAATTTGGCAGTACCCTCGGGCTCTGTTAGGCTGAAGATTTAGAGGTTTGGCACACTAAAAATCTTGTTTTCTGCCATGTGATTGCTGTGTCTGATGTGATCTGATGTGATTCACTGCTGTATTACTCTTTAAAGAAGCACTTAGACACACCATTAGCATTATGTAACTACCAGTTAGTCACTCAATTAAACAACAGGGATGCAGTCTGTTCAGATTATTCACATAGCAGGATTATACATTGCTCAAATAATTTGTGTTGTACTTTTTAAAAAGCACTAAGTTTTACTGCCTTGGCGTTAAAGTGATTTGTTTTTAATTAAATTCCATTTACTTTGTAAAAATCAAACAAAAATCAAACACCTTTTAATTATGTCTACTTGCTTTTTTTTTTTTTAAAGGGTTTACTGGTGGCAACAATATTCTGCTTCTTCAACGGAGAGGTGAGCACCGTTCATGTGTCTATGCATGTCAGCAGTTTGGCTTCTCTACAGTGTGCTGCTGTCGATCAATGTGTTAAAAGCAAGTTAGAAGCATTTAGAGCTGCAACAGTTAGTCAATTAACTTAATTAGCTGACTGATAGAAAATTAAAGCAGCAATTATTTTGATAATCAATTAATCATTTTTAATCTGAATAATCTGAAGATTAAAGGAAATAATTGTGAGGTGCAGCTCTAAAGGAATTGTTTGATATTTTAGATATTTTTTTTATTTATCTTTTCTCTTTCTTATTACTAATTGCTGTATGCTGAATATGAAGCTAGATCCAGGAACAGTTTGCTTAGCATAGCAGCAAAGTGTAGAAGCAGCAGGTAAAACAGCAGGTCTACCAGCACCACTAGAGAGCTCCATAATTAATTGTTATGGGTCATTTGTTTAATTGGTGAGCTTCAGAGATGTTGCTAGGTAGATTTTGTTACCTCAGTCTGGATAGCACCAGACTAGCTGTTTCCCCCTGTCCGGTCTTTATGCTAAGCTAGGCTAACCATCTCCTTGTGTTATTTTCATATTTAACAGGCAAATTTGAGAGAAGTATCAATCTTCTCATATAATTATCAGCAAATACATGTATAATTCCCGAAATGTCAAACTATTCCTTCAAGAATATTGTATCCTGGAAGTGTTTCATCACGTGTGACATGGTACCATAATAGTTTTGATACAGAAATTGGCCTTTTACAAAGGTCAGCCTGCACATGTTAGCTCTGGGAGCTGTTCAGTAATAGAGAAATAAAACTGCTCATTGCTTGTGACATGAAGTATGAAACATCAGACTCCGTCGGGCAAAACACTTCCATATTTTGTTCTCGGGGTCTGATCTCTGACATCTTACATCTGTACCTGATAGCATATCAAGAAGTCGCGAAGTCATGAATGTAAAATGCAGACTCAAAGTTGGACAGTACAATAGCTGTAACTTTATCAGAGATGCCACATCGGCCATTAGGTCTAATTGTAACAGTTTATAAAACATTATGCTGCGTGTCTCCAACCAACCTATCTAGGGCTGTGGCAGTATAAGCTGAAGGGTCACATCAGGTAAAGAGTAAGACACAGTTTATAAATGGCTGGGTAGTTTCCAAGGCCAGCTGGAAATTGACTCTTCTTTCAAGTCCTCCTGTCAGCTTTCCTCAGTCTGTCTGCAGCTGTCTGACTGCGAGTATCTTTAACCTGGTTCAAACACTTCTCCAAAGGAATAAATTAGATTTCCATTAAGGCCCAGATCTGAGGTCAACAGTGTGGTGGAGACCTTTCAGCTCTTCACATTTGACAGACGCTTTCAAATGAAAGGTCTACGCAAAACAAAGCAAACACAATATGTGTTATAAGGTGGAATTAGGTATTTTTAGCAGGTTGTTGGACTCCATGGCACTGTGAATAATACAGACAGATTAGGTAATTACAGACAAGTCTTTAAGGGTGACATGGTTTTGTAATATTTATGAATTGAAAGTAATTAAAAAAAAAACGTTATGTGAAATTTTCAGTTATTCCAGAGACAATGAGGTTGTTGTAAGTTATTTACGTTGCATGAGAAGAAAATGCTGACGCGGATGCATAAACTGAGAGAGGAGCAGATTTGAATACTCATGAGGTGTCTGGCACAGAAGAACTGGCAACCTATCGTGGAGTTATGTTTTATATATTCATCCCTGAAAACAGGTCAGGTATAGCCAGGACAACAAAAGCATCTTTATAAACAATGCAAACACTTTGTGGAGTGTAGTACAATGTGGAAAGCATACATGTCTAAAGGTCAAGCCCACTTTCTGAGTGATACAGGCTGAAGTAACACTAACTGTCACAAGAGATTTGGAGGGTGTGTTTGCTTCACTTGCATAACAAATTCAGTTCTCTTAATCAGGACACAGGTTTCTGTTTTTTTTTTGCTCTCAAGGCCAAACTGCACTGACCTGCCTTGTTCCTTCAATGGACCCATTGTGACGTTAGGTCAGTGAGACAAACAGCTTTCCTGCTGTATTTGTGACATCAAGCAAGGCGTTCTACGTGGAAGCTGTGAGCGCTGGTTGCTCCTTTGTCTCATTATAACAATTAGTGTCACAATTTACATCATTAGATCATTGTGTGTTAATGTGCCCTCAGTAATTACAGTAGTATTAGGGTGTAAAAACAATTAACATTTCACTGCTGAAGGTGGACTTCAATTCATGCTCTAATTCTTTCTAAAATGGTCAAAACAATTTGAGTCGATATATTTGTTATCAATTATTAACCAAGAAAAAAATATTCAGACATCTTGTCAAATGTGAGGATTTGTTGCTATTCTCTGTTTCATATCTCTGGGGTCTGAACTGTTGATTAGTTAAAACAAGCAATTTGAAGATATCACTTTGTGCTCTGGGATGCTGACCTTTATGACACGGACTAAACAAGACAAATGACAAATTAGTAAAATTTAAAGACAACATGCAGCCCCGACATTCATCAAACAACAACGTAATGGTTTCTATTAGCAGATTAACCTGATGGGGTCCCCAGTGGACCAAAAGAAGCCACGGGTCCAAATGATGCCCCAATATTTGTGCACTGTAAAGTATAAACACCTTAAAGCATGATATCAACTAAAATATTAGAAACTAGATTTTTATGACAAGGATCTTTACCATTTCAGTCTTTATTTCATAGCATTTATTTCCAAATACATTTGTAACCAAACAAATGACAAAATGTAAGTACACAAACGACCTGGGAGTCTAGGGCTGGAGATCCAAGGCAGTTGCCCTCTTTGCCCATCTCGCCTATCTTGATATAACACTATAAATACACTGTTCTCCTTTTTAAACAAGTGAGCCGGAAACATTACAAAGATCAGGAAGTAACAGCATCTTCTACCAACTCATGGAGCAACTCATCATAGCTTAATTAGATGGTCAGTAGTTTAACCAGCCGAGGGGAAGATCTTCATAGACACGACGTGAAGCTGTGGAATACAATACAGGTCGCAGCTTCCTGTCCCCACATAACATTGTGATCTGGACACATGCACAACTTGGCCACATTTCAAGAAATGTGACTTTGGTGTTCACATTTCCTCACTGGCATCTGTTAATGTGTTAGAAACTGAAGTGATCTACATGTGCTGCAGCGATTACGCTTGCACCAGTTAAGATCACTGTTGGATTTATATTAACACGAAGTGGCATTTACATGGGCTGTGTTGCTCACATTGCACTGTAATCCCATATTGATTTGTATGTAAATTTGAAAGTCTGGTGGAATAATTTAGTGGTTATGAGAAGTTGAAATGAGAAGCAAAACAGAACAGTTTCTGGGAAGTGTATTAGCACTAAAGTAAAAATCCCCAAAATAGAAACTTTCAGCTCTGAAAACTGGATAATACCAGCCATCTCTTCTTCTGTCCAGGTGCAGGCAGCTCTGAAGAGACAGTGGATGCAGTATAAGACTCAGTGGGGCCAGAGACGAAAGGACCACTGCTCAATGCGCTCCACCTCCTATACGGCCACCTCCATCACAGAGGTACCTGCCTTCATGTACCACCACGACTGTAACAGCGAACATTTGAACGGGCGCCACACAGAGGACTCTGAACTAGTGGCACTAAAATCAGGAGAGACATATGCCTGAGCCCCTGAGTCACACCGGGGATCATGAGTGTAGCAGTGGGGACAGCTGACAAAGAGTGACAGAGCAACAGAGATGTACAGTAAGAAAAGAAAATGCAATCCGCTTTTCCAGCCACATCTCAATGAATAAATATCAGAGGCTAATGCTGGTTTGTTTAGCCCAGGACAATAATACGGGTCTGCAAATCAAGAACTCATCGAGACGGAGATGGATTAGCTAAGGCCGTCACTTCACATTACTTTACATTGCTGCTGCAAGTGCTTTTTTTTTTTTTGAGAACTTTTGATGTTGAGAATTTGTGGCATGAGACAAGAGCTGTTTTTGACATGTGTCACTTCCTAAAGCTGCTAAACTGTGCGAATGTGCTCACAGTGATGGAAGTTTATGATTGTGCGGAGACAGAAATAACTGTGACTGTGATGACAATGAGGGCGGAGATGGTTTCTGTATGATATGATGTGTTACGACTGGCATGATGTAGACTGTAGACATGACGGTGGTGTGATGATGACGATCATCAAGGTGAAGTAGAAGAACCAATCCTTCCTAGCCGCTCCAATACAAAGCGTATTGTATGTTGGTCACAGCTATGAAGGGGTGTCCCGCTGAGCACAGATGTGGTGCCCTGAAGGAACACACACACACACCACACACACACACACATTTCAAAAGACCCTCTGTGCTCTGGAATTGTGTACATAATGTATGTTCACTATGTTTCATTTGAAAAAAATAATGTGTTTAAATGTTTTAAAAAGGATTTTATTTTTGTTTTCTATTAATATTTTATTCTTGCCAATTCCTAAGTATGTGCTAAGTGTCTGTCATGTGATGCCGCACTCCTGACTGCTTTGTTGTGTTGCAGTTGCTGTATTTGTGCCGATGCTGAACATCACAGGGCTGAAAAGCAAAAAGAAGCTAAAACCATATGAATAAAAATATCTTTTATTTTGAGTTGGAACAGCTGGAGTTGTTTCACTGTGTATGAGTTCAATATGCGATCAGTTGTGCCAATGACTCTGACGATGAAGCAGCTTCTCTTAAAGCCGCACTGTCAGATTTTATTCAAATGTAGTCCTCCTTTGTCATTGCTCATGACACCTTTAATCTATTTTCTTTTGTTTTTGCATTCCATGCATATTTTTATTCATGAATTTTGTAGCCTTTCGTATGATCCAGGGCGAAGGAACGGCTCGCTAAAGATGACATGTCAGGATGATCACATCCATATTGTCTGCACACATTCAAATTCATATTTTAAAGGCATGCAAACACAAACAACCTACTCACATACACACATTCATATTACTCTATTGTCATTTTGATGTTGCTTTGTTATGATTTTGCCATAGGAATTTGCTTTAGGAGTCTTGAAGTTCAAGATCCACATAAACAATGCACCAGACTGAATTTGCTCCGTGTCAGAGGCCAACATTTTGTAACTTTGGATGAGTGATGCATCTTGCATTTACCTATCAAAATTTCTTTGAAAGCCCATTAAGCACTTATTATGGTTTCCAGAAACTGAGACGGCATCTCCAACAACAAGAATTTAAATTCAGCCAAGGACTGGCCAAAAAATAAACCTCAAACTCTAAAAAAACATTTGTTCTCCTAGAACATATAGCCAATAGAGCCTCAAGCAGGCTCAAATAGCCATGATTTATTTGTTGAAAATCGAAAACACCGTGCAGTAAAAACAAAAGTTTACCTAATTCAGGGGGAAAAGCATCTTAAAATGACTCTTAAAGTCCTTTCTAAACACGTGACTGTGTTTTGACTTTTATTTACAGAGTCACTACACATCTTCTGTCTACACGGGTGCTACTGTCACTTTACAGTAGATGTATGTCGCAGGTTTTCTAGTCAACTGGAATAAGCATCTGAGGGTTTTAATGACACAAAATGAACATTTCAATCACAGAATATGGCTCTGAAATAATGATGCACATTGTAATAATTGGCTTATTATTACCAGTAATATAAAAAAATATATATGTTGTGCTTTCTGCTATAGAAATATAACCAGATAAACAGAATCGTTTTTGAGTATGATCCTAAAAATGACATTCAAATATAAAAATGTAAACATATGAATAACATTTATTAATAAGATGATTAGTCTTATTGGTCACCTAAATCAAATCAAAGTGTGAACTCTTAGTCTGTATCTTTATTAGCTGTGAAGTTGCAGTTTAGCCAACAGGAAATACACGAACCACATAAGCTGAAATATTGTTTTGTAGCTTCACACATTCATGTCATTAAAATATTATTTTACTTATTGCAGTACTTTATTTCAAATTAAAAAAAGCTACTTAGCACAAGAGTATAAAAGGTTCTTTGGTGTTGCCCTTTCTTTCCTGAGCGAATAGCAATCAGAGAAACAAGTTACAACATGGTTTTGCGAACGGTGAGAAATACATTGAAGATGACAAAGTTATCATTTGCTGAAGAGGTATTAGCAGAGTTGGTTTTTTTCCAACCATGCCACAATCTCTGATGATTCAGCATTTTTCTTGCCGACACCACTCATGTCAGTGTTTTAGAGTTGAGATATTTTATCTAATGAATGTGCAGGAAAAAACAAAGGAAGTCTGAACATCATTTGGTTGTTGCTTTGTGATCCTTCTGACTTGACAGGCCCTTTATTCTAAAGGTTCAGCTCAAATCATATACTGTACCGGCGCCTGATGTGTGGAGCAGGAAGGAGTCGACTGACACAATTCGTTTCCAGGATGGACAGCTGCTCACTCCCTACACCATATTATGGTTGCTATCGCACTAACAAGGCTGAGTTCTCCCCTTTATATAAATATTTTTAGCCTTGCTAACGGAGCTTCTATATAATATCCAATTTCAGGCTCCGCTGCATCCTAATGGTGCAGCCAAGAGAAGAAGATGTACTGTCCTCAGTATTCACAGGCCTTCTATGAGATAATAATATAATGAAGTTAGATGTGTATAGATCCATTTTTATTATTCTCCTGATAAGTATTGTCCCTTACCATTAGCATATCACCAAACTCATCAAACGGAACATTTAAAAGAAAATTTAAATGCAAAGTCTACAATCGTATGCAAACTGTATCGCGCCTGCAGAGATGGACGGACTTATGCAATAATCAGGACACAAAGAGGGTGAAATCTCAATAATTGTCATAGCTCATTCCGTCATCTGCTTTTCAGATTGAATGGAACAATAATACAGAAAGTTTAGGGAAGACTGTGAAAATTGCTTTCGACAACCTCCATCTTTGCATGGAGCATGTTGGCCTGTGAAACATCAGGAAAATGAGGCTGGCTATTTCTGGCATTCGAGAACGTTCCCTGCCAGCGACAATCTCACAGCACGCCGGACCAATCCAACAATGTGTCATGTGCTCCGAAATCCGGCAGTAAAAGTGATCTTGTGTGTGGTTTTTAAAACACAGTAGTCCATTTCCATTTTTTTTATCTTTGTTTTTTAAGATAGTTCAAGAGCAGCTTCCCTTAAATAACACACCAGAAACTGTAACCCTTTTTAACAGTCTTCCTATCCACTCCCAAACCCCACTGGTTTAATCTTTAACATTGTATTCTCTAAAAGCTACGATGCAATATGCAACTGTGTCAAATACTCATCTGAAAAGTAACTAAATTACAATATTTTCGATATTTTAGTAGTAACAAAGTAATATAGCTGTAACCAATATGATTTTGGTACTATTATTCAGTATTGTCACGTAACATGATATCACCCAAAATTACAACTGATGGACTCACTTGTCTGATGATAAAGCGTCTCCATTTCCAACGCAACACTTTTGCTCTCACCAGACATACGCTCTAAGACTTGGCTGCTGGATCAAAATGGTTTGTGTGTGGGTGTGTGCAATGCTCAGTTTAGATTTCATGCTGTGTATGAATGTGCGCATGCATACTGTATGCCCACATTTGTGTGTGCCAGCCACAGTATTCTGCGCATACAGTGAGAGAAAGGATCCCCCTACTGCGTTAAGCATCATCTCTATCTGCTCATGAGAGATAGGACGTCTGAGTTGTGATGGGATTTAACAGTTGTGGCTGTCATCAGATATTATAAATTGCCATATTTTTTTTTGCAGCCGGTCAGAGCACTTCATGAACAGATATAAGAAAACTTTTCAGAATAGTTTTGCAACGAGGATAAATCTGTTTTTACTCTCATTAGTTCATGACTTGCACATCATCCCCCAGAAGTATCACTAATTTCACCATCACGTCATCTGCGCTCCGTTTTCGACATGATGTGCTTACAGCATTATTCCGCAATTTAAAGGATAAATCAATTTATTCACAAAGCCCAGAACAATCAAGATTTTTATTGGATTTTTAAATTGCACTTGTTGGTGTTTGCCTCTTCAAGGAAATTTGCATCACCAATAGTCTACAGAGAGAGGAGTAGAGATTACCTAATGAAATAACTCCTCCATTAGGATTACAGTGCAACACTCATACAGCATACATTGTAATCTTAAATGAGCTTTGTTTCCAAACTCTTTGATGTATTATTGGAAGACAATGCGCTCGACATGATAATTATCGAAGCCCTCTTGATTAAGCCTCTTTGATAATAAGAACATAAGTGCCAGAGCAATGCCTTCAAGCGGATCACTGATCCATTCGTGTAACAATATTTACTGCCATATTCATCTTAGTATCTTATTTGGAGGGAGATAACAAGATAATAAGTTGCAATACTAAGAAAGAGATGACAAGAGAAAGAGAGAGCATTTGTAAGTTAAATTATATTTTCTAACCTTGCATGGATGAGAAGAGCAAAGATTCATCTACTAGTGCCTGTGTCACGCCGCTCGGCTCACATGCTGCCTCAAAAGAAACCCCGTGGATCCCCAGTGGATATCTGTTCAATCATTGTAGAAGCACAACACGGTGGCCGGTGTGCTGTTGATATCACCTGCTGGGTGCATCAAACAACATCAAAAGAAGACTTTGCTTAACGTCTCGTGCCCAGGGTTTATAATACACGATAACCTCGCTCGTGTCTGTAATAGCGCTTGTTCCCTCATTATGCACTAATGAGATTTGTGAGGCAAATGATTATTAATCAGGGCCCTTGATAGAGATAGATGCTGTGGTGGTGGTGGTGGGGAGCAACTTGTCGCTGCCTTGTTTGGTGCTTAAGCTCACATCTTGTTTGAAAGCATGGCAGCGTTTGTTTTTCCTGCCTGATATTTTAGCACTTTTGACAGCAGCAAAAAAAAAAAAATGCAATTATTCACAGTATGAAAATAATTGCACGGGATCAAACAATGTCATTTTCTAGATCCTCGGGAGGCAGAATACACTGAAGTATGCTTTTACTTGTTTGCCTGTTTGCATAATTGCAGAGTATTGAACGACTTAACAAATGTATTCCTCGCTCAAAGTCTGCTTCAGCCACATATTTCTCTCTGTCCACAAATGGTCCGTCTTAAAAATGCAAGCGGTATTACTCAGCGATGTGGAATGCCTGTTCAGTATAAACATTCGGTGTTCATTTACACAAACCAGGAATGCAGATTTTTTATGATTATTTTCTAACTGGGGCTTTGCAACCATTGAGAACATTGATGTAGATTCAAACTGAAGGACATTGTTAACTTTAATCAGACCTCCTGTTGAGTGTATCAAATACCGAAAGGTCAGTCGCTAATGAGACCAAGTTGTCGAGCAAATTCTATCACAAGTACGGCTCATTGAGGCTACATTATACAGCAGGGTGTACTGTGTTTGCTTGCATATCCTGTTGGAACTGTGGAAGGGAAAAGTTCACTAGGCTGTTGATTCAGCCAGCGTACAAAAAACCTCTGATCCCTCGCGGCTAACACGCAAGTATCCATTACCCTTGAGCCGCAAATTTCAACATCTACTGTGGAGAAATACGGATGTGCATCAGTGTCGTAATTCTTCGACACAGAGATTACGGTGACACGGCCGAAAAACCAAAAGTGCTTAAAGTTAAGGGACCACCGGAGCCTCGTTAAACGCTGGGTTAACAGCCAACGTTTCCCTTCCGTCCAAACGCTATGCGCTTGGATTTTCCACGGTACTCAAAGCATTTTATGAGGGATCCCTGCACAGCAGGAGCAATACTAACTTATTTCTGTTTTACTACCCCTGCAGTGTGAATTTAAGTGAGGTTTGAAGAGATACAGTTTTAAGAGGAGTCTGCAAAGACGAGACAGGCGGCTGATATTCTTACAAACGTTTTGTTCTTTTGTTCACATAAATACGGGTGACACCGAGCAGAACAACTTGGGTTACATAGTAATCCACAGCTACCAGAAATAGAGAAAGAACAACTTCAAGAGTAGGTTCGCTAGCTAGGAAGTAGCGTAATCATCAACAAACATTGTGACATGTTAACAACCTACAACATTACAGGACTTCCATTTCTTTGATCTTCACCTCCTCAGACATTTATCCAGTCAATCATTGAGTAGCCTTCATGCAAATGTTGACCTCATTTGCATGAATTTAAATATTTTTAAGTTTTAATAGCCGTTTCTTTTTTTTCTGTCACCTGGAATCCAACAATCCACAGGGATTTGTGCTTGCGTCACATAAACAATGAATACGGGTGAACATCTGTGTTCAGTGGGCATTCACAACAAAGAAATCGCCAAACATTTTTATTCATCCTTTTTATCCATCAAGGGAAAAAAAACTTAAACCCATCCTGTAACACCCCATTTGATCTTAGACACGCTCCCCTCCCATATTTAAAAAAAAAACACAGACCACCCCAGACCCCAGATATGTGTGCGATATGTTCCACTGCCAATAAAAACATAGGATTTATGTTGGAGTGGTTCAAACACAAATGGATCATTTAATTGCTTCAACATACACAGCCCACACACACACACACACACACACACACACACACACTCTCATACTTCAAGGTACTTCATGTACTCAGCCTGTAAGTCACACATTTAAGAGGAAGTGTGTGTTTTCCCCTCAGGATAATATACCACGGCAGGTTACGAGGGGACAGTCAGCCACTTTCCACCCACAAATAAGGTATTGTTTACTGTCATTCAAACTTGCCTGTGGCACCGTGTAGCCAGTGCACACTCTCACATCACCTATCAAGCTGAAATCAAGCCCAGATAGCACCAATCTGTCTCACTCCAAAGGTCTTGAGATGTCTGCGGAAGTGAAAGATTAACATCAGAGAGCGCCATAAACACAAACAACAACGACACATGAAGCCATGAAAAATAAGACGGAAAAACAAGATAGACCAGAGCATCATGGCGCATTAGCACATATGTTGGAGCCAGGAACCGAAACAAAGTTGAGCGGAATCAGACTTTAATAGTTTTATGACATCCTTTTAATGTGTTTTTTTCCTAAATAGGGTGACTTGTTGTGTGTATGCAAGCAATTTGCTCATAGAGACATTGGCAGTATAATAAATTATAATTCTGAGAATTCTGGAGGTGGAGGTTAAGAAGCAGAACAAAAGGATTTTTTTAAAGTAGAGAGTAAAAACAGTTGCTACGCTGCCCCTTGTACTTCAAAGGTACCGAGCGCTGGCACAAGAGAATGTATTTAATAATTGGAGAAAATTCAAGCACATGCACAAGACAGATGCATAATGCATCTGCTTAAGTGAGTTCATGATGCAAACCTCAAATTAATCCTGCGGTTAATTTTGAATATGTAAATAACACTGTCTGATGCAAAATTGGGATTGGAAAGGGATGAATTATCTGAAAGCAGGTTTGTGTCTCATCCTTGAGGGCATCCAGGGAGAGATCCACAAAAACCTGTCAGTGCTCCGTTAGTCAGCACTGAGCTCAGCCCACAGTCCGCATATAAGCCTCATTCCCTGAGTGCACACCTAAACTATTAGGATTACCACCATCAAGATCAAAATGGCAAATCCTGATCGCCACATAAAACAGGCAATCAAGGGGGCTGATGGACATTGGCTACACTGCCTCAAGGCGGGTGTTAGTGTGAGAAAGCTGCATGACAGGAAGCTGTGATACAAAACTTCATCCCCTCTAAATATGTCATAACTCTGTTTTTTACCAAAGGCAGAGTCAAGAGATTGCAGTCGATAAGTAAGATGGTCTGTGTGTATCTTCCACAGTGCTGATGGATTGGTGTTTTGTATATAACTGTTCCCCTAATGTATTGTATTATTAAAGGATAATGTTGGTTTGTTATACTTTGTTATACTAATTTTCTAAGTTACTTAACAGCTTAATTGCTGAGATCTGGGAATGTGGCAACATCACTTAAAGGATGTTCATTAGCCCTGCAATGTTCCCAGCGTTTCTCTCAGCCAATCAGCTCGTTGCATGGACTGGTCACCTGTTCCCTCATTAGTTTTGTCTGTATTTTATCCCTGGTTTTCAGTTCAGTCTTGTTTGATTCGTGTTTTTGCTCTGTGCTGCCAGCCTTGTTTTGCCACATATCCTGAAAAAAGTATTCACTGAGATTTGTTTGCAAGCCTAACCCTAACCCTTCATCCAGAATAATTAGGGTGATTAAACTTTGCTGAACCATTGTCATGTTTACAGCCTGTCTGATTGTTGTTGCGTATTGTATTTCTCTCTCTCCCTGTCTGGATCTTTAACACTCACTTCACACTATCGATACAGTAGTGGAGCAAAGACAGCGTGTAATTGCCATTTGAAGAAAAGCTGTCATGGTTTGAGGTTAGCTCTGGTCATGTTAAACCTTCATCTTCTTCATTCTGACTTCTTTAAAACTCTCTGATCTGTTGGCCACAGCTCTCCTCTGAGTAGCGACAAACAGCGAACAGGAAGGGGGAGCATGCTGAGTCTTATGATAACCGAGTGATTGAAATGGAAGGTACAGTACACAGACTACATTACCTGAAAGTAATGCGGAGGAGCCTTTGACAAATCGATGTGTGAAATTGGTCTATATGGTAATGCTGGCTATGAAACGTGTCTTCCACAGAAGACAGAGAATGTAAGCAGGTCTACTTTCCCTTGAATGATGCATTGCTTTCATTATTTTGCCACTTTAATGATTTCTGGGTCACTCTTTGTGGGGTTTTTTCCTCGCATCTTCACATGCAACAGTGAAGATGGACAAACAATCTGCTTTTTCGCATTTTTTTCACCTATTTTCACCCCATAACGATCCTGTTACATATATGAATATATATTATATTATATATATAAATATATATATATATTAAAAAAAATTCTGTCAGTATTTGTGCTATCTGAAGGGCAAAATGTAGAGATCAAAATTCTTTGACTCCTTTGCTCAGGATCAATAGGCAGTAGACGCGTTAATAGGCTTTCAATTTAAACGCAATTCTATTCTATTTCAACTCTACGGTCAAACATGTTTCTTAATCGCACACAACAGCTTGTCTGAATTATAATAAATATGTTCAACCCTACCGATAAATAATAAATATTGACCCTTATCGTGTGTTAAATTCTCCTCATAGCACAAACAAATAAGGTAATCTGGACACGGTTACTGGTTACATAAACAAGAAACTCCACTCTGAGTCAACAACACACATCACTCATCAGAAATATTTGCACATTGTAGGACATTAAATAAACCACAAACCTGTTTAGATTTGTGTGATACTGTAGCTAATGAAACACAGAGACTCTCATTTGTTACCTGTCATCACCTTTTGCAGTGCTGTGAAATAAGGACATGAAATGATTTAGTTTGGTTTACCGGTATTAGTGTGATTCACACTTTCCTATAGCACTCATTCATAGTTCACGTATTATGCAAGAATATTAAAATTAGCCACCGCAATGATGACGTCGGTCGGTCTCCCACTTTGGTCCAGTCTAAATTATATCTCAACAGCTATTGGATGGATTAACATGAACTTTCATCCAGACATTCATGGTCCCAACAGGTTGTTGCTTAGCTACTCAGGTGATTCCTGGACCTTTCCTCTTGTTCCACCATGAGGTTGACATTTGTGAATTCTCTCCATAACTGTTGAAGGACTGCAGTACAGTTCAGTTCAGATATTCGTGGTCCCCAGAGGATGAATCCTACACCACTTCTCAACAATATCTCAACATCTACTAGATGGATTGGTGCAAAACGTCCGTAGAGGATAATTTCTTATGACTTTGTTGGTCCCCTGACTTTCACTCGAGCACTGCCATTAGGTTGACTTATGGTTTTGAGTGAAATGTCTTGAACAGCGTTGGGATGGATTGCCACCTCAGGATAAATTATATTAACTTTGGTGATCCCTTTTCATCTCACACCATCATCTGGTCAAAATATAACTTCTCCTATAGGCCTACTTGGAATTGATTTATGACTAAATACCTGCAAAACTATAATGACGTTCCCATCAGCCTCTACTACTCAATTTGTGTTTAGTGCTTAATTAGGAAAAGCCATCACTCTGAACTATTTCAAGCATTTTTTTCACTGTTTGGTATTTCCCTTTAAAATATAGGCTTGTTTTTATTAGTTATTCCTTCCTTTTATAAGTTATTCCTACTGCAAGCAAATTTATCTCAGACTTTTTTTTTTTCCATCAGTCACATGGCCTCCACTGTAGAAAAATAAAACCCCCTCTTCGAAATGTGGTGTCTTAGATAACGATAAACTGTGTGAAAATCGGGAATTTACACCAAAATATAAATCCAGAGGAGAAAAAAAATCAATACTCATTCCTCAAAGAGAGCAGTATTGACTTTGTATTTAGTGTGAAGGTATTTCCAAGAGGATCTGAGAGTGCTGCTGATAAAAATGCACATTATTACATCATGTGGACTGGAATAAAGAAAAAAACACGTTAATCAGTTATGGAAATACCCTCGTATGGATAGCGTTTAGAGGCACACAGCTGTTGCTCCCAAACACACACAGCGAGCAACAAATTAACAGCAACTGGTGGAACAAGATTCTCAGAGGGCTGCCATGAAAGTTTACGCAGCAGAGTCGACATCTCATTAGTTGCTTCAGTTTGTAATGCCAACGAGTGCCAAACGAGTGGCATTCTCATTTTGAACCAGATGCCATGACACATTTTTAACTTCTTTATCTGCAGAGTAAAAGACATTCCCGTGCAGGTTTGTTTAGTGACGGGGCTAAGTCAGTAAGACATGCTTTATTAATAAATCTCTGTGAATACACGTGGCTGCTATTATGAGAAGGGGAATCGGTTTGTTTGTCTAAACCGTGTGCAGTTCCCTGGTTACAGTTTTCTATTTTCTGCTCTCTCAGAGTGAGACACTAAGATTAAAAAAACGTCTTTGTGTGTATATGCGTTGTGTCGGCCCTGTTTGTGTTTTCCTTGCCCTTTCTGCCTCTGTCCCTGCCTTCAGCCCCACACACACTCTTCTCTATGTTTTGTTATTCTCCGCCTGTCCTCCAGATGCCGTTGGACTTTCCTGCCTGGATCTCTCACCTGCTGCTCATTACCCCATCAGTCCCAGTACTATACCAGTATCTACTTTGTTATCCATTCCCTGCCAGTTTGTCTGTGTTGCTTTGTTGTATGTTTGCAGTCCATGCATCCTGTATTCTGTTCCTGCCTTGACTTATAGTTTATTCCCTCTGCCTGTTGTTCTTGTTGTTGTTTTTGACCTGCCTGCCAGCCTTACTTGTTTTATTTGAACTGTATAGAGCCCACATGTTGATGATAGGTGGTGAGGGTGGCTGCATGGTGCTAATAGTGGCAGTAGAGAATGAGACTACTCAGATAGGGACATCAACATCATCTGATTCAGAACGCATTGTTACTGGACCTCTAATCTGAACAGATTTATATCCTCACTTTTCAGGTGTTTTCCCTTTCCCTTTAATGTGGTTTGCAAGATGTATTACTCAGTTGAGCAGATCTCACTTTAAAGACGGCTAGTGGCAGTTGGATATCACATAAAAGCAAGTCTCCTTCCTTTTAACATAAGTGTTTAACAAGTTTAACATCATCTTTCCAGGTGTCATTAGACTTAAACCCGTCATGTCTTGGTATCAACCTGACCAACCTGAACACTTAACAGGAAAATCAAAAACATACACGTATTCATAATATTAAAAAAAAGTGAGTTGTCAAAGTTATAATGAGCCCCTCACAGCTTTTTCCAGTTTAGCATGATTAGCAGGAACCTCCCAAACAGGAAGGCTGATGGCTTTGAACTGCACAGGAAGGCACCTTAATTAGTCTGCCAGCATCCGAGTAAAGCATCATTAGAATGGACAGCGGCACTGCTGAAAGCTAACGCTCACACTCCGGTAAACAGCATCACTACCTCTACTAAAACTGCTGTAGCCTGGATAATTTAAAGGCTGGATATGAATTATGGGAGTAAGGATGAAGACAAAATGATTAACGGACAATATATTATGTTGGTTAGTGTGTTTATTATGTTAGAATCATTTTGGTTCAATCTACAATTCCAACACTGATTACTGAGTTTCAACTATAGTGCACTTGACCCTTAACATCTTTTTGACAATGTTTAACTATTTGAATTTGCCTCAGTTGATAAGTTACATGATACCGAGAGGTGATAAATGACAGCACACTTCCAGTACTTATCATATAAAAACCCAAACAAGACACAAAGCATGAAATAAATATAGACATTGCTCAAAACATTCACATTTACAGTATTCTTCCCGGAATAGTTGCACAGAAGATATGAAGAAGTACCAAAAACTGTAACTTCAT
The DNA here is from genome assembly GCA_036937835.1 of Pampus argenteus. NCBI lineage: Eukaryota > Metazoa > Chordata > Actinopteri > Scombriformes > Stromateidae > Pampus > Pampus argenteus. The sequence goes on from CM072879.1 coordinate 9,943,277, forward strand.
TTTTTTTTTTTTTTTGTTGCTTTTTCCTCCTCTTGTAGTCGACACAATTCAACTATTAACTCATGAGAAATCGCAATCATTGCCTCACTGCACAAACCTGCGAAATGGATAAAAAATAAGCTAATGTTTCAATGTTCAACAAGAAGGCCTGAGACTGAACTCCAAGACAAGCGCACTTTCACAAAGACTTCCAAAAACTCAACCCAGGAGGGAGTGCAAAACTATATTCCTCCTCAGATATGACGGACAAACAAATGCAGCCGGTGCGGGTACAATCTAAATATGTTAGTATTAATTACATCTATTTATATTATTTTCAGAATCATCATTATATTAGATTTTTATGTAATTTAATGGAACAAACAAAACAAAGAAGCACATAATCCAGTCAGGCACAACGTGTACCCTGAAGTGAAACAATAAACAGCAAATATAGGGGTTGGAATAACTTATAATAAATGATTAAAGTGAACAAGGCTTTACATTAGACAAATGATTAACTAAAAACTTATCTTGGATCTGTAATTTGGACATTTTATCACAAAGCTTAACAATGTTACACTGCTATCAAATTTACTGTAGCAAATCATGAATATTCATTATTTATTTATTTCATTACTTTTTTTATCTCAAGGTAGGAGTTGTATCAGCAATTGAACAAATTTGGTAAAAACAAGGAATGCCATAAACAGCAACATCACACTACACTGTTAGATGTATTTCTAGTCATTTATCTGGAAAAAACAAAAAAACAACACAATTCTGTTCCTTATGGTCACTGAAGAGGTTTATCGTGTTGTAGTTGCAGACAGTTTGCAGAAACACTTTGTAAGCTGCATGTTTGTTACATGGAAAGTGAAGGCATGCATCATGGTACATCTATGAATGGAGCAACTACAGCATGCTTCAATGTGAAACAGAGTTTTAGTATTTAAGTCAATCATTGTGTCATGAGGTGCATTCAACAAGTGGCAGTTTTTGACCATATAAGGAAAGCGGATTAACAGTAATAGCATTAAGATAACATTTGAGCTTTAACTTGTTTTATACAGTAGCTCTACTACTGTATGTACAGTGTGCAGCTCGTTGAACACACCTTAACCTCTATGCATTTTCTAAACTGAAAGTGAAGCTATAGGAGTTCCTCTGTTGGAGTGTCCATCACTGTGGGCTGGTTGATATGTCTGGTGGTCTGTCTGTCGGTCTATCTCTTGGGTCTGTCAATGTCATCAATGGCTGCCAGAAGTTTCTGGCGGGCCTTCTTGTTTATATGTGAACCCAGGCAAACATTCACCAAGTTGGCTAGCTGCTTCATGGAGTACTCCTGCACAGAAACGCAAAAAGTCGGTTTAGAAAAAATCACACATGGCGACATTCAACTTGAGGCTTTTAGAAAACGACTGAAATTAAACTTTATATTCAGTACCCTGTGATTCTTGATAAACTGCTCCATATCGTTCTCCGTCAGGTAGTAGGCCTTGATGTAGGTCTCAACAAACTCCTTATCAGGGATTGGCCGCAGGTCGGTCAGCTTCTCCAGCTTCATCAGGAACTGTTGAAAGTCCAGCTGCATCAGGGCCCGGCCCTCGTTGCTACATTTCTTCACATTAGCATAGCTATAAAAAAAAAGACAGAAGATAAAAGAAGGATATTGGGATTTTATGAGGTATTTAAAAAGCAGTTCGCCGTGACTATGTATTGTGTGTTTTTTTCATTTTATGATTAATGAAACTTGACACAGATGTCGGTCATATGCGTCTTGCCTGAGGCAAACTTTTCACATTATACATTTTCCACCCTCGAATACTCTGGTTCTATTTGTACTAGTCAGCGAAATTTTGAAGTTCTCACAATACGCTGTATCTAAATCATTTAAGTAGAAAAGGTGCATTTACATTGTGGCCAGGCCAATCATTGTCACCCTTGTGCAGGTGACACAAGCCAGGTGCAAAGCAGATGCTGAAAAGGACCGTTCTGCACAGCTTACATGACAACATAGTCTTAGTTGACTTGAATGCACAAGACTTTCAGGTCCATGGTGTAGCAGAGGCAACACATGTATTAAAAGAACATGTTTTATATTCAATATGAAGTCAGTCTGGTCCACACAGCCATCTGCCAGGGTACACATTTATTACAGTGTGTGTGTGTGTTTCTGTTTATGTTTCATGTGTTTGCCAGTGAGCGCTGTTGTCCACTGGCAGGTCAGTGTCTGTGACATCTACAGTACATTAGCACACCACACAGACATGTATGCTCTCTGTAAACTCTCTCTGTCTCACACTCCAATATTCTCTTTCTTTCTTCCCATTTTCTGCCTCACCCTCTATCTCTCTCTCTCTCTTTTGTCACCTCTCTCACTCTCTCTTGCTCTCTATGTTTTGCTTGTCAGACCTGCCAGAGTTTAGTGCCGAGTGTTTGAGCTTTGGATCAGAATACTAACAGAGCCATTTCTCTAAGTCTCTAAGGGGAGACGAGCGCTGGACAGAGAAACAGAATAACAGTCTGAGCGAGTCAGCGTACAAACAAACAAATGTGACTGCTCCGTCGTGATGTGCCAGAGGGGTGGGAGTATGTGTGTGTGTTTGCGTGTGTGAAGGGAGTGTGCTGGGAGAACCAGGCAGACCCAACAAGTTTGCCACTGCAGCATAAATTTGCCTAGCATGGCAATTATAATGGGTCATTTGTTCTTTGGAAATGGTTCAAAACCTCTCTCATGCAACAGGAAGAGCTCAGTGGGTAAGCCTTTCCACCTATGCTTAATGTCCAATGTTCTCACCTTCTTCAAAACACTTGGGAAGCACTAAACCACTTTAGTATAAACCATTTCACTGTGTCTGCCATTACAGAACCACCTTTACTCGGTAACATGTACAAATTAGCAGCCCAGGATGATTTGTTCAGGTTCTTGTTCCCAATAAAACATGTGCAAACTCATGTTTCTGCACTCTTCGGTCTGTCTGATGAGAGGTGTCACATTTCCGATCTAAAAACCTACTTCACACATACACTCAATACATCAAGTAAAGAGACAGGAGGGATACAGGTGCTGAGAAATCACTTACAAAGGAGAACAGGGTGAAATGCATTTTAAGGGCTGTGTCAAGAGCGTTTTATGGTTTGAGTGAGTGGCCTGTGTCATGTGATCCTCTGATGGGACTTTGGTGAAGCTGGAAAGATGTGACTGGCACAGAGGGTTGCCAGCATAAAAAGGAAAAAAGTTGTTTTTCTCAAGGTATTTTGGGGGTATTTCCTCCAAAGGAACCTGGCAACAGAGCGGGTCTCCAGCTTTCTTATGTCCGTTTAGTTAATTCCCCTTCGTATACATGTAACAATTTCTAATTCATGTTATGCAGATGTTACAAATGAGGAATAAACACAGATAGAGGGGGGAAAAAAAAGGAACAATTCTGTTTATCTCTATCGGCTTTCTTGAAAAGACGAGATGGATTAAAATTGGGGAAAGGGGGCGAATCACTGCGATCTATAATTTAAAAAGGCTGATTGGTATCTATACATGATACATTATGACGCTAATCACAACAGTAACCTGAGAATAAATAGACATTTTCCATCATAAGGCTGTCAAAACAAGACAAGATACTTAAAACCATCCATGGTTTTTAAGAAATAAAGCCAATATTCTGCAGGTCTGCGATGTATTTACAGCTGAGTCACACTGCTGTATAGATCATCCATATTAATGAGATGTGAACTCAGAATTCGTTCTTTCCTCTCTGCCACAATTTGATACCCAGCAGCAACTTGAATTGCTTGTCAGTACGCCTCTGCTGACTGAGGCATACTGACAAACTATCAATAATAGCTATATTAAATGATTTTTTTTTAATACTACATTCATGAATAAATGAATTTAATAAGGTAGGAACCACCATCCCGTTGGTATTATGTCCACATGGCAACACAGGTAAAAAAACAAACATTTGAATTAGAAATATAGTAAATGTTTACAGTATATTTTGACCTTAAGAGGTCTGATTTGTTCGGGTGGATAATAACACTGACTCAATCTTGGATATGGACATGTTTTTGTAGACATAAAGAGATGGATGTTACTTAATAAAAATAATTAATTGTTACATTGCACAGTTGTTTTATGACTTTCTTACCCCTCTACAAGAGTCCTGTTGGCCAAGCGAATGCAGTGCTCCCACAGGACGTTAGACACAGGCAGCGGGATGCGCACATGTCTGGAAACCTCCCCAAGCCGCTTATTAAACTGCTCGAATTCCTGGGAAGGTGAAGGAGAAAACAAAGGCCATTCGAGAGTTATCCGAGAGTGCAATCAGTGTACAAGCAATACGTGATGTCTAAGTACTCTCATCAAATTACACGTTGTATTATAAAGACAAACCTACATGTAATGTAAGTCACCTATAGACACAACTGCAGCAAAACAAACAACAAAAAAAGAGAAAAATGCAGGTATTGTTTGGTTTGGTTTCAAAACTGGAAGACATAAAGAAAGACAAAGACTTCAAGAGCAACAATATATTTCCTTTGACTCCTTCACAGCTCCTCTGTGTTCCTGGATGACGCCCAACACCAGCTCCCCAAATCTTAACTTGGAGAAGCTGAGCCGTGTTATACAACTACCTCACACTGTGAGGTTGCACAACGTAATTATTTACAGTCTGTGAAGATTAAACTGAATCACGGGCTTGTATCAACCTCTTTTTGCAAATACTTTGGTCATTACATACTGTAGATATTAGTATAAATGACACAGACTACCGTAATTAAATTATTTTTTTTCCTGGAATAAGCAGCTTACGGTGTGTCAGAGTAATATTTTAGTGATATTTAAGTTAGTTTAATGATACAGCAGTGGAGTGATGGACACACAAAGTCCTGATGCACAGAAACAGATAGAAGGTAGGAAATACAAATCCACAAAACAGCAAATCATGAGTTAAACACTCATCATTTATGCACTGCTGAATACTGTGTTGAGATGTGAGACCATCCAATCTGGAAACATTTATACAATTTTTGACATGCACCGTATATTCATCATCTGCAAATCCATTTGGGACATTTTTAAGATATAACCTCTCATTAATATTTTAGGTGACCTTTAACACCTGTGGTAAGATACACTTGTATAAAAAAAAAAAAAAGAAAAAAAGAAAAGAAAAGACTTCCTGTCAAAGGGTTTCAGATAAAGAAAAAGCCATCAGAACGTGTACTCACTGCTCTCACTGTGATATGTTAAATTATGGATGACATTATACAATTATGATATTATAATGATGTTTATAGTACACACAAGATGGATTTGTCCCAAGAGAAGTGTGTGCTCTCCAGTGTTAGAAAATATATGTCTGATAACTTTAATTCTAATTTCTAATCCTATAAAAAAAATGAATCTGGATACAAAGTATATACAACTTCTATTAATTTTACACCCAAGAATGAAATGCTTTCCATTCATAAACAGTCCCACAATAGTTGCTGACTTAAGCATTTTGTCAATACAGTCATTCTGAGGTTTCAGCATTACCTTACCACTTTATATGCAAATCATTACCATTGTTGAATGCAAGTGATCAACCTGAATTCATGAATAAAATATTTGCAGTAAAAAAAAAAAAAAAAATGTAGCACACTCTTTTCAATCAATGCACATAACACAATCCATATGCATTATGTGTGTCTGACAAGTTGTCAGAGCAGGCTATTAGCACCCGATGGGGAAAAGTACATGTTAGCTGTAATAAGCACCATGTCAGTCCATCAGCGGGACACGGTGAGGCATTTCAACCAGCCCAGTGAGTCAGAGATTCGTCCCTCAGGCAATTTAGTTCATAAGCTAAATTAGTAGGGCTTAACTGCAGAGCTGCCAAAGCCAAAGATCTATGAGCCATACTTACATACATACTATGAGCCATACAGGAAATCAAGAGCCGAGTGGATCGACTCGGCTCTTGAATTCCTCGATAGATAGATAGAAAGATAATTAACAAAAGGTTATCTTCAAAAGCAGATAACCTTTTGCAATTTGATGTCTGGATATTTAGTAATGTGTTTATTTAGTGGAATTTCAACAGCATCTATAATTTAACCTTTCTGTCTCAGAAAAGACAAAACTAGACAAAACAGATGTTTTCCCTCTATGCAAAATGCATGATGGGATAAATGACCGGCATGAATAAAGACACACATTAAATGGAAAAGTTACAGATCTAAATATCCTTTTGGGACCTGCACGCTTTTGACAAAGCCATAAAACTTCAGGGGAGCTCTGCATTCAACTCCCAACAGCTCAGCCATGTAATGAATTATTCACACTGTTCCAAATAATTGGTATTAAAGGTCCCCATTTTTCTTTAAACAAGAAGAAACTCAAGAGTCTAACAATTAAGTGGACTAAAAGTTATACTTTATGGAAATGACAAAAACAATATGTGAGAAACCAACAGTACATCACATCATAAGCTGCATCACACTTCTTATATAACATTACCTTTAACAGGACATCCACATATACGTTGTGCTGTGACATTATCTCCCTAATGTCCCATTTAACTCCAACCATCATAAGCAACATTTGTTCGTAGTCGATGGCCTTGGCTGCCACAATCCAGTATATTGGCTTCCGCAGTTCACTGGCTGTAGACACCGTCTGAGTGTAGGAAGGGAGAGTAGACGTATATGTATTATATTCAACGAGTTTTTTACTTGAACAGTAAATTGTGCTGAGGCAGACATGAAATGAAGGTCTCTTCTGAGATGAACATGCTATGCATGCAACATAATGTCATCAATCAAGTGAAACCATTGGACATGACATTCATTTGATATTTAGGGAAAATAGGCCTGTGTATGTACCTGAACATTTCAAATGTCAAGTGGGCAAAAAAAAAAGAAAATACTGGAAAGGAGCACGCTGCTTAGTTAGAAGTGACAGACAATTTTCTCCTTTGTTGATTGCAAACAAGACTGAATGCTGGGGTGCAGATACGTAGTCATTTGTCTCTAAGGAGGAATTGGCTTTTTATAAAAATAAAAATAAAAGCCAGACTGCAAATTTTCTGTATTGGAGTGAAAGTCACTGGGATATTTTTATAGGGAGCACATCAAAGCCACTGTCAATGTCACACAATATTTTAGTGAGAAGATGCGTGTCCCTATAATGTATCTGAACCTCGCAGGCAGGCTTGCAGAGCAAACATCTCATTCATACCAACTGGTCATTGTGCTCGTGTAATGGGTTTCCCCTTATAACAAACAGGCTAACACTGATTCTTGCAAAAGGTGTTGACCATACGACACTGTTGTATGTTGTATTAAAATAAATAATAATAAAGGGTTTACCTGTGCCTGACAACATAACTAAACCTTACTGTAATTACTTAGACAGGTGTAAGAGTATTAAGTATACAATACCTGGGAATAAAACTGTTGCAGGAAGGGTTTCTTGGCTGCAGGCATCATTGTGTCCAGGTGGGACTGAAGGGACTCAAATTGTTCAGCCAAAAACACACTGCAAAAAACACCCATTCAATTCAGAGTAGCGGCATGATACTGTCGGTCAAATGTTTAATTTAGGAGAAGAAAACTACTCAACGAGACAAATAGCAGGGGTTTTTTTAAACAAAAAAAAACCTTCTTTCTCAAGCGTGAGTGTGTGAGTCAGTGTGTGTGTAGTCTCTCTCTCTCCCTATCTGTGTGTGTGTGTGTGTGTGCGTGTGTCTGTGTGTATGCGGGTCAAATTGACTTGAATATCTTTTACATGTTCTTCACAGAGAACAAGCAACCATTGAGTTTCAGGTTGAAAAATTGTCCCCTTGTATCATTTTTCCTTTAGTAAAAATTTGAAAAAGGTCAATTTGACCCAAACACCACATAAAGGTTAAGGTTAGCTTGAACAGCTAGTGTTTACCTCTGCAACATGGTATAATGTGAAAAAAAGCACACTTGTTCAAATATGACACCACTAAAAAGCTAGAAGGGCGAAAAATAACTGTGAGAGTGTCGCTTCACAGCGTTCATATCTTTGAGTTGTGCTCAGGGGTCTTTCATGCTTCGTTGGTTCGTCCATGTCACAACTCCGAGCGTCTCTCTTTATATGACGATGTTTAAAATTGCATATGCTGAAGATGTCAGAGGTGCTCACAGTACACACTAAGGTTAGCTGGCGCTCTGCCTTTTTTAATTGCACCTTTTCAGACAGAAATAAATGTTTCATGCAGCCCTGCCCAGAACAAGTCTGTCTCCTTTCTATTCAGGAGATCTATCTATACCCAAGAACCACCTTCACCTCAGTAATTTAGCTGTTTTACTTTCATTATTTTCTTCTGAGCTTGACGTCCGGCTCCGTTAAACAGGCTTCATGTTGAAAACAACCATGCTACACACTGCAGTTTGATCTTTGAAGGCAGGGCTGTGTAATGCTGCCTAATGAAATTATGATCACCTTGAGGTGAGGCAGCAAGCGGTTGAACGGCCTCTTTACTTGATCAGATTAAACACTTTGTTGAACAACAACATGATGTAACTGACACTGACTACATCACAGGATGCACAACTGATGACATGGGACAAGCAATGCTTGCTGTCATATTCAGGTTTAAGCAGCAGTAGGGGAGGAATAATCCCTGAGATTGCTTTGTGTTACTGTATTATGTCTCTGCGTACTTATTTAGGTTATTATGCAAAGTAATTATTTGTAGTTATACTGCGGTGTAGAGAGTACTTACAGAGACTCAGTGGCCACCACTCTCTGTGCCAGCCCATAAAGAGTCCCACTGTTAGTGAGGACCACCAGTTGGCTGAGATGGGGGCTGGGAACCTTCTCCTTCCTGTCCTCCGTTGGGACGTGCACTCCTGCATTTTCCCCCACTGCCTCCTGGAAGACACAGATGGATGGGCAAGTTAGCAAAAACAGATTTGTTCTACTTCCTCAGTTTTTCGAATTGTTGTTATTTGTTACTTACTATCGTGAACGTCTTATGGTATCTAAGGTAGTGTTCCTACGGTTACTTTCACAGTTAATCTGACATAAATGTTTTTCTTTCAAAATGAAGAAAAAAATACAGATGCATGTTAGAGGGTGAGCATAATCTGAAATTCAATCAACCTGTTTGAATCCAAAGCACACATGCTCTAAAATTCTGCTGAGCAAATACTCCTCAAAAACAGACAGCATTTATCTTCTTGTTGATCTATTCCACTACACCTCTCCATCCAGCAACGCAGACAGATTTGAGCCCAAATCCTTTCCCATCATTCACTGTAGTGGTTAACTACATGTAAAGCCGTTGAGATTTCATGCAGCAGGGCAGATTATTTTTCATGAAACATTTCTGGGTGATGTAACACACTAGCATTAGCCCCCTAAAACAGCCTCTGGCTGGCAGATCAATAGCAATCACACAGGTAATGAATGACTGGGAGCTATTAATGCTGTACCATATCATCCACTTACAAACCGCAACCTGGGTCTAATATTGTGTATGAACACCATTATTCCAGACAACCAGGGGAAAGCTTTTATTACCGAGACTACAACGAGTAGAAATAAGCTATTAAAGAACAAGGAAGCATGTAAATTTAATGTAGAAACAAATGGTTAAATCACTTCTAGTATGTATGAATTCATAAGACACCAAAATGTGTGTGATAACAAGCCTTCATGTCACTACGTCATCGAAATTAGAAAGAAAGTTAAAACATAGAAAGGAGTGTTGTAAAACAAGCTATACATGTACAGTTTACTCACTAAAGTAAAATATATTAAAAGCTCAGCATACAGTACAAAACTGCACAGGATGCGGCTCCTTTTACAATTTATAGGTAAGACCTATAAGGAACTATACAGTCTCCTCCTATGTGAAAACTGCAACCTTTCCAGAGCCTCTAAGTTATCTCTCTGCATTCAATCAAACCTTCAGTGTTGCAGAAATCATTATCAGTCCAAAATAATAAAATTTTTTATCACTTTCAGAAGATGCGCATTAATTTTTATTACTTTTACAGCGCAGGGGATTGAATGGCTTCCCTATGGAGTGTGCAATATATCTCTCCCAAGAGTAACTCTCTGCAAATATAAACAGTGTCACTATTTAAAAGTGAGAACCATGAATAAAACAAGAAAGGGTATGAAACATTCCTCTGCACCGATGGGAAAACGACACGTAATGCACCTTCAATAACAAGTTCATTATGAGTAAGTATACATTGATGTTTTTGTTTCGAAGAATGTGAGTTAAAAAGTTTGTACTGGTATATGTGGCATGTTGAGTAAATTACCAAGTTTTGCAATAACATGTCATATAACAACTTGAAAACGGTCAGGATTATTGTTAAGATTCTCATGCTCCAAATAAATCCATTTTAGGTCGGGTTTACTCAACAAAACTCAGCTGAGACGAGAAGATTTATGTCAAGTTCACTCTTTCCCATATTCTGCATTTCAATATTTTTAGTCTGGCTAAAGCTAATATGAATTTATCCTTCAGTCATTCTTATGCATGCTATTTAAATGACAGCAGTGTGTACTCAAATCCATTTGAAGCTATAATGTCAGGTCACCGATCACTTTAAGGGGTTAAAGTCACAAAAAGAAGACTTTACTGCACATAAACATGACAAACTCAGAGTGGTCGTGTTTCTGGAGTTAATCCAGAAAGGCCATTAGTGCCCAATTCCAACAGCGACAAATGATTTAAGATTTGGAACATGATGAAAACTGTTGCGCAGCAGCTGCTGGTAAATAGCAGTTAATGGATAAGTAAATAATGAAAAAAATACAGCGAATGCTTTTCCTTTGTAGTTGAAGACAACTCCACTTGGTTACTTGACTCCAGGTGCAATAAAAGCTTTGCAGGTCAAAAGCCAATGAGAGTATTTGATTAATATAATCAGTGCAAAAGACTCCAAATAAAATAAAAAATACTGCTATGTGCTGAGCATAATATATAATGATAGATGTTTTTCTATCATCACATGATATATATCGTCATATCGAACAGCACTACAAGAGGTAAACCAGGAAGTTTAAGAAATACCGCTTTATTTTTAACCCAGCCTCCAAATGCACTGGTGGGAGGAAAGCAAAACATTTTTTTTTTTTGTTTTGACCTATTTATTCAAAGGTTTCACTGAGTCCAAGCTTCTCTTTTTGCAGGAAACATCCTGATCACATTTGCACACATTCACACCTGGAAGCTGCCCAGTACAACCACAGCTGTAATTGTAGACTCTTAACATACTGTATGACGTCTAATGCATTTGCTTTACATGATGTGTAATGAAACATACCCTGCATGCCCCTAGGATGTCCACCGCTGTTAATGTTCAACTACTTGCGTATCTTGCCGATCTCTTTTCTGGTTTAATTCTGCTATATCACACTGACAGTTACATATAATTGCATTACTATGACATTACAGCAAAGTCTGGTTGGGTCTATTTGTAATCATACCACATGATGCTTGACCTTTTGACTGTATCCCTGCAGCATAAACACTTGCCAAAAAAAAGAAAAAGCAGTCTTCTGGAGAAGGCTGTATTTCTTTTTCCGACTGCCTGGAACTCTGCAGGGATTTTTCAGGTGAAAGCAATGGCTTGACTGCAACAAAAGGTGTTAAAAAAAAAAAGCAACACCCATGACATTTAGGATTTGATGTATTCACTTTTTCAATTCTGAGGCAAGACAATGTTTTTTAGACTTGATCTAAGCAAGCGTTAGCAGCTTGTAGCAACCTCAACAGGGTTTTACCTTTCCACCTTTTGGTAATGACACACATACACATAGCATCAGCCCTGAGTCCCTACTTCATGTTTATCAGTTCATTAGATGCTTGATCTGCAATCACATTCTTACAGTGGCAAATAATGATTTGATATTATTATCATAATTTCCTGCTGTTGTTGCCCTTTGGCGCCTCTGAATATTTAAATGATTTTGTGTATATACATGCAAATCATGTCTGATAAGTAGGATGACATCTAGCAATACAATAGATAAAAACACACTTGCAAACAAACCTGTTATGATTTGCATGCAAAACAGGCTAAATTTAGGATGCTCATTTCTTTCCATAAATTAATTTAATCGAATGAAGAAAAAAAATAAAATGACCCAGGCACAGTCATCAGTGTAAAGTGTGTTTTTTGGCAGACGTGAACCAAACTGCAGCCGTCTGAATCCTCAGATTTATTACAGAAATCAGGTATAACGTAACTTTACATATACAGAATTAAGACAGCAACTCTTTAGTCATCACTATGGAGACAAACCAGTAGTAGTTTAAACTATATTTGATATCCTGAAAAATACAACTGAAAAAATTTGACTGTGATGACACTCGATCAAAAAGACAAATGAATTCAGTGAGATTAGAGTAAACTAACTCCATGTGCCTGCAGCATCGCAAAGTATTGTACGTGCAAAAGAATGTCATATTGTACAAATTAAGCCTCACTGACAGATATTTCAAAGTCGTACATAGGGTTGAAGAATGGGGGATGAAGCAGACCTTTCCATATAGCATGACTTATAGTGAAGAGGTCATTCTTCATTTGATTTACATCCTGCAGCTGCTTAAGTTATTTAGGAGGACTGAGCTGCAGTTTCTCTGCTGTCCCAGTGAAATAAATAGTGTTTTTTTAGTGCAGTCGAGTGTATCTGTTATATAGATTACAAAGACTGATGATTAATAATTTTCAGTATTTGCTGTTGGATGATTACTATTAGAATGACGGATGGTCTATTGCTTTTTTGCAATTTGAATTACTTATTTTTTTTCCCCCCTTGTTATTACTATTTATTGCATTGTCAAGGAACATTTTTTGCTGAAACATTTCTGGCATGCTGATGTTAACAAAAAGTGTCGCTATGTATGTCTGTGGTTATATACAGTGTATACACGTGTTTTAAGAAATCATAGAAAACATAATTCACAGAAAAAAACAAAAAATTTGAAAAATTTAAAGAAAATAAAATCATCTTGCGTAAGTGAACAATAAGAAAAATAGTACTGTACTATTCCTGTATTCATTCTAACTGGACCATTTTGTCACAATAACTACTGTAATGTCTGTGTGAATAACGTAAAAGTTATAATAAAAAAGTACAATATCTGATCCAAATGTAAAGGTTGTAACCCCAAAACAGATTCATATCTACTATCTTCAGTTCAAGTTTTTATGCACAAAATAATGTAATGTTTTCAGATTTCAGCAACATTTGCATAAAACAGCCTGTAATTTGACATATGATTAGCATAAAATGGAACAGCTGGTGAGGTTTTCTTAATCCTGTGGTATTGGTAGAATAAAATAATCCATTTAGTCACAAATTTAATGTTTATGTGTATATGGGAAAATATAAAAAAAAACATAATTTAGTTTATTAATCATTATTAATTATATAACACAATGCATTGCTATATTCTGAAACACAAATGTGGCTAGAAAGCTGATTAAAATTAAATAACTCTTGACTCTTGAATTTGATTCAATTTCATTAGCAAACATGTTTTGGTTTGGATACATTTTGAAAGGTTGGCAATTCTACAGATCAATAGCCGCATTAGTAAGTGGATTTCAAGCCTTGCAGATAATAAACAGGTTTGCCATTCTCCAAGGAGGATGCACTGCAGGGTACAATTTGTTCAACACCGGTGCAGAGGAACAGAAAGCAGTCAACTGATAGAAGACCCTGAATTGAGTTACTGATACAGAAAAAACAAGCTGGGAGCCCACTGAAGCATGCACCTCTGAAGTTGTGCCTGGAAAATGTTTATTGATGACCTCAATGATGGAAAGCGAGAGTATGGCCTTTAAAACAAGTGTTTGCATTTCCATCAACATTCTCTACTGCTTACTACGGTACTTATGTATTTTAATTAATAGGTTAATTTAGCTCCACTAAATTAACCTATTAAACTAAATTGTTTCTATCTATCAGTTTAGGAGTCATCTATGTAATTGTGTTAATTATTTAACCAGGACAGTGATAGTAGGAGATTTTCACTGATAAAACAATAAATTAAGATTTCCGTTGCACTTACAAATCTGTCTGAATGTAAACTGTTTTTTGTTTGAGACAAAAGGAATCAGGAAATATCAAAGAGTTGAAAGATTTAATTTTAGACTATACTATAATACTGACACTGTGACTACAGCTTTTCCCGACAATAGAGCAATATTTCCTAGTGCAGTACTCGCACAACCAGACAGATTGACATTGTAGCTGACCGCACACTGTTTCTGATTTTAGTCAAGGCTGCAACCCAGAGTGGCTTCACATAGGGCACATTTCTTAATCTCCATCATTACAAACATCAGTCATAACATCTAGATGCAATATGTCAGCCAGGAACAACGTAGCTGTTCAGTTAAATAGAAACAGGGAGAAATTAGAAATTGTTACGCTTCATATCTCCCAATCAATTAGTCAGCATATTAAATACGTATTAAATCACGGCTACATGATCTAGGACTAAAAGTCCCAACCTTTGTAGTGATTTGCAGGTTGTAATTTTGTCTCATCTAGTATTTAACCTATGCCTTATTATGAGTTTTTTTTTTCCAAATCTATGTCTATATCCACAGCCAGTGTCATCCGTTTCTTTACACATTTAATACTTAATATGAAAAATAATCTGTGTTCACCAGTGTTCATCTAGGTCTGCCCATTGTATTTGAGAAAAGGAATCTGTGTGGGTGTAAATGCTCAATATAATCTGAATTGAAGTAACAAAACGGGGGCAGGACTGGAGCTTTTCTATGTGAGGTCAATGTGTTTTAATTCGTCTGGTAACCTCCCTGTTACAAATTTATACCTTTATTATTTTCTTATGTATCCTTCAACTCTATCCAATTACCCAGAGCCCAAGATGATGTTTTCAAATAGCTTGTTCTATCCAAAAAACATTAAGAACCCAAATATACTAACTTCAGCAAATCCTCATGTGAAAAAATTGGAACCAGTGAATTTCTGGCATAATATGCTTGAAAAAAAATGACTAAAACATTTAACTGATTATTAAAATTGTTGATGTAATACTTTCATTTTGACTCTTATGAACGCTCTTGTTGTAGGTGGCAGCAGAAACTGAAATAACCATCCAGAAAAAAATAAATAAATTAGGATTCACACAATGTTTCAAAACAGAAATATAATAATCTGATGCTATTATAAGTATGAATAAATTAAAATAAATGAAAAATATGTGAATTGCATAAACATATCTAATACATTCCTGTTGTATTTCCTTGTTGGACTTAAGGCCCAAATACGCCGGAACCAAACGTCACACAGCAGCAGCAGCAGCAGCAGCAACCAGGCACTTTATGGCTCTCTTCTAGCGTCACTGCATGTCATGAAAAAACACAACGCTGCGGAACTTGTGTGTCCTATGCTTATATTTGCACTTAATATACTTGACAAAACTTTCGCTGACAATGTTATTAAGACTAGCTAGCAGCCGTCATTACAAACCAAACACATCTATCTTAATACCTAAACATATCTGACACGTTTATTCATGCATATAGTGCTCTGTTTAAACATCTTGCTTTCTGTCTGCATTCACAGACAGTTAAGGACAAACTATTCTCTTGGAGTCTGTCTTTTTTTTTAAGTCTGTGGTGGAAATACTGTATATGCAGTCTCTAAGTCATATATACAGTAGTGTGTGCGTGTGTGTGTGTTCTTGCGGTCAGACACTGATAAGACTTCATCAGTGATCAATAATTAACATAAATGTTTCAGAACATTTCACTGCATTGACTGCATTATAGTTTATAAATTGTAATTTGAGCCAAATCATAATTTGATTTGGAATTTTGCAGAGTAACATCACCCTAAAAGACTTTGGGAATAATTTCTTTACTTGATTCTGTCAGCTTTTGGTAACATCCAGTAGTTGAAGAAGAACAGCTTGCCTCAACATGGACTTCAGCGAGCAAAAGGGAGCACAAACTTTGTTTCTGTCTGCAAGGTATTAATGCTAAAACGGTTTTCTCCATGTGGACCCCAACAGCATGGTTAATTATTAAACATCAGAGCCCCGGTGTAATGATTAAAAATTAAGCTCTGGAATTCCCAATGAAAATACTACGTATAAAAATGAACGTCCAGGGAGAAATTGGATTTTTTTTTTCATGAATTGGGATCCACGAGCAGTGTGATAACTATACAGTTGTGTTTCTCCATGGAAGCTGCGATTAACAACACACCTTCCATTATTCCATTCCAGTTGTAGTATCTTCCATACAATCCTAATACAAGTGTGCACTGGTGATGAAAACTATAGTTATTGGCTCCTGCATTACACTTAAATAGCTACAGTCAAGCATCGTGGGCCATTGCCTTCACTTCACAACAAATTCTCTGTTTTTCTGAAGTGCTGAATCAGGCTCACCTCTGCTGGAGCAACTATTTTATCACTGGGATTTCCCTTCACATCCACTTGGTGATTTGTTGTGAGCAACTCAACTTTGAGTAACAGCCTGAGGGGGTTTTGAGGTGAGGACCTATCTGTCAGCAGCAGCACCTGAGGAGCAACAGAAACTCCCTTTCAGAATCAGGTCTGCCTAATTTAACCAAATGTATGAAGTAATGTTATATAGCACCAAGGGGGATGGACGGGCAATGGTCCTATGCAATGACTAGTATAAGAAAAGATTCGGAAATACAATTAAATACAACACAACCGATATCCTGATCTAGTAGATTAATACACATTTGGCAATTTAATAAAATAAATGATTTCTTTATCTTAGTCTCTTTCAAGTATAACTATTGATTCAGAACAGAAACAATCAGTCGATTGTTGTAATCATTTTGTCAATCAGTATGAAATTAATCAGCAACAACAACTTATTTTTCATTTCATTTTAATCTCTGAGAAAAAGTTTGTCAGTCATGTAATAATTAATCGAGTGCCTTTGGGTTCGGGGCTGTTGGTTCCACTATCTCCTGACATTTTAAAGACCAAATCATTAATAGATTAATCAAGCAAATAATCATCATTTGCAGCACTATACTTCACGTTTACTCAAAACTATTTGCTGGTAAAAAAAAAAGAAAACTTTCAAAAGTTATTCCCTAGCAAAATAACGAAAAATGATCCCTGATTAGTAAAGTTCAGTAAACTGTAACAGCTAGCTTGACAATTCTCTAATGAACCTTATCATGAAGGAAGCTTTCAGCTGAGAGTTGAAAGATGACCCCTCAGGTGAAGTGTCTCAATCTGTCGTGATTGACTGCTTACTCCTCTTCAATCCGTTTACGGCCAATTCAAATGGACTGGCTGCCAGCCAATTACTGTCAAGCATCCTATTGCATCTCTTTGTCACTCTAATAGTAGAAATTTGGTTCTCATTAGATGAATGTCAAATGGAATTAGGGCCTTCATTTATTTGGTGTGACACGACCAGCCCCTCTAAGCCTTTCTCCCAGAGCTGCTGGTCTGGTCACCTGCTCTGGGATGAAGAAAAAAAAAAAAAAAAACAGAGATACAGGAAGAAGATATTTTGCCTGATGCACTTTCGGTCATAAAGCTCAACATGAATGAATCAATCTGAAGTGTAAGGAGGTGTAAGAAGAAGCTGTAGACAGGAAACAGAATCCAGTGGGATCAACTGTCTCCTCCTCACAGCTGAGGAGCATGACCTACAGCTGGGCCTATCAATATGAAGACTGTGTGTGTTCCACTTAAACCCTCAACAAAATGGTGATACTTGTGATATTCTGACATCTACAGTATAAACAGTCACACCATGGAGCTTAATTATGATCTATAATCCCTGTCAAATGGCAATCCCCCCCTGGCTTTCACCATTCACAGAGTGAGACAGCAGGCCACAACAAAGAGACCAGTCTGGACAGTGATATGCCCCTGTGAGAGATGCAGAACTAATGACTGGGTTCAATGTGCAGTGTGTGAAAGAAAATGTCATCTGTGTGTATATGTGTGTGTGTGTAACATTAGCCAATGCCTCTCTTGAGACGCAGCAGGCCAGTGTGTGTGTTAAATATGCCAAGCCACAACCACAAACACATGCTTAGGGATTATCTCCCTGTTCCTGGAGGACAGACAGGAAGTGTTCATTGCAGAGTGATGTATACCTACTCAACTCATCACACAATTGTGGGTTGTCATCAGCAATTGTGAGACACAAAAGTTAAAAAAAAAAAGGAAACTAAAAAAAAAATGTCCAGCCTTGTGATCTCATCTTCATGCCTGGGCTGATGGTGAACACTGAAATAAACATACATTCAAACACGCCATTGTAGAGTCAATCGAAAGCACTGGTAAAATGTGTGGAACGATACAAGCTGTTTTTTGTGTTGAGAGTTGAAAGGCATGTAATCACTGGCACACAGCTCCAGAAAAAGACGAGACAAACAGATACCGTAGGATGGAAGGATTAAAATTAAAAGAAAACATTGGGGGGGAATGAGAAAGGAAAGGTTACAAAAGTAAGTATAAAAAATGGGCGATGAGTGATTGAAAGAGTAAAACTCGAGTCCTGTCAAGTAAAAAAGATGGTGTATCAGAGGTGGCCTTCATTGGAAAATCTAGCCTTGTCTGCTCTCTCTTCACAATGTTGCCTGTAGCAACGCCTCTCAGCAGCTGTCATGGCTAAACTTTCTGCCAGTGACAATATGACCACAGATGGGGTTTGTGGCATTATTCTGATATGGAAGTGTCATCAAACCTGCCCCGAGCAATATCACCAAAGGATTCAAATCATTATTTTACACAACAGAGAAAACAGCTGATTCCTTCCAGTCAGAGCTTCACATTTGGGAAAAGATGACAGCACATGTGATTAAACATTATATAACAAGGGATTTGTGGAAAAACATTGTATCTTTGAGCAAAGCAATTAAGTCTCTGCCACTCTCATAGGGTTCCTCCCAAACTTCACAACCCTCCAAACGCTCAAAATGATATATTGAAAGTCATAAAGTCAAAGTGAGTGAACCTGAAATGAAAACAGTAAAACCCAGACAACTGGCAGGGTTTCAGAAAGGTAATCAAGAACAAGGGAGGCAAAGATATAGAACATAAACTAGGGGATGATCTCTTACTTCTTCCCTGTGGAGCTCCCAATTTAAGCTCAAGCAACTTTGTATCTGAGACGAGATGAGATGGAAGCTCGCCGCCGTTCATATGGGACCACGAGTCATTACCAACACATTGGTTTTGGAATCAAACAGTTGCGATGGCAAATCAGGGGAACAAAACCACAAGGATTCGGCGGCTCGATTGAAATTCAGCGTGCAATTAACTTTATAATCTGTTTACAAATGAGGTCTACCCTGTCGCAATCTCTGGAGTGCGTGGGTGCGTGTATCAGTATGCAGGTGTGGAGGTGCGTTTGTGTACACTATGTGCAATATATGCACATTTTCACTTTAGAGTGAAGTCACCTATATTTAAAAAAGAAAAGAACGATTTATGAAAGAACATATAGCCACACATTAAATAAAACCCCATGGAAACTGGACATATACTATAATAAACATAACAATGTACATGAGCTCTGGAAATGAGAGCGGTATACAAACACCACACATTCAATATGTATTAATACTTGTAATGGAACAGTGTGTGTGTCCGTGAGATTTATGTGAGATATGTGTGTTTATGTGTGGGTCATGATGTGAAATACAGAAAAGCAGAAGTAGAGCGAGACAGATGAAAAAAAAAAAAAAAAAAAGTAGTGCTGTCTGGAAAATAGTTTTACATATGAGACAGGACAGACTAAAAGCATTTGCCAATATATTAGAGGGAGGATGGGTGAAGTTACAAAGCTCAACTCACTCTCTGTATCTTCCCTCTGAGAGGGTTTTAAATAGCTCTTAATCAGACAGCCTGAGATGGCCACAAAGTGATATGATTATGCTCATTTGAACTGTGTGTGTGTGTGTGTGTGTGCAAGCACGTGTTAAAGGTTCATCACATAGCAGCTGAGCACAGAGCTCAGCTTAAATGTCACCTGTATGACATTTAAAAGTAGCTCACAATTTAGGCAGAACATTACTGAGGTGTAAATAGCAGCTATAGTGCCCCCTGAGGGGAGAAAACATGTTGCTGCATGACACAGCTAAACACAATTTAAAGTTTTGATAACTCATTATTCTATTCTGTGCTTTCGGACTTCTGTTTTCTTTGATCAGTTTTATTTTTCTTTTGTATTCTCCTTCTCCTCGGGTCACTTCCAAACTGCTAAGCTATAAACAGCACTGCTACCACGATGAAATGCCATTATGCTGCACTATCAAATAAATGCTTTGTTTTAAATAGGTGATTTGGATGCTGTGTGTTCCTGACTGTGGAAAACTGCTGATTATATCTGCATGCAAAGGCGATGCTGTGTGGAAAACAATTCACTTCACATTAATGTGTGATAGACATTAAAGGTGATGGGCTAGTTGGCTGCCATGCCAGCTTATCATTAGGTTTTTACTGGCAGTGACATCCAGTTGATAGTTTAAATTATGCTCAGAACTTCATAGTTTACCGTCAACTATTTTTTTTTTAATTGGCAAAAATGATTCACAACCAAAGAGAAAAATACTAAATGACACATTTTAATACTTTGTCCTACTGCCTCATCTGTTTATGGCATTTGATTAAAAAAAAATATATTTTTCCAAGACAGTAGCTCTGAGCTTTAGATTTGTCTGATTTTAAGCTGAGCCAACATTGTGTATAATGTACACAACTAGCATATGTAAATAACATACATGTTGATTATGTGTATTCACATTTGAATTCAAGGCATAATGAATTTAGTCAGCCATTCAGATACACTTTTAACATGATTAGACATGAGGGAGAACAAAACTGCAGTAACATTGCATATTAGGGCCAGGATAAAAACAGGCCAAGAAGGCTTTGGGATATGGAGACAAATGAAAGTGAGAGATGACACTCATGTCATCATGTAACAGCAGAGACAGACTGCGGAGAGTGTGGACAGCACCAGACTAATTGTCACTATATAGTAAAGGGGTGATTGAGAGCCCTAATGGAATAACACACACACATCAACCCTGGTATGGTCACTTAAACAGAGGGAGTTGTATGTGTGTGAGATGGCCAATGGCCTGATAATCGCGACCCATAATGCATTTTGTGGCAATGCGGGCTGTGAGCTCAAAAATAAGACCGCACATATGGTCAGGGTGGCTAAAGTAGATGGACAAAAAAAGGGCATAAAGAGGAGAGAGGCACATAAGGATGGTGGGGGATAGAGTGGAGAGTGCATGTTTGTGCCAGAAAATGACACAGGCAATGAGGTAACGAGTAATGGTAAAAGAGAGAGAGGGAGGGAGCAAGAGTAGAAAGAGAAAGTGAGATGGAGAGTAGAGGGAGAGAGAGAGAGTGTGAGTTACAGTCTTACCATGTCAATGAGGCTCTCCTGGATCCGGTTCAGTGTGGTTCTCAGTCTGCTGCTGATAAGGCCCAGACCCGATGACTCATACTGTAGGATTACACGCACACACATATACACACACAGTAAGCATCTGAACAAAGCACAAACTCCTTTATGAGAACAGAGTGTGAAGGCACGCCACACACACACACACACACACCAATATCTAGTCTCATGTCATGTAGTCTAAGACAAGAGAATCTTTATTTTGTGCTTCAAAAGGGAGGAACAGAACATTCACACAAACTACAGCCGAGGACAGATGACAGGTAGGTGGAGAGTGTGAAAGCACGAGCAAACTCAACATCCAAATGCACTTGATGTCACCTGAGAAAGCAGGTCACACACACACCTACTGTAGGGGCTTCTAATCATCACAGCAAAAGGACTAGTATTTGGACTCACAAGGAGGGTACAACCTTGTGCACTAGTCAGAATACCTAATCTACGACATCTACTCTTACCAAGCAAAGAGGGCCCACCACCCTGGCAGGGCCTGCCTCTCTGCCACCATGAGCTGGCAAAGACGGGCTTGGGACAGGCTACAGATGACAGATGGACAGCAGAAAGGAAAAACAAGAAGCAAAATTTTAAATTAAAAAAAACAAAAACAGATGTGATAGAAAACTTAGTGATGGTTGAGTAATTAAGTGTCCCTTGTGCATTTGTTCTTATTGTCTGAGTTTCAAAGACTCAAGCAGCAAAAAGCGACAAGTTCAAAGAGCTCCTCAAATTTGCTATACTTTTGAAAGCCAATAACATCAATCTTTATTTGATTACGATTAGCACCATTTTGCTAATACTAGTGCGCACAAGTGTGTGTTTCTCTATGTACCCCAACCATAAGCAGCAACTTTGGGCTTCAAACCGGCTCCAATGCAAACCAATGGATGACATTTCCTCACCTCACTATTTCCATCTTTATCTATAATCAGTGATAAAAAAAATAACCCTAATGATGTCATCAGGGATAAACCTGAAGATGCTAATGAGTTGCACCATGAAAAATGTAGGATTGTAAAGGAGTTAAATAACCTTGCATTAAGGGAGGAATTTATAACGCAATTGAATGCAATAGTGGGAGTTGGGAGGCTGCTCTGTGTTGTCTGTGTAGGTCAAAGGTGACAGTTAGTATAAACACTCTGGCTTGCATATGTGCATGGAAGAAGAATCCAGTGTGAGGTTGAAAATAAAAAAAGAACTATGTCCCGCATTACTGCATATTTTTCAAAGAAGCCATCTATTCAAAAGCCCTCTGCTCTCTCTCTCTCTCTCTCTCTCTATCTCTCTCTCTATCTCTCTATCTATCTCTATCTATCTCTGTGCAACTCTGTTTCAACACCATTTTTCCTCTTCAATATTTTGGTAGCTAGCCTCTTTTCTCCCCTATTTCTGCCATCACACTGTAAAGAAGAGTGATACAGCGCACACACTTTTTCCCTTCAAGTCTTTCTCTCTGTCATGCTTCCTTTTCCCTCACTATATCTGTTCTTCCGTCTCTTCCCAGAGTACGCATTTATGTGAAATATGTGAAGTCTGTCCTATAATTTTAAAACATTTATCACATTTCCAAAAGGATCTTTGTGAATCTGCATTTCAGTCCCAACAGTTGAAAGTTTATTAATCGCAATGGAGAATCTGTGAGCATAGCAGCAATAGTGCAGCTTGACTTGACAGGGCCCATAATACACAGATAATGGGGTATTTACCCTTTTGAATATTAATGTCACCCATTGCACTTCAAGTTAAACTGCTCCATCTTGATTCCAGACGTGTAAAGAGAGCAGTGCCTAGGTCAAAATACAAGCATATGTGCATAGCAATTTCCAAAAGCTTTTTAAAGTTTGATGGGGACATTAGCATTTTACTGTGGGTGCCGCTTTGAGTGAGACCACTAATAAAAATGGTTCATAAAATGACACTTAATGAGGACTAATGAGGTTCAGTAAAAGAAAAGAAAGTGAGAGTTACAGAGAGATGCAGACAGAGAGACAGAGAGCGGCACGGGAGCAGTGGGAAAGAGGTGAGAGGCGGAAAGACAGCATAAAACTGCTATGTGAAGGGAGCAGAACATGATAAGAATAAGGGCATGGCACACAAGATGAAAAAGATAAAGATATGGAAGCCTTGACTGAGAAAAATAACATTTATGTAAAAAAGAAACTTTAAGACAAGAGAGACGGTGATGCAAAGTATGAATTAGGACATGAAGATGTTATTATAACACACTTGTATGCTGCAGATGGACCTACAGTGGTCAGAATGAGATGTTAACTTGCACTCAGTAAGTCATCTTCCCTCATCTCCCCATGACATGCACACACAAACACGCCAATAATCTGTATTGAAGCGGCTCCTGCGGAGTGTTCATCCTCTTTATCTCTTCCACCACGATGGGAGAAATCATTTTATTGCTATCATTACCTCCTCCCTGAGGGTGATACAAAAATGCTGTTTCCTTTCTTTGCGAAACATAGTATAAATGATACAATAGTCTTAAGATGGAGTGGAGGGGCTGGGGTTGCAGACTGTAACCTATTATTCAGATGGAATTTTAACAGACAGACAGCAAACATACAAATGTAAATAAAAAACAAACAAAACAATCCTTGTATTAAAACAGTATTATAGAAAATCTACAGAAAAACCTCGAACCCAGGAAAAAAACACAACAGAAAGAACAAAAGAAAAAAAAAGATTACTTGCGTGTGGTGATTCTAATCTAACCTTTATTTTTAGTCGCACTATAAAGGACAAAACACTTTGATGCTGTCAGTGAAAGCTGTCACACAGGCAGCATCTTGAATCAAATCAATACTTCAGGACAAGCCATTGATGGTGAGCATCAATGCGTGCCAGTTTTCCAGAAAAGCAATTTTATCACATGTCCTTCCCAAACTGGCAAATCACAGTGTTATGTTTGACAGCTTCATCATTCATCAAATAATGTGACAGTGTGGCTGGTGTTGCACACAAAAAACATATCAGACCCAATTATTATTTAAAATTGAGTGTTTTATACAAATCTTAAAATATGTCCAGAAGGCTTTATTATTTATTAACATTACAACCGTCATGCCAAATTTACCTAAAATTGGATTCAGTCATGGTTTTGCTTCAAATCTATCTTCAATTTACCAAGTGTGTTTAACCTGCGTGCATGTGATC
The DNA here is from genome assembly GCA_036937835.1 of Pampus argenteus. Taxonomy (NCBI): domain Eukaryota; kingdom Metazoa; phylum Chordata; class Actinopteri; order Scombriformes; family Stromateidae; genus Pampus; species Pampus argenteus. The sequence continues at coordinate 9,967,877 of CM072879.1, forward strand.
AAACAGTAGAGTGACTCCAGAAATACTGTACCATGTCATTGCGTCCAAAGAATGTGTACACAGCATATAGGTAGTAGTCGAAGAGCTGGGACACACAGTGGATGACATCGAAGGCGATCGGCTTCAGGATGTTCATCATCTGCATGTACTTCCCTGTGTGGAGATGATGCAAAAGAAAAACATTAACATTTACTAAAAGGTTGGGTGTGTTGGACAAACTGATTATACACAGTATTTAAGTTTGACACTGTGAGAACTGGGCAGATTGTCAGTCTACAATGAATGAAATGGCTCTGTTCTGAAGTAATTCTTGCAGGAAAATTAAAAGAGAAAACTACAGTAAGTTAATCATGGTGGAAGCGTGTCCTTTGGGGAAGAACTTTAGCCGGAGTACATTGCATTTGCATACACTCAAGGGCAAGAATTTAATTTACCAAGAAGGTAATAAAAAGCAATAAGTACAGGAGTACACGGGTGTAACAAGGTTACCATTGACTCAGAACTGATGAATAGAGGAGAAAAAGAAAAGCTCAATCTGGCTGGCTTGGCCACTGAGACAGCACTATTTCAGTCACACTCTCATTTTTCACAGCCTTTCTCTTGAATTTTGCACCACAAACTCAGGGAACAATCTAACTTCATCAAAGAGCTACAGAGACTGAATTATGAGTGATTGCTTGAAATCAATCTTCGGGTTTTCACTCAGTTTTCCACTTGAAATTTTTCCACATGGCTCGGAATAAATTTTGCCTATTGCGTGAAAAAATAAAAATAAAAACACTCACTATTTTATTTTATTGTGTTTATATGTGCAGGAAGGTTTTGAAGCACGAACAGAGAAGTCACAAACAGTTTTACTGAAAACACCCAGTAACAACTAGAAATGATTTATTTAAATATTAAGAAAAAAAAACCCAGCAGATCTGTATCAGAGTTATTAAATGAATTCACATTGTAAAAGATTTATCCGGCCATATAACCATACCAGAGAGATAACTGGCAGGTCTAATTCCTTTTCACACTTGGAAATCACATCATGACGTCACGAAGACATCTAAGCACCTCTTTGGAAACAGAAGGTCAAAGCTCAGGGCGAAGGCTAACTATTATTACTGCAGCTCAGTCACACAGGTAGCAGCAGAGACATGAGCGTGCCCATTCGAAATGAGCTGCCACCTTAATTGGTGAATAAATGGAAATCTCAGTAGGCCAGAGAGGACTGTGGTTGTGCCTGCGCTGCTCTCAAGGAGAGGTAAGTGGAGGAATGTGTATGTGTGTGTAGGACTTACCAACAAGCCGGATGACGTTGAGGGTGGTGTTGGTGAGAATTGGCGCGTTGGTCTTATTAAGGTTGTAGTCGGACTTTTTCTTGCTTCTTATAGTCTCCCTGGATGCACTGAGAAGAAAGGATATGTAATATATATGTGTTAACATCACTTATCCTCTGCAATGATCAGGCAGGTTCAAAACCTTAGTGCAGGTCAAACTCTTATAATTGATCGTTCAGAACCCATTACACAATGCAGGACACACAGAAGGACCCCTATGGTAAAGTGTCTGAACTGGTGATCCTGGAGAACCGGACACCTGACACTTATCACTGAGCTATATTAACCAGCAATCATTACACAGGCTTTCCAATTTCTGGATGTGGCCGTGCGACCCATTCAATAATTAACCATTAGTGATCCCTGCTTATAAGAATAGGAAATTAGCATTTTAGTGACTTTAGGCTAATGTCAGGTTAATTACACGCAGGGGGGGAATGAAGAAACGTGGAGAGAGTTAAGGCAAACTATCAGGCAAGTCAGACCCATAATGAGACTCAACACTGAGCAGAAACATCATAATTGCATTATTATAAGTCACTGTTCATTACATGCCAGGAAATGTTCATTGTAACAATGTCTCTGTAATAAGGAGCTGTTAAATAAGTAATAGTATTGTATGTTTCGTTCCCCCGTGCAAATCCAGTGAACAATGTCATATCAGGTTTCCATAGAAATAAAGACACATATACACACAACGCTATTTTCTCGGTTATTCAGCCCACCATATGCACATATAGTAGACACTCCAAATAGAGAAATGTCAAGGAAGGGTTATAAAACTCCATCATGCCGCAAAACATCCAAATCTATGCAGTTATTTATTACACATATCATCAAGAGCTAAATAATAGCAGCAGTAATAATAATCACAGCTATGACATGCAATAATGGCTCTCACATCTCACATTAAATGAACCTTAGAATTCATATACCATATGTTTCAATACACCCTTATAGTAAATTAAGCAAAAAATAAGCATTTAAATTTCCCTTTTAAATGAAAATGAAACTTTTTTTTATTTTTTATTTTTTTTTACAAAGAGCAGAGGAGTGCATGAATGCATCCCTATTTATTAAACAGCGCCTTATCTTTTCACTGGAGACCAATTATATAGGCGCGGGTGGGAAGAAAGAGAATTTCTCATGGTTAGACAAAATGTTTTTATACAAGCTTTCTGCCTACTTAGTGGGGTTAAGAAAAGGTGAGTTAAAACTATGGTCGCTAAATGCATAGAAATCGCATAATGCATGACTTTTCGTTCTTCAAATAAATATTCAACTGACGTGAAAAAATGTATTTGGTGTCCTGAATTGCTCCTTTTTTTTATGTCCATCTTCACTGTCTCTTGATTTTAAGTTGTTGAGACTAAAAACAATGAACACCTACACTGACCATGTCATGTCACTTCCCCTGAGCTTGTCATCAGAGTGGCGTAAAATAAAACAATTTGAGTTGGAGCTGACCTCTTGAGGGGGGCATCACCCGTCTGCTCGTCCACGTAGTCCTGCTTGAGCTCCTCAGGGACATCGCTATCACTGTCGTAATCCTGATACACACTCTTCTCCAGCTCATCGGATTCATACTGGAAAAAAAAGGTTGAAAAGGTGAAAGATCAGATGGAAGTCAGTAGTGAGTAAGACGGATACAGATAAGACAAATATTATCATTAGTTGCAGAAGTAGGAAATATTGATGCCACGGGGAAATCGTGTTGTTGTTGTTGTTGATCAGATAACAGTTAATTAAAACATCTATTAGGGTTTGGTTTTTTTATTAGACAAAATAAAAACCTGCTATCCAAAACGTGTTAAATGGACGTAATTACATTATCCAAAAGTTAATTGAAAACAAAATAAAAATTTTCATATTTCAGCCCTGAATCACGAAGCGACAGCAGAAAATTCCTTTACCTCCCAGCATCCCTGAGATAACACAATGTTTTCTTAACAGCAATCTCAGGCAACACAACAACCATATAGAAAGGATTACAAGCTTAATAACAAGGCAAGGTAGAGCTTCTGTAAGCCTGATGTGTTAGAGCAATATTGCTTTTGATGTTAAGCCTTAAAAGGAACATATATTAATATAAAAAGAGTGGGTGATATGTGTAATGTCATCTTTTCATTGTTGAAGATAAATATTGTTTCATTGATAACTATCTATTTAATTGATAACAATGATTGAGAATGCTTGCTGACAACAGTACGCTGTTTGTGTTTTCATATTTGTCAGGAAAGTCATACAGTAAGCGTTTGCTTCAGGTGGAGGACATGATCAAGCTAGTAAGTATGGTGTATGGTGGCAAAGAGGCAGGCTGAGTGCTGCCGATTTTTATTTAATACACAACACAGAGTAGAAAATGTCTTTCTATGAAATGAAATGGCTTCCAATATTGGAGGATTGGACACTACATACTAAAGAAAATAGCATACAAGTTGCTATTGCACTGCTGAAGATAAGGTTACTGAAGACATTAACAGGAAAATGACTTAATGACAAAGTGATTTAATATGACCCAGCTGTAGTTCACAAGCCACAGACGTGGACACACAATGCCATCTTGCTCTATTCTTAGGTTTATTATTTGTGCTGCCGCAGGATCTACCCACAGATTTGACTTGCTTTTTAACATCTCATATTATATACCAGACAATGCATCAAAGTGATATAATAATCATGACAGGTTCTGCACTGTTGGCCCTGAATGTTATTAAAAAGTTTGTTTGTGGCCCTGGTGATGGCAGCTTGAGAGCTGATGTAAACCACTTAATGAACCACAGTGATTATGTCTCAATTAATCACCTTGGCTCTTTATTAACTGAACTAGGTAGCCTTGTTTATTGACTCCAGTGGGTATGATCTGAAGCTGGATGATAGACTATATAATTGGTAGGTAGACAATAGTAAGCAAAAAAATAATTACTGCGTTTCATGTGTAACTATAGTTACACAGCATAACTGTTAATATTTTATTTTGCAGTCTTTTGACTGACTGGAGCACATACGTTTTCATGATGACACTGACATTGACATCCCTCGGTGCTTACCCCGTTAGATGCCAGCACATCCTCCGTCTCCTCCTCTTTGTTCTCGATGTGCATCTCAAAGGGGTTTCCCTCCTGAAGATACTGCTGGAAGAGAGACAACTCCTCCTGGACCTGGCTGGTCGATGACGCGGCTTGTCTGCTCGGAGACACAGACGGGGAGCGGCACTGGCCCATGAACTTAAACTCCTAGAATGGGAAGAAGCGCCAAAGAGACACTTTTAGAGGGACAACAGATGCAGACTCATATTTGATAGAAGATGAGACAACTAAGAAAGGAAATGATTGAATTATATACAGTAATTTAATATTGAGCATTTTAGAAAGCGACCTGTTCTTGTAATCATACTATCACTGTAATCTTTTTACAACGTCAGCCAAATTTGGCTGTACATCATCTGTTTAGTATACAGTAATATAAACATACAAAATTCTCATACTGGATTTATTCTTATTCTTTGACATGCAAAATGTGCCCAAGCAAGACGGGGACAAAGGGCAAAACAAGATGCATGACGAAGCTGGTTTTAAAATAACTATTTCTTTCTTTCCGTTTATCATTTCAGTTTTTATGTGAAGTGAACATGTTGTAGCGTTTTTTTGAGTCATTGCTTCATGATACAACAGCTGTATTTTGGGGGTGTAGTACATAATCTACATTGGGTTCTAATGTTCATGGTTTATTTTTTAACTGTTGCTCATGAGTGTGGGAAATAACGTCATCTCACAAACACGCCACGAGGGACAGCAGCCTTTTTTTTTTTATCATCTTCTTCTGTGTTATATAATGTGCAGTGAACTTTATTGCTCCTATGTTGAAACACAAACTTGCACACGTGCCCAAAATGCACATATAGTTTACACACGGAAAGCACTGAGTCGAAATCCCCTGTGTTTCATATCCTTATGCAAATTTCATTTTAGCGGGGGTGTGCGATGAGCGACAGTGTAGAATAAATTAATGCAACTGTGACTTGACTTTTTCGCATCACTGATGTGATTCTTACTTACATGGAGCTGGGCGATGTTAAAGTTAGACTTGACTGGACAAAGTTCCCACGTCTCATTTTCCAGAAACATTCTCAGCTCTTCCAGTCGTGCCCTGAGGGATTGTGAAGAAAAACACAAACAAAAAAAAAAAAAAAGAAGAAATTGGGATGTAGTAGAAAGGTGAATGAGGAACCATTAATGACCTTGTGTCATTTCATAGGTTCCAGTGGTTCTAATGTGCGTTTGTGTGTGTAACATGTTTCCATGGTAACTGTGATCACAGCTCAAGACAGCCACCCTGGTGTTCACCTGCAGGTCTCTCTGTGTGAAATGTCAGTACACCACTTACTTCACACACACTTCAGCATCCCTTCACTATTTACCTTAAAGTTGTTTGAAGTATGAGGAAGTGATAAAACATTGAGGCAAGAGGCTGGAAAGCCTCGTGGCACGGTAGTAATGAAGCAGTACTTTTTTTTAACTGCAATATGCTCACTGAACTTAATTTAAAGAGTCCATTTTGCAAACACTCGTTCTATTCCCCTACAGTTATATTCCTCAAATCTAATGCATCCAGAATTAAAGGACATTAAAAAATTTCAATCACACTGAGAAAATGAGTTTGAGGCAAAAAAAAAAAAAAAGAAGCTGAGATTATCACCAGTGGATATTTATCATGTGTGAACTGTGACAATGTCATCCTGTCCTTTGCACCCGCAGGCCAACAATACACGCTTCCTGATGACTGAGTGTGTCATTGCAGGCAGATGACAGACAAATACAGGCATCAGGCAGTCAAAGTTCAGTGATGAGTAATCTCTTTGGCAATGACACCCGGCTGGAAAATGAATCAACCCTAATGTAAAGATGATGCACACTGGGTGCCTCCCGGCCAAAAGTGGATGTGAGTGCGCATGCTCAGAGGTCATTACTGTCGGGTATGTTAAGAAGTGCTGGTTTGGGTAAAGATTTGATCACAGATAGTCTGGTGAGCAAGCCAGTTTCCTCTTTTTCTTCTCTCTGTGCTAGTCTGTCTTTCTTTCTTACTTACTCGCTTGATTCCCCAGTTCAGATTACAATTTAGTCTTTTTTTTTTAAACCTCTCTCATCATAGTTAATCCTTTTTCTGTCATAGTAATTGAGTTTATTAGCATTCAGATATTATTTGAACATCATATCAGTGGCTCTTGCCAGGTAATCACAAACACTGGTCAATGCAAATCACCTCTGATGATATGGCACTGTCTGTGTGAAAGCGTGCATATTCATGTGGTTGGCAGGGGCTTACGGAATCAGGATGTAAATGTGCTTCCAGCAAAGTGAGTGTTAATTGGAACTGATGTGTTAACTGTTGACTGTCACATGATTCAGGTAATAATTCAGTAAAATCCACAACACGCCTTACCTGTGATAGTTTTTAAAGTAGTTGACACTCTGACGTTTGATAGACTCCTGCAGGACCTCCGACTTGCTGCCGCAGAACTCCTCACCCACCTGCATCAACCTGGACGAGACAGTGGGGGAGTAAGGGGGGAAAATGATGGCAGAGACAACAATTAAGAAATGAGAGGTGAGAGGGAATTTGTTAAAATAAATGAATAAAAGAATATATATATATATATATATATATATATATATATATATATATATATATATATCATTTCTGCATCTAAAAGGGACTGGCCTTGACATTTGTAAAGGAGGCTTTAAGCTGTTCCATCTGCTACTACTGCTAAACCAACCTGCTATTTCGCTATACAAAAAGACATTATCTGTCTGCACTGTACACAGATAACTGCTGTCACATAGACTGGCATATGGACAGACGGAGTAGCTTTCAAGGCCAAAATACAACAAATGTATTTATCTCCCTTCTGGGGTATTTATTTCGGGTCAACCACAGAAAATAAATCTGTTCTGTAAATTTGAGGTCCTGTGTCCAAAATACACTCACGGAACAAACATTCCTTTGAGATTCTGGTTCATGTTGACATGATTGAGTCACATCATTTCTGCAGATTTGTGTCAGCTGGAAATCTCCTCTTCTAACCACATCCCAAAGGTGTTCAATTGCAGTCATTGCCAAAGACTTTATTTGGGTATCTGCAGAATTTAAGATTTATATCTGCTGTACAGCTTTGAGCCACATGAGTTGGTATTTCTACCACACTCACGCCATAATAATTTACAAATTCTGCAGCCAGTCAGTCATTTTTAAAAAGTGGATCCCTAGAAAAAAAGATCTGATGACAGGGGAGGTCAATAAGCTGCACTGAATTCATTGCCATGGTCATTAAACCAGTCTGAGATTACTTTTGCTTGGTGACATGGTATATTATCATACTAAAAGTAGCCACTGAAGACAGGTAAATTGTGTGAGTTGTGCAAGAAACTAGTGCACAAAAAAGAGATTTGAAAGCAGACAAAATGACAAGAAGGAGACAGAGACAGCAAGATAATGAAGACCAATTAGTAGAAACAAGGATGAGATGGCTGCTCTGGTCCTGTGGCATACCTGCTGATGACATCCAGCACCACTATGAAATCGTCGTATTTGAAGTTAGACATGTCTGTCCCCAGGATGTAGGCCTTCACTTTCAACTGGACATCCTAAGGGAAGTAATGAGAGGGACAGGGTGATTTGTGGGAGAAGAATTTACGACTGAGCGACTGTGGGTTGAGCAGAAATCTGTGGGAAAAGAAATGAAAAGAAAAACCAGGAGTGTAAAGGAAGGGGGAAAAAACATGTTTCAGACCACGCAAAGAAAAAAAAAAAAAAGACAGAGAAACAGCAAAGTAGACTCTTTCTTCCAACCTGCCAGATTCGTGTCAGCCCATGCTCCAGCTTCTTCTTTACATAGCTGCGGTCCACCACCGACTCATCAGACTCTGCTGCCGCTGCGCCATCTGTGGGCAGAGACATAGATATAGAGGCAGATTAAAAAACTAAAATTCTTCTTATCCACATTCTGTATGGTTTTTATGTATTTTTTTGGGCATGTGCTTTCAACGCTATTTCAATGGGCACAAAATGGAGGCAAGAGCAGACACATTATTCGTACACGGTGAAGAGATAGATGAGAGACATTCATTCGATAACAGTGAAATATCCCTCTAGTGCATTCTAATACCAACGGGGACATGTGCTATCAATGATCTGCAGATCTGACACGTTTGTCAAAAGTCGTCCTGTAAGTTTGACCGTAGAGACAGCTGAGCTGTGAGACCTTCTGTACAGAAGAGGCTGTCAATCAGCATCTGACAGCAACCTACAATAAGACTTTCTTCCTTAGTTTTATTTATTTTTTTTTTTCTAATCTGTTGTTGGTGGTACTGTTAGAAAAAAAGGTTTTAAAAAATCTCAAGCTGCTTGCATTTTTTGTAGTTGATCTCTAGGAAAGCTGGCTGCACTGGGCCTGTAAGTCACCAGGCAGTTAGATGACAACCCCACATTAAATTTAATGTATTGGAAAGGAAAATTCATTTAAAGTCTATCCGGTATCATCACGTTAATTCATTTCTCCCTTGTTCATTTTCCAATCATTTCACTATTGAATGTTACTGACAAAGAGAAAAATTAACTGAATCCATAAAAACTGTGTTGCTTATTTTATAGGACCTGTTAATGAAATTGTGTTTTTCAGTATCTTCACTCAGCGGTAAGGCCAGCTGCCAGCTTCTGCTGCAGAGATACTCCTGCTGGGGATTTAGTGTCTCAAAGATGCTTTAACAGCGCAGATGCTTGTAGACACAGGAGGCTTAAATCCTGGACAGGATGGAAGGCCTCCTTACCCGCTGCACTACCCTGATAACTAACTCATTACCAATGCGTGACAGCAACAAATAATCATGGTTGATCCATCCTTAAGATGAGAAAGGTCTCAATCATGGGTTGGTATTTTTTTCTCTTTCTAAAGCACATATTTCACATGCTTTCAAAAACAACACGTAACAAAACTGCATATCAAAACAACGACAAATCTGAGGTCCTCTTTGATTTCAGTGGCATTGAGGGTGTTTTCATAATGACACACGAAGAAAAAAGGAAAAGAAAGAGAGAGAAAGCAGGGTCAGTTGAAGAAAACCTTCACAAGCAAGATGCTGTGAGTACAGACAGGTACAGTCAGGTCATTCTTTACTGAGCTGAAAACAAAGAAGCTATCCTGCACCCCACTTTGTACATTTTCCATCAGTTTGCTTGCAAACCAGCACTTTCCCCCTCAGGGACCTGCGTTAATCAGACTCTAAGGCGTACAATTAACAGCAGAGAGGATCTACTCAGCCTTACTGGATTCTGACAGAAGGCTCAATACACCAAAGGGAAGACAAAAATACTCAGGAGGAATTCATGTTAAGCTTTATCTGTCGCAATAGCTCGCTCAGAACAACGGGTAAAACATCATTAATGGAAAAGACGTGCCTCCGCTTGTCCACTGCGAAACGTCCCGATAATCAAACCTGTGACACTGTTATCAAACTATAATCATCCAATCATTTTGGGTATAATGAGTTTGTTTTTGGGATTTTCCAGAATTGAGTTTTTTTATTTATATATATATACATATATATATATATATAAAAAATCCCAATATGTGCGTGTGTGTGTGGATGAGTGTGTAAAAATAAAACACTAAAAGACTGGATATGAGCCTACATGTCATCATGTATTGTTACACCCTCAGTGATAGAAATGATTTAGTCAAATCGGTTCAAATGCCAAAGATATCTCATCCCCTGTTACCGAAAATGGAAAATGACCACTTTGGGAACCAAACTGGCGAGAATGTTTGGCGAACAAAGGAGATCGTCACTTTCATAACAGCGGATCAAATTTAAACTCAGTCTCGCAAGGCGAACTTTGCACCTGGCTATCACGAACACCCATCTTGTGCTCTCACCAGCTGATTAGAATCACCACACTCAGTAGATGTGAAGTAGATGTGACAGTGGGTGACACACCTCATGCTGATTCATACGCTCACTGACAGCGTGCTCACGACGCATTTTAAATTCAAGCCATCATCTCGTCATTTTACCCGCACAGCCACTTATGTTGAGTTATAGATATTATAGATAGAAATACTATTATAGATAGTTATAGATATTACTATAGTACTCGTGATTTCTAATAATGGCATGGATGCTTTATAAAACTTGTTTGAAAATTTCAATGAATGTGGTGGTTTTTTAGTTTTTTACTGGGACCTCTGTCAACACTGTAATATGACTAATTAGTAAGAACAGAACAATTTAAAACAATTGCTTCACTCGCTAAAAGACAAAAGGACAGACTCCCCTCGGAAACACTGTTTCATGGCAACTTGACATATCTGGGTTTCATTTAACGAGGACAGCAGTGGGAGTGAGACGGTGTAAGGAAGAGAAAGTAAAAATTTGGAGAGGAGAAAGTAGCGAGCCATGACATAGGTGACAGAGGGGAGACTGTGACTGATTAACTGACAACTGAAAAAGTTGGGAACTTTGGGTGTGCTTGAGAGAGTGAGGCTGTAACAACGGAAAAATACAGATAGGCAGGAATTAAATGCAATAAAGTGTAGGATGACGGGATGTGTTTAATACTGCAGTATTAACTGCAAGTAGACCTGAAGAGGTGGCAGTGTCATCACTCCGACCAGACATGGTTCTTTTATCTAGCTTCACAAAAAACATTTAAATAGCCAAACTCACAGTGCCGTGGGAAGACAGGCTAGCGATCTCTCACCAACTGAAGAAAGCAAAGTACCACCGATTTGATCGATGAGGCTCTTGTCAAAAGATGGCATGCAGCCTTATTCCCCTTTGAAGTCGGCTGCCACAGTCTCCGAGCAACACCAGTGTGCTAGAAGATCGATTTGGAACCAGACAGCTGAAGAAAGCCACTGGGGAGATAGCCACAGCAGCTGCAACAAGCTCAAGACGGTGATGTGGTTGACGAGAGACGGCAGTTGGAGGTGAAGGAGAATTTAATCTTCAAAAACTCATATTTTTTTAAACAAAAATATTTAATTAAATAATCTAATAAAAAATGAGAAATACCTAGAAATTAAGAAAACACTACCAATACTGAATCCTTACGAAATCGAGATTGGATTCCTTACAAGAAACCTGCTGCACAACACTTTATGTAACAACCAGTTCATATTAGCTGTTCATGAGGATGTTTCAAGAGGCAATGAGTCACATCCTTATCTTAATACTCCCAACAGATAGCATCAGGCTTAACTGATCTTTAATATCCATTTTTTCAGACTACAATCTACAGATGAAGTTTACCATTAGGACGGTTGTACTGAAGGCACCCTTCCATGTCTACATTTATATCATGAAGCTCTACTGGAATATTTTTACATGATTTACAGTTCACACAGTTGTCTGTCTGTAAGGCCCCCCGCCCCAATGAGCCCACTCTGTTCCTTATTAGCTGTGTGTCAGCCAACGTATGAAATCATATCGGTGTCATGTTGACACAAGGGAAGAGAAGTACATATAAATGCTAAAACATGTTGAAATGGGTCAATACAAAACAAATTGCAATCTGTACTGTAAGAGGTCAGTAACCCATAGGTTATTTCACATAGCTTGCTCTCTATATTATGTTACCACTGAACACTAACTAACTGTGAAGGCCAATTCTCACCCTGACGAAAACCGATGGCTTTTTTTATCATAGCAGCGCAGACAGCCTCCATACTTTTTAATATAAGCCTCAAGGCTCATGCCTGTGCTCTGTATGCATACCCGGCCATGGTTATTTTAACACCCAAGTGCTCTTACACACACAAAGCTGATGGCATCAGTGCTGATCAAACATGACACGTGTCACAGGAGGAAATCTGCAGCAATACCTGGTCAGGTAGGGAGACGACCCTGGACAATGTTGCTTCCTGAAACAACCTTTCCTTTCATCAAGTGGCAAGATGAATTACTGAAACCAGCTCCATACATTAAGTGGCCACAGCTACAAACTCAACAGAATCCTATTTTTAATCTCTCAGTGTGTTCAGGGGGTGATCTTCAGTGGATCTGACCATTTTGACACAGATGGCCACAGTCCTCTATCTCACAGATGAGATATGAGGACATGGTCACCTCAAAATACTTATTTAATAAATGAGACAACCCATGCACTTTAAATCACTGCTCTGATGAAGAGCAAGAGAGAGAAATTTAAAGCCAGGACAATGCAAGGGTCAGGGACACCTTTACACAGAGGACAGATGTGACAGCCAATCAAATAGCGAGATGATAGATGGGCCACATGAGAGAGAATGAGGTGTGTGTCCTTTGCCTTTGTGAGGAAGATGGCATCTAATGAAGGATCCTGAGGACTTAGCATGTCAGCAACCATTCAGAGGCTATAGGACATCCTAATGTCCTCATCCATCCACTCTAAACACTTCTGGAAATAAGCCATCTTTCAATACACGGTACGAATGCACCAGTTAATCTGACAGTTCTGCATTAGCAGCTAATACCTGGCAGTGTTGTCACCAAGACAAATGATATATACAATGAAACACGTGTCATAAACCAAATCCAATAATTTATTTTCTTACACTGGAAAGAAATTCAACTACTAGTGGAGCTTAGCGCTAAACCACAAAGCATGTATTTTCTTGAGAAGGGAGATTCTCAAGACTGATGTTTTCACATCTGGCTGAGAAAAGGCAGCATGGATAGGAGCAGTGACACAAGCAAGACGTTTCTTGTTGATCCAGGTTTTATACAGATGTAGTGTACGGTTGTCTTGCTGTTCTCAATGGGCTGTGACTCGAGTGCAGTGTTTCCAGTGTACTTTAAACTGTCATTGTCGAAAATAACAAGGGGCTGTTATTTGTTTTCTGCAATGGTAGCAGGCGGTAGTTTGTGTTTGTATTAGCACAGAAAAAGAGCAAACTCAAAGTCACACATGACACATTTCCATAAAAAAAAATTTAAAAAATGCATCATTTATGGTGCATCAGCACATTTAATTGTCCTTGAAAGCATACAACTGGGTCTTATCAGCAATGTAAATTCAATGTAATCGATCTATAATTCAATCTGTAATTTATATTCATGTAATTAAGACAGACCATCAATTAAATGCTGTTGTTTATAATGTTGCACAGACAATGACAGTGTCATCAGAAGTGATTATTCTGCTACTAAGCATGTTCAATGACCTCTATACTGAAAGGGAACATGCTGTAAAATATATGCCACTTCAAACCCCAATACCACTATGGTGCACTGGAGCACCAGCACAACACCATCTTCTCTGTTCATACACTGGCGCTGACGCTCCTCTCTGCAATCTCAATAAAGCTGGTAAACCCACTGTACACTCACAATATCTCCTGAGAGAGTGTAGAAAAGCTGATTCCATTTTCTTTGTACAGTAAACTGATTCTGTGCGTTACTTCCTCAGGTTAGGTTATAGGAAGCAGACTTGCTGTTTTATGAGTCTAAATGAAAAAAGCAAGAGAGAGAAAGCAGGTGGCAAAGTGAGATTTAGAGAGCGAAAATGAAAAGAAAGATGTGACGAGTGTAAAGAACGTGGAAGTCTAATGTGTTCTCTCGAGTGTCAGGATTATGTGATAGGTTGTTACCGTGCCTTTTATTACTGAATCTGTAATTATGCAGAGATGAGATGCTGTGCACCTTTTGCCTTCCCCTGACATGGTTGGTGCATCAGAATAGTGTTTGCGAAGGTTAAATAAGTCTCTCTTACCTGGAGTGGGTGTGGTTTCCAATTTGTCATGCTCTTCGTGCCACTGCATTGTACGATGGTAGCTCAGCATCACCTCCCACAATGCCTTGCACAGGTCTGTCAGGCAGGGAATGTAGCTGTCTGGGGTGATATGCTGCAAAACAGAGGTAATGAAGACAAGGTCACTGATGATCCTTAATATATGAATTTCCTTGAGATAGCTTTTATTATTCTACCTCTGTGTCATATGTTTCTGTGCGTTTCCTGTAATGTATTTTACCCGAAGGAAACGGAGGATAATTATAGTTGTGGAAAACACAGCACTGGACTTTAGCAGAGACGAAAACAATAATCTGCTCATTTGTCCTCGACATTATATCTAATTAATGGCTGCTTATACTCATTCAAGGACATTGTGTTGGAAAACATCTAGTTTCTGTGACACAAGAAATGCTTTCATGTTATGTAAGAGCTCATTTATGTAAACGGATGAATAACATCCATTTTAATAAGAGTGTGCCTTCGATTTTAAACTATCTCTGAAGTGTGCATTAGGTGGGCTATTAAACTATATTATCTCCAACACCTTAGTTAATGAGTTCCAAATGAACCTACAGTGATTACTCTCAGTTGCTATAATTGCATTAAAGTGACTTGTACAGGGTTCAAAATTATGTGAAACAATGTTAACGTTTTTGCTGTAAGAAACCTCTGTGTTGGTAGAGACATATTTCCAGTATTAAGTCACCAAAAAAGCATGAAGATGAAGAGAAAAGTCATAAATGTCAGCGTTTTTGCGAGAGGTGGTGTCTGAATGATGCAGGAGCACTGAGATCCTGGCTGAAATTAGCTAGCTCAAAACTACAGTATACATGGTTTTGAGAAGGAGTGGCAAAGACATCTCTGATGACAAAGTTTGTACTCAGTAAATGGAAATATATGTGTTAAAATGCACCACAGTAATGCATTGATAGTGATGATTTATTTTTTTTTAATTAAAAAAGCTCAGAATAAGTTGTAAATTCTTAGTTATCTATTCATAATTGTTTCTGGAAAGTGACGCTAAAGATGAGTTTCCATACTAAAAAATTCAGGTCTTTTTTTTTTTCCATCAAATAATTCATTATGCAGTTTTATGGCTGATAAAAATATTTTTGGGTGGTGCATTTTTTTTTACTTTTTCATTGGCAGATGAGCCAAAATTGTGAATTTTTGCTTGTATTATTTGTGAAGAAACTATCATTTTAACAGCATTTTAAAAAGCTAACAGATCAATCGGATTTAAAATGTGCTCGTGTCGACAGCAGCCATACTTCACTTTGTTTAAACCACAATTATGAATAACAACTTCTAGACCACTGCTACTTTTCACAAAAGTACTGTAAATTATACACCAGAAGTCTCACAAATTATGAGAGGGTAAACAGTGCAGAGCCATAAAAGCCCCGACTGAGCAAAGACTAACAAGTGGAGTCCCACATCGTCTCCTGGCTTTTTTCTTCTGGCGTATCAAAGTCTCTGAGTGACAAACCACCACTAGCCAGGACAATCTCTCAACAAAACATTTCTAAATGAGACATCTGAGATATAGATTTACCACATTAAGCCATCAGCAAAAAAAAAGTTTCATCTCAGAAGAGCTCACAGAGCTGCTGCCTCGAGACAATAAATTGTATAATAGGAGTGGATCCACCGTAAAGTACTATTGTTAGGATGATTTGGTGTTGAAAGAATGAAACACTATAAATTCAATAGCTATTTTTCATAAACCACTATATTTCAGCTTCACAGGAAATTAAAAACTTTGAGCTCTTCAAATTCAAGTCAGTCATATACCATTTTTTTATGATGCAAAAAGGAAGCATATTAGAAGTAAGTGATTCTGATAAGATTGATTAGTACACATTTTACTGTTTAATATGAATCAGATTAACATGCCCTTCAAAACCTCTAGTGATCACAGTCAGTCAATTATCCTCCTACCAGTGCAATAAATCATTTGAATTTGTTTTAACTGTACTCAAACTCGAGGTTATAATACATTTGCTGCAATATTTGCAATATTTTAACAACAAAAAATAAATTGTATAACTGTACGTACACAGAAAAGTATTCACAGAGGTGAATAATAAACCTTATACAATGTTTTGTTTTTTTAAAGCCATATATGGCTTCAGTGCATCCGCAGTACAAGATTTCTGTAAACACAATGACTGAGAGTCATATTTTGAGTTGTGCTGTAGGAACATTACATTACTCCTGTTGACAGGGAGTACAAACACCATCTGAGCCATGATCACCACAAACTACAACCAGCCAGCATAATTTCTTTATGGATAATTATAAAACACTTACTACATACTATATTCATGATACTGAAATAATTACAACATTACAATTAATTTTTAAAAATTCTGTACAAAAAGTGTGATTGTCATATTACCAGGGCTAACAACTATGTACAGACAAATTTCAGAGACTTTTTGAGGCATTAAAAGTAGTTTTGTCAGCTACAATTATTGCTTTCCAATTTTAGTAAAGTGCCCCATATTGGATGCAATTATCAATATGGCTCCATATTGGCCTAAATCAAGTCATCCTGGCTATTGTGTTACCTTAAAACATCAATCTGGATACACTATTTTAGCATACTTTTAACATATAACTGCTTTATATTGGAGTTAATATTGGAGTTTGTATGATATAATTTGTATGTACAATCAATGAAAGTAAGTGAGAACCAATGCTTAGGGGACCAACCTAAAATAAATAAATACAGTTAATAATAGTTACAAACAGGCTCCAACAGCAGCGGTCAGCTAGATAAGCCATAAATCACTTCTGACAAAACCAGTCACTCCACGTTCACCACTAGCCAACCGTATCACAGCAGCATGTTGCCAAGCAACTGGGGTGAAGGAAGACGTAAAAGATGGGTCAGAGGTGTGAGTATGTGTGGGTTAAGATCTTTAGTGGGTTTGATGAGGAAAAGTAATCTCAGCTACGCCTACACGTAACTGCTGCTCTGCTGTGTGTGTGTTGAAGGATAGAACTGACATAAGCATGGTTGCATGTTGTACCTGTAGTAATTTCACACACTGGTTTTTTTGTTTGTTTGTTTTTTATAAAGAACTTTATTTTTCCTGGAACCAGCCATGACCTTTGCTGGACAAATACAGTGATGAGAGCTCGGAAGAGGTGGGCGTGGGATCTATTTTAGAACAGTCAACAGACAGTAACCAATCATTATTCACACATATTCAAAAAATGTGTCAGGGAGGTTTTGAAATGCTACATTTTTGCCTGCATGTGTAAGTCGAGGAGTAAACATGAAATAAATGGCCATTTAACAGAAAAAATATGCACCAGAGTGCAGGTACCTTTGATTTAGAAGGTAAATCTTCAAAAAGAAAAAAATAAATAAACAGATTAACCTGCAAGAGAACAACATAGTCAGCAATCTGTAGACCTGCTGTGCCAGCAAAGACGCGAGAGGAAAGAAAAGTACACTTTCCTAAAGAAGAATCTGCCTTTCTCAAACACACACTCTCATACACAACTTAGTGTGCTCGTCTGTAACACCTGTCTGTTTTGAGCCAACATACTGTGTGTTCTCAACAAAACATCTAGGCAATTAGGTGGTACTCTATACTGTTGTCAACGGCAATACCTATTGAGTGTAGTGTGTGTAAAAGAAACGAGCGATCCACCGTACAAATTATTAAATAAGTAGTACAGTAAAAGTCAATAGTTGTCAAAGTCCTTTGACCAAGACCAAAACCAAATTAGAGAATCAGGTATGAGATGGAGATTTCCCACAGGAACATGTTTTGGATCATCCTCTCCATGTTTCATGTTGTAATAACTTTAATGTGAATCATTTAAAAAAAAAAAAAAAAAGTCAGGTTGAATGTCTGAGGTAGAAATGTGAAGCACAGCTGACAGATTAGTCTGACAGGATCTGTACCTGGATTTTGTAAACGTCATCATTGTTCACATATGTAGGTAGAGACGAAGAGAACCAACATCGTCTGAGCATGCCTCCTCATGTTTGGAAAGTTCTCCTCCTTAAGAGAAGAGTAGAAATCCAGTAGAGATCCTGATTTAAAGTGCTCTGTACTGCATCAGACTGCAGGTCAATGAGTTCCAGCTGAATGTGACTGGGTGCATTATCCACACTGCAGGTATAGGGAGAGGAAATCATGGGCATTTCGTCCTTGATTGTTCTGAGATCTTCAAATCGCCTTGAAAACTCACCATGCAACGCACCTAATATGGATGAGTACCTGTGGACGTGATCAGCTGATGGTGTGCAGAGTTTGCATGTGACTGAAAGTGTTGCTCTCCAGTTGACTTGAAAGAAACTGCATCTTTCTCATGAAAGCCTTTCATAAAGAAGAAGGCCTTGAAGTTTGGTGTTCAGTTCATTCATCAGTGCAGTCACATCAATGCAAATGCAAAATCTACCATCCAGTCCTTCCATCTAAGAGCTCAAGGATGTCTTTGCCTTTTTTTCTCACAAAACACTTGAATCTCTGTTTTCAGGTCCCGAAATCATTTTTGCATTTTTCCCAGGCTGAGCCATCTGACAGCTGTGTGGTCAGCGATGTCACTTTGCTAAGTCTCATGCTACTCCAAAAGTGCGACAAACTGTCTGTGATTCAATGCCCGTGCTCTGATAAAGTTTACTGTTTTTGCAACAACATCAATGACCTGGTTAATTTTTTAGCACTGACTTGCACAACACATGTTGGTGTATGATACAATGCAAAAATTTCTGATCTGCGTCAATTTCTGTCACTTTGTCTTGCGTACGTTTCAAAGGTCCAACATTTTTCCCTGTAAGATTTGGACAACTGTCCATTGTGACACCTGTTACTCTGTCCCATTTCAATCCCAGAGTGCCCATGCACGTATTTACCTCTATAAACAGATTGCTCCCTGTCATCGTCCCTGTCATCGGCTGCCAGCTCCTCCGTAATCTTGAAGTCCGTCATCCCCCCTGGACAAATATGTATAGTAGTCTCGGACATCACAGCTCTCATCCAAAGCCAAGGAGGAAAAAGTCAAAACTTGCCACTTCATGTTGCAGCTAAAGCACCAGATTCCTTGATCTTCCTCGTCACAGTTTCGCCTGGACAGCGGGACTTACTCAAATGCGCCTTTTTTTTCAGGGCATTTTAGTACTGCAGAGTCCACCAAGCATTCTGACAAATTCCCTCTCTGAGAATGGCTTACTGTTTGTAGCAATTTTGTGGGATATCACAAAGCTGATCTTGGTCGCTGCATCCCTGGATTTGTGAAGCTTGGTAAAAAAAGCTTTTGGAGCTTAGCGTGCAAAGCTTCAGATGTTCGCACCCTTTCCGCATCAGTCAAATTGTCACAGCATAATAGGGAGTGAAATGAATCACTTTGGGTAACAAATGAGCAGCTGTTTAATAATATTGTTTCGCTATCATCAGTAAAGCCAATGGCTTTGATCAACACAGGTAAAAATAATGTGAACAGGCGTAAGCTTTATTAAGGCACCAGGTTAGTCACAATATGATAGTATGAACAAAACAAATTATTCTTAACAGAAATATTTGTTAGCTTATTACCATTTGCAGTTATTTTAGTCTTGCATCATCATTACTATACATATTGTATATAGTCTAGCCTTTACAATCACTTCCTCTGAGATGAAAACTTACTGTGATTCTAGGAGTGAATCTTCCCGTCTCCATCAGGAGAAAACTCTGACAGACCAGGGGATTGAAAGGCTGTGAGGCTAGCCAATAATGATGAGATGTTGATGTAAAATTAATAAGACCCTTTCACCATCAGAACTGACCTTTCAGAGTGTTCCCTTTTCCCTCGAATTTGAAGTCGCATAAGTTAGAGGCAAGTGCAGAGGGTCTAATGTAGGCTCTAACATTTTCTTAACCTTTATTTATCAGGGGAATAGTAACTGAATAAGTTTGCTCTTCTGCACAAACACTCGATACAGAATTAACACATTCCCTACTATGCAAGTTTAATGTTCAATGCCTTGCTCAAGAGCAAATGAACAAACTCACTTGGGCTACACTTGTTCAGTGTGTAGTCCTGTCAGCCTTGCCCCATGTTCTGCTTACCACACCCTCCTAATCACCTTGTTATTCAATCATCATGTTCCCTCCTGATTCTGGTCCTTGCACACTCCAGCTGTGCCTTGTTTTACGATGAGTCGCTGAAAATGCTACACCTACATATGTGCCCAATGTATGTATGTAAGTAACATTATTAAATGTCTGTAACTAGTGGACAGTTCAGTGCACACATTATCTCAGGGAACCCATGACACAGATTTCCAGTAACCCTAATAAGGCTTAGCTCCTTAGAAGAAACACAAACAGAACCAAGAACAACAGTGTTCAAGATAAGGTCACAAAAGTGTTGAGAAAGAGAGTGTGAGAGAGAGACAGACAGCTGAAAGTTCCTTACAGCTTGTTTTGATGCTTTCAAGCCCCCCCCCCCCCCCCCCCCCCCCACCATTTGAGTCCAGGAGCAGTTTGCCAGCCAGCCCCCCCACAGATGGTGATGAGATACTCTCCCTCAGACCACAACTAAGAGTCTATTGACACTTAAATAACTTCATCACTATCCAAACTTTTGTTCTGTTTGTAAATCCCATGCACTGTATGCTATGAGTGAGACCACTCCCCTAAAAGGCAAGCAATATCAAGTCTTTTGTTTTTTTTGTTTTTTTTGTTTTTTAAATCCAAGTCCTATTTTGTTCTGTTGTTCAGCTACTACAATATCACACCAGCCTACTTAAATGCAAGCTACCACTGACGCCCCTGGAGGTCCGACCAAAAGACGCCTTGACCTGGAACCTTTCTGCCTTTATAAATGTTGCTTTTTCCAGCCCACTTCCCAACTGGTGTAGAAAAGAGGCAGCACAAAGGTAAGAGGTAAAGGGCAGGGTGTTGTAGAAGAGTACAGCAGGCAATGCCTGTGGTAAAAGACGACAGTCAAACAGCAAGGCCAAACAAGGAGCTAGAGGGACAAGGAGGAATAAACTATGATATACCAGGAGAGACGGGATAACCTTAACCAATATTTCTACACAGCCCTGTATGACCTGCAGTACTATCGGCCAGACTGTAACACAGCCTCTTCATGATGAATTGTTCAGCTTATGGCTTGCAAGCCATGCAAATGTGATTTATTTTTGAAATGGGAGGGAGAGACAAAAAGACAGACATCAGAGACAGAAAGAGAAAAAGAAAAGAGAAAAGAAAATAGACAAAGAGAAAACGATAAGCCAAAATGGAAAGCCCAGTCAAAGTGCTGCTTTTGCAGTTTTGTTCATCACTTTCTCCACAAACTCTTCATTTCACTCTATTCTGATATGAATATGTAGAATCCCTTGTCATGAAATAGGGCATTGCTCTCTTGGCTCTAAACCAATAAGAAAGCTAGGAGGGTGAATAAAAATGCATGTGTGTGTGTGTGTGTGTGTGTGTGTGTATGTGTGTGTGTATCCTGTGTACCTCCTTACCGTACACAGGTCCTTGTACTGCATTTTCTGGAACTTGGTA
Organism: Pampus argenteus; assembly: GCA_036937835.1. Lineage (NCBI taxonomy): Eukaryota > Metazoa > Chordata > Actinopteri > Scombriformes > Stromateidae > Pampus > Pampus argenteus. The sequence goes on from CM072879.1 coordinate 9,989,499, forward strand.
TCAGCGTTGCCGGCACACAGCTCCACATATCCCAGCACCACTTGGAACACAGTGTTGTGGATGGCCTGGGTGAAATGCATGTGCAGCTGGTCCATAGCGGTCTGCAGAGAGAACCAAAAACACACATTTCTATGAAAACTTTGTTAGAATTGTCACCTGCCAGTGTGGATCTGTGAAAAAGGCAAACAGCAGGGACGCTGCACTCACTGTATACTTGATATACTGAATAATATGTTAGTTACATAAGATGGCACAAGGGGAAATGAAATTAGCCGTCTACATTGGGAACTGAAATGTTCAGGTCCAATTGAAAATCGGGCAATTTTGCATTAAAAGTTTCCATGATTCACATCTTTGAAACCTGCTCAGTTTGCTGTGGAAAGGACGGGGAAGGACACACAGAGAACGCAATGACAGAGACATATTAATGACATGGATTTCATTTTGTAAATAAATAAAATTGCTCTTTAACTGTGATTTCACAAAAAAAAACATCTGCAGTACAATCTTGCTCTTCCACACTGTGTTTTTTTTTGCACCTTCGAAGTCTGTTCTCCTTTATTCTCTGTCAATGTCAAGTCACATTTACCATACGTTTCTGTTTTTCAGCTCCCATCCACAGTCTTGCAGTGGGGCCCTAGTGAATTGAGGACACCAGAGTCGTGGGAGGCGTAGTACTGAGCAAAGCCCTATAGGTAATGGGTGTTGCAGTGCAATTAGATTTTCTCACAGCAAGCTCATGACCACAAAATGTTGCCCCCATCCATTTTAACTGCCCTCTGGCACAAAAGTAATTTAAACATTTCTAGCCTGTCTGCAAGAGGAGTTTCACTTCATCTGTTCTAAAAGCACTACATAACATGGCCGGATGTACAAAGCAGGGATTGTCGACAAGAAACAGGAGGCAGCTATGGCACCTCTCATATTGATAATTAGAACAGCCAGCCACCAAATTTTAGACACAATTATTAATCAATCACACAAGCAAACATACTTTTCTGCCGCTAACTATAGTAAACACAATGTTTCATTCAGACAAATGGTGAAAAAGCAAACAGGGTCTCAGGCTCATTAGGCTAAGAGCAATAAGTGCATCTGAGCCAGGTAATGAGCATTAGAGTCAAGAGACCAATGTAAGAAGAACAAAAACATAAATGGCCTGTGGTGATATTTTACTGTATGTCAAGAGCCTGCTAACATTTGGATGACTCAGTTCATTTATGTATCCAAATGAGGAGTGAAATGAAAGTAAAGTGTTGCTGTGTCCACAGTGTAGGTGTGTATGCTGCAATAAAAACATCGCAGTTAGAGCCAAGATTCAGATAAAAACATGGCTAACTGTGAGGAGCACAGATTCAAAGAGGGCTGTGACTAAAAGGTTTAGCTGGAGGAAAAGAAAAAAAAAGGCAAAGATGAAAACAACAATGGTAATGGCAGGAGGCAGTGAAGCTTTTAAGTCTGAAAATGCTCATGATCACAGTGACAAGAAAAACATTACTCATTCTCAACCAGCCTTGATGAGGGATGGCTGTTAATGTCGAGTGGCATACAGCATATTCATTCACATCAACATTGGCTCATATTTGCAATAACAACGACAAGCTCTGTTTCCAACTGCTGCTGTAACTTGTCAAATCCCCATCTCACATGAAGACTGCCAAGTGTAATGAAGAGAAACTGATCTGTCCCATTAATTAATAGACTATTAGAAATTACACTGGTAACACTTAACAGCTGTGCAACAAAAATAAGTCCCAAAGTCCACCTTCAGCCTAGAGCAGTGAACCCAGTGTCTTACCAAAACATGATTAACTGCTCCATTGACAAAAAAGTCACATACTGTCACATAATATGTTGTTGTTGTGAGACTTTAATTTCAGTGTTTTTGATGTTTTGATATTTTATCCTAGGGATTATTTTGGAGAAATGTTTCTTTTTTGCCAGTGATTTCTGTGGGTATCAGTTGATTGACAGTAAGCAGAACACAAATAGTACAAAAAAGAAATAATAATCACCAACAATTTGAATAAACCGAATTACATTTTTATGTTTTCTGCCTGTGGAAGATTTTTGGCATACTGTTCTAATCTAAATGGTGGTCCTGAAAGTAAGGAAATAAGAAGAAGCACACATGCAGTACGTGAAAACAACAAGTCGACCATCCCGTTCAATCAAGTTCGTCCATTTCCCATGACCTTATAGACGTGACAAACCACTGACCTGTGTCTTGCCCAGCAGTGTGTAGGCCAGTTGGACCTTGGTGTAGTGCGCAACATCAAAGTGCTTGCAAGTCTTCGACAGGGCGACATCAAGCTGCTCCTGGAGCCAGAAATAGACAGATGACAAAGGGAAAAAGGGGGGAAATTGAGGGGAAGAAAAAAAGAGAAGGATTATCAGCGTTAACACCAGGGATTAAGATATAGATGTGCAGATGTGTAGCGACTACAATAGGGCCAAAAGCAGGTAATTGTGTGAACCATGTCCGAATTGAAAAGTCTCTTCACTTGTATGTGCATGTTCATGTATGTATATAGCATGTTTATGTATGTACATACAGCATATGTATATTTAAATGTGTGTTTTTTGACTCTTAGCATTTAGATAAAGGAGTAAGTAAACTAAAATGTTTCTCTTGAGGTGTGTGACTGTACTTTGTGCAAGTGTTTACCTATAAGATTTGAGAGGATTTTGCTTTGCTTATTCATAAACTCAAGCTGGCAGGTAAACAAACGAGCACATGTGTGCATACATGCGCGCCTGCTTCTTGTGTACAGACAAAACTGCAAGTAATTAATCTACTCAAGCGCAGCAGCAGCGGTGCAGAGAAAATTGCTTTGCATACTATTTATCACACATAAGTATCACAACACAGCTAGAGAGAAGAAACAGCTATAATTTACATGCTTGCACACTAACAATAATGACTTTCTGTATGTGTCAATATTATGCAGACCCAGGATGAGAAAGCTAAACTATCAAAATGGCTAAATGAAATTTAAATTGCTTCTTTTAGATGAGAGCTTCTGGAAAATATAATAATATTATACATCGCTTACCTCTATTTGCTCCAGAGTGTCTTGTAGTTTGGAATGCAATTCACTGTGGAGGAAAAATGAAGATTATTGAGGGATCAGAATATATTTATTTGGAAATGAATATTTTTTTATTGACCAACAGTCAAAATTTGAAAAATACTCAACTTCAAATTATACAAAAAAAAATAAGAAAAACAAGCAAATAATCACATTTAAGAAACCAGCAAAGGTTTCTACCAAATAATGAAATAAATTGTAATAATTCATTCAATTCGTTATGAAAATTGCAATTAATTGGTTGCCTGTGATTTTTTTCTAACGCCAAAGGAAGCATGTCATACACACATTTTGTATTTCAAGTGTTTGTCCTTTTTGAATTTCTACAGTGATGGAATCCACTGTGGAAATTATATTCGTGTGAGTGTGTGAGTGTGTGTGTGTGTGTGTGTGTGACTATCGCAGGTACAAAAACGCCTCCACATCCCTGGAGCATCCTCAGATTTTGCCTCATCCTTGGAAAAGCTTTCAACTCAAAAGCTGAGAGGTAGCACTGGAAATCCTGACTATTTTGTCCGTCCCAAGACGCCAATTCAATTCCCTTGTGATTCCCCCTGCACTCTGCCCATTCATAATCATGCTCTATTCCACCAGCTCCCTGCCTCTGTCCCTGCGTTGCTTGGGGTCTTTTTAAGGTCAGCCCGCTCTTATGTTGTGCCTTGTGAGATTGCAGTCGCCCACGGGAAAGAGTGTCCTTAACAAATTGCTAATTAAGCATCTTAGCTTCAGCTGGGGATAGAGAGTGAGGAGGAGAGAGCTGGGAAAGTGAGATGAGACTGCAGATTGGGTCCCACAGGTCGTTTTGCAAACAGGTAACAAAATGAACACACCATTTCAAAATCTGACACTCTGTAACTCCTCTCGTATATACCGGTGTGTGTGTGTGTGTGTGTGTGTGTGTGTATGTGTGTGAGAAACACTCTGGAGGGGTAATAGACAGGAATACATACGCTGAAAAACAACAGGAGGTTGATGCAGTATGAATGAAATGACACTACAATGGAATACTCGTCATAAACTGAAAGAAACAAGGCGATGGCCTTAATGTGAAGCTGATCAACACCAATGTCAGGCTCATCATACAGCCAAAACGCTGACAATACTAAAAACCAATGAATTAAATAGCTGAATATAAACTGGTTCAGAAATAGCAATATCACAAATTGTTAGCTGAAAGATCAGTAAAGAAATTCATAGCCGGTATCCTTAGTGGAAACTAAAATTGGAAGTCATGATAACGACTTGGCTCAGCTACAGAAGGGTGCACTGATCAATGACAGGTATTGACTACTGAAGATTGTCCATATGCAAGGCCACCGGAGAGATCACTAAACAAAGGTTATCAGTTCTAGCAGCCGGACAAGGAGATACACCAGAGGAGCAGAGACCAACAGGATAAATGTTCGGTTCATCATCAGAACATTGTTATCTACTCCCACGCTTCAGTGTGGTAGAGTAACAAGAGCTAACCAACAAACTGAACAGTAGTGGAAAAGCATATGAAAGAAAAATCATGACGTAACACAAGTGCTAAAGGGGCTAATGGTGTCAACAATCAAACAACATATGAAGTCAAATCCAAGTCCAGTGCTCCTGTTATTGTGTCCGTGTATGTATTAAAAAATGACACTGTCCAGTGATTGTGCATGTGCATACAGATACAGCTCCTTCCTACATACTGGCATCCTTCCACGATCAGACAGAATGCATAAATAACAGATGAGGAGAAAAACCTAATTAACAATCTGTTCCCTGCAGGGAACATGATTTAAATAGAGTTACAGTATGGGGAAATCTGAGGGGGCGGGGTTCAGCTGGTTTTCAATTATCACTGGCAATAGGTGTCCATGGGGCTTTGAATCAAGTCCCTCCACAGTGGCTTGCTGACTCAATAAATAGGCAATCTGTGGCTTCGGGGGTCCGGCCGGATGCTCAGATTTGTGAGAATGCCATTTTTATTGGAGTCATGAAACCCACTGTTACAATGCAGGCAGAGAGGCAACAAGCTGCTTTGAAAAGTGAAACACCGTGGGAAAGAACAACAGCAGCTATAATTATGCAGGTTGGAAAGCGGTGTTAAAAGAGGAGAGCGTAAGAAGAGAAAGAAGGAAGTATGGAGCTGCAGAAATGTGGAATTTTCTTGAAGTGCAAGATTTTAATGTGACATTTGGTTCTCACATTTAACACCCACAGCTCACTGATTTCAGTTGGCTCTCGAAGGACACTTAAACACCATTCTGTTAGATTCCCATCTCCCCTCTGTTTTTGTTTGTTTAATAGTATAAGACAGCTGGCGTCTGTTGTCGGCTTTGAGCCAACTGCATCATAAAAGCAGTCCAATCAACATTAGGCAATTAAGAGTATATCAGTTCATTTCTTATTTTAGAAATACACATATTATAAGATAATCTAGATTCATAGTCACAATACCGACTCTAGTCTAGTAATTAATGTCCAGTTAAATCAAAGCATTTCAAAAGAGGATAACATGTCTGACTAAAGCAGGTTAACTGCAGACATGATTGCATCCAGGCATCGTCATGGAAAAAAACTGTGGCACAAATACACAAATGCACACTGGTTCAGACAGATGTGTGTGTGTGTGTGTGTGTGTTTTGTTTGTGTTTATATGACAACTGGTACAAAATAACTCTTATACTGTAGTCTACTTAATAAAATACCACATATTCAGCCGTTGCAGCTTTGCAAATGTTCAGACATAACAAGACCTTGGGCTTTAAGAAATCACAACATGCATTTTTCTCTATTTTATGGCATTTTATAGACCAAATGATTAATCAATTAATTGAGAAAATAATTAGCAGATTAAGTGATCATGAAAATAATTAGGAGTAACAGGCCGGGGTAGATGAGAAGCGAATATGAATTGATACTGTAGATCATAAACAATTTCTTCCAGGTAGAATTGTAAAAAGGGAATACAAATCAAGGACAAAACCAAATAAAACCTAATGAAGCTAAATGACTATTAATCGATTTAATGATGATCTATGTATGCATTACCATAATTTATTACTGACCCAACATCTTTTCCCATTTACGCCTTCTAATTCAACCCTAGATGACACCTTTTTTTTTTCTACGGCCACGACCAGGTTCACAGAACAATGTGCTGACATGACGGGTCTTAAGCAGCTGATGGAAATGGAACAAAACGGGGCATAAGGCTGTGTAACTACCTTCCTGGGAAGAAATATTGATTTATAACGGGTTAAGGACAGGGAGAAATGAAGGAGGAAAGAATGAAACAAAGTCGCCATCTCAGGCATTCAGCAGTGCATGAAAAAAACATTGTTACAAGGTTAAATCAAAGTACGTCAGATCAGCAACTCGCTGCTTAGAGAGGCGGCAATGCTGCAGGCAGGGTTCTAATTTTGGGCAGAGTGCTGGAGCACAGTGTGCATGCTAATGCAAAGTGTGACAGACGTGTGATCAATGCACTAATGTTAAAAAGTACTGCTACATCCAGCAAGTGGTATTAGCATATTGCAAAGGAAAGCACAGGTGAAAACAGCAATCGAATTTCTATCCATTTCTATCAAGTCTGATCACACATGTGAACACTTATGGACTTGTTACAGTATGAGGTACGATCGGTAGCAAAACAAAGCAGGTATGTTCTGCACACCGCCACCCCAAAAAAACAAAAAACCATCACATTCAGCAGCTATCACAATGGACATGCCAAGCCATTAATCATAAGTGAAATCCACACAAATAAACAGCAGCCTCAAGAGGGAGTAAGAAATGGGAAGAATTTCCCTTATAGACCAGCATTACCAAGAAGTCCTTCAGTCAGTCAAACAGCATCGTCACAGCCAAAGATGCTTTGTTTGCTCTGTTAATATACTATGGTAAGCGAGTGCTGTTAGTTTTACTAGTGATATTAACTCGCTTCCTGCAAGTGCTTCACAATGTGTTTTAATATGAAAACAGTAGTCTGCTTTTACTATGAAACCACCGCAGGAAATGTTGACAATGCCAGTGAGATCAGGCATTTACATACATTTTGATCCAACAACTACTTCCTACTGGCCTTCACAATATGAAATAAGCAATCATATACTTGTAACGTATTCACAAATATGCCAAACACTCCGGCCACAAACTTCTTAAAGACAACAGTATTTGCTTATACTCGCTGAGACTTTGTAGACTTTTCTAAAGATAAAAGCTTGACAATATTGGCATACGGTAAAACTTTGACGTCATAGCCAGGGTAATGAAACTGCCGCAAGGAAATGACAATGAACAAAACAACACCAAAATAAAAGCCCCTTAATAAGACATTTTTTTAGAACAAAGCAATTAAACAAAAAAAAGAGACAAAGAAACAGAAAACTCATGACATTCTTCAATCTGCACTTAGATGACTTCAAAGGAGACTCATTTCCTAACTCCCTGTACTGAAATAGAGAAAATTTTCCACTTAGTAGAAAATGCAAACCATGCCTTCTTCTATTTGGATAAGACTACACATCACTCCATCAATCTGCTCATACTGTACCTGATGCAGCTGTAGTGTTTGAAGGTGCTGGCAGCCTTCTGGCATTCCTGACAGAGCTGGATAGCACCTGGATAATCTTCCTCCTGGAGCAACACAACGGTGAGGTCATTTAACGGCATGTAAAAAAAAAAAAAAAAAAAAGAAATACAGCACATTCACTGGCATTTCATGTGCAGTACAGTCTTTGAATATTTTACAAAAGCCATTTGGAAAGTTAACAAAATATCATATCTAGAGCAAACTAATAATTCTGGATTATCCCAGCGTGATAGTGTTTTGTCTCATCCATTTTGATCCTAGAATCTTCTTTAAAATCGTTGCCATAGAGACACTCCAGGGATTAGACTCAGTCGTAGTCAAATCTATTCCATGTGCTACAGCTGACCTTCACAACAGACAAGCGTTTGTTGGCATATCTAATGTTTGTGTAGGTTTGGCTTTCAATGCACAATTCCTATTGACGTTTGACCTTTTAAGTCAATTTTTAACATATCTCCTCACATGTGTGTTGTTATGCATCTGTGTGTGTGTGTGTGTGTGTGTGTGTGCGTGCGTGCGTGCGTGCGTGCAGGGGCGATTACAATACCTCAAGCATCTCGCTGAGTCTCACATCTGTTCTTTGCTATGAGGAGAAGAATGACAAGAGCGATACATAAGCACAGCATAAAATCACAAACAGGCCCAAAAGTTGCTCTAACTTTTCAGTACTTGCAGTTTAAAAAAAAAACAGGAATATGTCTGTTTTTGTGTGTCAACTTTACCAGTGTCTTGATGGTCCTCAGCGACTTGAGCAGGCCTGTCAGCAGTTGTCGTCTTCTTTGATTGGCCAATAGGCCCAGGCTGGCCTCTGTGAATCCCTCCTTTGACACACTCAGTTGCCTTTACAAAAGAAGTGACAGAGCAGAGAGAACATAGCTCACTACAGGTTCATAATATTATGTTTACCAAGTCCAATGGAGAGCTATACACCTCTGTTTTAAATACAGAATGGGTCCAGAACTAATGTAACTATATCTATATTACTAAACAGAATTGTAACACAGTACTGCTGTAGTTTTTCCAGAAACCTGTTTTACCATTCAAAGATGAAACACAGTTGTGTATCTGCACTGGTATAATTTGTAGTAGCAAGTTCATACTGACAGACTGAACATATATGAAGGGACGAAACGGTTATCAAGGTTCTGAGACAAACGCTTAGTATGCAGATGCAGTATGAATGGCCTATTTATGCAGCTATTTCATTGAAATAAAGTATGTGATAGAACATTGCTACCTCCTCGCATTAGTGCAAATGACAGCTGCCAGCTGCAGGTTGGTCTGTAACGCTGTCACTCTCTCCAATTCCTGTGAACAAGGAACATGTTAGCAGAAGAAATGACTGTAAAAGACAATAAAGAATATGTATAAATAACAAGACATTGCAAAGGGTTTTTTTAAGATTCCCAGGAGTCTTCTTTGGCAATAAATTTCATTTTGGGGGTTCTTGTAATATCTGTAGGAAACAAAGACATTGTTCGACTGGCTCATGTACAGTGCTGTAAGTTAGAAATGTCTCTGATGGTGCTATTTACCAAGCATTGTAAATGGGATCAATGGTTTCCTCACTAAGCACTCTGTACACACACATTAACAGCAATGCTCTCTCTCTCTCTCTCTCTCTCTCTCTCTCTCACACACACACACACACACACACACACACACACACACACACACACAGTATATCAGGACACTCTTCTGTGAGATGCATCCTGTTGTGAACATTTAATGAAGTTACATATCAGTGATGGTGTTGTTATGGTAAGGCATATAATCAGTGTCAAAGTGCAAATAAACTGTAGTTCAAGAGAACAAAAACAAAGAAGAAAATTCAGAGAAAACATTCAATTCTTCAGCGGTTGGCCTTTAAGAAAAGAGAAATGAGCACTTTACTGTGGGAGTTCAGTTATTATGCCACTTTAATGACCTCTGCGGTGTATAAATTCACCCTCAGCCAACACAGAACCGAGGGACAAATTGCATTTCTGTTATGTTTTCAACTTCTTTCTCTTTTTATTTATTTTTTATCTGCCAGATGTCATGCCTGAGGTAGGAGACTTTTTCTTTGACCTTATTATTTAATGCTCCATTATCCCGCCACAAAAAAAAAGGTCCAGTGTTCACAAAAATGTCCTTGTAACACTGTCAGATATAAAACAATCTGTTACCAATGGAATATGGTCTGGGGAAATTAATTTTCAACGGTAATAAAAAAAAACAACAACAACAACAACAACATCAAAGTGGCACTTCAGCTGTGGGTACGCGATCAATGATCCCATTTAAACCAATCTCCCCTTGTGATCTTGAGTGTTGACGAAGGCCTTGACAAGCCCTCAGAACAGTTTCTAAAGGCTGATTCAATGATTCAAGGGCTTTCCTCATGTACCACGCGACTCATGCTTTTCCACTTAACAACTCTAAAATTGGTTCTGTTAGACAACGTTACCATACCGTTATATTTGATGTCCAACCTTGTCCAAACTAAGGTTAATAGTAGCCTCACCAGATTCACCAGATTGATCTGAGGAATAGTTTAGACACTAAACCCAGAGCAGATTGATTTACACACTGACAACACCCACACTGTTAATGACTGTAAACCACTATTATGTCTTAGACTTAGTAATAGAGTAAGATTCATGGATGCCCGTCTGATCAGAAAGTTCAAAGTGAAGGGGTTCAAGATGTCCAGGCATCAATCTCAATCTATCTATGAAAACATAAACGCATGTATAGATGAATATGTCCTATACGCATACACACAAGTGCAATTAAAGAATACAACCCAACTCCTACAATGTCAAAGAGGAAGTGACCTTTTTATTCTCATATTTATAAGAGGTCGTCCCGGCGACCCTCCGGCACATTGACTATGTACTGGCTCCTTGTTACACACCCTGTTTCCACATATAGTAGGCTTGTGTTTTCACATCCACATACAATTACCTAAAGGATAATGTATGTGGGCATACAGACACATCTGCAGACATATTAGCCACCCTGCCACATCTGATTCCTGTCAATGTCTAATCTCCCCAATGAAATAGCGTTGCAATTGGCAGGTATGACCACCAAGGTTGGACAAATCAATCTCATTTAAAAAAGAGCTAGAGAACACAAACCAAGGCGCAAGCAGCGACTGTGATGAATAAGTGTTTCCAGTGGAAAATAATCGAATACCAGTCCAAGTTCATTCCTTTTGTAATGGTGTTGAGTCACCTAGTCAAGGCTACCTGCTGCAAAGTCATTACAGCAAGGTGATCTCTCTTTCCTGACAAGTCGAAGGGTCATGTAGTTTGGCCACTCAATTCTAAACTCCCTCTTTTTAACTCAGGAGATAAGAGAGGGCAGTTACTTTTAAATCAATCCCACTGCCTGTTTTATTGTTTTATTCCAGCAACTCGTGGAAAATGTTACATCTGTCAACTTTAAAATACAAAACTCAAAAAATACAAAACAAATAAAAGATAAGACCAGTAAAAACATAAATTTAGTAATCAACTACTACAAAGATAATGGCTCTGGTCTCCATGTAACCTTCCACGAGGTAGCACAGTCACACTTTTTACCCTTTCTGAGTGCAAGGGAAGGCCATGAGTTGCTAGGGGGCAGCAACAGTCACTACTCGTTCTGAATCATATCAGATGCTTAGCAAGCCATGAGTTCAAGCTCTAAGCCAGTAGGAGCATGTGCGTGCGTGTGTGTCTGCACAATTTGTGTGTCCACACATGCATTATACACAGTATAAAGTATGCCATTAATCTTGGTTTCTTTTAGCCTGTAAGTGCTTCAAAATGCTAGGAAATCATAGCAGTAGTAAGCAGTGAAAGTATTGGAAATCTGTCTTGCAACTCGGTGTGAAATGAATGTAGTGTATGTAGAAACTGAACTCCACAGGGCAATTGTAGACCAACTGAATATGGGCCAAGATAGGTCATTGGAAATGCCCCTTGAAATCCCTGGCAAATTCTACTAATAAGCCCTGCTGTCATTTTGACTCTCAGAGTCATAGGGAGGCTCACAGAAATAATGATCACTTTACTATTCATAGACTGACATACAGATAGTTTTACAATGACATTAATTTGACTGCAATTTTACTTCATATCAAAATTTGTTAAAGCCGTCAGTCATCTGCTGTGTGTTGCAAAGCTTCACTGACTAAATGCAAAGATTATATCTGATGGGACCAGTGAAGTTGAATTCCTTGAATGAGACTTTGGTAAAATGACTGCATGGAATAAGAAAATATACAAGAACATTTATTTATTGTTGCTTTAAGTTGACACTGGAAGCTTACCTTGACATAAGCAGGCTGTTTCTCCAGAATGAGATCAGCAACCTTTTTAGAAACCTACCAAGAGAGAGAGAGAGAGCAAAGATGAGAAATGGGATATAAAAAAAGGCAAACATCATTTTGATGCCCTTCCCACATAAACAGCTCGGGCCGTGTAATCTTGCTATTGTGGATGGAGCAAGAATAACAATCACATATGTCTGTGTCTCCCTGTTTCATTTCATTCAATGTCTTTCTCAATACCACTCTTATTCCTTTCAGAAAAGCTCTACTCCTATCATATTGTTCAGTGTTCTATCCTCTCCTTTGTGCCTATTACCAATTTGACTCATAGCTTGAGGTGAAATTGCAATTATTTGAAGAGCATGTGCCCTGCTTATGGCATGAAGTACAATATCGAGTGCGGCAATGAGATCAGTGTGACCCTCTGCCATAAGTGTTGCTCACTGCTGCTTTTAGTGGAGAAAGGAAAAAGCTGAAGAACACTGAGGGTCATTGGGATTAAAATGAAGGGCCGTTACGCACAAGGTGGGTATGATTAGGAGGAATGATTACAGCAAGAAAGTCATGTGTCAAATGTTTGTTTGGATTTTAATTGTAAATTGTGAACTTATTCTTTAAAGAAAGGTGAGTGCTTCCCATATATGTAAAGTAAATACACATTAAAGGGGAAGAGACCAATGTCCCTAGTACATATAGGTCAATTTGAAATGCAGGCTTTCTAGCTTGGTGATGTCATTATGGCATCATGTAGGTCATTTTTTTCCAGACTTGACAAAGCTCCTCCAGAGCCACAGAGGATATAATATGACAATTTCACAGTCTGAACAGTACTAACTATGATGAGTAAAGTCATTTGTGTGAGAATGTGTTTTTTTTAAAGCAGGGACCCCAGAGTAATTCCTAGCACTCACAGGCAAGAATAAAATTTAATTTCAGTTTTTATTACTACAAAATCAATGTGCTACATAATATAATGATACTATACTCAAGAGCACTGCCGTAAGGGTAAAGGAAAAGCCTCCAGAAGCTAAAGTAAAGACACATTCAATTCAATTCATTTCAATTCAATTCAATAAATCTTTATTGTCCCTGGGAAGGCACTTCTGGTGCAGCGTTAAGAACATGGGAGGGAAATACTGTACATACAACAGCAACAAAAACACTATGAAAAAAAGTAACAGTAAACGTAAAGTGCAATGAATAAAAAAAAAGACTACAGTACATGGTTGATGGTAGTATTTCCAATTGTATGACATTTGTGTTGTCCTTCTATTGCAGTGTGTTGTCGATGATTGTGTTCAGGTATTTGTAAGTACTAACGACCTCAACTGTGTTGTATGTTATGGCAGACTAAAGATGGAGTGGGTGGATTTTTTTCTAAAATCAATCAGCATGTCCTTCGCTTTGCTTCCATTGATCTTTAGGGAAGAAGCTTTACAGCAGTCAATGAAATCATTTTTGATCTTCCCGTGCGCTGACTCATCTTTGTGAAGGAAGACTGACAATAACAGAATCATCTGTGTATTTTATAATTTTGTCTACTGTCATACAGCCTCCTGCAACTGTCAGTATACAGTATCTACAATATATACGGGGATAAAGTACAGCCCTCAGGAAAACCATCATCAGACAGGACTGTTAACTCTCATTCTCTGGGGTCTGTTTGTCAAGAAGTCCAATATCTATCCCGCGAAGGAGAGGTCTAAAGTGAAATGGGATATGAGGTTGTCCACCATGATATGGGGTTGTATGGTATTAAAAGGGAAGGAGAAGTCAACGAATAAAAGGAGTTTTCCCTTGTGAAGATAGCTGTAAAGGGAGTTAAGTAAGGTGAGTGTTGCATTCCTTTGGTGTACAGTGTCTCATTGTACACCCGAGTACAATGACAAGAAAGATGATTCTGATTCTGTGTTGCATCCTCCATCCCACTATTGTTCCTGTAGGAGAACTGCACGGTGTCCAGTATGGCTCCCGTTTTGTTAATGATAATAGATATGCTGATTCTCTTCAGTGTATTCAGAGCAGTGAGGAGCAGCTCATGTCTGCTAGTATGCAGTAGACACGGCTAAGGGTGGGGATGACATTTCAGCATGTGCTAAGTATGCATGGTGGCCAACTGTAGAGATCTGAACAGATGGTGAATGCAGCTCAACTCATTCCACAGGGTCTGTATGAACTGTGCGTGTGTGTGTGTGTCTTTTATTCAAATTGATGAATAGGATGGTCACAAAGACAAAAATATTCAGTGCTTGGGGGGAAAAGTGAAAGGGATTGGATAAGGGAATGGTGGAGAAACACAAAATAAAGTCAAATCACATTAAAGAAGACGTGACAGAAACTCAAATATTCACTCAACAGACCCAGAATAAGGTCATGACGCCACCTATTGGCAACCGACTTAACACTCAACTCAACATAGTAAGAAAATTAATGCATTTTTTTTTTTCTCATAAAATGAGAGAAGGAATTACTGTCAAGAGAGCAGCAGCTCACACACATTACCTATAAGTAATGTAGTATTGTATCTAATGTGTCTAAAAAAAAGAGGATATTTGAGACTTCCTGAGAGTGTTTATTAGGATGACTGAGTCGAATAGGGCTAAATTAGCTCATACTAATTAAAGTTGGTAGCAGTAAAACGTATCACGCAGCTAACTAATAGTGAGTCATCCTGAGTCAATGAGTCATCCTGATTAACATCAGCACAGAGACAGAATAAAGTCAACAGTGAAGGTTTCCACTGGTAACACAGAACAATAGAATCCATATTTATTGTGAAGCAGTAGTATAATGCACCTTTAAATAGAGGTCATTTTGTTTGTGATGCAGTGTAAAAGAATCCAGTGTTTCACATGTTGTGTCATGTGCTGTCAGACCGACTTCTAAATCGGGTATGGAGGCACTTCCATGCATTTCAACACACCGCAACACCTCCACTTTGAAGCCATCTGTGTGTGTCTGTGTCCTGACTTATGACGTGATTTTTACACTCTCTCTCTCTCACGCACACACACACACACACACACACACTACCTGAAATTTCCTGTGCACAGTGTTTCAGCCTGATTTAAACACAGACAGAGACTGAGCAGCCAGGCAGGGTTTAGGCAAATGTTGCATAAGCATTACTAACTCTTTAAAACTGAGAGAAGGGAGAGAATTCATTAGTGCTGCAGGAGGGGATAGTCATCTCAAGCTTTCAAGTTTCATTACGAATTAAATATGGTCAACTACGTTATTAACGTCAACTCCTCTTCTGAGCTCTCTGGAGTCTGTGTTAGAAAGTCACCTTCAGATGGATGAACTGTAATGCAAAACGTCGTGATATCTGCTACTGGGTTGTACTTAAAAAGCTGTGAAGTGTATGAGGATGCCTGCACAGAATGTGAACATAGGGTTAATTTATTGTCTTGGGTCAAGGCTAGATTAGGCTGAGTATTAATGTCAACCGTAGTTTAGATTTGGGAACAGATGACATCAATAAAAACATGAAGTACTGTATGATGTAACCATGCGCGTCCACATCAGTTAAGGCTTTCTAGTATTTATGAGGTTACATGAGAATTATGGCAATTCTGTGTCCGGATTGTGACGTGTTTCATATGAGCTGAAGTCTTGCAGCATGAAAAGGCAATTAGCCGTGAGACGAGCCTCTTCTAGGCATGTGTCAGGGATCCCAATTAAGCTTGGATACTGTGGCAGAGAGACGGGGCAGCTGTTTTCCTCCGTGATACCACAGCGTCTCTTTTTAGAGTAGAGGAGGAGGGAGGGAATAAAGAAATAGAAGAGATATTTATTTAAACTAGATCACATACAGAGAAGGAGCGAAGCAAAAGTATGAAAAAGAGAGTACATGCAGCACACAGTACTGCATCTTTCTTACTTTCATCTCATACATGTAGACCCCCACTAGTGCACACACATACACACACGTTCAAGTCAAGCTGCTTTACATCTTAACTAATGGCGCCACAGATAAAGCAAGTGGATCATCTGAGAGGAGGAAAGGCCTTTTACAGGACAGCCCCATGGTGAGAATGTGAAAGCCCTATTATTGCTTCTTCAGGGGTTAGGCTCTATCGCTCACACACGGACGACTGCGTTCCCCAGTAGGCACTGATGTGTGTGTGTGAGTAAAAAACTCGATATGTGCACAGTGAAAATGTACAGACATAAACTGCCCACCTGTGGAGATGGTCTGTCTATCAGTAGCAGCAGGAGATGAGTGCTACATCACATCCAGCACTTCACCATACAGTAAATGCATTTCACATAAAGTTTACTTCAGTGTGTGCTGCTGTAAACAAGGTCTCCTGGGACAGATTTCTTTCCGCAGCACATAGAAGTACTCTACTAGTATATTTCAAATATCCTCCTGTTAAGAAAACATTGATGCCACTGGAAATCAAGCTTTAGAATTCATATTAAGAGGCAATGAAGGTATAAGAGGCCCCATGTTTACTAATCTCAAATTAAAGTCTGTTGTATCCAGCAAGAAAGGGAGTCATGGTTAGTGGTCAGAGATACTAACTGCACAAAAAAGAAAGCCATTTTTCAAAAAAAAGCTGCCAGTTTGTGTACATTGCACAATGTATTTTAAACTCAAGGAAATCATACTTAAAAGGCATTTTATGTTATTTTATTTAGCTGTCTTTTAAATGTCAGTGATAATTAATGTTACTATTTAATTTTATTTCATCTTTACATTTAACGTCATTAAGATGTCCCTGCATTCTTGTTTGAAATCTATTGTCTCTTTCTCAGATTTCCTGTCAAAGGACACGAGATCATTAATGGCAAAAAGACCATAAAATTGTGCTTGAATAAATAAATATAAACAAATCAAAGCGTGCATATATTGAACTTGCAAAAGCCTCAAGGGACCGAGTTAGACAAACAGGTAGAGGGTTTGTTCATATAGGCTTAGGATTAAAGGTTTGCATTGATAGGCTTGCTGAGAAACATAGCTGCACATTTTCTGCCTGACAGCACACTGGACCAATTACCACGGCTATTCCCACGAGGTGCCTCAGGCTCACAGCCAGAGAGAGACACACAGGGAGAGAGGGAAAGCAGAAGTACATTTGTGTACTCTTAGGCTTTACAAACTAATAAGTCTCACCATGCGACAGGCCACACAAAGTCTAGAGTATCCTCAACTTAACGGACAGCTCTGTGGACAACTGCACGGATGTTGGGGAAGAGAGGCATATAAACAAAAAAACAAAAGTTGAGCTGAGGGAGCAATGGAGATAAACAGATGTGCAAAAGCACAGAAACATGTCAGGAAGGAGGGTAAACGGGCAAAATCTGAAATGCACTGTGGGGATTGAGGGAGCAAAGAGTTTCTTTCTCTCCCACGTGTTTCTATAAATAGAATTTGTTGACAGTCCAGCTCACCAGTCTGAAACTGTTTGCACTTCACTGACCCTTTACAATGTCAGCCACTTTATAAATGAAAAAAACAGTCACTGACCACAGGTAAGAACTGGATATCTGAATACCAGAGACTTGCCGGATTATCATTACAAATTACTCCGTTAGTAGTCTGTAAATTTACCAATCGCAAAAAAAAAATATTTGAACATGAAGAAGAAAAAATATAACTATGGCAACTGTCACTATGTCCCCGGTTGACGACAGCAGCTCATGTTTCTGTCCACCATCATGCGCACGCTGACCGCAGAGCGAACCGAGATGTTGTCATGCAGCGGCTAATTGTGCCGACAAGCATTAGTTTCCTATGAAATAATAAAGTTTTTACCGAAATAAAAACAGATCTATCCGTGTGAGAACCGTGTGATATAGTTGAATGCTAGTGAGCTCACCTTAAGTTTTAATTAGTTTTACTAATTAATTTAGATGCCTACACTGAATAAAATACTTGATTTTTTTTTTTCCATATTATGACATCTTGTTTTTTTAATACATGTACCAGAATTTAGACTAAATTACACTGGTGAGGTCTGACATCTTGTGTGTGTGTGTGTGTGTGTGAGACAGAGACAGGTACTTACTGCTGCCTGTTGTTTCTTCAGCTTGTCTCTGTACTCCTCCAGCTCATGCAGGTTCAGCTCAGGTGGGAGTTTCTATAATCATACACAGATATAGACATGCAACCTTATTGCTTGTTTACAACACATCCTCCTACACACGTGAGAGCGTGAAAGACTTTTGCAGACACATCGTCTTTAACAGCCTACTTATTTTATACAGCTGCATGCTGCTCGCAAACAGTAGTAAAAGTCCCTGCAGGGTGTGTGTCAGACAGAGTAGTATTTGAAATAGAACTATGGAGGTTCTGGCACTTAGGGCCATAAGAGGGATTTCGTTTAGCTTGTGTGGACTAATCTTCACTCATCTTAATTTTTTCAAATATATCTCACAAGGTATTTTGAAGAGCTTCAGCTCGTTTCACCAGTGTGACTGAAGATAAGCTTTTACTCCATTAAAAAAACAAAAAAAACAAAAAGAATCTGCTTGATAAATACACTTACATAGCACCAGATCATAATGCAGATTAGTGAAGAAGGTAGAGCATGTGATTTAGTAAACAGCAAACAAACTCTGCAGGGTAAAGGAGATATTACAAATCCATGGCCCAAAGGATGATAGGTAATTATTTTCCCCTTGACTGAGAGTCTCATTTCAGATGGTGTAGCAATACCAAGATAAATCTAATGAGATTTCACACCCTTTTTCTGTTGAGCGGATGCAATCCATCAATATAGACGTCAATGGTATGTGTGCAGCTCAACAGAAGCGTAGAAGCCAGCTGCTCAGGTGAAGAAAAAGCTTTAATTCTGCCAGTCAGATGAGGTTCAAAGAGCAGGAAACCATATTTATTCACACGAGGAATGCGATATTGCTGTTATCGGAAGTACTCAACTGCGGCGGGTTTGATGGAATGATGATTTTATCAAGGGGAGCGTGAGAACTTGGGAGCGACTCTCTTGTCATCATTTTACAGGTGAGTGGTGCTCATTCAGTCAATAACACAAGCATTTGCTCATTCAAACAGAGTGTATCTGACCTCCAGCTCGTGCTGCACCATATCAAAGGAGTCGTTAGAGAAGTAGACCTCCTCGATGCTGTCGATCATCTCCTGCTCAGCCTGAGGGTCAATGGGCTGCTCCCTAAGCTCCCGCAACTCCTCCTGAAAGGTGGATGAGACAGAGACAGGCAGTGACAAAGAGAGAGAGAGAGAGAGAGAGACAATTCAGAAACAACAAACAAAATAAAAACGTCAAGAAAAATACATCAAACCAAAGACACAGAGAAAACAAAAAAAAAGAGTAAAGGCGCCACAGGAAAGAACAATAAAGGGAAGAGAGTTGGATCCGAGGAGCACGAAGTAAAGAGGAGTTTCAACACAAGGTCAATGGTGAAGGACAAAGTGAGGACAGGACCGAATTCAAATGAGACAGAGAATGAGGGGCAAGGAAACTGGGAGAAGGGGAGTGTGAAAACATTAATTGCATAGTTTCAGAGAGGATTTCAGCTTGTTTCGTTGGACAGCTGTCAGACAGCACAGAGTCTTAAGAGGAAAGAAGAGAAGACATGAAGAACTGAAAAAACTACAACGCAGATTCCCCTTCAGAGCATCTCTGAGAAACATCAGAGCCGTATTGATTAACAGGCGGTGCGTCTGTCAAGGCTTATTGCTGCAATGAGTCTTTTAGATTAAGACTTTTAAACCCACCTCCCATCTGACCGGTTTAATGAGCAGAGATGTAGTCACAGGTCAAGAAGAGAGTGCGATAGAATGACTGTTAGCGGTTTACAACTAGGAAAAAGTTGGTGAGCAATTAATTAAAGTATAACAGGACAAGGTGTATGGCAAAATCACTCCATATTTAGCATATGGTGCGCCAAAATTTGCCCTCCGCTATTTTATTTATTATTTATATGAGAGTGAAATTGAAGGTAACAAATTTATGGAACAAATAAAAAGGACTGTCTATGATATGCCAACAATCCAAAATGACAATAAATGACTAGAGTGTAAATGACATAAACCAAAGTACTGGACAAATTAAGATTGTGACTTGATGGCAGCGCTAGATGAAAAGTCAGGGGATCATGTAAGTTATTGCAGCTCATCTTTAGGGGAGAATATGAATGTGTCCAATAAATAAATAAATCCAATACTTGTTCTTGTGTTGTGACATTTCAGTCAACACCACTCAAGATGTCAACCACACGGTGGCGCTTGAGCAAAGGTCAGGGGATAGGATACGTAATCTGGAAATCATGAATGTCACGTACCAAAATATGTACTAAACCATCAGTTGAGGAGATATATTTTATAGGATAAATGGAAACTTTAACCCACTGCTGGCCCTAGAGGAAAGGTCAGGGAATCACCAAAATATGCAGGATTCATCTTCTGGGCACCATGGATATCTGTCCCAAATTCCATGGAAATCAATCAAATAGTTGTCAAGACATTTCACTAAAAGTATGAAAAGTCAACCTGCTGGTGGTACTAAAGGTGAAGTCAGGAGTTCACCAAAGTCAATAGGATTTTTGCTCTGGGGACTATGAATGTCTGCACACAATTTCATCACAATCCATCTAATAGTTGTTGAGATATTTCAATAATAGATGGTGGACTGACTGACAGGCCAACATCCTTACAGCTATGTCGTTAGCAAAAATCCTATTATATAAATCCTATAATCCTATAAAAATTTTTCATTACATACCAACATCATCCTATAAAAAGGAAACATCTCATTCTGAGCGGCTTCACTTTATAGATGCCATGAGTGAAAGTTAACGCCGAGTCTAACTTCTTGCTTGTCTCGGATCAATACATTGAGGCATCAGCACATTCAAGTATAATGGAGCTAAAAATAGACCAAAGGCATGTAAAGAAGAATGGATGAGGAATTATGGGATAAATGTAATCCCCTCCCCCTCCTCAATTCATCCATATCCTATTAAAAATGTATAGATATCTCCACACATCATCACATATAGACTTCATGAGACAGCTGATCAAGGAAACCTTGTTACACACCTGCCTGGCCACAGATATTTTCCCAGCTACTATCAGCAAGAAGTGAATCTGCATCTGCGCGTGCGAGTGTGTCTCGCTGGGTGACATCTATAGAGTACGAGGAAACGCTGCTGTGAATTTGCAATAACATATAGCCTCATTAAATTCAATTACACGAACAGAATCCCTTTTACACTGTCTATAAAATGTATACAGGGCAATTGGGTGGATGTAAAGAATTAAAATGTGTTTGAACGCATGTGTATGGATGCATCCGCCATGCACAGACCTTCAGGCAAGTGTGCCAAGTTTGCCGTGTTTGAATCAGGTAAAGCTGTGAGCAGGAACCGTGAGGGAAATGTGTGGGTGAGTGCGTGAGATTAAAAAGGAAGAGTAGAGGTAGGAGATCACAGTCCGCCATCAAAAAGGTGGGTGGGAAATCATCTGAAAAGAGAGGGAAAGCGAAAGAGGCGGGGTCAGGGTGCGGGGAGAGGAGGTGAGGTGGATGACTCATCGGTAGAGCGAAAGTTAGAGGAAAAAGAAAAAAAAAGACGGAAGAATGAGTGAAGCAAAAGAGTCTCTTCTGTGAAGCCACTCCAGCATGGTTAGAGCAATTCACCTCCGCTGTGTCGATGTCTGTCTCCCTGCCTCAGTCTCCCACCTGCAGTGGTGCTCAAAACTCTAAACACCTCTAAGCGAATGACTCATTGAGAGGCTGCCACAAGTTAAACATTTCCCTCCTTTGCCTGCCGCTGCACAGACACAAAACAAAACAGACACCACTGTTCTTCCATGTGTGAAACCCCAAACATCAGTCGCTGTGAGGGCTTTGATCAAATTTCATTTTGAAGGTTGAACAAACCGCTGTTCATCCCCCCCCCGGCAATTTAATGAAATTCTAATCTTGTTGCAGAAATTAGAGATCTATTTGCATCCAAAGCCTTATCAGAGAATCAAGGTGAATATTCACGCGGAGAAAATCAATCACAGGACAAAAAAAGGTGCTCAAACAACGCGGGGGCCCTGATAAAACTAAAGGCTGAATAAACAACAGTAGGTCTGTGGAAAATCCTGCGAGACACAGCGAGAGAAAGACGGTGGGGTGAGAGACTGAGATCAGGGCCAATTACTTCCACTGTGGAAGCACTCATTAGAAGAACGCACAACACCTTCTCATTATAATCAGTGTTTATTATTAATTAATATGTATGTAAGCCTAACTGTTCCTAACCAAGGGTTTAACGCTGCCGCTTTCTGGGACATTTAGGACACAATCCAACAGCAATAACTAGGCTGCAACACTTGCTGCCAGGTGCTACGTTGAATTTCAGCTTTGTAGTATGTGATTCTTGGTGTACCTTAAAATAAAAATTTTTTTTTTTTTTTTTAAAAGGGACAGTTTACCCTAAAATCAACACTACATCGTGAGTATGGTAGATGAACACTTCCTTATGTGTGGTCAGACGGTTAGTGGGTATATTTCAGTAGAAAGATTATAATTGCTCAACTTAACATGATATGAGTGGAAAGAAACCTGCCACTATAGGCCATGACACATTATAAACTGTCAAAATGTCTCCAGTCCCTTCAGTCTTCTGAAAAGATATATTACTGAAGGCACTCAGACTGTCACAATAGGCCAAAAGCATGTAATGAGTAAAGTTAGGGTGACCCCTGCTGGTGGTGCCGGTGTCTCAACAAACCACACACATATTGTTGTGCCACTAACAATATTTAGGTCCCGAGCCGGTGTGAAACCTATTAAAATCGTGCTGTTTATTTTTTTATTTTTTTATTATTATTATGAAATTAATGAATTATTATGAAATTAATCTGATGATTATTTTTTTTAGATCAATCAAATTATTGTTTAGAAATTAAACAAATTTGGTCAAATTTATATTTAATTTAGGCCTTGGCTGACTGCAGCACAGGTTTACATATTACAGTCTAGAGGACATTAGGTACACAGTAGCAGGTAAACAAGAGGGATCCTTTTACCAGTTTCCCCTGAGGCTAAACTGCTGCTACAGCCAAGAGTCTGATCTCTGGACGCACACATCACCATAACCTGACATCTGTTCCACCTCAGCAGTTATATACAGTAACGCTACATAATAGAGACCCTGTTACACTGATTTTTAATTTAATAAAAAAAATATTATTAAAAAATAAACAACTATTACAAATTTCCAGAGACCAAGGCAATATCATGAAATTAAAAACGGGAAGCCTACCTAAAAGATTTGTTTTTTTCCCCTTAAAATGCATAATATCTTTTGTCTAATATGTTTATTCCACAGAATAGTTCAATTTACTGGTTAGAAATTCCTAAAATAATCTACTTGTTCTCCCAGAGTATGAATATGCAAATACTTTCCACTGCTGGACACAAGATATCTTTTACTTCACTGAAAAGTCTATTCTCAGTGTGTGCACTGGAGGCTTCACATTTCCACATCACACATCAAAATGATTCTTGATTAATTCCATATCAATCATGTAATTGATTTACTGCATCAGCGTAACTTGCGTGCAAGTCAGCCTGGTGTGATTCTACGGCCTTCCTACACACTCGAAAACATGCAAATCAATCAAATCCTCAAATCCATGTCCCAGACAGTGTTGCTACGACAGCATCATCTGTCAATCATCTCCCCTGCAGTGAGCCAGATGTTAGTGTCAGCTCTCGGAGGATGATTAATGACGTACGTGCACACGTCTAGCGCAGTGGTCTCACTCTCTTACACGGAGCAGCGTGTTGAAGTCATGCAGTGTTCCCCACAGTGCCAGTGGGTTTGGCATATCGAGAGGCTGAATCACATTTAATCAAGGACTGTAGGTTTCAGTGTATATAAAGCCTGGCCTGTGTGGGTCCTATTTCATTTTTTTTGAAAGCTGAAAGGCTAAGCAGCAATGTAAATAAAGTCAATGCACAATATAATCAGATAATAAGCCCTGTGTTCACTGTTTTGATTTAACACACAATAGGCAGGTGTTTGCTGTACACACAGGAGACTCAATTCATGGGCGATGTGTATATAATCCTGATACTTCAAATCTGTACTATTATTGGTCTCAAAACGTTTTCGTCTTCCTACCCTATACTGCCTCATAAGACATAAGCCGAAAAATAGCAGATGTGATGAGGTTCACCGTAATGCTTACGGGGTATAACTCCGACACAGACAAAGGTTGGATGTTTCAGACCGAACCCGGGGTGTTTCATTACTGCATATCCAGTTTGGCCACGTCAACCGATACCAATCTGAAAAGCTAGAGGGAAACCTTCATCCAGTGAAAAGAGACTAATCTTTCTTTCATCCAGGCTCCTATTATACCTGGAGAATACACACATTATACCTTATCATATCCAAGCCTGATCTGCGACAACAACCTTACAAAAACCAATATGATACACTGACAAACCTCAAATTAATTAACTGATATATATGGTCATTGTTATGATTATGATGAGACTTTATTTAGTGTTTATTCTTTTTATGTTTATTTTATAGTTTATTCAATAACATCAAGCAACGGCCCTGATTTTGACCACAAATATATTCATATTCATATTGATTCATTCATCACATGCATGCTGCTGCCTTTTTCTTTTCTCAAGATCAACAGAGCTTTCACAACTCTTACATATAGATTGACAGAAGAAGAAAAAAAACACTTCCTTTTTCAGTCTTTTGCAGTATTTATTTAAACCTGCTTGGCAAATATTCATAATAGTAAAATCAGCAAAGTACCCCACAAAAGGAAAATTCCACTCATATATATTCAGTGTCCAGGCCAAATTAGGGTGACAATAAAAACAAAATCAATCGTGAAAGCCAAGCCGAGAAAGAGAGAGATTAAAATATCTGGTTGTATCAACCTGGCTGATATCAGCAACTAGCAGAGCACTGAGGAGTGAGTAAAGGACTATACGTTGTATATAGAGATACTCTGCTAAGTTGCTCCATCTGTTCCTGTCAAATTAAATTTGTACAAGTGAAGAACGACAACTGCTTCCTGTGACTAAGCATGACTGATAGTATTTTCAAACCAAGCCAGAATGCTAAAATACCATTACACAAACCATATATTTCACAGTCAGGGCATATCGATATGAAGTTGAGCCTTCAGTCTCTTCATACAACTGTCCGGAAAACCCTGTCGATGTCTAATGCCATTTACATGTACAGGAAGTCGTTAAAATGTAATATAAAGCATGACGGAAAAGGCACATAAACTATGTGATCGATTCTAAAGCCGTCCTGAAATAATTCAACCTTGTTGTGTCACTACTATTAGGCAGAAGATAACGCTTCAAAAAAAAGCGTATTCATAAATCTGCAGGTTTTTTTCTTGTGTTTTATAAGAATAAATACTCAGTTCTTGCTACGCAATCAAAACAAACACAGGACATGTAGTGTTACCTGTCACCTATTTTGAACTACTTGAGTCTGGTCAAACTTTTATTATAGTAAAAGGTTTTACAGTATAAACAGCCCAAACGCACAGTGAAATAAACAGCTGCAGTTGTCTTCCTTTCATGAGTCTTACCTTGCTCGGGATCCTCAGGTTCTCCACAGGACTGAGGTCTGCCATGCTCTCCTGGGGGCTTTTCAGGCCCTGTGAAAATAAATACCCACTGTTAGATTGCAAACACTCTACAAAAGTTAAAAGTTATGTGTCTTAGTTGCAACTTGTTCCCACTGTCACACATCCGCGCACTACTGCGTACAAGCAAAAAAAAGTGGAAACGACGGACAGATTTCTGAAAGCGATAGCCTTTGTTGTGTTCAGTAGTGTGTAACATTACTGCTGTGCAAACTGATAACTTCCCTCACCGCCCAGTTTCCACTGTTGTGTTGTTGTGGTTGTTTCACAGTAAACTCTCACTTCTAGGGCGTGACTGCCTATACATGTGTTTCCTTTATACGAGGTTGTGATGTCGTTACACCTGCTAATTGTGCCTTTAAAGAGCTAACTACACGATGAGCTGTCAAGTTAGCCAGTTAGCTTAGCTAGCTGTCAAGATACAGACGACAGGCAGTCTGTCAGTTTCTGTGCAGTCGCTTCGCTCACCTGCCGGGCCATGAGAGACTTGATCTTCTGCATCGTTAATCCAAAATATATCCAGCGGGCAAAGGAATGGATTTATGTTACACTTGTGTTTTTGTGTTTTGATATCAACGACGCGCCTCCATCGCTACCAGAAGGAAGCCATAGTTGATCGTCACGTGACTGGTACGACAGAACAGGAATTCTAGAGTATCATGGGAAATGTATTTCTCTCTCACACACACACACACACGCACGCACGTACGTACGTACGCACGCACACATGCACGCACGTGTACACACACACACACACACATTTTAATATTTTTTTTTTTTTATTTCATTTTATGGGGACTAAACGTGTACGCATGCATTCATATATATGTGTGTTTGTTTAAAAGTGGTGTAAAGCATGAACATTGTGGTAGATGTATTGCTATCATACACCACTGGATGGTGGTGTTAACATCACAATAATGTAACTCAGTAGATTTACTCAATAGTGTACTCTAGTGTAGTCTTGCGTGTAGAGATCCTGTTATCATGTCATGCCATGTATGAGTGTCTACCATGTCGCTTTATTTCTGCCAAGCAATTACAACCAGCTCTGCATTGTAAACTGTTCCAAATCATTACAGAAACGGTGCACTCAGACCCACTGAGCCCGCTTTGTAATTGCCCCCTTCAGGGTTATTTTGAGCAGCACTTGGTTGGAAGCAGACAGCAGGCACTGTGAGCTCTAGTTCCTGGTTAATTATGCCTCAGGTTATTTCCCAGTCAAATGAAGATGAGCTTGCTCTTCTAAGGTGAGTTTTTTTTTGTTTGTTAGGCATTAGCCACAGTGTGGAGCCTCCCCTAAAGTATACACTGAGACGGAACAGATGGCAGCCCCTACCCGGAGATGCCACCACAAAGACACAGCACACTCACTTGGTCAGTTCATAGGCTATAATTAGAGCTAGAATTAATAAACTACTTGTTATGCATGGGGAGGGGAGGGGAGCATCGTGCTAAGCAGCAGGGTCAGAATTCAGAATATTTATTTTGTATATATATATATATATATATATATATATATATATATATATATATATATATATTTAGTTATTTATTTAAGTGTGGTGCAGTAAATCAATGGCAGATAAAGTTTAACTTCCATTTTCTTAACAAAACATCTTTGTGTCTGGTGTCACAGTCTTTCACCAGACACAGCTGACACAGTCGTACTTCCTTCAGTCAGTCTTACTTCCCTTCTCTTTTCTAACTCTTTTCTCTTACACACACACACATACACACACACACACATATATATACATACATACATACATACATACATATGTATATATATGTGTCTGTATATATATACATATGTGTGTGTGTGTGTGTGTGTGTGTGTGTGTGTGTGTGTGTGTGTGCAGAGAGAGACAGACAGAGAGAAAGAGAGTAGCAAGCAGCAAGCAGCACACATTTTTATCTGCTCGTGACAACCCCAGCAGGAGCAGGTGGAGGGCACTCTGCCACATGCTGAACCATCCGTCTGTTGCTGCCTGTCTCTGTATCACTCCAGGTACACAGCATACCAAGACAATAAGGCTGAGAGGACGCTGCAACAATCTTGAGACAAACACAACTTATATGTTTATATCTGTCTTGTTGTAAGCAACAAACAAGTATTTAGGAATGGTCCAAATTAGTAAACAGTTATATCTTTAATTAGGTACAAAACAAACATGTGAATGCAAACTGTACAATAATTTAAGAATCATAAGTCATTTTCTTTGTTTCAGCATTTCATTATATATCCATGTAGAGCAGAAACAAATGCTACATTTCTAGAAACAGGGTTAAGCATTTGTATAGGAATAAATAGATTTGAATAAAACATAGAAATAGAATAATATGAATAAAGAATCTGCAGTATAATCCATGTAAAATATTTACACGTGATGCTCATCAAAACCTTAAACTAAACACAGTATATTTCATAAAGAAAAAAATGCATTCATCATAACACTTGTCTCCTCACAAAACAGTCTCTCTTAAGGGGGGGGGGGGGTATCTTAAATAACAGTGATCCTAAATAAAACCTAAATATATAATATTTATTCAGCTTTTTAGAAATAGTAATCAAGATGTGGGGATGGGAATTTGTCTTGCAGGTAACTTAAAGATATGCTGTAAGACAAATGCTCTTCAAACAAATGTAAGAAAAGTTATTACTGGTTCGTTTGGTTACATATCCTACCGATGATCGTCATTTTTTAACAGACCCCCTCCAACATTTTCAATCGCAGTTAAACTTTCACATACAAATATCAAAGCCATACATAAACTTTCATTTCAAAAACATCTGCCCTAAACTCTGGACAATAACAGTGCATGACTAGTCTCTGTCATGAGCCAGTGCAAAAAAAGTGAGCTTCAGGGCTTTGACAACAGAGATTGAACAGAATAAAGGCTACATAAAAGTCAAGTGAAACAGCTGCAAGCTACATCTCAAAACTCCAGTTCAGTTATTCCAGCAAACTGTGACTGGAGGTTTCAGGAACATGTCTGATCACATCGTAGATGGTGGTGTGCATATCCTGAACTGACTCAAAGCGAGCCAGAGATCTGCACGATGCCTGTAGGGACAGTTGTAAAGGAAAATGAAAATTACACAAAATTGTTCAACAGTGAACAAAAGTTACAAAAAAAAAATCTTTATCGCTGAATTTATAATATTTAAAATACCTGTGTGGATTCCATTTTCCCAGGTATGGAGACAAACTCGTAGATGCCAAAGTCTTCTGTTGCATCCTCGTGACCTGTTGATACAGAGTGCATTAGGATCTACTTTCTGTTAAATTGATGATGAACATAATGACATCATTTTTTTTTTTTTATTGATCAAGCAGCAGGTTACCTGAGCGATGAGGTCGTTTCTGCTCTGAAAGCGGCCTGCCAAAAAAAAAAAACAGGTAAATAAAGCTGTTGGTTAAATCTTATATGTGTGTTAAAAAGTGTGATCAGTAGTGTCTGCTTTCATTTTTATTATCAAGGCTCTTACCTTTTGTAAATGCTCATAAGCACTGTTGATAATGAAGAGAAAGAGACATAAGGGAAATGATGATTCACAAACACAGAAAAGATGTTTTAAATATTAGCTTGACTTCCTCATTACATTTATGATTAACTTCAACACGAGAGTTTGGTGCAGCAAGCCGTTAGTATTATCTTATATTCCAGGAAAAAGGGAATCGTTTAACAGCTATGATATTCAAATATTGGCTATTCATACGTCTAGATTTAAACCAAGGAACATGTTACAGTAAGCTGGTTGCAGGACTAACTGTGGGTTCAAGGTAGAAGAATAGACCATCTAACCTCTCTTAGGATGACAGGTTTGCCTGAGGAAGAATAACAGCATACAGCCAATACCGAACAGAGAGCAGACAGTAATAATGGACAGTAATGCCATGGGGGATACAGAGCTGCCCTCCTGGGTGTGCTTCTCTTTCGCTGCAAACAAACAAACACAGGAGGGAACATTGAAATTTATAGTCATTTTTAAAAGGTTAGTCATCGAGTCTGAATTGAGTTTTTGACGCCCGGAAAGAAAATTAACGCTGTCACGACATTCTGTTGACTCAATAAACAGCATTTTAAATCATAATAACCGGTATCAGCAGCAGCCACCGGTGAGCCGTACTCAATATCACCAAGACAACATATCAATGTCCCATTCGGCACACAGAAACTGAACATTCTATAAAACTTAGTCAACAAATACAACAGCTGTTATCCTCTGTTTACTTTCCCAGGCACTGAACTTAAATACAGGCTGCAGGCACTGGAACTATAGCAACAAAGATAAAACGTTAGTTTCATAGTAGTCCTGTATATTTTATGCTACATAATCTGGTTTCACTTCTCGCTGTGCTGTGCATACACTTCTCCAGCTACAGTATTTCCTCTACTAAAAAGCTGGCAACTGTCAAGCAATATCTCTCATAGCTCATTCTGCTTTTGGCAGAACACATCGTTTACACAGTGCTTATCTCATGGGATTCCTAAAATCTACCCACGCTCTGCTCCTTTCTTGCCACAATCCACCCTCTACCCACCTGTTCCTAAGCTGGCCACCACCAGAGTGAACTGGGCTTCGTCCTGCTTCTGTGTCACGTTGTTGAAGGCACGGCACATGTACTCCTCAGCCTGGGCCAGTCTGTAGGAGCGTACCTCTAGCCGCGGGCCCTCGGAGATGACCTGGGTGGCGTTGCGACTCTTGAATATCCAGACGTAGCTGTTGGGTGGGTTGGAATCGGCCTGGCATTCAAAGAAGACCAGTTCTCCAGGGTTGATGGTGAACACCTCCCCTGTCCGCAGGCCCTGGCCAGAGTTCACCTCCAGGTTGTAGGGGCCATCTGCAGAGGCCGACAGGGGGTCAGGGAAACATGACAGTTATTATACAGAATAGTTTAGTTTACTGTGAACTGTCTCATTTTAGTGCATCATGAGTTTAAAGGTCACACATTTAATCCACAGTCTAGCAGACCAAGTCACTGTATGGAAACAGCAGTGAATGCTGAAAGGGTCCCTTTGAACAAACCTTAACCAACCAAACAGCTCAGAACAGAAGTTTAATACTGGAAACATAACAATAGGAAAATATAGACATCACTGACAGTAACTTACACAAAGTCACACACACACACACACACACACACAGCCTCTGGTTGAACAGGAGGTACATTACCGGTTAGTATTGGATTCTAGCTTCACTAAAACAAACACGCTCTATCTATGTAAACAGAAATTATGATAATGCTAAATTTATTAGAGGTGTTATTGTATTTAACATACACGCTGTTTGAACCTTCTAACTGAAGTGATGGGAAAAAAAACTATGAAAGTTACACACATGACACTTGTACCACACCCTTTATCAACACAGGCATGTCTGTTTTCTGAAAACTACACAAATTCATTCATGGAAAGATTACTAAGTTTATATTTTTTATATCAACTTTCAACTGACAAATCCAGTCCAGCATATCAGTATATCTACACCTTTTATGATAGAACAGTGGTGCTCTGTCTGATAAGTCTGCTCCCATGCAAATATCTTCCTATGTGCACCCGCGTGTTTTCAGCTGTCAGCAAGTAGACTGATCTCATGAATTTACATATGACCTAATCCATCCAGTGCGACAGAGAAAACAGACAATTAGATGTATTCGATATATTGTTGATGGTAAATGAGTGACGTGACTGATTGGATGGTAAATATGACATTATAACTGAGCTTCACACTTCAGTGAAGTTTCGACTGTTTTATTTTATTTTATGGCTTGTCTGTATTTGATTTATTTAGGTTCATCCTGCCTCATTACAAATTACAATGATTACATTACAAAGATATTACAGTCTAGTTTAAATATCCTGCTTGAAAAATATATGGTGTGAACGTGTCCCAAGTGTACATACATTTTCCGTACGGATCATGTTTCTTGTTGGTGAGATGAAAGAATGATACTACAGATGGATATATCTACTCACAGTAGACATTGAGTTCCACGGCCCTGCTGTGCCGGCCCTGGCTGATTGGGTTTCTGGCCACACACCGATAAGTTCCCTTGTCCTCTTTTCTCACAGGACTGATAAAAAGCGTGGCGTTGTCGTGGGAGAAGTGGTATCTGTCAGCAGGACCCAGAGGGACATTGTCCCTCAGCCACTGAAACGCAACTCTTGTTCCTCTCTCAACAGAACAAGTCCAGGTAACGTTGGCCTTGTCCTCAACAACTGCATACGTTGGGTACTTCTCAATGACTGGAGTGGACACTGGGACTAACGGAAAAGAAAAGGAGTTGGTATGTTTAGGCTTTTAAGGCAAATAAGTGTCATCAACAGCATTAGCATGACAGGAGACATGAGGAAAGACCTTTAAAACACTCACCGTCCACATTTACACGCACTGTCCTCTCCTCTTTGATAACCAGTCCTTTCTTGTTATGAAACTGTATGTTGAGGCTTAGGTGATAATCCCCTTCATCGTCCTGGTTTAATTTCCGAATTAGCAAAGAAACATTGGGTTCTCTGAAGGAGATATGGTTATGATACATCATGTCAGTGATTGTGGCATTTTTGGTAAACGTCACCAATGTGGTCCTGGTGCCACTCGTCCTGGTGTGGGACCACGTTCCCTGGATCTCCGCCTCGTCCAACTGGAAGCGAGTCTCAACAGGCAGGAGCAGGGATTTCCCTTCAGTACCATGGTGGAGTAATGAAGGGATGTGGATCAACTCGGAGCTGGCCTCTGTGTTGGTGGGAGATGACAAGGTAATGAAGAGTATTGTAGCTGCCATTGAAGGCAGGATAAATAAATAAATACATAGATACATACATGAATAGGTTATTAAATAGTTTAATAAATATTGAGTTAAAAATACAGTTAATTAATGAACACATTTCTAAGATTATTATTTTGATATTAAAAGCAACGTCAAGTGCATTTCATATTTTGTTTTACTATGGGCATAAGGGTTATTTTTGGGTAGGAACCAAAGTTCTGCCGTCTCAAGTTGACGGGTGTTCCCTTTTTGAGTTGCCACACATTATCAGAACAATTTGGATCACGCAGCAGACGGGTGCTGATGCTGCGGATAACTAACAAGTGTTAAGACGCTAAAAGGATATTAAGTTCATCGACTTAAGTTTCCTCTGTGAAAGTGAAAGCGGCCAATGAGGTATGTTTTGTTGGTTTGTTACTTGTTTTATTTAGTAAATTTAACGTAAAGTCTTCTAAGTCATGTATCATATCGTTATGTTTGTACCATTAAGTCTTTTATGTGTACCTAATTTATTTTCATGTACTTTCCTTTGTATGTTTTTTACCAGTTCTCACGGCGAAAAATCACGCAGATGTGATTAAAGTCTGTAACATAAAGAACCGCTTGGTTTCGTCATTTCGTTCACGAGAGGGAATTACAGTGAGAACTCAGCCACCACGACACGAAGGGAGCGCGTGATCAGCAAGAAGAAGGCTGTGGAGCGCCGCCGTCGTCGGAGCTGTGAAGATGGTTTCGCAGGAGCATCTCGTCAAAGGACAGTATGCAGCCTGTCGGTAACCTAAGATTGTTGTGTGGTTATGCCAACGTGAAG
This sequence comes from Pampus argenteus, assembly GCA_036937835.1. Classification (NCBI taxonomy): domain Eukaryota; kingdom Metazoa; phylum Chordata; class Actinopteri; order Scombriformes; family Stromateidae; genus Pampus; species Pampus argenteus. Next base: position 10,022,666 of record CM072879.1, read on the forward strand.
CACGTTTAAGCCAAGTTAAATGTGAAGACGGTGGAGTAGCCTCATCAAGTTAATTGATTGCACGCAGTATAAGGACTTAAGTTTCAGGACGTGCATATTTCACCAAGGGATTCTTACTAAGTTTTGAACTGTGAAATATTTGGTTATTATTATTACATTGTGTTGACTTGATGTTTTGAATGCATATAGCCTACGTTAAGTGGCGTTTATGATTTAATGTTACGGCTATTTCTGATGATTATTTAGTTTAAAGTGCAAAGGCAGAAACCTACTTTAAAGGTGATTTTAAGTTCCAAAAGGGTAATTTGATTTTATATTGAACTGAAATAACTGTACTGTCATACAAGGCATTTAGGGCATCACTTGACATTTAAGTTAGTGCATTCTCATTTAATATTATTGCACTTATTACTCGTTTATAATCATTTGTGTTATTACTATAGGGCCTATAACTAACAACTCTACACTAGAGATATTACTTTTCTGTTTCATAAAGTAGCCTTTTGAACATACAGGACAGCAAGTTAAACTAAGCAAAACAATTTAGTCAGTAGTGATTATACAAGTATTTTATACAAAATTTATACAAGGTATATTTAAGGTTTTAGGCACCTAAGGCTAAATTACTTTATTATATTAGAATTTGATTTATATTAGCATACTAAAATGGCTGATAAGACCATTGCAAGTGAGAGTCAAGATCCAGATGTTGCGCCTGGAGGTGAAGAGGAGTCTGTACACGACAAACTCCATGATGAAAACCTGAAAAAACTTCAACGTAATTTCAACAGAAAGTATGAGAGATGGAAAGATCTTGCCAAAGAGGCTAGGAAGGCACTCTATCTTCCTCACTCGGGTGCTGTTCTACAAGAGCACCAGAATAAAGTTCAGTCTGCTGATGCTGAAGTAAGGCAACGTTATGAGGACATTCGCCGACATAGTGTTCCGGACGGAGACACCCGTCGTCGGGTAGACACCTGCGATGCTGTATCAAGACAGCTCATTGAACGGCTGCATGTTCTGCTTCATGAAGACACAGCTCAGCATTTCTCTAAAATACAAGCACCGTGGGGTGACACTGGCTCAGTGTTTTCATCTGGAAAAGACAAGTTGTCTCTTCTGAGTAGCTCAATCTCCGGACGTGGTTCAGGACGCTCAAGCCTGTCCTCCACAAGAAAGCTGGAAGCACAAGCAGAGTTGGCTGCGACTAATGCTGCATTGAAAGTTCTAGATGAAATGGAACAGGAAGAAAAGGAGCTCAAGAGGCTTGAAGATGTGAACAGGATGAAGCTAGCGCAACAAGAAGCAGAAAATGCTGAGAGACAGAAGCTATTAGAAGAGAAGCGCAGACAGTTAGAACGTTTAGAAACAACTAAAAGAATGTCTGCTGCAAAGGCAAGATTGCAAGTCTACGAACAAGACGCAGGTTCAGATGAAGAGATATCAGATCTTCTTCATGATCATAACCTATCAAGGCCTTCACCTAAACATAATACCCGTCCAAAGTACAACACACGGTCTGGCAATAACTACTTCACCACAAGCCATGAAGTTCGACGTCCCACTTCTCAGGACCACAGTACCAATATGCTAGCGGAAGCAATAGTTGAGTCCATCAATGCAAGCCGTCTCCCAGTGCCAGAGCCGCCAGTCTTTAGTGGAGATCCAATGAGATATAAAGACTGGAAGATGTCATTCCAAACCCTAATAGGTCGGAAGAACATTCCTGTAAATGAAAAGATTTACTATCTACGCAAGTATGTCGCAGGAGCTGCCAAAAAGGTGATTGAAAGCTATTTCCTAGCGGGCACTGAGAAAGCTTATGAGTCAGCATGGGAAATATTGGAAGAAAGATACGGTAACTCCTTTGTTGTCGCTAAAGCCTTCCGCGACAAGTTAAATTCGTGGCCGAAGATAGGACCCAAAGATAGTGTTGAACTACGAGAGTTCGCAGACTTTCTTCGAGGCTGTCAAGCAGCAATGTATCACATCAAGAATCTTGCAGTTTTGAACGACTGCAGTGAAAATCAAAAACTGCTCAGCAAGCTTCCAGACTGGCTAACCGCCAGATGGAACAGAAAGGTTGTGGAGTTTGAAGAAGCCACCAAAAGCTTTCCAAGTTTCAGCAACTTTGTTGAGTTTGTCTCTGGAGAAGCCAAGATAGCTTGCAATCCGATGACTTCGCTTCATGCTCTGAAGAGTGGTGATTGTGAAAGAGCAAAGCCGTTAAAGGTCCGAAATGTTGGTGCAAAGGTGCTAGCAAGTGCATCAGAAGAGAAACCAGATATTGAAGGACAAAAGGGCAATGCTAGAGAGTGTACGTTCTGTGAGAAGACCAATCATGCCATTCAGACATGTCGAAAGTTCATGGAGAAACCTGTCAAGGAGCGAATTAAGTATGTGCAGACAAAGAAGTTGTGTTTTGCATGCTTAAAGCCAGGACATTACTCAAAGAGCTGCGAGAAAAGAAGCTTTTGCAATACATGCAAGGGGAGGCATCCCACATGTCTACATGAAGACCGCACCAAGGCGGATGAAAGTGTCCAAGCTGACAGACAAAGGGAGAGTGGAAAACAAACAAAGGAAAGAGAGAGCTCAAATGAACCTAAACATAATGACACAAGGTCTACAACTAGTGAAGTAACAAGCACAGCTACATCTAATCAAGTCATGCACAATGGGAATAGCACGTATGCTTCCACAATAGTGCCAGTTTGGCTGTCAACAACAAGCAATCCAGAGGCTGAAGTTCTTGTGTACGCTCTTTTGGATAGTCAGAGCGACAGCACGTTCATCCTACGAGAACGAGCAGAGGCACTTGATACACAGATGCAGCCTGTGCAGTTGAAGCTCTCCACTCTTGCGTCCAAGCAAACTGTAATTCCAAGTCACAAGGTAATTGGGTTACAGGTCAGGGGCTTTTATTCCTCTAAGAAAATTCTTCTACCCGGGACTTATTCACGAGAGTTCATTCCGGCTAGCCTAAGCCACATTCCTACTCCCAAGACAGCAAGAGCCTGGACTCACCTAGAGCACCTTGCTGATGAGATAGCTCCTTTAATAGACTGTGATGTTGGTCTCCTTATAGGGTACAATTGTTCTCAAGCCCTGTTGCCAAGAGAAATTGTATCAGGCAAAGATGAGGAGCCATTTGCAGTTAAGACCGATCTGGGCTGGAGCATCATTGGCTGTGTCAATCCATGTATTGATTATGGAGATGCTATTGGCAGCAGCCACAGAATCGTTGTGAGGCAAGTCACACCAACCCCGCAGTCACCAGGTGACCTAACAAGTCAAGTCCAGTACATATGCAGAACACAAGTGAAGGAAGTCATCGCTCCTGCAGATGTGCTGAAAGTGCTTGAATCAGATTTCAGCGAAAGAAATGTGGAAGATGCCCATTTCTCTCAAGATGACCTTCGCTTCATTTCGATAATGGAGGAGGGCATAAAGACGCATGCAAATGGACAGCGAGAGATGCCATTGCCATTTAAGGAAAACAAGCCGTGTCTGCCCAACAACTTGAAGTGTGCAGACCATCGTCTTCGATGCCTGAAAAGGAGATTTCAGAAGGACAAGCAATATCACGAGGACTATGTTGCATTCATGAATGACATCATATCCCGCGGAGATGCTGAGAAGGTCCCAGAAAGTGGCTGGCTGTGCAAACTACGGCCTGAAGCATGTTGCTGCGCAAGGGCGAGGTCAATTCAGCGAAGCAACCATCCACTTCTAAGACCACGGTGGGAGTCTTGGCTCTTTGACTTGAAGAACCTGGCGGACGTCAAGATTCAGCACTGAGTTGAAGTTGGCAAAGGTCACAAAGGTCTATCTTGCAGAAGATGGATGTGTGAGGAAGTTACAACTGTTGATCAGTGACTCAACTTTGGATAAACATGGAAAGCGTATTAGAAAGCCAGTCTACCTGGAGAGACCTATCCATAAGACGGTCACCCTGATTGAAGCCGAGTGATACAGCCACATCTTTTCTTACAATGTGTCTTATTGTCCAGCACTAATGTGTAGGTTTGATTAAAATCACAAGTGATTTGGTGGGAGTGTAGCTGCCATTGAAGGCAGGATAAATAAATAAATACATAGATACATACATGAATAGGTTATTAAATAGTTTAATAAATATTGAGTTAAAAATACAGTTAATTAATGAACACATTTCTAAGATTATTATTTTGATATTAAAAGCAACGTCAAGTGCATTTCATATTTTGTTTTACTATGGGCATAAGGGTTATTTTTGGGTAGGAACCAAAGTTCTGCCGTCTCAAGTTGACGGGTGTTCCCTTTTTGAGTTGCCACACATTATCAGAACAATTTGGATCACGCAGCAGACGGGTGCTGATGCTGCGGATAACTAACAAGTGTTAAGACGCTAAAAGGATATTAAGTTCATCGACTTAAGTTTCCTCTGTGAAAGTGAAAGCGGCCAATGAGGTATGTTTTGTTGGTTTGTTACTTGTTTTATTTAGTAAATTTAACGTAAAGTCTTCTAAGTCATGTATCATATCGTTATGTTTGTACCATTAAGTCTTTTATGTGTACCTAATTTATTTTCATGTACTTTCCTTTGTATGTTTTTTACCAGTTCTCACGGCGAAAAATCACGCAGATGTGATTAAAGTCTGTAACATAAAGAACCGCTTGGTTTCGTCATTTCGTTCACGAGAGGGAATTACAAGTATATTAATATAGGACCATTTTATTTTTGAGGAGTCATTTTAGGGATGATGCATGAGACTGTAAAGTGCATTAGCAACAGTTTCATATGGGGCAATTCACCATCTAGACACTAAGCAAGTCGCATACAGTCACATTTTAGATGCATCCAGATGCCTGCTGCTGCTGTAAACTAATGATGATGATGACAGTGTGGAGACTGAAATAAAACAGTAAAGATGCAGAAAAACTAAAACAAAGAGTAAAAAGACACTAAAATGTGTCGTGTACTGACTGCAGTCAGATAATTCTCAGTGGGTTTATCACTATGAAAGACTTCTTTCATAGTACACATAGTCAGCAGACTATTTGGTCTAGTCCCTTTTGTATATGATAACCACAAAAAATGAAAATCCATTCAGTCTCGCTTGAAAACTATGTCACATATTAATGCTGCATTGACTGTTTTTTTGTCCTCGGTGATAATTCAATATTGGAATTTATTGACTTGCAGTGTAATCATATTATAATGATGATACATTTTTTTGTTTGTTTTAAAAACTTTTCCTGTCCAAATTAAGTAATTCAAGAACTCAGTTACGAGCCGAAAACATATTTTGCATATATTTTCTGTATCATCAGTATTGTTAAAACCAAATATTATTCATGTTATTGATTTCAGCAACACTGGTAGCTCAACTGTGCATTAAAACAACTATGAGTGAGGGTGATAATATGCAAGCACAACACAACGTTAAATGATTATAGCCATTTAACGATAAACTCAGGTCTGTTGTTGACTCTCTGATCTTATAATCTATATCCTAGTCTTCAAATCGTTCAGGTCCTGAAACTGTAGTGAGTTAATATTGACCCAGCTTACTACAGATTGTCCTTGTTGTCAGACAAGGACGAGGCCTGTCTCTTTTATCTCAACTTGTTGCAAAACAAACACTCGGGCTGTCTGAACTAACTGGATGACTGTTGACCTATTGCACCTTGTTGTCTGTTTGAGCGCTGGCTGGTTGCCAGGGCATTTTGTACACTGGTTACAGACTGAAAACAGAAGAAGCTTGGAAGATCGTATCATTTCAACTAGAGGTTTTAATCAAATGTACATAAGCCTCATTCATCCAGGTCATGGTTGTCTCAAGGAAATTAAATCGGACGCAACTGGACTTGGTTATTCGTCGACTTTCACCGTCGACTTTCACCTCTGGACTCTCATGGACTCATCCAAGAAGCCTCTTGGATGAGTCCATGAGAGTCCAGTTGCGTTCGATTTAATTTCCTTGGGAAAATCAAATGTACAGCGACAGTATAAATTCGCTGCATTGTAAGACTGAAATCAATCTGTTTTCTGTCATTATATATATTCCATTCCTTCATGTTTCAGCTGAGTCATGGCCCAGAGGTGGCGTTTGGCAGGACAACTCCAGACAACTTCAAACTGTGTCCTCGTGTGATTTTGATCATTTTGAAGTTTAAAAAAAACGAGGTGAATTAGAAAAGTGTTTGGATGCCAGGTTGATCTTAGCAACAGCATGTGAGTAGGCAGAGCTAGTGTGATACAAACTTGCTAAAAACCTCTCACTTTCTGTTGACAGGAGTCTATTTTTTACTACCCCCTTTCTCTTACTCCGGCCTCACTTGAAGCGTGTTTCAGTCTCTTCTTTAACTCAGAATTATGGAAATTACTCTGGTGGGGTGTTCTGGAAAAAATTCTCATGAAAGACTATTTGTTTATTATATATTTTCCACTGATTTAATCTTTAGATCTAATGTAGTTCTTAAAAAAAGAGGAATAGTATGTTACATTAATTGATTAATTAAAGCATTTTCATTTCTCTACCTCTAATCTTTCTTTTTGTCTTTATCACCCTCTCCTCTGCCCTCCCTGCTGACCGGTTCATACTTCCTCCTCAGGGACATCCAGCTGGTGTCAGCCAGGTCCCTGGTGACTGATACCCATGTTGCTCATCACAATAGACTCACTGTCTGTCTGGTGTTATGTCCTAAATAATACATGCAGTGCTGACACCCCCGCCACACGTTCCACTCTTACTGGCCTGCAGGCCAGTTTCTGTGTGCCTGTGTGTGTGTGTGTTTGTGTGTTGTCAGTAGCAGGAGTGTGCCAGTGTTTACACCAGCTGATACATGGTGAAAAGGCAGAATGAGGAGAAGTGTGCCGAGCCCGCTCCTCCACTGTTGTCCTCAAACACCACACAGATTGTTGTGGTGATAAGGTACCGTGGAGGAGGAGATTACAGCGACAATGGGCTTTAGGGGTGAGAGGATATCTTCATTATTAGTTACTCACACACACACACAGGTAACAAGGCGCACACACACACACACACACCTTCAAACAAGTACGTGTAGAGAGCCACAGGCACCTGCCTCTTATCGCCCTCACACACATCCAAGTTGTTTGGATACTAAATAAAGTCACCCGGTGCATGTCCAAACCATCATCACCATCTTCTGTCCTCTTTCAGATAAGATAAATACTTCTCCTCCAGGAGGGTTGATGATACAAAACACCCAATCAGGGGAGAGTCTGTTTTTAAGGTCCATGTTTCTATCATGTGAGAAATACTGGTAACGTCTGTTATCACTGAGTCACAGAGCTATGTCAGTTCTTCTTTCCACTGACCTCTTCCTGTCATCTTAAACTTACAGCCAACAATAATAGAAAAGTCATACGGTGAGGACTATTAAAAAAGGACATGCCAGTCAACCAGTATATATTTTAAAAGGAATCTTGCAAAGAATAAAGCTTGAATTGAATATTGAAAATATTTGCAATATTTCCAATATTAAGAAAAATCATAAAAACCGTAAATGTCCTTGGAGTTTCATTACTGCTGCTCAAAACCATTGTAAGACGAAGAATTTCACATAGTTTCGGTGTACATGTTGTTACTGTGCACTACAAAAAAAACTTCCGCAACTCACCCCTCAGTTTTACCCTGCCAACCAAACAAACAAAGCAACCACAGTAACTGCTACAGCTACAAAACACTGACAACTCGCGCACATTACACACACATCCCACGACAACAACTCACCTGTTAGGATGAACAGAAATGAGCAGACACAAAGCGTTGTTCTTCCTGTGGCCTCCATGGCATCTTATCCTCTAGGGATATGTGGGACTTGTGACAGGGAGTGAAGGATGTAGTAAGAAAGAAAGAGGAGAGGAGGAGAAAGGGAAAGAGGAGGTGGAGGAGGAGAGAAATGTGACTGGTTGTGGTGACAACATTTGCCAGGGAAATAAGAGGAGCTAGCTTCAGCCTGCATGCAGCCACCTAGGCCCCTCCCATGTGACACCAAGAGGACGAGGTCCACCTGGCAGAGAGACAGCACAGTATGGTGGTCTCTCTCTCTCTCTCTCTCTTACACACACACACACACACACACACACACACAAATACAGTAGCCCTAAGGCGAAACTGAGACATGAAACTGTAAAAGGATAGTTGAGGGTTGAGTGCAGAATAGAAACCGTTTCTTTACATTGTAATACACCAGCTGTCTGCTTCAGTCCCTCAGGCTGTGAAACAAAGAATGAGCAGAGAGACGGAGACGGAGATGGAGAGCTTTCAACTGCTAAAGTTTGGTTAAGTTACAGAGCTTTCAGTGGTCTGAAATCACTTATTCTTGTTGTAAAGGTTTTGTAGTTCAGAATTAAGAAGACAGAACAGAGAAACAGATACTGGGGTAAAACGCAAGTATGACCTTTAGGTGCCTTCAGTATACAGACTACCGTCAAGATCAAAGAGATATACATCAGCAACAGTTTCATCTTGTTTTTCAGCCCTCCAGGGAGACACTGTGGATGAAGAATTATTCCATGACATAAAGATGACAAAAAGTGTATTTGTCACTCAACTTGTTTGCATAGCGTGCAAATACCTTCACAAAAACGTGTTTGTGCCTCATATACAATGCATGATTGCAATATGCAGTGCATGTTTAGTGCCAGCAACTTGTGCAAAAGAGTTTTTTTTTTTCTTTCTGTTTGTTTGTTTGTTTGTTTTTTTGCACGGTCATCCTCTGAAAGGATGTGGTGAAACTTAGGACTGAACTGCAGAGTTAATGAATTAGGCCATTGTGGGCAGTGTAAATGAGTGCCTAGTTTGGTGATGGCACCATTAAAGAAGCTGATTATTTTCTCTTACTGTCAAGCACTCCATCACGGGATGCCCATTTACTGAAAAACTGAGGTTTTTATATCACATCAATAAGATATTTGTTTGTGAGAACACATGATGAGGCATATTTGACTCATAATCATCTATTTATGTTCAGTTTACATTTAGCAAATTAAACTTAGAGGGAACATCAGCGCAGTTTAAATGTACTGCATGTAGATAGATAAAAAAAGTCGGTTGTGTTTAATGATATCATTGTGAAAGATTTTGCAGCATTCTCTGGTTTCCTCAATTGACTTTGTGAAGCTATAAGAGGCTGCAAATTTCTTCTTCACCTTTAGATGGGGTCAGTGCACCATCCACTAGATAAAGTCTGTGGATTCACAAACTGAGTTGCACAGCACTTTTCAATTGGCCTTCGGGTTTGATTTCTACTTTAATCAAAGTATATAGTCTCTATGATAGTGTTTCCCAAACGTCTTTGGCTTGTGTCGCTTTTCTCACTTAGATGAGGTACAACTATCCAGTCTGTCACAGTAAAAGAAAGTAAAAGAAAAATTCTTAAGGTAATAATTAAATAGTAATTAAAATAAGCATAATTTGTGAAGCTGACATCATTTTCTGTAATTTTTTTAAATCATATCATGACCTACTGCTCCATGGTGTGATGTAGAAATGATAGACCATGTTCTTTCACATTATTTGGCTTTTGACTATTACTTGACCAGTTGAATTCTCCTTTTTTTCCTTTCTTTCAGGCTTTTGTTTATTTATCTTTCTCTGTCATATGTAATCATACAGTGGGAAATGTATCGCAGCTGTGATTTGGAATTGTTCAGAGAAAGTGAAGGATTACGTGTTCCTTGAGAAAATATTAATACTCCTTAAGATATATAAACCATTATAAAAAAACATCCATCTGATTATATGAAGAAAAAAATTGTCACAAAGCTGAAAATCTGCTGCTGAAAGATGTTTTTTTGCGTGAACAGGGGATGTTTTGGAGGCTTTTTTAGGTTAGCAGCAATATGTTATGTTAATATTTTATATCATCATACAATGGCCTTCCCAATGACTGTATGGATCATTGATGAATTATGTCGCTCCAGTTAAGAGCACTGACTAATGACTGAAGCATTACAGTCTACCATGTGAAATGTTCTTTTGTGTGTTCAAAAGGGAACAACATATTGTCATAAGACAGAGGGATATTGAGAAACACAAACGGAGCTTAGCTAATGACTAGTTTAGGATGTTTTGGCTTAAACTGTGACCTTTTGACTTGAGACATACCTGGTGAGTGATGAATTCGATAAGTAGATCTACCCTTGAGCTAAGAGTTAATAAGGTCAAAATAAATAATACAACATTCTTCAGCTCATAAACATGCTCTTACATAATTATGAATGAAACAATTAATAGGTGCTATCTGACTGTTTTATCAAGTGGATTTCATGATCCACATCCATAAACACAAAAAGCTAGCCTAGTCTGACTCTGCACAGTTCATCTGATAAGGTACAGTACGGTACGGTACGGTATGGCCTGGTACGACCGCCCTCCAAAAACCAGAACACAGGAGCTGAGTGACACACCCACACCCACGCCCATATACCCACCCACGCACACACAACCTCAAATGGGGGGCCTCTTGCTGTGCTAAAACATGTCACATTTTCCATTTTCAGCCTTCCCGTCTGTGACTGTTGCCACATTTCACCACAACTCTGCCCCGCTGGACTGGAAGCCTCCTGCAGCCTCCTCCTCTTCATCTATATCCTCATCATAATATCTTGCCCTCTTTATTCTTGAGGTATTAAATCATTTTCTTTCATTTTTAATTTCAGATTTATTAAAATACACCCCACACAAACTCCCTCCTCATTCTTGTTTTGTCTTTGATCTTATATATATATATATATTTATATATCCTTTTCCAACCCCTGTGTTCAGTATCTCCCTCTCGCCCTCTCTTTTTGATCCTTCCTCTCCTCCTCTTTCATTCCTCCTCTCCTCTAACAGCCTTGGCCTCCAGCTGCAGGCACTCAGAGCAGACACAGCACACCAGCCCACATCAAGGCCACACTATTGGCACACGTGCATGTGTGTGTTTCTGGAGCAGTCATTACAGTGGGGCCACATAGGGTGTCATTGGCCTACTGTGATACAGGCTTACATACAGTATGTAGTTCTCTCTTAATGTGAGATGTGGTATAAAAGAGAAGTGTGACTGTGTCTTTATGTCAAAGGGACGATGTGAAAGTGCAAGATGAACACATTTTCTGACATCACAAACACTCACCTATATATTACATCAATTTAAGTCATTAGATAATATTTGATAAAGAGAATAAAATAGCACTCATATACGCACACACACACACACAATTACTGTGTGACTAAAACGAGAAGCAGGCACGTACAGTTGTGCCTTTGAGGTTGTCAGTAAGAGGATGTCACGACTTGAAATGCTTTTGGCTTCATACGTAGAAATGTTATTTATCTTCCCCTATAGCTGTAAGAGAATACAGAGAAGACGGAGAGAGAGTTGGGTTAAGTGGAGCAGTAAAGCAACAAAAAAAAAAAAGGGGGCGGGGATGTCTGCAAGGACTGTGAGTGATTTGATTGGATGACTAAGTTTCATTCACACACAAAGGTTTTTATCAGTGGAAAACATAGAATGTTGGACACACATGCTGCATAGTGTGTGCGTGCATGTGTGTGGATGTATGTATTTCCCCGTAAACTTTTTTACTGCTTGCACCATTGAACCCTTGTATCTCTTTCTGGATCTCACTGTCCTTGTCTAAGTGACACCTTGATTTCATGAACCAAAAGTCTGGCCCGGAGCACAGGGGCAGAGTCAATGTCTTACAAAGAATACCTCAGCATTCTCCACCCTGAACTTTCAACATCAATCATAACAGTGTAAATGTTTAGGGCAGTGTGTGTGTGTGTGTGTGTGTGTGTGTGTGTTTCTACTGCATTATGCATGCCTGCCTTCTATCCATATGTGTGTCCCCGTCCAAACAAATGTAGATATGTTACATATTTGTATGTCTTCCTTTAGTACAACATGTACCCAGCTGAGAGTGCTGCTGAGCGTGTGTATGTGACTGTATGTCGGGTGGAAAGAGCCTCACCCCAACGCATTCCAGTATCTTTCGCCCACGCACTCGCCATGTGACCCGCAGTCAATGACAGGAAATAAGCCGATGTCAAATCCTGCTGCCTGCAACACAGATCCTTTTCTGCTTCCAGTCAAAGACTTAGCTTTGTGTGCTCAAAACCATCACACATCACAACACACAGCTCAGTGTCAATCTATAAGAACAGGGTTGTATTTTCATCCGGTCCATGTGCACTTCTTCCCTGCCCCCCCACTGCTCTGCCTCTTTTGAATAACTGCTCTCTGAGTTTAAAAGGCACACAAATACTTTATTTAAATGTCTTATGCGCTCATAACACAAAGTGTGCATTCACTGCAGCCCAGCCACATGGTATCTGTTAATGGCAGGTGTAGCATCGATAAAAAAAAAAAAACTAAAAAAAAAACTTTCCTCAACAGTTGTGTTGACATAGTTGACACCCATATACACACAGAGAGACACATTATCTTGCTTCCTGTTCTCTTTCTCCTTAGAGATTAAAAATCAAAGATTAGAACGGCCGCTTTTCTAAGTTTCTCTATGCTCTGGGTTAAAGAAAAATACATAGCCTACACAGACAGTTAATACAGTTAAGTTTCTACTCTAGACATGACTGAGGGAAATGTCTCCACACCTCAAAGTGTATATTTACTAAAGCTGAGAAATGAAAGTGAACTGTTATTCCACTGCAGCAATGACTCTTCAATTAATTCCCCAGCAGGCTGAGAAATGCAAAAATACAACACACACATCCATGAAAAATAGGTGTTCATCTCGCACATGCCGCAAACCAAACTGATGTGTGTGTGTGTGCGTGTGTGTGTGTTTGTGTGTGGGTTGCATGTGCATGCATACAGAGTTGAATGAAAATAGAGGGGGCTCTATGTTCTTTGCAGCAGTAAACTGTTGGCTGTTAAGAAAGACCACGATCCCAGGCTGAAAGTCAGTACTCCCTTTGCTCAGGTCTGTGCTTGCCCTCTTTGCTTCAAACAGTCGTAAAGCACCAGATAAGTGAATACAACACCGTGCTTGCACAAATCTGAGGTAAAAGGGCATATATTAACCTTACGTGACCAGCTTCATTGGCTCAGTAACAGCATCAAGTAAGCTGAGAGGAATAGGTGACATTCTGCAGCATAATGTCAGACACAAGCAGCCAGTTTTTCATTTCCTGAAAGCACAGTTTTGTATTTTTGGAATTGCTACGGGTAGTAGGAGTCAAAACAACCACCTCCCGACACACACCACACATACACACTTTTGGCACTCACAGAGACCACCTCATTCCTCTTATTTCTTGTCATGGAAGGTGCTCATGTTTATCGTCACTCAACGCCAACTGAGCTGGAGGCTCTTGTGTAGCAGTGCGCAGGGCTTCACCATTTATCAAAATATTCAACGTAATGCTCTGTGCCCCGCAACCCCTGCTGCGAAGCCCAACATCTGGTGGGCTCTCCCTCCTTCACTGAAAGTGTGTCACGGTGAAATGTTTCCCACTGGCACATAGTAGAGGTATGAGATTACATAGTTCCTGTCAAAAAAGAGAGATGTATGGATAAGTGTGGTTGAACAGCTGATTGAGGACTTTAATGTAATTGGCTGTGATACCTGTAACCAGTGGTGATGTAATCAGTTAAAGGTGTGAAGTAAAACAAGCCATGGTGACCTGCGTTTGGTTTTATAAGAAAAAAAGGATGATAAGTTATTTTAAATTTCATAAAGACAGCATTTTATGGTCTCCTGTGTCCATAATGCAAGAAGGTATAAGAGAGCTTACATGTAGTCATTAATCACATAAAGGACACATAAATGACAGATATATATATACAGGTTTTGAGACACATTGCAATGTGCTACAATGATAGCCCTGCTAAAGACAAATCTATGTTGACATGAATTTAAAAACTGTTCTTGCATGACCAAAAAGGAACACAACCAATGGCTGCAAGGAGATTTTCTTGGCAATATTGCTTACTACTGTCTCCAAAATTACTACTGAGTCGAATCACCACCTCTGTCATGCTTAACAAAAAAAACTGTTTATTGTAAGCATTTTCCTACTGGTATTTACTCCATCCAAGAACACAACTGGAATGTAAAGTATGTGTTTGTTTATGGAAATACCATAAACAAAGACAGAAAGGGGCCTGCAAGACCCTCTAATTGAAAGGGTTGTGGAAAACAACGATCATGTTAGTAGTAATTAGATCCCACCTGTCTCTAAGGAGTGTTGCTACAAATACAAGGAAATAGGACAGTAAGACCATAATGCCCTTCACAGGCACAGCTTGACTCCCACAGCAAGCACATACACTATATGTAACCACTCAACTGATTACAGACAAGACGGCATACTGTAATTGTTCCCAGGTGAAACGATTACAATTCTTCACAATACAAGAGCTGCAAATGCCAATAAAACTCCAGCGGTGCCTTTCAAAGGTTGATGCAATGTCCATGGATAGATAACTGATTTCTTTATAACGCATATAAAAACAACACGGAACGCTTTCAAACTGATGTGATGAAAGGACTGCTGATAATATTTTATTATTATTATTACTTTCCCCAAAGGTTTTTTTTTTTTAAATCTTGCAGCAGGTTGCCAGAAAGTGTGTGCGTGTGTTGCATCATAGATAACTTACATGTGTTCATGTTTCTCTTATCAAGACAGTTACAAGTGCTTCTTGTCTCTTCTAATACAGTAAACCATATATTTTTGAACTAATACTTGCAAAGTATACATTCAGATGACATTCAGATTTTTTTTTTACCTTAAATCACATATTGTATAATGATAAATGTATGATTGCCATCATTTGCCCAGCAAAATTGCTTAGTCTATTTGCAGCATTTCCCTGAATGACTAAGCCCTAACATGGCAAACATTATCTGTATCTCATACTTCCGCCTCTTTAATTATTATGGCACAATCTTGAAATAATCCTTCCGATCCACTCCTTAATCACCAACCCATCCCTTTAACAAAACAACAAAAGAAATCTGTCAAATATTATTTATTTGCTCCCAGCTTGTTTTTCTGGCGTCTGCAGTTAATTTTCTGCGGAATGTGAGGAGCAGCTGTCACTTTAGCACATGAATGGAGCCAGTTTAGTGGCCCAGAGGCATCAGAGTGGATCAACGGCGCAGGAGGGACAGCTGGGCCCAGGGGGGACAATAGCACTCTCAGTTAATCATTAATACTCTTAATGAACAGCAGCCAGGCACCAGAGGTTCACTTGCCAGTCTCCAGAATATCCCGCCTGTAACAGGAGGATGCAGGCAGCCTGGGCTTGCTAGCTGACCCCAAACTTACACTTGTTGATTGAGGCCTTTAAAGGGGCTCAAAAAATGACAAGTGAATGACACAAGCTTGATTCATCATATTGTCGACATCAGCTATTTTGTTGTCAAACTACATTGTCATGTTGTCATCATGTCGAAACTGCCTTTTTGCCATGTGGATTAACATTGAGAGAGTGCCCACATAAGCTGTTTATAATAAGACGTCATAAGATTTCATACAAACTAAGCCCATTAAACAAATTAATATCCAGGTGGCACATGGCAGGTGTTTCATCCTGGATCTTCATTACATATCAAAGTAACCACTGGTGTAAAAAAAAAAGAAAAAAAAGAAGACAAGATACAGTTGAGATGTGAAAATGAATTTGTGTCAATAACCTTATCAATAATTAATTTCTTTTTTTTCTATAGAATTATTCCCTTGTTTTTTGCCATAACAACATGTTAAGAAAGCCACCAAACAACCTGAGATGTTAGTGGAAGCTAAAAGAGGTTCTAAAGGGGAGCAGATGTTAGCTAGAGGTCTCATTTGAATGTTACACTGATCCTCTGTTTATGTTTGTGTGGATGTGTGGTGTGTGTGTGTGTGAGAGAGAGAGAGAGAGAGAGAGAGAGAGAGAGAGAGAGAGAGAGAGAGAGAGAGAGAGAGAGAGAGAGAGAGTGAGTGATAGAGAGAAAGAGAGAGAGTGTATGTCTGCATTTGTGTCCACATGAATTTGTATGTAAGTGTGTGTCTGCACGTGGCCGTGTGTCCAACCCAGCCCTCCCCATCGGCGGAGGTGGCAGGTGTTCCTGTGTCCCCTAAAAGAGCAGGTTTTTATGTCGCCTCCTCAAGTTAGTGGCTTGGTTGCCATGGCGATGCCCCAACAGAAAGAGGCTTGTGTCTGGGGGCCGGTGCCGGGGAGAAGAGAGGAGGACAAGGGAAGAGGAGAGAAGGGGCTTTACTTGCACCACACACTCTGGACTTCAGTCTGGCTTGACAAGAAAGAGGAAGAGAGGAAATCAAGTCAGAGACACAAAACAGGCCTGGATTGTCTGGTGGCACCTTGGGCTTGGTCTTTACACTCAATATATCGCTTAAATATTAATGCTGATGGGTGGATAAGAAGTAACTCACATGAAACACCGCAGACTTAATGATGCTTGTAAATCCTGACAATAGGATCAGGAACTTAAAAAGGAATCCAGTATCACACATCCTATCTGATTCCTCCCTAGGTGCGACAGCTGTCTGCCTAAAGACATCATGTTATTATCACTGTACTCTATTCCTTGGACATCCCCTCTATTTAGGTGGGACGTGGTAGACAGGCCCACAATCAATCTCTCCCTCTCTCTGTGTATATGTGTGTGTGTAGATCCTCTGCTGTGTGTTGGTGGGTGTAAGGAGATCTGCGAGTGACTGGGAGTCACCTGTCCCTTGTTGGCCTCTGTTGTCCCCCATGGGAGGGCCATAATTCTCTCTTGGCTGGGCTGATCAGCAGCTGCCACGCGCGCACACACAAGCACACACACACAAAGACACAAAAATATTACACATTTTCTCTCGTAGCTCAGATTGAACTGGCCTTTTTCGAGAGCTCAAACTCAGCAGCACGTTACCTTTTAATAATCATCATAATTCAAAACATCATAATTGATGTAAAATTTGAGTGTAGAAAAGTTTGGGATCAGAAGCCTAGTCCCATTTCAGTTTTGGTTTTCAGGTTGCTAAAATACCTGTGCCTAATGATTTTGGGAATAGGCAAAAGTTATTGCGTCAGGATGGTGGAGGAGATAGAAAATCTTTAGTAGGCTACGTTTTGAGAAAAAGCAAATTAAGTAGGTAGCATGTTTATGTTTATCATCTATGACAACAGTATTTGACAGCTTGGCAGTGTCAGTCTATGGTCTCATTGGTTTCTGTAGCAGAGATGTCCTAAGTTGCTTTAGACTTGTCTTCACTTGCCACTCTTTATTTCAACCATGGCAGAAAAACATGTTACACAAGCCTGCAGGTTAAACTGGACTAACAAAACACTTTTAGGGTTGACCGACTCGAAAAAGACTCACTGTAAACAAACTTTAAGATTTTAATTGGATAGTGAAAGCAAGGCTTATTGGGAACTAATCTAAACACTGATGGTGTCATTTTTCTATAGCCATTAACTATGTGTATGTGAAATGACCCGTAGTGAAAATGACATACTGTCTGACTCAGTACTGGTTAGCACTACAGAGCTTGGACGTCTTTCAGCTCGTTGTTTTGATTATCCAGAATGCAACGTTATAGTTTTTGTTGACTCCCGCCACTCTCATCAGCATTGTTTACCAGCTCTGAAACCCCCACTGTATGCTACCAGCCCAACAGCAGACAGATAACGTTAGCAACTAGCTAGTGAGCATTTAGCAGCTCGATGTTACACTAGTTTTCCTGAAGAGTTGGTGGACTGTGGTGTCTAAAAAACTGCTGGGCCAATGTCTTGTATGTTTTGTCAACACAACAAAATTCAATAGTCAAAGAAATGAATGCAGCAGTCAATAGGTGTTAATAAAACACAGTGAATGTGTTAATGCAAGCTTGAATAATGAAGCAATACCTGCCTGACCTTTCTATAGCTCCTGATTATATACCCTATAGGCCATGCCTTTGGTGGAGTCTGTTCTTGTCTTTTTAGGACTCCACCTTATTTTACAAAGTCTGGGTATTTTTCCGCTTTAAATGTAAATATTGTTATTTAAATCAATTAAAATTTCAAACTGTTGTCAATTGTCAGACTCAGTTTCATAAAATGCTATTGAACCTGAGCACAATTCTGAATGAGGAATGCTAGGAGGGAAGAAAAAAAAAGAAACCCATTGAAGCAAGTAGAGCTGTCTCCACAATTATAATGTTAGGTTTCTCTCTTTTCCTCAGCTATTTGTTTCCTTATCTAGTTTCACTTATTCCTTACAAAGCAGTTCAACCCAAAACACATTGCACTTATCACAGCAACATTCAAGCATGCAGATACGGCTCGCCGACTGATTAAGTGACCTGGCCATACCTGAGGACATGTCATTGGGCCACGCTATGAATGAACTGAACATGATGAATGAGTGAAAACAGTAAAGCCACCTTAAGTAACTTTTTGCAGTAAAATCTAAAGGAGTGGCTCTGTCAAGCAGCATTCCTGCACACTATGAATGCCAATAGCAGATTCTCAGAAATACTGAGCTGAAATGACAGTTGGGGCGTTTGGCTTTGTAGCAACTTTTGTTCAAATGTTGTTTATTTCTTAACTGTTGTATAGGTGTGTTCAAAGTTTTTGTAAGTGGTGATCATAAGACATACTTTCATCCTTCACTGGCTTGGAGGTACGTTTCAGGGAGACTATAGCCAGCCACCTGGGATTTTATTATAAAAAAAGTGATTAAGACACAATGCGTACACAATACCCCTTATTATGTTTAACTTAGAAATGTATTTAAAAGTCTACGTGAAGCTAATGTGAAGCTTCAGTCGTCCAAATTATTCAAATCAAGTATATATTTTTCAACGTTACAGACTTTTTAATGCCAGTGGCCCTCTTTTTGTTACTACTTTCACCGCAGCTGCTAAAAAAGACTGTAAATGTGGAGGATATCCACTTGATATGACTAACTCAAATAGCCGAAGCCTCTTAAAATCTTCTGATAAAATTCTGAATGCATCTTTCCACAAAATGAAATATTTTATTAGCTGGTATTTTATAACTACAGCGAGGAAAACCACCTGACTTTAAGACAAACTTGAAATTTTTTTGCCGGAGTCACATAATCAGGTATTATTTTTATTAACATAGTGCACCACAAATGACTAACTGATTTAAGTGTAATCAAGTATGCAATTATTTGCCAGTTAAATGCTGAGTAAGTACTGTAGATCGAGTAAAATGACCGTATTTTTTTTCATCTTGTCCACATTTGCTTCTACTACAGAGTAGCAGCTATTGTTTGAAATGCAATTTCTACCGAAATGACAAACTCAAGAAAAGTATAAACATTAAATTATTTTCTGCAGAACAGGATGTTGAATGGACCATCCTGTTTCTGCATCTTTTCCTGCATGAGCTCCATCAACGTAAACAAAAGACTAAGACTATGAAAAGTTGAAAAATAAGATGATGTTTAAAATGACTAATCGATAGTTGTTGGGAGAGACTGTATAATAATAGAGTTTCAGAATGTGTGTGTGTGTGTGTATGTGTCTCTATACCTCACACAACGACTCTAATAGGTCTGTTCTCCAGCCAAATAAGAAGTATGTATGCTAATGTATTCAATCTGGGCAATGGCTCTCAGAGTTGATTTCACATGAACAATGATGATGAAAAAATGTAAACGCACACAGTTTTACAGTAATTGGTCTGGGACTCATTGACTGCATTGTGTGTTTTGTGATGCAAATAGTTTCAATTTGGGGTAACCTATAAAGTTGGGCAGGGGAGATTGCCATACATACTTCCATGTCATTATCCCACCCAACTTTACCCTTTTCAATGGAAATCAGTAGATTCTTACAAGCAACATGCAAGACAAGTTTTCATGTAAACCATAGCACAGGGGGAATGCCTTTCCTCTGATCTTCTGTGTGTCTCTAATACATGCCTCCCGATGAAGTAATGATAATGGTGCTTGGTTACACGCCTGTAATTGGCCATTCATTGGGATAATCTGACATCAAGTCTTGTCATGTCTAAACCGTGTCCCGCAAAAAAAACAAAAAAAAACAAAACGTGAAACATTTTATGACAGGCTTTGAAGAACTTTTCAGTCAGAAAATATTGTTCCAAATGTCTATGATATGACACAAATGTATAAAGTTACAATCTCGAGCATGAAATTGTTTATTAAAATGAAACTAAAATAAAACAAATAAATAAATAAAAAAACAACTCCTGTGGATTACCGAACACTATTTGTTAAACAAATAAGATAAAATAAAATAAATAGAGATTACATATTGGATGGCATGGACTACTTTATGGATTTATCAGAAATCTCCACAGATGTTGATGCTCTGAAGCTTTTTCCCCATACGTTCATAATAAATAAGTTTGCCATCCACCAACCCTCATGGCTACCACGCCTGATGCGGGACAAGCAGCAAACGACCACCCGAGTTATCCTGTCCTGCCACAGATCAAGCCACCGGGCCTTGAACCTGACCCCTCAGGACCATCAAGGACATCGCATCCCCGCTGACGCATTGTTGCCGCAGAAGTTCCTCAATGGTTTGAGGGAGATAGATAGTGTGGCCGTCCATCCAATAAACCTCCTCTCTCCCCCGCGGTGCACCCGGTTTTGACACTGGAGACAAAACCCGCGGAGAGGACTATGAATGGTAAAGAACCGAGGAGGCCGAGGGAGAGCAAAAAGGAGGCGGTGTGCCTTTGTAGTCGGGGAGGAATGCGGAAATGTCCCCGCTCCGTGTCAAACCTCTCTGAAGGGGGTCAGGCCACATTCAGCCGGCGTGGGAAAGCCAGGCAGAGACGGAGCTCACACAGGCGAGCGGTGCTGCAGTTGCATAGGCATACCCAGGGATATATGGAAGAAAAAAGAAGGAGGAAGAAAGGAGAAAATCCAGAGGAGAGCGTGGTTTTTGGAGGGCTATATCACGCGTTTGTCTTTGTCCTATGACCCCCCCCCCCCCTTCAATCCAAACCCTCCCCCAACCCTCCACACCCCCCATGTACAAAGTTTCAGTGAGAGTGTGTGTGTGCGTACAGCGATCCTCCACCACCACCTCCTCCTTCTCCTCCTCCTCCTCCTCCTCCTCCTCTGCCAGTGTGTCTCTGGCTGGGTTGGTGTAGTCTGAGGGATGGGGGGTTAGAGCATGCACCGTCCAACTACCTGTGTGGCCCCCGCATGGAGGACAGTGGACAGGGATGCAGTTTGATGCAGTTTTTATTTTTATTTTATTTTTTTGTACGAGACACCAATGCTTTCTCAGCATTTTTATCGGACATGCCGACGTTAGCTCACGACATTACTGTTGACAACTTGAAACAAGGTAAACACCAAAAAGTGGGGATAAATGTGTGATAAGTGTGATGGTAGAAATGTCGTTGCTAGGCTGTAGACTTGTCGCAAAACACTCAAACAGCGTTTCGAAACACCAAACCGAGCAATTAATTGACTCGTTATAATTTATTTTAATTATTTAAGGCAATATAATTAGAATAAAATAACACAAGAGGAAGTGCTCCTAAGCTAATAGGAGGGGGGTATCTTTAAGACGTTGCTAATGCTAACGCTGAAATAGATATATATATGTTTTATTTACAGTGTTTTAAATGGACTTGTTGCTGTAGGAAGTTTAGGACAATGCAACAGCCACGTGCTCGGCGAGTTTGTGTTGCTTCAAACAGAAACTTTAATAAAAACCAGGACAGGGACAAGAAGCAAGCTGCTGGTTGTGTTAAGTTAAACAGAGTTTTTTTTGTGTATTAGGGTCGTGCTTTCTCTTTAAAACGCTCTTGTTTTATTTCCTTTAACAGCATAAGACAGCCCACATGAACTTAACTTTTGAGCAGCATTTGCATGTGGAGTGAATCTTTGTGAATTGCGCCAGACAGTTTTGTTTAAAGTCGCAGCTTTACGTAAAGGTGCAAAAAAATGTATTTGGTTATTTAGCATTATTATTATTATTATTTTTTACATTACTTTGTGTTAGTGGTAGGATGACATGAGTTGCTATGCGTAATAGGAGGAGGAGTGGAAGGTTGGGACGCAACGGGGCTCTTGTGTTGATAGTCGGAATAAGACTTGATGACAGTCCTCTTATTGCATACCTGGGACACAATTTGACCAAATCTAACCAAGATTGTGACTTCCTCTATCTGTGTCTCCCTGTGTCACCCAGGCATTGCATGTGCCAACTTTTTTCTGTGAATATGCCTTTGTGAGAAAACTCTGGCTCGTCACCCTCGCCGGGATTCCCCGCAATATTTTCAACAAGAGACGAGAGAGAGAGAGAGAGAGAAAAAGCAAAAAAAAAAAAAAACAATTCTGCAAAAATGGACAAAGAAAGTATGCTTACTCGGTATGAGCCCGTGGCCGAGATTGGAGAAGGTGCTTACGGGAAAGTGTATAAGGCGAGAGACTTGAAGAACGGGGGACGCTTTGTAGCCCTAAAAAGAGTTCGTGTTCAGACGGAGGAAGAGGGGATGCCTCTCTCAACCATCCGGGAGGTGGCGGTACTGAGGCAACTTGAAGCCTTTGAGCACCCCAATGTTGTCAGGTAAGCCGGGGGAGGGGGGGCAGTCTTGTGTGTGTGTGTTTTCAAGTGTGGGTTTGTATGTTTGAGAGAGAGAGAGACAGAATTGTTGTGAATGAGACAGACACACTTTCTTTTTGATCGTGCCTGGTGGCAACCATGCTGCCTTAAATAACCTTTTTAATGAAGGCCTGCACTTATAAGTGTCCTGTTCTGTGTTGGACAACTATTGTTGACGCCGCCGTTCGCTGGCAACTAGACGCACACCTGTCAGATGCTCACGTTCTCCATTTTCTTTCCTGTTGTTCCATTGTTATTTTCCCATCGAGTGTGAAACCCAGTGTCCTGTTCATTGTTATTGGTTATCTCCAATCACATCTCATAAAACACCACTCTGCTTTAAAAAGCAGTCTGCCCCAGACACAACACGCCCCCTGAAATAGATGTTACACTCACCTCTTTACATCCTTACATCTAAACTTAATCACAGATGTCTTTTGCTTGTATATATTCTTAGATTTGTATATTTTTATTCTATATATATATAATTTTTTTTTAATATATATACTTTCTTTTTTTTGTACTATACGTGTGTCCACGCTGTTTTGGACAAAGAGAGAAACGAAATTTCGATGCTGTGTATGTCATGTACACATAGCAGCATTGACAATAATGTTGACTTTGACTTTGAAATAACGGTGATAGGCTTCTAACATTAGGGTGAACACAGGACATTTAATGGACACACACAATGGCATGAAGTACATCAAACCTGTGGCGGCTTTCCAGTAATGAGGCTTCCAACTTTCTGCTAGATCCTTAGCTTAGCTTAGCTTGTAATGTAGCCTATTCGATAATATATTCAAAGTATGTGTGATTAAGTATTTCAAACTCATTCATTACAAGGTTTTTCCAGAGCTTTTGACCCGTGCCCTTCTTCAGTAAGTGGGACTTGCTTAGGTGTCACCACCTAAAAAAAAGGTTAGTGTGTGAAGTAGGCCTGCAAGTTCTGATTATTATAACATGATCGCATATAAAAAGCTGTCAAAGTGCCCTATCGTCAAACGGTGACAATTCTTCCATCTAATTTACTATGGGGTCATGCTGGATTCACCGTATAAAGCCATTTTAAAGACATGTTGCATACATGTCCTCTTCTTTGTATACAGAGACCGTTTTCTTTCACTTTTGTTATGAATTGTTCACTCAGAGATAAGCAGTCACATACTGTATTGTATTGTATTTGGCACTAGCCATGTTCTGACCTTGGTACTTTTTTTATTATGGCATATTTGGTGCTTTGGGATTGAAGGGGAAGTTCTAAATGGACGTTTCAGAAGCATGACTAGTACACTTGTGCCTTTTTAACAATATTTCCCCAGTGTATCAATGAATAATAATAATAATACAGGATAATGGTTACAGTTTTGTCATAATCGGATCACAATGAGGTTTGTTCTTGCTGTAAGACAAACACGTCGGGGAGATTAAAATAGTCTGTTTTATTTGGTGTTTGAATGCACTTGTGTGAAAGCATGAGTTTAGAAGAGAATATGCAGTAGCATTTGTTACAATTATTCATTTCTGGAGTGCAAACTATTAGCTCCTTGAACTGTTGGAGGAACCCCACTTTCCTCCAGTTTAGCCAACCGACACAGCCAAGCGGCCCAGGCCTGGAAGAGTGTGTTGACGGCCTTCTGTGTGACTCCATGCAACCCCTAGATGTTTGTAATGAGACCCATTATTCATTCCATATGTTCAGTGTCTGCTGAGAGCCCCCATTGTAGCCCAACAATCGAGCTGTGAGGGGCGTTTAACCCCACAGCTTCAAGAGGAGGGCGCTGTCTATTCTGTGACATCATGCACAGTACTAATACCTTGAACGAATCGCTTCTCACTCGCTGCACCGACTCCAGCGTTTTACAAGTGTGTTGGCACAGATACACGATGCCACGTTGGATAGGAATGAAAGAGTTTCTGGAGAGATTCGGTGTCGATTTTAAATGGTTTATGTAGATTACCTAAATATACCGACGCAACACATTAAGATCGCCATGCGTAGAATATTTGTAGCAATAATAATGTGTAGGCTAGGTGACACACTGAATTTACACCCTAAAGAGTCTGTGCAGGGTTTAGCCTTTCAATTATTTCATTATAGCTAATGAATATTATAAATGTTTTTATATATAATATATAAAAATTATTCCAATTTTGAGAGACTAAAAACATATTTTACACTTTGTTCACATGCACTGTGCCAATAGACGTAACAATACTTGGATATAATAATGCTGTACTACGATGTTAGAAGTGTTTTTATGATTGCAGTAAGTCATTACTCCAAACATGGCATCTGTCAGATGGAAAGCCGTCATGGCTCCTGTGTTACCGTGATGAAAGATGCTGCCTCTGCAGCAACTCCACTCAACTTCCCAAAGAGCACCAGGAGTTGTCATAGTGCCGGTTGAGGAATGCTGCTTGTGGTCCCCAGTTCTTTGAAGAGGACATACTGGATAGCTTTTTTTTCCTCCAGCTTTTCACCAAAGCCTGCCTTGGCAGGTCTGTCGACATAATCTGGATTCTTGGCCTTAGTTTGTTGCCTAGTGAAACACAACCATAAACACTGGTGTTTGGGGCTTGATGGTTTCAAAAGCATCGGAGTAGTGGACTTTTTTTTCTAAAAGGTCACGTGAGGCAGTGTAGTGCAGGAGATGGATAAGTCTGATCTTGTGTGTCCATTTTCTGCTGCAAGTTTGTGTAAGATAAAAACACACACAGCAGCAGAGCGCACCAACTGCCATGTGTATGTGTCAACTTACTACTCACTGCAGAGTTAACTATTAAGTGTGTATATGAGGACAATGAATGAATGGAGTGACATATTTCTGCAGTAAAAATAAGGAAAATATGCAGTCTTGTTTTATTAGTTGTAGCCTTGTTGCAACATGCTAAGCACACTGGATCACATGAAATCAATTGTA
Source organism: Pampus argenteus (assembly GCA_036937835.1). Taxonomy (NCBI): domain Eukaryota; kingdom Metazoa; phylum Chordata; class Actinopteri; order Scombriformes; family Stromateidae; genus Pampus; species Pampus argenteus. Next base: position 10,048,155 of record CM072879.1, read on the forward strand.
TTGATCTCCACCACCTGTTCCTCTCATTCCAGGTTGTTTGATGTGTGTACTGTCTCTCGGACTGACCGTGAAACCAAACTCACTCTGGTCTTTGAACATGTGGATCAAGACCTGACCACCTATCTGGAGAAGGCCCCTGATCCCGGAGTACCACCGGAAACCATTAAGGTAAGTACTGGAGAAGTACCAGAGATGACAACTGGTGTCAGTGAGGAATATATAAACTTGAATTTGAAAATATTACTTTCAATTTCTATTTGAAATGTAATCTATTTGCTAATCCTCTGTGGCTTGAACATTGCCTGACCACAGCTGTGTCTGTATGGTACTGAGTGACTTTTCTTGGCCAGAGACATGGAGGACAGAGTGCAGCTCCCTCCAACATCAGAGGTACTGGGGCGTTTTGAAGCGCAGCACATGTGGCAAATGGGATCCAAATTAGAGGCGCCCTGTCTTCTCTATTTTCACTCTGCGTTTAAAACCCCAAAGTATTACATTTGATAGTGTATTTCACTGTAGTGCTTCTGGTGAAGTCACCTCCACTATCATTTTGTCCAATACATTTATTACATCCAGTGTCCACTTACAGTTTGCCGAAAGGTCGGAAGTCGACGTGTCGCAAACTCCTTTTCTCTGTAACTGTCTCCTTTTTAGTTTAATCTTTCCCACAAACATTTCTTTCTAAAAATCTCTTTATCGTGTTTCACCCCCCGCCGGCCTCTAGATACAGTGTACCATGTACAATGTTGTAGAATTATAACTGCATTTTTGGACAGGGGCCTTCAGAGTTTAAGTGTCACATTTGAAACGGAGAAGTTCTGGTTAGCTAGAGTAACCATTGGTTTTCACCCCAGGGCCGGGTTTGTGTGTGGGAGTTTTGTGTCGAGCTGTAGTATTGGTGGGATGCTGTGCAAGTGTAGACGAGGCAGGTAGATCACACCTGAGGCTTTGTCGGGGTTTTTTTTGCTGAAGCTGATATGGTACTGTAGTTTCTTGGCATATCTCTGCAATTATCATACCATTTACATGATAATCTATCGCTACCAATGTAAGTGATAATTGACCATTGAACATTTATACACTACCATTACATACTTAGTTGAAGAAAATCAATTCGCAATTAATTGATAAATTGTTTGAGTTATTTTTAAATGTGCAGATTTGCTGCTTTTCTTGTTGTCTTCTGTAATATAATTAGAAACTGAATAACTTTGGGTTGTGGACTGTTTTCTAACAAAATGATTAGGTGAGAAGAAAATCAATACTGGACATAGTCAGTTGAAAAAATAATCAAGTAACCATCAGGTGCAGCCCTAATTTACTGCTAAACCAGTAATTCCAGCACGAGATCTGTGGCGGTTCAGCCACCTGTTTCGCTAGTTTTAGACTCCACTCCACCCTCCCTGTGCTTTCTCCGAACATTCATACAGCTGGAGCCACTGGGGGGACAAAAGGACAATGATGGAGTGACAAGATGACACTGGCACCATCCCCTTTTATTTCTAGGACAGTGGACACTGCACAGTAACCCCCAGAGTACCCCTCCTCCCAACAACTTAATTTGACCACAGCTATACCAGATGGCACCAGATTGTGGATTGTAGTCAAGAAATCCCCAATTTAGCACACCTGTGCTCACTTAATGCTTACCTGTGTGTCACCCTAGAATATACTAGAGAGAGAGAGAGAGAAGAGAGAGAAAACATTCAGAACCAAAAAGATCAGGCATACTTTTTCTCAAACCAACCCACCAGACACCCCACCCTGGGTCAGCCTGTCCACTTCAGCCCCCCACCATCCACCACCCACTCAGTCTTACTCAAGACCCACCACATGGTCATTGATGAAAGAGGCCCTCCTCCAGGAATCAAATGAGCTGGAAGGACATCAAGCAGCCAGGCTGCACCAGCCTCAGTGCTCCTCAGCTGGGCCAGCGCTTGGGTTTCACCCACCCTCCTCTGCTGCCATCGTCCAAGCCTCCACAGCTCCATTCTCTCGGCCCATAAAGGGGGAGGTTAATGAAGCATGGGGAGGGAATTACACTAACGCTAACCGGCAGATGTCCCATATTGTGCCTAGCTACAATAAACAATATGGCTGCCTCTGGTACATTTGCATTAGAAAAGGAGACGCACTCAGAAAGCCATGTTTTGACTGCATCTTGCAGAGGGCTGACTACTTTTTTCTAGTCCTCCTGCTTTTTTCAGGGTCAGATCTGTTGCCATTTTGTCTGATTTTGATTCCTCCTAGCCAAGTTGTTTGTGGGGTTTTTGGTTGATGTGCTGCCAGTTGAAGACAGTTGTCTTGTGCAACTTTTCTGAGGTTCATTGCTGGATTCAACTTTGTGTGAGGCTACAAGACGGCTCACTCGTGCACTCTCTGCCACATGTAGCATTTTGCATTATTAGATTAACTATTTTCATTTCCAAACTAAGTGTTTTACTACAGGCAAGGCTGCAAGTGATGCTGTTGAACATAATTGGAATATTTTTCATGACTCAGTTGTAAGTGTAATTGATACAGCAGAGAAAGTGGCGCTCAGGCCAAGGGGGCCAAGATTGTTTGTGTGTTTGTCCAAGAGTCACACTTCTGAGATAATTAGTGTTTACTAGGAAATGCTGCTGAAAGGAAGCACTGTGAAATGGCTATTTAAAGCAGAGAGGAACTGATGGGGGTGGTGATGCTATTGTGTCAGCCCCCCGCCACTCACGCACACGCACAAAATAACCAACTGCCTGCCTCTGTCCTATGGCCCTGTCTGTCTGCTGCCCTCCTCCTGGGTCATGGCTGGATGGAGATGTAGAAAGGAAGGTCTGTTTATGCATCCTGCCTGCCCTTGGTCAGAGGGCGCACACACACATGCGCATGCTTGCACACACACACCCGCTTACACACACATTGATACAGGCTTACACAAACTGAGGTGCACACACACACACACAAATGGAAATGTAGATGCACACATATTACATGAACACAGAGGCAGGGGGACACACAGTTTGTGTGCATACAAACACACGTATACACTCTCTCACCCACATAACTCCCCATCTCCACAGTATTCTGTGGGGCGCCCCCTCTGTGGCCAGCACAGCAGCCAGCCCCGCGCCATTTGCTAATGTTTTCTGCTTGAGTGTGCAGACCCCTTTGACTCACTCACCAGCTGGTCAGCTAGTGAATAGAGCTGCAGGCTCAGGTCCATGTCACTTGTGAGGTCTTGGCGGAGGGTTTTGCGCTTAGAGGGGGGCAACACACAACCCCAGGATCAAAGCATTTCACTTTACAAATGTTTCTTACACACAAACATACTCACTTGATTGCTGTTCTAACAGGCTAAATGATCATTCAGACTTTACCCACCCAACTATCCTCAAGCTTCTTCATTTGGCATATTATTTGGCCAAAACTGAAATAATCAATGAAAACCATAGCTCCTCCCTTTGGCGTGTTTATTACTTTTTAGCCAAAACCACTATCCCTTATAACTTTTTTTTTTTTTTTTTTTACAGGTGCACGACCTGTTTGAGAGTATTTCAGTTTGAAAGGAACAAGTCTAAGCTAGTCTGACATAAATTATTTGTCTTACACATGCAGCATCTATGGTGACTTCTGAGGTCAATTTTTTGGCATAAAACAAGAGCAAATTAACTCTAGCAGGACAGCTGTTAAGAAACCGAGTGAGACCTCTCTCTCTCTCTCTCTCTCTCTGTCTCTCTCTCTCTCTGTCTCTCTCTGTCTCTCGCATGCGCACGTGCGTGTTTGTGTCAGTTATCAAACATCTGCCACAGTCGACAAGAACACATAAGCCTCCTCAGCTCCATCCATGCCTCAGTGTCACTGTCATTGTAGTTAACTTCTCACTGCATTCAGGCCTTTTGTTGCAGATTTGACAGAGGAATGAATTCAGATGTCACTTTAGAGGTGTAGGGTGCCATGAAGAATGCACAGATTTAAAAAAAAAAAACTGGCCTGTGCTGTTTTATTTGCTCAATCATGTCACACCCATCAGTGCCACTTTTAACATGACCAGAAACTGTATCGTTACTACAACATCTTTAAGCTTAGATCATCCTCTGTATTAACTTTTTGGCCTTGTCACGAGTCGCATCTAATAATCTATCTCCCTCTCTCTCTCCCTTTGTTCTTTCTGTTTATCTGACAGGATATGATGTACCAGCTGCTCCAGGGGTTGGACTTCCTGCACTCACACCGCGTGGTTCACCGTGACCTGAAGCCCCAAAATATCCTGGTCACCAGTGGAGGACAGATCAAACTGGCCGACTTCGGCCTCGCCCGCATCTACAGCTTCCAGATGGCTCTCACCTCTGTGGTGAGTTGTATGTCCATAGATCTGATCTGATATTCCAAACAAAGCTTCCCAAACACTGTAAGCTCACAGGCTAATATAAGGCTTTTTTGATAGACACATGCACATATACTTACACAGACACACAGCCTTGAACTACCCTCCCATCTCCTGAGAGGTGGATTAAAAGCGTCTAATGTGATGTTGCGGGCACTTACAGGGCATCAGCGGGTAGCTCGGCAGCGCCGGGCCAAATGATAGGGTTTCTCTGTGTAAAGTGAGAGCCAAAGGCCCCTGTGGCCTGTCTCAGGAATCCCTCAGTGGCCGTCGCAGACAGGGATGGAACAGACGAGGAGAGACAGACACCCCTCCCTTCCCACTGTCGGTACTTTGATGTCCAACTGTTGAGCTCTGGGCTCTGATGACCAGATAAAATAGAGAGACTGAAAGGAGTCTTTGGAAGCGCTCGAAATAGGGAGAGATGAGACTTTTAAGATTAAGGTAGCCAGCAACAGTAGCCCATTCCTTTTATTTTTATACACCTTTATGTAGGAAAGGTTTCCTGATGTGCTTCAAATTCACACAGGTGCATGCAGTCATGCGTTTTATTCACTGATCAACCTCACCAGAACTAAACCTTCCAGTATATTACAGGTCTGGTCAGGTTTTAATTGTTTATTATTGTTTTTATTTATGTTTTCTGTTTCTGTTTTGATGTACTTGGCAACTTTCAAAGGATGTACGTGTTGTTCTGTTTCACTTTGGAGCTGTTGTGTGGTGCTTGTATAGATGGAGGTGTAATCACTCTGGTAAAAGTGTAAGCTACAGAAACTCCCAGATACATGAATGATGCAACGGCAGACAGACGACAGAAAGTTCTTGCAGTCGTCCCACTAAGATTTTCAATTTTGACCACTGATACAACATATGTTGTAAAATGAACTGCAATTTAATATTGTTCACCCCACCTGCTGATGAGGATCCGGATGATTTGAGGGGAGAGAGGGATGGACTGAGGGCCAGGCAGCTTATATTATGCCGAGTGAGCAAACCTCACAGGAACTTAAATCAGGCTTATCCTCTGCCAATCTCATGTAAATATAAACATCCTTTGGGAAAGAATGTAAACTTTTATCCTGCTCTCAGCATCCAAATTAACTGCCACATGCATGTGCCACTGTCACCGAACAATGAAATGAGCAGCCGGGCTGGTGGACACAAGCAGGTGCTCCGAACTTCATATCAGATGTAATGGAGACTCTTTGTCCTCTGTGACCAATTTCATAAAGATATGCAATGCATAAAATCTTAGCTAGAAGACATGGCATATTGTTTAGTGTAAACAAAATTCCAAAATCCATGACTCCATGACGCAGGAGTAGCTTCACACTGAGGCTCTAGTGGCATCATGAAATTTTATTGCATCAGGTGCAATAACTATGTTTTTCTCGTTGAGCCTTTAACAGCTTTATTTTTCTTGGTACACCAAGGATAGTCATAGTAGGCCATTTTTGCATTTTGTTGCGATTGGATCTATACCCGTTTTATTGTATTTCGTTATATGTATATTATCTTTATTCTGTTATACTCATTATATGAACAATAAGCCACTCTTGTAGATCTCAAGAAGCCTAGCCAAAATAAAACATATCACAGATGACATGAAGTCTAAAGTAGAATAATTGTCAGTAATGTTTTCAGGACCTATCATTGTCTAACGGCCACTGTAAGGAGGTACAAATAAATGTCTGTTAGAAACGATCCAGTTATAACTTTTTCTCTGCTTGTAGGCCAGGCCCTATACTGTTCTCAGTATTAATATCAAGGGGAATTTTTATGATTCAGATGAAGCATGTCAGAATTTCCTTAATTAATTTTCTTAATCTATCATTCAGATTTATGATAATACACAGCTGACTCTCACAGGAAGACCTAAACCATCAGATTTACATAGTGTTACACAATATTAGGTGTTCGTGTAGTTTCACTGCAGGTTTTGTCTTTGAGAAAATGTTATTTGGTTATGACTAATAGGGGACGCTTTTCATCAGGGGGTTGAAGTTGTACCTGGGAATTCACCTTTAGGTATGAGTGACAGATGTCAAGTCCCTAAAATTACTCGCACACGGAGACATTTGTCATGTGAAGCTGTTTGCACACACACTCATTTCCTTCCTTGGTTTTACAGATTGGGCCACAAAAATGAAATGGAGGTTGTGTGTGTGTGTGTGTGTGTGTGTGTGCATGCGCTGGAGCAGAGCACTGCAACGTGAGCACGGGATCTTCGGTTCCAGATGAATGTTCCTGTTTCTGGAATCCCCCTATCAGTCCCTCCAACGCGCACGCGCACACACACACACACACACACACACACACACGCAATCTCTATTCAGTGTTTCCTCTTGCTAATAAAAGCAGATAATCTACATTGAATGCATGTACACAAATACACACGCTTTTTAAGAGGATCTTCCCCTTTGCCCAACAGACCAGCAGTTACTTATTTAGTCACCTAATGCCACCGTTACTGGCAGACAGATGGGCTTTGGAGAACTGCTGTTGCTTAAGCGAACAAGACACTTCTCTCTCTCTCTCACTTTCAAAGTGATTCATTTAGCACTTCTAGAATGACAAGATGGCTCAAATGAGCATTTGCATAAAGTCAAAAAGAGTCCCCTCTCTCCTCCTTTTTTCCAGTGCTGCTAACTGAAACTTGCACTCTTGTACATTCTGCTGATGATTTACCAGAATTGCCTTAACTTCTCTTTTTGTGATGAATTTGCTTTCTCACCTAGCAACATGCTAGGTTGTTAATGTTATTGACAAAAGTTGTGGTGTGTGTGTGTGTGTGTGTGTGTGTGTGTGATGGGGCATTTGCACATGCATGGTTGCATGTGACTGATGGCCCCATCGGCATTAGCTCCCTACCATATCGTACATATTTCACCCTTCCTGAGAGAGGGAAAGAGAGCGAGGGAGACCACCCATTGGGTTGGTACAGAGGTCCAGATTAGGCCCCTGGCAGTCCCTGGGGGTCTGTAGCTTTGTTGTTTTTTTGTTTTTTTTTGACCCCAGTCTGGCTACAGCCTCATTGTACTGCATTAACTGATGGGCCGATGGGTAAAGCTGATGGGTTAATACCAGAAAAGAGTTTTTTTTTCTTGTTCATCCCCTTGAAATCTCATTTCTGCCTTAACATCCAAATACTGGTACAATATTTGGGCATGTTTGATCATCGACACTGCTACAAATTAGTACTCTTAACAAGGAAGAAAGACACCCATTCAATCAAAGTCAATGGACTGTTACTCCAAACTGGCTGAATGTGGACTAACTTAAGGACCCTGAAGATTAATTACTAACTCTTAAATTTGTGAAAAGTCAGAGGTAGTCCAGAGGACTCACGAGTCTTACTAAGAATTAATAAACTTATACATAATATGATTCATAGCAATGGGTTCTAACCCACCTGCTCTTTTATCTTAGGACTTCTTTTAGGTTCTTCTGTAAAAGTTGTTCTCAGTAGCTCTGTGAACATGTCTTAAGAAGGAACCTTTAGTGCCATTTAGGGGTACTCCTAGTACCCTGAGATAAGAGGGACTGTAGGTTAGATCAGGTGTTCTCCAAAGATAACCTCCAATAACCTGACAGTGGTGGTCTTCCCACCTTTACCATACACACAGTGGTAACCATTGTTAGTGTTAGTGAGTAGTTAATTATATGTAGTTCAATTACAGTTAACTACGTTGAGTCATGTAGTCTAGGTAGTTGATTACAAACGACATAATCATAGTATTCTCATGGCACAATGCCACAGCTCATTGGCCACAGTTGTCATGTAATCACCTGCTTTTTGATTAAAATCACCTGTGGATGTCTGTGAATAAATACTACGACTTTCCCTAGAAATGTAGCATTTTGATTCTACCTGTGATGTAATTTAATTGTAGTTGAGCTACTTTTTAGAGAATAGTTTGACAAGCAACATTTTATGAGAGTAGTTGGAGTTGTGGTTTAACTACTTTTCGTCGTGAAGTAACTAGTATTTTGGTAAACATCAGTTTTAAAGTTTCCCTGACACTGACCATTGTAATGCAAGGCTGACTGGATGGTCCCATGAAGACCATTAGCTTCCGCTCTCATGCATATCATGCGCATGTTGTTGCCTGACAAATTGGATTTGGAAAACTCAAGGGGGATTTTTATGTTAGCACTTGTCGGTTTTTCTTGTCTGAAACCAAAATAAACCGATATGTTGCCATAATTTACAAGGGATGACAAGATACGCTTATTAGTGGCAATGTTTTTGTCTCTGAGCTTATCTTAAGTGAGTCATTGAGTTATTTGAGTTGCACAATAGCCAAATGAAATTTTATGACTTTTGTTGTTATTGTTGTATTCAGTGAATAAATGACTTCTAAATTTCCTTTTTATATAGTCAAATGAAGAAATTGTTATTTTTAGATTTTTGAATGCTATCTTTTAAGGCAATCTGTGAAGTTGCTGTCATAGTTTCCTGTAAACCCTTTTATGGGTGACAGTCAGAGGAGTAACATTGTTACCTGATCAAAAGTATTTACCTGATTCTTCCCCTAGTATCCTTGCTTATAGCCCTCCCACTGTGCTTACCAGAATAAGACACCCATATTTCAGACAACATTAAACAAATCAAAACCAGATTTTCTGCCCACACTCAAACAGCAGGCCGGCTCTTACAATACAAAGCTTTCAAGGGCAGTTAGACTCTATTCAGTCTGAATTTCTGTTTTTTTTACTATGTATGCATTTTCAATTTTAGGCCCTTGTTCTGTGTTAAAATACCTGGGTGTGGGTTAGGGGAAAGTGTAAGTACAAGTTATGATAATCTTCCAAGATAGTGGTGATAATGAAGATTAGATCTCTTTAAGTTGGTTAAAGAGACAAACAGTTACCAGACTATAAAAACCTCTTGTGGTCATTAGGTCTAGTATCAGTAGTGCAACGGAATTCAAGAACAATGACTGATGCAACTTAAATTTCTCAGTGATGACCAACAATGAACTGGACAGTTGTCTGTGAATCTGCTCTTTTGCCAGACAATGTGTTTCTACTCAGGACAGACAGAAAGACAGAGAAAGAAAAGCAGGCAGGCAGCAGCAGGGAGAGGGAGGGGGGAAAAACCCTTGCACTGCACGTAGGAGAGCACGTGCAGCGCACTCTGGGAATGTTTAGATATCTCCTCAAACGGCTCGGCATGGGAAAAAAAGGAAAAGTCATCCTCTGTGCTTTGACTGCAGCCGGCTGGAGCAAAGAGGCTGGCCCCAATTTGACATAAGCAAATGCACACACAGCTCTGTACATGCACACATACAGTATATGAACAGGGATATGCTGCGCATACACACATTCAAATGCAGATTGTTATCAGTGTTTGTACCCATACACAGAGGCACGCCCTCACATGCATAGTGCAATGTGCAGGTCTTGTTTGATTTTTCCTGTGTGTGTGTGTGCGCGCGTGCATGTGCATGTGTCTCTGTGCGTGCTTGTTTGTGCACATTCATGCGTCTCTGACAGAGCAGCAGTAGCACCCCCCCTACTCACACTCCTCTGCACTTCACTGTATTAATCAGTCTCTTGGCAATGCTCCAGGTGGGGAAATGGGGGTACTGACCGGTGGTTGCAGTTCATGTGCACACACACAGCACCATCTGGATATTAAAACCATGTCTGTACCAGCAACAGCCAGAGGAAGAGGAGGGGGAAAAAAAGAAAAAATTACAGCATATATCAGGAATTTTCCAGCTAATGATGTGCGGATGTGGTAGCACTGGGGAGAGAGAGCCACTGACTGTGCTGTCTTTGTTTCGCTCGCTGAGGGCCCCATGCTGCATTCCTGTATGCTGTGCATACTTTGGCAACAGTTGTAGTCCCAGTTTTTTTCTGTTTTACTGTATACAGTTTGTGTGCTGCTCTTGCACTTTTCTTTCTGTAGTTCTGTCTCTCCCTGTCTGTGTCTGTCTTAATCTACCTTTCCAACCTCATCTCTTGTAAATCTTCTACTTTCTTCCCTTTCTTGGCCCAGTGCAGCAGCATTATTGGGACTTTAAATTGTCCTTTTTGCAGAACATGAGAAAGAAAGAGGGAAAGTGAGGGAGGAGTGAAATATTGGTGTTTACAGCATGGCTGACTGCTGGAGCTTCGAACAGGGCCTCTCTGGAGACACAACATCACAGCCTCAGCTCTGCTGTAGTCTTAGGATGCATAGTTTTGCTATTTTTTTTAAATTATTATTATTATTATTATTATTATGATATCCCCTATACGTGGCCTGCTTACACACTTTGAAGCCTCTATGTCTTTAACCCCTCAGAGATTCATTTAGGAAGACTTTAATTTGTGGTGGACTGCTTTCCAAAATGTAATCAAATTCTGCCTTAAGACCTTGAGAGGCAGATATTGCTGAATGAGTTAAAAATTCCAATTATGCCCCCAGTGATTCAGTTATCATAGCTTCTTGACCTCCGGTGCTTCCAAAGTGCTCAGTACAGTGTGCAGTGTGTGTAGATGGTATGTGTCTGTGTGTGCAGTGGTGCTCTTTCATCCTGAGAGGGAATGTAAACACGGGACGTTGACCAAGCTCCATCAGCCCCAGTGCCTCTGGTACTGCAGCCTTAAGTCCCAGCATCAGTCATCCTCATGGCATCAGGTCACTGTGAAGGACCACATATAGAGCAAGAGAAAAAAAAAGCCTGTGTCATGTTAGTGGTGGTGGGGTTCGGAGAGGATAGGGTGAGTGTGGTATTAAAAAATTCCATGATTTGAGAATTAATTATGTAGTTTGTGGCCATCATTGCCATCGTTTGCTTTTAAATTATACTAAATAATAATTTAAAATAATACATGAATAATTCATGAAGGTCATCTCTGAGATCTGGGACTGGGCAAGAAACAAAAGCAGTCATAGATTCAGACAGTTACTTTACAGAAGTTACATGAGAAGGGTTAACCTACTTAGTCTGTCTTTGTCTAAAGTTTAGAGAGTCAGCCTACCAGCACCTCGAAGAAATGTTATGTTATAATAAACCAGATCTATCCCTTAAACCTCAAACACACACTGCTGGTAACTTGAATCCATTTATACTCTCGCATACATTCATGAAGCACAGTCATCAAGGCAAAAGCAGGTGCTCAGTCAGTCACGTGCAACCACTCACGCATACCAAACGCCCCCACGCTCACAAGCGTGCACCCCATTGTCATTATCCTCTGCTGTGCATGCACAGTGTTGCTGCTGGAATAGGTCTGTTCCGGATGTTGCAAGTCAGACTGGCTTGGAGGTCCAGACCAGGAGGTCTGGAGGTCCTCTGGGGCAGGAGAAGTCATTTCCTCCCTGAAGCAGAGCAGAGAGGAAAGAGCTGCAGTGAGGGTTGAGGAGGAGGATGGTGGTGGTGGTGGTGGTGAGGGGGGGGAGGATGCTCTCAGCAGAAAGGAATCCCCAGAATGTTGTCCTTTAATCTGGAGTCAGCCTCACACACTCAATGTCTGTCAGTCTAACTCTGTTTTTTTCTCTCTCAGCATTATCTGACCTCCTCTAGCTTTTCTGTTACCATGTGGAATGGAAGAAGGGTGTCAGATAGGCAGCGAGACAGATCGAAAATGCAAAGCAGCTGACCACAAACACCGTATTACACAGTTTAGGGCTGACTCATTTTCTCTTTGACTGTCCTTTATACTGTATGCTTGTGTCTTCATGCAGCCTTTACAGATAAAGGAGCGCACAGGAGGGTAATGAAGGGATATGTGAAGCAGAACAGAGAATGAGAAGGGTGAGAAAGAAGACTAAGAAAGAAGGAATGCGAATGTGGTCGGAGGAAGAGGAAGGGAAAGGGCAGGAGAAAAAAAAAGCTTAGAACAACATTGCAATTGGGAATGTCCTTTTTCTTTTTAAAACAGTCAATGTGTAGTTATAATCATCTCAGAGAAAATGTATTAAGTTTAGGTTTGGAGATATTTAGTGTAACAGAGAGAGCATAAAAAGAGAAAAGAGTGTGATCAAAGTGCATCCATTGATATTACAACTGTTCTGTGTCTGTTTTACTGTGTTTCAGACGTGTGTTTTACAGACTTGTCGGCTTACAGAAACAGAGAGAGAGAAGAATTTTATAGAGTAAGAGTTTGCAGGAGAGGGGGAGGTGAAAGGGAGAAAAGGGTGAGGAGAACGGCTGTGGGGAAAGCAGTGCTGACAGTGGACTCACTTAATGCATAATATTCTCCAACTTTTGGGGGTGCTCATTTTCCAAGCAATTAAAAGCAGAATATGCTTTCTTGGAGAAGGTTTTTTTTTTTTTTGCTGAATGGTTGACGTGTTAGTGAGTGACAGCTGCTGTGTGTTGAAGAAAGGTCAGGGAATACTAGAACTAGAACTAGTCCGCGCTAATGTAAATGTCAACTGATCAAGGTTGGGAATCCCTAAATCTGACGTTGGAAAGGTGTGGCGAGATGGGTGTTTCACACGCTATTAAATCTGAGGGTGGATATTTAGTATAAGCTCTAAATGTCAAATTCCAGTGAAAAGAATGAAAGCAACAGTTAAATGATTGACAGCAACACTTGAAAAATAGTTAATGGAAAAAATTAACTATTTATATACAGCTTGTAAAATGTACTTACAATTGCACCATTTACTCCTGTTTTTGGCTAAAAACTACAATGTCTTATAAATTATAATATAATTATTGTGTATACAGTTGTCTCTTCAGTAGGAAGAACAGTGCTTGCATCAACAGACAGAGTAGGGTAAGTCAGTAGTAGTCAGAAAGTATCGAGAGACAGACGCGTTGTAGGTTTCGGTCTCTTCATTGGATTTGCTGATAATAAAAACAATATAGAATAATGGATATAGATAAGCTGTTATAATGGTATGCTAAAGTGCCAGTAGTCAGCAGCAGTAGTCGCATCTATCTTCCGGTATGAGTGCGAGTGTCTGTGTGTGCGTGTGCATTGGTATTTTATATGCCTAAATCTGCAGTTGTGGCCAGGTTTTCGAATAACTATTGCACTGAAGCGGATATACCCTGAGCTGTAGGTCTGTGGTTCTTCCTAGAAGGCTCTGTGTGCCTGTATGAGCCTCATCTTTTGACAATGCAGAGCTACAGACTTCATGCAGTAGGCTAAAGTCACATGCATTTGAGCCTGCAGCTGCAAGGCTGATTGGGTCACTTATGCATCCATCCAGAATTAAGAACAAGACGTGTGTATTTTTAGGTTTTTGATTTTTGTTTTAGTAAGAAGTGCCATTTTTTGGTTGGTAGGTGGAAAATGGAGATGCGCTCTAACAGGATATTAAGTTGAACACTTGCAAAGAACTCAATGTTATAATTTCTTTGAATAATACTAAAATAATTAGAGTAATTTAGTCTGGAATTGTCCAATGCATCCCCCCAGCCATTAATGACATTTTGTTTCCTGACATTATGAACAACTGTGCAAGTTCCATTCATGCTTTTCTTTGAGGTTTCACCGTGCTAAAACTTTTCAATGACCCTAGCAGTCAGTCTTTCATTCTGTGTATGTCTCTTTTAGTCACGTGGCCCAGCCACCCTTCTCAGTCAACTAGCCTCAACTTCCTCCCTATTTCCACTGAAGCAGGAAGCTGGAGATGAGAAAGTATCACACATCTGCAAAATGCAGCCCCCGGCTCTATTAATAGTGTCATTCAGTTTAGAAGTAAAAAAAAAATGTGACTTTTTATTCCTCTTCCTCTCCGTTGATTGCTTCACTTAAGAACTTCAGCTCAAAGTAATGTTTGGTCAGTTAGCAAGTTTGCTTCATCAATCCAGGACTCCCCCTCGTGCTGCAGTTATAAATAAAACTACTTGTGAGTAGAAAATATTTGGCCGTAACTAAATTAATGTATTTTTGGCAAGCCACCCAATAGTTGATAGATATTTTATTCTGAACCACAAAAGTAAACCTCATGGTGGGAATCAGCCAGTAGGATTTATCCTCCCCTGAGTGCTTCTATAGCATTTTTTACTTGTTGTCCTGAAAACCACAAGTGGTATTCCTATTCCTGATAGGAATTAAAGTATGGAAGGCCCAACATGCGCCTACTGAAATACTTGGAGTAAATGATCACTGCATCTAATGCTGTAATCATCCGACCTCTCCAAGCAAAATAAATCCTGTCCAAAAACCATAAACTTGCTTGACTTGCTGACTCAAAGAAACTTTTCTGGGGACGCTTGAGCACATAAGCAATGACCTGATCCACTCAGTAATAGTCCGTATCAACATCTTCTGAAGATCACAGCTCTCATAATACTCATACAGGCACGTGGACAACATCTAAAAGCCCACGGTATCACTTACCATGTACTCCCACAGAAAGTCCAAGTTAGCTCGTAAAGATATCTAGGTGACACCGCACTCTTTTCACTTACAAACATTTGCCTCAGACTCTTAAGATCCCGATAAGCACTTTGCAGTGCCTGAAGGGGGAACTGTAGCCAAAAGCTGTTGGAAAAATCTGGAGTTTAGGAAAGCACCTGGAACCGTTCCACTCTCTTGCTAGGGGTCACTGAGTTTTGTCTGGAGGCCTTCCCTACTGTAGCTGTTAACAATGCTGCTGCTTTCCTGCAGACTATGGCTGCACACACACTCAGAGCTCCCAATACAGTCACAGGGACAAATTTGGCTGCCGTTATACCTCAGGTGGGTGCAGGGTTCATTATACATATATTTCAGCAGAATGGCGAGGGCTCGGTCTGGTAGGTAATATCAGTTAAAGTCAACCCGTTATCACTTCAAGACATCTGTTCGGTTCAATCCGGGTGAAACATTATTCACGATATCACTGTAAATGGTACCACTGCATGAACGCACATATACAGTATTGTGTGTCCCTGGTGGATTTGCTGTGGAAAGACTGTGTGATGTGGGTACACTAAAACAGGAGCAGTGAGACATGTCCTGCCAGATATGATTTCATGTCTTACGTAAGCCTAAGATGGGGGTAGAGAAGTATTAACCCTGTGTGTTTGAGTGTGTTAGATGGTGACTTTTACAGGTGAAACTACACTTCATAAATTGGAAGTGGTTTGTGACTGTGTGTCTTTGTAAGTACTTTTTTTTTTACCATCTAGTCTTAATGGATTTTGTTATTTGCTCTAGGTGGTGACGCTGTGGTACCGAGCCCCAGAGGTACTGCTCCAGTCCAGTTACGCCACACCAGTGGACCTGTGGAGTGTCGGCTGCATCTTTGCTGAGATGTTTAGGAGAAGGTGAGAACTGGAGAGAACTAAGAAAATAAGTAGTAGGATAACTGTTTTTTTTCAGGCTGATTATGGCAACGGGTGGGAAGAATTGTCACAGTGGAGGGAGTTAAAAAATCTGCCCCAAATATCTCAAATCAGCAGCTCCAGACATATTTGTCCAGATACAAAACGCCACTATTTTGCCACTATTTTTGTTTGATTTATTCGGTTTGATGCATTAATGTAAGCAATTTTCTATTCAAAAGGACCTTGTTAGTTTGTCCTAACCAATAAATGTAAATTACTTTGGAATTGGAAGCTGAAACAGTTACTGTTTTTCATGTTTGGGGCGATTGGGGAGAAAAAGCTGTGATTACTCTAACAACAACCTATGTTGCTTTTTTTTCTGGGTCTGGCACAGAACAGTGGAGTCACCACTTTTAATCATTTATTTCAGATTTAATCAATCTGAAAAGCTCTAGACTGGCTGGTTTCTCAATCAGAGGGAACAAGAGTCAGTGAGCACGACGCCAGACCTGTTTGAATAATAGAAATAAAAACATGAGATATGGGCAGCAATTCAGAAGTCTGGGACCAGGTTACCGGTATTCACATTATTTTATCATCCTTCTCCAAGTGGCTGCTTTCACATTGGAATATAATTAATAATGCATATGTTTTTAGCTCATTATGAACTAAAGCAAGTAACCTACAGTACAAAGTAGAAAATTAGGTACAACAGAAAAACCCGTTACAGAATCAGTTATTTGGGTGTTTTTTAAACTTGTCATCTTTTTTTCCCCAAATGACACCTGTCAGATGTGTTGTGAGCAATCACATTTCAGTTTACTTATCAAACCATTACAGTAATGGCAGGCTGCTCGCTGTGGTTGCAGCATGCAAGTCAAGATTCTGCTTCTTGGTGTAGGTATTTGTCAGTTTGTGGTTTAACGAACTTCACCCACTGGAGAGCTAAGCTAATAACGGACAGTTTTCTCTAAAACGGTTAAACTGCCTGCTTATGGAAGTGAAAAACATTTTTTTTCCTCCTGGGCATGAGGATACATATCCTAGAATTAATCTATTGTTAATATTTATGCGATAATATAATAGATATAGAGCCAACAGAGAACTGGGGTCTTGCCAGCCTGTAGTGGTGTGCTCTGGGGTAGATAAGAGCTTACTGAAGTGAGGCTGAGTCTGCCAGGAGGAGCAGCCCTGCCTGTAATTTATGCTTCCTTCCCCAACCGTCCTCACACCCCAACATGCATGCACACGTGTGCCAAACACAACGGCCCACGCTCATAAGCGACTCAATGGGAAAATATAGGCTCTACAATATTTGCATAGGGTGATACAGAGTGAGGATATTGTGTAGACGTGTGGAATTAAGAGACAAATTAAATGAAAAAAAATCGGACGATGGCTACGGGGTGGAAGGGGTCTATTAATGGTTTGAGTATGATATGATAATAGCAGCGTGTTAGATAGTGCTCTCCACCGCTATCATATATTCATATTTAGCCTAAAGAATGACTTTCAATCTACTAATATATACACTCTCACTCATTGTTTTCTATGTACAACCCGTTTGGTAACCTTGGTTGCTTGGTGTGATAGACAAAACATCAAGACATAACATCTTGTGCAACTTGTGCACATGTCAATCACCAAGTTATGTGTTAAAGCTTCATCAAGCTGTTTTCATATTCTTGGTTTCCTGCTTTTAAAGGACCATGGATAATGTATTATTGCCATACAGTACAGTATGTGACTCAGTTCTGTAAGAGAAACACTTGAGCTGTCATTTTACCATACAGTATGTTTCACATTTTGTAATCTCTGTGTTCTGTGTCTCATGTTACCAAGTATTGATGATGAAGTGATATATTTTATCTCTCAGTACAGTTTCAGTAAATCTTTTGTTTATTGTCGCCCACTGTTTCACTCAACTTTTGTTTTTTCTGTTCGTTTTTTTCTTCTTTTTTTCTTCTTTTTTTATTTTTGCATGAGAGTATAATATATATATCAAAATAACCACTATTTTATCTAATTAATGAGTCAAGAAAATAATCAGAAGATTAATTGATAATAAAAATCCTACTTTGGTTGTAAATGTGTGATCTTAAATCCACCAAGTTAAGATCTGAACGAACAGTTTCCTTCCTGGGTTCCAAATTAGGGCAGTATATTGTATAGTGTAAATAACACCTTAGTCAAGCCCTTGCTTCATTGAGTTGTAATCTACTTTCTGCCATACTTTTGGAAGGATCAAGGCGAAAATGTTTAATGCTATTCAGACAGGCCATGTAATACACAGCTCAAGTATATTACATGGCTTTTATGCTGTACAAAAAAAAATTGTTGTAAAATCTTTCCGAAACGTGGGTGTCGTGTTTAATGACCAACCAACCTTTACGATTCTCGATTGCTCGGTTGTGTCGATTTGTTGATCCCGAACATAGCAGCCCATCTGGTCTTCAACCTTCCCAAAACAGCACATCTGCCTGTTTATATCCCTCCATTGCCGCCCATATCTGAGTAACTAAAGACCCGATGCTTGCTTACAAAACAGCAACTAAAATGGCTCCCACTCGCCCTGAACTCCCTCATTCAGGTATACACTGTTTCCTGCTCACTACACTCCGCCAATGAAAGGTGCCTGGTACTACCACCACCACAACAGGGCCCTAAGCTGCTAGCCAGACTCTTCTCTTCTGCAGTGGTGGAACGAGTTACCAAACTCCATTCTATCCGCAGAGTCCCTCTCAATCTATAAGTAAAAAGCTACACACAGCTCTTTCGCAAACACCTTTGCCCCTGATGGACTAAAAGGGAAAAAAGAGAATCTGCTTCTTTGTACTCTTTGCTGGAGTCCACACCCTATCGGACTTGAACCTACATTTATTGCACTTAGTCGCGTTATATCTTGACTAGATCTTCTCAGATGTATGTCGCTAAATGAAATTGTAACATTCTAACGCTGTACGCAATTAAACATGTAAGTAAACATCTTACAATGACCAAGAATCGATATGAGGCAACAACAACATTTATGTATTTTGCACATTAAGAGGTTTGTCTCTATTCCATATAGTGTTCCTTTGAGCACACACAATCTCACGTTGATAATACTGTCTGACACACAGTGAGCTGTGTGTGTGTGTTGTGTCTAGGTTAGGGTACTCTTCTCTCACCCTGACACAATAAGCTTTAAAAAGCTTTGGGGTGTGTGTGTGTGTGTGTGTGTGTATTTGTGCATTTTCACAATCTGGCACCTGTCCAACTATGCCTTAAGGTGGAGGGTTAGGCAGAGCACTTTGATGAAAATGAACAGAACACTCTCTCTATCTCTCTCTCTCTCTGTCTCTCTCCCCCTGAAGGTGATTAAGTTGGCCTTTTTTTAAAAAGCCACCTGTTAGAGATTAAAGGGCACCTGGGAGAAGCAGTGAAAGGGAGCGACTGACGGGGACAAAAGAGGATGAGAACACTTTTTGGCTTGCTGGTTACTTGAATTGACAGCTCAGGTATAATGAAGCAGACATCCCCACCGGAGCTTCAATTGATTATTAGTTGGTACCTAAAACAAATGCACTCTTATGTTTTGTACATATATAAATAATTTTAGAAATATCTTCTACACATTTAGTCACTGTGTAAAAGTAACAAAACAATTGATCAATTGATTGATTCATATATCAATAAATATTCCAAATGTTTGCCGCTTCCAGCTAATCAAGGTGGAGAATGTGCTGCTTTTCTCAGTTACAACTATAAATTGCACAACTCTGGATTTTTTTCTCTGTTGGTCAGTCCAAAATTTGTTTCTATTTGTGTGTGTGTTGTTTTCTCCTGACATTTTAAGATATGTGAGCCCCAACCTTTTCTTATGACTCATAAATCTTAAATGCACCCCTACCGCACCCTCCCCGAGCACCTTCCTCTCCGCTTTCCACCTTCATCGTCAAACATGGTATTGTAAAAAAAACCCTCCTGTAATGACTATGTACTGTAGCAAGTGCAGTTGAGAACTTGTGGTTCAAAGGAATTTGAGCAAATATCATACAAGTCTGCATCTGCATGGCTGGGAAAGTTTCAGGCTGAGTCATGGATCAAGTGAATGAGAGAGCGCCTGCTTGTGGACATTCCTCCAATAGAAAAAGGTTGAACGTGTTGTTTTAATGGTGCGGGAGAGGCCCACATCCGTGTTGACTTTCTCACAGTTTGGAAGTCAATTGATAAATCACCCAATGACACAACCCTGCATACATGTGTGCATGTGCTTTTTACAAACGCATAAGCACACTCACTTTTCTAGTCGGTCAACCACCCAGGGCGCTCTACAGTGCATGCCCACATTCACCTATTCACACACACATTCATACACTGATGGCAGAGACTGCTATGCAAGCTGCCTCCTCACCATGAGCTAATGCTAATGCTACTAAATGCTCAGTTCCCATTCACACACACACACAACAACTTGGGGTTCAGTATCGTCCCTAAGTACAATTCAACATACGGGCTGGAGGAGCCGGGGGTTGAACCCCAACAACATCCAAACTCAACGCACACTGTCCACACCGATGCAGGCTGAAATATAAAGAGGCCACACTTAAACACACACTCTTTCTGTCTCCATTTCCCACCCAGACACATTGACACTCTCACATGCAACCATGCGTGTACACACACACACACACACACACACATACATACATTCCAAAGGTTGTCTCATGGAATGTGGGACAGAGCAGGGTTGCCACTAAAGGAAGTGTGACTCAGCTGTGTCCTAACCCAGTCAGTCCTTTAACTGCTACCCGTGCATGTGTATGTGTGCATATGTATGTGCACATGAAACTCACACAATGGGGGGAAAAATACTTATGCACTAGTGTGTGCATTTGGACATCTATTTTGTGTGTACTTGTTTGAGTGTCTGCAAATATGAATTTGTAGTGAAGTGTTGACTGACTGTGTGTGCATCCAGTTATTCCCTTCCAACAAACCACTCAAGGTTTAAAAATGGACCTCTTATTTATCAGCACTACTTGTTTTGGCACAATGACTCCGCTGTAGGTGATTTTTTTTTCTTCTTCTTCTTTTGCAATAGTCAGAACTGGGTTGGTCTGATCTCAAATAGCTTTAAAATCTCAGCACAGTACTTTATCCCTAAAGACCTGCATGTGGTCCTCCTCCATAGTCCGATAGGTGCCAGAGTAAGAAAACACTGAGACATCCATTGGTTAAGGGTGCCAGTTGTAAACAACTGAAACAAACTGTGTATCTCATTTCCACTTCCAAACTGAATCATGTGACAGAGCATTTGCTGTCACTGTAAAAATTTGCAAAATATCCCTGTGTGACTAATTTCCTAATGTCTGAGTCTGTAGGAAAGTGTGGGTGTTAAACTATGCAAAGCTTCCTGCAAGTAGGAAAAGACAGGGAGCACATGGTAGCTGGCCAGTCTCTGTTGACTTCAGTCAAGTCAAGTGGGGTGCACTTGAACTGTATTGAGACCTAGATACAGAAAGCATACAAGCACACCTACAGCATGTTACAATATCCTGCATTACATTGACATCTGCTGGTGACTTGTCAGCTTAAACAAACAATATGACAAAAAAGGTCACAAGAGATTCACAGCATAATAAATGGTAGTAACACATTTGACAAAAATGTTTTGTTTAGTCCAGAAGGCTTGGCACCTATAGTGCCTTTAATAACAACACCTATTTATTTCTTTTGACAAAGGTCTAGTTCCCATACTTACTTTCTCTGTTGGAATAAGACAACTTTTCTTTCACACGCCTCTCCCACCCACTTTTCCTACACACATTTGCACAGAGAGAGCAAAGGAAGACACACTCACACACACACACTCACACAGGGGATAAACAGGCTTTTTCTGTCCCGTGCGGCAGCCGGCAGGCTTGTGCTGATGATGACTACTGGAATTTGTGCGGGTGCCAGGGCAGGCATGGCCGCCCACGGCCATCCAAAGACAGCCCAAAGCCACAGGAACCACCAGTAGCCCTGCTGCCGCTCTGCTCCCTCCTTTTCACCCCTCTTCCCTCCCTCCCTCACTCCCCTCTTCAGTGGTACTACCAGCACTGCTTCACAATCCTGTCTACATGAGAT
The DNA here is from genome assembly GCA_036937835.1 of Pampus argenteus. Taxonomy (NCBI): domain Eukaryota; kingdom Metazoa; phylum Chordata; class Actinopteri; order Scombriformes; family Stromateidae; genus Pampus; species Pampus argenteus. Next base: position 10,069,839 of record CM072879.1, read on the forward strand.
GGAGTTGCGAGTGTGTGGTTACCTCAAACGTTCACCTATATCTTACGGCTGTTTACAGTGCTCATATCCTAAGTAGGTCAATACCAACAGAACTAATGTTTTTCACTTTCAACCAAAATACATTGCAACCACATCCTAAATTTATGTATGGTTTTTAGCCTGTGTAATGTGACAGTTATGGCATTGCCTCATGTAAATATTCAAGCAGCAGCAAGTCACACTGAACTGTTATTCTTTTCTCCAGACCTTTGTTTCGAGGAAACTCAGATGTTGATCAGCTGGGAAAAATTTTTGAGTGAGTATCATAGACTTTATTTAGCTTCTGACATCTTATGTATAATATTTTCCTGAAAATTAAAGTGCAGCCTGTCTGGGTAAGTTATACTGTCCTGTCAGGGTGAATAACATTGGCATGTACAAAACGGGATCATTTTTATGTTCAGATTTGAACCCTGATGATGAAGCAGCACTAGTAGATGACTGGTAACGATGGTGAAGACACTGATGACGGTTATCATTCCACAGTGTTGTCGGGGTACCTTCAGCGGAGGATTGGCCCCAGGAAGTGGCCCTATCACAGAGTGCCTTCACCCCGCGGCCCCCTAAGCCAATTGAAGACTTGGTTCCAGACATGGACGAGCAAGGACGGGCCCTCTTATTGGTGGGTAGTATGAGCATTTGATCATTTTTTGTGTGTGTGTGTTTTCAGTTTAAATCACACTTTAACCGACCATTCTCTTGTCTCCATACAGCAATTCCTTGCCTTCAACCCCTCCAGGAGGATATCTGCCTTCACTGCGCTGAGCCACCCCTATTTTCAAAGTGTGGACAGCCACAGTAGAAGTGTGTATGCAGCCCAGCCTATCCCCAGCAACAAGCCCACTATGGAGGAGAGGACTGCCTGATGGTCTTACTTCACCCTTAATAATTCCATACACTGTCTATAAAAAGTATTCAGCCACTCACTCTGTGTTTTTCCATGTTTAATTGTTACAACATTAAACAAGTGCATTAAGCTTTTTTTGACATCAGATAACACTTACATGTCACAGTGAAAACACATCTGTATATATTGATCACATCCATTGATTTGGTTACGTGAGACCATAGAACTTTCTTAAAGAGTCTCTCACATTCCTTCGGGCAAATGCAAGTCGAAAATCTCATGTGAGATAGTTTTAACAGTAGCTTTCTCTTTGCCAATCTATCAGAAAGATGCAAATAGGAACACACACAAGCAACTGTTGCTGTAGGCTCAGTATCTCCTATCTCACTTAGTTTTCGTTTTAGTCTTTTGTTCGCTTTAGTATGCACAGGTCAAGGTCCCCCCGACGCTTTTGGCACAGATATTCAGTTTTTGGATGACCTGCTATTGTCAGACTTACAGCTGTGCAATCTTTTTTTTTTAATTGCATACAAGTGAGCACACTTCAGTTGGCTCCATCAGTGACAATTATGGTGTGTCATAGCAAAGGAGGTGAATAATTAGTTTTATATTTGGGCTTCATATCAATTAATTTGTAGAGAATTGTTTTCACTTAGACATTGCAGTGTTACTGATCATTCAAAAAAAAAAAAAAAGCTTAATCTGCTGTGATTCAATGTTGTACATGAAAACAAAACATGAAAAAAAGAACAAGGCGGGACTACTTTTTATAGCCAATGTTCAAAGCCCTAGAAAAGTACTCAGAAAGAGAGGGTAAAAGTTGTGCCAGGAAAAAGGACCCCGACACGCACCGACCCAACCCTCCCTTAAATATGCACAAAAGCTATCCTCTCCTCTTTCCATGAACTGATGGATTGTAATTGCTGCTTTTAGGTTGTGACATGTTGATTGACTATGTTAACAATGCAAAGAGACTTCCATCTCAGATTGACTGGTGGACGGACTGTTGTGGCCATGAAGCAGAGGCCACTTTATGACCAGTGTTCAGCCCTATGACAGCCTCCTTGACTGGGGGACCGGACCGTACAGGAGCCTGCATGGATCTCACCTGCCTTTTTTTTTTTTTTGCTTATTGTGGGTGTGTGCAGTGTGACACATACACAGTACAAGCATGATCACAGATATGTCACTGCCACTGACATAAGCACGCTCATGTACATACCTACCTATTGAAATATTGTTAGGCATCACCAGCCAGCCACTCACTGCCTGTCTGGCTTATCATTCCAGTTTTACACGTATATTACTGCCACCTTGAGGATATTGTGAGTAACTGCAGATCCAGTAGCAGGATTCTAATGGCTTCTGCAACTCTAAATACTTTGGGTCAAGAACTCTTCAAGGAACTTATACCAGTGCTGGGACAACAATGAAAAAGCCTTATAGAAATGTTCCTGCCACTCACTTGGTGTTTACCTTTGGTCTGCCATCATTATTTTATCATTATGAAATACAATTATTATTTACTATCTGAATGATACAGTAATGCACAGGCTTGCAATAGGTGGATAAAATCCCACCAGCACTATTCAACATGAATACATTTGGCACAGAATTGTGTCGCTAATATTCTGTATTTAATTTTAATTTTATTGACTTATATGCTTATTTTTTATCAGGTTGTTACTTGATCTTTAAGATGCTGGGGTATACAATATTCTATATACACCAATCACACCAACTCTTCAGATGATTATAGAATCTGCTTAAGGAAAGTATAAAGGATAGACATTGGCATTGTACAGTATATAGTGCAAGTACAAGCTGTAATGATAGAAGAATTCTGTGCATCGTCAGCCCATAGATGCATTGTAAAAATGGCTAGACGTAGAGTAGTGAGGGTCAGTGGAATGTCGTACGGCAACAGTCTATTGTTTATTGAAAATGTCGGGTATGTTCTGTGGGTGCTTGTTGAATTTCATTTTCTTCGGATTGAGAGTGGCTACGAAATTTACAGTGGTTTTCATAATGAAATGCACAAATATTTTGAGTTCAGTTTTTTGCTTCTTGCTGCAGTCATGTCCCGTTATGTTCAAGTTGTTTTGTTTTTTTATCAGCAAGGAAAAAAAAGAAAGGTTATGCAGAGTTGTATTTTTGTATGTAGTAGTTCTTGCAGAACAGTAACATACTTAACACTGGTTTACTTTTTCTTAACAGGTAGTGCTGCTAGCACACAAACACACACAAATACTCTTTGACTTTCTCAGGTTCTTGGTATGGACGTCCGAACCTTTCGGGCACAGTTTGCACATCTCTGGGCTACTAACTGACCACATCACAACTCTGTCAGGTTTTCTTTCAAGCTGTTCCATGATCACATCATTGATCGTAGTCTACTGTCATTCCTATTTATCAAATATATGTTACTGTAGTCATTACTGTCTGATGATAACTGCCTGTAACTGTTTTGCCATGTAGGCAAATTTTAATTCCTAGATGGCGGACACAATATAGATCCATGTATAAATGTCAGCTTGACTAAGCACTGTGTGAATTTTCTATTTGATAATGACTCATATCTGGTGTCAGTGGTGCATACAATGCAATGGAAGCTCAGAATACTTTAGGTATAGAGGTTTACAATTATAATAATGACTGCTTTAGTCTCATTAAACTTGATGCAATCACTGTATGCTTTTCTTTTGAGTTAACCAGTTCGTACAATACATTTCATTTCATTCTCATAAAAAAGTCCACTGTTGAGCTTTTAGAAGTTTCACTGTTTTGAAGCCAACTTAGCATATTACACACATGTTCCTGTGTCACATTTGTTTTTAGCATTTATAATGGAGACTAGGAACAACACAATCATGGCATTATACTTATGTATGAATGCAGGCATTGGTGACTTATTACTGTGTTGCACCAGTTGAATAAAAAGCAGCTTTTTATGAAAGGTGGTTTTGGACTCATTTATACCTGTGACTGACAAATTTAATACATTGTTTGGCAATTATTGATTTAATTTGTAATTAAACTTAGAAATACATTTTCTTCCACTTCACACCAGCACAAAGGATCAGTTGAATGCATTTTTAAATGCACATTTAATTGTCATTGAATATGTGTTATCAGCAAATAAATGATGACGATGATCTCTGACAACAAACAGTCACATACTCAGATTCTGTTCAGCTCTGATGAAACTTAGAGGAAGCAAACGGGGTGCCAGTGAAGATATCACAAAACAAAGTGAAAAAGTAATTGTGTTGCATGGCATTGAGTTCAGTGGTGTTCATGGTCTGCCTGAATGAAAGCTTTGAAAAAATATTTATAACAGCAAGATGGGAGAAGTGTCACAACAGTGTCGCGAATGTAATCTAACACTGACCCATAGGAGGCAGCGATGTGCAGCAATGCATCTGCCGGAAATACAAAAGAAGAAGAAGAAGGAGGAGGAGAAGAAGCCGAAGAAGAAGAGCAAGAAAAAAAAATCTGTTTGGTGCGGCTATGTTAGCAATGTAACACTAATGATTGTTCTTTCTGTTGGACGTATTTCTATTGCTAATTCAACATGGGCAAGAGAGATAATCGAGTGGTGAGTCATTTTATATATGCTTTGTATAAAACTGAGAAAATAGTTATATAGTTGTGTTCAACATAAACAGCCTGATAGAGCAGCAACTAGCGTTAGCATAGATACGGTAGCTGATACTAGGCCTTGATAGTAGTTGTTATCAGTTAAGTCACTCGTTCACCAATCTCCTTTTGGAAATGCAGCAAAAAACATTTTTCAACCAGTGTTATATTGTTAAGGCTATACTATACAGAGTCGTGTTATAGCTAACGTTAAAAGCTTGAGGCGAGCACCAGCAGCAAATGCTAACTTGAGCTCGTAATATTTAACAGTTAGCAGCGTTTTGACGTAGTGATGCTGTTTGCTTGCAGTTTATATGTAGTCTGAATGCCGTTACGTTGTTTAGCTTAACGTTAACCAAGTGCTATTGATAAACATCGGCGCTTTGGTAATGCATAGTGAACGTTGTCGTTTGTTCTTGTATATGTAGGCTAACGTTATTTATATGGCCAACAGACTCCTGTTTTTACTCATGTTATTAAGTACATGTTGAAACTGTTTTGTTAATTACATATGTATGATTTTGGGTGTGTAGTATCTTTCTATTATCTTTCATTGTATTTTTCTTATTTGTTTTTAACACCTCTCAGTTCTTAAAAAAGCTGGCAAATGTGTGTCAATAACCTCCATTACAAGTGTGTAAAATGTTTGTTGTCTACCTCACTGGCACTTATGCTTGTCCTGGAATTACTAAATGAAAAACAAGTGTGTAAAATGTCTGTTCTGTATGATATTTCAGGCTTACATTAACCCCATCGCTGCTGCACGAGCCAGGGGGCCGGCACAAAACGCCGGGCCAAGCATACAGGATTATTTAAGCAGACCTCGACCAACATGGTGGGTACAAGACAGACCTTCCCAGAGACCCATGCTGACATGAATATTTGTTCCTTGGCAATAAAACATAAATATCCAACACTTTCACACAGTTGTAGGCCTGTTACTTCCAACTTCCCAGTCTTTCTATATCGCAGCTTCATGTAGCATTTAAAGATGATATTTGTTGGATCATTTACTTTTTCTTTTTCTCCCTACAGACAGCCAGAAGCAGCACCAACATACATTGTTTGTGTCAAGGATGAATTGACTTAGAAGAGCATTTTGTTTTGTTTTGTTTACCCCTTTACCCCCATTTGCATTTTGAAAGGATACCTTAAATCAACAAATCCAAATCTAACCTTGTTATATCTCACATCTGAAATGCCTCTGCTAATTCTTCATTCTTAAATGAAGTGTACTCCAATCTTAGCCACAAGGGGGCACAATTAAATTATCTGCCACAATTCCCTGCCAGTATGAGAGTATATTTAGTTTCTTTTGTATTATGCAAAGATACAGGTGTTGTCAGTGTCCCCTTTTTTGGTACAGCAGTATTATTTAAATGGCTTAATTGAAGTAGTAGCTAATATGTATGGGTACGGGTAAGAATTAATTGAAAGTAGGCACTGCTAAACCTAATCTCCAGACTCTGTCAAATAGTTTAGTTTAAAAGAAGCAGCAGGCAGTGTAAGATGAAGAGCTGTAAATGACGGGTACTTGCTTCAGTTTGGCTGGACCTGATCCTCCAAAGTATCTGTTGAAAATGTGATGGCTTTATATCATATCACTTGTCTTCTTGCCTTCATCAGGGAAGAGTTAAAGGAGCAGCTGGACAAGAAGAAGAAAGGGTCTCGAGCCCTGGCTGACTTTGAGGACAAAATGAACGAGGCGCGTTTGTAATATTTAGACTAAACTATGTATTTAGTTGAAGTCGTTGCTACACATGAACAATATGCAGTACAATAGATGGGCTCAAATGCTTAAATTGTACAAATATTTACTGTTTTTCAGAAATGGAGGAAAGAACTGGCTAAAAACCGAGAAAAGTTATTGGGTGGAAGTGACAAGGACAAAGAGAGAGACAAAAAGGCAACAGACAAAGAGAAGGAAAAGGAGGAGAAGAAGGAAAAAAAAGAGGTATGGTATTCATCGCTTATCAGACTTTAACTTTTAGACAGTTTTAAAAATGCATCATTTCTCACTTTGTCTTTTTATTTGTTTTTTAGAAAAAAAAGAAAGAGAAAAAGAAATCCAACAGGGTGAGGAGAGACCTCCAGTTTTTTGATGGCCAACTGTACTTCTTTACACACACACACACACACACACACACACACACACTGCTTGTTCTCTGAGTGGGTCTCTTCTTGAATCCTTTTTAATGTAGTGTTCCGTTTTTCAAACATGCAAATAACCTCAAGTCTAATAAACCCTGCTTTCACTGTGTTTTTGTCAAGCATTCTTCATCTTCTTCCCCCTCCTCATCGAGTTCTGATTCCTCCAGCAGCTCCTCCTCAGAGTCTGAAGACGAGGTAAGTCATTACAGACTTAAATAGTAACATTTATTTCCAAATTACTAAACATAAAAATATTTTGTGACCCTACATGCCTCATCCCAACCCTCACAAACTAAATTAAAGTGATATCTTGATCACAGTCTGAATCTTTCTAATTGTATGTTGTACAGCTATTGTTTTTTTTACACAATACAGCTCTGCCGTCTGCAGATGGATAATTCAATTTAAATAAGGCCAGTTTGACAGTTGATCAAACCATAAGAAACCATAAACAGCAGCCTTCCTTTAATAGATTTGCATAGAGTATTAAAGTATATTTAGTTAGCAGCTTAACTGGACGTTAATCCTGAAAATCACCTCGATAACTCCTTTAGTTGTTTTACACATGCATCATTACACTATTTGATTGCATTTCTATATGTGTGTATGCAGGATGAGAAGAAGAGTGTTAAGAAAAAGCGGAAAAGAAAGAAGTCATCAGCCAGGAGAGCATCAGTGAGCTCAGAAGCAGAATCCGATGCCGAAATCAAGGTTTGTACTTTACTATAAACCGGCTCTAAAAATATGTTGCTAAACAATATTGCCATAGAATTGCTTTCATATAATAAAACGCAAATGTCTTGTTTTATTTTCCAAGAAGAAGAAGAAAAGAATCAAGGAAGAAGGAGATAAAGATAAGGTGATTTACTCTTATTCAGTAAATAAACAGCAGAAACCTTTTCATGGTATGTTTATCAGTATTATTACAAATATGAGATGTTGTTAAATATGAAGTTGCTGCACACTATTTACTGTGCTCTGTTTATGCAGGTCAAGTTGAGTTGTGAGTCCAGGTGTAAGGCATTCATAAATGTGCTGTAAATCTTGTGTCTCTCAGGAGGAAAAGAGCCGTAGACGAAAAAGGAAGGCCGAGCGGATTTATAAAGACTCATCTTCAGAGTCGTCTGCTGACTCTGAGGGGGAAGAGGTAGTAAGCATTATTATATTGTTTCAGATGGGGAAAGAATTGCTACTAAGACACTTTTATGTTGAGACTGGACAAGAAAACTCTGAAAGCTTTTTAATTTAACCCATAAGATTTAATTTATTACATGTTTGTCAATTGTCCCCCTTTATGTGTGTTCCTCTGTTCTTTAAGATTTAGAGGGCAAGTATCACTGTGCTGCTGATATCAAAATGGTGATCAGGCATGTTGATTTTGTTGAAAGAAAGCTGTTTGTTAGTGAATCCGTGAGTTCTCCCATGTACTGCAGTATGTCCTTATGTAAATTTGGTGTGTTAACCAGTTTCGAGAAGAAAACAATTTATTCCAGAAATTGGAAAATTTGCTTTGGTGTAGAAAAATCTGCTGTAAACACACAAGCTGTTGCAGGAAACTCCATTATTGTAAAACATTGTTGTTACGTGAAATGGGTTTTTAGAGTGGGTGAGACCTTCCTCTTTTTGTGGTTTCATTTCATTTTATTTCTCTCCCATAGGCTGATTCCAAGAAGAGGAAGAGAAGTAGTGAGGAAAAAGAGAAAATCACAGTGAGCATTTTACCTAAATAAATAAAATTTCACTTACTGCTAAACCTTCTCCAACAAACTGTGTACTGTTAATCCAACTGTGGAATTACTACTTTGTTTAAGGGGAGAAAGCATGTTATATGGAAAAGCTTGCAATGCTTAACGTGAACATTTTTATGTCCACAGGATAAAAAGAAGAAGAGGAAAAAGAAGCACAAGAAACACGGCAGAAAAAAGAAAAAGAAGGCAGCATCTCAGTCAGACTCAGAACTCGACTAACAATCGTGGCTTTACAGTTCTCTCATGCTCTTCACAGTTCACATGTAGTTTTTTTTTTTTTTTTTTGCCTCTTGTCTTTTGACTACCAAAAACTTCTTCCATCCAGCTTTGGTCATCACACTTGAACAGGGAGACCTACAGACTTGTAATGCTGGGGGGTTCTGTGATTGACTTAAAACGAGAGAAGCATCTATTCCTCGTAAGTGGCAACTACCGGTACATATCTTTTTTCTTTTTTTTTTTATCACCATACTTTTTATAGATACAGTGATCCCTCGCCACTTCGCGGTTCACTTATCGCGGATTCGCTATTTCGCGGATTTTCATAATGCATTTTTTTTTTTTTTTGGTGCATTCTGATTCGCTAAAAACTCACTCCCGCTTCTTGTATCAAAACATAACATAACGTAATCGATGGTGGCATGTCGGTGTACAAGGATCTTTTTGCAAAGAAGAAAAAAGAGCGACAACAGCTGCCTATCACTATGTTCTTCTCCCGAACAAACACACCTGCACCGCGGGCTTCAGAAGAAGAGAACACTGCAGAGCGCAGTCAGGATGCAGCGGCCCAGTCTGAAGAGCAGTGAAACGGCCTACACATGAGTCATTGTATTTGTATACATGTAATAGTTGCTAATTGTAAAAAAAAAAAAAAGTTTTCTATTTCGCGGATTTCACTTATCGCGGGTCATTTTCGGAACGTAACCCCCGCGATAAACGAGGGATTACTGTAATTGGGGTTTTTTTTTTGAGTTGCACTCAACAACAGGACTGAAGTAAATTCCACAACTTTTTTTTTTTTTTTCTCCTCATCTCAGCGATTTTAGTGTGACCGGTGCTCACGGTCACCTTCAGTATGCTGGAGTTCCTCTCTGCTTCATACTTGATATGTTGCATTTCTAGTTGCTAGATGAGGTTGTTATGATAGTGCCTGTGTGATGCATGTAGACCTGATGTCTCGCCAGCCTCATATTGAAGTTGGACTTGTGAAAAGAAATATGAGTCAACATTTATACAAGGGATGAGTTGTTACACAGCAGTGTAAAAGTATAAACAATGGGAATTCATTAATAAAGTATTGTTTTGGCGTTTATTGCGAGTACTTTGGTGGAGACTTTTACTTTGTGCAGTTTTTTTTACCTTTAGTGTGTGTGTGTGCGCGTGTGTGTGTGCATGCGTACCTCAAACAAAGCAGATATTCATGTGTTTTATTCACATGCTTATTTACACACTGTAAAATACACAAAACTCATATGCCCTTTCAGCTATTCCAATATGGTTCAACTGCTGTATATCATACTGAGAAGTTTATAGGGCCAAACAACAACATGAGATCATTTTCTAGCCTGTTTAGCAGGTGAGGGTTACATCTCCAGTTCAACTTCATAACTTACCAACTTACAAGAATATCCTGTTAGCTGTTATGACTTAAATGTTTTTGACTTACCATACAATGAATACCACACCTTCCTCTTAAAAACCCAAGTCTTTCACAACCTGACAGTCACAGGACTTGGATATGATATAAGGTTAAGCATTCAGTTGATGTAGTGGGAGGGCCTAGCCCGCCATACAAAAAGTGGTGCACTCTGATTCAGTACACAGGCGTATGACAGCAAGCTTGTTTGCTCCTCTGGCAAGAATCACTTTACAGACAGAAGGTAAACAAAACTCTTTAAATCCTTATCAAATCCTTGATATAACAGCCGCTAGTGTGCTGTTTTATAGTCAGCTTGTTTTTATGACTGTACAGTGAGGTTATTTGACAAAAAAAGGTCATTAATATGTGCTAAACTGAAACTGAAAGTTACCAGTGACACCACAAGGAAATGACAGTGAACGTTTCACATTTCAGAAACAACATGAGAAACTAAAAAGAATGTGCTATTCTCCCCATAATGTAACATTTATTACATATTATTTACACATTTATCTGAATTAAATGAACCATGTTGATTATCTCTTGTCCAGATGTTGAGGATCAATGTATGGCTGTTGGTGGGAATGTGTGTGTGGGGGTTTACGTCTTGCAACATCACATGTCCTGATGGGAACGTGTGCTCTGATCACTCCACCTGCTGTTTGACTACAAGTGGATATAGCTGTTGTCCATATCCCAAAGTAAGTCAGATGTGTTAATATATTGCATACCTTGAATTAAGGAAATTGTGTAGACTTGACATTTTGGTCCAGAAAACTTTCATCCATATTCTCTGCATGTCATACTTGTCGGTCTCCAGGCCGTCTGCTGCCCTGACTTGGCCCACTGCTGCCCGTCAGGGTTTTCGTGTAACCAGGCTTCCCAGATGTGTGAGAGAGTAAACCAGCCATGGATGAACATACGCATGGTGAAGAAGGAAGCTGCAGTGAAACCAAGCACTCCTGTTACACCTGTCTCTCCGCTTCAGGATCTTGAAAACAACCTAGACACAAAAAAGAGTTCAATTGTCCACTGTGACAACTATTACGCCTGTCCTGATGGCACAACGTGCTGCAGACACCCAACCGGTGTCTGGTTCTGTTGCCCCTACTCCCCTGTGAGTTGACCCAATAAGTGCTCTTGGTTCAATAAGACACATTACAGTAATGTAATGTTCTTTATTCTTCTTTTCTATTATCCTATTAGCACTTCAATTCAGTGTTATCTTGGTGTGTGTTAATGCTATTTTCAATTGTTTGTTGTGTAAAATGTGTGCCTTGCAGGGCAGATGTTGTCTGGATGGCTACCACTGTTGTCCATATGGCTTCGACTGTGACCTTACTTACAGTCACTGTGTGAGGAAAGGCCTGAGATATCCTTTCACCCCTAAACAAGCTCTATCTTCAGTCCCTGCCTCTCTCATATCAACTTCAGAGGACAAAGACAGCCTGCAGGAGGTAGGACATATCTCACCATATGTATCTTACTAACTTCATCTGCTTTAATGATCTATTCAGATAAAAAGGTCCTGAAAACATTTTCTCAATCATCTTCTTATTATGTATTGGGAGCCTAAAGGATAATAGTCAGTTTGTTTTTAACCTTTTTCCAGACACCTATGATGGCTCTAACAGAGGCTAATGGCAACACCCCTGAGGCTGGAGTCATTCGCTGTGATTCTCGCTTCTACTGCTCAAAAGGGACAACTTGTTGCAAGGGATCGACAGGCCGGTGGAGCTGCTGTCCCTACCAACTGGTATGGATTTTATATTAGACGATGGCAATGTGTGTAAAGCATTATAACATCGCATGCATTATAAACGTCACAAACTGACATAGGTTTGAATCTCATTGCACTGACCATAAACAAAATTTCCATGCTTATAAATTGACTTTACTGCGGTGATTTTGGAGGTAGTAAGTTGTTGTATGTTGTAACACCAGGATTGGTATCGATTTCAGGGCCAGTGTTGTGCAGATGGTCGGCACTGCTGTGAATATGGATATAGCTGTGACCCCTCCTCCTCATCATGCAAAGCATAGTATTGTCAAATCCACTCAGGAACACGAGAACATGCCACAACAGACTGAGGTTATGTTGTAAATGTTTCTGACAGCTTTTTCAGCATTTTGGTCCAGATCAGACTTTTGATTTTTTTCACAGACTGTAAGACAGTAATGGGTAAATAACATGTTTATAATATCATACGATTGTTTCTCTAATTCATTATGTATTTCCTTTTGGTTATGGCATCATTCATTTTCAGTCCTAATCTAGCATGATTTCCTGCAAATTTATAACCACTGCTGCAAGTAGGTGAGAAAGTTTAAGAGCCAAATCATAGTAAACTTTTTTCTAACTTGAAATCATTTCATGATCTTTCTTATAATGAAACAGACTTTTTAAAATAAAAAAATAAATAAAAAAAGTAAATATGAATGTACTAGCTAAAATGGTAAAAGGGTGAACCAAATGGAAGAACTACAAGTGTTTGTTTCCGAGCGGCTCCAAGCTGCTGCTTCTGAAGTATTTGGTGCTATTGAGAGAACAGTAGCGTATTACCAGAAGCAGGTCTGCGACCGCCATAGCTCTCTTCTGGACATTATCCTCAAAACCAAGTTACCACAGACAGAAGGTTGGTCCGTGTGAACGACGTCTGCCAGTCAACACCAACGTTAACCGAGTCAGTGTTGCTAACAGAAAAGTAGTTACTTGTCTTTTTCACCCCACTGCTACTGCTATCGACCCTCAGGCCAGTTGCTTCTGTAACTGTTAATTTGGTGTCTAAACGGTTCAAACAATGTGCTAAATAAAGGTTACTGTAAACATGTCTCGCTTCCTCTGACATTGATTTATATATACGCTTCATGACAACACTGTTCTTTTCAGAATTTTAGGAACTTTGAAATAACTTTATACTTATTGAACATTATACCAAACAAAGCACAACAACAACACATAATTGTAAACTGAAATCAGAATGTGAAGAAATACCAGTTTTGATGTTTCATCTATGTATTGTGTTGCAGAAATATCTACTGAAGCCTGTCCTGTCTTGTAGTACCACTGGTACATCAAGAGGTGATAGTGAGTCACTGAAGCGTCCAGTCAGCACAACCTGAGAAGATAAAGAAATAGCACTTTGTCTTCTAGATTAGATTTATTCAAGCAAATGTTAGCACTGAATTGATATTGATAGCTAACCGAGCACTGATAATGCATTATTGATTTGGCGTTAACGTAGTATTAACTCTCAACAGTCAGATTATTTTTGACTTCTTATTTATCTGATTAACTGTGTTCGATTTTAAGTGTTTTCTTTTTGTTATAAACTTTGACTACTTGACTACAAAAAAAGTGCAATGCTTAAGAGTATACCGTATATAGGATACAGGAAGGCCAAGCAGTAAAACTTATAACTAAACAATAACTCTATTTTGATTTAGTTTATTTCATGTATTTTTCTATGCTGTGTAAATGTTATCATCTTACTACGCAGCTAAGGTTAATGAATTATTGTGGTCTGGTAGTGATGATCAGATCCACATATTACAAAATCAGTATTTGATAATACGCTTTTGACATTTTAATTAATTGTTGTAGGAGTTGTGTGTTAGTTTATTTACAGGTTTATTCTATCTTCAGGATTAGATCTGATAGCCCAAAACGTCTGTCATAAATATCCAGAAACATCTTTTCAGGCTAAAATTAATTAATATTTCTATTATTAATGCCACTAATGCCATTTTTGCTTACAATACAAATATTACAAAAAAAGTTTTTTCGTCTAATGTTAGTAAAGCCCTTACAACAATGTCAATGAAAGGAGCAGATATTAACTTAAGTATGTGTGAACTGTAATAAAATAACAGGCTATTTTGGGGGTTGCACCGTTTGACTCCGGTGCGGGGACTGCTCAGTCAGTTCCCGGTTAATCATCACCAACTACCGGGCGAGTTACTGCCTCCGGTTTCTTTAACACGGGGAATTATGGCCGTGTTGAAGATACAAGACCAGGTAATAGCGGCTATATATCTGTTTAACTAACAGTTAACGCAATGTGTAGTCGTCGGTGACACTTTGATAAACGGCAGTTTAAGTTACAGCTCGTATCTTGAGTGTATATGTAGCCATAACACATAGGCTGTCAGTTATAGTGATAGCTTAACTTGGGCTACATAAAACAACAAAGTTTATTACAGCGAGTTGAAGCAGTGTGATAAATGGAAAGTTAGTATCAAAGGTCTAATGGCTCAGTTAAGCGAATATTACTTAACGTTAGCTTATCTATCGTTGAGCTCTTACCGTTAACCGACGTCTGACATGTTAGCTAACTAGCTAACGTTAGCTAGTCAACAGTAACGTAGTTATTGTCACGTCACCCGTTGTCATGCGTTCATTTAATTCACTTCCATATTAAAAACCAACGGTAACGGTGTTCGTTTGTCTGTTTTCCTGGGCGTTTCTGACTGTTGCTGTTTGTTTCTTGGTGATGATGATGGACTGTTGAACACAGCTGGACAACATGGTGGCTAACTCCCTTTTTCTTTCTAAATCTATTTGAGCTCATGCTATTGTGAAGTTATTGCCAAGTTGGTGAAATGTAGCATTTTGAATTGAATCGCGTTCTTCACAATCATCTGACTGCAGGCCGATTTTCTATCCAGGGAGTTTGTTTGGTCAGTTGTCTTATTTCAGCTCCCTGCTCGTTTCTCTGGGGCAGCTGCAGGCGGTCACCTGTTGCCGAAGATGAGGAAGAGTGTCAGACAGAAATAGCAGATGGTACTAGCTATAAAGTCTCCATCTATAAATTAAGACACTAACCGTAAACTCATATCAGCTGTTGTGAACATTGCTGAACTGAAGGCAGTGATACACTCGTAATATACATCAAAACCTGCGGTCCACAAGTCATTTTATATGTTTACGACTTTCTTTTTGATTTGTCGCACTAAGTAAAGTAAAATAAAACCATCACAGTTAGGTGCCAATATGTGTATAATTTTATGATTTATCACTCCAACAGAAAAATCTGTCAAATATTTCTAGTTATTAATCATTTAATTTCAAACAGTAAATGCACATTTACTGGGTGCAGATTCTGACATGCAGTATTTGTTTTTGGTTTTTTTTCCTTCTCCTTTTCATATAATTGTAAATATAATATAAATACAATTGTATGTCAGTGTTTTGATTGCTAGTCAGACAAGATTTGCAATTCAACGATAGTGTGGGCTCTCGTACCTTGTGTTGTGCATGTGTCATATATTACATTTTATATAATAAATCATTAAGTCATCCAACAGATTAATGTTTTGTAATTGTGGAGTTAGGTAAAAATGTGTACTTCAATCAAAGCGGGTCAATGACATGTGCAGACATGTTCAGCTCTGTGGCCTGTCATGTCTGACCAGTCTTCTGGACAGGCAGCACTCATGCAACGGACGGAAGAGTATGTGATTAGATCCCCCTCACTATTCTCCATTGTTCTCTGTCGTGCTTCATGACAGAGAGAGTGGGACAAAGGGGCAAAATTAGTCACAATGAGATTGCAGGAATGGAGACAGGAGTGAATATTATCATTGGCAAGGACTTGTATTGTCCTCTAGAGGGCGCCATATAGCTTTGGAGACAGGCTATGGTCCTGCTCCAAGAGATGGTGGAGAACCCAAGAAAAACAGAAGGTCAAGCACACAAGAGAGCTGACTGTATTTCAATTCTGTGTGTGTTTACATGCTCAAGTCATGTCAGCAGTATGTTGATAATGGGCAGTAGCCAAACAGTCTCGAAGCACCGTGTAACATCTTGTTTGTATTTGGGCACACAAAACAATTGCTTTAGGTCCTCATTTTTTCATATTGTCTCTCCATTAAGTGACTGCTACAGTTAGGATACACACCACAAAGCCAGTCATCACCAAAGTCAATTTTAAAATGAAAAATATACAATAAATTATGTCGCGATTAGTAGTCGCATTATAATGAAAACATCATTTGGATATTCCTAAAAACAAAAGCATGTCGGCATGAAGGTTAGACAGGGGTTAGCGTGTTGTGATGGTCAGAATGTGCATGCATACCGAACATGTAATGTCATGACAGCAAGGCTTTATTACAGATCAGCCACTCTTGAATCTTTATGAGCTTTGAAATCTCTGATCATGTCGGTATCTTCATTTCTGCTGCTGTGTGTGAGTATATGCGCCAGCAAATATGCACACATGCTGGCCTTTGTGTTTCTCGTCTGGAATTACATTACACACAGTGCATCCTGTCGCTGGGTTAGAGCAGAGGTCGGTACAAGCAGCATACTTTCGTGCTCACACAGGCGCGCTGGTCACAGTGGGCCTCTCTCTCTCTCATGAAGTAAAGCTCTTAGGTTGTGCTGGGATTTTGCCTGGCGTCCCATCGCTGTCGGAGCACTGGCATAAATAAGCTCTCTCTTGCCACATAAAAAAAAAAACTTGTCTTATGCATCACATTTGTTGTAGTCATTTTTTAGGAATGCTCATCCTTGTTTGCTGTTGACCACTCTGTACTATATTTAAATAATTTTCTGCCACACGTTTGCTGAGCTTGATTTTGCTTTTGAGTTCTGTTTACACCTTTAAATATACATGAATACACACACACACTTCACAGAAGGACTCATTGCAAACAACAACAAGTCTGTACTGTAAACATGTTTGGGCTACGATCCTGGGAATACACACCGTGTTAGAAAATAGGAGCATTCCTTATTTGTGCCTTTGATGCAAATCTGTAATGCCATCTCAGTTGCTGGAGCAGCAGAGAGGTTGTAGACTGTTCCATATTAAAATTATAAATGGTAAGACCATTAGACTCAAAATTTAGGCCTGCAGAAAGCATGTCTCCATCCAGCTGAATTTCTCTCTCCCATTTGCCCTCCTTTGCTCAGTCCCTCCCTCTTAATGGGGTTGTGTGGCTTGGCAAAATTGCTCTTTCTCTGTGTTGAATATGAAGGAGACTGACACACACACACACACAGACACACACAGACTGGTCTTGTTAGCTACCCTCACATTCTCTGGTAAAGCCAGTTTGTTCCAGTTTTATAATGAGGAGATTTTTAAAGCAATGCCACCAAACACCAAAGGGGATACTAAAACTATTCCCTCACATTTATGAGAAGGAAATGCTTCTTCTGGTATCAACTTTATGGCGTTGCAAACCTATACAATCTTTTTTGTAATTTCATTGTGGTGCAAATGCTTTGTGCCATGCTCTGTGGGTTACAGTTTTTAGCATTTTTTCCCCTTTTCTGATTACTGTAATGCACAATAAAAAAAATCAAAATCTCAGCATTGTTTTGAGTGGAATAGCACAAGGATCTATGAATCATGATATAGATGCACACATTCAGATATCCAGGCAGGACTCCCATTTCATAACAAGCCATTGATCCCTGCAGATGACAGGGCTTTCCATAAAGAATCAATAGTGCTGCACCATCTCACTTTTTAGACCAGTAACAGCCTTCCATACTCACAAATCCATGGGGGAACTCAGTATTAGCATGTAACCCGATAACAACACATCAAAATAGGGTTCAAACTGTCCTTAATTCCAGTGTTTCTTTCTTCTCTCTTTTACTCTTCTTTCCCTCCTCTATTTATCTACCTGTCTGTCTCTTCACATTCTGTATTTTGAGCCATCTAGTCTCTATCAACTTTCTATAACCGGTATGCACCCATTGTCCCTCTTTGTCCTTTGCTCCATTCATCTTCTTTGTCTGTTGTAGGGCTCTAATTACCTGGCACTCTCTTGTTCTCCTCCTTCTATCCCTATTCCCCTCCCTCTCCTTTCACTTTCTCTCTCTCTCTCTCTCTCTATCTCTCTCTCTCTCTCTCCCCTCCTCCTCCTCCCCCTTCACTATCTCCTCTTGAAAGAGCTGGCTTCAGCAGTCTGCCTGAAACGAGCGATGCATACCCACACATACATTGGTGCTACGGCCCCTGTCCTCACTAATCAGAGGGTCTGTGTGTGTGTGTGTGTGTGTGTGTGTGTCTGCATCTGACGTGTGTTCCTGGCTGCAGCACAGCACTGAGGATATGTAGCTTCCTGTATGGTGTTGGGCAGTGCAAGCTCATTCTGCTGCATGCCGCTTACCGCCACCATTACGCAGAGGAATTCCCTGCTGTCTCCGCTACTGCTGCTCACAGAGAGTGCAAGTGAGGGTTAGAGAGAGGAGGAGAGGAGACAGGCAGCACAGCACTGGCAGATAAAGGACAGAGCTACATTTCACTTTGGATTTTACATGAAAATGGGCAGCGTTTGTTTACGAGGACAACACTGCGTTTATGGGATTTATTGCTGCGTTTTGTGCGCCTGATTTGTGCACATATGTAAGCGGGAACAGCGTGTATTTGTGTGTGTGTGTGTGTGTGTGAGAGAGAGATTGTGTTGCTGTGTGTGTGAATGTTTGATCCTGATGCGGTCAGAGCGGGCTAGTCGTGTGTGTATTGTGGTGCTGGAGGAGGTGGAGGAGGATGAGCCCTCTTCTTCACCCCCACCTCCTCGGCCTAAATCGCCCCCAGAACGCAGATCCCATCGTGTCTCTCGGAGGGCTGCTGCTCAGGAGGACAAGGTGAGATGGGCCCTTCACTTTGGTACTTCATTGATTGATTGCATTAAAATTTGCTGAATCTTTGTTTCAGCAGAGGGTTTGTCGTGTTTAAGGTTTATATGCAGTTTTTTTGTGTGAATGACAACATTCACCGGGATTTTAAATCGATGACTGCACTTCACATACTTGGCCCAAAGTTTAAACCTGTGCTTAAGAACGTAGTTTCACTTCCCATTGCACAAAAATACAATGAACTGCCAACATGTCGTCCAGTGCTAAATATAGCACACATATATTCACCAATATAGCCCTGCCATATGAGATGACTGCGGGTTTGTATAGATTATCAGCAAAACTTAGGCCTTTGTAGTCTCCAGTGCTGTCTGTATAAAGGGCATGTCCACCATTGAAACATGGTGATACATCCTATAAAAGCCGCTCTTTGAAGTGTCCACTACGGAGGGGAAAGGCCAATGTGAGACGGAAGATGTGCCGGCTCAGGTTTGTGAGACCCATGTCAACATGCCTGACAGCCCCGCTTATTTTTAGGATGGATGAAATGAGAGAGGGAAACAGAAAACAGGGTGGCTGAGAGTAAGGTGTGCATCTGCATTATAGTACTTCATTCTGAGTACTTAGTACTGAATGACATTACTTAAATCTCACTTTAGGTTGGCAGCACTTGCTGGGAAACGGGTGGATATGTGACAAACTGTTACCAATGAATGGACACACAGTGCTTCAATTGATGTAAATGTGTGGTGTGCTTGATAGAGTGCAAATAAGGGAACATAATTTAAACAAGCTTTACATTTTTAAATTAAATGTATAGCCTGGTCAAACCTCCATTAAATCAGCATCATTGTGTCAAATGTACTACTAGGAATTTTGTTTATTTTGTCAAGGCATTTTTATCAATGCTTTAATTAATTGTTTTTTATTAATATTATTCCCTTAGACTAGTTACTTATCAAAACATATTAGAACAGAAATATTCTGCCATATTTGTAGAGAGTAATGCGACAAAAAAGTTTAATAAAATGTGTCAGTCAAATCATAGTGACAAATAATGATTTAATGAGACGTGTTGTTAATAAGGTTATAATTATTAATAATAATGTAAGAGTCTAGGTTTATTTATAAATATAAAATAAAAATAAACTTTTTTTACTCTTAATTAGGAGCTGAATTGTGAGCTGAAAACACTTCAGGTAACCTTTGATTTGATTGGACGTCTGTGTTGCCCACTCACTTGAAGGTTTATGATTAGGTTTGAGTAACATTGTTTTCAAGTCTCAGTATCAGATGGCAATGTGCTCTCACATCAACTGTTTACATCCACACACAAGTGTAGATGTGAAACTAAAGTGAGAAATAATAATAAAAAGGTGCTCTGGGTGTTTCATCTTTATCCATATTATACTTGTAATATACAACGCTATTTACATTTTTATCATCTGGCCTTGCGCCACTAACAACAGAACACAGCTTTAACCCTTCACAGCCTTAAACGTTTACATAAGGGTGTGCGTGCTTATGTGTGTATGCTACTCATCATAAACAAGCTGTCATAAACAGATCTTCAACGATTCATGACCTCGGATTATAGTGTTGATAACACAGTTGTCGGCATAGAAAATTACTGCAGTGCAAATATAGGATGTAGTTGTGTAACATCAGCCTTTTTTGGGGGGTTTTCTGTAGCCGTCTCTGCTGAGAGCCATCTTCAACGTGGACCCAGATGAAGTTCGCTCCCTCATATTCAAGAAAGAGGATGTCAATATTCAGGTAAGTCGCACTCTTCTTGGCCCATTTTATTTGATAGTTATGCTCTATTTGCATCCCTGTGTATTTGCTGATGCAATCACACACACATGATCACACACACACAATGCTATATAAACAAGGCCAAGTAGAGCAGCATTCAGCCAGCAGGCTACCATTGATCTGAGCTCCTATCTATCTCTTGACTGACTGAGCTTCTTCCTACCTGTCAACCAAAGCAGGGCACATAAACTGTTCATAATACTCCATCACTTCCTGTTGGTTTAGGACCATCACCTCAGTTTACACATTCTTCTTGTTTTTGTGTTACTGTCTTTCTGTGGGGCTATAATGCTGGGGTCATCACACTCAGTCTTCCTGCAGTCAGCAACACTGGCCCGGGCCTATTGCAGTCACATGACATTTGTTTATAGCCCCACTCTGCTGATTGCTCTCTATTGCACTGAAAGAGAGAAGTGGGGGTGCAGCAGCAGGGTGTGTTGAAGTGATGGAGTGAAGGAAAGAAAACAAGTGACCAAATGATGGCCATTTTTCTATTTACGGGTGTAGTCTCATGTTTCTTGTGGTTTGCAGCAGTGTGAGATCTGTAGATTTTGCTTTGGTGTGTGATTTGTGCCTTTACTCATTTATGGTGTGTGTTTGTGTGTGAGCAGAAGTTAATAGGCTTATGGTTGCATGAAAAAAAACATGCACATACACATGCTTAAATTTGTATTTTTCTCTGTTTTGGCATCCTGTGTCAGGACAATGAGAAGCGGACACCTCTGCATGCTGCAGCCTACCTGGGAGACGCTGAGATCATTGAGCTGCTGATCCTCTCAGGTAAAAACTACAGTCCAGCTGCTCAGCAATCCATTCACTTTAATATCAAATTAATACAGTCTGCCTCTAGTATCAATTCTATTTGAAAGCTTATTAGCTGTTAGCAATCATTCTTGTATGCATCCATCTGAATGTGTGTCTCATTTGTGCAATCATATACATTCTGGTAAATGTGTTCATTCTTTTGCATGTTTATTCATAAATACTCACATTGTCCACTTGTTGAATGTTAAAACCTACCATTGTGGGTGAGATACTTTTAAGTATCTTAAGATGAGTTCACCTGTTTTAAGATAAATGCTAGAAAAACGCACCTATTTTTCATTTGAATCATAATACCAAATGAAAGTTAATAATTTTATTTTTGCCATACTAACAGTTAACCTATTATCTGCCTGCCTCTCTTCTCCTCACATGTTGCTCCCTATTCTCTCAGTAGTTACTCATGTCTGTGTCTCTGCTCACTGCTCTGTGACTGTCACTCTGTCTCTGGGTGGCTGGTGACATTGCTTGTGATTTATCAATCATCTGATAGGGTCTGTGCCGGCTTCACTTTCTGCTTTCTATGAAGTCAGCTGAGCACATCGGGAGGTGGGGTCAACACAAGCGTAGGGTGGAAGGGGGTTGTGTGTGTACATGTGTCTGTTTCTATATAATGTGAAGAGCTAGCAACAGGTGCAATTTCAGGGCTATTTTAACCCTCAAGCTGTGCCAAACAGGATCACTGGAATTCTAAATCTTCCCCTCACTCGTCTCCCATAACTCATGAAAAAAAGAGCCTTTTAAACTTTTAATTTGTGTTGTTTTTACTCTTTGTATTGGCCCTACAATGTATTTTTGAAGATCAGATGTTTTTTCAGTTTTCATGTTACAGTTTGCTATATTTGCTGATAATGTTTACATTTGTCTGGCATCTCTCTTTTTCTCTTGTCTTTTTCTCACTCTCTCCTCATCCAAGGAGCCAGAGTTAATGCCAAAGATAACAAATGGCTGACTCCTCTTCACCGAGCTGTTGCCTCTTGTAGTGAGGTAACAAATTACATAAACACACGCTCTGTACTGTACTAGGGCAACTGATGACTGCAATCACGTGGCTCTATTTTTTTCTGTCACAAATAATGAAATTAGTCTTATAATTTGGTTATTAGAACTATTTGATAGATTCAACTTGTCTAAGGGAGATTTCCCAATTAAAATAGCACTGTGTCAAAATAAGCTTTTTTCATTTCAATGAGACCACTGTGGTGGCGGAAATAGCAACACACATACCGGGCAGAATATCTTGTAGCTTTTGCTTAACAGGATTGTACTAATGTTCTGCTTACGTCACAGTCATGAGATTGAAAACAATGTCATGAAAATTGTATAATTTGACCTTAAAGGGACAAATGGATGTATTCACTGTGCAGCGTGTTGGTATTTGATAAAGCTTCAAATCCCTTTACCTATTCTGCCTGGTCCTGGGCAGCATTCCCACACTAACACAGCTCCTTGCTGTCGCTATGAAAGCCAACTAAGAATAGCAAAGACCTTTAAAACCGCCCACACACAATCAAACTACCTGCACACTCTGATGTGCTTTTTGTCAGAACACTGAGGCTTGTTAGAAAATAGACCCTCTGTCTGCACAGTCTGACCCGTGCTGTCTTTTCGTCCAGGATGCAGTGGCAGTGTTGCTAAAGCACAGCGCGGATGTCAACGCTCGAGACAAGAACTGGCAGACACCGCTCCATGTAGCGGCTAGTAACAAGGCAGTACGTTGTGCCGAGGCACTGGTCCCGCTGCTCAGCAACGTCAACGTGTCTGACCGGGCAGGACGCACTGCCCTTCACCATGCTGCCTTCAGTGGACATGTTGAGGTTAGTTTCTTTTACTTGTATAGACACAGAGCCAAACACAACAGCACCTTGTTTTTAACTGCTTTTGTGTGACAGATGGTGAAGTTGCTGTTGTCCAGAGGAGCCAATGTTAATGCATTTGACAAGAAGGATAGGAGAGCCATCCACTGGGCAGCCTACATGGGTAGGATTGTTATAATGTAGGGTTCTATTTCAAATACACTTTTTTATGAGACTATCTCTCACTTGGCCACACATACTGCTTGCTATGTGTGTTATCTCCCTTAGTTGGGGCAAATTGAACATGTCTGGACTGGACTGACTCTGACTCATCTCATACTCTCCACTTCCTGATCTGTTTCAGGTCACCTGGAAATAGTGAAGTTATTGGTCGCCAGTGGAACAGAAGTTGTCTGTAAGGACAAGAAGGCCTATACTCCACTCCATGCAGCTGCCTCTAGTGGCATGAGCAGCACAGTGCACTACCTGCTGGGCCTGGGGGTCCATGTCAGTACACACACACACACACACACTCATATATGCACGCATTAACCTAACTAAATTGTAAATATACACAATAGTTTAGATGATATATTTTTTAAATTAAAATGCAAAAAATACTGTGTTCAGAAAAAAGCATGACTATGACATATGACTTTTTTCTCTCTGCTAAGGTGAACGAGGTGAATGCTTATGGCAACACTCCTCTCCATTTGGCCTGTTACAATGGACAGGATGTGGTGGCCAGTGAGCTGATTGAGGCTGGGGCCAACGTCAACCAGGTGTGTGTGCAATTCTGTTTGAGATAGACTGAGGATGGTAATTATGTGTGTTTTAATTGTACTATTTGTTACATTTTCTCCAGGTGAATGAGAGGGGGTTTTCCGCTCTCCACTTTGCTTCTTCCTCACGACAGGGGGCGCTGTGCCAGGAGCTGCTGTTAGCCCACGGAGCTCACATCAACTTGCGTGTATGTCCATATGCAGCGTACACAAGTTTAGCTCAGGAATTGTGTTTCCTTATATTACATGAATGTTTAAAAATTAGACATCTATATCATTAAAAGCATGTATAATCATGTGTCGGCATAGGTCTCAGAGCCAAATAATTCCTATGTTTCCATTCTTTAATAGACTGTCATCGATGGAAAGCTTCTACTTACACGTATGCTTGTGTGTTGCTTGGTAGCTACCAGAAATGACAATGTTGTTAACACTTTGGTAGCTTAGATGGAAACTGATATGAGGTCCCCACAGCCTGAAGATGCACGGCCATATGGAGGATGAAGGGGGAGGGGGGTGGTTCCCTCAGGCTGCAAGATGCTCAGGGAATATGTGTGAGGGTGTATGCGTCATCCACAGTGGGTCGTCACATAGTTTCTGCTCTGAGCTCTCTGTAACACTACAGCAGTGAGAGTAATGTATGTCTAATATACCACTACATGTACTGCAATGCTGATATTTAGACTTTATACTCCATAGAAAAATCATAATCATGTTCTTTATCCCTCTGTGCATCTCTACCCTCACTCTCCCTCCATCTGTCCAGAGTAAGGATGGTAAGACTCCTCTCCACATGGCAGCTACCCATGGCAGGTTTTCTTGCTCGCAGGCCCTCATTCAAAATGGTGAGGGCACCTACAGTGTGCTGTCTGCTTTATGACTGAAGTAAAATTTACATGTGCAGGTAGTGATTATAAATGTTCTAGATGTGTGGCGCAATATGCAAAATGATTTTCATCCATCTTTTTTTTTTCCTGCAAGTCATTATGTTGTTTTCATGGGAAAACATTAATAAACCTTTTTATTTATGTGTGTTTAGGAGCTGAGATTGATTGTGAGAACCAGGACAGAAACACTGCCCTTCACATTGCTGCCCGCTACGGCCATGAGCTCATCATCACAACACTCATCAAACATGGAGCCAACACCGTCAAGTTAGTAGCAGCTCACATTTAACCATCTGTGAATTTTCTCATTCAATATAATCTATGCTTCAGTGATAAGAAACACATTTCCATACACTGGGCATGTAATGTTTTTGTCCACTTTCGAACAAAAACATTACAGTTTTGAATTTTATTTTTATTGTTGCTCTATTAGCCTTATACTGTCAAGTAAATTCCTTTTTCCATATGAATGAAAACGCCTGAGAACTTGGAATAAACCTCTCTTTCAACTTTTTTTTTGTCATTCAAAATTCACACATGCTCTCACACCATATCCTCTGCAACACACGCTTCTGTGCTTTTTTATCTTTTCAGGAGAGGCATTCATGGGATGTTCCCTCTACACCTGGCAGCTCTCAGCGGCTTCTCAGATTGCTGCAGGAAGCTGCTGTCCTCAGGTACATTATTGCTGACACCTTTCTTTTTACTGGAATCACCTAGTCAACATGAAAATTGATTCTGTTTGCACATTTGCTCCTCAGGATTTGACATAGACACCCCTGACGACTTTGGAAGGACCTGTCTACATGCTGCTGCAGCTGGAGGGTGAGTCATTTATTTCCACTTACTGCTTTTCTATTATTTTGTTTCTGGTCCTCTTTTTAATCGTTTTTCTTTAAATGTATTTTGGTGAATGTGATGTGAGCAGAAAGCTCAAATACAATTAAATAATTTCCATAGATTGGTACATCAATAAAACCTGTTGATGCTGTCTCTCTAACCAGGAACCTGGAGTGTCTGAACCTGCTCTTAAACATAGGAACAGACTTTAACAGAAAAGACAACTTTGGAAGGTGAGTTAAGCAAAGTCTAATTCTAAGTCTAATTATTTTCGAGATAATCCAATATAGTGCAGGGGTCACAATAATAGTGCCAAAAGCTGAAAACAGTATTAGAGTGAGATGATGAGTAGAGAGAGTGATGTTGACCCTCTGATCATCCCAGGACTCCACTACACTATGCATCAGCTAACTGTAACTACCAGTGTGTGTTTGCCTTGGTGGGCTCCGGGGCAAGCATCAATGAGGTGGACCAGAGAGGCTGCAGTCCTCTGCACTATGCTTCTGCAGCTGATACTGATGGAAAGTAAGTTCTACTGTTTAATAGATTCTGTGCATCGCAGAATCCTCAATGTCAGATGAAGGTTATTGCTCAGGAATGTATTTTCTTCCTCCTGTTTGATTCTTAATGTTCTGTTTGACAGATGTGTGGAGTATCTGTTAAGGAACGATGCTGATCCAGGAGTGAGAGACAAGCAGGGTAACAGTGCAGTGCACTATGCCTCGGCCTATGGACGCACACTCTGCCTGGAACTGGTGGGTCCAGCTACCACTGTGAATGAAAATGTGTTTCCAGGAAACCATGCAAACTAAATATGTTCACTTTTATGTCCTAAAAGGTTGTAAAAAAGGTAGCGAAAAGTCAGTTTCAAAACATGTCATGATATAAGCAATCTTTTGTTTTGTTTTGTTTTTTAGATGGCGAGTGAAACACCTCTTGATGTGGTAAGAAAGTTTTATATAATACTTAATACTATAATACACTCATTTCAGTGCCCTTACTGTGACTCTTTGTGAAAGTAGTTCCCTCTGCTGGACAGGTGGGGAATAGATTGCCTACATGCTGCTGTGAAACACTTGAAACACTGTTGTTATTGGTTAGCTAACCATGTATTCACAAGGAATTTTTCTTTTTTTAACCTTCAATTAGTCAAGACATGTGCCTTTGCAGGCACTGTCCCTCTCTTGTGCAACTGCTCCAGTAATGTTAATAATGCAGATTAGTGTGACTATGGCCTATTTTTTATGTAACGTAAATGTAGCAGTGACTTAATTGTAAACATAAAGATATTGTGCAAACCTTGAAAATGAATAATATGTGAATAATCTCTCTGTTTCAGTTGATGGAGACATCAGGAACAGACATTCTAAGTGATTCAGAGAGTCAGGCTCCTATCAGTCCACTCCACCTGGCAGTGAGTTCAAGGATTGTCTGTATTAGGCTGTTTGTATCTCTGCCATGTTGGCTCTCTCTGTATAAATCCATCTTTGACCTAGTACATTACCGGTCGACATTAATCAAGTGTGTGTGTTTTCCACTCATCCAGGCTTACCATGGACACTGTGGAGCATTAGAGGTCCTCTTATCCTCGCTGCTGGATGTGGACGTCCGCAGCCCAGAGGGCCGGACCCCGCTCAGCCTGGCCTGCACCAGGGGTCATCAGGAGTGTGTCTCACTGCTGATGCACCACGGTGCCTCACCCATGACCCGTGACTACACACAGAAAAAGACAGCTATACATACTGCAGGTATACATTTCATGTCAAGTTTACTTGTATAGCACCAAATCACAGCAAAAGTTGTTTCATGACACTTGACATATAGAGCAGGTCTAGACCGTACAGTTTAATTAAGATGTGTGTGTGTATATATAAGCTAGATCTCACACAAATGCATTCATGTTGAAATACCTTCACATCACAAGTGGGTTTCTTATGTAGCATTTATAAAGGAAATTCTGCTTTTATAATGAAAGTCATGCCCCAGCATGTGTGTGTATCTGTCTGCCATAGCTATGAATGGCCACCCAGAGTGCCTGCGCCTGCTTATGAGCAACAACAACCAACACATTAATGTGGACATACAGGACACCAATGGACAGTGAGTGTGTATGTGTGTGCGGCTTAGGCTTGAGAGTATTTATTGTTCTAATTAGTAGTAGAACAATAAATAATTTTATTGTATTTTTTCATGCAATTTGTAAAGGACACCGCTGATGTTGGCGGTGTTGAATGGACACACAGAGTGCGTGTACTCCCTGCTTAGTCAAGGAGCCAACATAGAGGCTCAGGACCGCTGGGGTAGGACGGCCCTACACAGAGGGGTAAGACACACACCCGCTAACATTGCAATTATATTATATTATATTATCTTTACTATTTAGAATGGTTTTCATGATCTGTTTTTCACACAGGCCGTGACAGGCCAGGAGGAGTGTGTGGAGGCCCTCCTCCAGCGGGGGGCCAGTGTGTGTGTAAGGGACATTCGGGGCCGCTCCCCTCTTCACCTGGCATCTGCTTGTGGCCGGGTCGGTGCCCTGGGTGCCCTGCTGCAGGCAACCAGCACCTCACACAGACACACACACCTCACTGACAATCAGGGCTACACACCGCTGCACTGGGCCTGCTACAACGGTATGGAAACACATCATTTCTGTTTCTGTGTAAAACATTTGAATGTGACTTTTATGTTGGTTGCACTCTTTTTACTTTAATCATCTTTTCCTTTCTTTCTCTTTAGGATATGATGCATGTGTGGAGGTGTTATTAGACCAGGAGGTTTTCAAAAAGATTAAGGGCAACTCATTCAGCCCTCTGCACTGTGCTGTGTGAGCCAATGTGTTTTTTTTTTCATTAATGCTTTAATGCAGATAGATTGATTAGACTGTACGTGATAGTGTGTTGTGTGTTTCAGTATTAACGATAATGAGGGAGTGGCTGAGATGTTAATTGACTCCCTGGGTGCCAATATTGTCAACACCCCTGACTCCAAGGGCAGGTGAGAGATGACATTAAATAACATGACGTTTTTATGAAAGTTGTTCAGGATGAGCACAAGATCTGTTCTTGCATTGTTAACCATGTTCATGTTGACACAGGACCCCGCTTCACGCCGCAGCTTTTTCAGACCATGTCGAGTGCGTCTCCCTGCTGCTGAGCCACGGAGCTCAGGCCAATGTGGTCGACACGCACACGCGCAGGACACCACTGATGATGGCTGCTCTCAACGGACAGACGAACGCTGTAGGTCAGTACAACGTCTAACACAAATAAACAACGTTGGCCTTTGATTTCAAAAAAAGCTTTGACACGTCTCCATTCATCTGTTACAGAGGTGTTTGTGAGCAGCACTAAAACAGACTTTACACTACAGGATAACAACAGGAACACAGCCTTACATCTGGCTTGCAGCAAGGTAACACTCACATTTACAGGTGCGAGAAATGCCTCTTCATTCACTGATCATGTTGAATTATGGAGTCCTGAATGTTCTGGAAAACAAATTCACGTCACGTTGAAACAGGAAAACAAGACAAATGTTCCAGATGAAAACTTAACTTGATTAAAAGTGGTTATCGGTAGTTAATGATAGCCATGTTTGTGGAGAGACAACTTTACTTTTATGCTGTGCAAGCCAGGACTATACTTCATTTTTCACTGTTCATCACTTTTCTCTCTGCTCCTGTCAGGGTCATGAGACGAGCGCCTTGTTAATTCTGGAGAAGATCAGTGATAGGAACCTCATCAACTGCACAAACGCTGCTCTCCGCACGTACGTAGTCCTGTCAGGTTGCAGGCAGACTTGGCTGTACAGCAGAGTAACCTTTCGCTTAGCCTTATTTTAACATTGCATCCCTTTCCACTTCCCTGCAGGCCCCTGCATGTTGCAGCCAAAAAGGGATTGACGGTGGTTGTCCAGGAACTTCTGAGGAAAGGAGCCAGTGTCTTAGCAGTGGATGAGAATGGTCAGAATTCATTTCGCTGCTTTTAGCCCATGTTTTTATTATTCACACACATTAAGTGAATGTTTTTCTCTTGTTCCTCTCTCACCACTAGGTTACACTCCAGCTCTAGCCTGCGCTCCCAACCGTGACGTGGCTGACTGCCTGGCCCTCATCCTTAACTCCATGATGCCCACCTCACCAATGGTCACCATTGCAACTTTGCCCACGCTCTCTCTTACTCAAACAGTCATCAACCACCACCCCACCTCCAACCAAATCTCTAAAGGCGTGGCCTTTGACACCCCGCCTCCTCTGAGGCCTGACCACACTTCCTACTGCAGGCTGGAGCGCCCGCTGTCCTCCATCTCTGGCGATGATGAACTAAATGACTCAGATTCAGAGACATACTGAGGACACACCTCTGCTATGGGACAGAGACCCACAATTCTGGCAGGCTAGCCAGACACTCAGGAGCCTTAATAGATCACTGACAAGGGAGAAAATGGAGCCAGTGTGCGCATTATTATTATTATTATTATTTTTCCCAAATCTTAAATTAACTGATGTTGGGTTACGATTGCCCAAGGAACAAAAAAAAAAAGAGAGGAACAATTTTATGGGACTGGATGATAAATGAACTGACTGTACTTTTGAGTTTTTAATTCAGAGTTCTCTTTCAAGTTGTCACGACAGACATTGTTGCCTGTGACTTGGCAATGCTGCGTCATTGTCTTTGAACCACTTTTTAATTCCTAGAAGAGGAAGTCATCATTGAATTCTTTGAATTTATTCTGAGCAGAGTGAGACTGAATCCTTGGGAGCTGATTCTGACAGCAAGGTGGATGTAGAAACTATTTAATGTTCGAGCTGTACAGGAGTCAAGGCGACCTGAATGATTGGCCCCAAGGAACATTTATCTTGCAGTGCTGTAACTACTTAATGTCTGTGTACTGTACTGGAGACAGGAAAAAGTGGCTGACACTGTATCTGTGTGTGAGACTGTGTGTGTGCGTGTGTGTGTGAGAAAAATAAATAAATATTGCCTTTTTAGGAACAAGCAACTTTCAGGCAGGGGATGAACGCTACTTGGTGCAATGTTTGTAAAGATTGAGTAATGAATGAATAAATAAAAGATATTTGGTTTTTTTTTCTTCTTTCTTTTATTTTTTGAAGTTTTATGTAATTTGACATAATTCATGTGTGTGCAACTTTCAGCATATCTCTTAGTTCATTCATTGTCCAGGTGATACATGCGGCCGTACAGACAGGCAGTGACCAGACCGCCTGTCATATTTGAATGTTTCATAGTCACTCTGCCATCTTCAGTTTTCTCCAGATGCTGTGGCTGCTCCAGGACCAGACGACTAGCCAGAACAGACGGGTACACATATTTGGTTCCAAACTTCCCCTCCAAGAGGATGTCCATTTTAGACTCTGCATCTTCCACTTCCTGTCCGCAGGAACTGGTCTTCAACCCTGCACAGTGGACTACTGCACACACCTGTGGATCAAGATCAGATAAATGTGACAATTGTCACATGAAGCAGTTTTAAATATCCCAAACTAGTCTCAATACCTACTTGTAGAGCATAACGTCCATTGACGGTGTGTGTTCCAGCAAATGCTCCCAATGCATAGAGCTCTTCACTGGCCTTCAAGTGCCGGTACTGTAAGTGACAGCAGAAAGCGCCATCACACACTTTCAATTTGCCCTCTGTGTCGTTTAGGATGACAAAATGACTTGTGTCATACATCATGGAGGAGGTGAAGGTGGAAGACGGAGAGACTGGAGGAGGAGGAGGAGGAGGATCAAAACAGCTGTTTTTGTGGCAGAACCCAGAGTCAGTAGTTGTGGATGATGTAGACTCGCCCCACACTTCCCCCTCCTCCTCTGTGGACATGCTCTGCCCCACCCACAGTGGGTCTAAGACTGGCACCCTGGCCACCAGCAGCTTGCCCTCCTCTGGGTCTCCTCCGTGGGCATGGTGGTAGATGGCAGAAAAAGGGGTGTAGATGCCACTTCCTGTCATAATCAGTCTGTCGTTACGAATGTTAGCTGCAAGTAGGGTGACGTTGGCACCCAGGCTGAACGCCTGCTGGAACTGGATTGAATCCAGTAGAGGAAGCTGGTTCATCCAGGCTGTGGGGTAGATCACCTGACGCACACCCTGAAAGGCGTTAGATCAGAAGAGATGAGCAACAGACAGAAACGTAGAGCTGGATATACATTCAATGCAGGGATGTGTGTATATTTTTTTTCTTACCCTTTCTAGCAGGGTAACTGTGGGCTTGTAGAACAGGATGTCGAAGCAGATGATGAGGCCAAACCTCCCAGCGAAAGGTGTATCAAATGTGATGATCTCAGGTTTTGGTGGTGTGTCAAAGGCTTTCTCAAAGTAGAGGTTCTGCTTATGGTAACGTGCCACCAACAGGCCATCTGAGCTGTTCACACAGACAGTTCAAATCAATTATAGAGATTAAAGTGCTTTTTCTTACTGAAATGCATTTTGTAATTCAACAAGCATTCACATATCTATAAGTTTAGGAATAATATACTAGTTTAGAGCTACGTCATACACAAATCTGTTTTCAGTTTTTGGACTTTGATTTCTGGTAAAATATTGGATCATTTGAACATTTATTGAAATGAAACCGTGTGAGAAGTTAAGAGGGTTGTTAATAAGTCATATTCGGTCACACTAGTTGGAGGAAATGACACATTTATACAATTGCTAGACCTCATCTGAAATGCTTATACAGTGTATCTGAAGATCGGTGTTGCACCTGAAAACCACATTGGTGTTGAACTGCCAGCGTCCATCAGCGGGACAGGGGGAGGAGGGGTCTGTTTTCAGGGGACAGGGCTGCAGGTCGGCCATGTTGGCCACCAGGTAGAGGCTGTAACGACGAGCCATGCAGCTCAACTGCTGGAGAACCTGTGAGACAGAACCACACAAAAATGTGACTTATATCCTGACTGTGATAGACTTGCATGAGCTAAAGACACAAAGCAGCCTATGATCTGTGTCCACGTTAAGGCCATTCAAGATACAGAATACTAAAATTGAATATTGAAAGCGTGTCTGTGCACCTCCGTGTTGTTGTATCTGCCCGGCTCTGTGCACGGGTTCCAGCTCTCCTGCTGGGGGTCAGGAATGGTTTCTAGGTAGCTATATATGGACGAGCGGCTGAAGTTGAAACCTTGAAGACCATCTTCTGGAAACACCAGGATCTGGGCCCCCTGAGAGAGAGAGAGAGAGAGAGAGAGAGAGAGAAAGGCAAGAGCAGAGATTAATTTAACCTACTTGCTGTGGTGACTCTGTGGTGTCTTAATACTCCCTGCACACACTCTGACAACGAGAGCGCCACTGCCACCTACTGTAGCGGATGCGCAATTACACTTTATTCTTGTAAGAAAACATGTTCCCCAGGTTTTTACTACACCTGGCTAGGTGGGCTCTTTTGTTTTTACCTGCTGGGCAGCCAGGGCAGCCTGCTCCTCGTACACGTCCAGGTTCTTCTG
This sequence comes from Pampus argenteus, assembly GCA_036937835.1. Classification (NCBI taxonomy): domain Eukaryota; kingdom Metazoa; phylum Chordata; class Actinopteri; order Scombriformes; family Stromateidae; genus Pampus; species Pampus argenteus. The sequence goes on from CM072879.1 coordinate 10,102,909, forward strand.
CATGTGCTGGAGTGCAGCGAGGCGGGATATGGGAACATGAGGCTCTGGGTTCAGGGTTAAAGTGTGTTCATACACGGCAGCAACGTACGAGTTGTCCACATATGGCTCCGTTTGAACAACAGACAAACTGACCCAAAGTGCAATGATGAAAAGCATGGTGCCTACTCTGATCTGAGAGACATACATGGTGTAACCCAGCCTGACTAACGTTACACCACAGTAGTAGAGAGGTCATAGGTCGTTAATCATTACCTGCGTCACATGGTTTGAGGTGATAACAAACTGCAACTATGCTGTATAAACCCGGACCCACGTAAATGGGTGCAGCTGCTTCATATGTCGCATTTTCAGCTAGACATGAACAAACTGGACCATGTGTAGATGCTAACTCTAGGTTTGTTGTTCGTCGTTGTACAAAACGAACGAGGTCACGTGACAACGCCGCCGTTAAGGTACGACGCTGAAGTTGTCAATCCGATCTGCAGCTTCTGAATGGAAGTTTGTGGTCCACCTTAAAAGTGGCATAACGCCTGTAGATGGTGGTGTTCATATAGGAGGGAGATGAAGTGAGAACGGATGACTTTAATCTTTAGACACTGATTTTGATCATTTTACTTACTCATAGTGAAATATGTTTTAGACTTATTGACATTTCTTCTGCAAACTAAACTAAACTAATTTGTTAAGTTCAGTGCCATTACCTAAACCTTTCTAATCATACAAATCATTAAATATACAAAGTGAACATCATTATTAAAGATGTATATTACCTCAGCTCAGAATAACAATAAAGAAACAGGGTTTCCCTTATAAATCCAAGAGGCCGTGTCCGTGTAGACAGACCAGGCCTGGAGTAACAGATTCAGTTCAGTTTAATTATATTAAAAAACCAAACTGAACAAGCTGAATTTTAAAAGAACTCAAATTCGACTATTACAACAGCATCACTGATTTGTGTCCTGTTGCACCTGTAAACACACCCAACAGTGATGGAGGACACTGCTACATCACTGCAGTTAGTTGAGTACAAAGTCAAACCACTGGGGGTCAGCAAAAACTGGATTATTAGCATGTGTTAAGTTTCTCTCTTTGGTAATTCTCTCTGTAGTGAGTACAAGGAAAATGAAACACCTGCTATAGTGTATATACTGTATATACTTAATTATTATGATTATTATTATATCATTATCTTCATCGTTACTTAAATGAGTTATTAATCAATCAATTTCTTTGTGTGTACTGGCTTCTCCCCTCATCCTACCTCACTTTAAAGACACTTTGTTGATGATGCAGTATAAAAAAACATCCCCCAAGCTTCCTAACCTAAAGATATAGAGGCATGATGACGGCAACAACCAGCAGAAGACCACAGTCTACCTGTTGTGGTATCTAGTAAAGTGAAACATGTTATGTTTTTAACTTTATTTGCTAAGATTTTAAAACATTTTCCACTGCAACAATAGGGGTGACAAAAAAACCAGGACAGAAAGCAAACTCATCTGGATGCTGTACCAACTGAGCCCACTGTGGAAGAATGTGTACCCATATAATCAATTTTAACCCTTAATCTAATTTGATTAGCATGTCCTGCAGTTTGAGCAGTTCTGCGCCCTGCTGGCTGCAGCAGTCTGCTGTCACACATGCTATGTCAAGTCTCCAAGAACTTGTAATGAAGCCAGCCAAGTGGTAACACACAAACACACACATACCTAGCAATGACCCGGGAATCAAGATATGGTAAGTACATCATTTAATTTTTTTTATTTGTTGAAGTGCAGCTTTGTTAGTTTCTTTTGTCCAATAATTATGAGTAGTGCAGGCCTATTATAAGTTGATCTGTCCACACTCTGCATTTGTCTGAGTGGAAACAAGTGTCTAATATAGTTTCTTCAGGGCCATCAGCTGAGTAACCCACTTCACAGACCGACTCTGCTTGGCCCACAACACACTGTGGCTTCCCCTCTCAGGAACGGATCCATCTACGTGTGATTGTTCACACTCTGTCCTCGGTAAATGAAACACTGGGTGGCAGGCAAAAGAGTCTTTTCTTTTTGCCCAAGAGAGTGTGAGACAGATGCTGTTCTGGCTCTGACTTACATTTATGATGAGCACAGAGGCTTCAGTATCCATCAGTGAGTGAACAATCTTCCCCTGAAGACTTGAGCTCAGTGGAGGTTCACTGGGCTGGGTGTTAAATAGAGCCGTCAAGCAGGAAATGGGTGTCACCCTTTGTGGAGTAAGGGACTGCTATGACCTGTGTACAGGGAAAATAAATATCCTCTGACACAGCCAGGCATGCAATGGGAAAACCCAGGCAGCAAAACCAGGGACACACACTCACACACACACACAAAGCTTAATTTACTGCAACTGAAGCTAACTTAAGCTTAGGGTTTTTTTTACACAGTAGGAAAAAATGAAGATACAGGATGACATTTGAGCATGAAGTTTGAATGTAGCAGATGTCAGACTCAGCACGTATTTCTGTACAGGAGGGTTCAGAAATGACAGCTCTGAAAGTGGTAGATGGAGGCTGGCGAGGTATTTTCATTAAATGCAGTGGAGGACGACTGTGCATGTGACTATGTATGACTTCTCCCTCCAACACAATCATGAGGTAGGGAAGCACCTTTAGTGAACAGCCGATACCTCCAGGAAGTGCCAAGCAGTGCTGCAAGAGTCTCTTTGTTCCACCGAAGACAGACAGTGACTGAATGAATGTGTTAATGTGCAAAATTATTATTATTGTCCAAACCTTTCATTTTTGCTTTCATTTTTGCTTCAAATGCAGGCAGGATCCGTACAGTGCATGCGGTTTACGATGGAAAAAAAAGGAACTGCACAAAGTGGTTACAGTTCTTAAATCTTTAATGTAAACAGCAGTTTTGAGGGGCTTTGAAAAAAATCCTAAAGAAAAACATCTGAAAATATTAAATAAGAAGGGGAAATACATAAATCATACTAGGAATAACCATGATCTGTTTTTTAAATAAAAAAAATACATAAACTTTCAATTTTGTGGCCATATTTTCCTGAATACAAAAACAAATTCCCTTGACCTCTTTGTAATACCAACTACTTGGCAGTTTCACAATAAAAAAAAAAAAAATCACTAAATTATGAACATCATCATACAAATGATAAACAAAAAAAAAAGCTCAAATATTGCTTCGGAATGTTGTGTACAGCAGTCATTACAACGAGAGACTCAAGTGAAGGTGAGACGAGTGTGTGTGTGTATGTGTCTTTCACAATGATAGTGCTTCATGGTTATTTTTGGCAAAGCCATTATGTAGGTGTGTACAATATGCAATAAGTAGCAGTGGGATAATAACATCAACATTAGAATATTCAAAAGAGAGGCTTTTTACTGAAGTACAGTGCCTGTAATTTCGAGGACACACGTATACTAACAGTCTTCATGTATGTGTGAAGCAGGACAGAGTGGATATAACAGAACTATTTTCAGGAAGTGTTCAACCTTCCTTTCAGTCTCTTGGGAAACATTTAGCTGCCACAAATACTGTATGTGAGAATGTGACAGGAAATACTACTGGGAAGTTGACAACAAAAAAATAAAATCCCCTCCCCTCACTGCTACACAAACCACGTCCTGCCCTGCACTCATTCCTCCCCACATAATAGCCCTGAGGAAAAAAAAACACAAAAAAAAAAAACCCAACACAAAAATAGACAACAAGGAAGCTGAATCAAATGGAATTTCTAAGCATTTGTCTAAGTACAATGCTCAATTTTCTTTAAGCAAAATGACAGCTGGCACCTCTGCAGAGAAGAAGTTGAAAATGAGTTTTCAGACACAGGAGGAGGAGAGCGAGGAAGAAGACAGAACGATCAACGGCAGGCCAAACAAATACTTCCTGGTTTTTTCTTGTCCATGGCAACCCGATGACTCTGCACTGTACTGTGTGAAGAGCTGCATCGACCCCGAGTCCCTCAAGTGCAGCAAGCCTTATTATATATGACATTTTCTCTCTTATAAAGGTCTAGCAAGAAGCAAGAGGAAAATAGTTCAATAAATCCTTTTTTCTTTTTAAATCACAGTTCATTTTTTTTTATATTATAAGGGTTTTATTTATTTTTGTTGTAGTTTGTAAGAAAGGAGACTAGTCCAGTGAGTACAGTAGGGGCAGGGGTGAGTTTGGGTTCGGGGCTCGTGGGTCGTTCGCCTAGTTACAGTCGTAAACAAAGTCATAGTTGCTAGGTTCTTTGGGAATCGGGGGCGGGGCCTCAGGAATCTGGATGTTCTCTAGATCCAAGAGGCGGAGCTTCATCTCCATGGAGAGCAGGGTGTCCATGTCGGATTTGGTGAATTCACTGGTCATCTCCTTACCCAAGAGGGCGTTTAGACCATCTGTCCACACGCAGTACTGCAGAGAAATTGACAGAGGTAGATCCAAAATTAATCTGCCAATTTCAAACCATTATTACCACAAAGAAAGACTAAAACAAAAAAAAACAACTTCTAGAATCTCGATTATTAAGCTTTTGTTTTCTGACTCAAAGACCTTAGAGACGGGAAGCTGCTGTGCACCACACAGACTGCACCTGCTATAGAGACATGCAGGCATAAAAGTAGCCAACTACCAAGAGAGGTGTGTGTATGTGCACTGTGACTCAGGAGAAACACAGCAGGGACACTCGTTCTCACTTGTCCTAAATACCAACTTTAGCATTAAAAAAAAATCTCCTCTGTGTGCATTGTGTAATATTATGCCAGAATATATGAAACACGTTGTTTGTTATCAGAGTAATAACGAGAACTTCTTTTGGCCATAGTCCAAGTCAAGTTTTCAGTCAATTCCAAGTACGGGTGAGCAAAATGACAATATATATACCATCAGACAATACATATCTATTCAGGAATCTTATATACTGTCACTACTATGCTAGTTATGCTTTTAATATCACTGAGTGTATAAGGCCATTGTGGGCAATGTTGCAATTGAATGAGCAGCTGTTTTATGGCAACATTAGATTTACTGTATTTATCAATGTAAGGAAGAACCTTAATTGATCTACCACACTACACATATACACTATATTCATACACTAATGGAACAACTTTCTCTTTCACACATGTTCATTTGTCTGACACTGTTAAACAACCGCAGGGCCAGCTACTGTTGCCTTACCTCATGCTTGTCAGGAGCGATAAAGTTCAAATACTCGTCGGACTCATAGAGGATAGAGAAGGCCAGCTCTAACACCTCCTGGAGAGAGGACAGAGTGAAGGACAGAGAGGGAGAGGTGAGAAAGAGAGAACGGTGCAAAGACGGTGCAGGAGATGCAGAGTGGGGAAGGTGGAGTGGTAAGAGGTGGAAAAAAAAAAGGGGGTGCAAGGAAAAAAGATTGATTAACAGGTGAGATTTACACCACAATGCTGCCATATCAATGCAACCTGTTTCTCCTCCTCATATCTCGTCACCATCTGTTACATCAAACCATAAAACATGCTGGGGGAGGCTGAGGAGATGATATGAAGATATATATAATGTATATTCCTTCAGTCTTAAGAAAGGATGATCCCATACACTTCTCTTGCTCAGCAACACAATTTATTGGTCATAATACTAATGTTTCGGTTCCTCTGGATCTTCGTCCAGAGTGTTTTAAACATTTCTTACATCAGTGATCTTAAATAGATAATTCTAATAATTCTAATGACTTCATACGTCTTTGTAATTTTTTGTAAACAGTCTGAAAACCACACAGGCCGGCTCTTTTCTAAACCCTGTAGAGGTGACTTTGACTGGCCCTGTAACAGTGAGTAATGAAATGTGGTTGTGTTCTCATCCACAAGGCTGGGACAGGCCCACTAGACGGCCCACAAACCCCCCTTAGGTCATTCTACTAGACCTGCACTTATTGACAAGGTAATAAAGGAGACAAAGCAGGGAGGAGGCTCTTTTGCCTTCAGGGCTATGCATCCAAGATCCAATATATCAGATCCCATGGGTGGGAGGCAAAGGTTTGCAGAGGCAAAGTACAGGAGAGGAAGGGCCAATGTGTACACAGATGCAGACGAGATGGCTCTTTCATCCTGGGTAAGGCACCACAAAGGACACAGCCGTAAATTACTTATAAATTTAAACAGCAAAGAAAACATATCAGTGAGTTCTTGGTGGCTCTTGTGTGATTTGTGTCTGCAGCTAAAGGACTATTCTGTGATTTATTATTCCAGGATGCTACCGATAGATTAATCTCTCTGTGGCAAGCACTGAGATGCAAGATATTGTTTTATTTCTCAAAGCAAAATTATTTAACTTATGTCATGCCATGCAACTCTCACACACACGGAAACGGGTTCTCACCTAGATATACACTCATCTGCCCACACCTATACACACGTGCACGCACACACACAGACACACACCTTGTTTTGTTTCAGGGCTCCTTTCTCCTTCATGTGAGGACAGTCTTTGCCGGTGATAACAGCTTTGATATCAGCCACAGGCACTGCAGAGAGGACACGAGTGAGTTCACAACAACAACAACAACAACCCTATTACAACTATGTCATTCCAGATAGGTGTCTGGTTTACTCAACTGATTAAAATCTTTCCAGATTTGCAAATAAAACTGATTTTTATATTCTTTTAAGTCATAGTCAGTGTCAATGCCGGTTGCGTGTCACTGTCTACACAGTATTTGGGGGTTTGTGTTCCTCCAGTAAGGGCAAACACTGTAGGCTTTTAGAAAATACATATTTTTTTTTATATTGTTTGCTACTAAAATAAAAAGTGTCAGATTAGGGGGTAAAAACTCAACACTCACATTTGTCCTGTAAAGAGTCGTGGGGCACCTCGCCCTGAGGACTTTCCTCCAGGTCTCCATAGTGCAGGACTTTATGGTTTGGAGACAGACGACAATACCAAAACTTATCTGGAGGAAAACATAATGACAAAGGAAGACAAAGGGGAGGGAGAAGAAGATGAAGACTTATTTAGACAAATTGGGATGATTCAAGACATCATATAAGATTGCATGAGTCATCAACAGGAGAGAAAATTAGCACGACAAAGACATCTGGGACAAAAGAAAAAAAAAGAATAGGAAAATCTACAACAGAGCCATGATGCTGTGCATGAGGGAGATCTTGATGGGCAATAAAACAGACAGTTGGCCTTCATCATTTTAACAACGATGAACACACTCATGTGAAGAGCAAAAAAAGACAAAGATTTTTACCGGTTAAAATGTTCAATGAAAAACAGGAAAATGGAAACACATGTACACTAATAAATCACAGCAACATTAAGCTTATTATATTCACTTGTTGTTGAGACTGTGCCAAATGATGGTCATTCTGACTGTTGTTGAAGGAATTGTATTGGATGATGAATAAAATATTAGAAAAACAAGCAGGAAAGCACCAAGAAGCCCCTTTAAGACCTTATACAGTGGCAGCTGTCACAAAGAGGCAGTTTAGGGTCAAAATGTTTTAGTACCTTGACTAGAAGCACTAGGACCACTATGGATAAATTATATTCTTTTTTTTTCTGTCATCAATGTTTTTATCCCATATTCTGTTTTAATTGTATGCATAACTGTCTGTTCTTCTTATAGGGTATTTATAGGTATTAGTGTATTTTCTGTCTTTCAAGTTCTTGCTTTGTGAATATTTGGAAGTATGTATGTTATATATCTTTTATCATTTATTATTTGATTTTGTTGTATTTTATTGTTTTTATTTTGTTTCTATTATCTAGGATTGTTGTAATGGGCTGTATAAATAAAGTACATTTACAAGTACATATATATGATGGAATAAAACAAAATCAAGACTATTTTTCTCCAGCAGCGGAGGCCTGTAACTACCAGCTGTGTGTGTAAAGCGCTGGTCGCTGCCTCCACCGCCAGCCTCTCCGTGGCCAGACTGGTGTTCTCTAGTGGTTCCCTGCCAAGGTGGGCACCAAGCTGAGCTGGCAGTCAGCGGACACAGACTGGGGAGGTCTGGCTGGCATGTGCATGGGTGGCACAGTCCAAATCCTAATTGCTGAAAATAAGACAGTTGGCAGCGCCATGCTGGTGCAGAGTGGCTCCAGCCCACAGGGAACAGATAGAGATGTGTGTGGCGGCTGTGAGGGACGGGGGGGGGGGGGGGGGGGGGGGGGGGGTTTGAGGAGAAGATCCTATCAACTGTTAGTGTGTGTGTGTGTGTGTATACAAACACATATGTTCTCCTTTGGCTTTAGATGCTGTAAATCCATTTAATTTCATTCTTGTATCACTTAAAACTATATAATTATCTTCATTTGATTCAACCACCATAACGTTGGTGGTTGAATGATAACATTTCAACAGAATCAAAGTTTACTTTTGCTTTAGTGCCGCATTTACACAAGGTGCACTTTCTTCCTAAGACGTGCTGTTACCTGTCAGTAACACTGCACTGCACTTAAAAGATTGCACAGGTGGTACTCTTTCTTCAAAACTTCAAAACACCATCAATCTGGGCTTTTACAGAGTAGCACCCCCTTTTTAATGGATAGACTGGCACTTTGGATGGCAGAGAGAGGAGTCATCTGCACTGAAGTCAGCTAAATTAATATTTGATGGAGGTACTTGAGTCCCTCCAGGCTGAAGGATTTTGAAATAGTTTTTTTTAAGAAGCTGAGAGAAGAGTGGGAGAGGAAGAGGGAGGAGGGAGGAGCCTTTTTAGAGTTAACATTTCAAAGAGTAGAAGGATTGCAACCAAACAAGACTGAATATCTCATTTCTTACAAACGCTAAGTGAAAATGCAACTTGCTATAAGGGAGTTTTATTGTTGCTCAGCTTGCCTTGGGGCGAGACAAAGTGCGCCTCACATTGTCAATGCATGCATATATTGGATGTAACAGCATCGTTGGGAGAGAGACGGAGGCAAGGATAGACATGTATGTGTGAAGAGGAGAGATGAGAGTGAGGGGAATGAAAGGAGCGGGAGGCAGAGGGATGCACATGTAGAAAGGCACAAGAAAAAAAATAGTGAAAGGATTGGCAGATGAGGCAGTAGTTCTGTGGAGAAGGCATGTCCTTGACTACTTCAAATGTCCCCAAAAGCAAGGACAACTAATGTACAGTTAGCTCGTGGCAGGCAGGGAACTTGCCTACAGACAACGTGCTGTTGCAGCAGATTAAAGATGGTATAACCCTACAGGCTAGTGTGCTAAATTAAATCCAGTGGGGTTTGCAAACTGCTTTATATACAGTAGTGTGTGGATCTCCTGCTTCTGAGAGGCCCATGGCTTTGTTTCTGCTGTCAGTTGGTGCTTGTCTATATCTGCATGTGTCCCCAATTCCTTTGACAAGCCTTCATAACCATAATATGGTAATGTGAGACTATTTACAGAATGCTGCTGTGTAAAAGGTAGAAAAATATGAAATCAGCTCTCTCTCTCTCTCTCGCTCTATATATATAGCTTTAACAACATCTGGATGACAGCTGCCAAGACAAATAGTGATCAGCCTTTAAAAATGCCAGAACACATCAGTGTCAGCCGGAGAAATCCACCAGGTTTTATTCAATTTGATTTGACTTACTGGAAAATACAGTTCCTGTAGGGCAGCTGATGACAGTAATGCAATAACGGCAAAACCAACCCCAGAACCTGAGCTTGTCACTGTGTTTTTTATTTGGATTTGTACATGTAAGCTAGGGAGGAACGTGACAGAGAGGGGTAAACAGAGAGGAAAATGTATAAGGGGAGGACAGAAAAAGAAGGGATCAGGTATATCAAAGATTAAATCCTCTTTGAGTGAAGAGCAGTTTCTTTCTATCCTTTCTCTTTTCTGCTGGGTCACTGGGAAGGAATACCATCAACATGTATTAAGTTAAATCAAATGAGTGTTAAAATGTGTCTAAACGTGTGTGGCTACAGCACAAGATTGTTGCATCCCTAAACTTAAAATGGTACCACAGATGAGTCCTTATATATATATATATATATATATATATACTCTGAAGGTTGCAGTCTTTGGTGTTCACATTGGCACCTGACTACATCTACAGCAGTCCTGAGCTTCACAGATCTCCTGTGCTAAAACGTCTCCTGTTGGACTTTCATAAAGCAAAAGAAATAAGGTTTTGGCTGCTGAAAGGAAGGGATAAAGAATAGTTCTCATGGACACAGCAAAGGGACCTGTTATGTACAAGTATGTGCATGTATGTCTCTCACCTTGCCTCCTGCGACTACTGATCTTCCTGAAGCAGGTTCCCTCACACAACCTGTTGAGCCTCTGTTGTTTGATCAACTCCATGATCTCTGGCTGGATCTTCTCCCTCAGCTCCCTTCAAAAAAAGACAGATGCACACATCATTAGTTCAAGAAAAATACCCTGAATTCTGAAATCATATTCTTATCCTTCCTTTCTCTTCCTCATCTCCTTCAGGCTCATCCACTTCTTGTTTCCCTTCATCTGTCTCTCTGCCTGTCTATGTGTTTGCCTCATCAGTTACTCCAGTCAATACATTGATCTGTGGTTGGACATTCACTTTGACACTTTAAAAAAAAAAACAGCTAGTAGGGAAGGCGTGTCTCATCTTAGGAAGGATGGATTCTGTTCATGTATCAGTCTTCTGACTGAGCTAGACACAGCTGAGGCTTGTTTTGTCTGAGAGTTTCAGACTGGTCTGAGTCTTCTTAGAAAGTAAAAAATTTGAAGTGATTTAAATTGCACTCTTGAACTGATTCTTTCCATCAGGTGCAGAAAATCACAGACAACTGGATTTAAGAGCGGAGGTTTTGCACTGGCAGACCTCTATAAAAGGAAGCACTCTGGTTGGTATCAGGTGTTTAAATAATGAAAGATGTGAAGCCTTTGATGTAAAAGTGGCATAAAAACCCATTTCAAGCCCTGTGGAGATGTACAGTACCAACACAGTATAGTAAGCCACAGTAAGCCATTTTTCATCCTAGGTTTCTGGCGACTGTTTAAAATTAAGCTGTGTATTAACATTTTCTTTCTATAAAATGTCTAACAACTATTCTCTATTATAATTAATAGCAGGCAGCTGGCAGCAAATGTAGCGAGTAAATAAAGAGCTCCTTTAAATCTGCAGACTGACATGCTTGGCTCAAGTTTACAAGTCACGACTCTACTATATTGATGAGAGGAAAATTCCACCTCACGCTGCTGAAGAGAGACTAATTAGTTTGTGAATAATTATTCAACAGCAAGATATTTTGTGTACATTTCTTGATTTCAGCTGTGGATAGCACATTTATTGGCTATACATATGACATACAGTGCATTATACAAATGTGTATTTAACCGAATTGTAAGTGTAAATAAGATAACTACATCTCCAAACAAAAAGTGGAACTTGAATTAAAAACTCTATTACCAGTAGCTGTTTATGGGTACATTTTGCTGAAACAAGAACAAGAATGAATTGGCTGCTAAAGTATGTTCTCTGCCCTTCCGATATCGATTCAATAAGCTCTTGGCTCAGCATTGATTACTGTTTAAAGGGCCCTCTCGGTGAACCAAATTTTTCAATAGTGCTAGCTACTTCATTAAATACAGGCAGGACAAAAACAATGTTCTCCGTTAGATGGCCTGCATCCATGATCAGTCAATGAATGATGTATTACAGACTAGCTGGAGGGTCATTAATGGAATATTCACTGGGAATGCCATTTGCAGACAATTTGGACTGAATGCATATTTTCCATCACATGAGGGAAGCAACCTGCTTTAGGCTAATAGCTGGTATTTGGAAAAGAGGAAAAGGAAAAAAAAAAAAAACAAGACATATTACAACACATATTAATGACCACAGCTCTTTTTGTAGGTGCAAATCACGTCCTCATTTGAATCTTAGATTTGAACATGTGATTTGAACAGCTTGCCTAAAGCTGCAAGGCATGCTACAATAGATGTGTGTGTGCAGGTGCATTTTGGATTTTTGTTTCAAGCATGCATGATACTATCATACTGGTTAATGATTGGTTAACTCACAAGATGGGGCGGGACTGGAAGTCTTCCTGATTCATCCTCTCTGACTGGCGTATTTTCAGGATCTCTGTGTAGCTTAGGTTCTGCAGGCGACTCTTGAACTGGTCCAGGGAATTAGGCTTGAGAGTCAGCGCTCGCATGATCTGCTCCCTCACCACCTGCATTACCTGTGGAAGAGAGTGGCAAGGAAGGGCCAGGTGAGATGATCATGCATGCAGGAGACTTACAGGATATAGAAAGTGTATGTGTTCTTGTGTGTCAGCTGAAAAGTTGGGAAGTCAAAACGAATCCTTTCCCTATTTTTTGAAGTCAGGGGAAGATATAAAGTTCTGGACAAGGATTAATGATGTGACTTTTTTTTCATAACTGGAGCTGTAATCCAGTCTGGTGCACTGAGCCTTCGTTAGACCCGGTTTAATGCATCAGTGAATGCATGACAGGAATGAAATTTCTCTACATTTCTAATCCTTTCAGAAATCTTCAATAAAAAAAGATAGTTAACCAAAGTGAGTCCTACGCTGAAATCTTCAATGACAGCTGATTTCACTCAGCTTTTCACTCTGGCAATGCATTTGTATGCTGCATAATTAGAATATGAACATTATTAACACTCAAAGATAGATTCTTTATTTGTGAAGGGCCTACACACACTAGGGACTTAACTCAGAGCAGACATAATTCCTAATGTGCAGACCTCGGGTTAAAGTGGACATGTAAGTCCTGCTGAGACACTGTATGTAATATCTGGCTATAAAAATTAACCTAACCTGATTTCATGACAATTCTGCAGCCAAACGGAGCAGTGCTGTTCCAGTTACTGCAGGCAGCACAATTGAAGATGTGACAAGCAGCCCTGATTATGGATCAGCCTTGTTAGCAGCCGCCTCTGGGCCTGCAGATGCTGATTCACTGGATCAAATCATATTGAGGTGACAGTAATAAATAGACTGTCTTCCCCTCTGTTCACTTTGATTACTCTCCACTGTGTTTTCTCTACCCTCTGCTTGCATTGTTGATCAAATGCTTAAGAACACACAGGTATTTCCAGGCTCTGCAAGCACACTTCCTCACAATATGTTGACTCTAAAGAGTTTTGGATGGTATTTTGTATGGGAGATGTTTCCTCGAAATTCATCCTTGCCAAAAACAAAGTGAGCCAAGATACCAAATGTAGTCTTATGCAATGCAGTTCTTGCCATTTGTGTTTACTGCAAGGTGGTTACTCATCACACTAAGCCAAGGGGTGAGTGCATTAAAAATAGATGATTTGACAATGAAATATACAAACAGCATTAACCCAGCACAGCAAAACAAGAGGCGAAAAACTCAAGAGGCGATAATAAATAAATTAAATGACAGTAATCAGTGTGTTTCCAAACAAAAGTTTGACCTCGGACAATAAAACACATTCACAAAAGGTGCCAAAAGAAAAAAAAGGGCTACGGAGAATTATTTAGAGAAGTATGTAAGTATGTATGTAAATGCATTTCTGCACCAAATCCAATGTCACAGCTCTAAAATAAGCTTAAGTTTTTATTAGAGCAGATACGACAGGACATTTGATTCATTGGCTTTTGTTATTCCAGGAATCTCTTGCAGGGTTCAACAGCTGCTGTCTGTGTACCATTTGTAAAATTGTATTTACTAAGCTCAAACACAGAACCACACGAGTGCGCAGGGAGTCTCCTCCAGCGTGATCCGAGTCTAACTGGCATTACGGTTGATACTGAGCATCAGTGACTCAGCAGCACAAGTACATTCTTTAAATCCTCATTGACAGGCTGAGGCAGACAGAAGAAACGCTGTTCTGGGCCGGGACAAAGCTATAATTAGCCGGGATAAATGGCTTTACTGTAGAGCAGTAGCTACATTATCACAGTGTAAAAAAAAAGATAATAGTTATATGCGTCGCTCTCTTTTGTAAGAACAGTAGAGGGGTGAGCAAAAGAAACATGAGAGATCTGCTTCACTGTGTCCAGTAAGTGTTGCTGTAATATATATATATATATATATATATAAATAATCTGGATCATTTGTGTTTTTATGAAAAATAATCTTAGCTGCATAACATAATAGCCAACATTTACAGGCCGACATTAAAATGCAACCAGAAGAGGGCAGAGGTGACACTTTCCCTCGCTATTGGTCAGGACAAGTTATAGAAGAGTGTGTGTGCAGAGACTCTGAGCTGCAACATAGATTATGATGGACAGTTATAGGACAAAAAAAAAGCTTTTTCATTCATGTGTTTGTCTGTCCCCTTGCCATCTTTCTTTCCATTTGTTTATTCATCCATAAACACAGCTGTCCATCCTCCCTTCAGCGAGGAACATATTCATGTCCACTTATAGAAAGCCATTTTTCTGTATTCTCCATCTGTCTGTGCTTCCATTTAATATATTATCATGGGGTGTCCAGCTAATAGTAGATATACAATCCAGAGGACTAACTTTTCAGCCTCAGAACTTCACCCCTGCCGCTCCTCTTCCTACTTCCTCTCCTCCTCTGAGCTATAAAATGTGCAGACGAATAGATGAAGCCATAGCTTGCAATCATGCTACCGGAGATTCATCGCTCCTGTCCACTACATTTAATCGCAACTTCACGGATTTGCCCGTTATAAATTTTCACACACATACACACTCCTACAATCCTGATAATTAAGGCTTGAATTAATTGACGTTCTCATTAGGATTATGAATGGTCTGCCAGAGTGTCTAGAAGAAACATTCTTCCCCTAAGAAGGTATTTGAAAGTAAAGGAAACATCACAGAGCGACGACAGAACTTTTCATGACGTCAAGTTTTAGGTTCTCACTAGAAATAGCAGCTTGGAAAACAAAAATCAACTAAAATTGTTATTTGAAATCTCTATGTTTTGTGTTTTTGGGTATTAGTCGAGCATGCCCAGCTTTTTAAGGTAGATTTTTTTTCACCTGCAGCTTGTTTTCCAATCTAATCGGATCTCTAGAGAGCGACTACCATCTAGCCCTGGTGTTTCTGCAGAGCCGTCCCCGGGGAATGTTCATTAATATGCCTTGTTTGCATTCATGTCTCTGGCAGGAAAACAATTCTGTTGGCCCATGTGGCTGCACTCATGCTAATTAACACTGCGAATATTCATCACATTTAATATGAACACATGGTCCTTTCACAACAGGGCATGCGGGGACCTTATGGATATTTTATAGTCACCCTCCATTTCCATCCACTGATTGCTCAGAGAGCACCTTGGTAGAGGGGAGATGACATCAGTGCTGGAACAAAACTGCAGGAGAAATTTCTCCTAAGTGACTCTTAGCTACATACGTGATAAGTTTATCTTGTGCCGTTTTCTCTTTAGAAAACCCACATAGATCGTCCATTTAGTCGGAACTGTTGAACCAGGATTTATCAGTTGTATCTTGTCCACCTTTATTTCTGTTGTTCCCTCTCATGCTCCCTAATCTCTTCCAGACAACGGGCCATCATTCTTTTCTGTAGCTCCTTCGAAGGAAAGTTAGATAACAGAGCAAGAATCAGCAAAAGTAATTAAATGCCATCCCATGAGCCATCTACTACATGTAATGAAGAGCTGGCCACACTGATTCCTCTGCCGCTCTCTTCCCTTCAGTCTCTGATCAAACAAGACAGGGCCAGTGTCTCTCCTAAAGTTGCCCCCGCTATCCATCATCGGCAACTCGTCAGCTGTTACAAATTACCGTCCCCTCTCACCGACCAATCGGCTGTGGCCGCCGCTTCATTAACCTAAGAGGATGCTAATGACATCATTTACCAGCTGTCAGTCAAATGTTCTCCTGCCATTCATGCCTGGCCAGGAAATCTGGAGATTGTGCTGGAGAGACGACAGTAATCACAGAATAATGACTTTGCTGATACTCCCTCAAAGCAATCAAAAAGTCAATCTCACATGGCAATAATGGGACCAAGTGTGTTTCTGTATATAAGGACTTAGAAGTAGATAACACATACATGCTTGCACACATACAAAACGAAGCGTTCACACAAAAAATACACACGTTTGCCTGTTTTTTTGTTTTTTAAATGAGGAGCAGAATACAGAGAATCCACATCCCTGTTATAGAAATGGTAATTATATTCATTTAATAATTATCTTCTTCAAAGTTGACCATGATGTCAATAAAAATAAAACAACGCCCCAGAGATGGACATGACAGGATGCCTGTCTCTAATCACACCGTACAGACAGACGAGGCTGGTACAGGGTGTATTAAATTTAGAAGCTGATAAAAGTGCGCTGAATAAAAACGCTAAAATGTGTTTTGGAGGCAGACATGACTTTTATACCAAAGCTCTTCTAAACTACTATTAAAGCTGTTAAATTGTGATATATTCATATACAATAAACATCAAATCAAAGCCAGAGAGTAACCTGAATTAAAAATAGAATAGGATTGAATAGAATAGACATCTGAAACAACAGCTTGGACATAGTACAATACATGGGTGGTGGGCGGCTATGTGTGTGGGGGTGGGGGGTGGATGTGTATGTGTGTAGGGGGGAGTGTGTATGAGGGGGGAAGCGTGTATATATGTGTGTGTGTATGTATGGAAGGGGAGGGGGAGTGATGGAGGCTACAGCTCTGGGAAAAAAGCTGTTCCTCAGCCTATTTGTCCTTGTTTTGATAGTCCGGTACCTCCTCCCTGATGGCAGTGGTACAAACAGTGTCCAGGGTATCTGCTGTCTACGCAGATGGATCTTACTTGTGCACATTGATATTGTTTACTTCTGGTTTCTGTATGAAAGGGTAGTGACACTAAACTTTGTTAACTGTGTCGTTTCTTGATCTCCGTTCTGTGTGAGAGGACATTTCAGGGGGCACAACAAAACACAGGCCTTTGTCTGACAGCACACACACACACACACACAGTCGCTTTGGTCACAACAGGATAGTGCTTCAAATGCTTCCCACTGGCTGGGACTACAAACAGCTTGTGCTGCAATAACATGCTGCTCTGTGTGTCGTGTGATGGAGACGACATTTGTACTTCTGAACTGAATCAGTTTTAAAGACAGAAATGCTAAACGTTGCTGCTTCCTGCTTCTCCGGGATGAGGATTGGCTGCTTTACCATGTTTATAATAAACTCAATATAAAATCAATATAAACTAATCATTTTGGGGTTTCGGACAAAATAGGCTTTTTTAAATTACATCACTTAATAGTTGGCAACTAATTAATGAATTAGCTAATTGTTACTGCTCTAGTTGGTTGTAGCATTAATGATGTTTCTTTGAATGCAATATATTTTAGCTGCATGGTGGCCTCATATCATAGGGGACAGTCAAGGTGCTATTTTCAGAGAGGGTGAAAAGCAAGAGGTGAATGTTGCATAGCCAGTTTATCAGATATTATTCAGTATATTCAGTAGTTTGACAACACTGTCATGGCTCTATGTTAAATCTGTCATTTATGTATTTACCCCTCATGGCTCAAATGAGTATCTGGGTATTTCAATAAAATTAAATAAAGTGATAAAGGGGAAACGTATGTTTAAAGCAGAGTCTTTTCTCAGTGAATGCCTTAAGGACCTGTCTGACAGCACTGCAGCATAGGGAGCAGCACATACTGTATTGTACACAAGACACACTCTCAATCTACACACTTAAACTGTATGTATACTCATTTATTCCTTCTCTCGCACACACACACATGTATTATGCAGACAGAACAAGCACTAACAAACACAAAACAAATCTACTAGAGACTACTCCATGTAAATTCCCAATATTCCCCATGTACACATGCACACAAAACACATCTGGAGACCTCCAACTATCATCTCTGTTCTTCCTTCTGCATGAGTGGTGCAGGGTCTGTTGCTGTTGGCTGATGTTGTTGCCATATTTAGAGGGCCAGCACTGCACGCCCAGACAAACTGTCAGAGGAGCTTTTTTTTTTTTTTTTTTTTTTCAACAGCCAGCTCCACGTGAGATGCAGTGCAGCCCATACTGGATGACTGGAGAGCAAAGCCGCCTGCGAAATTGCCATTTACTGTTAGTCTATCAAGAAATGTCGATGAAAGCCAAGTGCTGACCTTGGCTTGTGCACAGCACTGCATTAATGAGTGCTTTATTATGACATAGCTGTTCAGATAATACGAACATTTTGCATTAATTGTCCCGGTGGGGTGAGTAAATTGGTTGTGATTAAACATCTATTCAAGGACATCAAAACAAGTATTAATTCATTACATGCACTTTCATCAGGGACTAGCCCTATCCGAGCTAAAACATCATAGCTGAGTGGAATTACTATGTGAAAAATTACTTTCTTGATCTAATTAAAGTTGTCTGGAAAAATGAAGTCACATAAGTTCTCCATAAAAAAATGCCATTTAGGCCATGAAGTTCACCGCCACATGAACAGATAAATCGCTTCAAATTAAACACAGACTCGAAGAGTGACACATCAAAACTGAATTATTTTATGATACAGCCATAACCCAGCGTGTATCCGTAATACGACTCACCCATACATAAGAAAGCCTTTGTGGATGTAGAGAACTTGTCTGCAAGGAATCTGAAGTACATACTGTGTGGATTGCTGTGTACAAAACAAATACTACACTAACACACAGCATGTACCACAGTTTACTGTTCTTTTCCCCTCAGCTGATTTACACTGAGCTGCTGCAGACATGAGACAAGCGTTATTATTATCTTGACACACAACAAAACAAAATGTTAGCTCTGCATCTCCTCTCATGAGACTCTGATGGTTTGATGCTAATGGCTGATGATCTCTATGGTCTGATTAGTGAGCTCAGCTATGGCGTTCTCAGTGCGAGTAGGCCTATACTGCCTAAGATCAGAGACGTCCCCTTAGGCACACCCACATATACACACACACACACAGTCATGAAAAAATAATACACAGAAAAAGAAAACACCAGACCCGGCACCAAACCACAGCCAAAATGTCACACTATCTCATATACAAATCACGATTTAAAATATAAAGCACAAACTCATTACACCACACACTCCCCCCCACGAGGGCTCGCTAACAAAAACAAATTTCTTATGGCACACACACACACAAACACACATTCACGCACTGTCCAAGTGCGCAAAAACACATGCAAAAACAATAAAGCAAACCTTGTTAAGGGAGTAGGAGGTGAAGCAGCCATGCAGAAAGATATAAATAGTCTGTCTGGATTCAACAAAAGGGGTGGAAGAGGAAAGAGGTGGAGGAGGAGGGGGGTGGGGGGTCGAGAGACAAGAATGAGGAGGAAAGAGAGAGTGAGAGACCTCGCGATGAAGAGGAAAAGAAAAACAAAAAGAATGAGGTACAAGGAATTGAATGAGAGTGTGAAGTAAAGAGGCATACAAAGATCTAGACAGCTGGAGAGGTAAATAAAACCAGTATGAAATAAGAAAACAGCAGGTCTCATTGCGGGGTAGAAGGAGCGGGGGAGGGGCTGGTTTTACTGTGGCCTGATACGAGTTATGGATGCACCGTTCCACGTGAAGCGCGGCAGCAGCAGTCCAGTTTGTTGGCATATGGCAAGCATGTGCAGCGCTGTCCCAAAACTGCTTACTGGAATCCAAACATGGCAACCCCCTAAAACATTTGGCACCTGCACTCACGTTATATTGTCACATCACCTCTGAGTGGACACACCAGCACCCGTTTCATTATTCATGTACGCATGCATTTTGACCTCCTGGCAACGTGGAGGAACTGTCCTGTACGCTAAAAAAAGAGCTGAGCCAGAAATCGTTTGCATGAAGCAAGCAGCCTTTAATAAAATAGTAGCTGAATGCAGAGCTTAAAATATTTAAAAATATTGGCTAAACACCAGTGGTGTGTAAGGGTCACTGAGGGGGTTTGCTCAGCTGCTGCTGCTGCTGGAGCTTTTTAAGGATTGCCATGTGAATAATCCCACATGGGGCAGGTCAGTCTTTAACATGGCTGAACAAAGCAGATTATCTAGTCTCTTCTGGATTGCAATCAATCCAGAACAGAAATGTCAAACACCAATAAAAATAAAAAAAATGGGTTTTGCTTTACACGTATGTTTGATTTATTTAAGTGAAGTGCCCATCCAGTGTGACTTCAAATGTGTGACAATGACACTGACAGACAACAACGGACAATTCAATGATTTATCTTCACTGAGCATTATAACAGGGATAGACCTCTGAATTGTTGCCATAATGATAATCTGATTATGAGGCTATAATTATTATATAATTATTTATCAACCCATCCTTCATTTTACATATCAATCGTTTAGCCTGTATGTCAGGAAATAAGCAGAAAAGCCCAAATTGTCACGTTCAAATTGCTTGTTTTAACTACAACAACAGAACATATTCAATACAGAATGATATAAATAAGAGAAAGGTCGCAATATCTTACATTTGAGAAGCTGAAAGCAGCAAATGTTTGGCATTTTTTTGCTAGATAAATAGCTTTGATGATTAATCAGTTCAAATAGCTATGTATTGCTGTTAGTTGTCTATTTATTGCCATCACCACAGTAGGTTATCTGTCTAAGGCATAGTTTCTTAACCACAACACCATGCAGGAAAGGACAATAAATTCATGCCATGGTAGTGTGTACTGTCCAAAACAAATGAAATCAGGTACTGGCAGGATTTCATAGAACTGCTCTACAGTCTGGGGTTGACCTCGCTCTAATCGCTGTGTTAAACCCCTCTGGCTAAAACATTGGTTGAAGCTCATCCAAGGCTGAGAGACGCAGTGTAGAGTAGAGAAGAGCAGTAGTAGTGGCATTGAATTCCTCTAGTGACAAAACGGTGGGTGTTGAGGATGTGCAGTAATCCCATTCACAACAAAGCCCAACCCCCCACCACACACACACACACACACACACTGGAATATAGATGCTGCCTGGAGTGTGACAGAGGATAGATGAACATGGTGTATAAGAGGGTGAAAATAATGGAGCAGATTATATTTGTGTGACTGACTATGTGTCTTGATGAAAAGGCTGTGATCTGGGTTCTTGCCTAACCTGCTTATGCCTCACTGAGTATGCCCCATCTGTCCCTCCTCTTTCTCTTCCGCTTTGCCCCTGTCCCATCTTCTCCATCTTTACCTGCCTTCTCCTTTCCTTCCTTTCTCCATCCTCCTCAGCCTCAGCAACAACACAAACATTCCCTCTTCCTCCCTCACTACCACCTCCCCTCTCTCCTCATCCATCCATGCTAATTAAAAACCACTTGCTTTCTCTTTTCTCTTTTCTTATTTGATTCAGTACTTACATGTCACCTCCATGGTTCCAAGTGCGGTGTGATACTCTCCACAGTGTCTGATGAATCCGTGTGCTTTTGCCAGAGAAGGAGCTTTTATCTGCGCCCGACGGGAGACAGGGATGGATGGAAAAATGGATGGAGGGAGCAGATGGCTCCTTAGCTGAGTAGTCTAGCTGATTGTGGACTGTTAGCTTTTACGTTAGCCACAATGAGGGAAGATTCGTCTGTCAACACGGCTTGTGCGCCTCCTCCTTTTGCCTTTTTCCCCCTTTCTCTTCTTCCTGTCCTGTTCCTTAGCTCTTTGTTCCTTCAGTTTTCCCAATTTTAGTATTTTCCCTTTGAATAAAAAAAACAAACTCCCTGCTTCTTCTCCAACATACTCCCTCTTCCCTCTACTATAATATTGTGGTATGCCTCTCTTATCTGCTTCCCTCCCTCCCTCTGTGACTCTAAGAGCATCAGCCAGGCTGCTCTGCTTTGCTTAAGTTGATCTCTGGGCTTATGCCCTGATTGGACACACGCCACGATCAGAGACGCCAATGGTGGTGCAGCAAGTGGATCACATGACAAGTGTGTGTGTGTGTGTGTATGAGAGATGAGTGGAGAGAAAGAGCGAGAGGTTTAGATGGAGGGGAGGGAGGGCGGGATGACAGAAAAGGATAAGGAGGAGGGGTATTGTGAGTGGCTTAAAGTCGCTACATCAGTGAGAGATTTTTGTTCTCCGAGCGCCTGAGCAAAGAGAGCTGCAGGCTTTTTTTCCTCTGGTGGGGAAAAAGGAGGAGAAGAAGGTCTGAGCACAGACGTTTGGATGAAGAGACGACGAGACAAGAGTCTCTGATAGACGCTGATACCGAAGCAAAGCAAAAGCAGTGCAGCGCAGCAGCAGTAATTGAACAAGGGTTGCTATGGAAACAGGGGAAACGGTTGCCTGACAGTCGGAGCTGTGCCCTGGGAGAATCAGACTTCATGAAAACACACACACAACACATAATGTACACATATCACACACACACACACACAGACATCTCTTGTTCTTCATTGAAAAGGCAAACCAGACAGAAGCTCAACAATGGTGCATATGTGAGTACATGTGTGCCACAGTGTGTTCAAGCTTTATTTAAGCCATTGTCTCAAATGAGCATAAACATGTAAGACCCAGTGTGCGTTTGTGTGTGTGCGAAGGGTAGATGCTTAGTCAGCCATGAAGAGCCAGCCACTGAGAGAGCCATCAATGTTTACGAAATGCTCACACACTCTCTCAGACCACAGCACTGCGCGCATCAGAAACGTCGATAAAACCTGAACAAGGTGTTTTAGTATTCCACACGTCGCAACGCTCGGTGCTGTCAGTGTCTGGCTGCTGCTGCTGCAGGAGCTGCAGGGAAATGTAGCCGTACGCTAACTGCGTTTTGAAGTGGACACCCTCAGAATTATATTTGACACAGCTTATTATCCACCCACACACGCAAAAGAGGATATATCTACATCATACTGTATGTACACGAAGAACTGAGTGGCAATATACACATATTTTAGTTAAACACCAGCCAATTTACAACACAGTCAGGATCTACTTTTTTGATTTAGAAAGCAGCGCTGCGGTTGACAAACGGTAATTTTACTCCTCTCGTAACCACGGGATTTTTTTTGACGAATGACTATTTCGTTAAACTTCTCTCTCTTCTCAACTCATCTTGAATTCCACTGTGTTTACATATATTTATCCAAACTAATGTGATTTAAGGTGACTAGCTAACCCCACCCAATATATAAAAAAGTTCACTTATTGATCCTCTTCAACTTAAAACCCTTTTTTTTCAGTGGGATTTTCATTGAATATTCCCACTGTGCATTTTTATGCCATATATTCCTCTTCTCCATCATACTTTTTTTTTTAATATGCAGTCAATAACTGTTTCAGTTGCAGATAAACATCTCATTTTGTTGCTGACAGAAGTGGACAGAAAATGAAAGCGTTCAAATACCATCAGAGCTGAAGTCTCGAGAGTGTGACAAAGTTCATAGCGGATACAAACTGAGATTCAGTGTTCGTGGTTGAAAGCACAGAGCTCCACACGCGCCATTTAGCTGATAAGAAGCCCTTGAGACCAAACAGTCTTACTACCGACAAGCTGCTGCTGAATTTTCAAACTCCAGAGGTACCGTGTGATGAAAGATGAGGTTGAGGAGGAAAAAGAGAGAGAGAGAGGTATCATCTATCCCAACTCAGTTGAAAGTAACTGTTTCCCTTCAAGGGAGGGACATGAAGGATGGGACTGGATAATGGGATTGCATGCTACGATAGGGGTGTGTGAGATGTAGAAGTCATACCACACTTGTGTCATTTAAGCAATTACAAGATAAATATGGATTGTGTTCTAAGGATTCCTATAGATATTTACAGTTGAAGAGAATAGTAAGAGGAAGATAGTATCTAACGTATACAAATGTTTACAAACATATTTTTCTGGAAATTCTTTAGATATAAAGAAAAAGTGGGAACTGGAAATGAATGTCGTTATTGAGGATGAAGAGTGGGAGGTGGCGTGCGAATGGGATGTCTATTTGTGTAGTACATCCTGATTTGGGTTTATATGTTTGCTTAGACACCAACTGTTCCTTGATTGTTGGGTTTGTTTGTTTTGTGTTATTTTTATATGCATATTCTTAAATAAAAGAATGTAAAAAAAAAAAAAAAAAGAAATTAGAGAGCCAGACTTCACTTACAGCCAAGAACCAACTGTTCTGTTTGTAATGATGGTCAGATTGGCTTATGAAACCTTTGGTGCTGTCGTCACAAATGTGCCAACTCTAACAAAAATGTTACTTGGCTGAAACTGTAGGTTGAATCAGAAACTGTCACCTTTATGCAGCACAATGTGCAGCAAACTTTGTTCCTGAAGCTATCTTACCGGTGTCCACAATTTTTTTAGTCCATCAACGTATTATGTACACTGGCACAAAGTGGACTTACATTACTTACATCTCAAACATCCACTCTGTCAAAAACATACACGTTGCATACCTTGTTGAAATCTTCACTCGTAGCCCTCATCTCCTTCCAGGTCTTGTTGAGCAGCTGTATGCAGATGCAGAAGAACTCCTCGAAGGAGCGATCATGGGTGAAGAACATGGGGTGGAAGTCGTGGCAGTTTTCACTGGCTGCGGACACAAAAGGGAGACAGACTGTCACACAGCAGCACTTTAAATGAAAGCTGCTACACGTTAGTTAATAAAGCCTTTTAGTGAGTGACATCAATCTATTTTACGGTGGCACATAAATTTACAAACCCCTAACCGTTTGCATTTAATGGATACAAAAAAATAATAATGTCACTTACAATTATAACTGGATCAAAAAGGGAACTGTCAACTAAGAACAAATTCTGATAACTGGATGATACCATGATCCACAAAATGCTTTTACAGAGCCAGAGGTGGCTTATTTTCTTTATTAGTGGTGTAGTGAAGTGTTTCTATCCACACCGTGTGTGTGTGTGTGTTTGAAATAGAAATGAAAGGAAGAGGGAAAAGTCTCTTGTCTCTTGAGTGCCCACACCATATTAACCAAGAGGTATATAACAAGGCTTGACATTTGAACTAAATTTGTCTCCCTCTCATCTTCCTAAGATAAGTGGCGGTCTTGAGTCAAAGGTTGGTTCATTTAAAGAGCTCCAGAGCAGAGCAGTGGGGGCACTGGTCCACCATGAGCAGCCATGAAATTGGATGGAAGGGGTCAAGCAGCAAATGAAACTTCACAGTATAATGAGTGATGCCTGCAAGCCATGGGCACAGTGACCAGAGACTTGATTTGGACCGATGGATGTGAGATTAAAGGACGGTGAGGTCCAGAGGGGACGTGCTGCCGGTGCCGGTAGTCAATCAGGAAACTAATGGAGGTGAGCCAAAACAGATGCTGACAGGCTGCTTAGTCAACAATACATTACCCTCAAGGACACACAGAGAAAAAAAAACAGGAAGGTTGAATCAAATTCCTCAATCAAATATCTGTTTCTGGCCGACTGGAAAGTTAAAGTTTGGAGAGACTTCTGAGATAAATCAGCTGTTTATTGAAAGGACCAACAGAGCCCTGAGGTGGCATGGTAAGGCAGAATTACATGTCAAGGCTTGTTTGGGGAGATACACAGAGAGCAGTCTCATGCGGTTCTGCAGAAATGTCTCCATATTGAGATTCTGCAAAGCATGCCGAGTAGCAAACAGTTTTATAACCTCTTGCAGGGCTCAACAGGACCTGAAGCAGCACGCATGGCAGAAGCGTGTTGATGCTCAAATTGGTTCACAAACAGTGTTGTGCGTTGTAATAGTCTTATTGCAACCTAGAATATCTTAGCCAAATGCTTACAGTTGTGTGGGTCACTGAATATTTCATCGAACAAACATAATTCAGCTAAGCTGGGGAAATAATTTAAGAGGAGGAAATCAGGGCGCAGCTGCTCCGACTTAAGAGATGAAGAAACAACAGCATAGAGACTCAAACTCAATGCACTGAAATGAAGGGGCAAAATAATCCAGTCCGATTACTTGCTAGCACAATATTTCATTGAGCCTTTAGGAATTACAAACTGTGTGAATATACAGTTATGTCCATTTTTGTACTTCCTTTTTACAGCACTGCAGCTGCTTTCCAGCTAGCTGAAATGTCACGACTGAATCATTCTCACCACTGCACAAATGCACTTAAAATTTTCTGCCTGAACAGAGATGGCACTGTGTGAGTGCAAAGTCATGTTATTGTGATTAGGTAACTATTGCTTGAAGCTTGACTGGACTCAAACTAGCTTTTTTTCAAAAAAAAATTTTTTTTACTTAAGCTACAATGATGAAATACACCCACTACACAATAAAATACTGTCTTCATCAATCATTAGGCTGTGCATGACCTTAGTCTGAGGATGAACATAGTTATTTTACGTGTGTGTGTGCGCGCGTGTGTATCCAACAACGGGTAGGCATTAGAAAACTTTCAGCACCACAATATGTAATCACAGACTTCATGTAAAGGACAGAAGATGGCAAATTTGTAAAAATGGATTTTTATAAGGAGACTGAGCTATATTAGGATAATTAAAAATAATGAATATCACCATCTACTTACTATATAGAGCCATATATACTTTCTGCAATCTCTATTTTCTATGTGAAAATGACTGGATAGAGACTACATCATACCCTGACAAACATCCATGAAACCTGAGGCTAAGCACTTTTGAACAGTGAACTGTGCTCTTAATTGGTTGAAGGAGTTATGTAAAACTGCTCTTCTTTCCTTTCACTGAGAAGTAGCCCTCTCTCTGTCTCACATGTAGGCTAACATGGACGGGAGATTAGGTGGACAATTGGGCAAGCCATGAAACAGCAGGGTAATTATGAACTCTCTGTCAATTTAAGTCACAATTTATGACCCTTTTTGACAAAGCATATGGGTCCACAGGAGACAATTTAGATGGATAGAAAATGGGCTGTAATGAGTTTTCTCTGTTCTCTATGTCCATCTGCACGGCCAGATGTTCGGTGCCTGTCCCGCCCATAAAGTAGGTAACAGGACACTGTGATGATCAGTTTAGGTTATGCTGGACCATATGCCCACATGAATAAACAGATGTAGTTGGACTTGGAGTTCTACAGTGAAAGCACAATACTTTATGACAATATGCCACTACAAAATAAGTAGATAAGATTTCGTGGTGAAAAAGTTTTTTGTCCATTTTCTCAGGAAGAATGCAAAACCTGCTACACAACTGTACCGTTGTCCTTAGCAAGGACACTTCCTATAGGGCCTTGTACTGTAATTTAAGTGGTGGTGTCCAAAATCACTTTCTATTTAATACGAAGAGCTCTATATTTTACTGACAACAAAAAAAGTAGTGTCTGTGGCATGCACAGTACTTTCTTCAAACAGTCCCACCAATGCACTACATTTCAAAGATGCAAAATGATTTGAACGTGTCTGAAATTTAAAATTACACCTAACTCGGAGCAAATCATTGCATGTATTATGTAGAGACTAATAACTAACGTGAAGACTGAGGGCTCCATGACGTCAACTAAGAGCTAATTACTCAACTGGCCACCACACAGATGAGTCCTAGAGAGTGAGGTGACTAAGCATGTGTGCTAAAAGCGTGTGTGTGTGTGTGTGTGTGTGTGTGTGTGTGTGTGTGTGTGCGAGAGAGAGAGAGAGAGAGAGAGAGAGAGAGAGAGAGATGAATGCCACCATGACATCTTTCAAGGTCCAGTGTGTATTAGTTTGTGTGTATTTGTGTCCGTGTGTGTGCATAAAGTAAGCGAAACAACCCTCAGAGTCACCTTGCAGCTATGCCACATGATGAATGCACAGTGAAAAGTGTCATCCTCACTCTAATTACAATACCAGCATGCCCTCATGTCCAACTGTGACAAGGGGAGTCTCTATATATGTGTGTGTGTGTGTGTGTGTGTGTGTGTGTCCAGTGAGCAGCATTCAGCACCATCTTTCCAATCCAGTTACTGTATGTGTGTGTGTGTGTTTGTACAGGATGCCAAAGCAGCAGGTACAGAGAGATGCAAACCATGGCTGACTTAGCAGGCTGACTGTGTACTTCTTATGTTACAGCAAACAAACAACACTACAACACACTGGAAATCATTATTAGTCCTAATCCAGGTTACAATAATCTTATTATGTCATTTATCATGTATCTATTTACCACTATTTTCATTGGTGATCATATAGATCCTTTTTAATCCCTTGGAAGTGTATGCTTTCTACCTGGGTTCTACCTGCAAGATTTTACATTCATGTTACACAATGCTCTTGGACTTTTTCCAAAAGAAGGAACTGGCTGTAAAACCCTAAGTATGTATTATGAAAGCATTTTTGTGCCATTCATGTGTGTAGGGAGTCATCTGGATGAAAAAAAAAATCTAATGTGCATGTGCTATGGGCTCAAAAATACAGAATCTTGTGAATTAGTTGTGTTTATGATGTTTGGGACACACCAGCAGGCCAGCAGAGCTATAATTGCTCTTCCAGTTTGAGTTTCCCTGACCATAAATCTAATGATCTTTAAATAAGGATCTCAGGAGAAACACAATTATTGTTGACAATAATTTTGAGTTTGCAAACACCAAATATTTTATTTCAGGGAGGAAGAGAAGCACAGAAAAAACCTCAGTTAGATGAGGATGAAACAGGGGGAAGTCAAAGCCTTATTTCAACTGTGGCTTCTAATTACATAACTAAACCATTTTAGCATGCAGAGTTCCCAACAATGGTCAAGATACATTAGAGGACAAACAGAGCACGAGGGATAGCAGAACAGCAGATGGAGAGAAGAAAAATGAGACCGAGGGGGTCATGAAGCGAATGCATCAGCGCTCTGGACTGAGACACGTATTCCATCTAATTTAGCACTACATCTGCCTTCACAGTCCTCAAATAAAGTAAGGCTTGTTCATCTGGCTGAAACGTTTCCACCACATCAGGTCGCATCTATTAAAAATACTAAACATGGCCATTTTTTATATCTTAATAGATATGGGTGCTACGATTTGTGCTATAATAATGCACTTAATGCCAGACAGAAATACCTCTTATCAGACAGTTTAACTCTATGCTTATGCAAACAAACAAACAAACAAGTACACAAATTGCCACAAGTTTGGTCAAATAAATTTCTACACAGATATTATAAAGGAGGTAAACTTATAATAGTTAACTGTATGATAACTATTCACGCTTCATTTAATGTAGGAGTACACTTTTATCCATCTGCTTTGGAAGCAAGTAATCAATGCATTGCTGCACTTAAATTCACAGACATTAAGGGCACTCTAAGTACTGTTCTTCACCATCAATGAGTCACAGCCTGATTTTCCTGAATAGTTCAAATCAATCGCTGACGTTGCCTCTTATGAAACTGTGCTTGAATTTCTATGACATTTTATCTCAGAAATGAGTGTAATATGAAGTAAATATTCCTATAATTTTTATTGTGAATATACCGTATGTTGCCCCGCTTCTGTTGTATCTACATCGTGAATGGGATGAGAATGGTGTATAGCTTCTTTAAACAAAACTATAATAAGATAATAAAATAATAAAATGGTGACAGGTTGATGAAAGTTTGATGATAAATATCATTCACGGAGCTGCAAGTATAAAAACAGACCAGCAGAACCATCATAATGTGGGTTGTGTTTCATTCGCTTCAGTCCACCAAGGCTTGCTAAGAGCTGATGAGGGACAGGACTGTCTGAAGAACTTCACAGATGCTCAAAATGTGAGATTCTCTAGCATCCATCTGTCAAGTTTCCTGTTATTTGTACACTCCAATTTAAAAACATTTCGCTGGTGTATGCCTGAGGCTACAAAGTGGAAAACCCTGAAGAACATGTCCCTCTCAAACATAAGGCTGCGACTGACAAATATATGAAGTGTTTGACTGCCAAACAGACTCTTGTGTCACTACTTTGAATTCTGCGCTAGGCCTTTCCTCTCTTGCCATCATGCACTTCCCATGGAGGAGACTTATGATAGGGATTAGCGGGTAAAAACGTAAGACTTAATAAGTCATTTCAAATGGGATCAGTTTCTAAGCTAATGTTCAGGTAACACTAATGTTAGGATACCACTGTTTGATCTTGGCCATTACTTCTCATCCCACTGAAATACTCCCTTTAGGGGAAACAACAACTTACAGGAAATGATAAATGAGACAGAATACAAACGTCATGCAAGATAAAGTTAATGCAACATAATTCAACATGTCCTCCATATCTCATAAAGTGCTTTGACAACTAACAGTAATTTGAAAACAAATATGGAAAATTAACCTTGATATTTATTAAGCAACCTCTTAGAAAGTCACATTCTTGTTCAAATTTTGCCCTTAAGCACCTGCTAATATATCATATTAATTACTGGGTATTGTAGTGACTTGTCAGAATGCGAGGAAAAATGTCTCTCAGTGGGGAGGAAATGTAGTTAATCCTGTTAAAGAGATACGCTCAAAATATACCGAGTTACACTCAACCTCTGTAGGCATCAGAGGTGAATGGAAAGGGTTTAGGTTTTATTCAGAATTCCAGATGCACAAGTCTTCAAGGCATAAATAACTATCAAAATGTTTATAGAAACTTCCCAGTCCACTTCTGCAGCCTAATCTACCTGTCTATCAGTAGACAGTAGTAGAGTAATGACAGCCCTATTTTAAATGTTTTTGTTCTGCCAACAGTGTGTCTCAGCCTATAATGTTTGGATGCAACACTAATGACTAAGCCATACAAAGGAAGATAGAAAACCTTAATGCTGTCCCTGAGGAGAGATAATATATAGATCAATAATATAAAAATCAATAAACACACTCAAATCAATACAAATATTTCACATGATGAATTGCCATGGTGCACTACACTCATGAGCTACATAATGCACAATGGAGCTGTCCATGGTGCTGAACATAGCTCTTCGTTCTGACCTGATGGAAGTTATAAGTACAAATGTAAGGACCGCCGGTCTAGAACGTGTCCAGACCTGCCCGTGTGTGTGTGTGTGTGTGTTTGCACACGCAGGGGTCTGCTCCCCTTTTTTTTTCAGTTTTATGTGTGCATCCATGCCTAGACCTGCCACGGTTCGCCACCCAGCTCTCCATCTCAGCAAAGAGACGCCACACAGTGAATCACCAAGCTGAGCCATTACTCACCATGCCCGGCCCTTTATAAATAAGTTCATAAATATTCCATGGGCTGGCTTAAACAGCAG
This sequence comes from Pampus argenteus, assembly GCA_036937835.1. Taxonomy (NCBI): domain Eukaryota; kingdom Metazoa; phylum Chordata; class Actinopteri; order Scombriformes; family Stromateidae; genus Pampus; species Pampus argenteus. The sequence goes on from CM072879.1 coordinate 10,133,885, forward strand.
AGTCAAAAAAAAGTCATAGCTTGGCGCCTCACAGACGCAGATTCCATTAAGCCATGTGTTCCAGCAGAAACATGGTGGGACAATTAATCTTTTAGGATCTGAAGCAGGATACAGGAGTGAGCGAGAGAGAGAGGGTATGAATTAATGGGAAGGTGAGAGAGAGTGGGCAAGTTGAAAGACAGGACCAGAGTGACACCTGGATAGTGTTATGAATTATGCAAAATCAAATCAAATCAAATTTTATTTATATAGCCCAAAATCACAAAATACATTTGTCTCAGAGGGCTTTACAATCTGTACAGGTGCAGAGTGTAGCAACACTGACAGCTGATTCAACAAAACGAGCTCCCTTACCTCCTCACAATGTCTCCCCACAAAATCTCACAATGAGAATGTCTTTAAATGAGGAAGTTAAAATGGAATAGAAGAAATTCTATTCTACATTCAATCTGTTGACCTGAAAGAGGATTGAGGCAGATCCTTAAGTGCTTTCTCTGTTATTTGTGATAATGTAAGTTGTGTATTGGCGTCATTTTCTTCAAACTCATGGGATGGAACGAGACAGAGAAAGTCTGAGGGGGACAGATGTTCATAAGAGGGAGAGAGAGTCTGATAAAAAGAATGCAGAATGAGAAAAGTGAAGTTAAAAGAGGGCTTGAAGAGGCAAGCAGAGAAGAAAAGCAACTTCAACGGCCCCCGGAAAAGCCAGAATCCCTCCGCATTTCATCCTCATGAGAAAACAAGAAGCCCCTGCCACAGCCACACTGGCATTTCACACAGACAGAAAGAGCAAATGAGCCACTAAGACATCACTGCCGTCATCATTAATCTGCTGTCTCTTTCTTCAGCTTTTATCCACAAAGGGATGTGGAGCAGAAAGACGAAAACATTTTGAAAAACTGAAATAAGTTTTTTTTTTTTTTCTGCACCAGGGCTTTGGGCTGCTTTAATAGAACACATTTTTGAAAGACAACCATGACTTTTTAACGCAGAATTACAGAGAGCTTATGTTCTGGTTTGCTTTAATAAAGTTTTGGGTGTCAACCAGCAGCCTTGCATCATGGTTCTTATCTCTACTATCACTGAGTTAAGAGGGTACTGTTACCTTAACGGCAATATCACCTCGCTGTTGCACACTTTGCATTACCTGCATTACTCAGGCTTATCTTCAATGATGGATAAACAAGAAGAGTTTTAGTTACCAATTACCACTAAAGACAAGTACAGTTGACGGCTATTCTTAGGCACCATTTTTGGTGTGGCATCCAGCACTAATAATACACCCATGGTAATTTATAAAAAATAAAAAAATAAAAAAACGTATACACTTGCATGATCTTTCTAATGACCAGTTGTTACTCACAAAGCATCTACAACACCTGCCTGGCCCATAGTACATTCATCCTACTTATACATTCATTAGTGCATGTTAATATACACGGGGCTAATGGGGTGTATATGAAAATGCACTTAGCTCTCTACAAGAGAAGATGCATTGAAGTTAATGACAAGTCTGGGACACATTGTCTTCCTCCCATAAGGATGACGCATACAATGTTCTGTGAGTGCGAGTCTGTACAAATATTTACTAGAGTAGTGACAAAGATGGATGGGAACATGTGGATCTGGGACGGAGAAAATATGAATATGTCAAAATGTTGTCTTTCTTCTCCTATTCCCAATGATGTCCTGCATGTGATTGGTTTTATTGTATTTCCTTTGCATATATTATATTTATTATTATTATATTTATTATTATATTTATTATTGTTATGGTTATTATTATTATTATTATTATTATTATTATTATTATTATTATTATTGTTATTATATGCCAAATGTGTAGTTGCATATTATGTTATTATACTTATATTAAGATCTATTTATTTTAATAAGCAAATCTCTCATAAACAAAGTCCTATTCATAATTATAGCTTGACATTCATCCTAGGGATGTAGTTCTATCACACAATTCTTCAACTACATACTTAGAAAAATCTTAAAGATAAAGATGTTGCCTTTTCCATATTTTAAAACAAGTCTGATCGCTTAGTTGCATTTTGATATGAATGAGGGCAAAGCTCTATTTCTAAGAGATACTAAAGTGAAGCAATTTCAGTCCACTAAGAGAGAAGGTCACATTTAGAACACATTTGGATAAAAAATAATGAGACATGCGGAATAAAAATAGAGCCCAGAGATACACAGCACAAAAACGTTATCATAGGCACAAGTACATGCACACACAAATACAAAGAATTTAGAGGAAGAGCATCCAGGTCAATGAAAACAAGTGAAACTAGAGGCTGAGTGCATGTGTGTAGGTAGGTGAGATCATTCTAGCTTAAGAGCAGAGAAATCTGTCTCTGCTCACCAGACTACACAGCTGCAGACATGACCTGTCCCCTCACCAGGACTAAAACCCTCCACCGTCTCTCCAGGTGAAGGCTTTTGTCAGTTAGTACGTTTGTGTCATAAAATATTTTATATGGCATTTTCCCAGGTACAAATAAATATCTAAATTCATTTGCCTTTGCAGGCTGTGTACTCAAGAGCAGAGTCTGGCAGAAATAAGAGCATATTTTAAAAAAGGGCCAGGAAAATTACAATATGCTCAGAAATGTTTACATTTTTTACAGATACAGATGTGAATACTATTTTGTCATGACCTTGCTGTAATTTCCAGACAAGAGTGAAGTCTAAATCTTCTTTGAAAAAAAAAAAAAAAACACGAGCAGATGAAAAGGGCACAGTTTATAACTGAGCTAAGAACGCCGTCTCCCTCCCTACGGAGAGCAGCAGGGTTCAGTCTGGAACGAAACAGAGACCAACTCGCCCATTTAAACAAGTAAAGACAAATGAAAAGGGCACATCAATTTGGAATGGACTTGTGCACAGCATCTCTTTCTCTGCACAGTGTACCTCCCAGAGGCGGTATATTAGACTGAACGGAGCTCAATAGGGACAAGGTGCATCACTAAATAATGACCTCCCAGCAGCACAATTACTGAGGATAATGGCTGCTTTCATCTTAACAGGGAAGGGATGTGTGTACTTGTGAGTACGAGTGTCTGGTTGTTTGTATTTTTAACTCCCTGAGCTATTTTTCCTACTGTCTCTACTCTTGTTTTTTGAAAATAATGTGAGCAAAAGAAGTGAGGTGAGATTAAGAAGAACTAGTATCTGCAGTGTGTCAGAGTGTTGCTGATGCAGACTTACGAAGCTCGCCCACTTTCAGAATCTCACAGAGCATCTTGGTCAGCTCGATACTGCTGCGGCCAAATGGACACTCATGCTTGTCTTCTCGGCTGCTGTTCTCCAGAACGATCTAGAAACACAGATAATCAGATGCTTCTACAAAATGATCATTTAAAAAAAAAAATTCCAGTGACAGATACGCACCAACATGACAGAACACACATACAGACTTGCAGGTGTACTGATTAAACTGCTGCATGTGTGCGCACACAAAATGTTAAATTACACCACAGCTGCCATAAAATGATTCTTACTAACCTGATTAATCAAATGGAAACTCAAACAGGCAAACACATTAATCACAAAGGCCAGTGACAATCTTCTCATTGCAGACAGTTACTACAGTAACTGTATCAGTGATATTAATATTTTCATCAGGATTATCAAATCATATCATGTCATGTAAAAAAAAAAAAATGCTCAGGGATATGAAAGTAAAAGGAATCATTTCTATTGTTTGGACTGAGCAAATTAATGAAATTTAATGAAAAGTAATGAAACCGGCCAGAATCTACAAACAAGCGAATGAGGAAAGAAGAAACCAGAGATGTCAGTGGACACTGCATGTATGCGTCAGTGTGTCTACATGAAACATAACTGCATATGAAAGTGTGTGTGTGTGTGTGTGTGTACCCTGATGTAGGCGTCCTGGTGGTGTCTGGCAAAGTACAACATGTTATCCAGAGCCAGCATGCCTGGAGGAATCTGGGTGAAATCCACAGCTGGATTCACATGGTTCTGAGAGACAGAAGAGAACGAGTTGACATACTTGAACACATCTCTTACGTATCTACATCTACATTACAGAGACACAGTACATAGAACAAAAAAAACTATGTATACTTGTAACAAGATAATCAATAATCAGAGTTTTTTTTTTTTTGGAGGGGGGTGATTAGGTATTGTTTATTAAAAAATGTAACGCTCAATAAAATCTGATGAACTAGGCACCTAGGCCTATCTCAAACATCAATCATCAAATCATTTAGACATATAAAAACCATATTCCTACATGTGCAACAATCCCCATTCTGAAACCTAAAGCCATTATAAGGCAAACAAATTATCACAGCAGGTCTATCTAGAGAAATGATGCACTATGAGTAATACGAATACAGTATGTTTGTGTATCTGCAAGCTGTCTAGTGTGGAAAGCAGACCCAAAGATTTCTGGGGTGGGTTTTCTCCACACTAGAGGAGGCAACTGGCCTTATCTTTATGAGCACACTGTAGTGGGAGTGTGGAAGGGAAGAGACATGGAACAGCTCTGGGCTTACGACAAGCCACAGTAGGTTTTAGGTCAAGTAATACTGCATATTACATTAAGTCCGAACATACGGTAGAAGTAAACAGAGAAATATCATAGGGTGAATGTGAATGAGAAAATATGAAAAGCCAAGTAAAAAAAATACAGTATAATAATATACATAATATATATAATATATATAATATAAAGAGAAACATGGGGTTATAAAGACTTTCACAACCTCTGCAGGCATGCCCAGACAGATACGTCTTTTGCTGTAATCTGAAATTTTGAAGTGGTGTGTGTGCTTATGTGTGGTGTTAGTAGTTGAGCCAGATAATTTTATCAGAGAACGAAAGGATTCATGAAAAAAACAAAAACAAAAAAAACAGACTTACAATGAAGCCGAGCTTCTTGTAATCACGGGTGTACATAGACTTGCGTTTCTCGATGCTGCCACTGTTGTTAGGCTCACACTCCACATCGAAGGCAATTCTTCGCAGCTCAAATATGATGTCCCTCTGAGCCTGCACACAAAGAAAAATATTGAAGCAAAGCACTGTTCATAAATCCATCTGTCCATCCCTCCATTCACCATTTTATAAGTTAAGAAAGCTCTTGCCTCATCTCCGCTGCTGTCTGGGGTCTTGCAGTGCTCAAGGCAATTTGGCCAACAGCCAGACTTTCCACTGTTTTTACTACTTGGCGAGACCTAATGTACAATAACTGGTTTCTGAAACCCACCCGGATCAGGCCCAAACTGCCCACATGCTGCTGGATAAAAGATTAATGACTGTTTACCTCTGGCAGCTGTGGCATGCTCTGCTGTCCTGGTAAGGGGTCCCTCTCTGACATGTACCTCTCTTTTGTCCTAACAGGGTTTACAGGGGATATTTCTTTGTACACCTGCAGGGTCTGAGGTAGCTCTATAGTTTTGTTATTGTCAACAAAGTCTATGAAAAGACTAAACACAAGTATAATTTGTGTATATAAAGCATGATATAGTTCATTTTTCTGTTCCTTAAAGCTCAATTGTTGTCTAAAAACTACTAGAAACATATTACACTGGGTGATAAGTTATTTCATTATGGAAAGAGACAACCCTTCATTCCACTGGCACAGAAAGCTAGGGAAGTTGGAAAGCATTAAATTATTTATTATTAAATTATTAAAGTATTATTTGTGCCTGCATCAATCCCAGTCCTCACCTGGTCCTGGGGATCCATCTTGGTCATCATGCGGTCCTCCAGCAGGTTGAACGTGAGCACCTGCAGCACGTACAGCTGGTGGGCCATCTCGTCGTTGATGCGTGTGTTGCTCCGGATCACGTTCTACATTGTGTGTAGAAAGGGAAGCAAAGGGAGGAAGGAAGGATGGGTAGAAGAACAGGGGAGAGAAAAACAGAGTGGGGGAGTTAGATGTGCAAAGATGAGGTGAAGGAAAGAGGACAGGTTTGGGGTCAGAAAGGCGAGACATGGATTTTAGAGGATAACGGTAAGAGATAACAAAGGAGAATAAGAGGATTTGGGAGTGTATGACAAGGATTAGAAGGCAGATGAGGGAATGAGAGAGAAATTAGATTTAACACAAGGGAGAGGATGAAAGAGAAAAGGGAAACAGGTGTGAGAAAGTGAGTACAGTAGATAATAACCAAAGTGGTGAGAGCGAGGCAGAGGTGGCAGGGGTCATTTTCCATTCTTATATCACACTGGTGCAGAGAAATAAACCCGAACAGAGATAAAGAGAGAGACAGACAGACATAGAGAGAGAGGAGGGTACACCAGAGACATCAAGACCAGAAGGGCATGGTTAGACTTACACTAAGAATGATGGAGCGCAGCTGTTTCTGGGCAAGAATATGGGCCATCTCCTGTAGAGGGAGAAAAAAAGGAGGGAAGAGTAGAGATAGAGAGAAAGAGCAGAAAGAGAGCGAGAGGGATAAAGATCAGACAAAACAATATACCAACAAAATCCCACATTTCTTAGAGTTATCTATGTTCAACTGAAAAATGAATGTGGTCAAAATAAAAAACTGCCATGGCACACTGCAAAGTATGCTATGACAGGGCGTGAAAAAAAGGAAGCCATCCCAAAAAATAAATCTTAAAAAAAAAAAACCTAACTAATTTTTCTACGGTGCAAACTACAAAGTGTACTAATCAAGGGTGCACTTACTGTCAGGGGACAATTTAGGATGTCCACAATGTGCTCATCAAACTACCATATCGTGTGCAGTGAGGAAACAAAGTCAGAAACAGAGAGACAGACAGAGAGGGTGAGTGAGTGAATGTGGGAAGAGAAAAAAAAAAATCTGAGAGGAGGTTAAAAAAAAAAATTCATTTGCTCTCCAATTGCGGAGGGAGAGGAGGGAATGGAGTCAGCAGAATGGTGAGAGACTGGGAAATCATAATAATAGCTTTACTGATGGTCCAAACACACACGCACACACACACACACACACACACGCACACACACACACACGCACACACACACACGCACACACACACACACACACACGAAAATCATTGGGTTGTGGACAAATGACATTGATCGTGGACTTTGGAAAACAGTGATTGGCCATTCACCATTTTCTGATATTTTATAGACCAAATAACTAATCAATTAATTAAGAAAATAATTGATAATGAAAAAAAAAAACTGTGAAGCTTATTTCTGCATAGCTTGTCTTCAGCCTTGTATGCTGCATAGGAGGAGGCTTTGTATAAGCATCATTCATTATTAATGCCGAATGTTCACACCGCTAGACCCGATGGTGCTGATGCAGGTGATGGTGTGATTAATCACAGGGTAAAGCATGACATAGGTGAGGCAGCTAGAGAGAGACAGAAAAATGAGTGTATGGTTGAGCAAAAATGTTGCTTCTGCTGAGAGGAACGGAAAGAAAAATGAGTACGGAATGAGAGGGTTTGTTGGGACTCTTTTATATCACTATTCCATGATACATTTTACTGTCACACTCTACTGTCAATACATTATAGACATCGAAAAATTCACTAGGTACGACTTTATAATACAAAAATGATGTGATAATGCTGAGTGAATCATGAAATGATGTACAGTTTATGCAGTGCAGTGTGTTTATGCTGTGCGTGCATACTGCAGCGGCCTCACCTGTCTCTTCTCCTCAGGAGCTTTGAGGAAGAGAGCATTAATGACAGCAATGGTGTAGGTCTGAATGTCTTGGTCAGTCCTGGAATTGGGAAAATAGCACAAGCAAAAATATTAAATCTAAAAATGATCAGTTAAGTATCACCGTTCATGTGGGTTTTAAAATGCATTTTCACTGTGCAGAAGACACTGGTGCTTTCAGAGATAAATCAATATAATGTATGCTCACACACATATTATTGGTTCATCCACTTACCCCTGAAGATGCGGGATGAGCTGTCCAATCGTGATTTCTTGCGCCACCTTGTGGTAAAGATCCTGACTGTTGAGTACCATGGACTCCAGGATGGCCAGAGACCGCTGTAGCACTGATGTGTCCATGGCCGACTTGTTCACATAGCTGGCAATCTGTAGGAAAGAGCAGGAGAAATGAGGGAACTTGTGCAAAAGACTAAATCATTTATCAGATGTTCTGCTTTCATGACACATAGATACTAAAGTAAGATAAGGGAGAGCTGTTTTATCCCCACAGGAGGAAGAACAGATAAATGCTACTGGTTATCTTATCAGAACTTCCAAACTCGTATTCATCACAGAGGCCATAACAACCATAATGTGCCTGTCGCATTACATTTTTTTCAGCTGATATTCAGCATTATGAATCTAAGTCCCTCTTAAATCCCAGCCCTGTCAATTTGCTTGGCTGACCTTCTTGATGAAGGCCACAGAGAAAGTATCCCAGGAGACGATGCCGTGATCCATCAGCTCCACGAAGGCCGTGAGAGTGAAGGACAGCAACTCACCAAAACTAGACAAGACAACACACACAGAGAGATATACACAGACCATAGGAAACCTCTCTCTAGCAGATGGCTTGGAGCAGTGTATAGTTGCAAAGCCCGGGTGGCTTGGAACATAACGAGGAATGAGCAGTGAGCAGAGACAGAAGAGAGAGGTAGTGGAGAGGAGAAACGGGGACAGAAGAACATAAGTTCAATGCTGCAACCAGGATTGCTGGAGAAAAGACAGAAAACAAAGACAGGGAGAGAGAGAGGAAGAAATGGGGGAGAGGTTTGCAATGCAGTGCAGACAGACTGGCCTTTAAGAAACAGCAAGGGCTGTCAGAAGGCCAGCGGGGAGCTGGGCAGCACAGTGCGGTAGTCAGTCATGACCAGAGAGCTACACCATAGAGTGAAGTCATGCAGTTACACAAATATCAGGAAAAATAAATCACTCTCGAAGAGTCACGGGAGGCCAAAGCAAAGAACAGCTGCTATATCCAAGACATACTGCTGCTGGCAGTAAGTAATGAGAAAAAAAACAAACGTATGTATCACAACCAAGAATATTTGACCAGCGTATAAATTGTGGTAAAATACATATGTTTAACTGTTCAGTGAGTTTTAACACAGATGTTTTATGACTTAACAACACATTTTATAAAGAAACTGACCTCTACTGCTCAAATTATGCACTGCAAAGCCATGCACTGAGGCTTTAATACATGATCATCTTGTATGCGTGTTTTATACATCCTTCATAGTTTTACTGTCCTAGATAAGTTGTATCAATGTTACAGGAAAATGTGCAAACCCCAACTATTGAACTATAATCAAGCCAAAATAGTTTCCAAAAAAAAAAAAAAAAGTTTTGAGAAAAACTAATAATGTGTTAATACAGTTTAGCAAGAAGTGAAAGCCCTATTTTGAACATGACAGGGTAGTTAATCATCATCCAATACAGTAAAAGAAGACAAAAATGATCGGAGAAATAGCATCATGGGTCAGTGTTGCTGCATGGTAGGTGATTAGTGAACAGTCAAACGGACAATTAGTAACTCACAGCTGAAGGATGACAAGGCTTTTGCAGATGGCACTGGGCATTTACATGACATACTGTAGTTAACTACTCAACGCAATGTGATATTGTAGGATAGTGAGAATAGTGGCAAATAGAGTAGGCTAATAGAAAACCCTGTTAATGGATGATGTTCCCGTGGTGATAGAGGTCATTGCCTAATAATGCTGAATGGAAAGTAGTGAAGTTGTGAGGAAGTATCCTTTAGATGTATAAGTACAGGACAGTCCCCTCACCCTGAGCAGTACCATTTTAGTCCAGAGCACCAAGATTTAATTCAGGAAAGAAATGATACGGTTACCTGTAATGAATCTTGAATTGCAAATACAGCAATTCATTTGTTTTTATACCATCATTTTAGTAGATTTTTTTTTTAGAAATAAATCTTGGTTCTTTCAGTTTGCGGATTGTATAATTTGTTGCCCAAAACCACATGCAAAAAATAAAAATAAAGTGCGACATTGATTTCAAAATGGAAGCCTAAAAGAGGCTATGTTATACATGTATAAAAGTTCCCATAAGGCACTGGGGCCAGTCTTAATCATGCAGACTTGGCCAGCAGGTTAGGAAGAGCACAGAGCCAATGATGTTACCCGGCCGGTTGGAAAGGGGAGGGGCTTACCAGGGCTTCATAATCTTCTGTAGTTTCTGATACCGCCTGCAAAGATTTGAGAAACTTTGGTGTCAAAGGTGGGAAACAAACCTTTTTTTAGTCTGAGCCAGCACAGAGCAGGGGACAACAAGCATGACAGTCTGACCAAAACCTAATGTGTAAACATTCATGAAAGAGAGAGACCAGAGACCAGAGTGAATTCATTCTGCTAGATATCATAACAATGATTTCTTATTGTATAAATTCAGACACAAACAAAGGGAAATTAAAATAGTTCAGCATAAACTATCATACTATTGAATACACATTGAACAGGTAAACCCACAAAGACTCTGAAAGCATGCCAAGCAGAAAGAGTTGAAAAAGCAGTTTGCTGCCAACCTTAGTTTCACACAGCAAGCTTGGGTAGGAATGACAATGCACAGGAATCAAAATCTGATCCTACAACACTGTTAATTAATGATAAGTTTCAGTCATGTTGTGCAACCTATTATCAATCATATGCATTACAGCCACTGTGACAATGAAGTTGAACCCAAAACCAAAAAGCATATTTATTACCATCAACAACAGGAAACACTGTCTGTGTAGTCCACAGACTCCATTGTCAACAGTTTTCAATTCTTTCTTTACAAAGTAGGTCCAATAAAAATAATTATTATCCAGAGGAAAGATGACACTGTGTGCCTGGAAAATCAAAACTGTAAGCCCAACATATAAAACTGAATGCACCCCCACTGTTTTGTGTCAGAGGCACAATTCTCTGATATAAATTTATGGACTGACGTACAAACAAAACAAAATTATTTGTATGGCTAAAAGCCACTACATGTAACTCATCTTATGTTTTATTTTATTTGTGTGAACAGGTGATTCAAAACAATATATTAAGAATCTCTTTCACTTGTATTTTTGAAATAAATCACCTAATCATCTAAATAATCTATTTGAAGTTGCACTGTACATTCTGAGCAACTGTGTCAGAGTGCATCACGTTTCAGCCAGTAGAGGGCAGTATCTGCCTTTGACTCACAGAGCTGGCCCGGGCAACAACTATAGCAGCCTGCAGACGCATTATATCACAGCACTGATCCTCTTGAATAATTACTGTACACCAAGTTGGTTGCCAGGCGCACTAATGACTGTGTGTGTGTGTTTGAGACAATGGCAACTATCTGCATGCCTGTTTCATAAGCTCCTTATGTGAATACTGATGTGTTGGTAATTTACATAAAAACATATTCAATAAAAGAGCTAGGGGCAGAGTCAACATCAGTACCACTGTGATGGCTCCTTCCAGTAGAACAAACAGGGTCAAATATTTGCTAATTTTCACATGCGAAAAATTAAAAGAGGCTTCAATGATTTCCTGTCAAATAGTAGAAGTGAGTATAATGCTGCTGTCTCATACCCACACATCAAATATATAACCGGAAGTTGAACCTTTATGTTTCAAACAATACAGTAAATCTAGCTCTGTGAATCAGGAAATAAAGGTGTGTGTGTGTCCTTGTGTGTGTTATGAGCTTTTTAGGATAGCAAGATCATGTTTGACCTTGTTTGAGTGTGAACACACACAACACACGTGCCAACAGGCAGCGACCTCTTATGCAAGCAAAAAATTCTTCCATCTGTTTTGTCTCTCCCTGGGATTTCTGCATGAGGCAGAAAACGAGTGCATCTTGGATGGCTGGCTGCTGCTGCCCTCAATGCTGGTTTGCATCATATGTGTGCATGTTTGCACTCCAACAGTAATTCTCCTCTGAGTTTAGACGCACCCTCACACAGTATGCCACTAGCACACGTGTGTATGCGCGCACATGCACACACGCGCGCATGCACACCTGGCATCATGGCTGAGAAATTCCACCTCAGCGAAAAATGTACTCGCTTTAACCTTCAATTGAGACTCCAGCAACAGAGATATTCTTGAACATAGAGAACTATAAGTGTGTTATTGGACAGGTTGGGCTGTTTCAAATCAAATCAAATTTTATTTGTATAGCCCAAAATCACAAAATACATTTTGTGTCTCAGAGGGCTTTACAATCTGTTTCTATTTTTTCCAATGCTAGTGGATATTGTTGATAGTGAAGACAACAATCAACCACTTTAAGAAAGGCTCAATATTTTTTTGTTGTGATCAGACAAAGACACCTATTTTCATTGCAAATCATTTTTGTGCTGCACAATTATTAATTATCCATTATCATCTTCAATGAAAAAATATATTCTACATATATATAATTACTGATTACCGGGTGGCAGTATTCTTTTCTGTAGTATGACAAGACAGACCTTTCCCATTGTCACAAAGCGAATAAGTAATTGTATGTAAACAGAATAAAGTCAACTACTTCAATAGCTTCGACGCAATCAGACTGCACAGTGCAACTTCAAAGACTTCCTGGAGTGAGATATGTGGATGGGACATGCTTAGACTTCCACCTCAGTACTTAGAGCTAGACATGCAATGCTTTTAACCCCAGAACAGATTGAAGTCAAGTCATAATAGATCATCACAAATCTCTGGTTATTTCACGTCAAACTGGTGAAGATGAAATATTTCCAATTAAACAGCAGTAAGGTTGTATTTGATTTCTGCCTTACAACGATATGTCACTTCAACTTGGATCAGGCTTTGACACAAAGTTTGACATTTTAGAATGGATCAGACTGCTGAGTCAATGTCTAATAACAAACACACATAAAGCAAACATTAGGTGCTGAATATTACAGGAAACCACTAGAACTCTGTACACATATCCATCCTATCTATGCCCAATGTATCTTATTCATCACATAAAGAGGAATAATAAATTGCCTGGAGAGAGGAAAACATTACGACAACAATAGAGGAAATCTGGAACAACTACCAAGATGTACAGAGTTGCCAGTTATGGACTTACTCAGTCCCACTCTCCACCATCTGAGTGAGCAGGGAGATGCCATCCAGGTTGATGAACTCCTGGGCAAAGGTGATGTCCCGCGATGCGGTGGCCAGGTTCTTCAGAGACTCCAGCTTGGAATCCATGCTGGATGACTGGATCCGCTCATGAAGCTGGAGTGCTGTCTGATACTGGAGGGGAAGAGGTGGACACATACATATAGACATTAATAAAAAAAAAATATAAAAAAAAACATGTCTGCATCCAAAATGATCAAAAAGTATTTTTTATGGACCAATAAGAGAATGCAGAGAACTAAAACTCACAGGAGAAGTGGTCAAGCGCAGGATTGAGCCATTCTTAATGTCATTGCGGTTCTGAGGAGAATTACCAAAGAAAAAGCTGAAGTTAGTGAGTACTTGAGGCATATTTTTACCTTGTAGGCTGCTGCCTGGAGTTAAATACAGATAACCAAACCTTTTCCGTGATGTAGGAACCGGTTGGGTCAGCAATCTGCAAAGCAAAGTTTTCATGGTTCCCCAAGGACCACCTAATTGCCATTAAGTGGAGAAAAAACATTGCATAATTAGTAGAAAAGTGGATAACACCTTCTGGAATACATAGTAATAGGATTCGTGTATGGGGATAGAGAGAGGGGGCTTTTGCAAGAAGCCCTTTGAGAATTGTATCACATAGACAAAAACTGCAAATGCAGACTTACCCCTCACACACTTCTTTAATGATGGCTGAGAGAGGCTTTTTCTGTGGAGAAAGGCAAAACTACATTTAGTCTACGGTCTAAGTCTTCCGTTCCTAAAACAACTCAGAGTGGGTTGTAATTATTTTATGTTGCAGAACAGGCACAATGGAGAGGCTGTTTTCAGGAGCCTGTATTTATCCAAAATGTCTGAGTGCTGATGTGGGATCTCTGACCATTTCCGGTGCATCATTTCATGCGTTATGATGTTAAATTCCAGGTCAACATCAGTGATATTTTGTTCCACAGTGGTAGACATGTACACGTACTGAAGTACTGCACTTACAGTAAGTAAAAGTTAGAGGTACCTAACTTCAGTGTTTCCACTTTTAGCACTTAAGTAGATCTTGCTGATAACACTAAGATTTTTTTTAACTTCAGTTTAGTTTTTTATTTTTACTTTACTCTTCAGTCATTCTATACTGTTCATCAGGTTTAGAGCTTTTTTGTTATCTGATGGGACACTCTACTTTCTAACTATGAGGATAACAAATACACTTCATCTTTACTTCTAAGGTCATTCATTCACCTCGTTATCAGTAAGCTACAACAGTATTATGAATGAAAGATTAAAAAAAACCACAAGATTTTCCTTCATGGTAATCTATATAATCCAATGCACACCTGACTCTACATATGTTCAGTCTCTTTCAGCTAATGTGGGTTTAAAGAAGCTACAGTAAGTTTCAGTTATAGTAGTCTAGCTGGCATGACAATTTCTACAGCCTTCAGAATTAGATTTCCACACATGTTAAATAATCATTTTACCGCATTACGTCATACTGCATAAAATACTTAAAATGCTGCTAAATGATAAACTCGTTTTATCCTGTTTTGACTTGAATTCTTCTGTTTGTTTCAGTCTGAATTCTCCTGCAACTGCCTCCGAAATGATTTCTACCTACAAACAGATCTCTCATCACTCACCGGAGACCGCCACTGCTTTGTTCCTCCCCCTGTTTTTCTATTACATTTCTAACAATCAATGACAATAAAACGCTTATTACAGTTGTCTGCATTTGTACTAATTCCCCAGTGTTCCTTCAACAAATGTTGGACTGTGCCTGGGGGGCATTTCCCATCTAAGATATTTGGAAGAAACAGAAATCCTACAGTATGATTTATGCAGAAGCAAACACACAAACAGAAACAGATGTATCTATGCACACAGCAGCAAAGCACACACAAATATCAACAGAAATCAGAACAACACACATGAATCTCCACACAAAAGGATACACACACACATATACACACACGCAGAGCTGTCAATTGCTACTCAAAAACACACATGTATGCAGAGTTGTACCCACGTAAACAAACAAACAAACACATCCAAATTCACATCCATGTACACACACACTGACACTCTCAGCTGAAGCCCACTCCCCATTGCATGACTCAGACAGTCATATGCTGCTGCAGGGCCTATTGTACAGAGGAGAAGGAGAAGGAGAGGGAGGAGGAAGAGGTGGGGGTTGATGCAGGAGGACAAAAGAGGAGGAGGAGGCTCGGCGTAGGTTCCACAGTTACAACAAAAGACAGGGAGGAGGAGAGAGAGGAGGAGCGGAGGAGAGAGAGAAAACAAGAGACAGGCTGTTGATAAGGGGTCATTAAATACACAAACTAGATACCTAAATATACATTTAAGTGCTTAAGGCACCTTGTGGTAAACCCAGAAGCACATGTACTCTGCAGTTCAATGTTTCAGTGGTTTGTCAGTTGCCACGGTGACTCATAGCTTGTACAATTATTAGCCCATTCGTAAGACATAAGACACAGAGAGACAGAGAGAGTCAGAGAGACAGAGAGAGAAAGAGAGATGGACATATCGCATGTGTACACACACACACACACACACACACACACACACACACAGACGTGGTAGTCTAGTCATTGTATGGGATTGCTGACATGAAGTGTGCCTTTATCTGTGTACTGGCATGCATCCGCTACACTGACTGAAGTTGCATTATTTTCATCAAAATTATTGTTGAAAAATCACATAAATCCTGCATGAATTACAGCAACCATAAGAGTTCCTTGAGCATCTGAGCTTAAACGGGACATATTATGCTGCTATTATGCTTCAGTCTGCTCTCAATACACTTTTTTTTTCTTCTAACAAGCTGGCGTCACCTTGATGCATATGCACACAAATGTCCGCCTTTTCTATAACCTTTGTTGCTAAGGTTTTTCCATGTCTTATTTGCGTTGTCCACTTCTTATTTCTGACTGGATTTCAGCTCAAGCATTTCGAGTAAAGATTGAGAGAAAGAAGTGAAATCCGACTACTACCGTTTGTTATCGTAGCCTCCTGAGCTGCTAGACGTTGGCTAAAACGTCGCTTCTGCAACCAGAACAGTGCAGGCTCATCAGGAGGATCGACTTCAAGAGATATGAGCTAAATCAGCCCATTTCAGATGGAGGCTGAACTGAGGGGCTTCATAAAGGGTCAACAAAATTAAATAAGGAGATTTTTGAATGATAAGTCATGCAAAGATTTTCCAGTAAAGCTCCAGATTAAAAATATAGAACTGTAAATGTGCATAATAAATCCCCTTTAACAGATCTGAGTATTTTGCCAACCATTAAATCAAGATCATTTTTCTTAAAATTATAAAAATGACATTTTCTAAACCTTACCTTGTAAAGGTAGGATTAATGTAGCATATGCAAACATGCATCACGCCCCTATCACATCCGCCTACCCCCTCCAGACAGACACACACACACACATACCCTCAGACATACTACTTACAAGGGATTACAATGATATGTTCAGACAAAACATGCACTATGTTCACAGCCAAAACATTCACTATGTAGATGTCAGACTTTAATCTCAGTGTATTTAAAGTTGCTTATGTTTTTTTGGGCTCAGGAACCTACCTGATCTATCTCTGTGAGCTTGGGGAAAGCCCCCGGCCACTCGATGGCCACCTTGACAATGTCTGCCGGCGGAGGCATGGCTTCCAGGGGGGTGTTTGGCGTGGATCTTGCTGCCTCACACCTCTGTCACTACTCCTGGAGGTGTCTCATCCAAGCCTGCAGGACAAGAGCGGAAAGATGAAGGGGGGAAAAAAAGGAGAGCATGATATCATAAAACATTTAAAGGTTTAGAAGAAATAAATCGATTGACCTACATACACCAGTTCACTGTAATTTATATTGACACAAAGTGCACACACTGGGCCCCTTGTATTATCATACCCCAAAACTAACTAACTAACTATATATATACTATATGGTTAAGTTGATAAGCTGCGGAGATAGTCCAGAGATAAAAACACGCACCCCTCGAACAAACGCTTCTACAAACTAAAGCAGACAAACTGACTTTTTATCCTCTGAGATCACGTTGTTCCTCCAGCTGTAGCCTAATTTAATTTGCAGTTGTTGACAGGGTGAACATTAGGACATGCTGGCGGGGTAGATACACTCAAAGAGTTTAATTCAAATCAAAGTTTAACTGTTAATGAGGTCACAGCAGGTGAACGAATTAAAACATTACTTTTAAAAGATGTTTCACTGGTACCAACATAGTTCAGCCATTTATACACAGCAAGACACGGCCACCCAGCAGCAACATGCTACAACTTCAAGAATAATAACATGTGCTCTGTAACATTTTCACACTGATGAAAGTGCCATAGAAGAGTTCCCGCAGTTTGAGAGATAAAGCTTTATTTTACTGGAGTGCAGGCTTTGATGGTAGCTGCACTTCAGCCACAATAGCCACTACTGTAAGTGTGGTGGACTCAACAGCAACCGTTTTAGCAGGTTAAACCAGAATTGGTCTTCTTCCCACAAACATAAAAGGGGCACTCCATCGATTGTACATAAAAAGTTCAATTTACTCATCATAGGTAGCATAAACAGCCATTGAAAACATCTGTATAGTGTGTCTCCTGTGGCTCTGGATAGGCTAAGAAAATTACTCAAGTGATGAGACATAGGTCACCTTTTAGTATCAAATGGTCCCTCTTTCATACATTTATGAAGCTATCCTGAAATTGAACTATACAACTATACAAATTAAATATACAGATACTGAGTGTTTGAAGTTATTTAGAAATGGCATCATCATTACGTCATTTATCCACAAGAGAGCAGTGACCAGTTTATTGTTTACATATAAAAATGTCCGCTTAGTACATATTTTGGCCACATGACAAAGTTAAAGGATGCTAATGTTTGTGTTGTAATGTTTGTGTTGTGTTTGTGTTTATATCAAATATATATATTGGCTGATATATCATTTTCATATTTTTTTAAACTCACAAAATACTAACATCTGTCTCAAAAACACCTCATAGGCTATAGGATTTTATTTTTAACACCCAGCCTGTATTGCAAACGGGACCATGAAGTTTGAAAGGTGTGATTGGCAACCCCTTATGTTTTTTTTGTCCTTCACTGGCCAAAACACAACTGAAACACACAAACACACTTTGAATCTGCTCTCGCAAGCTTGTGCACCCTGGTTCTTATGCATAGCAACAAGCACACCAACACTCACTCGTATTTCATGCAAACACACACTCAAAAACATCGAGCCTGTAATCTTGGGTGGCTCCTCCCTGGCTTCTGTCCCTGTGCAGACGACTCCTGAGAGAGTAGGGGAAAAAAAAGCATATCTGACAGAGGAACAGGCAGCTGGATTGACCTGAAACCCTGCAGCTTTCTAAAATAAGCCAGTTAGAGGTCTCATGGTGGAAAAACAGTCAAATCACAGTCACTCTGAACCACACGGGGGGTAATGCCACTACTGAGTGCTTGCAGGGGGTCTGATGAAACCCACCACTGCACAGTTATCAAGTAGAAAATGCAGCATAGATATCTCCAAAAAGAACTGAGGAAGGCATTAATAATTTACCTTCCCAACCTGTCTCGAAAGCTTGGGTCATCTTTGTTATTGGTGGAGAAGCATGTTTACATATTTAATTTCAATCCATAATGCATGAAGATGAGCACAGACTAATTCCTGGGAGACAACTATTGTGCAGAGTAATGTGAGTGTTGATATATATACAGAATGTGTGCTGGAACATCAGTGCTAGTGCACAGTACATTCAGCACTGTGTGTGTGTGTGTGTGTGTGCGTGTGTGTGTGTGCATGTGTTTGATAAACATGTATTAATTTAAAGATAGTATATGTAATGAGACTGCCCTGGTGTTGTGTGTGAGTCACCCCATAAGAATCCACATAGCCTTTATTCACGGGCTCGTTGCCATGGCAGCCGCTGCATCAATAGCCCGAGATGCGGATGCATCTTTCTTTCCAAAGCGTGTGTCATACTCAAGTCACGTTTGTCACAAATCCCAAGATTAGTCACTCAACCCTTCTGCTTTGAATCATTTCACCCATTTAAATAAAAACAAGTATGCTCATTGAAGATTAGAGAGGTTTTTTAACATGTTAAATACTTTCTAAGACACTTTGCCTTCAGTGATGTTCAGTGCTCGTCTCTCCCTCTCCCTTCCTACCTCCCCCCTGTAACATTATGCAGAGAAAATGTGGTCCACGTTTTTTTTTGTTTTTTTTTAGAAAAGCTAGCTGGTGAGTGAGAAAACGCTGAGATAGATGCACACAAACATCTGGATGAGCACAATCCTGCACACATCACATATAATAGAGCTCAATGCTGAAAGAAACTGTACAGTGATAATATCACATTTTATTCTGTTAGAATTAAAAGATGTGTCTCGCAAAGACAAGCCTCCCTACTGTACATACGCACAGGATGTGTGATTCATTCAGTTGTAATAGCATGTTAGTCATATATACACACATTTTTCTTCCCTCTCAATACGAACTGAGACATTCAATGACAGCTATCAAGCTGCCACTCTTGAGGCAGATTGTCAACATTGTTTCCCAACACAAAGCATTTTTTTCTTCCATTGTTATTGGTTATGCTAAAACTGTAGTCATCAAGTCAAATCACTGAGACTTGGGAATATGGTAACGCCGCTAGAAAGAAGTCCAGCAGGATAAGAAAGAGAGAGGTTTTAAACAAATACAAATACAGCGGATCTTATTTGGAAGATAAAATGTTTGAGTTATTTGTTAATGTAAAAAAGGTATAGAAATCTATGCAGATGTATTGTCATTAAATCCAGTATATCTTGTAAACATCCATCAAAAGGTACACTTCAACTTTGTACAGTACTGGTTATACAGGTTTAGCTTTGACTTCAACTTATAGTAGCAGTCATCTGACTGCTTGTTACGTGCCTCATCAGACCTCCTGTCATTTTTCGAGAAAAATAGCTTCTTACATGTGACTAGTTTCTTTAGTCCTCTATGATACTAAACTAAATATTTTTAAGTTCTGACTGCTGGTTGGGACAAAACATGACATTTTAAGTTGCATCTTGGGCTTTAAGAAACAGTAATAGACATTGTCACCATTTAATAGACAAAACAATTAATTATTAATTGATAATGAAAATAATCGCAGCCCTAGTTTCCAGATCTTAATTACTTTGGTCAGTACAATGTTGTCTCAACCAATACAAATAATGGCCACCACAACCACCAACCACTCAAAGTATGTGCCTGCTGTGAGCGTCTACGTGTGTGTGTGTGTGTGTGTGTGTGTGTGTGTGTGTGTTTGTACATCTATGTGTGAATTCCGAGCATGTTGTCATCATCTTCCAAGAACTGCAGATGACTCAGAGATGGTCGGCCTTGAGGCTTATTGATTGAAGACACACACACACACACACACACACACACACACACACACACACACACACACACACACACACACACCTATCTTTTTTCTGACAGCCACAGTGAATCCCTTGAAAATGGATTTAAATGTAATTGAGAGACAAGGCAGTTCGACACACTAGCACACCATGAGCAGGGCTACAAATGATCTGGTGCTCATTTGATCAACATGTTTTCCTTCAAATCGACGAGCTGCTCCGGGGAACAACTTCTGAGCAATAAGGATTGTTCTCAGGTGTGTGTGTGTGTGTCTGCTCCATATAGTCTCTACATGTCATCATTGGTGTTTACAGTAGCCTGGAGGGCTGTGTATCAATTCCTAATCTGTCGCTCTGGCATCTCATCTCAGCCTCTTTACAGTGTGAATGGAACCTTGTTATCGAGCTAGCTGCTGTCAGAGCTCATCATGTCAGAGCAGATGATTTGCTGCAACCTGGTTTAGTTGAGTGTGACTCAATGAGTGTGTGTTTGACACAGAGCTCACTCCATTTTTTTTATTTACTGTACAACACTCAAGTTTTTTTTTCTGGCTCTTCTAACAGTGCTCCTGGCCAGCAAGGTATTGTAATCTGTAAATGATGTGTGTGTACAGGTGTGTGTGCAGTTAATCTGCCCTCGCCCACCTGCTGTAACCAGAGAGGCTGCTTGCTGCTTGGTTATAGGGGCCATAATTCCTCTGGATTAGCTCCAAAAAAGCAGAAAAAAAAGAAATCTCATGTTACTGGTGATATGATCTGCTGCCAGAGGTCAAAATTAGGGAACAAAACCATCAATAAAGAGGTGAGAGAGAGGGTAAGACGAGAGGACACGGAGGGGCAGGGAAGTCCTGTGATTTGTTGGGTAGGAGAAGAGAGCTGGGTTTCACCTCAATAATTCATGATGTATAATGTGAGGATCACATCATCTATGGAGGGAAGAGAGGGGGGAAAGAAATAGAGAGGTCGGGATGGTGAAGGTGAGAAATGCACTATAACATGAGTAGACAGAGAGAGGGGGGGGGGGGGCAGGAGTGAGAAGTAATTGAGGCTGG
Organism: Pampus argenteus; assembly: GCA_036937835.1. Classification (NCBI taxonomy): domain Eukaryota; kingdom Metazoa; phylum Chordata; class Actinopteri; order Scombriformes; family Stromateidae; genus Pampus; species Pampus argenteus. Next base: position 10,155,405 of record CM072879.1, read on the forward strand.
AGGAAGGCAGAGAAAAAGAGTAAACAGTAAAAATGATGACAAAATTACATTAAAAGCAGATCAAGGGAATAAGGTCATTATGTAGGAAAGAAAAGCTGTGTGCAGTTTCCCAAATCACAGTAAGTAAATAAATAAATCTAATGCTGTTGGTGTCATTCATATCACGTTCATAACAAAGTTTCACAATTTATGGGCCATTATCTAATTTTATTTCTTTTTTTTTTTTTTTTTTACTTTTTTTTATTGAAAAAGAAAAATTAGGAAAATTCCAGTCACAGAATTACAATTTACATTTATCTAATTTTATTTCTAACACTATTTTCTAAAACACATAAATGCTTCAAGTTAATTCAAATTTAAACTAAACTTTATATTTAGTTTAATTAAACAAAATTAAAACCCTCCGTCAGCCACTTGCTGATGGAGAGGGAGGCGCATGAAGGGGAACACGATCTAAGTAAAACGCACATCCCTTCCTGCCAGCACCTCCTGGGGCCTTTTAGTAGGAACCTTAATGGTGTGAGAACATGAGGCAGCAGTTTTATTTATTTATTTATTTATTTCAGACAATTCCAGTGCGAGCAGCCAGCACATAAACCTGATGAGTCTCAGACCTCAAAGTGAAGAGAAACCTTTTTTTTCATTTCTTCAAACTATGTTAAGGTTTAAATTTTAGGTGATTTTAACGTGAGCTCACACCTTTAAATTTAATTGACTCTTAGTAGATTTTTTTTGTGGACAAAAATGGCTCCAATATTTGAATCACTTGCCGTCATAAACAGCAACAGCATGTAATGAATATGAGAAACCCAACACACAAGCAACCATGTCCGACTCTTTAAGCCAAACAGACCATGAAAACAAGCAGCAGCATGGGGTCGTATGTCAATCGAAATCTCTTTTTCTTTGACTGTAAAAATTAATCCTCTTACACGTTCACACTGAGCTTCTTAAGTTTCATATTATCAGGTGCATTTTTAATGGGTGCGAGTGTACATACTTGTGTTTCAGTGTATGTCTGTGCCTGTGTGTGTATGTTTTAACCCATGTGCTGGATGGATTTCAAAAGGTCCCTTCTAGCTCTTCATCTAATGCCTGTACAAAGGGCCCGCTTCACCTCAGGGGGGTGGGGGCGGAAGAGAGAGAAAGTGTGTGTGTGTGTGTGTGAGAACTGAGATAAATGGCCACCAACACGGTGCAGAGGACCGAGGACGACACCTTCAATCACCAGCCATATGATGGTCATGTTACACCCTTGAGGAGAGGTGTATACATGTCAGAAATACACACACACACACACCCTTCCTCTCTCTTAAGTTCATGCAGAATATTAACACAGAAACACACCACGGTCTCAAGAGTAAAACAACATCAAAGCAAGAATCTTAAAAATGTGCCGTGTTGCACCCAGTCCCTGCCCAACCATCACATACCCAGCAGCCAGCCCACAGGAAAAGCCTTTAGTTCTGACACAAAAGGCTGACAAAACAGCTACAAATAAAAGGAACAAGACAAAAGGGAAAAGGAGGGAAGGCTGGGGTCTGGGTTTGGAAATATGGTTTCTAGATTCAAAAGGAGGAAGTGCCATGCTCTAAGAGACACAGCATGCTTAAATATACCAAGAATATACAAAGAATAATATACAAATGTTTTCCACACATGTTTTATTTATTCAGTATAGCATCCTCTAAGGTTTGGAGGTTAGACTGACAAGCATGTAGCCATCATCATAGCCTGGTGACTTCTCTCAGTTTGACTCTTGCTTGTCCTGGGTGCCTCTCAGAAGGCCTCTCTCTCAAAAACCTGCACTACAATGCTGCAATCAGGATATCCTGTCAAATGTCGGCCCCACCAACTCAAAACAACTTGCCTCCTGAGGCATGAGCCCGCTCAGGGGACGCCAAGTCAACTCCTGCACTTATACTGTGCACACACACACACATATATATATACATATACATACAGTTGAATCCACTGTATGCGTGTGTATTCAAACACAAATCTGCACACACAAGAGAACAAGTCAAGGATGGAGCTACAGTGTATTGCTGAACAAGGTACAAGTGTAGCCTAAATAGGTTAAATTTGCAAGCAGAGCAAGCCAGCATTTTGAAGTAAACAAGTCAGAAACAATTAGAAGTACTTGGATTGCATTCTGCATATTCAGATAATCCAAACATTGGAACATTTATAATCAAGGTGACGACAAAAAAAAAAAAAGACACTTGCCAGAGGAAAAAATACAAGGCAAAATTAGACCTGCAGACAAACAACTAATCCATAATGTGTATAGAATGCAGCAGATACGTGTACGTATGCTTTTTCTTTATCTATTCCAAAATCATCAACTACCGACACATTTCCATCCCACTCAAACCGTGAAACCCTCAACTGTCTTTAAACACATCGCTTTGTTGACATTTCCATTCTTCTTCGGTTACGATATGGAAAAACCACCACATGCGTACCGAGATATTTGCTAGTCCAGATTGCAAACATCTCACCACAACATTCGTAGCTACTGGGGATACACTGGAGAGGAAAAGAGGTTGGAGAGTGCACAGAGCCGCACCCTGAGGCCTACTGCATTCTGTGTAGTGTGAAAAAGAAAGGGTTAAAAAAAAAACCACAATGAAGACATGAGGACTCACCCGGAAAACGTCCAAACAAACAACCATAAAGGTATGGTAGTCTCCAATCAACCTGTTTCTTGTGCAAACACCTGCTTAAAGTGGATGGAGTAGGTAGCTCTTTTCTATGCGACTTTGGCCCGAGTATCTGCCTGCTAATGAGGTGCCTTCAGTATCATAAGCTAAAGAAAAAGACTTCACGACCGTTTGTGCAGACACAGACAGAAGGAGGAAGTAGGCGTTTGTTGAGCAAAGAGGAAACAGGTCTGCAAGCGAAAAAAGCGGCAAAATTCAAAGATAAGATGACAGCAGGATGACAGCCTGAAGTCAGAAAATAGGTGAGTCGTTTTGGTAATGTTGTTGTGACATTCATTCATTCATTCATATTATATTATCATTTCCCAGTTTTTGGGATTAATAAAGTATCTATCTATCTATCTATCTATCTATCTATCTATCTATCTATTGCAGCAGGCGTCAGCCGAGTGAGTCAGATGGTTTTACAGTGCTACAACGGGACCCTGATAATGAGCTAAGAGGCTAAATGCGCAGAATAAAAAAGGATGGTGACATATTCATTTCAGATTGATCACTCAACGGGCCATCTGTGCAAGTGACATGCAAAAGATGATGTTTACTCCACCCAAGCTGAGGTCAACTTTGGCTTTATGAGGCTCACACAAACAAAACATTCACCAACTCCCATAGAGCCTCAATAAAATGAAGGAGGAAAACATTGCGACACAGCAATGCTGATGCAAAAAAACAATAAGTTTATAGAAAGAAATCACATCCTTGTTGGACAAGAAGGGCTGTGCGTGAGTCGTCATGTTGTTTTAAGTTTTATTGAAGCCAAACTAAAATGTCACGGAGACCTGAGGAAGTGAAAATGTTTACAAGACCTCCGTCACTAATGCTTCTTAAACGGGCAGTCGTGTAGATCACGGACATAATCTTGGCTGTCAGGGAAACTGAGGTTTGTAGTCTGAAAAGTCTGCTGAGTCAGTGAGCTCCCTGGAGACCCACTCTGCCCAACTTCAACCCCTGAATGTTCTGCTTTCATTCAGGATGCTGCACCCGGTCTGTCAAACCTTTCAAAAATCCCACAGGTCACTGCCATCCTGCACCTCCACCAGTGTGTGTGTGTTTGGGTACATTGTTGCTAAGGAATGTGCACCCCACACCCACTACTGTCTCAACAGTCTGTAATGGTTTATATAATCATATATACATAAATAATCGTATATATATACGTTCGTTTTTATGCTTATTTCATGTTTATCCGTTTTGTCAGGGTCTTTAGCACGTGAGTTGTGTAGCAGGATGCTGTCAGGCTTGAATAAACATTTGAATAATGTCATGGCAGTATGTTGTCCCAGTCAGGAGCTATTCAGATATAAAACCATAATAACTAACAAACATTGCGGTTTATGCTTTTCAAAATCAAATATTTTTATTGTTTTAATGACTAATTTACATTTGTGCTGCAGTAAAACAATAGTGTTCAGAACTATATAGTGGAAATAGTGACTCATGTTAACTATTGAACTTATAATACTAATATAATAATAATCATTTAGCCAAAAAAAAGCATATAAGATGTTTAATAATAAATGTAACAACAGCCAGACTAATTACCAAAATGATTGTTTGTCGTGATTGTTTGCACCATTCATGAGAGATGATAATCAGGCAGCTGTGGCTCTGACTCGGCCCACATTAATACCGGTTGCTTGTAATTTTGGTGATTCAAATTTGAGCTTACCGTTACACTCAACTCGAAATGTCTCTAGATCAGAGTGTCAGCTGAAAACCTCAAATATAAAATTTAAATGCAGATGTTGAATAATATCATCCGGGGATTGACGTCATTCGGTTGATTAGTGTTTCATAACCCTGCTTCTTATTCCCAGATTTTTTTTACCCATTTTTCAAACATAAAGTGAATTTTGCACATTCCCACAGTCTGCTTGAAGAAGAGGTTGTCAGGCAAAGATAATTCTACAACACCTCAGGGGGATCATCTATTATTCAATACCACATCCAAATATATTCCACTTGAAGCAAAGTAACATACTCGTAATCATCAAACTCCAGTGGTTATGATCCATACAGAAATGTCATTTTAAAAAACTGTAATGAGAACATGACGTTAGACTTATCCAGAAATGGTACATGCATGTTGCAGAATTTCCCTCCTTTATTTCTGGACAGGAGACTTCACCCAGTAGAGTATAGTCCAAATCATAATTTCATACAGAGCGAAGAGCCACAGCCTGCAGTAAAGACTTCAGAGGCACACTTAATAGGCATGGGTCTTATTGAATGAAATGTTAAGTAGCATTACACTGTTAATAGGTTCACACAGCACACGGTATTCATCCATACATTCCATGTATTATCCTCTGCTATAGTTTATAATAATACTGATAATAATAATAATAATAATAATAATAAGTTGAACATGGGTAGAGAGGCTAATGTGCTGCTGAAACCCTGCTAGTCTGACGCTAGATTCCCACTTACAGCATGGCTGGATAGATGGATGAAATTATGATGGTGTAATAAGTGCCTGGTTAAGTGCACTATTAAGTTTAGAAGTTTTATGAAGTTTTATCTTCCATGATCGCCAGTCCTAATTACCCACATCTAAATCCAAGTGCAATCAAATAAAATAAAAAAATACTCAGACCATCTAGACCAATCATATTCTTGCTCTCATGTCTATTATAAAGGTTATCACCACCAGCTGGTTACTTCAGCTTGACATAAAGACTGTTCCTTTTTTTTTTAGGCAGAAGCAGTAATTTATTGGAATCTTTACTGGAAGTGACTTTACCCATCCAAGAAACATAATTGTACATTATTCGTCATTTTTACACTTTGGATTTGCATATATTAAATATATTTTCATATAACTCTCTGCAAATGAAATAAGCACATTTCCCAAAACATCATCCTCTATGTTTTATCTGCCAACTTGCTAATTAATAAAATAAACATCCATCTGCACATTTACTTCTCAACAAATATGGATTATGTCCCATAATAAATCTCAGTTATATATTTTGGGACATTTCAGGGCTTATGTAACATCACCTGTACCATTTAAAAAAAAAACCGATGTGTATATTTTAATCGTCTGCACTTTCAGCTTGTGCATTCAAGAGCATTATGTAAGGTGACTATTACACACATTGTTTTTCCCTCCATTGCCTCGCTAACTGAAACACAATAGGCTATGTGCACTGTTCAAACACAATCTCTTTAGATTCAAAAATAACATGCCATCCTCCCCCATTATATAACTCAATATCAGTCAGCATCAAGGTCGGCAGTGAGAGCTTAAAAACAGAAAAAAGCTGCACAATTAGGTGTTTACCCTAGAAGCCTTTTCACTGCCATTTAGGGAAACGTGTGTGTGTGTGAGAAAGAGAGGGAGAGAGAGAGAGAACGAGAAAGAAAAAAAAGAAAGAACGAAAGAGACCCCACCGGCCTAGTGAGTCACTGACAGTGTGACCTCTTGCTCTCAGCCCTGTTGGAAGCAGCCTATTCAGGTCAAACACCCACTCTACACACTGCATTTTTTTCACAACTGACAGATATAAGAGGATGGGGTTATGGAAATAACACTGAATAAAATATTCAATGTTGTCTTTGAAAAGTCGACCAGACTGTGTGCAGCAGCAGAAAACATCACAGCGACTGTGAGACTGTGGGATTCTAGCTGTGATGGGAGCATTTAATGTCGTATACATGCTGACAGGCAATCAGCAAATGGATATTAGTTATTATTATCCATTTTGTGGTAATAGGTCTGAGATCCTAAAAGGTACACAGATTTACTCTTGGATTTTTTTTTTTTTTACATCACTAATATGGCTAGTTAGATGAAAAGACACTGCATCATCAGAATCTCCTCCAAAAACATTCTGATCTTAACCAGAAAACTTTTTCGAACCTCAGATTGCATTTTAAACCCTAAATGACCTCAGCTTTACCAAGAATAAAGGGGCGGGTTGGGGAGACAGAAATGTCAGCTATGCAATGTGTGTCCACAGAAGACTCCATAGAGGCTGGACTGGCTGCAGGCCCGTGGGGTCTTTGGAATAATCAACTTACATAGCTGGACTGTAAAGACAAAGCTGGAAAGAAGAGCCTGGATTTTTTTAAAAAGTTATATGCTGGAATCAGTAATGTTAAAAATGCCTTTTTAATGCTTAAAACAGCAGCAGTGTATGGGTTACTTAAATATATTACCTCATAAATACATTTCTTAGAATTCATTACTGAAAATGCATGATAGGGTTTCAACAAAAAAAAATTATTTTCCAAATTGCAAGAGTTTAGTAGTCTACAAAAGTTTACAGTGTGTTCTCTAAACTAATCCCAAAGATTAAACGATCCAAATCCACATTTTACAATGGTGTGTAGCAAAGAATTTAGTCACACGCCAGCAAAAGGGTATCAAAGAAGTAGTTTGGAAATTTGGGAAAATATACTTTTACTTTCATACCCTGATTCAGATGAGAAGCTTGATATGACTCCTGTCTGCGCGGTGTATAGGAAGCTGATGCCCAGACACTGTTAGTTTAATTTAGCAGGAAAAAATGAAAATGGAGGGAAACAGCTAAACGTACCCGTACCTCCTAAACTCACTGAATAAATACAATATATAATATTATATAATTTAATATATCGTGTATGCTTAGTCCATACAAAGTATAAAATGACAAAATATGAGGCAACCAGCGTAGTCTCCAGGAAGCTTTGCATTTTATACAGATTAAACAAACAGGATATAATGTATTAATTGTAAATTTTTGGAGTGCTTTCCGAAAATGTTGAACTATTCCTTTAAACTCTGCTCTCGTCCCTTAACGTCACATCTGTGGTTTAATCAATCTAATGAGTCAATAACTCAAACTTTTGTAAAAGAGTGTGTGGCAAAACAAATAACCTAACAAAAATTATTAACTATGATTATTTTACAAATCTTTGATAAGCCAGTTACAGACTGAACATTATTAATGTTGCATCTCTTTATATTGCCACACAGGAGATACAAAAGATTGAAGGCTAGTAAGAAAGAAATACACGATTTTAAAACATTCCCTTCTTTGTTATCAGAAGCCAAAGTTGAAGTCTCTCTTTTTTTTTTTTCCAATATCATTAAATATCAAAAAAGTGCTGGAGCAAGCTCAAGAGACTCAAACGAAATGTCACAATAATTGGCCTTGTTTCCAAAGAAACAATCATTTTTGAAGTAGAAAAACATCAAAGTGCAATTTTTCAAAAGCAGTGAAGAGTGGTGGGGGTGGCGGGGATGGTTTGACCACAGCTTTCCCCTGACTGATCACTACAGACAATGATTGGAGCCTCTGGGGCCACGCTTCAAGGAACAAGCCATCCTGAAAAAGTTCACTGGACCGCTATCTGTGAGTGTGTGTGTGTGTGTGTGTGTGTAGAGAAGATGGGTAGGGACTACACAAAAAGCCTGTCACGTCATGTGACCGAGGTGGGGGGTGACTGAATGGTCCTTTTTGGTTGGTCAGAGAAGGAAGTCATGGAAACAGGTCTATAGACCCATTGTCTAACTTTGAAACCTGTATATATGTGTGTGTGTGTGTGTGTGTGTGTGTGTGTGTGTGTGTTGGAGGAGGCGGGAGGTGTTGTACATCAGGAGGGACTGGCACAGCATTATTCATTCACAAGCAGAAAACCGCCTCCACCATTAAGTGACCTTGACTACTCTAACAGAACGACATGCGCATTGGTTGCATCTCTCTCACACCTCCACTCTTTTCAAGTGGGTGCATTTCAGAGAAGGAAAACAACCACATAAACAAACAACTGCCCTTTGTGTATTAAAAACAATGACGCAGTTCTGGTTATGAAGACAGGCCTTCATTGAAAAAAACAAAAACAACATCATATGAAGTTATGACTAGCTCCAGTTGTCATGTTGTGTAACCAATCAAACCATGAAGTGCAAATCAATAACTCTTCCCCAACCAAACACAGTATCATGATAGGGTGAGTTTCATCAACCATATGCCTAATAGTCTTGCCCATACAGGCTTTACTATGGAAATAAAACATAATCCTTACAAGGGCAGCAATCAGAAATCTAATTGGCTAATTGGTTAGAAGCAAACTTTCCTCAGTACTTAAAATCGATACATCAATCTTGAAAAAAGGTACAAATTCTTTTTTAAACATCTACATTCATTGTCTATGTTTTAACTGGCCCCACTACTGTTCAGTGGAGCAGGGTCAAGTGTCTTTTGATTCTGCCAAGACGCTAGAAACAAACAGGGAAAAAAAAAAAAAAAAATTCCACTTCCTTAAAAGTGCTAAAATTACCCACCAGACAGCAGGGGGAAACGTACCAGACAAAAGGTTATTGTAGAAAGTTGCTCATTCAACCACAAGTGTATATGCAAGCAAAAGATAACAGACATTAAAACAGAAGTATTCTCCTGTGTGGAGCTTCTCATTCATAAAAACACAGTTATTCCATCTCAGCCAACTGTATACAGCTTGAAGGATCTTCTATCACTTAACTGGATTATCACTGTTCATGAGCAAGATAATGATGGTACGGCTTCTGAGTCCTAATTGAAAACCAAGGGAAGTTACTTGCACACACCCACGAACCCACAATAAGAGCAGTGCACTCTGTCGAGCCAGGCATGAGTTGCGTGCAACTCCCAGAATAGATCAGTGGGGATTATGCAAGAACAATACTGTAGCTAAAGGCTTCGTTTCACTCATTTTAGAAAGAAAAGAACTTTTCTGCCCAGTAGCATGGGCAGTATGACAGTATATTGTAATTCCCGTAACTAAGGCTTCATATTGTATGTTATGGTGCATATATGTTAAACAAGCTTCTTTTCAAAATAAATGAACACAGATTTAGGAAATCAGGTTGAAAATGAAAGCCCATTATATATACACACCATATATCAATTACATACTTTTATATACTTTATATTGTTTATTTTTAGTTCTAGTGTTTTAAATTGAGAGTGGCTCTCCTGGTTGTTCCCATGCAAATCATGATAAAAACATGAATTGAAATATTACATTGGGACCTGCATATTCCCTATTTACAGTATACCACAACTATAGGACCCAAAGGAAATGTATGCTTTCGCTCTATGGGTCCCTTCACCAAAACAGAAGGTGCTTCACATCTACACAGAACATAAAAAAGCCATAAAATCCAACAAGAATTTCAGAAAGTAGCCAAAAGAAATAAAACTATGTATAAAAATTTAAACTATTGATGTATTGTAACATTTGTATTGATTTGGTAGACTACTCTGGAAACTGAGAGCTGGCTTCTGATGACTTTGCATTAAGGGTTAGTGGGGGAAAAAAAAAAAAGGTTATTCAGTACGATACACTGAGCATGTTACAGCGTACTGCAGGAAGCATAGCAGTAATGATTAGACTTAGTGAGGTTTTGAACTAAAAGGTTGCTGGTACGCTGATGACTAGAAAGCTTTTTTCAGACCTGCTTTGTTACATTATTGGAGCTTAACTCCCTGTGCTCAAAGTGCTGGCAGGGCTGGCATGTGCTCCATTGAGTTAAATGGCATGTGGAGGATTGGGCATCCCTGGTCAGGGAATTTCCATTGCAAATGACTGCTGAGCCACCAAGGCCAGGCTTTCACTTTGTTTAGCATTTAGACAAACACACACACACACAACCAGGACTGCTTTCAGGCAGCGTTATATCAAGATGTCCCTGACAGCCATGCACACAGGACGACGGTGTATCTCCACCCGAGTATTTGCATTGCATTGCTGATTTTGAAAAAAAAAAAAAAAAAAAAAAAAGTCTGACGCATTAAAAGTTTCTCTGAGATTGTGATACCTTGTGAGAACAGGGTCAAAACATGCTAAACTTTGCAGTTAGAGTCTCTGAATGCTAATGTCAGAGCTGAGATTACAATTGTTTTTTTTTTCTCATGACTGATGTGAACCTTGTGGAGTATGATGATACTAGCTCCCATTATCTCTGTTTGTGAAGACATTTTAGTGTCAGTATCATCTCTAAAATTAAAGTTTCTGATAAATGTTTTGGTATAGGCACGGTGTTTTTGTCAGAAGTGGGGCTGGATAAATTAGTTCTCTCATCTGTTTTCCTTTTAAAACATTTCTGAACAGTATTTCTCTTCCATCTTTGCCTCACTCACTCACTCACTCATATTACTTTTATGTTTGCTTCTTCCCACTATCAAATACAAACTATGATTGCTATTTGCCCTCCTGCAAATTAATGCAGTTTGGTCCTTAGCCCTGCAGGTTTTTTTTAATACTGCCATCTTTTGCAAAACCACACAACAATTTATAGCGTGTGACGTTTCTGAGCAATTGATAATTTGGTTTGCCAACTACTGCCACTGCACTGTATGTACACACCATATACATCTCTTAATGGACACATGGTCGCCACTTAGCTAAATTCAATAGGCAGATTAGCATCTCCAATGATGCATATAATAACCAAAAGGTCATATCATCATCATCATCATCATAACTCAACAAACCATAATACGCCGCTGCCTCTTTAATACCTTTTAAAGTGTGTCAAGGCCTGAATTTCTGCCACCAGTTGCGCTTTTTTTTTACATGCCCTCCTCTAAAGTGCCACTCTGCCCAGCTTTGAATGCCGTGTCACTCTATCCCCCATTGAGTTGCGCTAGCCTAGATCGAGATGTGCGAAAGTACCCGAGACCATTTGGGATTGATTTGTGGCTATTTTTACTTGTCCTACTTGAACTAAATGGTTCAGATACTCAGAGGAAGAAGTCAGCAACTGTAAAAAAAAAAAAAATCATTGAAAAGCTTAAATGGTTGTGGGAGAGTAGACACTTTAATGTCGAGCTTTCAGAGAATAAAACAAAACGTATTTTAATAGTGGGGAGGGGGATAAGCTACATGTGTAGTTTGCCCTCTATACTACTGCTACTGTCATTGGTCGTTGTTGGTGGGGGTCTTATGGGCTATTCCCATCAACAGATACTATAATTTGTTGTATAATTTCTTTTAGCTGTCTGCACCTTGATAAACTCAATGCACACAGTAGCACACAAAGCGCCGCTCTTCACCAGAGTAAAAATGACTCAGCTTATTAAATCATAACTCAGAGGAGAACACGGGGCCTCAACAACACTCATTACCTAAGCATGTAGCGAACGAGCCACAGTTCGATGTTGCTGGCGCTACAATTATGTTAGCGCTGATGACTATCATCACAAGCATAATAAGCGCTCTACGGGAGGACTGACATTATGGGCTCTCTCTCAGCTCTGCTGCCATTGCTAGCACTCTGTGGTATTGAGTTGCGCATGCACACACACACACACACACACACACACACACAAGTGTCGTGTGTAGCTAGTGTAAAGCTAGCCTATGTATTTGGTGTAGGTGCTGTGAAAGGATTCAGTCACTTCACAGATCAGCCATCTACTAGCTGTGACTGGCACAAGTGAGTGGGAACAAAGGAGTCACTGTGGCTGTCACACACACTCCTCGTTATACTCACCCTTTGCTCTGCCAGCTGTCTGTCTCTGTCCCCCCCCCTCCCCTCCTCCCCTCCCTCAGCTGTGGCTTTACAGCAAGCAACCCTTAAATTTCACACACACAAACCAGCACACGTGTATTGCGTGGCTTTAGTACCTGACCTCAGCAAAACACTCCTGGTCCTCCCTGCTGGGTGCTCTTTTCCGATCCCACCACCAACTGCTCACACACACAAGCACATGCTCCTTACAGTTCATAAAGATGATTTTTATTGTTTTGCTGCTCATTCTTTGCCCAAACTCTGCTTCATGCATGCCACACCCTTTTCCCCACAACACCCTCCCCACCCATGACAGATGCCCTATCGCAGACTTTGGGCTCACCTATTGATTTAGCACTGCCCTCAGTCTCCCACTCTCCAGTGCCGTGCTATTATTTATTTATCCCTCATGTCTTTTCTCTTAAAAATAAATAAATAAAATAACATATGGCACACCCATGCCCTTCCCTCTGTATGTTTACCCAGAGTCTGGCCCTGCCTGCCTGGTCAGTCACAAGCTGGCAACCATGCCAGCTCTGCCTCCACCCTCGCAGTGTGGTGGCTGGCCACTGCTAAAAACACTTTCATCCCTCCTGCGTGCCAAAACCCAGTCCTGCGAAGCCATTCATTCTGCCTTTTCCTCGTGGCCGCCTTATTATTGTCAGCTTATAGTAAAACTGTGGGTGGGGGCTTCACTTGTGGTGCAGCGAGAGCAGCTACAGTTTAAAATGAGGCTGAAGTCGAGCTATTTATGGACTGGGACACAGGATTCAAAGAAGTTCATGTTTGCCTTTTATGGGTTAATTGCATGTAACCCACATTTATGTGAAACAGAGAGCGACAGAGAAAGAGAGAGGAAAGTAAAAGAAAGAAAAACACAAGTGGAGGGCATTCCTCGGACCAGGCTTTCATTGCTGTGGGTGCGATGCCATTGGAATGATGTAATCGGTGCATAACAGGCCCCCATACATCTATTCAGTGAGTACATGGAAACAGACATCAGATACAACATATTCAACTTGTCAGTTGGCCTGAAATTGATACTGAAAGACATGAACCGCGCTACACTGGGTTGTGGGGTTTTTACTATACTTTTTGACATTTTCTTACAGCAAACAGGAAATTGATCAGTTCACACGCAGGAAGTGGTTGACCTTCCACCTCTAGTGAAAAGTCATTTACTATTCACACCTGAAACCTGTCCTACTTCATGTAATAAACTTTCACCATGTGTTTAGAGACTTGGGCATCCAGGAGCTCTCTACTTAATGTAAAACTGTCCTTGGTTTTTAAATTTGTCCCTGTGCCTTTCTTCCACGACACTGTCTGGTTTAAAAAAAAATGCAGTCAGAGAAGTCAGACAAGCACACACATACACCCACAAAAAAAAAAAAAGCAAACACAGTGTGTTAAGCTTTCCATCTAAACAACAAAAGGACAGACACAGCAACAAGGCCTGAAGGCAACATTAAACCCTGCTAGTCTGCGACTATAATACCCCTCTTCTCTCAGTAGAGAGCCACGGTGAGCTGAGCTGTACCACGTTGTTACTCTACAGTCACAGTCAGTTCTTCACATAGATGGGAAGAAGATAAGGCCTAGGCACACCGATGACGTGTAACATCCACAGGAAATGGAAAACACTGATATATGGCCAACATGGACCAGCCGAGGTGACGCTGGGTAAGGCAGGTGGTTTACAGACGGGGGCAGGAGGTCTGTTTAAGCCACCAAACCGCAAACAGAAACACAACCTAAAGCTCAACAGTGTCTGACAAACAACAAAAAGACTCCTTGACGTGTGTTCTCAGATGGCAGAGAAAACCTTTATCTGTAGACACAACAAGATAGCTGGCAGGAATGAGAAAAAGCAAAAACACTGATAGGATCAACACAGGAAGAAGAAAACTGAAAGAGTGTCTCTTATGGGTGTTTTCAAACCAGCAACTTACTCAACACATAATTCATAAGGGAGAAAATGGATAAATAAAAGGCATTTTTTACATGACTGAGAGTAATGTACGTTGAAACAAATGTGAACTCTTTGTTTTAAGCGTCTCAAAGAGCTTCACCAGTTGTTCTTTTGAGAGCATTACTGCCGCCATGGGAAAGACTCCGGTAGACCTAACAACAAGATTAGCTGCTGCTAACAGGTGATGAAAGGCAGCGTCAGGGTGTGAGGGTGATCATGGCTTGTTTTTACAGGCTGGTCAGAGCCAACAGACACTCACTTTCAGGCTGCTACTGGTGTTTAGAAGCAGCAGGAGACGACCACTCGCACAAGTCAATCTATTCCAGATGGCCTGACAAATGCTGCTACTGTTGCTGGTCAGTGCGTGGGCAGCAAGGGTCAGAAATTGGCCAATATGTATATGTAGCATTGAATAAATAAATAAATAAATAAATAAATAAATAAATAAAAGCTCTGGTGAGAACATGGAAGGATGGGGAGGATGCAGAAACAATGAAAGAGTAAAAGTAAGAGAGAAGGAGATATCAAAGCATCTTGCTTCCCTGAATGTCCTTCTTCATTTTGATTTATTCCCCACACTCAGAGAGGCAGCCCCGTCATAAAACAACACACCTCCAATCTGAGGCTTGCAGCTCTCCAGCCAGAGATCGAGTGAGCCACTGACCTTGGCATGTTATGAGAGGTCCTCAACTCCTCCTCACTCCCATCTCACGGGAGGTAGCCTTCACTAGTCTAATGGAAAACACTGCTGTAGCATGTCGACATTGCAGGAGGCACGTGTCGTGACAGAATGGGTTCAAATTCTTATTCTCAGCCCAAACATTAATTATGCAATACATTTAGCAGCGTGTTATTGCTCCTCTCTCTTCAGTCTACCCTCGAGTCCTCCAACAGGACCTTGAAATAAACAAGCCAGAAGCAAACACGTGTGGAAAGCAACAAAGGGAACTACAATTTAAAAGAAATATATATATTAGAAATAATAATAATATAAGACATCAACAAAATGTATGTAATGTATGATGTCTTCCCCTCCAGTGAGAGAAAAAAATTAATAAAGTCTTTCCAGAGTAATTTTCTAACAATACATAAATATAGACTATAATTATTGCACAGACTGTTAAAAACAGAGTGACAGAGAGCACAACAAAACAAGGGGGAGGACAGAGAGGGTGTGTTGGCGATAAAGTAATAATGTATGGGTAAAATAAGAACTGAATGAGTTTGTGGGTCTCTTGGAAACAGTGTCACACCCTCCCCTCCCTTCATATCCAGCAGAACAACAGGCTAGTTTCATTTCTCCTCACTGAACCTCCAGTCATCCGTATGTGCTGTCCACTCTCATCAAGGGATGGCGCTGACAAGATCATCATTGTATGTGCGCCTGTGAGACAGATTTGATTGGACCCTGGCTTTAACATGTGACTCACTGCTCAAACACACACAAACATGAAAACACACACACGCAAAGCTATAGTTAAGATCAGTCAGAGCTTTTTACTCACTTTGAAAAATAAAATAGCTTTAATCTCTGCCTCCCATTTCTCTCTGTTGTAATACTGGGTATGAAAGATTGAACTGACCACTGGCAATGTTCACTCTGTTCTCTGAGCCTTTAAGAGGCTTTTATTAACATAACCTCTGTCCACAGAAAAAAACAAAAAAAAAAACTGTGTGCAGGAGGGCGGGGCAGCTCCCTGTGAAATCACGTTATCATCATCATCATTCTGATACTTCAAACCAGGGTATGTGCTGAGTACTAATCTAGTACTTCCTTCCTAAGTAAGGAAACACTGATATTTAATAGAATTGAATCTGTATAGTGGATTAGTTATATCATCGATGATACTGGATCTGTTTAATAAGGTCAGTACACAGATCCAGTGTACTGGATCAGTATCAAAAAAAAATCGGTGCATCCCTGCAATACTTCAATGTGATGCTAAATGTGTTTTGTTGATCATTTTCTTTATATACTATTACATTATTTGCAATGTTGTTGATAAATCTGAAAAAGCATCAATGAGACTATGTTTCCACGCAATAAAGAATGACAGTACTTGCTGTTAATGTCTGGTCATGTAAACATTATAACCGCAGTATTTAAAGGAAGTATGCACAAAGTCCTAAGAGCTCCAAAAATCAACCAGAGAGCCCTTAGGCACCTTCCTATTTTACAGGGTGACAGCCACTAAGGACTTAGGAGGAACACTTGTCAAAGTCTGTGACTATACTGAAGTACTCTTTACTCTGTATAAAAAAGGGATGATCCTGTTAATATATTTGTATTAGCTGTGAGAAAAATAAGGAAAAAAAAAAACCAGAACCGTGACATTTGAAATTTTTGTTCCCCAGCATCCAAGCTCCCTCAGGCAGAACCCATATGCTCCAGGGGATAGGACACTTCCTGCCTGCCCTTAAAATCTGACACAATTACAGACTATAAACTCTGCGTGCAACAAAACACACACACAGAAAGAGAGAGAGAGCGAGAGAGAGACAGAGACGGAGAGAGAGAGAGAAATCTCTCTCCATTCCAAACAGAAACCTCATTACCACATCAGACAAAAACTGCCATGAACTAATACAACATTTTCTGTAGATACTAAAAGTCAAGTGTACACTTTGGGAAGAAGAGTGCAGAAAACTGGGACACCTCCACTGAATCACACTCGCTGAAGATAGTAGTGGGCGACTCTGTCAGGGGGAAGTGCACATCACAGGACCTAAAGGGATTCACACTCACACCTCTGATCCCTTCCAAGTCATTGAGATCATGGCAGGATTAAGCAATGAATGAATCTGTGTGTCTGTCTCATAGAGATCTGGTAGGCCACCTGATCACATTTTCATGGCCAGAAAGGATAAAGCAAAAAAGGTAACAGATGTATGGATGGATTGAGGAATAAACAAGGGAGTGTGACAGCGACCATCCGTATAGGAACAGGAACAGAAACAGAAACACAGAAGTGATGACCCACGCTATCACACACTACCCAAAGGGCTGAGTGACACACGCACGCATAAATCTACATTACACAAGGGAAGAGCTATAATTGGGTTGCAGCTCAAACGAAGAAAACCTGTGTTTAGCACATGGGTGATACTGACATTCCAGCATGCTGCTACTGTGAAAATGATGCAAACAAGCCTCACAGAGAGAGAGATAAAAATCTGACAGCACTAAAACTTGCACATCTCTGCAGTACATGTGCACGCATGCTATAAATCATACACTGCATGACTTTTAACACCCATTACACATATGCTCCATCTTACTACAGCAGCTGCATACACTCCAGAAGACCCTTCCACCCGCTCACAACTGGACAATCTTACAAAGTACCCATCTCTTAATGTACAGCCTGCTCATTAACAGCTCACACAGCTAGAGTGGGGATATACTGGTTAAGACTGAAAGACTAACCATTTGCCCTACTGGGTCAATAGGCTCAGAGGCTCTTAGCTGAGAGATGCTAAATACCACAAATACACATAGAGCAAGAGAGCTGGCTAAATATTTACAGAGCTCTGCAGCAGCACCACAGCTGGAATGTAGCGGGGAGAGCGAGCACGCAGAAGGAACCATATCAGTTTCTGGGTCATCTGGGGCTGCTTCGCTCCGCATGAAGTCTAGACTTTGACTGCAAAACACGCCTGCAGATGCTCTACACTTAAACCGATTCGTATTCTCAGAATGGATGGACTCAGGACGTGCCCAGGGAGCAAAACATATAGTTATAGAAGCACAGGGTAAAAGGTTGCGAACATTCATGAGTGTATTCCCTTACGAGATCACAGTTCAGCATGAAAACAAGTTTTTCTATCGGTTTTTCTTACGTATTGTGTTTTTTCTCTCAAGTCAAAGAGTCGCTTCGCTCTGATATTAGCTCGAGGCAACAATCAGCAAACTAAAGAGCAGAAACATGGCAGCAGTACCTATAAGATCTTTTCTCACCCTCTCGTCTGTCTGACTGTCTGTCTGTCACCTACCCATCACACCTTCAACACCAACCTGCCATTTTAATTAACTTCATACCACAGGGAGTAATTATGCAAGGTAACATTCATCTCATTTGAGGCTTCAAATTAATCTAACCTCAAGCTGCTGAAGAACAGGCGCACCAGTGTATACTGCCAGCGAGGACAGCAGTACATTAAAATGCCAATGTATTTTTATAAAGGGACATTTGATGGCTGCGAGCGCAAAAAAAAAGGGGGAAAAAAAAGATGGAGAGATGACAGGAAACGTTGAGTTCTTAAGTTTTTGGGGAAATGAGTTCATTAAGATGGACTGATACCAGGCCGGGCATACATCAAGAAGAAAACAATTTACATACCTCCGTTCCCCTCAGGGAGCAAGAACACAGAGGGAGAAAGTAAAGGTTTGGGGGGCGGGGGGGGGAGAAGCAACGTGAGAGTGAGCAAATAAGAAAGTGGAAGAGATGGGGATAGAGAGAAGCAGCGAGATAGCATGTGTTAGAAGGCAAGTGTAAGAGAGTAAGCTAATGAGAGAAAGATAACAAGCTGCAGGGGGGGGGAGGAGGGAGGAGGCACTGTCAGGCGAGAGGAGAGACACGGCTCAGAAATTGGCACGGTTGCACTTCAGGAGGTGTGAGGACGCCAAACAGTAGGCAATGTCAAACAGATGCACACCAGGATCTTACATGTGATGCAACTCAATAATTGAGGCCAGGTGCCCACCCTCTCCTAAAAAAAAATAATAATAAAATGTAACTCGCTCAGAGCTGCCGTTTACCACTAATATGATTTTGAGGATCGTGTTTCAGTATTTAAAAACAAAAGTGCTCAAATTTAATTCCATCAATCTATTTGGTTTATTCCTTACAGTGCAAGTCCATGGCCGCTGTATTTCACCTTCTCACTTTTCCATTTACTCTTGAGCTGCTACAACGTCATTTCTATAGCTACATTTTAAGACCCTGTAGGGATAAAGAAATATTTATTTAAGTAAGCCGACTAATAAGAAATGGAGCTTTGCAGTGGCTAATAAAACCTGTGTTCACATGTGTGTGTGCATTTCCTTTTGACATATAGGTCCCTCAGGTGGCTGTAAAACTGACATATAATGTTTCTGGGCACACTTCAGTTATAAAGTGGACGGCTACTGGCCGAAGCTGAACTTTACACACCAGCTTAATGAAATGGTGCAGATCAGTGGTTTGTTCCCAAGTATGAGTTTGATATTGCGTTCCTTGACTGCTAAAACTGTGCCAGACCTGCTCTTAAAACCCAAAGCCCATCAATCTCTAAGCCGCTGTCAGTCACACGAACATACATACAGGCCAAAACCTCACAGTGCAACATAGAGTCTCTCAGTTCAAGTACTCGCAGAAAGGCAGTTGAAAGTGAAACCTTATACATTCCTTGTAGTGGAGCTCCAAGTGTGTGTGCGACAGTGGCTGCACTTCTGTATCTAGGCTATGTTTGCCTGTGTTTATTGTCAAGTTGACATGATGGCGCTAGCATGTGTGCGGCTCCATCACAACAGGGATGTCTTCGGTGGCTAACGGGGCATGTAAATGGACTCTCGCTCTATCAGAAACCGCCTTGAGGGGCAGAGGGACCGAGACAAGACGACAGCGTGGCCCCTGGGCATCACCACAGTTGGTGCGAGGAGGACAGAGCTGAGGCCGGATGATGTTGTGAGTTTGTAGCCACCCCAAGGATAAAAAAAAAATAATAATAATAATAATTTCAGCAACACAAAATTATCATTTGGTCACAACCCAAATAGAACCTGTGTTTAGGGGTTGTAAACAGTGGTTTTTTTTAGCCACTCCTTAAGTTTGGGAAACACTAATCTAAGGCACATAAAATTGGGGGTCACATGGAGTCTATTGGGGGCCCCTGATGTATGCTGGAGGTTTGCAAAGAATGAAAATATGCAGGTACTGGACCTTCACCATCACTTCTACACCAGCGACTGACCACTTGAAGAGGCTGCCTGATAATAATGCATCTTGATATCTTTATTTTCCATCTTATGGAGGAGAGTCAAGAGGCTGTCTAGCTTTCTCTCTCTCTCTAATCACAGGCTCAAAATGTGGCCAGCATGCTGGGCTGGAGTTACACACCGCACACCATTAAAGCAGCTCTTTAATTAGCAGTGAGGGAAAACGGAGGCATCTATAAACGCATTACTTTTTTTTTTTTTTTTGTCTCTTTTTGCATGAAGCCAACACGCCGGGGAGCAGCAACCAGGCTTCTTCTTCACTGCCTGCTGCAAATACACAACTTGCAGCTTTTTCACCCGCACTTGTTCTCCCAAAAAACAAAAAAACAAAACCCGAACTAACAGAGCAGGGTGAATGAATGTTTATGCCAATTTCATTTTCACAGCAGTTCAATATATGTGTGTGTTTGTGTGTGTGTGTAAGCGGAGTGATGCTTTTTAAATCAGACACGCATATCAACAACAACAAAAAAAAGAAGGAAAGAAACAGCTGCCAAAGCCGATCAACCCACTTCACAAAAGTGAAGATACACACACACAGATGGAGAGAAAAAGCACCAGAGGAGGAATCCAGTATGATTTCGCCTACAATGTAACAGAGACAAACGCTGGCTGAGGCAAAGCAGCGACTCCCAAACACCAAACACCGTGAATGCTCAACATTTAGCGCTAAACGCGAAGGAAGTGTCGCTGCTTTACTGCTCAACGCCGATATCTGTGCAAGAACAGGAACAAAAAGCATGCTTTCACAAACCTGACGAAGCGAGGACACTTCTCCCACCAAATCGCTGATGTCCGGAGTTTGTGTGTGTGTATGTCTGTGAGTGTGTGTGTGTTTTCTCTCTCTCTCTCTCTCCTCTGCTGTAGAGATAGTGCTGATGTTTCCACTTCCTCTTTTCTTCTGCCGTCTGCTGGCTGGCTTGGTGATGCCAGACAGAGGACGCATACATGGGAGCAGAGCTGCACTGAGTCACTGTTAGATGTAAAAGAAAGACAAAACGCGTTATAAAAGCGGTAGGCTTATAATATTATACCAGTTCTTAAGTTTAGTTATTAATTATTATATATAATTATATCTCCGTCCTGATTAAAAAAAAATAAAAATTGAAAAACATTTGACATTGGTGTTTTTCTTAGTCAGTATTGAGTTAAGCGTAAGTAATGTTCAACCTGGTTGTACACCAAGAAAAGGTTTTTTTTCTCATATTTTTAAATCTATATATATAGTTTAAATTTCCTAAAGCCCAGGGAGATGCCACCAAACTACCCTGTTTCTTTCAACCAGCTGTCTGAAGTCCAAACATACTGGATTTACTATTGCACAATGCCAAGAATAGAAATAGAAATCATCACAAACAGCGTAAAATGTTTGGCATTTTGTCAATTGACTAATCAAGTAATCGAGTTATCGTTGCAGCTATAAATCTATAGCTAGGCCTCTTTACTCTTGTTTAGTTCAGTTGGATAATTAAGAATGAATGCATCTTTCCCATAAACTATTACAAGTCATTCAAAAACATGTCATCATTGTGGGGGGAAAGCCTGTTATAAACACATGTTCTCTTTAACTATATATGTAAAGAGAATACAGGTGTGGCTGAGGCTTTAGGAATGGCTCAGAGACGAGAACAGGAACAATGACTTAATAATTCATGGTTGCTAAATGCTCCCTGGCCTCCATGCACATTATGACCTTCTAATGTTACATTATGATGGGACCTATTTTGATAAAGCTCAGCAGTAGTTATAGACAACATAATGCTATAGGTTCAGGCAGATTATAGGACTATATCACAGACTACTGCAGCTCTGGGACACATGAGGCCACTTCCCTTTAATTTTGTGATTAAAGACTGTTTCTGATATTAAACCTGCGGTGTGTGTGTGTGTGTGTGTGTGTTTGTGTGTGTGAGGGAATAGTGTGTGGCAGCTCATGCTTGTCTCTGCTCAGTAGGAGAATCAGGAGAAGGATTAATACAGGAGTGCCGTCCTTCCTGGTAAATAATCTGGAGCGACACACACACAGCAGAAATCTCTCTCTTTCTGTTTTGTTTTCCGCTCTGTGTAAAACGTTGGATACAAAACTTTACATATTTAAATGAGAGCCTGTGTGCCCAACTAAATTGTTAATTTGACTGCGTACATGTGCTGCAAAAGGCAAATAGAAAGCAAACATCTGACACAGCTTGACCAAAGTCTTTTTGGGGAGGTGTCTGCACAAGATGACGTTTGGATCATATAAAGGTTGGTTCAGCTGATTCTTTGTTTTCATGTTGAATGGTTGCATAAGATCAGCGCACCTAACAAAATACCACTTTACTGTATGTTCCCTTTAAGTCGCAGCATCATACAAACAAACGACTTTTACATTCCTGACCGAAGCTCCAGAGAGGTCACAGAAGATGTAATCGTTTTTATTTGAGACAACAAAGAGGCAGCGGAGCAGTTTTAAGCCAGCCCATTTGAGTTTTAAAGTACTGCACAATGCATCCAATAAAATGCAGACTCACTATGCAGCACAATAAACCTCTGCATCCAATAAAAATGCAGAGTCATTCTCTTTTTAGTTTGCATCTCACCTCCTTTGTGCACTTGGATTTAGACGCATCCTGTTTCACAACCACTGGATTGAACCTCTACCCATCTGCACATCTGGTGTGAAGATGATATCACATCACTGGTGAAAAGAAAGAAAAGAGGCTGATGTTACGGCATCGTTCCCTTCTGGCAAACATGATTACTATTCATGAGTTAAGTTTAGTGCTCTAGTCATAAAGTTTTCATTATCTAGTTTTCTGCAAATATGTTCTTCTAACACGATTTGCACGGGCACTCAATCTGACCTGTCTCTTGTCCAAGGAGACAGAGTGCTTCAATAAAGACTCTCCGTTGACCAAATTCTCTCCTTGACGTGGCACAACCTCCCTCTGAGCTGCTCCTGTGACTGAATCTCATCTGGGAGATTCATTGTACTACTCAGAGAGAGAGAGAGAGAGAGAGGGAGAGAGAGAGAGAAGAGTCAACGTGGAACAGACCGTTTCAGTGAAGCTGATTTATCTCAGGTTATTGGTTAAAGCACCCGAAAAAAAAATGAACAGAGTTGCCTCAGAGAGCAGATGAGAGGAGAAAATAAATTAAAAAAGCTCTCAGTCAGTAGCTAAAAACACTCTCATGGACGTATTATCAGTCAGTCTTTGATGGAATTGCAATCTCTCACACCAACACTCAAACACATACGTTCACTACAGCATTTGAGCTACTCTGAAATCCTTACACACAACACTAAATGGAAACCTAGTTTGCTTGTTCCCTGCGGGTCTACTGTAATTGTCTCTCTATCAGGGTCATTAGAAAGAGGGAATGTTTCTGGTTTATTTCCACTGGGACCCCTTTTTAAAACTATGCTGCTCATGTAGGAAAGAAGCATCACACTTCCTTAGATGTGGCCTGAAGGCCAAGTCTTATGTGAAGTGGCTATACTGTGATGTCCTAACTTTTTACATAACACAGCTGGAGATCACGATTTGATGAGTTTTTTTGACGGCAGCTTAGCGCAGAGAGGCAGGATTCGACCGCATTGTGTAGGTTACAGGCTGTAAAATGATTTTTGAGAAACTCTCTCTGATGTATCCTCAGACTGCATGCAGATTAAAGGGAAAATGTTTTTTCGCCTCATAGGAAGGTCACTTCAGTGCTGTGCCATGTACTTTTTAGTGATCTGACTTCTGTGTCTGGAGTTTCGCTGCACCATCCTGCAAAGATTAGGTTAGGTCATTAACATAAAAAAAAAACCATGTCGTGCACATTAACACATATTTGTTTTTGGAATTTAGAGTTGGATAGACATTGGAGAAAAGAGGCATCTTTATTCTGAGAATAAGGGAACACATTCACATACATTCTTTTCCCCATCGCTGTGGCTTTTTTCAGAGCAAAAATAAGCATATTCCAACCTCAAATCATTCCAAATGTTTATGTACAGTCACAAGCATTCAAACATTCTGGACTTGTGTGGAAAACAAATTCTAACTGTGCCCCAACTGTATCTGAACAATTTTTTTTTCCATCTCCCTGCGTTTAAATCAAAGTATTAAATACCGGCCAAATGACAGGGATAAAAAAAAAAAAAAAACATGTTGGAAAATACAATCTCTTAATGACACACTGTATTTGCTGACATGCTATCTTATTTAGACTTCGTAAAAGAAAAGCATCTCGTTTCATATCGCTTTGAATTCCCATGCAGCTAATGATTTTCAACACACATATGCACCAAGGCACATGTACACATACACCTACTTCAGCAGCTATTCCATAATGCATGATGTAACGGAGGGAACGTAAATGCAAGTCGTCACCCTCAAGAATATTAAACGGCCGGGAGATGTCATGCTCAGTTTTCAGAGTTTCAACGTGCAGAAAAAAAAAAAGCTTAAGGTCTCTCGAGTGCAGTTCTTACTGGTGCACTCTGCAGCACACATCCTCTGCTGTGTAGGATCAACCTCTGTTGCTACTTCATTTACAGTCTCTTTCTGTGTTTAAAGTACGTAGTTTACATACATCACAGCTACAAACACTTAGTCTGAATCTGAGTAGTCACTGGTTTTGGAGGACTTGTGTTTCTGCCTCTTTTTTCTCTTCTTCTTGTCTTTCTTCTTTTTGTCCTTCCTCTTTTTCCTCTTCTTGCTGCGGTGGTCATCAGATGAAGAAGAGGAGGAGGAGGAGGAAGTGGAGGAGCTGTCTGAGTCAGAGGAGGAAGAGGAAGAGGTGGTGTCCTGGAGTAGCTGCTGCAGCTGCTGGATCCTTGACACACGATTGTCAGGGGAAGAGAGGAAAGAAGAGATGAGGAACTGGGATTAGAGTCAAGTACAGAGAGGACGACACAACTGATGCCGACTGTGATGCCGGCTTTGGCAAGCATCTGAAGCGTCCTTGAGGAAGACGCTGTCTTTGTCCTGGATGCTGACATTTCTGGACTGTGGAGTTAGCCAAGTGCCTACTTGTGTTGCACATGTTCATTCGTTGCCAGCAGTGCCCAAGTGCCTGTTAAAACTGCAGCTGTGGAGGATTTGTTCACAACACACAGGGACGTCTGGTTAATGGCGTCGCTAAAACACACGACTCGCGCTCAGATGACTTTAAACATTTTTCTTTTCACAAAGCGCTAACACGGATGCGTGAGCGAATTATAAACAGGTTTCATGGTCAATAAATTCAATTAATATGATAATTTAATAATTCATGTGCACATAAAAGTAACTGAGTCTGTACACACTCTGGTGCTGACCGGACAGGAGACATGTCATTAGTAAAGACAGCTTGCTGAACATCTGGTGAACGGCACAACAACAGAGACCACAGGTGACTCCAGCTGCTCCCTAACTAGGTCAGGTGAATATGTCTCATTTTCTGCAGTCAAATAAAGTTCAAGATGGAAGATTGAAACATCAACACATCACAGAATTAAGAAGGAGCTCCAAACTGCTCTATGAAATATTAAAATGTCAGAAAAGAAGGAAAAGAGATATTTGATGTATTGGAGGTCACTGGAGTACAAGCTTGTTAATTAGCTCGGAAAACTGAGGGGGTATAGGTAGACCGCTGCCACAAACTTTTAACTATTCACCCACCAAAGGATTTCTCTGAGAAGAAGAGCTCTTGTGAAATGTTCACCAGGCGTCCTTTTAGTGGGGTGAATAATAATGATCATCTAAACACTTGAGATGCACTAAAGTCATTAAAAAGCACTTCCTAACCTGCAGCTTCATTTTTTTTCTCTCCCTCTTTTACAAGTGCACTTTAAAGTTTACTATAGAGATACCTTTAGTAACAAGTTAATTTCTAAAAGTTTAATTAGCACTTGGTGAAAAGAGGCTTCCTTAACTCATGCCCAACTTGCAACACAACACAGTATGTGCAATTCGAAAGCAAAGATCACCGGGAGAAAGGCTGGACAGTTTCAGTTCCCTTTAAAGAAGATGAATTAATGTGACACAAACACGGAACTGAGACTTCAAAGCACCGCTGGCCTTTGAATAACCTTTTTGTAATGCATGCAAAAACACACAAAAGTGTGTGTGCTGCTCTGTATACACATACACACACCTAGGGCAGGTCTTCTTCGTAATCCAACCTCGACTTCAAACATCCTGGTGCCAGACGCTATTTGCTAGAAACTGGCACAGAGAATCAGTCATCTGAGGGGAAACTGCTGGTTCTCAGGTCAGTTATCTAACTGTCTGAGTGCAGCCAGTTACAGCGTCAAAAACACTCTTTCACTCTATTTAAGTTTAACATTTATGCTCCAGAAAATTTACAGCAAAGCATATTAATGATCGACGAGTTTGCATGTCTCAAGAAAACATTAATGTATGTACCTGGTTTCTTTTTCATTCCTTTTGTTTTCCCGAATTAGGTCGTACATCGGGTCTTCATGAGCCTAAAAGAATTAAACACAATCTGCCGTTATGAACTATGTAGAAAGAAGGAGATCAGCACAGCCACTTACAACAAGTGTGGCCATTTTTCATATTAAATCCAGGAAATTGTGTTTGTATTGCTTTTAGTGTTGTGTCAGCATTTTTTTTTTTAGATCTTCCTGTGACAATGCAAGGTAGGAAAATATGATACAGTTGCATTTATGGTAATCGTTGCAGAGGCTGTGTGTTCCTGCAGTAGCTAATGTGGCATTAGAGACACTGTGTGAAGACGTCTGCTGCCCACATGTTTCCCAATCTAAACTAAAATATGTCTCGACTCAGCCTTTAACACCAGACAAACCTTTTGTCTCAGTCACAGCTCCTTGACCTCAGACAACCCAACCTACATTCTTAAACAGGAGAATAATTGATTTCTTCTCTAAATAACTCTGAAAGTGCTTTTTTTTCTGAGTAGATATCAAGTTTACCACTCTGAACTGCTCCAGTTTCTGGTTGCCTTTGATGAAGAAAGGACACTCCTTATCTCCTGTCCGGTGGCCGTAGCGTTTGCATCTCCAGCCTGCAGCAGAGGAATCAAATGTCAATGTGTGCGATCGGGGGAATGGAAAACCAATGTCATGATAGGAGATTTGCTATGATACAGATACATGGGATACAGGTGGGACATACAAGTACAGTACTGACCTTAAGAAGAGCAGTTTGATGAAATAATCTTAACTTTCGAGAGCTTTCAATCACATCACGCAGCCTTTAAAAGCCATTCAGTTGCCATATACGACCAATGACGACTGAAAACTTTGGAAAAGGCTAGTAGGTAGACTTTTAGCTCAGATTATTTGTTCAAGTATTGAGAAGTTTTGCCATATTTGCTTCAGATGCTTTGTTTTCTTCCACTAAAGCATACAGTCGAATACATATCCACTATTTGTTTAAGTTAAAAAAGAAAACAACAACTACCGTACTTAACTTACTTAAAAAATACCAATAGCAGTAACTTTCAGTCACACTCTCAAACAAGAAAAAAAGGCCTGCAACTGTAGTGCTGTGTTGCAATATGTATGCCTGATTATAAAAGCCAGAACATCTCCAATAAATCATAAACAGCACCAGTTTCTGTTTCACTGAAGCGAAGAATTTGTGTTAAAATTTCACTCTGTTTTAATGTTTTATACTTTAAGAGGCAAATGGGGCTATCATGAATAGTGAGACCACAGTTCTTATGTGCGCATATCATTTACTGTGAAGTACCTCCCTTTCCCTCAAACAGGATGACATATTCAAACATTTTCTCAAAGGATTAAGCAGAGCAAGTCAGATTCGGAAGAACAAATGCCAACTTGTGGACGGGTCCTGAGTGTGTGAGTGTGTGTGCGCTGACTCTCTAAGTCCCTGGCTGTTCACACAGCATGAAAATGAGTAGGACGAAGGAATGAATGGACACTGAATATAATGACGATCTTTGTTTGACCAAAAGGACAGAAGGTAATATCCACAACAGCATCATTAATCTCTAGCTTGTCATGTTTGTCAGAAAAACAACAGACACGCTGTTAATTGTTAAGTTGTTGTGGTTACATTTATCACCTATTAAAACTGCTGCCCACTTGTGGTGGAGGTTTACTCCCACCTACAGTTCTTGAATTATAAGTGCTGCTATTATCTGCACAACTAATAAAAGGTTACATGTATACTGGTGCTGACTGAATTGCAGCACAATCCGCATCCACAGTTTATAGATGTTGGAGGTCTCCTGACAGCTCACAAACACAAAACGTTACAACTAATGTTTCTGTCTATAGCAGGAAAGAGGAATTTTGCAGTATACTCAGAATTAGTCCCGACCTTGACTTTACGTAATTTCAGAAATATTAGGACATGTAAAGGCTGTACATACTGTACACCCTGTATACTCTGAAGCACTGATCATACCAAATTATAAACAAAAAGTAAACGTTCCTTATGTATATTTCTGAAGATTGTTGTGTTGTCTGTGAAGACATTTAGAGCCACTAAACCGGAGATAATCTCCTTGTATGTGTAAACATAATAAAGATAATTCAGATTCATCTACTCTTCACTTCTGTAACTCTATAAAATGTCAGAGGGGTTTATGGACTAAATCTTTGCAGAAAGACATTGCTTTCTCCCAGCACGAACCCAGGCTCATATTGGTGAATCAGTATAACTGTACTCACACTGCATCACCTTCACCTCCTTCCCCAGAGGCATCCACAGCCCCCTGGTGGGGGCGTGTGCCAGGAAGCTCCTGGCCTCCTCATTTCCTGGCTCTGCAGGAATACAGTCCTCTGGTTTTTCCTCATACTCCTGCAACAGCGACACTGTCACTACATCTCAGACTCCTTTGGTATAATAGGCACAGCATGTAGTTATTAGTTATTAATCCTTCCTGCATGCATTGGCTGTCTTTTATTGATTAAAGTCGTTACCTTTATGAGTCCTGGTGGAGGTTTCTCATAGCTGCATGAGGGGAAAAGACATGACACAGAAGTGTGAAACTAAATGGTGCAGCCGCCATGTCTTTAAACAGTCATTTCCCTAAACTTTGCTAACCTAGCTCAAGTAGCTTCGGGCTACAATGATAGTTACATCCATAATTAATGCACAAGTTTCGCTTTCTTTAACGCCACAGCTCTCACCAGTAACACTTACAACGTCTCGACGTGTTTCAGTTTTTGGACTTCTTGGTTGAGTTTTTTCGTTTGTGACTTGACTTTCTCCAGGTCATGTTTTGATGACTTGTGTCTCTTGTGGTCTCGTCTGTCCTCCTTCTCTCTGGTTCGCTTCTTGTCCGACATTGTCCTGATATCGACGGGGCGTCATTAACTTGTGAATAATGTTGCGTTTTAAAGCTAATTTTGTTGACTTATTGAGTGAGAAACAGCCACCAACGTGTTAACATGCTGCTAACTAGCAAACATTGCTCTGGTGCTGCTGTACTTCCTGTGTATCCGGGTTGGTTAGTGAAAGTCCAGCGCCACCTGCAGGACATAACAGGCATCACATGAGCAGCACTGCATACACTACATAATACATGTCAGTGTTTACAGGTACTGTTTATATTGCATTTTATCACGAAGTGAGAAAGGTAAACTGTAAATACTCCTTATACTTATAAACTCAATCTGCAGGATGAATTATTGTATAATTGATGTCTATATCTGTGCAGACGTGGCGTAACATTTTAAATCACTCGTCTCAGGAACATTTTATTAAGCTTTTATTTCAGAGATTGCAGTAGAGGTGGAATACAAATGTGAGGTATTTCAGGATTTAAACACATAACTGTACATTGAACAGCTAATGACAAACAGGTAGGTAATCAGGTAGTACAAAATGCAGAAAATATATTTAAATTACTGCTCTTAACAAAACAAAAAAACTTTTAAAAACACATAACCAAAGAAAATATTCAAATAAACATTTAAATCATTAGTTGTCACTAGAGTGAGCATTTCTGTAGTCATTAGGCAGATGTGCCTGTCAATGTAAACAGCAACTGATTTTAGATGATAATTACAAATATCTTCATTGGTGACTGTGCACAGTTTCAAAATCATTTGTATGCATGTACAAAAATGTAACATTGGCAAAAACATATACATATAACATAACATATACAGCACATCTGTGTATCTGTTATTTTTCGCCAGTGGCTTTATAATGACTTTATAGACACATCTCCCCACTGGGGAGACAAAAGAAATTAAGTAGAGTAAATACATTCATATACAAAAGTTTTAACATCAAGTAGCATGAATACCAAACTGTTTTACACATATTTATCATATAAATGTAAATTGTAACTTTAGAAAAAAAAATCTTAACGATCACTTTAAAGAAGGATATTAGCATGTAAACCAGCTTGACATGCCACAAATGCCACCACAGAGCAAAGTTGGGTATCCTGCGGTGTTTCAGCCATTTGATAAATATTAGATAATTCCTCAAACATTCCACTAAAGAGTAGCATCCCTGGTTTACGCGTAGAAGAGGCATGTGCTAAATTAGACAGAAGATACATTGTCCTCTGACTGACTCAGCAAAAGATGCCGTAACCCTGATTAATAGTTAAAATAACCACCCCAGTGCTCCTAGATGTTGCATTCAGGAGCGCCACTCCAAACAGCCCAGCAATAACTGTGTTGGTGGGCAAACTGTAACCCTTCCCACCCCAGCCTTGGAAACCTTGTTTCCCCTTTGCCTTTGGTGTAAACAGGTTACATCATGGGTCTAACCCCTTTTTTTAAGGAGTAGATATAAAGACAAGGTGCGTTTTGGAGATACTCAAAGTGAAGAGAGAAAATCTTTCAAGCCACCCTTCTTGTTGCTTTGGTTGTCCTCTCGCATGAGTATCTTGCTGAGACGCTGGACAACCCAGTTTTTTCCTTTAGAGGGAGGCTTGGAGGAAGATGAGCCTGACCCAGGAGTGTTAGTGGAGGCAGTGGGCCTGGAGGGAGAGAGAAAAAAGGGGATAGAGTAAAAAGAAGAAAGGGGGGGAAGAGCAGAAGGAAAAGTTAAGATACAGTAACTTGAGAATTTGTTGGTTGGCAGGAAAGGTTAAAAGTGTGCTGTCAACAAGCATATGATCTGGCAAGGATGGATGCCAACACATAGCCTGCAACCAGTCCATCCAGCTAGCTGTATCTGTATCTGTTAATGCTGAATAAATAGAAATTCAATCATTCAAACATGCCAGATCCCCCTCTCAGATGTCTGTGACAACTTCCAAGTTTAGTATAGGGAGGTTTATATCTTGCATAAAAATGTAGCTCAGGGGATATTAATACCAGCAATCTTAAATAACTTACCTAGGTGTATGAATAGGTGTCTTGTCTTTGCCAGGGGTCTTGGGGGTAGTCATGAAGGGTCTGGAGGTTGACTGTGGGGTCTTGTGTTTCCCAGCGCTCCCTGGTGTGCTGTGAGTCTTAGCAAGGGTAGCTATAAAGTCCCGGTTCATTCCCTTGTGTCTGGAAGTCTTATTGCAAGTGTGGCAGGTAGCCATCTGGAATAAAGAGAGAAAAAGGATCATATTCATTAATATTGCATGACCTGCACCTATATTCCTTTCATACATTGAGGTTTTGAGATGAAGGCATACAATACATAAGGAAAAAAATCCTGCATGTTTCCTAAAACGACCTTTTAAACTACTACTTCCAACTCATGTGCATGTAAAAAGGGAAACTGACGTATTTTATGATACCAGTAGATATTTTTCACCAAACCCAGCTGTATGTCTTTTTCTGGGACACACAAGAGTTTGCTGTGACCCAGTGACACATCGATTGCAGAATGACAGAATGACTCCGGGGACACAGAGAGCAGGACTAGCCACGGTTGTAGCAGACAAGGGGGCTGTAATGAGATGTACTCATATGCCCAGAGTGACGCAGGCCAGCCTAAAGCCTTACAGATGTCAGGCACATCTATTGCAATCTCACAACTGAGGTATATTTCACAATGAGGTCCGGGAAGCAATTCATGACAGGAGATGATTCATTTAACAGCTGAGCTGCCATTGACCCTGCCAAACATCCCCTAGATTATCTTACCTTTGAATGTTTGTACAGATAGGAAAATAACTGGATTAGTTAATGCAGCATGGGAAACATTGACTTTTGCCTAGAGAGGCAGGGCGGGGCTGTTGCCATGCGGTTTCACCTATTCCGAGTATGGATGCTGTAAGTGACATCACCCAACTTTTTCAGTCAATTAATCTTTTTCAGCTATAATGACTTTGGCGTTTCAGTTGAGTTTACTCTCTACTGTGCCTCTTGATAACATTTAACACAATTGCCAGGCACACATTACACATTGCATGCAAAGGAAAACTTACGAGTCCTCATATAAGGAAGACACTTGTGAGAGTTACAAGATGCAACTGTCAGCTCATGAGATTCATTTGGAATCCCAAACTCCTTCCAGTCACTTTTATGTGTCCTAATAAAATGGAAAAGGTACGTAGAAGTAGACTATGATCAGGACCAACTACAGTACATGTCTGTCACAGAGTTCACATACGCTGTTGTGAAATCATTGATAAACAATAAGAACTTAAAGCATAAATCCACCTGATAAAAGAGAGACGCATTATAACAAGATAAAACAACAACTAACTGCTATGGCAAACGCAACAGTCGCACATTTACAGCTTTTGACAGATGATCTTATTTACTAGTAATTGCTGCCCAATATTCACATATAAAGACACACCCATGAGATCAGAAATTTGGAGACAATCACATTAGCCCTGTAACGAGTTGACCCCAAGTATGAGACAAGCTACTGTACAAGGAACAAACAAGTTTCAACAAACTTAAGTACAGAATTAAACTTCCCTCCCTGAAGACTACTTTCTCACTGTGAAAAATGTATCAGGGAATCTTCGACACTCCTTCAGCAAGCTTTGGTAACTTAAATCCCATTATTGACACAAGCCATCCCGAGTTGCACCAGGGTAAAACTGGTCAGAACAGACCACCACTGCAGAGGTCAGCAAGTATGAGCCAAGCTGTTGACAGTCCTAAATGCTGATGCAGTGGAAAACTCACCGACACGAAGGTAGCCATTTCACAATCTGACAGGTGTCTGGTTTGGAGAGTTGGGTTGTGACGCTGCAGGAGGACAGAATTACACTCTCGTTCTACACGGCCGGTGTGTCAAGTGTTTACTACATAAGCCTGCATGTTCAGCTTTATACAGACCAAGCCCAGCAACTGACCCACCCATCTTTGCATAGGGGTGTGGCTCAATAGGGGGCTGACCAATACACTGTCAAAAGGGTTGATTCATCTGTGACTGCCGGCGCTCTGCTGCTGCTCTGTCTGTGGTGACTTTAACACAAACCAAACTCATCAAGACACATCTCCGTTGGAACTTCATATAAACATATCCAAACACAGAACGATATGGTTGAAACATATAGCTGAAATCTGTGATGATACACAAAGGTTCCTAGTAGAATATGTCAAATCTAAAAAATAATTCACATTTTAAGGACTGCATTCCTAATAAAAAACAAACAAACAGTTTTTTAATCATGACCCAATTAAAACAGCATGCAAATCATCAACTTTGTAGAGCTGTTTTTTTAGAATGTGTGTTATTGTGATCATATAAGTGCAATAACACCAACCAATCACTTCTCATTCCTAAACAGGCAAAATGCTATTTCTAAAGCAGATGAAGCTTCACATTGAAAGAACATTGAACAGTAAAGGCCTCATTATCTCTCCTCATTATCTCTCCTGAGCTCAAAAACATGCACGCTTCTAAACTTAGGAAAGCTCAGAGCTATTATGATTACAATCGCTGTATAAAAAGAAGTGGTAATAACTCACGGCAGCGACGCTCACAATGCAGATACGGCTGGAACAGTGTTTTTATTCACTAAGGAGGAAATTTGTCATTCAGGAACACTCTGCCTGCAGGATTTTCTTTGCATCTTCAGCCAAAAAAAGCATGAATATTACAAAGATGTGGCACAAGATAGGGGTGCTACAATGGGTAGACGCCACAAGAGGATCTGGGTTCGGATATGTCCATTCTGCTCTAGTGTACTTGAGCATAACACTGAATTGCTAATTGCTCCAGTGAGTGTTCCAGCACTTGCCTTGGAAGATTAATAAAGCATTACTTTACATTTATTGGGTTTTACAAATAACAAGAGAAAAGTAAATTTGATGATTTCTTGCATTTAGAAAATTTCTCTTGGTAACTGGCTGAAATCTCAAATAGTCTCGACTGATAACACACGCTTGTTAAAGTAGGTTAGGTAAGTTAATAATTTTAAGTCAGTCTCACATCTGTAATATACTTTATTTGACATGTCTCCTGTGTACCTGATAACATAAATAGACTGTTTACCTCCATCCATCGGAACAAGTGTTGTGATGAGCAGTCTAATATTATACAACCTGTATTTGCCTTATTTTTATTTATAGTCTTTTCATTACACAATTTCCTCCTGCAGATCATTAAAGTTTCCTCTAATCAAATCTAAACAGGAAGCTGGTGTCAAATACTCAAACAAGTTGTTGTCCAGGTATAAATGGTGCTATAGATGCAATTGAAACATATACTATCAGTGATCAGGGCTGTGGATATTTAGGTTAGCCTAGATTTTACTAGTTTGAATTCAACTTTGATTATCAAACGACACAAGTGCGTTGTTCATAGTGAAGTGAATCAAACAAAGACAGACAGCTGGCTACAGATGGATGTTTACAGCTAGAATGACCTCATGTTTATCCTCTTGTCCTATAGTTACCACCAGTAGCCCCACTATAATCAGCTGGCCTGCACTGAGGCACTGATATGACTGCATCTAAGAAAAGAAACCTTTACCCAGCGACAATTAAGGTGTGTTTGTGTGTGTGTGTGTCTATATGCACATCTGTGGATAGTGGAGAGATGGTTATCAGACTTCAACAATATAAAAGTGTCAACAAAGTGCCACTGTCCACGTATCATCACTGCATAGTGATGAGAAACATGTTAACCTGCAATGAAATCCCATCCATCACGTGTACCCGTTCAATATACGTTAATCCTCTGACATGTAGTGTATGTACTCTGAGGCGACGCACGTGAGCCATTGGCACTGAGAGATTTGATTTCCTCATCTTGAGCTGTTGATTCTGGCAGCAGACTGACCTGCACGGTGGCCAATCAAGCATATGGCAAAGGCAACATTGGAGCTGCAGGGTAGGAAGAGGATAAACAACAAGAATATTAAGGATGATTGTTTTTTGTTTTTTTTTATATATGAGGTGTTTAAAGTTGAATTCCTACTCTCAGGAAAATCAAGGTTCACCATACGGTCACGAGAAGAATTACCATATTAAACTGAAATACACAATGCCAGAAAAAGTAAATAGCAATCTAGCATTGCCTCTAATCTGTGTATATACTCAAACTGGGTCAGCCTTACCCTCCCAACTTACCCCCATCTACATAATAAGAGGAGCGGTCTGCCCGTCTCTTTCTTACAACATACGCATGTTCATGTTCTTGTTAAAAGACGACCACAATCACAGATACACTTGGTATCCCATATGCATATATGATGTCTGTTTAGCTCTAGCAATCATGCATGGAATATCAGCACCTGCTGTACTATACATAATTAAATAGACAACATGCATTCATGTATACCTTATACTATCAACAGCAGCTACTTAAATCTCATCTAAACCCTTTTAAGGGTTTTCTTTTCAGAAAGTTACATTTCTTCCACCTTGTGACACGCATGCCTGCAGCCAGACATGACTCATACATAAACAGAAATATTTGTTCTGAAATTCAAAGCAAAATTGCATGTGAAATAGTGAAATGACAAATAAACACACGTAGATCCACATGAATCAATTCTGCAGATGGACCCACTATTAATAGCCCCTGCTCCATAAATACCCCCCTTCCTGTCTCCCTCTCTCTGCTGCCAGAGGTCAGCTTAGGTTGATCCATCTGACCTTGGCAGTATGATACCACCCAAGAGGGGAAAAGATGAGTGGAGCAACAGAGTGAAGGACAGAGTTAAGTTCCTACAAGAGTCTTGTTTTCTAAGTGTGAAATGTTGATTGTGAGTTTTCATGTCTGTGTGTGTGTGTGTATTCAAAAACATGACTATCTGTGTGCAGCGTGTGTGAAAGTCATTTGAGCACACATCAATACGCATCAAGAGCAGATGGGGGATCGATATGAGGCCAGCAGTGTAAACTTTCCCCGAACCATGGCCTTGCGCTTTGATGGTTCAGTCAGCTACTTAGTCACACTGTCTGGAGGCAGACGAGCTGCCACGTAAATACACAGACACACCGGATCTGAATGCAGAGCTGAAACACACTGCCATTTAAAAAAAAGATGTCATTTTTCTGTCTGTCTGTTTGCCACTGTTGTTGGTGCTAAGTGTCACATTTTATCCTGCATCACACAAGCAGGTTTGCCTCAAATCCAACTAGAGCAAAAGTTGGAGGAAAGATAGATCAAGATTTAACTGATGATCTAACCATACGTAAAATTGTGATTCCTCACTGTCACCGACACATCACTATACACCTCTTGATATTGCCTGAGGAAAAGTGCCAAGCTTGGAAAATACTGCTGTCCAGAGTAGCCATTGATCCAAGCCTTTTCTGTGTTTATGACATTTAGTGCCTGTTTTTGTGACACTTTCTTGCATTTGAAGGCTACCTTATAAAAAAATAAAAAACAATAAATAGCAAACAATTGCTGAAATTACCTACAAATGATCTGTGAAAGTTTTGGCAAATCAAACAATAAAGATTTCTTAATAAAACTAAAATAAAATAAAAAAAAGTAAAAAGACATTCGACATTGTTTACAAGGTAGAACACAAAGACGTGATGCACAAAGAAGAGTCAGCTGTGCTTCAAAATAAACTAAATGGCTTAGAAACAGATCTGAATTTAGAGCTCTTCTATAACTATAAATAGATTTATTATAGCATTATAAAAGGCATGCGTGGCTTTATAACAGAATGTCATTAATGTGCCCACATGTTACCAGCATCAGATATAGAAGCAATATACTTGAAAAGCGTGAGAGCTTCTGAACCCTGACACCCCATGCCAACTTACAGTTAAACTTACAGCACAGTAGGGATTGGCAAGTTCCAGAGTAGACCTCTAATAGTGATGAGGAAATGAAATGAAGTGAGGCTTAGAGGCTAATTGAGAGATGCTGACATGCTGTTACAGTGCAGCATCAAGTTCTCTATATGGGGTTTATGGTGCTGGTTACGAGCATGATGGCAGTGGGGAAACAGAAGTTACATCCGCTCCTAACTCAGGGTTTATTGTGTGTGTGTGTATCAGAGAAAAACTGATTAAATGCATATATTCAGAATATGTGTGTGCTATGCTGGGCATATTTTTGTTTGTGTGTGTGTGTGTATATATATATAGATATATAGGCCTGTCACAACCTCAGCTGGCATTGACTTGCGATGACTGCTGCTCTTACTTTACATGTGAGTATTTATATGCTCAAAATAAATCTCTACACATGTGAGGCATGAGTGAGCGTTTCCACTTCCCCTTAAGTCGCCTTTGTTTTGTATCTAAAAATAAATCAAGGCCATCCCCACTGTCGCTGTGCCACATTCCTTCCTGGTCTTTCTCTTCCCCAACACGTCCCTCCCCTTGTCATCCTGTCATTCGCTGCACACCCTCGAAGTGTCCAAACCATCTGTGGAGTGTTTCCCATTCCCTGGGAGTAAAGAGGCAAAGCACCAGCCAGACATCTCTGTCTCCGGTTTCCTATCATCTCCTTAAGAGGCACATTCTCCAGCGACATTACTCCAGTACAGATAAATATGACAGAGGGTGATGTGTGGTGAAAAGATGGCCAAGAATGAAAGGAGGCAAGGGGATGGAAGAGTATGAAGCAAAAGTAGATGAGTTGAGGTAAAATGCAACAAAGGAGTAAAGGGATTGAAGAGTGTAAGGTGAAAAAAAGAACAAGAGATGAGAGGAGAAGAAGCGGTCAGTGAGGTCAAGAAGTGGTGACATACATTACAAAGAGTGGCTTGACTCATGTCAGGGGAAAATGGCTCTTCTGGGAAAAAGGAAAGATCTTTCAACCGCTTATGTTCTGTTGTTTTTTCAAGCCTGGCTCATCTTGGCAATATCACGGCACATTTGGTAAACATACCTATCCACCAGTCTTTGAAATATTCTTCTGCTGTGTTACCAGGTAGAATGACTATTTCGTAGCAAGTAATTGTTGTATTTAGACACTAGGCATAAATTTACCTGAAAAACCTACAAGTATATAGCCGGGAAAAAACCTTGAACTGTATGCTTTCTTGTAACAAACGACTCTGCTGGGAAGTATATATCACAGTTCAAGGATGGGAAACAGAAGAATGAAGGAGGAGGAGAATGAGCTATGCTTTTCTCCATTTAGGGTCTCTGCCTCTCATGTGGTGCTACAATTCAACTCATTTACATACCCTTTGCTAGATAACCTTCCCAGCATGCATAAACATGCCTGATTTATACTACTTACTAGTAACTTCACAGAGCTACGGAACATATTTCATGCACTGACATTCACCCCGATGGCGGCACATATATAGTGTGTAATGAAGGGGATTTACACCCTGGAGTCTAAATACTGCACACCACCCATGTGTATGAGTGGGAAAGTGTATCTACTGCTCACGTGTTGTCTGTCTGATGGTTTTCTGCTTGCATTTTAGAAAACAAATTGAAACATATGTCTGCAGTATGAATATTATGTAAGGAATAAAAGCTGTAAAGACTACATGAGTATATTTATATATATTGTTTAAAAACTAGTAGTACTTTCCCGCAACACCTCTCATCCATAGCAAGATCCGACATTTGTTTTGACACATGCAAGAACACAGAGAACACCAGCACACTTCATGTGTATGAGTCTGCAAATACTCACGCCTTGTCTCACCCCGTACACAAAAAACCCTCCATAAATTTATAAGACAACATGTTTTGATTACACCTCCTATAAATCCTCTACCTCTTCCTGTGGATGTCATGTGACTGACAGTAAGCAGAGCCGAATATTGTGTACACAGCCATAACACTTAACTCTTGCACACTGAAATGAAGCCATAAAAACAAGGAAACACAAGCGAATTAAGGCTTTGCAGTCACTGTGACAAGTTATCTCGTTCATGATGTTTTCAAGTCTGTGGACATCCAGTCAAATAATCGAAAACAGAGAATATCTGATGAAAATGACACTTCTATAAAGAGGTGGTTTAAAAGAGTGGATGCTAATCTCTTTATTTAGGCTCTCGTGCAGAGCTTCTCTCCCTACCAAGGTTGTTGCAGTCTGCATTCCTCCTTTTATCTCACCACACCAACACTTGCATTTTAAGAGTATCGCCTCACTATCACCCTTCTGCTAAGCATATATGTTGTCACACATATGGGCCTTGACTTGTTGCCCCTTAGACCTCCAGTGTATGACAGATGAGTGACCGTGAAAACAGACGGTAAAAATACTGTTGAGTGTATTGGTTTACAAGGAAGACACGTGATAAACAAGCAATAACGTTCTCCATCATGACCAAAACACTGTTGACAAATGAGTAAGGAGAGAGCTGCACAGTCATGGCTTTAGGAGAGGCCTCTCTGTGTACAACACACAACATAGTTATGTTTGACTACAGGTGAAGAGTTACACAGGGGAGTCATACACAGCTTTAAGTTTATGGATTTGATGTGTTGTGAAATATAAAGGATCAAAAAACCCAAAAAGCTAGATAATGGTGACAAAGGTCTTTCTGAAGTGTGAACATTAAAAAAAACAGGCCTGGAAATGTCTCCAAGCTGCCCTGGATATCCTTTTTTCTTTATACTATGATGTTGGAAACCATTATAATAGACTTTTCTGATCTCATAACCTCTCGTGCATGTAAAGATTCTCTTAAACTTCCCTATCTGACCCTGGATCTGACCTTCACCACAGTCAACGGGAGGAAAACAGGGTGCGCAAAAATTATGATTCAAGATGACATCCTTTTCTCTTGTTGGCCATCACCTGACTTTTCCAGTTAACCTTTCTTATCTATCCGCATTCCACTCTCTTTTCTCCGTTCACCTTATCTGTTTCAACCTCTCGAGTTATATTCCTCTAGTTCTCTCACTACCTTTTTTAAGCCTGCTCCCTCTCACTGTGTCTGTGTTCCTCTTTGCCCTCAGAGTCAACAAATATATAGTAGAGAGTGGGTACATAATGGCTGTTGTAGTGAATACCTGCATACTAAATGAACCCAACCAGATTTTAATAAGGCAGCAGTATTTCCACAAGAGCTGCTCTTCATTAGGCTGATGTCAGATCACCAAAGGGGCTCTTCAGCGGTTCTTTCCTATCACCGCTCTTTTGCAGGGGGAAAATGAACCTATTGCCACGTCCTCCATCACTAGTTTCCACATCTAAATGGGCTTATCAGTGGAGTGGGTGGGCGCTGGCCAAAATAAGCTTTCTATTTTGTCCCTGTCCATTGCTATCCATTAAGAGGACAGACAAAAGAGCCACTGTAACAATGTAGGGGGCTGTGGGAATGAACAGGGTGGGTGTTGACAAAGCACTGTCTGGCTACATTAGTTCTATTACAGTTTAGCTTAATGGGACCACTGTACAGGCTGTAATGATAAGTGGAGCATCATAATGAAACCATGCACTTTGTGTGGAAAGAATACAAATGACTTTGTCAATCTCAACAGCAACAGAGACTAAAACAATACATTAAGAGAGCATGTAAAGCTTGTTAAGGTATAATAAACAATAATGTGATATATGTTTGCTCTCCATGGGAAAAGCTCTTGTCTCCTTCAGAGTTCAGTTTACACAGGTGGCCTCGAGCCTTACCAGTAAATCAGAGGAGCTATAAAAATCAGCCAGTGTTGGTTTATCACAGAAAAATCCATATCGGCATACAATATCAAGTAAAAAACAATGGTCCCACAGCAAATATTTAGAAGTGTAAAAGTGGGAGTACAGCTGTAATTAATCAATGAATTAATTAATTAAATGCTGCATTCCATGTAGATGGATCCATGTGTTGTTCATACTCACTCACTGGCCTGTTTACTGGGATACTTAAATGGAACATAGCCAACGTTAACAGTATTAGTTCCACTTGTTCTTTTCTTTCTGTGACTACTTAAAATGTCTACTGTGAAAAAGGCCTATTAGAGGACATTATGCACAAAAACGTGTTTGAGGTAATTTAGGAACAGGGTAATTATATATTTTCAAAGCAGGTAATTGTATTATTACTAAATACTGTTATAACTGCTTGCCCCAGAAATCCAATTACCACTATGCCATTATGTCGATACAGTACTTACACTCCCCACAATAGCACAATAGCTATTTGAGACTATTTGACACCAATTCAGGCGTATACCCCTGATATTTTTCTGCAAGGACAATGTGCTGCAGTGCAGTACAATACATAATCAGGTCTGTGGGGTTGTAGTGTTTTGCCTGTCTCACCAGTACTGAGGGGGACTTATGGAAGCGGTGCAGCAGATTTTTCTGCACCAGGCTAAGTCGTTTCCCCCTGGCCTTCCTGCGCAGGATGCTCTGCACCCGTGCTGATGGACGTCGCTTGGGCTGCAGCCGCATCCGGTGATTGTCAGGTTTCAGCCACTGATAGCAGTGCGCGCACACCGTGGTGTTGTACAAGAGAATGGAGGATTTCTGCTTCTTTGTTGCTGAGAAGGAGAGACAGACAGATTATCTAAAACAAAATCTGCACATTTTGCGATGCATACAGGCATGCATATGTCACATACTTAATAATACCTGGTAGGCCTGGGATGATATATCTAATGGGTAAAGTTTTGATATCTATTACAATTCTTCAAGTATTGTGTTTCAATTTATTGCACTATTTTTTTTAGCCCTTTTTTTAACACTAGACTATGGAAATCATACACTTCTAAAGGCTATATACTACATATCATGAGTCATATTTCCAAAAACAATGCGCATCACATGTCAATCAATCTTTCTGAGTTTTATTTCAGCAGCCTCCTTGCTTCACACCCCTTGGCTGTGTTCATAAAGCCACACTAAAAACAGCATATAATATAGAAACACTGTCGTAATAAAGCTAATTAATCTACTGCTTCAATAAAGTGTAAAGTGCTGTTATAATGAAATGAATCAAAGTGCAACAAGCATATTATGCACGGAAGTAAAGAAATGTCTTGTGTTTTTAAGAAAGGTGGTTCAAAGAACTATGTTGAGAATACGATTTCAACAGTTGCATACTGATTCTCTGCTGATTGTGCCATTATAACAATATATTTATTATTTCTGTATTGAGAGAAAAACTGGCTTTTATTATGTGTGTCATACCAAAACAACAATTTGGACCAGTCTGCTTAATATATGAACAGCTTTATTGAAGCTAGATATAATGAGGCTCTGTCAAATTATCAGTTCTGGGGACTTCAGTCTTAGTATTATTTGGAGGAGAAAAGCCCGAACAGCCTCACTAAATAGCACCACTGCCTGTTGATGTGGTTTTGGTTGGCATGGGTCTCTGTGTGTGTGAGTGTTTGATCCCGCCAGGCAGTCTGCTAAGGACAGCTGGCTGACTCAGTGTGTTTGGCTGAGGGTTTAGTGAGGTTTATCAACCTTGACAAGCCAGCGACAAGGTCCTGCTTACTACTGCATTCAGCCCTTTGTGGTTATTACACTCGAGGGCATTACTGATTCGAACATGCAATGAAAATATGACAAAAACTGTAAATAAAACAGGAGAATCCTCACTTACCTTTAGCCTTTATAGGCAGCTGACTAGAGAAAGAAAGAGAGAGACTAGATCAGGTATTTTGAACAGCAACCAAACAAGAATTAAAGAAGAAACAATAACTGGGTTTAATGTTAAGAACCATTAGTACGGTATGATTATGAAGTCAAATTTAAATAAGTATGGAGAAAAGTATGTATATGTAATTCAATCTGAAGCATTTAGAAAAAGAAACTGGTAGTTCACAGTTTTGTTAAAATACATTTATACAAATAAACTCTTGTATAAATGTATTTCCAAATAAACAGGATGGAAACACCATTTTGTAAGAAAAAAAAAAGTTTGTCACAGACAGAAAGCCCTTCCTGTTATGTGATGTGGAAAACATGCAACCAGAAAGTAAATTGGTCTCTCCCAAACAATATAGGGCAACTCTCCAAACCATTTCAATGGCCTCACCCCCAACAGCGCTGTCCCTGTTATTGCCAGGCTGCCTCCACTTTTAGAATGCAAGCAATGAGATATTTGCACAAAGATTTTTAACTAAGCCACTGCTAAGTCCTACTAAAATTAGCCCCGGGCTTAAATCAATGAAGGGAAATTTGCTGTCCTGCAGAACGTGTGGCAGAGAGAGAGACCAAAACAGGGCTGCCTGTTTATGCAGAGGAGGAGGGGGTATGCGGTAGACTCTAATCTGTAGACCCGCTGGCTGCTGCTGTGGTGTCTGGCGGCAGCGGTTTGTTGATGCCCTCTGCTTGCATTCTCAACAATCCCATATATGAGATGGTGCATTATATTACTTACTGTTGGATTCGGCTGGATGCATAGTGGGGCAGAGAAAGATATGCAACATAACTCCCATCACTCATCCCACAGTCTGAGTCACTGTCCCTTGACCCGCCCCCCCTCCAATTTAATAATCAGTGACTGGATTAAACTGTCAGATTATTTAGATGCTCTGTCAGAGAATACTGGAAATGAGAAGTAGCAGCGACACCAGTATGATGGATTGTGAGAGGACTGATAATGACTCATAGACCTTGACCGATTCCCAAAACACTTCTGTTAGGTATTAAGAACAACATTTCATCATTATTAGCTCATTCTTATGTAAAGTCCTCCTTAGAAAGTTAGCTGGTTTGAATACATTTCCTGAGGCGGTTCCTTAAGTATTGATAACTAATGATCATTAGGTGTAATTTGACACCACTGACAAATTCTGAATATATAAAAACAAGCCATTTATTTATTTATAGTACTAAAAAACAAATACTCAGACAGGAATCCTCCAAAAAAAAAAAAAAAAAAACTATGAGCAGACCACTGATATTCTTGAGGAATTTTGTTTTTCCACAATTTCCCGCTGCTCCCCTAATGAGCCAGCCCTCAGAAACCATAAACCACACAGACCTTTTCCACTGTACTAATCTTATTAACATACTTGTCATGCATCTCCTTTTAAGTGCATACTTAGTTGTGGTGATGAACACTGAAGATATGGTTTCTCTACACATGGACTACTGACAACTGTGAGATGCAAAAGGGTGGAGGACAGGTTGGGGGTAATGACATTATGTGTTGGCTGCGATGAAATAATGTAACAAGGGACTGAGGCGGTGCCCTGTTTGCTACTTAAAAACCTTTACTGAGATTAATTAATTTAAATTATAGATAGTGACATAGTGGCCTGGCTCAGTGTTAGTCAGTGTATACTCTGTACAACGCAGATTGACAGAGGACCTATCCATCAGATGGACGTGACAGAGAAAGAGGCCAGCAGGTGCCTCCCAGTCTGGGGCTCAGTCATACGGGTGGAGACTTTGATCGACTCCTGTTGAGAGAGGCCAGTAAGGCGAGAGATAAACCATTTAATGAAAGTAATCTGCGCAAGATAATCTTTCCTTTAAAACCTCCAATGATCATCACTGATACGCCGGT
The DNA here is from genome assembly GCA_036937835.1 of Pampus argenteus. Classification (NCBI taxonomy): domain Eukaryota; kingdom Metazoa; phylum Chordata; class Actinopteri; order Scombriformes; family Stromateidae; genus Pampus; species Pampus argenteus. Next base: position 10,200,245 of record CM072879.1, read on the forward strand.
ATGAACTACACAACATGGTGCACTCTGTGAAGAAGAAAAAAAAAAAAAGCAGTCATAATGACATTGTTTGTCTAGCAGACATCCTGCATATTTTGGTTATCAGAACACTTGGTCAGGCCCTGGTTACAAGACACACAACTCAAATTATGCATATACTGGAAAACAGCTTCACCAGTCTGGCAACGTGAGCCACAATAAAGTGGTGACGTCAGTTCACATCCAAGGACAAAAACACACAGGCTGTCACGTTCACCAAATATATCTACTCTGACACACAAGCCCACAAAAACAATGACATGAGTGCTTAGAAGCCTTTACCAAAAAAATCAATACTGATACATTTTTCCTAAAACCAAGAACGACAACTATAAGAAATATGATAAAAGCAACTGCCTGTGACCCCGATACAAACATACACACTCACACGCTCAGTCATCATCAAGCCTAACAGGATGTGAAGACAGTGACAGAAGGCAGTAACACAATCTCCAACAAATATGTGTAGTAGTGTGTATGAGTAATGACACGCACCCACGAAAAACAAACACTCCAGTGACGCCTGGTCAAAACTCTGACTGCAGAAAGCCTCACATATTAACACTCTGGCTGAAAATCAAAGTCAGTAGTCAATTAGCTCATCATGCTCAGTGTACATTTTAACAACAGCCAGATCTTGTAGCCCGTTCTCCAAACTGTAACGCCAGCTCATCATAGTCAGTGATTCTGTGGAACAGATCAATGTATGAAAATAGAATTGGGCTCAAACACATCCGCAAAATGACCCTGACTGAGGTTTCACCATTAAAACCGCTGTTTTTCTTTCCATTCATGGCTCTGCCCACAAATTTCCTGGCTCAGGTGAAAGTGAAAACAAGCCTGGAGGATACAGGCACATGGCTGGAAACCAAGTCAAACACAAGCCACAAGAGTCTACACACTTCAGCTGCATTAATATCCATATACACCATGTTTGAGAAAAACTGAGCACACAGACAGAATACCTGTAAGTGTACACGCACGCACACACACACACACACTCTCTCTGTTTTCTTTCTTACACACACAGGGTTAAGAGGATTTCTCCTGAAATTGCTTTCTGCGTTTATTTTCCACACAACAATGAAATCACCACTGTGTGGTATATGCCATCAAAAGAAAATGGATTAATTTCTTATTTGGCACAAGCAGCAATCCCGAATCGCTGAACTGTAAATAAAGCAAATAAGAGACTGGCAATAATTACTTATTGTGTTATATTCTCATAGAAACAGAGATTTGACTACAGGAGGCCGATTAGATGAAGACAGCTAGACTGTATGGGTCCTTTTAACAGCCATGTAAGGGATACAAAGAGCCAAAGGATCTGTATGGTTAAATATTACCTTGTCCTGTATCTACTTGATCAGTATTAAAGGAACAATCACAGCAGAGCCCCACCACCAAAATGTCCTGCAACTGATCAACAGTTATTTTGTTGTTTGTCCTATTGAATTTAGATGTTTTTGTTAGTTATGATCATATATCCAGGGGTAACAGAAGGCGGAAACAGGAAGCTTAATACACATTAAAAACAAAAGCATTCATTGGTTTCTACTGTCTCATTGTGCAATTATCTGCAGAATGAATTAAATTATATCTTGGACGTCCCGCTCTAGAAAAAATAAGCATATTGTTACTACTTTACCATGTAAACAACATTAAACAAAATTGAATTCCCCACAGTATAAACATTATATTGGCTGTGCATGGACTGTGGACACTGGTCGAGCTCCTCCACCTAGCGTCGAGCTGCTGCCAGTACAACAATAACGGGAAAAACAGCAAAGCCTCAGCTGTGAAAGTGAAAATCATGTAGCTGTTGTGTTTTAAAAGGTTTCTTACAGGAAGAACCGTGATAGCTCCGGACATCTTTCTTTATACAGCAGCGACGCGTCCAACAGAAAGTTGGCTGATATGTCTTCAGGAGGAGTTTTCATTTTTAAAAACGAGTGCGACTCGTGAAAAATTGGAAATATAACTTACTACGATTAATTGACCGTTTAATTGGCCAATATGGTCGACATGAAGGTTAACGGAGAGTTAACACACACGCTACGCTGGAGTTACAACCACCAGGAGCTTGAAAAAGATATCAAAATTTAGGCTTAAAGCTCCAGATGCTACACGACAGAAATCCACGTTGGGTCGCGCGTTTCTGACGTTGTTCCCAGTGCATTATGGGAGACTGAGTCATGCGGCGGTGTGCTTTGCCATGATGTTTATTAATGCGGATATCACTCTTACTTTGCAGTTAGTCCTAAAAATATTCAAATAATAATATATAATAACAATAAAATGTGGAGTAAGTAGAATAACAAATACATGCTTATTAATACTGTTGTTTTAGAAGGTTTATTTTAGGTTATAGTATAGTTATAGCCTACCTATAGCCACAGTCTTAAGTCACTGCGTTTGATCTTTCATCACACGGTCATGTTACGTAAGCAATAGTGGGCTCACATGACTCATATAACTCATATTTATTTCTGAGATATCCAAAAATGACGAAATGTATTAATTTAGTGCAGGTAGAGTCACTCCAGCCACACCGATAATAAACCCTTTGAACTCATCATTCCTTAGATCTTATTGGACAGTAGGGATTACCAATGTTAGACGACAGTGGTATATATTGACATCATTACTGCTGTATCAGAGTACTACAAATCAGGTGTGGTTGGGCCCCAAGACACACACATTAACCTATGCCATCCCGACAAGGACTCGAGGTATCGCCCTGGTCTATAAAAACCCCTTCCGATGAAATTAACAGGTAATTCTGCTGGGAGACAAAGAGCTACATATGTAAAATTGGATATTTTGGAGCAGCAGCAGCAGCAGCAGGGAGGAAGAGCATACTGAGTGCGCACTGTTGGGTACCCTCTGGGGTGCGGATATCATCAACAGAAGCAACTCGGTCAGACACAAGCCCGGCGGAGCAGAGACGTGAGATGACAAGCTATAGGTTACAAGAGGTTTTGTTCGACACAAGGGGGTATTTTCATTCAGTGCCAGCGATAATACAACCCTATAATACAACCCGGCTCATCTCAGGGTGTCCAAGGACGGATCGTCAGACCGGTGCGTTTTACGCGCATCTTTTCCCGGAATATCTACAGTCTAACGGCAGGTTGGTCGTCTTCGTTCATTGTTAATATTGCGATTTTAGCCATAGACAAGACACTTTAACGATATCATATTGCAATTTATCATGGTACCACGTGCAATCATATTGTGTTTGCTCTTAGTTATGAACAGACGTCGCCTCGGACGCCAATTGATAACTTGAAAAGCTGATCCCAGTTTATTATTTTTCATCTGTAATAGTCACATGCGACTTTGGCAAATATATTTTTGAAGACAGTGTATGTAGGGCATTAGAATTACACAATGAACATATTACACTATTGAGTTAATGATTTTATGCTCATTTATGCCATTTATATCCATTATTCCTGCGTTACCATGATTACATTTATATGATCTATATATTTTGTTTATGTGATATTTGAAGCCTTCTAAAATGTTCTTTCTGGTATAGATCACAGCCTAATTGTGTCTTTGTAATATGAGTGTGTGTGTGTGTGTGTGTGTGTGTGTGTGTGTGTGTGTGTGTGTTTATAGCCTAGAGAAAAAGGAGGGTGGGGGGGCTGCCACCAGACACTGGAGAGATATTAAATCACCGGGTCACTATAGACTGTACAGAAACTGACGGAGTAAGCTTAAGTGTGAGGGATTGCTCCTCACTTTGTCCGCGAGTAAATCTTCACTTTATCAGGCGCTGTCAGGCGGGCGCTTCCACACGAGATTGAAATAGCAAAGCGGTACAGCTCCGCGTAAAAGTGTAGTCCGCGGATAAACGGATTTCCCTCACTACCAGGACTAAATTGACTTGCGATTCCGACCGAACAGGGAGACAGACAAGCAGGCAGTCAGTCGGGGACTGGGATGGAAAGGTAAGCACCACGCTTACCTCTTCATTGATTCTGGGCTCTCACAGTAAATTGGTACAGGTGAATGTTGTTGCTATGATGAGCCAAAAGTGCAGCCTGAATGATAAAAGACCCCACTGATCTGCACACTGTTAAAAAATGCACCTATTTTTCCTGCAGGGGCACTCATGGAGATCCATCACATCACTACCAGGTAATATGTCAAGTAAGTCTTTGAAGCCTGACTGGAAATTTGAGGAAATGTGTTTCAACAAACATTAGAAAGTCAGCAGATGCTTTTGTGAGTCCACAGTTGTGCAGATTTTTAGAATTGGTTTCACCAGTTGGGAATTTATACCCTGTAATTGTCTGATTAGTGCTGCACTCTTCCTTCTGACTCACTCAGAGGAACCTGCAGCCAAACAGTATTAATGCACAACCTGTGTTACCACACCTGTCTGCATTGCGCTGTGGAAAGACAGTTCTGGTGCCAGCAGGACTCTTCGTTTCACCTATGGAGGACCTCACAGGGGAGCAGAGAGACGATCCCAAAGTGTCCTGTCAGCATCTGCAGGGAAAAGCCAATCCCAGCAGCAGCCATTGAGCCAGCTATCACTTCTGAAATGCAACACCAACTCCAATAGTGCTGAGAAAGCTCAGGAGAAAAGGCAATGTTCTGTACTGGTGTGTGTGTGTGTGTGTGTGTAAGTGCATGCACATGTGTGATTGCAGTCATCTGTGCATGTTGTACATCTTTGCGATGACTTTGTGCAGTTCGTGCAGCAATAGCAACTCAAGGGTCCACTTCAGTCAGCTTTCTCCTGCATACTGATGTGAATCGCAGATATGTATTTGTCTGCAGCTGTTGTTGTCTGAGGTCATTCTCCCCGCGATACTTTATAAATCTGCCGCTGGAACATTGCCGAGTTTAACAGTTTGTATTCTGTAATGAGTGTAATTATCCACTTGAATTAGTATTGATAAGATCACTCAATGAGTCCGTTTTAATGTGGTATCCTGATAACTGACTGAATTTTATTCCTTTCCATCTTGTTAGTGCAGTCTTGCCAGAGTGTTGCTAGTGTATTTAGGATCTAGGGTTTTAATCTTTATGTCGGCTTCTCAATGTAAACGCGTATGTTAGTGCTCGTGTGTGTACGTGAACATGCACTGTAGTTGCATGGCTAAATTTTCTAAACCTCCGCTGCTTAGTTATTAAGCATTTATCGTTTTTATGCATCATTTAGAGAGTAAGCACTCTTCAAGCAGTCTATGTGCTTGTGATGGATTCAGTCATTCTTTCAGACACATTGTGGGTAAATAGTCTGATGCAGCAACACAGAGTAGGGGAGGACCAAGGTCACAGCATCACTTGCTCAAAATATTATTTTTTTTCTGTATGAGGGAATTCTTATACATATATTTCAAGGACAACGGCTCTCAAATTCAAACACATTCACTATCAGTAGTGATTGCTTTGAAATGCTGTTTTACAAAACTACTGTGTGAGATAAATCTAATTTAATATTCAAAATTTGTGGTTTAAAGTGATTTAATGAGTCAGTAGTCACTCAAGTATTACTGGAAGCTACACATGATACCAAGATACTTCATTTTTCTATGGACCTACTTCTTGCTGGAGGAATGTGTGAAATCTCAAAAGGAGGTGATCTGGTTATTCGACCTTGTTATTTATTCTACACTTTTTTTTTAGCCAACACCTTGGAGCAAAATTCTTTATAAATCTCAGTATTGAAATCTTTTTTTTTTTTTTTAGGCAATGAGAGCATGTGTGTGTCTCTGAACAAGGCAGAGTGACATGTGTGAGTGCGTGCATGGATGTGCACATTCCCAATGCGGACATGTATGTACACTGGTTTGCGCGTGTGCTGGGAAAGCAGAGCTGTTGCTACAGGCTACTTTGCTACACCATGCATAATCAATTCGAGGAGAACAAAGATGTTAGTTCTACAAACAGTGTTTGTTTGGATCAGGATGATCCCAGCATCCAGAACCCAAGAGAACAGTAGCTCATTCACAAGACACCAAGGAGAGGGACCCAGTAGAGGGACCAGCTATAGTCTCTGTAAAAGGTTGTGTATCCCTGGAGAATAACAAGGAGAGGGATAGTATGGGATAGTACAGCCTTCTCCCATTATGTGCTTTTGACAATAAAAAGATGGAGGGTTAATTTTTAAAGATATGGCCTGAACAGCACTGAAGGGCTTATAACTTTAACAGTGACTGTTGGTAAGCGTCTTTGTACATTAGCTTTGAATCGAATGGGAATGTTCCACTGCTGTGTTTGGTAAATTACCTAAATGTGTGACATATGATCTGATTAATTACAAGGCCTATTATTAAATATCAAGTTGTTTTGAGATGTCAGGCTTTAGAGTGAATAGTTCAATCTTGTTGCAGTGATTTTGGTGCCTGCTTGTGAGTTCACTGCTGCCTTGCTTAGTAAAACGAATGGGCTCAAAGCCTCACACCCCAAAAAGGCTGAAAAGAGACTTTTCTTTCCCCCTTAAGTCAAAGCCCAGACAGCTAACTGAATGAAGCAGAGCCAGTCTGCAGGCTCAAGAACCTCAAGCAAACAGGCATATCTGAGGTACATATACATATGCAAATAAATGCCAACATGTAAACAAAATATATATATATATTTTGTCATCACTGTAACATTATGGATTGAGCCAGTGATGTGTTTTGTCTAATGGGATATATTGAATAGCCTGAGTAACCATGAGTAATTTGACATCAGTATTTTTTTTTTCACCGAACCCTCATATTGGTCTCATCATGAACAAGTTTATACAACAATGTCATTAATGAACATAAACTACAGATGGAGCTGGAGTAAGATGGGCTCTGGCATTATGTAAATGTGGAAATCTGGACTGCTGATTGTCGTTTGTTTCATCAAACTATTCCCTTTTGAATTCAGGAATAACATTATGTGCAGTTCTGTCATCATTGTGTAATTCCCTGTGATCTGCAAGCAAATTAAAATTCTGCCACCATATCACATACTGATTCAGAGGAGCCACATCATTATTATGACTGGCATAATGCACCATTGTTAAGTCACCTGTTGTGTGGATCTTTGAATGGAGGAAGATCTTTTCAAATGATATGGTTTTCGTAACTGGACGTGAGGCAGAAAGGCTATCCAATACACTCTGTATGATCATTATCCCGATTATGGTGAATAATTGGGACATATTACTCAACATCAATACTTCAAATATAAGTCCCATTAATTGCACAATGTGTCTGCGGCATTTTGTCTGGCAAAGTAATTTCAGCTCTGTCAAAACCCATTGCTGTAGCCATAATGAAAGGCAATTCACGTAAGCGATTCATGTAGAATCTGGGTGGCCTCTTTCTCACCACGGCTCAAGTTGTCTTGATCAAGTTCTGTAGTATGTCAGCCATTATTAGGCTCTGATTTTGTCAAATGTCCTATATGAGAGTAAGAAGATGCACTGTAACAAACGTTGCCAGTGCTTGGTTATGCCATGTCTATCTGACACTGATACTTTTCAAGCTTCCAAAGACTTCACTCTGACCCAAAACATATTCAAAATCCCAACTGCATTCATATATGTTCTCTTTTATTCAAAAAAAAACCCCAGAAAAAATGGTTAAATTAATTGAATTTTGCCCTTGGCTCTTCTATACCTTCTTTTTTGCTCGCTTTGTCCTTCAGCTCCTTTCATCTGTCCTCTGAGTTCATATCCCTGTAGTCTCGAAATCTAGGTTGGACCCATTTCCATACAAGGAACTAGGTGAGAGAAAGATACTCATATAATTGCCTAACACAAAAGCAAAAGTCTGGTTGAACCCGTGAGGCTGATGTAAGTATCTTTGAGAGGACTGGGAGATTGGAGACTTGACAGAAATACACTATATCAAAAATTTGGTGTAAATGTCACAGAAAAAAATATTTTTGCTGTTTTGCCTGTCGATGTTCCTTTTTGTAGATACAAGCACATGTCTGTGAGGCTATGACATTTCCAGACCTTTGTTTGCGATACATGCAGCTTAGAGTTCACTCAGCTATGACCTTTTAATGCCTGTTACATGGCAGACTCCCCAAGAGAGACAAGAATAACAGGCTGGCGGTGGTTTGGGAATTGATTGCATATCTTCAACTTTTTGATGACAAACTGTTTCCCCATGAGACCGATGGACACCACAGTTTGCCAGCATACACACATTAATTTTTTATGCCCAAATCACCCCAACAGACCTTCTTTCTCCTCAATGTGCAATGCACAACTATAATAATGATTACATTTATTTCCAATGACACACTCCAATTCTGCCACAGGGCTTCCATATACGAACATTGCAGGCAGATCCTTTACTGTGGACCCCTGGCACTAGTAGTCATTAACCTTGTAGTCAGGCAATTTGGGCCAGAGAAGCATTTTTTCTCTGGGTGTCGGGCGGGGTGGATATGAGATAGCTGGGAAGGCCAACTCCCCTCTTCACAAGGTGAAAAAGGCTATTTTCATTGGCCAGGTGATGAATGTGGTGTCTGTGTGGGTGCATCACCCTTTTGCCACTCTCTTTCTTGCTCTCATTCGTTCTTCATTAGTATTTTCCATCATTCTATTACCCTTTTTGTTCACCCCCCCCCCCCCCCCCCCTCACCCCCACCCCATCCCTGTCTCTAGTCACTATTCTTACATTTTCTCCCATCTGCTGCATCTCTCTCACACACACACAGAATCTATTGTAATTGACTGTATCTCTCTTTCTCCCCCTCCCTCCCCCATTTCCTTCCTCTGTCTTCCTCTTCACAGTGGATCAGCTGTTACCGGCCCGAGCTGAATGTGACCTGTTGGCTGGGCCAGAGGCTGCAACACAGGACATGGGTCCTGCCTCTCCTCCCCGCTCGTGTCTTGTGTTGCAGCCAGTGGTGCTGCCTGTCTGCCTCTTTGTCTGCCCACCACAGCTCCCAGAACAGATGGATCCCACCAACAGCGTACCTGATCACTCTACAACAATCTTGTGCCTTATCATTGTTATTCTCAGTGTCCGAATCAGTATGTTGTCCTATCTCATATGGAAAAGCCAATAAAGTATTTATTTTATTTAAAATAAAGTGTCACTCCTGTTGTATGTGTAATGATAACAGGGTCAAGGATGATTTATTTTGGACTTTAATGTGATGTGTTCATCAGCTTAGATTCAAAACTTGTTTCAGGTCATATCTTATCAAGCTTATCTGTATTCCGAGGTTTGCAACTTTTAGGATTATTCTTCTTTTGAAACTATAAACACAAGGCAAGCCAAATAGGTTTTTAATGAGCTTCGACCTGCACCAAATGAACCAGTACTTCTGATTTTCCCAGGGAGCAAACATCATTGTGAAGCAATAGCTCCTGACAAGGTCAACAGTGATGTATCACTGGGAGAAGCAGGCAGGTGCTGGGGAGGCATGTAATGGCTCTCTGGGCCCCTTTACATGCTTCCTCGTCTTCCCCCAGGTTCCAAAAATACAGAATAGATGAAGAGGTTAGAAAGTGACATGAGCCTTTGTCTCAATAACAAGAGGAGATATAAAGGAACCAAGAAGAGTGGTACAGATATGCAGCATGTTGCTTTAACAACTCAGTCTTGGCCAGAAATCAGAAATTAGAGCCTAATTGTGTCTTTGTAGTGTGTGTGTGTGTGTGTGTGTGTGTGTGTGAAGAGAAAATGAAGTCATTTTCTGACAGGGGTTTCATCTGATTGGAATGTAAATCCAGGTGCGGATACTTGCTGTTTTCAATCTCTGTCCGCCCAGATTGTTTACCAGAGGGATTGAAAGGAGGCTCTGTGCTGAATGCTGTGTGAGTTGATATTGGTTGACTGTGTTTACCCTGAGCTGGTGCAGAAGCAATATTATTTATTTACTAGTACACAGCCCCAAGTGCCGCCAAATATGTTTGTGACATCTCCTGTGAGTGTTCCATGACTTGATCTTAAGGGAGGCTTTGAGTGAAATAACATATCATATAAATAAATAAAAATATAATGTTATACATACCGATTATACAGACAGGAGTATGGTATCACACTTCTCATCTAACTTTCTGCAAGAAAGCAAATTAGATGATATCCTAAAATGTAAAAGTATTCTTTTAATTATATAATACCAGAGTCTTCATACTGAATATTTTCTCTCTGGCTCTGCTGTCCATAACAAAACTATTTCTAGGCTACCTAGAACCTCATGATAACAAAAGCATGACCTAGCAAAGCGCCTAATTAGCAAAAGAAACATTTGCATGCTTGTGCCCAGAGAAGTGAGCAGGACACATCATTCTGAGATCGAACAGATTGCCGGGTCTTAACAAGGATTTGCTGTGTTGCATATTTTTCCACACCAGTGCACTTTGTGTCTGCAATCAGCAGATACAGATTGAGAAGCAGAGAGTTATCCCCCTTGCTGCTGTGGTTTAAACTGCCCTTTTAACGGCCTAGTTTGTATGGTAATGCTACAGTAACAATATCATGGGATTTATTCAGTTCGCAGCGGGTGAGGTGAAGAGAGAGAGTGTGTGAAGGAAGGGTTGGGAGTGGGAGGGAGGGAGCCGATAGCAAAGTCAGCTTGTCACAGGTGTCTTGTCACTTTCTTTCTAGACTCAACATCACACTACCAGTATAAAAGACTGTCTGATGATGACATGCTGTGAAATACAGTCGAGCGTTGCGCTCTCAATAAGAGACAAAATAAAATTTAGAAATGGGGAGATAAAGTGAGCAAAAGAGACTTATATCATGATGCTTTTCAATCATTTCTGCACTAATAAACTACGATTTAGGTGCAGTCATTCATGCTTCATGCTGGAGGGCCAGGTATAGACAAAGGAACAAACAATAATATGGTTGGATGCTCATAATCAATTATGGCATATTAAATGTAGTCGAAGACAAAGAGTGAACACCAAGGCCTCATAAAGTCAGGCTTGTGCACTGTGATGATGGATTGCCAATGTACATCAGGCTCATTTACAAGATGTCGTATGTGGCAGCGTAATCAATTCATGAAAAACATGACGAGGGAGAGCTTCACCTCCTTTAATGATACCTTACCTCTGCCACCACTTTGCAAAGAGCGAGGAACCCACAGTGCCCGACTGGGTTCAGGGTTTTTAGAAGGGGCTCAATGTACCAACACTCCCAGAGGAAATGACAGAGGAAGCGGCTGTTTTTGAGCAACTTGAAAATGATAAGAGCTTCTAAAGTGAGGCTGGAAAATAGCGACAAAGACAGTGAGAGAAAGAGAGAGAGAGAGGGTAGAGGAAGCTGAATGTTAAAGCGGGGGAGTTAGAGATGGTGGAAGAGGGACAAAGCGAAGAGGGGAAGGCAGGCTTAGATAAGTCATGAAAGGGATGAAGCTAGAGAGGCAGAGGGGAGGGCGAGTGTGGAGAATAGACTGACTGGGAATGATTTAATAAAAGTGAGCCAGGCAGCACTTCAGAGGCAGCTGCTACTTTTCACAGAGTTTCAGACAGGGCGAGTGACAACTGACACATCAGTCAATATAAAAAACAAAAACTTTACCCGAGTGTTCGGCAAAAGTGTTCTGAGCAATGTTTGATATCTGGCGATGGATGTCACCGATGTCTTATGTATCAGAAAAACACTAAGAGATACAAATGTGCTTTGAATATCCCAGAGCTATAGTGTGGTGTTCTTAGTGGCTAAAGTCCCTCTTCAGTGGTGAGGATATAGACAAACAAAATAAAGAAAAAAAAAACCCAAAATAGTAAGTGACAAAATGAGAATTTTAAATACTGCAGCAAGCAAATCATTTTATTCTAGCCGTTGTGTACATATTTTGTATGTATGTCGATGAGTGGTTGCATATGCGTGGCTGTCTGCCTGTATGTGCGTATGTGTGCTTGCACCGAGGAATGCCCTTGAAAGGTTCATTGAGTTGATGGAGAGATTCGGATCAGATTTCTTGTAAATCCACTGAGCTTGTTGCACGAACAAGAAGTCAGACATTTTGTGATGGCCCTGGAAGCACTTGTAAGATATTGTAGTGTGACTTTTGATAATGCAAACATCAACATGTGCTAAGCCTCACCAGGATGATGGCGGGGGAATTGGTCAGTGATTTTAATGAAATCTTGTATTTCGTCACCGGAGTTGACCGGAGGCAAAATCGATTGTACGCTTCTTTTACTTATAGGGGAGCGGGTTTAAAAACACTCACACTGATTTTCAGAGAATAGGCCTGAACTTTATTATCTCTGGCCGAAGAAAAATACGTAAAATACAAATTTAAGTTTGTCTTTTGGATGTAATATTGGCAGAAGATGGAAAGTAAAACAACAATTCGGAACATAGCATCAGTCTCAGTCAGAGATAAGGTGTGAAAACAGACCAAAAGTTCCTGACGTGGCAGACAGGACAGAAGAGGAGAAACAGAGAACAGCCCAATTGATACAAGCTTTAAAAGCTGAGAAATGAATTTTCGGTTGACAACAGATAGGGGTCAGTTATGATAAGTGTCCCCCTATCTATCCTCAGTGGGAGTATAGTCCAGTGCTGAGTTATCAGCTGCCAGTCCTCTGTTCAGGTCCTACACACACACACAAGGTGACCTTCTGTGAATCAGCCAGTCAGTGGGCAGGAAGCTGCAGACTGCTGACAGTGACAGGTGTTCACTTTCAGCCCCTAGCTCCCACCGGCGCACTGTCATTATGGTTTATTCATTCATTCGAATTCACTCAAACTTTTAAAAGGATAAAGAGGTCCCCTGCAGGGTGGACATGAGTCAAGCATTCGTGCACATAAAGTACAGTAATCCTTGCTTGGTTGTAAAAAGGGCTGCGACGCACATTCAATGAGGGAGATAACAACAGATGCGACGGTGGATGTGTAAATGTTGATGCCCTGTCACATTCGCTCAGAAATGATGGGAGGCCAATTACGAGGGTGTTTTCTTAAAGGGACAGAGCTTTGAAATGGGTTATAAGGACACAGGCTGAAATGATGAATGGCTGCTTTTCTTGCCTGCCTAGGATAATGTGTTTTCAACATAGCCTGCTTTTCCATTGAAAGAGATAATGACTGTAATATATCTGTGAAAATGTGAATTTAATGCGTTGAGGTTCTAAAAGATCTGGAGGGTGACAATAACTTTTTTTTATTTGAATTTACTATCACAACACAGATTTCCATTCCTTTATCAAAACATGTTTAGCAGTATGACACTATGACTTTCTCTCTTGCGCCATCGTTGAATGAAAATTTGAATTTTTCCACTACTTTACTTTTAACCCACCACCTGCAAACTAATGACTCAGGCATGCTTTGTGTTTAATGCTGATAGCATACTAGCAAGCTGCAATGATTAGTCAATGAATTGATTAACTGGCAAATTAAATTAATGGCCACTAGTTTTATAATCGATCGGGGAAAAAAACCTTCTCGTAATCCAGCTTCTCAAATGTAAACATTTTCTGTTTTTTTAGTCTTTTATGATAGTGAACTGAATATCGTTGGGCTGTGAACTGAAAACAAAGTGTGATCAACATTTTTCACCATTTTCTGACATTTTATAGAACAAACAACTAATCGATTTATCAAGAAAATAATCGACAGACTAATCGATAATGACAGTAATCATTAGTCGGAGCCCTTATAGTGTTAGCATTTGACTCAAAGCACCACTGTAACTAAGTATAGCCTCATACAGCTGCTATCATGGCTATAAACCCTTTTATCGAAAGGAAAAGATTCACTGTAAAAACAAGCAGTTTGAACCCATCCACAAAGCATACACACATCTTAAGAATGAGTAAACAAAGCTGTGAAGTGTAAGTCAGCAGAGATATGTTCAGGAACTCATAATATCTAAGTCTGATATGAAGCTTCAGTGTGATGACTGTTACAACCAGAGTCGAAAGGAAGATATTAGAAACCCTTAGTCATGTACCAGCAGCTGCCAGTCGCTCATTTGGGAGCAGGACTTTGGTGCCGCAGCCACTGATGATATACATTATTTGCTGGTGGGGTGAGGTTGTTTTTAGCCAGCGGCCATGAAAGCATCACTGTGCGAACAGACTATAAACAATCGCTTTGTCCCAGGGCTTTTGATTAATGTAAGGGTGGCTGAGGAACAATTCCAACAGTGTTATCAGGAGCAAACAGAGAGACAACGGCCCCTGAACTCAGCAGGGGCCCCCGTCAGTGGGTCCTCATGCTGTCTGGCTTTGATTCATACAACTGGACTGATAGCGTGTGATGTGGTTTACGCTTCTGTTTACCTACATGTGTGCGTGCATGTGTGCAACTCTTTCACACATGTGTCCTTGTGTTCACAGCTGGGATGGAGGGAATTGTGTTTCTGTGTTTACCCCGTGATTGAAAATCTGTCTTCCACTGCACTTAACTGCTGATTGGTTTGACCTTGCAGACACAATCCATTTGTTTTACCAGCTACCTCAGAAAAAGAACCTCCATCACACCACATTTCACAGCTAATAATGCAAATATTGTGAATTGAAATGAAGATCATCAAATACAGGGAGATACTTTTTTGCCTGATGTAGAAGTTCCTTTGAAGCCTAAGCAATAGCAAATACCATCGTTATTTAAAGTCTAGACATGCACTTTATCTTTGACAGCTTTGCCATAATTCCCTATGATGATTATCTGTCTTGCTTCAATTACGGTACAAATATTACACAATTTCCCTACAAATGAGGCTGATAGATTAACGTTTGCTACCCAAATCATATACAAAGAGCAAGAGAAAAGAGTCTTTATCACAACTCCCCAATTTGTAGAAAACCATCAGCAGCTGTCACACTTTTTTAAAAAGGAGCCAATTACAGCAATTTGACAGTTGTGCTAATTTCTGAACAGATCCTGTTTCAAAGGACCAGACCTGGCGTTCTGCCTGAGACTCAGAACTTTGTGCCTGTTTTGTATAAGCAGCTTCGTTTGCATGCTTCCCTGCTCTCTCTCTCTCTCTCTCTGTCTCTCTCTCTCTCACACACACACATTTCTGTCCCTCTCTTTCTGTGTTTCTCTTTCTTGCCACTTTGTCCCCACCAATTGTGAATCAGAAGTGAAAGAAACAAGTTAGATGCTCACTGAATTGAATGTGATGTGTTGCCTGGACGACAAGGGATAGGACCGGGAAGTCTGGTGTTGGATGAGAGATTGGAGAAAAATAAAGAGGTGGATGTAAGCGTACTTTTGTGTGTGTGTGTGTGTGTGTGTGTGTCTTTTAGACACTCCCATCAGGCCCCCTGGCAGGCGAGGACTGACTGCTGAGTGGGCTGACTGGCACAAAGACAACTCCCCCTGTCTCCTTCTCCTTCCGCTCCCTCTCCTCTCATCTCTCTCCTGGCTCGTTCTGTAATGATGATGCGTTCTTCTGGATCTACTTCAGATGCAATAAACAACATGGAAGAATAGATTCAATAATTTTTTCCCCTTAAAATTCTACACACAAAACCCCATAATGACAACATGAAAATATATATGTTTTAAATGTTTGGAAATGTATTAGAGAAATAAAGAACAAAAATATAATATGTACATAAGTATTCACAGCCTTTGCTCAATACCTGGCATGTTTGGCAATTGCAATTACAGCCTCAGGTCTTTGGACCTGAAGCCACAAGCTTGGCCAGTTTCACCCATTCCTCTCTACAGAACCTTTCAAGCTGCATCAGATTGGATGGGGTGCACAGCCATTTTCAGATCCCTCCAGAGATGTTCAATGGGATTCAAGTCTAGACTCTGGCTGGGCCACTCGAGGACATAGGACAGAGGACAGAGTTGTCCTGAAGACAGTCCTTCCATATCTTGGCATAGATATTTCCAACAAACCTCAAAGTAAGTTATTAGAAAATTAATAGGGAAAATAAAGACCCATAAAAGCTACATTTATTCTTCAGCATGATGAATATGCCATTAAAAAAACCATAATAAAAAAAATGTTTTTATGGCACAAACCAATATTACAATGTGCTTTACACAAAACAAACAATAAAAACAAAAGTGCAGGGAAAAAAATGGGAGAAAACAATAAAACATAACATAAAATAAAAATGTAAAATGCATCAAATTAGTATAAAAAAATGAAAGATTTCAAGCATAAAAAACAAGAAAGAAACATAAAAAGAAAAACATAAAAATTATCAGTTGGTCAGTTTATACAAAATACTGATGAACTGCCAGTTCATTCCAGAGCCAGTGGTCCTCAACAGCAAAGTCCTCTTTAGACTTAAGTTTGGGAAAGCAGGTTCTTATAGGGGGAACAACTTGAGACTGGCCATGAAGAATAAAGAAATGCACCGAAATACAATAACACATGCATCCTACACTCAAAGTGATTTAGACGTACCACACACAGACATAGCAGCAGTGACAGCGGCAGATAAAGAGGGGAGTGCCACTTGTCTCATGTACCGCACTGTAGATGCTGTGCACAAGTCTCCCTACAAGGTGAAAAGCATCAGATCCAGAGCTTTTTCTTTCCTCCACTTGTGTCATGTATAAAAATCACTTCCAAAAATAGATTGCAGGCTTGACAACCCCACTTAGGGATGAAATATAAAATATTAACCAGTACTGTGGACATGACGATGCACTGCTGACGGTTATTCTCACCCATTCGTTTAAACACACATGGTTCAATGAGTGAGATCTGACTGGTCTATGTAATAATAGGCTATTCACTCATATTCTGACCAAGGTTATAAAAGTCCTCACCTTCACTATGAGAACCACTAATTGATAACCATATTCAGTTCTTATGGCTGAAGGTCATTGTGTCTTCTGCTCTATGGGGAGATAATAAGCTAAGGGAGAGCGTGGGCAAGAATCCATCTCCATTAAATGAAAGGAGCCTGGTTCCACAATGTGACCTCCATTCACTATGATTTATTGCACGAACAGAATAAATGAACATCAAGCACAAAGGACACCCGGCTAATGAAATCGTTGGCCCAACAGTTAGTCAGTTCAAAAGTGAATAGAGCTGTAATTGAATAAAGTTATGGAGAACTAAAAGGCTCAGACACACATTCCTTGCATCATCATTTATTAGTCTATTGATAAACTCGACATGCATGTCAGCTCTGTGCTTCTAATTTTAGAAGGTTAAATGACTTGCTCAAATACACTCACATTTGTTAGCGGGAAAACAGAAAGTAGAATCTCAAGTGATTCAGCAGTCTTAAAAAGGGGTAGATGTTAAATTATGTTGAGTATGTTATTTGTTATCTTATATTGTAGGAGACTGGAGAGGGAGACAGTAGTGCCAATTCAGGACAGAGAGCAGGAACACAACAACTGGTCATCTTGGACCCAAATTGGCTCCAGAGGGATTTAACCACCAAGCGATTTGAGGGTACTGCCATCTTTTTTTATTTGTTCCCTCCAGCAACCAATTTGGATTAGGTTGTTATTTCCATTAAAGCGGTGAGGCAGGGTGAAGTGTAATTGGACTGGGGGCATGCTCCATGTGGTCACTAGATGGTGCTGTTTACTTGAACTGTTTGGCATCTGATTTTAACAGATGAGGTCAAACACTGACTGCTGCTGTTCTTCAAATCCGCTTGACTCATGTTCTTCAAATCCATCAACTGAGAGAGATCTTAATCATAAGCTCTGCAGCTGCTGAGCCAAGTTCAAATGCAGATTATCATAAAGGGCAATGGCAGGCTTAGTCTAAAACATCAGGAGTTTCTACAGGCAGCTTTATATTCGACAAAAACACTGGAATTAAAAAAACTCTTAAGGTAAGGTAGGTGGGTTTTGTTTACTTTTAGAGAACTTAGTGGGACTTTTGACAAATGTACAAGATAAAGCTTTAGTCTAAGTCTAAGTTAAAAAACTGGCTTTTAATGGAACAAAGTGATGCTGCTCTTCCCTCACAATAGAATATGTGCCTAATTCAATATGAATTGAATGGCTTTTGCCATTTAGAACATGTTGCATCTGTAAACTGATTAACAGTTTGAATAGGGGAAAGGCTGAAGACCTGTACAAGAGCCCTCCTTGTAACTGTGAAAGCCCCAGATCCCTATCACAGAAATGGGACCCTTTTCAGTTCCGGATGGGGGCACATCAGCCTCACAGAGAGAAGTGTCAATTGGTATCAACTGGGGAGAAGAAAAGGAGGAGGAAAGAGGGGGAGGAATAAAAGACATTGGCGAGTTACCAAGTGGTGCAGGTGTCTGCCTGACAACAGGCTGCACTAGCACATTGCACACTCTAGGCATGTGTAGTCCGGCCTGAGCAGGATCTAGAGAGTATGGAGAAACAAACCAAGCTTATAATGGCAAACGCACAGAGGGAAGGGATGTTGTATGTGTGTGTGTGTATACACCACATTGTTTATTCATGCAGTGGACAAATAGATCCTTTCAGCATTCTTGCACACATAAAAACAGGATTCAAGACACTTTGTGACTTTAAATGTTATCAAGTCAATCCCAAGCTAAAAGAAGACACATGACATTCTCTTTAATTCACCATTTCTGAATGTCCTTATTTAAAAAAAAAACCCCCAGTAGTCTTGGTCCATTAAAAAGGTAATCACATATTATCATATTATGTTTTATTTGTCTGATAGATGATAGAGCAGGTCATGAGTCTATTGTGTAAAATGTCTTTGTTTAGCCTTTGATCTTGATTACAGTGATCCATACTCTGAAACCATTAACCACAGGTCTTTCTAATTGTGCATGTGTGTTGCTGTTTGTCTTGTGCTCCAGTATCATCAGTATCAGCATATATAGTAGCATTTCTGAACAGTCAATTTATCTTTATGTTATATTGTACATGTTCATTAGGTTTTCTATGTTAACAGTGAGTGTACAAACAGCGACACACCCTTTAGACCACAGATTTAAGGTCGTTCAGCTCATAAAAAGCTATCATAAAGCGGTCTTCTGAATTGCCAGAGATGAGGCAGTACTTGCAGAGAGCTCTCTGTTCATAAAATGACGGCAAGGCGGGGTATTTTGAAGGCACATGCGCACACACACACACACACACATTTTACTTTCAAGTGACAGTTTTTACATGCATCGTTTTTTTTAACTGAATTTCATGCAGCTTTTGTTCACTTTAAAATGATCAAAAACTCACGCCAGGAAGTTTCCAGGTTCTGCTATACTTGAAGGCAAACTTTACCTTCGCCTGTCAGCACAGAGTAGTGCACACTGGAAAAAGAAATCGTTTTAAATCGCTAGTTGTAGCAGTTACAGCTAAAGACAAACCGCAACAGAGACGTTTGACAGCTAACAGGCTACCATAACGTACTGCGTCAAGCTCAGTGGAGTCAATGCTACCAACACCGGAAGTAATGTACAATGACCTACAATGACATCCATTATGCGATGAGAAAATTAGTATGATGAAACAATGAGGAAGTAATACGCCAGTGTAAGCAGTATACTATATACCAAGGAAAGGGCATTTCATTAGGGGAATTAATCCTGATGTGTATTTCATAACGAGTCAGGTCAGCGATGATTTTACAAAGAAAGGGCCCAAACAATGTGAAGATGCTAAATGAATGTATTTATTCGCTTTAAGTGTTTAATCTGGAGTTATTTTGTACTTGTGTCATTCAAACGTTACGCGTTCTCATTAAGACTTTTATTGAGAAAGGTCATACCGGATGTAGTTTCCACTTAGCTCAGGTCAGTAAACCCAGAGAGCCCAGCGTGGAGGAGGAGAGGATGTGGGTATGCTGACATCTGCAAGCCAGAGGTTTAACTGGAAAACGACCGCAGTCCGGCTGACAAACGGCCATAGCAGCTCCGAAGAAACTCCGAGACATGTAACTTGTTGTCAAGGTAAATCATTTCACGTAAACAGACTAACCTCGGTTATTTATTTTTTTTAAACATTTGCTTTTGTATCTGTCACGTTCAAAGTATAGTTTGACTGTTAGCATTTAAAAGCAGCGTTCAGGTTTACAACTTATATTACTCTCCTGACTTCCTTGCTTGTTTACCAGTGACAGTCACACCTTTGTCGGGCGTTAACGTTGCCTTTGTGGTTTGGCAGCGAACATAATACTGACTTGGGAATTAACAAGATGTCATTATCGGTATTATCAGTCGGTTGTCATAGACGCCTTTTGGAAAGTTGAGATTTTGTCGTTGTTGCTCTGACTCACAGCGGCGCTGCTTTGCAAGTTGACAAGAGGCGTTCATTAAGAAACCAGCTCGAGCTGTCAGATCCTAACATGTATGTATGTATTATGAAAGATGGGGAGACTTGTTGCTTATTTGTATGTTTTGACTACATCCGGCTACCACTTGTCACTTTAATATGTTCCTTTTAACACCTGCAAGTTCTCTTTACCCATAAATAAACCTGTGGGAAAAAAAAACAAAAAAAAAAAGGCAACCAGATAATGTATGGTTGTAAATAGATAGACCCTGATCTCAATCTCATGGGTTGCTATTTCATTTTACTTTTACTTTCAGGTGGAACTTTTTTTTGTCATCCTGTCTGCTCAAGTGAAGTGGAAAAAAAAAGAGAGAAGCAGCATTTTGTGAAATCTGTCTGTTTATAGCACACAGTTCGGCTCTGTCTGCTTTTATTCGGATGTGGAAAGACCTTGTGATGAAAAAAGTCTTGATCCAACTTTTGAATTAAGCCTGCCATCACTATTCACAGACTGGCTCTTTAAAAACACCCCCTGTCAGAATTGTATACACCAAATGTAATCACCAAAGAGCTGTTTGTGTAGTTGAGATGAGTCAAAGATCCTGGTTTTTTTGCAAAAGGGCCAACTAGTTAGTAGGGAGAGTTGGACTGCTGTTTGTATAACCTGTTCCACCGGTGCTTATTAGATATTAACACGTCACAGCTTTTTGTCCCTCTCTGCTGACTGGCTGATGAGGAAATGAGCCGCTGTGTATTGTAAGCAGTAGCCACTGTTCATTTCCATACTAGCCATCCAGAGTGATGGGTCTTTCTCATGTGTCACATAGTTAATCTCAGAGCTGACACCTGAGAATCTCCAATATCAATCCTAGTTTCTCTCCTGAGCCATCTTTTTCATCGCTTTCTGTTTTTAAAGTCTTGTTAGTGGGAAGGGGTGAAACGTACACCTCAGATTTGCAGCTTGGGAAGCAAAAGCAAATCTTATCCCTTGACTCCTTTTTTTTTTTTTGCTTCACTCACACTTAGCCAAAAAGTGGGGCAGGATTTAAGCTGCATCTTAAGCCCTCTGTATACCGTCCTGCTCGTTCCAAACAGCTCCTCAGTAAGGCTATCAGATTCAGAGAGAGTGGAAGGTGTGATGGACAGCCAATAAAAGGGGGTTTTGTCTGCAGGCGTCTCCATTTTGTAACCACAGGACTCCCGAGTGCTCTGGCCAGCACCCAGACTGGAGTGAAAGGGGCTGTGCTGATGCCTTGAAGGACTCCAGTAGAAATTGAGCTTTCTGTGACTACATCTATATTCTCTTACAAATGTGCACACACTTTTATTTTCACAAAACAGTTGCAACAATGAACAATGAATTTCTGGTTGAATCAGGAAATGGTAAATGTCTTGTTCAGGCATGGAGAGTGACTATTGATGCATGTTTATCTGTGCATACACGTCAGTACTGCTGCTAAAGCCTGTCTGTCACTGGCTGGCACTACTGTAAATGACACCCTGCTCCAATATTAATGCAACAAAATTATGTGATTACATTCAGTTCCCATGTCAACCTAGCTATGTGGTCTGTTTTTACTGCAACCCTCAAATCCTGGCATGTTGAGCTGATTGAGTCTAAATTGCTGTCTTTATGTATCTACAAACCCAGGCAAATCCTATTTTTTTTAATAGTAAAAAGGATCTATCCTTGTGCAAATATTCTGGCCAACGTATTGAGCAACGACTATTTGTGGTTTAGGCGAGATCCTAAAATGAGAAATGTTTCAGAAGGGCTGATTCTTAATCTAGATCCAAACAAAAGGCGTACCTAGAACTGATTATTGTCACTCTTATTTTTAAGGATTTTTAAGATATTTAACCTTCGATGTAAAGGTACCGTGCAAGCTGTGCAGAGCTGGGTATTACAGATTGTTTGAACTTTAGTACAAGTTTATTTTAGGTTATACTGTGATCACATCAGATGTTTTTTTTTTCCCAAAGGATTTAAGGCTTCATGTGTGAAAAACCATTAATCACCTGACTGGAAACTTCACATGACATTTCTGGAAAAACCTGTGTGGCAACACAGCAGAAACACAACATAAATCCTCCTTATTAAAGATTTATTGAGAATGCAGAGGGAATAAAAAAAACGGCACAGTTGTGCTGAAGGCTCATCAGGTTAACATATGTCTCACTGCAGTGCATCACAGGCTCAAAAAATAAAAATAAAAATACAATTTAGCCTTATCTGTCTTTGCAATTTGTATTTAATGAGCATCTTAATGCAGCCTAGAGCATGCAATTATATTTATGATGTCAGTGTTGATTACTGCTGGTCTGGCCAATTTGAGCTGTGTCCTCAATGCACTTGTGAATTTAGAGGCAAGCAGTATCTTACTTGGGTGTTAGTGTTTAGGTTAATAACTTCATTTAATTGTGAATGGGATTGGTACTTGATTAAACCTCATCCTAATGGGAAGAGCTTTGATTAAAGAGTTCAGTATTGTAAACTGCCTGCTGTCTGTGGCATGGTTTGAGTTTTCTTATAATGTCTGCACTTGTGTTCCTCTCTCTGTCGTATGTGTCTAATATGTAATATGTCTCAATGATCATGTACTCTGTTTATTTCTGTGTTCCAGAGGCTTGTGTCCTGTAGGGCACCCTGACACTCAGCCAGTCACGGTGCCTCCCCAGGGCTTGCTGTCATGAGGTGGCGTTGCTCGCGAAAACTGGGCGTGCTGGCCAAGACTTTCTTCCTCCTCTGGTTGCTGTGGCTGGGATATCTTCTGTTAGCACGGTCCTCTATCCCCTCCTCTTCCTCCGAAGAGCAGGAAGATGACGAAAACGGTCTTCTGGTGCGACAGCTCTCCATAGAAGAGAGCGGGGCTGACAGACAGCTGTCTAGGCCCCTCTACATTAAGCCATCACCAGACAACAATGCGAAAGGGGAGTGGGGTCGGGCCACACACCTCAACCTCAGCCCTGAAGAAAAGAAACAGGAACAGGAAAGCGTGGAGCGCTATGCCATTAACATTTATGTCAGCGACAAAATTTCCCTCCACCGGCACATTCAGGACCACAGGATGACTGAGTGAGTGGAGCAAAAAGGCAAACTGAACAGGAATGACCCATTAGTCACTTACTGGCTAATGGGCCTTGGCAGTCTTAGTGGACTTATTGTTTTTCTGCAAATCACAAACAATTTTTATTGCTTGCCATTTTCTTTGAGGTTATAGCCAACACATCATACATCTCTAGCAATGAAAACACTGCACAGAGCTGACAACTATTGTACAACTGTGTCAGGGATAATTTACTCAATAGAGTTTATATTGAGGTCTTTACTGGAGTCAGTTTTCCATTGACAGTTAAGAGACAAGGATGGAGGCTCATATAATGTATACTGCGGGGCTTATTGAAGCTGGTGTAAGCAGATATATCTGCCTGAATGGATTTATTCCACCCAGGGTTGTTGTCCACAGCTATTCTCAGCTGAGCCTCTGTGATGTTGACTATGACGATGTCTTTTATTAGTAGTTCCTCCTCCCATCTTTGCCTTGTCTTTTACTGGCTCTCCTCCTAATGAAACCCAGATGTGTTGTTCATCACTGTGGTGGTAACCATAATTTGATCGTGTTTCTGTTGTGCATGCCCGGTAGTACATCAGTGCAGAAAATACTTGCTAAACTTACTTATAGTAAGTAGTAAATGTAAAATGACTGGCATTAAATATGTGATGCTAAACTTTTTATATAATTGGACTTTAAACTATAGACATAGAAAAATGAATAAATCATTTCACTGGCAAGACAACTGAATGTCCAAAGACAGACTGATAAGATACTTTGATCTTCTTGCAGGGCTCGGGAAGGTTGAAAGTGGAACCCTGTCCTCAATAAAAGATAGTGTTAAAAGGAGATCAAACAGAACAGAGAGAGAAAAAGGCCCCAGCATAGTGTTATTCTATAACTTTTAAAACAAACAGAATGTCACTTTGTGACCGTGCATGATGGTTGTTCGCGATGGCGGAGTAACACTTGTGAAAGGCAGATGCAATTTAATAATTATACACAGATGTGTATAGTCCAACATAGAAATACCAGTCATAATGGGTTGTAATATATGTATGTAAGATATGTGGACTGTATCCTTCACAGATGTCAATGAATGGTTTGTGGTGTCCTGGTGTCAACTATCCTTGGGGCGCTACTGTTTGTATTTGGCTTAATACCTAGCAACATAGTCCTTTAACATGGTGTGTTGATGCGTGTTGCTGTTTTACACCCACTTCCACAAGTTAGCTCTTGGGGGGCCATTTTGCAGCAATTTTATCTGCTCTCTCCGTCATGAAACTGTTGCAGCACTGCAAACACAGTGCTTTAGAAGGAAGTGGTTACAGTCTATCAGTTTAGCATTGCACCGATTCACAAAAAATTGAGTTCCCTGAAAAACATTGACACCCTCTTTGACAAACCTGGTCACGCTCCCATCTCTCTGTTTTGCTCTCTTCGTCTCTGTTTGCTCATGTTTTTTGTGGTCTCTCACTGAGCCCTGCTGTGGTATGTTGCTCGTTGGTGTGATACCCTCCCCGCCCCCCATCCATATTTCTTCCGCTCTTTAGTCTTTATAGTTTTAATGGCTGCCATCTGGATTAAGACCAGACACCTCCTCCTCCTACCAGACTACTTCCTGGGCATATGCAGGAATATTTCTTGCTTTTATGGATTAATTCATTTATTTTTTTGTAAATATGTTTTGTACATGTGTATTATTGCTC
Source organism: Pampus argenteus (assembly GCA_036937835.1). NCBI lineage: Eukaryota > Metazoa > Chordata > Actinopteri > Scombriformes > Stromateidae > Pampus > Pampus argenteus. The sequence continues at coordinate 10,225,139 of CM072879.1, forward strand.
ATGTTAGCTCTGTCTCTCCCTTCACGCCACCCTCACCCACAAACATACCTCAGATGCCGAAATAAGAAGTTTGACTACCGGCGCTTACCCACCACCTCTGTGGTCATAGCCTTCTACAACGAAGCCTGGTCCACTCTGCTGAGGACCATTCACAGTGTCCTGGAGACCACCCCTGCCATGCTGTTGAAAGAGATCATCCTTATCGATGACTACAGCGACCGAGGTCTGACTCTCTGCAACAATAAATAAACCAATGTGTCATTTTGTCTCAGAAAACAAGAAAAAGTCTTTCAAGCTTAGAACAAAGAGACTGTCTTGGCCCAGTTTAGTGTAGCACACAAAGCAAACCTCAGTTCTTTGATTTTGTCACATTGACAGTGTACTATACACAGGGACAAGTGAAGAAGGACAGAGCTATATATAGAAAATAGATGCTATCTATGGAGCAGCCTCTGGATATATTGCAAAAGCAATTAGAAAAACAATACAATACACATGTCCTTAATAATGGCATAAGGTTTAGAGTTACTACTTGACATACTGGCTGTACCTTGTTTTTCATTACGTAAAATTACTACAAATTCGTGACAAAGTTGCATCAATTTCTCCACATTATTTCCTGTCAGTCTCTGCTTTAACCTGTGGCCCCCAATTACTGGGCCATTTTATATTTAAAACACAAAAAGTAATATATATCATTCTTGAGTTGGGAACAGTATGGGTGGAAATATATTCTCAAATCAAAGGTTCACTTATTAGCACCTACTGGGCTTTCGACCGCATCTCATGGTCTTCATCAATGATTGGAATGTGGACTGATTTATGCAGACCTGTGCTAACTCTGAGAATGATACTATTGAGTGTCAGAAACTGGATATAGGGGTAGCTTAAAGACTGTGTGTCTTAATGGAATGAGTATTGGTTCCTTGCTAGTCTGTGTGTGTGTGTTGGAGACATTACACCATAGAGATGACTTTAGTGTGCACCGAGCTGCCATGACATCATTTCCTCTCCTCTGACCGCTGTGATCAAATGGAATGCTAGACATGCCTCTCCCCAACCAGAACAGTTACTGCAGGCAGACAGCGAGAGGAGAACAAGCAACCTTTTCTTATCAAAGCTCAAAGCTGGTTGAACAGGTCTAGCATACCAAGTATATTGTATTGACCTTAACTACCCTTGGCTCACAAAAGATGTGTTCATGACACACATGATGCTGGTGTTCACATAGCTATGACAAGTATTTATAAGTTGTAAAAGATTTTTTATATAATAATCCAATGACTCAGTACACATGATAAATCTATAACTTATGTTTCTCAGTGTCGGCTTGTTATTTGTAAGCCACTTATTTGGTAATAGGTGTATAACTCTCAGCTTGTTTTGATGTTTTTCTGACCTCTAGTGGCCAAGAATTGATTAATCCAGCTTTAAAGAAAAGCAGTTACACGTAGGAAGAGGAAATGCATAACTTTAATATTACAATATCATGTATGTGTGTGTGTGTGTGTGTGTGTGTGTGTGTGTGTTTGTGTGTGTTATGAATTACAGGTTACCTGAAATCCCAACTAGCTGACTACATTAGTAATCTGGAGCGTGTTCGTCTTATCCGCACCAACAAAAGGGAGGGGCTTGTCCGAGCACGTCTCATTGGCGCCACTTATGCTACGGGTGATGTACTGACATTTCTTGATTGTCACTGTGAGTGCGTCCCTGGTTGGATTGAGCCTCTGCTAGAAAGGTGGGTTGGCCAAATTAGATTTTTTTTTTTTTTTTAAAGATCTAAACCAAAAGTAAGAAAATGAGTCCCGTAATTCATAAGCAATACAAGCACTGCTTTCATATTTATTTATTTTTTTTGTATTTCCTCTGCTCTTCTTGCTCTCTGCATGGTATTGCATCCTTGCTGTTTGGGATTTTAGGATTGGTGAGAATGCCAGCACCATCGTGTGTCCTGTTATTGACACCATCGACTGGAACAGCTTTGAGTATTACATGCAAACAGATGAGCCGATGATTGGAGGTTTTGACTGGAGACTCACCTTCCAGTGGCACATGGTCCCCGAAGTGGAACGCAAAAGGCGCAAGTCCCGCATTGACCCCATCAGGTGACAGTATACAGATACTTCACAAGATGATCAAGAGATCAATTTACCAGATTGACATGTACCAGTGTGGGGCTATGCTAATTTTTCATTCTGCAACCTAAGAATGCTTGACTGATCTTTTTAACATCATCCATTCATCAATCCTCCTCTTAGTTTTGTCATACCCATGTTTGGAAAAAAACAGAAAATAAAAGAAACATCTCCTGCTTCCTCAAACTGAAGCTACAACACATTCAATCAATGTATGGAGGAAAAGCATGCATTGTGATACATTATAATACTGTAAGCAAGGTGATATATTGTAATTGTTTTCATGGGGCTGTGAGTATCCTCAACGTATCCACAATAGGTCATTTTATACAGTGAGATCAAGTTTCAAAAATGGTCTCAATATAATGAAACGTCTACTATGGGGACTAACATTATCATACATGAATACAATTAGGTCCATTGAATCCAGAAGAGTCTCAGCTTTCTGGTCATACCCATTTTACTTCCAATACCCTTTTAGAGAACCCATTATGCAGAAGTATACTGCATGTAAAAAAATGTTTTTGCCAAACACTGCATTGGATTAGCATAAAGTGGGCATGTCTATAAAGAGTAGACTCTTGGATACCCATAGAACCCATTTTTATATTTGGTTAGGGTTATATATGTAGATATAGATATCTTGAAATGAGGGGTAAAGGGACCTTTTTGAAAAAGGCTGTGGAGCATTATTTAGCCCTCCTCCTGACAAACTAGCATGACATGGTTGATACCAATGGATGCCTTAGGTCATCTAGTTTCATATGATACACTCTAACTGATTCACTCAAGATTTAAACGTGAGGATGCAGACACCCCCAGTGGTCTCTGAGGGTTAATTAAAATTTGAAATTGATTTTGAGAATGGATACAGTATCACAAAACATGATATAGCAATACTCAAGTGAATTTTCTTACACCCCTACTTGCGATCACCCCCGACTGTGATGCCACAATTTTGCATTGTGAGGAACTGTATTGTACAGGATGTCAGCATGATATAGCAACCTAGACTGCAGCATAAGCACGATTATCAGCTTTGGTGAAGTTACTAATGTAGTTAATGACCATATTTTTCCCTGTTTTTTTCTAGGTCTCCAACCATGGCAGGTGGATTATTTGCTGTCAGCAAGGCATACTTTGAGTACTTGGGTACATATGACATGGGCATGGAGGTGTGGGGCGGAGAAAACCTGGAGCTCTCCTTCAGGGTGAGTTTAGTTCTCCTTCAATGAGATCCACAGTGCAGAACCACTGCTTTACCATTGCGGTACCACTTAGCAATATGAGACCAGTGTGCAGGTTTAAAAAAAGTTAATAGAATTGAAGTTTATTTCATTTGCAAAGGGATTTTTTTTTTCTTAGCGTATGCCTCACATCCTTTGATTCATCCATCTAACAGCTACCAGTCAGTGAGTAATTAGTGTGTGAGAGAGAGACACATGTCGGTGTCGGATCACAGTCAGGTCAGCCATGGCATCTGAAATGGCACCCTGATATTGGCTGATACCTTGTTGTGACGTTAGTGTTGTTTTTCACTTGTTTGTGTCAATCAAATTAGCACAGATTTTAGGCTACATGTGAGTTCGTAGCAGGCACATGCAAGAGGGAAGGCAATGTAAATTGTTTGTGTGTACGTGCATGATTTATAGTGTGTCTGTGATTGCAGTGTGAAGATGAATGGCTACTCTCCTGAGTGATGTGTTATGTGTGGGGGAAATAAAAATGCCGCTCACTGGGACTTTTTGCCATGCATAATTTATGTTCAGTGAATTGGCTTTGAACCGTGTTTTTGGAGTGCTAAAAAATATGGTGCAGAGTAAAAAGCCTGGTGAGTTAAGATGGAAGCGACAATCATGTAATGGCTATTTGGCTATGGATGTATGATAAGGATTTTGCCTTGTGTAATTGGAACATAGCTCAGCCATGTATTTTCATCCTTTATATGTGTTGTGTTTTTCTTTTTTGTGTTTTGTTTTGTGTTTTCTCCATAGTGAAAGATCAAGCAATTATACAATGTATATTGATACCATAAATCTAATCTGTATTCAAATGCAGTCTTATGACACACAAGAAGCAGAGGTTGAATTTTTACAATGTGAATGAAGCTTTGTACTGTATGTCATTCATCAGGGATCAGGGAATAAATATTAGCATTTTATTTGAATGAAGGTTAGGGTCACCTGGCTGCCTTAACTGATTTCAAAAAGCAATGAATTTTTCACTGATCAGTTTAAAAAATGCAATTTGCAACTTACCAATTAGGTAAGTTGTACTTGAAAGCCAGACAAAGTCATAAACATCAATAATAAACTCAAGTACCTAAGTTCAGATGTCTTAACGTATCAGTTCACCACGTGGTGTACAACTGACAATATACCAGGTTAATGATAAATGTGTGCTTGTGACTTCTACGTGATTGTAACAGGCCACAAGGAGAGACTAAGAACATGTCCACGCTGCTGTCAAGAGCAGTTCATGCCTAGCTTTCTTTATTAAATCAAATATTCAACATTTATCATTATGCAGTCTTGTAGAGGGCATATAAATATTAACACAATGAGTGGGTGTACTTGCTCATTGTGTGCATTTATACACAAAAATACATGCTTTTTTAAAAGACGTTAAAAGCACCAGGAATATTATACAGTTAAAGGAAACTTTAATCCTATATAATATGTCATGTGTGTGACTTCCTCAGGTGTGGCAGTGTGGGGGCAGTCTGGAGATTCACCCCTGCTCTCATGTGGGCCACGTGTTCCCTAAGAAGGCCCCATACGCACGGCCTAACTTCCTCCAAAATACTGTACGAGCTGCAGAGGTTTGGATGGACTCTTATAAACAACACTTCTACAACAGGAACCCGCCAGCCAGAAAGGTAGGCCACTCACAAATCTAAAGAAAACAGTAAGGTCTAGTTAGACTTGATGCTGCTGTCTTGCTTTTATAAGATTGCAAAAAGCTGCAATACATGGGAGTAGTCCTTGAGTCACATTTGAACAAATACATTCTGTATGCTGAGGTGTAATTTATCTGATTTGTTACGTGCTTGTCATTGCTGCAACTCGTGCTAAATTGAAGAGTGGCCTTTCCTTGATGTTAGATTACATATGCTATGAATCACCCGTCTAGGTGTCAACATAAGATGAAACATATCTCTCTGACTGGGTCAAACATATGTGTGTGAGGGTGTGCACAAGTGTGCGTGTGTGTGTGTGGTCCATGTGTTGTGCCTCTCAGGTTCTGGGTATTGGGCGCCATCAAAAATTAATGTATCTCAATTTCACCTATCTGAAAAAAAAAAATACATTATTAATGTCGGGGATCTTTGATCAAACAATAAATTACCTGGTCAGCGGGAGATTGAACACAGCACTGTCGGACCAGATCACACGAATGTATTACATTGTTACTTGTGAACTACTGTTACTGTGCTGCAGACCATAATAATTATTGGTTTAGAGTACATTATGTCTAAGTTTGTAGGATCTTTACTATAGCCTAGTCAAGCTAGCATGAACTGATGAAGCCTCTTGCATGAGAGGTGAAACGTCTTCAAAGACAAATAACCGAGTCCAGTTGTGTTCGATTTAATTTCATTGAGATAACCATGACCTGGATGAATGAGAATATTCACAGGCTTATCCTGTATTTACATTTTACCCTCGGGCAGTCCAAAGGTGTGAGGTGTGTAAATGTTTACGACTTGTTGTTTTAAGGCAGTTCCCTGCAACAGTAAACACAGCTATCTAAAATATGTACACTAGCTACAACCGATCACCTACTAGTCGGCTTCCTGGTCATAGTCATGAATGTCGAGTTACACCTGTATGATTGAATCATCATGTGCAGGATGTAAATGTTTACTTTTATGGTGTGCCGTATTTATTTTAGATGGGGAAATAAAATACTTGTGCTGCAACGGAAAAACTAGGAGATGAGTTGATGATATCATGTCAATAAGGGGACATATAACCCTCATGTATACCCCTCATTGACATAAACTGTAGCATCCTCTCCTGACAGCCAAATGTAACAAATTTGTCAACTGCTGCCTTAGAAAGATGATTAATGTATTGTGTGCCTGCCTTACAGGAGACATATGGGGATATCTCAGAGCGGCTGCTGCTGAGGGAGAGGCTGAAATGCAACAATTTTGACTGGTATCTGAGGAATATCTACCCTGACCTACATGTACCTGAGGACAGGGGAGGCTGGCATGGGGCTGTGAGTTTGTCTGCTATCCAAATGTGTCTGTATATCATTATTTATTCTGTTTTACTCAAAGGGCAGCACCTGTGTTTTATTTACACTAATCCCTAATCTTATGCTGATTTGCTACTGCCTAGTTATAGTAGGCAAAAAGAGATGACATTGCAGTTGTGTTTTGCGTCCTTAATTTAGTGTGTTTTGACTCTGAAACTGGGTGTGATAAAACAATTATAAAGATATATTATAGATAAATATAATACAGACGCCTGGTGACATATTCCACTGTTAAATGTTGTACATAGAAATCTTGGTTGGCTCAGTGTTGTGTTTTTTAAAATAATAACATTTCAAACACCGAGACGCAGCCATTGTGTCTTAAGAAAAATTTCTCAGGACATGTTGCTGCATGTTGTGAAGATGACGTTGTGATGTGGGAATTGGTAAAAAAAATTGGTGTCTAAAATGTGTATGTGTGCTAACTGGCACAAATATGTGGTGGTGCTACCCTTTATGTGACCTTGCAGTCTGACCATAATAAAACCAACAAGAGAAACTCCTCAGCACTCAATAAACCACAGCATTTGCTTTTGGGTTAACATTAAGTGTTGTCTTCCTGCCAGGTGCGTAGTTCTGGGCTTCATTCAGAGTGCCTGGACTACAATGCTCCAGAGCACAGTCCCACAGGTGCCCACCTTTCTTTGTTCGGCTGCCACGGCCAGGGAGGCAACCAGGTATATTCAGCATTTCACACCTTGTTTATTCTGTCTTTCTCCATCTCTCTCTCTCTTTCTCTCTCTCTCTCATGCACCTCTTCTCTCTTGTCACCATCTCACAGCCTCTCTTGGCCCAGTGGGAAATGTATCTTCAAATGTCAATGCTTTCTGCTAACCCCTAAAACGAGCTGCCACAGTTGATTCACGCTAGAAAATTGCTCTCTGCTGGTGTGTCCATTATGACTTGAATGTAATGAAGGGAAAAACTAGGTTTGGTATTCGACATATACCTAAAAGTGTCTTGCAATTGAATCACTTTTAACCTGAATGCCTGCCAACTCTAGTGATGGATGGTTTAGCGACTGGCAGATTATTTGTCTGTGAGGATGTATATTTAATATCAGAGTCAGACAATAGGCAGAGCTCCTTTCTGTGAATCACTAACCTGCTTGATATCTCTGATTACCCCAGTGATGCGCCGCATCAGGTGTCCCCAGTCACAAAAAGCACAACGTGTGACTGAAAATCAATGTTTCAATGGCTCCCCACTGAAACAAAAACCTGAGGGCCCTTCACTTCCCCCCTCCTGCTTCCCCTTCCCTGGCACACATAAGAACCACGTTCCATTTTAAAAGATACATGAGCCCCGTAGGCAAAATGAATGGGACAGCCTGGGTAAATAAGTTTGAAGCCAGACACTGAGGCCCCGAGTGAGTCTTTTATTAGAAACAACCATTATGGGCCTCGGTGCACCTGAAAGATGCATGAGACGTGAAGAGAAGGATGGGGAAGTATGAAGATTGATTACCTGACCCTCTGTTTAACGGGTAACCCAGGGAGTGTTGTGTCTTTTGTCCCGATGGGCCAGGATGCTGAAATGACACCAGTAGGGAGAGAGTCAGGCCTGTGTACATGCCTGGTTGATTGAGATGGCCGAGGCTCTCATCTTTACTGATAAGATCCCTCAACACACACACACACGCACAGTCATGCCATGCAATGAATAAAATGTTGACTTATCCCACAGCAGAGTAAGAGAAAAACATCCTGTAATCCTAGTAGAAAAAATAGACGGCATCCTGCTTTATTGTGCTTGTTTAAAAGCTTTCTGAATAAAGAGTGATTATGGTAGGATTAAGAGTACATGCACGCATTTTAAAAAGGGCAGAGCTGGATCCCTCAGTCACTCCAGCTTTTCCAGTTGCCAAACTGTTTTCAAAATAAAAACAAAGTAAGACACACACATTCATATCTTACATATACAGAACATTAAACCATGTCTATCTCTCTCCTGCTCCAGTACTTTGAATACACATCTCAGAAGGAGATCCGTTTTAACTCTGTGACAGAGATGTGTGCTGAAATGGTTGAGGGGCAGACTTCCATTGGGATGAGGCACTGCCCTCGCGATGGGGACCTCAAGCCAGCCAGTATCATCTGGGAGTTCAAAAATGTAAGCGGCCCCAACACTAACACACACATCCACACATGCATGTAAGCATACACCCATGAATCTATTATTCCACAGAACAATATTTCACACACATTCTCATTCTGTCTCTCTCTCTCAACTTTTTTCAGGACGGCACCATCTACCACCCTCACTCAGACATGTGTATCACAGCCTACCGCACAACGGAGGGCCGCACAGACACCCAAATGAAGCGGTGCATCCCGGGAGACAAAAAACAGCAGTGGAAGTTTGAGTTGTAGGAGGAGGAAATAAGACAGTAGAGGAAACCTCAAGTGACCTTCTTTGACCGTAGTGCAATTACTAAAGTGGATGTCTTTCCACTGCTCCAAATTCAGTCTTCGCTCTCCAAGTCTGCACTCCATTTGAATGGTTATGGTGAGCAAATAAAAGGTGGTGTAAAAGTCACTTTAAGCCAACGATTCACCCAGTTCAGTGCTTTTCTATTCATGTGAATGACTGAATAAGTGCAGATTGCAGCGGAGTGCATGAGAATTGCAATGTAAGGTTTAATTGGTCTTTTGAAGGAGACCAGCTGAACTTAAAAGACTTTTACTTTTGTGTTGCTCTCATCCAAGTGCCTCTGCAACCAAAAATGGAGTCCACCGCACACTTTATTTGTCTAACGCAACAACTTGAAAGCCGTGAAACTGATTTTGAAGTGAAGAAGTGCCTTCCAAAGAGATTAAAAGACAGACGCACAATGATGTTGCACTTAGAGCATGTTACCTTAATGTGCAATTAATAATAATTATCACTGTAAAATCCTCTTGATTTTAAAAGAAAAAAAGATCAATAAAGCATTGGCTGCTCAATGAAGATGTAATGTAAGGTCAACAGTGTTTTGCCCATAACCAGCTACTTCCTGACATGTCCCATCATGTGAGAGAATAACAGAGTGAGCACAGCGGTCATAGTAGACTGCTTCTCAATTCTATCTCTCATCTTTCAAGCGAGTGAACAAGACTTGAAACATTCATTAAGCATTTGTACTGAGTGCAGTTTGCCCCAGAGAGTGTTCTTATAATCTATTCTTTTCGGTTGTGTAAAATTTTAAAAATACCCTACTCCCCCTCTCACTGTGCCTTTTTGAAAGGTTTTTCATCCTCGAAAATGGTTGTATGTGCCGAAAATAAATTGTGCCAGTGGATGTCAAATGTATTCAGTGCATTTTAAATGCTAAAGAAACTAAAACAACACTGGTTTGATGCACTTGATTTTTATTTTCTTAAAGCCTGTTTAATTTAATCCTTTGACTTGGCTGTGCCAGACTTTTTTTTAAGACTCCTGTGTGTGTGTGCACTGTACTTGAAATGGCATCAAAAACTCTTTGTTTTTTTTCCACTGATGTTTCATTGGATTCAAGGAGACACTGTTTAACTTGTTCAATGTTGTTGTAATTGCCGAAGACTGCTCATCACAGAGCAATGTTTGGTCTCTGTGTTCCTTTGAATTGAATATGAATATGTGATATTCATATTACGTCAATTGATACAGTAGGTAAACATGTGAGGTGACTCCCGTTTTGTGTTGCCTTTGTACATAGTGTTTGGTTTATGGGACCAGAGGTGGACAGTGCTAATTTAAAGCACCTCTAAAACTACTGATGACGCAAAAGGGATGTTGATTACTTGATACGAAGAAGAGGTTGAGTGGAATGGTGATGGATGTTTGAAGTAAAATTAAAGATGTTGGTATGATTGAAAGAATAAAAACTAACCACAGATGCACATTGTGATCTTCTTTGTACCTTCTCACCGCTACTCACTGTATATTGTAGTTAAACTGTCAGTAATGGGACAATAGCAGTATTGACACCTAACCTAATACATGTGCCTTTTTATTGTTTCATTGATTGAAATTAATTAAATAAATATGTAAATGTAAAGATTATAGCATTTGATGCCACTTTCCTGACCCTTATTTGTCCTCATTCAGACATGGATCATGGAATTCACAGTTATTTGGCACCACCTACTGGTGGGAAAGTAAATAACTGACTGCTAAGAAAATCTTTTTTAGTTTGATGATGGTAGAAACCACTGAGACCAACGTGTCCTATGGATGTAAATCACGTGACAGATATGTCCCTTCATACCTATATTTAAATATAACAGAACCACATGCTCTTGAGGTTATTCTGTTTTTGCTCCAGAGTAGCTGCAGTTCATCCAACATAACTTCACAGTTTTTTGGGTGTGAAACCAATATCCAACAATCCAGCCGAATCAGCAACAACAAAGGCCACATGATCACAGTCTGACATGTGGCACAACAGACAGAATCAACCATTTTCATACTGTGTCAGAGTAGAGTTGATGAAGGAGATAGTTCAACTAGAAAAAGCAACGTTTGAAGAAACTGCATGCTGGCTGTTGAAAGGTTGATTCTAAACTGGCTGAAGGTGTGTTAATGAGCTGGCAACGTTGATTTAAAATCCCCAGTCCTAATTTGAAGCTTTGCATCAATTCTTTGAAATCCTCCCTTGCTTTCCTTTACTCCCTTTTCCTGTTAGTTTTGTAACGCTTTGTGGATAAAATAAAGAATAAAATGAAAGTCATGCATTAGAAAAGAAAATAAAACAATATTGTCTTTAATGATATAGCCTAAATGCATTTCCGTTGTCCATGCCAGACAGCTATGACAGCTAGTGGTGTGACAAGGATAATAACTTGTTGAAAGGTGAATATGCAGCTCCTTGTATTTTACCGTTAATACATCTGCGCTATCTGTTGCATGGAAAATGTGATCCATCATCTGGTCCAAATGAAAACGCCCTCATGCATTAACATTAATATTGTGTCTCTGACATAGACGACATGCCCAGTCTACCGTGGTATATTACAACACTCCGGCTGACTTGTTGCCTTCCCTTGTCTCTTTGTAGTTTTCACAATATGGGTATTCGATCAAACAGTGTATGCCACTCAAATTACCTTCTCGCTTTGAATGATCACCTTAATTATTTAGCATTTTAATTTGCTTAAACATACATTTTGTGTCAGATTTCATCTTTGGTGTCAAGAGTTTTCAATTTCAATTTCATACCGTATAAGTGACAACCGGCTGCATGTGCAGTAAGACCACCAATGATTTCCAATCCTGCATTCTCCAGGGTCAATGCTTTCAGAGTGTTACAGAAAATTCAATTAGCCTATTTATCACTGCAGCCTATCTGTATGTTATAGAAAAATATCTGTTATCTGTCTTCGTGGTGCTACTGATACAAGATCACCTTAGTACATTGAATAGTGCAGCTTGTAACTCATCAAACTGGAGTTTCATCTAGGTAACTACTATTTAATCAAGTCAAATATAGTTTATGGCAAGAGACAATTCTTCAATCGACTGTTGAACAGATTTCATTTTGAATATGTCTCTTTGCACAGTTAGGCTACTGATATTTCAGAGCCATGTTTAGGGCTATAGATTTGCACAATCCTCAGTCAAATAAAGGATCAATGAGTCAGTCCTGGTCCAATTCAACTCATAAAAGTGTGATGTGGTAACGCAAGCCTCCACTGCACACACTGAGAACATACTTTACAGTAGGAGACATCATGTAGTATATATTTTAAATGTTTGACTTATTAAAACTGCCACATTTGGCAGACGTAACAGCTGAACACACTTGTGGCATTCTTCACAGTGGAAACTGCTTACTACTACCACTATTAAGCTGTGCTTAAAGTTGTTGGTTGTCCTGTGAGTTGCCTATCACGTAAGCTGCCAGACCGCTTCTTGTCAGAGTTTCCCCCAGTGCCTTTTGATGGTGAAGAAAACTGTACTGACCTTGACTTTCTTTGCAATATCCTTACATTTTTAAGTGTTATGATGGTCTGTCTCGCTTCCATTGTTGATTGCCTTTTTCTTGCCATATTTGTAGCAAAACACTACTTTCTGCAGAGCAATACTGTTCACCTGATGCTCATGAGGGTCCGGTACCACAGTGTGTTCCAACACTGCTTTTATGCAGACAGACGGGGTTGTAAGTAACACCTGTAGGAATTAGTACCACCAGCTTTCAAGGCTGATTCATTCATTTCAGCTTTCAGCCCTGAAAAAGTCCTTTTTGTATAATTCTGATATGTACATTATTTTTCAGTTTTGGGTAACCAAACCTTTTTCTAACCTCTGGCTGTTCAGTACTTACCTTTGTACCATTTCAATCTATTTATTGGGCTTGCACGACTTGAATTACAATAAATAACAGGAAAAATTAGGGTGTTTTAAACTTTTAAACATGTTTGGACACTGCAGAAATTTATTTTGAAATTAAAACCGGAAACGTAAATGTTCGCTCGGCTAACTCGACGCTGATTCGAACTTCTCCAATCTAAGTTCGAGTAGCCGGGCTTGAAGTTTACCCGATTTCCTGAGAGCTGTAGGTAACGGTTCGGAGAGATACTAGTAGTTGAACACCGGTTATCACTTTCTAATGTCGAGGACGAGTTGACATGTGTCCGTTTTATTTTTTTAATTGAATGTTTTGTTTTGGAGAAAGCTTAATGAAACGTCGGACGCGGCTTTTGATTTGACCTAGATTTGTTTGTGTCCAGTGGAAGCCTCCAGGTAGTTTAAGGTAGCTAGCTAATGCGGGGATATAACTGATCCTAATGCTAATCCTTCTACACGTCTTCTTGTCAACACGCCGTTCAGGAGAGTCAAGGAGGAGTGTCAGTCAAGATAAACACTCGGAGGTTTGCCTTAACAAGTGACCGCATATTCAGTAACAACTAGTTTTGGTTTTTTGGACATTACTCAAGCAGAATGAAAAGTCACGTAAACTCTATAGTTTCGGGACATTATTTGGCCTGAAACGTGGCGAAAGCTGGTGAAACCGAAAGGGTTACTTTTGCATTAGTTGTCGGCGGAGTGCTGCCCCCCCAGGACATGAAACTTCAAGCCAACTGTACGCCAAGGAACAAGGAAACAAAACGATGGCAGTCTGCGGAAGAAGGAGCCGACCCAAGTTACTTTTTCTCCTCTTCGGAGTCACTTTAGTAGGATATTTAATTTTTTTAAGACATAACCCCGGAGATGTGAGCGAGACAAATCGACGAGAGGTTACAAATGAAGAGTTGAAGAAGCCTGTCTACGAGAAGCCCCCCCTGGATGTAAATGCCCTGGGTGAAATGGGGAGGGCTGTCAAACTGAATCTGAACGAACAGGAGAAAAAAGAAGAAGAGGAAAGCCTCCATAAGCATCAGATCAACATTTATGTCAGTGATAAAGTGTCACTACACCGCAGGTTGCCAGAGATAAGGAACCCACTGTAAGTAAATGGTTGAGTGGTGTCAGCACTCACATATCATCCTGTAATAAAAGTTTGGAGATATTTTATAAAGTATGGAGCTTGCACCAAGTTATAACCCAACGTTATGATGGCCAATGAGTTATTATAGTTCATACAGGGAATAGAGAAGTCATTAATATTGTGTTCTCATAACATTATGCAGCTGCAGAGAGCTGAAGTATGACTACCGGACTTTGCCGACAACCTCTGTGGTGATCGCTTTCTACAACGAGGCCTGGTCCACGCTGCTGAGGACAGTCCACAGCGTGCTGGAGACGTCCCCCGACATCCTGCTAAAAGAGGTGGTGCTGGTGGACGACTACAGTGAAAGAGGTAACTGTGCACAACAGACAGGAAGGAGAGTCGGTCACACTTTGAGACAGACAGACAGGCTGATGGGTAGGATGGCAAGCAGGTCGACAGTCACGAAAGACAGAAATGTTGTCAGAGAGTCACACAGGGAGGCACACGGACAAGTGGCAGTCATTAGTATGTCAGACGTAGGCAGAGCGGAGGAGGGTAGACTGACATGTTGGCAAGAAAGTAGTGACATGCAGTAAAACTATAAATCTAGATGGGAGTAGAGTGGTCGTATACACACCCAGATGTTCTCACTTGTCGGGGACGTATTTTATCTTCAATGTGAATATGCAGATTACCTTGCAAATAGTAATGAATGTAATATGGAAATTCAGACTCCTATTGAAAAAGTGGTTATTAAATGAACTTGTTGCAACTTACTACAAATCACCTTCTTGTCATTTTGCAAACAGACCTGAAAACTCTGTGGTTAGTTAAAGAAGGATTTACCAGGATATCGTCACTCAGTGTTTTCCTGTCTGTGCCCAGGCTTTGTATAAGGAGCTGCAACACTTCAAGGGAGTGGTTCTAAATCATTTTGGCTGCCAATCCTGGAAATGAAGAAATGCCTGCCTCTGAATGATGTTTTAGATTATATGACTGAATGCGTTAGAGGAGGAGGAAGTGTTCAGAGGGTGACAATTACTTTCAATCAAAAAGGAAGAATGAATATTGTAGATTATAGATTATTAAACTGTTGTTTAATCATAACCCATAAATCAACTCAGAATAATCAAAAAAACATTTGGGTTGTGCTGAACCAGAGGTTGATACGATAACTCACCAAAACTAATTTCTGCTGTGTAATTGTTTGACACAAGACGCACATCAAGAGAGATCAAGATTTCCCTGAAACACAGATTGTAATTGTTCTCTTGTGTTTGTTTTATTTATTCATTTCATTTTTGCAGACAGATAAAAAAAACATAACCGCTCTCAATACAAAGACAGCCTTCATACACGTATGCAAAGAGGTGTTGTTTTTGGTTTGTTTAATTTCCTGAAGCTCACCTGAAGGAGCCATTGGAGAAGTACATCTCAGGTTTGAGGAAGGTACGTCTGATCCGGGCAACCAAGAGGGAGGGGTTGGTGCGGGCTCGGCTTCTAGGTGCGTCAATTACCACGGGTGATGTGCTGACCTTCCTGGATTGTCACTGCGAGTGTCATGAAGGCTGGTTAGAGCCCCTGCTTCACAGGTGAGGAAAATATAAAGATTCTTTCTCGATTGTCTAAATACGGCCTTGTGGTTAGAAACTACCGAGTGGCACATAGGGAAGCAATGAATCTTTGGCCAGGTAAAGCAGTGACCTATGTAGCTGACTTCTCTCCTTTCTCCACCAGGATCAAAGAGGAGCCTTCAGCTGTGGTGTGTCCTGTCATTGATGTGATTGACTGGAAGACCTTTCAATATTTAGGGAACTCTGGAGAACCTCAGATTGGGGGGTTTGATTGGCGGTTGGTCTTCACCTGGCATGCTGTCCCAAAATACGAGCAAGAACGCCGTCACTCACCCACTGATGTCATCAGGTGTGTCTGTTGGATCTAGGACAACTCTACAGGATAGGCCTTACTTGCTGGCTTTGTATTTATTAAAATGTTTAAGATGAATGATACTTATTGTGTGAGCTGTTATTTTTTTCTCTTTAGATCTCCTACTATGGCAGGTGGTCTGTTTGCTGTGAACAAGAACTATTTCCATTACCTTGGGACTTATGACACAGGGATGGAGGTGTGGGGAGGAGAGAATCTGGAATTCTCCTTCAGGGTAAGAACTGATGTCGTAGTGTGTGTGTGTTTATGTACATACGCATGTATTCTGCATATGCAAGCCCCTAGCTTTATGCAACAAAGGCTTATTCATACACTGTCTCCATATTGACATGAAATACGCACTACCAAAAGGCAACCAGATCTGGCTTATATTTATAAAGTGCTGCATCAAATGGGACTCATTCACCGTGAAACCATACTGAAAGAATTAGAACCAAAAAACAAATGAAAGCAGGCCAAAGAGCCTAATACTTGTTCCTCCCAAAAAAATGCAATTTCTCAAAGGAAGGGCAGAAAAAAAATATTTCCCTCCATCAACAAAACAGCTTTTCTGTTTCTTAGCCGTTACACAACAAGGCTTCACTTTGTGTTGCTTGATTGAATCACGGCTGAGACGCTAACCAAATCCTCATGGTGCT
Organism: Pampus argenteus; assembly: GCA_036937835.1. Lineage (NCBI taxonomy): Eukaryota > Metazoa > Chordata > Actinopteri > Scombriformes > Stromateidae > Pampus > Pampus argenteus. The sequence goes on from CM072879.1 coordinate 10,241,518, forward strand.
GGTGTTGTTGATGTCCCTCAGATTTGGCAGTGCGGGGGCAGCCTGGAGATCCACCCATGCTCCCATGTGGGTCATGTGTTCCCTAAAAAGGCCCCTTACTCACGGAGCAAAGCTCTGGGAAACAGCGTGAGAGCTGCTGAGGTCTGGATGGATGAATACAAAGAGGTCTACTACCATCGAAACCCGCACGCACGACTGGTGAGTCTGTACAGATGACGTATGTGTACTTTAGTGGTATCAAACACAACCAAACTTATTTAATGAGCAGTGTTCATGACTTGTTTCCTTTTTATAGAGTATTGTGAAGACAGTGTATTTCACCAATGGACACACTCTCAGTCCCACACACTCTCCTCTTTCACAAAACTACGCATACACACACTGTGGTCCCACTGTGGTGTAAAAGCTCCCCTGATTAAATGACACTTGGGATACATGAGCGGTAGACACCCAAGGTGACAGGGGTGTCAGGGCGTTCCGGTGTGTGATTACCACCTTTCCGTGTCACTCTGTGCCAACGGGTGTCACACACCTGTCCTTGAAAGGGTGAGAGCAGTGCTGATGGGGTGTCCAACCTTTGTGTGTGTGTGTGTGTGTGTGTGTGTGTGTGTGCATGCGTAGGAGGGGCCAGGCCAGTGTGTGACAGTGTAGTTAAGTGGATAAGCTCTCTAAACACAGATCGGGTGGCGCTCATCTCCCTGAGAGGAGGTAGCCTTATCAACATCGCAGTGGCACGACTAACCCAATACATTAAAGCCTCAGAACGGCACCGCTCGTCTTAGTAGACATGTGAATGTACTTAATGTCAAACATAAGCAACATCTATCAGGTGCTTTGGTCTCATCAGACCAAAGCACATACATCCAAAATTCATCTCTATCTTTCACATGTTCATGGGCAAACCTGAGTCTGGCTCTGACGTGCCGCTATTTGAGTAAAGGGGTTCTTCTTGATATTGGCACTGAAGCTCACCACGATGGAGAGCCCTCACGACTGTGCTCCTTGAAGAAGAACTCCAGAAGAGGCCACGTCAGCAACTATCATTTTGGCAGATGTCCGGGGATTCTTGTTGATCTTGCAATCTTGAGTTTATGACCACACCCAGGTTTTTTCTTACAGAATTTGTTTACTTGTAGTTGGCAATGATGCAACGTACAGCGGTTTTAGACACTGTGAAACACTTGGAAATGGCAGTATAGCCTCCCCCCTATCATAAACCTCCACTATCTTCTTTCTGAGCTCCAGACTCATTTCCTTTGTCTTTTGCCTGGTGAGTAAAAGTCATCCCTCTCAATAATGTGTTCAAGTGTCCTGTTCCTTAAAGTCCTTTTATGCTGATTGAATGTTCAGGTGTTGATAGGAAGCCAATTCACTGCACAGGTGTGTTTCGAAGGCTGATTGGTTCACTAGGTGTGTTTTTGAAGGCAAGAATTTCCACCATCACATCATGGGGGCTAATATTTATGACACCCACATTTTGTTTTCATATAAAACAAACCTAAAATGTTATTTTATTTAAAATGTACCAAAATCTACTAAAAAGCACTGGTGAATGTTTGAATACATCAAGTTTTATCAATGCTGCAAGTGATAAATAATAGTACCTGTCAGTCCATGTGAAGTATGTTTGCAACTCTTACCCAAATAAACTGGATTCAAAGTGCAATGTGTATCAGACAAAAAAAAAGTGAACTGGGAAACATCTGTAAGCATGTTTCTGTTGTTTTCCTGCTGTCTTTTTACTCTCTGCTAATTGGCACATCTCTGGCCTCTTGTGCACGTCAGCTTTGCTTTTACTTGCTCCTTTAAATGTTCGACCTCTTACTGATCCATACACTGGAATGTCGTTTGGTCGCTAGTCATGCTTACATTCGCGCCTCATTGACATTTACCGTTAAGTGCACCTGTACTGGGCCTTAATATGCTCCCTGTTGGCTTCATATACTGTAGTGGCCCACACTGACCCTCATTGTCATCTGATGGTCCTTACTGGTCCTTCCCATTAATAAAGGACTGTCTCCTTTGGGAATCCCACTCTCAACCAAATAAATTGATGAAGGGCCAATTAGAGCTGTGTTTGGGAAAGCCACAAGCATCCATCATCCTGCAGTGCTGCTGAGGGTATGCTCACCGGCAAGTGTCTTTCCATGCATGGCAACTCTCTCTCTGTCTGTGTGTGTGTGTGTGTGTGTGTGTGTGTGTGTGTGTGTGTGTGTGTGTGTGTACCATGCATAGTTTGTATGTGCAAACATTGAGAGTGAATATCCTCATGCACACTCACGTGTAAAATAAACTTGGCTTTTGTTTGTCCAGGATCTTTGAGTGGTTTATTATTTATTGTTTATATGAAACAACTATAGATGGTGCTATTGTATATCTTCAGCACAGAGCCATGCTTTGAATACGTTCTCTAACACTGCAGCTCACTGACTGCATCAAGAGCATACACATACACAGTCCTAATTTGAATATACTGCAAGATACTACAGATTGATCATTGGCATCTTGTAACATCAGTATAGCATTAGTGTTGGTCCCGACGTTATCTTGAATTTCAGGTTAAGCGAGGTGACACTTAAATTACAAGGTGGAACTATCATATCATTTATGGTCTTTGTTTCCAGGAGGCCTTTGGAGATGTGACAGAGCGGAGGAATCTCAGAGAGAAGCTGGGCTGTAAGAACTTCCGATGGTATCTGGATAATATTTACCCCGATATTCACATCCCCGAGGATCGTCCAGGCATGTTTGGAATGGTGAGAGCACATTTGAGTTGTTGTCAGCTTCAAATTAGCGTTTTCACCAATTTGCTTATAACTCATCAGGCTGAGCAGTGCGGGCAGAAGACTCAAAAAATCTATAAATAAATAAGTTTCATTTCCTTACCTTAAGATTAACTTTGGCATTAATTTCCTCACCTGTGTATGAAGTCCTGTCAATATGACTGCTTTTTGCTCATTATAGTTGAAAAACAGGGGCAAGACCAACTACTGCTTTGACTACAACCCTGCAGATGATCACTTTGTGGCGGGCCAAAGAGTCATCCTCTACCCATGCCACGGCATGGGTCAGAACCAGGTACTGTACTGGACATCTGGACATTAATTTTTTTTTTTTTTTTTTTTTTAGTCCATAGGCTGTAAAAATGTTTTTGGCCTGGTAAAAAAAAAAAGCTCCAGTGTTTTCAAATGTCTTAAATTATACATTGAGGAATCTTATTAGTCTGTATTTCACTCGAGTCATGAGTAACTTGATTGATTCATCACCAGTCACCTGGAGTTGTGTGTATATATATATATATATATATATATATATTTAAAATGGCTTCCTATATTTCCATAATGCAGAGTGACCCAGCCTCATCACTGTCTTAACTTAGTTAAGACTAACCATTTTATTTCCCTGCTATTCCTCCTCCTCATCTTTCTCCAGACTCGTTACTTTCCCTTTCTCATTCTTGTCATCTCCTCTTTCCCTTCCTTCCCACTCCACTCCACTCCTTCTCATAGCCATCTCATATTGCATTAACCTTAAAAACAGACTCTCCCTGCTCTTCTATCATCTGTGACTCTCTGATTTTACATTTGCCTACTACTACTGTTTTACAATTGGCTGCAGGGATTTGTAGTTGCACTTTTGCAAATCTGGGAATAGCAGAAAAATTATATGTTTGTTCTGTTGATGCAGACAACAGAAAGTGCATTTCACAATGCCTTTATCCTCTGTGATTGCCTTGAAGACACTGTGACATTTAGCATTGTTATTCCAGCAGCCCTCTATGGACATACGCTGATGTTACAACTCTGTTGGAAGAAGGCTCTGCAGTGCCCGTGCTGTCTGCTAAATAGGAACACTATTTATGCTGCAGAATTACACTTCATTATATATATATAATAGTCAGTCATTAATTGCCACAATTAAATGCAAGTTGTGTTGAAGTGGAAAAGATTGGGAACCCAGTTGTTGCATCTACTCCCACAGTTTTTTGAATACTCCACGGCTGGTGAGATCCGCTACAACACAAGGGAACCTGCTGGGTGTGTTGTAGGTGACAACATCAGCACATACCTGACAGTCCAGCTTTGCAGAAACCAAGGTCAACCTATACCAGCAGACCAGAAATTTGTCCTCAGAGAGGTAATGAGTGTGTTTCTGTTTTTAGTGCCTGTGTCTGTACTTAGAACATTTTACTATGTGTATTGATTGAAAAGGAGCGTGTATGATGTATGAATGTATGAAATTAGTTGCCCTAATTTCCCTGTCGATTAAACAAAGTAAGACAACTCTCAGAAAACTTGTTGAGCACAGTTTAATTGGTAATGTTGAGCATTGTCAGAAAAAATATTTTGTGTATTTAAATGCCATTTCAAATCATTCAATCACATTCTTCAATAAGCAAATCAACCTTATTTGCATTTGCTAGATCTAAGTACCACAAACTACACTGATAAGATGAGAAACAAACAAGATGGGGGTGAAAGTGATTCTATGATATATGATATGAAATCAGTCTTTCTTTCTTTCACTTATTGTTGGATTTTCATACATAGACATAGACTACTACTGTTAGTAGCAGATTTCCGATATGCCTTTTTTGGGCTCTTAAGCAGTATTTGCTAACAGAAGCTATTACAGTGAATATTACAGGAACATTTATTACTGTTTTAATACTACTACAATATGTTTCTTTATAATACTCACTCTACATCTGGCTGTTCTCAGGACGGCAGCCTGTACCACGTGATGAGCCAGAAGTGTGTTCAAGCGGTGGATAAGACCGACAACGGGACACCAGCCCCATCGCTCCAGCGCTGCTCTGACAGCCTCCACCAGAAGTGGTTCTTTGAGGAGAGAATGTAATGGTGTCAACCTGGAATATAGTATGTATATAGATATTTTTAATTTAGGGCCCATATCCTGAGGAGGGATTTGACTGGTTCTGACTTGCTCAGTGTTTTTTTGATATGTTTGCCTTGCCCTAAAAGGAGCCCAAAGGAGGAGGCACCTGTGCTCTCTTTCCAACATCAACCTTCGCACATTTGTGTGCCAGCTGGATTTAATGGCCCAATAAGTAATTATACTGACTACTTATGTATGGGGACTATTTTCTTTTTTAGATGCTGTTGCTGGGAGACAGGAGTCTACTGGAATATACATTGATTTTTTCTGATCATGGGAATGCTGACAACCTGCACAATTGTACATGCTGGATCTTTTCTTTGTTTGTAATTACTCCACTACTGGTGCAATCATGCGCTGAAACGTGTTCGTCTATTTGAATGAGAACAAACGCTCTATGCCTCTGTCAGCAAACCCGTGAGCTAGTGGCTGGCGTTTTCAGAGGCACATGAAGCATTTTATAATATCTTCATCTTCTCCTGTAGGGGGAGCCAACGCTCCTCTCTGCAAGTTCTGTTCTATCACAGTGTTCTGTATTTGTCAAGAGAAAGTGGGACAAATCTTCAGGTATTTTGTTAAGAACCTTTTAGGACATTTTGAGTGCTTGCTACTCTTATACTTAAAAAAAAAAAAGCCTTGGATCACAGGAATTATGCAAGTACCTAGTACCTCTTCAACTTATGCAAGTACCTAGTACCTCTTCAACTTAATCACCTAACTACTGATAACAGGAGAAAACGTCTTATTCCGTTCTGCCTTGACTGAAGTCACTTTGCTATGCAAATCGAATTGAAGTAAAATCACACAATTAATTTTGCTAGTTTTTGTAGTAAGCTTTTTTTCACTTGAAACTTGTGTCTGCATAGTGCTATTTAAAATGATCTGCAGCTTCAAAAGACTAAATCATAGCCATATTTTATGGATTTTCTTCATGTGGTGTCAACTGTTTGTTTTAAACGATGTATTTTCTAGAAGAGACTAAAACTACTGTGTTAATTTATAGCTTCACAGCAGACACATTTTAACTTTAGTCTAACTAAGCACACTGAACTTGTAAAGCAGGAACTGGATCTTCTGCATCTTCCCTGTCCATTTGGAGCCCGCATCAAATGCCTGATCAAAAAACCCCAAAAACATCTGATTCTAATTTAGGATTGACGCATAGGAAATTATATTGTATTTAATGTATATTTTGACACAGAAAGAGAGCAGTAGTCAGGATTATGACAAAGTATCTACAAACTTATATTAACTGAGTATGTATGCACTCCTGCTGAGTATGCTGCTAAGAAAGAGGCATTCCCCAGAGTGCATGCAGAGTCTGGTGGGTTATACTGGTTTGTTCACATTGTCTTTGTTTCCATCCATCAGTATCAGAATTGTAGATCTCCTCTGTTCTGTGCTGTGGTTACTTGTGTGGCTGTCCTCGAGGCTACGCAGACTCAGCAGAGGAGTGGACAGTTGTTGGTGTCTCCAGAGTGCTGGGAATGCCAGATGGTTGCCTGATTGATTTTCTGGTCCTTTCCCAATTCTTTATCACCACCTCTCCCTCTCTGTGTCAGAGCGGAGGTTTTTATCTTTCGGCCCGCGGCAGCCAAATCTGACTCAGATGAGCACTTATATATACTGGTGTGCTTGTGGTTTGATTTATGAACAGAAGTCATCAACAGTACAGTTTCTGGCAGCAGAAGCAGATAACGGAGCTATTGGTGACCTCTTTCTTATCATTAACCTTGGCAGGATGTTGGCCCAAAAGTCTCAAAGGAGCTTGATTAGGAATTGATGTTAAGGGGCGAACGTACTGAAATGGATTTTTTTTTTACGATTGATTCTGAATGTATACTCACAGTCACAATAAAATAAATTGGAGTTTGCCATTACCACAGCAGGGGGTTGAATACAATCCCTTTATTTGCCAAATATAATGATAATGTACAGTGATGTAGGAGTATGCAACGTCTGTGCATATGAGCTCACATAGTACCAGCCCAGGGGGACAGTGCAAGATGTGCAAAGATATTCTTACTATACATTTACAGCATTGGCAAAGAGGATTGTCAAATAGCTGTACTGAATAGGAAGAAGATACAAAATTAAGTTACAGACATATTGAATTAAAGTTTGTGGTTCTCCTTAAAAGCTTTTGCCAACATTATGAGTGGTACATATTTGTGCTGACAGTGCTGGGTAATAAGTGAAATGGACCAGATAAACAGTAGGAAGATTATGCTCAGTGCCATAGAGAGAGGGGAGGGCTGGTATAGTAGGGTGACAACAGGTGATCGTGATCTCAATATGCTTAAGAAAGTTTCAGTAACAGGCTGTTTGAATCAAATTTCCTACAGTCCTGCAAAGTCCTGTTGGCTGGAGTTTCCCATGATTTAAGACTTGTGAAAGTTGTTTTGGAACAGGTGAAAGTGACCTCTTAATACAGTGCTCAGGCTGCATTTGTTGAACACTGACAGCTTTACCATTTGCATCAGTACGTGTCTTTAGCCTGTGAGTGCAGTATAAATATTCTATCCTCTTATTTATAAAAAGTTTATGGTGGCCATCTGTTATTCCATACATGTCCTACATGGTAAAAAATGATATTTACAGTGGTGCTTTGTATGCTAATTTGATATGGTGTATGCAGGTGCTATAAGATTGATATTGGCCAGTTAGGGGTCATGTCTTCCTGGATTATCCACTATATCAGCAGAGATATTCCAGAGATCTGTTGAGACACTTGAACCTGTTAAGTGGCTGATTGTACTGTCACCCAACGCTAATAGACCACGCAGCACTGTTTGAGAATAACATGCAGCATCTTCTGTTTTGAATTGTTAACAAATACCAGTGGAGATATTTAAGTTATTTAAGCAGTAAACATGCACAAATAATAATTCTGGTATTCAACACCACATCTGGTGTATTAATGCTGTCAGTAACCCTAGTGGCCTTATGTTGTTATTAGGAAAATGAAGGATGTAATGAACATTGTTTTTGTATTTGTTCAGCCCAATAAATGAACCATATCTGATGTCAATGTACCCATTTATATTGTCAAACGAAACTAAAACATAAGTAAACACAAACATAATGTTGGATTATTGTTTTTTCATGTTCTTGCTCATTATGCTTCTTGTTTTCCATATTCGTATTATGTCTTTAAAATGTGTATGAGCATTGAAAGCTTCATTTATTAAAAAAAACTAACCAAAAAAAACACTTAAAAATACTTCTAACTGTCCACAAATGTGCATCCGTTAAACTGTGTACGTCCATGATGACAAAAACAGGCTATCATCTGCATTTAACTGTGATGGAGACATGAATCAAGATGCTTGGAGGGTAATGAGAGAAGAAAAAGAGAGATGGAAAGGCGAGAGAGAGACAGAGAGAGAGAGAGAGAGAGTTCTCCAACCATATCTGATTGGGTTGATCACCAGCTGCTGAGTGAGGCAGTCCCCTGGTGTTGATGCTCTGCCCTGCAGTCTCTCTCTCAGTCACTCATTGATGATACGCTTCCGTTTGTTTCATAGGATACTGACAGTGTATGTGTGGGAGAGGAGGGCATGTTTTTGTAACACCAGCATAAAAAGGGAGTGAACTACTCTGTTGTATTCACATGAAGACAATGCTGTTGCCTCTTCATTGAATTAGAAAAGGCAGAAATCCACAAGTACATCTTTCAATCTCTTTCAAAAGTGCACCACATTGCTTAAAAAAAAAAAATAGTACTGAACATACTATAGGCACCGCATGAGACGAGCTGGTTTCTTTCTCACTCAGGATGACGTGCTCAGACGGAAAACTTGCCAGAAATCTTCACATTCCGCCAAATCCTGCCTAGACACCACTCGGCTGCTTCCTAGGAAAATGAGAAGCGCTGCACAAGGCTGTGATTCTGCTGTCTAGCACTGTCTCATCCTAATCTTTTGGGTGCACCCCTGTGAAATGTGCAGTACAAAATTGTCTACAGAAAGACGCTGTATGTTGCTGCAATCTCTGCACGCAGCATAGGCCTAGTTTTTGATCTGCTGTGGCCTACATGTAAAACTACAGTCTCCCTCACCCCATATGTGTCTTTAATGATAATGCAAAACAAGACTCCCCATGGTGTGAGTCTTTGGAGATGCTCAGGCTTCAGTTGTCAGGGAGCGAGAGGAACCATACGAGGAGCTGTGTGCGCGTGCACACATACACACACACACACACACACATTTATAGGAGGCCATTTGCACACACTCTGTGTCGGTTTAGTTTATGTAATCCCCAATACCCAGAACAGCTCAGGAGCAGTGGCTGTTGGCTGCATACATTAGATGACACACTTTCAGGAGGGACTCCAGACGGTGCAGTAAACATGTGAGGCCTAGATACAGAGATAGCAATGCATTTCTTATGCACCACCACTGACGACCATCTGATTAGGTGGATCATGTAGTGAAGAAAGCTGTGAGGCTTCTATATGAGCACTCAGTCAGTAAATTAGTTAAAATAACCATAAGCAATTATTCTATAGTTCACCAGATACTGTATGCATGAACATTATTGCTGTTACTTTGCTGGATGGATCGTGTGTCATTTCCACTTTGCAGAAGTCTTCACTCTTCAGAAAATGAAGAACTACCTACTAATGCTTAAACCGAAGTCTTTTTCAGTTGAAATCCTACTTTAATGTAGGATCAGGCTTATCTAATCCTCGTCTATGAAACCATCCAAAGCAGATTGCTTGTTGCTTGTTTGCATCTAGTCACCCTCTGTGTCTTTCTGGTAGAGCCGAACTTGATCGAGGAACATTGTAGTTAGTAAGTTGTTCTTTTCAATAGTTGCTACGGCACAGCAACACTTGTAATTGATAATTTGCTAATTTTTTTTTTTATTTTCGTCATATGATCCCATTACCAGTCTGAGCAGTTTTAACATGCAGTGTGATGCATTAAAAAAAAAAAAAAAAGAATATTTGACTTTGATAATGAAGGCAATTGTGGATAATATCTCAACCTTTTCAATTACCGCCACACTCAAGAGTGTTAGCTGTAAATTAGATAGACCATAACTATGTTAATGACATGTCCTTGTTAATGAGTCACTTGAACACAGGTTGCTTCTGATCAATCATCACGTTCGTGTGCTTGCACTTCTTGAATTTGTGACACTTGAGCTATTAACAACGATACTGTGATGTAATCCGAAACACATTTCATTCATTCATGGCACAGACAATATATGTAGCTTTTTTGTCTTTTCTAAAAACCTGGAGGATTAATCACGGGAAAAGGAATCACAGGAAGCATTAAGTTGTAACATGCTCTTTCAAATAGTGAAACAAGCACTCAGTGTTATCTAGATAGCAGGGGAAGCAGGAGAGCAAGTGATAAAACAGAGAGAATACTCTCGTGGCTTCGGAGCACAAAAGCTGCTTCCACTCCCTTTTGATGTATGATGTGATTTTATCCCTTTTTTTTTGTAGAGTTGGAGGTTATTGTAATAATGGTTCTCTGCGTAATATGAAACAAGTTTGTGGGAACTTGTTTCATGGTGACATGGAAGTTATAATATATATCTTAAAATTCTACATAATCGGGGGCTTTGATAATGTTCTTTATGGCAAAATCAGGATTTAAATGCAGTAGTGAAGCAGAGCCTGGGAAAAAAATAGTATATATGAGTTCTAATATCATGGATGGGGTATAAATAGGAATTAAGGCAACAATCTGTGCACATTTTCTAGTATGTTGAAGTTGCCTCTCTTATATTCTGATTGATGCTTCTCTGTAGTGATCCTTTTATACTTCGTTTTCTTTCCCTGATGGGTGCAATGTTAAAACACATCGAAGAGCAAATCATGTTTGGCAGAAATTATGTATCCTGCTAAAGAGAACACCGGAGTCACATTGATTCACACCCAGGCCCAGAGTTTTCACAGCCTCCCCCAACATAGCCTACATTGACAGAATACCTCTTTAATGTGTTCCTACGAGATAAAAAACGCTTCCACAGGCGATTAACCATTCCACCCCACTCCCATTCATTTCACTTCATCAGACTACTTGATTGCTTGCTAAATGGACTGCCTCTACCCCGAGGGAAATACACTGTATGTATTTCCTTTGGACAAAATGAGATGTGGTTGATTTATTTTTTTTTCCTCGCACACTGTGTTTTTAGACATTCAATCAAGCCTCAGTTCAGTTCAGTCAAGTGTATCTCGGCTTCTAAGATATTATTAAGCCTTTTTCCGACAACTATTTTATATTCAGGTCTACATAGTGGCCTAAAGCCATTTTAGAGTTTCAGATTGTGAGAATAGCTGGGAAAATATCAGTGATAGTTTGCAAATTATGTTGACTAAATTCAACAGTTTCTGTTCCAACCTTGCAGATTTCCTCCTGCGTTTAGATTCTGACAATAAACTAAAATCTACCTATCTAAAGGATACACGTCTGAGTCTTGCTACATGCCTCATAAACAGTATTCAGTAGGAAACACTTGGAAAAAGACACTTATTTGCTTTCTAGCCGAGTGTTAGATAACAGGGTTGATACTATACTCATTTGAAACTACAATCTGTGTCCCGGCATGCTCAGTCTCAGGAAGGGACTCGAGTTGTCCATCTTTGAGCCAGGACATTGACATTCTAGCTGAAAGGCTTTAAATGTTGTGCCCACTGCTGTAAACCTCTTCAGATACACCAGAGGAATGATGCATATAGACTTTAAGAGAAGATTCAGCGCAGGTGTTTGAAAACTCGGTGGAGTGAAATCTCACTGCCTGATCATGTTTTTCTCATCCATCTCCCAGGAGCTGAAATAAGTCCTACACCTTGACGTGCTGCTGATTCGGAGAGCTAAAGACATTGACATTGCTTTTCACAGTGTATGATTAAATTGAATTCTGCCTTCTCTTGAGGGGCTTTTCACTTAAGGGGGGTAGTGATGCAGGTCAAATGAACAGATCCCTTGCTGCCTGGATGTAGTCATGTGTGAATTAAACACCTCATCATTTTGCAGAGGCAGTATCATCTGTGCAAGTTAATTGTGACGGTCTTCCACATGTACAAATCCACACATGTGCATGAGTGTGCTGTTTGTATACCTAATACAACCTGACACACTCGTCTATGAGGTGTGACGTCCACATTTTTATTGTTTTCACCTGAAAGATGACGAGTTTAGACACATTACAATATTCTGAGTTTATTCTGAATGAAAATGTTTTTTGTTTTTTTTAAAGATTTTCCAGCCAGAGAATTAATTACTGTAGTCTATTACTCTTATTTGGTGGTGCTGAGGCAGTGGATTAGAAACTGGTGAGAAAACAGTAGCAGGAAGCATTCAAGCTCAAGCATCTGAGACCTGGTTAATGTTCTTTTAAGAGAGAGGCAGCACTTAGAGTTCTTTAGCATTCGCCAAGTCTAGGAAGAAAAGAAAAAAAATCCCCTGCCTCTGCATAATTCATTACTGATGTGATGATGATGATGATGATGTGCTTGGTCAGACAGACAACCAACTACCATGGCAATGGAAATTTAACTTGGATCGATGCAGCATACACACGGTATTAATCATCTAAATCATTGAGCTGATCCCTTTTCCAAAGTTGATAAAATATATTCATCAAGGAATGTCTGTTGATGTGGTTATACACATGAAACGAAACTTTTTTTCCTCACAACAGTAGATTACCTTTTTTTTAAAAAAAAGTATTCCTTGTTGTTTCCACTAAGCCCCTTTTCCTCAGCGCCTTATCTGCGTCCGCTCTTCCTGTTGAAATCCTCACTGACATTTAAAGATGTCTCTTTTTGTTGAGAGCTAAAGCCTGAAGTAGAAGTTAACACATCTCTGGAAAACAAGATTTAGTGTAAAATTCGCAACACTATAGGTTCAATTTACTTGTTGCTTTTGAAGCTTGCAGCAACATGTCGCAGCCTTCCTCGGTTGATGTAATTAAGCAGTGTAAAGCTATGAGATGAGGTTAAAACACTGAAAACAAAGACAATGGTTTGTTGCATGGCTCCTGGAATAGTGTTGTTCAGTTGGTTAGTCCATTACTTTGGTCAGGATTGAATACAACTGCTAGATGGCCCCACATGACAAAGATAACTGAATTAAATCATGATGATGACAGTCAGTGGAGTATTTTTTTTTCTACATGCATTGCCTCTTCTGGTGCAGGGTGCCAGCCTGGTTCAGTAGCAGAGCGTTATACCAGAGCAATGGTGGTGGTGGTGGTGGTGGTGGGGTGGGTTGCGGCAGTGAGCCAAGTCACTGACCTTTCCCGTGTGCCGATCGATAAGGCTCAACATCGCAGGGCTCCGGAAATCTCTCAGCAGAGAGACAAGGAGCAGAAGACTCACACTGTCAGATGATGCGCTAATTGCTTGTGGTTGCTAACCTGCTGGGTGGATCTCAGTGGTATGATCCAACCCCCCCCCCCCCTCAGCAGTTCTGTGGGCCCGCGAGCCATCGGAGACAAGGAGCCAGTTTGCTTAAGTTTAAGTTCTTCCTGTATACAGTATAAAACCATTTAATGCATGGTTTAAAACACACTATAATGTAGTGGTACTGCAAGAACATTTTTAATACATATATATATATACACACACACACACATACTGTTTTTACTATGTATAGAATGGTAGACATCCCTTTTACAGACTGAATAGTGGTATAATAGTATGATATGAAGCTCAGATTGCACTTTTTTTGAAAGCGCTTATACTCATGTGTTGATATGATACATGAAAAGAAACAGAAATATAAGCTTCGATGGAGACGCACATTTGATAAAAGCACAAAAAAAATCTAATTCAAATTCCGAACTACAAGTGCTTTTCTGTTTAAATGTCCAGTTCTTTGGGTAATAGTAGCACAAAGTGACAGGTGAGCAATGCTCAGCGGGTAGTGCTATGGAAATGGCGCATGTAGGACTGTGCCATTGAGCCTGCTCACTGGTAATGAGCCTGCAGACATGTGGAGGAGTGGCAGTGAGCAGGGCCAACTCCTCTTACTGCCTAACTCTGCTTTCATCGCCCCGCTTTCATCAAGCTCAAGTGCTACAGCTATTAGACCTTTGTGCGATGTTGAAGGGGGGAAGCAGAATGTGCCAACACGGTTGGCTAGGTTACTTCCAAACTGCTTCCCACAGCAGCTCTTTGATTAACTATTTAAAAAATATGACTGGTCTTAAGCATTTTGATTTCTTTAACATACTGCGTGAATAGATTGGGTCCCGTTTAATTGTATTTCTTCTGGTGTGGCTCTTTGCCTCAATAAAGGAAGGTTTCATTATAAATCAAATGTGAGGATAAATATACAATATAATTTACACATTCACACAGAGAAAGAAATGTACCGCTACTAAAATGCCTGAGATACTGACAACTTGTAAATGATTTCCCCTCATTCTCTACTTTCTTTCCTCATTGCTTCTTTATGCTCCTTGATCTCTGCGTCTGAATGACATGGTTATGGTACAATGTTCAGAGAGCACATTGCTTTGAATAACCAACCTCTCGCATCCTTCACTGGTGCCAGAACAAGCTTGATGGGTGTCAACAGAGTGGCAGGTACGGTATGTTGTTTTCTCTTTCTACCAACATGCTTTCATGTAGCAAACACACAAAAGATGTGAGGAGCGATGTGGAGACACAAAATCTATTGAGTGGAGGCAGCCGGAGGCACAGTATGAAGCTCCTGCCAGAGAGGAGCCAGTGAGTGAGTGGCAGGTGGCCTAGCCCCAGGGGCTCCTAATGAAGAGAGTCTGCCTGCCTGCTTATCGATCCAGCCACATCAGCTGATCTGAGGCCTGGTTGACAGGGGTGGGGGGGGCGAGGGGGGGCATCTGGGGCAACACATACACACACAGATGATGAATACCTTGTGCTCAACAGGTGTATGTGTGTGTGTGTGTGCTTGAAAGGGAATGTTTATGTCATGACATTTAGTTTGTGTATGATTTAATGCATTAATATTGTTAACCAACTACAGGTTGTTTTCAGTCGTGTTAATAAAGTTAACTTTAATGTTAAGGGATGGTAAGGAAACAGATAGCTACATAAATACAGCCACATAAGTTACGTTACCTTTTGACAACGCGGTCACTGCACACACGAACATTGTCCAACTTCCCTCCTCCTGACCACAGACCAAGGTTCACGCAGGTTCAAACGTATTTTCTGGAGTTTTTCGTCAGTTTCTTGCATCTTTCCCCCTGATGAATAACAAGTTTTGGTACTCGATTAAAAGCTCCCCCTTATTTCTCAGTTTGATTGATTTGAGCACCTGTAAATGACACAAAACATAGACATTTTAAAGTTTGTGATGCTGCTTTTTCCTACGTAGAAAATCACTTCTTGCCCTCAATCTGCAGTGACGTAATGTCATGTGCACACAACCTATGTGTGGGATATGTTTTGTATACTTGAACGAATGCACACACATGTACCATATATATATATACAGTTGTAAGTGTTGTCTTCAAGATCACCAGCATGTGAAAAGACGCTGCAGAAGAGATAACAGCTGTCTGCTTGTCACACTGTAACACAACATTTTTAAGTCACTGTCCATTGTAATTTACTCTCCAACACACACACACACACACACACGCAGCATACACACAAACCTCTGCCATCACAGATGCTCCTTCAAGCTCATTATTTCTGGGACTGTCAGCTTGTGGCCTGTTGTGTTGGTTGGGTAATGCATCTTAAGCCCAGCCATCAAATATGAATGAAGCACTGACTTCCTCATCTATCTTTTATGGCTTTCATTTGTTAAGCTATTTGACTGCAAAAATATTTTTGGATGTTCCCTTACTGGTGTGAATAATGTGCTTGAGCAGCAGCAGTTGGTCTATTATAAACTGAACATATCATACTGTGTTGTGTGAATATTATTGTTCAGGGGGGGATTTGGTTAAAATATTTCTATGAATGTGGCTTTATAGTCTTAATAGATTGTCAGAATTTTTCATTGCATTGTTTGTGTGATGTTATGATGCGGACCGTATATTATGCAATACAATGCCGTGTTAAGAAGTGCAAATTTACTATTTACAATTTACTGCATATATTTCTATGCATGTGTGCTCGTCTTTTTCAATTATAGTTAATCTTGTGTGTGTCTGGGTGTGTGTATTAGTATGCAGGCCCATGTGCCAGGCTGTTCATACGTGTGTGTGTGTGTGTATGCATTTTTATCCTTTTCCATGCATACGTGAGAGGATATATGAATGCATGCATTTTACATGTATTCTATATTTGAACATGTTTGCATATACTGTTATAGCTAGCTAAGACAATCCTATCAATATCCAATACCATAATACTAAATACTAATTAAAACTTGTCACGTCAGCAACACGGAAACATTTTTGCATCAAAAGGAGGAGGCCTCTCAGACAAGGGGACATTTTGTGTTTCGGGACAACAAACACTGAGCTCAGATGAGTATAAAAACTGAAAATACTTGAGTGCAGCTCTGTGAGGCCCAGCCTTGAGATAAAAATGTTCATATGACAGGGGACTGGATTTCCAAAAACATACACAGACACACACACACACAACAATCTGAGGAAGTGCACATGGACTTGACAATGTACTCCACAGTTCACATAGCTTAACTATTAGGATAAAGCCGTCAGCAATCCACAAGCAATCGCTGATCAATACAATTTTCCGAGAAGCTGGGCATTTTCCAGTGTCCATTAGTACAATCACCGTTAAAGGAATTAGAAACTATACCCCCGAGTGCTCTTCACTGACCCCATTGGGCCATCTTTCTCATGGAGAGCCACACCAATCGTCACAGATATATATAAATCATCCACTGGCTTTTAACCTTTTTTGAGAGCATGTACTTCTTTGTCTTGGTGGATGGTAAAGGGGTTTGTATATAATTAATGCTGTCTGGGTGAGCTGAGGTGGGAGGTCTCGGAAAGCTGGAAAGCTGGAAAGCTGCAGTCCTTCCCTTCTATCTCAGAGCACGTGTGTTGCAGGGCATCACGTGCACATGCATCAATGTCTGTCATTAACTTGACCCAGAGAAAAGCCAGGAGGTTCTACTTCACCTCTCCATCTAACTTGGCCTTTGAACTCTTTGCCCTTCTCTCTATTTCCCTTTGACCCCCTGAAAGTGGCTGTATTATCACTTTGAGCAACAGTTTGTACAAGATTTTGTGTGCAGAGGAATATCCATGCATGTTTGTCTCTTTAAGTCAGTGTTCTTGTGCTTGCCTTTGTGTGTATGTATCTCTTCATACCCACTAATTAGAGTGACAGTTTTTATTAATAGTTTGGAGCTAATGTGCGATAGTGTGACTCCAGCTCTCCTACTAGCTCCTTTAGTCTGGTCTCTTGCCACCCCAGGCCCTAATTATTGGGCAGACGATCTGACATCCAACCACTAAAACAGAGATGACACATTGACATATTATCACTTCTGACTTCAGACTGGACCTCTTTGAACCTGAGGTTACGCTACATCCCACAAGCTTATTTCATCTTGTCTATCTACCTCTAAGCATGTCTGAAAACTTTCGATAAAAGATAAAAGACGATAAAAGGCACGATCCCACATCTGAGAAAGAGGGTATAGATTCCATATTTTCCAGTCTCAGATCGATCTGCACATTTGTCACACTTCATAGGAGGTGGAATCAAGTTTACCCTAAGCATGATTCAGACACAGCAGTGATTTAGATATAATACATTTGGCATGTCAAAATGTGTGTCTGTGTTCCTTGTCAGAAAGGAGATAATTTCCTTGCATGGATCACACATGAATGTAGTATAACAGAGCTTCAATCAAAATTACATTGCATTGAATATATAAAAAAAAACATCGAGTTATAAAGGCATATGCTATATATATATGACGTTAGAAGCATTCATTGTAAGTGTGATTATTATGCAAGACATTGCTATTACAAGGACCTGACAGTAATCAAAATAGTGTCCTCCCACAGCACAGCGGCAAACTGAAGCTCTTTTGAAGGCAGTTGACCTACTTTACACAGTCCCGCCACATATTCTTGATTTAATTTCAGAATGGAATAAGAAGGGCTATGATAACCTCTTCTGACCAGGGCAAATGTAGCATGCCAATTCAAAATTATCTTTGCAGGGTGCACACGAGAGGACACCCTTTAAATCAGAAGACACACAGTGTGCATTTTTTCGCACACAGGAAACAGAACAAATAAGTGTGTGTGTATGTATGTACGGCATTAAAACAAGTTACCTTACCTCAATCGTAAAGGCACAACACACCTATGATCAAACGCCACAGGTGTTTTCACTTACTATCTCTGATTAGACCTCTCTTCAGAGTGTATAGGTGTGTCAGGCTTGATTGACATCTTCCAGCAGGACTATTTACAACATTTTCATTCATAGTCCAAGTGGGTAGCTCTGTGTCTAGAAGTGATGCCAGTGTGGATGAGCCTTAAACCTTTATCTAATGACCAGCAGGGGGCGACTCTAGTGGCTCCAAAAAGAAGTCTGGTTATATAGAAATCTATGAGAAAATGACTCTCACTTGATTTATTACCTCAGTAAACATTTATATAATGCGTTTATAGTCTCAGTTTTAATTCTTATTCAATACATCATCATGTTCATTTAGTAGGTTATGGTCCCATTTAGAGTAAAATAAGACGCTAACCTAAAGCAGAGTATGCTTAAGGGCGTGGCTACCAAGGCAACACCGCCGCTTTACGTACGTTACGTAACACCAGTACAGACATGGCTGTTGCTGTTTCACAGTGTGTTTTCAGTTCATGAAAGTTAACATTTTGGTCGCCAAACAAAGTGTTTAAGCGTTTAGTTGCGCTCTCCTCCTCAGGTCCTGTTCAGGTTTCTGGTAAGTACCGAAAATCAAACATGGCGACAGTCAAAACGCAAATTTAACGCTTCGCAAACAAACAATTACTCCCGTAAAAAAACATTCAGAGGTGAAAATAACCATGTGAGAAACCTACTCAAGTTAAAGTAAAAAAAACAAAAACCTTTGTTAATAAATTATTCAAAGTTATTTTCCATTAACGAGGACAAAACGATGAAAAACAGCCCCGTGTTGAATGAAGTAGAGCAGCTGGGTTTAATCAAACAAACAGGGATAACCTATACAACCATACAACTGACATGTGAACAATAGCTTCCTCTCTGCCCATCTCTTCCTCACCAACACCTTTTTTTGTCATTTCACTATCTGTCCCAGAGTGGACAAATTAAATGACCTTTGACATTAATGTTGGCATTACGTTATGTTAACTGCTTTCTAAGCACACCAACTTAAAAGCCCAACATGCCACTAGCTACAAGATAATTTAATGTCATTATCATAATATTAAAAAAAATAATGAAAAATTGCATCACATTGTGCCTAATAGGACTGTAGGCTTACTTTATTAGGTGGTAACACTGCTGCACAAAGAACAATTTAGTAGCACACACACACAGGTGGACAATTAAACACATGTTTATTGGTCAAAATATACATTTATAGCCTCCACCTGAACGTAGTACATAACGTGATTTATACAGAGTATATTTATTTATAGTAAATTTGTTTGCAGCAACCAGTTTACATTTTTATTATGTGGACAGTAACTTTTTATACTGTTGAACTGATTAATGTTTGAAGCCATTAATCTTTCTCGTGCAAACAGGCACAGACAGAGACACAGGAGAGACATGGTGAAGCAAACATCCCGTTCTTTCCTCACCAGCCCCCCGTCAGCTGCTAAAAGCAGACGAGATGTGGACGGTTACTATGTGCAATGTGACATTTCAGCAGCAGAATTCATCACTCAGCAAACACTGAGAGACCAACGCAACCCACTTGCACATGTGCACATTGAATACATATTTCTCTTCGCACAGAATCGTTTTTAATAGCATATGTGATCAAAACTGTCACACTGTACAGCCCTGAGGTGGTGCTTATTTTTCTATCAGGCAGCTGGCACCTTGGCACAGAGGTGCTGCTCGCATCCTCTCCCCCCCCTACACTCACGGTGGTGAAGGCAGCCGCTTTTTCAGTTGCTCTGCTACTACAAACACTGTGCTCACTTGACCACAGTCTACACTCAATCCCATCATTTAGAGTAGGATAGTTGTAGGTATAAATGGCAAATGTAGCAAAGCAAAAAATAGATTACTGGTTTAAAAAAAAGAAATGAAAAATAGTCAGTCCAAGATTTTCCTTTTTACTCATGTATGTTACTTGAAACCCATTACTACCCCTGGTATATATAGTCTATGTTTCTAATATTGGTTCGTTGATTGTAGTGACTTCATATTAACTGAGTTGATTTCTAATCAGCCAGTATAACTTAAAACACCTGTCTGCGTCTCTTTGGTCTTTTACTAAACTGCCATTGACTTAACTTGAATAAGTTAGACAAACATACTGTAATACCCCCAGAAGAAATAAAACTGAGAAAAATAAGTGATGACATTTTTTGTTCTGGTTGACAAAAAATAGAAATTGCTTTTCCCTGCCTTATTTTGTCTACTTGGTGGCCTGTTTGCTTTTCATCCCAACATCCTAAGCCTGTGAGACATAATGTGTGTGGCTTTTATTACCCTTTTGTTGTGTCCTGCTGCTCTTCATCCGTTTGTGTTAAGTTATCAAATCACTATATTGTGTTGTGTGGTTTAAATTCAGTTGGTCTTGTATTAATTCTGCAGAAAACCAATGGGTGGTGAATTGATGGCGATAGAAGGAACCAACCCATCTGTCTTCTTGTACATTTCAAGGTGAGTCCCCTTTCATGAATATGCCTATATTCTTTTAGCTGTTAGATTCTGCATGTCATGTAGCTAAAAATATGAAATGCTCAGACTTACAAGTTTACTCACTAGTACACAAACATAGCCACTCAGTGATGGATGAGACTTACTGGATCTTAACAAATCTTAAACACCACCTCATTGTCTAGTGTAATAGAAATAAAAATAGAAATATCACAGAGAGTGTTAATTTTTTTCTTTGAATGTTCACTTTTCCAACTTCCATCACTTCAAAGGGCCATCTACACTGTGTGTGTGATACTGGTCTTTTAATCTTAGGGGCCCACACAATCTCAAATTCAGTTGTTCATATAATAAAATTTCTCCAGACTTGTGTCTTACAAGCTTCTCTTCTTAGATTTGTGTCACAGCGCATATTTCACTAAATGAACCACGCAAACGTCTTTTGGTCCAACATGCAAAATTGTCATTAGGCAGTTCCAGTGCCAAGCACCCTTACAAAGGCCAATCCAAGTCATCCTTTTTCTTTATCCTGAGGGGAAATTTCCTAGTTAATAGTCTGCAGTGTTTTCATGTTTTCCGAGCTCATAAAACATGCATTCTCCACCGCCATGCATGTAACTCACCCTGTTGAAGAATCACTCCTCAACTTGTTGGTATGCATGGAATTCGCAAGACTGTGACTCCAGATTCTGAAACCAATTATTCAAATAGCTGCCACTGTAACTGGCAGGGCAACCGTGTCAAGAACAAGGGAGAGAAGCATCTCAGAGATTCATAATAAAATGTTCCCTGCTGTATAGCGGAGTTACTTGTCTGCGCCATTTTGAGATAGAGTCTGTTGTCCTTGGCTTGGAGTTTTACAGTCAGTCATGTGTGAGATGACTCTGAACTAAGGTGTTGATCTGAGATAAATGAAAGACTATTCTAGCTTTCACTGCTAGTGCATTTGTCTGTGCACCAAGAACATCACAGTAAACCATTTCTTTCTGCAGTTTTTATGTTCACAGATGTGGAATGTGACGCTAAATCAACTATAAATTTAAACACAATTCAACATAATGTCCCATTGCAAATTAATAGTGAATTTGTGACAGTATTGATGGATAAATGGACTAACCTTTCTTTCTCCCCCAACCACACACACATACTCCAGAAATATAAACCAAGACAGCAGAGTGGTGTGATTAAGTAACTATATACAATGAATTGCCATGAAAGTGACGTGAAGTTGATTAATCATCCATTAGGCCCGTTCAGTTATCTGCTCCACACCCAGGTTACACCAAACATCTATATTTAAAACTATAAGTGTAGTCATGTCTCCCTGAACAGATTTTGTTACAGAGGTCTGTGGTGTATATTCAGCACCACAGACACTATTGAATCACCATAGAAATATAGGAATATTTTAGTATATTACAAATCTGTCTGCTACTTCAGCACCATGGACAGTATAGATTTATCAGTACACAGCACAGTTAGGCTACTGATATTTCAGAGCCATGGTCAGCGCCATAGATTCTAACTTGCAAAAACCTCAGTCAGATAAAGGATCAATGAGTCAGACAGACTAGACATATAACATATTCGATTAAACAACCCCATGCATTTTGGCCATTTTTCTAACAAAGGGGAATAGCATCCTCCCTCAAATCTCCTATTGTGTACAAGGATAGTCCATCAGTGAATACAAGCATCTGAGCTATCATTTTTCATGCATCCTGTTCTGAATACCTAGCGTTTAAAATTCATGGAGCATCTTGTGACGTATTGTCAGAGTTTTGGTGTGGGATGTCCTCAGGCCACCCCATTAATCTCTATTAAACAGGGACATGTCAGCCAACTCTCCCTCTCTTTCTCTCTCTCTCTCTCTCTCTGTGTGTCTGTGTGTGTGTCCATGTGCGTGCATGTCTGTGGATTAGATGATGCACTTGTGAGTCTTTTTAATATTGAATTGCTTCAAACTTGCTTATTCTATATCAATACAATAAAACTTTATATTGTAAAATTAACAGATTTGCGCTACCTGAAAGCTGTCCTTGATCATTGAATCTACAGTCATACTATAAAATTTCATCTCTGATTGCTCAAGTACTAACATCTGCATAATTATTTCACTGTGTGCCCTTCATACCACACAAGTATGTTCCAATTAGTGGTGATATATTGGCTTGACATCTCGTTTAGTGAGGACGGGCAGATTGCAGGGCCATGATTGAAAGCTTAATGAATGATTCATAATCTGAAATGAAATGGACATTTTCATTTGGGCGTCTGCAAAAACCATCAACTGGACACGTATTTCTACATTAGAAAAAGGCAAAACAATGTCAGTTTAGAGGTGATGTTTGACTGTATCTGGAATAGTTTGGCATTTGCTGTTCTTCTGCTATGTTCCGCTCCACGCTGTTACCTCTACCTCGTTTTTCTAGTTTGCTGCTGTCTGTGTGTTAGGGGAATGTTTTCAGCAGGGAGGGGTGTTGTCTTGTGCAAAACAAACAGATGGGACGACAACTTGACCTACTTCTTCATCTGGACCACTCCGAATAGAAAAGAAGGATGAGGGAAAATAGAGCTGTGTGATAGAGTTCATTGTGTGAACAAAGTGCATAAAGTACAGGTAGCCCATTTATTTTGATTTGCTGCACTTATTTTTTATTTTAAAATATTGTCAACTTCATGCTTTCAGTACTTGTACTTTAATTGTGGCAACTTTCCAGTTTTCTTGGGCCATTCATGTAAAAAATCAGATATATCTGACTTCACAGGTAAAAACGCAGATCACAACAAATTAACTTGAAATAACAAGATACTTTTATTGTGTTTCTGGTGGAGTGAAGATGTCTGATTTGTGAAAATCTTTGAAATATATATATATTGCCCCATTGTCAAAAGGCCCTTTTGCCATGTCCATCCTTTTTCTAAATTTTTACAAAAAACACATTACATTCCCATTTATCCTTTTATTCAGGTGTTTTTTGGGTTTTGAAGCAAACCCTCTTGAAGCTGATTGTAATTGTGCATGTAATATAATTGCATACATCAAACAGTAAGTGCCTTCGTTTTTGAAAAACAGTTGCAGCTGATGATTTGAAAGGCTTTCATAGTTTTCCATCATGTGGAGAACAGTTACCTCCTAAAATGTGTATCCCTGCCCAGAGGAAGTGCAAGCTAATGTACTCATGTAAACTAGAATTTATGTTCAGCTGCTGCAGAGCTGGCTGCCCTCTGCAGTTCAGGACCATGGACAGCGTAGCTTCCTTGCATTGACATTTCTCTGTCCTGGTGCTGAATTTCTGCTGAATTCAAGCGGCTGAGTATCCAACGTTTCCCAAATATTGAATGAAATTACAGTGCAAAGAGTTAAAGACATAATCATTATATTGAAATATTTTTTCTCAGACCCCCTCAAACAACACCAGTCTGAACCTTCCATCACATGTAGGTTTTGACACATATTGTTTAAACACTTTGCTAGATGGCACTGTTCATCAGAAATTCCTCCATGAAAGCACATGCAAAAAGTCCCAATGGTTTTGAGTGTGTCCATGTCTAATATAGAATCTGAATACTTAAATGATTCTTTATTGATCCTAGTGGGAATTCACTTTTCATTCTGGGGTTGAGAAGCAGACAGTAAACTATTATGTCTTATGCTCAAGAATACTTTAGCTGGTACGGCTGCCTGTGGGAACAATTTCAACATCCTCTAGGATAAATATTTATTGAGTCTCTAAAATTAAAGTGTGTGTCTTTTTGTTGTGATTGCTGCGGTAGTGTGCAACATAACACAGCTATAAACATGTATACAGCCCTATATAGTTTAACTAGCCCACTCCATGCATGTCTGAAACGTCGTCTGTCTCCTATAACATAAAAGCCCAGTGAATCCCCCTTGGCTGTCAAGCTGCTGATGAGTCTGCCCTGCATAAAGCCAATGCAGCCTTTGTTACTGTTGTATCCCTCTCATCCTCCATCTCCTCACCCCCTCCCTCCCTCCCTCCCTCGTTTCCTCTCCTCCTCCACTTTCACTGCTCCCTCTTGCGCGCACGGCGAGCAGCAGCGGCAGCAGCAGCAACGGCTTCTTCTGACGCACCATCAGAGATGAGCATCCCAGTCCCACAAGCTGTCAAGACAGACCCTCTCGACATCTGCCCCTCGGACCTCTGCGGTCAAGCTTTCAACATCAGCTGTGTTTGTTACTAGTTCGCTATCCACATCCCTTCGTTGTGTCAGATTCAGCACTGCGTTTGGCAGGGATACCCACAGTTGCCATCTCTTGGCTGGGAATTTACTTCGGAGGTGAATCTGTATACTACCAACTACCAACAAGAGTGATTGATTCCTGTCTACACTCGAGGTGGTCTTCATGTTTTCGGGGCATAATTTAGGACAGTCTTGTGCTTTTAAGATAAGGTGCATTAGAGAGCTGTTTTGACAGGAGATCGTTTGGATGACGGACACCGAGAGGCAATAGCTTTTCCTCTGCAACGCGAATCTCTGCGCCCATGGAATATTCTTACAGAGGTACTGTTATAGAGTAGACATATTATCTCAGTTTACAGTCATTATCTATACAACGAGTTTGCCAACTGCAGGGGCTGCTGTGGCTTTCGTGTCTGCTTTATTCTGAGATACGATTTGCTTGACGGACGGTCTGAAAATCTCGGACGAGCCCGAATTTGCGATGCCCAAACAGTGAGGGTACGGTGGGATCTCATTTGGTCAGCCCACACGGTAGCATGGCCCCAGCCCGGAGGGACTGCAGCGGCTGGGAGATGTTCCTCAGGACGGGATGCCTGCTCCTCTCTGTTTTGCTATTTCACCCTGCCCTGGCCAAGGTGTGTAACGACCGCACCAAACATGGACAGGACAACAGCTGGTTCTCCAGGGACGGGGAAAATTTGCCCATCATGGTTCTTATGCCCATGAATGAGTCGGCCCTGATGAGCAGCATCAGCCAGGGGATCGAGCCCGCGGTCCAACTGGCCATCCAGCACATACGGGAGTCCAGGAAGTACTCGTTCTCACTCATCACCAAAATCTATGACACCGAGGTAAACATACTACAGCCTAAATCCCTGCACTAAGCTGCTGGTTGGCGTGTTTAAAACTGTTGTATATGGCTGGTGTGTCCGTCTCTGTCTCTGTGTGTGTGTGTGTGTCTGTGCGCGCGCGCGTTTGTGTCTGTGCACGTGTGTGGCGCGCGCACTGCCCCGCAGCACTCCACACAGTGTGCGTCCAGGAGGAAACGCTGGATTCTGTTATGTTTGGTATCTGCGCAGCCTCATTGCTTGTTGTTTTCATTGCGCAAAAGTCAACTGCTGTCGCTTTTATACTAAATGACAACGCGGCATTGGTGCCTGTTTCCCAGCTTCGTCTATACCGCAGATGTCGCCTGTAGTTGACAGCGCATTCAAATGCAACCTGACATCACGCCTCTCCAGAGTAACGCTCTCGTGCTCTCCGTGTATTGAACGTCCTAATGGTTACGGCAGTTACCGGATGAAACAGAATGACAGTGTGATACAAATGTCATTCACCGCGTTACACGAACTTGATCTTAATTTCAAGTCGGTTTATTTTTTTGTAATCGCCGCTTTATAAAATGTGTCTGTGACTTGAGCTTTGAGCTTTGCGCTATGACGATGATTTCGGTCACGAATCGTGTCCTTTAACTGTTAAAGGTTTGTTCTCGTGGTGCCTGAAGATGGCGGTAATTGGATGTACGATTTCTCCTGACTTCTTGCACCCTTGAAAGGAGCTGAATCTCACAGCATTCAAGTTCCAAATTAGGATCTGTTTATTTGATGACAATAACAACAATAATGTACCACTCCATGTGAAGTCCTCTTGAAGTTTAGACATTGCTAAATCTCTGACAGTGTAGGTGTATTCTCCATAATTTGTTTATACTTGAATCTTTTAAATCAGTGGACAGTGCTTATAGTGCCCTTCTAGGCTTTAGTGATTTACAGGCTTTTGAGGACACAATGCAATTGAAGGGAAAAAAGATGCTGCATTGTACAGTTGCCATGCCAACGCATAAGGAAAGTGATGGTTTGACAGAGCGGTTTAACAATTCAGCTTCAAGACAAATGCTGGCTTTAGATTAGTTTACTCTACTCTAGTTGTAGTATTTTTTCACCTTGTGATTCAACTGTTTCCTTAAAACTGTAAATCTTCCTCATGGTAACTGTTTCTATTTGTGTCTTAGATTGTAGTATTTCTTTTAGTTGTCCTGTCCAGCACTTATTCAGTAAACTGTATAAGCACAACAGACACACCGTCTGTTGAAAGAGCACACATGTCGACAGAGGTAAGCCCCGACAGGCAGCATGCGCTCAGACCACAGGATTAATATGCTCTTATGAGAGTTATGATTTTTCTCCTTCTATTTCCCGGGAGAGAAAGATGAGCTGGAAGCAAGAGGTCAGTGGGCCAGCTTGACATCCGCTCGCTCACTGGGAATGTCTGATAGTGATGCCAGCTTTCTAATACTGGCAATCAATGGGAATTCATGAGAACAGTGTTATTTGATGACTTTGTGGTCAAAGGCTAAACTCTGTTACACTGTTCCACTGACAATCCCATGATATTTGACATTTGTTTTGTATACAGGCCATCTGAAAATCCAAGCACTGATCCTGTTTTCCCCTCAATAACAAACACATGAGTTTTCTCAATGCACAGATATATGCGGAAATATATAGTGAACCCTGTTCAATAGTTTAGAGTCTATTTACAAGCTATTGGAAATCATCTGGCACAGCCAGGCATGGTTGAAGTCAACAAGGGAGCGTTGAGAGCACTGTGAAGTGCAAATGACAATATATTACTGCATATGAACATAGCTATTATATATTTACAGAGAATAATAAAGACACAGATACTTTAGCTGGAGAAACATGCTTTCAATAACATCTTAAGCTATGAAAAACTGTTATTGTTTTTCATATCATATTAAGTATTCTCCAGTATATGAGGTGTTGTGTCTCAACACTCATGAGCATTTACAGGTGGATAAGACCTTTGCCTGGGACAGGTTTATTGCTGTAGTGTTTATTATATTGCTTTTAGAGCCTCTGACATGTTTATAAGAGCAATAATTGGAAGTTAGCGATGGCTGTGCTATTAACAATTTATCTCGTATGTGTTCATTATATGGTTATTGTCATGTATTATTTTTTACTTAAACATGAATAAGACACATGTATGGATGCACACATGCATCCATACAGCTTTCCTACGTACCACATGCTTACAATACATGCATCAATGCGTTCATTGCAGCTTGCAGCAGGCCAAGTGTGTGCTCGTGTGGTGTTTGTACGCGTGTGTGTGTGTGGGATTTAGCCTGGCAGATGTAAGTAATCAGTCCCTGAGCAGAGGCTCTTTATCCCTTTATCCCCTGTCGATGAAGCCATGGGTAGACTGAGCAGGCCCAGTCCATTCCCTGGTGGTGAGATGGGTGGTGGTGCTGATGCTGGGGATGGTGGGGGTAGGGGGTAGGGGTCTAGATTGAGAGAGAGAATTGAAGAAGCAGTTAATGGAAGTAGACCAGATGTCCTGATGTGGGATGCCTAGAGATAATGATCTTGTGCAGGCTGGTGTGAAACTCGCCTGATCAGGCTTGGGCTGGACTTCTAAGACATTTCAAAAATACAGACATTATAGCAGGCTGAGGCAGTTGCAGATGAGAATATTTTTTCTTTAAAACCAGAGCATTGCAGGTAGAAGAGAAGTAGGATGTATTATATCAACCGGCAGGCTTAGTGCTGGAGCTGGAGTTGGTCCTCCACCGTAGCTCTAGATGTGTGAGTGTGGGTTTTAGTGTAACTGAGGACTGATACTGTTACTCTGCAGGCTTAGAGGATCAAAGTTTTGGAGAGGACAGGAAGCCCTGGAAGAGGATGGAAGGGAGACTTTGGGCAGCAGTAGCATTCTAGCATGTGTGACAGGCCCTCGAGAGGAGACACTCAGGGACAGATCAGATAGTTAGCAATGAATTTTGAAGAGTGAAAGTTTTAAATTCATGTTTTGGGAAATCATATCAGACAGTAGATTGAAACATAAACCCCCTAAATTCAACAGGAAAAGGGAGCTGTGTCTTAAATCACACTCTTGATCTAAAAAGCATGCTAGACCAATGTACACTTACTGTAGTCCAGTAAAAGTTAGATTATGCGGTGGGATTTCTTGTGACAGTCTGTTTATTTTGGGACCAAGAAATTGAGCTGCACTTGTGAAACGGACCTGGTGTGTCATAAATTGAGAGAAAAAGATATCTAAAAGATAAATCTAAACCCTCATTTTACAACTTCACTTATTAGTCATTTTATCAAAAAAATTAAGTTTGAACTAATGAAAACTTACACATAATTTGTTTGAATCGTTTTAACTGCAACCCATGTAGTTCAATTGGAAGATATGTTGAAGAATTGTAGTTTTGTTCATTTGCATGGTGCATCTGCTGTCCTACTATACATTTGTGACAACAGGTGATGTCAGATTTTATTGTCCCGGTCATCTCAGCTGGTTTGGTGTCATGATTATCTGTTCATCATGTCTCACTAGTTTCCTCCATTTGAATCACATTACAGTTTTAACAGCCTCCTGATGGAGTACATAGCCTATTGTGTTCATACACTGTGAATTTTTAGTTTGGTAGGATCATTAGAGATCAGCTTTTTAATTATTTTCCCCATGCTTTTATTGTCAGTTGCGAGTTGAGAAAATTATTTTTGTGAAGACAAGAGGTGGGTAATCGCATCTGTGGCAACAAGCAATTTGATATCGCCTCCTGGAATCTTCTATTCTGTGATCACTTTAGCAAGAGCAATCCCTACTTCTACGAAGAACCTTTAAATCCAATTAGTGTACTCATAAGGGCATGTGCTCCCGTGCTATCATGTTTCCTATATTCTGGCTGAAGAGTGAAGACATGTATTTTTAAAAGACAAATCAATACAACCACAAAGACACAGAGTCTGCAGTTGGAGATGCTGATTTTTTGCACCAGATACAGTATGCAGATGGGTATTTATAGTATATGACTGTCCATCCATGCAATACTATGGGCCTCCTGAGACTATGTTACCAATGACCTGAAGATACTGCGCACATATAAGCTGCTTCCCCTTCTCTCCTCTGAGGACTAGATGCAACATGTCACATTTGTGCACATGTTGGCAAGCCTGAAACCACCGTACAGTGCACTTGTTCACAGGAGGAAGAACATCCCCCTGGGCGTATGTAAGGCATTCTGTCATTTTGTCAGAAGAAGTTAGGTTTTCAGTGAAAAGGCATTACCATAATGGAGGACAGGATGCTGCTAAGCATAGGTCTTAAGTCAAGCGAGCTGGTTCAGTGGTCTTGATCTTTTTAGCTTTGATGATTTTTTTTTTTTCAGCATTTGTTCATACTGTAAGTCATTTATATATTTATTAAAAAGGCATCCCAGAGAAGCTTTTCTTGATCTCACCTTTTGAGGTTTGTGTTAAACCATCTGACACATGCCAAATGAAACTTTGGACATCTTGTATGTCAGGGTCTCATATTATACACTGCATATTATCTAAATATCTGACTTCTATTCAGCACCGTAGCGATGATCCAAGGGGTTCAAAAAACATTGCTTGTTACTGTTCCTAGGAGAGAGTGAATATGCAGGGTTAGTAGGGAAAAGCAGTCAGTGACAGCCTGGGTACTCTAGGCATACAGAAAGTGCTGAGTGTGGCTGTATCCACTGACCCGACACAGATAGTGGGGATCAATGTGCAGCAGCCCTTCTCATAGAACGAACAGGATCTCAGGGGAGAATCAGAGAGAGAGGCGAGAGAGAAAGCGATGTGTAGGGCTATGAGATGGAGATCCCGAAATAGGATTATATCATCTTCTTCGCAGGAAGAGGAAATGGCCAGCCTTAATTCTTATTGGATCATAATGTAATGCTGTTTGTGTTATTTCTCTGAGGGTACATAGTTTTATGGTCATGTGAAAAAAAAGCAATTATTGCATGCAGTGAGGTATGTGCATTTGATCAGTTAAAGGTTCCCAAGATCTTGTGTTGTTATGTTAATTATATAATTTATGGGTTCATGAAAGTGTTGTTTCTGTCATTTTAATGATTTTTCTCTCTGTTTTATACAAAATTGGAGAAACCTTTTGACCCCTTGTCTGTCAGGCCTCCAGCGCCATAAAGGGCTCAAACAATACAGCCTGAAATATGAACTTTCTTGAAAATAGAGACTGTTATGTGCCCTGAAGCTGGCTTCATAATAGAAATTGTGACATACAAGAACACACATGATATATCACATACATGTACAGACCTAAATCCAAACTGTGTGCTTTCATGCAAACATACCATTGCAGACATGCAGACTCCTCCCCAGCAGTAATGACCATGACTCTGTTGGCACCCCTGCAGCGCTGCCTGAGGTCAGGACAACGTGGTCCGTTGAGCAGTTAGATGATGTGAAGTGTTGTTCAGTTCCAGTAAAAGTGAAGTCACAGCATCATCAGAGTAGTTTGTACAACCGTATTATCTTTATCATCCTCCTCTCAGTATTGGGAGTAATCATAAACCTACACCATACTAAACAGTTTTCATCCAAAAGCTGTGTAACATGTCTCCTTGTAAGATACTTTTTTTTTTCTTTCCTTCCACATCTCTTTAATTCTATGTTCAGTTGCACACTCAGTGACGTTGGCTTTCAGTACTGTTTGCTCTGATTTGATCGCAGATTTTAAAGTTTTTCCAATGTTCATGTTTGAATGAAATACAGGGAGGGGGACACCGTTGGCCTCCTAGCTCAGTGCATTCTCGGTAATGTTGGATTTAAAACTAGTTTGTTGACCACCAGCACGTCTTAGCCACAATAGACCTGACCTTATGACTATTCTTTTTTGTTCATCCTAGAGGTTTGCCCTTAAATATAAAAATGGATATAAGTCAAGTTTGACTGCTCTTCTCTGGCATATTACTCCACACTGACCATAGGGCAACATGTTTTTGCACATGTTAATAACACAGTTCTTTATGCGATATAATATGGGTATCCAGAGCACAAAATCAATGGGCCAGTTCAAGTGTGATGAAAACAAATTAGCCTTATGGCTTTTTCCACAGAGTACCTTGCATTTGCCTGCAGTAGATTACAGGTATGTTTAACAGAATCTCATTGTTTGTGTGAGAATGTTGCTAATTTGACAGAGCAAGACAGAGTGTTTGGCATTATCTCTTGTCTGTGCAGTCACCCTGCAGGCCCTGATGTGCTGACCAAGTCAAAGGCTAATCACATGAGAGAGGCAGAGGATGAATTCAATTTCAAAAGCACCTTAAGCAAGTCTTGTTGATTGCTTGCAAAGCAGTCAAAGTGTGCTTTTGTGCATGGATGCTGTAAGAGGTTGGGAATGGATGGGAAATAGTCTGTATACTGGATGTGTGGGCGCAGGTACTCATGTAAATATGTCCGTGGCTGGTGAATGCGTTTCTTCGAGATTGGCTCAATCACCCCTCATTGATATAGGTACGAATTAGGCAATGTCACTGGAGCCTACTGCTGAAATTCAAAACAGCAAAATGCCGTTATTAAGGGTCTCAATGACATTACTGCACATTGTTTTGGCTGTCGACTCTGCCTCAGGAATCATTGGCTCATTCATGGTGTTGTCAGTGGACTGTACTGTGGTAAGGATCACCACTTAAATGCAGATATCCTAGGTGGTGCCAAGAAAATTGCAACCTATCCCACAAAATGAGAGAAAAAGAACACCTTACTCCGATGAGAGGGCCTTACCTGAAAAGATTAATTAATACAGTATCTAAAAATCCACATATGTTGCCCTGAATTCATTGCATCTTAATTACAACCAGCTTTAAAAAGCTTTAATGAATTCGGTTGTGATAATCAATTAGGTTTCAAATGAATTTGTCATTGTCAAATTTTAATCTTTCTTTCTTTGTGCCATGCTATTGTGTTTTCCCAACAGATGCTATGATGAGACATCTGTCGGCATACCCCCGCCTCATCTTTTTCTTTCTTTTCTTTTCCAAAGCTCTACTGTCACTGAGATGCACAATGACTCTAAAAGGTGGTGGACCAGGCAGCTGGCTGTCATTAAGATTAAACAAACAGTTATTCTCTGATTCACATGGTTGTACTGTGGTGCTGAGGGAGGGACACCCACTGGGAAATCACCCAGGAGATAGAAACCGGGTGGGAGGATGGATGAAGAGGTGGGGGAGGCACAGAGAGGTGGAAGAACATGTGGAGTTTGGGAGGATGAGATAGGGGAGATGTAGAGTGGAGATGAAAAGCTGTGAAAATTAACTACTCCTTTAAATATTATTTAAAGGAGTAGACGAGAGCTGGGATGAGGATGAAAATCTCCTATCTTTACTCGGTGCTGACGAAAATACAAGACAAGATGGCTGCTGCCATGTGCAAGGAGAGCAATGCTTAGACAGTCTGTCTGGCTGCTACTGCTGTTGTATCTATAAAGCTGCCATTGATCCGCAGACAATTAACACAGTGGATGTATATCCATTGCTATAGCTTGTTTCTCAGCAAACTACTGAAAAAAAAACACTCTTTATAACTCCCAAATGTGTTGCGAGTATTACGGCTCTCAATATTTTTGATTTGGTCTGCAAAGGGTTTCAGAATTATATTTATGATGTTGCAGTCTGTTTACTGAACTCACTTTTGTACAGACAAGATCCAGGAGAATATATGTTTGTGTGCTTATGGTTACCGACCCCAAGAGAGGTGCCCTGCTGTTGCATGTCTGGAGAATTTCCATCACTAAAAGGCTGTGTATACGTGTTAGTGAGAGATACACAGGCGGAGAGAGGTTGTATAGGATTTGAATGTTTACTATTGCTCCTGCCGTGATGCTATTGACCTTTCACCTTTTAAACAAATCAGACCCAGACCAAAGTCTTATTACTCCAGATGACCTTTTTAAAGAATTGTTTTCTACTCAATATCGCCTTCGTCAGCCTTTATTATATCTTAATCCTTCAAATTTTACCCTTCCCTCTCACTCCATCACAGTCTACTCCTTTCACTTCCCTCATTTCCACCCTCTCACACACATTCACACACACAAGCACGCTCACAGACACCACATTCACCTCTCTGACTCCCCTGTCCCTCTCCCGTGAGTGGACAGAAATGAAAGGATTACCGTAGAAAGGGTGTGCCATTGTCATTAGAGATTGGACAAATACTGTGTGCATGTTCCTGTCTGTCGCTCTCAAGGGGGACAGCACAGAGCAATAAGCAGAGAGAGTATGTCCTTGTCAGTCCTGTAATTACATTAAGGCTTGTGTAATTCTTCGTCAAAAAAAAGGAGGAGCCAAGCATTGTCTGCTTCTTGGGACGAGATGTGTTGGTGTACATAGCCACTGTTGTATGGAGTGTGCATGAGTGCGTTTACTTCTAAGGAGACAGTGACTTTATGCTGGTGCTTGCGTGAATCCCCACATACAGTATTTGACTCTGAGGGCCGGTGACTGCGTGTGTGCGTGTGGGATTCTGGTAGCGTGCATCGTGTATGATTGTAGCATCCTGTTCCCAGGGGTCAATGGTACTTAACACTTGTTCCCAGAAGGCATGTTGGTTGTCATGGTCATAGCTGAGATGAGCAGACTTAGGCAGGTGACACAGAACAATAATGGTCTTTCCTTCATGTGGATTTTTATCACCATTTTTTATCATTTTAACATAATTATCACATTCTGTGTTGATTACTGCAGGGAAATCCACATATATCATCTAGTTTGTTTAGACTGCACAGCTATCTGTGCACCCAAAACATGAAAACAGATTGTGACCAACATGTATATATCCTCTTGCTAACAATCGCACTTTACCAGTCAAGGTCATTCCTCAAAGAAGTGCAGGATGCTAATTTGGTTAAAATCCTTCTCTGTTCTCAAAATATCTTCTAATGTAGCAAATTCAGAGCTATAATAATATATATTTATATATATATATGCTCTAAATAAAAGCTTTTCCCACTGTTAAAACTGAACCATCTATAATTCGTAGCAATGATCAGTTTGGAGAACCTTTAATTGTAACAGAATCTACTTCTACTTTTGTGGAGTTTTTGGGATATTTGTCAGTGAAGTTTCTCTCTTTCTGTAGAAGAGATGCCCAACTGAAGGAGCGGTTACACAGTTTCTCAGATAAGGACCTTCATGGTGCACCAGCACAGCCTTCACAGTTATGACTTTACAGAAATAGACTGTTGGATTTAATACATTAAAGCTTCCTTGAGCAATATCTAAAGCTCTAGTGCTCATCCAGCTGTGAGGAAACAAACTGTCAGTTAACGTTTTGCTTTTCCTCATCCGGTGTATGGCACAAGATTTTTGTGGTCGTCAAACATTGTAATCCTCTCTGTGTTTTCCAGTATTTTCCTGCTTTAACTGACCAAGAGAGCATTGTATTGTTCAAGGTTTGTCTGAAAGTGTAACTATTGTGATTTGTGGTTGGTATGTGGGCCCCAGCATGCGTCCACGAAGCACACTGCAGCTCTCTGCTCCAGCAGTCTCTGATACGCATCAGACCTTTGTTCATTTACTGCCTGCTCATAGTGACTACCACTTCCCCATCCATGATTGCTGGGCCCTGTTAAAGAAAAGCAGTTGGTGAGCCCATTGTGTGCCAAGAACGATAACAACAGTCAGTAGAATCACAGATGTAACCTACACACACATACACACAAACTCCCTGCCGCACTCCCCAAGTATCTAGCTCATGCACGCTAACAGTGCTATACACATCTGTCATGCTCATCCAAAGCAGCCAATCGTGCCACATGCGATCACAAAAGGCTGTGCAATGATGATAAGAGATAATTTGCAACCAAGCTCTATCTGCAGTGGCTGTGTGTGTGTGTGTGTGTGTGTGTGTGTTTTGTGGATGGATAGTTGGATAAATGAATAGCAAAAAAGATTAAGTCCTGCTTCCTCATGTTGTGTCAGTGGATTTGTGTTTTGTCGGGGTGTGTGTGTGTGTGTGTGTGTGTGCGGGGGGGCTGCTCCTTTTGAGCAGTCCCAACTCCATTTGGCAAACAACCCCAACCTACAGCCTCAAACACACATACAGTACAATTACATATCCACACACCACCACTTAAACCGTCACATACAAAAGTAGCTACACTATAAATGTTTTCAGCTGCTGTACATGTTGTACTGAAGTAATTTCTTTTTGGTTAACACACCTAAACATAAACAAAGTGCGTTATAGTCTATAGAGCAGAAACTGTAGAGTGTGTATAGAGTAGTTAGCGTTACAGCCTCAAATTGCAGCTGATAGATGGGGCGGGGTCCTGATTAGAGAGACCTGTGGCTGCCTGTCTGGCTAATGAACTGTTACTGTAAGGCAGGAACCTTTTATTGCCTTCATTGTGGTGAGGATCCACTTATGAGCTGGCATGTTGTTTCCTTTGACTAGTCCATTTACTGGCATTCACACATGTACATGTAAGCACGTGTACTGAGAAAAACTCATAAACAAGGTCTGGTTTTGGTGTTGGTGGCTGGTTAGACAAGAAACAAAAGGCTGCTGTTCTGATGATCAGGCTAGAAATGAATGGACAAAACCTTTTAGCTTGTGAGAAAGCAGAAAAAATACAGATTAACTTTTAGTATTTTGTCGATGCGTCAGCAGATGGATAGATCCACTCTCCTTCTTTTCCAGCTTTCTTATAAGCTCCAGTAACAAATGGTGATAAAGTTGTACTTCTATATTTCCACTTGGCCTTCACATCGATCAGCAGTCTGGAGCCATGTCATTAAAACACTGTCAGCTGGGGCTCTCGGGGCTCATTTCATCACATTTTCAGCAGGAGAACAGATATTAGTAATATATGCAATCTTTTGACATGTGCCACAAATAAATTACAGTCTCAAGATGCAAACAGACTCATCTCAGACAGTCTTATCTGGTGATAACACTATTTACATGATTAGATGCTCCTACTTCTATACTGGTTTCTTGCCTCCGTCCAAATCCACAACAGTCTTTGCCAGAAAGCAACTCCTCTTTTCACGTAGCCCAACTGTGTATTGATTTCACGGCTAAAAACAGGGTGATGGCAGAACGCCTGTCTTATTCTTTCTTTTGGGAAACAGCCAAGGACAACTGAACAGCCCTTTCCTGCTTCTTAAAACTGCGCAGCTTGTTGACAAAATAGATCCAACTGCACCTGAATTTTTTCACTTACATACTATCAGTTAAATTTATACTTTAAGTGGTCTTTTCATTATATCCCGTTTTAACTTCTTTCACCTCACACCTGACGTTTCACGGCCACAATGGGAAGAACGCACTCCTGGGGTTTTCCCCACTTATGCCAAGAGATACTGGCTGCCACTTCCTCTGCTCGCCATCTTTTATTAAACCCTTTCATTATGTTTGAAAGACCAAGGTAAAAGACCATCTTGGGACTGATTGTCACCAGTTGTATTCAGCCATTTCAACACACTATACAAGATAGATAAAGCAATTAAATCACCAAGGTAATGTATACAGTATATTGAGCTGTTGCTGCGACGAGAATGACAGGCAGTTTGTCTTTAAAATGATAGCCTGTGTTTAGGCACAGATCCCTGTTTTACAGTATGGCAAGAACGTCCCTGCCATGTATCATTCCTGCTTTTTGTTCTGTGATGGTTAGTGGGCCTTCGTAAGCTTTTATTACCTCACTTGTCTGTGATTGATGTGCCCAATGAACGGGGAGCACTGGTTTTGTCTGATGACACCCCAAGCTGTGAGAAGGAAGGATGCCTATCATGTTAATTCAATAGAAGGCAGTTGGATAGTGAGTGAGATTTCATTATCCCACGTAAAGCAGATAATTCCAAGGGCCATCTGGACGGATGGAGGACATTACTCCTAAGGCATGTTCATATCAACATTTATACCCACATAGACAGAGCTATGGAGAAAGAAACAGAAATGAGGCTAAAATGTATTTTTACATGGCTGTATCTGTGCAATTGCGTTTCCACCTTTCGGCCGAATGTGTAAAGGATCATTTGGCGAGGCAGTGCCTATTAATGTATGTAAATTTTGTGGAAAGGGGACATCACTTACTGTTGGCGCTGTGCGCACACATTGTGCATTTATTCATGAGGTTGGTAAACCTGCTAATTGTATGTACCGGAGACATTCATCATGGATGATGTTGACTGGATTAACGTAATCACAACTAATGAAATATATGCATATGATCTGTCTATGTAATGCTGCTGCTGTGATCGCAGACACTCATATTCAGTGCACATACATAGGTATGCAGACATAAATGGATGAGTGTGTGTTCTTGTACATTCAGAGACATCCTTTGAAAAGAATAAGACACACAATTCCAGGGTTGTGTGCATGAATATTTAAAGGTGGTATACTAAACAATTCACCAATGCTGACCTGTTGCTGGATGTATTCTTATTTAATAAATGTACACGCTTCATATTTACTAGATCACTGCTTTCAAGAAGTATGAATCAGAATTATACATGGTCCCTGGCGGTTGTTGGCAGCTTCCCCCTACATAAATATTATCTGTATTTTCTGACTCTGTGCTGATCTCTGCACTGTTGACTTGCTCTCACACACAGGGGAGCTTCTTTTGATTTCTAGAAGGCCTTCATGCCGCTTTCTTCAGATCACTGGCGTTACACTTTCAGTAGTGGGTCTTCCATCTCTTATTGTGTGCAACATCCTATCTTGTCCTGTGTGTCTTAAAGTATGCAATTTTTTAGCTTCATATTTAGCTTCCTTTCATATTATTCTCTCTTTCAGTCCTACTAGCAATCTGCAATTTAGGGGACACCAATAGGTATGAAAAGCTGGTACATTTTTTTTCTTTTATCATGGGGTGAAACAAGTAGCAGCAGGGCATTTTAATCATTTATTTTGTACTTGTGTGTGTTGACACCCTGTCCATGACACTTACAATAAATAAAGCAGGAAAGACTGTACTTCGGTATTAAACTGATTGCATCTCCATGTACTCTTCCCCTGTCTCAGGCTGTCAGTGGCATCGCATCGATGGGGGAATTAGTGTGAGCTTGGTTGTTCCTCAAGGCAGAATCTGTGACAACGGTGGCAAGGGGACCGCAGGGTCATGACCACTCTTCTTTCGCTGAAAGAGGGCAAATGTAAATGTCAGCTACGTCTGAAAAAGAAAGGTCTGCTAGTCTCTGGCGCTACGCAAAACAAGCTGTGACAGATGGAAAAAAATGTTGCAAGCTACAATTTATGGAGATGTAGTTGAGAGGTGAAGAAATATTCTAAGAAGAAGAAGAAAAGGGAGAATAAGGAATCCTGGAGAGGAGGCTAACAAAGATTTTATATTGTAATAAATTTCAAAGAGCTAATTTACTAGAGATGTTTTATGACTCGAGTGCTTTGAGGAAACTTTTTAAGAAAATTCTGTATGATCAAGATCATTTTGATTTTAAATCTGTAACATGGTCCTGATCCTGTTACGTGAAAGCTGTGCTCGCCAGAGCTTTCTATACAAATCTTCTATTGACTGAATTCTATTGATCAGTCACAGTTTGCCTGAGCTCAGATATGACCCTTGGTAGTGCTAAAAACGTTCTCAATGTAGGCAATAAAGAATCAGTAATACACAATATTTTGGATGAATGACAGAATGACAAAACTACTGATCTAGAGAGAAATTTACCATCTGTATCTCCCAAATCACAGTGGAACTATGGCCCTCCAGTCTGAACATGATAGAAAAGATGGAAGAAATGTCTTGTTGCATGTCAACAAAGATAGACCAAGAATAATGTTAGAGCCTATTTAATTAATTTATTCATGAGGGTAATTGAAATATTAACACAGCTGGTTAGACACTGGAGACTGAATGTCTTCAATGCTTAGATCCTCCTCAACTCACAAAGGAAATTATGTTTTATTAATACATAGAGTCCATCCCTCACATCATAACCCACATGTTCAACGGAAGTGTGTATCAAAAAGGTCCCCGGATTGTTTTTCACTTATATGTGAAGAATTTTCTAATATACATATTTGTATAAAGTGTATAAAGTCACAGTAGTCAAAGACATCTGACAAGTTCTTTATGAGGGCACACCTAAATAATTGAGAGGCTGATGATTATATAATGGTGAAATTGTAGTGAGACAGGAGAACGGGAACAATGTGGTACAGCAATAAGCAGAAAAACACAGGAACCCTCTCTCGGTTCCACAGATTCCATGTGAGGCGTAGAGGAAAGAGGATTTTGGAAGTAGGAGGGAAGCTCAGCTAGATTTTAGTGATGGCTGGATATTACTAGTACAAACATCACCGGAAACTCGGACAGAAGCACAACATCTATTAATTTGTGTAAAGTTTCATCTGTACAGAGCTAGTTTACGCTCCATAGGCATGTAGCCTTATATTCATGCATCTATATTTTTGCGTGATGTGTGTGTGTCAATATGTGAATTTAATTGCACTGACATGAGTCTGTGTATATTGCATGTGTGGTCGTGTGCATGTGTGTGCCTCCAAGATAATCATTTGAGGTTGTTGGTTGGGGAGTGAGAAGGAACATGACAAGTGTGCCAAGCTTGTTGTGGGGTGTTCTCTGACAGTCAGGGGGGAAACAAGCCTGCAGAGGAATGTAGTGGGGTGCTGGGTGGCCATGTGCTGCTACTGTCACATGTCCCGCTTGGCATGGTAGCGGGCAAGCAGCAGGCGGGTAAGGAAAACACCACCCACCGGGAACTGTGGGTGTGGGGGCTGAGTGGGCTGGATGGCTGTGGAGCTTGCGCTTCTTCCCCAGGCTTTATCAAAGGGAAAAATAAAATGCAGAGAGATAGATCTGCCACTAACAATCAGAGTAGTAGTGTGGTAGTTTATGTGTCACGGTGAAAGAAAGAAGGGAAGAGATACATGCATGCTTACATAGTGTACAGTATCTATATATATATATATATGTGTATATATATATATATACAATGACCCATAGTGACTGCAGCAAATATATTTTATTTAAATGTGTTAAAAACTAAGCATTGAAATGATTTTATTCAGGACTGTGTGCACACAGAAGTTTGTGTTGAGATTGAATCTACAAACCCTGTCAAGCTGAGTCAGATTGGAGAAGAGGCCTCTTGAGAACGGTGCAAATATCTCCACATATGCTCAAATGGACATCATTAGACTTTTCCTGAAGATACCGCTAAAGTGTTTTGGTTTATTTACAGCAGCTCATTGTAATTTCTGAACAACAGTCTGAGGTGAAAGTGGGAAGCTTCACTGTAGGGGATGGTTTTGGCCGGTTGATAAGCATAATGTAGTTTTTGCATGTGTCATTGAGCATTCAAGCCAGTGCTCAATTTTCAGGTCTGTATGCCAGAGAATTTCCTCGTACTGAACCACGCTATTATTCTAGTTATATAGTATATACATACTGAAAATAGTTACTAAGAATGCCAGTTGGTTTAGGAAATTAGTCATACTTTCAAAAAATTAAAACTATATATTTATTTGTTAATGCGTTGTTGCTTTTGCTGTCATTGTTGTCGTTTCATAGGATTTGTTTACAGTGAGAAAAATCTAGAAAAACACTGGCGTTATCCTTTAAAAAATGTACACATGAAGTCTTCTCTGATGTAATACACAATGGGCACAATTCATTGCACTGAACAGTTTGATCATTGTATGGCGCGTTTGGCATATTGTAATATGTACAGTGGAGGAAAAAACAAACAAACAAACGTTTTCTGCTTTGAATACTGTGAATGGTGGGACCTTTGTGACAAGTGTGTGCTTTTCTAAATGATGTCCAGTTTCATCTAGATCAAGAGACATCTCAAGTAAGATCAAAGGAAACCAGATACATCTAAGCTCAGTGTGTCACAGAAAAAGATGAATACATTCAGTATGTAAATTCATTATTTCTGCATTTCAGATCTGAAAATCTATTGTAAATATAGAGCAAGATATGTCAGTAGAGAGAGACCAAGTGGGATTAGGAAAATACAAACAATGGGGAACGTCTAGCTCTATGTGTTAGCCTCTCAGTGCATGCACTAACATACAGTACACAGACAAGGTTCCTGGCTTTTTTCCATATAAACACGCAGACCTGCCATATAGTTCACATTTCTTTCATGGCTGCTGTTTGATCCTCAAGGCAACCAGTAATCCACACCTCCACACTTGTATTACAACATCCCTTGTTCCCTCTTTAATTTCTTCCTCCCCATCCCTCCTTCCCCTTGTCTCCACCACCTCGACCCTCTGCTTGGTTGTGATGGATGTCTACGGTGTGCAGCGTACGGCAGCCTGGAGGTAATATTCTGTCACGCATCATCATTATGCGCACAAGGACACCTGTGTTTAAACCAGGGACCCTGGTGCTGTCATGTCTCTTGATTATTGCGCAACAGATTGATTAACCCACGAGTGGAAGTAACCCTTTTCATCATGGTGGCAGGCAGCCACCATGATGACTCTCTGGGGTGTCACTTTAAATATTTGTGTCTCTCTCACTCCACTATGCATTAGACTTGTTACACTATTGATTAACACACCCACAA
The DNA here is from genome assembly GCA_036937835.1 of Pampus argenteus. NCBI lineage: Eukaryota > Metazoa > Chordata > Actinopteri > Scombriformes > Stromateidae > Pampus > Pampus argenteus. The sequence continues at coordinate 10,283,769 of CM072879.1, forward strand.
AATCAATGCCTTTAAGGTAATGCTGCTTTTATTCACATGTGTCACAGCTAGAGGGGATGAGAGCATGAATAGGGTTTTTTTCAGTTTCCATGTTGTGAAAAAATGGACTGTGAAGAATTTCTGTAAACCGCATTATTTATGCAACAATAAATGCTCCAGTGTGTATGGAAAGCATTGTTTATTCAACATATTTTATAAATACCACATGCAAAACTAATATTTCTGCATTTTTAGCTTAGTCTCAGCACACGAAAAAATACATACAGCAAAAACCTGTGCACTGTGGTTGCCTAAACACACAATGAATAAAATATTTTCACACACAACATTAGGTGAATAAATGAACAAAATATTCTTTTAACTTATTAAACTGTATCACATACAATATGTAAATAATAGTACTTTTACAGCAAATACATTCTGGTGTCAACACATATCAAATTGAATATAATAAGTAAGGATTAAAGTATTTGTTGAAAAATCATGCTATATCCAAAATGTTTCACATTGTGAAATTTTAATCAGCCAACAGGCACCAAGGAAGATTTGTTGTTGCTTGTTGCATGTCTGCACTCCTGTGCCAGGATTGAAAAGGGAGATTTCTTGGGTTTAATCTGCTTCTAACTTTCTCTGAATGGAACATTAAACTACTCTGAGTCTGAGTGAGAGTCGCTCACTATCTAATCTGCTGATTTGGCTCTTGGTGAGATTAAGGGTTATGGTTTAGAATGAAAGAGAGAGTGAGAGAGAATAGCTTGAAGAGATGAGATGATGGAGAAGGGTGGATAGAGACAAGAAGGCAGAGAGGGAGGGAGTAAAGCAGAGTTGATTAGAAAAGATGGAAGAAGGGAGCAGATTGTGCAGGCGCATTGACGAGATAGGAGAAAAAAAATAAACAAGCAAGAAAAGGCTTGTTCTGTCTTGACTATCAGGTAAAATCTGTAAGGTTGTGCACGTGCATTTAGAGCAATTTGATGCGGTTTTGATAATAGGTTAGGGTTAGGGTTAGTGGAGGTTGCACTGTCCTGCTCTATTTTAATGAAGCTATTGACAACACACTTACTCACAGCTCCCTTTCACACAGCCGAGATATTACTTAATTCTACAGTCTGCCACTCGGCTTATATTGTTGTAACCTGTAGAGATGTGAAGGTAGGCAATAGATTGGTGGGATTTCTTAAATATATTTTTTCTGTGATTGGTATTAGCATCAATGTGATGATCAATTTTTTCATTTTTGATATCTAAACTGAGTTTGATGCTTTGTCACTTATCCCACATTGGCTGCTCAGCCTCAGCGTGAGTTTAAGTTCACTCACCTCTTACATACTTTCAAATCCACACAGAGTGATGATGAATGACTATTTTTCATGGGGGATCAGAGGGACTTTCTTTACACAAACATACTGTACAGTAACATGAAGGGATATTCCTGGGGTTTTCTCCCCGAGGATCTGCCGCTATAAGAACCTGCAGTCAAGGGTCTCCTTCCCCCCCAACCCCCCAGTTTGACAGCCCTATTTGTCTTGCCTGGACAAGCCTATTCATTTGGCTCACAACTGCCATAAGTACAGTAGTGGGTTTATTTATAACTCTGATTCAAAGCTCAGTCTTCTGCCTGGCTAGAAGTGCTCGCGTGCAGTACATTGTAAAAATACCATCTCTTCTGTTTCGCCTTCACCTCTTTACATCATCTCTTCATTCTCTTTCTTTGCTTTAGCCCTGACAGACTCTCTAATAGGCTCACTTGCATGTGTGTGCATACACACTCTAAACAACATGCACATCTGTACACACACTCTGTGCCCGTCCATACCCCGAGGTAGCACAGATGTCTAATTGGGCTTTCCTTTTATATTTCCTGTCAAATACCTTATATACACACAATGTCAGTGGCTCCTCGTGCCTTCACTTGACTTCTTCTTTCATCTAAACCCGTGTGTATGTTTAAAGAACACACAATATGTGATCTCTATCTGTGCAATATGCTGGATGTGCAAAAATGCAGCAAGCAAGAAAACATGAATAATGGAAATCTGTAAGTTTTCTCCCCTATCTCTCTCCAACATGCCTGTTTAAAGCATTGCTAATATGAAGTGTTTATAACCCGCAGGGCTAAGAGAGAGGAATGATCTAATGAGCTGGGATTGCTACTAAAGTGTGTGTTTTTGTACATGTGCCTGCAATCATAAATTTGCTGTGTGTATGTTGTATGCGTGTCCACGATTTATCTTGCTGTGTGTGTGTGTGTGTGTGTGTGTGTGGGTGAAGACAGCAGAAGATCTCTCACGCTGTGCTTAAGCATGACAGTTATAAGGAAGATGAGTATTTTTATTTATTTATTTATTTTTACCAAGCTGTGGTCCTAAATTTCACCTTAGTCAGTATCCCTAAAGCAGGTTCCAGGTCAGGGGTGCCATGAGATATCTATTGTGCATTTTTTTGGACATAAATAAGAAAGAAATAACAAAATCACTGTTAAAACATACACTGTTTATTATGCAAGTAGTCACAGCTGACATGACAGCTCACTGTTGCCGGTTGTCATAGTAACACAACATGCTTTCTGGCTCAGGAGTTTTGAAGGAGCTGTCCAAAAAAAAAAGTGAGTATCAGAGCAGCAGTGGAAATATTTGAGACAAAAAAAAACAACACAAAAAAATGTTTCTGCACATTCACTGTGGTATTTTCCTAAATTCATATTTGATCATATGTGGCTCATCTCTGGTATATATGAAAAAGAGTACAAAGGACTTGGTGCGCTTGGTAGTAGTTGGTGATTGTAAATGAGCCTATATTATATAAAAAAGTGGTCTAAATAAAGTTTGGGAACTACTGTCCCAGAGCCACAAAGAGGGAAAGAGAGGATACATTCAGGTAAAGAGAGAGAATGACAAAAAAAAAAGAATAAAATAAAGTTGAGTTTGAAAGCTCACACATACACCTGAACCCAGTCGGAGGGGCCCTTTTCTGGCATCTGAGGCTGTAGTTTTAGCTCTCACTCACATACACACACAGACACACACTCTTCGCCCACGCTGCTCAAACCCTCAACAAGCCGGGCCCCGTTCCACACCAGTAGCTAAAAAGACGGGGAGCGCAGCTGACACTTGTGCCGAGGAGAGGAAGAGCAAATGTAGCCAGCTCACCCTCCTCTCTCTGCGCCTTCCAAGTGCTTCTGCTGCTGCTTTTATAGTCAATGCTCCTTCTGAAAGGCATTTAACATTTCATAGCAGTAATGCATGGTCCTCTCCTGGGCTGAGAGTCAGTGCACTGGTTTATTCATCAGACCTGACCAACTTAGCTGGCAGAGGACAGTTAGGTTGGAGGTCTAAGAGAGAGAGATTTACGTAGTGTCTGTGATTTCAGTTGATTTTTAATGGCACAGTATGTTGGGAAGACAATGTAAGATCATCTTGGTTGTTTGAATAAATTAATGTCAAGAATTGGTTATTTGTTTGCTGCACAGTCAGAGGTGCTGCGTGAAAATCCTTCTTTTTCTGTCACTTATTTGTTTTTAATCATTCTGATCTGAATTATAGTTTATGCATCCTCTCCATCACCTTTTCATTCAGCTCCTTTTTGCATTTTCTCTCTTCCATTCTCTAATTAACGTTCCTCCTCCTCCTCCCCCCTCGTTGTTTTTCTGCCTGCCGCCTCTGTCAGAAGGAGTATGGGTAACTAGTGTTTTCTCATTAAGTTAGCAGGGAACTGTAGAGCACAATAGTCTAATATCTGCCCAGATGCCCATTAGTCCAGCAGCTTGGCCCAACTGATGGAAACACAGATCAGAGGGCAGAGAGTACAAGTCCCCACTGGCTCTGGCTGATAAAACATCCTGTTTCACTAGCGATGTCGGAATGGAGCAGTCAGCTGGTTGTAACAAAGCCAGGAATGGCAAAAGGTTTTGTGTATATTGTTAGGTTTTCAGAAAGGCTGACAAAGAGTAACCATCCTAAACAAGGCATGACACTCATTACTGCTGTTATTCCAGCAGTGAAAAGCAAATACATTAAATGTATCTGTCTTACTGAAAATTATGTATTTCTACTTTTCTCATTCTCTAAAGTTTCCCATACTTTATCCTTACTCCTTACTATCTGAAAGATTTTAATCTGTGTATCTTTTTCTCCTTCCTGAAATGTTTACATTTTTTGTAGATTTTAATGTGTTGTCTTGTGACCGTAGAGAGATGGAGGGCAAGAAGTGAGGGATAGATTGAGAGAGAGTAGAGGCAAAGATCAGTGGGAGTTGGCAGGGTGAAAGGAAGTCAGCCGAGACCCCCAGAGCCTAGTGATTCACCACCAAATGAATGAACCACATACACATCATCCATACACACACACACACACAGACATACACCACCTAACACGTACATGCAGACAGACGCAGGTTATGTTATGGGTATGTCAGGACTCATCACTGTCAGAGCTTCGTCTCTGTCCTTCTTTGAAAGGAGAGGACAAGCCTAAATAGGAGACGGGTCACGCAGTTTGTTTTTCAGTGTTATTCTCTGTAATTGGTTCATTGGATCTATCACAACATATGTAAGGTTATTTAAGAGTTTCTGTTGAAGCTTCATGCGTTTGTAGACTAAGGTTTTGTGCTACATCATGTTCCTAATGTTGATATTTAGTTTTTGTGGCTGTGAGAAAACACGAGTGACAGGTGAAATCAATCCTGCTGACAAGTTTTCATCACAAGATAAAAAACAAAGAAACAAAAAACAGCTGCAGTGTAGGATGAGGTCTGCTGCATGTTGTGTAATCGGAGGCACATATTCTGTAGGTACATGCACTTACGAGCAAACAGTGTCAAACTCACTTGGGCCATTCATATTTGTGATGATCTGTGTAAAAAAAGATTGTTATTGATCCATCCTTATGCTTATGCTTCAGTTTATATGGCATTGCATAATGAGTCATCTTATTGTAGTTCCCTCAAGAAAAGCTTTTGACCATTCTTGACAAGCACAGTGTACATTGCTTACATTGCATTGCATTGCTTGAGTGAAATTGTGGCCATTTTGAGCATCATCTCGTTCAGTGCTAAACCACCATGTACCGGTTTTGCATCATAAAACATAGGTGCCCTCTGCTGTTTTTGCATTGAGCCCCGTGTGCGAAACACACGCCGTCGTCCCTTTCACTCATAAACTCTATTTTCCAGATTAGCTATATACTGTATTAGACGGGCTTTTTTTATCAACCCCACTTTGTGTGCATGGTTGGGTCAGATATACTGTACAGAAGTGCCTGAGGCTAACTTTGCTCTAAACTGAGACCAGCCTTGGTGACACTATACAACACTGAAAGAAGCTAGAAAACATGAATACTCAGTGAACCAGAAATGCAGCTTGTGTGCTGTTAGTCGTCTATGTGCATCGTCTGATTGTCTAACGTTAATTAACTGAATCACATTAACATAGCATATAGGACGCATTTAGGCATATGCACACAGTATAACATTATGAGAGGAAAATGCTTTGACATTTTTTAAGTATGTCTTAGGACTGGATGTTACACAGTAATACTTCCTATTATACCTGACCAACACAGTTTATTTTAATAATAAGTATCACATGATGAACGGCCAGGTTGGTTGAACATAGAAAGTTAGACACCCATCACAGCAGCATTGTCAAAATCAATTAATGTCCCTCTTGAATTGGGCTATAAATCTCCATGGACAACTCTCACATATGAGATGTGAAAAAATGTCCATTCATTTGACCATGCAGAATGAAACTGCAATAATCCTCCTTGTGTCTTCAGCTTTCACTAAAATCCAGAAAGTACTGTGGGTGTAATTTATTTTATACAGCAAAATTTGAAATACTGACCTACTGTATGTTCTGCAATAGTCAAAAACTTTGGAAACAACATTAGAAATCATGGCTCAGACGTATCATATTTTAAGGTTATAAACATTGTGTTTATTGAAAATAAATGTATGTATAATACAGTAAAAAATATATACCTTTTTTGTAGTTGTACCTAATTTTCTGATTGATTCTGTTAATGTCAAGAGTAGTCAATTTTATTTGTATAGCCTAATATCACAAATTTGCCTCAGGGGGCTTTACAGTCTGCGCAGCAATACAACATCCCCTGTCTCTCCATTCGACTCCCTAATGAAAAAAAAACAACCTTTTAACAGGGGAAAAATCTCTCCCAGGATGGATGGACGTGCAATAGATGTGTAGGATGTGTTGCTCAATGACAGAATTGCAGCTCAATCACTTTGATTTTTATGTTAAAGCAATGATAACACGCATCAACGTCTTATTTATGTTATTTCTTTGTAGTTAATATAAAGCACTGATGCAGGTATACTGCAGCAGATACAAACTGTTATATTGAACTTCATTTTCATGCCCACAAAGGCAGTTTATTGATCGTGTGTGTGTTTGTGTGTGTGTGTGTGTGTGTGGAGTGGGCTGCATAATGACAGTCATGCATCTAATTACAGTGCATCAGAGCGTTTGAAACCTTTCTGGTTATATGCAAGCTCAGTGGGAGAGTGTGACACACACTCAACACAGATTTGTGATAAATTAGATTGTTTAAAAATATATTGAACTTCTGCAACCATGGAGACAATAGCATTCAGTGATTTTGCTCCCATTCATCTTTACTCCCTCGACCCCTTGTCAGCCTCTTCATCGCATTTTTCTTTTTTAGGGAGTTTTTCCTTATTTGAATTGAGAGTCTAAGGACAGAGGACGTTATATTTCTGTACAGACCATAAGGCCCCCAGAGGCAAATCGGGCTATACAGATAAAATTGACTTGGCTTGACTTCAGCACATACATTTTTGGCGGCAAATCAGTTCAAATCCCCAAATACCATCACATAAAAATCTTTTCCCTGAATACCGCTGATGTAGTTAACCCCTTCAACAAGTTCTCTGTTGCCATGGCAATGTGCTGCAGGCTGACCGAGCGGGATGTGATTGAAAAACCCATTTCCTTGGTGACCAGTGGAGACATGCAGAAACATCAAATGATGTGCGTGTGTGTGCGGTTGGTTGTGTGCAGAAATTGAGAGTATGTATGTATGTATGTGTATGTAAAAAACCTGTAAAAGATCTCATTAGTGTATGTGCCACCCCGCTCTGTACCTCGTCATTCCCACCAATGATGACACAGACTGTAAGTAAGGGGTGGGATTGTTCCTCAATGATTGACATGACTCTTTGTTCTGTGGAAGCAATTGACTTGTACACACACACACACACACACACAAACACACACACACACAGGCACAGTTCTCCTTGTTCCCTCTAATGACTGCAGCCATCATTATCTACCAGCGGTTTGTGGCTGTGTGCGGGAATGTGGAGACATGAAAAGAGAACAGTCTCATGCTCGTTCTGCATCTCTGTGGATGAGCCGATGTGAAGAGTGAGAGAGAGAGAGAGAGAGAGAGATGGAGGGGGGAGGGGGTGGGAGAGAGAGAGAATCATGAGCCAGTTCCCTCTGCATTCTTCTCTCCCATGAATCTGCCCACGCACTGCCTTCCACCCACATCATCGCAGCAGTGATGGAACTTTTCTACCTCCACCCTCGCTCGTTTTCTCACTCACTGCTTCTTTTCTCCCTCCTATTCACATGTTCTCTCTCCTCTCTATCTGTCACGCTTCCTTCCGCAATTTGTGTCTCCCTTTCTCTTCGTTTGTCATGTCTGAACTCTACCTTTGACTTGCTTCCATTTTTTTCTTTATTTCTGTCCTTACATCCCGCTCCTCACACGGCAAGCGCCTTTTCTGACAGAGAGCACATCTTAAATAATTTTTTCGCCTGTGTGTGTGAGTTTCAGCAATGTACCTCCACTACAGCGAACCTCTGGAGACTGCATATGAGGTCTTAAGAGTTTAGATTGTCATGGTAATGTTGTCAAACTGCCCTTATGTTTGATGGTTGTCTAGTAAAGCCTCCCTTTGATCTAAGATTAGAATAAAAGCAGGAATGGAACAGGATATGCAGCTATTGTGTTGTGATTGTACCATCGAAAGAGAGTGATGGAGTTAATTCAACTGCAATTATAGAATCGCATGTAAGAGTTATTTGGCTGGACATATTGCTCTGAATTCTTTGTAAATATTCCTGCAACACAGTAGCTCAACATACAATACAACACTACTGAATCTCTGTGTTATTCAACATGTTCATTCCACTATCAGAGTTATAGCATCAACTCCTGGAGCAGGTGAGTGAGAGGGGAGCAGTTTTATCCGATCACAGCTAGTAGAGGTGCCTCATCAAAGGCCTTCTGGCTTGGCCGGCTCCCCTGAGGCATTGCCATCCTGCATGAGACACATCAAACACATGAAAGAAGAACCCCCAGAGTCACCCTCCTTTGCCTCCACAACAGCAGTTCGCATTTATCTTTATACCTGGCCAGCAGTTATTTCCTTCTTTTGTGCAGAACCTTACTGAAATTTCCACCAATTATCAAGTTTTAGTTTTTTTTTCTCATTGCTGATCTGTTTTTTTCTCATCTTCTGTTTGCTGGCACAAAATCATATTTAAATATAGCAGTAGCGTTAAGTTTTGATAGGATCAGTAACTTGAATATTCTCCTCAGCAGGTTCACCTTATTTGAATCTGGGGAGCCATTCACACTGGAAAACATCACACAGAATATCATTCTTTGGCTAATTTGCAGTACTAAAACTATTTCCTGAGCAGTACAGATTTATTTTCCATGCTACTTGCTACTGCCCATTGGACAAAAGATAACAGTACCTTTCCATTTAAACCGACCGACATCTTTTATGCCCCATACCATGTTCTACTATATTCTCACCTGCAGTGTGCGTTCACACTGCCAGCTATAGCAGTATGTACAAGGAGGGGGAGGGACCGGAGGGCAGAGGGCAGAGATGCAGCGATCTTGGAGGCAGTGGTGCATACCAATGTCTGCCTGATGAGTTCACGGAGGAAGTAGTTTATCGTCCTCCACTGTTATTTTATTCATTGCTGCCTGTCGTGGATTGAGAACAGGCAAACATACACTACATGCACCTATATACAGTACACAGGCAATCAGACGGGCAGGTAGAGCAGAAGCACATAGATGTATTTATGGCAATGCTATCCCTCTCATCTTCTTTCCTTTTTTCTTAACCTCTTACTCTTCTGTTCATCATGTTCATCTTATAATGGTTATTCTTGTTTATCTACTTCATATACCAGCTATTTATGGCATGTCACTTAGGCTCATTACTGTTGCCTGAGGCTTTCAAACATTTCTTTAAATAGTAGCTCTGAAGTTTTCAGAGGATTAAATGGAGATATAGGAACCATGTGGTGGTATGTTTCTGCTTTGTGTTTGTCTTTTGTTTTGTCAATTTGTCATGAACTGCTTTAGCCTACTTGTGGTGGGGGACAATTAGGAGTGAACCCTTGGGCAGTTGCTGTTGAGGATTTTTCGGATTTTTTCACTTGAGTAAACAGTAGTACATAGTACATACACATATGCACGCAAATGGAAATACACATCCACACAGTAAAAGGTAGCAAGAACAAAGGGGCAGAGGAGCAATGTGTTCAGGCCCTGAAGGTATAGTTATTTCAAAGTTGCTTCTTGGTCTTTGTATGACACGGTGCTTGTGAGAGGTTGTCGGTTCGCTGGGAAAGAAAAGAAGCCATTGGGCATTGTAGTCGACATAGTAGAGTCGAGAGAGAAGGTAAAAAAGGAGAAAGCATGTGGTGTTCTTCTGTAACTGGCTGGTAGCCCATGCTTACCAGAGCTCAACACTCATTATGCTCAGCTGCCAGAGCTTCAAAAGTTTGGGAGATCCTCCTCCTTCAGGCCAAACCAACCCCTGTATAAGACTTTGTGTCTTCTTTTACTAAAATGAAGTTAAGTTTTGATTTCCACTGTGGTCTTGCAAGACTAATCTCTGTCCATTTTTCAGGGTACTACTTTGTACACTTCCTCTGATTTATGAAACTATTTTGATACAGTATGACTTTTTTTTCCCCATCAGTGTTTTGGCAATCATCTAAAAGGCTCCATTAATTGATTCTGACAAATCTTTGGGTTTCTAGGTATTGAATGATTCACAGGAACATCACACGAGAAACGTTTATATTTAAAATAATAAAACCTACTACTACAAATATCTTTTTTTGTACGCATATACGCGTGATTTTCTTTCTTAGGATGTCTTACTGTGCTCACAGAGCTCTGGAGAAATTTAAGACCAAATGTTGTGTACAAAAGGCCTGAGGTATAGAGGCTGTATAATTAAAATTTACAGAAAATGCAAATAGTGTGATCATACCCAACCAAAAATCTAAAACCTTAATGTGAAAACATAGAGTAGACTGGCTTTATAAAGTTCAGCTTTCATCCAGCATAAATTTGTACTGTTGCCATTAAATTTTTATTTTGATTACCATACAGTTTAGTAATTTCATAATGAATTGTTCATAGTATGTCCTGCAACACTTCCTTTAAGTATAAATTAACTAGTCAATATTGCATAAGGTGTGTACATTTTGATGTAACCCCTCACTATATTTAAATAAATATATTGGAAGACAGTAATCCTATTTCAGTATGTAATGAGAAAGTGAGTGTGATGGACTGTGACATCAGTGTGTTGTGACGTTTTCCACAGAGGCCACCATGCTTAGCCGTGAGGGACCATGCGGATGTGCTGACTGTCCATCAGTGACACATTTTTATTTTTTTTTCTCTTCCCTGCTTCCTCTTTCATATAATATTTCTGTCTGTCTTATCTGTTTAGTCAAGAAAAAATAAAGGTGGTGAACTAGTTGATTTATTTATGAGATGAGGTTCAATATTGATTTATTATTAGCTAGCCTCTTATAGTCTATAGCCTTTTTTATTGACAGAATTTGTAGTCTTCATTAATATTACAATTTGACAAATATACATTCTGAGAGGATAGCAGAAAAATAAAGTTTTGTGCTTTACCAAAATATTATCATTTTATCCTAACCTTGACAGAAAGACAGGGACTGTTTCTGAAATGGTGGCAGATTTGAGACTTTTGTGTGTGTGTGTCCTGAGTGCATGAATCAGAACCAAATTTGTTCAGAGTGTTTACCCAGAGCTTAGAGGTAGCTGTGATTTACTTTTGATCTAACGGGTCAGACCAGACACAAAGTGTCTCGCTCAGGTGACAAGAGAAATATTGCAAGTCTCTCCTGCTGCTGGATCTCGACCAGAACCACAAAAATATATGGATAGTCTATAATAAATTATATTGAACTAAATTAGAATAGCTTTCGGGTAAAAGTGTAAAATTTCAGATGGCGGAAGAGATGCCAAGTATAGAAGAGAATTATAAATACCGGTAGATTGGCTAAATTGATTAGCATTATGTAATGCATATTCAGTCATGTATTCAGAGCTCTCCTTTATGTGGTTTCCTTACATGTAATTTAGAATAGGTACTTTGCTCCCTTTTAAATTATTCAGGCGCACACACAGGCACACAAGGAAACCCACATACGCGCACACACATACACACTCACAGGAGCACCGTGATAGACGATGCAGTTGCTGAGAGTCATTGGTGATGACTGTCACTTGTGGTCCCATGGGTGGCTCAGTGGTCAGAGATTGGGATGTAACAGAGGAAGACTATTATTGTGATCTAATCAATTATTCATCTATGGATGAACTCAATACTCGGAGTGCGAGAGAGAACTTTGAGTTGACATGAAGGAGAGCAGTCATATGCCAAAGCAAAGATTAAATGTCTATCCATATTTTAATGTGACAAAGGCAACAAGTCATTAAGTAGCTTTTAATGTCATTGATTACATTTTTAGATGCAGTATAATAAAGACCATTTTTGATGATACTTCACAAGATACTTCACAACACCTCTTACAAAAGGCCTTGTTAACATCAGTTGTTACATTTTCAAACTGTGTAAGGGTACCATCTCTTGATTGCGTCTCCATTGTCAGCAGGCATGCCAGAGCTTATCTCACCTGGAGATAGCATCGCCAACCAGCCAACCTCTACTGGTTGGTTCTCTCTTTTTTTTTTTTTACCGGACTCCAGCCAAACACCAGACACCAAGCACCTATTCACTTAGTGGATTGTTGCATTATAACTTCACGAATGTCCCTACAAAATGAGGAGCAGTCATAAATGTAACTGCCAGAGAAGGCATTTTTATCACATGTTGTGTTTACATATCAGCATAACCACCTTTGATGGGATTAGAATCACTAAAGATGTGCTTTAGCCGGCCTGGGAAGCTGCTAGCAGGGAGAATGTGAAGGGATTTATGCATTTTTGATGCAGCATGGGGAGGAGTAGAACTCTGAAAAGGCTGCATGACCTACTTAGAGAGCCGTGGAATTCAAACAACTCGTCATGTCACAAAAAGAGAAAAATCTTTCTCTCATTCTCTGTATGTGTGTGTCAGAGAGATGTATGCAAAGTGTGCTGTTGCGCATGTTCTTTTCTGCTTGCTGGTGTTTGTGTGGGATATGACACACACAAGTGCGCACGCACAGAAAATTCATCACGTTTCTTTTCCTTTCTCATTTTACGTTACATTAGTGTGTAGGTTGCTGCTCCATGCGCTGCATCTTATTTTAAGCCCTTCAGTTTGTTTTATTTAAAAGCTTAAAGTTGTAATGAGAGAGACTTCTGACATCTTGCAACACTTCTGCCCATAATCCAGCGAGATGGCATCTGGTTGGCTGTAGACATGTGCACACACTCACACACAGACATCCACATTCACTTTTATCCACACAAGCACTGGACTAACAACGGCTTTTCCCTCTGTCCCCAACTGAGGGAAAAAATGCAATTTTCTTTGCGACATGGCCTTGTACACAAATTAATTTTCCTTTGCAGTCTAGCCCCTTCTCTCCCTCCTCTCTCCATCACCACTTCTCACACTCTCTCTCTCTCTCTTTCTCAGTAGCTATGGCAACACAGTGTTGTACGTCAGCCTCTCAAACTAGACTGTATTGTCCGATTGCTCGGGCTGTCACATTCCTGCTTCATCGTCACCCTGTGGGTACCAGAAAGAGAGAGAGAGAGAGAGAGAGAGAGAGACTGTCTTGCTCCTATGTCTTTCCAGTCACCTCAATACAGGCCAGTCAATAAGCAATTCATTAGAAACGACAAGCACTCACAGTCAATGCCTTCAACTGGAGTGTTTATTTGGCCCGGAAATTAGCTATTGTGAGACAAGAGTCGACCACCTGGTTGGAAAAGTGTGTGTGTGTGTTTGTCTGTGTGTGTGTCCATGTGTGGTGTGTTTGTAGCTCAGGGTGATTGATGATTGTTTGTGGACACTGTTGGCATGGCCCCCAGCCTGGTTAAATATGCACTGGTTGATGATGATGATGATGTGTGTGTGTGTGTGTGTGTGTGTATTGTGTATTGGTGATATTCGTGTAGAGTACTGCTACTCCTGAGCAGACACAGCATAATGAATAAAGTATAAAGAATATACAATTGTCAGGAGGTTTGACGTTGGTCAGGGGCTTCATAAATCAGAGCAAAAGTTCTAATTTTTGAAATATACATGTTTTTTTTAGTTTTGGTATAGAACTATGGCCATAAAAGATAGAAAGATAGAAATAAAATAAAAATAAATCACAGTACATACATGGTACACATTCCTCTGTATCTTTCATTTCACTTCAGTGTCATCATCCATTTACCTTCAACAGCTAATCTGCAATCCTCTGTGCTCTGCTGTCACTGACTATTTAATCAATTTTCAATTTTCAGCAAATATTAATAATAAACGCATTTGCTTGCCATGTAACGTCAGTCCAGTCTTTCAAAACATCCTTTAAAAATATGGTAAGGTGATTAACTGAGAAATTAATTGGATTGAGCAGAAAACTGCAACACTAACATCCAGAAAAGATCTATTAATGATGCAATCGTTACAGTCATGACCATGAGAGAGAGAGAGAGAGAGAGAGAGAGAGAGGGGGGGGGGGGGGGGGGGGGAGAGGGGGAGAGGGAGAGAGAATGTGGAAGAGGTTTGAAATCCAAACGGAGACGATAGGCCCGATTCCTGAGAGGCGGCGTTCTGCTGTAGCGAGATTGATGTACGTGGACAGAAGAATCCCAAGGTTGCAGAGAGGGACAGCCTGAACTGTGCTCTACTCTATCCTGATTTTTACACACGCACAGACCCACACCGCACCCACTCATCCAATATGACAGTTTTTTAATCCAGTCCCACAGTCCACCATGCCTACACTTCCCAGACTACCATCTGTCTTGTGTGAAGAAAAAAAAAAAAAGACAGGTGCTGCTTTCCTCTCTCCTGCATCATAAAAGTTGTCAATAGATGGACCTGGATTTGGAGAGCGATGAGTAATTTGCCAGTGTTTGTCCTTTCAGACCTGACTAAAAGTCACTGGCAATATGTGCTCTCACTAATGACCGTATAAATAAATAAATAACCGATAGTAGAAAGGACTACTGGCAGTGCCATCTCAACACACAAGCACAAATGTGACTTATGTGAAAAGTGCCCTTCTGAAACTCTGAGTTCATAATAAATTCCCATTACGAGTGTTGGAACTTAATGAACGTGTCATGACAGCCTGATTGACAGAAGTCACAGCAAAATAAAGCAAATGATGATCAGGTGTTGTCTTCTGTTTTTCTCCCATCATTTAGCAGTGACCATGATTCATCTCTAACCTTGGAGAGGAAATACACAGGTTTCACTGTGCATATCAAAATCAGTATAATACAATCGTGAGTAGTACTATTCAGCCTGTTGTATAATGTTTTCTTCGGCTGTGGAGGAGCTTTGTCAAGTCTGAGAAGTAACGCTGATGATGTTACCAGGGTTACCTCAGCTTGGGCTGCAGACAACAGGTTTCTAATGGAAAGGCTGCATTACAAGCTGCAGGAGTGGAGTTTGAAGGATGTTGGCAGGGAGGAAATATACAATATAAGTATAGGAGGAAATATATAAGTATATATATATATTATCAGTATTATATTAAGTTGCATCAGGGAAACTGTAGGACTTTTTTTCAGCTCCATCCTCAACTTTATGGAAGAGCACAGCTATATTGCTGGGAGTAGTTGTTAGAAAATCATCCCATGCCCCTTAGTCTCTACTCTGTTTGGGAAATGAGCTGGTACAGGCCATTACCATCTAGTTTGCATTTGTTTCCATTATAATACAAAACAATTTTTCATCTCTTTTTTTTTTTCTCTTAACCTGGATGTGACCGATGGCTTCCACTACTGCAGATAGCACTATATGAAGTAAACAGACAAGAAAGTACTATACTAAAAACTAAAGTGTGGAGTCAGGACAAAAGTGCATTTTCATAAATAATGTGGAGTGAGGGGAGAATTAAATAGAGAGAAAGAAGGATCGGGTTGCAACTTTCACGCATTATTGTCTGTAAAGCTTCAATATATCAATAATATAATTATTATTCTGTTTTATAGGGTGCTTCAGTTGAGGAAAACTCAAACATAATCTAACAAGGATGTTGAAAGGTAACAATTTATTTATGTCAAGTTCATTTGAGGTTGTGCGGTCATTGATAAAACAGAAAAAAATGTGAGGAATGCCTTTAGTCAAAATCGACTGCAGTGCATTTTGTGGCTGTGCATTAGCAGCAGATATCTGTCCAGATCAGGAGGAGTGAGGAGGAATTGCAGAAACGCCTCTCTCTTACTATTTTGCATTATCCCTGAACACCTACATGCAACCAAACTGACTGTTAGCCTGCTGCTGCACTCATTTACCACCATACTATTAACAAGAATGATGCTCCTGTGTCAGACTTCTTTTTCCTTTCCTGCTTTACTGGATTCATCCATGACAGACAGTGGAGGACCATCAGGGCCAAGAAACAATTAACTTGATAATGGGCTCTCTCCCTCTCTCTTTTTTCTTTCCACTCTCTGTCCACATCCTCTCTCTCCCAGTCTATCATTTACTAGTGAGCAGATACACCAGCTGGGGCACCTCTGTGATTGCTAAGAGGTTTTTATAAGTAAAAAATCCATGACAAATCCATGTATTTAAATTACATTAGACAGGTATGAAAACGACCTTCTTCTTCTCATTGTTCATGAGCTCAAAGTCTTAACATTGTCCAATGAGGGTACATTGACTTTTTTTACTCTGCAGGGTAGAACTTAATCTTAATTTAAATGAATAGTTTGACATTTTGGGAAATATCTTGAAGTCTCTGATTGCCTGGTAATCTCATAATGACAACAAGACTCGACTAGAAAGTCATGACACCCGACCAAGAAATATTCTGGCACATAACCTCCCTGTAAAACCACAACTTGTCATTTTTGGTTTTTGTAGGGATTAAACAAACAAGATAAGCTGTTAATCAGTGAGCTGGTAGTTGGATGTTTTTACCTTCTGCCTCGTGCTTAATATTTAATGGCCATACATGACAGTGTAATCAATCTTCTTAGCTAACTCTATTTAAGAAAGCTAGTCCTTAGAATACCTCGAGGTATAATAATGTGCTTAAATCTGACAGCAACATGCCTCGTTGAAGCCCTCTAAATTGCTACACACATTTCCGATTTGCTGTGCCAGCATTTGTTTCTCCAGTTGAAACATCAACAGAGCTTATCAGAGCTATTTCTGCAAAAGCAACATGGAAACTGTAGGTTAACTGATCCGTGAAACCACTACCACGACTTCTGTGTTGACAAAAATGACGCTGACGTATTACAGTCACTGCTGTTTGGCTGGGTGAAAAAACCCTTGTCCTGAACAGAAAACGTTTAACACAATATCAAACTGAAATATGAAGAGGAAATGAAGTTGTTTTAGTTGTTTAGTTACCTCCTCTACTCTGTCCAGTGTCTCCTCAGGGACTGATTAGCTTGGTTCAGTTGGATTACACTTTGGTCTGTCCCCCTCACTGGTTAATGCGACATGTTCCAGCTGTTGTCAGGCCTTGTCAAAAGCACAACAACCAGGCTTAACACAGCGTCTGCTTCCTGTACAGCACAGATTGCTATTAAAGGTGCAATGTGTTTGCTGTGATTTTAGTACCACGAATTTGAGATTATCTAGGGTTTGTGAGTCATCTTAGCATCATTTATCTACAAGAGAATAAGCACACACACACAGGGGAGAATTTTATGTGTGGAGAGACAGAAAGAGAAAGAGACTTGTCACCACCGAAGAGGCTTCCAACGTGCCATCATGGTTATCCCGGTGCCCATCTGAGCTCTCCAGAAAACACGAGAAAGGTTGAGTGAAATAACAAGAGCCAGACAGTAGGGAGAGAGGAGGAGATCAGCTTGAGCAGCCCAGTCAGTCTGTCGCAGTGGATTTTAAAGGCCAGTCTCCCCAGACAAGTGGTGGGGGTGGGTTCCTCAGTTTTTTCCCTTCTGTGTTGCAGGCGTGCTATATTAAGGGGAACAGATTGAAGAAACAGCAAGTCCATCACTCCTTCGTGCTATCAACTTTACTTCATCCACTCTCAATCAATCAATGTGTACTCTCTTCTAATACTCCGGGGCCCGCTGTCTAAATGTTACCACAAGCAGTCTCGATGCTTGCTGCATACGCAACTCGGCTTCATCCACTTCCTCCATTTTTCTCCTCGTCTTGCTTTCCCCTGTATCCCACTTAAAGCCTTGGCCATTTCTTTTTTACATGTGTTCCTTAAGTGTCAATTAGCTGCCAGCCATGTCTTAGTTGTCATTTAGAAAGAGAAAGAAAAGGCATGGTGGATGATGTGTTACACGAGAGTGGACCCCTCAGTTGCTCAGTGATGGGGAACAAATAGCCCTAGCTTGAAATTATTAGTGTGTACGGATGGTATCAGGCAAAGGTCAGGCTGTGTAAGAAGTTTAGTCAGTAGTAGGGAGTGTTGACCTTAATTGACAGATGAATGACCTCAATGAACTCAAGGAGGCCCGCCCTATCGAATTGTTGATATACTATTGATGTGGATGTTGTAGATATTACAGTTGTACCGCTTTTACACTGAAATAGTAAAACTTTACCGAACGGCAGCAGATTGATTCACATGCACTACAGCCCTCCTCCCACTTTCTCTCCCGAGAGTAGTTGGTATTGACAGCCATGACAGAGTTTAGAGGATTAGTTGAGTTTGTACATGGGGAAATAGATAATCTCCTTTAGATCTGACCTATTGGCTGCACCCTGCTAACTCTATAGGGTTTCATAATGCCAAGCATATGTTTTAGCAATCGCTGGATTCAGCCTGGCTCACATTTCCTCTCCTGGCTTGGAGATGTGGAAGTAATTCAATGAGGAGTGCATGCAGGATGCAGATGTAGCTGTTAGAAGAGACCAGCCTTTTGCATCTGCTCTGCACTGCTGCTGCTGCTGCTGCAAAGACCAAAGCCATCAGGGAGTGGTTTGGAAAATATGCAGCATGAAGGCAGGATGGATGTGTATATGTGTACCAGAAGATGCCTTGAAAGGGGGACCTCAGTGGTGACAGTGCTGTATTTTTAGTGATAATTAGTGATAGTGCAACACTGCAGTGTGTACAGTTAAATAGGTTTATATATAGCTTATATAGACACATTCTTTGGTGGTATTCTTGAGAATACCACTTAAATCTCTGTAATGACCGGCACTGTTGGCCTTGTCTTAAATAAATGCAGTGTGTCAAAAGCATATTGCTTCTGACATCACATCAGGCTCTCTCCTTCCCTGTTTCTCACTGTTGTTCTCTCTCTCTCTATCATACACACACACACACACACACACACACACACACACACACGTGTATATGTGTGGTATTGAGCCTGAGGTTGCTGATTTGGGTGCAGTAATTTGCCATTAGACGAGGGACAGGTGCAGCTGCCTCTGTTTGCAGCGCTAACAAGGCATTTCATCATGGTTAGCTCCAGCCTGGTGGTCTGATCAGCTCTTGTTCTTGTCACAATATCACACACTCACACACACATGCACAGACAAATAGGCACACTTCGGTGGACTCTACATATTGTGGTGGTGAGAATGAAAGACTCAAACATCCAGGTAGGATTGTGGATACTCATGTTTACCTGTTGTCTACTATATTTAAAAAGTCAGGTGTCATAAACTTCATTTGTATACCTCAAAAGCAGAAATTGTGTGCAATTGATGTGACCTTAAATTGAAATTAAAAAAAGAATGACAATATATGGTAAATAGAGTGCAAATATATATGAAGAATATGGATTGAGGAATATGTTGAATTCCCCGGGGCTGCCAAATACTGGTAGGACAGTTGTATTTTAATGTAAAGCATTGCATTGAATTATCGCAAATGGAAGATGCTGAATTGATAAAGCCCTTTTGTGAAGAAATTGGAAATCTACTGTAGTTGTCAATCATTACTATTGCTAAAATCTACTTATTATATTCTTCCTCTAAAAAGATTTATACTTGCATGCATCCACACATACAGTACAGTACTGGCCTTTAAAAAAATTTTTCTCTAAGATGTTCTGATTAAATTATTAAACAGGTGCATATTAACACAAAAATTTCAATGAGAGTTTCCAGGGCAGCTGTTTCATCACATTTAGCCTAACTGAGTGTGATTCATCAGTAGCACAATAACAGTAGGTTAATGTCATCATGTAATGATAAATCCATAAGGATGAATCTCAGTAGCTTTGTGTAAAGGTCAATGTGAAGGAAATGTAATGGAGACAATGGATTGAGGAGCATTCGAAATAAACTCATTGGCCAGCTGTTCCATCAGTAATAGCCTCTAAATATCAAGGGTAGTGTGATTTGTGTCATCACCCAAGTACATTTAATGCTTATGGATGTTCAATATTATAGTGTTATATAATAATAATAATAATAATACAAGTACAAATACAAGCATCCATATATATCCATATCCACATACACACAACATACACTACATACAGTGTGTGTATATATATATATATATATATATATATATATATGCATACAACCACAATAATCAAAACTAAAGGATAACAGAGTAATTTTAAAAAGGTTAACCTATAGAGCTGCTTAAAACAAATCACATATTCAGTAGATCTGATGGAGTAGGGAAGGCTGTTCCAAAGTTTAGTCGTAACAACTGTAAAAATGGTGATCTCTGGATTTAAAATAGGAAATGGAACAGATGAAAGGCATTGATAAGATGAGCAGAGTGGTTGACAGCTAGATTGGGGGCTCAACAACTCTGCTATATTAATTCGTAATTATTTTTAAAAATTAAAAATAAGATTAAAAAAAGTCAAATCTATGTTTTACTGGAAGCCAGTGAAGAGAGGCAAGAATTGTGGTGATATAGGACCAACAACTTGGGTATGCACTAGATGTTACATGTTTTGGCTGATAGTATGTTGGTTTGATGTTTGCATAATATTTCAACAAAAAGAAATACGACTGAATAAGGTTAGTAATATGCGGTTCAAAGTTCAAATGTTGGTCATAAAGGATACAGAGTTAGTCTTGATGTTGGTAGTGAGGGGCCAAATATAGTGACTGACTTCCTTAATAAAACAGTCGAGATTTGTCAGATTCAAGATGGAGGGATTTTTGAGGAATCCAATTATTAACAGAAGCTGGGCAGTCATGAAGGGTGGTAAAGTTATTGAGGTTATTAGGTTTAACTGAGAAGTAAAGCTGCTTGTAAGAACACAGACAGTAAAGGCATAAACCAAACAAACAAACTTCTAGCTGCAAAAATAGGCAACTTAAGAATACTAAGTACATTTGCAAATACTTTGGTAACATAAATGAATGTGCATTCACAATCACTGTGCCAATGTCTTTGACATTTTCCAGAGTAAAATAGCTTTAGTGGGATTCAAAATGCAGGCAAACAAAGATTAAAACTATTAATCTGGTACATCTCTCAGTACAGACAGTATTTAAAGAATATAAACTTTGGAGAACCCTTCAAGAACATCAGATCCAACATCATCATGACTCTTCTATTCAGAGTTTCCCCAACACCACCAATCCAACTCCTCTCTCTCTCCGTCTCTCTCTCTCTCTCTCTCTCTCTCTCTCTCACACACACACACACCTTCCTTGGCCATCTGCAAGGCGGACAAATAGATTACTATGGGCGTTAACCCCATCGATCTGCTCCATATGGCCTCCAAATGCCAGGAATTACATTTCAGACTGTAGAAGAGGGAAATAAAGTGCTTTATTATTTCTTGCTGCTCAACTTGGGAGTTAAGTACTGCTATCCTCAGAACTTATTTGTGTTTCATATTTGTCTGTGTTTATACCTTGTTTAGGGCATATTTCTTGGGGAAAATTGGGATACTGCTTGTACCCAGTGACTGCTAGGGAATCCTAGAAAAATACATAAATGTCTTACTGTTGAATAAAGATATGCAAGAGTAAAGGGTAAAATAAGGAAAAAGGAGGGAGGGAGTAGCTCCTGTACCTGAACAAAATGACTTAAGGGCATGCAAAGATTCAATAATCAATTAAAAATAGCCTGAGATATGATATCAGTTGTTTCTGTTCCATAACTGATGGACTGTAGGCAAATCTGAAGGGCACTGTGTGCAGCCACTCAGCATCACAGAGAGCCACTGAATCAATCTCAGTCATGAATTATTCCATTGTGGGATAGGAATGGAGGGCAGGTTTATAATAGTGGTTGACTTGGCTTTATTAGTGCATGCCTAATGTCAAGCTAATACCGTTTCACACTAGTCTTTCTCTCCCTCTATTCAACTGCTTATTTCTCCCCTTTCTCCTACCCTCACCTTCACTATCTCATGTCTTCCTATTCTTTGTGTCCCATTATATTCTGCTGCCTCTCTCCCCTCTATCCCTCTTTGTCTAGCTGGCATTGAGCTTTATTGCATCTCTATAGCTGAATAAGTATTGATTAATGTCTGAGTGGTTGTACCTAATGAGAGGCTAAATATAGGTATTGCTACACGGGCCCTGCTGCGGCCTCCTCCCTTATTTAGCGCACAAAGTGTGGATAGTCACACTGTTGGCATGACAACCCACCGGTCAAGGCTCTGTGAGCAGTCACAACAGATGACAGTGTGCATGTGTGCCCGGCAAAAGTTGGAGACGATGAATGAAGTGAGCGGGGTGACCAGAGAACAAGAGAAGACAGGAGAAAAGTGTTTTTTTTTAAGCCTTACTTTGAGCTGCTTTGTTTACTCTTTATCTCTGTACTCCTTTATCTATGAAGAAAATGAGCGCTCTTATTTTCGTGATTTTTAATTACTTACCTTAATTTCTGTAGTCATCTGACTGCAGGTTATGAAAGCTACATATTGTATATGACTAGAGCTAAAACGATTACTTCACCGATTAGGTGATATTTATATGATGGTAAACAATTTATCGACAAACTGTTCATCGATTCATGGAGAAAAGAGCAGATTGATTGGTGATGAAAACAAGATAATTACAGTACCATATATGACCTTTGCATCTTTTTCATACAGCCCATTTTGCAAAATTGAGTTTTTTAAGCAAATCTGTTTTGAAAAACTGGTGAGACCTCCTTAGACAGTGGGGCGACAGCGAGTCCTAGCTTGGCTTAAAATCACATTGTTTCATGTGCTCACATGCACACACACACGCACACACACACACATGCATGCATGTACAGAAATGTTGACTGTTTTGTTTCAAATGCTGTAAAACACTTTTATTTGCTGCAGAGGGAGTGAAGAACATAACCATTCTTTACCACCTACACTACATTGTCACTCTTGGTAATAAATCAGCTTAAACCTGCAATCTCACCAAGGTCTATTGTACTTAGGTTGACAAGTTTAGTTGCCCACATTTCTTTTTTGTTGCATGGTAACCAATTGAGACACGCAATACTACCAACCTACCTTGTTATGGCCAGCTAGAGAGAAATGAATGATAAGTGTATGCAAATGGGATATCTTCTTTAATAGCCTGCTGTTTTATTCAGCT
This sequence comes from Pampus argenteus, assembly GCA_036937835.1. Classification (NCBI taxonomy): domain Eukaryota; kingdom Metazoa; phylum Chordata; class Actinopteri; order Scombriformes; family Stromateidae; genus Pampus; species Pampus argenteus. The sequence continues at coordinate 10,306,686 of CM072879.1, forward strand.
GTGTGGTCAGGATAAGGAATCCCTACTATGTCTACTCACATCTTCTCTTTCTTATTTCACCTGAGGCATATCCGCCTAGTCTATTTTTGACTTGCTTTACAGCATACATTGTTCTCTACTGGCATACGCAACCATGTTTTACCAGTTAATGGTCTTCTACCTACTTCAAAGATGTAAACACAATCACACAATAATAATCTAATGACTTGAATCTACAAAATCTCAAAAATTAAAATGACAAGATAAGAACACAAGATGAAACGTGTATTAATCCAGCAGCCATGACACCTGCATGCTCTTAATAAAAAGTTACCAACCAATTTTCAGTTTTTCAATCTGCGCTGTAAAGGGCCAGCTGTGCTGTTGTTCAGTTGCTCGCTTAAGGCTAACAAGGTCAAATGACTCTCCAGATGAGATGGTCTGTGTTAGAAGGCACAAACGCACACACCATGCCATTCATTCAGTCGGTCCATCTATCTGTCAGCTTCACAGGAACACATTTTGAACTGAGTGGCAATAATAGGGGGAAGTGTTTACTGCTCATAGGAATATTATTACAAACTCTGAAAATCAGGGAATCACAGCAAAACCAGTTAGCCAGCTCATGTAGCAATCAATAGGAACCTATGCTGTTTTACCTCGTCCCTTGTTTCTCTCTCTCTCTCCCTCTCTCCTTTTTCTCTGGTTGCTATAGTGATGTGAAATGGCTGCATTTTGCAGCGTTGAATCAGAGCGGGGGCCCGCTCCTGCAGTCTGTGAGCTACATTGTTTTACATGATGGTTTCAGAACACACACACACGCCATTGCAATCATGTTAGCGTGTGCCATAGTGCTTGGCGAGTATTACAGGTTAAATGCTATTTAAATGTCACATCACTTTTCATAAACAGTATACGTTACAGTAAACTGACAATATTTTGTTTTTGTAGTGCATCCATAATGATAAGGTAAAGTATGTTGACCTTGTGAACACAGCGGTTTTTCTCATACATTTGTTAATATGTATTTGGGATATGGGGTTGCAAAGGAAAATTGGCAATAGACTGGAATATCTAATGTTGCCTTTTTAGTTTCTTTAACTTTATCTCCTCCTATATCATTCATGGTTTTGCTCAACTTTATTCCTAAATTTGATACAAGGTCGGTTAAAAAAAAAAACCTGTTATATTAGTATAAATCTTTTGGTATTACCTTACTAATCCCCTTTAGGTTACTCATCTTGAGATATGATAAACTTGTCCCAGCGCTTTTCCATTACATTTCCTGTAGTCATCTTTTGTCAGCGTGTCCAGAGCCTCTTGCAGTTCCTCCTGGATTTCTTCCATCATGGTGAATCTTGTCCTTTTGAGTTCAAACTTTACTTTTACCAAGCTGTATGCATATACTACCTAGCAACAAAACCACTACACTCACTACACCCTACTCCAGCACTATTTATGGCTTCCAGGAATTTATTGGGTCCCCCCTTGTATTACAACAAAAACATATTCAAATATCCCTTTTTTCTCTCTCTTGTGTCCATCTGTCTTGTTCTTCTCCACTTTTAACCACCTAAACCACCTCTTTCTTTGTCTGCAGTGTGACAACGCCAAGGGACTAAGGGCTTTCTTTGATGCCATATGCTATGGTCCCAAACACCTGATGATTTTTGGCGGTGTCTGCCCCTCTGTGACCTCTATCATTGCAGAGTCCTTGGAGGGCTGGAACCTGGTGCAGGTAGGAAAAGTTATGTCATCTATGGGGATATATCACTCTGTGTGTATACAGTATATAACCTATATATAGAGTATATGTGAACACATTTTAAGTGGATAGAATAAGATTAAATAGACATGCTGGTCTGATGTTTCCTCGTGTTTCTGTGTAACTATCAGACAACCTGAATTTGCTGCTTAATTGAGTTTTCAAAAATCAAAAAAAAAAAAAGTTATGTGATGAGCCAATAGGGTATGAGATTCCATAGGGGTCCCAACTCATGGCTTAATGCTTCGTTAACCTTGCCAGGGTCAACGTCTAATTGACCTTGCTGTAATCCATCAAACATCATTCATTTTTGCATGTGGTTATTGCTTACAGTTTATTTGACTGTGTGCTGTACTGCAATACCAAAGAAGGGACATGCCTGCTTCCTAAGAATATATTTAATTTGTGGCAAACCATACAGAGGTTATGGGGCACAAATAACAAAGGATTGAAGCTTGTGCTTGGGAGCATAATTCAAGAGCTTGTATTTTCAACCAAATGTCACATTATTACATTATTTCTTCCTCTTGCTATTCCTGTGAATATCTGCTGCTTTTCATGTTCCTTTTTGCACGCTGTCTTGTCAGGGTCACTCTAGAGTGAAGCGATCGGCGAGTAATTTTTTGTTTCTGTGTTCTTCATTGTGCTCTTAAGTATTTGTGTGTATGTTGTTTTAGGGCATTTGTATATATGCTTGTGTGTGCGCGTATGCCCTCTTCTCTATTTATCGGCTTGTTTGGCAGTGATTACCTGTGAGAAGTGCAGTAGTAATCTTCTGCTCTACAAATCACTCTGTCTGGTACAGTGTGTTCCCCAGTGCACTTTAACGTAGCAACCAGGCTCTTTTTGCCATTAATACACTGACTAACACCAACAAATACATACAGGTCTGATCCCAAATGCACATTCTGAGGTGGCTTGAATATCAAAGAGTGTGATTGTAGGAATAATGTAAAGGTGAATGGCTAAGAAAACACCTAGAATATACCTGTGTTTAAAGAATGAGTGTTAATAATACACACTTGAATCTGATGCCAAGGGAAACTGCCGTCGCTGTTGTCTGAAGCAACTGAATTGCATTTTTTAGGCCAGCAGACATGTAAATGCAAGAACACTCAACACTCGGGTAAAAGATATTTTCCAACCAGCTTGCTGTTCACACAGTGTGGAAATATAGTACATGTTGAAACAGAACAGGTGTCTACTGAAGTGCTGCGGTGCTTTCTGCCATATTTGACATCATTATTTGCATCATAACGTCATTACTTAAGAGCTACTGTATTTTTTTTATTTATATATTTATATTTCTCTGTAAACATGTGAGTGTTAATTATATATGTGCTGTATGTTATATTATTGTGTTAATATTATGGTAAGCTATGGTACAGTATTACAAGATTTGGTTTCTATGGTGCAAGATGCCTTTTTAGACCTTAGCTACCTCATCCTCATCAGTGAATGAGTCATCAAGCAGCTATAATGTGCACAAGCCAGATAGCTTTTGGTTGTTTTATGGAGCATAAATGCACAGTATGGTGTCACTTAACAGAAATAGAGGCTTCTGCATTTGATGCACTTGTTTGTTTCATTGTATAAATGAAAGGGGCCTCTTTTTTTTCCCAGTATAGTGAACCTTTCTGTTCAATTATTATGTACTCATTGAGTTGGTTGCTGCACTTGAAGCTAACTAGATTGTTGGCCTGAGCCTCTCTGAGCCCATTGACTTTCATGTGTTCCTAGTTGAATATGTTTATGATGTGCGTTGCATACGTGAACCTGGACATGCAATTGTGAATGTGTTTGTATGCAGTGTTTTCATGAAAGACACACAATTCTCTGCTTTGAGAGCAGCCGCAACGGGAAGTCGTTAGCTGACGCTCCTAGCTAGAATATGTTTTTTTTTGTCTGAGAGAGGCAAAGAAAAAAAGGGATTTAAAATAAGGGTGGAAAAAAAGGATTTTCCCCGAACCAAAGAGAAGAGAGAGTTATATAGGAAGATGGGAGAATGCAGGAGAAATTATTAGAAGTTTTGAATCCTGCACAACGTTAAGCGATAGCGGGTATCTGTTTTTTTTTAACTGTGAATTCTGTCACCCTGCATATTTATCTACTGAGCCCTGGCACCCCATCTGTAAGACTTGAGTTGGTGTGGAAGGAAATACAGAAATTTCCGTGGTGAATTTATGGGCCAGGCTTAACAAGCTCATCATTTCCACATCAAAACAGGGAGCTGGCAGATAATATCGACAGTAGAGATAGCTGAGAGAACAGCCACTCCTGGAAAAAGCTTAATCATACACTCATAAAAATAGCTTTCAATCAGTGTTGATACCTAATGAAGTCAGCTTTGAAAGGCTCAACAAAAATAAACTCCCACTGCATACCATTCATAGTTGTTGTACTATAAGCCAATGGCCTTTTTTATTAATAGAAGGTGGAATAATGTCATAAAAATAAATGGATGTTGAAACCACCCTAATAAGTTGTGCTACAAATACTAATAATACTAATTATGGAAGATGAAGGAAGAAAAAACCAAAAGAAACAAGAAGCAGGAATCTCTCTGTAGACTTCTATGACCTGGAAGATGAGGGTCACATTATAATAACACAGCTCAAGGCTTCAGTAGACATGGTTTTTGTGGTCTTGCACACATGCACACAGTTATCAGTTTGCTAGCAGCGTATTGGTAAACTCTTTTTGTACAGTGTAAGGATTGATCTATTTGTCACACACTGTGGTTCTGACTCATGTTTCGTGATGCTGCTGAAGTTGTTGCGACTTCTTCCTGTACTTAGTCACAATTTCTAATGCAGTGCTGTACTTGTGGTAAAATGACTGCCCAAGCAAATGGTGGATAAGAACACCACCAGGGCCAATGGACACATGGTGAGGAGCGGATTGAGGGAATAATGGAGTAATAGACATACCGCAGCAGACATAGACTGTAATGGCATAAAACAGAAATTCAAAGAAACGGGGCAAGACACAGCTGTGTTTGTGAGCTGCCATTAGCCACAAATGCCACTGATTAATGTGTTTTTATTTCCGCAAGACAATGAATGTTGAAGCCATCCTCTTGGCAGCCATCTTGGTGTTTGATTAATCTTGTGTTCTCCTCACCATGATATTACATAATTCCAGAAAACATTTGGCCAGCTTTTTAAATATTTGCTGGCACAGGTATCTGTGCCCATGCTGAACTCTCTACTTTTTTTTTTTTTTTTTTTTTGACTCACGAGAGGTCCTTCTCCTCTCCGCAGCAGTGGTGTCTGTTTTCTGTAAATGGCTCATTGAGTGCCAGGAAATAGCCCCAACCACCCACCTACCAGTTGCTGGCCCCTTCTCACTCACCAATTAGGCCTATCAGTGGTGGCACTGTTCATTTTCAGCCATGTCGAGTGTGTAATGAAAAATTATGCTTCCTGCTCATTTTGATAGAAGAGAAGAAGAAAAGAGAGTATTACAACTAAACGGATTTTTAGAGATGGACTTACATTGTAGAGGGTATTTTTTGTCATGCTTGATTTTCTCCAATAATATGGAAGAAAGCAAATAACTATTAAACATAAAAGACATACACAATAAAGTTTTGGAAATGAAGGCTAGGAAATCAACATCTCTATTACTCGTGTTAGTTTAGATATTTCTTGGTGTCCTGTGTCGGAAAGTTGGAAAGTGTGCAAACATTTATCAGCAAACCATTTATCTTTTAGGGACACTGAATAATGAACCCAATATTTAGGAGGAGGAAAAAGTGGCAGAGTCTTCTCAATGTATTATGGTCAAGACCTGTACATAGAGCTAATATTTACCTGTATACGAGGCCCATTTTTCTTCAGCACTTGCTGTATTGATCGCTGATGCTTCATTAAACCAAGCAATTTAGGGACAGAGAAGTCGCATTGCTGCCTCCTTCCAGTACAGCATTTTCTCTCTTTCTCTCTCTCTGACTCACTCACTGTCTGTCTGTCTGTCTCTCTCTCTCTCTCAGGGTCTTCTTTTTCCTTTTTCCCTACTTTCTTTCTCTCACTTTCTCTGAGAGCTACACTGGATGCCTCAATAAAACATGTGATGCCTAGCACTGCAGTATTTTCCCTCACTTACGTCAAATCCTCCTGTGTACCGCATCAATATTTTAATATTTTATCACTTAAAAAAGTTTAGTCTAAAATCTCAGAGTGCAGGGGCAGGGGTGGTGTGAGCGTCACAATAGATCTTCATATATTAAGATTATGAGAGAGAGAGGGAAAGAGAGAGAGAGAGAGAGAAATAGAGAGAAAAGACTGAGAGAGAAAGTATGTGTGTGAGTGTGTGCTTGGGCAAGTAAACTGGCCCCTAAAGGTTTAATCACTCCCCAAAACATACATATTTGTCTATATACACGTATAATCTTATGGATTAATTTCTGACCGTTCTCTCTCTTTCCCCTTCTCTCTCTCTCTGCGACTGTGACTGACTCAAAACATGGCCGTAGGGAAAAAGACAGGATGTTTACGAGTGGCAATTAGGCCTGATTTTCATACTGTCTCAAAGCTTCTGGGCAAGACCCAGGGGAAACGGGAAGTGGTGTCCCACACTATCTTAGAGAGTTCAAATCTGGATTAATGCTACTTCACAAACTGGCTGGATGAGCACTTACTGTCACTGTTGGTTTTTAGTGGGCTGGGACTTGCTCCTGTGTGTTTGGAAAAATAAGTGAAAGGGAGATATCCCTTTTATGGTTTGCACTCCATAATTTCTGGGACACACTGCTGATGACGTTAAACGTGGCAAATGTTGACATTTAAAGCAAAGCTAATTCTAAGACAAATGAGCCTGCTGCACAGAAGGCTTCCTCTTAATTCCAGTGTTTTCTCATTGAATCTGTCACAATTTTCTGTCACAATTTCTCTCTTATTGCTGGAAGCGAAAAAGAGCCAGAAAGAGACCGAAGAGAATATTAATTATATGCTGTACTGTGCATTAATCAGACTTTTTTCAGTCATGAATGCTGTCTGTACTTGCAGAATGCACCAGCTCGTACTGTAAAGCTGAGTGCACACACGCTGTTGTACCTATTCGCAGTGTTGAATGCGCGCCATTTGACAGGAAACACAGTAATTAGCTAATTAGCAACATTTGTTGAATACAGCCCGTTAACAGGTTGTAACTGTTGGTGTCACATATTGAATAAACATGCTAGTTCATACACACTCAAAAGGAACAAGATCTTTGACAGAGCCTCTTTTTGTTTCTGCTCTTAAGGAAGTGGAAACAACAAATTGCAACAGTTTCTAATTCTTTCTTTTTACCATTGATGCATCTCTCTTTAACACCAAAGTCTATGCGACACATTCAAGAGGAATATAAGATGAATACATGTTGAATTCCACCCTCGTATTCGAGTACTATCAATAGTGTCATAGTGTCATACTCATGACACTAATGATGGTGCGGGACGTGCCAGCCACCACCAACAATAAACAACTAGACACATTAATAGTGCGAGCTTGTTTTTTAATGTTTCACACAGGGACATCTAGTGAGGACTGTGAAATATCTTTTTTTGTGCCCTCAAATCCTGGTTCTCTTCCTGTTCCCTCTCATTCTCTTTTGGGGTTTCCAGGCTTTGATATTCTTTATTTAGGTCATAAAGTCTATTGCACTTTGAAGAGCTAGCTGGGTGTATACAACTTTTAGTTGGAGATGGAAATAAAGGTTTGAACAAGGAAACCTTATGATATATTTAATTTATTAATCTCTACCAAATAAGGAAGCAATTTAACAACCCCATTAAACTTGTGATGGTGCTGGTAGCATTGAATTCTTAACTGCTTGAGGGAAGATTATAAATCTCTATCTAAAGGTAATTTGATTCAGATGCAGGATGACCTGGCTTTTTAGGCCAAAATACAGCTTTCTTAATCAAACGAATGTATTTGCAATTTGACTCTATTTGCTACTAGATAGATATGCTTGAGTTGAAGAAGAGTTGAGAAGAAATTAGGAGAGAAAAGAGTTTATACAAAGGAGAAAATACATTGGAGGCTTTTAGAAAAAAGGGGAAGCAGGAAAAGATGCAGTAAAACATGAATATAATTTTCAGCATAGTGGGGTGCTCCACATAATGACTGATGCAAGCTATCATTTAAGTGAACTAGCGCTTTTTAGATTGCTCTGATTATTTCAAGGTATTCTACAGGTCATGTTCAAACCTGAGTGCGTCTGTTTCTCTTCTCAGTGATATAAGCTTCACCTAATCTACATCACTGCAAGCTTTTACAATTGGGACATTTTTGAAACACAGGTGTACCTCATCAACCCAAACATTTGTGTCAGAAGTGGACTTCTCTGCACCGGCTTTAGGAGGATCCTTTGAAACGATATTAAAAACATCATGGCGGACCCAGTGAGCAATTGGACATCAAACGGTACCCGGCTCCATTACAAGTCATTAAAACCATAACGGCTGCTTGGAAAGAAGGAAGCTTAGAGGATCGATAAAGGGCAGTTTAACTGTCTGACACAGCTCACTGATATCTGAAGCATCAACTCCCCTTCAGAGAGAGACAGAGAGAGACAGAGGGAGACAGAGGGAGACAGAGGGAGACAGAGGGAGAGAGAGGGAGAGAGTGGGAGAGAGAGAGAATGAGTACAAGCTTAGTTAGAAAGAGAGAGGAAGTGCACTGTTCCACCTTGGCCTTCTCTCTGCTGTACAATATATATGTACATGTACTGTAGTGATCTAGCTTGATTTGCAATGTAGATTAGCCCATAGAATCATTCATATTCTAAATACACACACACACACACACACACACACACACACACACACAAACTAGCGACAGGAGAATTAGCACCACACTGAAATACTGATATAACTCAACTTTTAAAAGATTTTGAGATTTTGTTTTTGTTGTTGAATGTGTTATAGCAAACATGATGTACAGAAAAATACTATTCAACAATGCACATGGTGGCTGTATTTATCCTAATTATACCAACTCCACTCTTGTCTATACAGTTTACTAGATCAAACTACGTCCCTCTTAAACTTGATCAAAGTGTTTTTCAGGCAGAATAACTTGATTCTCCACCTCCTTACTTGATTAAATGCATTTTCCTTTTTGTCACTCTCTTCCTCCCACATGATCCTCTTTCACTTTATCGGGGCATCAGAATGCGGAAGCGCTAAGCCTCCTTGAGGTTGATACTGAGCTCAATGCTATTTTCATTCCCTATTGGTGCAGTCATTGAATACCTTTCTTTTTAGTCTGCGGCTGCAAATGGAATCCAGTATGATAAGTCGTGATAGATGATAATGTTTTCCAGCTTCAGGCCACATCAACTTAGTCTGTGAAATACGTGAAACTTGTGTCTTGTGTGGGTCTGTAATGTGCATATGCACGATTGTTTTATGATTTATATTTTATAGTGACATGGCAGTAAATATAACTGATAAATGCATTAGGAGCGATGTTCTTTGCTAAACTGAGCTCTAACCCTCAATGAGACAAAGTGAAGCGCTTTCGTCGGCCATCTTTGTTTAGACGTGCATCTGCTTGATGCGTACCAGAAACAAGTGAATACAAAGGTTCCGGGCTCGAAAACTTCTGATATTATTCTAAATTATAATTAGCATTTAACTTGTTAATTTCTTTCTTTTCTTTTTTTTTTTCACTGTCATGCCTTCTTTCCAGTTGGTAAATTTGACTTTATTTCCACGACTTATTTTTATATTTAGACAGTGAGCAGTAGGCAAATGACTTCTCCTCCCTCAAATCACAAATCCCCCTGCCAGTTTGTGTCCTCTTTGAACAGCTGTGCCACTCAAGCTTAGACTCCAGCAGACAAACAATTGTTCAGATGGCTAAATGAACATTCCCATACATGCAAAGATGCAAAAGCAGAGACATGCACTCTTTAACATGTTTCTTTCACTCCTTGTCAAATCTTTCTTTCTTTTTTCTAACCCTGGTTCTTCCCAATAATCTCTTCTGTAACAAAAGAGCTTTTCCTTTTCAAAGGGCTTCAGAACCCCTTAGGCACACAAACTAGAAATTGTTATAATTGTCAAAAGAAGTGGTGAAGCATTTGGCATGAGGAAGTCCTATATTCTAATTATGCTGGCAGAGATAGGGGCTCGTACTGTTTCAGAGTGCAGAAAGACATGGCCAGGAAATTACGGTACTTCATAAATAGTCATAACATGCTTTCTGCTGCATTATGGCATGTTTATAGTGTGACATTTGTCAAAGGATTTCTCTTTTCTTTTTGTTTCTACAGAATAACATTTACATGTAAATTGGGACAAAAAAAATGGAGGTTTTCAAGTGGTATTCTTTAGGCCTTTTATGGGTTTCTAAGTGGAACGGTTACACCGTTATACACCAGGTCTATCATGACTCTGTCCTTAAAATCCCTAGTGGAATAGTGTACGGTACAGTATGTGTACAATATACATTAAATGCTTTATTGAAGATAACACATTCACTAGTGTGCCTTTAGCTGTCTGATGTTAAGAATATCAATATTTTCACATACAGATTGTTTCCTTTTTTTGCAATATGGCAGCTGCTTGGAGCGTACCCTGATGACTTTTTATTTTGTGTAATATTAAACAGAACATCTTGAAGACTGCACGAAGCATGTTGCTTTACAGTATGGTCCTTAAATATTAACTCTCCACACACTGTGTACAATGCTGTGCTGTGAAATACACACACTGGTCATTAGATGAAACTCGTCCTAAAATGTGTTGCGTATTAAGTAGTATTTGGGCTTGTGTTTTCTTTAATAGCTTTGAGGACACAGCAAGGGTTTTCCAACTTGACACAAAGCACAGAAAACTATATGACTCACTGTGGTTTGGGTTATGTGAAGTGTGTTTTATATATAATAGTCCTGAGATGCAGGCAGCGCGGCACAGCTCTGTTTAAAATTTTAATTCAAACCTTTTAGTGGTTTGCAAGCAGGAGGGCCTGAGAGACAAAGCAGAGAGCAACTACTTCATTAGTAGAAAGTGGAATTTGTCTGTCCTTGAACCTCTCTGTCTCTCTCTCTCTGTCTCTCTCTCTATCACACACACACACACAGAGATTATATTGGATATACACACAAAGAGTCACACAGGTGAAAACTGCAGTAGACTCAAGTTAACACACACACACACACACACACACATGACCGCTAAACCCTACAGGTTGGCAGAAGAAAAATGGAAAAGTGGGGCAGAATGTGCTTTAACACCGAGCTCAGAATGAGCATAAGGTCTGATTTTCCATGTATACCCCCCCCCCCCCCGATACACATACACATACACACTGCACTGTTGAGGTGGATGCATTCTTAACTTGCACCAACCTTTAAATATATAAATAGTCCTGTGGTATTAAAAGCAAGTTTGTGTTTGACTTGTTTAGTGCTGGATATTTCTACATCTAAGTGCATCAGATGTTTTTTCTCATCATACTGTCGTCTTTTAGCAGTTGCTTTTTAGCTATTGCTGTCTTGTCCATTTTAATAATGTGATTTTTATATTATACTGAGTTTAACATATTTCCAAGTCCTCTCTGGAAACAGATTTTACTCATTTACACATAAAAAAACACTGCAATTATAAATTGTATTGCTATTTTTGATCATGAATAAATCACATCTATCCTTATTTATTTTGATTACACAAAACACATAGGATACATCAAAAAACTATATGCTGCATATCAATTTTCTTATATAGAAATTTTCATATTCAGTTCAGTTCGGTCCAATATTTAATACCATCACATGGAGTTGAGAGGAGGATACATTTTCAATTCAAAGGTGTCCTGGGGTGTTTTCCTGAACACCAGCATTGGTATTTTTTTGCATAAACTGATGACAGCACTTTCAAGTCTAGTGGTATGAAATTATGCATGAAATACAGGTACCTTGGAATATGATCACAATACAAATCCAGGAATTATTCATCCTCTTAAATGCTGATACAGTATCTTGGCCTTTCAAACTATTTTCTTTCTTGGTTAATCTCCTTTTTGAGGCAAGATCTATCACAGCCAACTCATCTGGGTATGCAGCATGATATACACAGTTTGTTTAGGGCTAGATCTCATGCTCAGGAAATCAATACAGAGCTTCACAAATTCAGTGAACCTAAATGAATTAATTTCATTAAATAAAGCAGATACTGCAGCGTTCATTCTCAGGAATCACTGTAGAAGGTTTCAGGAGAGATGGAAGATCGTGTGATGGCGCATTGGCTGTGTTACCTGATATTTAGCTCAATAGGTTAACGCCAAGGGGGTCACCGCTTCCTGTGGTGGAACGCAGTGCATTTTTAAAGAGACAACACAGACTTACCAGCAGGACACCAGCTGCCTCCCTCAGTGTTAGGAAATGCACATAAACACACCACCACTGACCTTTAGCTCCAATAAACACCATTAAATATGAAGAAGGCTGTAATTGAAAGTAACCACTGGAACTTTCTTCTTCTTTTTTTCTCTCTCTCTCACACACACACACACATACACACACTGACACTTTATAAAATCCAGAACCAACCACACATCATCTGGCTTACTGTTTCGCCAATAAAAATCTTGACATTTTCTGTCGTATCATTAAGACACACTGTAAAAACCACACACAGTCAAGCCTTTGATGGTGCATGAAAGTGAAAGAACACCCAATTCAAACTTTACATGGTTTATTGACAGCCCAACAGTGATGATGTATGATTCATCCCGCTTCCTCTCATCTATTCCAGAGTGATATTTATAGGTGGAGGTAGTGTGTGAGACCACAGACAACTTAAGAGAGAGAGAATTCATAGAGGCTATAAAAATATAACAATAGGTCACCAGTGAGTGTGAAATATTTATTTTGTCCATTGATTGGTTTCCTTTCGTCACCCTTCCCCACATTATACCATACCGACACCCTCCTGCTTGAACCCTCCAACCTGCTTTCATTGATCCATCAGGCTAAGAGAGACAAAGCAAGCATGGGGCCTGGATAGATATTTTACTTGATACGGGTGTTTATCCTGCAGAGGTAAACTTTGATTCCAGGCTCTGTTGTGGCATTACTTCCTTTTCCCCCACCGGCAGAGAACAGTGGGAGTAATCAGCTTAATTGGTATAATTATGGGGTAAGCAGTGAACCCTCGAACGCACGCCTCTGCTTTTGTAAACGGATATTTGCAGATTATGGGGGTAAAGTTCTTCTCATCAGCATTTAGCTAGATCTACTTTGTCTATGGATGGGAAGCTATCTAGAGAACATTTTGATCACAGAGAACCATGACCACTTATTCTGTTTAATGTACTGCTTAACAAAATGTAAAAGGAATAATATAAAAGAAAAAAAAACAGCAAAAAAGCAAATGACTTTTATAAAAAAAAACAAAAAAAAACTAAAGTTATATTAAGACACATATACAGTTAGGCCCAAAAGTATATAACATTTTATATTGAGAATGCTCTGCAGACAATGACTGTCTGAAGTCTGGAAGCCACGGACATCAGCAAACACTGGGTTTCCTCCTCTGTGATGCTTTGGCAGGCCTTTAAAGCATCTGTCTTTAGTTGTAGCTTGTTTGAGGGTCTTTCTGCCTTAAATTCTTGAGCAAGTGAAATGCATGCTCGATTGGGTTAAGATCCTGTGACTGACTCAGCTATTGCAGAATATTTCACTTCTTTGCTTTAAAAAAACTCCTTGGTTGCTTTTGCAGTATTGTTTTGGATCATTGTCCTTCTGTACTGTGAAGCACCGTCCAATCAACTTTGCTGCATTTGGCTGAATCTGAGCAGAAAGTATTAGTAGTAGTCTTCCAATATTCTACCACCTCTTTAGCACAGTCTCATTCTGCATAAGTGCATCACTGCCAAAGCTTTGAGTGATATTCAATCTTTGGTGTCATCATGCTCAGGGGTCTTTCATGTTACTTGATGTCTGACTGCCAGCCCACCTCAGACCCTGGCCATGTTTTCCTCACAGCCCAGGAGATGGAATTTTAAAAATTTACAGTCCTCTTTGAGCTAGCCTTTCGGCCCCTGCAGGTCTCTGGAAATTGAAAAGTCAGAGAGAGTAAAGAAGAGAGCTAAGGTGAGATTTCTGTATAGCTGAAGAGACTTTGTATTACCCCTATAGCAAGATCACAGCCTCTCTGTCTCTGTCTCTCTCTCTCTCTCTCTCTCTCTCTCTCTCTCTCTGTATCTCTCTCTCTCTCTCTCTGTATCTCTCTCTCTCTCTGTATCTCTCTCTCTCTCTCTGTCTCTGTATCTCTCTCTCTCTCTGTTTCTCTCTCTCTCTCTCTGTATCTCTCTCTCTCTCTCTCTCTCTCTCTCTGTATCTCTCTCTCTCTCTCTGTCTCTCTGTCTCTCTCTCTGTCTCTCTCTCTGTCTCTCTCTCTCTCTCTCTCTCTCTCTCTCTGTCTCTCTCTCTGTCTCTCTCTCTCTGTCTCTCTCTCTGTCTCTCTCTCTCTGTCTCTCTCTCTGTCTCTCTCTCTCTGTCTCTCTCTCTGTCTCTGTATCTCTCTCTGTATCTCTCTCTGTCTCTCTCTCTGTCTCTCTCTCTGTCTCTCTCTCTCTGTATCTCTCTCTCTGTATCTCTCTCTCTCTCTCTCTCTGTCTCTGTATCTCTCTCTCTCTCTCTGTCTGTCTCTCTCTCTCTCTGTATCTCTCTCAAGCATGCTCATTGGAGTGGTCCTGCAGAGGCCAAACGCTATCAGGTACCATCATTGAAAAATTCAACTTGTTGCCGAGGGTAGTTCATCGAAATGAATGCTCTGGCTGGTTCCTGTTTTCTCAGACCTCTCTACAGCATTTTTCACAGCTGAAGCTGTTTCATGGCCACCATTCGAAGAGTAATTGAAAATCCAAGGCTGATTGACTCAGACCCTTGGTAATTAATTTTCCCTCAGTTGCAGTGCTCTAAGAGCAACACCCACATCTGTGCTATGTGGTGGTTTCTGTACTGCCGAGGTATTGACATAGTTTAGGTCAGCTTTCCAGTGGACTGATATGTACAAATAAACATTACATAATCAGTCATGCATATATGTACACACATACATATATACAAGCATAACTATACAGTGACACTTTGTGTGACCTACAATATCTTTGTGTTGAATGAATTAAGATTTAATTAAGACATTGAAGGTTTCTAGACAATAACTGATGTTCGTGATCCACTTCCTCAGGATGAATTGTAAGCATTTTGACAAACCCTTAACTTAAAATCTAACACCATCATCTTGTCAAAAATTAAATTTGTCCACTCGTAAATACCTGCAAAATTAATGACATGCCACTGTCCATCTTAGTTTTAGGATAAACTTCAAACCTGCTAAACGTGCATGTTAGCATTGTCATTGTGAGCATACTGATATTAACCTACTGATATTAGCTCAAAGCACCCCTTTAAGTATAACCTCACAGAGCCGCTAGTGTGGATGTGGACTCCTAGGACTCAGTCTTCATGTTGTCGAACTTATTATTATTATTATTATTTCCTCAATGGTGCCTAGTAGGAGGAGAGGTGTGGTAGAGGGTGTGCCGTTGCCAGTCCATCATACAGCACTCTTGTTGTACGGCTGCATCTTGCATGGTCTGCTGCCTGTCGGCTTAGAGCAGGTTGACACCTCAATGCACTTGTTTCATAATATTTTGATTACTTTATTTGGTATACCCATATAAACCTCTCTCAAATCACATAAACCCATGAACATTTAATTCCATTAGGACCATCCCCTCGCACCAATTTTCTCACTGTGTCTTCATCCAAAACACCAGGTGCATTTGACTGTGATCTTCTTTAAAATAGAGCCTTTAGTATTGTTTCAGCTTAGAGCTCCTGTACTTGAATACTGTGGATACTTGGATACTCAGTTTTCTTACTTTGCCCTCTCCATGGGTAAGAATTACTGAGATTACTGAGGAATGCAAAACAAAGTGAGAGAATAACTTAATAATTCAGTAGTTAGTATAGTTTACTCACAAAATAAGGCCCTCAACCCTGGCACACTTCCAGTCCTGGTATTTAGTGCCACTAACTTGTCTCTTCTCTAGTGCCTAATACTGCAGTGACTGATATTTAGGTGCTCAAGGTGCCTTCTGCTCTACTGCCTCTCCTTATAATAACTGAACCGCTGATCAAGAGGGAGAACTGTTCACAGGGTTGGCACTCATCCACCTGGTAGAGATAAGGCAACAAGCACCACTGAAGGACATTTAGGTGAATATATTGCCACAATTAATTGTTATTATACTAGATCATAATGTCTCTGTTGTTTACTAAATCAGTTTTGGATCCCAGTAGTGTAATAATCCTATTTTTAAAGATTTTTTTACAACAGGCACCCTATATTTTCTAATATAACATTGATAAAAACAGCTTGTACGTAGGCTAGAGAATTCACCTCTGTACCTTCCACAAAACATCAAAGGGAATGACATCTTCACAAGAAACCAAAGAGGAATTACAGCAGTGACATCTGAGAGTTCAAGCAAAGAAAGAGTGTGTAAGATAGAGAGAGAGAGATAATGGCGTGTCTCACATTGAGGGACCTTGGAGCCTGTGTCTTGGAGATGAGTTGCTGATATATACCCAGCATGTTGAGTGTGGGAACGGGCCACATTGACACCCAAGTCACGTTTGCAGCAGAGTGTTGTATGGCACTATAATCATGGTCAGACTATAGAAAAGGTAGAGAGAG
This sequence comes from Pampus argenteus, assembly GCA_036937835.1. NCBI lineage: Eukaryota > Metazoa > Chordata > Actinopteri > Scombriformes > Stromateidae > Pampus > Pampus argenteus. The sequence continues at coordinate 10,323,134 of CM072879.1, forward strand.
AGAAAGAAGAGGTGTAACTGGCAGCTGTAACGAAGATCCTCCCAACACCTAGTCTGCAAGGATAAAAATGTGTTTTTATGATGATGTCCATGTCTTGGTTGACATTTTATTGTCTGTTATGATCATATGTAGGTATGATTGTCATATCATGATGTGTCTAACATCCACAAGTACACATTTCCTCCAGTCAGAAACACTGAATTCAAGGAATTGACCATTTATAGCAAAGGTTATACTGTTATATTTGGCAAAAAAGGGCTTTACTCCTTGAGGGAGCTCCCAATGAATCTAAACTACAACAAGGATTTCTACTGAGTGTTCTAATTCCTGTCATTAAACATATATGAACATAGTTAAATCTGCCATGTGAAATACCACATAGGGAGAAGGCTGCGGTGGTGACAAAAGCTACTGCAGCAAATGACGTTGGCATGATCATAAACAGCAGAGTGACTTCAGTGCTTTGCCTGAACTAAGACTATGCTTTAATTCAGTCAGAGGCACATATGTTAAGGAATTGACTATTTTTAGCAAATGGTTATACGGTACAGTTATATTTGGCAGAAAAGACTTGGAAGAATCGGAGCAGCAGCGAGGATTCTGCTGAGAGCTAATCCCCCAAAACACAATGATTGTTTCCTACTTAGCAGGGAGTACATTAAAACCCCCAAAACAACAGAGCCTCTGCCTTCAGTCATCCCGAGTCGTTGCAGTTTCCTTTGAATGCTAGCAAAGCCCTTCTCATCTGAGATGAAGCTCAGGCAACATCCTGGCTAACACAGGCAGCAAACGAGGGGCATGATTACTTACTCCTTAATAATGTTTTCCAAAACGACAAACATGGTCTATGTCAGATCACCAACCTCACATGTGCAAACGTTGTTGGCGTGAGCATAATCAGCAGAATAAATGAATATGATTGGAAGCATATTGGAAACAGCTGTCAGTATGATGTCAATCAGCCAATACAATCATGCCTTCAGTGCTGTACCTGAACTAATCTCTATAAACGGATATCTACATATGAATCCATAATAATCGGACTGTAAACAATAACTGATATACAGAAGAAGTCTTGGCCTGGATAGCCACTGGCTACACTGGAAACCCTGAAACATTGGCCGTTTCCCCCAGAGGCTAAATCACTGTCAGATTATTGCTGATGGGTTCTTCATTTGATGCATTACTTGACATTAATTTGGGCATCATAGGGAGAATCTGCAGGGACTGCAGGTTTTTTTTTCTTTTTTGTAGATTCCAGGCTATGGTCCAGGCCACAACAACTATAAATTTACTGTAGGTGAGGGTAGTAACTAGGATACTAACAAATGCAGGAAGAAGCTGCAAGGCTAAAACACTATCTCTTTTGCAAAACACTGCTCCAAACAGTACATTAGGTTATATGCCTTTTGAATATTTCTGTGAAATTCATTTTAGACGTTCGTTCATCTTTTTTAGGTGTGTATGTGTGTTTTTTGGCAGATCATGTCATGATTATCAAGGCTGTTTCAGTGTATCGCCAGTGAATCTGCATTGTAAACACAGATAACTTGGCTTATTAGTGGCCGCATGTTGCTTTGAAAAGTCACATATCAAAGAGGCGAGACCTCTTTCAAAGCTGACAAACAAAGATAATTGGCAAATAGCCTAAACCTAATATGACCCACCTTTGTAACAGTGACGCTAATGCTAATTAAATTACATTGTTAAGTGCTTTTCTGGCTTATTTACACAATTCTGTTCTCTGTTAATATACTACTTAACATATGGATGTTAAACCTAAGTGTTTGTCATAACACACACACACATATGCACACCGCTTTCTTGTTGTCTTACTCTTTTTTTTTTTCGTAATGTTTAGTAATAATCCTAGTTATCTCGGTTTTGTTATGTCTGTAGGGATAATAGTATACATTCAAACTAATAGTAAATGTCTGAAGCAAATCTTTTTAATGATTTATACTGTTATACAGTCACTGTTTTATACTGTAGCCTGTTGAAGAAAACACTTTAGAGAAAGGATTCTTAGTTTTGGATAGTGTGTCTTTGTGGCCCTCTGTGTCAGATTATTACTGACATTTGTCTTACCCTCAGGGTCCTCCTGGGTTGACACAGGCAAGTGGAGAACCTGGCCATTCGCTTTTTAGTGTGTGTGTGTCTGTGTGGCAGAGGGGAAGTGCTCATCACCCTCCAGCCATGCTCCAGGGAGGCAAATACTGCTTCCACTCCCCTCAAAGCTTCATCAGTCACACAAATCCACATAGGATGGATGGATGTGTGTGTGTGATTGTGTGTGTGTGTGTGTGTGTGTGTCTGTGTCTGTGTGTCTGTGTCTCTGTGTCTATGTCAGATGAATACAGTCATGTTTGGCACAAAGATGTGACCTACCAAATTTCAAGAAACAAGAAGACCATAGTTTTATTTCTACGTTTTTTCAACCTTATCAGCTTTAAAAAATGGCTTAGACAAGGTGCCATTACCAGAGCAATGCTACCATGGTGTGGCCTAATATTCGCTCAAAGGACCATGACTGTTTTAGAAGAAGGAAACGCACTCAAAAATGCTTGATTTCAATAACATATAGTAATCAATTACCGTTTGAAGCACACATGATTGAATCCAACCAGTTGTGCCAATTATATTTTCAGCTATAACCACTGACTCAGTCATTCAAGCTAAACAAAGCCCACAAAAAGCCTCAGTTGCACAATCCAACCCTTTGACCCTGTCGTCATAAATCCAACAGGACATAGCATTTTCCCCCATCAGCATGGATTCAAACAGTTTCAAAGGCTGACTTATGAAATGAGGAGAAAAGACCTTTTTTTCTCCCTCCAAACTGCCTTTTGCTCAGAGGGGATGCTTAGGAAGAACAAGAGCCTCAAAAAAAAACAAAAAAACAAAGCAATTTGCATGGCAAAGAGGTGTTCTGACAAGACGGTGGAGTTGTTGCCCAGAGGACTGGACGGTGGTTGAGCAGTGGAGACGAATCTGCTATTTTCTCTTCTCTTTGGAGTAACCAGAAAGTGTAGCTTCTCCTGGGGAGGAGGAAGGTTGCACAACACAGTAATGCCTTTTATGAATATCAAATAAAAGTACTAATACAGCGAGACAGCAGAGAAAAGGCTAGAATGAGGAAATAAAATGAGAGAGGAAGAGAGATAATATATGAAATAATCCGAGTTGTATGTATTTTAAATACACGCACGTTTCATGTGTCTGTACATGGTCTTCATATGCTGTATATCTTTAAGTCAGAAACATTCTCACAATAGAGAGAACAAGAATGAAAGTTAATTTTATTCGTCTCGTTCCTCTCCAGCATCACAGCTGAAAAAAATAAAGTCTGATACTTCAACTGGAAGAATGTGAGAATCCATGGTGTGTGGAATAACTTTAGGCTGGATTTCAAGACAAAAGGTTATTATGTTATGTGAATGTGTGTGTGTGAGCGTGCGTGTGAGTGTTTGTGTGTTGGTGGCGCTTAGAAAGATAAGATGATCATCAAATGCCAATGAGTGAGTTAGGATAGAGCACTTCTGACGATGGAAAAGCAGGGGGTGGATGCTCCAATGTTTGCAAACCAACGCACACTCTTTTGTGAGGGCCATGTGTGATGATTAAAAGAGCTGCAGTGTATTTAGTTAAATGTGGGCAAAAAATAGGAATACTTGTGCTGAACACACAAATGGACAGTAGAGAAACAGTGGTTTGGATGCATTTCAGCTGAAAGCTTTAACATACCTGTCATTTAAGGCCACTGAGACATCGTCAATTCAAAGACAATGTTGTTTATTCATTTTCATTTGTCGTTTGTGTGTTAACCTTATGGCTGACGTTATTTTAGTACTGCATATTATGCATGTTATAGTTTTCACTGTTTTTGAGGACTTGCTGAAGACTAATACCCGTCAAAGAAAGCCACTTGCGTCTTCGTGCTTTGAGAGGGAGTTATGCACTGTAGAGGCACCCTGTGGAGATTTAGTTATCAGCTGATAAGCTAATGGAAAACATTTCAAGTTGTCTCTTAAATGCCCAGAGGCGGCTGCCATCAGGAGTTCAGAGGAATCTCCCCAGTTGCTGGGAGTTGTTCTTTGCCCCATGATATTTTTTAAGGCTACAGTGTAAAAAGGCATGGATTTTTTTTTTCTATCAATATGAGAAGATTGGACACGGGCTGAGGAGGATGTGGAGGATGAGATGAAGAACGAGGCGGAGGAGGAGGTGGAAAGGAATGCAAGAGGTGCTTACTGTGAGTTTCTGTGACAGGCCAGGATTTAACACAAAGTCAATACTACTGCAAAGTGCAATCACAATGTGTTGGCTAAAGCAAATGGCTGTGATCAATGGTACACCAGGACCAGTCTCAGTGGCCTAGTGGCCCCATAAGAGATGTTTTATCTGAGGAGACTTCTCGCTGTCTGTCTCTGTCCAGGTCCGTGTCTCTCTCTTCTTTCAGTGTTTCTTCATTTTGGCCAGGTACAACCAGAGCTACTCCTTTTATGTATCTGTTCTTTTTTTTTAAATGTGCACATATTACAGTATATGCTGATATCTACAATAGGGGTAGATGGGGTGTGACTCTTTTCTATGGTGGTTTCTATTTACAATCAATGTATTTGGTTGCCTGATACCACACCAAAGTTTGTATACAGTATATGTGTCTTGTACAGTATGTGTTCAAATGAGCATCACAGCATTTGACTCACAGGATTGGAGGGGGGAAGAGAGGCAGGACTCATCCATTTGACTGGAAGAGGGGATGCTCGGACTTTCAGAATTTGTAACTAGTTAATCTAGAAACAGTAAATATAATATTTCATGAGAGGGAAGAACGTTTTAACTCAAGTTAGTGTACAGGAATTGCAACTGGGGTTGCAAGCTACACATCGGTTTCTGTGTGTGTATGAAGTGTGCTTCCTTCCCACCAAAAATAAAGCCTTCTGCAGTTCCACTTGACACACCAAAGCATGTTATGTAATAGCTGGGTGTAATAAACATAATGCAGCGCCGTTTATGAAATGCAAGCAAATGTTGTACTGCTGACTGCTGCGTGTACTTTTTTCCCCCACTGCACATTTTACCTTTCTCTGTTTTGATTTCACTATCTTCTGCATCTTTTTCCATTTGTTATAGTGCTGTAAGTTTCATTTTCTGTTCAAGAGGAAAGCACTGCTTTGTGAGAAAAGATATGTGGAGACCTTGAGAAGCAGGCCTCACTGCAGCCATTTGAGTTCGAAAAAGCTTAATGTTAAATCTATTGCAGTAGTGGCTCATGTATGTGCATATATTGTGAGCCTTTCCTGTTAAAGCCGAGAGAATCACTGATCGTGTTGCATTGAAACCCAGAAAACCAGACAGGTACCCATACTTGATTCTCCTCATTTTCATCTCAGAGAGGGAGTGCTGTCCCCGACTGGGTGGAGCCGTAGGGCACGGCTGCCATCCAGTTCTGGAAGAATAATCTCTTAGCAATAATCCAGCAAGCCCACGGCAGGTCACATGTCGGGAAATGAGGGCCGAGTGAAGAGCCTTATTTGATTATTCAATTCCTTTCCCTTTTGGTTTATTCAACAACAGTGTTTTTTCTGGGCACTCCTGTCTAGACTTGCACATTGTGCTGCCGATGGCAAGGATGTAAGCAGATTAGTGAGCATGTTGAGTCTGTCTGTTAGCAATTTGATTTTTAAAGAGGCTATTTTCACTAATCAGTAAGACACAAGCGTACTAGTGTGTGTGTGTGTGTGTGTGTGTGTGCATGCGTGAGAGAGAGAGAGAGAGGGAGAGAGAGTAATGGGAGTAATGGCATGCTTTTTACATGTTACAACACTGAGTCATTGCAGAATCACTGAGTGTTCACAATAGAATAGGTCGTGAGTGTGCTGTCACATGCACCTTATTTTTGTACTCATATATAACTGCAGATATATTTCTACCACTTCCTGTGTGCTCTGCTGTGTTCGTTGCTTTTCCAATTTCCCTCTAAACTTTTCACACCCACCACACTTTTTTCTTAAGAAACTGAAGGTTATTATTTTATTACAGTGATAACATTCAGTGCAGAGGCTATATGTGTCTGTAAAGGAGTATAGGGTGAATATGAATCTGACTGCATGCACATATAAGCACATTTGTTTTATGTTCAACATTTGACAGTATAGATGTACTTAACTTAACTATGGAAAAACAAGTGTGTTGTCTAAAATTATGATTAAATTTATCAGTGAATCTCAATGCAGTGTTTTCTAGGTGGGCTGATAATACATTCCCTGTGGCGCTCACTGTGAGACTCATCTCAGATCAAGTGATAACATTGGTCTCCAGCCACTCTAATACAAAACCATTATCTTTCCATTTCCATTCCTCATGAATGGCACATGATGAAGGAAGCGTGTGCAGTGTATGTGTGTTAAAACTGCTATCTTTTTAAATCTGCTGCTGTATCGTTGAAAGTTTTCATGTTTACTCCCACAGGTTCAATATTTTTTCACACATTTTTCATCCTATACACCAAAAGGTTCTTCGAGCACCTCTATCAGACCTAAGATAGTAAAACTGTAATGTAATATTCAGCAGTAATAACGTTTTGATGGACAGTATGGTGGAGGGACAGCTAGTATTTCACAGTCCACTTTAGAGCAAAATATCTTCTAAAGCCAGAAATGAAAGAAAGGAAAGACTAAAGCAAATGAATTATGTAATATTCAATTGCTAGTCATCACTGTTACTTGATACATGTAATAAATGACTCAGTTACATATTACTTGTTGAAAAAAGAAATTGTATACTTAACAGGAGAGGTACTTTCTGACACATTACTCTCTGTTATCCTATGTTAAAGATGCCTTCCAACAGCTGCAAGGCCACCATATTCATATATAGCATATTTTGCATTTAACTTAATTTAATTAATTTAACTTGCAGAATTTCAGGTATTAATTAACAACAACAACTAGCTCCGTATTATAAGTTATTTCTGAATTTAGGTTTACGAGTGATTAACATAAAATGGATTTACTGAATTTTGAATTGCAATCCCATATGCTACTAGTTACTGAAAAAGTGATCACATTTATAACGTTGGAGTTGACACTCACCACCTGACTAAGAAGGTAAAGATTAATTGAAAAGCATTTCAAATCACTGTTACTGTCAGTTTATCACAGTTAAATACTGTCAAAGGATATCACTGTCAACTGCTTTGTTGTGTACTAAGTGTCACTATGGTTACAGGGTGTGTTCTCAGGCATTTCACTCAGTACCTGTTCAAATGCTCAGTGGTCACTTTATTTGGCTTTTTAGCAACTACAAGACAAAAAATTTGAGTGTCACCCCTCAAAGCAAGATAACAATGACTTTTGAATCAGGAGGAGAGAATTACTAGTTGTTGAAGCTATAATCGTGTGTATTAATAATGCAATGGCCTTGTCGTTGGGAAACACTGGTATGTAAAAGCATGATGTGCCCCTTCATCTCTTGACTAATATCTCCAGGCCATCTCTTCTCTTGCTGTAAGTAGAGAAGAGATAGCCTGCAAATCAAATTAGCCGTCTAATGGAGAGAGATGAAGAGAGAAGGAAGGATGAGAGGAGGTGGGAGGAGAGGGTGAGAGCAGTCATGATACATCTGCAGGATTACGTTATTGTTGTTTTTTTTTGTGAATGGAGGAAAAGAGAGAGAGAGAATTATCTGTTATTACCATTACTTAAATTACTTTTATGTCCTGGGATGTTCATTGTATGTGAGTGGGGGTTCTCACCAAATCAAATTTTTATCAGCCCAGTAGAAATGGCAAAGTATTGAAATTAAATGGAAAAAAGGATTTACTGGAACTCCTGCAGTGCTGTATAAGTTTCCATATTACCTTAACCTCTGTACCTTTGCTTCAGCAAACAAGGAATTCTGGTGCTGACAGACACACATACAAGCAGATGTACAGCACATACAGGTGCACGGACACTGCAACAATGGAAAAAATGACAATGTTTAATGTGAAAAGGGGTCGCTCTTTCAGTATTTTTAGCTCAGTGCTTTGGTTTTATCACCCGTGGCTTTACTATTTTGGTTGTCTTGTACTGCTCTCTTCAGCCTCATTTACAGCAGCCTCAGTTTTCAGAGAGAAATGCTCGGATGTACCCCACTGTACACTGCCTGACCACTGCCAAACAGAGGATCAAGCTACTAAGTAGTAGGTGAAAGTAGTGGAGCATTTAGCAGCTGAAGGTCAAGGTTACTTTTATTTTCTCCCTCAGGAAAAATAATTGTCTTGGATAAAGGGAAATTGCTGCAACAACAATATAATAAATCAAAATGTAAGAAAAAAACACGAAAAATAAGAACACACTGATATCGTTGATATCAGCTCAGAGTTTGGTTGGGCTCTAACAGACTAGGAGATAAAAACCTGACCTGAAGTTAATGTGTGCATAAAACTACAGTTACCACAGACACTCACAAAGCAGTAGAAAGAGGTTAGGGGAAAAGAGAAAAACAAGGAGAGTTACAAGAGTTATCAGTCATTGTTCGGGGTTAGGATTAGCTTCTTACCTGTTTCCCTTATTTAAAACATTTGGTTTTATTCTGCTGAGCCTTCACTGTTTATGAGCAATCAGCTTACGTCTTCTCCTTTTTCCATCTCATATTCATATTCTGCTTTGCATGAAAACAAGATGCTGCTGTCCTTAGAGAGTGATGAAAAAACAGAAAATCTGCAGGAGATTGAGAGGTGGAGACAACACAGCTCATGAAACCATCTGGGTGTTCCCAGCATCACCCTCTTACTTTGGCACCAAGGATGTGCCATTTTTTTTTTTCCTTTTCTTCCTCTCTCTCCTACATGCTGTGTCTGTTCTGTGTACCCATGCTTTATTTATCGTTGCCTTCATTAACAATTTAATTGAAAAGCAAGGGGAAGAGTCACATCTGAATATTATTGGATCAAATGGGACTGATAGAGTCCCATAAGTATGGACTGTAAAATGCTTTCTCCAGCAAATGGAACAGAGAGAGAGAAAAAAAGATGTCTGCCAACTTAAAAGATAGTAATTTGCAAAAGCTGGCTGTCTCCAGTGAAATGTTTGCCCACTCACAACATGAATTGCCTCTGTGTGGGCTTCCCCTGCACTGACCATACATAACCTATTATAGAATGAATATTACACTACACTATTGTATTGGATGTTCTGTCAAATATTTTGATACTTCACTGTCATATCGGTTTGATTCTCGGACATTAACATTTGTTTTTGTTGTGTCTTCACTGCAACTCAGCCAAGTAAGCAGAGAAACAACCAGCTCATGCAATGTAATCCCCTGCCCCCCCCTGAAAGAATCAGTGTATAGAGCAGTGGATGAAGAGCAGAGGGAGGGAATGAAGGGGAGAACTGAACAATAATGGTCTCACCAGTTCAGCATCTGCTCATTAATCATTCATAGGCAGTCAAGTGGCAGCAGCAGGGAGCACATGTGAGATTTCAGGTTACGGTATCAAATCTCAATTTATAAATAGAATAGATATGGAGCTAGGTGGCGGAATACCATCACTCATAGCACCCCTACCTCTTCAACATTCACTGATATTACTGTGTCTTGCTAGCATGCACTGATACTAACAATACGAGTCAAAACAACTGTTTCTTTTCTTGCCTCGACTGTCTTTCTCCTGTGTTGTTGTCGATCATTGGCTACAATAGATTCATGAAATTAAATTACACATCCATCCTAAACATGCTCGATCACATGAACACACACTGGTAACTGACTTCTCAAGCTGTAGCTTAAGTGAGCATCACACCCTCTCCTCTTATTTCACATCCTATCTTGTCAATATCTGCCGCACTCTCCGCCACACCTGGATCGATAAGAAAATGCTTTTCCCGATCCTGTTTGTGATAGCGATGCTTCCCTGCCACTCATCTCCATCCTTCAAGGACAGCCTGTCGACAGATGGTCATATGAAGTCCTATAAACCCGTCTCATGGCAGAAGTGATGAGAGAGGGGGTGTCCAATCTTTCCTGCATCTCAGTCCCAGAGATGCGTAGGTGACAAGCTTCTGTTGAATAATGTTCCAAGGAACTGTCACATCAAACATACCAAGCACATACTATAGTGAACAGCAAGTAGGCCCTTATGAATTATTTGGTGATGTAAGATGGGACAGGGTAGGGCCTTCTGGATACATATTTGTGTGTCTCACTTGATTTACAGCTTGAGTTAATGACTTTATAGCCACTAAAATCAGGATTCAACTGTGTATCTTGGATATATGCTTATTTTGATAATTGTTGATTTTGGGAGAGCAGATTGCCCTCACTCACTTTTTTTTTCGCTATCTGCACCTGCTGTTTCCTCATGTTTCTTGGTATATCTTGTTCTACCTCGTATAACACTTCGTCTGTGAGATGCAGTTCTGGAAAAGTCAAACCAAACTGTACAAGGGAAACCTTAGCAGAGGAAGCATTGCATGTGTGGGTGGGTGAATTGTCCGTGCACAGTGGATTGAAATACCTGTGGTGAGTAAATGAAAGCCTCTGCCTCAAACAGGAGCAATTCAGCGGCAGTGCATGTATGATTGAATGCTCATGAGGGGGCGATCCAAATTCTGAACACTGCATAGAAAAGATTGAATGCTTGTACGCTGGTTTTAGTGGCAGTGTGCTTGTGCAATCAAGTCCTCAGGCAAGACTAATCCAAACATCTTGTGGAGGAAACTTAAATGCACGTTAGGATACCAACAGGTGAAAGGATGTGAATGTGTGAATGTTTGCTAGTGCAGGAGCAATCTTTATATCATATGTAAGTAATATGAAAATGTGCTGGTCAGTGAAGCCAAGCATAGATATGAAAATGGCAGAGTGTGAATGAATGGACAAAGGGACAAGATGAAAGCCTTATGACAGGCCTGACATAAGAGTGCAAGACTACCAAGCATACACAGAACAACAGTCAGTGTGTGTGGGCTGGTGTGTACATGTTGGCATTAGCTATAACATGATTGACATGTTAGATCAGATGCTGCAGCAGACCATAAACTATTATGGAGGAGGCGACTGCCACATCACTCACCTGTCTAAAGGCCAGTTAGTGGATATAGTATGTGATGATGTGCAGTTTCACACAATATGAGTGTGTAGAGTGTGTGTGTGTGTGTGTGTGTCTAGCATTGCACAAATGATGAAGGCTTGAAGGCTTCCCTTGTTGTTTTCACGTTATGTTAATACTTACATCTCATCAGTACTTCTATAGTTATTAAAGTGCAATTCTGTTTTGATCTCCAAATGTGTATGTACAATAAGGAAACAGGAAGATTCTTTATTCCCATCATTAGTAGTTTTATTTCTCATCATGTTTCATATTTCTATGCTAACACAGAAAAGAAGGAATGCCAAGAATGATCACTGTAATGGGGGTTAAATTGCCTCAACTCAGTTACTCCTCTGGATTCTTCTCATATCGCTATGTACTCATATTATGTCCATCAGCCTCTGCCTCCTATCCTCCTGCCTGTGCTTGTACCCCCAAAACACACACACACACACACACACACACACACACACACACACGGCTAATGTGTCTCATCTCAAATAGCTCTCAGCCGTTTGGAAAAAATGGAAAACCAATATCTTGTAAATGCAGTTGTGATGCCCACGTTGAAATGTGTGCATAGAATAACTGTCCAGTACTTTCCAGTATAAGGTGGAGCCTTCTCTTACATTCAGCCTTCTTTTGTCTTAGTTTTTTTTTAAGGAAGCCAGTAGGCTGGAGTGATGACTTGCATATAGCTCATATCTCATCTTTTCTTCTTCCCTTGTTCATATTTCCTGTTTGTTTGTGTCACCCCCTCCATTGTGTCTCCCTCTCTATATCTGACTTTTTTCACTGGTGGGCCTGTTAGAATAATGTATATAAGTTATCCCATATTTACTCTTTTGCATTCTTTATATATCACCACTCTTTTATTCTTTGTACTACATACTATGATCTGTAAGTTTGTGTTTCGTTCTACACTAAGTTCTCTTCCAGATTGACGTTTGCAGCTGTTGGTGAGAACTTCCCATCACCATCTGACTGATGAGACTGGCTCCTTTTGTAGAGTTAATGAGTTGTAGAGTTAATCACCATACCATGTTGGAAAGTAAAACAAAACAGTTAAGTGTAGAAGAAAACAGACGTTGTTTATTGGTCAAGGAAATTGTGCCTGCCTGAAACAAAGCAATAAAACCATTACGTTGTTACTGACCTGTGCCTGACCTATGCCCCTCCCCTTTAGAAGCAACATGTATTAGGGACATCCTAAATAAAAAGCAAGAGGGCAGGAGACGAAATCAGAGTAGATAGGAGATTCTGCAGAATGTGCACGTCTCCTGTTGCTCTCCTTGCAAGTAAAACTTAACTCTGTTGTCTTCTCTCCTCTTTGTGTCTGTGAGTTTGATATTTTAGGTTGTTTAAACCTGACATTAATTTGGTCCTTCGAGCCGGATGCCAACAGACCTAAGGATTCCAGCAGGTGAGAGGAATACTGGAAAGCCCGTGGCCACGGCAGGCTGACTTAGAAGCAGTCTAACAGATCCTTTCAAGGACCGGACTTCAACTCACCTGCTGGGATCCAATGGTTGACGGTAATCCGAGAGAGGAGACATAGACAACAGTGGTGAGTTAAATTTTGTTTAAAAAGGTGAATGACTGTAAGAGAACAGTAGAGTAAATAGGTTTAAACCATAAATAAGAGTAAAATTTGGACTGGTTTTGGAAAGCCGGAAATTTCCTGGAAAAAGTTAAAGTAAAACCCTGAAAATACTAGTCACTAGCAGGTAACAAGGTGAAATAAAAGTAAAATTTGGACTGGTTTTGGAAAGCCGGAAATTTCCTGGTAAAAGTAAAATTTGGTTGGTAAGGGAAGGCCAGAAGTTCCCATGTTAACGTAAAAGACGTCAAAAGTATATGTGCATTTAAATGCTGTGTGAGTGTGTATGAGAGTGTAAATGGAAATAAAATACCACTAGGTATTTTATTTCATACCAAAACAGTAGGAGTGTAAGCAGTCAACTGTTGTGGATGCAGAGGCAAGAATTCTCCGCTCTCAATCACAGAGAGTAGAAAGGAGAATTACCACAACAGAAAATTTAATTACTGCCCTACTGACCGAAAACCAGTTTTTAGAACACCCTAGGTGTTGACAAACTGGACCAAATTCTTTAAAATGGGGAAAGGAATAAGTAAACTAAAACCCAAAGATACACTGCAGTCTAAAGATTGGAAACTTATTGAAAAACAGGATCCTAAGAAAGTACAAAATTTAGATAGATGGATAACAGAGCATAAATTCGAAGGTCAATTGAACACACAAAAAATAGCAGCGCTTCAGGAAGCAATAATACAAAAAACAAAAAATGATTCTAAAAAGATGAAAAAGCATGGGTATGAAGATACAGAATATTGGATGAGAGTAGCAACAAGAAGAGAAGAGGAAGAGAGAAAGAGTAGAGAGAAAATAAGAGAAGTTGCAGATAGACAGAAACAGTTAATGTATCATAGAAAGGAAGATGACGAAACAGGGCCAGTGAGGAGAGGAGTAGAAGAAGAGTACAAAATTAGAATGACGACAGTCTTTAAAATTCATAGTGGGCTGGAGGAAGATGCAAATGATAATGGTGCATTCCGACAACAATTAAAGAATGCTGTCCATGCAGGCTCAAAAGATGCCATTCGAGCATGGGTAAACAAACATTACATAGGAATGTCCACAGGAACTTTGGAGGAATATGTAAATCATGCTTTACATGCAGAGAAGGTAGTGAAGGAAAAGAAAAATAGGAAGCCTGTAGAAACCTTCTATCAAGAAGAAGGAGAAATATTCTATCAGGGAGGTTTCAGAGGCAGAGGTGGTTTTAGAGGAAGAGGAAATTCCAGAGGAAGAGGTTTTGGAGGTAGAGGACAGAGAGGAGGTTTTAGAAGGAATGGATTTGGGTCAGATATGTCAGGATGTTGGCGTTGTGGAAAGGAAGGACATATGATCAGAGATTGTCCTGAGATGAAAGGGGGATACCGTGAATGACTAGGATATGAAGGAGAAGAGAAAGATAAACAGAGGGCTGTAGAACGTGAGGAAGGAAATAAGATAGAATGTGAGACAGATGAAGTGTTGATAAACTTTCATAACTTGTTAAGTTAAGTTAAACCAGAAGTGACGTTATTGATAAACGGAAAACCTGTAACTTTTCTGTGTGACACTTTGGTACAAAGACACACCAGGACCAGATAATGACTTTGACAATGCCCTAACTAAAGCTACTCCAGCTAGAGTGACAGTGACTTATGTCTATTCAGATGGTGAATCTAATGCAGCTGCAGCAGTAACACTATCAACACCAGAGCTGGTAAGACTGTTCAAGATGTGGACAGCACCTCACATTTCATTGTATAAAAACAATATAATGAAATGGAAAGATATGGGCAAAATGATAATAAAAGGAGAAAACACAAATGATTGGGAACCCATATCTAGTACTACAGCCACTAGTGCATCGACAGGGCTAACCAGAAAAGCACTATTTTGGACGATTCAGGTGCAAAAAGGTGTTCATATGCATATGGAAAATCTTCTATCTAGACACTGACTGTTAGTGCTCACAGAAGAAGAAGAAAATCTTTTAAAAGAGGTACCAGAGAAATTATGGTCTAAAGGTTCCACTGATGTAGGATTGATAAAAGGAACCCTACCTGTACAAATTCGACCCAAAACAGAATATAGACCACGTGTAAGACAGTATCCATTAAAACAAGATGCATATGAAGGCATAAAACCAGTAATAGACGATTTAATTGCAGCTGATGTAATAATAAAATGTGAGGATTCACCGTGTAACACTCCAATATTCCCAGTAAAAAAACAAGCACTATCCGTAGGATGGCGTATGGTACAGGATTTGCAAGCTGTAAACAGTGCTGTGATACAAAGAGCTCCTTGTGTCCCCGATCCTTACACTCTGCTAAACTCACTCAGACCTGATGCTAAAGTATTCACTGTAGTTGATATCAGTAATGCATTTTTCTCTATACCAGTAGATAGAAATAGCCAATTTTGGTTTGCATTTACCTTTGGGGGTCAGAGGTATACATATACTCGACTGCCCCAGGGGTATTGTGAAAGTCCAACCATTTACTCTCAAGCAACGAGTACCAGTATGGCAAAATTCCAACCTCCAGGAAACAGCCAAATTTTAATTTATGTCGATGATGTATTGTTAGCATCACCTGATGAAGAAACATGTAAAAAAGATACAATAGCACTATTAAAACATTTGGCTGAAGAGGGACATAAAGTGAGTAAAAACAAATTACAGATGTGTAAAAAGCAAGTGAAGTATGTGGGACACAATCTGAGTGCAGGAGGGAGAACAATAGTAGAAGATAGAAAAACTGTAATTCTTCAAGCACCTAAGCCACAAACTAAAAAGCAAATGATGTCATTTTTAGGTCTGACTAATTATTGTAGAAATTGGGTACCAAACTATGCAGAAATAACAGCACCTCTGAGTAAAATGATGTATGATGAAGATCTTAAAATGACGTCACCCTTAAAATGGACAGCAGAGGCTGAAGATGCTTTTTGTAAAATAAAGCAAGCTCTGGTATCCAGCACTGCAATAGCCTTACCTGATTACAGTAAACCCTTTATTCAAATGGTTGATTGTAAAGGTCACTTTATGACTTCAGTTTTGGTTCAACAACATGGGGATAAAATTAAACCTATAGCATATTTCTCATCTAAATTGGACAGTGTAGCATGTGCACTGCCGCAATGTGTTAAAGCAGTCATTGCAGCATCAATGGCTGTGGAAATAAGTGCTACTATAGTCTTATTTCATCCATTAATTCTAAGAGTACCCCATGCTGTTTCTGCCCTGTTGTTACAGACTAACATGACATTTTTATTGCCTGCAAGACATCTGTCTTGCATGGCAACATTGTTATCTCAACCTCACTTGACCTTAGAAAGGTGCACAACATTAAACCCGGCTACGTTGTTACCACTTCCTGAGGACGGCATTAAACATGATTGTCAGGAAGTGGCAGAAAAAACAGCAAAAAGTAGAAGTGACTTAAGAGATCAACCACTTGAAAAAGGAGATGTTTTATTTGTAGATGTTTCATCTAAAAAGAACGAACTAGGAAAGACTCAAACGGGATATGCAGTAGTAACACAAAAAAGTGTAGTTAAAGCTGAATGCCTGCCATCAAATTATTCAGCTCAAGCAGCTGAATTAGTAGCGCTAACTGAAGCTTGTAAACTAATGAAAAACAAAAATGTGACAATTTATACAGACAGTCAATATGCGTTTGCCACAGTACACACATTTGCACAATACTGGGAAAATAGAGGTATGGTCATGTCCACAGGCAAACCAGTTACACATGCAGAGCTATTATCTGACCTTCTAAAAGCTGTACAACTGCCGAAAACTTTAGCTTTTTGTAAGTGTGCAGCACACACAACAGGGACAGACAGTGTATCCCTAGGTAATGCATTTGCAGACAAAATAGCTAAAGCAGCCGCAGCAGGCCAGATACATGTGTTAACTGCAGAAGAAAAAACAAATTTAGATGATACAATAATAAAAGAAATGCAACAACAAAGTCCTGAATCTGAAAAAGATATTTGGAAAAAGAATGGAGCAATTCTGAAAAATGACACCTATGTACCCAGCAATAAACCTATCCTACCAAAAAACCTATATAAATGGGCAGCAATATTGAGCCATGGTGCTACACATGTCTCAACAGGAGGGATGGTAGGACAGGTACAACAATATTATACAACCTACGGATTTAACTCTTATTCAAAAAATTTTTGTAGGGCATGTTTAACATGCGCTAAACATAATGCACAAGGCAATTTGAGACCACGTAGAGGAAGATTCCCTACGCCTCAGTATCCATTTCAAATTATCCACATGGACTTCATAGAATTGAATAAAAGTGAAGGAAAAAAGTATTGCCTGGTCATAATAGATGCTTTTTCAAAATGGATAGAGCTTTTTCCAACCAAACATCCAGATGCATTGACGGTGGCAAAAGCGCTTTGTAAAGATATTATTCCCAGATACGGCATCCCTGAAAAAATATATAGTGATAATGGTGCTCATTTTGTGAACCAAGTCGTAAAGAAGATCGGCGTAATGTTTCATATTGATTTAAAAAATCATTGTGCTTACCACCCTCAAAGTGCTGGACTGGTGGAACGAATGAATGGAATGATCAAAAACAGATTAAAGAAGTGTATTGAGGAAACAGGAAGATCATGGACCCAATGTGTAGATTTAGTAAAATTATATATTAATATTACATGTACTTCAGGGCTCACACCCTATGAAATATTATTTGGTAGACCATAAAGATTACCGCAATTCAAAAATCAATGGGAATCTAATGATGAAGTCAGTTTAGCTGACTATATGAGAAGTATGTTGGAAAAACAAAAACAAAACCGAACTGATGAAAATCCTTTTGTCTCCCAGCAGGAAGTTCAATTAGTTGAACCAGGAGACTGGGTGTTGATAAAAAGTATAAAGAGGAAGCACTGGTATACACCTAAGTGGGAAGGACCTTATCAGGTACTGCTAACAACTCCCACTGCTGTAAAGACAGCAGAAAGGTCAACCTGGGTCCATTTAACGCACTGTAAAAGGGTCATTTCGGCTGAAAAATCCGATAGGGGAGGTGAGCCAAAGACTGATAATAGGGTGGATCCAGACGTTTAGAGACTGGTGAGACCTGAAAGTCAGCGAAGTTTTTTCCAAGACACCAAACCAAGTAGAGGATACTTGATTTTGACCAAAATGACCCCCAAGTGGTTAAAAAATGCCATTAGGTGCTGGGCAGTGACTCTCTTCTTAGTACTGATTTTCTTATTAGTATGGTACCTATGGGAGTTACCTAAACAACAGCAAAACCATACTTTCGGTAACGACTCCACGGTGGTGCGACTCGCCACTGATACATCCCTAACACAAAAACACAAAAGACAAATTGGACGAATTGACCTTGTGTGGATGTTGTTGTATACCTTGTCTACGTTCTCTTGTTAACCGTTTGATTACCACAGCTATCACACCTATGGAAAATCGGATGACCCAAGTGTATTTTTTCGCTTGCTGATGATTGTTATATTGACGATGACAACGAAGATTATAAATTAGACATATAAACATGATCTCCAAGTGTAAGTGTGTTTGGGCTCATAAAAATGATCTGGCAGCTGAAAATCGTCATGGAGTGGCTGACACAGTGAAATGAGAATTTGAGTAAATATGTGATAAACAGGAGGGAAATGTTAGAATAATGTATATAAGTTATCCCATATTTACTCTTTTGCATTCTTTATATATCACCACTCTTTTATTCTTTGTACTACATACTATGATCTGTAAGTTTGTGTTTCGTTCTACACTAAGTTCTCTTCCAGATTGACGTTTGCAGCTGTTGGTGAGAACTTCCCATCACCATCTGACTGATGAGACTGGCTCCTTTTGTAGAGTTAATGAGTTGTAGAGTTAATCACCATACCATGTTGGAAAGTAAAACAAAACAGTTAAGTGTAGAAGAAAACAGACGTTGTTTATTGGTCAAGGAAATTGTGCCTGCCTGAAACAAAGCAATAAAACCATTACGTTGTTACTGACCTGTGCCTGACCTATGCCCCTCCCCTTTAGAAGCAACATGTATTAGGGACATCCTAAATAAAAAGCAAGAGGGCAGGAGACGAAATCAGAGTAGATAGGAGATTCTGCAGAATGTGCACGTCTCCTGTTGCTCTCCTTGCAAGTAAAACTTAACTCTGTTGTCTTCTCTCCTCTTTGTGTCTGTGAGTTTGATATTTTAGGTTGTTTAAACCTGACAGGGCCCCTCACTAAATTTCCTCCACCATCTACCTATAATATTCATATCTTTTCTCCCTCCTCCATTCTGGGTGCTAATGAGTGCTGGATGTGATCGGTGTGGGGTCCAAAGCTTCTCCCTCACTGCCGCCTCTCCAGCTGGGCGCTCCCATGGTGCACCAAATGCCTCTCTTGAATATTGAATAAACCGCAGGACCACATCCGTGCTTCCTGATCAACAGCACTACTGTTACCTAGCTATTACTCTGCACGGGGTCCCAGGGCTCCGGCAGGATAGATGGGCTTTGACTATGTTGTGTTGTGGGCGAAGGTAGAGATAATAGGCACGGGTGGGTTGAGTGTTTGAAGATGTTTGATACTATCTCTTGCGATTATGAAACTTTTCTTTTCAGTTTTATAACTTGCTCAAGTTTCCTCAAAGCAAATAACATTAATGTGTGTAGAAAAAATTCATTGTGTCCTCAGATTACCCCTCAAAAATATGGGACTGTTGTCTCCTTATATGACATTGAGGATTTGCTTCACTATTTGACCTACTAAATATTGATAACCCATAAGCCTTTGTGGCGACACAATTCCATCGTACCACAAACCAGAAAACTGATATACTAAAGTGAATAGTTTAAGTGAATTGTGCAAAAAACAGATTCATGTAGAATGACATTGAATTGTAGTAGAATATGTTAGAGGAAGGTGATTAGTAATTTAAGTTGTTTTTAGGAGTTATGTTTTAGATATTTTGTTGGTTATCAAGTTGTTGAAATATTGATCATACTATACATCAATACTTGATCAAAGAGATCTTGTAAGATCTAAGTGCTCTCTGCCTATTTTAGGCAGAGACAGAGACTCTGCCTCATCAATCAACTTCTTATTTGGCGGGTGTATTGCTGAGGACCCAAGCAAGTACATTGTACTAAAATGGAAGGAGTCAATATAATAATTATTAATTTCATAAACAATTTGTCCATTCTGCACAGGCACATTTTGAACTCTCCTCAGTGTGAAGCATATACACAATATGAATGTAATTCTGTTTTTTCGTGTGTTAGTCAGGGATGTAACACCTCCAGTATAATAAACATGGAAGACATGAGCAAAGCACTGTGAGTGATCTGATATTTACTTACCATTTATTTTTATCTAGCCTCTCCATGATAGCTACTTCATTATTCAAATGCCTACCACACAATTAGCACCAGCAGATCCTATTGCGAAGGAGTCCCACTAGGACCAATCAATGCTATTAGATCCATCAATGTGATTAGACACAGTATTGCTTCATACTTATTTCTCTTATAAACTGCCTGTGCTAGGAACGGTTGTACTGTAAGGCTTGTTGCCCTTAATTTATGCACCATTGATTCCAATCCACTCACACACACACTAGTCTATAGAGTATTTGTTTTTACGTCTTCAGCTGCAACAGTCGTTTGTGGTCTGTGTTGTAACCTCCAGGGCAGCTCCAGAATCAGCACCCTGGACAACGGTCATGACTGAAGTTTTGCTAGTCTTAAATTTCTTCAAGGAATCACTTTATGCTTGGTTTAAAAAGTTTGAAATGTCATCCACATACAGGGATTAGTCATGGAATCTGAAACACAAGTGAATCAGAAGTAAACATCCCACCTTGCTCTCACTCACTCCATTTCTTTGTACTTCATATTTTCTATTCTGGTCCCCTCTCTCACTCTTTGTCCATGCATAAACATACAACTAGTTTGATTGTGACTTGAATACTCCTAACTGCAAAAGCAGCAAAGCTTTTGTACTCACTTCAAATAGAATCTGATAAGCAACTGTGTGTACAGAATGTCTGAACAGATCACCACTGCGACGGCATCAGTCATTCACTTCAAGTTTTCACAAAACTGTTATGTTCAGTGGGACCAGGTGGATCTTATTATAGCCAAGTGCCTCTGTGACCTTGTAGTGAGATCAGAGGAAGAAGTTGTCCTGAGCCCATTGCCGCAGTTTTAATTACTACTGGCTAAGGCTGCTATACTTTGTGACACTGGTATAGGGTTCTCTGTTTTTTTTCCTTCACTTGAGAAAGACTAGTCTATTCTTTAAATAATACACTGGAGCTTCCCCTCATATCCACCGATTTAAGGCACAGTCCTCACAAAATGGTACTAGTTTGAGGAGCTAAAGTAAACTTTAGCTGACCTGGATTCAGTGGCCACACAGAAATGAGATATTTATGTCACTGTCCTAGATTTCTTTCTGAGATAAAAACAGCCGGAAGTGTTTATATATTTATAAAGTCCTTGATTGGACATAACTGACCAAATCAGACACAAACTGGTGTGATACACACTGCTACATGTATTCACTTCTATTAATCTTGTCAAATATAACTGGCCTCTTCATTCATTGAACCTGAAAGGTTACTGCATGACAATAATCAATAATAATAATCAATGAAATGTGCCTTATAAAATCATCCTCACAGAACAATGATTGTGAATGCAATCTTATTTTATATATTGGCTCATTGATGCTTTTGTGTTTTGTGAGCATTATCACCAACCTTTCACTAACCTCATAAACTACTAATGGCAAAAGGGCCATTGCTTGCATTTGCTCATGACCCTGTGAAATCAACCAATTATGTTATTTTCCCCTTCAAAAGAACCAAATGGATAACCTTCTATAAAGCTTTAAATTCAGCATATGTGTGTATATATTGGTCAATAAATCTTGTAGATGTTCAATTCTCAATTCAGCGTAGTGTTGTCACAGATGAAACAAATAAATTCAAGTGTAAAAAAAAAAAAAAAGTTAAAGCAACTTCTATGAAAGGAGCATAACCCAGGTGAACCTAAAACACCTGAGGGGAAAGGGATGAAGCTGCGGAGCCTCTTCTGACTACATAGTCTGGATTCAATCAATTTTGTTTGAGAAAATCACTAGCTCTTATAAGAGGTCCATAGGAGCATCTCCCAGTGTGGGTGTAGCAAACAGCCTTAGCTAAATGGAGATTAAGGCAATGCTGGAAAGACCCCTTGAAGCTCTCTAAGACTGGTAGGTGATTTTGGATTTAGCAGTGGTAGCAAGATAAAGGCCTTTCTTCCTGCTTAATTGATGGCTGTAATCCATGTGTTGTTTTAAAAGCCCTCCTCGCTGATGTGTGAACACAAACCCCTGCGGGTCTGTGCAGAATGTGGTGATTTAGTGGGTCAAACTGATGGTTTCCACACTGGTTGGGTGACGGTGTGTATGATTTGGGGTTCATTGAAGGGTGATGGTGTTAAGGCAGATGAGAGTTCATAAAGGCAGGCCTACAATTGGATATATATATATATATATATATATATATATATATATATATATGGGTACAATACATTTCTTGTAGAATATTGTAGAAACACCATATGGGATTACAGTCTTGTAAATGCAGATTTGTTATTCGGACCTGTATTTAAGAAGCCAAAAAAAGCCCAATTTAGGTTTGACAATATTTCTGCTAGGTACAGTCAAATCAAGCTGAACTGTACAGTCATAGCTGTCATGTGATCTTACCGCATACTGATATTTGACTTAAGATCCACTTTGATCTTTCAGTGAGTGAGTAAGTTCTCTCATTCGTGTCATTTCCACTCGTTTCAGCCATGTTACAGTACATTCCCATCAAATTTCAAATGGATGCACAACGGTACCAGCTTTACTGTGATTAATGGTGAGTGAAGACGTCTGGAAATTAATAGAGGCTTAATGAGAAGATCACAGTCATCCCTGAAGTTAGGAGGTGCTTGAACTCCTCAAAGCTTTAGCTCACTTTTAGGAAATGTACTGGTGTACCGCTTGGTCTCAGTCAGACTTATAATATCCTTGTGTTGATCGCTATCATGAATCACAAGTTCTGCTTAATCTCTACAAAGTATGTAATTAACCCTGCACTGATTCATATCGCTCATTAAATTAACACAGACAGGACATTGAAAATAGAGCACAGTGTCTTATTATCTCAGCTCAGCTGTGAGTTAGCCTCAGAGCCAGTGTGCCTAAAACACTGACTACCCTCCAGACCTCTGCTCTGGATGTTATCCGTGTTTACAAATGTGGTTTGTTAAAGATGTCTGCAGCACAGGCATGTCTGGACCTTTTCTTACTTGCACTGTTTTGAATACAGGCAATTAGAGGTAGACTTGGAAACATTTTTGTTTTTTATAGCAGAGACATTAACTATAGTCCTACAAACATGATGCTGCCAGTAACAGTTATTCTTGGAAGAATTCAAATCATATATACAAAGTGTAAATGAAACAATAAAGTGGCAGTTTTTGTTATTTTTTATCTATTCCAGTACAAGCTGGCTGTTGCATTTTACGCTGGATGGATTTGCAAATTCTAATCTCAATGCAAAAATTAATTACAGCTATTTTTGCCCCTGGAGAAAATTAGTGACCTTTTGTTGAAAATGTGCTACAAAGTGGAAGAGAGAGAACGAAACTTGATTAGTATTATGTAGTATTATTAGTATTATGGAAATGATAAATGAAAGGTGAGATGGGTGGAAATGAGGACAATTGTGACTATGGGTAATAGTGTGTTGGGCCTCAAATGTGCTTAGATTGCAGTGGTTGGACTGGAAAATAGGTGTCTAAAAAGGCAACTAGTGTTTGATGCTCGTTAGGTGTTTGATGCTCGTTAGGTGTGTGTGTGTGTGTGTGTTAGTGTGTGTGTGTGTGTGTGTGTGTGTGTGTGTATGTGTGTGAAAGACAAATCGCATTCAAAATGTTTCAAAGATCTGTAACATTTCAAGTAATCTGAAAAAGTTGATTGTTCAATCCCTTACACTACACTTAGGTTTGTCACACAAAGCCAGAGCAGACTTGAGATCTGTCATGGTGCATTACTCCTCAGGGACACAGTACACTATATAGTGTTACTGTACCAGTAGCACTGCAGCATAATCTGACTGAGATTATTTATGACTGTAGTGTTTAACCCTAGCATTAGGATTCACTGTTTCTCTCTATCATTTGTCATTCCAGCTGTCCTTTGCAGCAACAACCCCAGTTCTGGCAGACAAGAAAAAATACCCAAACTTCTTCCGCACTGTCCCATCAGACAACGCTGTGAACCCAGCTGTGGTGAAGTTCCTCAACTACTACAACTGGAGCCGTGTGGGAACCTTGACGCAGGATGTTCAGAGATTCTCAGAGGTGAGTGCCTCTTTTAACATTTTAATTTTAACATGTAAACTTTTGCAAAAGTTGCAAAATAAAACACACAGGAAATGTATCCTGAATGATGCAAAGTTATTCTTTTCACTCGAAACATGCAACTTCAGTTTTTGATGCATATGAAGGTGTCTGGTACAATGGTCACAGATTTTTCAAAAACAGGGGGAATAAGGCACGGTTTCTTTGCTATCTATGTATTTCTTTATTGTGCATATATAATGCATTTATAAAACTTTCACAAGTCAAGAAAGTAGAACAGATACATACATTCGAAACTGTAACAGAGCAGTTAACATTCATGTGCAGTTAATATGTAATAACAGGGCTTTGTATTATCATATTTGCCACACACAGTCCTGACAGATCCTCTTGAGATCCAGTAGACATTTATTTACTCGCTAGAATGTGAATTGTGTGTTTACAGGAGGAGTTTTTAAAGTCTGTGTAGTTTTATTTATTCCAATCTTGCACCTAGTTTAATAGTAGAGACTTTGTTGTGTTCCTAAGGTTAAGGTATCTTATAAAATACATTCGCAGAAAGAAGCATATATATAGCCAGAAACAAGTAGTATCAGCACTGAACAGTGATTGGCAGTTTGTTGTTTATTTATTTATTTATTTTACCATTATCATTCATATGATGCCAACATGATTTGAGTAGGTGGCAATCATTTAAAATAAACAGCTTCTCCAATAGTAGTAGTAATAGACTGAATTAATGTCTTTTCACCCACATGAAACTCCATGTTGGATTCTGGGTAAAATGTTTACATTTTGAAACTAAAACTGGAGTTTAATGCTTCCACGTTTTACTATGTTTCGTGTCTTCAGTAATAAATAAAATCAATTTGCTGGATGGAAAAATGTTTGTACCACGGATGAGAACAGGATGAGAACAGATGTTAGAGTTCAGTTTTTGTAATAGAAATCAGTGTTTACATGTGACATTTTGCTACATCATTCACTTACTACAGTCCATTTGGCATACAGTTTTATGTCATTTCCTCCATTGAATAACCAGAAGTAATTTATGGAAAAATGAAGAATATTATCTGTTTTTACTCTTGTAGTACCTTGTAGCTAACTCTTTCATGACATTGTTGCCACTCTAAATTCATATTAAAACTAAAGGACTTATGTTGGAAGTTGTGTTAAGTTGGATTTTAGGCAGGAACAGCTCATGAGACAAACATACTGCTATTTGTGGGAGGGATGAACATAAAAGAAACACACCTATTTGTCATGCTTCAAACTGGTGGTACTGACATTATATCATATCAGCAATACAGGAATCAGGAATTCAGTTTAAAATGTCAGAGGTATTGAAAGTCAATATGTGAAAACATATTGTAACTCTTGCCTCGAGGCCCTGTGTGTGTGTGTGTGTGTGTGTGTGTGTGTGTGTGTGTGTGTGTGTGTGTGTGTGTGTGTGTGTGTGTGTGTGTGTGTGTGTGTGTGTGTGTGTGTGTGTGTGTGTGTGTGTGTGTGCGTGTGTGCGTGTGTGCGTGTGCGCGTGTGCGTGTTTGTGTGCGCGCGTGCGTGTGTGCGCGCATTAGGGACAGGTGTATAAGAAGTTTCACTCACAGAAATCTCAGAAAGCCCAAATCCCTTTATCTCTGCCTTCCTGAAAGCGCCAAGGGGCTTAGGACAGGAGGAAGATGGACGGCCCGATTCAATAAACCTGCCACAAGATTGGCCTCTAATCCTGATTTACAAATATGCAAGCATCGCTTCTGTACTTCATGATTTGAACAATCCTCTGTCATCTTCAGAGCACACTGATTTTTGGGGTAGCATAAAATTACAGCAGCATGTAGCAGGACTAATAGTGGATAAGATACAAAGTAGTAAATGTTATTTGGATATTCCCGAATAGGAAATATTATATAAAATAAAATAATGCATTATGAGCGTATCCTTTACCTTATTACATTGTGTCTTATTATAACGATTTTTTTTTTTTAAATCACCAATGTAGATCTTACATTTTGGAAATGTTGGAACACACACAGTTAGTTTTAACACACCATCAAACTAGAACGTAGTGTTGCAGATTCACTGCAGGAACAGTATGCATGTATGTGTATCTGTGCATGCACACTTGCATCTGCATAATGAATATACTATTGACAGTGATGTCATCTCCACCATCTTTCTTCCTTTTTTTTTCTCCTTGTCATACTCTGTCTCTCTCCTATGATCTGGTGTGCTGTTTCCTAGGGAGACCGCTTGCAAGGTTAATATTATGTAACAATTGTTAAGGATTCAGTGAGCGGCATGCACATCATGCACACACAAACACAAACATACAGTACAGTGTCCCCTGGGATTGTAACCTGTAAGCTAAAGCCAGCTCTTTACTTCTATTTTTAGGCATTATTGAAACACACGCACACACACACACACACACACACATCATTTTTTGTGGATGCACATCGATGTTCCATTAATGGGAGGTTTGTGGTTTATTGTAGTGAGAGATGAGAATGAGTAAAGGCTAGGTATTTGCTAATATGAAGATGTGTATCCACACTACATACACACTACATACACACACATAAACACACACACACACAGCAATCAACATTATTGAGATTGCCAGACAAACAGGGCTCACCTACAAACACAACAGCCATCATAAATCAGTCAGATGACAGACCTGACTGAGAGCAGGATTAGGAATCTGTCCTCTGCCTGAAACCCTCTGAGCTCAAATGTTTAATAACAATATGACCACTGATAAATCTAGCAGATGTTTTTTTCTCTCAGCATCCACTCTTTCTACATTCTTCTCTTTATTTTATTTTGCATCCAGTTGGTGTTTATTATCACTGTGTGCCAAACACTGGACTAACCAGCTGCCATCACTCTCTCGCCCATGCTAGTTTCTTTTTAGCATGGCATCAGCCAGACCTTTTAGATCAACGTTCAACACAACAGGACATTGTACCTTGTCCAGTCCACCAAGCCAGTTGTTCCTCAAGAGCAAAACCTGGTTGTATTGATCCACTTCAGCACTGCCTGTTGTTTCAGCTCAGCGAGCAGTACATCGAAGGGAAATGTTTGTACAGGAGTGAGTGATGTACGGAGTGATTTAGAGCTCCCTCCAGGGTACCAGAGGAGGAAGCCATTATGACAGCAGACATTTAGAGACATGAAGGAAATAAAGTTGAGTTGTCTGGATTCATTGATTTTTAGATGGCAACAATCTTCTAGCTGATTACATGAAATAGTTGTAATGACTCATTTTAGCTGCAGTAGCAATAGTAATAGTGGTGATAATGGTACAGTGGAAACTGCTAATAGTGATCACATCTGTCTGGATCAAAATGATCACTGTAAGTGGATGATTATAACTGTTTTATTTTAATTTATCGCTATCATCTAATTGACATTTGTATATTTATTACATGGATATAAAGTAATGAGACAACACCTTCCCTATTTACTACATTTTATTAACTTTTTCAAAATACAGTACAGCTGTTTCAAACACTTGTTTGGCTGCTGCATGTTTTCCTCATAACCTACAAAGATTTTTTTAATTGAGAGAAAGCAACTTTTGTTTTTCCATCGTGATGTGCATGCAGTACTAGCCTCAGATAGCTAACCAGAAGCAGATGGGTGCTAGTAGCCTAACATGGGAGTAAAGTGAAAAAATAAAAAAAGAATTACTTAAAATTACTTAGAATTAGTAAAAATAATAAGTAAAATATTTAAACAGCATTTGTATAGGAATGATTCTGTCCCAAGCTTTTTAACCCAAATAAGCCATTATTTGGATTATTGTAACCCTTGGGTGTGTTAACTGCTGTAACAACACTTTAAGTAATATTCACCCTGAAATCTATCTTTTGAGTATGAAATACTTGCAAACTATAACCTTGGAAAGTGGCTGTTTGTAGTAAGAAAAAGGCTTTAGATAGCTTGAATCTACAGCGTCTCTTTTTTGTGGTAGAAGTAATAAACTAAATAATAAACTGCAGCAACATAAGTTACCTCTTTGCTGTGTATACTCACTGTTCTCTGCATTTCTGTTTTTTGTTGAAATTTGGTTAAATACACAAATATATACACGTCTTGGTATCACTGTCCTGCTTTTTTTTAAATCTGCATTGGTAGCATATGCTGCAGGAAAGGGTTTGAGAAGATTCTGTGGATGCTTCCTCTGTCACAAATAATATGGATTCAAGTTCACCAAAGCCTCAATTACTGTGTACCATTTTATATGTATAAATCTGACTGTTATTTGTGAATATGTATTTCAAGCCATACAGGACACATATGAAATCATCCTGTGGTACGCAAGCGCATTCACAGACACATATAGGGCACACACACAGGGCCATCCTCAGTTACAGTAGCTGTAATATGTTGTCTTTGCAAACAGAGCTTGGCATGCCCACTTGAGTGCACACACTCTCTGATGTCTCAACATAGTCCCTGATGCCAAGCTCCCGGGCGAGGTGTAGGGCTGCAGGGCATGACCAGAGGACATCAGAAAGATGTGGCCAAATAGAGAGGACACGAGGTCAACTGTTAACCTTAGGATGGAAAAAGGATATTGTAGATGACGTTTTGACTTTATAACACAGGTGTAACTTATAACATAAAAAATGTCTGCGTTCTTTTTAGGTGTTCCTGTGTCATGATCTTGGTACTGTGCATGTTTGCTCACTGGCATGCCTTACTGGAACTGAGCCACCATTAATGTTTTTAGTTACACCTTTGCTTTTCATGCTTTGACAAGTCAAAATGTCTGCTGTGAAATCTAAAATTGTAGCTTAACAGATGGAAGCCCGAGGGATGAATCACACTATGTGTGTGAGATGTGAGAGAGGCATGATAAACCACCTCAAGCTCACCATCACTGTGGGGTACCTGCTCTATTCTCCTACATCTCTGATCCCATTACTCACCGTACAACTAAATCAATACATCAAAGCACAGGTACAGCTGCTACAGATACGTTTACGGTACTCCACATATGTCTGCTTTTTGTCAAGTCTTGGATAACCCAAACTAACAATATGAGTTGATGGTGTAGTGACAAGGGCATCATTCCACCTAGGTTCCCACCCATAAAACGCTGCTAGTTGTTGGAACTGTTAAACTTAAACAATCAGCATAAATGGCCTGCTTTGAATGAGAGCCACAGCCACAGACCACCCTTTATGGGCTAATGTGGAGAAATATAAAAGTGTATAAAAGTAATGAACGTTTTACATGGTGAATAATCAAACACGCTCATCTGCTGTTTCTGTTTCTCTTCCTCTTCATGCTCTCTCAGGTGAGGAATGACCTAACTAGTGAGCTGGAGAAAGCAGACATTCAGATCGCAGATACAGAAAGTTTCTCCAACGACCCATGTGTCAATGTCAAGAAACTCAAGGTAAGTGGTGCAGCGATATTGAAATACAGCTATGATTTTTCGAAAAACTACATCCTATCCTATCCTATCTTGGATAAAGCAACAAATTATGAGATTCCAATGTAAATGCAGTTACGTATAATGGTTCAATTATCTAAGCTACCCCCAGAGGTAATCAGAGTCTAATGTATTGTCCTCATTTACCAGTTGTATCTCAGTGACATATAGTTTATAGTCTACAGTAGGACACAGTGAGGATGGATAGGTTGGAGACAGAGGGAGGGAAAAAGATGTTGGAAGGAAACAGTGGAGTGACGATAGAAAGCGTTTTTATATGCGAGTGGAAGATATGATGTATGCAAGATGAAGCAGGTTAGAAGAATCACAACAGAGAGATGAGAAGAAGAGGGAAAGTAAGCTGTTCCTCCTAAAATAAATGTGTAACTTCATGTTGAGGGGTGACATTTTAAGCTGACACCATCCTTCCTTGATCAACTCTAAATATGCAAATCACAGTGTCGCCTTGAAAGCTTTTCAAAACGTTTGGATGGCGTGGGCGGGGGGCCTCTGACACCCTAATGGTCTGTTTCACACGCATCGCGCAGCAGTGGTTTGCTGTCTTCACGACAGCTATGTAATATGATGAGGTAAAGGGTGACACAGATTTTGCTGTAAAGACTTTGTTTGGTACACAGTTGTCTGAGTGGTTGTGTATGTGCAGAGTGAGTGCAGGACGGAGGGTGGAGGGGGATAAGGGGTCTGTGGCATCACTGTGTGATCCACAAATAGAGCTCTCACGTCTGTGATATTCCAGCTGGAATATTCAAAATGCAGACCAGTATTGCTGCTACTGAAGCAACCTTCTACTTTTTCTTCTTCATCTTCTTCTTCTAGTTCTCTAGTCCCGTGTTCTCTGTTTAATTACTGGAGGCTGACAAAACAACATCAGAAAACAAAGGCACACTTCCACACACACACCCACACACACTCACCTGCTAATCTTTCTAACAATTTACTTTAATTTCCTTCAATTTGACTATAAGATAAGTATATCAGCAGAAATGCTATCAATCAGGACCCCTTTGGTTTTTGTAACTGAAGGTAACTGCCCCAATAATGTTAATAAATAATTATTTATTTATTCAAGACTCTAGCCTCTCAAATGTGACATAGAAGGGGTGGTGATTTGTTAACTTCAGATTGTATATTTTCATCTTGTCCATGGGTTGTATGTATTTATGATGGTCTAATTTTCAGAATCCACCACTTAAAACTCAGCTGTCAAACACTATTGAATTCAAAAGCTTAGCATCAATGCATCACTCTTCACCAGCGTATCAAATCACTGCAAATGTATAGCGTCTAAAGGAAATTGATAGTAGTAGTAGTAGAAAACAGTGTGTATAACCTAGGATCAGTTAGTAGTCAAACATGTACAAAGGTCTGTCCTGCGAGTGTATGCTCTTGATCACATCACAATAATAATCACAAACAGATGGAGAGATGGTTTAGTGAGTATAAGCAACACATTGTCCAGTCTACATATCACAACTCCCACAAGCTCGTAAAAGACCATCATTAGTAGTGTGTGTGTGTGTGTGTCCGTGCACATGCACACACGCCTGCCTTAACAGTGCCTGATTGGGGTTATGAGGTACAATATAACTCAAACCATTATTACTTATAAATCACCATCATAAAGTTACAAACAACCCTGTCATGGATAAATCAATCAAGGCTGCCCATAATATCTACCCTCTTTGAGATTAGTTATTGTTATAGTTACATAAAAGCTTGAGCAATTATGGTAATTTGGGGCCCTGTAGTGCCCCAGTTCGTTTGGAATGCACAAACACAACATACTCAATCATGTCCTGGCCTACAACTACACAGTCTCTTCATGTTGTTGCCACACAGGCCAGAATTTATACTGAGGCTGTGGTCCTCGGCCATAGCTGGAGTCATTTAGGTTAAGTGCCTTTCCTATATCCTTCCACACACATTGCAAGAGTGCACCCCAGAAAATTTCTGAGTTGTTACCTGCCCCCCTTGCACATCTACACACACACACACACACACACACACACACACACACACACACACATTGTGACAGTGCCAGCGCAGTGGAACAACACTAAGGGCTTCATACAAAGGACTTCTTAAATGTCCCAGCATGCTCTTTGGCTCTGATGAGAAATCACCAGAGAAGTCTTTTGATTTTTTTTTCTTTCTAAACTGTTCTGAAAGCTCTCATGCTCTGCAATGTGTGTGTGTGTGTGTGTGTGTGTGTGTGTGTGTCCCATATGCAAAGCTAGATCCTGTATGGATGATTTTGTGATAAAATTAATCCCTGAGCTGCTATATTGCTAATTTTGAAGGCAGGTAGTAAATTAACATTTAAACATCTGGCTAGCTGTCTTGTCATCTAATCCAAATCTAATTTCATCTACTAAATCTAAATCTACATAATTTATCTATATAATCTATCTTAATCTATCCAAGAAAGGAATAACTACAATGATTGACTGGTGGATAGTTCTGTTTCCAATTGCTTTAAGGAATTGGAATTAAGATGACAGTTATTGGTCCCCGCTGATCTGTGGATACATGACATATGGTAGAAACTGCCTGAGGGAGGAGGACTTCATGAACTGTATTCGTAATGGTTTCTCATTATCCAGAATAAAAGCAGGACAGGGCTCAGTGAAATTACAGCTGGTGTGTTTGTCGCTTTTGATGTTTGTCACAATGACCTATTCTTATTTTATTTTAGTTTCAGCCAGAGTGACTATTGAATTTAGTGTGTAGTGTTTCAAAAAGGCCCCACTTGAAGCCCAATGAAACAATACCAGTGGAAGGTTCAAATGTATGGCTTTCTGTAATGTATAGTGTTTTCATGTAATCGATAAAACATAGAAAAGTGGATGTAGCACTTTAAGTACACAATATTGTCATAGAAAACACATTTAGTATTAAGTATATTTTCCAAAAAGATAAGAATTATATTACAAGATGGCTGTTTTTGACATATACCAAACTAATACAGTAGGCCATTTAATTCAGTGAGCTAGAATAACATTATTAATGTTGTTGGTCCTTCAAAGCTGACCTTCTAGATTTGGCACTCTATATAAGGGTTTATGACAGTTTTCTTCATGCATTACACATCATTTTCAGGCTTTTTGACCAGGTGTAGAATCATCAAATCTGGGTCAGTATTATTGGATTCGATTTGGACAATTTTGTTGTCCAAATCGACTGTACTACCGCAGCTACTGTTGAGGCACAGTGATGAAAATACAGTACAGGCATGATTGTGATGTGGTGCAGCCATCTCAAACAAGAATATTGATCCAACGTAAGGTTATAGAAGGACTTCCTTTGATTGAAATGCCTAGTATGTATTGCCAGGGAGTCACAGTATGACAATAAAAAGCTTGCACAGTGTAATGAACACCAGGGTACGGTTATATAATCATTCAGCTTCACATTATACACATTTTACACTGCACAGTACCATAAATTTATTATATCAATGTGTGTACAGCATGTGTGTATAATGCTAAAATATATATATATATATATATATATATAGACGTCACAATGTCTTATCCTTTGTTCTTTCAGGACAATGATGTGAGAATCATCATCGGCCAGTTTGATGAGAACCTGGCCTCCAAAGTCTTCTGTTGTGTAAGTCCTCAGGCTACAATCATTTTAACTGAAATCTCAACTTTACCAGTGTTGTTGTCAGTATCGTGCAAAATACCAAATACTTTTGTTTGAAACACAATTGGTGCAGTGCTGCTTTAAACACACGATTGGAGCGTGATATGATCAGGTTTATGGTAATACTGTGAATATGTAATAAGTAAACTGTAACTGTTAAATTCATCACTTTTCAGGTCATGTAATTTTGGTTTTAGTTGTATTGGATTATGTTTTTACCCTTACAGCTCAGTTCATATTTTTGTATTTTTCAAACTCATTTGGCACTCCAGGCTCTAGTTTTGGATAGATAGCAGCTCACATTATGCAAGAGTAATTCCCAAATTTATAGTATCCTGCAAATATCCTGCAAATATCATAATATATGTCCCACTTGTTACATGCTTCAACCTCCATTTCTTCTACGTCTCCTAGGCATATAACCTGAACATGTTTGGCAGTAAATACCAGTGGATTATCCCCGGTTGGTACCAGGGCAACTGGTGGGAGCAGGCCAACAGCACTAACTGCACCACCAAGAAGCTGCTCACAGCCATGGAGGGATACATCAGTGTGGACTTTGAGCCGCTGAGCGCTCGGCAGATTAAGGGCATCTCTGGCAGGGTGAGTGCCAGAAAAGTGTAGATGTTGTAATAATTTAAATTGACATGAGATTTGGAGAAGTTAAATTAAGACAAGAGAGAAGGTAAGTGAAGATAAATGAACTTAATTGAAATAAGTGAAGTGCAAGGGAAATAGACTTGTGTATGATTGTAACATTCCTTTGGTTGCAGCCCGAAGTTTTCTTGTGACTGTAATTGAGAGCATCTGTTGTAAGTGTTACTGTTATTGTGCTCAGAAGAATCTGTGGCAACATCAGATAACTTTGTCCCCAAAAAGGCATCTTAAATGCATGTTTTTAAACCAGAGATCGCAACCAAAATCAATCATAGGGTTTGTTTTCACATTTAACTATTTATACACAGGAGCACTGATTCCAAAACAGCCTTACTTCCAGTAACTTTATATCTCAAATTGTGCACGAAATAATCAACCCTCCTTAGTTTAAGTAACGATACAAGTTCATTTGAAATAATCAGAAACTAATGGTTTTCTATAGAGTAACAGAATATATATAAAAGGTAGTTTCTTGTCTCTTTTTCAGACCCCCAAGGAGTATGAGAGGGAGTACAGCAAAGAGCTGCGGCAGAAAGGTGTGGAGTCCAGCAAGTTTCATGGCTTTGCCTACGATGGGATCTGGGTCATTGCTAAAACCTTGACTCGAGTGATGGAACTGTTACGGGTAAAACAACGGCAAAACACCTATCACAACTTTACAGTAGATGATCGCGAAGTGGGAAAAATGGTGCTGGACGTCATGAATGAGACCAACTTCTATGGTGTCACGGTAAGTTATGACTTTCTCTTAGAGAAATTTTATAACCATTACATAAAGATGAGATTACAGCCATGTTTGAAGTTGCATTGGGTTTTCATTGACTTCACTCATTTTTATAATGTAAATGGAGCCACTGGTCTGTGCAGAGGTAACATACAAGAACACAAGGATACTTTCCAGACACTCACACACACATGCAGGCAAAAAGATTATGATGATGATGCACATGGAGTGTGAAAAAAATCATACATATATAGTATATATAGACACAAACACTATTCAAAGCAACATGACCAGAATTAAAATCAGTCATTAAAATGTCTAGCTACAAGTGTTTAAGCATGTAACACTGTATGCACAGTAAAGTATATGTATTATGTGTGTATGGAGTAGGCCATAGAGGCATTAATTACTGTTCTGTGAGGCTGGAAATTGTTTGCAGAAAAGGTTACTTATCCATCCATGGATCCACATGAAGCCTAAAGTGATGTCATTTGGTGCTGCCGACTCACTGCAGTGTATTTAAGATTGATCCTGGTGGCTATGCTAGCTACATGCTGTGTGTGTGTGTGTGCGTGTGCGTGTGTGTGTCACTCTCTCACTTCCTATTGAGCTGTTAGAGGATATCTTCTGTTCCCCTGTAAAGGCCACTCCATTATTAGAGGATGCCACACTGCTCCCAGCAAGACAGTCAGTAGGCATGCATCGCATTACAATACCACAGAATTGGTGGTGCAGCATTGCATAAATACTAATTTTCTCATAAACATTCACTGAATGTGGAAAAAAGTCAAGGTGAGACATGAGAGAAATGGGTGGAGACAATAAGATGGAGATACAGATGCTAATGTAATATAAATGTCAAAAGAACAAGAGAGGCAGTTTAAATAGTTTTAGAGAAAATCAGTACAGACTGCTGACTTGTATTGTTGTGGGGCCCTTTGGGACTAACGTCACTTGGGGTGTGTGTGTGCGTGTGTGCGTGTGTGTGTGTGTGTGTGTGTGTGTGTGTGTGTGTCGTTCCTCACCCCTTTACTCTTACCTTTTTCAGCACAGACCCACTCAGGGCTGCTGATCAGTAGCAGGGTGACATTGAACCTTTTCTTTTGAGACTCCGAGAAGTGAAGCAGTGCAGCGATATTGATGACCATGTAACATTTCATTCACCTTTTATTTCAGGCACACACAAGCAGATGAAGTCCTGTTTGAATAGGCTTCACTTTCACTGAAAATACTCCATTACAAGTAAAATCCTGGAAATTTTGAACCCAGTTTAATACAGGTGTGTGAGGTGCAAAATGGACTTAAATTAGCCTGTTGAGAGTGGAGTAAAATGACAAATATTCATAAAATTGAAATATAGTGTAGAGTGCTTAACATTTCCTAACGTACAGTATTTGAATATTAGATATATATACTGTGTATATTGAATATTGCTGTATTTTATTTTTGAGCACCAAACCTACTATTAGTTAATGGTGAATTAATGGCACACAGTAAATAGGGAAGAAATGCTTATGCAGCCACCTGAATTTTAAAGATATATTTTATAAATATTTTTTTTGGATTATAGTCTACATCTGCTGCGACAGTCATAATGGATTCTGGACAAGGGTACTGGTGATTTGAAAACTTAATAGTACATTTGAATGTTTTTAATTTGCTGATGTCCTGAAAAAATCATCAGTTACATTCATACCTTGTTGATGATGTACAACCAAAGGAATAAAAATATGCTGAACAAGAATATTGTGCATGTGGTAAGCAATTTTGTTATATGAATACAGGCAGCAGTAATGCAAAATAATAAAATGCATAAATAAAATGTTTTTCTAGCAAGAGAGTTGAGATCCACAGACTAATATAACTTTTCTTAATGTTCTTTTAAAGGATTTCATGGAATGAGATCAAAAATGTTCCCTGTATGTAGGACACACTTAGCACATAGAAACGTCCACCCACACACAACGAACAAAGACACAGGAAGGCAATTTCCCTTTTCACACTGTATACATCTTTTATGCTATTTTCAGATTTCAAAAGCAGTTGTTACACAACTCACTCAGTTTGCTTGTGAATTGCAATAATTTCTACTGGATTCCCAATAAAATTAATCTGTGCACAAGCACCAGTGGCAAGTGGCATATTCTGGCTGTTTAACTTTGGTATAAATTTTATATGTGTGATTGAACTCACAGGATCACTCAGACTTGAGCCTCATGTCTTACCTGATTTCGCGTTGTTTTATGCTGTGTGTTTTCTGTGTACACACACACACACACACACACACACACACACGTCCCATGAGACCAAACCGTGTCCATTCTGTGCTGATCTCAGTCCTGCTGCTGCTGCTGAATCAGTAGTGGAGGCAGCCACACCAGCAGGAGAGTGATCATTGAGGGCTCCACAGTATTGATCTGGCTGTTGTCAGGGCCGCAGAGAAGACAGCTGATATTAGCTGGGAGAGACTTCCAGGGCATTGAATGCAGATAGCTGCTAGAACCACAGGATGATGTATACTGGAATTCACTAGGGAGAGATGGATGGAAAGAAAAACAGTAGGTTGGGATAAGGAGATGACAAGTGTGTGGGTATAGGTTTGTTTCCCTGCTTTTTTTATCTGTGGTCAGTGGTCATCATGTCGGTATCAGTGTCTTTCTTGGTAATGGTGAGCTTGACAATCACCTAAAACAGATACTGTGGCGAGACAGAGAACAGGGGTTATGTGCATCTTTTTTTCCCCTCTTTTAAGGTGTGTGTATACATCAACTATGTAACCCACTTCAAACCCTGAAAACCCAGAGGATGTCACACCTGCAGCCCACTAACTGACATCTCATTTGACCCCAGCGCTCCCTGCACCGACAGTATTCTCACCTCAATAGTCAAGTGATACACGGCCACCTCCACCGGCTCACCTCAGAAAGACACATTCAGACACACACACACACAAACATGCTTGGACACAGTGATTGCTCCATCAGCCACCATTGTGACAACGGTCTGAACGTCCTTTGAATACTAGACAAGAGACACTCATCTGGGTCAATACACTGTGGTGAGGTTCCCTGAACTGTAGAGGAGCATCATACCTTGCAGAAAGAGGCTTTACAGTGGCTTCTCTGAATGTTGGTCAAAGGAAGTTGATTTAATCTTTGTAGCCCACATATTTCTTTTCCTATTAAGAATGTCCTAGTCAGTGGCTCTGCATATGTTTGGCATACTTTGCATTTTCTACAAACTGTGTATACACTTGAGAGTACAAATTGGGGGGCTTAAAGTAGCTACATGTCATTTCAATAAGGTTCATGATAGCTCCACTTTTGCTGATGTAAAGGCTAATTATGGTGGCAATGCTAATGCACAACAAGAGCATGGTGGTGTTGCTACTCTAGAAACCTGGATACATATACTCAGAGTCATTATGGGCTAAAGTCAAGTTCCCTTATTTTTCAGCCCACATTGTCTGACCCTGTTTACACACAGCAGTTATCTGAATGTAAGACCTAATGAGGTGAACTGAGATGCACTGCACTGTCCCACTTACACCTCAAGCATAATTACGTAGCATATTGTAGGAAAAAGCAGTGTGTGACGAAAGGAACTTGTTAGTGTTAAGTCAGATTGACACCGCTGTGTGAAATTGGTAACATAGGATCAATTACACATCACCAAACATTGGAGACTCTCTGTCTCAGGAGCAGCTTGTTCTGCTCACACACATACAATAAACACACCATCAGGGATACATGCATGTATATAAACATAATGTGACACCATATTAAGTGCATACACATAATAATATGGTGCACACGGTGGTGTACATGCACACTCGGGCAAACATCAAAGATGCCACACAAAGACAGGGGTGCAAACAGAGGGGTGGGATTCTGCTCTGCTACTTCAAAGCTTGCCATCTTTTGAGGCAAAATTGGCACACCAGCTTCCTTCTCCATATTCCCCCCCAAGTTGTCTTTTAATCAGCCAATGCAAATGCTCTCTTGATAGCTTTATCCATCTATCAAGCTATTTTATCTAGCTATCTAGGTCCCCCTCTCTCTCTCTCTCTCTCTCTTTATGTCTCATGCTCTCTCTGTCATGCTGGCTCTCACCTGTTTTGTTAGTCAGCCAGTATAATATGTAAACCCAGTTAAATGTGTAATTAAGGAGCTCTGTAAGCAGATGG
Source organism: Pampus argenteus (assembly GCA_036937835.1). NCBI lineage: Eukaryota > Metazoa > Chordata > Actinopteri > Scombriformes > Stromateidae > Pampus > Pampus argenteus. Next base: position 10,361,890 of record CM072879.1, read on the forward strand.
TGGGCTGAATTAATTGAACAGTCTTGGTAGATGAAGGAGAGAGAGAGAAAAGAGACAGAGGGATAGAGAAAATAGAACAAGACAGAGAACGAATGAAAATGCATGGTAGAGATAAAGAGACAGAAGCCAACTTGATTTCAATATGTCTTACGATATTGCCACAAAGTTGAACTGCTTTTGTTCACCTTGTCTGTTTGCCAGGTGCTCTCTGGCTTGAAAACGCTTATCTTGTGACTGTGGAGTTTAAATCAAAGACTTTCCTTTTTGTTCTTTAGTCATTTTAAGGTGGTTGTTTGACCAGTAAACATACATACATACATAAAATCTCTGACTTTTCTGTAGCTGTGACTGTGAGGGTCATTTAAATTTTTTTTTAGATTTTATTATGTTTATGTTGTCTGGGCCTTTATTTGTACAAATCCTAAGTAAGCAAACACAGTTAAATCAGTCAGCCTCGCTGGCTTGATGTTGTTCCAAGGATATTAGCAAATTAATTGGCCCAAAGATAATTTTGTTTACCACCATAAACGGATCAATTTTGGCCACTTCTAATCAAATGAGATGCAGTGTGCAGGAGTCCAGACTCTGCCCTTTGCCTGCCAACGTGCCGGCATCAGATATTTAGTCAGACTAAGCTCCTTTTGTAAACTAAAATTCACCTAGTTTCTAACGCTGCATCTTCATTATTACTGTATAATATACTACTGTGTATTCCAATGTTTTATGTAATGTTTTGCTTGTCCTTCTTTTCAGGGCCAAGTCATGTTTAGGAACGGAGAGAGGATGGGCACAATAAAATTCAACCAGTTTCAAGGTATGTGTGAACACGTTCTTATCTTTATTACTACTTCGAAGGCACACTAGCATATATATATTCTACTCCTCAGATGAACCTGTTGTAGTTGTCTCTTAAGTGCTTGCATAGTCATTGGAGGACTCTGTTAGTATTGATTACAAACCTCAACCTTTACCTAATCTACTTTTAATGGAAAACGTATCACAGCAAGACCTTTGAATGTGCATATGGAAGCATCTGCACTGACCCAAATCCACTGGACACCAACTACTGCATACCTTTGTTCCTTGAAATCTTCTATTGTTTGGGAACGTTTTCAGGATCATCAAAGATTTCCGGAAAGCCATTTACTTTTTTTTTCAAGTCAGAAGGCTGCCACAGTTCAAATGGATCCTTACCAGCAGAGTTTAGGGAAAGCTTGCAGAGGAGTTATATTCACTGAAAAGGGAGGCTGAATGATTTCATTTTTAAGGTCAGACTCTTTGTGCACACATTTATCTAATAAGTTGTTTCTCTGGAGAGAAGAGTCATTATTGGTAAGAGGTTGTTTGTCAGAAAACATTAACATGAATCGTTTTAGACAGTTTTTTCAGTTTTCTGGTGAGGGTCGTCTTCACAGGGACTATCTGTACACTCTACATTGCAAGACCCATGCTGCTTTCCTGTGATTGATCTCTGTGGTGATAGGATGCATATGTGGACCATGAAGATTTGCATGTGGAAAACGGCTCCCAGTACTCTTTCCTCATAGCATCATCCTAAAGTTGTTTTTGCCCAGCAGCGCTTGCTGTGTGGGAGAATAACCCAGAGATTGCATCTCTATGCAGGGGATTCCCAGCTCCAAACGTCCCCAGACTCTATGTAGCACACTGCATGGTGCGGTGCAGTCCTCTCTGCCTATCCATCTTATCTTCCCCACTGCAAAGGGGCTCAATCCCTCCGGCTGCTTACATCACAACTCTGTGTTCGTGTGTGTTTGTGTGTATGTTAAAAACTAGAAGATATTCAATGTATAATCACATATAACATAAGAATAAAAAAAAGAATAAAAAAAACATTAATCAATTATCATATTAGTTGCTGATTAATTTTCTGCGGTTTGACTAATCAATTGACAAAGTTTTGGGTCTAAATTAAATTACTTTTTATCAAAGTCAAAATGAACACGATTAAAAAATAAATTACATACTACAAACTTAATAAAAGTATGTCTAACTATTTACACATATACAGTAATTGTCATTGTATTTTATTTTTTTGGAGTTTGTCGAAAGGAAATGAGTGATGCTATAATTTGTAACAGGTAATGATAGAAGACACCTGCTGACAGACATCAACTGTGACTGGAGAGCTGCTGTCAGTCAAATTTCAAATGTTCAACCAAGCTGTGTTACACCATACTAAATGCATTCATATTTTTTGCACCTATGACTATTTCCTTTCTGCATTGTATTGTGAGACAATAATGTACACTCAAAAATCAAACAGTTTTTAGTGTCGGCATATTAACTTTTGTCACGTCTCCAGTGTGAACACACTGCATATAGAAAAAGTGCTCATAATTAGAATGCTTGGATTTAGGACAGAGCTAGAGAGAGACGTCTTACATAGTTTGCGACCAACCAGTTTTAATGCATGATATCAGGTCTGATAACCTTCCCGTCTATACCTATAATTTACCTGATAAAACCAAATAGCAGGAGGTGCACTAACAGTCGCAAACATTTGAATGATTAGAGGTTGGTCCGATAGTTTCATGATTTCCTTCCTGCCTGAACCATAGCTACACATTTATTTGTGATAAACACATCTTTCCCTGTCTCTGTTGAGTCCCCAACTCAACTCATTTTCCTCCTAACCTTATAATATCTCCTCCATACATCCTTAACCTTCACTCTATCACTTCTTTCTCACTTGTAAGGGATTGTGAATTTATCACCCTTTTGACACCCCATGAGTCTGGGCTGGGTGGAGATGAGAGGAGGGACAGCCCCAGCTTGAATATTTCAAAAGGCAGTGATCCTCAACATGACCCTATCATCTCTCCTCAGCCTCTGATCCTCCATTTTAACCTGTCAGGCGTTCTTAGTCAGGGGCCTCGATTGCTCTTATTCCCACTGTTTCTCATGGGGATAAGAGATAACTCACTACCAGAGGTCTTGATCACAGTCCCTCTGAGCACAGATTTTTAAATCAACACACTACCAGACATGGCAGATAAGGAAGCATGGCCTTTGTCCTAAAGCAGAAGAGGATGTGATATGTGTGAGTGAAAGGTTAAGATGTTTTGGATCTTCTTAGATATATGATGGGATTTACTATCTACAACAACCCTCAAGTGAGAATTAATTTCCTGCTTTTCTATCATCTTCTGTAGGAATCTGAACTAGCAACACCCTCAGTGCTGTCAGTTTACCTCCAGGCAATAGTCTTCTCACAGTCCTTTCAACTTAAATAGCTCACACGAATATCACTGAACTGTATCGCCAATGTTTTTCAATGAATTCTTTTTCTGTGATCATAGATCTGACATGAAATATGTTTATAAAAGATGTCTGCCAATCAACCTTATATTCAGTTTTACTGTGAATGAGGTCTGGTAATCACCAGTTTGATATTTGAATTTTCGAATCAGCATGAGACTCCAAGACTTCAAAGAAGCCAAATCATCCATTTCTAAACTGTAGGCCCATCAGTAAAAAAAAAACATTTTAACATTTAATAATGTTGTTGTTTTAGTTATTTTAAGTTCAAATGTAGTAGTCAGTTTCTCAAGATTTTCAACTCATGCCCACTGGTTCCAACTATATCTTTAAAATCGGTCTATGGATGTGGCTACTCAGACAATATAAGCATGCAAGCATGTCCTTTAACTCCTATTTCATATACATATCATGTCAGTATAATTTAACAAAAGTTATCAAAATCACCACTGAATTTAGAGTAGTTTAAAACGACTAACAAAAAGCAACAGGTTGAGTTTTATCAGCCTGCTGAAACCATCAATATTCCCTGTGGGGACCGAGCGCTCGGGTAGTATTTTAGCATCTCAGAGGACGAGTGCTGATATACAATTCCTCGACCACAAAGAAGGTGGTCAAGGGAAACACGGTCATTGATCCTCATTCAGCACAAGTATGTTTGAAAAATACAAACCCTGATTGTGTATGCACATCTGATTTATTGGACTGAATTTGTCACACATACTGTAGTCTGTAGTCTTTCAACGTTCTCAGATTTGGCTTTGAAGCCAGAATTGCAGATCAAATGAGGTGATTCACTGCACTGAGAGAGAGGAGAGAGGGGAAGAGTGTCATGTGATGGTTCAAAAACTGATGTTTGTCATTTTCCTAGTGAAGGACAATGCTGCAGAGTTTAATGGGCCTATAACAGTGATAACAGGCAGAAGCAGAGAGAGATTTGTGTGTGCAAAAGAAATTGCAGGTTGTTTGTAGTGCTTCCAAAAAAATAATAATAATCAGAATAATCTGTTTTCTCTTCAAATTCCCTACTTCTCTCCTCCCTGGTGTATGCTCTAAGTGAGTAATCTTTATGAGTGAAGGCCCAGGTGTGTCTGACAAGGTCATGCTTTCTCCAATATTACACCTGAGGGACCCATCGTTGTTTCTAAAAGTGAAAACACTAAAACCTTAAATAGCTGTGTTTGAGCAGGACTCTGCAGAAACAGTGGTGTTCACAGGCTGGGGTGTATCTAGGAAATACTCCAATGTATATCGCAATATAAATACCAAGCTACAGTTGCATTTATTCATTGTTTTCTCCTACATCATTTGGAGATTCTTCCCATAGTGATGATTTGAAGTGTGCTCTTGATTCAATTGAGCATGTTGTACGTCTTTGCTTGTTAGCTGGTTTTTGTGATATCTGCTCTTCATTAGGTTATTTGTTCGCCCCGAGGTAAAATAAACGCTTACTTGAGTGTATTCAATAGGAAAACCGTATCCTGGCCATAATAAACGTCTTATGCAGAATCGTAAAGGATAATCTTACAGGATTCCCTAGTCAGGGAATGCTATGTAATGGATATTTTTTATATTACTAATGGGTTTTGGAGCTTTCTGTAAGACTGTACCACATTGCCAGACTGTATGGCTCAAAGCTGGGCTATTCTTTACTGTTTGAATTAGATTTTCTTGTTTACTTAAAGTAGCAGCTGCATTTTCTCCAAAGAACAATTGCTGGTGGTACGTTTTATAAAACCTGCAAGTCACTTTGTATCAGTGTTCCATGCAAGATATTAGTACTTATTGGATATCCATATACTGTACAGTATGTGTGTGTGTGTGTGTGTGTGTTTTTTGAACAGAGGGCCAGGAAGTGAAGGTGGGAGAGTACAACGCAATCGCTGATGTGCTGGACCTCATCAACAACTCCATCCGGTTCCAAGGTATTGTTTAAGGAGCAAACTTAGAATAAAAAAGTTCTTCTTTGAAGGTGAAGAATAAGTCGCATTTATCAAGCAATTTATGTATGTATGTATGTATCACTTACCACCTCAGCACTCTCTTCTCTCGTTCATTTGCTCACTTGAACCCAAAGTCCCTCCTGCACACATGTACACTCAAATATACTCAGATACCACCACTCTGTGCAGGGACTTGCCACTCTCTTTTACCACTCAAACTGTCCTCTTTCAGGTAAATTATTCACTAGTCCATTTTTCACCCCTTCCCGTGTTTGCTTGTGTTGACACACTTTGTAATTTGTTCGATCCCCCTGGCTATTCTCCCCTACGCCACCCTCCCACTCTTTCTCCATCTTCTCGGTCGTGACCCACATACAGAAACTCTAAGACAGTGCTATCTAAAATGCTTGTTTCCACATCCCCGACCACAGTAAGTGGAGATGTGAAAGATGATGCCATTGCGATCGATTGGCAAAACGGCAGGAGAAAAATAGAGCCAAAGATAAGAAAGTGCAGAGTCTAACCACAATAACTTGACTGTGATGCATAGACATACATGCACTCAACTAGGGGAAAGTGAGGAGCAGGAACTGGGTCTCAAATAACTAGATGTCTGCTGTAGTGTCACTATTTTATGGTTGTAAAGAGAAAGATCTGAAGTTGTTTTTAAGTTGTAAAAGTGAAGAGAGTAATCTTGCTGGAGAACGTGACTGTCCACAAATATTCTGTTTTATACAGATGATATACCAACAATGTCACATTATGCTCGAGACTGACTCTTTTTGAGAAACTAAATATTTTATGCATTATACCTCCTCTACCTCTTAGGCGTGGAGCCTCCCAAGGATCGTACTTTTGTCCGTTTGCAGCGGCGCCACATCAACGTTCCCCTCTACAGTATCCTTTCCACTATCACCATATTGGGCATGCTGATGGCTGGGGCTTTCCTGTTCTTCAACATAAAGAATCGCAACCACAGGTGAGACTTCAGTGGTAAAGCAGGCATGTGAGTGCAGTGGGAGGATGGAAGGAGGGGTTAGAGAAGGCTAGCTAATGAAGGTGAAATGGATAAACGTATAGTGCAGGAAAGCAGGGGGAGTAAATTAGGGGGTGCTGTTAAGACAACAGCAAAAGACAGAAGACTGAGAGATCAGGGGAGACTGAGCAGTATTGAGATGAAAAAAATGATGATTAACCTTTAACGGTGAGGTATATTGTTATTCTCTGTCCATAGGAGAATATATTAAAAAGGTTCAGAGTGATGATCAGGACCCATTCTAGTTTATTCTATTCCATTTTAATATATTCTAATCTAATCTTCTGTTCTTCTCCTCTAGGCTAATCAAGATGTCAAGTCCCTACATGAACAACCTGATCATCTTAGGAGGCCTGCTCTCTTACGCCTCCATCTTCCTGTTTGGTCTGGACGGAGGTTTTGTCTCTGACAAAGAGTTTGAGACGCTCTGCACTGTGAGTTCCTTCAAAACCCTTTACCTATACGTGAAGTAATGAATGCAAGTTGCGGTCTGTTGCTCCCTACGTCATTCAGGTCCAATAAGCACAACTGCATATTCAGTTGTTTGGAGGCTTTGAACTCTGCTGATTACCACTACTGAGAGTTCACACCTCACAATGGGAAAAACCATCATGAAAACCATAAACAGTAAAATACTACTATTATCCAATATATTTAGGTTATTTTTTGTCTTTGTTACATACAAATTAAGATTATTTGAGATTAATTTCAGACTTTCATTGTCCAGTTTGCAATTACTTAATTTATGTAAGATGAAGGGGACGTTATGTGACCGACTCTAAGTGAAAACTGATTCAATCTTCCTCTCTGGGTCTCTATCTAGCACTGAGCACATTTACTGCCCCCAGGTAGTATTACTCTGTGAATATGTAGATGCTGGATTAATTAAAGCGTTTTGATTACAGTGATAACTGGTTTCCACTGAGATACCACCCTCCCAGACACAGAGGCACATGCACACTAAAGTAATGTTAGGCAGCACACATCTCGAGCTGCCACTACCTGGATAAAGCTCTGCTGCAAAGCCAAAACAGTCACTTGTCACTTCAGACAAGGTTCTACAGCAAAGGTTGATTCATTCACCACCAATCAATATGTGCTGGTCTCCTTGAGAATAGATAGTGTAATGTTTGTTTTTGGTGTATTCACTCAGTCCTCCACCCCTCCCTGCCTTTATTGTTTTATAGATCTGTCAGAGAATGGTACATGAAGATGGCCACTTATAAATGTGTGGAGACTTACAGTATGTGTAGTCCAGAAGAGTTTTACATACAGAAAAACGCAGACAAAGCAAACACATGTAACACACGCAACAGTCAAACACACATGCAAGACTCTGTGTCTATATAAGGATTTTGTGGGCTATATTCAAATTCTAAGCTTCTAAAACACGTCAGCAGTGTCCTTTGTGCCAAAGCAGTAAGAGGTCTACATTTTGTTTCTCGCAAAGATGAAATGCTCTCATGAGTGTGACAGCTTCTGTGGTCCAGGACATTCTCTCAGAGCTCAACACTTAGAGAAACGAGACGAGAAATGCATCTGACGGCTTTTTATTTTTAGAATGCTTTCACGACGCTATTTTGAATGAACTTTGAATGAGAGAAGTGCAAATAGCTGTCAGATCAGATGTGGTTATAAGCCTCGATCACCAGTTTAAGGCGTGACACGGTTTGTGCATGTTCCTGTTGTTCTGATCCTCAGGTTCGGACATGGATCCTCATTGTTGGATACACAACAGCTTTCGGCGCCATGTTTGCCAAGACCTGGAGGGTGCACGCAATATTCAAAAATGTGAAGATGAAGAAGAAGGTACTGAAATGTTAACTGTTAATAAATATATGTATGTGAGGAAGTATCAAATCAAATTAGAAATTCCCCTTTTTCGGATACTTTTTTTTTTTTCACACCATGTACAGAACATCTGTTGGATGGGATAACTTCAAGTTCATACAACCACAAATATCTCCATTGAAACACGTAGACCTGCCAGTCTTTTGAAAGCCCAACACTTCTGCGTGGGTGATTGTATTCATACTCTGCTATTTTAACAAACACTCTGAAAGACTGGCAGCCCCTGGCACCTGCTTTTAGAATCTTGTCTTGTGAAAGAAAAAATATTCAGAAATATAAATGGCTTTTTAAAAGTCTGACACAATCTGTTTCACTGGCCTAGTTATATAAAGTAGTGCTGAGCTCACTGAGTGTCGTAACTGTGCTTGGCCTTTTTGTATTTATAGATCTTGCTCTCCCCCTCTCTTTCTCTCTCTATCTATCTATCTATCTCTCTCATCCTCGCATTCGAGGAAGTGTGGGTGGCCTGCCAGAGAAAAAGAGAGAGCAGGAAGAGAGGGTGGAAGGAGGGATGGACCAAAGAGTAAGAGAGGTTGGAGGGATGTCGGAAAGTAGTGGCAGAAGGAAGGAGAGACAGAAGGAAGATGGCAAACAGGGCAGGGAAAAGGACAAGAAGAGAAGGCAAACAAAGTGCCACAAATGGCAACGAAAGCTGGCTCGACACTGTGAGAAGAAAGGGAAAAATCTAAAAGAAAGAGGGCAAAACATAGACAGAAAGAATCCAGGGTACTGGTTAAAAGACATGGAGCATTTACCAACATCTACTTTAGCTTGTGTTCCCTGCTTCAATTTTGCGGTCAGGTTAACACAAGATCACCACACTGTTTCAGCTGTGTCTTTCAGCCAGTGGACCTGCCCTATCATATTTATTTAATTCATTGTCTTTTTGTTGAGAAAAACATCAGCCCAGTAGCTGAATTATCTCTGCTCAGCTCCACTTGTCTACTTTCCTTTGCTTTTGCTGCAGAGGTAAAACAAATGTTTCCTCAGAAGCAGTATCAGCCTCTACTACAGACATCAGACCCTTAAACCTCAAGATGTATCCTCTGTTGGTTCATGGCCCGGGTCTGTGTGCGGGGCCCACACACACATCACACTTCCTCCACACTGACTGAGTGCAGGTGCTTTGGCTTCAGTGAAGTGATAGTTGTTGTTGGTGCCCTGAAATAACTGCCAACCACTGTCAGTAGAGGGACAAGTGTAAGTGTTAGCCATCTTTTCTTTAAACAGTGCATCTGGAACTGCATCCTTCAATCCCTTCTGCCGCCTTGACTCCATCTTTTTTCCTGCACACTGGGAGAGCACAGATTATAAATCAGGGGTGTGTTCAATAAGGGTTCCACTCGATGGACTGCGGCCGGCACTCCTTCACTTCTTAAAGAGCACAGTGCCAGAGACAGTGCGGGGGGGAAGGAGGTCTGTCAATTGATGTCTTTTTCCAAATACACACAAACACACACTACATAGACACATGCAGTACCATGCAAACGTTTTAGGCTCTAAAAGTGACTGACTCGATGATGTTGAGATCAGGGTCTCTGGGGGCCAAACCACCTGTTAAAAGACTCCTTGTTCTTCTTGTCGCTGAAGATGGTTCTATTATTAATTACTATAGGCTATTGCTGCATGCTGCAGAATAATTTTGAGACTGATCAGATGCCTTTCTAAAGGTATTGCATTATGTATAAGAATCTAAACATTTACAGTGCCTAAAACCTTTGCACAGTTCTATATTTAAAAAAACACCCTTTACACGACTCCCTCACAATCAGACCCTTGTGTCAACTACATGTCAGTCTGCCTTTCTTGGTAATTTACTGAGCACTATATTGATGGATACAAATGATCACAGATACACACACATACAGAGGCAGAGCCAAACAGACACACACACAGGGGTGTCATGCACTCATTACCCTTCAATGCATATGCCTAGAATGCATACATACACAGGCACACAAATAATAATATACAATAACTGCATTCACATCAGTTGAGCTTGTCTGAAAGCAACCGCAAAGTTTCATCAAAGTTTCACACAACTTCTTGGATTCTGATGGCTCAGTGATAGTTTACTGTTGTCACAGTGGCTTCAGGTTTTTCTATAACATCGTCTATCTAGTTGAGCATTAAGATCATCCCTAATCTCAAAAACATTAGTCTTAAAAAAAAAAATAACTCAAGATCTACTTACTTTTACTCATCTTATGGTCAGTGGCGGGAGTTTGTTCAGTTGTCACCAGGAAGATAGATAGATAGATAGATAGATAGATAGATAGATAGATAGATATGAACATTCGTTGTTTTCAGTCAATTGGTCTTTCTCTCAATCAAATTTATCAGTAAACACAAATTCACTAGAACACAGTAGTATGTCAGAGGAATCATATTTATAGGAAATTAGTACATAACACGTGAGGTAATTTAGAGATATTACATAGTTTGTCTAGCAGACTCAGTTGGTGTCGGAGTAGCATATTACAGCTGAACAGATGGTGGTGTAGCATCTAAATATCCCTAAAATGTCACACCTTTTGAATATCTTTCTCACAACTTTTAAATTGTTAAAATCATAGAAAATGATTTTCATCAGACTGAATTGGCCAGAATGTATTACATTTACGGTAATATAGGCATTTTGGCATCACCTTTTTTTTTTTTATAGGCTTTGAATCAGCCTTATAACCTGTTCTGCTTCTTCCTTTTCCTAAACTGCCATAAAGCAGTGCAATATTTCTACAAATGTCCCCTGCCTTTGCTTTGTCTATATTTGTTCAATGCCAACCCCATCAAAAGACAGCAGATCAAAAAACAATTCTCTCATACATCTCATCCTGAGCCCACCGGCAGATGAAGACCTGTGCGCGACCACTGCGCTGCATCTGGACTATATGATACTCTCCAAACACAGCACAGCCTGTGTTGCCTGACCTTTCCTTTGATCTGCAGTTCCAGACAGTCAAATGCTATTATAAATAGAGATCACAAACAGGTCATGGCTTTCATCCCTCAAAAGTTCATGGTACAAAAGAGGAACGTAGTGGCTGACAGCATTGCTTCTTGTTTGGTAGATCTCATCCATATTATTTGGCCACAAGGTAACAAAATCATGTGTTGTTAGTTGCACAGTGCTGAGTGATCCATCCTTAATTCTAGGTCCTGGGCCAATGTAGCGCCAACGAAATGTACTACATGTGCCACAGAGTACAAGAACGCGGGTATCAAATTCAGAATCGGGTCTTGGTCCATGGCTGGTTTTCTTTCCTAATAGGTGGTTAATTGCAGCTAAATGCATTCAAATTAGTCCCTGATTAGATGGTTAGAATGAAAACCAGCAGGGTTCTGGTTCCTGAGATGGGATGAGAATCACCCGGTCTACATAATTACAGTGGTCAATAAGGAGTGTTGTTTGAAATGGCACTCCAGACACACATACTAACATAGCACACAACATTAGCAGGTGTGTGCCACTGTGCTAATACAAGTATCTCATCTTCATCTCCCCCTCCAGATCATTAAAGACCAGAAGTTGTTGATTATCGTTGGTGGGATGCTGCTAATCGACTTATGCATCCTCATTTGCTGGCAGATTGTGGACCCGCTTAAGAGGACTGTGGAAGAATACAGCCTGGAGGTCAGTGTGCATTTTAATGTGTTTCTACACCGTGTCTAAACTTACGCTTCACTGTGATTTTTGTATAATATATATGTTTATATATTTTCTTGTAAAGAAATTAGGGAAACAAAATGTCCGCCTTGGGCTGTAGCACGAGCATCTTTGTTGTGCTCGTTATTTTTGGGTCAGGATGTGAGCCATCGCTGCCTCCTGTGCTCATCCCGTGGCAGGACATTTGCCAGCTTGGATGTGAGACATTGGCAAGGCCTGTTGGAAAAGAGGCACTTGGCACCAGTTCCTCCTTGCAGGAGAAGTGGCGCGGTATAAAGTAGAAATGAACTCTGCTTTGCTGTGATTGGCTTGAGCAGACTCTGATTTTCCATAATTGGTTCAGGATTTGTCAAGCTTTGAACCCAATTGGCTAATGCAAACATAGCGTTGGCATCAGAGGTTGATGGGAGTGTGAAGTGTGTTTTTCAGCGAGATATGACATATTTGCACATTTCTGGTGTTAAGGGAAAATAGACTGTGAATAAGCACATCTGCATGTTTATTTTCTCAGAAGAGTTAGTCTATTTGGTTAATGTGGCAGATTAAGTTTTTTATTTTTTATTTTTCCATATTTTCTTGGTATAAAATGTTATGCAGTATGTTATTTATGTATGCAGCAATTAAAGTTAAAGTTCTAATCTTTAGTAATTGTTTATTAAGAATTTAATATGTTACGTGTTTCATCAGTGTGACTGTGTAGGTGTGGTTTGATCAGATTTGACAGTAGACTGGCAACAGAAACAAACAACCTCACAACTGTCGTTACATTTTGATTCCAATCTTGCTAAATCCCATTTGGTGCACAGAAATATGTGACATTCAATTTTCTTCCAACTGAGCACTGCTCACTTCAAACTAGTTAGAAGAGCTCAGACAAAAATAAAAAAACAAAAAAAACCCCCAGAAAATTCAGACTTTGGCAGAAAATGGTGTGTTCATGTGTGACCCCATTGCTTATATTGTAATATGAAGGTGACACATGCTTTGAGGGCAGTGTATCCAGCAGGCTGCTTAAAGTCTTAAAAACATTTAGTCTTTTTTAGTGTTTGAGATGATCAGCTTTAAATAGTTTGGCATTCCACCGGTTAAGCATTAAAGGCTGCAAAACCTGTTAAACAATAAGATTAAGGCTCACATTAATCTCAGGTCATCTAATGCAGTGTAATGGTAAAAGGTTATACACCTGTTTATTGAATATGTCCATGTCACAGGTTGTGTAGCAGCGTTATTGAATAATCTTTTTTTTTTTACATTCATGCTATCCCCTTTATGTGCTGACAAATACCTCAGTGTAACAAGAGAGAGTCTGTTAACTTTATTGCTGCTGCTAACAACTGACAAACAGGAGCAATTATTCCACTGCAGCTCAGATTAAATCATCTGTCTTTGAAGAGCACAGACCATGGATGCTGCTAAGTGGAGATTTTCCCTAATGAGTTGTCTTTCAAGTCCCCCAGACTGCTGTATGTAGGCCACGAGACCCGTTAACTGTCTCCCAGGAGCCCAAAGTCCTAGGAAATTGACAGCACTAGATGGATCCTCATTGACCCTTTTGCTAAACAGAGGTTATCAGAAGGTCACTGCAGTGAAGGGCAGGTTCTAATGGTGGATTTTTGATCGCATTGAATAGATTTTCACGTTGTTTATTTGCTTGTTGCCAATGTCCTACGGGGGATGCAAAGGGTAGCTGACACGGTCTTGCACCCAGTTTTGACTTTCACATGTCTTAAGTTAAATAAATAAAATCCTGTGAACTGATAAATAGTGCTCACCGAGACTGGGAGATTCCTGTAGGGAATCTCTGATGGAGAAACTAGTGTATAGATGCATTTTATCTTGCCTGACTTATTTACATTATTGTGCTCCTTTTAGCATACTCGGAAGGTATATTTAGCACATTTGTACAACTCTAGACAAAGCCATATTTCCTTTGTTATGATAGCCATTTATATATTTAAGCCTGCCTAAAGGGTGTAGCAAAGCCTTGCTTAACATATTCATTTGTGAATGTTGTCAGTGTGTGCAGTCAGGTCCTCACAGAGTGTTCTCAGACTCTAAGCCCCCGGCCAGGGGAGTGTTGTGAATATATTAAACACTCAATGTAGGAGTCTACATCCCCCTGGGGTCCTGGATCTGCATGCCTCCACATGCCTGCCCAGCGTGCCAGATTTCCAGCACCAGCAGCAGTGGACCCTCCTGGGGCTCAGCTGGGAGAGAGGCAGCCTGTAGCTCCTCTGTGCCCTGAGCCTCCCCAGCCTGTCAGGTGGGACCAGAAACCAAAAGGCAACCCATATACCCAGAAAAGTGTGTAAGAAGAAGAGAGAATGATAACACAGTATAGAAAAACATTGTGTTCATGGTAATAAATTATATGAGGCATTTTAAAGAGAAACAAATTAACATATTCAACCATAACCAATAGAGAGTTGAGGAGTGTGAGTTATGCTCAGTCTACCATTAGCACCACAAACACAACCTCCCAATTTATTTCAATATTTTCTTTTTTTTCCTTTTTCTTATTTTTTTTTTTGACATTTTGAGATGTCACGATAGGAAAAACACAACTGCATAATTTCAGGGTCCTGCTCCTGTCCATGTTGGCTTACCAGCACACTATCATGGCTCACTGGGAAATTTGAATAGAATGGAGTCATTGTTAATGTTATTAGTAGCACCTATCACAAATAGCACAAATCCAAATATCTACTATAAAAGAGGCCTATGAAATAGTTGGTGCAGTGCGGGTCTTCATGTAGAATGCAGAAGAAACACAAGGTTAGGCAGAAAAGTTAGTCCCTCTCCACTCAAACGTACATTTTTCTTCTTCTTCCTACATGTTGGATGTTTGAGCTTCGCTGTGAAGAATGATGTATGTGCAGTGTGAGTTTGACACTAGAAGATAAATTTTCACTTTCATCTGCTTAAAGTGGAAATTTTCTCCATGCTCACTGAAAATCAGATTTTAACGGGCGGGCCTATAAGCATGCTTTATGACATCACAGCTAGTTTGGAAGCCAGTCCTGGTCCAATATTCAACTTATACAAGTTTGATATGGAAACATGAAGCCACCAGTGTACATACACTGAGAAATTAAATATATTTGCTTCTGGATGTTTTAATAAGGGAAAAGCAGTAGATGCCATTTTAAGGATTTTGACAGTTTTTGGAGGAGTATTTGTATATGCCTCAATACACGTCTGGAGTGAATCTTTAACTCTGGCTCAGTGTCATTTGTCAAAGTATTGTGATCATTGCTGTGATAAATTTACAGAGTTATAAAATCCTGTTTTACAGCATTATAAACACTGGGCAGTTTTTAGGTATCTAATAAACATTCAGACTAATGGATTTATTGTTCAAACTGGTCTTCCATTTTCTCACTGGTACCTGTAGCAACATGTCCCCGATAAAGGTGGCCCCTTGTGTTTTATAACACACTGCTAATTTCATTTGCTGAACACACACTGGGAAAGAATGGGGGTGATTGAGTGAGGCACTGGGGGTGTAGGGTCTCCATGAGGTTTGGGAGCCAGTGAGACAACCTCTGACTGATTAACAGGAATTGGTGCAAAGAGAAAGACCATTAGCTACCCAGTTTCCTGTGAGCTAGGCCACCACTCCCCTGTGACACCCCTCTCTCCGTGTCTTCTTCTCTTTCTCTCTCTCTCACTTTGTCTGTGTCAGAATCTCCCCTCCTCCCGCCTTGCATTTCCCTTATCCACTGTGGAGGATTGGGAGTAACATTGACCTTGGGTTCACAGAGCTGTATCTACCTGCTGTACCCAAGGGTATGCAGCATGACAATGTGGTGTTATTGAACTGTCACTGTATACTTGCTAGTCCACCACATTTGCTGTTTGAACCATCACTCAGGAGGGTTTCCTTATTGACTCAGAATACACAATACACACACATTATATACAAGATATACATGCAGTGTGAAGGAATGAAGTGTTTTAGAGAAACATAGTAAACTGCAGTGGGTACTAGTGCTTTCAATTTGCTACTGCATTGTTAAGGTGAACCCGCTGCTCTGATTCCAGCAAGCTAAGCTTAATGAACCACCATTAGCAAAACTAGGGCATCCCCCTTTGCATCCTTTATTAACATTAGCAAGAAGATAAAACTAGAGAGGCTGACAATAGATCCTTGTGGAATGCTTCTCAAAACATGACAGATTTAATACCCTCCCAAATGAAAGTAAAGAAGAACCAAAGATCACATAGGGAGTTACTTCTTCGAGTCTCTAAAATGAGAGGAGAGTGACCCCTGAGTCTAATTGTATGGCTGCACTTCAATCCTATGGTTTTAATTACAGTACGGAGATGATATGCCTTCAACAGAAATGACTTGTGGCCATGATAATGTCCCCGACCTCTGATCTGCACTTCAGTGTGTGCTGTACATAAAACCAGTTAATGTGCTGAATTTAATAAAATGTTGATATGATTAAAGGCAACTTGGCAAAGATATTTGCAACTCCTGTTCCTTGCCAGATTCTTTACACTGGTCAGATCCCTCAGTCCTTACAGCACAGCGAATATACTGCATATCACTGTTTTTTTTTACTGAGAGCAGGAATAACTCTGGCTGCTTCAGGCACGTCCTGGGAATGCTGATGGAGACGTTTGGCTGCAGTGAGCAATTAGATCCATTTTGTGGCTCGTTAATAATTGAGCATTTGTTAATGGCGTGGATGTTTCAGCAGCAGGGCAGAATACCGGTTGCCATCAGATTAAACCCCACAGTACTGACACATGTTGCAGTGCACACACATGTAGTGAAGCATGTGAGCATGTGCTTGGATTATTCAAGTTTGTGTTTGTTGCGCTGTACATCTGTGTGTTCATACAAATGACATTGTGTGCATGTTTCAGTCTGTGTATGTGTGCATGGATTGTATGTGCCCACTCATATATGGATTGTTTTTGTACATATGCATGTGTGTTTACGTACGCCCTACCTTGTGGTCCTGGACATTGTCTCCTGCATAATGAAGGACAAACTGTCGAGAAAGGATGATTAGCATTCTGGTGGATGCTGCCGCAGACCCCCTCTACTCTAGGCTCTCCTCTTGTCTCATCTTCCTTCCCCTCCCTCCTCTGTCGTTTTCCTTGGCTTGGAAGCTACTGCAAGCATCGGCAGGCGGGCTGCAAAAGAATATTGCAGTGTGGCATCACCATAGCAACGGCCATGGTTTCTGACATCCATAATGCTGAGAACGGCACTGTTGATCCATGAGACAAATATATATATATATATATATATATATATATATATATAGCATGTTAGGACTCCCATTTCAGCATGGTGATACATGCAGAGAGGAATCTATACATTGGTATAGAAATACATGTACAACTGATTTGAAGATCACAGCAGAAAAAGCATACACACACACACACACACACACATACATACGTGCATATTTCCATGCAGAAGTTTGGGAGCTCTCACAGATATCCCTCTTACTCTCCCTGCCTCTGCTGCCCCCACCTGTATGTGGTTAGCCGGAGCCAGGGGGGTCTTATCCTAGTGCACTGACAATGCACTCATCTGTACCCAATGTCATACCTCTGCAGTAGAAAGTTAATATGACTCACCACCAGCATTTAATGTGGAAATATGCCTCTTTATGAGATAACTGTGATTAGTTTGGATATGAGCCCTTAACATGAAACATGTGGTCAGATATGACATAGACATTTTTACTTATAGCATTAAAATACATCTGAAGTGACCATGCTCAAATTGCATTGCCATTTCTCTTGTCATAGACTGTGAAACACCATCTGTTGTCATATGATTTACATATATTTTTATAGGACAGAGAAGAAAATGTATTGTTATTAATACAATATCAGAAAAGGGCATTGTAGATGACAGTCATGCTATAGGCAACAGATTAGTAGACCAGTTTTTGCATCTGTTGTAGTTTCTATTAATAATTACATCAGACAAAGTTGACAGTAGACACCTGTTATAAATTGTTCTTCATGTAATCATGTTCTGACTCCCTTTTTTTATCAGTCCCTATTAATGATGGCCCTTTGATAATAGTGTAGTGGTTACTGTCTCTATGCCAACTGCTTGCCACTCCTGTTGATTTTTTTCACAAATATTTATTTCCATTAGAATTATTGTATTATGTTAATTGCATGTGCTGTATTTAGAGTTTGGTATTAATGCAGTGTGGTGCATCTTCACACTTGGATTTTTATTTTTGGGTTAGGGTTAATTTATTAATTAGTCTTATTAATCCAACCAAACAAACCTTTTTTTTTCACCCATCATCCTCTTCTCACTTCTGTTAGTGACATTTCCCAGCGTCCTCTCACGGACCTGCTAACACTCTGTTGCTCCCACAGGTATGAGATTTTCTCACATTCAGTCCCCTCTGTTTTATTTAATGTGTTTCCTTTTCCTCACTGTGTATATTTGCTTATTTTGGAATGGTCTCTGTCTCTCTTGCTGCCCACGTCTGTCATCTATTCATTTTACTCCTGTCGTTCCTTTGGAAAATGTTTCTCCATCAGAATTTTGTTACCAGCTGCTTGTCTACCACTTCTTACCATACCTCCTGCTCAGATACCTCCATACCTCTCCTGTTTTTTGTCATTTGGCCAGCACCTTCCCCATGGGAGTGCACAGAACAAGCAGAGTATATCGAAAAACAAACTTGTAACAGCAATAGCAGTGGACAAGACTCTGATGTGAAAAATTCCTTTTTTCTTTTTCCTTAATTGCTTTCCTCTCTCGACCTCCCTTTTTCTCTTTTCTCTATCCCAGCCTTCTTTTTTTTTCACACTGTCCTTTTTTCTCTCAATTTACCGTCTCCCACTCTATCAACTTTCCATTTCCATGTCACCTCTTCAAAGGGAGGGAGAAACATCCAGCCATGTCCCCATTTCCAGCCAGGATTGGCTGTGGATTGGGAAAAGAGGCAAGTGTGGCCAGAGGGAGTAAGACATATGCCAGCAAAGTTCCTCTAGCTTGATGGATGACAAGTGTGGCTGACAGTGAGTGTCCTGCTCTTCTGGGATCCTCTGTGGCTCAGCCAGGCAGTAATTGTTTGAGGTGAAATTAAAGAAATAGATTGCTGTATTGAATGTTGCATTTATTTTTACATTTTATTTCAATTTTAAGTTGTATGTCTCACTGCTGTACCACCTTACTGTAAACCATAGTTTTCTAAACAAGAGAAATACAGTCTTTCTGCCACTGGATTCAGTTCATGTCAGTTCAGTAATAAAATCAGCCTCCAGACACTTAAAAATTTTGAGATAGGTAATACATCACAGTGAACAGCCTGTCACCTCTGTAGTCAAAAAGATTGTTTTCATAACCTCTTCCTGGTGGGTGTATTCGGTTGCTTCTGGGAAGACTTGCCAAGACTAAACCAAATATTTTTTTTATTACAAAAAGCTACCAAATTCACATTTTCTCTTTTACAAAGACCATGCTTGTGTATTGTTTTCCCATTGCTCTTTAATGCAACACAAACAGCCCACCCTTCAATCTCAAAAGTTGGTGTTTCCCACAAGCACTTGAATGCACCACTATATAAGAGGTTTGGAAAACAACATGAGCTTGCAATTCAATTCCCATGCAGTGATAATATAACTTTATTAGTCTAAAATTGCTGCATTTGAATGTCCACCATGGATACTATATAGGGCCTGATACATGTACACATGTGTATACATGAGTGGTTGGAAATTCAAGTTTTAACAAAGAAAAAATAATGGGTTCTTTTACCCATCTCAAACCTGTTTCAAGATACTCTACATTCATTTCAGTGTCTTGTGTGAGTATCTAAAGGTAGAAAAAAACGCCAGTATGATCATCTTAATAATGCAGTTATACACCCCCTACACACACTCAGGCATACATGTATGTACCTACACACAGTTCCCTCTCATCATGCACAACTCACAGGTTCTTCACTGCAGTCCCAGTCAACAGTTGATTGTGTGAATGCCATATGAAGGACACAATGCTCTTCACTATCACTATCAGCCTGCTCTGTAAAAGCAGGTGGAAAAGGTTAGTATAATCCATATGGCATTTTCAAAATAGTGTTCTGTGGGAAATTTATTTCCCATATTATCAAAATATTTTTCTAAAAATGTTATTTCATATACATTTAGCCAAACAACAAAAGAAAATACTACAAACATATAATATCTTAAATCAAACACGGTATTCTGTAAAAAAAAAAAAAAAAATAGAAATTAATTTTCTCCTACATTTTATCTCAGATTTTGCTGGATTAAACAAGGCCTGCATTGAATTACTGTAAACAGAGATTTATCCACTTACAGAGACAAAGATGTGATGTGACAAGAACTGAGAATCAGAAAGTATTTGTTCTGTAGAATGAAGAGCAATGTTATATCATATTCAGCATTATCTATGCAGCACTAAGACTTCTGAGCTAATATGGTGCCAAGATGGGCTTTGAGGCTCCTTTGTTAGCCTTGTGTAAAGCACTGGCTGAGATCAATGCCTTTTCAAAGTAAACTGGGTCATTAAGGGATAACCACCACCCACCTAGGCCTTTTCTAATCGACCACCTCTGAAGGAAAGAAGGAAAGGAGAGAACAAAAACGAGGCTATGTAGACCTCATAAATTCTTGGAGATTTGAATAGCTGCATGAGCATCTAAAAGCTCATAAAAGCGATAATAAACGTTGTTCGTAATGTCCATCTTGCTGATATGAAACCACATTATCACCATAGCATTCTAACTTCAAATCAGTTCAGTGGTGACCTCCCACATATCTTGACTCTTTGATTTCTTGTAGCCATTTCTGCAGATATTTTGCAGGGACCTGGACAGAATGGGGCTCCGACGTTGTTGTTAGCTTGTTGTCCAAGGTAGTCCAAGAAAGTGTGTCACAGGTGTACCTTGGGGATATCTGCTTCTGTTTATAGCATTGCCAGTTTTTACATGTCCCAGCCAGCACAAAAAGTCACGACTTAACTCCTCCTGGACAGGACTAAAACCTCAACCTACATAAAGAGTGCTGCATTATGAAAACCTTTATTTATAAATTACACATTGACTTTTTTCACAATTTCTTCATATTACTAGAGTTTGAACACAGAAACACAGTACACAGTAAAGGCTCAAATACATTTACTCATTACTCAGTATTCTTCTACTCCACTTTTACTACAAGGGAATCAGTTGTTTCTCTTTCAGAGGGAAACTAAGATGCGTTGTGATAGGTGAAACTATCCAGCAGTATCTATCTTCCCCTGGATGAGGACCCATCATTCTAGTCCCATTTCCAAAGTTTCTATATTTAATGTTTGATGTTAGAAAAAGTTTGATCTTACCCATGCTGGGGCTCAACAACCAGCATGTTAAGCCAATAAAGTTCAAATGTTTTGAAAGCGTGTTCATGTTTGTTATATCTAGTCTGGAAGATGAGGCAAAGCTGGATGTTTAGCCAAGTTTGCAGTTTACACAGGATTTCATCATTTGTGTGGAGAATATTTACCCAGTATGTTTTGCCTTGCTTTGGCAATGCACTGGTATTTGTCTTGTGAAGGACAACAGTGTTGTACGGTATGTGTAAGCTGTCAACGTTATCAGGGAATCATGTCTGAGCCTGTTCAACTGAATCTGTCGAAAATAGAATTGGGTGGTAATATTTGCCTCTATTTACCCCAACCCCCACTCCTGCCCCTTTAACCTTTGTATATGTCTTTGCTTTGCTTTTTCACTTACTACACAGAATAAGCACAAATACACCTCTCTTTTGCTCTGCTCTCACTTTTTGCCTTGCTCTTTTTCCCCTGCTCCTTCGGACTGCAGTTGCTAGGCAACAGCTGATTGAGCATGAGGGGTGTGCAATTGACCAATTAGAAGTCTTCCAAATGAAAAGTGGTGTCAGGAGTTCCCGCAGATGCAGCTAAGGCTTTACCCCGTGCATATTTTAAATATACACAGTAGATCAAATACATACTCTATGTATATGTGTGTGTATGTGTGTTCATGCACAACATGCACATATTAACACACTCAGTGTGCACAGACATGAACATGTGTGCTTTAGTTGCTTCATTTGCTTCTTCAAAATTGACCTTAAATTGCAGAAGAAATGTTGTGTGCGATGGTGTGTTTGTGTATTTTGGCGGTTTACTATAATATGTGTGATCTCACTCACACAGATGTACACTGCTGCCTGCCTTCCATTCTTCCTTCATGTTATTTGTATCAATATAATCCTGTCTGTGTTTCTGTTTTCGCTCTCTCTCTCTCTCTTGCTCTTTTGCCTCTTCCCTCATTTCCATTCATCTTGCCTCTTTCTCTCTCTTTCCATCTTCCTTCATCTCTCTCTGTCTCTCTTTCATACCAGAGACACCCTCCATCAGTGACCAGACACATCCATCAATGTTCCTCCTCCTCTGCTCATCCACAGCCCTGAGGATTCCATTATGGCTCAGCAGCTGACACACACACACACACACACACACACACACATACACAGTTTAGGCAAAGGCAGCCCTATCTTGTCTGGCCACGGGCAGACACATGATTAGTTAGTCGAGATGGTGATGCAGGTCCTGATGATAATAATAATGATGATGGTGGTGGTGGTGGTGGTCCCAGAGGCAGTGAGGTGGTGATGATGAGGTGCACGTAGGAGCAAATGTTTCTCCCGCCACCATCTTTTTGACCATCATTAACCTTGTTATCATTCAGAAAGCTGTTTGTCCTGATAAGCCCGAGTGTGAGTTTAGTCAGCAACTCTCAACCCCAACCAACTACCCAATCATCTTATTAGAGTAATCTAGCTCATTGTTGATTTGTTTATTTTATTATTTTTAATTTCAACTTCTTTTAAACATGCAGATCGATTACTTATCGAACTGATTTTTTTTACAATACATGGCTAGATAGTGAATACTTCTTTAATATCTTTAAACATACACTAACCTTTCAAGTGACAAAATGCACCTTTATACAAATCCTTTCCATTTCTCTTTCAATTTAGAATGAACAGCTGTCACAGTCTTTATTGCTCCTAATCTTAACTTAAGTATAGAAAAACCAAACTACTAGTGCTGGGCCAATAATACTGCCTTAACTGACTTGGTACACATGTACAGGTGTGTCTTAAACTGTTGCGGTGCTTCTCCTGTATCTCTGTTTTTGAGAATGTGCTTGGCCTCCACTCAGTATGCTATAAACTGAAAACCACAATGATGGTTTCATGAGATCTGCTTTTTTTTTTACTCTTTTCTAATTACTTTCCATGTGAACCCACAAGCTGTTGGGTGCATTCATGCCACACTGACACTGCACAGCTTCCTCAGTGTTTAACTCAAGGACAAGAAGGTACCACTGACAGGCTTTGGTGCCTCAGTGACACTGCATGCTGAGGGAGGTCAATTAGAGAAGCTTAATAACTGATCCCACAAATGTTCACACATACAAACACACACACACACACATAGATATAAACACACTAAGCACACATCACATCTGCTCCTAAGTGTCAGGTATCTCCTATAGAGACCACCAAGGTCGACAGTGATGGGGAGATGAGATCACTTCGCCACTGCTTGAACAAAGTATCAGTGCTGCCTCAGCACTGTGAGCCCAGGAATACAAATACATTCTGCTAAGTGGAGAAATTCTTTTATACAAGACCTTGAGCCTTGGGCACACTGCAACTTTACACTAACAATACAGAGGACTGACGATAGGAGGACAGGGAAAGACTGATAGCGGACTCAGGGAGTCTCAAGGGAGACAGAGATGAAAGGAGGGTGGAAGAAAAGCAAGAAGAAAGTTGAAGAAAGGGCAGGAAAAGAGAAGTATGTGAGAGGGAGAGAGAGGCTAAAAAGAGAGACGAGGGGAGAAGGGTGGCAGAAGAGCCTAAATATGAGAGGGCTGCCAGCATACCAGCTATAACTATTGCAATAGAGACGTTGGGGAAGATGAAGTTTAAGATATGTGACGAGAGACAGAGCGAGAGAGAGAAGGGGGGAATAAGGGGTGTCATGGTTACTTATCATCACACTGCCAAGGGTGACATTGATTAGCACTTGCCATCGGCAGGGAGCCTATGAGCCAGTCAACGGGAAGGTCAGATAATTAAACCCAACGCTGCTGCAACAAGCTGGCACTACACCAGTCACGCTCCCGCCCCAACACTTTGGGGATGGTTGTGACAAACTGTTGTTGTTGTGTGTGTTTGGGTCCACTTTTATTACGGTGTAAAGGCTGTGTAGACAAATCAAATATGAGACAATATGAGAAATAGTTTTTGTTTTGTTACAGTAGGCCATTGGGAAATGCCCTGCTCGTGTTACCCAGTCCTTCAGAGAGATACTTTTCCTTTGCAGGTTTACATTTTCACTCAGTCAGTAGTCATTACAGTAGTAAATAATCTGCCATTCTCTCGTCTGTCTGTGAAGTGATGTTGTGACATATGTGTTCTGACCTATCTGAGTGATGTGCTGGCTGTTTGTGTGCATGTGAATTAAACCTCTGTTTAAACCCTCCGTTCCTCCTCTCCCAACCCGTGAGTTTGTTCCCTGTCATTTCCAAAGTCGATTCTTCAAAGAGCCGAGAGACTCTCCCGTTGACTCTTTCTCTCCCGTTGACTCTCTCTCTCTCTCTCTCTCTCTCTCTCTCTCTGTCTCTGTCTCTGTCTCTCTCTCTCTGTCTCTGTCTCTCTCTCTCTCTCTCTCTCTCTCTCTCTCTCTCTCTCTCTCTCTCTGTCTCTCTCTCTCTGTCTGTTTGGCATTGTGAGTGGAGCATGGTGAGATTGGATTTGACCCCTGTGAATTTTCTACTTACTTTGATCTTAGCATGCATCTTTTTTTAGAGCGAAGCCCACACACGTTTTTTTTTTTTTTTTTTTTTTTTTGCTGTCAGCTTGGCAGTTAAAACATGAATACTGCTTTAGGCATTATAAATAATGCTCTTTAAATAAAAAAAGAAGGAGTGGTGTAGGTGATGGGAACAAAATATTTGTGGGAAAATTGTTACAATTAAGTGGTAATCTGATGTGTAGCATTCTAAGTGGATAACAGCCACACAGATTATTGCGTTCAGTCACACCTATAGTCTCATCCTAACAAATCTTAGGGATATATATCACAACTATTAATTGCCTCCTGTCTCCTTCTAATATGCCATTGCTGCCAAGAAGTGCTCATCCAACATTATTGTATTTTAACTGATAGTTATAATTTTCTAATGTACCAATAAATGCCCCATATTTGCAATCCTCTTTACACTCCAGTGAATGTAACAAGCTGTCCTTGGGCCTGCATATTTTCAGCTCTCTCATTTCCCCTCCCTCCCTCTATGTCTTTTGGTGTCGGCAGCCACCTCTGCCATCCGGAAAACCTCCGGAAACACAAAGAGCAGGGGGGGATTATGAATGTCGTGGATCAATACACTCTGAAAATGCATCACAGGAGGGGGGGGATGTAAACCATATGGTGCTCGTTGAACTATACCCCGTCCACTTAGCTTTACTATTGCCTCTTACAGGGCTGCATGACATCCTACTTTTACCCTTTTTTTAAGGATAGCTTACGCCTCTTCAGGTTCGCTGTAGCGGTGGAATTAGGGAAGAGCTAGTGTCCTCACTGAAGTCAAATACATTTAGCATCTCAACATTAACATGACATTTTCCAATGTGACAAGTTATTGAGTTATGTTGAGCATAATTTACACTTAAAAAGAAAGTACAGCATCCTGGGCCATCACTGCTTCATTTAACATTGCATAATGCTATAACTTCAGCCTGACTGCATTTGGATTTTTTTCTGTATGATTGTCACAATGGAAAAGAGGAACAGTAGCATGTTGACACATTAACTATAAAGGCCCAGAACTAAAAATGACTGCTGGAAATTACAGTCATTAATGATGAATTACCTGTCATGTGGGAACTGCTTGTTTATTTCTGTGTTAAATCATCTGATTGCTTCTCTGTGGCGCATTGCACATTATCAGCTGCAGTGAAGCAGGCGCTCTCTGTGTGAGATTTGAACGGTGAAATGTGTCACTGTGGATTAGTGACAGAGCAGCTACGCACAAGAGGTGTTGGGAGCGAAGAGAAACACAGAGAGAGAGAGAGAGAGAGAGCAAGAAGAGGTGATGTGAGACAGAGAGAGCACGAGAGAAAATAGCTGGGAGATGATTAGATGGCAATGAAGAGATCCTTGAATGCTGTAGGCAGAACCAGCTGATTGCCAGTTGGGTGGGTGTGTGTGTGTGTGTGTGTGTTAGCATATTTTGCTTATAACCTGTCCATGATAATGCATTACTTGTATGTTTACAGAAAGGGTGTACTTATCTTTCACGCATGTGACCCTCTCCACCCCACATAAAGCCAACATCACTGTCTGGTAATTACCTGACTGACACACTGTGCACCATCGACTGCTTTACTGCCCTTCACCAAATCATGTGTGTTTTTGTGCATTCGTCCACCCGTATTTTTATTTTGCCCACCTGTGCGCTGCTTGTTTAGGCTCTGTTTCTAATGATTTCTCCATGCATGACCGTGTTTGTTGCTATGATATGATCTGTTGCAGGGGGGAAAAAATGATGCCGTATAGTTGCAGCATTTATTCACGTTCATTAGTCATTATAAACGGGCAGGGACAGCTAGGAGGGTAGGGAGCGATAGAGGGAGGGAACCAATGAAAGTGTGAAACAATAAAATCGAGGTCATACCTGATACAGCCACATTGAAATTTCATACTCGATGAAGGTAGAAATGCAGACTCACCTTGCCCTGCACTTTATGATCCTTTGGGAGTTGTTGTTGCCCTGAAGTTTCAAAATAGCCGTAACAGCAGTGCACTATTTCTCATATAGAGATACTTTAACTGCAGTGCGGTGTCAGGTTGCAAGATCCCAACTTGTTATTGTTTTAAGGCAGACCTGAAAAATTGTGAACGTGTCTTTAAGATTATTGCATCTTCTTAATCATAATAGTTAAAAGTATAAGCCAGTACAATGTTGGTAAATATATTTATAACTGATGGCTGTGTGAATGTCATTGATCTCTGTTCTCTCATTATTTTTTCTCTCATCGATTTCCACTATATTCAGTTGCATTAATTTATCCTAGAGTCAAAAGTTTGGACATACTTTCTCATTCAAGAGAATGGTGAAGGTATCTAAACTTTTGACTATGTACTGTACATATGCATATACAAAAAAAACATGTTCAATTTATAAATATGTATACACCTTGCATTCCTTCACAAGACACACTGCTATTGATTTCTGCTCAGATTAAATGTGCTGCCATATCCTCAGAATGAGATTCACGTAGCCACAAGAGTCTGATTGGACCGGGGGATCGATAAGGTGGCAGAGAAATGGAGAGACGAGAAATGAGAGAGAGCAAAGAGGAGAGAGAGTGAGAGAAACGTATTCACTGTTCTTCATTGCACCTATAAAAGAAAAGTAATGAGAAGTAGCAGCAAGGAAGTAGTAGCATTACATTGCAGTGCAGACTCAACTCAATTCTCAAGTACTTTGCATTATGCTCCTTACAGCTTGTGTAATGTAATAAAGAAATAAAACTTTATAAATATGTTAAACCTTCCACATTATTAATGCCATTAAAGTGTGAAATCCCCATGACAGATTTACTCGAGACAGAAGAGCTACAACTGAAGTGGGGTAACGGCAGAAGTGCCGAAGTGAGCGTCACAGAGAGGGACAGACTCATCAGAGGGCTCATCTGTCTGAGATAACCTGGTGTATTTAACAAGGCTTTGGTTTTTAATTAATCTGCCTCAATCAGAGTAGGAATTCTATCTTTACATTTTGAACTAAATACATTTAAAGACATGCACTCAAACAGCAAAAGTCCACAGACTATGTACTCCTGTCTTTTTTTATTTTGCCTTTTCTTTCCTACTTCCTTCAGTGTGCTTATCTAACACTTTCCTCCTTGTTTTTTCTTTTTCTTTCCCACCTCTTCATTCACATCAACTATGATATGAGCTAAATATAGCACCATCAATTAAAAAAAAATAAAAAATTGTTTTGTGTATTATTATTATTATTCCAGTCAAAACGTTGCCTGCCAGGGACTGCGTCAATGGTGGGTCTGTGCCCAGGAAGGACAAGGCAGCACCTGGTGATGATCCCAATGGCCAGACCCAACCAACTGAGCCCTGAAAACAACCACCATCTGACCATCTGACGATAATAATAATCTCTGTGTCACACTGCCAGCTCCATGTGGCTGCGACATCAGAGAGAAGCTGTTACTCTGCTTTGCTGGGGTTTACTCTCTCTCTAATCGTCTATCTCCTGTTCGATCGGTAGATGCTATACTCTGTGGAGATCGCTCCGTCTCTGGATACGTATTGTAGGTGTTTTTCCCCCCTCTGTTTGTCTCTCTGTCTGTGGTCATTGACAGACATGTCCAGTATTGGGGTAAAAAAAACCATTGTCAGTAGAAGTCCACCAATGTTAGATATGAAGTTAATTTTTACTCATACTAAGCATGTATATGTATTATGTCTTGACAATGTCTTGGCTTTCATACGTTTGAGAAAAAAAACAAAAAAACTTAATGACATCATCTGGGTCATTTTTCAACCCTGATGATGTCATCAGCTTTGTTTTGGCTTAAGACTGACTTCGTGTCTGCACAGGAGGTGCAGTGTGGGTAGCATGTTAGCAGCAGCAGCGTAGTCCTCCATCTGTGAGTCTATGCAGGTTGTGTTCTGGCACAGAAATGAGTGTAGGTCACCTGCTTTTTAGCAGTGCTCAGAGCTCATAACATAATCACTGTTGTTCTTAGTGTAAAACAGTGATTATGTTCTGACATAATTATGTCAGAATTTTCTTCTTTCTCATTGCCACCCCTATTTATCATGCATACACTACCTTTTATCCCTAAATTTTGCATGAGGTTCTCACTGCGATGGATCTAGATGACACATGACATAAATCAGAAAGATAATGACATGCATTACTATAAGCACCAGTGAAATATCTTCAGTGTGATTGTTTTGCGCGTGTTCAAAACAGAATGAGAGGCCTTTGAAAATTGACTGTGAGATGGACGTTTTTTTGGGTTTTTTTGTGCATCAGATAATGGCTGCTGATTTTATGCATCGAAAACATCTCAAGCTGCTGATGACACCATGGAGGGCTGTGTGGGCATCCTGTACCAGACTGCGCAGTTATTCTGTTATGCCTAAAACTGTCCAGTCGATCGCTATGAAAAGCAAATGTTCCTGCAGAAATGGGAACACAATGAGCCCATGTTTGTCCTGAAACATTTGTCTTTTTCTTTGATCTCCTTTCTAAATTGGCACTTTCTTGGCATCCTTTTACCCTTTTACCTGTACCAGAAGCAAGGCCAGCATCAGTAAAATGTTTTCTAAACTATGACACAAATATATTGGACTGGTGATGAAATAGGCTAAAACTGGATAATGTAAGTGTGTATGCATGTGTACTTATGCTTCAGATGGCACCACTGAGGTGTGTGCGTGTGTTGGATGATTGCTGCTGACTACACCCGTTGCTATCTTGAAGATAGCTTACTTGAACTGTTTCATTTTCAAGTAAGGTATGCATCTTCCCTATGACCTCATCTATCTTGAATTATTATTTTTTTTTTAATATATCAGCATCTTTGCTCATAAGGTATGTTAGAAGTACCGCTTTCTGACAACACAAGGCAACACAACTTTGCTGTTCTTCACGTGAGCAGGGACACTGTGATATGTCATCGATATTTTGAATCTTACTAGTCTAGTTTAGGTTAATTAACTATTAACATGCATGTCAACAATTTAAGAACACTCATTGTGGTACTGCAGTAATGAGTCACCTAAAAGATATCTGACTTCTCCTTTCCGTCTGCGGCAATACCTCACCTCAGTTATCCATGACTCAGGTGGGATCCTCCTCTACCGTGATTGGTGGGGCTGCATCATTCTTGGGTGTGACTGGCTGCTGTCCTTGGGGAGGCAGGCGATGGCAGGTCAATGACAGTTGAAGTAATTGACTGTTAAGCTCTCATGGATTTCCTGCCTACTGCTGATGTAGCAGAGGGCTGATCAGCCTCTACTGTACGCACGCACACACACACACACACACACACACACCAAACACACTCTTAGCCAAGTAATAAACACAAACAATGCAAGGTGTAAATCTTTTAATAGCTTATCATAAAGCCTAACTGCATGTATATTGTTCTGCATTCAAAATGCAGTAAGACACTGCTGTCTTAGCTGCTATGTGGTACAAGGGTGGAATTACGGTGTCTGTGTTACATGTTTCTCCTTGGGCACCAGTAGCCAACCATAAGGTGTTGTGTTTGTCAGAGCCAAGCTTTAGCTAGGTGGAGAGATGCCCCTGGGAGTCTCTGACTCACCCATGCTTGTGTGGGAATGTGCGTGCGTGCGTGTGTGTGTGTGTCTTCCATGCAGAGGCTGTGAGGTGTTGGCAGGGCTGTCATATTAAGCCAATGGCGTTGAACTCATTGTGTCAGCTCCTCCAGGCTGCTATTGATGCTCCTATCACATAACCCCCTCCTCCTTGCCCTCAGTGTGGCACATTGTCACTACTTGCCCCTGACATAAGCATGTTGGAGTATTTTTACAATTGCGCCTTTGCAGCTGTGCCTGAGTGTGTATGTTTGTATGTGTGCCTATGTTTGTGTTTTTATTACGGGTGTCTGCACGCTTTCTTTCTGCTCTCACAGCACATCATGGATCTCCTGCAGAGCACTGCTGCATTTCTGCATCATTAGGTCTCTCCCCAAGGTCAAGCAAGAGGCTGGACCCTGCAGGCAGTGGATTGGGACCAGAGAATAGAGGCAATTGGAGATGTCACAAGATGGAAAAGAATTAGTAGAATGTAGAGAGTGTTGCTTCTCTTAAAACACCTGAAAACTGAAAACTATCACTGAGATGAAATCATTTCTATAGATCAAATGTCCTTCCATGTGTTGAGAGACCTTTATCAAAGCAAGTGAACACATAACTTTGGTCATGTCAGGATATGACTTAATCCCAGAAAATTCATATACAGTAATTGGACATTTTGTGTAGCTATCCAGACGCTTGAGTCCTGTACAAATGACATGTAGGTTATGTATTAGTCTGTCTTCTCCCATTAACTTCCATACACTCATATTGCACAGACTTGAGCTTATAGTATGAAACTTGCACTGCAGAAAACATCCGTCCTAACAAGCCATTTAAGTGGGTCTTGTCACAACTTTGCTTGTGGGAAGACGAAGGGAGACCACACAGGCCATAGTTTTAAAGATTTATTTAACCTCACTAAAGTTAAAAATAAATAAATAAATCAAAGACACAGATACAGGAAAAGGCTCTGTTATCTTCTAGTTTGTTGTCTTTTTAAGTTTAAAAATGTTTTTCTCCAAAAGTCAATTGGCATACACCTTGAATACTTTTTCAGCACACACTGAAGGAGCAAAACAAGACAACATATCTTACGCTATCGGCAGATGAGGGCTGATGAGCAGGGTTAGATGGTTAGTTGATGAGATGGTTAAGATGACAATGGATGAAAAGTAGGAAAAGGGGAAGGAGAAGAGTTATATAACACCAGAATAGGAAAGGTTTATGAGCTCTGCAGCAGGTGTAGTCCCCATCAAAGACACACTAGTGTATGAATAGGGTAAGATGCAAAATTGCAGTCACTGTAAATATTGCCATCTACTCCCTTGGAAAAGCAGACAAACTGTACTCAGAGGCCTCTACCACTAACACAGTACAGTACACTGTGGTTTGCTTGTGAATAACACAGCCAATTAAGCAGCCACAACACAGGGCTCATGGCAACTCAGGGCCTCAAAGGACTCAATTACTGCTTTCGGTTTGTAGGGACACAGGGAAAGGTAGAGAGAAAGACACAGAGAGGCAGATTCTTAACTCTTGTGTGGTTTCCCTCTACTGGAGGTACAGAGATTCTTATTGCTGTCCACAAGCAACATAGGTAATGAAATATCATGCTTCCAGAGAATTATGGTGTTAGGCTGTTTGCTTTTTCAAACAGGGATTTGCCTTGTGGGTATTTCCCTAGCCAATGTTCACCTCCTGCAATAACTGATAAGGGGGGAAAAAATGATTTGCAGAAAGGTTGAAATAGGTAATTTATAGTCTGTTTTCTTGTTGTGTTGAATCACTGTTGCATTTGATGTTGTTAGGTACTGGAGCAGCAAGTATCTGCAAGCAAATTAATTCATTCAGGGAACATATTACTCTTGCTCGTGGTGGGTTTAAATACAGCAGGTCCAGCTGTTCAATTAATGTCAACATGGCACATCATTTCCAGTAATTTCCTGAGGAAGATATTATACAATATAATAAAATGGTCTTGTATCAGACAGTGTAAACAGGGAGAGACAGAAAAATGAATGGAGAACAATGGAAATTATTTCCTAGCAGTGAAGTCAGTTTTTGGCAGGCATTTGTTTGAAGAAGGATGATGGGAAATGTAGTCTAGTGGGTAAAATGAAAAGGGGTTATTACTGACATAATGATGTTGGGCTTTTATATCAGCTTATTGTGGTTCATAATTAGTGGGACTGCTTTGCAATAAAGGCACCAAAGGCCGTTTTGGTATTGAACCAAATCGAAAATTATAGCCTTGAGGAGAAAAGAGAGAGAAGGAATAAGAATGGGTTGAATGGGGAGTGTAGCAAATGGAATGATGAAATAATAAGAGAGAAAAGGTCATCAATTAATGTCATCTTCAGCCCTTCAGTCAATAGCTAGAGCTGAATAATGTATGGGAAATTTTCCATTAAAATGAGATTTATGCATGTATCATTGTTTGGAGCAGAGGGCACAGAGCGGTGTGTTTGCTGTACCAAACTGGAAACTAGAGTAAAATAATTTGCTGCTTGTGTGTTATGCTTTGGTAAAACACCTCCACTAATCTCTGGGAAGGTTGATTTACAGGGAGACGGAGAGTCCATCTGTCCTGGAGTGGACTGTCTGTCCTCCTGCAGATGAACTTTGGAGTCTTCAAACACTCGCCTGTCTGCAAGCTGGCAAACAGGCCAGAATAGGGCACATTTTATGCACCTGAAAAAAGAGAGATATCTTGAAGGGAAATAAGGGTGGTAAAGAGAGAGCTAGAAAAGGAGACATACCTAAGGGTGAGGTGACGTGTGAGAGTATCTTGTCATATAATATATCTCCGGCTCCTTTCCATTTGTGACTGAATCAACCAGAATTTATAAGCTTCTTCACAGCTACAGATCCTGATTATGGTCTCCCAGATAAAGAATAATACCCAGGTTTTAAAAGGAGTGTGCTTGTGTAGATGACTGTTTCATTTTTACCTGATGTGCTGGCGATGTGTGTACCTCCTCCAATTCAAATTGGACTAAATACCCATATGCTGTAAAAGTTTTTACAGTATTATTAGATAGAAAAAAAAGTAAATAACTTCCATTTGTCAAGAGGCCAGAAACATGACCCCAAATTAATGTTTAGAGCTGCTGTCCAAGTGACCAAACTTGGACAGCAGCTCTAAAACTGCTTTACAACTAAAATTTTTAAAAATAGAATAACATTTTTTACAATTTATGATTGAGCATAGCGAATCATTGTGTATTATAAGGTAATCAGGTAGTATTTAAAATATATAAGAAGAGTATTGCTCCAGACTAGTCACCAGAATAAAATGTTGACATTGTACATTTCTGCAAACTACAGATGCGATAAAATATCCACGTTTCGCATGTTTGCATGTTGATTTCCATATGTATCATATCAACATTTCTAGAATTTGTTTGATAGGGAAATCGATTTAGTTCAGACGGCATCTAAATGAGCTGACTTTCTTATGTGGAGGAGACAGGTTGGGAGGTGGTAGATAGCAGAAAGTTACATGGCAGTGACTCTGACAATTCAGCAAAACTCGGGTGAGTTTCAGTTTGACAGATATGGAAATCACAAGTAAGCGCTATTTGCCATCAAGGTAATCTCTGTATCTCTGAATTTCCTTCAAAGACCTTGATTCCCCCTAAATGTCTTCCATCCAATGAATTCCACAGCTGTGTACAAACCCAGAGGAGAAAGTGCTTCTCCACCTCTGCTGTAATGTACTACCAAACCTCCAAAGAAATGTAGCCTCCTCCCAGCAGTATTCTCATCTTATTAACAGTGTTCCCACTTCTCTGGCATTATACACCTCCCAAGAAATCTACCTAATCCCCCCAGTACTTCCATAATGAGGTATCCACCTCCTCTGTAACTGTGGCAACAATGGCAGTAGGCAGTTACATTTACACCCATGCAATGTACAGATGGGTGCTTTGATGAAAGCCAGCATTATGACAGGGAGGTAAGTTAAAGAATAGAAGCAATAAAAGCAGTTGGAGCCAAAGATAACAAAAGCCTTAGCTTGCAATGTAACAGGCTGCCAGGCTATACTACAGCATTTGCATATTCTAATGAGCCCAGCGTTCAGGGTTAGCCGCTTACACTAATGACGCGTTTAGCTCTTAATAAATCAGTTAAGGCAGCTCCCTGCTGGAGCCTAGGGAGCTGCACCCATGTATGTATGTGTGTGTGTGTGTGTGTGTGTGTTGATCGCACTGTGCACATCTTTTATTATAATGTAGGTTTGTGTATTTGTGTGTGTGCCATTATACTATTTTGTGAGAATGCATAAGTGAGTAAATAAGTCTGTTTGTGAACACTTATCTACTCGTTTCTAATGCTTGTGCCAGCATGTGTGTGTTTTTGTCTTCAATTAAATGTATGTATGTATGTGTGTGTGTGTGTGTGTGTGTGTGTGTGTGTGTGTGTTTGTGTACCCAGTGTGTTATTTTGCATATGTGGACAGCGTAGTACGTTCTGTTATGTTACTTTGAAGTGTCTGCTTTTGATGTTGTGCTATGAGCGGCAAAATTCTCAAATTAAAAACTTTACCTGCTAAATGTCCTTCTGTCTTGTGCTGTATGTCATTGCATCTTGTGCCGAGTGTCCTTCCATTGCACCTTTCTCTCAACACAACTGTTATGTAAATAACATGAAGGGAGATTGAGAACAAATTTGCACGATTATGTTTTTTTTTTCTGTTCTGACGTAGAACACTTCAGACTTCCAAAACATGTCAGACAATGAAAATGACTCTCGCCTCTGCTCACATTTCTGTCAGGAGCACCGTAACTAGCATTTTATTACTGAACTGGGATTTCCATTGACAGGGTGACATTTCATTTCCACTTCACAGCCATCAGATGCCAGCAAAGTCTCTAAATGTGACTCTCAGGTAAAATGTAAAACTTGACACATCATAATCAATTTAGTGGTTCAGAATAAACCATGCTGAGCATTGTCTACTAGCCTAGGACAGTCATCCAACAGAAATCAACCAGTTGTTTGTTTACCTGCATGAGACTCGGGTTTAATGGCAGGTCAGCTGGTTTATCTCAACATTAGAATCAGTGCTTTTGTCAAAACAGCATTGTGCCAGTTACTTTCAGAGAGGATCCCTTTCACAATTTCATCATGCCACTGCCAATTTGGCGCAGTAGAAGGTCGTTGGGTCATGGTTCTATCAGAAGGATTAGTCCTTAAATGGGATTACAGGCTTGTATGAAAAAAGGAAGAAAAGGCCGGTGGATGCTCGAGCAAGCAAGAGAGCAGAAATATTTAAATGCAGACAGACATATTCAAGTAAAAAGATCATTTTATCATCATTAGTGTGGAAAGGGAAAAGTGGGGGAGGAGAGTCTTTAGAGGAATGGAAAGTGTATGGTGAGATGTGAATTTTGTAGTTTAATGAAGATTAACGATTGAAAGATTGGAGCGCGCGTGTGTGTGTGTGTGTGTGTGTGTGTGTGTGTGTGTGTGTGTGTGTGTGTGTGTGTGTGTGTGTGTGGAAGTGGCAGTGAAATTATCTTTCATTATGTTTTATTTTTATGTTCATATCATCTGTTTTTTTTCTATACCTTCTCTTTTTCTCTGCTTCTACGTCGTTCCCTGTCTCTTTTAAGTGAGCCAGAATAATATCTGCGAAGATGCACTGGAGTGGAATATCCTGGTCACCCATCCGGTGCGACTAGGACACTACAGCAAACCACGCACGAGCCCTTTCGCACAGCCACACACACATACAGTTAGATGATGTTCACACACACACACTGTGAAGTGCGATGCCTGAAACCCACATGGCTTGGAGTGCCGGCGGCATCTTGCTGCCCTGCCACCATGGCCCCTCTGCATGTAGGTCAGCGTCGGCCGGGGGCACACCATCCTCACCCTTACTCTCCCTTTCCTTCTCCCTCAGCTCCCTCCCTCTCTTCCCCAACACTTTCTCACTGTAACAGTGTATACTGTATAATAGCTGAGGTGTCGCAGACTTTTGCTGTGTGTGTTTTATGAAATTCACACTGTTTTTTTTAACTTGTTAATAAAGTCCAAAAAGGAAAATCACAAGACAACCTATTCATATTGAATAAATATTACTTAATTTATTCTCTTAATGAAGACCTCTTCTTTAATTTTGCTGTAGTTGTTGCTGTCCTATGAAAACCATGTATCTCCAAAACTTTAACTTTTCAGCATTTTCAATGCATTTTCTAGATAATCCAACCAGTTTATTTTGCTTAAGAAGTAGGACAGTTTTCTCAGTCAATAAAGCAACACTTAATCCACCAGTTCATCTGAAATCTAAAGTCTTGTGTTGTAAACATCTTTTAATCCCAAAAAAAGAGTAATGCTGAATAAAGACACACATTTTATATGCAGAATCCAACTACAATCCTATACTACAAAACTATAATTTTAAATGTGACTTTGCTCTTATTGCACACATCCCAGCAACAACAGCAGAGTAAAAGGTCCTTTTATACATCTCATCACCTCGGTGGGGAGGTAGATGTTGTCAAATTGAGGGGGCAGAGCTAATTTTAAACAATACTCTATTTATTGCTGCAGATAAGACGCAGTATGTGAGAGAATGACGCAATTCTCTTACCCGTAATCGACTCTCAAAAGTCAGTACCTGCTGTGTAGTTCCTTAGGTGAAATCACACGCGAAAATGTGGCAGTAAAAAATCAGCATGATTCCTAGAGTTTACAAACCATTTAAAGATGCTACCTGCTGTTATAGAATTGTGTGAAGCAAACTAAACAGATAATTAAATAATTTCCAACCACCTTTTTTTTTTTTACCTTAAGTTGGCCAAAAAAAGTTGAATTGTCATCTAATCTGTAATCACAGAAAGACATACTAAAAGACATACTAGTGAGCATACTAGAACATTTCTACTTAATGATTTTCATTTTTTTTTCTCTTGGCATCACTCATGTCAACCTCACTGTCCAACCAGCTGAGCTAATCACTCACTATGCATGTCTCCTATCTGCTTGTCTAAAGGACATTACTGCTGTTCAGAATTGCATAGAGAACTTGTGAAAATGGTGCTCGCTGCTTTTCAAATGAAATGACGCCCTGCAAATTACTGTGGCACCAGGATGCCTTTCATCTTCCCATCTCTTTGCCCTCTGTGCTCTTGAGGTGTATTCTCCCTCCCCTTCACTCTCCACTTCTCACATCCTGATTTTTCTACGTTCCCTCACTCACTATATAAATGTCTCCATCCTTGTCACACATTTCTCAAAATGCTAAATACTTAGATTTGCTTCTCCTGCTTCCCCAAGTACGTGAGACTATAAATCCGATATTACAGAACAGTATACATGATACCTCTTGGGTTGCTTCTTAATCAATACTAAAAATAGTAATAACCTTAAGATGATAGTGGTAACATTTCCTTGTATGGAACAGTTGATGCCACACAGGATAATGTGTTTGTGTTTACGTGACATCTCCATCAGACAGCACTGTGTCAGTGTGTGTTTCTCTCTCTGTCTCTGTGCCCAGACAAACAGTTGGCAGGGCTGCTACCCTGAGCATCAGCACAACATGATACTATCTACTGATGTTCAGCACGATATCAATCACAAATCAGAACATCTAAATTTGTTATTATTATTATTGTTTAATATACAGCATATGACATTGCTTACTGCTCCAAGAGAGATTTCCAACATCCTTGGCATACATAAATGTAAATTATTTAATTCCTAGAGAAATCACTGCACAGTAATGTTATGCAGCGTTTTCATGATAAAACTTTTATGTCCCTTAAGGATAAAACATCTATTGTAGACTTTTTTTTCCCATTTTCTCTTCTCCTGGCTATTTTCTGTGGCTTTCCCTCTGTCATTTATTTTTTTATCACAATGCTTTTTCAAAATACTACACCGACATAAATTGCCACAAACTTCCACCCACAATACCTCTATTTTGTCCTCATCTCATCCTCATTCTTTCACCATGGTGGTATCTCCTCTGTTGTAATTGCTAGCATGTGTGATCGAGTGTTTCTGTCAGTGTTTGCCCACTAGCTCATCTGTACACTTTTGCACACAAACAATCACTAACACACACACACACACACACACACACACACACACACACACACACACACACACAGGCACATTACATATGTGTGCTTACAGAATGTGCAAACTTTCGCACCCTCAGGGGCAGATGCTCTTTCATACACACACCTCTGTGTGAAGTAGCTGCAGGTGACAATGAGTGAGTTCTCTATTTCCTCCCTCACATGCTGCTCTATCTCTCCCTACTCCCTGCTCTCCAGATCCAGATCCATATCCAGAAACAAGCCCTGCTAACTGTAACCGCGGAGTCAAGGGGAAGAAAAGACATACACATTTGTGTCTTTCATTCTTTTTTTTTTATGTTGTTGCAATTTCATTATTGATTTTAGACATTTTTATTTTTGTATGTTATAGTGAGTTTACAGAAAAGCTTGAGGCACTCAATCAATTTTACACAAGAAGTTGAGTTTTCTCTTCACTCTTCAAGAAGTGCGATTCAGCTTATGAAAACAGTTATATAATATCCTCTGTGGCTTTGGATTGAGCTTTTCAATGTTTGACAAAATAAATATGATTGATCATTTTCTAACAAACCTGCATTATATTATGTAGGATTTGAGAAAAGTAAGCATTAAGGAGGCAGAGGAGGTCAGGATATCTCAGACTCTGCTTCTCTTGACAGCTTCTTTATATCTACCTCTTCTCTCGTAAGTAGTTTGAGAATAAACTTAAAGAGACTACAAACTCTTTTGAGATTGATAATTCATAACAATGAACACATTTATGGCTAGTTTTATTTCTGTTATAAGTATATCATTGTTGCTTAGTAACTGGAGGCTTGAGATTCAGTTTCTGAACAGCATCCCATTCACAAGCTTTGTTATCAACGAATCCGACCTGAACTAAAACAACAGAAGCAAACATGTGTGCTGACAAAAGGATACAAGATTCAATTTTTCAGCCAATTCTTAAGTTTTTTTAATTTAAGAGCTTCCCACCTTCACATTCGTGCACTAAGCAAGGAGATTTTCTTTTAAATCAAGTGTAGTAAATGTGCTGCAACAAGTTCATTGAGAAGCAAATATTTCTTCTTCCTGCTGTATTCCCTTTCTCTCCCCTCTGCTCTCCAGTCCATTCTAAAATATATCTTTCCTTCACTTTAAGTTATTGTTCCCATATGTCTTTGAGGAAATGGGATTGACAGCATCTATTTCTCTTACTTCTGTTCATGCCATCACAGCTTCCATCCATCCTGCTATTCCTTTATTATTCCATTCATTTCAACTTCCATCTTTCCATCCATACTTCTTGCTACTGTTTTCTTTCCATCCCACCCTTCATTTGTTTTTCTCCCTCTTCCTCCCATCTCTCCCTTCATCGCCTCATCTCACTCCATCCCTCCATAGACAATCTGCTAGCACTGTGCCTGCTCCAGCCCTCCCAGGGTGATCCCGTTAGAGGGCTAATGCTGTGAAAAATGACAGTGAACGGGTACTTTTACTGCCATCACCACCGCTTTGGGGCCGCCTGCCGCCTACAGCCCTGTTGCCTGGCAACTCCCCAGACAGCCTCCCTCCAAAAGGCGCGAGCTCCTGTCTGCTCCGCTGTGATAGAGACCCGAGTCTAATAAGCATTATATCTCATTTTGTCTTATCATTTTGTTGTTAGCGACACAAGTTTGCTCGGAGCTGGGACTATGCAAAGAGCACCGATGCAGAATGTGTCTCTCATACTGAATGAACAAATGATTTCTCAGAGCATTGTTGTTTGAATAAGTGGTTGCTCAGCCAAAAACATACTGCACATATACATAAATGAGGAAGATCATGCAGTAAAATTGTGAGTGGAAAACAGGTGAAGAACTCAGGCCCCATTGCAGATTGAGTTAAACTATATGTTACTATGGTTTTCATACATTTATGCACAAAGTCAATAATAAATCATTCTGCATGTTAGTTGATGCTAAAGCTACACTACAGTATGTACCTTCTGTAGTTTAAGGAGTAAAGACAGCACTATTATACAGATTGTTGCCCAATTAAAGGAAAAATATGACTAAATGAGTACAGAGATAAAACTTTAGTTAAGTGGCCAGCAGCATGCAGAATAATTGTCTTCATTGTTTACATAAAATATAGACATTTATCACTTGAAATGAAAAGGTCACGCTTCAGATTTAGGATCCCTTTTCTGTATTTTGTCAACTAATTGGTTTCTGTCTATGCGTCATCTCTTGCCCCACTTTCCTGTGTTTCTCCCTCCTTAATGTATTTTAAGGCGGAAACCCACTTCAACTCAAATTGACAAGAATCCAATATTCAAGTCGCAAAATATCCAGAGATATGAGTAACATCAGCTATGCGGTTGCCACAGGAACACTCAGAAAGGGGTTACAAGTGTGCCTTGACAAAGTGTGTGAACTCGCTGCCACTGAGGCAATCCTCGCTCTTTAAGGTGTCTCAGTTTTGAGACATCAGCGGTTTTGGAGATGTTTGGCAGATGGCGGAAAAATTGACTTTACATCGGGGTTGTGTGCTGCGGTGGGAAGGGGGTAGGGTGTTTCTCCTGCTATGTTGTTGCTGTGTCTTTTTTGCCAACTGCGTGTGTAATCCTTTGCAGGATTGAATGTTAAATGCATTAGACAGCAATTGCGAGCTGGATGAGGAACACTGTGTTAAAGTTGAGACACATAGTAAAAAAAACAAAAAAAACAACAAGAAAATTTAAGCTAGAAAACTGTACTACAATACAACACTTCAAGAATATACAGAAGTCATACAGTAGGGACCAATTTTCTCTATTCTATTGGGAGAATCAGTGACGCTCTTTAAGCACGAATTTCCCATTTTAAGTGATTATCGTATAGGACACCACTAATGTAAATCAGTCAAGCTTACAGAGGCAGAATATAATATAATATTATTAATATTAGAGGAAAGGGTAAGTTGCAGGACGTGTGTGTGTGTGCAGGTGTGTCTTTATCAACGGTAGCGCACATTTACATGAGGCACAAGTATGCAATGAGGATGAAAACAAGTTAACATTTCAGTATTTTGCCTCTTATCATCTTTCCTCATTTTTATTTAGGCATTAAAGGACTTTGCTTACGAACTGAATTTCTCAGCAAATAAAACACTGTAGATGCCTTCACACATGCACACACATACGCATGCACGCACGCACACACACACACACACACACACACACACACACACCCTGTCTGCTAAGCCATTAGACATGTCTTACTCTATATAAGCCTGAAAAGACACACATACACACACACACACACACCTAGAGAGCAGCATGGCATTATGCCCAGCCTTGCCAGGTGCCTCACAGTTGATATATTGGTATGGCCTTGTATGAATCCATGCAGACCAAACCTATTAAAACCTTTTCAAAGCTCTGCCTAACAGAGAGTGGGAGAAAGAGAAGACGAGAGGTGACATGTTTTAGTGTATTAATATCCACCTCAGGTGCTAATTTGCCCTGTAAGTTGCTTGTGTCACGAACCGCAGTGAAAGGATGTGGAAATGAAATGAAAGCGAGAGAAATAGAGAGACGGGGGCAGGATGAGATGGAGATAGCATGACAGAGACTGAGTGAGAAACAAGAAAGAAAGGAGGAGGTGTAAATCACATTAATGAATAAGCTTCATTAGTCCTGCCCATTAGCTTCCAAAGCATGGATTAATTTAACTTCAGCCGACTTTGGAGGAGCCCAGTGGCCATGATGGGGCACAGTTTGATTACACACCTGGATGTTTTGTTTGATCAGTGACACTCTTC
Organism: Pampus argenteus; assembly: GCA_036937835.1. Classification (NCBI taxonomy): domain Eukaryota; kingdom Metazoa; phylum Chordata; class Actinopteri; order Scombriformes; family Stromateidae; genus Pampus; species Pampus argenteus. Next base: position 10,403,888 of record CM072879.1, read on the forward strand.
ATTCTGACTAGCTGTGGCAATCTTTGTAGCTTTTGTGGCTGAATGTGAAACACTGTCAAAGAGAATATTAATGTACAAACAGTTCATAGGCTTTCTGAGGATTTCTTCTTTTTCAAGCTCATTTGGTGTTTTTTGGTTTTATTGTTCTTTAAAGGAAAATGCTGCCCTGCATGTCTGCTTTGTGTTCCCAAAACATTACAAACTACTTTTTTGGGGTGTTGTTTTCAATTATCTTCCTCTCTTTCTGTGTGTGTTTGTGTTGTCAATAGGCGGACCCCCAAGGCCGAGACATAGCCATCCGTCCCTTCTTGGAGCACTGTGAGAACACCCACATGACCATTTGGCTGGGCATCGTCTATGCCTACAAGGGACTGCTAATGGTAGGAAAACAAAAATTCATAATGTACTCACAGTCTGGACACACATAAATCCACACTTAACAGATGTGATTAGCATTAGGAAGGGGTTTTCTAATGGTCAAAATGTTGGAGTCAAGGACTCCAACATTTTCAAATTATTCTTGATGGGGCTTTAATCAATCATACCCTAACATGGTCACTAAAGAGCCATATTCAAAAAGTATTTTGTCTTACCTGTATCAACCAACATGAAATGGCATATTCATCAATACACAGGAGCACAAGGAACAGGAAAGATTGTATGGATTAGATAGATTGTTTGGATTCTTTAGTGCACTTGATAGGGTCTTTATTAACCCAACTTAGCTCAGTCATTCAGTCCAGTCCAGTTTAGTCCTGGCATGTCGGTGGTAATGGTGTTTAAAAGTTCATAATTGACACCATAAGGTGCAATATGTGGAGCAGCTGTCTGATTGTGAGAGGATCTTGGTGACTAAAGAGTCTTCTGGAGTAACTGTGTGTGCACTGACTGACCCAACTGACCCTTCGGTTGTCTGTTTAACCCAACCTCCTTTTTCCTCAAACAGTTGTTTGGCTGTTTCCTGGCATGGGAGACCAGGAACGTCAGCATCCCTGCTCTTAATGATAGCAAATACATCGGGATGAGTGTGTACAACGTCGGCATCATGTGCATCATCGGTGCTGCAGTGTCTTTTCTGACCAGGGACCAGCCCAATGTCCAGTTCTGCATTGTGGCACTGGTCATCATCTTTTGCAGCACCATCACACTCTGTTTGGTCTTCGTTCCCAAGGTCAGTCTCTGTGTGAAAGAGGAGTGTGTGTGTTTGTGCATGCATGCGGTGTGCGTGCATGTGTGTGTGTGTGTGAGCAGAAGTGGATAACTCTGCATGGCCAAAACCCAGAGTCCTTAATTATCACCATATTCATGCACCACACTTCAGTAAGTCCTGGAAGTTAAAAATGCAACATAAACAGTTATGTCTAGCTTCCTAGGTCTATATGTAATTTTATCCCTGAGTGCACCTGTGACTAATACCCATAAACACCCAATCTTCCAGTTAATCACCATGAGAACCAACCCAGATGCAGCCACCCAAAACCGGAGATTAAAGTTCACCCAGAACCAAAAGAAGGAAGACTCCAAGACCTCCACCTCTGTCACCAGTGTCAACCAGGCCAACACTTCGCGATTGGATGGGCTTCAAACTGACAACCACCGGCTCCGCATGAGGATAACAGAGGTCTGAGTGAGGATGTTCTTTTCAACAGTCAGCATTTTACAGGACAGGACAGCACTGCATGGGCAGTAGTGTCTTTAATGAAAGTTAAGGAAGAGAATAGTGTGATGCAGACTGTCAGAAACCCAGAGCAGAGTCTGGATTAGGTGTCTTTAGTGGTTTCTGTGACAGGTGATCTGTTCCAACCCCTAAGAGTAGAGAGTCAGAAGAGTTGTTGAGGGAGTGCAAAGGCACTACTGTTGAACAGAAGATGGTTAGTAACAAAAATGCATTGATAATTAAAGGTAACTGAGCACAAGTTCAACGATTCAGTAATTGAAAAAAGTAAAAAAAAAAAAAAAAACTTCCTCTCCTGTAGCCAGTTTCTTTTGCAAATATCAGCCATTTCATTAATCATAAATACAATGATTAATGATTAGATTATGAATAGTTGTCGCTCTGATCTCTTCGAGAGATTGTGTCATTACTAAAGGGGTCTTTATGCCAAGCTGTACGTTCTCTCTGATTCATTTCTTAAAAATGTTCAGTAATACTGACATTGAGTGACATCTGGAAAAATCTCTGAGCAATCACCTCGACTTTCTCTCAGATCTCTGAGATGAATTTCTGCTGTTCTTGCTTTTGATCAAGGCAAATGAAGAGCTATTCAGACACTCCTCGACATATCACACTTAAGATCAGTTGTCAGTGAGTGATTTATGCAAATCTGATGTCATAAAAGACAATTACGTATTGATTGTTTCACACATAAACAAAAATAATAATTTTCTTAAATAAATAAATAATCCATTCTCTCTTCTTTTGTAAAAAAATAAAAAAAGCTGGACAAGGAGCTGGAGGAAGTGACCATGCAACTGCAGGACACCCCAGAGAAAACTCCCTACATCAAACAGAACCATTACCCAGACGCCAACAACATCCTCAGCATACGCAACTTCACTGATGGGAAAGGTAGGATATTAGCTGATATGGTCAAACAAACGCACTGCAGATATCTATTGCAATCCCAAGATGGCACATACATAATTTCTTCTGCAAACTAGATAGCAGTAGTTTATGAAGTATTCATCTAATTAATCTGACTTAATTGTATGAAAATAACCTGAAGGAACAGATGATTTAATGTACTGCAGATGCAACAATTCTGTATAATTTAATTCAGTCCAGTCTTACAATACATTAAGCTTCAGTATGATGCATATTACTGCATATCTGCATATACTAGTAGTATATGCAGTATATATGTGTGTGTGTGTGTGTGTGTGTGTAATGTTTACCTCTGTAATATTCACTTTTGTGAATATTGGTGCAGATTGTTCTATTTTACTTATAATAGAATGATGATGACTGTACATTAAAGTGGTTTACATTTATATATATATGCTATATTTGCATATTCAGTGGCTTCGGTGATGGATTTTAATGCCACTTTTAGAGCAGCAACTTGAAAAAACATTTTGATGTTTTATTTTCATTGCTGGAGCTCCATTTAGCTGCAGGTGACGAAGAAACCCAGGAGCACTCTGTCTGACAGCAAGCCTGTGACGTCTCTCAGAATGAGTCATGAGATTAGCGACAGTACCTGAATACTCCACTTCTGCTTGGCAACTTTTACACATACTGATGCCACACTTTTATCAAGTCTCCCACCTTTCTGATGCAGTCAAAAGTGGGTCCAAACTCGATGTTGCACTTTATTTTATAACTATTTAGTGTTTGGGTTTGGTTTAATGTTCGTTAAACTATTTAGTTAAGAAAAGCTCAGAATGGGGAGGAAGCACTTAAGGTGAACCGTCACTGGTGGAGACATGCATATGGAAACATAAGGAGTAAGACAAATTATCATGATTGTGTCATATCTGTCTCTTCCAGTTGAGAGATCCTGTGTCAGTTTACCCTCCCAACTTCTGCTTTATGCAAGCTGTTTATTAGATGCAGCTGTATCTTAGACCCTATGAAGCCTGGTGCCTCAAATTGAGTCACTGAATTGTTACAACCCAGCATCAGACACCATTTTTAACAGATGCAGGGTGATGGTGATGTATAGCAGCCAGATTCAACTCGTCTGATGCACACGCCAGCACAAAGCCGCTCTCAGGGGTGTCTAATGGATCTGTCTGAGTTTGGGAAGGTAAAAGAGTAAAACAGCTGTGCTCATTCTGCGGATTGGGAGCAGAGCATGTTGGAACTGTTTGAGAAGTTCCTCATCTGTGAAAGTTCGTAGTTACACAATGAACTGATGGCAGTTAATGAGTACATTCACAGTGCAACGTCTCTGCTGTGTCTTCTTTATGTCTTAGTTTGTACTTTGCTTTCTTCTGTTGCTTCTGTACTGCGCCTTTGATCGCTTGCATTGGTACACGTATAGACATGCTTGCACACACACATCTTAAAACAAAGACATTTTAGTCCAAATGGTGTCTGGCTTTAAATAGTTATAAGGTGTGGGGGGGTTGATTTAATCTGATGCTGCCCAAACAAAGATAAATTTGGAGTCAAAATATGTTTGTGTTGTTGCACAGTCGGTTGAGGAAGCAGCTCAACGTTGTGTTTATGGAACACAGAGAGCAAGAAGTCAATGCCAAGATTTTTTAAATTGGTAATTAATTAGTAAATGAGCCATCTGTGAGATTTTTGACCACCTTATATTTATCTTTTAAGGAATCCTAACCATAATGCACCAAATTCTTTTCAGTGATTTAAAAGGTTTTACATGATAACTGTACCTGTGTGCACTGCATACATTCTCATACTCAAGTAATATTTTGAAATGATCACAGTAACACACAGTAGAACCTGAATAACCTCAAACTAAATAATCTATTCAATTCAGTTCATGAAATGATGATGCGTTTTTTCATTTGTCTGCATCAAGAAGAGGTTTACGTATCACTTAATCACTCATCATCAATGAATTCAATTAATCAGTCAGTACTGTTGAATAAAAGAGAAACATACTCAGTCTCCAGGTTGTTAATATGTCCCTGATGATCTTTTGAGGACAGTTTTGAGAAAGTTCAGACAAAGAGAGACGGCACATTACTGCAGGTGCTGCTCACAAACGTCAATCTGACACACATTATGGAAATAAAATCACAGGTCATTAAGCCTCCTTTAAAGATCACCAGCATATAAACTTTTCCCAGCCTCAGTCTGTTTATGCTTGACAGTCATCATCATTGCCTGCTCCTAACTGTACTCATCAGTATTCATAAGAGAGCTGGTCTAAATGTATTGGGAGCTGTGAATGAATGGCTGTTATAAGAGTAGAACGACATGTCAACAGCGATTACGCTCACTCTCAAGGGATGAGTCCACCTCTCTCTCTCTCTCTCTCTCTCTCTCTCTCTCTCTCTCTCTCTCTCTCTCTCTCTCTCTCTCTCTCTCTCTTATCTCTCTCTGTGTCTTCATGAATATTTACCAGCACATGGCGATGCTGGAGAACACCACATAAGGTGTGGTTTTTCTGTCAGATTTGCAGCTGAGGCCTGGTTTTAGGCTAAGAAGATAGAAAACATTACGGTATTGATCGACAACATTTTATATCATATCATGTTTTTTATAGGTTTTTTTTCTGTCTGCATTCTCAGTAATTTTGAGATTAAGATTTGCCTTGGTCAGGGACACTGATGGTGTGAACACACAAGAGCAACACAGCTAACCACTGAGCTACTGTGACAGATATTAAGATTTAGTAGGTTAATTTATTTGATTGATTCTTTTTTTGTACATTTCCGTACTGGGCATTTAAATTTAAAACTTAAAAGAATAAAATTCTCAGTCTGGGCCTGGGGGCTGTAGTGACATTTGAAAAAGAAAACCTCATGTGCGCCACAAGCACATATTTTGTGTCTGAATCCATAATGAAGTGTATAAATATGTATCTCTGCTTTTAACACAGCTATGAAAGCTACAAGGTTAAGCTTTTTTCCTAAATGAAAAGAAGACTAGTCTGCTCTAAAATAGTTCAGTGAGCTCTGATGTCCAATGTGATCAGTGAATCGGGTCGGCAAGTGCTGGAAAATCTGGGACAACACTTTGGTGGAATAAAAAGGATCATTCCGTCACTCTCCAGGTGTAACTGCAATTCTTGTTGTGTTTCACCATCATCATCATCAGGAGAACACAGAAATCATATGATTCCTCTGCATCTCTCTCTAGATAAAGTTTCTTTTTTTTTCTTTGTTTCACTCTTTAATTTCCTTTGCTTCTGTTTACCATTTTTGAGTTTCTCTCAAACATGTTTTTTTTTTTTTTTTAGTTGTGCTTAAAATATCTCCCTGCATATGCAGATCTGATTAAAGTATCTGTTTTCTTTAGGGGAAAGGGAAACTAACTAGCTTATAGTCAGCTCACAGACATCATGGAAGGTTTTTTTTATTTTTATTTTTTTATTTTTTTATTTGGCAAGCATATGTTATTTTCCTTTAAGTATGTTCCATTACGAGTGAAAACTGCTGCCTGTGTGTGACCCAGAAAAACAATCTCTAATCCACCTAAAATGTCAGGAGTTCGGGGCCACTAGCAAATATTGATGCATCTCACCTGGAAAGCACTAAGAATTACCCTCTGCACTTAGACAGACCTTCTCAAACAAGAAATTGCATCCATTTCGTAGGTGCATGTTAACAATCCACACGCCCAGGGTAGACTGATTTGTATCCCTTTTCAATGGAGTCAAGACAGAATATGAAAGCAAAAAGTCCATGACTACCCTCCCTCACAAACAACATAAAAACAAACTTTTGTGCAGATTCAGCTATTTGGTCCATGGTATCTTAAGGGTTGTGTCTCATGTGCCAAGCATGTGAGGGATACCACAATGGGGCTTTTAACAACTGAACCATTAAATATGACAGCCCATTTGACAGCCTATCACAATTTTTTGCCTATATGTGTTTCCATGCAGATGGAGAGAAGTCAATACTGAAGAACCACTTGGAGCAGAAGCCTCAGGCGCAGTGGGGCTCAATGGATCCTTCCAGAATAAACAGAGGTCCCCTGGAGGATATCAACTCGCCCGAACAGTGAGATCTCCCTTTTCTTCAGCACCTCTACACCCGTGTCCCTCTCCCTTCCTTTTTTTATCTTGTCAGCTTTTTGATCAGACTACATGTCACACATATCGCAACCACCAGCAGCTCTCAGGCGGTTGCTCTGGCAACAGAGCCCTGCGAAAGCATGGATCGGTCCTGTACTTTTCTCACCCACGCACATCAACATACATATTACCACATAGAGTGCGTGTGTATTCTCCCATCATCCTGGACTTAGTGCAGCATGTATGTTGACAAGCGTCAAGCGTGCACACGTGAGCATGTATTCACATGTCTACTGCACATGCTGCTGATTGATTTGTTGTCCCAACTTGTAAAAGAAGATGATCTGGTACACGAAAAACATTCATGCGACAAATGCAGATCTACATTCACTTATTATTTATAAGGAAGCGAAGCTGAGGGACGTCGACCTCACCAATCAGGGCAGGTTGGGACGGGGAGGGGGGTTCCTTCATGCATCATTGAGAGCTCTCCCTCCCACACTTATTTAACTAGATCCAGGAGAAGAATGTAGAGGAACAGATGGATGGAGAGGGGAGAGACAGCAGACAACAGGGTAAAATATTGAGGAGAGGGCAGTCAAAGAGAGAAGATAGATTAAGAGAGAAGGATGTTTAGATATGAAAGAGAGACAGAGAGAAGGAGAGAAAGAAAGAGGTAGAGACTCAGAGAAGCTTATGTAACCAGTGATTTACAGCTCGCATTGGAAGCAGCTCTGAAAATAGACAGGGAGGAGAACAGAAGTAAAGGAACACTCTGAGCTATTCCCATGCCACATGAATGTTTGATCACATGGAGGGAAGAGAGATGAAGAGGCAGTGAGAGAGAAAGAGAAGAGAAAGAAAAGGCAATTCTAAAGAAGTTAGGAAAGAGGTATGAAAAGAGTAAAGGTAGAGGAGGACAAATGGTAACACTCTATAGCATGATGAGTGCAAAATCATTTACCAGGTGTATGTAACAGTTAAATGTATGGTTCTATATGATACACCAAAATTCACCCCAAGAAAATCCTCCATGAGCAAGCAAGACACAAATGAAACAGGTCAGAATAACTGACTTTGCCTGAGGACTGTCAATATTTCAAAGTTCACCTAATTAAGACGTTTCTCTAGGTCTATCGTTGAATGAGCTTGAATTTAATTCCCCACTTTTAATTCTTTACATAACTGGCATTTGGTTATGTAATTTTCTTGCAAACGGCTGGCATCGACACTGGCACTCGCGGGGTAGGGTGGGAACTGTCACACCAGGCGGCAGCATGAAATGTTCTTTTTGTCAGATGATCCCAGAAGCTGGGAGGCACGGTGGATTAGGGGTTTAGCAAGGAGGGAGAGGAGCGGGATGGGAAAGGAGATGAAGAATACCGGGAAAACAATCTCAGAATTGGTGAACTTTACTTTGTCTGTTTGTTCTCATCTTATTCTTTCTATGTTTCTGTCAGTTTTGTCACTGTGTCTTGAATTGACTGGCATATAAATCCCAGCAACACATTCCAATACATGGAATATAAATAAATAGAGTATCTTATTGGCTATTTAACCTGTAAGCAGTATTTTAATCTAATTTGATGCAGAGGCTGACTACTTTACATACTGCTGAGTATTTTAATTTATAACAAGGAATTTAGCTTTTTTTTCTTCTTTTTTTATCTTGTGTAGGATATGTAAATTACAGCCCAGTAGTCCTTGAGTTTACCTTCATAGTAGAGGATTTTACATACAATTTATATACAATGTCAACTTTTAGTGCAGAAAGTAGTGCTTCATGTAGCAAGGCAACTTTTATGTCAGTGTTTACAAATGTCTCTATCCCAGTTCAAAAAAAAAAAAATGCAGGGTTGATGAAATTATCTGCAAAGTCGCCAGAACTACAGCTTTCAGATGAATGTGGAGCAAAAGTATAAAATCACAAAATTGTCAAATATATATGAGCATTTGTACCTCAAAGTTGTATTGAACTGTAGTGCTTCACTAAATGAAAAAAACGTTCCTTCAACCTCCACATCTTACAGTGTAAATTTCCTTCTCTATTTGCAGCATACAACGTCGACTGTCCTTGCAGCTGCCCATCCTGCACCATGCCTACTTACCTTCCATAGGAGGGGTTGATGCCAGCTGCACCAGCCCCAACGGCAGCCCTGGTTCCAGCCCACGGCACAGACACATGCCCCCCTCCTACCGGGTAATGGTCTCTGGCCTGTGAGCTTCGTTCACTCCCCCACCGGGCTCTTTGCAGAGGAGACATATATGGTTATTTTTTTCTACAACAAATAGACTGATATCATCAGCGTATGTACGTATTTTGTCTCAGAACAAGGAGGACAGGGGGAGAAGAGAGTGAGGCGGGCCCAAGTTTTACTCTCCGTATCTCTTCACCCCAGCCTCTATTGAGAACTGAAGCCCTCAGTCAGGAAGGGGTGGGTGGAGACAGAGTGGGCACTGGATAACCCTTACAAACTCCCGTGATTCACAGGAGTGTCCCCTTGTTCATCTGCTCCCCTTGCCTAGGCATATACACAGATGCATAGTCAACCAAACACAAGCATACACAAAGACACACACAAACACACACATGCACATGACACCCCAATTGCAGAGCAGCAGTGGACCAGCCCTGACTTGACCTGTAGCCTTATCTGCTTCAGAGGGGATTGTCTGTTTTTGTTCCTTTATCTGTTGTATGTACGTGCTTGCGGCTGTGTGTGAGCTTGTCATCTAACTTGCGTATTTCACTACTTCAATGACTGGATTACCGGTGTGGAAATGTGGAATTTACAGAAACCAACAAAGGAATCATCCAATTTACTCCCTGTACCCTTCCCAACCTTGTGGAGACATGTAAATATCATCATTTCTGACTTTGATGTACTGTAAGCTTTGTATATGCTGTGAATGGACAATTAACAGGTTCTACGTGTGGAGCTTGTAAGAGGCAGGTAGTCATGACAATTTCAAATGAAGGCTTAAAAAAACCCAGCCTCCAACAAAGAACAATTAATTGGTTCATATAACTTTACTGCTCAGTCGTAGTGTGCTGACGAATTAGCTCATGGGCAGCAAAGTAAGATACATCAAAGCCTGTGAGATACAAAACATGAAAAGGTACCAGGGGTCCCATTCCTCTGACTTGGAGTACATGGCTCTTTTTTCCACACTAAATTTGCACCACTGGTTTTCATCAAAGACTTATCATCAGACTTTGCATAGGAATTATTTTATTTTACAACTAGCTTAATATGTCCTCGGAAAGCATGTTATACAGGATATTGATGCTATGCCTTTTAACAGGTCTCCAAGGCTGCATATGTTTCGAAAATAGAGCTAAAAGACACCACAAGAGTGTTTGACAGTTGTCTCTAACACGTGTTAATTGTCAGGAAATGCACACATTAAGATAAACACTTAACATGCAAGAGAGCACCTTATGAATTTTGGTGCTTTTCAGACAAGGCATTAGGGACAGGCCCGGTCATATTGATCCCCACACAGTGGTCTTCATAGACTGTTAAGATGTCCATCTGATCGAGCCCTCACAGCTAACCAGCACAGTTTAGGGCAATGGGGTTCATATCAATGGCAAAGAAGAAATACAATATACAATATTTCTTCAAAAGAAATACATCTGAAGAAGTGATGGTGGAAAGGATGTAGGTCGTCCGCTTACACAACTTGCTTGGTTTAAATGGTAGACCTGAATTTCCACGAGCTCTAGTGAAAGCAACAAAGACACAGGAGCCTTGAGTAATAAGCTTTCAGTTCCAAGATGGTGATGAGACACCACTGCTGGTCACGGTGATAGAGCATAAAGCACAGACACAGGGCTTTCATTCACAGATAATATTGAGCATCATGAAAAATCACTTCACACTTAGCAACGGTGAACATACCTGTTGCTATGGAAATGTAATTCAATGCCGTAGAACTCTTTGCACTGAGCAAAACGGTCATCGGCACATCGTCGTTTTTTTCTTTTTTCTTTTGTAAAACTGTCCTCATGTAGGAGAAAATCAAACAGAGACTCCGGGACAACAAAGGACTTTTTATCGAGTGAGAAGGTTTGTTCTCAGCATATGTTTCACCATTGGTGTCTTGGTTTTTAGTTTTTAAGGCGTTTGTTGAGCGCTGTGCCTGTTGTCTTATATCGTAGCCTGCCGGACCCACAGTACATAATAGGGTGATAATAGCGCTGACCCAGCAAACTACAACATTGGCCAACATCTGTAAATTTTAAGTGTCATAGATTTCTTTAAATTCAATGCCTCAATGCATGGGACAGTGCGGGAGATCCTTGACTGTTCCAGTTCAGCTGGAGTAAATTTCCCTGCAAGCCTGATCATATAAACACTGTCAATCAGTCTTCAGTTGAAAGGCCAGTGGAGAATACAGAGTCGAATTGGGAGACAGGCTGACGAAGATCCACCTGCTATCGGACATATCAGGGTGACTTCCTGTGAGAGCTCCTCCCCTTCCAGCCCCTGCTAAGTACAGGAGCAGGGAAACCCCGAGCACAGACCTCCAAGGAGTCACAGCTTCTCCACACCTTTGCCAACCAGAGAATCACGGTCACTCGTCGAAGTGATTGAGAGACATTGTCAAGAGGGTTGGTTCTTTCTTCAGGAGAAGTAAAACCAACTGCACATTTTATATATTACATTATATGTGATTGTGTACAATTTGCTAATACCCTGATGATGGTGTCCATGTATGGAATATTTGGTATTTGGCTTTCTCAAGACGGCATGAAATAAAATGTATAATTCACAGAGTTACCTCTGTTTTTGCAACTGTCATGACAAATCCACTCTGTTGTTACATCTACAAACTGATTTTACGTATTTTTTTTTGGATTTAAGTTCTTTTAACCTGTTGATCAGCTCAGACATGTCAATGCCAAGATTCTCAGTGGACAAACTCAATGTCATCATATTGACTATATGCTACTGGTTTAGCAATTATTCACTGAGGGCAATAATGAGAAGGTAGTAGCAAACGATCAGTCCTAATAACCCACTCCTGGCATTTACCAAATTACAAAATGACTTTTTTTTTTTAGTCCATGTAAAATGCCAAATACAGATCATCAGGTATTGTTCTAGTTTTATAAAAATGTGCCCTGTTTTTTTTTTTCATTTATTATGATTCTTTTTTTTTTTTCCAACATGGATAAAAAATTGTTCAAATGCAACTGTGGTAGGTCAAGGGCTCATAATAATTCCTGTAATAAATAACATCATGCTGATGGTTTGTATTTGCCACAGGTCTTTTTACAGTCTTAGTTTCAATGTGGCATATACGTATATAATTATATCTTTGTATTTGTCATCATCAGGGTTTCTGGAGAACATGAAACATACATGTCCAAAAATATAACAATATAACCTAAGTGGAAAAACACACAGGTCCATAATGTTACCGTTTTGTCAGTTTGATACGTGCTACCACATGGAGTTAAGTTCAGTTAAGAGTTTAAAATGGTAAACAAAAACCTATGTTAAATGCAACATGTTCAAGAGGGGCAATAACTTGTTTTCTGTTAACAGAGAGAATAGAGAACTATATATATATATATATATATATGTATATGTAAAATATCTTTAAGTACATTCTCATTTTTATGTAGGAAATATTTCACAAATACGCCACAAGGATACTTGGAAGTCGTTTCTTTAATTTACAGTATCTGTAACTATGTTATGTACAGATGAGGTATAGATATGAAAAAGTTGTATAAAATAAGTATCACACTTGGAACACCTGAACATTTTTTGGAGCCATTAGTTGTTATGGGCGGGGGGGGATTGGAATAACATTCTTCTTTCATTGTCTGAATGTTATGGACAGCCTTTACTTTTCACATCATCGTTAAATAAAGTGAGACTGAAAATACTGCAATGTTTGTTTCGTCTGCAAGAAGTGTTTGATGTACAATCATTTCATTCTTGTGGTTCTCAGTCATATTTTGGCATTTATAATGTCGATGTAAAAAAGCATTCAAGCAATAAGAAATTGGTCCACGTTTTTTGTGCTTTTAAAAGGTGCAATATGTAAGAACTGGCAAATTCATAGTCCACACTCCAAATCAGTGGGAGGCGGCATATCACTGTTAATTTGTGGATGCTTGAAATTTCAACAGGTTATGAGGTAACAAAGTGACTTGACATTTATCAGGAACATTGTTGCTTATTATCATATTATCTATATATATTATTATATCTTATTATATATATATTTTTGTGCAAAGATGCAGTAAAGTATTAAGAATTGTATATTTAAATGAAATATACATAATAAAACCCTGACACAGAAGCAGTTAAATAGAATTCAGTCATCATTTATTTGTTCAGTTCTTTTCATGCTTCTTTCTTGAACTAAGAAAATTCAATCCTGCCTGTAAAAGCAACTGATTAGACAACTGATTCTTTTGACATTTAGTTGTTGTTTACTTGTTGTTTAGTTGAACTTGTTTCTCGTGAGACCAATCAATGCCGAACAAAAAAAAAAAGTAATGTTTTATGTTCAAATGTTTAATCCTGCTGCTATGAAGACATCTAGTCCAACAAAAGAAAGAAAGAACTCCACTGTTTGCTCACTGGGTACAGCACCTGCATGTATAATATGTGTAAGTGTCCCAGATCATTGAGGTAAGACTAAAACACACACATGCAAACTTACAAAGTTCTGTTATTTTTTTAGGGCTGTGAAAAAGTCAACAATCTCTTTGCGTTTTCACTCCACAAGGCTGAATTGTAAGAAATTAACGGACATCTCCAGCAGCCAGTCGACATTAAGGCTAATTGGCATAACCAAAAGGTGCACACAGTGAACTGACTGCAGCCCTTGCTCAGGGAGGCAAAGGGAGAATAAATTTGTAATGAAAAGCCTTGTATGCTGAGGTCGATAAATAATTGAAGTGAAAGGAGGAACCTAGTGGCAAACAGAATGGAGGGGATGAGTGTGTGTGTGTGTGTCTTGAGTGTGTTCCTGGCAGGGTCATTGTGTGTTTGCATCTGCATTCGTGTGTCATTTTGTGTTTGCTCTCTGTGTGAGTGCACAGCTTTCCCTCATCCCTTCTTCTCCCTCAAATATTTAGCGTGTGGATGCTAGACGCGGTCGCAAACTGTGTCCCTCATGGAGAGTCAGTGGAGCAGCTGGTCGGGACTGCAGACGACCGAATCCTCTGCTGTCACTCATCTTACTGCTACATATCTTTACCTGGGCTAAATACAAAATGCAGATTTAAAAGAAGGGAAAATCCAACAAGACTGTAAGCTTTTACCCAGATTACATACATGCTTGCCTTGTAGCCAAACATGGTGATATACAAAAATGAACATGAATCGTCTCATCTAACGCTCTGCAACAAAGGAAATAAGCATATTTCTCAAAATGTCAAACTATTCTTTTAAGTTGCAAACAAATATTCTACATGACTTTGAAGGACAACTGATAACCTTGTGATGGTTGGGAATCTAAGTGAATTTAGGCTTTCAAATCCAGTATGATGCCTCATCTACTGCTTACTGATTCAAAGATATCCAGTAGGAAGTGTGTATAAATGCTGCATGACCTTCTCTCTCATCTCAGTAGGATCACGCTGTGCAAATGGAAGGTAGGTTGATTAAGTTGACCTAGGTGTCGGTGGAAAAGGGAAGCGTCTATGTATCCTCCCTCACATGTGATGGCTCCATTGGAAAAAAAATGAAGGCTTGTGTATGAGACGAGAAGCAAGCACACAAGTCTGCACTACTGTATCCAGTTTCTCAGACAGACACTCGTTAAGATGCATTAACACACTTTATTTTATGATGGTGTGTGAACACAGCACAGTTGCGCTGTTGATCAAAACTGTCGCTCTTAGAATCATCTAGTAACATCTTTTTAGCCATGCGTCGCTTCTTGGTTGCTCACACACATTATTGTTTTTGTTTTATAACACAGTTGAGGGCTTTGGTTTATTAATTGAGCTGAGCCAGTTCAAAGCATACCTGTCCAGAATGGGCCAATTGCTTGGCCTCTGGTATTAGAGGGGACTCCTTCCATTTGAGTATACTTGCACTTCCTTGGGTCCTTAGCAATACACCCGCCGAGTGTGAAGTCGATCAGATGAACAGCTGTTGTGAATATCAGAGGATAGACATACATACAGAGACTCCTTGCATTTTATTTAGATGCTCCTTATAAATCCACCACACAGGTGAGAGCATGAAGTTTCTCACAGGCTAAAATTTACTTTGCACTTTGATTTTTTGGACAAGCATTAATGGGATTTTTTTTGATTAATGATGTTTTGTTGTAAATTGCCTGGAGTGAAAAACATGGTTTTCATTTATGAAATTATCTTTGATCCAGATCTGCAATCCAGACCCGTCTTTGCACAACGAATTGTAACCTTGTAAAGTCTTACTATTCTGCAAACAGACATTGAGGCAGAAAAAACACACACAATAATCACTTACAATGCATACATGTTGTGTACACACACACACAAAAACAATATCTGAAATGTAATAACTTTAATGTTGCAGAAAGTTCCTGTTCGCCTGTGAGAACTGAAACTGACACTAAGCATAATAATAATAATGATATATTCATCTCCTCATTCAAAACCCATTCTAGACCAGTGTTCCTGAGGTCTCAAGGAGCGCTATTAGTGCTTCATTACCTGTACCACTGGTCACCATTCTCCCTATTAATATTCACCATTCACCATTTTCCGACGTGACTTTTAATCCCTCCTCAATACAATATTATGACAATCCAACCTCATCAAGATCAGCAGACAAGGACACGTTGGAGAGGACGCGTGAGAAAGGAGCGTATGCCTCATGTATTGGTATTCTAGTCAACGTAAAGAGTTGAGAGCGCTTCTTACACAAATATGTTGATGAAAATTCCCAGCAAGATGATCATTCATGCTTAAATTGAAACATCAATGATAATGATTCAATAATTACATTATGTTATATATGATGTAGAAAAATCCCTTGATGTATGGCTGTATTGTCCCAAAACCCCATTTCACTGTTTGAAAAACAGCCATTTTCTAGAGGAGTGTGTGTGCATGTCCTGGGTTGACTGATGCCTCCATACATACCAGGAAACATGATTAGAGAGAGAGTTATGGCCAGTAGTTACAATCTCCTGCAGATAAATTTATGGCTGACATATAATGATGGCACACTCGGCTGAGCCCACAGTAAATCCACGACATGGATTTCCTCTGTCCTTGAGAATTCTGTTAAGGTCCCTACTCCGTCTCCAAAAGCACCTATAACTGTAATCTAAAGCACCAGTGTTCAATAACTGGAACGTCCAGCTTTGCTCCATCCTGTATGAAAGTAAAAAGTATGAAGATCTTCAATTTACAGGTGCTTTGATCAATATTTTAGCAAAAGTTTAACTAACTTACCGGTAACTGTTTATATTCACTCTCATCAGTGTTATTCTTACCAGCAGCAAAAACCCCTCTGATCACCTGTAACAATGTGTGCAAGGGCATTTCTAATGATTAATTTTTAAATTCATTAGGCCAAAGACAAATCACATTGTGGGTACAAAAACATTTAATTAAATTGGTCATAAAACTAACAAAAACAACCGTAAAATCACACACGGTGTCATTAACGACACTTCAACAACCACAGAAAAAAAAAGATGATCACAATAACTTGACCAGTTTCTTTATTTGCTACTGAAAATAAGAGTTCACTGTATAAATGTTTCCTTAGATAACCTGTACAGATATCCAGCAGCCACTTCTTCACTGAATCTAAAACACTTTGAAGTGTCTCAGCAAAATACCACCCTAAGGTCGATGTGTTTTCACCATCTTGCTTTTCACCCATCAAATCTGTTGAGCTGCGTGCAGACAGACTGCGGGGTGTGTGGGCTGCGGGTTTGTCCTGCGACTGACCCATGACTGAACTGGCTGTCACAGGGAGTGAATGGCATACCAGCGAGCAGCTGTGGCCTTGGTGCCCCAGTAAGGCCTGTGGCTCTCAATCCAAGTGTCTCTCTGCATGTGAGAGACATAATAGTGTCAGTGTTGGTGGTGCTAAAGAGCCAGTTTGTTGATGTTGAAGATTTTGACAGAGTGGTCGGCGCTGGCACTGGCGAGCTGAACCCAGGAGCTCTCCTCCTCCTCCTCGAGTTCACTCTCTCTATCAGTCTGTTCATCCATCTCTCCTTCCACTCCGACCCGGCTGTTATCTCGACCTGCTCGGCCGGCTCTGGGCCTCCAGATGAGTCTCTTGACCGCCAAAGAGTGGCTTTGTCTGTAAGGACATGTGATGAAAGGAAACAACTCTTGGTGGTATTAGAAGAAGTAGAGCAAAATACATATTTCTACATACCACTTACTATACTACATCTCTCCCGCTCCCTTATATTTGTATCATATGAATGTCAGATGAACTGTGTGTGCTGTGTGTGTTGGAAGGATACGAGGTGTCCGTTTCTCCACAGCTGCTCCAGTCATGTCCTCCAGCAGGTTCCTGGCCGGGGCTCCACCTGTACAGCAGAATCCTTCCACACTCCAGACCCACTGCAAGCAGGTAGCTGTGGAAGGCACCAGGACACACACACACACACACATTTGTATTACCGGTGAGCTACTACTATTTCTGAGTCAATATTGTTATGATGGATAAGATGAGTGAGGATACACAAAGCCCAATGGAACAAGTCCTTGACAATCATAAGACTCATATTGTCCTGGTTGGCTACAAGATGATACTCGTTCATACAGGTGGCCATAGTATAAAAAGAAAAAAAAACATGGATGTAAGTGTGTGTGTGTGTGTGTGTGTACCTGTTATCAGAGAATGGTATGGGGCAGAAAGCCACAGCGGTGGCAGAATCGCCCACATCCAAGATGGAAGAACATGGTTTTATCTCATGAGGAGGCACAAGATATCCAGAGTCCTTTAATCTGCAGGGTCCCCACACTATCACCTGTAGACAAACACACACACAGACACCTGTGTGAGCAATCGAATAACTAACGCTCACTATAAAACTGCACTGGAAACATGAATGTCTTTAATACTGAAGAGTTTCCCAATCTTCAACCAGCACTATCACACTTACCTTCTTGTCCCGACTAGATGTCGCAAAATATTTGCTGTCAGAGCTCCAGTCACATGACCAGATGATTCGGCTGTGTACGGCTGTGTCCTTCCCTGTGTGTGCATGCAGTGAGAACTGGGGTTCTGCATGGATACAAAAAAAAATAAAAAAAATAAAGCAAGTACGAAGATTATATAAAGAATCAAGTCAAAGTCAAAACACTATTATCAGCCCCAACACATGCGTACATTTTGTTCACATTTCAATTATGCAACAACAAACGACCCTTTTTGTATTATTATTATTATTATTATGATACAACATCAGCATGTGTAGATCTTGCCTTACTGCTCTGTAGACGCAAAGGCTCTCCCGAGTGACAAATAAAAAACCCAACAAGACAGAGAACCTCATTCCAACCCTACATTTCAGTCAGTTTTGGTTTATGACCTGCTGCTGTTTATTTCCTCAGCCTAAGTCATTTCAGACCCCAGATTGGTTTTCCCCAGAGAGCTTGTTTGTGTGCTGCCGTCTGTCTGCACGTCCGCAGCAGTGTTGTCACTGGCACTCTTGTGTGTATACACACACACCTCAGCCTGCATGTATGCACAGCAGTGTTTGTGTGCGTGTTCACAACACTCTCCACATACACACATATTTGAGGGTGTGTTGTTTAGGACACACAGGGATTGTGCCTCCTTCCATTAACACTCATCTGAGGACCTCTAGGGGTTTATTGGGCTGATCAGTCCAACCACACGGAAATGGACAAAGTAAAAATAAAGATATGTGAGAAACAACTCGCAAAATACATCAAAAGGATAAAAGAGAGAGACACACATAAAAGGCTGCACAGATTAGATAGAAAGTTGAAAAAGAAAAGGGAGCAGAGAGAGGTAACAGTGTCTCCTTAATGAAGATGTCTGGGTGCTTGAGCCATGAGGGAGAGAAAGAGGAAGGGAGGAGAATGTGGTGTGACAAAACAGGCAGGAGGAAGAGGAGAGACAGAAGAGGTGAGGATGGAGGGAGTCAGTTTGTTTGATCAGCTCTGACTTCGTTTAACCTTGCCTGGTCTGGCCTGTGAGACTGTGTGTGTTTACGTGTTCTTCACAATCACCTTGAGTGATTCAGCAGCCAACCAGAACAGACGGGACCCCTCCCTTCCCCACTGCCTCTCTCACAAACACTTACACGCTCTGCCTCCTGCACGGTCCACCATTCAACCAAACAAGGGAGCACAGGACTGGTGGTTAGCCTGTCTGTGCCCATTAAGACCCTCCGGAGCTGCCAAAAGAGCCACGAGATGCATTACTATATGCAGGTAGGAGGTAATCCTCTGGGCTTACATGCCGTATTTTGCTCACCTTGGATGCAGGATCAGGTTATTTGTCTGCGTCAAGGTGCTAAGATTCTCGCATATAAACACTTTTCCCAGAACCATGCATTTGTTTACAACAGGGGTCGTGCAGGGAAGAGCAAAGAAGTACTGATTCTTCTTTTTCCTCTACTGATTCAGGGTTTTGTTCAATGCAAAAGCTGAACTGATATTAGTGCTAATTTTTTCTATTTTCGTTTTAAAATGTACGTACCTCACTGGAGAGAGGTGACTTGTATTTGTTTGTTTTTGTTGTGTTAACAATAGTGATGTCCGTTTAGTTCAGCGCTATGGAATATAAAATCATCCAACTTTGCTCACTACATCTTAGCCTTTCTTACCCTCAGGTGTGCATAAACTTATGAGTTATGAACTTCCTTTTTAAAATACAAAAATGTGAAATTATTGGTTATCGTATTGGTATCGCCCACGAGAAGCAGGTAATTATTGGTTATCGGCTAAAAAAAAACAAAAAACAAATCCATATTGTGTATTGCTAGTGTTAAATGTGGATCATGTCTGGCAGAGACTTGATCTGATAAGGTCAGTATGGGCATTATTATAGATCTGGATGGATGTATCACTAATGGAGTGGCAGCTAAACACACACTACCTGGGAGTTGCACAGGAGTACTTAGGGTTTGGATCCAGAGATGATTTTTCATTCACTTAATTTTCCAGACCATGTGGGTACTGACAGTGGTGACCTTCCAGAAACAAATCTGCCTCTCTGACCATTAATGTCCCAAAGAGTTAAGTCTCAATGGAGCAAAAAAGTGAATGATACAGAGAGCTACAGGAGGCTTTAAGATTGATATTAACAAAATGTCAAAATCACATAAGGTTGTATTGTTGTTGTTGTGTCTGTATCTGGGCCCTAAGATAAAATCTAAGGCTCACAACAATAGAGTGTGTTCTTACTAACAAAAGCTGCCCAACCCAAGGAATCTGCTTACAGCATTGATAGTTTTCTTTCTCATCTTGATCCTGATGATATGCATGTAAGCACAGATTTGATGAACTATCACAATCTGTTGCAATACAGCTATACAGGCAAGCTCTTCAGGGTCAATCCCCCCAGTACCTCATTTGACAGCAGTGCTGTATATATAATACCCAGAGCATTAACTGCGATAAAAATATGCATATGTCTGTGAAAAGTTACATAAATTTAAATTGTAGTCAATTTATATAAATGTGCAGAGAATACATGATTAAATCGAAAATTTAATGAATCCACTGGAAAACTTCTCCTTTATTAGCTCCTTTTTGGAATAGTTTCAGTCAAGACATCATTTGTCTGGCTCTTCACGGCATTAATTACACATGTCCTTCCAATCAGGCCATCTTTACTTGGAATTTGATTTTGGAACTAATCTGCTCAGTGGGTTTACCGTATTTTAATTAATTTGAATTAGAGGAGCTGGTGTTGTCTGCCAGTGATGCACCAGTAGTGTCTCTCTTTGTCTTCCAATTCACTCAAACACATTTTTAATTAAACTACACTTTTTACACACATTTTGAGCCAGAGCGAACAAATCAAAAAATACTAAATAATAGAATAATTTAAAGTAGACTGCCACAATCTCACCTGGACTATCAGGTGTGGGCAGGTTGCGTCTCCATAAAGACCAAGTGCGATCACGGGAAACAGCCAATAGCAGTTGTGCGTCGGGGGAAAAGGCCATCTGGGTGACGGTGAGGGTGTGGCACGGCAGCGTCTGAAGCTGGCGCCACGTTGATGTACTCCACAGCAGCACTGATGCGTGTTCAGCTTTGGATGCCTAGAGAGGCAGAAAAACAGTTTGAATCTGTTGACAAAACAGGGAATAAAAGGGCTTTCAGGAAAGAGGAATAATGCAAAGAAGGGGAGAGGAAAAGAGGAAATGTGGGGGAATGCAGGGTTAGGACGTAGGAAAGCCAAGTTTGTCTTCACAATCAAGGTCAAGACGAGGCAGGAACCATCAATGCCTGACTGACAAGGCATTTTAACCCGTGTATGCGTCCTGTGGTGTGGATATGTGTATGTAGTGTAAATATGTCATGAAGATTTTATGCTCTTTCCTATCAGTGGGGGTCATGTGGTCTTGACTGCGACATGGTCTCACCTTGCATGCCGACGCCACCACCGTTCTGGTGCTGTCAGATGCGAGGCAAAACATCTCAAAGCCGTGGCCGTACCTGGAGGAGACAGAGGGGGACACTCAGAGAAAAACCCTGAGCAGACTGCAAGATAACCGCCACACTGAACATGTACAGGGACAGACGGGTGAAGGCACAAAAATGAGGAGGTGGTGGGATGGACAAATTCCCAGAAAGTGCTCCCAGTCTGACAGTAAATTAAGTATGCTATTATTCTACAGCGTCACCCCGACAAGCTTCCAGGCTCGAGCCATTGTCGCTCGCTGACAGGTAAGTAAGCAGACAGAGGGTGAAATTAAAAATTTGATCTAAGACGACCGGCCCATCTCCCTGACAGAGATGAACAACAATGATGCTCCGGCTAATCATTCACAGCCTAATTAGTTTTAGCTTGCTGACTTATCACCTGGTTGTTTAAAATGTCAACAGACTACAAGCCAATGGAGAGAAATTCCTCCATGGCCTGAAACCTTTATGCTGCAATTTGGCACGACAGCACGAGTATTATTTATGCCACAAAAAATAATTTGGCCACTTACTCATTTAATGGTTCTATTATGCAATAAATGATTCGTCCTCAATCAAAACGGAGGTGGAAAAATGCTTTTCCAACACATGCACACAATGCCCACACCTCAAATAAACGGCCACGCCATACGTCATGTTTATGGCTGATTGACTGGTAAATGATTTAACATTGGCCACAAATGGAGGCAATATATTCAGCCAGGAGAAGAGGCTCATCAGCTGGGTGATGAATAAGAGGAGAGCAACAACAGAGCTTTGGGGAAGTTCATCATTTTCAGATACAACAAATTATTTTGTGCAACAAACAAGCAAACATAATTCCATCTGGATATGTTGCTCCAATGATAATAATATAGGAATTGAATCCATGCAATGAATTTGATTTTATGTTGCCTCAGAGCATCTTAGTTGACAGTGGAGTCTGGATATTGTTTATAACAGCAGGTAAGACAAGCTCGGAGGGTTTGGAGAGTCATTTGAATACTTACAGTTTCTGGACCTCAGGCCAGAGTGTGTTCTGGAGAAGATGATCCTCTGGTGGGGGCTCTGCACGCACACACACGCACACACACACACACACACACACGCACGCACACACAGTTAACCACAGATTTCAAAGTCTTTACATAACTGTGATTTGAAAGGCCCTGAAAACTGAGCTGTTTTAAAATTCTAATACAACCAGTTTCCAATTTACTAAATGAGGATTACAACCAAGTGGCTATTATAATTTCCCTCTTTTAAATCCCTGTACTGTTACCCCACAGAGTGACAGATAGAGCGCCAAACGTGTGCATGTGCCTATGTGACAGCCATATAAGTTAAAAGGAGAAAAAAAGACAGTATCAGTGCAACAAAGAGAGACATGGTGAGAAAGAGTGAACTAAAAACTAGAGTATATGCAAGACTGAGAACAGGATTGATCGCCTGGAGACAATGTTCTCTCACATTCACATATAGCTATAATGTCTTTTAGCATTTAGCTTGTGTGAGATCCTTAGCCCTGCCATTTGCTGCTTTTTCCCCAAAAAAAGCAATTTTGAAACGACTGCAGCTTTATCTCCGATTGTTAACGGCTGCTGGCTTTGAGGGGGATCAGATCTAGCTGGGTGCCAATCCTCTCCCTCACACCGCATGCTGCATGTAATTGAAAGCTAACTACACTACTTGTGTATTTCTTATTGGTCATCGGCATCCCATTTTGCCTAATTATTCATTCATCTCCCTGCCTATGGTAGCCAACCAAACAAGTGAAAATGCATTAACGGCAGTCTCTGCACTTGTTTGCTCCCTACATAGCCTGGGGTCATAGATACTTAAACTTTGCAATCACATAAGCCTGCCTTCTAATTAGCTTTGCAGATTGTGGCTTCATTCATGCTGATGACAGCCCTTGACACCCTCTAGCCCAGGGGTTTTTAAAAACGCAGCGCTACTCTCATCCATTTCCCATCTGACCATTTCCGACAATCAGCTTCCTTTTTTCCTTTGTATCTTGCATGATCTCTTCCTCTGTGTCCTCTCTACTTCTTAACTCAAAGCCATTTCTCTTCCCATCCATTTCATCTCACATTTAAGATTTCTTTTCAGATTTGCAGTGGTGTTGGAGCTGCGACTCATTTTGTAATAATAAACTTAATTTTCCTATGTTGTTCCTGCATTTTTTTTAACCTTCAGCTCACATTTCTGCTGCCTTTTCTTTTCTCCAAACGACCCTCCACCCCTTTCCTCTAATTTGTCTCTTGCTGTAATATCATCAGCCTCCAGGACACCTCAGGCTCTGTGGAGTCCAGGGAGAACAGATAGTAATAACTAACTGTCCGTATGGCTGCATATCATTGACTCTTATAAGAACATCCAGTCACAGGCAGACAGGAGACTCTTAAATATGTACTGAGTCTGCTGAGAGAATTGCAATGAGGAATATGAATCAGGCTATCAGACTGTAGAGGGAGACGGGGGTGCATTTTTGCTGTACAGTTATTTATCGTGGAGGTTTCAGTTGAATGAAGCTTTACTCAGATGACTACCATGTTTTAGGGAAGATTATGTCATGTTGGAAAAACTGTAGTTCATGTAGGTGCACAGTACCAGTCAGGTTGAGCAAGTGGAAGTAAGACTCCTGGTACTGGTCAGATGCTTTGTTGAACTGCTCATCATCCTCTTTGTTTTTTGAGACAAGGTCATCTGTAATTTTAAATGAGATTTCTGTAAATATATTTGAACAACATATCATATACAAGTAATAAAAATACTGAACAAACCATTAATTTAATAAGGTGTCTTAAACTACTGTATGGACTTCTTGGAAATTATTGCAAGAAACAGCAAGTATTTTACCCTGAAACACAGCCTTGTTGGACAAACCCAAGGCAGGTGTACTGGCTCCTTCTGGAAGGTTGGCACAGTCCTGGCAATGAGCACACAGACACACATATACACATATAACTATGCAGGATTTTTAAGGAGGCCTGGCCATCTAATCAAGCACTTTTTTACAGCTGTACAACAACTGGCTCTACAAAGTATTTTTGAAATTTAATTGGGCACTCACACTTGATGTCAACAGCTTTTCTCTTGACATCCCAGAGATATTTGCAAAATTCTCCACAAAATTACGAGGTGCTTGAAACACCCGTAGGACCTTCTCGTCAGCGCCAGACACAAACTGAAACCTCCCGACCATTGCTAGACACTGCATGTCATATCCGTGGATCTGTGGCCGTGAGATTTCATGCCAGGTTGTCTGCAGACGAGAAGATAATGTAAAGATGCAGATGTGATCATGAAGGATCCCAACCAGCTTCATGTAGTTGGCAGGTGAAGATCAAGTGTCTCCACAGTGTCTTCTGCAGGACTGCTGCGAGCAATCAATTCCTTTCCTTCTATGAAAATCTCTAAAACTAAAGCCTACTAAAATTCAATCACTGAACAGAGTCTAAACATAGTTTAACAAACTGCATCAAGCATTATATATTAGGCACTAACTGTGTCCCACAAAGATTAACACAACTGCTCAGTGTTAAAAGAAGAGGCACGTAGCAAGTGGGTTTCAGTAGATAAAAAGAAATGGTATAGCAAATATGTGAATGGTAAAGCACTCCTGTATCATAATAATAAGGTAGAGTGATAGTGCTTCATCTTTACTAAATGTGTATTCCTTATATACTACTAGAATAACAAAAAACACATTAAAACACTGTCTCTATTTGTGAGCTACGATGAACTTTCCACATTTTGGGCTGCATGTTAACGCGTCCCTCTCACATTTTTGCCATCTTGTTTCCTCCATGGAGTGAAGAGTCTGGTGGTCTGGTCTGAGCCCACACTGAGGATGAAATCCCCCTCAGGATCCCAGCTCAGGTCCTGCACTGCATTGAAATGACCCGATATCACAACCCCGGGTCTCCACTCTCCCTGGGAAGACAGCATTGTGATGTGTTTAGCGGCACATCTTTCAACCATAGATTTTTCTTTTGAAGCATCTGAATTAGTTAACACCTTCAGGATTGTGCTGGACTTTAAATTCACCTTTCAAGCAGGCATAACTGAAATGCAGTTATCTTTGAACTTACCTTTTGACTTCAGACCTCCGCTCTTTCTCAGAGATACCCAACAAAGACACATGTGAAGCCAGTCAAATTGAGTGACAGAAGTGTGACACAGTGTGACTAATTACACTAATCACTGTCTCTCAGTGTAACCGTGTAGCAGCACAATGCCACTGAATCTTAATGCAAACACATTTGCCATTGCAGCGCCTTCAGGAAAAAGTCATTTATTGTGCAAATGAAGGAAACGATTCCCACATGTATTGTAATTGAACAAACTACATTATACTGATTTGAGAGTTGAGGTATCACTACATCCAGGAAAAGGACTCTCACCTCTTTGTTTTGGTCCTGGCACCAGAGATGTAGCGCTCCATGAAAAGCATGAGCAACGATCATGGAGCCATCCGGACTCATCTGGCAGCCATAGAAACCCAGAGTGTTGCCACCAACCTCCCCTACACGCACCTGGTGTAAAAGAAAAAAAACCAAACTGTGATGGGGTGATGATTACTGATTATCTGCCTGTCCAACACACTCATATCTGACATCAGGTGGAGGAAGAACATTTGGTTTCTAGGTCAGAGTTTCTTACTTGCTGCAGAAAAAGATGAAAGACATATGTGATAACATACATGTTCAACACATGGAGAAAATGCATCTCACCAATGTAGTTTTTTGTTTGTTTTAATAATATTTCTGAGAGATGATGATTTAGCACCTGCCCTCATCTTATATGAGATTCATATATTGGCGTAGGGTAGTCAAATCTGTTCTCAGTCTCTCACCAACATTTATTAACTAACAGCTCCCATAATGGTGGATTTAAACAGAAAAAACAGCAAATTAAGATGACAAGTCAGATGAGAAATTATGCAAAATGAGACTCATTAGAGTTGAATAAACTGTGTTGTGCTTTTTTTCGAACAAAATACATTTATCTAATACAAAATGAAAGCAATTGCAGTGTGCCGTATCGTGTTAAAAAAACATAATCATGAACAATAGAAAAGTTAGAGAATACAAAAGGATTTACATAAATTGGATTTGGGTGAGAGTCTGTGACCTCTGTGGTCGGGAAGATTATATAGACAGTGTAAACCTTACATGGGGTGTGTCTGAAGGATAAGCCTCTACTGAAATTCCAGTCCAATTCCCGATCAGAACAGCGCCTTAAAACAAAGATCACCGCTTTGGGACTCGCATCAACTGTCCAATCTTTCTACTGATGGTCAAAGAAAATCTGTATTAAATGTTGAGGATTCAAATCACTAAATGAGGAAACTCATTTAGGTTTGAGTGCAAATTTAAAACTCTGTTTGAGGTCCTTAAGTCACATTATTGACTTCCTCAAAGTATTTTTTGCAGAATAAAGAAAAAAAAAAGAAGAAATAAACAAGTCCATTTAAACCAAACAGAAGTGTAGCAGGGGAAAAACAGATTAAAGAAAACCATTATATGAACAAAAGTTCATTGGTACAAAAAAATGTAAAACTGAATTACAAACTGTATTCATTCACCCTTTCGCATTCGCATTAATATCCATAGAGAACAGAAATTACATACTAAAATAGGACAAACTAGATAATTCTCATCTTGTTGCTTGCATAACCAGTCGGATTCAGTGCAGGATCACAGAACGAGACAGAAATAAAATGAAAAATGTCAGAAATTATTCAATATTTAGAAAATGTGGGTTGTGAAAATTCTTCACTCCATGAAGAGACAATTATACTAGCACTTAATCAGTCTTACCACTTACAATTGTGTCAGAAATCTCATCATCATCTGCTCAATGTCCATATTTCAATACTTACATAACTAGTCAAAGAAAAAAAACTATCATTCAAGGATTTTGCGAGTATTTGGGGATCAGGCAATCTTCTCACTGCCATGAGGAATATAAACAATGACATTTTTTTTAAGACCTTGGAGGTAAACTGGGCCCAGAGGGGAGATCTATTCTAATTGACAGCAGCGCCAACTCCAGAGAGTACTTACACTGCTCAGCAGCACTGTGGTCTGTATCCAAATATGAGTATATTATATCTCTTCTATCTTTAATTAGCTTGTGTCCTAAATGATATGGATGTTGGCTGTCAGGAAACATGAGAAGTGCTAAATTCCATCGCATATTAATAAAATCAATAGAGATACACAGCTTAGCCTGTTATCGATTCTGAAAGCAGGTAGGTAAAGTCAGAGGATGTTTAGCTGCAGAAATGACCTGAGGCAGACTGCAGGAAAAATACACAAGAATGTGCACACATCAATTATATGTTAAACAAACAGGCTGAAAAGCTTCACACCACAATCGCACATTAGCAGTGACACACACATATCTTCGCTCTTCGTTTGTCTACTGTGCATGGCAGTAAAGTGGTGTCCTCAATCATCCAGGCTTCTTAGGGAGCTTGCGTTGGTCATCAGTGACCTTCAAAATAACGCCTGTCTGCAGGCTGAAACACAGCGGAACTAATGACAGTGATAAAGGCACGCCTTCACTTTGAATGGCACGGTCCTTCAGCAATCCAGAGAGAGGGCAAGACGGTGCAGAAAGACAGTCAGTCAGATAGAAACATACATGGTGAGATTGAGAGAGATTGAGATGCAACATTAGGTAGATTGATTTTAAAATTCTGCGCACAAGAGCCTGTCGTAAATCATGCAAAAACTCACAGAAGCAAAAAGCCGTCATCTGTCTTGTTTACGAGGGAGGGAACAATATGGATGCATGATGTGCCTTATCAGTGGCCAGCGGGGGTATGGGGGGAGGAACGTAACAAGGACAGCAAAGAGAGGAAGGCATATATCATTCTTAGAGGGAGAGAAAGAGGGTGACTAGCACTGCATGATCTTAACCATACAGTGTGGAGCACAGGTTTTCAAATCTACATTTCTGGCTAGAAATACTGACCAACACAGGTTTTACTCTTTACTTCAATTTCTCTTGATGTCGTGCCGTAGAAATGAAAATAAGGGTTCGTTCATTATCGATTAGTCATTTGTTGTCTATAAAATGTAAGAAAATCCAACCAATATCGCAGAATCCAGAGACACTCAATTTACAATGACAAACAGAAAAAGGTAGGTAATCACATTTGAGAAGATACCTG
Organism: Pampus argenteus; assembly: GCA_036937835.1. Taxonomy (NCBI): domain Eukaryota; kingdom Metazoa; phylum Chordata; class Actinopteri; order Scombriformes; family Stromateidae; genus Pampus; species Pampus argenteus. The sequence continues at coordinate 10,432,344 of CM072879.1, forward strand.
AATTGCTGCCCACATCACTGATCATATATTTTTACCTCATCGTTTTTGTGTTGTATGATGAAACAAAAAGTTTCCTAGTTACACGTTAAGCACGCATGGAGCAACTTTTAAAATTTGGTGAATGCGAGTCCAATACTGCTATTATCTGCTGCTCTCAGATAGCTGCTAACTCAAAACAGTAAAGCTGCAAGCTGGTGATTGTTACTATGAGCAACATCATTTACATTATACCTAGTAATTCCATTAATTGTTAATATAGAAATAGACAGTTTTACAATTAATTGAATATCAAAATTGTTGTTGATTAATTTTCTTTGGTTAAATAATAAAAATAATAATAATAATAGAGCAACATGAAATTGTTATTTTCAATCCTTACCAAAGTACCAGTGTAATTAACAGAAAGTCACCTATGAATCTTATTCAGAAATATTAACTCATTTTGTTTTTAGTGGCTTTTCTTGATCTGCCATGAGGCCAAGTGTAACTTGAAGAGAGTACACCAGTTGAGGTCTGAAAATAGGTTATCTCTTAAGCACACAAACACACACACAAACTGACAATCCCTCCAGGCGTTGTGGTGACCCGCTGCGGTCAGTCTGAGATGTTAATTACCAGTGTGTCTCGTTAGTAAGATGTGCTTTAAGCAGCAGTGGGCCCTGGCCACCCCACTGCTAACCCTGCTCTCCATTAAATCTCACCAATTACTCTAATCAGAGTAAAAAAGTGAAGCACTTCTTTGTAAAAAAAAATAAAATAAAAAATGTCTAATTAGGACTCACATGGCTGGTCATTTGTTGCTGCAAAATCTGCTCTGCCAAAACTACAACATCCCATAAAAAAATCCTTTTCAGATTACACTCGAAATAAACTAAGGCCTTTAAATCTGTCTCACTTGTAAAGATGGGACAGCATGTAAATCCAGTTTAATTCACTGACATGTCATTGTTGCACACGTATATGTGTGTGCGTGTGTGACAGAACATCAAAGGTTAAGTTTCCTCAGTAGGCAGGAAACCTGTTTTTCAAAGGGTTTTGCTCTCTTATTTGAAAAGAAAAAAAAAACAGGTCAGAAGGAAATAGAGGAGGAGATAAATTGAGAGTAGACTCATTTACTATACACTTTCACATTAAACAAAAAAAAAAGGTTATTCCAGGTAAGTTTTTTCCTGCACATCAAGAGAAAAGCCTGAGCCAAGGACAGATTGGCTACACCAGACTTGATTTCAAAACACCCACTGCTGCTTTTCTGCCTCAGGTCAATATGTGACATCAGTGCTGGCGTCAGGCCCTAATCATTGTCCCTTTGTCAAGACAGAGAGGGGTTGGGGCTTTCATGGTTGCTCCTTTCTGTGCTCTTTGTTGCTAGTCACTGTGAATGTGAATCATGAGATCAAAGGTGCAAAAAAATGTAACCGATCAATTATGGAATCTTTCTCATCACCTCAGAGTGTGATCACGCTCAAGGTACCTGCCATGGCAAGCCATTTCTATGCAATTATTATTAGATGTGTGGCGAATGATGGGACACATTTTGCAATGTCTTATTGGGGATGTATAAGCATGCAAGTCTGCCAATGTTTAAGTGTCAGGGATGTGGAAAGGTAATCCGAGGTAACTCCTGAACCACCTGAGAATTTGTCAGAGAAAAAGCTGTGGGGCAGATGGGCAGAGAGCAGCTTTTTCTTCATCATCCACACTTGTGTTAAATTTAGCCCCCATTCTGGTACAACAGCAGCTGTTGGGAGCTCAGAGAGATGAGGTGGAGGGGAGAGAAAGGAAAGGAGGAGAGAGATAATGTGAGGGGGGGGGGTAGGACAGGAGGAGAGAAAGAGGAAGACAGAAAATGACAGAAGGCGGGAGTGAAAGGGATAGACAGATCTTGGGGGAAAAAAATAATAAGGAGAAAGGCGGGCGCAGAGGCTATGACATGTCTTCTACTGGCCTCTCCATCCCCTGTCAGATGTGTTGGGGAACAGGCTGTAAAAGAGGGGGTTCAGTGTGAGTGAATGCTAAAAGGGAAGATGGGGGAGGACATCCTCAGCTTGTCTAAACTCAGAGTGGTGCACCAAGCTTAGCGCCGCTTCATCACTGTCTATCACTTCTATTCCTGACACCTCAATGTCAGGGAGAGTGGAAACCGACGCAGGGGCACTGACAGCAGGAGAGAGGATACAGGAGGGAGGGCTCAAGCACTCCGGATCATGTCAAGAGCTACTGAAAGGGAAGCTAGCAGAAATAGAGTGTGGAAATCAGTGTGCAGGGCTGTATTTGCAAGCCCCCAGTTCCCCTCAGAGAGTGATTGATACCGTGTGTGTGGGGTCTGTTTATCTGCATGCATCCACTTTGAATTCAAGGGCGCACTCACCTGCTCCACCCAGACTCCAGATCCCTCCTCAGGAGCCCAGAGGATCATGGTTTTGTCCATGGAGGCAGAGAGCAAACTGAGAGGCTGTTGCAGCTCACCGCCTGCAGGGGGGGACAAAGACATGTGACCCAAAACAATGTCTACTTACACACTTGATATACATGTTATTAACCATTGTATCACATTTTTCTTTTGAATAGGTTGAAGCTTGAATAGGTAAAACTGACCAATATTTTACAATAAAAAGCCCCATCAACAAAACAAGGACCCTTCTGACCCCAGAATTACTGTGCTGAACCTTGTATTTTTTATACTTTTACTGCTATACAGTAAATAGAAAAATATTGATCAAGACTCCCACATGGTTACACTCGGTTGAGTAAGATACTGACATAATGTATTTAGGATCCCTGTAAAAAGATGCTGCACAGACAAGATTATTTTCCCTACAAAAACCGCAGAGCATTTTTATAAAAGGCATTCATCAATGGATTCATTTTTATTTGAATGAATTCTGTTGTTCCATAACATTATTATTTTTCTTTTAACACTAATAAAAATATTTTTCTTAAGATGTAAAAAAATAAGCAAAACAAAAAAAATTGTGATATCAGTAATGACCAAAATAATTGTGACTGCCACTGCCCTCATAACCGTGCAGCGCCACTTATCCAAACATAATGATGTGTGGTGTTCACAAAAGCTGAGATGGGTGTGAAATGATCTTGATGTAATGAGCTTTTGAGACAACCAGAGTTTAAAGAGAAGGTTTAGCACATTTCTCAGCTTTCCCTTGAGGACTAATTAAGCCAATAACTTCTCCCATCCGCATTTTCCTAGAGATTGTCACCACCTATTGCTGACATTTGTAAGTAACAGCATTGCAAATAAAGGGGAGGTAAACATGCCTCCTAGCTTTACATACAAGGCAATCCATTCACTTCCACAGGCTTGAAACTGAATCAGTGACTGAAATGATTAGAAGGAAGATTATCCTAAAATTGGGCTTCATTAGTGACCAATCCCTTGCATGGTTTTTATTCAAGGTACCTTTGTAGAAAGGAGGCTGCCAGTGGACCCCATAGACCCAGTTCTCATGGCCTGCCAGGACTGTCTCAAGACACACAGCAAACACCGAACATGCACCTGTCGCAGCAAGATAAAGAGGTGAGTGAAAACTGTTATTTTTTTAAATTTATTTTTTTCAAACTTTTGATCCCTTTATGTTATCCCCTAGTTGTATTGGGCTAACTGCTTACAATTGCACATGTTCCATGAAAAACTGAAGCACATGTTACACTGATGCAGGTAATCACTTTTGGAGCTCGGTAACTACTATGTGCGATTAAAAATCATCAAAAAGTGTCTCTCTCTTCATGTCATTCATTTGCACCCTTTATATAATCAAGCCTGCATGGCCCGCTTACCTTTGTCCTTCACTTCAAAAATGTCCTCTTTCATTTTGATGATGGTGTGATCGTCCTCTGTGCAGGCGTCTGTCCCAGACTTGGCACATAGCCTCCACACTCTGATGAGACAGTCCTGCGAACAGCTGGCTAATAACAGCTCCCCACCTAAACAGGTTAGAGAGAGAGAACCTCAAAACCTCCCCTACTGAAAGACATATTTTATCAGCTCTCAAATTTCGGCTCTATATGACATGTAGTGCTCAGTATAGACATTTTGTTTTACACTATTGCTTGAACAGTAATCTCAGGATTTAAGAAGAATGCTCCTGACTGTGACATGCTCAGCAGGATTACAAGCCAAATATACACAGACAGGTGGTAAACAAAGCACATGCCACGACCTCCGAGTGCACCCATCTCTCAATTTGTGCTTCAGGTTTAGTCCAGTGGCCAGTGGCATAGTTTTGCCAGTGCCAAGACAAACAGTCATACTAAAAATTCCTCAGTTTTCCCCACCTAAGGCCTCCTAAATGCTGGAAGAGGAAGGCCATTATTATACGTCAATCATGAAATAATGACATTGATGATAATGACAATGATGATTTGTTTTGGTGCATGCCTGAAACACTGCCAAAGCTACTTGCACTGGTGATTTTCTTGAGCCTGCAAGATGTTTTTTTTTTTATGTAACGCTGCATAATAATTTACCCATAGGCAACGAATAAAGTTTACACTTGAACTTATCTGAACTTGAATCATGAAAACTGAAAACACAACATTTACTTTATTCATGAAATTTTAAACATCCTAAGGTTGTTGTTTATTTGTTTCTTCTAAGTCTTTTTCCAATGTATATTGGATGTTTTAATTCTAATACATTTTAAGTGTGTAAAGGTTTTCAAGAGTGAAAAACTAGAAAGAGGTTAGTTTTGACGAGGAGAAAAAGGGAATATTTTGTCCTCATGAAATCACTGGTTGATGAGAAACGAGCAGCTGATTCCACACTAGTTGTGGTTTTAATCTACTACAAAGACTGATGTACAGAAGATTCTGATATTGAAAACAAAATGATGGCAGAAACACAAAAAGGAAAAAAGCATCCATCGTGCTCTGAACCCCAATATTTAACAGCTATGATAAAGTGCACCAGCAGTGCTGCAATTTGCCATCTGCCGAGTCATAAAAGAACAGAATGATTTATTTAACTACTACCACAGTGGAGAGCAGATTTTGCCATTCCTATTGGGATATTTCATATAAACAAACTTCTCTGTGTCTCTTTGCTGGCTCATAGCTTGGCAGCATAGAGTAGGTCATAGATTATGAGTGGGACAGAGACACTGGTGGAGAGGGCTGGTTAAGGAGATGAAATAGCTTTTACACAGCCAGAACAGCAGTAATGAAGTGCACTTTAAAAGGGTTACACAATTAGTAGAGCCTGGATTGAATACATGCGTTGCCATGTTGCTAGCATGAAACTGCGAATAGCACACTGGTTGCTGGAGTCAAGCTTCAAACAACTGGTTTAAAGGCTGGACACAGAATATAATTTTTAAAAAGTGAAATTTGGTTGGTTTTTTTTCATGCTTGCTTTTTGCTAGAAAGGAAGTTAAAGTGCACTTTCTCATCAAATTGGTGTACGTAGACATCTCATCCCTCCTCTCAGTATTCTAGTTAAAATAACCACAGGTTTTCAGCCTTGAGAAGACAAAGACCACCATATTAGAAACAAGCAGGTAATGAGAATTGACCCCCATATATCCATTCAATTGTATCAAACTTCAGTTGATTCTTACTATTCTATGCATGTATAAAACCCCCTAAACTATTTTTATTGAAGGACACATCTAGAACTGAAGTCTGTAGACATGCAAGCATAATGGGGTAGTACAAGTGAATGTAAACCAGATTATACTTCTAAAACAGTTACACAACAAACAGTAGCACTCACCTATAGATGCCCATGCCACTCCACGAACCCAGTCTTCATGTCCTTGCAGTGTCATGGCTTTCTGGAGCTGTTGTTGGGCAATTTAAAAACAAAGAAAAGATCCAATGTTGTCCTTAGTTTAGAAAGTTTAGAAATTCAAATTAAAAAGTTGGGATAGCAGAATGAGTTGCCTTTGAGTGAGTATTGATCTGAGCTTACCTGTGTGTCAGACTGCACATACAGATGCACCCGAGAGTCATCACCCCCGCAGGAGAGTATGGGAACTGTGAGGGAAAAAAAAAAGATTTAGGACACACACACGAACGAACGACAGGCTGCATACATTTACATCTTCAACTGGGTTTTTCTAAACAGGAACGAGGTGGAGAGGACGGATGCAAAAAAGAAAGGCAAAAATGACAAGACACTTCAAACGCAGACAGCATTTTGAATATGACATTTGGTTACAAGCACGAGTGCAGCGGTGCAAATTGAGATGGATGACATGAAAGGAAAAGCATGTGCTTGTGTGAGTGTTGCACAATTTACAGGATGTCTATGTAGGAACATCTTAGGCTTACCTCTGCTGCCTGGTAACAGTGCCAGAGAAACATCCATCATGAAACCGCTGCCAAATGATAGGGTATGGATGCACTCAGCTGAGAAAACACATGTACACAGAATTCAACTTTCTGATACATAACTGGTCATTTTATTTGGGAAGACACCATGAGGTTAGGCCCAGTCCACATACACACACGCTTAATCTCCATAGCTGTCAGGCAGCATCAGTATTCATCTACGCTGACAGGTGGACAGAAACTTTCAACAATAGGAAATTTGTTATTAGTGACAGCTTGAGAAAAGACAAGCCATTTTGGATGACATATACTAGTATTCAACTATGTGGAACAAAAATAACAATTAACACAGCTGCTGTGACATTGTCCAGGGAGATTACCCAGGATGGACAGCCATTTCTGCCACAAAGTCCTTGATAGATTGAGTTACCTTTCAAATACAAAACAAAAACCAGTCTATTGTCAATGTAAAAACATAGACACATTGTCAGATGTGATGCACAAACAGGTCTGCAGTGCTGCAGATAGGAGGCTAATTATTCTGTTATCTGTAAACACTGCAATGTGCTCTGTAAACCACAAGGGGGCGGACTGTCTTAGGTAGATGATGGTAAATTGATTATTTATTTATCATACAATATTACGAGTGTTCATTTTTGGATACATTAGGTGTCAGACATCCCAAAAAATGCAAGACACTCATGGAAAAGTAACTAGTTCTAGCAGAGCAGACTTTTTAAGCAATAATTTAGGTCTTGGGGGTCAGTATAACCATATAGAGTCATGAGTTGATATTAATCAGGTTGTGAGATGTGTACTAGGCTAGGAAAAATACCGTCACTCTTTGACCTGCTCATATCTCTCTCCGTAACATTTCCAATATTAATATTACCGTACAACAAATTTACACACAGCAATTCCACTGAATGACACTGTTTCTGTTCTGTTTTTTTTCATACCATCTTTGACATCACTGCAGAGCCACAGTCTGACTGTAGAGTCTGATGCTGAGGAGGCCACCAGGATCTTTGGGTAGTCCACGTAGATGGCATCCACAGCACAAATTGGACCTGTATGGCCCTTACACTCCACCGACTGGATGAACTGGAAAATGCAAAGCACATTTTATAACATATCTATAAAGAACACCAGGGACTCCTGTGTCAGAAACATTACTGGATTTACCTGATGGCTTACCTTCCCATTTTGAGCCTCCCATACAATGAGGCGATTGTCTGAGCCTCCTGACACAAGGTGACTCTCTGGAGCTGTGACAGGCAACACAGACATGAATTCACATATCAACACATTGAGCAACATTAACATAAACAGATGTTTGACAGGTGAGCCCCACTCACCACAGTCCTCTCTGTGAACCCACTGGACAGCATTTACTCTGCCTGTGTGTCCATTCAGCACCGAGACAACTCTTCTCTCCTACAACAAATCAAAAATATTGTATTTAGTAAGTTTAACGAAACGAAACACCTGTAAAATGCTTAGTCAACGTTAGCTATGACAACTAACAGCCACAGCTAAGTTTACATTTCACTACCTGCGGGTCGTACAGAGCCACCGAGTTGCATGTCCCAAAAGCAATTGTCCATCCACGGCTCCAAGAAACAACATTTGGTGTCCTGTTTGCAGAGCAGGCAACATGGCATGTCTCAATTACAGGCGGCGCCATCTTGCTGAAGTTGTGGCGTTACAGTAAAAGTGGTTGTAGCTAAAACAACACAAGCTAACAGATGTTCCGCTTTCAGCAGCTTTACAGCACGACCACATGTAGCGGTAATATTGTTTTAGAAATGTTTTCCATTCACAAATAAGCTACGGTATTATCTTGACTTTTTTTCGATGTTTTCGAAGTGTTTACGTGTTGCCGAAAAGCAGGTTATATCGCATGTTTACTTATTTAAGTGCACTGTTGAGAGATGTCCGCTAGATGGCGGAAGACATTCACAAAAATTACACAACAAAACATTTTTTTTTTTTGCATCTGAATATTTTACTCACACGTTTAATTTGGATTTATTCAAGAACATAAACTGTAGTATGGATGCTATCAAATGCTCAGTAGAATATTAAATAAAATGGAAGTATTAAAGATTACTGGTACAATATTTAATGTTATTAAAGCTCAGTGGAAGATGATAAGATTATTTGTTGTTTGCCACTTTATTGGTGTATACAGATTTTGTCAGTTCAGTCCATAACAAAGCTTGTGGGAATTATAGTATAATCCCCCAAAATATAATTATTATTAAATATAACTAATATATAATATAAAATATATATGACTAAACAATGAATAAATATATATTGTTCCTTTATATGATAGCAGGAGTGCTTGGGGTATCTACCAGGATATGTTTTTGAATTATCTTACAATATAATTTAAACACTTATCAGTGTGATATATGTCAAATTGTATGCAATATAATCTGTCTGTGTTTTTCTTTGTCTGATTAAAGCAGAGGTTACTCGATAAAAGGTACAGCAGTTATTTGAAAACGAACTAACAACATGTTACAATAATTTGAAACTGCTCCATCAACAATTAAGATGCCCCAGTATACATGTCAGACTGTATTAGTGTTACTTACTAGTGTTGACTGAGGCCAACTGGTCGCAGCTGAGCTAGCTGCCAGCCAGGCAGCCTTGCTTGTTATTAAAAAAAAAAAAAAAAAGAAAGAAAAAAGGCCCCTTGGCCTTTTGATTACAAAGGTTGAGGTGACACTTTTGTCAGAAGGGGTTTCCAGGCACCCACTTGACATGATCAGGGGCAAGAATGTGACGGCATCTGTGAACCCTTGAGACGATATGATAAATGACAATGTAGCAAAGACAAACGGGGATAGAGTCAAATAATATGAGGAAGTGAGAAGGGATTGAGAGGGGAAGAAGGGATGGTTGGGTTTGTTTGGGTTTTTTTTTCTCGACTTTGACCGCGCTGACTTGTGGTATGTGTGCGTGACAAAGACGAAACAGACGCACTGTCACCAACACTTTGAGCAGAAAATAGATTCTAGCTATTGTTCCTCCTCACTCAGTCTCAGTGAAACAGAATTTAGACAGACTTGACAGGGTGAGACGACCTCTCTGTGGAGGATACTCGTGCATCTACAGCTCTCATCTCAGGAGTGGCAGCTAGGTGATCACTGGGATGCCGCCAAACAGCTGCATCTGTGAAAAACATCTCTTTTGTCTTTGTACTGCTTTGACTATGCATTTGTTATCCTCTTGTGGTGAAATCTCTCTTACTTGCTTACATAATGCAGGATTAGTTTGATAAAATGTGATAGGTCATTGCAGGAGAGAGATTTTGACTTAGGAAAGATGTTCTATTTTCCCTGGACAACAAATCAAGTATCAGAATAGCATCTTTGTGGGAGACGCTTTTGCAGCAACATGGGCCTTGCCATTCACATTCTTCAGAAGCACCAAATAAGACGTTTCGTGATGATAGGGTCATCCCGGGAAAGCACTGTGATTTAGTCCATGAACACACTCTGCATCAGAAATTATGCCCTCATGATATAGTCGTGCTTGACATATTGAAAAGCAATATTCCTGCAGGAAGGTCAAATTCTTAACATACCCACTGTGATAACTGTATATGATTGATTAGATGATTAGTAATTATATTACACAATTTCTGGTTGTGTGGTTTTGTAAATCAAAGAAATCAGTCATAGAAATCTCATGCAAGCCTACACTATATAATACATGTATTTAATGCAGATAATTTGTCTCACTGCCTTATTCATTAATAATTTATTAAAGCAGAAAATTAAATGTTTTACAGTAATAGATAAAGTCCTTAAATGTTTTATTCATTGTGCCATATGTTGCCACCAAGTGCACTAATAACTCAATGCGCCTGCAGAGCTCTAAAGGCTTCTTGGGAGAGTGGATAGTAATTTAAAAAAAATCACTATAATGAAGTTCATATTTATGGAAATACTTAAAGGGTCTTTTGTTTTTTCTTTTCATTTTAAAGTATTCTTTTTTTTTTACATTGTCTTTTTTTTATTTAATGTAATTTCTTCACTCATACATTCATCTACAACTAAGCATTATTTCAACACTGTGGTTGAGGTTTGAATGTAATGACTGTAATTATGTTATTACACTTTTAGGATCTGTGGTAACAACAGTATTTTGCAACAATTCACAGTCTAGTGTACAGCAGCAGTGTTTTTTATATATTATCATATTTCTCCACTGTGCATGCACACATTTCCATGTGTGGCTACGTATTCGATTTGCATGCAGACATACGGTACATTAATGTAGTCCCATCTCTTGCATATGCTGTTATTTCATACTGCAGAAGAGCATCTCTGACAAATGAAACAGCCTTTAGACAAAGAAGTGCTGGATGGAAACAGAATGATAATGAGTGTGCGTAAGGTGTCAGTGATGATGTAACAGCACTAATAGAGACGCAGAAAAGCTACGATTATTGGGCTGGGTGTCTGCATGGCACTCTGCTGCTGCCTGTTTTTGTTTACATGGAATTAAATTAGCCTTGTCCCTGTGGGTGCCTACTTGTCAGGAGGAGAGCGGCAAATGACATACAGATGACCTGCTGCTTATTAGCAATGCTGCTTTGGTTTTTGTTTATTTGAGTATATTAAAATGTCTGATATCTATCAAGTTTCTTTTGCTGTGGAATTTTCTGTTTCTGACCAGAATCCATATTACCACAAACATCTTAAAGCCAGTCAGGATTGAACTCATCCAACATTGTAAACAACTGCTAAAGCTTTAAACTGTAATAGTATTCGTGGTCAGTCAGTAAAAACAGCCAACTAAACATCCAACTAGGACACCTCAGCTCAGTTTGACCTCTTCCCCTTTGTAGGGGCCTCTGCTAGGAGGGTGAGTTCAGCTGCAGGGCTCTGTCGTGGCCAGTATTCTCAGTGATATGTTTTTTTGAACAAGTTTATCTTAACCCACAGGCTTGCTCACAGCTATACTTGCCCTGAAGGCATATGTGAAAGTGTGAACTGTAGCAAAAAATATATATTGTTTTATCTTTCTTTCAACATTCCTGACACAAATCTTCCTCTGAATCCTAAATTTCAATCTACTTATCCAACAGGGGAATATGACAGAGTGCACTCATTTTACATCTTGCAGTGTGCAAAATCACTACCTCTTTATGCTCAGCAGTTCCTGTCCCAGGAGCTGTACAGCCAGAAGGAATGATCCAGAGAGAGGGAGGGAAAAAGTCAGCACTTCTGAAGCACAGAGAAAGACAGTAGCAGCTGTTACCAAAACACAATCACACTGTGCATAAGCATCTTTTATTTAATGAGTAATACACTTGGACTGTGCCAATGAGTATGCACAAAAGGGGCTTCCTGCTTGTATGAGTTTTTTAGGCAAATTGTCAAAATGCAGTGTGCCTAAAAGAGATTAGACGCACAGCAGCAAATGTTGAATATTCCAGATAATATTTAGAAAAACAAGGCTACTTGTCACAGCCAGGAGTATGGCACTGGCAAATTCAATGCGAATGTGCGCAGTGTATGATGTGTCTGCTTGTGTGAATCGGAAGCTATTTGTCTAAAAGATAACTAAACTATTTCAACTATAACATTTACAGGATGTATCATATTTCTTATCGTATTCTCCCTCATGAACTTATCTACTGTGAACAGCATCATTTGGGCACAACACAAGTTGATAGAGCACAATGCAAGTAGCCTGAGTGGAGCTTGTTATCGTCTTATTGCTCTGAGGAGAGCCTCAGAGCAGATTAGCAAAACACATACAGATATTATCTAGTTAGTAGTAGAGCCATTCATCAGAGTGGAACGCAAACCTGAAACTGCTTGCATGCCTTCATAATGATGCAGTTTGTGTGTGTGTGTCTCTCTGTGTGTGTGTGTGTGTGTGTGTCTGTGGAGTAAAACCTATGTAAACAGGAAGGGTTAAACTAAAGCATAGCTCTGGGGTTTTAAATAAATACTGGCTGGGCCTGAGAGAGTCAAAGAGATTTAAGTAACACACACACACACACACACACACAGAGCTATTGTTTCCAATGCTGACACAGAGTACTATAGCCACCATAGTTGATGATAAAGCAGGCAGCAAAATCCCTCACTAACTGCACCACAATGCTTATAGGCCATATCTGCTCTCAGCCATCTGGTGTATTTGTAATATGAAGTGTTACTCACCACTACTTGTCACCCAGTGGCTGCTGCACTTGTAAAGTTAGAAATAGCAACTGGAGCCACTTGAGGATACAGAGAATTTGGCAATAGTTTGATCAGGCACAGATCCAGATGGCAATGAAGTCTATTGAATCCTACTATGGATACAAGTCAGTGGGTCACAAAACAAGAAGTCTGATTTTGTCTGATTTTGGACCAAGAACTTCTAAAAGGTTTTTTTCCCCTCCTTGTGAGACAACTTTTGTTGTGATTTGGATCTATGTAAATAAAAGTGACTTGACTAATGCATACAAATTAAACACAGTATTTTACTGTGGCCTATAGGTAGAAGTTATGCTGGGAAGGGAATGTCGGCCTCATCATTTAACTGATTTCAACCAAAACTAATCCAGATCCTTTTCTTCAGGTTTGGGCCCTGGGTAACCTAGAGTGCTTCAGCTGGTCGGATCACCAGAATGAATGCTTTTTCCAGACAAGACAAAGTTGGCAACTTTTTAGGTAGTGTGTTCCAGTCAGTGTGGCTCGGTGCAACCAGGTCTGATTGACATATTTGGTGTATATTAACACAAATCACCCCTTTAGCATGGTCCTTTATGGTCCAGTTTAGAGCACACTGTTTTGACTTGAATTACATCAACTCGTGTAGCTGAGTGAACAGATTACTAATCATCCTGCTTGTCACTGAGCAACAATGATGAACTGCTTTCGAAAGCCTCGTGCTGCTGCACATTAAGCAGCCAGTAGCGAAAACCTGAAGGTGTGTGTGTGTGTGTGTGTGTGTGTGTGTGTGTGTGTGTGTGTGTGTGTGTGTGTGTGTGTGCGGTTGCCCACAGTGGTGTGCTGCAGTCCGCTCCCCGCCGCTGCTGAATAAACTACATGAACATTAGCAGGCGAAGCGGCGCAACCAACCACGGAGCCAGACTGGATTAAAACAGCGTGCGTGTGTAGAGAGCCACTCGATAAACGGCTGTGTAACCAAGTGAGGAGCCCTGGTTTCTAACAGCAAGTCCGTTACACCGGTTTACATCTGCTAAAACAGCCGAACAGGCTCTTGTGAAGTCAGTAGTTCGTGCATTGTGTCAGGCAGGGGCTGCTCGGCGGGAATGGCTTCATCTCCGTGCGGCAACAGTAACTTTGATTCCGGTCTGGAAATCAAAACTCGCTCAGTGGAGCAGACCCTGATTCCTCTAGTATCGCAGGTGAGTACTCCATAAGCACAAAACAAGGACTTATATTGGGGTTTTGTTCTTTTCCTATTGCACTTTAAAACGTACTTCTGGCTTCACAACAACAGTGTGTCCGGATACACACGAGGCTAACTTTGATTCTCGTGTTTATATGTTTGTTTACGGAGACGTTGCGTGTTTCTTCCTGTTGCTGCGTTTAAAACCCGTCAGGCGTTTGATTACTTTTACTGTGTTTTTTTTTTTAATTTTTTTTTTACTATTGTTACTACTGTCGATGTCACACTAATAATGGTACAACAAAAGTGGACTTGTTTCGCTACAAGTTGCAGCAGAATGCAATAAAGCAGAGATGATCAAAAAAGACACCCGAAGAGAACAACACTAGACCGCAAACACACTTTTATTAGATTTTGGTTTAATTAGATTTTGGTTGTTGTTGGGCAGAACTTGGTAAATGATTACATAATATGCTCCACTGTACTGGATGGGGATTTATTAAACCAAGGATTTAGCCATCTGAAAACCCAATATTTCTTATTTATATATATATATATATTACCAGAAAATCTCCTGGAAGTACTCTTGGCTCCACTTTTGAGTTTTTTTTTTTAAGTTTTCTAAAAGTTAAGTGTTTGTTGCCCTTCTCCAGTCCTGAACAACACTGTGACTCCCACTTCTCTAATTGGGTCACTTTGAGGCACGTGTTTTGTTTTTCAATAAACAGAAGTAGATGAAAGACCCACTTAAAGCCTCCGACCTTACTCTTTCAACAACTCTTCGTTTGCACACTCGAACCAGTAGTAGTCCCAGCTTTAAAAGCCATAGAGGTCAATTAGTTAATTAATCATTTTATTGCTGTGGTGCAGCAACATAGTCTGCAAACTTCAAGCCTGTTTCTCTATTGTGTAATACGAGTTACTGCTAAATATTCATTTCAGGTACAATAGCATTCCCCTTTTTTTTTCAAAGCCCCTGATTATAATACACTTTATATCCAGCACGTCACACAGGATTGGCGGTGGGTTGCATCTCTTGAATAGGGGAATGACCACCAGCCTTGTAAATGCTAATATCCCCTTGTTGTGCAGGAGGCTGAGGGGCAAAGACCTGTAAATGGTCTGTTGTTTCCACTGAGAGGCAGGGGAAGAGAGAGGCATGTCACTGGTGGGTTAAACAGAGTCTAGACAATGCTGTGATGGAAGGTTCCCTGACACTGTCCTTCCCCTCTGTGAACACTGAAAGCCTGTTTCCTCCCTCTCATTGCAAAGGCTCCTTTTTAAAAGATAAAAGGTCACAATGTCCTGAATGGATATGGGTTAGTGATCAAAAAGGGACATCTGTCAGAGGATGTGCATTCTTTGCAGGCTGTCATTTTTTTCTTTTCAATTTCAATCACTCATAAGTACACCACCAAGTTAAACTACTAATAAAGAGTAAATCCAGGTGATGCACCTGTGATGCAAACAGGTATTACTGTTAGCTTTATAGCAAGCACTGCTGTTATATTGTGCAAAATCATACACCAAGAAAGACCGACGGCACTCTCTAGTCTGTCCACTGTTGACTACTGGGCCTCAAGGAGAATTTTTCCTAACTTTTCTTTTTCACAGTGTGAGGCATATCCCCATGGCAACAGAGCCCTGCAATGCTGAAAGAAACATTTCCAAGGATGCTGTTAATGCCATACGTAATGTTTTGTTGTTGTTGCTACTGTGATGTCATCAGGGTAAGGTCACCCAGTCAATGCTGACAGGTGCATTAGTTTTTTTTACCCACTGTGAGTGCTTTTCATTCAGTATTTATTTGGTCTACTTAGTTTTAGTCATGATCACTCGGGTGATTAAATTATTGCAACGATGCACAAACCATGGTAGACTCACTGTACCTTGTTCCCCCCAGTAGGGTTTTACATGATAATGTACATGATTTGTAAGAATATATATAATAGTTATATATGGTCCAAAAGGAGGACTGGTAGCCTACTGACAGATAGGAAATAGTAAGATTACAGGAAAATGAAGGGATTTTGCTGTTATTTTTTGTTATACCAAATGTTTTACGTTGCATCTGCCACGAGAGCAGACTTAGGGCTACAACTAACAATTATCTTAATATATTGTTTAAATCTTTAGTCTTTAAATGTCTTGTTTTGTCTAATTCATTTAAGGTGTTTACAATTCTGAGAATCTATATTGCTTTACATAGGTTATAATTCAATTGGTGTAAATGCGCTGACTGTTGGCTGTGCTGTGCAGAATTTTTTGTTAAGGAACGTTTTTATGCGTGTGTGTGTGTGTGTATGCCCGCTCATGTATTGTATGGGTCATTAGATAACAATCAAGGAGGAAATTAAAAAGAAGTGTCGGAGAGAAACTCTGGTGTTTGATAAGGTATTATGGTGTGAACTATCCTCCCTTATTTTATTATCTCCTCTCCTCTTCTCTTCTCCTTCTTCGTCTTGCAATGACGTTGATATCCTCAGGCCTCTGTTATCAGCGTCACTCCCACCATGGTGTAATTATAGGCCTGGGAGACTCCCGGCCTTGCACTACACACACACACACACACACACACACTATATGGACACATAAACACGGTCCCACCCACCTCTTTTCGTTTCATGCTTGTATATCCACCTGTCTTATTGATTCTTTGTGGTATGTATTTACCTTTTTTTTACAGTGTCTCTGAATGTCAACATAATTCCTGATGTTACTGCTACTCTTGGGTTTTTGCAATTTAAATTGTCTCAGGCTTCTGTTTTCCTGTCTTCCTAATGTACCCATGTGGATGTTTTCCAGCAATCTCCATTATTTGGACCGTTCCCACTTTTCAAAACAGGGGGGGTCCTCTCTTAATTTTGCGGAAGCGTTCCCTTTGGCTAGGCATTCAATAATGTGCTTTACTTCAACTTTTCTATCGCAGCCATCTCAAAACCAATGGACTTGCACTGTAAGGGACATGGTGAGGGTAATGAATTGCCCCGGTGGTGGTCAAAAATGTAATGGGCTTCACACACAGAGAGGGGGAAACTAAGGGAACATGTCCCCTGTTGTGTGTGTCCTACCTATGATGTGGTCCATGGCCAACTGGAAGGCAATTAGTGATAATCTGGATGCTTTTTCTGTGAGATCTGATTCCTGTTTTGAAGTGGTGATTAGTGAAATACCTGTCATGTTCCCGGGTTTTTATAATTGCGGTGTGTTACTAGTAAAAACACACCAGCCTTGTCTGGGTGCGGACATGGTGGTCCCTAGGCTGATGAGGTGTTGGGGTGTATTTTTCGAGGTAAAGATGTGTGGAAACGAACACGTGGTAGGAACTAATATCTGAGACTTTGATCAGATTGGTGAACATTTAAACACTTGTGACACACTAGCCTCGTGATTATGTCAGCTTCAGCATTTTTCTGCAAGGCTAAGCTAGAAGTTTTTAAAAAGATTTTCTGTTATAATTGGGCCTGGAAAATTCATTTTCTGTCCAAGTTAGTTAACATCGGGTTTGTCATGCTTCCAGGGGTTCTGTCGTGCTTGCAGTTTTGACTTCTGGTGTGCTAAATCTTTTCCTATGTTCATTTTACTCACCAACTGAATTGAAAAGGTATATTTACCACTCAAACAAAAGCTCAGTGGTAGGTTTGAGGATGTGATTTATTCAGAGCATTAGCATTTTGTCACATAAATTCCATATCAAATAAAATGCAGACAAAAAAGTGCTCAATAAACATACTCCTCACGTAACAACTCTGTAAGCAGAGACATCAGTCTGATTTTTCCTTTTCTTTCTAGAAATATTGGAAACGAAGTTTGATTGAGGTACAAGGCGCTATTTCCTTCACAATGTTGCTGTTCATGTGATGATGTGACATGACAAACGTCCAGGTAGTGAAGTTGTTTTTTAAACCCAGACAGAGAGGCATTAACGTTGCCACAAGCCCTAACAGATCTGCTTCCTCTAGCCGTATGATGATAATGAAGACAAATGGGTCCCTGCAACCACATGAGGATTACACTGCACCACAAGCATGGATGCGTGTGCATACACACTCATGGACTAACATACACTAACCTCCAGAGAGTGGGCCAAAATAAGTCTTTATTCTTTGTAATTGTATGTGTGTGTGTGAGAGAGAGACAAGGGTGGGGGATTCCAGTGTGTTATTTGTATCTGCATATTTTTGACTCGCGAACAACAGAAACTAAATAAATCTGTGAAGCTAGTGTTGGAGGTGTATAGTCACCTGCATTATATGTGTTGTGTGTTGGACATGACTTATCAGTCTTCAACCTTTTGAGGCCTCAACCAGCACAACAATGTGTTGCCGGCCTGACCTGCACTTTCAGTTTCCTGTTATGCCATCATTAGTGGAAGATTTTGAAGAAAGGCCAGTGTGTACACCACCAACACACACACACACCCGTTGCCTGTACAATATTTATCTTTCTGTCCCTAAGTTTGAGACTGGCAGAGTGTGTAATTTAGCCCTTTGTTTAAGCAGATCCCCCCACAGTTCAAACATTAAATATGTGAATCTCAGTAAGCCTAACTCACTATATTATTGACTAAATGAGAATCTGAGTCGATTTCTTGCTCAGTGTTGGCCAGTATATACACAGACAGTCAACAGCCCTGTGTCATCAAATGGAAATGAGATGTAATTCCACTCAACTTCTGTTTTTTTTTTTTTTGTGAAGTGGTTAGTCAGCAAACATTGTCAATTCAGATTTTCTTTTTTGATTAAATAAACTAACTACTCTAAACCTCCAACCCTCACCCTCTCTCTCATATTCTTTTTTTTCTGCATCTCTCTCGATATATACACATACAAACACACATGTGCAAGGCTCGCTTGACCAGTGCTTCCCCCTCGCCATCCCTCTTGTGCACTTCTCACTATAACTATCAAGGGAGTCATTATAGATCGCTGTTCTCTTTAAGTGCCGATAAAAGGGTCCGTCTCGCATGTCGATCCGTTGACCTCTCCTTGGCTAATATACTTCCAAATGCGAAAGGTGTGTGTGTGTGTGTGTGTGTGTGTAATTGTATGTGTGTGTGTGAGAGAGATAATGCATGTGTGTCCTGAACCTCCAAATAACTCTGCCTAAAGGGATCAGTCAACCATAGAGACAAGTGGAGTTAACCTAACGGTGAAAAAAAGCTATCTCGCCCTCTTAGGTTATCTGAAGGCTGTAGCTAATAGCGATAACTGCTTTTAATCGTCTCAAGGAAGGCTTCTGCCTCTGACCGAGACATATTGCAATAGCTTGGAGGTTGATAAAGTATTGATTAAACATCCACCCCATTATCAGTGAGCTTCAAAGTTGCATTGCCTGTGCTCACATTGCTCAAAAGTTTTCCATTCTGTGTCAAATTGTAGGGTCCTGTTCTCTGAAAAGTACCCAAGCACATAGTAAATAGTTTACTTAAAGGGTAGGTTCACCCAAAAAAAAAAAAAAAACCCCAAACACATTATCTGTACTTACATCTTGTTGTATTTAGCCGCACAGACTGAATTTTTAATACTGCTAAATCAATTTCATTCACATCAACAACAACAACAACAACAATGAAATCAGAACTGTATGCATGGATAAATACTGTTAGATGTAAATGACTGTTGAATGTTGCCTGTTTAATGTTTTAAAACCATGGTTAATTTTGTACAGAAGCTCACACATAATATTTGCATGTAGGTCTTGCTTTATTGCAGCGCCCTGTTTGAATGGTTCTCCTATGGTTCACCCTCTGTGTGTTCAAAGGGTCCTCTGAGTCCTGCACAGGCTATTAATGGCTTAGCATCCTGGTTTAGTATCAAGTGGCTGCTTGGTCCATTACCAGCCTGTATTTACAGTATGTTCTTTAGTTTATGATGATGAGCTAGTGATGAGACATCTCATAAGTGTTGGCGCACAGGAAGAGATCTCTATCAGCAATGATGTGGTGCTTAATGTAGCGTGGTGTTTTTGTGTTGTCCACCCATAGTGGAAGCACACTGCAGGCACATGCAAAAACACCCACCCAGAAGCACAGACAAGGACATACTTATTGACATTAATTAATGTTTATTCACAAAGAGGGCATCCGCACACTCTGAAACAGCACAGTTTCCACACCAGAACATCATGGCTTTATGATATTTTAACAACAAATGATGACAAAGTATGTGCCTTTTTAAGATGGCAAAATAAAATACAATTTGGAGTAAAGACTGAGTATGCAGCCCTTTTTTATCTGACTCCTTCCTTACAGCTCTGAAAGTATGTACAGAGACATAAAGAAGGACAGAAACACAAGGCATCACTGTACATGCTGTCAGGACAGAGGAGACTGAAGGGTGCAACAGGAAAGCCCACTTCATGTAATCTTGTAGGCATGCACTCTCCCACTCGTCTTGTCATGTACTGCCAGAGATATCACATCACTATATCTATATTGTCTGCTACCTGGACAACCGCAGGTAAACAAAATCTGTATTTGGCAGGCAGCTGTTTGTCTCCCTGCACTTTTCTGTTGGCATTGCTTCTTTGCTCGGTGTATGTAGTCTTGAACACACAACATTGACTGACTGGGACACTTTTCACAATGTGGGGACTGGGCCTCATTTGTGGAAGCTCCACAGATCAATGGGAGGAGCAGGAAACATTTCCTGTTGGGTGAGTGTCTAACAAAGGTTCATAAAATGTTGCACAAAGCCGTAATAACCTAACTACTCTATTTTTATTTTTACACAAAACGTATTTTAAAAGGCGAATCTAAACATGCTCTTGTCCTCACTAAAAAATATAACACCACTGGGACTAGATCTCTGTACAATATGTCAATCCAGTATATTAGAATTCTGTTTTATACCTGAGCGAATCAATATGAGTATCAGTTAAATTCATGAAATATCTTCTAAAAGTCATACCATCTGAAATACATCCCAAAGCTCTCCAAGTCAACATGTTTGTTCTCCTCTCCCTCTGCAGCAGAAACATTGTTGACTGTACCACAGAGGAATCCTTCAGATTGGTCTCGTATGTGTTAATTGCTTTTCTTTGAGCGTCTTTGAACCTCTCCCCCTCCTGATAATGAGTTCTTTTTAAGAGATGAGGTTGACATGACAGAACTAAGAGAGTGTGAAGGACACAGAATACCAAACATTTTCTTATCTTTTCTAATTCATATATATATATTCACTACTCAAAAGACGCCTAAAAATCCTCACTGCTGACTTCCTGTCACTCTGCATCCACACTATCCACTCCCAGTACCGCACTTAGCACACTCTGTCACTTTATGATGTGGGGTCAAGACGTTGGTGTGAGGAAGTATCAGTATGTAAGATGTATAGCACCTGATCTCCTGATTTTTGTTTTCTGGGCACACACACCTTACTCGCTTCCACTTTTGTTCTCCATCTTCAGCCTTGAGATTAGATTCTCCTTATTTCTCTCCACTTAGCCCCTTTTTCTCACTTTTAATCTCAATATCTCCACACTCCAGTGTCCCTGTTTTACTAATTAATTATGCAGCCCACTGAAAACCTAGCCAGAGGCTACAGGTAATGCACAAAGCTGAGGAAAATTCAATCCTGCCATTTCTTCTTTCTAGGATCCTTTCCCTTTTCTGCTATGATGTAAACTGAGACACAATACTCAGCCCTGCACTTAATCTGAAGAACAGAAAAGGGAACAGCATATAACCACCTCAGCCAGTCATGTCTGTCCCTTTCTTCGTCTTACAATACCCAAGAGTGATCAAGATGATGATATTCTTACCATCTTTTGTGTGACTGGCATATATCTTCAGGAGAAATGTTTTGGAAGCCAACACGGTGTTGAAAGCACAATTGTAAGTAGATTTTCACAGGATATTTTAAAGTTGTTTTTATAACGGGATGAGGCCTACTGTCTTTGGTCATCCCCTGATCGATACACCTGCTGAACATTAGCATATTAGCATGTGATTGTGAGGTGCCATACTAGATTTAGCACTGCTTAAATCAGTATGGGAGAAGGTGTTTTCATCATGTCACTGTTTCTGGGTGACTGGAGCCGGTAGGTGACAGATAGGGGCCACCCAGCCAGGAAACGCAGTCCAGTGTGTCTCTAAGAACACACACACACACACACACACACACACACACACACACACACACACACTGCCAACCCCTATAAATAAGTTAAAGTCCCTCACCTTCTATAAATAAAGTTCTGGTTGTTCTGGACGTTCAAGCGTGTCTGTTATCTAAAGGGCTGAAAGGGGCATTTTTTGCGTTGCGGATGATATGAAAACTTTGTCGTGTTTGGATGTGAGGGGTGGGATAATTAAAATAAAGGAAGGACTTCATTGTCTAAATTAGATTGGATTAGTGTGTGTATGTGGAGGCTCTAGATGCAGATTCAAATAAATTGGTTTTTTTATAGCAGCTCCATCCACTTTGGTATGTCATATATATATATATATATCCCACCCCCGTGAATGTGTGAGAGTGAGTCCATGTTTAAGAGAGAGTTTGACAACATAGTCTATTATGCAGTCGTATATCTGGGGGGGGGGCAGCATTCCTTTACAGGGCTCACGTTACCAACTCTTACAATGTGCATCGGTGTCTGAAATTGTGTCTATGTATTCTTTATAGGGGCGTTACGGCTGTGGTCAAAAGTTAAAGTCTTAAAGAGGAACTTTTACGCACTCTATACTGGCTGGTATGCATGAGTTTTACCCCCAAGGGCTTGAACTTTGCCTCGCTTGGTTCACTCACCACTTTCATCAATGAATCATACAGCTCAGCCACTATCTCTCTGCATTCAAGGTTTGATGTCTGGCTTGGCACACTTTGATTTATTAATGCAGTCATTTATTTACTTTTTAAAGTCTCTTTCTTCTTAAATGTCAAATCTTCAAGACCAAATTCTTAGAAATACTTTTTTTTTTTTTGGCCTTCTGGGTAAGGATTTGTCTTGCTCTGGGGATAGTTAACAATGATGTTGACTTTCTTTCACACCCGACATCTTATCTTTACATCTCCGTCCTTTCATCTGTGAAGAATTTACACAGGCTGCAAACTGGGAGGGCAAAATCTTTGTGGTAGATTGTGCAAATTATTTCAGCGCTTTCATCATTTCATTCATTATTTGATTTCAGCCTCAAGGCGACTCAGAAATAAAGCTAATATTTCCTTGTCACTTTGCTTCATTTAACAAAAACAAATCACATTAGTTTAGAGCCAAGCCAGTGCCTTTGTCTCAGGTGTATTAGGTCAGGTCCTCTTACCTGGAACTGCAATCATTCTCTTTTTTTTTCTTCCCAGAACATGCTATCGCTGTGGGAAGCTGTCACAGAGCCTGGTTAAGCCACTTTCACACACTGTTCACCACACACTATTATTTGTCCATTATGTATAATTATCCATCTTGATGACTTATGGAATGTTTTCAGGGCTGAGTTGGCAAGCAGTTGGGATTATCCTGTTGAGGACGTTATATAATTACCCAGTCATTAAACACAGCTCAGTGTGAAGACAACCTGACGGGGGCAAATTGCCAATTGTTCGTTGTTGTGTTCGTACCTCCAGGATGTTGGAGCAGACTGTTATCGTCATGCTATGTTGCATCCAAGAAAGTGACTCTGGAACAAACGGCTGCTGTGTTGTGTGGGATGACTCACCTGAATGTTAGGTGATGGTGAATGTTGAGATAGGTCTCTTACAGGTCGGTCGGTTGGTTGGTTGATTTCCAGTTCTGCCTCTTTGGGTTTTTGCACAGGTACTCATCAATCTTTTCCGGCAACTGTGGAGATCCATACTGAGATAATTGAGGAAAAAGAATGGAAAAACACAATAGCATATAATCAAGAACGGGAGCCTGTTCTTTTCAAGTGCTTTTGTATAAATGTTTGTATTTTAAGTTTCAACAAGACAAAGAAATCATGGAGCGAGACATTTAAAATTTGGAGTCAGATAGCAAGAACAAAGTAGGAATAATACTCTGGGACAGAAAGTGTGTTTTGTGAGGACCAGAGGTTTCAAGGAGAATGAGTTGTTACAGATGATGTAATTTCTTTTACTTTTTTCTCCATTGTTTCTTCTGAAGGTGATTCAGACTTATGTAAATTATTCAACTCTCTAAAATTGTTTTCATGGTTGACTTTGGAGAGATTGTGTCCTCTTATATTTAATAGAGAATACTTATTCATTATTTGCACATTTTGGTCACCAACATGTGGCCGCATCTACAAATGAAACCTTCTGTTGAAATGTTTTTATTTTATGTTTCCTTCACCTCTTCTCTTCCTGGAATAAAATCACTTGCCTAATACAATTATATAGATATTATATTACAGTACTTCAAGTCTTATTCAATTAGTGAAATAAAATATGACTTCAGTGTCCATGCAAAAGGCTCTTATGAGACATGCTGTTTGTAGGTTCTAAACTTCCTCTAAATGTTGCCAGCAGCTGGATGGATAGATTAGCGACCTCACATATAGATGTAATATGTGATGTCTCGGTGTCCCTCTGCCGTGTTATGACCCTTTTTGTTGCCAAATTAAACAACTACCGTATTCTTGTAAAATGCTGTATTTCCAGAGTAAGTCATGAAGCAGACATATGTATGAAATATCCTGGTCTTCTATGGAACAAAGAGACCAGTGTAGCCTGGAGACATTAGTAACTGCATACGGTGTACATTTCCAAATGGGTGGGATCTCATCTGCATTGCCCTGTTGCCTGGGCCAGAGATGTATTTGATATTATGTCTCGCTTGTTCTGCAAAAAAACTTGCTTAGATCAAAGATGTCTGTGCTGTCAGGATGGCTTCTTGAGCATTTCCATGATAACAGTTAGATCCTCGTAAAAAACGTGGAAAAAAAATCTGTGTCAGTCAGTATCATGTGTTCTTTTTATCTTTTAAGTTTGGTACAAGCTGGCATGACTTGCTTTACACACTGGGGCTGTGTTAATCTCCCTATGAATTTTTAGGCAGTCTACAGCATTTTACATCTATTTGAGATGGGGAGAAAGGTGCACATATGTTTTTTTTTTCACAGCCTCTGATATTTTAGCTGCAAGCTCGGTATTCAAGGTGCATCGCTACCATCACCCACACACTGGTAGGAAAAAGTTGAACACATCTCCAGCATATAGGCTGAAGCTACACTAATGAAAGGCCTAGGGAAACATATTTGATGTATTGTTTCCTTATTTATTTGGCAGCAGAACCTCTGTATTGTTTTACTCAAAACGGGAGCAGATTATTTTCAGCTACAAACTCTCAGTCTTGGTTGAGTGAGAGTTTATGAGTGCTATTATGTTGTATACATCATGAACTAAATAGTAAACATCCCATTTTGACTCACTAAAAGCCTCTTGTCAGTGAGATACTGTAAATCTGTTCACTTGCACATCTTGATAGCCAATATTTGAGTCTAGATATGGCCACGATATGAAGATATGAAAGCTCCACTGTAGAGATGGTACTAAATATTATATATATGTTTCAACCAGCCTTCATAATGGTATTAAATTAGTTGTATGTGCAATGGAGAAACTGCAAGCGTTTTGTTGTGTTATTTATTTATTTTTTTTTTTTTATAAATAAGGTGTAGCTTGGCAAACGCATAAAGAGTTTCACCTTCGGATTCCTCTTACTACTGCATTTAATTCAACACATCCCACTACCAACTGTAAAGGGTTTTAAAGGGAATAAAGGTTGGTGAACCACAACAGTAGTTTGTGTCATGCTCTGGTGCTCTGTAAACACAGATCGATTCCCTTTGCTCCCCTTCCCATCTTAGTTAACCTTGGATTGTGGTTAACAGAGCAAAAATTGATCCGTAGCCACGTTGTGTTTGTCTACCCCCTGACAAGGACATTAAATCAGAGGTCACGCTCACTCACACTGTCTCATCTCATCTGTCCCCAATGTACTCTTCACCAAAACAGAGCAATTTTTAAAAGATGTTTTTTTGATACAGTTGAGTGAGCTGGTGAAGACTCATTTTTCCTCTGTTGCTCCTCCCCCGTCCCATCTGTTTTCCTCCATCTAGCTGCCCACCCTCTTTCCTTATTTACTGTATGCCCTCTGCCATTCTCCTGTCTATCTCTCCATCACAGCTGTCCATCTGTTCTCCTCCCTGCTTTATCATTCTCTCTTATCAGCTGCTGCTGGTTCCTTTAGGCTTCCTGCACTTCATGTCAGCCTGACTGATTACACTGTAGCAATGTTCTGCTTTCAAGATAGTAGAGACCAGGTTAGTGGGGTCCCAATTCTCTCATAAGTAATGTTTGTAGTGTTCTCAAAAAGTGTCTGCAATCTTCCTAAATTCTTTTTAAACTAATTTAAATATTAATTAAAGAATACAAGTAAACACAAAAGTTTTTAAATGAAGGCTTTGGTGGGTTTGAGCATGAACCACTTAGTCTTAATTTTGTTTCTCTTCAGCCATTCAGAGGTGGACTTACTGGTGTGTTTTGGATCATTGTCCTGCTGCAGAACCAAAGTTTCCTTCGGCTTGATGTCATTAACAGACGTTCTCCTTCATGGTACCATTTATCCTAGCAAATCTTCCAGGTCCTTCAGCAGCAAAACAGCCCCACACCATCACACTACCACCACCTACCATATTTTACTGTTAGTATGATGTTGTTTTCTGAAATGTAGTGTTACTTTTACACCAGATGTAATGTGACACACACCGTCCAGAAAGTTCAACTTTTGTCTCATCAGTCCACAGAGTATATCCCCAAAAGTCTTGGGGATCATCAAGATATTTTCTGGCAAAAATGAGACGAGCCTTAATCTTCTTTTTGCTCAGCAGTGGTTTTCTTCTTGGAGCTCTGCCATGCAGGACATTTTTTTCTTATGGTGGAGTCATGAACACTGACCTGAACTGAGGCAAGTGAGGCCTGCACTTCTTTGGATGTTGTTGTGGGAACTTTTGTGACCTCTTGATAGATCTCAATTACTTTTTATCATTTGTTCCTGAATTTCTTTTGATCTTGGCATGAAGTCTTGCTTTCAAGGATCTTTTGGTTTGCTTCACTTTGTCAGGCAGGTCCTATATAGGTGATTTCTTGATTGAGAACAGGTGTGGCAGTAATCAGGCCTGGGCCTGAAACTATAGAAAATTTCAGGTGTGATAAATCACAGCTAAGTTATGTTTTTAGTGTGTGACAAAAAAATAAGAAATCAGGTAGGGGGCAAACACGTTTTCACCCAGCTGTAAATGGATAATACATTCACTCAAATGTCAAGTAAGGCTTCCATTACAAACCAAACATAAAAATAAAAGTGTAATATGGGCGTAGCCAATGAAAGATTCTCTCAATAGAGGTTGCTGATTTTATTTGGCTTGTCAAAATGTGTTGTAAGGTACTGTAAGTGGCGCAGTAAAGAGCGACTCTCTAGAGCTCTCTTCTCATCACACTCAGTGGGCCCACTTAAGACTTGATAGATTTCCCATTATTTTTAGACAGCCATGATGGAGTACCCGGTAGCACACAGCCTGCTCTGCTTTTCTTTAAGTTTTTACTTCCTGAGTGGAAACACTACCTTTCTTATGGCACATGGATGGTAAACCAGTCGGCTGCCAACCCCTGGAGACGAATACTTCTCTCCATGTGAAACAGTCAGGGCTGTATATCCATTCTTCTATTTGGAAATAAGTCTTGGAGAGGTCTCAGAAGAGGTTTCAGAGAGGCTGCAAAACACCTGAACTGTGGCCAAAGCACCAAGACTCGATGCCAAAGTGTAATACAAGGCAATAAGTGGGATTATATTTGTCGTTTATTTGACAGTGAATGGTCCCTTGGAAAATATGAGCAGATTTAATTGGTTTGTCTACCATGTGCCAACCTTACCATCTATTCTGTTGTTTTGTCTTGGCTTCTGTGTATCCACGTGGGCAGACAGACCAGATCGACTGTCAGATTGCTGTAATATAATGCCAATTGCCCTTGACAATAGGACCAGATTCAGACAGAACTACATTTTAGTAACATATTTCTAGTCTTTGATTTGCCGTAGCATTATATGATTTATATTCCTTTTTTAAATAAATCTACAGTTGGTATTGTTTTGAAGACTGATCCAAAAAAAAAGTGAGCAAGTTTGCGTCGTCAGCATATACTCATTGTGAAATAGGTTTAAGTGCTTTGTCCAGTAAAACATATCTGCATTTTTCAATATATTCAAGGGGCTCTTCGGTGAGTCAGCTAATCTGACCAAGCTTGACTTCTTTACACAAAAAAATGATGATGCAATACTGCAGCAGCACTTGCTTTTGTGCCTCGTGGTGCGACAAAAGGTGGAACAGCAGAGAAAGAGTACAGTTTTTGACACATTGCTTGCTGTGAGTCATACGAAGAGCCTGGAGCAAACATTTCAGTTGACTAGTCTAGGGTTAGATGCCAACTCAGCTTTAATGGGAAAGTTGCGCTTACCTGCTGCAGCTTCAGCTGCAAGGAGGACAGATGTGACAGTTTAGATATCAAATTGTGTTATCCCTCTGACCATAAAAAATGCGCAAAGCTACTGAATGCTCTGTTCCAGAGCAATGAATGAGACTGTGTTTAGACAGACATCAGCTCTGTGTGAAAAGATGCAGCCCATGCACATTCACGTCTATGGGCGCAGCGTGCTTACGCAGCGGGAGTGCCACACGCAACTTGTACAACCCATCTGGCAAGGCACCCCAATCGCATACATGCAAGCGCACAATCCTGGTGGATTCTTTTGTAACGTGAGCACTGTATTCAACTGTTTACCTTGCGATCGTTGCGATGAAAGATAAAACGGTTGCCGCTGTGATAAATTTGCATTAAATGCATTAATCTGCAGCTCCAACTCGACTTTGTGGATCACGTTTCATTGCCAGGAAGATTTGAATTTTAGATTGGTATTTTGTTCAGATAGCAACCTTAAATGCAGATGCATTGATCAGTTTGGCATATTTTGTTTCTCAATTTTTGTATTTCTCAAATCATGGTATTAAACACTGTCAAAAAGATATTCCTGTGTTTAAATAGATAAAATGTTTAGTGCAGTAGTCCGTTTCTTTAGCAAAATAAATTGTTGGAGTACAGAAGTCAGAGCATGAATATCTTGGTGCATGTAGGTCTCAAGGCCCAGGTGAGCCATGGCCTCAGGGTGCTCTGTATCTGATGGTGACCCCCAGTATATTCCTAGATGCATCCCTAGGACACCAGAGAAGGGGCAGGTGAACAGTTGAGGCAGCCAGAGGGAGTTTGACCCAGCAGTCGCGTTGTGTTCAGGTCACATCTCCTCTCCTTGGTTGACCCCCTCCCTGACTTTCTCTTTGTCTGTCTCTGTTTCTCTCTGTCTCTCTCCCACCTACTATCTGGAGAATTACGTGAGCAAGAAGGAATGAAAAGAGGTATTGTGCTCTGTTGAATGCAAGCTGTGTGTGTATGTGTGTCTCTGTTTTAGTTGCTGTCTTTTATCGTCTCTACCGCTATGCAACTATGCAGACATCGTGGTCTTCTCATGCCACTGTGGTAAGAGGAGCAAGGAACACATTTTAACCAGCATCATATTTATCATCATTTTCCAAACGATGATAAGACAATACAATGAGTCCAGTCTCACATGCAACTCACACAGAGAATGCAATTCTACAATGTGTGTGTCATAACGTACAGTCAAAAAGTTGATACCCTTTAAGATAGTCCATTTCAACATTTTACTTTGTCATTGTCTCTTTTTTTTTTTTTTTTTACATTTCTGTTCATGTAAACAAACAAGATACATTGAATATGGCAGCTTTGCTTTGTAGGCATATTTGCTTAGTTTGGACAAAGCAAGGCAAGCTGATTTCCTGTAAACGTATCCAAGTGTCAAATCTCAATATCAATCTTATCTCTGTTAGCAGAGCTCCCCAAATGTTTTGAGTCAGGAAATGTGAATGGCATGTGCTGGGACGTGGTTTTGTTTTTGTTGGTCTTGCAGTATTTCTGGTTCATATTTCTTTTAACTCTTGAGAAAAGGCCTCAACAGCAGTGTTGGTGATTATTACCTGGATGCACTGAGGGTATCAAGTCATGCACTACCAATGTTCTTGTCTTGTGCTTGGTGCACTGAGTTCCTTTTCTTACCAAGCTAAAGATCCAAAACAAAACAAGCCATGGGCTTGAAAAACAAGGTTTACTGATTAATCTGCTTGTTCCAAATACTTAAACCTGCACTGGCAACCAACTGGCTGCCCACCACTACTCAACAGTGGATCTTTAACAGGCTCTGTGTGTGACATTGAGCATCACTGAAGAGACATGATATTTTGATATTGTTGGTCATTGTTCTTCTTGAGTTGTTTTTACGCATTGGGATGCAGTTAGTATTATTCAGCAGTGATAACCTTTCTTGCTGATGTTTGCTGTGGATTCAGTCTGTCTGTCCACATATTCAAATGTCATTTTTGATTGCTGAGCCAAAGCTTTAAGGCCAAACAGTGCCCTTTTCTCATACAACTGCAATGGGGCACAATCTGATAAAAATCCAAACTCATACAACTGCTTGCCCATATGCTATTCAGGCTGCTGTCCATCATCCCCTCTCTCTTTTTGCCTGTCTGTAGATCTGCTAACCCCTCCTCCTCCTCCTCCTGCCAAAACTCTCTCTGTCTACCTTCATCAGTATCTGCTTGCTTGTCTGTCTCATTGGCTGCATGTCTATTGGCACACATGAGCGAGTGGGCTGAGGTTTGTGTCACATGCTCACCGTCTGATCTGAACTTTGTCACATGTCATCTGCTTTCTCACACATCATGCTTGCTGTCTATCTCCACTGTTCAGAATCAAAAAAATTTGATTGAATAATTGTTCAGATAATCATCATAAGTAGTAAAAGTCATTGGAATGTGAATAATTCAGTACTAGGGGCAATAATTAAATATAATAATTTATCATGTCTAAATAATTGTGTTGTGACCAAATTCTAAAATTAGGATGATAATGTGGTTCACAGTTTTCATGTCTTAATGGATTCAGGTATAATAAAATCTGTGTGAAATAGCACTCAACATTCAGTTTTCTTTTATTTCACTTAAGGTGTCATCTCATTCCACACTGTTTGCCAGTTAGGGCCGTGTATTAGCAATAATCTGGCAACATGAGACAAATTACAATACACCTATGATTCGATATATTGTGATACTGTAAGCAATTCAATATATCGCAATTGGTTGAGGCTGTAATTATCCTAGACGTCACAATATGCATACAGTGAGGATATCTTGAGATGAGAGTTCAAGGGATCCCTTTGAAAATGGCCATGCCAGTTTTTCCCTTGCAAAAATTTCATCTTATCTGTCGGCCTCTGTTGCTTCCCTACATCCATTACCTCTCTCTATGTGCTCTTCTAACCCCTCTGCTTATCTCCTTTAGGCAATCAGCTAGTATTATCCCTGTCATCTTGTGGTTGTATAGGCACGCAGTGATTTGACTATCCTTCCTCTGGAATTGTTTGTCTTGTTAGGTAAAACTATCTGTGTTCAATTATTCTAAAGGGCTCCTGGTGCTACTGCCAAATCACAGCACTCTCTCTCTCTTTATCTCAGGGAAATTTGGTGCTTCAGCTAGATAGGTGTGCGTGCGTGTGAGACCAAAGATAGCAAGAGTGAATTTCATAAGTTGGATGCGTCCTTTTACCGTCAGCCTACCTATAGGCTGCTATCACTGTTCTGTCAAGGCTAGATAGAGCTCTGACTGTCAGTTTTAGGGAAACAGACAGATCTAAAGTCAGTTTGTGTCAGGAAAGAATTTAAAAGAATGTGATGCTGGCGTCTTCTGTGTGACCTCCACAGGTTCAGTACAACAAGCATACATGGCTGTTAGTGCTGATAAGACAACTGACTTCTACTTTCTATCCTTCTTTTATCTACTTTCCATCATCTCCACACACACACACACACACACACTACTGTGTGTAAATGACTGTGTGTCTATTTTGTTATGTATGTGACAAAAAGCAGATATTATTTAAATGGCAGCAACATTTTCTGTAAGATGCCTCGTTTGATTTGTTAATTCACAAGTTACTTAATTCTTGAGATTCTGCTTCGTTCTGTTACTTTTCCTAAATGCAGATGTGGTTTTGGCATGGTGTCTATAGGTTTTAGAAACTATGTAAAGATTCAAATTTACACCCGCTCCTTAGGGTGGGAACTTAAACACACTGATTTATGCAGCGTGCGAGTGTGTCTGCAGGTGTGTGTGTGTGTGTGTGTGTAACAGAAGAACAATGAAAAGCACTGCAGTCTAATTCCTAAAGGATGCATGACCAGTCAAGGCTACATATGGATGTTGTTCAGCTCAGCTTTTATTCTAAATTGAACTTATTACTTGTAGTTCAAACTTAACAAGGTACACCAGAAAAGAATTTGCTCCCATTAACTGACTCTGTTACTCTTTTTATTGTGTCTGTAGCAGATGAAAGAGCATAAAATGAGTTGAACTTACATTTGCTAGATGAGGCCATTAATGTGTATATTGAAATTAAGAAAGGGAATGAATAGGAGTAATACGTTTTTGCAGGGAGGTTAAATGGTGCAGCAGCTTTCTGCTGTTCTCTGCACATGGTTTTACAGTAAACCCTGAAGGATGCATCTTAAATATTGCACATTGCTACGGTGTTGTAACATACTGTACCACAGCAGACTAGCTCTAGGGACACACCTGAATCACTCATTATACACATAAGCCTTCCAGGGGAGAGAAGGAGACAGTGCCTGCTGAAGTCACAAGGGAGGGAATTTTGAAAGAGAGAAGGATCGGCAGAGAGTAGGAAGTAAGAAGGGGTGTAGTGCGATGTAAGATGTGACATGTCCTACTTTTTATTCTCTTCCTACCTTTACCTGTCCCCATCTATCTGTATCTGCTCTCCTTCTAACTCCCTTGTCTCTCTTTTCATCTCGTATCGCTTCTCCAGTCTGCCCGTCGACCCGCGCACCGGGCGCAGCATTGAGCTCCCGTCAGCTCATAACCAATTTGGAAGGAATTTGCTCGCCCATTAAAGTGCATGTTCAGTGCAACTTTCATCCCTTTCCTCTTACGTTTTTTTTTTCTCTCTCTCTCTCCATCCCCAGTGAACAGCCAGCCACAGCTCTCTTTGCATCAATAAAGACGGCATAGAGGCACAGCTTTTTCAAGGGCACTGCAGTTCAGACTCCCTGGAAGACTCCCTGTCTTTTTGGGTGCAGTTGTCCCTGTAACAGTGCTCCCTTTGTGTTTCAAGTAATAAGCCAAGATGAAACCTGGAAGTGATCCTCTTCCTGTTCGTTTTAACAAAGCAGTCCATATGCTGGTAGAGTTAGTGTAAGGGGAGCAACAGTCATAGGTGCGCTGAAACAGGGGGCTCCGAAGTTACCACAGATGGAGATTTTCTAACAGGAAAATCATACTGACAATTTCATCTGATCAGCAAGCATACAGAACCAAGACTGCACTTAGCGTTAGATGTTACACATTATCTCCTCCCCGTCTTCTCCTTGCACAAAATATTGTGTATTTCTTACCCATACACATATACATACAATGTATGTGTATCTGTACACATACACACACACACAGTAGACAAAAATGAGCTGTGCTGTCACCATAGAAGGATGAATAATGTTGCTCATTTTGATTTACACTCCTACATTCACACAGCTGGAAATCCTTGAGTTTGACTGCTAATGGTTGCATGTGATGTGAGTTCCTTTGTTAGGACTTACTGTTTCTAATCTTTTTGCCCCAGTAAAAATTAAAAAATTCCAGTTTAAGTTGCTGGTGTGACTGTTTTCAGGGAGCCAAATAAAGCTTAAAGGAATCGGATAAATAAAACAATATAACAAGCGAGCAATTATTGTGGTGAATAGATGCAATGTTTAATAATTCGACAGGCCTCCAGGATGAGCTTGTTCAAACTCACTTTTACTGTAGCTTCCTGGCTTTGTTTCACAAAGAATTTATTGCTGTTATTAAATGACAGGAATGCTGCAAATGTACCACTGGAAACGAGGCTTTGAATTGATCTGCTTTGAAAAAAAACTTAATTTTCCTTCCACTAACACCCACTTAACCACACATTTATGTTTGGCAAATAGCTTTACACAAACATACACATAACTATACGATTACACAACCCAAGGACCAGAATAGAAGAAGACTGATAATGCCAAACTTTCTCCCAGCTTTGCCTTTCAGTGAAACTCAGTAGCCATGGGAGGCAGCCACAAATGTTTCCAGCTTTTGTTACTGACTGATTTACAGCCGGTCACTGTGTCCTTGAGGTGTTAGGCTAGATTTCCTGCTCACCAATGGGTGGGCTCTGTTTGTGTATTGTGTTGCTTAGGGCAAGCTGTTGATGTCATTTTATGGCCTTGTAATTGCCATACTAATTAAGGACAACAAAGAGATGAGAGGCGAATGGTTGGGAATTAACTGGTTGTGTACCAGGGGGGAAAGTGACGGGACGGGCAGACTCTGCAGTGTCAATTTGTCAAAAAAGGGACTGACACATTGTGCGCTTATATTCTGTGT
The DNA here is from genome assembly GCA_036937835.1 of Pampus argenteus. Classification (NCBI taxonomy): domain Eukaryota; kingdom Metazoa; phylum Chordata; class Actinopteri; order Scombriformes; family Stromateidae; genus Pampus; species Pampus argenteus. The sequence continues at coordinate 10,466,537 of CM072879.1, forward strand.
GTGTCTCGGATTGCCCAGCAAGTTTTAAGAGCTTTTCTCAAAGATCAGAGACGTCAGAGAATTAGATGCATTTTCTGTGTGTTTGTGGCGTAAGGGAGGAACAGGGACAAAAGGGTGACTTCAGAGCAAGAGAATGTGTACTGTATATTCCAATATGGCTCACATTCATCACATTAGATTGTGTAGTATGACTTTTGTTTTAACCTTTCTGTATATAAAATGAAACAGCATTGAGGATGCAACTGACTGAAGAAGAGTTTTTTTTTAGGTTATGGAAGTGTTCAATGAATCATGTCAACAAGCAGATCTGCTGGAGCTCTGATGTGCATTTAAAACATTTCATATTGTGTAAATCCTTGGTGTGTTGTGGAGGCTTTGGTTTGGATACACCCTGATTGGTACCGCTCATTGGTACTCATTGGTATTCGTGCTCTGCTGGAGTGCACCAGCACACAGTGGCCTGCTACTGTATGGTGAGGGTATGTGTGAAACAGAGAGATGAAAAATGAGCTGAGAAGACTACTGCAGTGAAATGTGAACTTCTAACCTTTTATCCTGAAGGCAGCTCCACTGAATGAGCAGCTCTCTATAAGATGTAGAGCTAGGTATAAAACATCAACACTGTTTTTGGTATTGACCAAAATGTTTCTGTTTCAAAATATTTTTCTGACTTTAAGTATTAATTTTAAAGTTCTTGTACAGTTGTTTGTGTTTAGACAACATTTGACATTTGCAATATTTGACTTCTGTAGTATAAAAAAAAGTTTTAGAAAATAGATTAAAAAAAACATGTTTCTGTCTATTGAAAAAAGTTTTCTTTTGGTCAGTGCACAAACTCAGATATATTTGTTGCGCTGAAAATCTTCAATCGATACTCAGACTTAATAAGAAATGCTTGCTGTTTCACAGACAAATGTAGACTGAATATGCAGTTTTCTCTGTCTCTGCACAATGAGAACAACACAAGGTCTTTTGACACACACCGACACAAAGCCCTCTCTTCTGCAATGGCGCTGTATCAATATTATGTTCCCTCCACCCTCCTCTGTTCCTGTTTGCACAGCCCAGTAAATGTACCCACCTAGTAATCCTAATGGAGAAAATCCCCTCCTCTCTCACTTTGTAATTCACACTGGACCTTTTCTCTTTGTTTATCTTTCACAGACACACTGTATTAAACATGTTAAACTACCTTCCTTCCCCACTCTGTTGCAGTGTAGGGGTGTTTTTTAGACAGGAAGATCTGTAATCATCAGGTTTTCCCGTTGACCTTTCTTTCTTTTCCCCTCTCTCTGTCACATAATCTCTTTCCGTCACTTTCCCTTCCTCACACTGCTCCTAGATAGGTGCTAGTGTCTGTATACCTACAAAGAGCTTCCTATCTCAAGCTCTCACTCTATACAAGTCATGTATAGAGAACGTGCATGCCTTTGCCTGCGTTCAAACATGCACCAAGTCCTGCCAAATAACTGCCAATGGCAGGAAAAGTGGCCATCAGTAACATCTGCCATATGTCACAGAAATATTAATCAGGTCTGTTGTATAATATTAATGCCATCTAATGTTGAACAACAGCACATTTATGACGTGGATCTGAATCATGTGTCACTGTGGCCTAATTCCCTCCGTTTGGCTGCATAATGTCCTGCCAGCCGACGTTTGTGTTTTCTAAGGAGAATCCTACTCTGTGTGGATGAGTCAGTGAAAAACACTGGCTGGCAGGAAGGGAGGCTCTCATACTGCAATAAACAAGACAGCGAGAGAAACATTGTACACTATTTTGATTTATAAAGCCTTTTTTTGTGATGTTGTAATGTCTTTCTTTCATCTTTTGTTCTTTTAACCTTTTATCCTTATGCAAAGCACTTTGTAAACTAGATTTTGAAAGGTGGGAATTAATTTTTTTTTTTTTACATTGAGTGATGAATGACAGATCAGATGAATGATCTTGCTACAGAACAACAGTCTGTTCGAGATTGCAAAGCAAGAAAAAAATGACTTACAAACTGTGTTTAAAATCAATTAGATCGTCACTTCTATCAGTCTTTTAAGTAATAAAGTCTGTTGATTTTCCACAGGGGCATCATTTTGACACTATCCAGTCCGTTTTGAATTTCTCGGCAATTTGAAGAGTCTGATAATAAAATTTCTCCGTATCCATCCTTGACACATCCTCTCACACCTTGTACATTGTGTACATGTTTGTGGTGTTTGTTTAAAATAACCAAATCATCACTGTGTTTCTCAACACAAAACACATTACAGTACACAGTGATAACAAGCTTGGATGCTTTACTCTATGAAACACCTTTAATAATGGTGTTAACCATGCTGTCAAAATCAGTGTAAACTCAGCGATAACTGATTTAACTGCGGATGATGTACAGTTTTCATGTGGATCTTGTCTCACAGGGCATTCACGAGCCAGGAAGCATTGGTTTATAATCACACATTGTAACTTTATAGCTTTGAGATGAAGCAGTGTGTCAAGTAAGAAAGACAAAAATATGTATTTTGGGTGCAGATAAAAACATTTCTACATGTCATGCTGGATTGGGACAATTTGTTTGGCCGCAGTCTGGTAAATTTTCCGTGTTTTTTTAACATAAAGGGCTTTATTCAGATTCTTTTGTGAAAATGGTGCATCAGTGTGTTACCTGGCGTGTGACAGGATCCTGCTTGTTCAAACACCTGAGCTCAGCATAATAGAAAATGTGTTCTGTAGCTCACAAAGACTTTCACTGTGTAAGATTCCCCACTCGGACCACCTGGAGCTGTGTACCAATTAAAATCACCACCCACCAACAACTCGGTTTCACACACACACACACACATGCACACTCACACCCACAATGATAACAGCTGGAGAGAGTGGAAGCAATCAATGAATAATTAATGATAATTTGCTCAACCCATTCATAATTGATACCATCAATTACCACTAAGAGGTCCCACCTGAGTTTTGTGTGTGAGTATTCCTGTGTACCCAGCAGTGGACTGTCTTGTATGTGTCACAGAAGATGTGTGTGTGTGTGCACGTCCCATCTGCTGCGTTTGTTTGTTGTTGTTCTTCTTTCACATTTTAAGAAATGTTATGTGTGTGGTTGTGATTGTTTGCATGTTTGTGCCGTAGACATGCCTTTTCTCTTTCTGATTATCCACGCGCCTTCACCCAAAATGTTATCTTCACTTGTAGCTGTACAGGCAGGAATGTCCTCTGTCCTGATAAGCAAATGGAGTGGGTGCTCCAGACACAACATCCTCCCTAACTGAAGATGCCCCATGGATTTATTCATAGTATTTTTTCAATTAGGAAATTTCACTTTTTTCAAGAAATGTTTATTATAGTTTGGCAATGTTCCGCCATGCATCTTGAACCGCTAGTCGAGTAGACTCATCTTTCAACAACTATTTAGATAACTGATGAATTGTTTAAGTGATGCCAAGAATGGCAAAAATTCTCTGCCATATTTACAGACCTTTTACAAAGGAACCTAATAACCATAGACTGTATAACCATAGACTGTATAAACATAGCGAGGTGTGATGTCACCCAGGTTTTCCCAGACAAATAATGTACTTAATTTCTCTTTCATGTGCCTGCAGATCACCACTCTGATCAACCATAAAGACAAGCCAAAGAAGTCTGAGCGCACCTTGGCAGCCATACACAGGGTGGGTCAGGCGGTGAGCGTGGCGGTGGGACGTTTCGTTGCCGTCGGGGAGGCCATCGCCACAGAGAACCAAGAGCTGAAGGATGAGATGGGTCAAGCCTGCTTCGAGGCACGCAGGGCAGGTAGGCTGCTTTAAACAAATATCATTATGTACTTGACATTTCACTGAACTGCTGCACTTAAACACATCGACAAGGACAAGGACACAAGAGTGGCTCTTATTTTGTGGTCACAGGTTTATGCTGTAAAATAGTTTGAGGCATCTTTATCTATAAGGTCTCTTGACTGTGGATATTATATTTTCCTGTCATAAGCATGACTGTGGCTTTATAATGTAGGGTGTTTTAGCTGGTCGGCTAATAAGTCTCAAGTTATTATCTCCTCATTAGTGTTTAATTGTTAAAACAGTTTCATAAAACATCAGGCATCACCTTAAGGCTTCACTGCTTTATCAAATTTAAGTCAATTTCAATTTGTTTGCACCGCCCGGCTGTCAAGGAGTATTACACCAGAGGACCGCCAGAGTGCTTTAAAGACATTGTTGTTATTAGGTTTGAAGTAAAGGCTGAATAAAGTGCAGCTTCACCCAGAGGTGTTGTTTATAGGGAGGGGACGGAGGTGTCTGTGTTTGCTTGGGCGACACTACATGATATATTCTGATAGAAGGTTCCTGAAGATTGAACACATCAGGCTGTTGGAAAGATTGAAGGGGTTGTAGTTTTCCTGAAACTCGCTGCCTCATAAATTGCTTCGGTGTTACATAGAGAAATGTTTCTCAGTCTGAGGTCAGGTTGGCTGGCTGGGTGGAGTTTAAAATGTTCTCCCTTTCTCCATTTCTATGTTTTCCTGCCATGCAAGTTTTCAGTAAGACATGCAGGTCAGATGAATCTCTGACTTTAATTTGCCCCCACTTGTGAATGTGAACATATATGCTGCAAGAGGCTCGAATACATTGATACAAGTATGAAAATGTGAACAACTGTAATAAAATTGTGAACAATGAAAGAGAGCGAGAGAGAGATGAAAAGGCACAGATAGGTGAAGGAGAGATGGAAACAATAAACCTGAGAGAAGAGGTGAGGGATGTGTCAGAAATGGGTTTGTTTCTCTGCGTGTTTCTGCACTTCCAAGTAACATTTTGCCATCAAGATGCTGTCTACAAATACACACTCAGGATGCACAACAACCCTGTATTTCCTGTCAATCAAAACTTTGTAACATTTTTTAATGTTTGTTTAGATAGTTGTCACCATTTCCTCAGCAAAACACATCTGGCAACTTAGCTGAACTTATCAGGCCAAACAAGGACCTCATTTAGCTTTGTACAGAGCAGACCGCAAACAATATCACACTGGATAAGAATTTAGACACAACACGGTGATAATAGGTTTATGTTGGGAGAACGAGCTTGTGTAGCAAAGCGTTTAATCCTCACACAGTGCTGATTTGTAAAGATGGCTAAAACTCAAGACAAAGAGAGTGCTTGTGGGAGGAGGAGCAGCATCTGATGAGAAAAAAATGTGTGTGTGTGTGCATAGGTGAGGCCAAATGAATTGTGCGTGTGCACGTCGGGTTGTGTGTTGCCCACTGTGACTAATATATTCCAGTTCTCACTTTCCTCTTAAGGAAGTGTTTTCAGTTTTCCCCTTGCACTTCACCTGACAGACACTGATAAAAGGGAAAGGGCTCTTCTTTTTTAATTTCTGTTCATTCTTTTAAAACATGATGGAGACATCTTGAGGGATCTACAAGAAAGCCTTTTAGAGTTTTAAGTCTGCAGGAAAGAGAAGGGCTAGTTAGTGAAGGATTGACATTTCTCTAATACCTTGCCGCAGGGAGAGTCTAATCAGGCAAGCTTGAGCATTGTGTTGCGTAATGAACGAAATAAAGGCAAGCTGAAAGCACTAGTTTAATTAGATGCTACCCATCATCAGAGTGGTGTAGAGATCCAATGAGGCAGGTCAGTGAAGGCAATCTGTGTTGGATCTCTATGTCTCTCTCACTCGTTCGAGTTCGAGTGCCCTCTGTCTCACTTTCTTCCTACTAAAGATTACGAATGCCTGAAATGGTTGTTAGGATTAGGATAAAGAAATTGGATACAGTTTGTGAGTGTTTATGTACCAGACTGCATGTAAAAAAATGGATATGAACATTTTTGTTTTCAATGACCTGCATCAACATATTAAGGATTGGCCTTTTGGGTTTTAATTTATGAATGATATCTTAAAATGAACCAGAAACAAGACTCCTCAGCCATCAACCTGTAGTTTGGCAACACGCTCACAATGACAACCTGCTGAAGCTGGCATGTTTTGAAATGTACCATGTTCAACATCTTCATCATCAGAGCCATGCCACTTGTGTAGCTGATGGGTAGTATTTCAAACGATACATGTAATTATTTTTTACACAGAAATGAAGATGCAACGTTCTTGAGTCTATGTAGTTGACAACTAAAGGTCCAGTGTGATATCTTTGTTTTTCATATAAGGTTATACGATTTTTAATTTTTTTTTTGAGTGGTGAGTTGGCTCAGTCCTTTGCTTTCCACCCCTCATGGGGGCTGAGCTCTTTGTGAGCCAGGCCTAGATGTTTTAACTGGTTAGTGGAGCTGGCACTGAAAAGCAGCCTGTCGGATGCAATCAGTTCGTCAGTGCAGCTTCTTTTTAAGGACCAGCCAAACCAAATAGACAGCCAAGCTGCATGACCGATAGAGACCTATTACCCCTTCACCCTCGTCTTCCTCCCTTCTTCCTTCTCGAGAGAAAAAATTAAAACAGGGAAGTTGGACTGTGTAAGCATATGGTTCCTAATGCATTATGTATGAATTTGCTTTGGCATGTTTCCCCAACTGTGTTTCAAGGAAGTTCTCTACCCCAAAAATGGCTCACACATCACAAGAAAGCATGCCAATAGTGATGGCGTCTGGCTGGCATAGCTGTCATGCCACCGTGCTGAATATAGTACTGTGTTCCATCCTGTCCAGGATGATATGTTGTCATACCATATGGATATTTTCTCCCACGGGTGAAGAGTGGCAGATTGGAAGAACATAATGCTATAGTATAATATGAAGTCAGAACTCATTTAGAGGGCATTTAGGAAAATTAGCAATAAACTATTCAACCTTCAGACAAAGCAAAGTGGCTTTGAGATCTTTCTGCCACATTCTTCAGTTCTTCATTAGAGGAACCATGAGTGTCTGTATATAACTCTGAAATTCAGAAAGAGCTGGGTTCCTCCAGCTGTTTGGGATCCTTGTGGGAAGAGATGGGCCAGATGGGATATATGCTGGGATATAGTCCTTTATCCGGTCCATCTGACTGATCTGACCCTCAGATTTGATTTTTTTTAGAAGTTTATAGACACCACCGCTGAATATAGCCTGACGAACTTCTTGGGCAGAATTAGTATCTGACAATTCAGAAAATCTGATAATGCTATATTGGCCAATATTAATCTTTCTTGCATAAAAACAACATATTCAAAGTTTTGTCTCTCATTTATTTCACTTCATCCCTTAAACTATTTATTAATTTGGGAAAAGGAGGTTAATGCATTACATCAACGCAATCTCAGTTGATGCAATTAAAATAAGTCTGAAAGCAATGTCGGTGTATTAAAGTTTTCACTTACATCAAGAACTTATGTTTTAGTGATGGTAAAGTTGAAGTTATGTTGGATCTTGAGGAAAATCTGGGAAAACAGAGCACTGGTATCAAATAAATATACTGTGTCGGCAAATACTCTCTGTATTGTTATCAGGAGAGAAAAAGCTGGTTTGATGCATCCCTACCATGATAAGACATATCTGCACTAATGTCAGACAATATCAGCCAAGCCAGTTTATCAGTATAGCTCTATTGCTAAACCAAACTGTACCCTTCTCTCACCTCCTGCAGGTGATGCCATAGCCCAGCTGACAGATGTGGGATCGGCCTTGCCATCCCAGTCAGACGGACGAGTCACGGTGTTCAGCGATAGGACGGGCATGGTGAAGGCTGCCCGCCTGCTCCTCTCTTCAGTCACTAAAGTGCTGGTCCTTGCCGACCGCATCGTCATCAAACAGATAATCACATCTCGCAACAAGGTGAGACATACAAGTATGAAGGAAGCTTGAAGCATATGCATAAACTCTTGCTTATTCTCTCTTGCACACGCACTGGTCCACACAGGAAAAACACACATCCTGATTCTTTTTATTTCCTAATAGATAAGCACAGGCTCTCTGAAGGAGTACTCTGGAGGTAATTGAAGGGAAGCAGCACATTTAGAGGGCACATAAAAACACAGAGCTAGAGTCTGTGTCTGTCCATCATACCTGGCTATGCTCTCAGCCAGACAATGTGATAGGGATGTAGCTGTAGACTGAGCCAAGAATGGAAACAGGAGGCCTAATGATGACTGGTTAGCCTTCTTTGGACAGACAGGCGACGGCCCTCTGTTCTCCATTACTGGCAAACACAATTACATCTCTTCCTCCTCTTTGTCTGGTGTGGATAAAAGCTGCAGCGCTAGCATTGCCAGCTAGCAGTTAAATTAGCAGCTACATAGACTACTTTTAAGTAAAATGCTGGTTAGGAAATGCATAATATATTATTTCATTATTTTAGGATATCTCTTGTACGCTGAGCCATTAATACTATAGAAGGGATCACTGGAGTAACACAGATTATTATATCCAGAAATATAAGTAAAAAATATATAAACTATTACATGTGATGTGGCATCTTGTGAGGCAGAAATCACTCTTTGGATGTAAACATGGTCTATGATATTCTGTTTCTTCCCTTCCTGCTGATATCCTGCTCCATCAGAAGGAGGATGTCAACAGTGTGGAAGGACCAGAAGAACACAAACCATATGTGGTCATTCAACACACCACTCTGATCTTGTCACTCCTCCCAGGTCCTGGTAACCCTTGACCATCTGGAAAGAGTGAGCACGTTCCAGGAGTTTGTACAGATTTTCAGCCAGTTTGGCAATGAGATGGTCGAGTTTGCCCACCTCACTGGAGACAGACAGAACGTGAGTAGCATGTGAAGTAACTTACTCTGGTTTTTTTTTTTGCTTTAGGAGTGTCTAAAATCATCTGTTGTCAGCACACTATACTGTTAGGGTTTATCAATAAATTAAAATGTATATGTGGTCTATCATGTGAAAAAGCTGCAAACGGATGTAGTGCGGTTATGAACATAATTAGTAATTTGTCTTATCATTTCTGCAGCACTGAGTGCATTTTGTTTATTCATGTAGATGTAATCTGACAAACAGGGATTTTTTTATAAACAGGGTATTTTGAATGTGAAAGCAGGTGGTGGAATTAGGCTGTGTAACCTGCAGTTCTTATGATTCAAGCATCAGATATTTCTAAAATTTCCCAACAAAACAAACAATCCATGTACAGGTCAGTTATTACTCATTATCCACAAAGGCTGTTTACATCACAATTCAGTGTTGATATGAACTGACCTATGCTTTCAGTGATGCATTCTTCCCTATAATATATCAGCTATATAACCCAGCATATTTGCAAAACAAAACTTCTGCTCAAAGATTCAGAGAAACGGTTCAACTTAGGGGTTCCAACTTTGTTCTGTCAAAGACTCCTAATCCTACTTTGACGCATACATTCAGCCTCTGCAGCTAAAGCGCTTTGCCTGCAGAAGCTGATGTAAAGTGCAACAACTGCAATATCTTGACAAGGAAGGAGGATCGACTATCCCTCTTTTCGAATTTCATCTGGGCTTGTGTTTTGACACACACATCACGTCTCTCACCAGCGCTCCTCATTGCAGCTAATGTTCTCTCCCCTCATTTACCACTCTGTTTTCTTCTTTTTTTTTTTTGTTGTTGTCAGACTCAGGCCCACTCAGGTGCATCCATGCACACACATGCACAATCACCCAGCCCTCTAGAAAAATCTACCATCTTCATCTATTGAAGCCAAGCGAGCACAGAGGCAAAAAATAATGACAGATAATCACTTCGTCTTTGTAATCTATGGCAAGGTGCCGGGAGAGGAGTTGATTCAGCTGCCTTTTTCAAATACCGTATCCACCCCAATTCAAGCTATTTCTGTTTGGAATACTTAGAGGGGGAGGTATCCGATCATAAAGGAAGTATCTTCTTTACTATTTTGATAGCCTCTCTGTTGATTAACTAACAATGAATAAAGGAAGCTTTGTGTGCGCGCGTGTGTGTGTGTTAACTTGAAGAGGATATATTTGTGTGTCCCTTCATACCATCATGAAAGAGGTTTGTTGCATACCTTTGATGCTTCCCTGCCTTCAGACTCCCCAAGAGGTCTATGAAGTTGAAACTGGAGTAAAGCCACCCATTACCATCTGGTGTGTTTTTGTGCTGCAGGATTTGAAGGATGAGAAGAAGAAAGCCCGGATGGCAGCAGCCAGAGCAGTGCTGGAGAAATGCACCATGATGCTCCTCACAGCCTCCAAGGTAAATGGCCGGCTTGCTGACAGTGGACGTCTGGGCAATGAGGAATGGATTATGTTCATCTTAAACATTTAGGATTTCTTACATACAGCAGTCAATTGTTATTCTGAAGACAAAGTCAGAAATTCGTTAAAACATGGAAAAAAAGGATAGAAGTGGATATGTGTTCACGAGGGCACGAGCCTTGACATTTCACATCGAATTGCTTCCATAGACTTGCCTAAGGCATCCAGATTGCGAGTCGGCGCGGATCAACAAAGACGCCGTGTTCCACCGAATGCGTTGTGCCCTGGAGCAGGTCATCGAGATAGTCACTGAGGCACGGAGCTGTGCAGAGAACAAGATCCTTCCTGCCAGCATCTACAACGGCATCAAGGACTTCAAGGTAGGAGCAGAATGATTAGTATTGCTTATCTGACACATGTTGGCCTGTGAAATAAAGCAATAAATCTCATGTGGGAGAATCATCAGGCAGAACAGGCCTTATTGTTTCCAGGAAATGGCAGCAACACAAATTATTTAGAAGAAGAAGAAGAAGAATATGGTTTTAAGCAAAAATCCTCAAATCATGATCTTTGGTTGAGTTTTGATTTGTGGTTAACATTTATTACATTCACAGTTTTTTTTTTTTTGCAACAATTAGTTTCAAATGGAGGATCAGACATATCTATTTTATAATTTGAATAATATGACATATAATAATATGTGAATCTTAACTAGCATTTATGTCCTATTTGTATTGCTGCTTCAATGTTATGTCTTTTCTCCTTTTCTGGATGTGATGAACTTACTTTGGAGTGCTGATTTAAAAGCCTGGATGAGATTCCCTCTTTTATCTATCTGTAATTGTTTGCCCCCCTCCTCTCAATTATCCTTCAAATGCCCCTTCAACTTAAATCCCAATATTCCCCCCCCCTTGCCCTTACAGTTGAGCGTGGAGTGCCTGCGGGAGAACCTTTACTCCTTATCCCCCCAGAGCGTGGGCAGCCAGCTGGAGGCACTGGTGGAGCAGACAGAGGATTTCACTGATTCGGCCTACACCAGCCACGAGCAGCGTCAGGCCATCCTGGGTCTGTGCCAGCTGGCGCGCCAGGACTCCCAGCAGCTGGTGCACGCCTGGATTGAGACGGTATGTTGGCACAAGCAGGCACATTTGCACAGATGCACATAGACCTACAAGAATATTCATAAACACATATGCAGAAAAATGATGATAATAACCATATCTTTGTAAAAGTAACATAAAAAGCAAAACATACAGCATGCTACACAGTCACACACCACACACATTAATACTCCCTCGCCGGCTCTCTGTCATTCACTTTGCCTACTCACTCTCTTTTCACACAACGGAGCATAATAACCCACTTGAATAACCGTTTTTACCAAGGCTCACTCAGCTGTGTGAGAAACATCACATAGCGTTCCTGTTCTTACTGCCATTCAGTAGAGTCTCCTTGGCCTTCAAAACTGATGGACTTGAAACACAAGTCATTAGGTTGCAGATTCTCATTGTAAACTTTTCTTAGTGTGTTGAGAGTACACAGAGAGACTTCTGCACATTATAACACAACTGTACAGTAGAGCCTCATCCAGCCTTTGCAGTTGAAGGTCATTTGGGGAATTGAAAAGACCAGAAAACTGCACTGAGAAGGCTTTATAAAAGTAAATATGAAAAATATGTTCTGCCCAGTCCAATCACATAATTTGTTTAAATAATTTCACCTTGATGACATAAAAATCACATGTTGAAAAGCCTGATTCTCTTAGCACATTCAAAACATAATAGTCCATAAATGTAATTTGAAAGTTAAAAACCATGTTTATTAAGACAAGTTTATTTTCCATTGCATTCTGTTTCCAAATTTTGTCAGTGCATCGTTATACTCTCAGATCTCAGATTCCAGTGTCAGTTTGGATGTGGGATTGTAAGACCATGTTGTGTCTCGTGTTTATTCTCATCCTCCTGGCACTGTCTCACTGGAGCAGCAGTCTGTCCATGCCAAAGAAGCTACAGAGAACGTGGAGGTGGCCATCCTGAAGACATGCCAGAGCGTCAATGACCTCAGACGTGAGGTGAGCAGCAGTCTAGTCTCCGTTCTGTCCATCTGACACTAAATAAATGTACTCTGTTTCAGAGAGAAACAAATGTGACTGAGATGTCTCTCACTAGCTGCTGGTTCCTCTCACCTGCTGACTTTCGGTCAACTTAACTATGTCATAATATCACTTCTGCTCTTCTCCTTTGTGCGTGCTTAAAATCCGCTCTCATTCATGCCTCTCACTTGTGTTTTCTCCACCTTCCATTACTCACTCCCCTTCTTTTTCTATAATGCAATCTTTGATTCCTCTCCTCCTTCTCCTCGTCCTCCTCCTCCAGCTCTATAAGGTGGCAGTCAGTCGTACCTCAGACTTATTGAAAGTTCATGGAGAGCAGTTGCCTCTGCGGGCCCTCAAAGCTGCAGGCGCCGAGGGTAACCTGGAGACAGTGACGGAGTATTCGCGCACGCTCACTGAGCAGAAGGAGCAGCTAGTGGAGGTAGGTGGGGACAGAGACACGGGTGACTAAATTTATCAGGAAAGCGTGTCACATACATCAATGCACTTGAACAACCATAAAAAATTAACTGTTATTCTAAAATGAAAGTTCAGGTGAAATCATTTACTGTGATACAATAAGTTATAACTACCTATAAGTGAAATTTTACTGAAGTGTAGTTTTCAAACTTAAGAAACACCTGTGGTCACTCTTTTTTCCCCTCCTGTTTATTTCAGACGTGCCGGCTGCTGTACCATGTGTCCGGGACAGAGCCGCTGGAGATTACCTGTGTACATGCCGAGGAGACCTTCCATGTTATTGGTCCACAGGTAACATTAACCCTTCAAACACTTTCTGAATGTATTGTTATTCTGTTATTCAGTCGTAGAAGGACATACAGGTTAACTTAAATTAAACGTGAGACCCATTTTTTTTCCATTCAACATTTTTATTTTATGTTAATAAAGTCAAACTGGTCTCACCGTAGTCTGGGATTGAAATCAAATCTTGAGTAATATTCTACTTAGATGCAGTAAGAGGTAAAAGAGACAAATTACCTAACGTCTCCTCTGTATATATCCAACATCCTTTGGAGATGGCTGAGAACATGCTGTCCATCTAGCCTCCCTATCCCAGATCTAATTATGTTTGCTTTTGGAAACCATCCACACCATTAATTATCCAGCAATGTAGAATGTTCCCGTCCTCAGGCGCTAATGTCAGGCCCCGCATGACTCTACAGTAATGACTCCGCTCCTCAGTTCAAAGGTCAGCCAATCAATAACGCTGCAGTACAGGGTGGCGGTGGTGATATCTCTGTGTCTGCTCAAAGTAATAGAGGGGTGGCCCAGGGGTAATTGGCTATTAACTACTACATATAGAGGATGAGTGTTTGTCTTTTAAGGTTAATTTGTCAAATGTAGTCGTCTGAAATCATATTTCTATTGTGCCTAATAGAATCATTATTATTTTTGTTTCTTTCTTAAAATGAATGTTTTAACTGATATTTTTTTTCTTATCATTTTTAAGCTCTTGTAGCTTTTTGTTTTATTTATAACTCTTGGTGGCAATGAGTTTTATCATGTTACTACTGTTTCTCACGCTTATTATCTCTGTCACCAGGGCACTGCTGAGTTTGCTCTCAATAAATTTTCCCTATAAGGGTTTCAATCGATTAAATCAAATATTAGGATTTGTTACATATGTTTCTACTCAAAAATATTGGTTGCACATATGGTGAATCATGATTCAGAGAAGTGCTGCAGTTTGATTTTTCATTAATCCCCATTCATTTGTTTAAAAAAAACAAAAAAAAAAACAAGGTTGATGATAAAACCTTATTAAAAAAAACCTTAAAGAGACAAATCTTAATATCTTTTACCATACAAAATCTGAGGTAAATTCACAAACAGAAATGCAAATGCAGTTTTTCTTAGTGATTAAAAATGTGACTTTTATGTGTGTTAACATTGTCAGAAAATATAAATTTATCTTGTTTCTGCCTGGTAACAAACCAACTTAATTACTCCTTTTCTCATGTCACAATTGTTCAAACTCTTGCTCAGATCATCTCAGCAGCCCAGACGCTGGCCCTACACCCATCCAGTAAGATTGCCAAGGAGAACCTGGAAGTCTTCTGTGAAGCCTGGGAGTCTCAGCTCTGCGACATGGCCCTGCTGCTGAGAGAGATCAATGACGTCTTTGAAGGCAGGCGAGGTATGTTTGTGTTGGCTACGTACAGTATTTGTGTGCATTTGGGTGGGTTGGGGTGCTAAGCACATACATATATATAAGTGAGGGAGAGTCTTTCAGAAAGATTGAATGGAAAAGTGAATGTGGCATTTCAGCCTCGGTGAATCATTTTACCCTTGAACACCTCAATAGCCTTAATAAAGTTGAGGCGAAGCATGCACATGAACATATCTGTAAAAATTCATCATCATGAAAAACGTTGAATATGTACACCGTCATTCAAAGACCAGTAACAACAGCAGGGTACATTTTTTCCTCTCAAGACATAATTCGGTTATCATTAAAACATGAAACACGTGATTATTTATTTATGTTTTTTTTAATAAACTTGTGACCTTGTGTTCAGATAATCACAATCACTCTTTTTCTAGGAGACAAGAGACCTTATTTGTCTCTTCCCAGACCCGGGGTGAGTGTAACACCATCCATCCTCATGAATATTATAATTATACAATCGTTTGTAATCCTCTAACTAATGCCGTTCTCTTTTTTCCACAGAAACACTCTGCTAACTTGAAGACTGCCAAGGCTGTCAAGTTGGATGCAGAGGTAGCATACAACATCATGTCGCGTCTTTAACCTTGTTCTGACAGCAGTATATTCATCTCCAGGAAACTTTGTGTCACTCAGTTGAGAATTGATCGTGTTTGTGTTTTGTGCTGTTTTGCTGGACAGCACTTTTTCACCCGGTGTACCATGGCAGGAACTGAGATTATGCTGATTATACACCTTCTGCGTGTTTTAATAAATGAAAACAGCCTTGTTTACTCTTATGCGTCAGGGATTTTTTTTAAAGATGACATGAACTAAATGTCAGTGCACCCTGTATAGCATTACTTCCTGTGTGTTTTGTGTGTGTGCGTGCGCAGGAGCAGACAAGCATGGCCAAATTGGGTTTGGAGCTTCGTCTGTTGTCGTCAGATGTGGATACAGAGGTGGAAAAGTGGGAGGAGCAAGAACATGACATTGTCCGCCAGAGCCAGAGCCTGGCCAGCATGGCCTACAACATGTACCTGTTCACCAGGTAGCGTACAGCTACCACACACTGCTCACATTTTATATTTGTAGCCTGCCGAGCTGTTACATTCATTTAAGAGCTCAACATTGTAAAGCCTCTTAAGCGTCTGCATGAATCTCTTTAGAGGCTTAGTATTAATGAGATTTTTGAGCCCCCAGTTAGCGATATTTACCAGGCAGGAGTTTGAGGCACTGACAAAGTTGACATGACTATGACTCATTCTGAAAATCAAATCGTTGCATTTCATCTAAGTTACAGTTTTTGTTGATTCTTGTGGATGTCTTTTGTCCTCATCCATCTTTGTCACCCATGTTTTCCCATTTTCTGTGGTTCCCATATTGATTCCCCAGAGGGGAGGGACTGCTGAAAACAACACTAGATCTGTTTCATCAAGCTGAGGTATGTGCATCCATATCCACTAATCTCTCCTTCCCCCCACACACACACCTTCTGTTTTATTTCACTCAAGTTTTTATTAAAGTTGTAAATGAATGCATCTGTTGCTCCATTAGACCAAAGACCTACTGGGGTTGGTATATTAAAATCAAATAGTAAATGCTAATCCACTATCCTCTCGCAGATCTGATATAGGCATGACTAGGACTTCTCAATATGATGGAAATATAGTGCAAGATATTGGCAGCCATATGGGGTGATAACAGACAAGGTTGCGTGGAGTGGTGTCGATTATTGAGCTGTGATCAATGCCAAAAATGTGCAGTAGGGCCCAAAATGTCAGCCAGGATGTATTCCATTCGGAGGTGAGCAAAGGAGATAAGGGAGGAAGAAGAACGAGAGGGGAAAGAGACGAGAAAGCATACTGATAAGAAAAAGAAAAATCTTATAATATTTATTGACTCTGCTTTTTGTTTCCCAGTGGAGGTTAAGAGAATTCTATTTTTCTTGTATTTGTGTAAGTTGATTTTGTCTTTACTTCTCTTAAGGTTCTTTCTGAGGAGGGGCTCCAGCTGTGCTCATCTCTCCGTACTTTTTCTACTCAGGTATTTACTAATGCTGTCAATCTAATATCAAACCATGACAATGTACTAACAAAGAACCAACTATTTTGTACATTAAGCACTTTAGAAAAATATTGCATTTTATGTAAAAAAAGCAAACAGTAATCTACTTATTTTTAAATGGTATTAAAAGGAATACAAAATAATATTTTTTTTTTAATCTGGAAATATTCTTACTTTCCTACATTGTGCTTGTGCTTATAGGATAGACTGAGAGAGTAATTTAAGAAAAGAAAAAAGAAAACTCATTTATTTTCTTTTACACAGGAGTGAACTTCTACCCTACTCTGTACAGACACACACACACACACACACACCAGCACCTGTGCTCCCACCTATGATATATCTATCACACATACACACCCATTTCACCCACCCTGGCATGTCACGGTGCCAGGTCAACCTTATAAATCACACAGCGCGAGCAGGAAATTAAGGCTGTCACACACTCTCACCGTCCTCTCTTTCTCTCTGAGTTAAGATCTGACAAATAAATGCAGCCTTGGTGCCTTCCTTCCTCTTGTCCACCAACTTCTTCGGGTCTTCCGAGTTTAATTAAACTTTTTTTTGTTTGTTTGTTTGTTTTTGACAGCCATTACTGACATTTGTCTCTGCTGTATCTGTGGGTGTATAGTTTGTGCACATCTGTATGTGTTGAGGGGAATTAGTAAGTAAGGGGGGTGGGGGTGGCGGTGGACTGCGACCATCCAGGACTAATTATTAATCAGGAGGCCCTGCTCCTCAACTTGCCTCACGCTTTCTGATTAATTACATCAAACAAACTGGTGCTAATGGAGTCTCTCCGTCTCACCCTCCTCTACCATATTACTTTGGCACCAAACACACTTGTACTGTAGCACACCTGTGTTGCCCTCATTGAAATTATGAAGCTATTTATACAAATAAGCTTAAGAATTTTTAATTGTGGTTTAAGAGGTTTTATGTACTTCAGTGTGTGAGTGTGTGTGTAGTGCTACCCTGAATAAAACGTCTTGTGTTTTTAGGTCGCTTGTGGCCATGTGTGCACATGTAACTGAAGTAGATTGATGGCCCCCGTGACTGAGCTCTAGGGATTAACTCGGCTGGATAACAGACTTAAGTAGTAGATCATGACCTGACTGTTGTCGATGGATTACATGAAGCAACACTAAATTTTCATTTATGTAATCCCCGTTTTTTCCTCTTTATGATTAGTGTTTGATGAAGAGCATTGTAAATCCTGGCCAGTAAATCCATCAATGTCCTCACATATTAACACATTCTCCCTGGCAAATACCATCATAAACCATTTCTGTTGTCCTGAAAGACATCTCGCTCACTCTTTGTATTTTTCCTCTGTTCCAGCTGGTTGATGAGGAAAAGTCAGTAGTGATGACAGAGATGGAGAAACTGGTGGCATTGTGCCAGCAGCTGCAGACTGGTGCCAAGTCTCCTGTACAAGGAAAGACTGCCACCTTCCAGAAGGTATCCACACTACGCCTACACAAGTAGAGCAGGACTAATTGTGTTTCTTGTTACTTCATTACTGACTACGGCATCATTATTCAGTGATCTGTGAGTATCACCATTATTGGACACAAGGCACTAGATTAATGAATGGCTATGAGAAATTAATGAGCCTCTTGGGCAAAGAATGAGTTGCCTTAGGTCACTTTGTAATAAAGGCAAAGGTTGGAATCAAATGGACAGGATGAAGAATAGTGTGTCCTCTGTCTAATGAGCATCTCTTTGATATGTATTGGCTCCATCTCTCTATCTCTCCATCCTCATGTTCACTATATCAATTATTAATAATGGGAAGTGTAAAGATGTATGCTTAATGAGCTGGGATGATGTATTTGTGTATCCGCACACTGTATGCAAACTAGTGTTCTCCTTTGTTTCTAGGTGGACTTATCCATTCAGAAAACCCGAGGCATCTTGACCGTTGTCCTCTCCCTCCTCCCTCCCTGTAACAAGCTCAACAGAAAGGTATTGACAGGCATTGAACAGGACACAACACTCACAACGTTGAATGACTGGCACTGGATTAGTTTAGCAAGATTTATGTGGAAATCTACCAAAACAGAGGAGAATGACATGTCGTATGTAGCCCAAAAAAGAATGATTAAACCTGCAATAACATTTTTGGCCATTTTTTTGGATCAGTGGAAACAAGCTATAACTTACTTACTTACTATATCATTATTACATGTAATGATCTCATAATTACAAGATAACAGGTGTTACGCCATCTTCTATGACCCGATTAGGAAGTTCAGCTGTTTTACTATTCCAAACGTTTTTATCATCAACAGTTTTCATTGAAAACTCCTTCCTGCGCCTGAAAAACGACACTGATGAAAGCTATGAGTGAACCAAAACATTAAAGTTGCAGGCTATGAAACCAAAACTAGCTGAAAGACACTTAAATTATGCTGTAGAGGTGATAAATGACTATAAGTGAGCCTTTTCACATACATGTAGTTATGACCCATTGCTAATATAAAGAATATAGGCTATACCAACTTCAAGTGTGAATTGTTCAGTAGCGAAGTGTGATGTTACATCTGCTTGTCATATTTTGTCTCCATTTGCAGTACAAGTCAGAGAGGAACAGCCTGGGTTCCCCGCAGGACTGGAGAGAGAGGCAGGATGCATCCACACCTGTCAAAGAAGAGGGAGCTCTCAACGGAAAGAACACTAACGGCTTCGGTGTCAAATCCTTAGAGCAGCACATGACTGGTCTCAACCTTCTGGAGAGCAAATAATCCAGGAAATATTCACCTGCTTTGTCCACTATTCTTCCCCCGGAGAAGCGCATAGCCAACCTCACCTTTTCTGGAGAACATGTAATCCAGAAAATAATTTACTCCCCTCATCCTCATTGCACCAACTTTAGAGTGGGCTAGAGCCGTGGTGTGAAGGTGGTTGCCTTGGGTCAGTCAAGAGTTTGCATATGCTGTCTCAGTGATTAATTATAAGTTTTACAGCAAAAAAAAAAAAAAAGCAGATCCAATCTCTGTGCTCAGGAGCAGTTTTACCCCGGAGTAGCTGGTTGCCTGAAGCACAAGTTCCACAAGATGGAGACAATCAGCCAACAGTAAGACTTGGTCATTTGCAGTGAGCCTCCTCTCAGAGAGGCCTGGCACAAACCTGATTTTGTTTTATCACTTGTCTGGCTATTGAATAGATAAACTGATGAGAAGTCAGGTAAAAACTCCTCTCGATGCTCACTTCAGCCATACAGCTGTCTTCACTACGTGCCTCTGTGTAACAAGCCTATTTGCTTTGTAGTGTATACTGTAATTGTGTTGCACAGCTTAGCCAAATGTAAAAGAAAACGAAACAGTGACATGGCTGAAAACCCACCATGCATCATGCCGTCATCACCAAATCTTTGTGTTTGAGTCTCCTATGGTCAGTGTGCCGTAGGCTTGTAATGTTAACACTTCTGTAATGTTAACCATAGTTGTACATTGTGTTCTTGATCACTGGCACTGTAATGTCATATGGATAAGTATTTTAAAATTTGATCATGACATGCGATCAATATCTAATTTCCATACTATTTTCTATGGAGTGTTATGTTAGTAATGCAAAAATTACAATTTCATGCCAAATATGATTGTTCTCACAAAGGACGCTGCCATCTTCAACTTGCTACTAGTCTAAACTATAAAGTTAATCACTGGAGACTTCTTAGAGACTTTCTATTTTAACCTGGTCTCTCTATTCAGTTTATGAAGATAAATCTTAACAATGAGATACTTTTGGGAAGACAAGACTTTATACTTTCCTGAGCATTATCTAATCATATTAATTAGACTAATACATTTTCTCACAAAAGAAATGAAAGATTATTCTGAGCTGGCATCTGTGTCAAATGGAGCCTTGAAGTGTACTTGTTATGAAGACTGCTTGTGAAGCTGCCTTGTAGGCCAATATGTATTAAATGGTATGTATAGTATGGTACTTGAAGTGTGTGTATATATATGCATGTGTGTGTGTGTACAGTATGTATCCTAAGCTAATGACTTTGGTACTAGGTGAGGGTGTGGCAGTGACTGAAATGAATAACATACATTAAGCTTTAGAAATCCTTTGTACTGTTTAAGAGCAGCTAAGGATGCTGGGTATTGTAGTGGCTCAGATGTGAAGAAATCATAGATCTAGTTTTGGACCATCTATTCTTTTGACAATTGAAAAGTTATAAAAAGTGACATAAAAAATAAACAATATTTTTCTTAAATCACTGTTTGTTGATTTTTTTTATTGACATTCATACAAAAATAATTGTAACTAAAAAATGATTTAATGATTATTTAACAACAAAATTAATGTCATGATGTCCTCTACTTTTGTTATTTTTAATTGAGAAAAACAAAACAATAAATAAAGCACTTAGAAACTGAGTACTTCCCGAAAACTTCTTCAATGTATAATAATGTAAAGGCACAGTGCAATTCTTTAATTATACACAGCAATCCCTTTGATGTGACCCTGTGTAAATGTCACTTTCCAAGACAGCATTTCCACTCTTCACCCAACTGTGTGAGTGGGGTTGGGGGGAGGGTCTCCGTCAAGAGGGTTGTGATTGGGCAGCACTCCGTTTGGAGACGACACTCTCGAACTCTTCCCTGCTCAACAGGTTCTCTGTTATGCTCTTGCTCTCCTCAAACTTTGGCAGGATGACAGCAATGTATCCTTCTGTGGATGGCTGTTCAGATTAAACAAACTCTTATTAAAAATATTTCATGCATTTGTTTTGATAATATTCAATCGTTGCAGGCAAGCTGATGTGCTTTTCCTCATGGAATATACTGTACATCTAGAACAAATGCTCACAAATGTGTAAATTCACATGATCAGATTTTCAGAGAACAAAACATACACATTAGTGTCCAGATGTACATAAGAAAATGCTTCTGAAAAAAATATATAATTACCTTTTCCAGCAAAAGAGCAGGTGTTTCTAAAATACTCTCATTGACCTCAAGAAGACGGCCCCTGATGCAGCTAAGAGGATGATAGATTTGGGAAACTGATTTTGACACGCTGGCAAAATTGTAATTAATCAGGCATCAGGGACACAATATGAATGCTTAGAAAAAACAGATTATGGCCTCACCTGTAGATCGTGTACTCAGTTTCATCTGTGCATGTTATCCTACACAGAGGTGCAAAATCAGTCAGGAACTGACCCCCCTGTAGCATAGAAAAAAGGGTGATGGATTAAAGGCTGAGCCGGCCACTTGCAAAAGTATGAAGCAAAGATAAATCTAATAAGAAGACAACAAATCCATGCTGTAAAGATCAAAAATGCATCTATCTTAATATAATTACCCGCTTGGACTTTCCAGACACTTTGTTGTTTAGACGACTGCATCCATTACTAATCTGGTAATTGATATTGTTGATTTTTCGTCCATTCTGAAGGACCGGATGAGTCTCTGCTAAAGTGATGACACATATTCTGTGGAGTGAAAACGAATATGAAAGTGTACTTAAAAAATAAAAATAAATAAATAGTCCACAAATTTACAATATTTGTTACTCGCCTATATTGAGTGGAGATTAAATCCACTAAGAAAACACAGTGTTTCGTGTGTTTCAGGATTGCAGAAACATGAATAAACAGATATGAAACAGGAGTAATAAATGCAAGGTAGGTGTAGCTATAGTTACATGTGTATATGTTATATAGGTGAAGAAGTGAATACAAAAAAATAAATGCATATATAAATAATAAATATAAAAGGTAGGAGTCTGTATATGAACGGTAACTCAGTGTATACGTAATTAAAATGTATAATAATAATATGCGGGTTGAGTTACCTGTTTGAATGCTGCAGGATGCAGTGGTCCTCACACGGTTTCCCCTTCATATCTAAATACAAAACAATAATTAACCTTAAACGCTCTTGGTATCGCTTGAATTAAATGTATTATTAATGTATGACAGCTAAAACAAATACAGGAGTTTTTGCTCTTTCTCTCTCTCTCTCTATGAAGTCTGCAAGTAACGTTAGCTATGTTAGCCACCTCACAGCTAACAAGAGATAAATGTAATTGAAGTTTCATTTACCGGCTCTGTACCAGCGTGTGTAATATCGGTCAATAACAGACGGCGCATTTGCTTCTGTGTCTTTTTGCTCCACGTCGTCCATCCAAAAGTATTCACAATTTAGTTTGTAAAAAAAATATGATGTGCGACAGTACTTTAGCCACTACTTTGCCTGACGGACAACAAATGGTGTCACACATGACGGTGCGACCTTCAAACGAATCCGAAAGGAGCAAAATGGTTCCGGCCAGTTTGTTTCACCTCGTCTGGAATAGAATAAGTGAATTTGGCATTAGAAGTAAGTACAATACATCTAAGTATAACTAAGTTACGTAAAATTTTACGTTCATTTTCAAAGATGGCAACATGAATCGGTGAAGAATAACATGTAACGTGATAGGTGGAGAAACCTATCTGAACTACAGCACAGATACTCTTGTGAAAAGGGACATTTGAAGACTTAACTGCCAAGATCACCTGAATGCTGCTCTTTTCTCTGGACAGGTAATCACACATTTGCTCAAAGTCAGTTTGACTTTAACTAGCCTAAATGAGGCATTTTAAACAACTCCACCATCTGTTGTTCAGCCTACACAAGTCTTTTTTTTAAACAGTGGGCTTACTGAGGGGATATTGTCACTCATGTTAATAGATTTTCGGTTTGATTACTAACGTAGCCAACGGGCTCAGGATCCCAGAGACTTCATATCAGACTGACCTGGCCATGCTTATGCTGCTGTAAACTGTGGTGTCATTACATAGCGAGGACAATTGTCCCCATTGCCCACTGGGTGTCAGACTACTGCTAACAATGACAGTATACTGTATAGTCAATGTGATTTAACTCTTCACATCCATCGGATGCATGATAGATACATCTTCATATCTGATCGCTTAAATAAATGTGACATCCCCAGCTAAAACATGTTTAATTAATTATTTCTGCATGCACACCAGATTTGCAATATGTTGCAGTTGTAAGGCATCTCACAGGGGCAGTTTTGTAACATCTGTTCAGTTTCCACACTTAAAACTATGTGTCATTTTTTTTTTTACCCACTTGCAGATGGACATATCAGTATAGTGGGTTTGCATTTTGCAGGATTATGTAATGAAGAGGTCTTTGAACGAATGAATGCAGGAATGTTCCTCTTCCTGGATCTTGCGAATAGCCCCTCAGTGACCCAAACCAATCGCATACCGAACATAACTGGCTTGATGTATTACTTGCACAGTGTGGACAATGCTAAGGGAACATTTTCAGGGGATTGGCCTAGGCACGAGGCAGATTAAGTAATAATGACTTCATCTCGGTCGCATAATTGAGAGAAAGAGAGTGCAAAAGCGATTGAGACTCAGCTGACGTTTGAGGGCGCAATGAGTTTTCCATATATCTACTCACCGCTACCAAGACTTGGAAAGTGTTGCTGTCAAGACCAATCGTAATGACTTTTTCCATTACTCCTGCGTCTGTGGTAGGCCATAGTCTGCAATTAATTTTAAGCTGAAACACAAAACCAGTGTGGAAACAGTGGACACTAATGTAGTATGCCATAGATATGTGATGATATTTCATCAGGATTAAAATACTGGCATGTCCAATGAGGCTGTCCTTCATATGAGCGACCAGCTTTACTTGTGATCGTATTCTACCACAGCAAGCTGCCGTCACAACAACATGCGCATTCTAGTTGCCACACTTAATCAATGCCATACGATTTGTCACATCACAAAGATAAATGATCCAATACTGTACATATGCAGTGGTAGCATGTGGTCATGCAATATGGATCAGATACTGAAGATCCTCGTACAGAATAACTTTATGTAAATGCTCATGAGAATGTTTGACAATTTCAAATTTTTTTGTGTCAGAAAGGGTCCTCATGTCTTGATAAGTGTCAGGTGACCTTGCTGGGTGTTGGTATTTGCATGCATGTGTGTGCATCTGTGTTTATCTATCTGCTCATATCTATATGTATCTGTCAGTCTGTGTACATTCCCGACCTTTTACTATTTATTGTTGGAATGACACGCACTCCATCTTCCACTCAACTTTGAGGTTCACTAGCTGGCTTCCAGACAGGCATCTCAAGTGTCCTCAGCTGTACAGGCTTGTGCATGCACATGTGTGTGTGTGTGTGTGTGTGTGTGTGTGATGCACGTATAGCTCCACGTCAGCTATTGCTGCAGCAAGCAGCTCTTTTTCCCCCGATCTGCTGTTTGTCTGTCTGGCTCCAACAGTCTCTCCCTCCCTGGATGTTGTCCAGCTTCTTTGTGGAGATGGTCGTCTGTGCCAAAGGAGAGCCTGATAAGGGAAGAGTAAAACTCTGACCAATAAAGGATGTCTGAGTAACTTGTAAAAATTTGTGGCTGCTTCTTATTAAGAATGTACTCAAATAAGCTGCAGACTAGAAAGGTAATGATTTGTTAGTTTGTGGCACAGAGTTGGTTGTGTTTTTAGCAAGAGAGACGGGCGAGATATTTCTATGTGGCTGTGATTCAGATGAAGGGAATTACTGCAAGAACGGCGATTTCTTTTTTTAAAGGGATAGTTCAGATTTTTTGAAGTGGGGTTGTAATGTGGCACATATCTATAGTCAGTTTATTACCTGCAGGAGTCCACACGTCACGAGTGTGGAGAAGCAGGCAGCAGTACCTTCACAGAACCTCAGCAATGTATTTTAGTCACCTTAATAAAGGCCCACCTAAAACAACCGATAACAGGTTAAGTGTATGTTATATTAAAAACAAAAAACACTGCTTTACCTTGCGGTCAAACAGTCCTAATGTAATCCTTCGGTACTACATTCTTAACTGCAGAACCTCCGTATTACGATGCATGCCACGTACTGTATATGCTGCAGATCTGCAGGTTGAGTGCTACTGCAGAGAATTACCTCAGTGTGCAGCATCATTAGGGCTGTCTGATGGCAAGGTAGAGTCATATGCTGGCAGAATGCATGTTTAAAACTCTCTTATTCACTGCTATGTCCAGTGGGTTTCAATAAAAGGACTGAGAGTCCTGCTGAAATAGCTGATCAATTACAGTGTCACAGTCATAGTGACAGCTTGCATCTGTTTTCACTTTGAGAAGTTTAGATGGCAAATCATGAATCTGTCCGTCTGCTGTCAGCGAATGCGCTAACAGTACTGAAACCCCAGAGCTCACAACCATTTGCTTTGACTCTGTTCTTTGGATGGTCTATGAGCTTTATAAAATGCCATGTCTGTAGAGGAACAGTATCACTCTGATAAGTTGATCCAACGTCAAGTTATTAGATAGATAGATATACTTTATTAATCCCAAAAACTGGGAAATTAGAGATTATGAGATTCTCTGTGGTAATCAGCAATCAATTGTAGCTTTTCTGTTATTTCTGGCCTCTCGCCAAAGCCAGCATGGCCTCAGGCTCTCAGAAATGTGTGTGTGCGTGTGTGTAAGCACAGGTCAACTTTATGAGAGCTATTTACACCCCCCCCCCCTCCACCCCCACCCCACCCCCTCACAGTGGTGACAGTAAACTTAACATGATACAGCTTATTTAATACTGAAAATATCACTGTTGAACAATTGTTTGTATACGTCTCTGTAACAGCTAAGGCATTATTATTTTTACTTGAACTCTTTGCTCCTTTGTTCGACTGGTTTTTAGTACTAACATATTCATGATGTGGGCCTAATGATGAAGCAAGTATCCCTATAAACCTGCCTCTGATAAAAGATAGAAAATAGAAATAAAATATAAATATGTATATATTTATATATTTGTTTTAAATATGTATGTGTCTATGTGAGAGTGGAAAGTCCTCCATCCCAGAGCACAAATAATCATATATCACAAATAATGTGTTGTGTAAAAACATTATAAAACAAAAAAAATCAAGTTATGGAAAAGTGTCTCCTGGTTCCCAGAAAAGTTAGCATTTGAAAGACACAGAATTTATCACCATGTGAAGTCATTTCATTTTGACCTTGGTGTGATAACGAAAGGAAGTGGTCTAGATGGGTTTGCTGCTGACAGCTGCTGTTAGCTGTTAGTTCAAGAGTCAGATTTTTGCTCTTTTTCTTAGTAAAGACAATCAGATTATTTAAAGACTCAAACACAGGTCTGTGTGTATGTTCTGGTAATTGTGAGTCACTACTCATAGCACATCTATAATTGTCAATCATATATCACTTTCTGTCTCAGTGACATATCCACCTCATGCCCGCATTTTTACCTTCTGCTCATCCATCTTTATTGCCGTCCTTTTGCTCCTTCGTTTCACTGATTATGAAGGGCTTCAGACTCATTCCTGACGGCTAATTTGTTCACAGCCGTCATCCTGCATGTCATTTCCACAGACGAATGGGGTTCAACAGGAGCTCAGGGCAATGGAAAGAACATGCATGCTGCCAGGTACGATAGAAAATCCACATGCGCACACACACAAGGAATAATTTACAGGTATTAAGAGGTTTCAGCCCTGAATTCTTACCACGTTTCTCTCGCCAAAGCAGTAAATTTTTACAAGACCTTTTTTTTTATGACACACTGAAAGCAATATATACATAGTATATATTAAGTCACCAACTGGGCTTGTTTAGGTTTGCCAACACTTTTTAATTAGACAGTGCCTGCACAGTGCTTGTGTTAATTATTTGTAAGAAGCCACGTGGCAAACAGCTGCTTGGAAAAACTCCTGGTGAAGTCTCCTCCTGCGTTTGCTTGTGGAGCAGCAGCAGCAGCAGCAGCAGGCGGGACACTCTGGGCTCGAACTCAGCTGGCAGCTGAATGACAGAAGATCCAGGTTGTTGCTTTTTTATCCAAATATCTATCATTCAACAGCTAACCAGAAAAACTAAATTATCCTTCTGCCCAACTGAAGCTTTCCATATCCAAATGGATGTTTTCTTTTTTTTTAAAAAAAAACTCTTTCAGGTTTTTCCCATTCAAGTAGGCATTCGAGTTTTCTGAATAACAAAACAGTCATCGCAACTTCTATGTCCACTTCAGAGTAGCATGTCAATAAAAACACACATTAGGCACCGACTTGCATACTCAACTGTTTTATAGTGATTGTCAGTATGTTTTACTTGCCTATTTTCCCCTTATTTTCTTTGAAAGAACGTAGAAAAGGGACTTTATGAGCATAATGAACGTCACTGCCTTATTCTGCCCTATTTATGACAAATGGGAGCCTACAGGGTTCCAGCAGGTCACATAAGAAAGCTTGTGGACCTTTGGAGCTTTTTTTTTTTCTTGCAGTGTTCAGTTTTTGTTTATTTTCTCCCGGCTCACTGGACAGCCCTGGATGTGCTTGTGTGCATTGGCTGAGGCCCTTGATTCAACATTGAAGGGTATGTTCTCATGTGTTGTTTCTGAAACAAACACTATGTTGTTACCAGCACTCTATGGAAGAGTTTTTTTTTTTTAATCTGTTAAGTTGCAAGGTAATTTTACCACAAATATTTTTACTGGTACTAGTAGAGCTCTATTCCTGTGTGCTCGGTGACACGTAGCTGGTGTATTTTTGTCTGTTTTTGGTATTAGAGAGAGATGCAGATCTAGACTTTATTTCTATTCTACAGTGATCAGGAAGTGGTCAGAGTTAAAGTTAGAGTACAACATCCTTTTTTGCACCAAATTAAGCTGAGCGTCACAACAGCTCATGGTGTGAGGTTTCTGTCAGGAAATGAACTCCAATAGTCTGTTTAACCATTATAAACACGGGTCCTGAAAACAGAGTAAAACAGAAGATGTAAATTAGGACCTACTGAACCCCCACTGAAAACATTGCTCGTCACGATGATCTGCAAGATATCTCCACTTCATCAAGTGCCTGTGACGAAGGCAGTGTTATGGAGAGGTGGAAAAGCTGTTTCAGTTAACAAGAGAGAAAATGTGTTTTTGATTGTGCAAAGCAAAAATGTATCTGTATCTTTTTTTTTTTTGCTGCATAGAGCATCCAGCGCTGATATGGTGAAAGTCAAAGGTTTGGACAGCTGGACCTGAGGGTAGAGGGGCGGATGTGGCCAGATTGAACCTGATAACAGAAAACAGACTGTTGGAAGAGGGATCTACCTCCATCTCTTAATTTCCTTCACTTATGCCTCTTTTCCCTCCACACCCCGGTGCCATTCCTAAAGACGGAGACATGGATGGGCCTCAACATCTCCTTCCTCTGCTTGTTTTTGTTCAGTAAAAAAAAAAAAAAAAGGAGGACAGAGTGCATTGTTCCAGTGTTTTTCTTGGTGCTTACATCCACTGTAACATCAAACAAAATTCAGATGGAGAACAAGGGATTCGACTTGTCTCATCATAAAGTCATCTTGAACCCCGGTGTTTTCTCATAAGACAACATGCACTGTGCGGGTGTCTGCTTTTGTTAAGGCCGTAATTCTTCCGCTCCTCACCCCACTGAGAGCCTTCGTTTTCAGCCATGTACACACACGGACGTGTGATGATTGGCAGCGTGATAGAGTATCGTCTGTCTTATCTGCATTGCTTTAACAGTATATGCTTGCGTGGTTTCAGGGAAGAGTTGTTTTCTGTTGAATGTTCAGTGTGAATATGGATGAGTAGATGGGAGAGAAGGGAGAGTTAGGTTTATTTTGAATATATAACTTCCAATTTGACGAGCCATGCTTCCTTAACTTTGTCGTTAGTCTGATTCAGTGATGAAATATCAAACTGTTGCTTCATTCTATAGTTGTAACACACATCTGACCAAAACTGATCAACCACGTTGGGAAAGACATGCTTTGACGACACATTGGATCGGTCTCCAGTGTTTTCTAAACTGGTTCCACATGGTCTGGTGAGACATCTTGATGTGAGAGTGAGCGACGCTGACTGGACAGCGATCTCTGCATGGTGCAGCAGTAGGCTACCAGATGTGTGCGTCTGCATTACCGGTTGTTCCACTTAACACAAACACACGCTGCCTGACTTCTCTCCCAATCGGTTACTTGCAGGTATTTTACGAGACCTTTAAAAACAGGCAACGCAAGTATTTGATCCTGCTCTTTAACTGAGATGAAAGTGCTGAGCTGAGCCTGTCTTGTCTAGTTGGCTCATGAATTTAATGAAGACTAATAAATTAGATTGGCAAGGTTGCCCCACTTTGTAGCAGCTTTGGAGTCTGTGGATATACAGTACCGTGCAAAGGTTTTAGGCACTTTAGATGTTTAGATTTTTTTAGCCATAATGCAATACCTTTTAGAAAAGCATCTGATCTGTCCCCTCAGGTTTGGCCCCCAGAGAGCCCTGATCTCAACATTATCGAGTCAGTCTGAGATTACATGAAGAGAGAAGTATCAGAGACAGACTGAATCCACACAAGAACTGTGAGCAACCAACCTGCCAAGTACCTTGAAAACCTGTGTATATGTGTCCTGAGGAGGACGGATCTGACGGATAAAAAATAAAATTCATGGTATTACTTGAAAGTGACCTGGCTTGCGAAGTACTGCACATCAACTTCCTGAAAATGGTCTAGTCAGTCTTGTTTCATGTTTGCTTCCCAGAGAAGTGAACACAGCAAACATGAAACTCAGTTTTAACTGATGAAATAACTTCATGGTTTTGCTCCTTCAGAATGACTTGCTTTTTGTTTGCATTCTTAACCATATTTGTCATGCATTGCTTTGCAAAAGACAAGGAGTAAATAACGACGCATGCTGCTGTTATGTGTTCACATCATATCCTTTTTAGGGTAAGTAGTTTAAATATTGAAGTCATCCCCTTAAATACAAAGAGGAAGTTGCTCAAGCTCAATTATGAAAAAAGTTAGAGGAGAGTAATTCCACCGTAGTGGTGATAAATATTGACATATTGCATGCCATTATTAAAAAGACGCTGTGAATTTAATGTCTTAATTAAATAGCAGTTGTTCAGTCTGTCGTACGGTTTAAACAAATTCAATAATAACCACAGCTCAGCAAGAGAAGTCCAACAACGATCATGTTTGGCCGAACGTCTGCTCATTGTAGTCGCTGTAGATTTTAAGAATTTAAGTTGACTAAAGATTTAAATTGGTCTCACAGTCTTACCATTTTGCCACTTAGCATTTATTGAGCCCAAGAAAATAGTTTGAAAGCCATTAATACTCATATACACATTAACTTTATTTATTAATACCTATAGCATTCACGTCTCCTTTCTAACTATTATAATGCTCGGCTGTTCGTTTTTTTCCGGCTCGTGTATAGAATACACACATTGCAGTTCAATTGCACAGTCCAGTTGAGCTCCATATTTCAGCTCCTGATGACGGTTCGTATTATTGTTAAGGTACTTCAAAGTGCTCGTATTAGAAACTTCACTGTACACTTCAATGTCTGTGACGTATAATACAAATGTCATCTTGACACGAGAGATGCGTTGGAGAAGGATCAGAAAGGGATGCCCTCTACTGCCTTCCACATGAAGGTATTCTCAAAGGTCTTTTTAAAATCCCTTACTGACGTCTCTAGAAGCCGTCGTCGTAGTCAGTGTTTGCAAGGCTGTTGTCAGGGATGGCGTAAACAGATTTGCTCTTTTTCTTCCTGCTCGCTGCTCTCATCTGTGCAGAGTCTTGATTCCCAGAAAAGGACAGATAGGCGGCGA
The DNA here is from genome assembly GCA_036937835.1 of Pampus argenteus. Classification (NCBI taxonomy): domain Eukaryota; kingdom Metazoa; phylum Chordata; class Actinopteri; order Scombriformes; family Stromateidae; genus Pampus; species Pampus argenteus. Next base: position 10,497,635 of record CM072879.1, read on the forward strand.
TGCTGTTCCTGACGCCGTAGCTCACCATGTTGTCACTGCAGGTTTCTGTGCTGACCAGTTGCCTCCTGTTCAGGGAGGACATGAATGAGGACATTTCTTTAATCCGTTAATCTTAGCACATGACACATCATTTCACACAGCTGCTAGAAACAGTATGCACTTTCGTTCTGGTGTGATTAAAAGTAAGTACTGTACCTGTCTATTTTCTTCCAGTCAAAGTTGCGTCGCATGACTACAGGTGGAGCTCCAGGGTTTGCATCTGGTGGCGGCGTTGTCCCAGATAGACAGGGAGAGGTTAACACACAACACAGTCCATCTGCAGAGTCTGAACGGATAAATAAAGCAGAAGTCAAATATAGCTCACAAGCTTGCAAACACAAATGGAGCAAATTGCGTTATTTGCATTAACCATTGTCTCACACGCTTAGCTGCTCAAGCGAAGGCGTCAACAGAACATGAAGAGGGCGGTGGAGGTCTATATCGACCCAGAATAGCTACACCTTACAACAAGTTTTATCAAGCATGCATATTGTATCTCATTTTCTGTTTGTTCCAAAAATGTTCTGTCAGTGCAGGAAATATATGAAAAGTTGGCCACTGATAAGAAACAGTTATATTAATAACAGTGTCTTTGTTTGCGTCTGTATGCCTGCGTGTGCTACGTGTTTTTGGGTCATTGTTTAGTCCTAAGTGTGTTTGTGGATTCACATACCAGAGTAGTGGTTGATCATATCTTCAAGGCATTGGAAAGTGAGACGAGGGGAGATGTAGTACCAGCTGTTGTCCAGTCTGAGGATACGATAGTGCTTTACGATCCTGTGCTTCACTGAGAGCGAGTATAGACCTGAGGGTATCACACACACACCAAACGTTTAAATATTCATACTATTATTCATATTATCATAACAACTAAGCTGCTACATTTCAGAAAACAAACGCAAAAAAGATAAAAAGGCAACATAAAAGAAGTTACATAAAAGTCAGTCCTGTACGGTCTTGTTCTGTCCCGTCATATGCTTTGTCACTGTGTATTTTTTATTAGTAAAGAAAAGTTACAAATTATGTGTCCTCCGACACAAAAACCACTTACAGGTAGTTCCCCTAAAGGCATAGTAGAATATCAATACCACTCATCTGTCCTTTTAATATGAAGCAGCCGGCTTCATATTAAACTTAGCATGAAGACTGGAAACGGAAAATAAGTAGCCTGGCACCCGTAAAGCACAGCGCTTTGCTTTTACACTTTAGTGTAAGTCAAGCTAACTGATCTTCTCATCTAATTCTCAGCAAGAAAAGAAAGAACATTTCCCAAAATGTCAATTCCCATTCTTCAAATGATGACGTGTCAGTGAGTTTTCTTGTCATTTTGTCTTCCCACCAGAACTGAATGAATCTGACTAGAACTGATCTTGGTTTGATTTTTACTCCGCTGCTGTGTATTAGATATCATCCCGATCTAATCTCGCCACATGTTTCCTTATTGACATGTTTAAGACGAGTTCGAAACCAAACAAACAAACAAAGCTGACTGCATACGCTCGCTGTGAGTAAATGTCCTCACCTCTCTCTCTGGTGCTCTCCCGCACCAAGAAGGAGCCCACTCGGTTCACTGGTAGAAGCAGCAGCTCTTCAGCCTTTTGTCTTTCCACCCCCTCGAACAGCCAGCTGTGATAGAACAAAAGAACATATGAAGTGAAATATCAGATTAAATACTAGCATTTTAAATCTGAGCAGCACAAATCCAATTCATATTAAAGACAGAACCTTGCAATATATACGCATACATCACAGGTCCTGTCGACGTGTAGGGTAGTGGAAAAATATGAATTTGATAATATCTTGCTATTATCAGTTTAAATAAAGTACTAGGCCAATACCGCGATAATGTTAGTATAATTTACTTACCCATGGTACACTTTTGCCACGTGGCTGTTGGGTATGTAGTTCTCCTTTCCTGTTTGGACCGAGCGGACTCTCCACCAATAAGCTTCCCTGATCACCATAAAGAGGCAAAGAGGAATCAACCACTGCCCTACCGTGTGAACACTTCTCTAAACTGCCGATAGTTAAACATCACCCGTTCTTTCTGTTAGATTGTATTTCCTCGTCTGTTTACCAAAGGTGTCTGATCTTGGCTGAACTAAAGATTTATGAATTTTTATTTATTTATTTTAACAACAAAAAAAAAAAGCATACTGTGCGATGACTCTGAGCTTCTCCCCCATTCTGTAGATGGGCTCGCTGATTTCAGCAGCCGGGTAATCCTGGAGCACTACCACCATGTCATCTTCTGAGCCTGCAAATAAGCATATTTACAGCTTTTACAAACACAGACAACATGCTGGTGCAGACATCATGAACTGGTCCAGAGATGTACAAGACCAAAGCTCAGTTAGAAAGAAAATTAAAAAAATTTAAAGAATTTTTTTTTTTAAAGTTTGTTTTAAAATGGTCTTATTATGACATCTCTGATACCGCCAGACAACCTGTTAAATATACATATTATAGCTACGTATACTGTAACATGCAACTAAATATTCTGTAGCAACAAATTATTTATTGACTGCAGTTTGGAAATACAGACTTCCTGCAAGTTATTATGCTTCAGTGCTGTGTGCTGGCTTAGTGCAAAACAATGAAGAAATATCACTCATTTATTTTAAGTGCATTTTAACAGTTGTTACTGACAGTGGCGGATATTCCACTGTGTTCTTCAGAAAAGTTAGTTAAGTTACAAAACAATTCACGTTCTTTCAAAGGTTGCACGGTCTTACCCTTTATAGAGCTGTCGGACTTCGCTGCTGTGACTTTGTTTGTGGCGCTCACACCTCGCATCATATTCCCCATCCTCCAAATGGACCAGACTCCGGGCTGAAGTCAAAGCAGTGACACAAATGTCAAATTAACGCTTACTGTTTCCAGTAGTCTGTGTTTCACATACCACTAATCTTCTCGCTTTTGCTACACAACAATGTTTGTAACTTCCTACTAGCTGACCATTGAGGTGATCTCAACTGTCAAACTTGTTGCAGAATAGGGAAGCTGAGGCTAGATGCTATCACACCTAATTTTCCATTGCAGCAACTATACTATAGCTGACAGCTAAGGGTGATCAATGATGTCTATATATTGTAAAATGCTACTTAATGCTGTGACATAATAAATAATAAATAATTCATTAGAATTTTTTTTTTTTTTTGTACGCATGCATTTCAACAGATCCTGTGATGTATATTGTTATGTTACATCACAGCGTGTTCATTTGAGCAGTATGGAGAAACAACAGTTCCGTCTGTGCTGATACTATAGCGGCAGATGTAGTACGGCTACAGTAAACTGAGGGAGCCTACCTGTCAGATTTGAAGCGTGCCTGTTGCGATGGCATCAAGTGTTTGGTGAGAGAGATGACGGCCCAAACAGGACATGGTGGCGGCGGAGTCTGCTATCAGGGAAGAGCCATGTTCACAAGTGTTTACAGCAATGACCTGAGTGCTGTGACAGCTCAGCATCTGACTGCAAACTCACTTCCTGTAATGAAATGAGGAAGAGGATCAGCAAAGAGTTGTTTAAGTACTACTGAGAAGCAACAGATCATGAACACACACACACACACAGAGAGAGAGAGAGACAGAGCAGTCTGCTGGGTTTAGTTACTCAGAATAAAAACTGAGAGCAATAATGGCATGTCTTGTAAACATTAATATTGATGTTTTTATACTAAATTATACATTTACAGATTTTAACAGTATCATATTGACACCGCTGTACACGAGTTGCAGAAGGAAATGCAAAAGGAAAGCAACAGTATTTAGAGGCCTCTTTGGTCTGTTAGTATGAGAACCCCGCTTTATATCTATAACTAAAACTGACATCCTCTTTCTTAAAGGCAATATCAAAGGATGACAAGAAATGATTCTACAAAGCTTTTGTTCTATCGGAGCTTTCATGGTGCTGTTGTAGTTTGTTTTTAAGACTTTTTTTGACCCAGCAGAAGTCAGACGTCTGACGTATTGGATCATATGCGGTGACATTTTGAAGAGTGCACAGTTTTATCTTTAAAATAGAATTTATTATTAATTTCCTGTGGACAGTTCAATTATTTTAAGAGACGTTATGAAGTAGAGTTTACTGTTTACTGGAGAATAAACTTCTCCAGCTTCTTTGCTTTTCTCAACAACGTACTACTTTTCCTCAAACTGTTTATTAAAGGGGTAATGAACCCAGATTACACAAACATGAACGCGCGCACACACACACACACACACACACACACTTAAAAAACTTTATTTTATTGTTTAAACCATGCATTATATCACAATATAAAATATAAGTCTTAATAGATAAAACAAAGAGAGATGGAGCTACTTTTTATACTGTTGTTTTGTATGTAAAATCTAAATTGGCAAAAGTAAGTAGTAGCTATATAAATAACTTTATTTTAATGATAACGTTATTTTATTCATCTGGTATCTGAAAGTATCCCAGAATGACACTGTTTTTAAGTCTCAGATTAGGGAACCTTCTGTTATTTGCACTGGGAATGAAAATTATGATATTTGATGTATTACACTATTAGTGTTTCTGACGAATTTTTTAGAAAATGTCCCTTGGCAGTTTCTTACCTGAAAAGCTCCCTAAAGTTTTTTTTCTCCAGTTTTTCACTTCTTGAATAATAAACAAACTTCTGCTGTCATTATTTAATTAGTTCCTGTTTTTTGGTTGTTTTGATGTGATGTATTCGTACAAGCCCCGCTTGTCTCATCTCCCCTCCACATTCACTGTATGTATTCATATTGCTTTTTTTTTTTGCACTTAAATTTAATATTTTATAGCTAAACAAAAACGGAACCTCAAAAAATGACATCAATCAAAATCGTTTTACCATTTACAACATTCAACCTCTATATACAGTAAGGATAAATTGCATATATCTAAGACTTCAGACTGCGGGGTTATATAATTATAATCCAATGTGCACACACTTTATTGTTCTCAAGACAACCTAGCTCCTGTATTTCCAGCCTCACTGTCAAAGTCAACATTGAGGATTTTCAAAAGTAAAGAAATAAGAGTGTCTAATAAACTGTTGTGATAACTGCGTCACTGTGGAGTCTTTGCAGACATTAGTTGTAGTCCAAAAACACTGAACTGGTAGTTCTTTCTGTTGAGTTCCTGATGCGGGCGTGTTCAGAGGAAGTGTGTACCCGGGCGTACAAACACACACACTGACACGCCATTTCTGACCAAACAGTTTTTTTCTTTCTGGATGTAGAATAAAAAAACCACCAGCTACTGTGACTCGGTGGGTGGTGTAAGACTCCAGGGCTCTCACTGTTGTGGCTGCAAGGAAGGAAGGAAGTCTTCATTGGCTTTAGATGAAAACAAATACAAGGTCAAAATGGAGCCTATGCCGTGACATTTTGAAGACTGCACAGTTTTATCTTCAGAAGAGGATTCTCAAAATTTCCTGAGGACAGTTCATTCATTTTAAGAGACGTCATGAAGTAGAGGTTACTATTGCTATTTACTACTTTTTATACCGTTGTTGTTTTATACTGATGTTTTGTATGTAAAATCTGAATTGGCAAAAGTAAGTAGCTATATAAATAACTTCTGTTATTTTATTCAGGTCCTGGCTCCTTTCACTCACCATCTGTGTCTTTGTATGAGACATAACACAGGTGAAACTCAACCAGCAGGACTGTCTACATTGACCTTCAGCTCAAAGGACTCTTTGTTAGATCGTGATGAGAAATATATTCTCCAAATAATAAAGGTACGTCATCGAGACTCCTTGTGATATGAATTTCCTTTATGAAGGAATCTAAAATTCATTTGCCGATCAAAAGCATAAATAGCTCACAGGCTGCTTGGAGTGCCGTTGATTTATGGTTTTAAAAACAAACATATTTTCTATGTACTCATGTCTTAAGTAAAACTAAAAAAGACATCTGTAACAAATTTCTTCACAAAATGCTCATAAAAGCAGTCAAGCAGGTGTTTGCAGGTGTTGCAGTGGTTGTAAAGCTGATATTTGGCTGTCAGGGACTTTCCTCACATGGATAATTGTTGAAAAGCTCTACATGATTGATGCCCCACAGCCCATTTATGACACATATTGGGGAAGTTGTGAGCTCCACTTTGAAGATGTTTCAGTGATTTGTAAGCAGTTTTTCCGGGCAACAGTTTGCCCTCACACACACACACACACACACACACACACACACACACCTGTAAAGATAGATGCTTTGTGTCTGTGGCTGACGTTGGCCACATTTGCCAGTGGCTGTTGCACTGGGAGTCTGGATGTGTTTGAAAATTTCATGGATAAAACAACTTCCACACCCTGGGTCTAAAATGACAAAATTACTGACTATAAGGAATTCCCATCATAATTTATTTTTTCTAGAGGTTTAAATCGAGACACATTCTTGTGGCTTCAGCTTTTCTGGTGGGGAGGGAGTGGAAGTGGGAGTAAGAGGTGACTGTTGTTATGATGAATCTTTCCTCCGTTCCCCTTTTTTCCTAAAAACAATACACATTTCACATGCTGCGACACCGATAGTTAGTCCTGTCGTGGTTGTTGCGTTCTCTCACGGTAATGACCGGTATCTAAATGCAGAAGCAAGGCTGAAGCCACGGGACTGATGTGTGCATATGTTATATCTGCAGCTGTTTTAGCCACAGACTTCACAGACTTCACATAAAGGACCCCGAATCCTCCACCCTTTAGTCTGTAATCATTAATGTACTCGGTTGCTGTATGTGGGCCATTCAGGCATCTGGAGCATCTCATCCACCAAACCATCTGCACAAGTAATCAGCCCTCCCTGCTTCTCAGATCCATTAATGCATTCCTCCAAGCTTTCAGAAGTATTCCCACTGATGAATTATGGCAGCAGTGTTATTCCTGTCTGCTTATTTTGTGATTTTGAAATAAATATAATAACTATCCCTGACCATACTTCAGTGGAATTTGGTGACTATAACAGTAACATAATTGGATGAAATTGCAATAAGTTTATGAAACCACTATATCATTTTATCACAGAGGGAGTCTTGAGAGGAGAGAGAGTATATTGTCCTCTGTTTGGGCAACCTGGGAGGGACACATGGTTCTTAGTGAATCAACAACAATAACAACTTTTAGACCTAAAAAACATTCCAGACCTGAAACATTAATTCCCATCTGCTACAATAAAGGAGACCTGATTAAATGGCTTTTCTTCTCAGCTGTGAATAGGAAAGTATTACTCATGGGAATGACATCACAGACATTATCCTGAACCACAACCACGTTTTAAAAGTCCAGCTCAGGGCCATGTGATGGCACTTAGTTGAGTCAAATTAGTCAGAGTTGCTGAAAACAAAAAAAAGTTTGAGTGATAAATAACAAATCCATCTCACATCATAGGTCGGTTCATTTTCAGGACAGCCATAGGTGGATGTTTGAGAAACATCTAATAACAATATGAATTAAAAGAAAGAAAAAGAAAGCTTGATTCTAAATGGTTATTAAAGATATTCCAGGACAGATTTAACGTCAGGCAATTAATCAGCTGTGCACTAATTAGGCCATTAAACTTATATGTCTCCCTTTAGCGTAATCCCCAAAGGTGCGCTCTACAAAGAGGGAAAGTGTTCCTAATATCAGGGGATCATTCGAGCTCTGTAATCAGTGACTCCATCATGACGGCCACCTGTGTATTCCAGCAGCCCCACCCTCCACCTCCACACGCACGCACACTCAAACACGCACACCTCACGGATAATGCCAGCCTTCACATCCAGGGCAGAGTAACTATCGGTTACCTTGCCAGCCAGCCCTGCCAAGCCCATAATGAGAGTGTGCATCAGTGAACCCAGTCGCTCCCTTCAGCAATCCAGATGGGAGTTGACCATTTATCGCTGCATCATCATCTATTACCCATCATTACAGGCCAGGCAAGCTATTTTCATGATGCGTGTTTTTGCGCTATGCACCTGTGAAAGTACACCCACCCTCCTGTTTTTTAAGACATGCAAAACCCCAAAAAACCCCAGAGCTACATCTTATAAAGACTTTAATGCTGCTGTGGTGTAAGCATGTGTTTGCTCACTGGAATGTAATGAGTGATGTTTAACTTGGTGGAATGCAATAATTAGTAAAAAAAAAAAAAAGAATAGATAGCATCATATAGATGACATGTTAGTTGGCTTAATCACGACAGGACAACATGTTTCTGGGATAACATAATACCCCAGATAATATTTCACTGATTCAGTTTAGTTTAAAGCAAAGATGTAAATAGACTCCAACACATTGAACCGATTCAGTGATATTAAGTGGGCCCTGGCTTGCTGATGATGTACCTTTTTCAGGGAACGTAAAGCCAACATCTGTTATGTAATAAAGGAAGCTTTCTTTTCCACTGGCTGGCTTTTGAAATCACTCTGTTCCTGCTGGCACTGCAGGCAGATTATTTGCTTTATTACATTTCTGAGAAGCAATCCACAACGGAACTATGAAAATTCAATTCACAATCCACTTATTGTGTAGCCATGGTTGTCTAAGCTTGCTAGAACATATATACGTTTCTATCGTATATTCATGAGACAGAAGAGACTGAAATGCAGACATGGGTATTTTTTTATTTTAGGAATACTGTAATTCCCACTTATGACCAGAGATCACTATTTAGATAGGAGAGGACAACTATCTGTCTCTAAGGTGAACAACATATCATCACCTTAATGCATCTTAACTCGTCTCGTCTTTTTCTGTGCTGAACACTGTTGAAACTTCACACGATCAAAAGCTGGGTAGCTGTGCATTTCGTTTATTCATATTTTACAACTGATCAACTTATAATAATATTCCATTTCTGTATTTGTGTGAGGGAAGAACTTCTTCCTGGTGTTCAGTCTACCACTGTAACCATTACTGAATATGTGTAACGTGATTCCTGTCATTTTCCCTCGTTCCTGACATTCCTGCCTGATGTTTTTAACTTTGGAATTCACCTTGTCATCTGTGTCGAGGGTATCGAGCCACAACTGACCAGCAGTCAGGTTCCTTCATCATGGTTGTTTATGAAGTATTTCTTTTAAAAACTTTTACCATCATTCTTTCTACTTAAGTGGTTCATTTAATCTCCACGGTGATGATTATGTCAAAAAAACCATGAAGTCATGGAACTTGTCATCAGTCATATGAATTGAGGAGAATCTGACCCCAGGTCACAGCAGTATACTGACTCAGTGTCTAGCTATTAACTGCTGTGGTGGAATATTTTCATAGTCTGGTGCTGATACTACTGAAAAGACATCCACTGTGTGCAGTTTTATTTTTTTTCATTCTACTGTGTAATTGTCCCTCATTCACTCCCATTACCAACTTCACAGGAGAAAGAAGAAAGGTCAAAGGGGAAAGACTATGGAGCTATCTGGAATGATTGCTTACATATTTTCAGTCTTAAAGATGGTGCAAAAGAAAAAAAAAAAAAACAAGCGCTGTCATACCGTCCCTGCAGGTTTGGAGTTGTGATTGCATAAACCAGACAGACGTCTAAAGTGCAGTTTTTGCTGGTTCTCCGGGGATGTGCTCAGCTCTAAATCCTGTTTACTACTTGACGTCAATTTGACAAATCCGTTCAGCCATAATGGCTCCAAGATTCCTCCTAACCTTTTGAATTTCTCAACAGATGGAACAGATTAGTCAACCTGGACCCTCACACTGATTGTAATCTCTCTTCTACTTTTCCGTGTGCTACTGATGCATCTGATTCTTTCAGCCTTACGTGTCCAATCAAAATCTAGGAATTGATATTGAGATGCACTGTGGCTTTACATTTGAAGTCACCCAAACATGGGTTGTTTTGGAACGTCATCATTTCGTAACACACTTGATAGTATGCATATCAATACCTTCAAAAATGTGAATGACACTGAGCTGCTGATTTAAGAGATATGGCATTAAAGCCTGAGAATACCTCAAAGTCATTTAGTTGGTCATTTGGATATTCACAAGATAATTAATAATTAAATTCAATTAGAATGAAATTAGTTAAATTTAATTTAATTATAAATTTTAAATTACACACAAACACTAAAATTAAAATGTGCAGTAAATTAAATTAAATAACAAATTAAAATTGAATATATTAAAAATTAAATTAAAGTGAATTCAATAAAATCAGGAGCACATTTTGGTTACAGCAGAGATATTGACACTGCAAACTGCATTGTGTGCAAACTGTCCTCTCTGGTGTTATTGGTTTGCTTCAAGTTGCTGTTTCAAATATGAATGAACGTCTTTGCCAAACAAATTCACACAGAGATGATTAAGTCTGTCACTACCATATAAATCTGTCTGTATTTCACAGTATACACGAGTGTCTAATCTGGTGTCGGCGGCGACTTTCCCACGCTAGCCTTTTGAATGTGCACCAGAGACCTCTGATTAGCCCTCTGATAACTTGAATGTGTGATGCGTCAACAGTGTTTTTGTGATTACTCGCGCTGTCAGAAGGGTAGACATAATTCCCAAACTCCAGGTTTAACCCCACCACCATCAACACATGCCTTTAAAAGTGAATCATTGACACAATGAGGCTCATTACATGCAGCATTTTACTCTTTTGCGAGCACTTCTTAGAGACTTAGAAGTACTCCGGACCTCTAGCTTCTCAAAGACTCAGAATCTGCTTTTTTTTTGTGCTAAAGTCCTTTGTGTATTATTTTTGGGCCAAAATCGTGGGAGTTTCATCTCACTCAGCTAGTTCGGCGCTACTTTTAGCATTAGGACGTTTTGTGAATTTGGCCCCTGATCTTTTGTACCATGTACTCATCTGTAACTCGATAGCACCTCATGTTGATTCTTGGCTTCAAGTGGAAGCTCTTTTAAATGACATATCCTGAGGCCAGGGGGTTTAAAGATAGCAGGTCAGCCAGGATAAACTTTCTTAAAACAAAGCATTCCTACAATGGGCGGGGCTCATGCAACCAAGACATGCCAGGACCTCAAAAAATCCACAGTTTATAACAAAAACACATCCAAAAACATTCTTGTGTTTTGTATTTTTGAAATGTACAAGTCAATGTCTACACAAAGCTGGAGTGTTTGGTTTGTATTACAGCCAAAGGCCACACTGAGCTGAAAACATATACGTACACCTCACTGCTTCGTCGACCCACACACGCAGATGCTCAAAAGACAAGCGTTTGTTAAAAGTCATGAGTCTTGTGGATGTTTGTGTCATGGATCAGATGTCAACCACAAACTATGAAGAGTGTGTGTGTGTGTGTTTTAGTCTTATATACACATATACCTGATGACCATTTGCACATGTGCGCATCTTCTGTCATTATCACGCATACACACGTACACACACTGAAATACTGTATAATGCTTATAGGCTGGCATAGTACCAGCAATGTAAGTAATGTATTAACAGAAGACGTGTCTGAGGCTGGAGTTTTATTACATTGGATTGAAATCCAGCATAGGTCCTTTGTCAACGGATGTGTTTTGATATTAATTCTCTCTCTCTCTCTCTTAGGTTTTACCTGATCATAATCGAGAAAAAATTTGAAACAGGAATTGTCCCACTTGATGTGTTTTTGTTAAATATGAAGTATCAGTCGGGGTCTTTGATAGGAAAAGGAAATGTCAGAGCAAAAAATGTTTCACCATGAATCTTTCCTGGCTGGGTCATGCAGTGGAAATAAGCTGCTAGGAGTGAATAATGACACGCATTAAAAAATCTTTTGGTATAAATAAACTTAATCATAAACAAATTGTTGTTCAGATTTTCACCTCTAGGGTGTTTATCTGTGTGTGCAAATGTCTGCATGCATTACACATACACACACATACACACAATACTTTTTATACAACGTTTTTTTTGGCAGGACCAGGACCTAGTAAATGTTTGCACAGCTTGTTGCGATTTTTCCACTTAACTGCTAACACAGACACAAATGGAAACATAGGCTTTATATTTTAATATTTCTCTTCAGGAAATGCAAGTTACTTAGGATGAAGGCGGGTCAATGTTGTGCAATCAAACAAGGGAATAATACATTACCAATATTTACAGAATATTTGAATCATTTATGTATCATGCACCCAACCCTACTAACACAATAAAAATGATGAAAGCATTTAATATTACTTGAACTGTACCTGTGTGCTGATGGCTTTACCAACAGTGTCAAAGGTTAACTGTCAATAATAAAGTATCACATGGTCAACAGTGTTAACAAAATGCTTGCAACATGGTGAGTTACATGAGGACTTTCACTATCAAACTGCTGTGAGTTCATCTGAAGCTGTAGGGTTGATGCATCCGCGAAGCTCAGCAGATGTTTTTCTCACACCGCAGCTATATAAAGACAACATAATTACTGGACTGGTCTGAGCACAGCCTGCCATGCCCTCGCTCTGTCTCACACATACTCACAAACAACCACTCATATATATATATATATATAATATATAGTCAGGGCAACATACATTTTCACAAAGTTCAATCAAGTTTAAAATGTCTGTTTGTCTAATTTGGATATTTTACTGCCTTTTTTATGTTTTAATATTTGTACAATTAAGAAAAATGGCCTTCTAATCTTACTCCCTTAACTGTAAAGTCAGTATGTTTTTGCAGCACATAAGACTGATGGTTCTAATCTTGAACAGTTTCAAGCTGCAGAGAAAACACACTGTGCTGTTTTAAGCAGTCTATTAAGAGGCCAGACTTTCACTGCAAAGGTGTGTGATACATGTGATACTCAGAACATTTTCCCACAGCAGTAGTCTAGTGGTGGTGTGCTACGAAGGAAACATTTACTTTATTTTTATTTATTTTTTTCGGTTCCCTCAAGATGTAAAAATCATTCTCCCGTTCTAAGGAGGATTACCGACTCCACTTAATTTTGAAACTCGAAGATTTCCAAAACACAGTGAGTTTAGGGGATTTTAATGAGGGGATTTTCAGTTTGACTGGCAATGCAAGTCATAGATGGTCAGTTCCCATAATCAGGGCATCTATCACAGTTTTACGCCTGGAGTGCTTTATTTGCTGCTTTCACTCCCACAGGACACATACAGTGCTCTGTTTGAATCTGTCTCATATACAGAGATACAGCCAGAGTCTGGATGTGCAGAAGGTAAAATGGGATTATATAGTGGGCCTGTGATGGCAACTACTGACAAACAAATTCATACACACAGGTTTGATCCAAGTGTAGATCACAAATGAGAATGCAATAATAATATATCAAATATCTGAAGATTAATGACCCGAGGGCTCTTAGTTACTACCCCCATTCTCTCAGTTAAGCCTTGGTGTTGACCAGCCTACAAATGTAACCGTCGGCTGAATCATTAAAAAAACAACAACACAGAATTCAGGTCAGCTGACGAACTGAGCCCTATATCCGCTTCATGTGAGTCACCTCAGACCTGGCTTTGGTTATGAGATATTTTTGTCAAATGCACCACAACAGACATGTGAGCAGTCACCTCAGACCTGGCTTTCGTTATGAGATATTTTTGTGAATAACGTGGTATGCAGCGCTGTTTGGTCCACGTACGGCTCTTGCAGTTAAGACTAACTACCACCATTGTATCCGACTTGACCATGAATGATACCATCTGTAGTTTGAAACTTTTCTTTCCTGTCTTTCTTTTGGTTTTTGTTGGAGGAGAGCAGGGCTGTTGTTGTGTGAGGCTGTTTTGTGGCAGTCAAGTGGGGAAAGAGACAGAACAGAATAAGGTGACCAATGTGGCCCAAATGTGAACTGTGAAATGACTTCCAGAAGATCCCGAACGAAGCAAAATATTCATGAAGCAATGGCAAACAGCTTTTCTTGCAGATATCCTATGGGTAAGATGAGAAAGACTGGACTGTTATTGTTAATCAGATCAGTACTTTTATTTACCCATTTCAATACTTAAGATCTGGTAATGTTCTTACCATGTTCTTCTATTAAAATTAGGCAATAATGATCATTTTTTACAAAAGTCTAAGTGTCTTGCAATGCTGTCATCTACTCCTGCTAATATTTCTCCATTACTACATCAAGAAAAGTACAACTTTCCAAACCCAAATTGGCTCATCATCAGGTACAGATGACTCAAACACAGTGTATGCCACTGAAGAAGCAGTCGCACTTACAGGTGTTGTACAGCAGCACACACTTCCAAATCATAAAGAAGACAGTCATTGATGGAAAGAGGAGTTAAATCAGCAAAGATTAGGAGAGCATTTTGGTGTTGTTTACACAGCATCAGTTATCATTAGAGTTTTACATTTGGTCCCAGAGTCATCCTAGTTTGCATATGTCAAAGAATGATAAAAAAAAACCCAATATCATTAGGGGAAACAAAAGACTCGGGTACAGCACCGGTTACATGATATAATTTTAACAATTTTAACAATAAACTAAACTGAACTAAAGTGGATGGAAGAGGAGTAAAGTAGGAGAAGGAAAAATGGCAATAGAGTGTGACAGAGATGGAAAAAGTAAAGCAAGAGAGAAATTGAGCGAGAGAGAAAGAAAACATCAGAGAGAGGGAGGGAGGGAGTGGACACATTGTACTGTGGAGGAGTCAGGTCCTGGTCAGAGCAGAGAGGGAGAGGCGCGTGCTCAGATCACCTCATAGGCTGACAGATCTCTGTCAGGGATTAGAGGACTGCCCGTAAATAATAGAGGTTCAGAGCTGGGACAACCATGCTTCCCCACAAAGTGCTCATTTCTCATCTATTGCTGTCTCTCTTTCTCTCTTTCTCTCTTTCTGTATCTGTTGGCTGCAGCGACAAAGTTTCTCTCTTATTTCTTAGTGATATTTTTCATCAGCAGGCCGAGTGACGTGTGTGAGGGTAAGAGGTCCAGTTCCACAAAAACTGAAATAAAGTGAAATTCCTTCGGACCTCAGCTGGGTCATCTCAAATACAGACACTCACATGTTCAGGAAAAAAAGTAGCAGACTTTGAGATAGATGACATCATTGATTTAAACTGAACATCTGTGGACCAGACAGCTTCAGTCTCAAAATAGATGTGCTGTAGGTATAAGCAGCCTGTAGGGTGTTTTAATTCACTCCTGTGCTTCATGTACTGTAGAGGCAATATGGCCTCACAATGATAATGCAGTAAGTTGAGCCATATTTGGTGCATGAAAGCATCTAATGCAAATGTACAGTACGCTGTAGTAACGTGGCCTAACGTGGCTTCCAGTGTTCACATTCATCTTAAAGTGAGCAACAATAACATATAAGTGGCAACTGGCCTGTCTCTTTTGGGTTTCCTGGCACGCCCTAACCACCAGGACTGCCCGTGCTGTGAGGAGGAGGATCAGGGGAAAGTGGAGAAACCGTCCCCAGGCTGTCAGAAATATGCGGAGCTCGTCCTCTCAGACCTTACGTCAGCCCGGAGTCTTTAACAGGCTGTCAGTCCCGGTCCGGACGCAGACAGAGGCGCGAAGATGTCAGCGACGGGACGAGGATGTAGCACACCTGCGTGGAGCGGCGTGTTGTGCGTTTAAAACGGGACTTCATTCAGGATTCAATGCATTTGCAGTTCCTCTCCAGTGATGAGTTGGCTCCTGTTGTGGATTATAACTGCAGTCGGGATTCAACAGGTGAGGAGCTACAATAAACTTTTACTCTCTCTTTTATTTTATTTTTTTGTTGTTGTTTGTTTTGAGGTGCAAGATGCGTATTTTATTCAGTTTTAGGATTCATCATCCAGTCTAAAAGCTAGGCACCAACTATAATCTTCCCATTGGTTTATAATTATTAATAATGTATATTCTTTTCTTTTTGTGAAACTTGTGAACTTGACTAAAGTATGTGGTTTAAGTTTGTAATTACATCGTTCTTCGCTGGTAGTGCATCGGTATAGTAATAGCCTATAATATTCCTATTTATGACCTTATCATGATTTGTTTTGTTTGTGTGTGTTTTTTTTCCACATGCTGTAATAGATTGCATCCTACTATTGCCACATCCTTCCACGTTATATACGTTTTTCCCTAAGATTATCTGCAGAATAAGACAGGTTCTCTTGACTTGTGGCAGATGAGGCTTGACTGACTGAGCTGAAACTCTTTAAATCTCTGTAAAGAACAGTTATCTTTTTTCCTTAAATCACTTCGGGTTTTTAAACGTGTGTGCAGTGTTTGAGATGCTGGCAGTCGCTTTTCAGCAGCTTCACTTTTCACTGCTCGTTATATCTTAGTGCCACCGTGTGGTCATTTAGGGTACAGCAACTCTAATGTCTAAACAGATCAATCTGTTGATCATCTTTTGTAAATAGTGCATTGTTATACTATAATGTAACTGAAAATGGGGGAAAAAAATGAGCAGCCTTCTTAGTGTTTCTCCGTGTGCACATTTCAATCCATCCATCCATTAATCCATAATAAACTGAAACATCAACACATAATATTTTTCTCCTTATAAGCCATTTTTAGCTCATAATGCAATAACAAAATATCTAACAAAGTAATAACCTAAATAATCATATTCTTATCTTGTTTTAGGTTTGAACATTGTAAACTTGAAAGCTGCTTTTGGAGGGACTTAAAAAAGTATCAATGCTTGAGTGACAGTTTCTCCATCACCCTGTATTAGTGGGAAAAGTATTTAAATGTTTTCCCTCATTGGCTTGAAGGGTTTGTCCATGTCTACATGTGCACATGCATCATCTGATCTGACCAGAAGCTGAAGAAAATATCAAACACTAGCAGAGCATCATCAGTACTTGGGGGTCATCAGTTCTTGTCAACTTTCACGCCCATCTAAGATCAACACAGAAACCACCTTTCTGTTCTCCTTTTGTGTTAGAGTGATGAGCGCATTCTGTGCTCTGTGTTTGAGTGTTTTGTTTCTGTAAATTAGCCTGATAGCTGCTGGCTAAAATAAACACATATGAGGAATGGCTTAGTGTCACAGCTGTGGTTGAAACTCATTTATCTACATAAGCTTTTCAACACTGTACACAGCAGTTACTAATTTGACCATGATTCCATTGGATGATCAGGGAAATGATGACATTATTATGCATGTGTAAGATGATTAAGTATGTTTTCTCATAATTAATTTCGGATTATGTGTGCGTGCGTGCGTGTGTGTATATATGTAGCAATGTGTCTTTCATGGATCTCACTAAAGTGCAGAGTTCTGTACTTCTGAGCATGATATTATGATTTATGAGTTAAAACATCATGTGTATGTCTTTTTTGTGTCTTACTCACATAACAATAATCCATTACATCACTCAAGAACATTTGTCACTTTTTCCCAAGCACACCCCGTTCTCAAAACAAGCATAATTGGATTTGCACTCTAATATGTGACATTTATTGTCAAGAGAAAGACATTATGAATGTCTGCTGAAGTTCTGCAGCCACTGTCCAAAACTAACCATAATGTTCTTCATGTGGCCTGTTCAATGAGAACATTTTGTAATCTTGGCTTCTCATAGCAGCTTGTAAGAGTCAAAGCACGCTGAGGGGGAAGGCACTGATTAACTTCCACTGGCAGGATTTTGTAACCATTTAGCACAGTTGCAGAGTTGAATAATCCACGAGTGTTAATTACTTACAAGAGTAGACAGTAAAGAGATCATTGCCATTGGATTTTTTATTTGTTTTTTATAGGTTTACTGATATTTCATATTTATTGCACAGCACGGCCAGTAGTCAGGAGGCTGCCGTGTATTTCACCCGTGTAGCCAAGTGATGCAGAGGTGTTTGACTCACTGAGACAGGGTAACAGCACATGGCTGGATATGAAAGAATTTAGGATTAAGGATATTCAGAATATTGCCTCGCTACAGGAGGCAAATACCTTTTATGTAATAAAAGAAGACATTTTAATTCTGCTGGCACACAGAGGAACAGTTGCTATTATTTGGTGTGGCCATTGTTAGTAGATATTTTTCACTGCAATGAGCTTTAATTCATAATGACTCACTCATTGCACATTCAAAAAGTCAATTTTCTTACACTGATTAAAAAAAAAAGATTTAGTATGTTTTTACATATTTACTTACTTTACTCTGTTTTGCCCAAAAAAGTTGAATTGGTTCACAGTTTGTCTCCCATCATCTCTCCAGGCCTACTCCCAGAATTCCACTGCCATGCCGCCTGCCACAGCCATCACATCCACAGCTGTGGACAGCTACAACCGGACACAGTACTGCAAGTGGCCCTGCGAGTGTCCCCAGGTCCCCCCCACCTGTCCGCCAGGTGTGAGCCTCCTCATGGATGGCTGTGACTGCTGCAAGGCCTGTGCCATGCAGGTGGGCGAGGTGTGCAACGAGGCTGACACATGCGACTACCACAAGGGACTTTACTGTGACTACAGCTCGGACATGCCTAGGTACGAAAAAGGAGTGTGTGCATGTAAGTGTCACTCACCAAAACTGACAAAACAAACCACAGACTTCACGCAGCAAGAAACATCTTTTTTCTCTATTTACTCATGTGATATGTTTGATCCACAGACTTGATTTGAGTGTTTGAGTAGAGTGGGTTTTTGCTGATGCATCAACACTTGCAGTAACAAGGAAGGAGGAATTAAGGAATTACAATATAGTCACTTACAAATGTGGACAAACTGCAATACTTAATATTCAAAGGGGATTTATAATCGTACTTTTGGTTTTATTCATTGATTATTTATTTATATTTACATATATATATATATTGTATTGCAGTTTCTGTGTTTTTCTGTAATATGTGATTACCTGTCGTTCCTCTTTGCCAGATATGGTGGGAACAGGCTGCGAACATGATGGTGTGATCTACCGTAATGGGCAGAGCTTCCAGCCCAGTTGTAAATACCAGTGTGTGTGTGTGAATGGTGCCATTGGTTGTGTGCCGTTGTGCACTGAGTCCCAGCCTCCCCGGGTGTGGTGCCAAACGCCACGCCGGGTCAAAGTCCAGGGACAATGCTGTGAGAAGTGGATCTGTGATGAGCCTAAGAGATGGCGTAAGACAGCCCCACGACATGCAGTGGAGGGTAGGACTTCTTGGATATATACTGGGGGGTCCAGACAAAGGCTGTATAATCTGCTGGTTAATGTTGGGCTTTATCTTGTATATTAGTTTAAAGGAACATTCCCTAAATGTATTTTTTAAATTGTGCTGCTGCTAAATCCCCACATTTCTTTTTCCAAACAGTTGATGAAATGCAAACTTCACAGTTAAGTTTAAAAACATGAGCATCAAGTGATTTAGAGAGGAAATTATTTAAAGAAGAAAAACTTGATTCTTTATAGACAATATTAAATTCATATTATTTTCAGAATCAGGTACGATTTGATTTAAGAAGTAAAATAGAAGCAGCTGCGTTTGAAATTGGCACAAAGTCTGTAGTTATGTGAGAACAGTTTGTTGTCCAGGAGAATCAGGAGGTTTGTGTGTGTGTGTGTGTGTGTGTGTGTGTGTGTGTGTGTGTGTGTGTGTGTGTGTGGCGACCAATCCTTTCCTGTGGAAGCCCTCACACTGTTCTTTGGGTCACATCCAGTTTCCACTCATTTAGCGCAGGAGTGCTGTGAGCCATGGAACGAGGAACAAGAAAGAAAGAAGATCTCTTTGTGTTTCATAAGAATATAAATCCAGACTACTAAGGAAAGAAAAATTTTAAAAAGCATAATCAGTTTTTTTTTCTTTTCTGAATCTGCTACCCTGCACCTGACCTAAATACACAACTAACTCTTTGTGTTATCAGCAAGGTTTAAAATGGTGTTCAACCATTTTTAATGGCTTCAACTTATCATCCTATACATTTTTTCTGTAATGCATTTTTTCTCATTCAAACTTGCCCAGGTTGGCGTGACTCAAAGTTGTAAAGGTAACCAATGCACCAATAATTAATGGTAACATTTGCAACAATCTATTTATTTCATTTCTGTCTACATTAATCCAGCTTTCCCAGCTGAGACCAGGAGCTGGCATAAGAACTGCATTACCCAGACTACCTCATGGAGCCCCTGCTCGAAGACCTGCGGTCGCGGCCTGTCCTTGAGGGTCTCTAACGCTAATGACCAATGTGAGCTGGTCAAAGAGTCCCGCCTCTGCAACCTTCGACCGTGTGAGGTCGACATCACCAAACACATCAAAGTAAATGCAGACACACCAAGAAGGTTTACATTTATCGTGCAATCTTGCAGAGAGGTTTGAAATGAATACATTATTTAAATATCTAATCATAGTCAGTTAAATTCTCTCCATACCCTTCCTCCCTCAGCCAGGAAAGAAATGTCTGAACATCTACAGGGAGGATCAGCCCTCAAACTTTACCATCTCTGGCTGCACCAGCAAAAAGCAGTATAGGCCCAAATACTGCGGTGTCTGCACAGACGAGCGCTGCTGCATCCCCTACAAGTCCAAGACCATCGACGTGGAGTTCGAGTGTCCTAACGGGACAGGATTCACCTGGAAGATGTTGTGGGTCCAGGCCTGCTTCTGCAACCTCACCTGCAAAAACCCCAATGACATTTTCGCCGAGCTGGAGAGTTACTATGGTTACCCAGAAGTCATGACCTGAGAAATGTCTTATCAATCATGCTCTCTGATTTTTTAATTTTTTTTTTTGGTTGAGATTAATTCATACAACATTTTGTATTTGTGATATGTATGATTATGTATAAGGGATTTTCTTATGGCCTTTTTCCTATTGGAAAAATCTGTAAATATCAAATATATATATATATATGTGTCTCCAGAATGGATTCATAAAGCATGATGTGCTTTGAGGAATATTTGAAGAACTGCTTTGCAAATGGAAACATTCAGCCAGTGAGTGCGAGAAATTTTGAAGGCTTAATTTATTAATGCAGCTTTTGAATATAACATACAGTCAACATAGATAATAAGATGCTATTGTAGATATGTTTCCATATATTTCATTACATTTCTTTTATGATAAATGGCAAAGCCTTATTTTGAATAACCACATGTTCAAATCTGAAATAATGACACAATCAGGGAAGATCAGTTACAAGTTTTTTTTTATTGTCATTTTTTTAATAAATACAAACTGTTAATGTCATTTTAATGCTTTTCTACAGCATTAGACGGTTGTGCATTGCATCTTTACAAAGCTGTGTATGTTCTACAAAGCAAATGTCGCTGTAGTGCAAGTAAAATACGGGAGTAGAAGGTGTCAGGTAAATTCTATGGCTATCCTCATGTTAACATGTGGACCTATCACATCACTCACCCAAAATCCACAACCACATAGGAGCATCACATCTAAAAAGTGAACAATTCCATGGCACATCTTTGTTCCGTTGTGCTTGATTGCATAGAAATCATCATATAAAACGAGAGAAAAAAAAAATACCTTTTTGTCTGAAGCCATGATCCATTAATAAAGCATACCATGTAAAAGCCTTTTGAATTTGTGTTTTGATTCATTGCAAAGTATACAGACTGGAATGTTCAAAAAAACCATTTGATTCCTGAAAAGATTCATAAGTTGTATTTCAACAGATGTAGGTATATAGACGTTTGCTAAAACAACACATAACGTTTTGAAAAAACTCACGTATAATGGTCATTGGCAAGATGACACAATATATATATATATATATGATATACTTGAAGTATGTCCCTTAATTTCAAAGTTATGTAAAAATTTGTGAGGCAAACTGCCATTTTTATTTAACCAAGTGCCTCCTCATTTTCTCTACAAATCTGCTCCTACGTACAAACAACAACACTTCTGACATGGAAAATGAAGAATAAATGATCAAAAAAATTACAGTGACAACAGAAAACACAGTCATTTACAGTCAGATATATTTGAGAAAGCTGTGTCAATATGGTAAAAAAAAACAGGAAGGAATACAGAGATAGAAATTAAAACAAATGTTTTATATGGTGGATAGATTATGAGCAATATATGTACAAGCTGGTGTACTCGCAGACACAGCTTTCTCCGACATTCTCTGCTTCGGTGGCCCCCAGATGCTGCGTTGCCCCTAACTACACATTCACCTGACCATGGAGCTCAGTAGCATTTACTGGTCAAATATGTTTGTCCCTCAAGAATGACAGTATGGGCATACAGTTAACCCTTGACCTCATACTCCAGAGCAACCATATTTTTTTTTTAAAAAATTTGGGGCATCTCAGCTGCACTGAATAGCTGTCTGCAGGTGAGTGTCCATTGTGCATTTTACACATCCTGGTATTCTATCTCAGTGTCCCTCTCCACATTAGTGGGTTTGTACATAGGAATGTGTCTGAGTGTGTGTGTGTTTGTGTATGCGTGTCAGCTGGCAGTTAGAGGCAGCGCAACACAGACTGAAGGGACCTTGCGAAGTCTGGGGTGTCTGGAGAGTGGAGGTTCACTTAGCAGGACACTTCGGTGGACTTGGGCACAGCTTGGTCCACGTTGCCGTCCATGGAGTCCGTGTGGGAGCGTCCGCGCTGGTTCTCGGTCGTGTGGCTGCGGCTGCGGCTTCCCTCATTGGTGTGTGAGCGGGAGCGGTTTCCCTCACTGGTGTGAGAGCGGGAGCGGTTGCCCTCGAAAGAGGTGACGCTGGAGCCAGAGGCAGTACGGGAGCGGACCAGCCGGGTCATGCTGGCAGAGGGCACTGAGGGAAGAGGAGGATAAATATTATGACTGAAAATGACTATTGTGAGCATAATAAATATAAAAAGAGTTGACTTTAGACTGTTGTTACACACAGTAAGTACGTGGGTCATATTAACCAACACCATCTGAGGTGAATGTGAACCTTAAGGCCAGAACCACATCTTACCACAAGGGGGCAGACAACTTTTTGCAGGGTGAAGTCACTCATGAAGGAAATGTGAAGTGCAATGTTTTTGTTCATTTAATTTAAAAAAAAAAATTGTCAACTCGTATTAACCAGAGTTGAACATTTCCACATTTCTGCATAGAATATTAAGAAATACTGTCTTGAATACTTACTGTATCCCATGCCCTGAATGAAGTACTTGAAAGCTTCTGTCAATTTGGCAGGCTGCAGAGAGGGAGAACACAAGGAGGGAGATAATCAGTCCACTTGTCATTAATTATCACACTTTTTTACATAACATTGACAGACTCAATCTCTCATCCAGCAGCTTACTGCTTGGGTCTGAGATATGACAGCTGCTACGAGCAGGTGCTGCACCGGGCGGAGGATTACAACCTGACAACTGTGGTTCACGTCTGCTAATTGCTAATGCTCTTAAGTGCAACCCTCTTACAATATCCCTCCACCTGACAATCTATGCTGATTATCCAGCCCTGTCCAGCCTGCTCTACAACATTAACAATATCTCACGAATGTTTTTATTTATTTATTATTATTTAATCACAAAGTCACAAAGACAGACATACACACCTGATCAACCTGGGGCATTCCTCCACAGTCAGCCATCTGGAGAGAGGAAGAAAAGCACAAAAGAGGCCATTAGCATTTAGCAACTCGACACGTGTGCAATCACACAGCAGTGGACACATGTCATTACCCCCCCATTGCATTCAACATGTCCCATTTGAACACAACAACTTGTCCCTGCTGCTTCCAATCAGTGTTCATATAGACTTTGAATAGTTAAAAACCTCAATTAATGGCACCTATCTTAACTCCAACAGTCATTTGGCTTCAGCGGATCATAAAAATGTTGCCACAGGGCAACACAAACTAGGTCAGTTGCGGCAGTAGGTACATTGCCTCTGAGGATGCATTCAGCTGTCCTACTGCTGGTTAATGTGTCACCAGGTAAATGCTGAGCCACTGGAATCTTATCAGCTGATGCTTTTCCATCAAGGCTATTACAATCTGAACGAGGATATGGGACAGGAGGTAGAGGAGGGGCAGAATGGAGAGAGAGAGAGAGAGAAACAGGCCCCCTCACCTTAAGCAGGGTAGTCTTTGTTGGGTCCAGTTTAGTGTTGCACTCAACCTGTGGGAATAAATGAAATAAATACATTCAGCGAATGATATGATGCAATGATGTTAAAAGTGCACAGCATCACTTGATATTCGTTCTCAACTTTGTTCCCGCTTAAGTCATGTCAAACTGTTATCCTTAAGCATTTAATCTTGCATATCTTATGGGCTTAAACAGGTGACTGAAGTTGAGTGGAAAACACGTCCAGCACAAATTAACAGGGCAAGCGTGGTGAGAAGTCTAATCATTAGCATTAGAGCTTTTTCTTAATGGCTGTGAAAATAACAATGTGTGCCCCAACTCACCACAGCCTCCACAGCAGGAGAACTATCGCCAACCACCAGCAGAGAAGGGCATCTGGATAAGGGAAACACACAATTACAATTACAAATCAACGTTGGCAAGATTTTCTAAATTACAACGTGATTTACAATAAATGTGCCACAAATATTCTTTGCTTGTTGCTTGATAAAATCTTACTTGAGGGTTCTGACGTTGCTTCCAGGGACCGGCCTCTCGATTTCCAGATCCCTCCGACTGTAGATACATATATATTAAAATCTTTAGTTTTATTTAATCAGAAGTTCTCTACATAATTAAATTGCATGTTTCTTCTTCTTCTTCTCACCCTGGTATTTTTTTAGGTAGTAATTTCTTTTTAACTGCCTGTGAAGGGAACATGTAGACCGACTCTCATGTGTTTTACCTTTCATAGGACTTAACGAAGAGATGCAGGTTGAACTGGTTCATGTCATTTAGGACGTGGTGACGGTATGTGGCGATGAGGTCCTGGTTGTGGTGGATGTCCTCCTGTGATGACCAAACACAAAACCTCTTAACCTCACTACTACTACCTAAAAACCTACAAAAGCAAATTAACCTTGTACATCACTGTACCAGTGTGCAGCATTACTTTAGATTCTGAAGAGATTTTGGTTTAAAAAAAAACAAACAAAAACAAGTACAATTTGAAGACGTACCTTTCCAAAGAGGTGTGTGATAATCATGTCAGGCATGGCGTGGGTCCACCCGCTGATCTGAGATTAGACATGAAAACTGCATTCAGGTTCATTGCAACATTTGTCTTTTTCTCACCTCTGATAGTCCAAAATACTATTAAGCATTAAGCAAATGTGTGTATGTGTGTGTATACCTTATGTGCAGCCCAGTCCATCCAGCCCTCAGCACATGGGTTGATGTTGATAAGCACCAGGCCCTCCACCATGTTTGGGTAATCAAGCTAAAACACACATAACATGTTGTATCAGCACACAATGTTGCTAACATTATTATGTATTGCGTATGTCTTTCAGCTACAGCGGAGGCTACACTAAGGAGTTAAAAGCTGTATCTCTGTCAGCCCTGTGTCAACACAGTGAAACTTCCTACTGAGCACAATGTTGGTGCTGAACTGATCTGGAACATTCCTGAGGCTTTCACGGCTCAGCAGGATCAAGCAATAAGCAGCGTTACATTGCCAAAATCAGCAAAAAGACAAACTACATTAGCCGGCTCTGCTAATCCTCAATTGATTAAACTCATTATTATTAAGCCTGATTGAGAGGGCAAAGGGGGGGATACTTACAGCGAATCTGGTCAGAATGTAGGCCCCAGCTCCAATGCCCAGTCCAATAACAGTCTTCAGCCTGGAGCACACAAAGATACGCAGATACTGTTAGAACAACAGGTTAGAAAAGAAACTTCAACATGAGCATGAGCAGGTGGTGCCAAAACTGCAGCTCAACTTACCCAAAGTGTTTCAACACCAGTGGGAGGGTCTCAGAAAGCTGGTCCATAGAGGGGTACTCATATCTGGGAAGCCAAATAAAAACATTAGAATTATTTTTTATTATAAAACTTTAAACCACTGGTTCAGTAACAACTGATATCTAATCAGGTGTCTACATTGTAGGTTAACGCGAAGCAAAGTCCCGCCATCAAAGCAGAGATTAGGTTGAACGAGATAAACGCCTGTCCCTACAACACGCTCGGCAAATTAGGTCGCCTTAAGAACATCCGCAGTGATCTACCTGTTGAGTCAAAGGTCACAGTATGCTTGACATATATTAAGAGCCTATGTGTGTTTGTTTGCTTGTGTGTGTGTGTGTGTGTGTCTAGCTCACCCAGTGGAAAAGGTGTTAGCTCCCTCATGCTGCCCAGGGGCATCAACGTGACACACGGCAAAGTGCTGCATGATCTCTGACATGTCCTCGTGGTTGAAGAGCGTGTTCCAGCAGGTTTTGTCTGGAAAACAAAGAAGGATGTGGATAAGTGATGCTTGGCTGACTTGTACACATGAACTCAAGTAACCTGAGAGTATGTGTAAAACATGCAGGGTTTTGTTTTTGTATAAAAAAAACCAAAAACATGTGGTGTCATAAAAATCTGTCAGTAAATTTGAAGGAGTTTGGTGTAATGTAATAGACTTAACATTAAGTTAGCTCTGTGAACGTAATCTGATCTCATGTTCAAAACACTCTGGGTTTTGGCAAACAACAGATGTTTCTCCTAGATGAAGATAGAGCTGAATAAGGGGCTGCACTTACGGTTCAGTCCAATGTCATGGAAGGAGAGGATGACTGGTCTGTCAGCCTTGGGAACCCCCTTCATCGTACAGTGGATTCTTCCATGAGGAGTCTCCACGTCATGCTCCTAAAGATGTGCAAAAATGACCAAGCTTAGCAATAGTTAGCAATTGTTAGAAACAATTTTTTAAAAAAAGCAACCCCAATAAATTCATGACCACTACCATCACAATTAAAATGCATCTGCTCAAATCAAACACATTGTATAAAAAGTCCCAGATTAATCACGCAGGATCTTCACTCTTGCATTTCAGTCTGCAATAATTCATGCACTCAACCATTCATTACTGCCTCATCTTGTTTTTTTTAATTTAATTTTTCAAACTTTTCTCCAACCAAGCTAGAAAACAGCTGAACGACAATGTGACTGCAGCGCAATCAAATAAATCCACTGAAAACAGAAAAAAAAAAATATATATATATATTTTTGTCTACTCACGCTGACTTCAATCTCAGCAACAATCATTTCCACATCAGAATCCTCAAGAACCATTTTTGCAGTAGAGCGGTTCAGCTCGCTACTGAGAAATGCAGTCACAGAGGCTCTCTGAGCTATAGATCCAAATGCTGGGAAGCTTCTGAAGTTGTTGAGCCCGGCTCTGTGAGCAGCGTTTTATATGCCTGCTGCTTACTGCAGGTTTGCCTAAGCTCCTGGCCTCCCATGGTGCCTTGCAGGCTGGTCAAAACAAGCTAATTCTAGATGAAGCGATCCCTAAATTGGATCAGCCAATGTCAGACAGAGGGACATCGGCTCTTGGGTTGCCATGATGAGTAACTATGGGTGCGTGTATGATCAGTGAGAAAACATGTTGAGTGAGTGACGGGAAGACAGCAGCCATTATTCAGCAAAAAATGAGGGAAAATGTTTACAAAATCTCAGAATAAAAACAAAACAAAATTTGCCAACTCTGGCCTCTGTAAATAGCAAAACTCTTGATGATACTGTCACAACAATTGCTAAAAATTCTTTATAAACTAAATGACTGAATTTTTGGTATCCATGGCAATTAAATAGGCATTTTAACCTATGGATATAGAACTTGCTTACAATATCAAAGCTGAATGTAAATTCACTTTTACCACACTGTTCTACTGTTTTTAAAAAAAAGCAAAGTTGTGTGTATTTACATATGCTGAGTTTTCAAGAAATGTCTGACCTTTAACCTCTGAGATCTTGATGGCTGCACTACTGTCTTGCTGTTTATGGTATTTCTTATGCACTTGTCTACTTCCAATTGTTTCTTACTTTAATAAATTTTTTTTTTTTTTAAATCAAATGTTTAAAAAAAAATATGCTGGTGAAAATGTTAATGTGCAAACTGAATAAAAAACAACAACAACAACAACACCTGTAAGGTCTGGTATACAAGCTGACCTGTTGGGTGGTTTTCAAACCAGTTTTGACTGCATGGGATGTACTCTAGACGAACATCCGAGTAGGTATATAGCCTATTTACTGGACACAGTGTACACGTAAACGTCTAAGGATTCACCACACTTGGCTCCACCCACTCTCCGCCTCTGCAGGACACACTCGAGCACATACGCTGCATAGGTTAGCTAATCCAGCAAGGCAGCCTGCATCTATGAATAAATGAAAGGGGCAAAGACTTTTGTTGTGTTTGTGCATATTTATAATGAATGTTAGGAGCAAACCCCTCACATCGTCACCTTCAACTAAACTGTGTCACTGATTGTTGGAAGCTCAGCCGCCTTAGGGATGTCAAACACTTGTCCCGGATACTTCAGGTCAATAAAGTTGTGCGATACCAAAGTAATTCAAAAGGTCATGAGAAACAGATTGGCCCACTGACTGCCACAGGAGAGGACCCGACACACTCTCACACACTCAGACCCGACATGCTGGAGCTGTTATGTTTGAGGTTAAGATCAATATGTTTTTTGATGATGGGAGTATATGACATACTGACACTAAAGTGTTAATAAACAACAACGTATATGGCTTGAGAAGAAGGTGGATTTGTTTTTAACAGTAAGGGTCTGACAGGGACGCTGTCCAAGGTGCTGAGATGGTCCCCTGACTCAGCGTCCACATACAAACGTGTGTGTGTGTGTGTATGAGTGTCTGTAAATGTGTACTGTTGCTGTGTTATCTTTCAAATCCAGTCTAAACTGTGGTTCATCACATTCACTAGTTGACTGAATTCATGGAGCCCCAATTAGATTTCTGTCCTAATAAAATAACAGTAGATGAAAGGTCATCACCAAGATAGACGAAGCAGTGCAACATCTACGTCGATTACTGGCTTATTGGAATACTTACTTACTAAGTTTTTATTTTTAACCTGCCACTAGATGGTACTAGACAATGGTACTAAATAATAAGATAAACAGTAAAACTGTCTGTGCATGAAACCAGTAAACTGTATCATCTGTCAAAGATTGCTTAAACTAATAAAGCGTACAACTAGTGGAAATAATAAACATGTATGAGTATGAGTTCTTGTGTCTGCAAACATACCTTGATAACGAGCTGCTGCACAGCCTCTCTCAAGCCCTGAAAGGAAAGAAGATGCTAATGAAAATATAAAACTAATGCAATTACAGCGAAGCATGTAACAATTATTATATCAATTATTATATCCGGAGAGCATTATCCTGTCACTGAACGCATTTTCACGTCCATATGGCTGCTGTCATGAGAGTGAATAATTTCAAATGCACAAATCTCTAGCACAAATCACAAATGATCAATGACTGAACAGTGTTCTTTGTAGAGCTCAATGTTTTTTATATTTTCATTAGAAAACCCATCAACATCTTTTTTTTTTAACTATGCTTTCACTCATTTTGATTTTTTTTTTTTTTAAATGATTTCCAAAAAAAAAAAAAAAATTTTAAACAGGCTTTAGATTTTTGAGAAATTCAGTCTCATTAAGTAAGAAATGTCTCGGTGAGCAGCCTCTGAGGTCTCCTTTTGAAATGTGTACAAATCCTTATATGTGCAAACTTGAGTCAACGA
The DNA here is from genome assembly GCA_036937835.1 of Pampus argenteus. Lineage (NCBI taxonomy): Eukaryota > Metazoa > Chordata > Actinopteri > Scombriformes > Stromateidae > Pampus > Pampus argenteus. The sequence goes on from CM072879.1 coordinate 10,527,110, forward strand.
CACGCACAAAATGAGCCACACAAGCAATTTGTGAGACACACACACACTGTGAAAAAAGATCAATGTGAACAGGTTAAAACAGGCTGGAGAGTATTTAACATTCTCTTTACATTACATACCGGCAGTTCCCTGTCAACCAGCAGGGGCTTGGACTCAACAACCTGGATGTCATCCATTTCAAAGAGCTGCAGAGCCTGTGGGTCAGAGAGGATAGTCAGTGAGTTGACTGGTTCAACCTGTGTTTCAGACGGTTTGAGCCTTTCAAATACAATGTGCTTCAGTGAAAGGAAGCGATACGATTTGCTTATTTTTCTTATAAGTGTGTTTATGCAGATGAACTACGATGTTATCATTTTAAGATCTCTTTTTTTTTTCCCCACTGGATCTCAAACCTCTTTTTCTAAAAGCGTGGAGACGTTTGGCTGCCTATAAGAGGCGGACTTACAGACAATAAAAGTGCAATTTGTACTTTGAGATGGGTGTGTTTCTTATCTACGCAAAGGTAAGACACGTGTATGAGTACACACACACACACACATACACAGGTGTACAGACACAGGAACATGTACCGATCTGTCACACCAGACAACAGACTCATGAAATGACTCAGAAAAGACTCCCTGTCGCAACTAATACATAAGTCTATTAAGTTGTAGAAGGGGAAGCATGATTGAGTAATTCTCACTCTACTAATACATGTCTAAAACTACTCTGTTGTAACAACAATCTTCTACACTTGACCTATAAAGATAGATGAGTCAAGTCGGTACACCAATGAACTGAAAACTGAAGCAGTCTGTCCCTGAAAATAGTTTCAAGATACTTCAAGAGGGAACATACTTTAAAAAAAAACAACACTATGGTCCCGTTCAACGAGAAAGATTTAAGAGTGGGGGCAGGCAAAAAAAAACAACAAAAAAAAACAGAGAAAAAGAAAGGCATGGAAAGGAGGAGTGTAAAGAGAAGCCAATTGTCATGTTGTTCTGTGGATCATGATGCTGTGTTGGAGGAGAGCAGGCAGGCTGCAGCTCTGCATGCAAATCAAATTAGCCAGTTAAGAGAGCTCTTTGTCCACGGGCCCCGGTGGTTCCTGAGAGCCAGGAGCCTCCCTCTTCTCTCCCCCCTGATGAAGGGGACCTTGACTGACCCACACAGACAGATGCACACACACACACACACATGCACACAAGCATAAAGAGGAAGCAACTGACACCCATCATCATACACTAGCCTCTTTTTATCCATCTGTTGGCTTTCCAGCTGCATGCATTCTGTCACTTTTCAGTGTTTATCTCGGTCGCTATGTTTGCTCTTTTCAGACTCTCTCCATCTGTTTTGTGCTCTCTGTCTTTCTGTTTGTCTCCAGCAGAAGATTAATAAACATCAAGCTAACAACTCTGCAGTTTTGACTGTAGAGCAAGAAAGTTTTAGAGGAAGCGATTACATTTCAAATATGGAGATGACGGTTGTCTGGCAGAATACGCCCTGAGCACACATACACATGAATACACAAGCTCCTCTGACTGGGAGAAAACAGAGACCGGCCCAAGCCGGATCTCACAATAGCACAGAGGAAGAGGAGTATCAAACAACAGGTTCATTTTTCTGCTGAGGCTTTCAAAAACATGGCCGTCTTCACACTGCAGGAGCTTTGTTAAAGAGGACAAGAGATCAGCCCCCGCAGAGATTCCACGGCCATGAGAGAGTAGGCACGTTCATGTTGATGTTGTAATATAAAACAGACTCTGTCTATTTCAGATTATGAAATGTGAAACATCAGTTCACCCGTCGGCATGGGTGAATCCTCTAAGCTTATTTTCAAGCCTGTTTGCAAACACAGCTACATAAAACCAGACCAGAGAGCTCATTAACACAAAAAGAGTGCCAACTTCCACTTGGCCACTGCCACCTTTTAGCAGGCTGGCAGGGCAGCCGGCTGAGGCAACTAGGTCACCTGCTGTGTACACCAGCGGTGTGCCTCCAAGTGTTCACCTTGCTGAGCTAATGTTTCACCTGGCCAGGAGGAGCAGAGGGAGGGAGGCGCTCTAGTTCACCCCAAATACTACTTGATACTGCTTATGTACTGTAATAATTTGTCAAGATAATTCCAGAGATGTAGAGTACACTCAAAATACTCCAATAAAGTGTTTTATCATTTCTCCAGTTAGCTACCTGAAAACATATATATGCATATATATTAAACATATACATTAAAGGGGATGTAATGTTTTTGCAAGTGCATATTCTTCTCACGGGGATTTTATGTTTCTGCTGCAGCAGGAGGCTTTCTTTGAACTGGCTACACTCCAAACTGGCTTGGCGTCGTTGGCAACAGGCACTCATTGTTTTTAACCAAGTCAAACCAGTTCCTGCACGAGTAGCCCCGACTGAAATTGTTGGGTTGTAAGGGAGAAAACAAACTGAAGCAGCTTTGGCCTGGCAGACGGGAGACTGTGTTATGCAATAATGAACAGGAAAGAGTGGGAGGATATAGGTTTGGAAGATCTGAAACCCCAAAACAAAATAAAACTATACTTTTTCTGTGCTGACCGGTAGGCTTCACAATTTCTGAAACATGAACATCATGTTGGAGATAAACATGATTTTCTGAAACTATGACAACAAAGCAAATGGTCATCCACTACCTCGTTATACCTTCGACAATAAACTGTCATCTCATTATAAGGTTTTATGTGTTCATTCCTGAAAAGCAGAAGTTCAATGTTTTCACTCGACAGTGAGGCGATGTGGCCTGAGCTTTGGAGAAAACAACACATGACACATTAGTGCTTGTTATCCACAGTAAATCCTAACATTGGACACACTACTACTTTAAGCCAGAACATCAAATTTACAAAACAGCATGTCGCTCTGAGATCAAACTCCCTCTGTTTGCTGAGAGAGAGAGAGAGAGAGAGAGAGAGAGGAGCATATGCACTGATTAGATTTTGACAGCGAGCCTCAGTTTTAGGGAGACAGGATCGAGGCCTGGACATCCGTTCCATTGCCTCCATATAGTTTTAAATCCACACGCCCGCGGCATCCATTTGCAGAAACAATGATTGCTTCCCTAATCTTTGGGAACTCGTTTAATCTGTCAAATCCCTGGTTCTGCTATCAGTACAGCAGCAGGCCTGCTCAACTAAGCTGGCACAGACCTACATTTTCAGATTGTAAAAGATATTTTTTAAAAATATATATATATATATATATATATATGGGTGTCTCAGCTGGTAGCCCACACCACACAAGCAAGTTGGTGAGTGGGTGTCAGGGCAGTTTTTGGGGAGACCACCATCGTTGGTTCAAACAGTTGTTGCTGTTTATTGTGAGACCTGTCACAACAGCACAACAGACCTTCTGCGATCAGCTTCATAATCTTTTAGACAGGCTGGATCTTGATATGTATATCAATATTAGAATTAGCTGGGAGTGTAATGTTATGTTGATAGAAATCAGTGGAGGATATGATTTTGTTGGCGGACTGCCATTAATACCTTAAGTTATTTTATAACTATTACATATTTTTTTACATGATGTTGCCTTTTGCAAGTTGTAACCAACACACCCCAGCCCCTCCTGCATGTTGTTTTGTGTTTGTTTTCTTTAGTATTAAGGGTCGACAGCCAAGAGGATTTGTTATGTAAGTGTGTCTCCCATAATATTTGTAACATTTGACATAAAAGCTTTTCCTGCTCTGTTCGTGCGTGTTTCCAGTGTCACGTGTGAAAAGCGTGTTGATCTAAAAAAAAAAAAAAAGCCAGTTCCTCTGTTTACATGGTAGACATAGGAGTGTCCTGCATTACTACAAACACGCACAGAAGTCTGAAAAATATATTTTTACGCATAGAAAACTCAACATTTTTTATAGAAATGTGTTGGTTTTTTCTATGATTGGTGGTGTTTTTTATTTTTTATTTTTTTTCCCCCGTATTCAGGTTGTATTACAGTACAGTGCATAAACATGTTCGGACATGATATGAAACTAAAAAAAAAACGACCGTGAAGCAGGCGCATATTTTCTTATAAGATAACAAGAAATTACAATAAGTTTATTGTTTGAAACCTACCTGTGGGATTAATTTCTGATTGTCCTGAGATGAACACTCCCGAGGGAAAAAAAAAAGTCCACAACAACTTTTTTTTTTCTTTTCTTCTTCTTCTTCTTCTTCTTCTTCTTCTTTTCAAACAGGCGCAAATTAATGCAGTGACAGCAGCCTTTCTTTGTTTATACCGTAGCGCAAGGCGGATGTATGAGGGAATTTTATAAAGCCTGGAAGGGGGGAGTGGGGGATGTGAGAGAGCAACCCGGCCCACTTTCCCAGTTGCTATTGGGCAACAGTATAAAGCGGTTTGACTCTTTCCAGCGGTTGCATGATAAGGAAACAGAAGACAGCATGACATTTCACCAACACTCTCACAGTATTATATCACACTCCAATGTGGATAATGACTTCCATTCTTTCTTCTTTTATGCACTTTTTTTTTTTTTTTGCTTTCCAGTTGTTTAGTGAGATTTATTATGGAGAATTTGGTAGTTTTCTCACATATCACTTTCTGTAACAGCCCTTTTTTTCAGTGCAATTGTTATGCTTTGGGATGTGACACATTAGGTTTAAATTGTGTCACTATAACCGCACCTATCGACTGGGTGGAAACCTGTTTTACACCCAGTCTACTGCAAACGAAACAATAACTAATCTCAGTCTAACCGGAGAGAAAGAAATCATCAGTACTGTAAAGTCAACCGCTGACATGTTTGAGCAACTGTCAGCCGTAGTTGTACAGTATGAGACAGAGGGGTTAGGAATGCAGCCAGGCCTGCCGCCTTGATTTGAGGCCAAGAGGAGGGAAGCCCTTCCCTCTCATTGCTTTCCTTGATAGTGTCTAGCTATTGTCTGATCAAAGTCGTTCTATAGAGGATCTGATCAATACCACAGAGCTGCTGACTGAGGTGTTGTACAGATGTTACTTTGAGGGAAAGCATGAGAAACATGTTCAATCCATCTCTACAAGTGGCACTCTTCAAACAGAACCTGAAATAATAACAGTGTTGAATGGATAGATAGATAGATAGATAGATAGATAGATAGATAGATAGATAGATAGATAGATAGATAGATAGATAGATAGATAGATAGATAGATAGATAGATAGATAGATAGATAGATAGACAGATAGACAGACAGACAGATAGATAGATAGATAGATAGATAGATAGATAGATAGATAGATAGATAGATAGATAGATAGATAGATAGATAGATAGATAGATAGATAGATAGATAGATAGATAGATAGATAGACAGATAGATAGATAGATAGATAGATCGAAGTGTGTGGTACAGTACACAAGTCTTCATGGAATTTTCCTGCAACAGTCTTGACTGTTACACTGTGAATCTGCCAATAACTGCTAAGTATTGGCAATGAGTGTGTGAAAGGTCCTTGTCAAGATACAATAGCTGCACTGTGGGCTTGTAATGTGAGGCCCTCAATAGGAACACATCGGACAATAGCCGCATTGGAGGGGAAAAATATAACTATGCTAATGTCAGGTCAGTCACTTACAGCACTGCGAAATGAATACAGGCATAGGGAGTGATACTAGTGGACACAAGTCAAATCATCTTACATATGTGTCCATATAAAAAAAAAGACAACCTAGTGAGCATCTGTGTGTGTGTGTATGTGAGTGCCTGCATGACTCCAGAGCTCCTGTCCAGCTATCACTGTGAAACAAAGATAGCATTTGCGAGACTAGCAACTGCGAGAGATTTAGTGCAGCACATGTGGGTCACAGAGTGTCTCAATACTTGATAAAAACAGTGGACTTTCACCAGGTAGATTACAGTGTTTGTAGGAGCTGCTGGCACCATCTACAAGGCATATGCAACCCCTACCTGAGGAGCTAAAGGCCAGAGCTCCTCGCTTTATGGGCTTCACCCTTTACACATGTGTCATGGATCAAGAAATCTCAAAACATACTTGTTTAGTCTGTATTTTAATTAAGTTCACGCTTGTATCTACTTCATAATTGTATTTTTTTTTCTGTATGCCAGTCAGGGGTCATCAAGTTGAAGTGTGTTTCATCACTTCAGTTCATGACCACAATGTACCTGCTTTTTTACTTCAAACAGAGCAGATAATGAAAGACAATATGCGGCACTGAAGGTCAAAGTTCATCCATTGCACTGAGCATGGCTGCATCCTAAGTAGCACAAGAGCGTACGTGAAATATAACACGATTACAGGCTACGTCCTAGCATCAATTAGTCACCTCTAGTGTTACTCACCACACACACACACACACACACACCCATTCATTCATTGTGTGGCCCTCCTCTATTATAGTAGTAGGCTGAATGAATGATTCAGATGCACATGAGTTGATGAGTATGCACGAAGTTCAAATGTTTTCCACCTTGAAATGTTTTACTGTTGTCAAGGCTGCTTATTTCATCTAACAGTCTATGGTTTTGTTCTCATCTAAGGTACCGTGGCATACAGTTAGCATATTCTGCATCATTTAAGGTCTGACTCCTACAGGAAGCTGAAGGAGGAAGTGGTAAAGACAGGGGGCATGTGCTTGTAACCTCTGGCCACCGAGGTAAAGATGCCGAAGAAGAGTCATGTTTTTGTTGTTTTCCCTCCATACATACACACATATATTTATTTCTATGTCTATTCTGTTCAAAATATCTTAATGCACAAACGACTGAGAATTACATTTCGTTATGATTGCACCATATATGATTACATGTGACAAATAAACTTGATCTGAACCTTCTGTTATATTGATAGTACTTTAATATGTGATCAGGCTGAAGTTATCACAGTTGATGGTTACATGGTAAGATCCAGTGTGATCAAACATACTGGAAATTAAACATGATTGCATGTGCAGTAACTGTTGTATATTCAAAGTATATTCAAAGTAAATTATACATGTAGTATGTGTAATTTCCCTCGCAGTCACGTATTAAAAGGTTTGTAAAGTGATGGAAATGTTTATGTGCATAAAGTGCTGGCGGTGTTGACCTCAGTGGTACATTTTAACAAACTTTCTGTAAAATTAACAATGAAGTTCAAAATTTACCAGTCATTTACCAGTTTTAACATTTCGGAAAATATGTCACCCATCTACCCCCCCTACCCCACCACCACCACCCGCTTCACCCCATCCCAGCTAAGATAAAATCACTGTCTTCAAGTTTCATATTCAACATTCAACAGACAGAATTGCTTCAGCATGTTTATTGCGGTGTTTATTACCCCCTAGCAGCCAGCACCCACGTGTTTTATAAATGTATGCAGCTTGTAATTATTGGACCTCTTTATGGGCCAACAAACAAACAACCTATCACTGTGGGGTTTTTTTTTTATTTAGCTGTAAAGTGGGTTACAATAGTTTCAGCTCATGGTTCGGACCTGTTATTCACTATTGATTATCTCAATATGCTGCAGTAACTGTTTTGATAAGACTGCCCTCTTTTCTTTTGATATTGATAAGATTGTTACTGAATGACTAACTAAATTGGAGCGTTTGTCACAGATGTATCATTAATCATAGTCAGTGAAGCCTTAATAACATTGCATGTTTAGTCATGTGAGCTCGTTTTGGCAAAGGTTAAATTAGCTGGACACGTACTGTTGTGCACTTACCTCCAATGTTTACTGTACACTGGATTTTCGTGAGGATGGAAACAATGTCTCTGAAACATGATGAAGAAAAGAAATGTGCTTTCTTCATTGTTGTCAAAGTGTATCAGACTTTGTTTCCAATGAAAACAGCTGAGAGTCACATCTGAGAGCACAACAGTCAGCTGACACATTCTCAACAAACAAGGCTGTGTAATTATTAAAGACTGTGTCTTAAAACCATTTGGCCTTTTCAAGGAAAAGCAAAGGCACTAGCCTAGTGACACATTAAAGTGTGCTCATCCATGTAATACCACAGTTTAATCGATGAACCGCAAATTATATTTTACCTTGACATTTAGTCAAAGGATTCATTTTAATGCATAGCTGCCCCCAAATCTCAATAAATCGTTTTGGATAAAAAAAGGAAAAAGTCGCCATCCAGCTGTGAACACATAAAGGGTGGTGGTGGTGGAAGTGTGAATGAGCAGCATGCACCTGACTGAGCGCGTTCTGTGTTGCATAAGAAAACGAGATAAACAAACAGCGGGCAGATTTGAGTTAACGTAATCCTCTCAGAGCCTTGGTCACTGTTCATCACGCTCTCCATCATAGCGCTAATATCTTTATCACCAGAACCATTTTTAGACACAGTAAACATGCCAAGGCACAGTAGGTACTGATGACACAGCTAAGCAAAGCTGGAGACGCGCTCTGCCCTGCTGCAACCCTGCACAATACAGGCTGGGCATTGGTGCTACCCAGAACCTCCCCAAAACAACAAAATTTGGACATGCAAGCTTACACTTTCCTGTTTCATCAAATAGTCTCCTCCTCCATATTTGTTACTTTTATATAGATATGAAAATCCTACCTCATTACAAAAAGTTTTTTTATGAAATTAGGCCTGGCAGGCATGATACGTCCCAGCAGCAGCAACAGGTCAGTCTCTGCAAATAACGTTTGACTGGTTACTAAACTACACATAACCAACCTCTGTTTTTAATTCCTGAGGAAAATATGCAAGGTCAGGATGACAGAACATTAGTTGGTGCAGAGCGGAGATTCGTTCCAAAACTGGATTAAATTAATTAAAATGGGAATCTCTAAAGTATTATTAAAGCCTAAAAGTGAGATTAAAAAAATCTAATCCTGGACATCTATAGGTCTCTTCCTGTGTTGATGGGATGGATCCATGTCCTGTGATATACAGTACAGAGGGAGGACTGTGATAACAGACCCCACTGTGTTGCAGGTGTGTTGCACTGTTTTTATTAGTACAGGGAAAACAGGGTTTATATATGAACAATGGATACAAGCGCTTTGATTAATAGACCAGAGGTGAATGGTGTCTGATGGAGTAGGATGGAAGTATGTTTTGGATGAGAGCAGATGGGCATCAGAAGAGAAGAGATGAGAAAAGGAGGGAGCGTGAAGGATATTTTGACTGACTGCGTGTCTTCAGAATCATTCACAGTCAAGGAAAAAAAAACTTACAGTTGATTAACTACTCGAAGGAATGAATACTGTAAGCTGTTTTATTTATCCGTTGTCAGTTTGTTTTGGTGGATGTTGGACACAAACTTGAATCTCTCTGACGATGTGTTTTCTTCTTCACTAGCTCACTTGTTAATAATTAGTGAAGTTGTTGGTTGTTGTTGTTGGCTCAAATAGGTCAGCTGTTAATTATTCCTTATATTAACCTAATAGTGAGGACAAACAAACAGCACGCTCTTCAAAAGCAGGCAATATAACTGTTGTAAATCAAAACTCACTACTACACTATCTGCATGAAGACAGAACATTTTAGTATGACTCATAAAAGTTATCAACAGTGCAATAAAGTGGAAAAAAAGAAAAGTGCTGTAAAAAGGTGATGAAATATTTATGCCATACAGAGACCTGCTTTTCGGCAGTTTTGTTTTAATATAATCATAATAAAACAAACTACCCCAGTGTGTGTGTGTGTGTGTGTTTCCTAAAGACACCATGTTTTACTGCAGCATATATAAAGCATCTTGGTGTTGCTCTTAAAACAAAACAAACGGCACTTGAATGCATCACAGCAGCAGCAACACGGTGTGAATGAACAGAACAGGCTGCGATGATGATTCAGTAAGTTTGAGGAAGACAGCAGCTGCTGTGGGCGGTGCTGGGCGGAGCGGGACGAGGAAGACGAGCGCGACGTGACTGCTCCGATTGTTGTTTGTTGTTGTGAGCGGATGTCAACGTGGTGGATGTTTATCCTCTTACGTCGGACTGCCACACCTTTAAGATACTTGTAGCAGGCTACTTAGAGTTCAATTACTTCATATATGCTCGATGTCAGGCTGAGAATATATAATCTACTGAACACATTACACTTTATACTTCTCAGGGTATTATTGTACTTTGTTACTCCTCCATTGTTACTAGTTACCTTACAGAATAAGATTTACATACAAAACAAATCATCAACTATATGATATGATGCACTTTTATAGGTTAAACCACCCATGAGTATAAAGTTGTTAAATTAGCCTGACTGACATGTTTTGGTCAGTTCTCATTTGAAAGAAAAAGTTAGGAAGGTCAGTAAGGTTAGGAAATCTGTTACATCAAAAGCAATACTGATCTGTAAGCAAATACAGTGATGATCCACTGCACAATACGGCAGTCAGGGGGATTAAAGCTTGAACCAGTTTACTCAATCTGTAAATACAAAACAGCAACTGAAGTTAAGCCTTAACAGTAGACAGACACACAAGTCCCAGTTTACTCTGATTGTTCAGTTAAAGGAAATCTTGTCAGATCAATCTCCTTGTATAATCGTATCATCACTTTTATGAAATCCTGTCAATCACAGCAAAATCTATAGTGTAGTCTAGTCTAGAGGATTAAAGGTGATGTGTAAATTACACTGAAGCGAGGGAACACATTTGAGAAGGAAAGGAAAGGAAAGGAAAGGAAAGGAAAGGAAAGGAAAGTATTTTTGTCTCCTGTCCCTCAGTGTGTCACTCTGTCAGTCACATGCTCAGTTCTGACTGATGGCCAGGCTCTGCCCTCTCAGTGTAATCTCTGTCGACCAGTCAGCAGACGAAGGGATAGAGAAAAAAAGATGGAGGGCAGGAGGGCTGCGTCGCAATCTAGGTCGCCCACCAATAATCCCACAGAGTTGCATTCGATTGCCAAATGCTGAGCTCACCCACCTCCACTTTCTTTGCCCTCTTTCCAGCCAAGTTTTTGTCTCATGACAAACCTCCCTCGGACTCGCGTGCTCCGAGGTCATCTGCAAGTCAGTCGAGTCGGGTGTAAAATGTGGAAGAATGTAAGAATTTAAATCGTACCTCAGAACAGTCAAACTACTGAAACAAACCCCGAGCCATTTCAGATCATTTTGGCTGGAAACGCATTGTCCACAAATTGAGTGTTTCAAGCTGCATGATGAAAATGTGTCACCATGATACAAAGTTCATTCACCAGCCTTGATTTATCTTTATTTAGGACATTTGTACACTTTTCTTGTTAATATCAAGAATCGTTAACCTTCACAGATTTCTGAATAAGATGCTAGTAATGCCTGTAATTAGTAACCACCAACTTTCAATTGGAATAATCAAAAAAAAAAAAAAAAAAAGATGTGCAGGTAGAATAAGTAGGTTATAGTTCAGGCAATGTTCCTTGTGGCTCAGATGTGCTGCAAATAGAAAAGTAAACATTTCATCCCCTCAATATTTGCTCAACTCAACCTCGCCACTGTGGTCAGTCAACTCAGTATTATATCACCTACTAAATAAGTAACTGCAGCCTGACAGAGCAAGGTTTAAAGGGGCAAATGTTCAAATTTAGAAACCAATCAGCTTGCATGGTTCAAAACACATGTTGATATGTATGACAGAGGGAACATATAGTTCAGAGCTGTAGTTTGTAGAATTCAACATCTGTATGTCATGGCCTACATTTAAAAAGGTGAAACTGGAGTTTATGTATCAGAAAGTAGACTACAGAAAAAAAATACAATGACGTTAAATGTAGGACAAAAGCAACACTTTTATTCATACTTGCAAAATTGTGAGATTGACACTGAAGTAACTGTATTTAAAATTTTGAAATACCATGTCGACCTCTTGTGTTTGTTTTTTTTAAAAAGAAAAAAACCCAAAAAATAATAAAATGCTATATTACACAAAAGGTGTCTGTCCATGAAGATATTTGTTTGCATGGTTCATCAAACAGAAGTTCAGGAAATATGTTTACATGTTTACTTTTAACAACAATTTCTCTAAAAGTTACAAATAAATTAAATGCAATGACAAAAACTCAAAGAACCATTTATGATCCTTGTGTGATTTGAAAGAATTGTTTCTGATCTTAAAGAAAAATCCTCCAGTATGTGCCACAACATAAACATTTAAAAGTGCAATTTGTACATTAAAAAAAATTATATTTTTACAAACGATAGCGGTGAGCATCATGGGTAAATGTAGGTAGAGAGTAAGTGATGTAACTGCCGTGTGAGCTGGTGAAATATGCAGCAGCACTGACTCTTGTGTAGACGGGGAATGAGGGCTCAGTGCTCTCATGAATCCTCTTGATGGGCTTAGCAGCTCTGTCAGCAGTGAGTCTGTGGTGTGTGCTGCCCCCTGTTGAGCATATGGGGGAACTTTTAGCTGAAGCTTGAAGGAGGAGAAGCTCCTCAGAGTCCCAGCTGAAGCTCCTCTTTGTCCCGACCCGAGTGTGTGTGGGTGGCTGCTGATGCTCCACTCTGACCGGCACGTTGGACAGAGGAGAAGCTTTGCAGGCTCGAGCAGACGGAGAGTCTCTCTTCAGGAGAGATTCAATGGAGAAAGGGCCGCTGAACTTCACCTCACATCTGATCTGAACAGCTCTGCACGCTGCAGGTTCAGGATAGTGGAGATCTGAGCAGGGCTCTGATGGTCTGTTCATGTTCTCTGTTTCCACTTTGCAGGTCAACTCAGGGAAGAGCTCCAGGATTCCTTTGAAGTGACGACGCACCATCTTTGCTGTGATCTGACTGAGATCCAGTTTCCAGTAGTTTCTCTTGCTGTCCAGTGAATCAGGGACCACTGGAATCTAAAAACACATTTGAGTTAAGAATTTATACAGCCAGAAGTCAGTTTGTCCCTTTAATATAAATAATTATGTACATTTGACATATCAAACCTTTGTAATAAAAACTCACCTTGACAAAACATTTGTTGGTTGATAAACAGACTCTTATGTTGTTCTCAACAGATCTTCTGTCTTCACAAATAAGTGGCCCCAGCTTGTCCATCAACTGCAAGACATCAAGTTGACATTTAGCTTTTAAAATGACAATTTGTGGTTCATATAGCAAAGACAGGGAATGAAAAAAAAAAGTTTGTGTCTTACCTGAGTAAAAGTGAGCATCTTGTCTGGAGCGTCTTGCAGGACCACAGCGATCTTAGCCAGGTAGGTGGTGCTCTTCCTGAACAGGCCTCGCTGAGCGCTGCTGGCTGGAGCAAAGAGTGGCAGCTGAACTCCAAACTTCTCTGTCCTGTTCTGCATCTTGTTAGTTGGAGAAGAGTCAGGTCTCACACACAGATCACTGCTGTCACTAACTCACTGAGTGCAGCTCTGGTTATAAGTCCTGTTGGGATAAAAGGACATTAGAGGGTGTGCACTGCAGCTTAATGAGGACCTTTTGATAAGCAGATGAGCCATTACTGCTGAACACAGTGATAGTCCATTTCCAAAAGTTCATTAGCATGTCTATCTGACTGCTCTGAGACTCTGATCTGCCTCTTGCTTCACTTTAGAATGGACATATTTCAGGCTTTAAATAAGGACATCAAAATACAAGTTGGCATGCATATATATATATATATATATTATATTCATTCATTAGCAACCTGATTATTAAGTCTGACATAGAAATCAGACACATAATCAGACAAAGAGTGCCTGGTTGTTTGGAGGTTTTAAATGTTTTCTTGACAAAGAGAGCACAAATTCTCAGTGTGCCAAATTATCATATCAAAATATACAAAGTATTGCCATTTTTATTAAAACAATGATATTTGTTCAACAAAATATTCTACAAACTCCCAAAGTGAAGGTTATTATCATAACATCTCATCAGTTTGGAATATATTTAATTAATTAACATACAAAAACCTTAAAACTTAACTCACATTTAAGTCTTTTTGGTAAAATATGTCCATTCCAGCATCAAGTCAACTCAAACTGCTCAAATTGTTTTCACAGTGGTGCAACAGATTAACTTCAGCTGGTTCCTAATCATCTGCAGGTGCGTGTTTTTTTTCCTGCTTCAATCCATGTTTTTTTGTTGTTTTTTTTATACATAGAGCATTTGGAAGTTAAATATTCCATCTGATATTTTGCACAACCTTATTTCTCTTCCTTGTACAATACAAACATGTTTTTTTTCTTCTAAAAGACTGGCATAATACACAATACACAGCTGACATGCCGACCGGCAATTCAATCACATTCCAGCTGTTCTCACATCGCTCATCACCTCTTTAAAGTCAGACCTACCGCCTGTTGTATGATGTAAAGACAGAGGTCATTTACATCATTGATCCCTATTTACATGAATGAACACAGTATCTGTGCAAAAACAAGTTGTGAGGCTACATTTTGAAGCATCAACACCAGCTGATTTCACTCATCTGTGACTGTACTTGTGCTACTTAGCTGCTTCTTCTAATAAACAACAATTTATTAGAAAAAAAAAAAAATAAGTTAAAGATAAACACACACTTTTCTAGCTTGATACTGGATATCTATCTGGTTAATTCTGAGAGTTAGTTATTAATTTAATTATGAAGGGGGTAGACTTTCTTTTTTTTTCCAGAAAAAAATAATGTTGATTAATGAAAAGATGGAAGACATTATATCAGGGACAGATTATTGTCTTCTCCAGTAAATATACTGTATGACTAAGTAAATGTGTCAGTATACAACACAAACATAGTATCACATTTAAAATTCATGCAGAGATAAATCCCCAGTGTAACTTGGGGTTGACTGTATGTTACTGAAACGCTCAGATGACGTGTTAATCACTGGAATGTGACTGAAGACTTTCTGTGTTACATTCCAGTCAAAATCATTGTTTTGTTTGTTGATCACCTGTTTGAATTGTCACATTCCAGCGTTTGTCACCTCATTTAGTCTGGGCTTTTGTCTGTGATAGTGATTTACGTGTTTGTGAGGGCACACAATAATTATATACTACTAAATATTTATTAAGTATTCCTGGCATCAGAGCATGCTGTGATGGCTAACTTTTATACAAACAAGCTTCTGACATTTTATTCAGTTTCAGGGATAGTTTGAAGATTTATGAGGTTCACGTATGTCAACAATATGAATTGTGGTACAATCTCTTTAAAAACAGTTTACTTTAAAGACAAAAAAAGTCAAAATCTATGACTATTAATAAGACAGAGAGACTGAATCAGCCCCATGTCGGCACTTCCTTGCTGATTAATATTATATGTGTAAAAATCCCTTTTGATAAAATATCAAATGGCAACCACCTAAAGGTGAGTTGAAATGAAAGTTTCACTTTCATGTGATTTGATCAGGTCTGAATTAGTAAATGACACCTTTTGACATTAATGAAATGTCTGCTGTAAAACAGCTATAATGTGATGATCAAATTGCTCATTGAGAAATGCTTTGGATTTATTTTTAAATAAGCAACAAACCACAGGAAAAAAATCAAATTTTTCCATTTTCATTTTCCACCATCAAGCCAGCAGATACACACCAATGGAGAGAAAGAAATAAGAATGAAACAAAACTTAAAGGTGGACAATTTAAAGAAATAATGTGTTTATATTTATAGTTAATACTGATAAATGGTCATTGCTTATTGATTATATTTTTTATTTTACTTATATAATATTTTGTACTAAGACATAAATAAATGAGTGTAGCAGCAAAACCATGTAGAAATATATAATGTTGAACTTGTACAATTGTCTGATTTCCAAATAATAAATATGACAGGGCATATATAACAACTTTGAATCTTGTGCTATTCACTTTTAAGGTAGTAATGAAATTTATTATATTAATTCTAATATTTATATATATCAAGTTGTCTTGTTTAAAGTTTGGATCTAAGCCTGAAATATGTCTATTCTAAAGTGAAGCAAGAGGCAGATCAGAGTCTCAGAGCAGTCAGATAGACATGCTAATGAACTTTTGGAAATGGACTATCACTGTGTTCAGCAGTAATGGCTCATCTGCTTATCAAAAGGTCCTCATTAAGCTGCAGTGCACACCCTCTAATGTCCTTTTATCCCAACAGGACTTATAACCAGAGCTGCACTCAGTGAGTTAGTGATAGCAGTGATCTGTGTGTGAGACCTGACTCTTCTCCAACTAACAAGATGCAGAACAGGACAGAGAAGTTTGGAGTTCAGCTGCCACTCTTTGCTCCAGCCAGCAGCGCTCAGCGAGGCCTGTTCAGGAAGAGCACCACCTACCTGGCTAAGATCGCTGTGGTCCTGCAAGACGCTCCAGACAAGATGCTCACTTTTACTCAGGTAAGACACAAACTTTTTTTTCATTCCCTGTCTTTGCCATATGAACCACAAATAGTCATTTTAAAAGCTAAATGTCAACTTGATGTCTTGCAGTTGATGGACAAGCTGGGGCCACTTATTTGTGAAGACAGAAGATCTGTTGAGAACAACATAAGAGTCTGTTTATCAACCAACAAATGTTTTGTCAAGGTGAGTTTTTATTACAAAGGTTTGATATGTCAAATGTACATAATTCTTTATATTAAAGGAACAAACTGACTTCTGGCTGTATAAATTCTTAACTCAAATGTGTTTTTAGATTCCAGTGGTCCCTGATTCACTGGACAGCAAGAGAAACTACTGGAAACTGGATCTCAGTCAGATCACAGCAAAGATGGTGCGTCGTCACTTCAAAGGAATCCTGGAGCTCTTCCCTGAGTTGACCTGCAAAGTGGAAACAGAGAACATGAACAGACCATCAGAGCCCTGCTCAGCTCTCCACTCTCCTGAACCTGCAGCGTGCAGAGCTGTTCAGATCAGATGTGAGGTGAAGTTCAGCGGCCCTTTCTCCATCGAATCCCTCCTGAAGAGAGACTCTCCGTCTGCTCGAGCCTGCAAAGCTTCTCCTCTGTCCAACGTGCCGGTCAGAGTGGAGCAGCAGCAGCCGCCCACACACACTCAGGTCGGGACAAAGAGGAGCTTCAGCTGGGACTCTGAGGAGCTTCTCCTCCTTCAAGCTTCAGCTAAAAGTTCCCCCATATGCTCAACAGGGGGCAGCACACACCACAGACTCACTGCTGACAGAGCTGCTAAGCCCATCAAGAGGATTCATGAGAGCACTGAGCCCTCATTCCCCGTCCACACAAGAGTCAGTGCTGCTGCATATTTCACCAGCTCACACAGCAGTTACATCACTTACTCTCTACCTACATTTACCCATGATGCTCACCGTTTCTGGTTGTGATGTGTTCTATACTTGACATTCAAGCTTTCTTAAGGCACTTTAATAAAATGTGAAAAAAAAAAATAATGGTGTGTGGTTGTTTTCAATAGAAATGCAAACCTTCCACATTAGCAGACTGATTGAGGAGGAAGAACATTAAACAGCACAGGAGTGATATAGAAAAGAGCCCTTATGAAGCCACATTTACCCATTGCAGCTTTCTGCTAGCAGTATGTGGCGAGTCCAGACTGAAATATCACGAAATATCCACATGTACTGCCATGAAATTTGGTATAGACATATGGTCTCCAGAAGATAAAGCTTACTGAATCTTTTTTTTTTTTTTTGACATTTGTGGGTTTTGACGAACATGTGTTGGTTGATAGACTAGTTCACCTCTATCACTGACATAAACAGTGATTCATTTAATTTAAGTGCATTAAAACTAATGCAATTTATTGAGACACGGTAAAAAAAGAAAAGAAAACCTTTATGTTGAAAATATTCTATTCTGTTGATCAATGATATTAAGATTTATTATTTCTTTAGTATTAGTTTAGTTAAGTATGTTTGTGTGTTAATCTTTTATGAGTGAGGTAACAGAATGGCTCTGGGTTCAAAAGTCACTGAACTTCCAGGTAACTCACTCAACAGGATGTTTTATCACGCCATCAGCCCCACCCGAGGATTCATACAAACATTCACCTATGAAAAGGTCCTCATGGAATACACACATTTACTCTGATGGCTCATTGAAGGCCTGACACAAGGGCCCATAACAATAGATACACTCCAAACAAGCTGTTGTTTTAGTATTTAGATTTTTATGCATCATCTTCAAAGCACAAATGAATGAAAGAGCGGGACATTACTCATTCCCAGTAATGGATATATCACTAAAACAGATTATGTTCTGGGTTAGTAAGGGGAAATAAAAATCTAAATGGTTATAAAATGTTATGCATCATTATCCAGAACATGTGATAATTATACAATATCACCATATTATGAAACTCTTTTTGAGAAGTAACTCAAACCAACTTCGACCCTTCTTTAAACTCTTATAGCATCTATAGTTTCTCTTTATATAAGCACTAAAAATATTATTGAAGCTCTGCTGCCATGACGCATTCTCCTACAGGTGCTTGGGATTTTCAATCTGGATTTTGATTCTTTCCTTCTTTGTGGTGCCTGGAGAGCTTCTATTGCAGCCATTGTCCTTCAGCAATATTTTACCTTTGATGTTAATAAAAGTTAAAGCCTCTTTTAAAGGGACAGAAACACTCTGAATGTGCCCTTCAGATGAGTCTATGAAGTGCCTTCTTTGAAAAGGTATTCAAACACTCAGTTGAACAACATGAGCAACGTCAGACCGCTTGACTCAACTGGATGCTTTTTAAACTTTAGAACTGCATGCACACATACATATGACACAGGTTGTAGATTCAAATGGTTAGCAATAATAATTTAGACAAAACTGCTATTTATGCAACTACATTTAATTACATCCTGAATTGTCATTATGCCTGCAGTCTTTAATTTAAAACTCATAATGTATGTATTGCAGCTTTCATATTTTATTTCTTATTTATCTCTATTTTTCATATAATCATTTCCATGTTAACACTGACTAGTGTAAGTGGTAATAATAGAGAAAAACATTTCACATATTACCATTAAGACATTTTTTAAAGTTAATATTAAAACAATGTAACATCTTCAAAGTTGTTCCATATACAATAAATTGATTAATTTCCATTTATACTAAACACCTTTGGAAAACCTCAACATGTCCATGTTTCTGCATCATAGAAGGACAAAAAAAAACACAGGACAGACTAAATGAAATAAAATGCCATTTTATTGTTCAGCCGTGTCACAACCTCGTCTCCAAAATAAGCACAGCAGGACTACAACTGGTTCATCAACCTAGCTACCCTTGATAGCACATAAAACTGGGTTTTATAAGACCACCAATGATAGCGTTAAAGACTTTTCTATCAGACATCCAATGATAGCATACAAAATAGTTAACCTACCAGTGATACTGTATATAAAACACTTGTCTCTAGATTTATCCCCAACCCACCCTCAATTTCACCCGTATCCCTCTTTAGAACATTTGTGACACTGACATATTTTATGCTTAAACAAGCACATATTAAGAATGCATAATTCTCCATTTCTGAGATTATAAAAAAAACAAACTACACAATGTTACACTTTAAGTCAGAGTACAATTCAACTGATTATTAGTGTTCTACACATTCAGCCATAAACCAAAGGAACATTGTATAATAATCACTATAACTTAACACTACATGTAATATACGTGGGTTGTTGTTTTTTTTTTGTTTGTTTTTGTTTTTAAAAATTACAAATGATTAGCATTGAAGAGAAAATGAAGATGGCTAGTGCGAAGGCAAGCTGGGTCAGTACCATAACAGAGAATGAGTAATACAAAAAGAAATAAAAAAATAGAATAAGAAAAATAGAAACAAGAAAACTGATAATACAGGCAAGGCTAAAACATGTGTTTCCAACTTTGAAGATCCACCTCATGTGCACTCATTCATACATATAACCTGCTCCAAGACCTCCATTGTGTGATTCCACATCTCTTACTGATACTTTCCCCACTCAACTCCTCCCTCCCAGGTTCAACTTGCTTTAACATTCCTGTGGCAACCATCTTCTTTATTTTCTTGTGTCAGGCACTTTCCAAGACCTCTTATTCCTCCCTATACCTCCAACAACTCTACAGGCCAATCATAATGCTGCTTCAGACAATACAGGCCAATCACAATGCAGGTTCTATCAGAATACAACTGCAAAAGAGCACAGGACAAAATTTTAAAATTGTGATGCCATTTATATGAATATTGCTTTAACTATAAACTGGCAGGTTAAGTGTTCTGTGGAAGTCGGTCTCACCAATCCTACAGGTCGGTGTCAAACCAGGCCAGCTGGTTGCTGTCCATCAGGTCCTGGGTGTGGCCGAGGTCTGGCAGTGGATCAGTGTGGTGGCCCAGGTCAGGCAGAGTGTCTGCATGGTAGTCAGCACCTTCCATCATTGGGTCCAACAGGCTGTCCTGGCCATAGGCTGCTGGGTAGGCCCGGTAGCCACCATCTGAAAGGCAAAAACAAAAACCTTGTAAAACTGGTGCACAAGGTTCCCATCACAGAAACGGTGTGGTATAAAAACTATTTTATTCTCAAACAAATTCTAAGTATACAGCTGTGAATGCCAAGTGGCACCATGTGATGACATCTACTTGGAGAAGTAGAATGAGTCTCATATGCCACAAGATTTTGTGGGCATTTATGAATTTGTGGGTTGCTAGCTGAAAAAAAGACAAGACAAATACAAAAATTCTGACAAAAAAAGTTACAATTTAGATTTCCATCAATATCAACTGAATCAGATGCTTTTTTAGTATAAATAGGAACAAAAAGGTGATGGAGTGAGAGAGTAGGGATTTCATTATAGAGAAAACAGACACTCACCATCCTGCCTGTAAGCCAGAGGGTCTCCCTGAGCTCCCATATCCAGTCCCAGGTCTCCAGTCTATAAAAAGGCACAAGAGTAATGAGTATAGCCTGACATAAAACCAGCCAATGTGGAGGAGTGTATGCGTTTGCCCCAATTCCATTTCACATACTGCCTGTATACAGGATGCGACATGTACCAATTTATCACCATGTTGCCCTTTTTTTACTTTATGAAAAAAGTATATAGTCCAGTTTTCCAAGGTATTTTTTATTCCCACCAACAGCAATTTATTTTATCCGTTTGTATCTGTAATATCTCATCCCATCTCCTTTGTGCGCTGAATTGTGAAGCAATAACGTGAATATGGTGATGTACAAAAAAAAAAATTGTATGTATACAAATATTGTTGAGATGGTTTAGTAAAACTAAAATCAGTCACCTTTTAAGATGGAAAACACTACATAATAAAAGTCTATTTAGAACTGGTATGTAGTATGAGATGGACCACTGCTTATTAATTTGTGTGTGCATGTAGGTGTGTTTATATGTACCTCGTTCCAGGCCATAGGCTCAGTTCTGAACAAAGAGCTGGTCAACTCCACCGACAGACGTTTCTTGTAGTCCTGGGGCTTGTCCTCAGACATGCGGAACAGCACAGCTGCAGCATAGGTTGCTGCAGGGAAAAATAAACAGCAAAAGAAGTCATGTAACTTAAGTTGACACTGACCATTAGAAAACTTTGCACAGTATGCATTTGTGCACGTTTACTTACCCACACCCTCATTACGGGAGTGCAGCAGTTCAGTGAGTGGTGCAGTGGCTCCTTCAGCTTCGATTGCCTCAGCAGCTTCCTTGTCCTGAGCCAGTTCACACAGAACACCTGCTGCCACACGCTGGATGTTCTCCACTGGAGAGTACAGCAGCTAGAGATGGCAAAAACATAAGACAAAAGGGTGTTTGTGGCATGCTTAAAAGAACAGAGTCAGAAGACGGGGAAAACCAAAGCTGCTAGTAAACAGACATTTTTAACAGCGTCTCAAATTATTTCGACTGATGAAATAAGTTACAAAGATTTACATACATCTTGTGTAGGAGTTGCATTTTCTTCTTTCTGTAAGTATTTTACAATGTGGGTGTGGTTTTACCTGGACAAAGAGTGGAATGGTGTTAAGCCCTCTAATGACGATTCTGTTGTGGACATCTCGTGCCAGGATGTGCAGAGCTCCTGTGCAGCCTTCCACTATTTCCTCCATACGTACACCTTCCTGTATGTTTGTGTGGGGGAAAAAAGGAAATCAAACACACAAAAACACCCAAGTCTTCAAACAAAGAAAAAATGGGATTTTGTTGGCTTAGTTACACACCACAAACTGCTGCTGGTTGCCTCCCATGCTGGTGCGCCTCTGGGTATCCTGGTGAGCCCTGACAAGCAGTTGGACCAATCGGGGGATGGCACCCTGCTCCCGCAGAGCGCTGTGGTTGGCTGGGCATAGAGCCAAGTTACGAATCAGACCAACTGTGGCCTACAGTTTGAAAAATTAGACACATTTTTAGTAAGAATTAGTTTAATAATCTCATAATTGGCAAAGGTTCATTATATGTTGTTAATCTAGAAAATTGCGAAGGTGACAGAGAAACTGAGGGCTAATGACCTTGATAAGTGGCCAGTGGGACGGAGGGTGCAGTAGCTTGACCACCACAGGCAGGCCATAATGAAGACGCACAGCATTCTGGGCCATCTCGGCATCCTGGTGGCGGGAGGTCAGGTGGCGCAGAGCACAGACTGCTGGCTCTGTAATGTCCTCTCTGTCGCCTGCCCGAAGCACTGTTCGCACCAGAGCCTCAATGCCTCCAACCTGACACAGGATCACAACCAGTGGACTAGATGTTATTATAGCACATAAATATGAGCACATTGAAATACTCTGGACAGCTCAAAAATCACAATACACCTTCCGTGTGTGTGTGTGTGTGTGTGTGTGTAATACATACCTGACAGACCATGAGTTTGTTACTATAGTTGTTACAGGTCAGGTTGGAGAGGATGCCAGCAGCACATGTCACTACATTAATGTCATCACTGCCCAGCAGCTGGACCAGGGTCCCCAGGAGACCCTCCATTCCCTCCTGGAGAGTTCAGAGGACAAGTTGGCAGTGAGTGAGATTATATAATTTCACTTTACTGTTGCATTAAAAAGGGACAGGGGTGGAAAATAAATAAGGCTTCTCTATGACATTATATTATTGTTACTCGTCGTTTAAAATTATTTAAAATATTAAATCAATTCATGAGAAATTAGCACTTGGGGTAACAAGATTGTGTTTTACCTGTTTAGTGGCTGCATCTGAAAGGTTCCTCAGAGTCCAGAGGCAGTTCTGGACCAGACGCTGACTGGGGTCTGTCAGGTGGAGCCCCAAGGCCTGCATGCCACCTGCACGTAAGAGCCGAGGCAAAGGAAACATATTCTTATCTTTTCAAAACTACAACTGCAATTAGCCTTTAAAATGAGAAAAGACTCCCCACAGGTAGTAGAGCCGGACCAAAAAATGCAGTAATTCCATTTCTGTACTGTATGTATATACGTACCAGCCTCAACAATGGCCGGCTTGTTGCTGGAGCAAACGGACAGCACCTTGAGCACTCTGCTTGTGGTCCATAGAAGTTTCTCATATGTGAAGGTCCTCATGATGTTGACCAGGGCCTGGGGACCACCGCTGGCCAGGATAATCAGCTAAAACAAAGACAGGTTTACATTTATACAGGCCCTTTAAATCTGACACCAGTTTCTTGTTATAACAGATAAAGTGAGGGCATGAATGAATCAGTTCATGTTCCAATACCTTGCTTTCCTGGTTGCCATATGCAAGAATCTGCAGGCAGTCAGTTGTGATTGCCAGGAACTTGACGTTGGTATTAGACAGCAGGGCCACCATCTTCTGCAATCCTCCAGCCAGGCGCACCGCCATCTTGGCTCCTTCCTGATGCAACAAGAGGTTGTGGAGCGTGGTGATGGCGTAAAACAACACACTGTCCACTGGTGAGCTGGGAGAGGTAAAAAAAAACAAAACACTTTAGGTTTAGCAGATAAGCAAAACTTGAATTTCAGTTCATTTTATTTTAAGGTCTTAAATATTATTACATATGTATATTTTACCTACATTTGTTGAGCTGTTATTACAACATTTAGTGAAGAAGTAGTAGTGAAGTAAGAAACATACATTTTTTAACTTGGCCTTAATAATCCAACTTTCAAAGAACTGACATTAACAATTTTAAAGGGCACTTAAAGCACAATAAAGAATTTAAAGAATATCTTTCTGATGTAAACCATTACTACACTTAAAAAAGATGTTAATATTTCACTCAGGATGGGATATATAATCGAAATCTATTTAACGGTCACCCATTTGTAGTCCAATAAAAAAAAGAAAATCGGGGTGTTAATGATACCCTCTCCTGCTCTTCTTCCATCCTGCATTTAAAGTGTGGTAATGTAATTCCAGGTGCAAATGCAATCATGCATGTGCAACAACCAACAGGTCACAACTTGCCAGCCAGCTAACTGTTTTGACTGCGTTTGGCTTTTCATGGAGAAGACAAAGAGTAAAACAAAGAAGGATGACATCTTAACAATTTCAAATGTGTTACATAGTGGGAAATTGTTATGTTTGGTAAATCAGCTGGTTGGTGAAGATTTGGACTTTGTTATTTGATATAACCAGCCACGATTTGTCATCATCACATCAAAGTAAAGTGATGAGTCAGTTTGGATTTTACAATCCAGGTGGCTGTGTTGGTGGGTACTGTATAAGGTACTGATGCAACAATGAAACACGGTCCAGGGAGTCCAGTTGGATCTATAGATTTATGCGTTTAAAAGCTTATCAGATGCCAAAACACTGCACAGCAAACTGTAATATTCAGACATCCATAAAATGTCTGGAAAGTTATTGTGGTAGAAATCGTTTTATCTTTTGTTGAAACAGTAGCAAAGTAAACACTGTTACCAAGAATGTGCGCTTGCATGAATGTGATTGAACGCGTCTTGCTTTGTGTCATCACCTTGCTTTGCTGTAAAGTTGAAACGGGCTCAACCTTTTGTTGGATGAGCCTGTTCTGTAATGTCGCTGCACATGAATGAGGGGGCTGCGTTTTTTATGCAGGCCTACTTGCTGGTTTGTAATGACTGTTTAAAGATGTGCTTCATTGTAAACGTGATGGTTCGCTAACTAGGCTAATGCTTGGCGAGAGCTATACTATTGTCACCATTTGCCTTTATTTGCTGTTGACCCATTACCTACTTAATCCTTATTAATAGACTCATAACATTAGAGTACATTGTTGCATTTTTAAACTACATACAGCCTTCACCAGTGGTGTACAATGAAAGAATGAGAAAGGGAAGTGTGTGAGTTTTGGCATTAAAATCATAAAACAATCTTTGCCAATTGCCAATCTTCATAATCAAAGTAAATCTTATTTGCAAGGTAAACCAATAAGTGACTCAAAACCACTTTCTCCCAATAGATTCCTCTGAGAAAAAAAACAAACCAGTGAGGGACAGCATCTATGCAGTCTTGTAGTTGGTTGTGGAGATTAGTTATCTCCTACAATACATATACACACACTAAAGACCACCACAATTCTTCAAGTTTCTTACCCCAGCATCTTGACCAGAGCAGGGATGCCTCCAGACTTGAAGATTGCAAGGAGACCCTCACGATGGTGAGAAAGGTTGTGCAAGGTGCCAGCAGAGCAGCGAGCTGTTTCCACATCACCAGTGTTCTGCATGGCACGAACAACTGCCGAAACCATTTGTGGTGAACGCATCAGGGCATGGCGCGATGCCTCCTTCTTTGACAACTGATGCACCATTACAGCTGCCTTGTTTACAACAACCTAGAACAGAGGCAATGCTTGGTAAGCAAGTACTGTCTGGGTATGTTCTAAGTTAGCTACATTGCTAATAGCATACATGGTACCACTAGTTACCCTATGCGTCTCTGTTTAGTTATACAAATATGACTATACATGTGAATGCCTGTGAATTTATTTTTTGGACATGAGATTAATTGGTTGCCACTTCAGTGTTTGAATGCATTTATGCAACTCATTTGAATATGTACCTGGTCCTCATCATTGAGCAGTTTGGTAAGCTCTGGGATAGCACGAGTGGCCAGCTCAGCATCATCCTGGTAGTTAATAAGATTGACCACAGCATGCTTCAGCATCTGAGAGGGTTCTGCAAGGCGCTGCACTGCCGTGGGGTGGGCAGCATCTATCTGGGTGGGAGGGATCTGGATGCCTTCCTCCAAGGTCTCAGGGAACATGGCAGCACGGACACGCTGGGCTCGGGTCATGGCATAACCCTCGATGTCTGAAAGAAAAGCGATATTGCCACAGATAAAGAGAGATTATGGATATTTTTTAAATCTTTATTTGCCATATCATTTATGTGGAAATAGCTATCCCAATGTAACAAATCAAATGATGAGAACTGCCTTATGGTAATACAAATTTTACAGGTTTGTTTCATCACTGTGATTAATTATCTTCATTTATCAAAGTAATTCACCAGACACCCATCTGATTATTTATCTCTGAACTTTAATTGTGTTTCCACAAAATGTACTATATGATGCTTTATACCTGTAGGCTCGGGAGTGAAGGGTTGGTTGAACTCCCAGTCGTAGAGAGTTGGATCATCTTCTTCAGCATCAGGGTTTCCCTTGCCACTCAAAGACGGTGCTGTGGTGGTGACCCCAGACTGAATGCCTGAGTCCAGGTAGGACTGCTGCTGCCACTGGCTCACTGCAGCCTTGCTGTCTCCCATCGCCATGTCCAACTCCATCAAATCAGCTACACAAAAAAAAGATAAACCACAAATTACATATTAGGAGAAAAAAAAAAATCACCTTTAAAATTAAGTTTCTTACTTTATCTCTTGAATAAATAGTGATCTTAAAAAGAACATGAATAATTATGCATAATTTTGAGTTAAATCAGAACATGTAGGAATTATCTTGGAAATATTTATCAGGAAAATCAAGGGGACACATAAAATAAGATCATAAGCAAACAGAAATGAAAATGGCTATGCCTGATACCCTTAGGTACGAATGATAAATGTTAAGTACATCCATTTCCTTTTACAATGCTCATAAAAATGTTTTGCCTGAATGACAAACATGTGTGTAACAAAGAACAGATTTTGTTTACGTGGGATGCCATGACATGTGCTCATCTAGCTCCCATTTTTCCAATGTGCACAGTGCCTCGAGGCTTAACAGCTTTGAAAATGTATTTATGTATATGGAAACTCTTGTTTGTCGACGTTAAGGACAAATTATGAATGCCTCCTGTTAACATAAAACTCGTTTATTTATGGAAGTAAATCGTGTTTGACTAAGTTGTTCATACTTACACTGGGTAGCCATTGTTCTCGCCTGCCCTCAGCCCGCACAGCAGATATGTCTGTAAAAGTACACACGGGAAAGAAAATAAGACAACTCGCACTCAACCTCCAGTTCAGTTTGCCAAAGTCTAAACTCGTCGTAGTGTTTATGCGTTTCGCCAACGTGGTCTCAATAATAAAATCGGTTGTCTTATGCGCTAACGTTACCTGTGCCAGGTCCCCTCTGATTCAGACGCTTGTTTGCTTGCTAACGTAGCTATGGAGGGGAAATGCCGAGCCTCCACCTCCAGCCGAGAGAGCAAAGCGGTGGGTATTTCCAGGCCAGCACGAACACAATTCACCATTCAGCGGCAAAGAACATCAAAGGCATATTTTCTCCCCCCTCCCCCCTAACCACGGCCAAGTTCCGACCTCGCAGCTTGGGTTTCCAATGAGACAAGCTACCCCTCCGCCCCGCAATCACTTAAGTGACTCCTCCTCTCACGGTGGGTCTAACTAACTAAAACCCAGCAAGAAAGTCAGCTAAATGAACAGGCTACATCTAACATATTATAATGATATACTTCAAGCCCGTTACATTAGCTAACAGGTTAGCTTACCTTGAAAGCTTCGCTAAGCTAACCCCTCCGCTAGTTAGCCAACTAGCTAACATAAACAAACACTGCTTAGAGCTTCACTTACAATGTCCAAATTGAAAAGACATTGTCTGGAGATGCAACCAGTACGATATGTTGTTATTGTAACAAGTCGGTCCATTACTGCATTTGAGATTTTCAAGAAAACTATTTAACTGTTTAATTCAGATTTGATTAGCTTAGCTAACCAGGACGTCTGAAAAGTAGATCCAAGCGCCACCGTACAAAAAACCTGCTGTGCAGAAATCAGAAAACCCCACCGGAGCCCCCCTCCCTAACCAAAGATGATTTTCTCTGCCGAAACAATCATTAGCGCAGTGTAGATACAACGTATGATAGCTGTGATAACAGTGTATATTTACCAGTGTCGAGCAGCTCCTCCGTGGTTCTTGTCAGGGAAATCTTCTCCCTTCGCTTGGCTGAAAACGGGGAAATGAGCTGCTAGGTGAACCACCCGTATAAGTCCGAACCACACCCGCTGTTGCTCCGCCGAATATGTTGCTTCCGCGTGCACGATCGAACATCAAGATGGCGAAAAAGAGAAAATACAGTATTCTGCCGCACTCGAGAAAAATAGGGCGCCATTTTAAATAAAGTTATTGCATTGAATTGAAAATAATATATTTTAGAGTTATTGTCAGATATAAGTGTGTTTTTTAATGTCAAGAAATGTCTTGAGTTTATTTAAAAACTTAAATGAAAGAGGTTTCACAGTTGCAGTAGTGGAGGAGGGCGAGGTGCATTCATTACAGTGGTATGTGATTCATAAGCTGCTGTGATATGATCGAGGGGTCAGTACCGTAACGCGCACGCGTGAGGGGCCCCGGCAATCATCAGTGGGCCCCTGACCCTAACATTTTTGTTTTTTTGCTTATGATTTTTTTTTTTAGGAGGGGGGGGTAGTCTAAAGATGCAGCAAGCCTGGATGTTATCTACCAATCAATTCCTTCTATAGCAATCAATTAGTGATGGATCAGGGTTCAGTACTAAGGGAAACCACATTAAATATGAAACAAGGTACCAGGCCCACATTACATACTCACAGACCATATTTTTAACCATCTTGCCCTCTGATAAAATAGAAACTGACCATGATCAGAATGCAAACAGCAGCATAATCAATTAGAAAAATTAGAGACTGTTAAAAATAATTTGCCATCTGCATATCTGTGGGTGTTTGAGAGGACAATAGGCCTATTGCCTAGACAAAGATAAATGTGAATCAACAACACTTTGAAATAATGTTTTTTTTTTTCTCTTTTGAAGCCACTATTGCCTCTTAAGCTTTATCCTATTTATACAGGGTCATAGGCATTATTATGCATTGTTCAAAGGCTGTGGATGTATACTGCCCAGAAACACAAACGTTTCCCCTAACCGGCCTCTATCATTCATTTATGTAATTTAATAACATCATTACCTTGACCATTATCAGTGTTACCTGTCAGTCATCTCTCTTATCTCCTCCATTTTATATACACATAGACTACACATGGATTTGCCCATACTGTACTTACGACTTGTTTTCTTCAACAGATAAGCTGCAGTAGCTAAAGAAGACAAAATATAAACCCCCAAAACCCCCAAAATTGAATCCATATACGCCTGCAATAGGACAATGTATGATTGAATTTCTGTTTTCTGTTAAAACCCACAACTTTATTACCACATGAAACATCCAAGTGCCCATCTAAATATAATGTTATCTGTTATTATAGATATATGAATCAAAATATATTGAAAACATATTACATGAAAACATTCAATACGGGAAGTGTCAGTAGTATATAGAGCATGTTCATGTGTCCAATGCGTTTCATAGGCCAGAAAAGGTCAAAGTACAACGTGTTATTAGGGAGTAGGTAGGTGTTGCTGCAGGATGAAAATGAAAATGGATCTTTTATTATACCGCAGTGACTCGCTGAAAACTTTTCTATGGAATCTTATCTTTCAAGAAGTACGAAGTAGGCTAATAAAAAAAACCATATATGCAGAATATAAATGACAGTATGACAAAATTTCATACACAGTTTAAAATAAGTCATCATAAGGTGATGATAGTTTACTTCAGTAAACTGTTTCCTGTTCCTTTCCATTATGTTCCATTGTTTTCAGTATTTGGGACAAACATCAAAGGCTCATAAAAAACATATGAAGCTGATTCACTGCCTCCAATTTGGTGGACATTGGAGCAGGTGAATTTCATTTAGACCTACATGAGTAATGAGAAGTACAGTACGGTAAAGAGAATAAACAACTTTAGACAGCTAGATCAGAGCATTTTCCTACAAGTCACACACTTTGCTTTATCTATAAAAGAAATGCAAACAATTTCTTACATCTTACATATTCATTTACTTGACAAATAATAAAAGTTATAATTTCGTATCATTTTTCATGAAGTGAATTTTTTGTGTTGTGTAATGTGTTCTTCATTTGGTCGGAGATAAGCCAGACAGCAGCAACTGTATAGTGCCAATGCAGCACAAAATAACAGAGCTATACTATAGCTCTATAGTAAATACGATCGTGGCAAGGCTTATACATTTCATAATATTACAGCCACTCTTATGTCCTCCATTCACATTTTTTGCTAAATTGTGCAGAGTGAAGGGAAGCGAACGACTGCGGTAAAGAAACGAAAACAGAACCCAGGTGGATGAATCCGAATAAATACACCTTTTATTTGACTGATTAACAGATCTGATTATACAAACGCCAACACAGAGCTCTGAAATAACAGGACCAATCAGCGAGACAATGACTGTACATTCTTGATGTGACCCTCCCATACTCTGACCCCCCCTACCTCTTGCCCACCCACCTCCCTCCCTGCCCGCAGTAACTATTTAACTGAATCACTAGTGCTTCTTTCTGTACAAGTAAAGCTCAGCTACCCACCCATCTTCTACACCCCCCACCCCTTTTTTTCCAGTGCGCTTCTGTTATCTACAGGTTTGAGCCGTGTGGGAGACTTTGGCCAATTGCAGAGCTGGGTGCAGTGATGGACCTCAGGGGTCTTCTACACAGGACTAGTGCTTGACTGTAAAGTTTGATTCTGTAGTATACTTTTTTTGTCATGTAGACAGGGCTGCTGTAATAATAGTGTATGCACTGTTTTATGAGCTTGTAGTGGAAGAGCATAGTCTCCTTTTTTGCCTTTTGGTGGACAATGCAAACAGCCAAAAATCTCTCAACATACAAGCCTGGTTTGAAATAACATCCTCAAGTTTCTCTATCTGCTTCAGTCTTGCTCTCTCATACACTTTCTCTCACGCATACACACACACACACACACACAATACTGGTATGTTTGTCCCTTCATCTTAAAAAGCAAAAACTTTTGCAATTTTGTTTCAGGCATTTTTTTTTTGTTCTCAAACTCTTCCTCTATCCAAATGTGACTTGCCCCACATACATGAAAACACACACTCATGCACTCATCCCCTAGTATCTAAGTGCAGTTTCTTCATGCTCCCTTCAGCAGTTCCTACATAAAAACACTAACTCTACCATCACAATAAATGGATGGATAAAACACCTTTCATTCGCTTTCATTCTTGTCATTTTTCTTTTTCAACCCACTTCTCACATTTTTCATCCTAACCTCCACACTCACATTGGTCCCCCATACCTATCAACTCTCATGTAACAGACAGGCTTGTATGTAACAGTGACAAATACTCGCCCTCAGTGTAACAGCCAGGAAGGGGAAAAAAAGAGAGAGGGTGGGAGGGGGGTGGATGCAGGGGAAGAGAGGGCAAGTTCCTGACTGGAAACAAAAACTGTGTCCACCTTTTCTTTTCCCCTACTTCCCTCTTTGTTCCCCTGCATCCTTGTCATGGAGCAGAGGGCTAGTGTAGAGGGAGGAAGGGTAAAAGAGGTGGAGGATGACTGAGGTGGAGGAGAAGAGAAGTAAAATAAGGTGAAATGTGTTGGTCTTCATGTGTCCTGGCCGTCAGTAGCAGGGGTCTCGTTGGCATTGGGCAAGTCCGAATCAGTCTCCCGGCTGGATATGCGGTCAAGCTCCGCCTGTACATCACTCAGGCCCAGCTTTGAACCTGCATCCATTACAGGCAGATACAAAACAAACACACAACTTATAAATAATGTTACAGAGAAAACTGCCAACTCATCAAACAAGCATGCAGATAGACACCATTAGCCAGTGCAATAAATAATCATAATAATAATAATAGTGCATTTTCATAGCATTACATGGTTAAGGCACAAAGGTGATTGCACGTGGTTAGAATTATGGCTGGGTGAAAACAGTCTTTTTGAACATATGGCAAATGCAAAACTAGTAAATGCAGAACAAGTTGTTATTCTCTGACCAGTTTGTTTAGCATTTTTGTGCCATATTGTACACGATCAATACTTTTTTTTAAATATAAAGATATACGTTTTTCCCCATATTGCCCAGCCTTAGTTAAAATCATGTGCAATGTTTCTTGCGTTAGACGTTAGTTATGAGAAATGTGATGCAACATGCCCAAAAGAACAGGAGAAAAAGATTGGAGTCAGGTTTATTAGGAGGGGAAACATAAGGAGTGTAGCTGACATTAAATCATAATAATCCCGAACTGACAGGTGCTTTTTTATGGTGGAAAAAAAACCCATTTTGACCGCTGGTGTTTTCTACATGGTTGTGGATCTGGCCACTAATATGATATCAATATACATGTTCTGATACATATAAGCCAAGTCCAATGAAATTATCTAGCAGTAGTTATTTTGCAAATGATTAAATTAACTGCTTATTTCAACAACAAAAAAAGGTGTATGGTGCAAAAGTAATTCAGTAGTGATGGGATCATCTCCTGGACCGATAGATTTCCCAGCCTGGGTAATTCCTGATTTAACAAAGCAGTAAGAACTTTCATATAAACTGCATGTTAGAAAAGTATATGCGTATAAACAAATACATATGATTTATTGCCCTCAGCTCAGACTATGTGTGATGGTAAAAAAAAAGTAAATGGGTGACACAGGAGGCTTGATCCCAGCATTGTTCCTCCTTGGATGCTGGAGAAAGTTGTAGGTTCAGGAAAGAAAAGGGTCAAAGGGAGTAAATGGTTCAGAATGAGAAAAGGCAATACAAGCAATAATAAATGAGGAATATCACGCTCACACACACCTTAACGTGGCCAGCATCCTCTGACTAGTGCGTACACACACACACACACACACACACAAACATTATGAATGATGTTAAGTGTGGTTATGAATGAGAGACAGTTCACACAAGCTACAGAGGCTTAAAGGTGATGGGTGTGTGTTTTGCGTGATTGGAAGATGCACCCAGACACTTTCATGATTCTTTTTACAATGTGTTATGTTCAAGATGTCTGAAGTAGAGGACAGAAGGAGAGTAAAGAAATGAAAAAAAATATGAGCGATTGGAGTTGAGGGGTGAAAAGTCGTAAATCAAAAAGAAGCCAATTGCTGAGGAAATGACAGAGCAGAGAGTTGTTTCAAACATAATTAAATAAATGATCACTTTTTTTGATCATACCAAACCAGGGCAAACCTCTAACCGAAGTGTGTATGTGTGTTCTCACCTGACTTGCGTACGGTTCCTGGAGTGTTGTTACCACCACCACCTGGCGTCCCAGGCCCTCCTGTCCCAGCTTTCTTTGTCAGTAGACTGTTGAAGAAGTTGGCCAAAACACCCTCACTGGTTTGACCTGCAACACACAGGTGGTAGAGTTAAAACACACACACAATGGTCACAGGTGGCAGCTCTGTGTCTGTGAAGCAATAAAATACATGACGTACCTGACTGTGGCATTGCGTTTGCTACGTTAGCTGCTGCAGAGCGATTACTCGTCCTGGGAGAACCGGTGGGTGCTCTGCTGGTGGTGTCCTGTGAATATATAAACACTTTATCTCACACACGTGGACATTATGAGGGTTTTCCTTAATATTTTGAGCCACAACTAGAATAAAAAAGGAGCACTCACCACTGGCCGTCCTGCTGTCACAGCAGGCTGTTTGGCAAGCAGCGACTGCAAATTAGAGCACAATATGCACACTCACTCCAATTAGTGTTTAGTTAACAGTCATATCTAACTCGAGTACCTGCAAGCGGAAAACCAACTGGAATTAATAGAAGTGAAATATTTCTGACCTGCAATTTTACCAGAAACACTTGGTCATCTTCAGCCTGAATCTCCTTTTCATGTACAATCTGGTGAGAAGTAAGAAAAAAACAGAATCTTTTTTTGCTTCCAGCTCTTCCTTTTAACAGTACAACATACTTAATCTATTACATTGTAAGATTAAGCTGCCAAAGAGGACCCCTTAAATACCATACCTTTCTGACAGGCGGTTTGACGACTACGTCCTCAAAGCTGTCATCTGCTTTTACCGTCTGGAAGTTCTCATGAAGTATGGCAATCTTCTTCTCATTGTCCCAACCTGATGGACTGGTATTGGAGAAGAGAAGGAGGAGGAGGGTTACAAGCCAAATACAGGCAGTGAACATGGAAGGACACGCATAAAAACACACATAGGCTTACATGAAGACAGCGTCTCTTTCCACCACTTGTGCTGGGCAGTGGAATGGAAAGCCGTAGAGTCTGTGGACCAGATATTTATATAGCACGTCCAGGTTCTTCATCTCCTTCACTGATGTGTAAACCAGAGACGCTCCATCTGACAGAGTTATCAAGGATATTTTCAACACATAATATTGACATTAAAAAAAAAATGCATTTCTAAATAACATGGGTACTAACTGCTAACATTACACAGAAAGACATTGTGCAGTTTGGGCTCATTTTCATTCACTCAGTTGTATCTGCATCCTTCATCTCTGAACAGATAAGAGGACAAAGCCAGAAATTCTAACAACTAACCTGGAAATTGCAGTGATACTGATAAGCCTCATTAAAACTCCTGCATATACTGCACACTATAGTTCTCATACAATGCTGTAAAGGATACACTGCAGGCAGAAGTGTCTGATGTGAGACTGGATGAAGTCCAGGTGTTCGTCTCTGTAGTCATGCTCTTTCTCCAATGTGCTGATGGCATCACACTGAGAACAGATAAGTAGGAGTCAGATAAAGAGGAATGTGTGCGTGTGTGTGTGTGTGTGTGTTTGTGAGCAATGCAACAAATCAGTACTGTGCTGCTTTCCTAAGAAAAGAATGTAAACTCATCCTTTAAAATACCCAGTAGCTACAATCCAAAAATATTTAAAGGTTAATATTTCAGAAGAACCTTTTCCAGTAAAAAAAAAAAAGCTTTGCTTATAACCGCACACAGCAGTGTGTGTGTGTGTGTGTGTGTGTGTGTACCTTAGTGCAGACAACCACCACTGGTATGCCCAGGTTGTGTGTGAGTGTATTCTCTCCTAATGGCAGCAGCACACTCTCCTCCTCTTCACTCCTCCTCTGCGGGGTCCCGTCCTCCCCGCTGCCTGGTTCTGTGTACTCCTGGAATTGCTTTACAACTACACACACACACACACACACACACACACACACAATCAATATTAATGTACACAAACAATCATAAGCAGTGGTTACAGTTCTAAGTATGTGGTGTTATCATTTTCATAACTGGATTTGCTGGCCTCGAGGTTTGTTACATTAGCAGTAATTCTGGTTTATGTGTGAGATACTGTAGATGCCAGCTTCCTCTTATGTGGAAAAGATGTACTGGTCCACCATTACTGCAGGAGCTGCCAACCCATCTGAATCAGTTTGTGTATTACTAGTGTCAAAAGAGAGATGTAATATTACTACATGGTGTTACTCAGAGTTTTGTAAACCTACTGTACCTCATACCTAGTACATCCAGGTTCTTCAAAGCACACACATCTTTTCAGATGGGCCACAATACCGTAGGAGGGTCTGTGGTCCAATGTTATTCTTTTTACAATGTACTGTTGTTACACTTCTAAGAAACACTTACTTTGTTTTCAACTTCAGCCATTAGTCAGTCTAACTGCTGTCAGTGTGACTCACGTCTGTGCTCCAGCTCCCGCAGTGTTTCTGGAGGGACCCGGAGTTTGTCGATGTGTTCCCTAGCGACGGCGGCCCACTTCTGGAGCGAGTCCAAGGCGTTCCATGGCCGTGACATGTCAACCGTTATCAGCAGCAACGTGTTGCTGATCGCGTCCACTGGTACAGCTACTCCCTGCAGACCTTTGTGGTAAAGGTCTCCGTCTAACACCCAGGCATTACACCTGGTTTGATCTAAACACGCACACACAGAATGGTCCAGGAGAAATAAACACACACACACATTTCAGAGGTACTCTATTGACTCTGAGATGATAAATAATCAGTCTATGAACTACAATCAGCTGCAGGTTACCATCAATGTCGTCATCATGGACACTGAAGTAGAGGTATTCCAGACCACGCCCTTTCATATACTCTTCAACTCCCTGCAGCTTAGCAACGAGGGTGGTCTTCCCCGATCCCACTTCACCTACACACACACAAAAAAAATCAGTTATCATAATAGTGACGTTTAATACTTAAAATATTACTTCCAGTTTAAATTATAGTTTGAAATGGCAAGAATTTAATATAAGGTGGTAGACTACACCCCCCCCCCCCCCCCCAACCAACACACACACACACACACACACATACACACACACACACACACACTGCTTTAGATGCATATTTGTTCATGAGCAGCACTACCTACACACAGCAGGGATAACAGACACGTGATGTGCATCACTCACTGCCCAACAATATGGATTACATAGAAACACAATGTACACATACACTGCATAAACATAAACAATCCAATCATTTTCACGTGATATGACTGGTTGCAACATTGTTGTTGCTATTGTTGTCAAAGCTGCGTCCATTCTTCATGTATGCCGACAGGGGGACTCACTGATGCACCATAACGCAATGATGCTGCTGATGCATAGCATAACAAAAACAGACAAACGGCCTGACTGCTACACTATTACACCCATAACCAACTAGCTGATTAGCTGGAGCGAGTAGCATGCGGCGGATTATCCCAGGCGGATGTGTAGACAGTGTGTGTTTGTGTTTGTGGACAGCAGCAGGACAGGGAAGCACCGTGTCCGCCTCAGTCACATAAAGCCCCGTTAAAACACACAGACTGACGGCTCGCCTCGTCCTCTCTGCATCCTCACCGCCTAGCTGCTGCTGCTAGCATGCTAGTATGACTTGCAGTGTTTCAAAGCGGCCCGTTTCTCTCTCACAAGACGATGGTGAGGTATTGTAAGAGTGTGTGTGTGTGTGTCTGTGTGTTTGTGTGTGTGTATTTGTGTAGGCGCTCGGGTAAAATACACACTGTCTCTCTCTGCTAGCCGCCGACGCATCATCAGCTACAAGGCTTGAACACAAAAGCACCATGCCTCCAGAGCAAGCTGGCTTTGTTATGGAGCTGTATTAAGTCTACCAGGATGACATGATCACCAGCTCATGAGCTACCCAAGCTAGCCAGCAGACTGCAGACAGCCACACAGATACCCACCCATAACCAGGACATTTCTCCCGGACGGTAGCTTCGATCTTGAATGGGTTGATACTTCACTCAGGATGGTGGACCTGCAGACAGAGCAGCCCCGTTACTCCACAGCCAGACACAAGGCTTCATTCATTAATGACAGCTAGCCTAGTTAGCAGGCTAGCTGTCAAACCATCCTCATCCCAGCACAATAGATCCCATCTCCCCTCCTCCGCAAACCTTCCTCACTATAACCAAGCTTTAATCTCTTAACACCCACCATAAATTCTGCCCGTCATCTTCTTCAGGGTTGGAGGTCTCCAGTGTGCTCTTAGATCCAGTTGAGGTGGAGGATAATAATGCACTCCTCCCTGAAGTCGCCATCTTCGCAGAGGCTTGTAAACCGGAGCAGAGCGCCCGGATGTAGCAGCTCTGTGCTAACCCCAGTCTGGTGCACATGCACGCCGGGACCGGGGCGTGGTCCTCCCGCACAAAGCTGGGGGTCTGCTCCAGACATGAGGATGATCTCATCCGCAAAGTGACAAATCTGGAGTGACTGAGCGTCCACACCAACCGAGCCAAAACTGACTATATACTATCATTCAGGTCAAAAATATATCTATAAATATAATGATGATAATAATAATGTTCATGAAGGAAAAAGACTGATGGTACAAAGCCGAGAAGCTATTATTACACATTTTGCCATGCTTATCTCGTATGATTTGAATATCCTCTTACTGACTATATGGTGGCACTAGGCAGGTCCAGAATAGGGATACAACTGTAATACCATGTAGTAATTGGACGCATCTCAAATGGTAATGGTATGGCAGGGTAACACAACTATAAAATATTTGATACTCAATCCAAAGAGCTACAGCACATCCATTAACAATCTTAAATACAGTTAAATACATTTATTCTTTGAGTATAATTACAGTCAATGAAAGTTAATGTCCATTTGCATGATTGACAAGATGATAATTAAACGGAACATTGTTTTGTTTTTTTAAATTGGAGATTAATGCACATCAAAAAGGTAACTATAAAATATGAAACTAATTAAAATAAAAGACAATAGCCTAAAAACAGAAACCATATAGCAACACCTTAATGACTATTCTCTGAACTGTATTATTTCAACATTACACTGTTATAAAACGTTTTAAATGCATGACTGTACATCATCTTCCAAACTGTCTCAGGTGTCATCACTTATTATAAAACCGCTGAAGCGCATCTCGGCCAATCAAAGCTGAGAACCAGAGGTGGGGGGAAAAAATCAATTTTTATAAGCGTAAATTCAGTGTAACAACCACGAGATGGCGCTGACAGACTGCGCTCTGAGGCCGCTGGTCCCTGGGTACGGTGCGCTCTCTGCGGCCCCCGATGGAGCCAGTGGATTACAAACTCCAGTTAAGTGGCGCACCGTCCTCCTCCTCCTCCCATCTTTCACCCAGAGTAAACCCAGGCGCACGGAGCGCATCCTCACCGTGCTCGTCCTGTGGGGAATCAGTTTGCCTGTCAGCGCTAAACCAGTCGAGCTCTGCTGTGTAGGGGACTGAGAAAACATATAGACCAAGAGAGTGAGGGGAAGGAGATGGGTCCGGAGGCGGTGAGGTATCCGTGACTGTCAAGTAAACGGCGGTGAAGTTCTTCGACTCCGCTCGGATCTTTTCTCCTGGTCGTTGAGGTGAGTTTCTCTCTGCAGGAGATGGGAGCAGCCCGGATGGTGCATGTCTTAGGCTACTTGGTGAAATAAGGATATATATATATGCTGTTCCAAATATTTGCCCTGGACAATGTCTTGTTTGTGGCTTCAGATGTTGCAGTTTAATATATAATTGGTATGTGTGCTGTTCTACAGCTTGTGTGACTTTTTATTATTTTGTAGAATAAAACATTTTAGAAAACAGGTTTTTTTTTAGATTATCAGGCAACAAGATGATATTCTAAAAATCACAGGAGCTTGAATGATTTTTCTCTCTGAGAAAATACTGGAAAACACCTTGCGGGCTTTAACTAAATTCTGCTGTACTGCTCTAAGACAAGATAAGCCCTGTGAGAGGAGAAGATCTGCTTCATTCTCTTTCTCCTCTGCTTCGTTCACTCTCACTTGCCTCCCTTTCTCCAGTTTTTTTTTTCTCTCACTCCATCTCTCTAATCCTCCTCTCACAACCTCTGCCTCCCCCACTCTGGTTCTCCCTCTCTGTCAGCTCTAATAACACTGTGAGTTTGCAACACCAGATTGTTTCACTTCTGATAATCCACTCTGTCTTTTCTCTGACCCAGTCGTCTTTTATGTGTCCAGTCTTTCAGTCATCCCTGTCATGATTAATATTCCATACACAGTTGCATGACATGCCACACGCCTCTTTAGGTTATTCAGCCTTTGCTGTGGCGGGATGGCAATGTTTCTTCACTTTGTCTAGTAATCAATATGTGACCAAGCAATTATAGGGTGCTTTATTGTCATGAACCTTCGTGTGGCTGAATCATTAATGTTACATCTGTCATGAAGGTGAAAACACACACACACACACACATATACGTATACACACATGCACACACAGTCAAGGGTCATGGCAATCGAGCACTGAGCAGTGATTGATTGTCACCGTGTTGAGACTGAGAGCTGACAGTGAGGAGCCTTGGCATCTTATGTCGGCCAGCAATCAATCTATCTGCTATTCTGTTTTGTTTTTTTTTTTGTTTGGGCATTATTTTGATTTACACGCTAATTTCAGAGCACACGACCACTTTGTTTCAAAGCATTCAGCCTCTC
The DNA here is from genome assembly GCA_036937835.1 of Pampus argenteus. Classification (NCBI taxonomy): domain Eukaryota; kingdom Metazoa; phylum Chordata; class Actinopteri; order Scombriformes; family Stromateidae; genus Pampus; species Pampus argenteus. Next base: position 10,567,013 of record CM072879.1, read on the forward strand.
ATTCTGTAATTTGCACTCTGCTGTTTGTGATGGCCGATTCTATCAACTGCAATACAGTGAAACATATAAGTGTAATGTTGCCGTTCGCTGCAGACTCTCGACAAATATTTAAAATGTGGCCTGAGGTGCCATAAGTTAATATATCCACAAAGTAAAAACTAAAGTGAGGACCTCAACACTAAACTCCTCTTCACCATTGCATTTGATTGGTATAGTAAATATCAAAATAAACCATGATGTAGCTTTAGGAAAAACAGCCATATGGTGCTTTTCCCCAAGCAGCTATTTGAAGATTATGTGACAAAGAGGGATATGAAAATTCACTGTCACTTCTGGAAATGTGCAGCACCTGTGACAGCTGATCCTTTGCTGCCTCTACTGTGAGTGTAGATTCACAGTACACAGCGTTTAGCCCAGGCTGTAGAAATCTTCCACATCCACCACCACTATCAGTGTCATCTGCTGTCAACCGGAACAGACAAGCATCTGCTGCTTCCTGCACACACACACACACACACGCAGAAATGCACCACTATGCATGGACAGGGCACATACAGAAACACATCTATCTACACGCCACCTACACACAGGTCTGTTGTATGTCACACACCTGCCCTGTGGCTCTATCCACATCTATTTGTATACAGTCCATTCAGTATGCTTTGCTAAAAATAATCCCCAGCCAGTGTGTTACACATGGAACATGAATTATGGAAGACAGAGAGAGAGATAGAGAGAGAGAGAGAGAGAGAGAGAGAGAGAGAGACATTCAGGTCAGAGTCAGACCCAGTTCCAAGAGCTTCGCTCCCTAAGGATGATACTACTAGACCGCTGCATTAATATTCAGTTTGTACCATCCAGTACATCAAACTTGCGGTTATTCTTTAGTTTGGACTAAATGAACTTGAGGTTACTCAAGGTTTCAACCCAGTGCTCCATGTGCATTATGAGCTTGGAAAATGGATCCATGCATTTTGAGATTAATTACTGGCGATGCAGTGTTTCAAATGAGAAATTGTAGCCTTTGACAAAATAACGCATTAGAGGGAAGATATTAGTATTACTGATGATGTTAGTATTACTGATGATATTAGTATTACTGATGATGTTACAGCATAATAATGTAACTTAACGGGAATATAATTAGATGAGGAGAGACAGATACTCTTATATCTGTTTGTCATATACAGTCAACAGAGAAGCTACAGTCAAGAGACGTATATTAGTATATTAGAAAATAATCATATAGAGTATAAATTTATTGTCCACAAAAGTAAAAAAAAAATGTCTTTGGCCCATCTGTTGAGTTTAGCTTATTAATACTTAGGTTTCTTTATACAGATTGGTATTGGTTTCTTTTTACCTAGAGCCAATAGAGACAATAAAGCCATTTACTTCTGCTTCCAGTCTTTACGCTAAGCTAACATAATCGTCTCCTGGCTGTAGGAGTGGTATCAATCCTCTCATCTATCTCTCATCAAGAAAGCAAATAAGCAAATTTCCAAAAATGTCAAACTAGGGCCTGCACACCCACATAGGTGTTGTCAGCGAGTCTGAATGATTGAGATGGAGGTGGGTGGAGCTGCGCTGGGAATAACATGAGGTCACAAAGTTCTATGCACTATTGAGGGAAGATGAAGGTGTACGTCGGTCCCACCTCAATCATGGGCAACAAAACTAAAAACATACTGCAGAAGATGTCAATCAAGCTGAGTCTGCACACGCCCACACAGTCCTGTGAAGAGGTCTAATTAGGCGATATAATATAAAATATTTGTGTGGGTGGATGGATGTGTTGAGGGCTTTGGGATCGAGAGTTATCCCCTGTAGCTCGTTAAATATAATTGTTTCGTGTATGAAATATTGACTGTCTCAAAAGCTCCTGTGAGATGCGTTTTATTATCACGTACAGTATCAGTTAAAAGTCCGGTGACACTTTCCCATTCACTTGAACTTTTGACTGGCTTTGACCATATAGTGTAATACTCAGATTCATACTCAGGTGAATAAACTACATTTTAGATACTCCCATTATCATGAGAAAAACCTCTGTGTCGCAGGAATTAGATGCTCTACAGCGTTCTATTTAGGGACTATGAACACTATACACTCTGTGGACATCTGAGAAGAAATGCAGTGATTTGTTCCGATTACTCAGCAGAGCTCACAGTGTGTGTGTGTGTCTGTATGTGTGTGTTTGCATGTGCATGTTTCTGTTAATCTGCATATGTGTACATACATTATTTGCGTCTACATGTATGCATGCATACAGTATGTGTGTATTTGTGTATATACAGTATTTATGTGTGTGTGTGTGACTGCGTGTGTGTGCTGACCTTGAACAGTTTGAGTGTTCTCTGCTTAGTCAGGGCAACTGCATTTGCTCAAAGCAAACAACAGTTCAGATGAACCGCAGTGCATAGGATCTTTACTGGTATCTATCTATCTATCTATCTATCTATCTATCTATCTATCTATCTATCTATCTATCTATCTATCTATCTATCTATCTATCTATCTATCTATCTATCTATCTATCTATCTATCTATCTATCTATCTATCTGTCTGTCTATCTATCTATCTGTCTGTCTATCTATCTGTCTGTCTGTCTGTCTGTCTGTCTGTCTGTCTGTCTGTCTGTCTGTCTGTCATCTTTCATTCACTCTGTCTCTCCGTCTCTCTCTTTTCAGTGCGTAATTGTGTTTTCAGCATGAGTAACATCTATGAGTCTGCAGAGGCCACGCTGGGCTTCATCAGCTCTCCATGCCTGACCAAAGTGGAGCTGAGAGTGGCCTGCCGGGGAATCTCAGACCGTGACGCTCTCTCCAAACCTGACCCCTGTGTGGTGCTGAAGATGCAGTCGCATGGCCAGTGGTTTGAGGTACAGTAATGGTGGGGGGGAGGGGGGGAGAGACGGGGGCGGGGAGGGAAGCAGAGTAGGCAGGGTAAGTGGGCGCCATGTTCAGAAAGAAGGTTTCGAAGAAGATGAAAGTGTTTAACGTTCTGAAGTTTTTGAAGATTTGCATATTTGCTATGTTATACTCACTTTTAAAACCTATGAATATGGGCTTTGAACCCTTCTACAACTGACAACATTGTTACACTCTACACAGTTTACAAGACCTGCTGGCACATTACTTTTTTTTTTTGACTAAATGATGTGTGTGATCAAGGACCTATGATGTGTGTGATCAAGGACCTATGAGGTTTTTCTTTTTCCAAAATACAAAACAGTACAATACAAAAAGAATATATGAAGTATAGTACAACCAAAATGAGCTGTGTAAGCAATACCCACCACTACAACAACCACAACACAATGTCTAGCAGAGTATTCAGGAGCCAGAGGAAACCAAGAGCCATCAATCAAAGTCCTTGAAGACACAGACATAAATAAATGCACTTGTTAGACATCCTGCCCCCTAATATAACCCACAAAGGGACCCCAAATCTTTGCAAACTCAGAGTGACAGCTAGCACAGGTACCTTATTTCTTCCAGATATAAACAGAAGATCATATCATTGAGCCAACAATGAGTGGGTGAGGATTTCTATTCTTGTGAGTAAAAGTCCTTTCCTCCGACTAACATTTGTCACATTCTCTTTAAAGAGAGAGACAAACTGATATTAAGTGTTTGGAGGTGCATTAATAAAAGGCATGCTGCCTGGGTAATGTGTCAGAGTGGGCTAAACACTGTCTTCTCACCTGTAGGTAGCGGATAAATAAAAGTTATTATGAGGGAGTCCTTTAACTGACTAAAAGAGGCAACATGTTTATCAACATAAAAGTCTGAAATTATTATTATTATTATTATGAAATGGCATGTGTATCATGGTATCTGTGACATGCAGCACCCTCTTGAATTGTCTGAGAAACCTACATGAGTGAAAAAATAAAAATAAACTGTTGATTTTGGTGCTGAGTCATACTCCATCCTTGAGTCTGACAAAAGATGATTTTATTATATCTATACACTTTTGGGACTCAATTACAAGCCACTTCGGGGATACGGCACTCATGTCTACTCTGAACAAAATCATAGCCTTTGCACTTCAAGCCCAATAATAGTGACAAAATACTGGAAGCCCCAGGCCACCCTCATCGCTGGGTTTTTGTAGCTGTAATTTGCAAATGCGATGGACCTAATGCTAAAATTAAGGGCTTAATTATAGAGTCTGAAGTCTTACAAAGAATGTAAGATTGATGGATAGATTTAGAAAAATAGCATCCCTAGGATCCCTTTATCCCCGGATAAACAAACTGCTCAGTACATATTTTAAAGGGCAGAGTGTCAAGATAACACAAGTTTGATTCATCTGCCAGGAGCATCAACAGACTCTTGTACCAATTAATAGAGAAACCTGATAGTTTGCCAACGTTTTTTATCAGATGAAGGAAGGAGGCCGAAGTCTGGATATTGGGTATTGGAGAGAGTCAGGATCATGTCATCTGTGTACAGACCAGTAAGGGATTCAGTAGCATCTAACATTATCACAATTAGTTAAAACGGCAGCAGAGTTAGGTGGAATCTCCTACTACTAAGAAACATTGAAACCTCACTGGTGGCAGAGGTAAAGCCAGAGAAATCTCAGAACAAAATAGATCTTCATCTCCTTATCTCCTGGAAAGCTTTTATAATATGTAGACACACACATCCATGCTTGCATGCACATCCTCACACATACAGCACTGCAGGGACCCACTCAAACAGACACCCAAACTCGTATAGGCGTTCACCCTCACCCACGTATTTACACAAACTGTGGCAAACATGAACGTCACACTACGCATACTTGCAGGAGCATATAACTACCCCCACCCACCTCACACACACACACATACACCCACACAGACATATTATTTCCACAGGGGCTCAACATCAAGTGCTCGGAAAGTAGTTCAGCGTCTTTGGAGATTCCACAAAAAGCTACTTTGTACTGCGTACTGGTGTGTGTGTGTGTGTGTGTGTGTGTGTGTAAGAGATAGAGAGAAAGAGACAGAAGTAGAGAGAGATAAGAGTTTGTATGTGTTACGATAAAGCCCTTTGTGGGAATGTGGAAATGGACAAATGTTATCACCGAGCATCAGATTCTCTTAATTGGATAATTGTTTAGAGAGGGCTTTCAAACTTGGTAGCGTTTGTGTGTGTATATGTGTGTGAGAGTGTGTGAATTTGTTTCTGTTTGTTTGCTTTAATGCCAGTCTATTGAGGTAAGTGTCAGAAAAAGGTCAAATCTGTGTGTGTTTGTGTGGACTTGTGAGTCTGCTGGTGTGCCATTCACTTGTGTGTTCATGTGTGTGTGCGCTCCAAAGGGTTATCAACAATAAAAGGGACCCAATCGTTCCAGCTAGAGTTGGATAGGTTTTATTGGCAGCTGAGACTGACTTTGAGAATTTGAGATTCATGTTACAACTATATAGTCCCTTCTTCCATCTAGAAAAATCAATATTGGCAGTTCTCAAGTTGATAAGTGTAAACAATTTAGTAATAGATATTTGCTGTAATTGCTGCAATGTTGAAAAGTCTGTTGAGGTTCACAATCAATGCACAATGGTGGTGTGTTGCATGTTAAATCAAATCCTAATAGGTTACTTTAGAGGACTACAAAAACACAATTTAAAGTGAAAGTGCAAACATTGGAATTGCAGATTAGATGTACTTACATGGAAAATACAGCAAAACTAAAAATCATTAAATGTATGCGTGTACTTCTGCCTAACAGAAGAATAGCATGACCATTATGTATGTACTTTAGATGCTCAACATTTGTTGACCATTGGGTTAACTTGGAGTTGTGTTTGTGTCTGTGTCCACGCACATGTGTGTGTGTGTGTTTGTAGGTGGACCGTACAGAGGTGATCCGCAGCAGTAGCGGCCCCGTATTCTCCAAGATCTTCCTGGTGGATTACTACTTTGAGGAGGTCCAAAGACTTCGCTTCGAGCTTCACGATATCAGCTCTGGCAACAATGGCCTACGTGATGCTGACTTCCTGGGGGCCATGGAGTGCACCTTGGGACAGGTCAGGCATTGTAGTCTTTAGTGTAATCATTACTTGATGTGTGACTTCATAACCTTTGTTGCATTTTACACTCTGCTACTAATGTCAAGATTATGTGATTGAATATGCAGATGTGTGTGCGTTTGATGTGAGCACACTTTGACAAGTGAATACACAACAGGCCAATGTTAGCCATGTATGGAATCCTAATGTGATCGTTTCACCTGAGCCAGTCGACTACAGTCACTATCTGCTTTTACACTTATGCTTTAGATGCCCTTGAGCCTGTAGTTAAAGCACTGAGGGTGCATTTATATATGCATTATGCTAATACACATGGCCTCGTTGCTCGCATAATGGTGTTGTTGCCCCTTTCTTAATGATGTTGTGATCAATATTTAAAGATGTGTCTTAGTTATGTGTTTCACTAAACATCTAAGGGCGGTTAAGAGGAAGAATTGTAATTGCAGTAGTACTCATTAAGAATTTGAGTGAGTTAATTTTTACCAAATACCAGCTTATGTCACAACGTATAGAAGGAAACAGAGTGAAAGCAGAAGGGAACGAGTTAGTGTGTGTAGTGTGTGTGTTTGTTTCCATTAGACTTTGCTTCTCATAGTCAGAGACAATATCAGCGACATAAAGCTGGTGGATTTACAATTGTTGGCAGAACTGAGATAATATGGAAATGGTGATCCACAGATTTGTACTCAATAATACAGCATTACTTCATATCAGTGATAATCTGATAATTTAGTGAAATTGGAGACAGATGAAAGTGGGTTTTGTGCTGATATTCTGAGAGTGTATTTTTTCATACAGTTTGTTTCCTTAAAGTGTACAGCGACAGCCACCCATGGTTACTGATGTCATCACTAGGAAATATTGCCGGAGGGGCAGACATGGCACAGAGACATTATGTCAGTAATATCATCATAAGCATGCACACAGCATTTAAGTGATTATTTTACGACATGCTGTTTATATTTAAAATGTATTTTATTTACAGTGAATACAAAAAAGATCTTCTGCATACTGTATTTAAATATATACAATCTTTAGGTCATAGACCTTCATTATAAAGTGTAATCAGCCCCCAGTGCAAAACACCTGTGTATAGCAGAAATTAACACTGATTCAAATAACTCCCTGTAATCAGAAAGTGTTGCCAGTACTGCTGATCCCACTGGGAGTCAACACTCATTGTCTTGTTTGTCAGTTGACACCCTAGGGATCTAACTGACCTCTCTGTGAGTACAAGCAGCACACAAACCACTTGTATAGGTAGTGAGAAAGGTGACTCCACCTTGCTGTTTTAAGGAGCAAAGCTAGATAACACCAGGGTGACACTGAGGGGAAACACTCAAGTATGAGGTGATATTTTTTTTTAATCTCTGTTTCTGTTTTGCTTATCTCAGATCGTCTCACAGAGAAAACTGACCAAAGCTCTACTCAAACAGGGAAACACTGCGGGAAAGTCTTCCATAACGGTATGACACTGTTTCCAAAGCCAGCCAACCGCCCCCAACACACACACACACACATACCTGGACAAAAATCATTCACACACCACCTCTTGCACTCAGACACTCTGAGGATAATTAATTTGATGATGTTGCCTATTCAATCTGTTCTGTACCTCATTTCCATCTCATTTTCTCTCAACTCATTCTTCTACCTGTATGTGTGTGTATGTGTGAGTGTGTGTGTGTGTGTGGCTCCCTGTCTCCCCCCTCTTCCTCTTGTCTCTCCCACCGCTCGCACCTGTAAAGGTGACAGCAGAGGAGTTGTCTGGTAATGACGATTACGTGGAACTCTCCTTCAGTGCTCGTAAGCTGGATGACAAGGTTTGTATGACTGCGTGCTGAAAATGCCTCTTTCTCCTTTATGAGCAGATTTACTATTTAGGAATATGAGTTTGTGTATGTGTGCTGTCGGCTAGGTGTGTGTGTGTGTGCTGATCATTCTTGTGTGTGAAAAATGTGGGTTGAGGGCCGTGGGATTTGGTAATGAAGCAACTCACACACAATACACAAGTACAACCTGACATTAAAAGAAGCCCACTGAGATAAGTGCCCCCCCACCCCCTCATAACCTCTCCTATCTCACTCATCCGACCACACACACACACACACACAGATAACTTCATTAATTTTCAGCCCTCATGTGCACGCACATGCACAGCTACGGATGACTAATCCAAACAAGTTGTGCCGTAGGGGAAAGGTGGAAGAAAGCAGGGGAGGGGTAGATAAATCGGAGACAGGAAAGGGATGAGTGAAAGAAACAAGGAAGAAAGGGAGAAAAAGAGGAGTGAAGTAATAATTATGTTAGTGTGTACATGATTTATGGTGATCAACGGGAGTCGAGGCATTGGCTGACATGGATCTTTTCCCTCTGAAGGATTTCTTCAGCAAGTCAGACCCTTTCCTGGAGATTTTTAGAATAAACGATGATGGGACTGAGTCACTCGTACACAGAACTGAGGTAATTTCACGTACACAAACATATAGATGTTGTTGACTACTTCAGGTGTGGGCTTAACAATAACTGTGATGTTTGTATTGTGTGTGTGTGTGCACACAGACGGTCATGAACAACCTGAGCCCAGTTTGGAAGTCCTTTAAAGTTTCTTTGAACACGCTCTGCAGTGGAGACCATGAGAGAGAGCTAAAGGTGAGTGCGTAACTGTAACTATTTATAGCAGGTCGTAATAAGGTCAACATCTTTTCAATGTAATCGCAAACATAATCTGCAACTATCTCAGTGAAGCAAAACCTGGGATATAGCTCCCATCATTATATACGTGTCTTTACAAGGTGTTTTAACTCTTTGTGCAGCATACAAATGATGAAATGTGTAAAATGTATCATTTTCTAAGTGCCACACACCCGCATGTTTGTGACCAAAATGATCCATGACAGCATGTCACAAAGCAGCCTCAGTCATCTCCGTCCACTTCCTTCTGGTGTTGAGTCCCGAGTCATGAGTTGAGGTTAGGTCGTGTGCTCTGTTTCCTGATGTCACTGTGTTATTTAAACTCTCCCGTTTACTTGCCAGAATAGATTTGTGTGTGTGTGTGTGTGTGTGTGTGCGTATGTGTGAAAGTGGTGGCCACACATCAGCTCTAAACAGTTATTCTTCTCATGAATAAACATGAGCTTGTTCATTAAATATTCAGAGCCGTCTTAACTCTGCATGGATCCTGACAGCAGGAGAAAGGGCTATCACACACCCAGACACATGCACACGCACACGCGCGCACACACACACACACACACACATGCACGCCATTGGCTTTGGTTTCCAGGGCTACCTGTTTGAAGCATCAGAGCTATAGTGAAAAATGGCAGGGCTGATATTTCTATTCAGACCAATGCTTCCTTTTCACTAGGCTCTTGAACTGACCAATGCATAAATGCATAACCCTCCTCTGCAGTGTCTGGCTGTCTTTCTGTATTTCTCCTTATCTGTTTCTCTACCTCTCTACTTTTTGCTCCTCCCCTCTGTCGATTTCCTCTCTCTTCGTCCAGCAGTTAGTATTCAGCGAATGGAACAGAGGTTCTTCATTTTTTCATCACTCTCTTTCCCAGCTGTCAAAAACACAGACGCGCGTTCAATCCCCAAATCATCACACACACACAAAAAGTGCACATACCCTTCAGTTATGGGCACTTGGCATTTTAAGTGGGAGTCAGGAAATAAGGGGATTACTGCCGGTCGTTGTTTTCAATCAAGCGTTGTTGGATTGGTTCTGATCGCTAGTTGTTGGGGTGACCTCGGGCAAGAAGGTCACAAAGCTCTACAACGAAATGATATTCACAGTCATTAAACCTTTGTTAGGGGTTGAAGCATTTCTGTGTGTGTGTGTGTTAATATGTCTCTCTATTGACCGACTTTATTTAATATTATTGTATTGTACTAACTCTGCAGGGCAACCCAGATATTGGTACCTTTTGTAACCTTTTGAAATTATAGGATTGTTCCTTTATGATGTGCAAAGCCTTGGCCTGCTGACCCTGCTATTTCTCTGGTGATTGTAACCATTTATCTCGTCTAGTAGCTCCTTTAAGAGAAACAAACTATTACGCCCAAACACACAGACCTACCCACATACACAAAACACACACACACACAAATATACACATGAACACACACATCTAGCTGTCTCTAAGCCGCATCCCTCTCAGCATCCTCAGATTAATATTTCACCGCTCCATTGCCCCCCCACTAACACATCCTTATCAATCATTCAACATGGCATTTCCCTGTATGCCTGAGAGTGCGCACATGTGTCTATGATTAGACGACAGTGTTACAGCTATACTCTCACTGAATGAACGTGTGCACTTGTCTTATGTGTGTCACTTTGTGTCTGTTCCAGTGCACAGTTTGGGACTGGGACTCTAATGGAAAACATGACTTTATTGGAGAGTTTCAGACCACGTTTAAAGAGATGAGGGCCGAACAGGAGGGCAAGCAGGTGAGCAAATGCACATGCAACTCATGTAGAGTGACGCCTGAACACTGTGAACCAAAAACTGATTTAGATGAACAACAATTCAAATCCACTGGGAGCTTTGTCAGTTCAAAATGTTCAAAATGTTTCAACACCCAAATACAGATGATCAGGTACATCAGTTCCAAAAAGTGGAAATCCAGTACATGGAACATTAAAATATTATAAATGACAAAAAACATATTTCACTGGAAAATCTTCATACATATTCATAATATTTTTTCTGTTAACATACGCTAACATACTGTATGTGAATGCTATAGTCAGGAATATGGCTATCATCCAGGAGCTATACTGTTTATTGGTCCTGTGTGCAAATACAGCCTCTGTACTTTGCTGGTCTGGTTTTTAAAGCTTTCTGTATTTTTTCCACATATGCAAAAGGTTGTCCACCTAAATAAATGTGTCTTGTAGAGACAGTGTAGCGATATTACTGATGCCACTCATGCCACTCCCACCTGCTCCACATGAATGTGTTGTTTTTGCCCAGATTCAATGGGAGTGTATCAACCCGAAATACCAAATGAAGAAGAAGAATTACAGAAACTCCGGTGTTGTCATTCTCAACCACTGTAAGGTGAAGTAACACAATATCAGTCTCTTCCAAAGATATCAAATTTACAACAATACAAAACAGTACGATATCTCAAAAAAAAGCAAATCTTCATATTTCAGATCCTGAAACCAGTGAATGTTTGTGGTGGATTTTCTGTTCTATTCTTCAGATATTAAAATAATCAATAATAATAAGTCATTGTTTCAGCACTGCTGAGTGTCACAACACATCCACCTCATTCCCATTTTATGACACCCAGTGTTGAACATATTTTCCCTGACAGATCATCAAAATGTATTCCTTCCTGGATTACATTATGGGAGGGTGTCAAATTCAGTTCACAGTAAGTCCACTGACATGTAAACTCCATGATATTTACAGTTATTGTCAGTCCATGCCCGACTCATGCTGTATACACGTGTTTCTGTCCCAGGTGGCAATAGACTTCACAGCATCCAATGGGGATCCTAGAAACAGTTGCTCCCTCCACTACATCCACCCCTACCAGCCCAATGAGTACCTCAAAGCTCTGGTGGCTGTAGGGGAGATCTGCCAAGACTATGACAGGTAGAGATTGCTCCTTCAGTCATCATTCACCTATTGTTGACACCCACATGTATACACAGGCACAACAGTTTTGTCCATTCTTCATCACTTCATCTGATCCCTCTATCTTCTTCACTGAGTTATGTTTCTCTCTCTTTCCCCAGTGATAAAATGTTCCCTGCGTTTGGTTTTGGAGCTCTGATACCGCCTGACTTCAAGGTAGGATATCTGGTATGTGTGTGTGGCAAAGAGGGAGGGGGGGAGTTCTTACTAGTTTAGATTTTACATCTTTTTCAGAGGCACAGCTTGCTTTTGATCGAGATGAAAGGCAAACGCATCTGTCAACCTGTAAATTAGAGTGTTCGCTTTGCTGTGGCAATAAAAAGGCTCTGTTTCTCTGCCCTGCATGAAGGTTTCACATGACTTTGCTGTCAACTTTGATGAGGACAATCCTGAATGTGCTGGTGAGCTACACACATGAATGCGCACACACTTCACTTGCGTACACAGAAACAACCACATGTGTAGTCATATATCACAAGACAGTCCTACAGTATCACTGCTGCATGCTTCTCTTCTCTCCTTAGCTGTCAGTCCATATTTCTCCCTCTGTATCTGTCCCCACACTCTGGTTTACTATCTCACATGCAAATATACACAGGCGCACACACGCTTAAACACAAGCGCATACATGCATCTGGGAGATTTGTCTCTGTGCTGCAGGAAGTATTTCAGGCTCTAAGATACAGAGGAAAACAACACTAATCTGTATGTGTGAAATGGGCTTCTAAGCTTTTCTCTCCACATAGCTGCATTCCCGCCGCGTTGGTGTGTGTGTTATTTTATGTTCGCGCGTGTGTGGGGGACTACATGGGAATGCTTTCAGCATTTTTTTTGAAAAATGCCCAGTCACCTTGGAGTGTGTAGAATCTGATAACTTGACTAACTTGACTTGCGAGGTTAGTCCAGCACAATATACAAAAAAAACAAGATGAATTAATAAGCAAAAGAATAACGTGTATGTGTGCTGCAGGGATCCAAGGAGTGGTGGAAGCCTACCAGAATTGCCTCCCTAAGATCCAGCTGTATGGGCCCACCAACATCGCCCCGATCATCCAGAAAGTGGCCTCATCTGCTTCCGAGGAGATGCACACTAAAGAGGCCATGGTGAGAGAGAGAATGAGAAAGATTTAAAAAATAGTTGCTGTTGATGTTTGCACTGGTACAGAGAGACACAAAAGAAAAGACAAAAGGCAATAAAAATGAGACAAAAAATAACAAAAGGGAGAAGTGATATTATTAATAATATTTTAATTCTATTCATATATTTTAGAACACCGATTCCTCTCTGTCCCAATGCCTCCCACTTTTCTCCGGTTCTGTGTTTTATTTGTGTGTTTTATTTAAATGAGCCTCTGATGAGAAGCCACTTTTGAAAACATGAAATTCATTGACCATATACCGTATCCCTCCCTCCTTCTACCATCAAACATGCCTCTCCTACCCACAACCCCCCAATTTTACCCCACCCCACCAGGAATATTTCATCCTGCTGATCCTGACAGATGGCGTCATCACCGACATGGCAGACACGCGGGAGGCCATCGTGCATGCCTCGCACCTGCCCATGTCGGTCATCATCGTCGGAGTGGGCAACGCGGACTTCACAGACATGCAGATATTGGATGGTGATGATGGGATCCTGCGTTCACCCAAGGGAGAGCCGGTCCTCCGCGACATCGTCCAGTTCGTCCCCTTCAAGGACTTCAAGCATGTGGGTGGTGGTGGGGAGGAGTGCAAAGTGCAAATCTTTGAATCTTTGAAGATTTTGATAAATGCATTACAGTCAAGGAATGTAACTAATTCTCCGGAGAGGTCAGACAATATCAAGACATTAGCTACTCCTGCTACTAATTCTGTTTCTGAGCTATTTCTTTTTACCTTGTGTGGCTATTTCTTCACAGCCAACTTAAGTATAGTGTATCCCAGACTTTACTTCAGATCTATAATAACAACATTAAATAGCAGAAGTGATGTTAGGAGTATCTATGGAAGAGTATCTAGTCATGAAACATTTAGAAATTTTACATCAGCGCAGCAAAGTTTTTCTTTATTTATTTTAAATGCTCTAAGTAGGGCTAATTATTGCTTTAAAATGTTTAATACCGGTGCCAATTCAATACCTAATGTATTGTACTGATTGCAAACAATGCTATTTTCTACAAGCGTATTTTCTTTTCTTCTTTTAGTCTAATCCAGCAAAATAATGATTCAGAGCAGTGGTGGACAAATCTGCTCCACCAGAAAAAAAACATTTGGCCCCATGACAAAAGCTGTATTCGTGAAGATATAAATGTAAATACAAGGCTGTAAATACCAATAACTATGACCTTGTAATCTCTAATAAACAGTGCATGGTGTTAAAAATTAATTCTAATACATTTATCTGATTAATAATACAGATAAATAATATAATCCACTTCATTTAATTCAAAACTTCAAACACTTTATGAATTCAGACAGTTTTAATCCCACGATTTTTATCTTATTTTATTCTAACAGTGTGTGTCTCGGGATGTCATAAAACCAACCAATAAATCATTTTTTATTATTAAAAGAAATAAACAAACAAAACATATTAAAAAACCTTTGTTTGCACTGTGCCTGTAAAACATTGCACCTCAGTGAACCTGCTGAAAAAACCCCACAAAAAACTAGAACGTGGCTGAACACGATTCGTGATCCCTGATTTAGAGGAAATTTGTGCAAATGTGATCAAGGTAAACAAGAACAAAAATCAGACCGATCAATTTTCAAACCCTGGCAGATTTTGGTACTTGATGCGTCATGCACTTTTGTTGTCATTACTTAAGAACTATTGCGGTTCATTACACAGCCTAATTATCAGTTAAGGATACTGAGTCCTTTGCACAAACAGTTCCGCTTGAGTCAGACAGACCAGGCTGCATTTTAAAAAGTTTCACTCTGAGTGTGTGTGCGTGTATGTGTGCGCGTGTGTGTGTGTGTGCTTGGTTAGAATTGCTGTATTTGAGGGTTAATGAGTATAAGTGTGTGGGTGTAATATGGTTGGTGTGCTTGTCAAAACACATCAGCTTTCTGCCTGCTGGGCGTTTGTTTGTGTATGTGTTTGTGTATCTGGTGGCATTGATTTTGCTTTACTTTGACAGGGTCTGTTTGACTCGGTCCGTTATGGTGAGTTTGGTCTGTGACAGCTTGAGGAATTAACCAATTACATCCCAGCTAAGAGGAAGGGAGGGGGAGTTCGACAAATGTAGGAAGGAGTAGCATTGTACATCCCCGAAAGTGCATAGAGACAGGGCAACAGCAGAGAGGAGGAGTGAAGACTAAATGTGGATAGAAGGGTGAGGAAGCAGAAGAGGAAGGTGGAGGGAGAGAAAGACATCGCCTGGTGTTGAAGGGGGGGGTCAACAGGAGGCCGGAGCTAAAGACAAAAAGGGAGGGAGTGTGTGACAGAGGTGGAAAGGTGATTTTCTGCTCTGTCGTTTCTTTTCAGAAGGGATTAGCAGGACAGAGCTGCTATGTGACAGGCAGAGTGGGGGATAGCAGGTAGATGGGAGCTGAGGAGAGAGAGCAGGAGGGAGTGGAAATCAGAAGAGGAGGAAGAGGAGCCTTTGGTGCATTGTCTCTGGGAATTATCTGAGACGGAGTACAACAGGCTCTCTAACTTTGAGGATTCAGAAGTGCTAGCATTGTGTCAGCATGTGTGTGTATGCAGACAAGTGGCTGGCCTGTGTGTGTGTGTGTGTGTGTTCACTTGCATAGGAAGAAGGAATTTGTTTTCATTTTTCTACTCAGTGTAATTCCAGTTTTAAGTGTTTCTAACTCAATCATCTTACAGTATTTAATTATAAAACTAGTTTACTGTTCAAGTATAAACATCATACCATGTCTTGTATCTGAAAAATATCAACTTTTTCATAATCTATCAAAAATATCTGCCTTGTTTTGAGCTTGATAACAAGGAATTGATCTTTAATTGGACGATTATAACATTAAAGCAAAAAAGAGAAAAGTCCTACAGAGATAAATAGAAGTATAAAAATAACTGGAGGACATAATAAATCAAAATACAATAAAATACTAAAATCGTGGCTATGGTAATTATAGCTGTTTTTCAGTAGAAAACACTATTCTATACAAGAATTGTTTCAGTTTTTGTAACTTTAGCTGTCAAAAACTAATTAACACCTAAAACTGCAGAGAAAAGTTTGTAATTCCCACCATAAAAAGTATTATTTTTGCAGCAGTAGTTCCTGCTAGAACACAACATCATTTCCAAGAATTTTTTTTTTTTTTTTTAGCGCAGACCTTTGTCAACCCATCGAAATTAGTTACAGTTTTTCAAACGAAATTTGTAGGACAAACAACAAATAAAATGCTGTGTATTTTAGATTAACTTGTATGATGATCTGATGCATTTGTCTCATGTTAAAAGGTGGGAGGAGGGGAGTTTCACATCAGTCTCACTGGTCTAGACCTATACAGCATCAGGCTCAACAGTAGCATCCAGGAACCATGCATGCATGGAGATGTGTGTATGTGGGTGACCTCTGTATTCCTCTCTCTCTCTCTGTCTCTGTTTTTCCAGGCGTCCCCAGCTGCACTGGCTAAGAGTGTTTTGGCAGAAGTCCCTAACCAGGTGGTGGATTACTACAACGCTAAAGGCATCAAACCCAAGTGTATGTCAGACTATGAGTCCACAAGAACCTTTAGCCCCTGACAATGGACTATAATGTCCACATACACTCAAATTATATATATACATTTACATATTGTATAATACATACATATATATACATACATGCAAAAGCACAAGCACACACACATACACATGTACACACAACAGTCATACATACAGTAGTCTAGCTCAGAGAATTAGCTTGTTCTGGTGAAACAATTTGAACTACCCCAATCGACAACTATTGCATGTTTGGCCACAATGGCATCACATGGGGAATTATTACTATCTACTGTATATCTGAAAGATGTTTATAGAAATAAGAGCAGTCTCCTGAACCAGCATGCAGACTCAGACTGTAGCCCACCCAAAGAAATGACACTTCTACCTTATTTAGATAACTAGCAAGTACATAGACCAAAAGATGTGTGAAATAGGCGAGCCAAAACATGTGACTGCATAACCTAAAATGATTAGAGTTAGCATTACAAATGGTATTTATGGGAATGGTAGTGTCCCTGTTAGTATACTGCATAAATGCATGCATAATTCAGCTCTTGCTAATATCCGATCTCCAGTAGCCGCTTGCTAGTTATAAAATAAAGTATTTCTGTCATTTGAGTGACATTCAGGGTTGTCTCGGGTGTTTTGCGTTCTTTTCTACAAATTTGTTTGAGTTTTTGGAAACGATAACTAAATAATTGTAATAATTTCTTAATAACCTTCTTACATTGTAAAGAGTTTTGAGAGGATAGCCTAGCGTGTGTGCTAGACACTCATCTGTGAGCTGAAAATGTTTTTTCATTCTGTATTCTGCATGTTGATTACAATAAAGACACTTTGGTTTTCTCACTTCTTGTGATCTTCTGTTTGTGTGTGTGTATGCTGTGTGTATTAACACTCTGTCTACCAGAATTACACAACTACTAGAATGACCTGCTCAGATGACTGCTCGGATGTTATGTGTATATAATTTGGATTATTATTAAAAAGATCTAAGAATAAATTGCTTACTAAAAATAAGTAAATGAATTAAAAAAAATAAAAATAAAAAGCGGAGGCCCTGAGGGTCCAAGAGGCCTGGCAGAGCTATGGCTTAAAAGGAGAAAAATAAATAAATAAAATAAAATAAATAAATATATAAATATAATGTAAAATAAAATAAAATATAAATGAATTAAAAATAACAAAATAAATGCATTGATGGAATATAATGGAAGTAATATGATAATGCCAAAATGTTGGCAACCTGGAGAAGGTGAACTCTCCCTGGACCCTTTGGGGCCTGGTGGGCAAGGTTAGGTTAGGTAATGAACACAGTCCCACTTGGTTGAGGGGCACTCTGAGGGCACGGGCTCGCGGGGCTCCTGGGAGAGTAATCTTTATTTTAAAAAATGATTCAGTTTAAAATTTTCCCCTTTTTTAAGGGAGGGTTATAAAAGATCCCACCATACTCTGTAAGGCTAATAAAATCCCAGTGTTGTTGTTTGGGCCACTGGGCAGATCGGGCCGCAGGAATTTATATTATTGTCAATATACTCCAGTCTCCCAGGGTCTCTGAATGAAATCTTGGCGGTCTTTGAGGGAAGGATGCACACTCTAATGGGAAATGTGGACATATAGATGTACCATTCATGATTTCTGAATCACTCTCAGAGCTAGATAGAGCTTCTTCCAAACACCGAGATACAATACTCTCTGAACCTGCTCCTCCATCAGATTCTTCCTCATCAAGGCTCTGAAGTAAAAGATAAAGCCTCCATAACTGTCATTTTTGTCTCTCTTGGGTGTAGAGTGAAGCTATAGCTAAGTTTTAGCTTCACAGAGCATAAAAAAGCAAACAGACTACAGAGCAGGAGAAAGAGCAGGAAAATGTAGGAAATAGTGACATATGACACCCCCTGTAAAAAGCATGCAGTCAATTTCACTGCTATGGTCATTCAAGGTAGTGAATTTGTGTTTTGAAATTTTAATGATAACAATATAACAATGTTAGAATAAAATATACACACTTTTAGGAATGGCCAGGATCCTATTGGTTCATAGGTTTTTTTTAAACCAAAAATATGACATTGCACATTTTGAAAACAGTCAAAATGAATGCCTTGGTAGTTTGAATGTTAATCATGTTGTGTAGATATAAATCTGCTCACACACTCACAATGTGTGAACTCACCTCCTGTTTGGTTACAAAAATTAAGAGGTAAACCATTACATTTTGGGTTTAAGACTTGGTTTTTGGTCAAGATGAAGGTTAGTATTGTGGTTAGGCATGAAGACATTATGGTCAATGTCAGGCTAAGCCTATATTGACCAATTTAAGAATTGTATGTGAAACGTGTATGTGTGTATGTATTATGTATGTCGTCCTAAGTGACAAAAACACCTTTGTGTGTTTGAATAGGCATGCAGTAACAAGGTATAATCTAGAAATAACAAAGCAGGTAACAGACTGTTTGCATATGCACACATGCACTGGGTTTATCCCACATCGTTCTGTCATCATCCTTGCCTTGCTGTTGAAAAAAACAACATAAAGCAGACGCTGAAATGCAAGAATAAATTATTTCACTAATCTCCATAGTTAATTAGAATAAACCAAAGTTGGGCTGTCGTGAGAGTACACTCCATAGGTGCCTCAGTCGATGATAGTCGGATCAGTATTCAGCACATGAGCCTGCTGATCTGTTTCCCAATCAGAGACCACTCGCATCAGAGGAGCTGCACTGAGAGAGACTGAGAGGATGTGTGTCGAGAATGGAAAAATCAAATTGAAAATCTTTTAAAAGCAAGTAATGCTCTACTGTATAAAGTTTTATGACATTAAATGACATGGCGATTCATAAACAGAGTGTGTTTTACGTATTTGGGCCACTATCTAAAAGTAGTTCCAAATGTAGAAGGCTTGTTTCACTTGATAATTGCAGGATTCATTTGTGAGTCTGCTTTTGTCAGCTGCTGTTGTCAAGGTGAAGAATGAACATTAGTGGGTATGTTTGAACTACCTACCCTTATAGCAACTGTGAGTTTGTATTTGGGACAGTCCATTTGTGCAAAATGGATACATTTGTGCGGATAACTAAAACAAAATAATAAGTCAATATTATTATTTTTTTAAAGCCAATTCAATCAATATTACCTCAATTTATACAAGGTAAGTTGAGTGGTGAATTGTTTTCTCTCTTGCAATGAGTGTATCCCCTCAGAAAATGATGAAGTGGCAGCACCCAGATTTAAACACGTCTTTTTGTCAGCATTGTTTGGTCATGTGTATCAAATCGTCATCACCGGCAAGCTTTATATTATAATAAAAGATGTAAACGTAATGTTGAGTGTACATCATTTGCTTTTGGTGATTTTTAGATGTGTGCGGAACTCTTGACTTCAGCCTCTGTGCAGCGGGACTGTTTTTGTCACGTACCCGGAAGTACTCAGGGTGACATTTCGAATAGGACGAAAACGAAGACATGCGCGTGCATATGTCTTCCTAAATACAGTGTTGTTTCTTATGCATACATATATATATATAAAGTGTGACTATAGAGGGCATGATGGCGGCGTGGAGCTGTCGGTTTCTTCTTTTGCGGGGAACTCGAGTCTTTTCTCTCAGAGCAACAGCTGAAAGGTGAATAATGTAACTGAAGTTGAGTTCAGCATGTAGCTTAGCTTTACTAGCTTGTTTTAGTCAAATATTGGTATAATATTGCATTTGTATTTTGCATCGAGACTTCTTATGTTGCTACATAAAGGTCGCTGTCGGTCTAATGCTGTCATTAAAAAGTAAATAATAATAAAGTAAATTCACTCTTATACTTAGTGACGTGAGTTAGCATTAAATACTAATACATTTAATGTGTACTGCACTTTTAGTTCACAATGACTAGACTTATACTAACTAACATGACCAAAGTCTTCCAGGATTTCAATCTTTGACTCGACATTAAGCAGTGACACTCCATGTATGAATAGTCCTGTTACTGGGATTGATATCTAACCATACTTAATAATAATAACAATAATCAAGACTCAAGAAAATGACTGGACAGATGAGATATGAAGCAACAGACAACATTTTGTGTTGGTCATGCAGGATATAATTCAATTAGGGCTGAAATAATTAGTTGATTAACTGAGTTAATTGTCAGATTTAATTAGAATTTAAATAATTTATCAAGAAAAAATGCCAAATACTTACTAGTTCCTGCTTCACACGTGTTAGGATTTGCTTCTGATCTCTGTTGTTTATGATTGTAAATCTCATCACCTAGTGTGGAATCAAGATGAGCATATTTCACTATTTTCTGATGTTTTATAAAGATTTGTTTGTTTGTTTGTTTGTTTTAAGTAAACACTTGATTAGGTTGTCAGATTAATCCAAAAGAAAAATATTTGTCACACAGATATCTACGTCATATGTATGTATGCTGTGTGGTAATCCTGTACTGCGGCCACAGTTGTGAATATATGTGTGGCCTTATTAACATAATTCTGGAGGAAAGCGATGGGCTTGCTGGAAAACAACTGCAACTGATTGACATCTTTTCTCTTACAGCCCTGTCCAAGCACTGAGTAGTATTAGGACAGTAAAGACCACGACATGGTTTGAAGAACACCTCACAGAAGAGAACCAGGAGTACATGAGGAAGAGCGTGACAGAGGAATTTCAAAGACAGACAGCCGAAAAGCTCAACCCACTCAAAGACGAACCCTGGCCGCGAAATGAGTGGACAGAAGGTAGGTGTGATGATTAGAGAGGACTATGTACATCGTCCTCCTCCTGCTGGCTCGTCTTCTAATCCGCCGTCTTTTTTAGGAAGTCGAAGAGTTGGGTTAGTAGCTGTGAAGTTGGGGATGGCTCCTGTCTGGTCAAAAGAAGGAAAAAGACATGTAGTCACAATGTTGCAGGTAACACGCAGATATACACACCTGTCGTTTTTTTCTGTTATATTTTGTTGCATTGCATCACAGCTGCTTCAACTGCATTCCTCAGGGATGATAATGTGTGTTTATGTTTGTCATTCATAATGAAATGAGCAGCAGGTCATTAAAGCAGTCAAATAAATTGGGTTGTTCTGTGGCGTGTGGGAGATGAATAGCTAATGTTGAACACAATCTCACCTGCAGATTTAATATTTTAATAATGCTGCAGCATTCCTCAGCAACCTTTGTCTTTCCCACAGCAATGTGTAAACAAGAGATATTTGATCTTTTATCAGCTCACATTTTCATCTCATTGACTAATCTGTCAGTGAATAATTTAAAAGCAAACAGTGGCCGTCTGTGTTCACTCTATTCTTTATTGGGGCTGACTTACTGTGGTGGCAGGAATAACACATTCAATGTCAATGTTACATTGTTTTGTTATCAACTTTACTTAAAAGTTCTAAAATCCATACAGAAATATCCATCTTCATCTGTTGATTCACTTTTTCACATTTATCCAATCTTCCTTTTTAGCTGATACAGGGACAGTCTGTACTCGATGCTTTTACCTTTTAAACTTACTCACTGTACAGTACTCCCACCACTTTGGCATATTTGTACATGTTTTGAAACTGAAAGTGTGATATAATCCAGTGAATAAATACAGTAGAGGTTTAATTTATGATTTGTTCTACCTTTTGAGGGTAGAATTCAGCTACACAGATATCCAAATGCGTCACCGGATTCAAAATGTGTGATTTCATCCTGTTTGTATTTGTCCAAAATGTCGTGATAGTAAGGTATCATGAATTAACGCTGTAATGTTTTACAACATGATGTTTATGTTGTTGCTTCTGACTGATTTGTGTATTTTTTTCAGGTTCAGGACTGCCATGTAATAAAGTACCTGTCTAAAGACGAATATGATGGACACACTGCGGCTCTTATTGTTGGAGGAAAAAATGTGTCACCATTCCAAGTAAGAAATGGTTGTTAATATTATTTAGGTAATATTTTTAGAAATACAAATGTTAGGATTTTCTCTTATTGTTGACATTTTATGGTATCTAATCATTCGTCTGTAATTTAGTTCAGTTTGTCTAGTCAAGTCTATTTGAGAAATTACATTTAGAAAAGCTAAATTATTACATTTGTTACATATTCAGTAAGTAATAAACCTAGAAAAATAATCGTAGACAGGTGAAATGCATCTGTTTTGTTAAACCACCAGAGGCACAAGCAACAAGAAAAGACCTTAAGTGAAACATGTTGAAAGCTTGGGCTTGTCTATGTTCTTCATATTGATTTTCAATATATTAGTTAGGAGTGGAAAATAGTAAATGCAGATTTAAAGTGAGATTATGTAACTTTATGATTTTGATTAAAAAAAACAACTGCAAAGTAACTTTAAAAAATAAAATTGATTTTAAAACAATATTTCTGATAGTATTAAAATAACAAAAAATAAATCTGAAATTGATGATTTGAATGTACTGAATTATAACATTTGATTATATCTGATCACTGCAGATATCTCACTCCTCTGAATACCAGCAGAGCAGCTGCCCATTAGCGTAATCATTTAATCATATCACTATGTTCTACCCATGAACATTGTCTGCCACACATATGACTGTTTAATTAAAACACCACACAGTCATGCAAAAACTCAAATTAGCACAACATCTTAATGGAAACATGACATTTTGTGTTTTCCATTTAACATTGAGCTCATATCAGTCCTCATGATTCGTTTTATGACCTTTTATGAATACAAGTCCATAGTCAGGAATTTTTACCCGTACGCTTACCATCAAAAAGTATATGTCATCTAAGCTATCTAAATAAATGGGTTCCAATAGATTTCATAGCTGATTTGTCCCACCAAGAATGACAACTTATAATAAACTCAAAGGTCTCATTGTTTCCTCAGACAGCAGCAGATTGACTCTTCAGCTTATTCTGTGCACCTACCTACTGTAGGTACATAGAGGGCAGACTGCTTTAAAGAAAACATGTTAAGAATAGTGCCTCTTAGTATGTATGAGGAGGAATTTTTAATGTTAGATTCATCTTTTTATGATAAAAGAACAAGGATGAATAGACTAAGGTGTAATTTATTCATTGAGTCTTGATAGATGCTTGATGGGCCAGTGTCAGGGTTTCACTTGTCGAATGCAAAGTTGTTTTGAAATCCTCTCACGCAGCCCCATCACACTTCAGTCAGAGGCAGAGTTTGTCAGAGTGAGAAGCTTTGGCAGGCGGATTTTCAGTCAACAGAAGGGAAGAGAGAGAGAGAGTTTAGAGTGACTGGAGGAGCTGAGATGAGAGCGAGCCGAGCGAAAGCAAATGTCAGAAACACTCACTGCCAAGTGTGCATGTGTATGCCTTATGCCTGCATTTGTGTGTGCGTGTGTGTGTGTGTTTGGCTCCCGTACAGTCAGTCAGTACAGACCCACACTTAATTTTAAAATGCCAAAAGTCCAACTGCTGCTTTCTGCTTGTTTCTTTCCTCCTCCATCCATACCTTTCTTTCATTCTTTCTTTCTTCTTTTTCCTTCATTCCTTCTTTCTTTCTCTCTGACTGACAGAAGTGTGAAAATGAAATGGAGATGTTCAGGAATGCAGGAGTGCCTCCAAAACAGAAAATCACCACCTTTAAAGTCTCAGACAATGCCCTCATCAAGCCAGGTATACACTACAAGAAATACTCGTCCACTAACACTGTCTGTCTCACACAGTGGGATACTCTGATACCAACCAGAAGTAGTTACAGAGTTTAGTCAGAACTTTGTAATGTAACCTTGTTTGTTGTGTGTTCAGGCACTCCTCTGTATGCAGCACATTTTCGTCCAGGCCAGTATGTGGACATCACAGCCAAATCGTAAGTTCTGCTGTGCCAGTTTTCCTGCCTCGCTGGCGCTCTCTCTTCTTGGCTTCCTTTTCTACTTCTTGCGCTCTCTCATCATGTCGTGAAGATAGATCAGTTTCTCTTTATATATTTTTATATATATATATCATTATCCTCTGATACAACAAGTCAACATATCTAACTTCAGTCTGACTGTATGCACATGTATTTTCTTGTGTGTAGCATTGGTAAAGGTTTTCAAGGTGTAATGAAGCGATGGGGGTTCAAGGGGCAGCCAGCCACCCACGGCCAAACCAAAACTCATCGCAGACCAGGAGCTTCTGGACCTGGAGTAAGACAAATACACACAAGACACACACACTGTGAGATGCTCATCCATGCCAGGTCATACAATTGGGTTCCCATAATCCATTAATGTGAGCATGTGTGTTGTTTATCATCTGTGTCTAGGATGCAGCCAGGGTTTTCAAGGGGAAGAAGATGCCTGGCAGAATGGGCAACACCTACATCACATCTCATGGACTGAAGGTACACACACACACTCACAAGGACACACATTCACATACACACACACAGACGTAAATGTTAACTTGTTTGTCCTTGACTGCAATTTCAGTTCAATATTCTTTCATCAGCCACCTCTCTGTGTCTCTCGCTTCCAGATATGGAGGGTCAATACAAAGTATAATGTGCTGTATGTTAACGGCTCTGTCCCCGGCCACAGGAACTGCTTACTGAAGGTAAAAACAATCATACACACACACACACACACACACACACACAGACTGGGAAGCATAAAGTCGAAGGTCAACCCCAGTGTTCTCAGTGTTGTGACAGAGACAGGTGACCTTGCACCTGTAAAGCACCAACACACCTGGAAGACGGTGTGATCCATCTTCTTTGACACTGTGCTGGATCAGCAGTGTGTGTGTTTGCATCTGTTTGTGTTTATGTGTTTTTCTAAGGGAACGGGAGTGTGTAGCTTAATGATGTTAGTAATATCCAGACCATCCATCTCCATATTCAGCATGTTGTGTGTGTGTGTGTGTGTGTGTGTGTGTACACAACCTATAGGGTACAACCTATTATTTGTTTTGCAGACAAGTGATAATGAATACAAATGTGCAGTGAATTTCATCAGCTCACACACACACACACACACCAGGATGCACTTCAGATTGTATTGCACTAAAGGGTACACATGTAGTTTAATAATGTTTGTTTTGTTATTGATGGGTTTTATTATTCTGTAGGGTCCTAATGTCTCTATGTGAAACAGTCATTTTAACATATCACATTAATTTCTAGTCAAGTGATTAATTGATCAGAGTTTGCCAATTAATCTTTTAGTCCAGCTGTTGTCAAACAGGGCCCGTGGGAGACAGTTTACATAAATAAACAAAATAAGTCACCACTACAACAGAGCAGAAGGAAAGACAATGAAAAATGTAGTAAAAGAGAATATAAAACAAAAGAGATTCTCATTTAAAGGTAACAAAGAGCTGAGCATTAGTTGAAAGCAGCAGTGGGCTTTGAGAGCTCTTTTAAAACTCTGGCGATGCGGCCGAGCGAAGCTAAAGTTTAATGAAAATGATCCCTGTGGGAACTCTAAAGGGAGCATGTACAGTATTAAACATAAATTTTACTAGTGTAAATAAATGCATTTTAACTTGGCAATTAGTAGATTCCTTAATATGATGTGTATGGATGTTTTTCTGACAGAAAATGTTGAAACATGCCAAAATGTTTGAAAATTGATGATTTAATCTAAAAACAATGTAGAACATTTTGATGAATAACCATCACACATTTTCCAGAGCCTAATGTGACATCTTCAAGCAATAGTCCGACACCCAGAGACATTCATTTTAGAATGAAATAAAAGAAAAAGCAGTAAATCCTCACAATGGAGAAGCTGAAACCGGAGAGGGTTGCATATTTTTGCATAATAAACGACCGCAGATTTGTGTTTGATAAATTGTTTCAGCATGAGAACGAGCACATCCTCACTGGAGTGTTTGCTGCTCAACCCTCACATATTTCCTGACCTTAACCTGTGCACCAGTGTCTGTTTGTGTGGTTTTTTTTTTTAAATGTTGTGCTGTTTCTTATAAATTCTTACCCTAAAACGTAACGTTTTTTTCCCATCCATTAGTCCTCACCCCTGAACCAAAACAAGCCTCTCCTGAACTGAGCAACATGTGCTCTAAATCAGTAACTCAAGCACATGCAGTCATGCTTACATGTTCTGACCCTGTTATTTTGGCAATTTGTTACAGCAATAAAGTTGACCCTTGGCTCTGAGCATCACTAATTGTGTGTGTACGTGTGTGTGCGTGTGTTTTCCAGGTGAGGGACACAGTGTTGCCGACCAGGAGTTCCACCCTGCTCAACCCTCCCTTCCCTACCTACTTCACAGAAGAGGATGGCGACCTTGATGAAGACCTCTACGATGACGATATGTTCATTCACACAGATCCATCATTAACCCTCACCTGACCACACACACACACACACACACACTTTATGTTTAAACCTAAACCTGCAAATGGCATCTTGATCCTGTAATAAAGAGTAATCCCCCTGAACATCTTGAGCCACACTTTGTATTTTTGTTTGTGTTGTGATACAACAGCATCAATCCTGTCTGTTTGATCCAAACTGTTATTACGGTCCCTTTCCCTCTGAAACCATGGTAACTGTAGGTGTGATGATGTCACTAGAGAATCCCCAAGCAGTAAGAGAGACAGAAAAAAAAGACAATGAAACAAAACAAGGGACAAGCAGGTATAGTGGGGGAAATGTGCAATATCTACACAGGATCGGAGGAGGGTGGAGGATGGGATGAGCTGGACACAAAGAGTTACAGAAAGCCGAGTGAAACAGTGACAAGAATACAGACAGTGGAGTAAAAAAGGGTATGCCGGTTAGGGGTAGAGGAATGAATGGAGTGGAAGCAAATACAAAGGCAGGAGAAGAAGGGGAGAGATGAGCCCGTGAAGCTGTGGAGGGCGACTAAAAGAGAGAGGAAAGGATGGAGGATGACAAAGGTTGACATTTGTGCATAAGAGGATAAATGAGGACATTAATGTTGCAGCAGGAACCGCTGGGTGCTTAAGTCTGTGTGTGTATGTGTATGCATGTGTGTGTGTTTGTGTTCAGCAGTATTTAAATGAGAAAACCTCAAGCTGGGGCTCTGACAGATCGCCTCCTGCACAGCGTGGACCGTCAAATGAGAATCATGTCCTCCAAATTGTTGGACTTAGTGTAAATGTATCGTCAGAGGCCTGTATGTCATTCAGTCCTTCTCCATGTTGGTCTCTGGTCTTTATCTGCCATGTAATTGACTTTAGTAGGCTTTTCTTTGAAACACTGACAAGCAGCAGTAAAGCCTCACAGATTACCCCCGAAACAACTGCGGATGCACACAGCATCAATGCTTTTTAGCCAACTGAAACGACACACAACAAGAATCTGAAATGCGTAACATGCAGTAGTTGAGTGTCATTTAGGTTACATATAAAAAAAAAGTTGTAAGGTGATAGTGCAGTTTGTAACAAACAACGTCCTTCTCCATGTAACATGCCACAGCTTGTAGGTTCATAAGGCAGCACCGGGTTCTTTGAAATGGTAATGATATCGTTTGAAAGTCTTGTTTTGTGGAGCCTGCACATCATCAGACTCTTGTGGGGGTGGATGAGAGAAAGAGGAGAGGAGAGTAGAGCAACGAAAGAGGGGAAGGGGGATAAAGGAGGGCTCGCTGCCTATTAAAGCAGCAGAGCAGAAAGAAAAGACGAATTCCAACCATGTTTCTGTAGTCTTTTGACTTTCATAAGACCAACTGCACTGCACTGTTAACTTGCACTGTGTGTGTGTGTGTGTGTGTGTGTGTGTGTGTGTGTGTGTACACAACCTATAGGGTACAACCTATTATTTGTTTTGCAGACAAGTGATAATGAATACAAATGTGCAGTGAATTTCATCAACTCACACACACATACACACACCAGGATGCACTTCAGATTGTATTTGTGTGTGTGTGTGTGTGCGTGTATTTGTGTGTAATAGTTGACCAGTAGATTAGGTAATTAGTGATTTATCCAATGACATAATTAACTTATGTATGAATCTCAAATTGTTCGCAGAGACTTGACTATGATTGTTGAGTCGTTTCCGTTATTTCACATAAGAGAGTTTCAGTGTATTTAGTTTTCTGTTTTGAAGTGGGTGGGCCACAACTGGAGAGTAGTAAAGACATACTTACATACAGGCATATTTTTTGCAAAGTTTATTATGGTACTTTATGTCATGAATGCTTAACAGCTATGTAACATCTGTTAACACAGCTTTAAAAGGAAGATGGTCATTATGTCGCTATGTCATTTAAGGTAATCTTGAAGAATTTTACCTTGACTAGGACTTGCAGTCCTCAAAGATGGACTTGCTTTGACGAGACTTGAGACAATTTTAAGTCAACATGCTTAAACAAGACTCCGTGTAGCAGTTCATACTCAAGTCACCACTCACACACAACACACACACAAGTCTCCCATCAACCTAACCCACACATTTCCTTGTCTGTCATACTGATATCTGGCAAGTTTTAGCTGAATCTTAAATGTTTTGGGGGATATTTCTTAGTGTCTGAGTGAAGGTCGGCCTGCACTTGTGACCCCAATCTGACATGATGGATCTACTGCTCTGCTTCTGCTGGCTCGATGAGAGATCTGATTTCCATTAGTAAAGAGGACATACTCACACACATACACAGCCTCTTTCTTATTGCTTTCCACACACACCGACTGCCTCTCTATCTCTCTGCTAATACGCACACACACACACACACACATTCTTTTTATATCTCCTTGAGAGAGAGAGAGAGTGAGAGAGAGAGAGTGACTGGTCAGCACTTACATTGCTACTTCTTTGCCGAGTTTACACAAAAGTGTTGCAGTGACTCTCTCAAGAATTCGTCTACTTCTTTACACACACACACACAGATCAGTATGTGTTTGTGTGTGTGTGTGTGCCAATATGAATTATTGAGTGTGTTATTTGAGGGACAGCTGGCTGTTGAACACATTAACTCCCTCAGTCGTAATGTTTGCAGTGAAAGAGAGCGAGTTGCTGCACAGGAGCGAGGAGGGAAATGAGAGAACGTTAATGCAATTTCACGCTGACTTGTATCAGTCGACAATGATACCATAAAGTGTTTATATAAGCTCTCGAGCCAATTAACACGAGGGATTAAATGAATTCATCTTTTTACCAGAAAGAGAACACAAAGTTCTTTTCACTCAACTGAATGTAATCACAGTGCAAATAGAGGAGTCTGAGCGACATTTGGAGTTGATAATAGACTCACTTGTGAATTGATTGATGCTCTCGTATATTACATAATGTTTTGTGTCTGTCATGGCACGAGAGAAAGCTGTATCAGTGACTCAAATCCTTAAATAATGTTCACACTTTTATTCAAGCCTTATCAGATTTATGGAGAATATCCCTAACTAATAATATTTTTAATTATTTAATCCAATAAAAAAAGGACTAAATGGGGAATAGGAGAAGATCCCTGCTAGTATTTTCACATGCCAGACTATCACCACATATCCTGTTAAGCCTCTTTCCCAGTGGTCCTGCTGTGCCGAGCTCCTCCCATTCATACACAGCTGCGCCTCATGAGTGTGTTTGTGTTTCTGTGTGTGTGATGCCTCCCACCCATGTTGGTAAATTTGGGTTCCTTCCTTCCAGCACCACTGGGTGCGAGCAGGGTGCAGCCTTTGGGTTCCCACTTTACTCTCCACAGGTGTTCCTATCCTGCCCTCAGATATAGTGAACGGGAGTTAATGTGTGTGTGTATGTGTGTGAGCACACTTTGCCTCTACTTACGTGAGCTTACATAATCAGTCTCTCTCATTACCTTTCATTGT
Organism: Pampus argenteus; assembly: GCA_036937835.1. Taxonomy (NCBI): domain Eukaryota; kingdom Metazoa; phylum Chordata; class Actinopteri; order Scombriformes; family Stromateidae; genus Pampus; species Pampus argenteus. The sequence goes on from CM072879.1 coordinate 10,597,084, forward strand.
CTTTCTCTCTTCCATGCTTTCTGTCTTTATTGCTCCCAGTCTTTTCCCTCAATTAAAGCTTACCTAGGATCTATGTGACATCACCATGGTAACAAAGACCAAGTTTGAGGACAAAGAGTGACCAACATTTTCATCGTCGTGTGGAGATGTTTACTTAAAACATTCTTTGACTCACAGATCTCACATATCTTACTGTGGCTCATCACACCATTAGATGTCCAAATGTCTGCAATCACCCTTTAACTTTCACAGTATCAACATGTCCTATAAAACCTTGCCGTATTTTTGTGGGGTTTAAATGAGCCGTGTTGTGACTGGGAGGTAAATGTCAGTAGTTTACAGCCGGAAACCTTCACCACAAGAATGTGACCACGGGATATCGAGTAAATCAATATGGAAGCCAAGGGAAAAGGCAGAACGAGGGGGGTAAGAGAGAGAGAGATAGAGCGAGAGAGAGAGAGAGATGTTACCGCAGGTGAAAAACAAAAATGACAGCAGAGAGACGGAGGAGGAGCAGAGAAGAATAAGGAGGAGGAAGACAGAGGAAAGAGGTGACAGTTCTGAGAGGAGTTAACTTCCCTTCCTTTCTGACCTTTGACACTGCAGGAGCAGGTCAAGTACCGTACTAAATGCTGTGACACAATACTTGTGTTGAGGGTGTGCGCGTGCATGTGCCTTAAAGGTGCATACAACATAACATCCAGAATTCAAGTGCCATTAAAAAAGTCAGTTATTTTTTCTGTCATATTATTTGCTTCAAATTACAAGTAAAAACTACACACACACAGAGCAAAGTCTGCAGAGAGGGCCACGCTGGAGACAGTGAACCAGGTGAAGAAGAAGGTAACATTTTACTAGAGTTGTTGACAACTACACACACCTGCAAGCGTAAACGTGTAGAAAAGCAATATATCAATATGCTCTGTCTGCAGTCTCATTCACTGCCTGTATGTTTTACAGTGCACTAGCTCACCTAATAGCGAAAACAAAAGCTGCGTGTATGTACCTTTTAACTGTTTGACTTAGTTTGCCACACATCAAATTTGACAAATTTTTGTAAAGTTAGCTGCTGGCTGAGACAAACCACCCCCTCCTCTATCTACCAGCGGTACCTGCAGGCAGTGAATCACATCAACAGCAGGCAGGAGGATAGAGGACAGCAGTGACTGACACTGACTGATGTCTATTTTTTATTCTGTCTAGTATTCTTTCTCAGTCAGAAATACGATTTGTTTTGACATTTGACATTTCCAGTGAGATAATTATTGGGTTTATACATTGTAGTTTTTAAGCAAACACCAGACAAAGGGGAGAAAATGGACTCACAATACACAACAGAGGAATAAGTATCTGGCTTTGCCTACACAGGCACCAGTTGTCAGTGTGATCATTTAATTGTTAGTTTTGGTTCATTTTGTGCAATTTGTTGACAGTAACAAAACTTAACAAAACAGCAGACTCACCCTTTAAAAGGTCAGTTCATCTAAACCAATATAAAAAGTAACATATATACAAAACATAGCGGTATATCAGTATGCAGATAGTTCTATTTATTGAATTTAGAGATATATGTAGCCCATATTTCTGCCATCACCTCAATCCAACAGAGGTGAATAGAATTCTGTTCTGTGAAAAAAAAAAGACACTTGAGACGTTTGAACAAATCCAGACAAATAACACCGGTATTATCTACATGTTTGTGATTTGAGTGAAGTGACCCTTTATGTTGTGGTTTCTTAAAAGGAAATACGCACTTCTTCTTGCACATGCCCACGCACACAAACAAAGTGATGACATTTTTCCCTCCTGAATAGAAAGCCATAAAGCCTGACTCACAGAGAGGAGAGTGGACACAAAAGCAGCAACACAAAGAGAGAAGGAGAAAGACAGTGAGCGGGGGGTCTCATAATAATGTGGTTAGCAGAAGAAAAAAAAAACATTTACAAAATGTAAAACATCAAAATGGTGTGCACAGAGATAAAGTCAATGTATTTATTGGGGATCGAACAATAGATAAATGAATCCTATAACCAGATTATACAGAATCTAAAGAAGACTGAATAACAAACAGAAGAATCAAGGTTGTGTCAAACATGATTAAAAAATCAAACTGAGTTTTGTATGAGCATGTTGTCAATTTACTGTGTGTTTGAGTACTCCACGAATTATAAAAATCTGATGTCTCTCTGTATGTGTGTGTGTGTGTGTGTGTGTGTGTGTGTGAACAAAAACATGCTATCCTACACATATTATCCACCCAGCATAGATCACATATTATCCATCCTGCACACACATACACACACCTGTGCACTATCCCGCCATCTCTTCCCCTGCAAAGCTTTAAATGTGCCAGATGATCCAGATATGATAACATGATAACAATCATAATTATCGCAGCATCATGTTGAATCAGCACACATTCTTTCAGTCGACACAGAGCAAATGCTAATGAGGATGCAGATCAACGGTTTCGCAGTGCCAGTGGGCCTTATCTACATGTACAGTAGCAGTGCATGCTAGACTGTGGGGCAACACTGACTCTCAGTGGTTCATAACCGGAGCTGCACAAACTCGTAGAGAAGCGGGGCAGCAGACTGGAGGGAGGCTGTGCAAGGTAACATCTCAGAGGAGCAAAGTGTAGAGAAAATGTGCTCTTAAGAGGTGTGTGTAACCTAGCGTTTCTGCAGACACAATACTGATGTGTTTTCTGTGAGGAACACAAACAGAACATCTATGAAACTATGCATGATAAATTGATAAATTACTGATAAATCCAGGTATTAAATGATGAATGTGTCCATTCAGTATTTTTTGTGGATGATCGCACCCATGTTCTAAATATTTGATGTGTCCTCTGCAAGACAGCCAGAGGAGTTCTTTTAAAGTAGTCTTTGTTCAAGCAGACTGTAATGCTCCTTACATCTGGCTGCAATCTGTGACGACTGACCTCTGCATAGTGACAAAAGTTTTGGGTCACTCCTTATTCAATTTCTCTGCATGACTGGATTAAAGTCATGCAGAGAAATCATCGTTAATTGGACCTCCACACATACCCAAGATAATAGTAACAGAATTTCTTCATGGATGTGATGTACTGTAATTCTATTCTATAAACACTATTGTAAGTGTTTTGACTAGTGAGTAAAATGTGAAATTAAACACTAAGGTGTAGTTTTATGGATCGGTGTAGAAACAGACTGGGACAGGAAGACATATTTCAGGCGCACACCAACATGAGACTTTTTATTCAGACCATTGATCTCTTCCATGTCCTTGTGGGGAAAAAAATGACAGGGCATTTCTCCATGCTTCAAAAGCTAAAAAAAAACAAAAACAAAATGCTGACAACTGAGGACAAATCGAGGACACCACAGTAAGCACATTGCAGATGGAGCAGGAGAGGAGTGCTCCCAAGAAGTGTTGAGTGTCACTGAAACATATAAACACTCCACTTTAGAAACTTGTCAGTTACTCCTTTGATGTAAACACAACCTATTTCTGACAAACAACAACAGCGGGAAGGATAACTTCACCTTCACCCGATCCATCTGGAAAGAGAAAGTGCTTTTCATCCCAGAATAAGTCAGAACTAAAGAGCTGAGCCACTGCAGCCTACAGCTGTGCTGGAGGTCACTCTGTGGGAAAGATGTTTAATTTGATTTGCCTGAAGAAACTGAAGTGCTGGCTGTCAGAGGTGAGCAGATTCATGTCCTGATCACTACAGAAGATAGCAACTCTACCCTAACGTTATAAATAATAAAGTAACAACATGAGAAAAAGTGCAGAAGAGGGGAAACCATCAGAACAATTACAGCATATTCAAAGGGAATAACGTCCTCTCCATTTTGTGTCTGAAGTAAATGAGAGAAACTGGCTGAGTGACTGAGAATATTCATAACAGCTGGAGATCAGCACCAAACTTTATCTGAAGCTTATATGAGTCCTCAACAGACCGTGCTAGTCAAATAAGGTGGATATCTGTCTTTTTAGCATAAAAATTCCCTCTTTGTGTTTGTGTTGGACAGTGTTGCAATGCCAGTATGGTTATAAAAAAGACACTGAAAAGACTAACGTTAAAATGATGGGTGGGCTTGTGGGCTTGTGGATTTTGGCCCCCATCACTTATATTGTAAATGTGTCATTATGAAGGGATCCTCTAATAGTCAGTATAAACAGGAGTAAGTAATTATGTCAAGAGAAACTTATTTAAATGCCCATCTGGGCACCTGACTGTTGTTTTAAGAAAGACTTGAAAAATTGTGAACCCGTCCTTTAAGTTAGCATTTGAAGCATTGCCTTCATGTTGTAATAGTCGCTTTGACCACAAAGGGGCAGCAGAGCTCATCTTTCTTTCTTTAACATGCAGCTTAGCGACGCCAAAGGAAGATCCTCTGACTCCTTCTATTCTTTCCTTAGCCTTCTTTCTTTAGGTCTTTGGTTGCTTTGTTCATCTCAGCTCTCAGCATCTTTTGAACACAGTACTGCACATTTGTTATATTATTGATTTATTGAGGATTAGAAACATGAAAAACATACCAAAAAGCCTGTGAAAACATGAAATAGTCATAGACACTGAATAACAAAAAAAAAAGTATAAATCATTGATAAGTCTAAGGCTACTGTAGTAAACTTCTATAAAACCTTCATGAACAAAATCCTCATCAGTCATTGATGTTGGCACCGTGCTAGAAGAGCGTGTTCACATGTCGTGGTTCATTTTGTGCTTATGAGCATTGACCTGAGCTTTAAAAGGTTGTTATTTAGAGGTTGTTAATATATTATTTAGAAGTTGTTAATATTTGGTCGCAGTGACATGTTGGTACATCCATATATGCGTTTGAGGGAGTATGGTGTCTGCAGCGTTGTCCCAGTTCTAGTTTTCTGGCTCCATGCACCAAGACCAGGTGCTGCACTTGTCCTCTGGGTATAAAAGTGGGGAGGCAGGGTGGATTATGGATGTATGGATAGATATTCTATTAATCACTAATAAAAGAGTTAGTACCATTATGGTCAAATTGTTGAATAGATTATAATTATGACAGATCTTTGTATGATTGAATGTATGGATGTCTGGGCTGGGTGAAGGCCCGGTCAGGAGAGTGGTGGTAAGGATCGGGTGCTGACCGGGCTGTACTTCACCTGGGAGGGTGATGGAGGAGGTTGGGTGAGATGAGGAGAGGAGGGGGATGGACGAATGTGTCCACTCTGGTACTCTCTGTCCATCCCAGAGCATGGAGCCTGTGACCGACCTCGGGGCCTGCGGAGCTGAGGCGGGGTGGAGGAAGAGGTGGACCGACATTTGTATTGGGAGGAAGAGTGGTGGGAGGATGGATGACAGGTGGGCGCACAATAGCACTCAGATGTGGAGCGGTGACTGGGTGATGGGTGGTGCCCAGGTGAGGGGTGACGACCAGGTGAGGAGTGACGACCAGGTGAGGAGTGCCTCCCGGACAGTGGTTCACGGTGATTGGGTGATTTGGGTAATTTGGGTGATTTGGGTAATTTGGGTGATTTGGGTGATTTTTGCACCTTTGGCGACTTGGACTTCTTAGGTGTTTTGGGTGATTTAGGTATGTGATGGAAGGAAGAGTGAGAATTGGAGATATGAGTGGGAGAGGCTTGAATGGGACAGACGGAGTCTCCATTGTTGGGAACCTTGTAGAGGAAGACATCATATTGAAGGGGCAGGTTGGTCTCTGAGTGGAGCTTGGCCTCTTTGGGGAGGAGCACTTCTAAGCCAATAGTGACCCCATCCTGATGTGGGAAAAAACGGCAAGTAGAGAAGGATGCAACAATGTAGGGACAGACATAAAAATAAAAGTTATGAAATCCAGATACACACAGATATCCGGGCATGGACAGATTATGAGACAGTTAGTCATAACTCTAACTGGTCCCGAGTGTCAATATTTTGTTCATGCTGGACATGACAACAGCCGATCCACATTGACACATACTAAATACTATAGCATACTGTAGAAAAAAAATAAAAAAGTAGAGCTACTCTGTCAAACATATTTTAGTTGCTTTAAATTCAATGTAGGCTTACTGCAACTTAACTGTGTAGCTGTATTATGTAGGGGAAAACAAATAGATCAGATGCTGTATCAGCCGATATAGCCAATATTACAGGATCAGGATAAAAAAAAATAAAAAAAACCTTTATCAGGACATCTCTACGTTTGACTGATCCCTGTAACCTTCCAGCAAGCGATAACAATAAAAGGTCTGTTTAGTAATCAATCAATACGTACAGGAAAGATGAGTAGTACAAATTATTAGCATTAGACATGGAGAAATAAAAAATAACACCAATTGATAAATGTGAAATTGCAAGTTTGAATAGATGAAGAGAAAGATGCAAAAAGAAATCTCAAAACAAGATATTTCAACATTAATGTCTGTTCCTTACTAATATTCAGAGGAGACAAAAAATAACTTTCCTGTTTTCCCAGCCACACTCAAGCTTCAGGCAAAAAACCTTGCTTGAAATTCCAGTAATAGTAGGTTTTTATGTAATATTTTAGCTTTAGTGGTAGCTTCCATTCAGAAAAATAGAGAGAACTGTCCGTGGTGCTGAATGAGCACAGTCACCATTGTGTGTGTGTGTGTGGCATAATCTGTGAGCAGCCTACTATAGCACAAAAGCAGGGTCAGCCGTGCATTCAGTTGTAATTAGTATAGGAGCATTTGGGCAGTAGTAGTCATGAGCAGACATGCAGAGAAAGAGAGAGAGTGTGGTAAAGTAGAGCTCATAGCAACACACAGGGACCAGCTGGATAAAATTAAAAAGATTTATTCCAACAACTGTGAACTATAATCCTCCATGTATACCCAAAAAAGTACAAAAGAACCTCAAGTACATTAAAGTATTATAAATCACATTGAAAACCAAGACACAGCGTGTGTAATATATGTATATATATATATATAGAATCAAATATCAACTCCAAGCAATTACTTTGACCTCATGTAATCTAGACATATCCACTTATTAGCAATGTCAAACATGAATATTTTCGCAAATACAAATTCACTTAATTTCCACGTACTTCTTTTGCAAATGTTACGTTTTCAGACACTTTTCGTTCGGTAACACCAATGCATGCGAGCAGAGAGAGACAGTAAGGCGGGGGCAGGCAGAGGAGAGAGGGGGGTGGGGTGGGTGGGTGGGGGAGCAGACGAGGAGGCAATGAAGGAGCAAGAGTTCATTGGCCAGAGACCAAGGCAGGGCATCAAAAGAGAGGAAAGTCAGTCATTAGTTGATCCAAGCCAGAGATTTTAGTCCAGCATAAGAGGCAGATAGAGGAAAGAAAGGAGGCAGACACGGCCTGTAAACAGGACTATTGTGCTTCTCAAGTTGTAGCCTTAAATTCACGTTGTGCTTACTTTTGACATTAGGCCTGATTAGACTGTTGGAACTACACCGTTTACTCTTTGCAAGATTTAAACCAGTGTTAGGCTGTGAGGGAATTTTGTTGATGTTTGTTTGTGCATTAAATACTTTGTTCTGATTCTCCAGCAGCACACTTTGACAAAAGGTGACATTATACCAAGTTGTTCTGGAGCACGTTTACCTCGGCGTTTTCCTCTGTGTTGTTGGGGGTGTGGCCATGGTCGTGGACGACAGAAGTTGGGCGGTTGTTCTCATGTTTGGGGGAGTGAGAGTTGAGGATGTTCATAGAGCCCTCCTCCTTGGGTTGCGGGGACTTTGCTGGGTCTTCCTGCTTCTGAGGCTCATCCTGTGGAGAGAGTTACTTTATTTTTATACGTTCTTCTTCACACACAAACACACCTTTGCATACACGCAGAGTATTTATCCTGACCTGTAGGTGCGTCTGTGTACAAACTTCTTTATTATATATTTTTGCGCATGTAATAGAAAGATGACAGGAAATGCATATTGCCATCCCTCTCAGCTGTTTTATACATAACTCTGTTACAACAACGGATGCTTAAGAAATATGGGAGGAGATATTAGTAGGGAACTTGATACATTTTCTTCTGGAAATTTTAATTTATCTTAATTATTTTACTCTATTGTTGTCGATGTTTTCTCTGTTTCTCTATGTAATTGTTCAAAGTGTCTTAAATTAATCTTAAATGCCACAGTATAGTAAAAGGAATAGAGATGCCTTGATGATTGAATGTAATGGAAACTGTGTTGTGAGTTCTCCTTTTTAAAATGTTTTCAATAAAAAAAAAAACAATAAAAAAAGAGAGATGGCAAGAGACAGACAGAGAGAAAGAGAGAGAGAGAGACTGGGATCAACATGCAACAAGAGGCCCCCGTCAGGTCCCATCCTGAATGTATAATCTATTCTGACACAATGTTCACTTAAATAATTGATTCTGTCCACACAGTAAATGTACTGTGTAGACAGAATCGCATATATGAATAATCATATTCATAATTTGTTTTGGAGCAGCAATTCATGACATTCTAAATCATTGGTCTGGGCATTAATTCAACAGGAAAATCCATTAACTGTGCTCTGGGCCAAAAACAGTGTAATATTGTGAACTTCTGTGGCATGTTATGGCCTCCCAGTGAAATTTAAACAGCTGAGTACTCAATTTGTATTTGAGAAAGCACTTGTCTGGACTAATAGAGGAGTTAGAAATGACAAGCAAATGGCAGGTTAATTGCTCATACTGAATATCAAAACAGAGATTTTGAGAATGAGATGTAATGAAAATGAAAATGTAATATAAACTAAAACTGGAAATGTGAACTTAAAACATGCAGCCCAGTAATGAAACTGTATGCCAGTCTCACAGAAAGCTTGAGCTGCATCATTCTTGAACTTGATAGGGGTCACTCTATGGACTGATATAGGACCTGTATGCTAAAATACCAATTAGACCTCTGATTTTTTTTAATGAGCAGACTATGTGCCTGCAGGGGCTTTTTAGCCTTCTAACCCTGACATTTAGAGTATCAGGAAGTCACAGAGACTCATCTATACGCACTGCATTGAAATGCCAGAAAAAGCAAGTCACATTTTGTTCACATCAGTTAACACAGCCAGATATGGGTAATGGACTAAGAATTGATATGTTCTTAAAGGCAGACCCCACACATTTTAAATCCATCACGTTACATATGCATCTGTGTTCAATGCGCTGAATGTATGTAATTATTATTATATGTTATGTGGACTTGAGTGCCTGTGTTCTTCTGCATGTGCCAGTTTGTAAATGTTCAAGCCATCCATTGATTGGCATGTCACAGACTTCTGAAGGTCAGAGGCACAGCAGGCAGTAAGTAGGACACCATCGATCAGTCACACTGGCTCCTGCTGAACACAACTCGCTAAACGTCCTTCCCCTCCAGAGATAAGTTCAAAAAGCTTGTTGTCGTGGGAGTATGATGGCTTTGTTCTGTTGATCTCATAAATTACATTAAAGTCAATCTCTGCTTATATGTGTCTCCATAAACAAGCTCTATTGTTCATCAAGTTTAGTTTCTATATTATCTTAGCAAGCCAGTAGGCAAGTAAGATCGATGAATACTAAGTGACACACATCAATCTGCAAACACACACACACACACACACAGAGAGAGAGACTGATAGAAACACTGATAGAAATGCACTGATGCAGACACATTTATATTCACATATACACACATACATACTTCCACACATGCTGCTACAGAATGCAGTTCACGTGATATCAGCAATACGTGCACAAACCTTGGAAGGGAATTGGTAGAAAAGGAGAAACTTGCTGCACAGGGACCTAAAATGGCTGTCTGGGGTTTATGGGCACAATAGCAAAGCAAGCAGTAAAACCAAAATGGAGGTTTGGTTTCCTCATTGAGCTTCTCATGAAGCTGCAAAGGCATAGCTATCGGGAGGCTGTGAATGTGGGAACTTCCAATCTACTAACACTAAATAAGCTACACCTCTGAACGACTGGTTGCAGGGAGCCTTGCAGCAGGTGATTAATCATTTCACCTACAGTGTAACTGGAAAGCAGCTGCTTCAGACAAAAAAAAAAAAACGATCAGATGCAGGATAGGTTTGGTGGAATTGAGGTATGTAGCAGTTGCACAGCAGGTGAGTTCAAAGCAAAGCCAAGGAGGGAAACTGCTGCAGGCAATGTGGACATTTCTGCTCTGCTTACCTGGAAGTGGTTATATGGGTTTCTGGGTTTATATTCCCAGGTATAGCTGCTGCTTGTTGATGGCCTCTGAGGGGATTGGTGAGTATGAAAAGCATTGAATACACACACGTGCACGCATATATATATATATACATACATAACTCTAAGTGAAATTCCCATTCTTTACAGTGGATAATACTGTAAGCTTTGGTTTGTAGTTGGGTATTCTGGGGAAGCCAATTAGTACAGATAGTCAGCCATGCACACAGACAGAAAGACACATAAAACACCCCCTCAAAGATCAAATCACATACATAGGGCAGGATATAACAACCAAATAGGTACATAGATGGAAAATGAAAATGAAAGAAATACAGGCAAAGAGAGAAGAGAGCATAAATGCAGATGATTGGACAAAAAAAAGTTCAAATACAAATGCAAGGGAAGATGAGTGGAAGGAGAGAGAGAGCGGAGAGTAAACATGAGGAGAGGCGGGGCATACCTGACAGATAATGTTGTCATAGTACGCCAGGTTGTGAGTATGAGCTTGGGGAGCAGGCGGAGGGGTGTCACACAGTTTCCTTACGTTTGGCTGCGAGCCGTCTGCTGTTGTCGAAACTGAGAGGCCGTCCGTCTGTGGCTCGCTGCTCTGTGGGCGGTACTTACTGGATGAGTGAGAGACAGAGAGAGAGAGAGAGAGAGCGAGAGAGATTTATGTGATGAATATCAGTCAGCTTTATTTTAGAATTCAGTGCCTTTGTATCTGTCCGGGTCCACTTTTTCATCACATTTTGACTTGTTCCTACATCGCTCTGCACAGTGAGGCTGTGCAGCACATTCACATCATAGATAAAAATATATCATTACAGTCCATGTAAATAATTCAGTGGAAACTAAAGGGAATTAGATCAAGACTTAACCGGGACTTGATTAGATGAATTTATTCCCACTGTTTCCTGCTTGACTTTACGTCTTCATCCCTTCTTTCCCTTGCTCTCCCCTTGATGTTCCTCAGCTCTCTCTATGATTTCACTACTTTTTTTAAACTCGTTAGATTGTGAAGCTTCACAGAAATTAGAATGATAAAAACCCATGTGCACACACACTGACAGACACTGTCACAGTCACCAAACAGTGTAACTCAAAGCACATGTCTTTACATTCTTACCTCCCAGTCACACACACACACACAGATAGGGAACCATACATGCACCTGCGTTTTCGAAGGCGCTTGTTCTCATTCTTGAGGCGGTGCAGCCTCTTGGCAAAGAATATGATGATCATGAGGAGGAGGAGGAGCACCAGGGAGGATACACCAACCACCACGCACATCACCTGGAACTCTGTGACCGCCCAATCACAGCGCACGCCTTTGTTCCAGATGTAGTCCTGCATGTTGCACCTGAATAGAGACACACAAAGGTAGCGAGAAGAGAATCATCATACATTTTTGTCTTGTTGAAATATTGGCTGTCTATATTAAAGTGATCTGCTGTCCAAAAGAAACTGCAAAGTCTATTATGAGCGTGTGCCCACTGTGAATTTACAGAATTTATAGCCACAGCATGTTATCCAGAGTAAAACATGTCAAGTGGTACTCAGAGAAGATGACATGGTGTCCTGAGGTCTGTCCAGGCAAAGCAGGGATTCGGCTTGCATCCTAGCCCTTAATGAGATCAAAGGATCAGAAAACATGTGTGCATGTGTGTATGTGTGTGTCTGTATCTTTTCCATATTCCACACAGTCTGTCTGCGTGCTATCACATGAAAGTGTTTGATCACTTCTGTATCCATCTGTGTGTGCGCGCTTGTGTGTGTGCTGTTACTCAGCAGGTATGTTGAGATGAGCAACAGTTTAGCTCCAAGCATACAGTGAGACTGCAGGACAGGACAGATGGTGCTATCAAGTCGTGGTGTATGTGCATGAGTGTGTATGTGTGTGTCTTTATTTATATGTGTCCCTGCCTGACCTCACTTTATTGTCACCTCACTTATACTTTTTTCTACATGTACGTACTGTGTGTCTGCATCAGCTGTCGCCAGCCTATGAGCGCACACACTCTTACTCCCTGCCTTCAAAACTGAGCTAATCCTTTGACGACCCCGCTGTGATCTTGACGAACCCTCGTGCCACATTAAGCCTTCTGTCTTTGTGTGTGTGTGTTTTCAGTGTGTGCATGCTTATCTAAAGTGTCCTAAATCTTTTCTTTTGTGTTGGAGAGTGAACATGTTGGAAATCATTCCAGCACCACAAATTAGAAAAAGAGGAATGTTTTGGTACTAACAATCCCCCAGTATCCCACCACCACCAAAAAAGATCCCTGCTGCTATTCACATCCCACACACATACTGTACATATGCCTGCTGTTAAATACCAATAAAAAACTGTTATTTCCTCATTCTACATCGCTAAGCATGATGAATAAAGAGAGAACAAACAGTCAGAAAATCTTACCTGCAGAAAGCTCCCATTCCTGCCACCACGGTGCACACCCCTCCATTTAAGCAGAAGTTGGGTTCAATGTCACACTGCGATACACAGACTCCAGGTCCGGAGCGCACAAAGCCCAGCCTGCAGCCATCAGCCCCCATGGCGCCGCCTATGCCTAAGCCCTCACCCTTGTCTAACCCTGGCATTGAAGGAGCAGGTAAGGAGGGCCTCACATTGTCTGGGAGAGCAGGAGAGCCAGTCAGTTGTGGATTCTCATCCTCCATGTTGGCCGGGGGCGAAGGGGTGGGCTCAGGTTCTGGGGTCGTATCCAATGTAGAGAGGTCATCGTCAGGGGACAGGTAGTCGTAAAGGTCAGAAAGCGTCCATAATGTAGGGTCTCCCCCTTTTTGCTTCTGTGCTTTTGGGGCTTTGGCCCAATCCAGAGCAACATCAGAGGGAACAATATCCGGCGCTGGGCTGTGGAACTCCACGGTGATGACGTCATCGGACAAGGGGTTCCCGGGCTGGTCTGGTCCGGCCCCGCCAGCTGTGAGCTCCTCCCCCACAGGCGGATCCTCCTCTACAAAGTCTAGGTGGGCGCGTTTATGAGAATGACGATGCTTGGTGTAACTGACTGGGAGTTTCGCCCCAAGCCCTGCTCCGATCAGGTGGTCCCTCTCTGCCGAGTCATCACTGAGCACCATCCTGGTGTTCAAGGCCTCCTTGTTGACAGATGATTGGTTGTGGTGATGATGACGCCTGGCTAGCGAATGCCTCCCTGCCAATCAGACACAGAAATATATTAAAGGCGTCTCCATAAAGTTGGACTCACAAGACACAGATTAAAGAAAGCCGAGGCTGAGATAACCTTGATGCAACAAGCATGCACTCCAGAACGACACATTGGAGTGTTTTCAAATTTGTTTTTCCAAAACCATCACAAATCTTGGGAGGATTTTAATACTAGACACCATATGACTTTCTGTGATCTTTTCTAAACGAAGATGGTAAAAAAGAGGCTTGTGTACACTTTGTTTTGGATTGCTGGCTCTGTTTTATTAGATAAAGACTGAGGCCCAAGGATGAAGCATGAATATTTTAAATGGATCCCTACAGTATTCAGCAGAAATGCCTTCAGGCTGTACCATGCTAGTTTTTTTGGGTGAATACTATAACCATATCCCTCAGTGTAAATTCAGCTGAATTTGACAAAGACAGTGATTAAAGAAGTGCAGTATGCACAAAATCTGTTCTCATGAGAGAGCTGATTTGTGGAAACATACAGCTCAGCATAAAAAAACTCCTGCTGTGCTTCACGTTTAAAGGTTAAGTGATTAATTGTAAAAGATATCAGCGCAGGAGCTGAAGACTGTAGCGTAATCAGACTGTGACGATGTGGGATTAAGCGCATTGAGTGACTGACTAATATGCTCTGGTGACCAAGACAAGGTAAGGATTAGATTAGGATTTAGGGTTAGTCAGGAACTCCTGTGCTTGGTGATCTGCAGAGAAAGATGCTGAGACGTAGTCACACAGAGGCAGAGATGACAGAGACATAGAAACACAGAGAAATAGAGAAACAATGTTCAAACTCACAGAACTGTCAGACTGAATTTTGGGGAAATATGTCTAGTTTTAAGATTTCAATTTGATAGAAGGATGCAGCCATTAAACTCATTAGATCTTGGGTTTTATTGTTAACAAAACACATCGCTGTTGCTCAATGTGGAGAATATTTGTCATCGCTTTGGTGGTAATATTCCCAGAGCTGAATGAATTTCAAGAAGCCACTTTTCCACCAGCTCGAACAGCCAAACTCAACTAAATACTTGGCTCGATGGCTTCTCTCCCACTGCCACCCTGAAATCACCACATCCAATGAGATCACTGCCTCCAGTGTCTGGCACTTCATTCAGAGCTAATACAAAAACCATCTGAACGTGCCTCAAGTCACGAAATCTAGTGGTGGCTGGAGGAAGCATGAGATTCACCTCACACACACACACACACACACATACACACAGTGTGGTTGCCATGGTGAGATGTAAAGAGGTGCCATGTTGAAAGGAAGAGTAGAGCGAGGGAGCTGCAGAGGAAACAGAGAATCCAGTGTTTGCTCTCTCTCTCTCTCTCTCTCTCTCTCTCTCTCTCTCTCTCTCTCTCTCTTGTTTTTCAATCAATCACATGCCAACTCCATCTCTGGGAAAACTGAGGTGGAAGGAGCTCCAAGGCTTCACAGTTTGAGAAAGAGACAGACATGCTCCGCCAGATAAAATTGATTACAAGTGAGTCAAACTCCATTTCATTTAAAGGTTGAATCTGCCAATTTGTTCCCTGCTGAGACTGAGATGCTGCATCCTGTTAGCAGCTGGCAGTCTTATTAGCGATTACAAGAGCTAAAGGGAACGCAAGGAGATTACAAGAGCACAAGGAGCAAATTGAATAGAGGAGACCCTGCTTTGAAATTTGATTTCCATCACAGAAATGGCGTGATTTGCGCCTGTCGCTCAGCTCTTCGCCCCTGGCGTCACACTGAGCATGTTACCATGGTAACATGTTTTACCTGTGAGTGGTTAGAGTACAGCACCCTTTCCCAGCACCCTTTCCTTTAACAGTTGGTTTCATGCACACTGTTTCTGGATGCAGACTCAACTACTTCTGCAACCACCAGCGACACATCAACCTGATCTTAACAGACACTTAACAGCAATACGAGAAAGGCAAAAATAGATTAGCCTGCAACCTCCACCCATTAACCTGTGTACATTTGAGCTTTTTAAACTATCATCAGCATCCTTCTGTGTGTGTGCGAAAGACAGGGAGTCGTGGAGATGCTTATGATCTGATCCAGTTTGACATATCATCAGCTTTCTGGGGCTACAGGACAGATGGACCGCACAGTATGCATTCATTCAAACAGTGGGCACACACACGGCAGAGCACCCATAGGTCTGGATAGTCAGATAGGCTATTATCCATCCATGCTTTATGGGGCCATCATGGATGAAATGTGTTCCTGTATGTTTGTGTGTGGATTGGGTTTTATATGTTCATTTAAAATGGCAGGCCTGCTGTGAAAGCATGAGTTACAGCATGTGTTCAACTTGGCTTGAAAAAATAACTACAGTACCGGAGATTCATAATAAGCCCTTAAATTAACATTATAGGAATAGGCCTGTGGATATTTTCGTTCATCCAGGTCATGGTTATCCATGGAATACTAAGGGATATATTTTATTATTATGTGCTGTGTGTGTTGGCTTTTGATTTGCTTGTCTATTACTGTTTAGGGGCCATCGAGAAAGAGATAAAAAACGCCACTTGATGGTAAATAAAATGAATTAAGAATCTCCTTTACATTTCGGCCAGTGTTTAAAGCATCAGAGACGTGACGCCTGGCGTATATTTACCGGTCAATATGTCAGTGTTAACGCCTGGTTACACATTGAGGGCGCGAGTGGCAGCGCGTGCCCACGTGAACCCCGGCGACCCACTGCGTGCACGAGCCACCCTGTTGCTGGGCAGCGACGGCAGCGGCTCGTCTCTACATCTCCAAGACTTTTCACATTTCCGCTTGTGCGTGTGTGTGTGTGTGTGTGTGCGTGTGAGACAAACCAGTGTCGGATTTTCGTTCCCACACTGCCTGCCTACCATCTCAAGGGATGGGCAGTAAATGAGAAGGCGGCGGGGGCGAGCGGTGTTGCGTGCCCGGTTGTCTCGGGCTTCCCTGGATGTCTAAAGGAATTCAGTCCTTTCAGCACCGTGAATGAGCCTCCTGTAGCCTGGCCACGGTGCACTTAATCCCACCTTTGTCTGGGCCACGCACGGCGCGTCGCAGAGCTACAATACTCAGCTGTCAAATGTCTCTGTCTCTGTCTGATCAGGCCTTTATATAGATGCACAACCGCTTTGAATCAAACAGTTACCACTCTTTTACACTCTGAATTAATGATGTGATTGGTCGGATCATGGCCACCACAATAATCGATACAGCACAGCGAGATAGAAAAATAATATATCAAATCACATCATTGGATTTGTCATCATAAAGTGTTTAATTGGCAGTTGTCCTGAATGCAAATGTATTTAACAATATAGCCCGATGCCAAAAATAGATTATCATATCATCAAATATCAATATATATGCTAAACACAATTTAAAGAAATATGTGGAAGTATATATATGCTACTGTCACTATAGATTTTCAGACTGACAGTCAAACGATTATTTGATATTCATCATCAATGCCCAAATTCTAAATGCATAATTGCTTTCTAGTGCTGCATACGCGGACAATTGTTTTTGACAGCAAAGCATTGACATTTTCCACCTCTGGTGCTTGTGATCTGGTAATTTATGCACGTGTGAGTTTAAACACACACACACACACACACACACACACAAACACACACAGAGCTTCACGCACGCACGGGGTGGGTACTCCAGTAGTGCAGTGGACTTACCGTGAACAGACAGGGGAATAATGACCATGGATATGGTCAGTAGCACCTGCCAGGTCCCCAACCGGCCGTCACCGCGCGCCATACCGTTCCTTTAACACACCGGCGGCTGCTGAACTCTGATCAGATCCTGTTCGTCGCTTCACCGCTTCAGGTTGTTGGGGCTGCACGATAATCCTCACGGCGGATCCACCAAAGTTCAGATGTTGCCCGTTTTCGTCATGTCGCCGTTATCCTCTCCAACGTCTGGCCTCTCTCACAGCGGCTGTTTGTGTGTGCTGATCTCTGTAACCTTTTACCGGCTCGGGATCGGTCCCATCGTGTGTGTTGAGCGGGTACTGTCTTCTCCACTCCACACCTTTTGCGCGCGCGTCACTCTGCGCTCTGGGGTCCGTCAGCAGCACCGCGAGTAGTTGTTGTAGTAGTAATGCGCGCGACCGGTGGAGGGTCTGCAGAAGAGATTTTAATGAGCTTTGTCGCTGGCTGCCTGCGATCCGATAAGTCTTTCCCTTGGCTGTGAAATGATGAGCGACGGAGCACGGCGCAGCACAGAACGGCACGGTGTGTGCGCGCTATGTGCGTTTTAGTGTCAAAGTGCCAGCGCGCGCACACACACATACACAGAGAGAGAGAGAGAGAGAGAGAGAGCGAGAGAGAGACGCAGCCGAGTATTAATCGTCAGTGTCCAGCTTCTGTTGTAGCTGGTGTGAAATGGGGCTGGGTGGAGTATTTAAGCAGCGCGTCTGTTGTCACTGGAAGTCAATATGCTCCATTTTACACGACAGATAATGTGTGTAAACATTAGATGCAAGTCTCTCTCTCTCTCTCTCTCTCTCTCTCTCTCTCTCTCTCTCTCTCTCTGGTCTTTATATGTCAGGGGTTATTAGGTGCATGACCCTCTGGCTAGCTGGGAAGCGTATGTATGCATGTATGTGTGTGTGTATGTGTGCGTGCATGTTGGGTGGATAATCCTTTTACAGTTGTATAGGCTCCAGACAATGGCATCTGCTGCTGTATCACACACACACACACTGCCCATCACCATTTACAGGGGCTTTTGAACATCCACATGATACTATCTTTAACTCTATCACCCTAAATACCATCATAGAATTGCTTCCAAATACATGTATGTAATGACTGCTCTGTGACACTAATCCATTTTCATGTTTCAAATAGCAAACAGAATGCCTGCAGAGCGCTGGTGACCCAATCTCTTCCTAAATAGGATTATGTCAAATACATTATGAAATAATTAAGACCAAATTGCAGCTTCACTCATTACTCATTGAATTGGAAGTCGATTGATCCAAACCCTGTGCTGAGCTGTAGCGTTCCACTATTCCCTGTCCGTTATCCTTCAAAACACACCCCAATCTAAAATGGTCCAGACATCAAAATCCCTGCTCTTAGCAACTGAAGAGTGGGATTTTGTATGACAGGGAGCCTGCATGAAAGAAGGAAATAGAGAGAAAGGGACCACCACAGGAGAGGAAGAGAAAGAGCGTGTGTGTGTGATGGGAATCAGAGGATGGACAGACATGGGTGAGTGTTGAAGAGAGGGAGCTGGAGAGTGGTGGGGATTGAGAAACAGCACAATGTTCACTGATGCACTGCCAAACAGAGCAGAACGAAATTGCTTCCGCACCCACCCCCCCCACCTCCCGTCAAACACACACACATATCTACCGTGATAAATACACACAAGCATCCTTATCTTTCAACTCTTCCTATATAGTGACTGAATTAATTCCTGTATTAGGCTTTTCGAAGACAGGAAGAAGTGTTCCCAGTGTGTTCTTCAGGATGAACAGATGGATCTTACTGAGAACCAGAATGGTAGAATAGCACACCTTAGTCGACGCCAAGCCCTGTGCGTGCATGTTGTGTTCAGGCCACGTCGGTTTTTCCATCCTGTTCCTGTGTTGAACAGTGAGGGGTGGACAGGATGTCAAAATCCCCTCCAGTGCATTCCCTCTGTGTGTCCGTGTGCGTGTCTAATGTTGCAACATGAATCTAGGGAGAAGAAGAAGCTCCATATGAAACGATATTTACATCCATACAGCCTATAATGTGTATGGCTTACAGCAGATAACAGTGTGGATGCTGTGACTCCCACCAGGATCAAATCCCACAAATCCTTTTTTTCAGACTTTCTTCTAATCATTGCTTGTTTTCTGGAATTACTTTCCTCATTAGGTCTCTACAAACTATTCAACTGTAAAAAAAAGAAAAAAAATCTGATATATTGTCACAGGAATATTGTCAGGAGTGATCCTTTGCTTCCTTCATTTTTGATTAATTTAATGCTGGAGAGTAATAAATCAAACTCTATTCTGGAGAATGTATAAGATGTGAAAATGTGATTTGATTAGTTATGAATGTTTGTGATATGTCACCTTGAAAAGACAAATTGACAGAAATAAAAATAGCTTATCCTTCCCACATCTCTCAAATTCAGGGTAGGTTTTTATTCTTTATTGGATCTTGTTGCTGTCCTCACTTTTCCTCCCACACATTTTTAGGCCAATGTTGAATAAAAGTGTCACAGTGAACATTATAGCTAAGAGATCACATATTTAGGATGGTTTTGACTCTATAAGTCATTTATCTTTAAATATACTGTAGATGACACTGCACTGATGGTATATGTGGTGGAAGGATAGAGATCCAATTAGTTTTCATGGGTCTGCAGTTCAAAAGCATTTCTGTGACCTCGTCTGGCTGGTTTGTGTAGATTCAGTGTGTGATGACAATAAGGGTGCATCTGTCCATGAGATGGTACAATAGATATTATTACTATAACTATTACATGGATTCACTCAGTGTACATTCAAATAAAGACATCACCAAGATGATTTTGGTATAGCAGTATCTGGCGTGTGTATCACATGGTCACATTTAAATGGAAATTAGGTGGGTGTGTGGATTCAGTATTTTTGTAATACTCATACTCGGCATTTTGTCTCAGAACCAGCTAATCAGAAAAAACTCAAATGACAGTTGAAGTTAAGAAAAATGTAAAGCCAAAGAAAATCTTTCAGTTCATTCACCTACATTGTAAAATGGGTTTTGATTAGTTGATATACTGTATATAATTTGTTTTTATTCACCATGTTGAATAAATACTTTTTATTTAATTAATTTATTTATTTAACCCACCAGTTAAAAACAGGTGGACTGGGATAGACAATAAAACAAGAGTTTGTTTCATATAAAACAACTTTAATGAGCCGAGGTCAATCTGCAGGTTTCTCAGCTCTGACATCAGAACACAAACATTTCACAGATATAAGACGGACTGAGCCGTTAGACCAAATACACATCAGCTGTGTTTTATGTGCTTGTGTAGCTTTCTGTCTATAAAACATGACTACTGGAGAGTTACAGACTTTAAATTTTACTGTTCCTGAACATCTATGACAGTGTTAAATTTCCATGTGTGTATGTATGTGTGTGTGTGTGTGTGTGTGTGTGTCCTTGTTGAAGGAGGACTGGTACACCTGTCCTGTTTTGTGGTCAGATCAAGTGTGGCTTGCCGCTGGAGGACCTGGCTGAGCTGCTGCTATCCCATCAGGCTGCGAAGACGGGTCTGAAACGGTAACAGAAGAAGTTAAAATACAAACAGACATATTAAACCTATAACAAAAAAAAGGGAAAAAAAAGTACTCACACATGCCATTAGGAGCTCCAGGGTGTCGAGGGGCCATCGTCTGGGCGTTTCCTCCAACAGGCATCAGCCGGTTGGGTATGGACTGGCCTGAAGGAGAAGGCATGAAAGTAACATGATTTGACAGATGGGAAATTGTGGGTGTATCACGTCTTAGGAGGAGTTTGTTCTGTGTGTGTGTGTGTGTGTGTGTGTCCAGACCTGAATGCTGCACTGTGAATCCCGGCTGCCCCTGCTGCTCCCTCTGCTGGCGTATCTTCATCTCTGCCTGCTTCAGCTGCTCAGTGTGGAAAGTCTGCCGCTCTGAAAGTAGCTGCTGCCGCTGCTGCTCCAGCTGCATGACAACATATATACACACACACACACAATAGTACATAACTGATACGAACTTCCATATATAGACACTGCAGAAAATAAATACTAAACAATGTCAAAAAGCTTTATTTTACATTTTATAAAATGTAGCTGATAAACTTAAAAAGAGCAAGCAGAGCATGTTTACTCACAGCTTCTTTCTCACGGTCCATGATGGTCTCCAGCTCCTCAAAGTGTCTCAGCTTGATCTCCAGCTTCTTCATCTGGGTCTCCACAAGCAGCGCTACCAGGGACTTGATCTTTCTCTCTTCAACAGCTGCCAAGTGCTGTAAATACAGGAGGAAAAAGATGGAGAGTCAGAAGTTGGAAGAAAAAAAAAACACTGCACAGAACTGGGTGTGGTAAGAGCTTGTAACAAGGAAATTAAAAAGGTAATTGAAGTAGAGATGCTACGGGAACACACTGAGGAAGAGGGGAAAAGATAAGAGGTGAGAGGAATTAAGTGGAGAGTAGAATACATTGAGCATGACCGGGCGTGTTAGGGATGCAAAGAGAAAATAAAAGAGACTGTTACGAAGAATACTCCCAAATCAATGATAACCAATTAGAGGAGGAACAATAATTTACTTAACTATAAATATTGATTAAAAATGTTTAAAGTGGTCACATTGGCACAGGTTTACATTATTGTTAAACTATCATAGTAGCTGGCTATAACAGTGGGTGGGAAACACCACTCTGCCAGACAGATTAATCTACAACATGCATAACACCCTTTTCTGTTTAGGATAATCCTAGGTTTATTAAAACGGTTCTAGATACAGATCATGAATCACTGACACACCTGGCTGTTTTTGAGACTTGATTATTATTGATTCTAATCAATAATGAGCCAACCAAAGCACTGGTCTTGTTAACACATCTACATTGGCAAATAGGAAAATTACAAGAATAGCACAGCTAGTGCTAATGAAAACACTGCAAATAGATGTTTAGCTACC
Source organism: Pampus argenteus (assembly GCA_036937835.1). NCBI lineage: Eukaryota > Metazoa > Chordata > Actinopteri > Scombriformes > Stromateidae > Pampus > Pampus argenteus. The sequence goes on from CM072879.1 coordinate 10,619,072, forward strand.
ATTAATACACCGCTATAACTTATGGCGCTTGCTGTAGAAACAGAGTACGACATAACACCTCATTATTTAACATGGACTGAAAATTTGGATAATTTACTTTCATTTGTAACCTAAACACTGGTTCTAATCAGACAGAAATACTGCATGTTCTCCACATACTCAAATCCAGGTCTTAAAGTGATCTCCAAAGTGTTGCCTGTCTAGGTTGCTAGGAGACTGCTGACACAAATGAAAAAAGCCTATATTTAAAATGATAACAATTGCTTCACATTGCGTTCCTGTGATTTGTCCTTTTGAAGTGGGAGGGCGGGGCTTTACCTTGGCCTTTGTGGCAGCAGAGGCCAGAGCAGCTGCTGCTGCCGTGGCAACACTGCCCTCCACCAGGTCCAGCTCCATCACTCTCCTCCCGTCTTCCCCTTCTCCATCCCGCCGCCCTACACTCTCATCGTCATCTCCCCTCCCTGGATCAAAGAGAGGATTTCTTTAATATAGCCAGATGTGCATATAAACACTTATGCAGTAAACATACAAATACACACACACACTTACCATCTCTCCCCTCTGCAAGTAAATTTTCAGTATTTTCTCTTTTGACTCGTTCTGCCTCCACATTTGCACCACTGGGTTCCACGTTTAGTCCATCCACCGTAACAGGGACCTTAAACAGATATAAACACACACACACACACACAACCACAAGGTAAACAACATAAAAACATCAGCAGATAGAATATGCCTGTGAAACTCATGCTCTTATTGGTGTATCACCTGATTAGAAGTGGAGTTTATCTCCATTTTGTCAGCATCCATTGATTCTTAAGGATAGAAAGAAAAATATAATAATACAGGTATTATAGAAAAAAAGTGAAATAAATTAGATTCTGTGTGACTACGTGTGTGTGTTTCAATCTCACCTGTCTTTTCAGGCTGGTTGGAGGTTTCAAAGACTTTATCCATTGTCTCCTCCTGCACTCGGGAAAACTCCTCTGAAGACAAAAGATGTACAGTTACCACACACGTTTTTCTTTACACACGTCACAAAAATCACACATCCACCTATATTAACCTAGACTACACACAAATGAACACTCTCTGCCTCTCGTCCTCTCACCCAGTGCAGCCTTAGCTGCTGCAGATGCCAGCCGTGGATCCACCACAGATGCCAGGAAGGCCACAGTACTCATCACAGGGTTCTCTGATTGGCTGAAAGGCACAGGCTGGTATGCCAGTGGGCCGAGGGAAGCCGAGGAGTCTTCCAAGTAAGGGTCTTCTATGGGCAGACGAAGGAAGTGGAGGATACACTCGTCCTGCGTTCTGGAGCCCACATGCTCTGAAACTTTGTTCCAGTCATCTCTATAGACCTCTAAAGCCTGTGAGAGTCAAAAAAAATAAAGGACAAGTATACACTTTTTTCTTAAAAAGCCGTTATAGTGAAAATTTAATCCATCATTGTTAACCCCTTCCCAAAAAAGTGACAATCTTACCTCTAATAACAAGAGCGTCTCTTGCTCTGTCCATTCCCTTCCTGCACTCGCTCCTTTAGTCTGAGACAGAGGTCATAAGAGTAATTTAAGAATGATAGTAGTAACTTTTTAAAAAAAAAAGAGAGACTAGTAAACATGAATTTAAAACAAACTATATAAAATATATCATAATACAAAAACAAGATTAAACAAGTTTAAAACAAACGTGTAATTTTCTGTATGTTTGTGCTGTTGTTATATGACACCTTAGGGTGTTTCCTGGCATAGATGTCGGTGCGCAAACCGAAGTTCTGGCAGTCTGAAGGTTTGTCTCTGCTCTTTTCTGGGAAATACAACATGTGCTGCGATGCAGACACCTGCAAGAGTGAGAGTGAGCAGCAGAGTTTATCAGGAAAATTGAGGCTTGCTGAGCTGTTGTCATGTGCTCTGCATGTATGCATGTCTTTTACCTGTAGGGGTTTGTGTTGCAGGGGAGCCAGCCCAGACGGTGTGTCAGCCAGCACGTTGAAATGAGGGGTGGGTGGGGGTCCCATGGGGAGAGGCCTGCTCTCTGCATCCACCTGGTAATTAATCATACCCCACTGCTCCAAAAATGCATGAACCCTGGACACAAATGAATATTTTCTTTATATTTTTCTGTGTTGCAGGTAAAAACTACCCCCAGAGACAAATTAGCATCAGTCATGCTGTAATTTAAAAGAAAAGCTGCTTTTGAATTGCAGACCCATTAACTACATTTCATACCGCATGTTCCTTTCCCACATGAACAGATTTAATTCATTAAACACATTCACATAGCTGAACACCCACATACAACACCTAATTTAGCTAGAAATGGCTGCAAACACCCACGGACTAAGTTATACCTCATTATAGCACAGACGTCTCCAGTGAGGTTGCGCCTGCAGGAGGTTGAACTGAGGTATTCCTGGGGGTTAAGCCGGTATGTGTCGATCATGAAGTTACGGTAGGCCAGGAAGCTGCAATTACAGGGAAGATAATGTTGTTAGCTACCTTTACTTTGAGGTTTTACTGATGTATGAATGTCAGCTGTACTCACATTTCTGGAGACTTTGACTTGTTCTTTGCATTGAAGAATTCAGGGAGTGCACGTTTTTCTATTGAGTGGATACTGAAAAAAGTTGACAAAAAGGTTTGTAGGGTTAAGGCTTAGATTTATAGTTAGGTTGTGAATTGGAAAAGTTAGATATCTAATGGTAAAGACTACAAACACAATGTCAAGTGAAATGAGTGTATTCCTGTGTATTTACTTACCTATTGTAATTGAACCAAGATGTGTAGCTTGGTATTATAATATGATGGGTTTGTTCTGTGATGTTGTCCTCTCCCTCTGATAAGCGTGGCATCTCCCCTCTCCCCTCCTCATCCTCCTTAGGTAGCATCCACACAAAGTAAACAGGTAAATTTGATAATATTTTTACATTGCTGTCTGAAACACAATATATGTAAACCCTACATACTACCCACTGCTGCAATTAGATACATTTACTTAAGAAAATTAAATATTTACCCTTCCTGGGAAATCATCCTCTGGTTCATCTGAAAGAGGTATATTGATAGGTGAAAACCCAAGGTAAACACGCACGCACGCACACACACACACAAAAGAGCTGGTATTTTATTTTGTTTTGTAAGTGTACACTTAATACAAATAACTGATAGCATGGGTGTCACCTAAATGCAACACACTTTTGAAGATGTGATTATAATAAGACTCTGAAACATAACTAATCTAAAAACTATCTACTAACACTAAAACTATTTTTTTGTGTTTTATTTGAGGTATTCAGATGTTTCTACACACGGTACATTTCTCTGTAAACATAAACAATGACTTACCCAGGTCAGCCATGGTCCCTCCTTTGACAGGAGTATTTTCACTATCCTTTTTCAGGTTGACTAAATAGTCAAAAACAGAGAGAGAGAATTAAGTTGTATGTGTCACATAAAGTTGTGTGACAATGTCCTGTACAGCATTCACTTGTTTATAGTAACTCTGTGTATTTTACCATTCTTGGGTAGTATGACCTCCTCCATGTTAGGGACAGGAGTAGGGTCCTCCATGTCTTTGGTCAGGTCCTCCTCTGGCTCTTCCTCCTGTTGTCCACGCCTTCTCCTATGCGCACACGCACACAAAAAACAATCATGAAACCATGGAAAGAAATACCATACAGAAAGAAAACCCTGTTTGAATGAAATTGCTATATCTTACCCTTTCTTTCCTTTCTTCCTGCCTTCAGAGGAAGGAGGAGATGGGGAGCGTCTTCTCTTTTTGAAGGGGGTGGACTTTGAGTCCTGGTACACATTGTGGTATTAGGAGAAATTCAAATATAGCGTCATTGACCAAAACATAAAAGACATTACACTATGAAATAACCTAATCTATTCAAATCCATTCACTTTCTTCAGTTAAATTAATGTTAAAATATCAAAACTTGTACTAATAAAAAAAACTCTTGACAATTCTTCTTGTGCCTATAGCTTCACACAAACCTGGTCGTCTCGGAGGTGAATGCGCTGGCGGAGGATGATTGGAATATTCCTTTCATCCACACAATAGTCTTCCTCATTCATCCACTCGTTGAAAACGTCTGTGTCCAGAACCCAGCCAGCATGGACCTGGGACGCACACATAAAATTAGTACTAAATAGGGAGTTCAAGTATAGTGTAAGATTGACTTGATACAGTAAGGTTGTCTGCATCTGTGTGCTTACTCTCCAAGGTTTCTCTGGATGTGGCAGCTCTTCAACCTCTCTCTCAACATCACTGGAAGACAACCAACTGTCATAACTGTTGAAAAGAAACAAGAGAAATAATGGTTAAGTATGCTGTTTCAGTGTGAGAACCTCTGTCTGTGTGTGTGTGTGTGTGTGTGTGTGTGTGTGTGTGCTCATGCATTACCTGTCAGGGTGCATACCCCAATGTACCAAGACATGGTTATCTTTTCGCATGACAGGACGCATCCATTCATCTAAAAAAGAAATATGTATAATAAAAGTAACAAGTTAGTTAAGTCCCAGCTGCTTCAAACACACACACACACACACACACACACACACACACACACACACACACACACACACACACACACACACACACACAGACCTTCTTCTGTAGATGCAGGTGGGGGATATATGTGGTGACTGGCAAGTACTCGGTCCTCGGTGAGTGTACCCTGTTGACGAACATAGTAGCAATGAGACTGAACTACATTTTCAGAGCTCCTTTCTAAACAGTCAGATCTGCCTCAGGATACGTCTTTATCTGTAATTCTAGCATAACATTTGCTCTCTTTATTTGACCTGTGTAACCCTCTCCGCACTTATCCCCGACTCCCCTCTGAAGCACTTTACCTGATGTTTGGTGATGATACCGGTCAGTCTACCAGCCAGCTCCTGATCCAGTGTAGGGTCCAGATAGACCACAGGCAGTGACATACAGTTGTTCTGGTGACACACAAAATATATGTACACATCAATCAATGGAGTGTCCTTTGTGAGCTGTTGTGTGTCTGTCTTTGTACGTATGTTTTTGTCACCTGAGTCAATGCTCTTTCGATAGTACCAAACATCTCCACATTCCTTTCAGTTCTTGATGGATTCTGCAAGTCAAACCTTCGCCTGAGAAGGGAAGAAAGGGACATCAAGGGTATGATAAGGAGGAGTCGAAGAAGTGCAGAACACGTTTGTGAAGGATAGCATTGTGAAACAGGGAAGGCATTGGAGGCTTGCTACTCACCAGCCCTGCTCAGCTTTGAACTTGTAAGCAGTGCCAAGAATGTGGCAGAGTCCACCCCCTGCCCGCAGGTCCAGGAAGCTCTGTGCCTACAGAGGAATTACTAGTTACAAACTAGAACTGTTTGTTTTGCATGTTTCACCAAATCTTGCTGGATTTAAAGACATGTCATCTCACCTTTCTAACATTGCAAGCAACTTTGCAATCATTGTTTTTATCCTCTCTTAGGTAAAGGCTGAGTGATTAAATCCTTGTATTTACCTTTATTGTCTATGTATCTGCCAATGGTCATACAACAATATAGTTAAACACAATTTAAAAACCCAAGAAATCAAGATGCATCACAACAGTTGGAGACTTTATGAGCCTTGTACCAGTCAGAGATGTTCTAAACTCAGTAAAATAGGGGTGATTAGTGTGACAATGATAAAGAAAAGCAAAAGTGATAGGCAGGCTCACAGGCAGTTTGGTGAGAGTAGGACTGGTGGCTTGTCTGCCAAACGCATCCTCTTGAAACTGGAGAAGCTGCAGGGTCACAGCAGCCAGAGCCTGACAGGAAGGAGCATCCACCAGCACATACTAAACAGAAACACACACACACAAACACATTAGAGAATTGTGATGAGGATCATTTTTCATCAACATGCTCTTTTATAACATATACCGTCACTGCATTTGTACGGCTCTCGCCAACTTAACAGTTGTATTTTGGTCTGGTTAACCTCTAGGATTTAACCACATTTTCACTACATCTTTTGTATTTCTATTTCAAACAAGTATATCACCGTTTCACTTCAGAGCACTGAACTTGCAAGCCGGTGTAAACGCAACGCTATCCAGCATGATACGTTTGTTTACAGTCTGAGACATTTGTACTTGCTAGCGGGGGGCGGGGGGGGGACGTTTAGCTTCTTAGCTAACTACCTTTTTGTAATGCTTCCCGATCCACTGTCGCACCACCTCCAGCTGGGCTAAAGTATCAGGGCTCTCCCAGAACCTGGCGGACGGACTGCTGTCTTTTTTCCGGTGTGTGGCCGCCAAGGAACTGCTCTGACTTGTCCCGGGAATCTCGAGGTTTGTTCCTCCGGACATTGTGGCCATCATAAACGGAGAGAGCTTGCTTGCTAGCGTTTTAGAGATCTCGTTTTCTCTCGCGAGATTAACTGAGATCGTCGCAGTTCGACATGAGTGCTTGTCATTTTTAGAGTTACTGCTTATCATTTTCAAGTGTGTTCGCATTGTTTGTGTGTTTTATTTTATTCCATAATAGTGAAACATACAAATATATTTTATGCAAACCAACACATATAGATTTATTACAGGGTAGGACTTTTACTTTGAAGTGTATTAGCTAGTGCTGCCTTGTATTTCCCACCCGCATTCTGCAGTACTCTGATTGGCTACTACTCGTTGAATTTGCTGCTTGAGCTCTAGTTTCGGTTAGGGAATATCAGAGTAAGCCAATCAGAGGCAGAGTGGGGTGGGGTCTTTGCAGAATGCGGGTGGAGGAAAAAATGACGCGGAATTATCCACAAGCAAAACATGTAACTAGAAGTACATTGCTTAGTACCAAGTCATATATTTCTAAATGCTTCAATTAACAACCGCTTATCTGGATATAGTGTCGTTTACGACTATGTGTATATATAATCAATCATTTGCTTTCAGTTTATTTGGATTATTTTTGTTCGAGCTGATTTCCGTTCTGTCGTAATTATTTCAGATCCAGTCACAGCGTCTGTTAGGAAAAACTAACTCATGTTCAGCTGACTGTGCTAAGCTGTTTTACCAGGTTTTCCGTGTCATTTGCTTTTCCGTCGCATTCTATAATTGGATATCTGCAAAACCTCGGAGAAACCATACCCTCCAGAAACCACTCTGCGTGGCAAACAGACTTCATAGACTCTGATCACATGGGTGTCCATGGTCTTACTACCTATGTGGAGGGAAACAGACACTTCCTCCAAGATGTGAAGTTCAGGGACAGTGCCCTGGTCATCGACGGCTGCAGTCTGTATTTTCGCCTCTACTTTAACCACGGTTTGGACCAACAGCATGGAGGAGACTATGATGCTTTCGCATGCCTGCTCACCCAGTTCCTCTCTGCACTGGCAACTTGCAACATCCAGCCATATGTGGTCCTGGATGGAGGTAAGAATTGCAAACCACTCAACACTTTCAGCTACTTAAATTATTACAATTTCTGATAATAATCATACTTATTATGATAATGTGTCATTTTATTATTTTAACTTAAATAATGAAAGTATAGTCAGATGTTATGGTCAGTTTGGGAAATGAAGTACACAGTTTTGTCTGCGGTTGTAAGATGCACACATATTTGATTTCTCTTTTTTGCTGTTATAAGGGATGGACCCAAGTGATAAGAAGTTATCTACTCTGCGGCAGCGTCTGCAGTCCAGGATAAAAGAAGCTGACAGTATTTCTCATGGACGAAATGGCTCTGTTCTCCCCATCTTGACAAGAGATGTCTTCACTCAGGTCCTCATTCAGAGAGGTGTCCCACTGGTCCAGTGTCCAGCTGAGGCCGACTGGGAGATTGCATGTTTGGCTCACCAGTGGAACTGCCCAGTTCTGACCAATGACAGTGATTTTTATATTTTTGACCTACCAGGTGAGGGTAATAACAGGATTTTTCTTAATATACTATAATGAGGATCTAAATAGCCCTCTGTAATGAATGGGAATGATAGTATCTCTGTCTTTTTTTTTTCCTATTTTAGCTGGTTACCTTCCCATTCGTTTTTTCCAGTGGACCAACCTTAATGGTAAAGCCTCTCACCGCTACATCTCAGCTCGGTGCTACACCACTAGCAGTCTGTGTCACCGGTTTGGGGGCATGAACCAGGAGTTGCTACCCCTATTTGCTGTCCTGACTGGTAATGACTATGGGACTCCAAAAGATGCTGAAACACTCCTTGCGCAGCTGGATGTGTGTGCATTAGCGAGAGGTGGTGGCAGGGGTAAAGGTAGAGCACCCTCTTCCCGCATCGAGGGCCTCCTCTTTTGGTTGTCCTCTTTCCCAAGTCCAGTAGAAGCCCTGGAGGAAGTGAACAGACTAATGGGAGAGACGGGCAATAGGGGCAACAGAGGACAGAAGGGTGGGCTCAGTTCTCAGCTGTGGGCAGGTATGCAGGAGTACCATATTACCCCTCAAAGCTCTCTGGCTTGCTGGTTCTCTGGAGGTAAGGCAGTTCCAGGAGGGCAGACCTCTACATTTACACAGCTACCAGAGTGCCTGTCACAGGCTGCAGCACAGGGGCGTTTGGCTCCCTTAGTAGTGGATGCTTTGGTGATGCGCAGAGTCTTGCTCATTCCACAGGTAGAGAACAGCAAGCTTCCCAGCAGCCACTGTGGTGCTAGAGCTATACGGCAGGCTATATATGGGATATTACTGCAGAGAGGTCCAGATAATGTGACTCAAGGAAGAGCTGAAAGTATACAACAGTTGAAGGGACCAAAAGGTGCTGTCCAATCACAGGATGTTAGGATACAGGAAAGTATCAGCCAGGGTATGAGAGGTTGGAGAGGTCGAGGGGGAAGAGGACGTGGAGGTAGGGGTCAGGGCAGTGTTTTACCCACACAACTGGGTGTAAATGTAGGATTTAGCATTGAAGAAGCTGCTGGTGTAGCTACGGTGCAGGCTCAGGGGTCTAGTGTCCCCATGTATGTGGAGGAATACGACCGACTAGACCTGAACTTGAAGAAAAACCAAGTGGAGGCACATCCACTGAAAAAAACCTTATGCATGGATACACTCAGACAGGTAACCGTGAAATTGAAAAATTGTATACTTTCTGGAAATTAACAGTTTTTTAAGATAAATTGTTAACATAATTTGATATAGTTGCCAATGTTGTGCTTTGATTTCATCCAGGCTCCTGCAGCAGCTCGTCTTGGTGTCCTATTAGAAGTCTTAGGGGTGAAGGAGTCTGCTCTGGCTCCTGCTCCTCTCCACTTGAGGCTGGTTGTAGCAGTGACGGGCTTCTGGCTGCGTGAGGCCGTACCAGCACCCTCACAGCTCCAGCTCCAGGCTTTGGTGCTGGGCATGGTTTATGGAGAGCTGTCTTGGAACAACCAGTCTGGAGCTACCCACCACCAACATGATGGTTAGTCGTGCTGTGTGGCATCTTTCATTTTACTCCCCAAAAACATGTTGTGTTTTCCTAAAAATGTATCTTAATAACAAAGCAAGCAGTGATCTAAACTCTGTGATCTAAAACCTACTGCTGCTGTGCACAATTCCAGTCCCACAGCTAAACTGGGCAGCCGAGCGCACCGTGTTGACAGGGCTGGATCGACAACGTGTGAGGGCAGGGGAGAGACGGGGCTTGGATGTCAGCGTGGCTCACAGTTTCAGCCAATGGCAAGCCTGCCTCTGGAGTGTGCTGTGTCTTAATCAGCTATTGTTGCTGCCACTGCCTGAACCCCACCTGTCATGGTAAGAAACCAGGATGAAAAGAGGAGAGTAATTGTTTGCCTTTATCGACTAAATAAGATGAATGAGAACTAGAGCTGCAACTAATGACTATTTTCATTAAGGATTAATCTGCCAATTATTTCTTTGAACGTTTAGTCTGTAAAATGTCAGATAGTAGTGAAAAATCATTTGCCAGAATGTCCAAAACTCCCAAGATATTGAATTTATCACTTAACAAGAAGTAACAAATATTCACATTTTAGAAATTGACAAATATTTACTAATTGAGCCTTTCATGTCCATGACAGTCAAATCAATACAACTAAAGGATCGGTTCACCCAAAATCCAAAAAAACCTATCCTGTGTACCTCTAGTGGGATCTTGCCATGCAGTTAGTTTTATTTGCAGAGGTTTTGAAATAACGGCCTTTTGAGAATAATGTCTGCAGACTCCACTTTGGCAAAGTGAAACTTCGCTTCCTCTCCCTCTGTTTCTCAGCTTGTTCAGTGGTACTTTGGTGCACGGCCTCCTCAAGTATCTGAAAGGGGGCCGAGCTGCTGAATCCCTCCTGGCTGGGGGATCCTTGTCTGGACATCTCTACTCCTCCCTGCTGGACGCTGTGAGGAGCTGCAGCTCCAAAGCCCATTCCTCCTCTTCTGCTGCAGGAAGGGGGAGGAGAGGCCGAGGCCGGGGAAGGAGAGGAAGAGGAGGAGGTAGAAGAGGAGCGGCGGGAGGGGGCAGAGGGACTGAGGAAATCAACAACAGGTTTGCGCTTCTTCTGAGCGAGGATGAGTTTGATGATGATTAATGCAGAGAGAAATGAATGGATTGATATGAAGCACTTACTAGGGGCCAATGAGGGAGGGCATACCGGCGGTTTATAAAAGATGCTCAGGGAATGATACAAATTGTAATTTTCAAGTGAACACATCTTAATGTTTGCTGCCTTTATTACTATAATGCACTAATTTAACCTTCCTCAATAATAGAGACCTGCTTTTGATGTTAACATTTGCTGTTGATGAAATCATGATGTCAAGACATATGTATCAAATGTTTTCCCAAAGCAGAATCTTGCCATATTTTAAGATTTATGAGAGCTTTTTAATCTGATTAATATCACTTCTCAATTTGAGTGTTTGTGTTCAGAGCACAAAATTTAAACAATGAATATTGCAAGTCTTATCCAAAATTGGCAGCTAATGTCATCTTAATGAGAAACATCACCGACGCCTTAATGAAATTTACCCCATGAATTTGGTGCTGTTGATTTATTTACTCATGTTTTTTTTTTGTCAAACTCATCAACGCATGTTTTCTAAATGATCACATTCAGATTGTTTTTATGCCACATATGACTGAGAATAAAATGTTTATTCTTTCTCTATAAAGGCTTTTTTTTAAGTTACAATGACTTACCAAAACATAGTTATTAAATATACTGTATACACAACAAAGATTAAACTACTCATAAAATGCAGCATACAGTATCTACACTCTGTAACAGTACATAATACACAAGCAAAACAAAGTTCTTTAAAATAAGGACCAAGAAATAAAAAAATTTAAAAAATCTGATAAGCTTCTTCAATATTCTCACTGTATTTGTCTTTTTTTTTTGTTAAGATATTTTCTAAATCAGTGTGGTGAACCGATCTTGTCCTACTTATGAGTCTGCTTTTAATACATTTGTGGATTGTGTTCCACTAAAACTTTAACCGTAGCACCTACAATTCTGGCTAAAAAGATCAACTTAAATTTGGCCACAGGACATAGCTGAATACAGAACATTATCAGTCTGTTGCCTGAATATGCATGTGATTATTCACATTAGTGTGTACTGGCACGACATGAAGACCTTCTTCATGTACATCAGCTCTTCTAATGCAGGGGCTGTCACAACTAAATCTCCCTTGTGTCTTAGGAGGATGATGAGGTTGAGGCAGATGAAGAGGCACCAGGCGCAGTGTGTGTCTGAGAGTCTATGAGGTCCGAATCCTCGTCCTCATTCACTCCACATGTGTCGACCACACAGATCAGGCAGCTGGTGACGGGAAACGCTCTTACCTTGCTGCAAGTCACCCACCTGAACACAGAAGAAAACTGATTTGATTTATCCGTTTTTCAGAGTTTATTATTTAATTCAAATATGAAAGACATTACATACCTACATATCAACAGCAATGAGGTGAAGTTATCAGCACTTATTTTTGGTGATATTAGTTTTATTTAACTAATATTGAATCAAGTTGGTACACAAACCTGTCGCTGTCAGTGTGGTACTCCAGGACATGTCCCAGCCGCCCAACCCCTTGAAACCCGGCCAGCACATAGATGGTATCGCCCACCGCCGCACACTTCACCGTAATACCTCGCCACGGCATTGCAGAAGCAGCACGCCACTCATTACTGGCGATGTCGTAGTACTCCACTGAGTCCAGTCCACCTCAAAAAAAACACATTACTTTATGTACACATCTCTGTACTTGCACAAAGATTATTATGGCAACAGTGGCTACTGGTAGTAAATAGTAATAGTACTGTGTTACTCATTGTTTATCACTAGTAGTTGTAGTAATATTTGTATTATTACTCAGTGCCCCCTGCCCTCCAATAGCATAGATCCTGTTGTTGACCACTACCAGCCCATGGTTCTTCCTGGCCTCTCTCATCCCACACAGCTCCTTCCATCTGAGGACAGAAAGTGGGAGACAGAGGCAGGTAAGAAGACAAGCAAAGGATCTGTTAAAATGTAAAATTGCAGTGTAACAGAATACACACATGCAGCAGGGCAACAAGAACAATACGGGATACAATACATTGTCATGTAAAACTCATTCAAAATTTGCTCTTATGGTAAAGAGTTCCCTTTACTATATATTTCGTAAAATTAATATGTCAGAGTTTACTTCGCACTGTGTGACTCACTGTTGTGTGTTGGGATCATAGACCTCACAGTTGTTGAGGACCCTGCCAGAGACATTGTTGCCCACCGTTCCTCCACAGACATAGATGAGCCCGTTGGCCTCCACTGAGCCGTGGCTGCAGCGGGCCAGCAGCATGCTGGTTTTTACCCGCCATGACTCCGTCCTGGTGTCATAGCACTCGAAAAGGTCGAGGGCTGAGCTGCCTGCAGACAAATGCATACAGTACATAACATCATGATTAGATGTGTTCACAAGTAGTTGGTATTACTCCCATGAAGGATAATCCACTCTGCGTTATTGATGGTAAAATTTATCTTTGCTCTGCAGTTTAACTTCTCAAGACTTGGAAAGTATCACTTTAAAATTTGCTACTTTTTCTGCTACTTTAACTACATAATAATAACAACACTTAATTATTCCTCAACCCATTGAGTAGATACAGAACAACTCCTAGGTCCAACTCCCTGTATCTGTGCTCACCTACTTCTGACCCTCCAGATGTGTAGATCTTGCCCTGAGCAGCGCAGGCAGCCAGGCTGTCGCGAGGTGTGGGAGGACCCAGCTTGGAGTACCAGCTGTCCTTCAGGACATTGTAACAGTCCATGCGTTTTATGGGGAAGAGCTGTGAACCGCCCAGGATGTACACCACATTGTCCCAGAAGACAGCTGTGGCGTCCCGCCGTTTCTCAAACGGGCATCGGATGTCTGTCCAGCTTGAGTCCTGCATGAAACCAAGACTGACACTTGACCACCAGCAAATATGCTTAGACTAGTCTTAACTATGCTATATTGTTGTTGCAGTATATAATCCAAAAACCAGGTACCTTTGGGTTGAAGTAGCGACAGGACTGCGGCTGGGAGCCTCCAAACAATGCGATTTGGTAATCGTGCTTCTTCCGTCGTGCGCGGCTGCTCTCCCCCAGGTCCTCGCGGTCCTCCAGGGACAGCAGATGGTAGCGCATCCCACCTGGGACAAACGCACATGCTCATGTAAAGTCAACAGACCCTCAATCTAATACAGTTTTAATATTCATTTTTTGTTTCTTCACATGACAATGTGTGTTATTATGTCCATATGTTTGTATGTATGGATTTTATCTCTCTCTACGCACTGATGACCATCTTGAGGCACTGTGGGCTTTCCTGGATGAGAGGCTCAGCCTGCACCGTCTTGGACAGGAAGGTTTTGGAGACCAGGGGGAAGCGAACACACCCCAGCACCTCCACCATATACTGCTGTCTGTTACACACATCATACTTCAGCCAGCGCACTGCTGCATCATAAATCTAAACACAAATGCAACAACAAAACATAGATGAAAATACCTATTACAAGGAATAATTTTTTTAATCAAAATCTATTGCTCAGGGTGTCCTGGTTGAATTATCAGTCCTGTGTGTGTGTGTGTGCGTGTGTACCTGGGCCTCAGCGCGGACAGTGAGTTTGTCCTGGTGCAGTAGATGTGTTAGCTGTGTGACGTCCAGTTGCAGGAACTCGTCCAGTTTGTAGACTTCAGTGAAGTGGAGCTGAAAAAAGTCCTCTGCTGCTGCCTTCAGCTCAGGACAGTCCATACAGTCTGCCAGGGCTGAGATTCCTGAAGGACAGAATAAGGAGCACTCAGTTTTTCTAGCTACCCATAAAAAGCAAAACTCGCTCAGCTGAAATGTATCGGCCCTTAGTCCAGGTATAATTTGATAACTGGTGATGTTGACTCAATAAATTGGGAATCAAAGGGCTCGCCAAGTGAGATAAGATTTAGTTAATTGTATGTGTGTTCTCACCGAGGCAGTTTGTTGCATCAATCTGTCCTTTGAGGAACTCCACACACATTTTCTTTACTGGCTCAATCTGGTACTGGTTGGCTGCATCCAGCAACGACTGGACGTTACTGCTGTTCACTGAAATCCTGACACACACACATACATGCCTTACCATTAAAAGTAAATACTGAGGTGGTTCTGATGAAGCCACGACACTAGTGTTAAGACAGGAGAAAGTAACATCTGGAACAGGTGAATCTTCTGTTAAATTTATGATTGACAATGCATTATTGTTAATTCAATGAAATGAGCTGTTTTGCTTGCTGGGTTTATGTAGCTATAGTGTGTATGATTGTATGTGTGGTGGTATGCCGGTGCTGACGGGGATCCTAATAAGTAAAGATAAAAAAGCTGTGCTCTGTCTTTAACCAAGCTTCTTACCGGGCTGTGTAGATAAATTCAATCAACAGCTCAATGATCTCAGGCTCTGTACTCCTGAGTTCCACCTCATGGGACATTGACTCCATCATTCTGGCTGGAAGTCAGAGAAAAACACATCCAACCATATATGGCAGCATGAAAATAAATGGTTTGAAATTTTTCCTGGTTTGTGTGGTGTTTTGAGAGAACTCCATAATTTATAAAGTATAATCATATATCATGAATTTGCTTTACAAAATGAATCATTTTGATATACTAGACATGATCAAAGATTATGCTTTTGCTAAAATAGTCATGTTGAGAAAAGTGCGGTATCTTTTTCATTAAATTATTGAGACTAATAATGATGATCACAATATCTAAATACATGACAGGGGTTCCACTTAGATTTATTAATTATAGTGGACAAGAAATCACACCATCTCCAGCAGCAGAGGCAATTTGCTCACCGCAGTGACCCACCGGGGCTCAATGTACAAGATATCAAGTCTGTCTGTCCATGTTTATGTCTATGTGTTCGTGTGTGCACACTTACTGGTGAACATGAGGCTGAAGAAATGGCTGGCAGCAGCAAGGACTACTCTGTGGGCAGAAAAGTGTTTCCCCTGAACCACCAGGGTCACATCACAGAGAGTACCCTGAAGAAACCACACACACGCACACACTCAAGACAAGGTGGAGGACATTCATTTACAAAACTGTACACACACACACAGAGAGAGAGAGAGAGAGAGAGAGCGAGAGAGAGAGAAAGAGGTATTCTCTCAGACTCACCTGTTTCCTCAGGTTGTTCATGACTCCCATGATGCTGGACAACTGTCTGTACTCCTCTTTGGTGGCACACTTCCTCTCGCTCTTCTTCTTGGAGCCGGACGCCTTCTCCGGTGAAGCTATGCCCGTCATGTCCAGCTGCTAAATGTTATCTGTTCAGTCAAATTAAACTACAAAACCTCCAGCACCTCTGCCGGCCAGCAGTGTGCAGCTGCCGTTTCTTTGTTGTCGCTCAGCCACTGACAGTTTGTTTGCGTCTCACCGGCAGCTTGATGTGGTTTTTACGAATGAAAACAGACGCCAGTTTGGCTACAGCTTCTCCTAGAAAGATAACACATAGATGAATTAGTTGTCAGTTGTTAACCAAGTTTTAGGTTAGTAGTTGTTACTGTGGTAAATAAGCTTTCTTCTGCCTTTAGCTACTATGGTGAAGGTATATCTTCTTCTACGCTTTGTGTTTTGGTCGAATGTTCTCCCTCTAGCGACAGACTGGTCGCATTACACATTAACATGCAGTTAACCTGAGAAACTCATCTGTTCTCGTTCAACGTTTATAAAACTTATAAGGAATACGTTTTAGTATTCAGAACAAAACGTTTTGCTAGTTTGTGTCCATTAAAATAGCATATATATTTTTTTTTACATTTAATTATATCAGCAAGGCATTAACACAGCTCATGGCTCATGAGCTCATGGCGACAGCTCACCTGTCGAGCTGTCAGGTGTCTGTCATATCTGTACACTAATCTAAAACTAAACAACCAGGAAGAAATACTTCACATGAGCCTCATGACGCTGACGTCATGAGGAGCGTGCGGAATGTATTGTTAGAGGTAAGTGACCTGAAAACTAACTGAGACCCCAGAGCTGCAGAAAATGCTCCGTTTTCTCTGCTGTTGCTGCTTCTCAAGTGAAAATAACGGCAACGAGGTACGTGTTTACACCGTATTCAGTTATATGTTATTGACTTGTGTGATTGTCAAGTGGTTTTCCTTCGAGTTCATACAGGGAACTTGATCATGGCTTTGCTTTAGTGAGTTTACTGGATTATTAACAGCCCGATTTAAAGTAAGTATGAATTTTTTTTAATCATGCTTAGCAGATGTCACTAGGGGGAAATAAACCCTGTAGCAGTGCTGTTATTGTTTCTTTGGAGATTGAAGGTAGAATTTAATCTCAGTGGTCTGTCACAAGTACAAAGTACAACAATATACAAAGGGAAGAACTTAAAAAACTCTTAACGCAGAGTCGATGACAAATGAATTACAGGGATCCAGGTAAGGATCTAACTAGTGCCTTTATGTCTCTTCAGAGGCAGTCTCTCCTGCATCCCAGACCACCTGAACTGAATGGAGCTGAATCAGCCAGGCAGACCCGGCCAGCAAACACTGGTACATGACCCCTCACTAACTTTTATTTTGATACGTTCATCTTTACAAAATATACTATAGTACCTGAGGCACATTTTATTTTTAGGTCACTGCATGTGTATTCTGCATGCTTTTTTTTATTCTGGTGAATTTGTCCATACTACATGTGGTGGTGTTCATTGTCTATTACGTGATTCTTATTTTTTTATTTTTGTTCTCTTCCCAGATGCACAGATTGGGAGTCGGATCGGCAGGCTGGTGATGAGGCGGGTGTGTGTGCCAGAGTTGGACCAGATGTTTTCTGACATGGCTGAGACCTTCAATGTGCAGCAGCAACATTATGAGTCCATGGCCCGACACATCTGCAACCTGCAACAGCACTGCAACTGTACTCACAATGATAATTTGGCTATATCTGAATGTGTGAGGATAATCAGAGAGGAGCACAGTGAGTGAAACACTCAGAGCTCTCAGGTTGCCATGTCTCAATTTTCTGTTTCCTTTGTTTTCTCTATTTCAATGTCCTTCTCCTTTTATGTTTAGTGGCTAAGTACATGGTCTCCCTCAAGATGAAGGGCTATGACTTCTCCCTCTGTGTGGTTCCTGTGGGGTCAAAGGGCGAAAGCGAGGAGGAGCCGTTGTCTCCACGTCTGCGATTAGCTCAAGACGAGCTCAAGGGCATGTCAGAGAGTGCCAAGGCCACCATGTCAAAGGGTACTGCACTGCAAGAGCTGATTGGCTGGCTGCTCAGAAGCAAGGATCAAATGGCTGAACAAGTGAAGATGGCTGCAGCAACTTACCAGGAGCAAGGAAGACTGAACAAGAACCTGGAGGAGAACATGAAGGAAGTGAGGAGGGCGAAGGAGTTGTCACTGAAATATAGACAACAAGCTGAAGAAGTCTTCACCGAGGCTGCACAGATAACAGGGACTTCTCTGTAGTCCGTCCACATTTTGAATACTTTAGCTGAGTCCACCAAGTCCGTTACATGTATACAGGATTCTAATATTTACAAAGTTTATACACATTCTTAGACACTTTACGTAGGTAGAGTAAACCACTGCCTGCAACACACAGCCAAGGAATAAGAAAAAAAAATCATCCATGTACTCAAAACTGTAGCCCATCTCTATAATTAAGACTCATCTTCGGTCTCTACTTATGAAAACAACATCAGGAATGTTTGTTTATTGTGATGTTCCAGAACCGATAATGAGACATGCACACACAGAATGGCGAATACAGGACATTACGTTAAAGTATTGCAGTAAAAGTAGTGGTTTGGTCCCTGACTGATATATTATTATATATGAAACCATTAGATTATTAATACTGAAGCATCAGTATGTAAGCGGCGTGTTACTGTGGTAGCTGCTGGAGGTGGAGCTTAATTGACCTACTTCCTATACTAGCTGGTTTAGTCCAGTGGTTCTCCTCCACATTTCAGGGGTCGTAAAATGATTAAACAAAGTTCTTATGCACAAATCTGTTTTCAGTTTTCAGACTTTTTTTCTAATCTTAGATTTTTGGTAAAATGTTGGATCATTTGAACATTTAGCAAAATAAAACCATGTGGGAGGCTTGGAGGGAAAATCACTATTTGGTGGAGCTGTTAACAACTCACACATATGAAATGTGACCAGCTAACAGTAGAGGGCATTGCACACTCACTTTTATATTATGATAGTTTGTTACTTAGACTTAGTGTCAAAAATTCTGTAATTATTCATTTTTGCAGAATTTGATTATTAATTGGTTTTCTGGATGCATACGTATTCTGGATGTGACACTAGATTCATACATTTTTTTTATGATCTTCTTAGCCTAAGGACACTCTCTTACAGTAGCAATGGGAATTGAATTGGATGTTTTACTGTGATATTCTGATCAGTGTTTTGTTATTGTAAGATTCAAAGGGTGCAGATTGTCTGCTTATTTCCCACATAAGCCCCACTGCTTTTATTAAGTGATTAAAAAACAACAGATTTACAGCTGCTACTAAAGTGAAAGCCAACAAACACATTGTCATATGCCATCGTGATAATTAATTTTGGAAAATCCATTGTTCCAGAGGTTATTGACAAGTGGCAATGGTATGCAGTATACAGAAATTGGTGGGTAAGACATGAAAACGCTGAGTTGTTTATCTCACAATGAAAATGGTTGATACATATTACACATTAAGTCATATTTTAAATGCAATTATTTAGCTGAATGTATGTTTAATGCAGACAACCTATGCATGTCCTTTGTTGCTTTAGATCATCCCATATTACTACAGGCTAAAAAAAATAAAATGTGTAATTGTCTATGTTCATAATTAATTCATCATTATTAACAATAAAACATAAATCAACTGAGGTTTAAATTATTATTAATATTATTATGATTACACTGCAATCAATTGCCAAATGTCCATAAATGTCTTACTTGTGATTCATTAATAGCATGTTTGGTGGACCATTATGCTCCTGTCAAAGAGCAGTGAATTACGACGACAACCTACCATAATCGTGGAAATTATTAAGATGCGGCCTTGACTGTAATTTGATTGGACGCCATGCGTGGGGGCGCGGCAGATATATTAAATACGGATTCCTCATTGGCTCTGACGCCTGTCGGTCCACAGAGAGAAACACAGTCCTCTCGTCTAAAGGTGGTTTGAGTGGAGAAAGTAATGAAGATGGAAGGAGCTGATGTTGTTGAATTATTGAGGAGATTTATGGAGTAGGGAAGTGATAGCCGTTTACTCGTCGTGTTGGAAAGAGAGGGGGCATCGATTTCCAGGAAACTGACAGATAGCATGCCAGTAAGTAAACAGCAACTTGCCCAGTTTACTTGGTGTCGCGCCTTAGCCGAGCTAGCTAACTAGCTAATCTGTAAGCAAAACGTCATGACAGCTAGAAGTCAATTGAGCAAGCCGAAACAGAGAGAGTGTGTGACGGCAGATAATTCATTTACAAGTGCCTGACATATACTGTCTAGTAAAATACACTGAATTTTTGGGTTGGTCAAGATAATGTATACCGTAGAGCTACCGGTGACCTGAGGCAGAACTTGACGTTGTTTGAACGTTAGTTGCAGTAGGTCACCAGTTAGGACAGATTTAGTTACCGTAGTTACAAGTTAACGTAAATTAGCTTGGTAACATTTGAAAGAGACTCAACAGAAGAATAGGGGGAATACTGGTAATTATGTTAGACAGCATATTGCCATTGTGGTCTTAGTCACATATGTCATAGACAGAGAGAGACTATACCTGACTTCATCCAGTTTGGCAGAGGAAGAGAAACAAACCCTTGCAGAGAGTATGTAAGTAAGTAGTATGTATGCGTTGTAAGGATTTATGGCGATAATGTGATGTAGCTTCCCTCCACACCACTCAGGGGGGCTTCCTGCATGAGCAGAACAAGACATATCTGCTGAGTACATGAAATGAGCTCTTTCACTCCAAATGTTTATTTTACACTCCAGTCAAACATGTGTTTATCATTGTTCCTGCAGTTGGATGTTTGAGCTTCACTGTGCAGAATGATGCATGTTGTGTCTCTGTGCTCATTGAAAATCACATTTTTAGGGGTTGGCCTATGAATGTGATTAGTGACATCACATATAGTTTGGAAGCCAGTGCTGGTTCAATATTCATCTTCTCTCGCTGTTTGTGGCGTAATTCATGGGTCGCCCTTTGCTTTTCATGTATGAGTTTGTTTATGCTGTTAAAAAGAGGCTTTGCCCTTTAGCAATAAATGGGTTTGCTGGGTGGGTGATTGTGTACTGTGAAAAGCGGTGTCATTAGGGTGCGTGTGTGTGTGCATGCGTGAAACAATGCGCAGGCTTGTTAATGTGTGTCATCGGTGGCTGCTAGTGTCTCAGGACTCTTAATGCTTTTTGACAGTGAAGCAGTGCAGGTCATGGAGCAGGAAGGGAAATGTGTGGCCTCTGCTGTCATACAGCATTACAGCCAGTGGTTCCATGAAATCTCTCAGAAATGTGAACAAATAAAACTGTTGCTATCACTCCCTTTTTCTTTTTTACTCTGCACCCAATTCTGCACACACACACACACACACACACTGTGTAATACAGACATGGAATTTTCAAAAGTTTATTTACAGACATGGATACCACTAAATGTAGCATCCTTTCACCTCCATGAAAAATCTAGGCAATCAATCTAGGCAATTATCGCACCAAAAGTGATACCTGAATGTGAAATTCAAGGGTTGAACAGTTTTGGATAATTAAAGAGCTAACTGTGACATGAAATGCTACTTGCCATGAGAGAGAGAGGTAAAGGGGGAGATAAAAGAGAACGTTATAATTGGAAAGATTGGCAATGTTAATCATTGGTCTCTTTAGGCTCTCTCACTGAAGGAAGACAGGTAGTTGGAGGGAGGAAGATGCATCACTGGCTTAGAGGCAACAGAGAAGAGAGCGTAGGCTGCTATAAGAGGATTCCTCTCTGTCAGATCTCTCTATCTGTCTCCCTCAGCAGCAAAACCACACACAGAAACCACAGACTCTGTTGTCATGTCTACTTAGCTACAGGCAGTCATTTTCTCCATAGCTGTGTATGTGAGTGTGTGCGAAGGAGAAAGAAAACAGAACCTCTACACCGTAAGCAACCTGGTGATGAAGAGAGCAAGGTGGGAGGGAATGATGTAACAGGGTTACCATACACCATTATAGTCCAAATAAAGAAAACAGCAACAGACAGCATAGAAAGTAGTGATACAAACTGAAGAGAGATTTAAAATAAAATACTCAAATCTGGAAATGGACAAATGGTGTAAACTGCCCCATAGTGTGGCCAACGAACACAAGGCCAGGTCAAGCTGTGAGCTCTTGTTAGAGCCTCTGACCTTTATGACCACAGTTGTATAACACTGAATCTACCTTTACTTGGACACCCTGCACCTCCTCAAAATAGTTACTTGGTGGCTTTTGCTACCATTCAAGTTGAAACAAGTTTGTAGTGACAGGTCCAGGGTGCTGGCAGTTTACAAATGGCCTAGTTTAGAGACTTTGGGTGGAGGCAAATTGCTGTACTTCCTGGTCTTTTTATAATTATTAGTTTGGTTGTGCCTGTGCAAGAGTTGTCAGCTAGACTTTTTTTTAATCAATTAATTATTTTTATTTATTTTGCCTATATGTCATTAAATATGTTTATATCTCTTCATCTTGTTGTAGCTTTTATTCATTGTGTGTCTTGGACATTATCAGTCTAACCAGTAGCGTGGGTGCGTGCATGTGTGCGTGCATGTGTGTGTGCGTGTGTGTGGCTTGAACCTTGTACCACAGGAAAAAGCAGCTCTGCTGCTCTCAAAACCACCCACTTCGTCTTTCTTTCTTCCCTCCATTCAAATCTTCATTCTTATTGGCCCACTCATTTCCTGAAAAAAAGGAGAAGGGTCCAAAGCATGTGTGTAATAGGAAATGAGGTAATCAGCAGATAGAGATGTGTACGTTTGTAGACGTCCCTCCCTCATTCATTTTCAGTTGGACGTTCAGTTCTCTCACTGCTAGCTTTCTCTGACAGGTACGTCTTCCCTTCTGTGTGTTGTCTGTTTTGCCTCTGGTGTTTTGTAGTAATTGTGAGCCCATGCCAGCAGACTTACAACAAGGATTGGAAATGTAAACTCGTAGGAGACCTGTTTGTAGTGGAAATCTTTGGAAGGAGCCAAAGAGTGTAAAAAAAAAAAAAAAGGAAAATTTAAACCAGCCGTGTGTGTGTGTGAGTCTAAGACAGGGGCGTGGATGTAAAATTCAGAAGGAATGAGGCGTCAACTTCAACTAACTCACACCAACAGGTTTTGTAAAACCAGACGTAGAATAAATACACTTGTGTGCAAGACGCACACTTGTCACTTCTTGGCAAGGAGTTGGTCCCATCAGAGCTTTGCTTTAGCTGGACTCATTTCTTTATGTTGTTTTGATCATAGAGCAGTGTATGTTTTATCTTTTTTTTTTCTTTTCTTTTTTTAATCTTGTGTTTTTCAAAGCCTGGGAGGTTGCCACGGGCAGCACAGATGGAAACCTAATGAACTCACTCTTCTTGAGTTATCCATCTCTTGGGTTGTCATGTTCCTTTTATCCCTTGTCTACCTATACATCCATTTATCGGTCCCTCTCCTCATTTAACCATTGATTTTTATTCATGTGTCTGTTCCTCTCCTACATTTATCGTGCATCTAGTTGTTCATCACTTGGTTTGTTACTTGTTCCCGTCAAGCCTGCTCGGCTAATTATCTTTAACACTGGTTAATTCATGTGTGTTTGTGCTGGTCAGTGTATTTGAGCTGCACAGAAGAACCTCACCAGTTTGTACAAGTGTGCTCTCTCAGGCTTATATTGATTTCTGTAATGTTCAGTGAGTCCACAATGACACAGAGATGATGACAAGTAAATCAGACTAAGACAGAAGACAAACATCTGCCTAATGGTATAATTACCCTTTATCTTGTACTCCGGGGGCGATTAGAAAGGTTTGAGACAGGACATTATGCGTTGTTTATAATGCAATTTCAGACTGAATCGTCATTTCTAGGGAATGAGCAGCAGTAGTGAGTATACAATCTGTTCATCTGACCTAAAGTTAGCTCAAAATTAGAGGTGAAACAAATCTATACAAGAAAGTATTTTTTGTTTTTGGTTATGGATACGATCAAATATTTGTTGTTCCCAAATTCTCCAATGTGAGAATTTGCATTCTCCATTTTATATCAATGTATATCTTTGGGTTTTTGGATTGTTGATTGGCCAAAACCTTGCATCTGAAGACCTGGACTGTGTGGAAACTATGAGCATTTTTCACTATTTTCCTTTATACAATACAATTGTGAAAATAATATGAGTAAAGGTACCCTGTGGAGATTTCTTATAAACAAACAATGTCTATGTCGCTGCAGTAGCTTCTATACTTGCAGCTGCGGCAAGAGGTAAATATATCACTAAGGTAGGTGGCATGGCAGGCAGCTGTGGATTTTAGGCTTAAAGTATCTTTTTCTGGATACGAATGATACAGATGACATGTCCCAAATGCCAGCATGGAAAAAGTTAAAAGTGACTCTGTAGGAGGAGAGCCTGTCCTTTTATAAGACTGACTCATCTGACTCTATAATCACAGCCTCTATTTTGTTATTCGGCGAACCTGCCATTAAAACACATGTTGGCTTTAGATACCGCTGTCCTCCTCGCTGTCTTCACAGCAAGAAAAAAAACGGAACAACAGATCGCCACAAAGGACTAATTTTTCTAAATGGAAGATATTCTGCTTTATAATCCTTCCCCATTTCATGAGTCACTGGCTCCCCTCCCCCCGTGTCATTTCTTTCATTGGTATAGTCCATAAATAGACACCTGGTTGCCGCGGAAGGACCAAATACTGAAATAATACAAAGCAAAGCATTCAAAGCAGGGGAGAGGGAAGAAATGATGTGGAGAGACGAAAGGAGCAAAAGCAGAGAAATGAGAACGAAAGGGACTAAAAATCAATCGTGTGTGTGATTCACCAAGGAAGTGCAAGAGTTTTAAGAGGTGGAGTTAGACCACCTTCAGCTCAAATATGATTGTTGTGAATTGTTTCTACATGAAGTGTCCACATCGAAGGACCTGTTCTCCCTCATTTCCTCAGCCTCTGTTAGCAGACATACCAAACATGGACTTTGTTTTTGCATTAAGTGGCCAATTTAGCCTTGTGCTTCAGTTTCATAGTCCAAACACAACCAAGCGCAGACACGACATACCCTACAGTGAAAACAAGCTGCTATTTGAAAACAGATAAGCCATCAGAGATACGTGGAGAATAGATGTCCTCCTACTCACCGGGAAGAATTGGTCCCTGGTGACACACTACAGTATTGGTTAAGATGTAACAGTAATGGGAAGATTTGTCAGCAACTACAGACTATTTTATCTATCGAATTTTATGCCTCTATTATGCCCAGGATAACATCTACAGTTTACTTGGTTTGTCTAACTGTCCAAACCCAAAAGATATTGAATTTATAATTGTGTCATGTATGACAAGTGAAAAGAAAAAAAATCTTCACATTCGAGAAGCTGGTTCTAGCATATATACTATTTGGCTTTTTAAGCCACACCAGCGGCATGCTTTCTCCCTTCCTTTGGTGTGACTGCAGGACTAAACTAAAATGACAGAGACCGAAAGAAATGATACAAAGACAATAAGCAAGAGTTCGGGAGACTTATGCAGTAGATGGCATTGGAGGTTTTAATGGAAAACGTGCTACGTGCATGCAAGTTCAGTGCTTAGAAGAGGAAATAAGAGGAGTCGGGATGCACATTGCAATGGTTGTGATGGTTAGCGAGGGAAAATGGGGGCGGGGGGAACAGGGTTGGAAGCAGAGCATTTATTTCACCCCGAGTAGACTAACTGAGTTAAAACAGGTAAGAGCCTGTTTTTATGTCTGTCTCTTAAGACTTCTGTACCGTACAGCCTGTTCATCAAGCCTCTAAATGCTGCTATGCCACAGTTTTTTTTTTCTGTCAGCACTTCATCAGTGAAGCCAGCCAGGTTTCTCTGCGTGGGTGATTATTTTTTATTTTTTGCAAGTCCAAGTTGAGAATAGGTTAGGTACTTGCTGCAGAGGTATGCGTTTGTATGTGAATGAGAGTGAGGAATGAGAGAAGGGACTTTTTTTTATTTTTTTTATTTTGTGCGTTGAATCGATGCCTGAATGTTTTTTGTGCATGGATTATTCACTAATGTCATAATAGTGTTGTCTGTTTGCAATAGAATATGTTTATGTGTGTGTGTCTAAATGCACTGCCTATTTGCTATGTGTCAATAATTCTGCAGCATGTGTGTAATTTACAGTGTATTTTCTCTCTCTAGGTAGAGGTGAGTCCACTGCAGATGAAGGAACATGTTGGCTATGGACCAAGGAGTGGTGGAGGAATGGCTGTCAGAATTTAAGGTACTGCTATAGTGTGTGTTTGTGTGTGAAAAGCAACAAGCATGATCAGCATGCAGTACATTCTCTGCTGCTGCTCACTCTAGGCAAGATTTCTTCATGCACATAAACAAACACAGCTTTTCTCTGAAGTGCTGAGTTCTCAGAGAATTGCTTGCTCCCACTCAGATATGAGCACTCACCAAGGTTTGATGAGGTGTTATTATTAATTAAAGGAGTAGATAAATGTGTCTTGTGCAAGCATTTGTCACGCTCTCTCAGTGAAGGTCATCTCTAAATGCAAATAGACTGATGTGACTGACGGCTTCTACAGAAATTGTCACTGATTTTTAGATGCTGTCGAACAGCAGTCTGCTTGCACTTACAGCATTAAAAACACTATGCCACATTGCTTTTTCTTGACAGTTATCTCATGAAATAAAGTTTACCTTAACATTAGATCTGTATATCCTGGACATGATGTGAATCTGTGGGCTATAAGTGTGCACAGATCACAATCAGACTATTAAAAAGTTGTGACTTATATTCTCATGCTGTGTTATTTTTAGAATAGTGGTAGGACTTGAAGGTCACCACCACACAAAAATACTTAATAATAATTTATGTCAGATATTTTTTGGCTCCACAGTGAAGCTCAAAATATCCAAATGAAGAAACAGGCAAAACTCAATTAAATTCAGTAGTGTAACAAACTTCACCTTTTTGTGTGTGTGTGTGTGTGTGTGTGTGTGTGTGTGTGTGTGTGTGTGTGTGTGTGCGTGTGCGTGTTCCAGACCCTCCCTGACAATGCTGTGTCCACCTATGCCACTTCACTGAAAGACAAAGGTGCCCTGGTCCCTGCACTTTACAAGGTCATCCGAGAGAACTACAGTGATGTATGTGCACACACACTTCAATATTTTTAGTATTGTAAATATTACAAATCATAAAATAACGGGGATTTTGACCAAGTTTAGATTTTTTAGTCTGATGTTGTAATATATGTAAAATATATTTATCACATGTATGTGTGTTGTTGGGTTTTCTGTCTGCCTCAGCTGCTGGAGCCAGTATGTCACCAGTTGTTTGAGTTTTACCGGAGCGGTGAACCGCAGCTGCAGCGTTTCACACTACAGTTCCTGCCAGAGCTCCTGTGGAGCCTCCTGTCCGTCAGCGCAGCCAGGGACCCGCACACCTCCGGCTGCATCGAGGCCCTGCTGCTGGGCATTTACAACCTGGTAGGGGAGAGGCCGGAAGCAGTAGTGTGTCTGTCTGTGTATTTATATAAATGTGTCAATACCACATTATTTGGTCACAGCTCATCCATTTGAATACAGGAGAGCTGCACTTGCTAATAACAGTAAAATGTTTTCAGTCTGGTAAGTGCATTATTGGGAAAAACACTAGAAAACCCTTGATCCTTAGCAAGTGGGTGTAATCATGCAGGACTTAACTACTCAACTATTTCTGGCATCTGCGTCATGTGTTTTGAAAGATTACTTTATTTTCTTTCTGCCTGCTTAGACAGCTATGCATGGAGAGTGACAGGAAGTATGGGTTAGAAATAGAGGAATTGATACTCAGTGACATTGCAGATATACAATATGCATGGACTCCACCTTTCAAATGCCATCAAACTTTCCACAGAGAGATGCCAGGGTTGGTAATTATTAGTGTGTTTTAGTGTGTTGAGTTCTATCTTCATCCGTTTTAGCTCTGTCTATCAGCAAAGCGCAGCGTCCTCTGACTTCATCTCTGCATAGCAGAATAGGTCAGCTGTCACTCATCACACCCGTGGCCTGCCTAATTTATATGACATTAGCGTGCACACAGGGGACACCAAAACCCTGGGGTTTGTGTGTATGTGTGTTCACACGACACACAAATAAGCAAACCCACAGACTTACACAGACTGACTGGGGAAACGAAGACCCTGACGTCCACACACAAACACCCACACGTAACAGATGAGTGTGCTTGAAGAGATAAGTACACACTCTGTAGAGGTTTAGGGCACACACACAGAAAAAAAGCTTCTGTTATTCTCATCCACAGAAACATTTTCTTTGTCTTCCTGTCATTCTCTTACACAGGAAATAGTTGATAAAGATGGACAAAGTAAAGTGTTATCTTTTACCGTCCCTTCTCTCTCCAAACCCTCAGTGTACCACGAGGTGAGAAACATACACAAATGAGCATAAACCTTTCAATTTGCTTTTGCAGAAATGTTCGGTTATTTAAAAAAAAGAAAATCTTCATCTTCTCACCTCTAGCCTTCAGCCATCGGCTCCATGGCCCTAACAGAAGGGGCATTAGCCAATCACGGGCTGAGCAGGGTGGTGTACAGTGGGCCACACCTCCAGAGAGAGACATTTAATGCACAGAACAGGTAAGAGCCCTGATGGGCGCACTTCTTTTCATTCTCAGGACGTGTGGGGGCTATAGACTGTATAAAATAATGGATCTAACCACCATGATGTCATCTATTGGTTTGTGAACTCCCGTTTTGAAGCCTTGAGTTTGCATTTTTGCCATCACCGTCTTGGTATTTTGGAGTCAAGAAGTGACCATATTTGGATGAGAGGGTGGAGCCCTAACACTTGCTGCTAGCCTGGTTAGCACTGTATATTTATAGTCTATGGTTAACTGTTATAATGCTGATGCTAATTGTGGCTAGAAAAGCAGGTTTAAAGTAAAATGTTACTGGAACTGAACTGAACAGTTGACAGTCACTTTTAGTCGGTTAGGTACTTTTAGGTTATGTATGTAACCAGCATTTTCACCATGGTAGCGACTTGTCAATTATAAAGGCCACGCCCTTAATTATCCGTAACTTTCAGCCATAATACATTTTAAATATGTTATATTAAAATAAAATCCCTGTACAGTTGTCATGAATGGGGAAATTGGCTTTTGGAGTCGGCCTCAAATGTCTATCTATGATATCTTAAAAGGACCCAGTAATGTATTCTGCTTTGAGGCAGTCAATGGGAAGGTGCATTCAGACATGTATCCATTATGTATTTTTTACATTTTTGCCTTTAAGTTTACTTTGAAATGCTCCCTGTAGCCATGACTCTTGTCCTCACAATCACACTTAGTGTATGTATGTTGTGATGGTGAGTTCAGCTGCCGCCTTGGCCAGTTATTTTATGCCTGGTGCACTTGCTTCAATAATGGCCCATGGCTGTTGTCTAGCTTTGTTGTATTTGAAGTATTGCTGTTGGGGTTTCTTAAATTACTTTATGAAGCTCCACAGCAGCCAAATCTAGAGGTCGTCATGCTCTGAGTTGTCAGCCTGGCCTTCAGATAATTGATATGAAAAAAAAGTCTAATAAATAAAAATGTCTTCAACCTTTTCTCTGTACCATTGTCTTACATTACATGAAGCAAGTGATTTTATTTTTTTTGTTTTCACTGTTATGTAACAAAACAAGTCTGGTTGCTTTTTTGAGGTCATGCAGAGATACTTTGATCTTAATCTCAGATCTTTTGAGGTTATTGGTCTGAGTATCCTAAAATACAAATAACATGCATGCTGTATTTTCACCACAATTATGTGACTTGAAAGTTGTTTTTGTAATCTTTCAATCTCTTTGTCAAGATATTTTTATATGTGTGTGGAAGCTGTGAATTTCCGCTGTATTATGGCTACAATTTAGGTTTCTATGTCATGCTGTAATGTGGTTGGACGTACGACATGCTATTTTAAGTGTGTGTTTGTGTTGTTCAGATTTGAGGTGCTGACCTTTCTGCTGCTGTGCTACAACGCTGCTCTCAGCTATATGACTTCCACCTCTCTCCAGTCCCTCTGCCAGCTCAGCTCCAGGTGAAACACACACACACACACACACACACACACACATTATCAGCATATCTTGATTTACTTGGGTCACTTTGTCAAGAGGCATTGAGGATGTTATACACACACACACACACGCGAGTTTCCTTTGTTTGAGTCACTCACCTGGATATTAATGTTTTTGGGGGGAGGCTCCTTCCATGTACGCACGAATGGACGCACACACACAACATTTTGCAAGCACTTGCTTATCTAATCCTCTTATAGACTTTGCTGCCAGACAGAGTCAAGATATCACTATTCAGCAAAGAGCTACAATGTACACACATCCTGGCTCAGTTGTTTTGGTAATCTGCCAACTGCAACTGAGCATTACTCTGATAAGCATAAAGCAGAAGAGAAGTCATCAGCTTTGATTTCCCCAAGACAGTTTGCTGTGTGTCAGTTGTGCGTTTGTGTAGCTGCTCCAATAGATTCAAATGCATAAGTAGCAGAATTCTCTTCATTAACTATCTAGAGTTCATCCTCAGAAATGACCCTGTGTGTGTGTGTGTGTGTGTGTGTGTGTGTGTATTAAAGCACTGATAAATAATTATGTAGGGTGTGTGTGTGTGTGTGTGCATGCACATGTGTGCTTGTTTATATACATGTTTTCCTAATTAAAGGTTCCCTGATACAAACTCTTTGTGCTTTTATTGGTTTCCCTCCAGGGTGTGTATATGTGGTTACCCACGGCAACAGATACGGCGCTACAAAGGCATTAGCTCGCGGCTGACGGTCACGTCGGAGTTCCTGGTTCAGCTCATCACAGGGATACACTATGCCTTGTAAGTGTAACCGCAGCACTTTGCGGTCTTACATTTCTCACAGTCTGTGTTTGACTTGTTCTTATTATGTACATCTGATTTTATGTACCTGTTAAAAAGAGTTCGAACTGTGTCTTTGCCAAAATACTACTTATGCTATGTTTTGGGTTTGATCTGACAATCAAGCTTGCCCTCTTGTATGCATTTGCTGCATGTGATCTGTAAATGTGTGTGTATGTGTGTGTAGGTGTAATGGGGAGGTGGAACTGGGATCCAAAGCACTGGATGACATTCTGTATCGGGCCCAGTTAGAATTGTTCCCTGAAGCTCTACTGGTGGGTGCAATAATATTTTTTTTTCTGCTACTACCGCATCTTCCTCTACTATGTATTTTTGGTTTTGTGTGTGCGTGTGTGTGTGTGTGTGTGTGTGTGAGAGGCAGAGCATGTGACTTGGGCACACATGCTCGCCTGGGGTTTTGATTTATATGCAGCACTCTATGCTGTATTGTGTTAGTGTCTGTGTGTGTTTTAGAGACTGCAAGCAGAGTGTAATCCTACTAGATTATTTACATGCTTTGCACTCTGCTCTGTTAAGCTGTAATCCTTGAGGTCCAGGGAGTGGAGGATTGGACCTGAGGTCACAGTATTACTACACAAGTGAAGGTGTATTCCTGCACAACAATCACAACACATGACTTTTGGATTTACAAAAGTGTTAGAGTTGAGAAATATGTTTTTAAAATGAAGAAACAGCTTTGTGGGCAAATTACATGAACACACACACACTGTAGAAGAAGAGATTTTTCTTTCCTGGGGTATTTACCTCCAGCAGTGGAATGTACCAGGTGGCTGCTAGCCTAGCTTAGCTTGGTGACGTGTCCCTCATGAGGCCAATGCATTGCAGCCATCGAAACAAAAGACATGTTGTGTTGTGATTAGGATGCTGTCTACATCACGTTACGTACTCAACTGTTACATGTTGATTTAGTGAGAGTTTCCAGCAAGAGCAGAGGATATTATATAAATACTTGTAAAATAGCATTATATAAATTCAACTACAAAGCCTTTTTGTTTTCTTTACTTCATTATTGTGTGCAACTTAGTCAGTGTTTACTAAGATTTCAGGGATTATTGATCAGATGTTGCAGAGTTGGTCACATGCTCTTAAAGCCATAGTGTGATGGGCCAATGCCCGTACAGTTGGCTCATGTGCGTGATCCACCTGTGTCTGTCCTACACTTTAGTACTTGGACAGAATGGCTTTTCCTGTAGCTGTACTTGCTTAAAAATTCTTTGGGGGAAAAAATCTGTAAATGTATGTGTGGATATTTGAGCTGCAACGATTAATGAATTGACTCTTTTGATAATTGAATAATAGTTAAGTCATTCTTTTAAGCAAATATGCCAAATATTTACATATTTGATCTTCTCAAATGTAATGTTTCAATGCTTTTCTTTGTCATAGTAACTGATATCACTAGGGTTTGACTGTGGAAAATTGTAACGGGGATTATCACCATTTTCCAGCATTTTATAGACAAAACGATTAATTGATAAAATCAATGATAAATTAATCGATATTGGAAAACGGTCATTAGTTGCAGCCTGAGTGGATATTGCACTGCAACATGGTGGAGTGCAATTTTATATGAAAATTAATTTTGTATAGATGCATCAAGATATAATCAGTGCCAGTTATGAAGGGGAAACTTAAGCAGGTGCATTGAGTTTGTTTGCACTGACTGTCACTTTTAAGTGCAAACTGAAGGGCATCACTCCATTGTTTTCTGCTAGAGCTGCCTCTTCTACACTAAAAAAATCCTGCTGTACTGTCAAACTCTTGCATCCCCTGAAGTAGTAACGATTGTCAACGTGTGCGTCTACTCTCCATCAGGTGGGTAATGCCATCAAATCGTCTCTGCACGGCGCAGCACTGAAGAGCAACAATAAGGAAGGTGCTCGAAGTATCCAGGTGGAGATCACACCCACCTCCTCCAGGATCTCCCGAAATGCTGTCACATCCCTCTCCATCCGGGGGCACCGCTGGAAGAGACATGGTGAGACACATGCAGGACAAAAGAAAACAGAGCTATAGGGACGTAACTTGAAGCTCAACTCGCTGAAATACAAGAAGAGCCCTCGGACACATTTTCTATCACATTTCATGGAACACTAAAAAAAACAATAGAATTAAAGGTTATAGAATAAATCCAGGCCAAAGGAGAGAGCAAGACGTTCAGATCTTGTCATTGTTCATTCATCTTACCATTTCACTGTCCGACAGTCGCTGTATACACAAGTGTTTGTCATCATCATCAGCCCTAAAGCTCATAGATCCTCAGCTTGCTAGTTAGTGCAGTCAGCTTCCTCAGAATCTTTTTATACCAAACCATTACTTCCTGTCTGATCTGTTAGGATAAACCCATGTTGATGGCAATAAAGCAACAGACGAGCGTTCACAGTTTGAGAGCAGTCAGTGAAAATGGAAGCAGTCAAGATGCAGAGAGGCTCCAAGCAGCAGGACATGAACATAATTTGACAGATGGGAGAAGACGGGAAACCAGACAACAGAGTATAGGTAGTATAGGACAATACAGATGAGATGTAGTAAGATTTGTTGTTTTACTTCTGTGCCAAATAATCTATAAGAGATAATGTACAGTAAGCAGGTTATTATTGTGGTAGGGGGAAGGGAGGGATGCGTCATTAGCAACGGTCTGTTATTTCTGGATAACAATAATTGACCTATCAAAACCAAGTATTAACAAAGCTGTGTAATAATTAACATTTAAATGACAAATCAAACATAGTCTTTTATTGTCTGCTCTGTAGAATCATTGATGACACTGTGTGTGCAGACAGTAGAATTACAAGAGAGCAGCTCTCTATTTTTCTAGAAAACGGATATGTCAGGTTAATTATAGACTTCAGCTCGTTTAATAAGTGGGTTTCATGTCCAGCCTAATGCCCCTTCTTCATCACATGGATCCTGCTCATTGGTGCCTTTTATCAGCAAAGCTTGTTTATCCGTAAATCTTTTGTAATGAGCAGATGGTGGAGGAAAATACTAATGAATATTATATTATATAATATAATATTTATGTGTGGGGGTGATTGATTCCATTTAAATATTATTTTCATATTCATCTCCATATAGCATATTCTTTATGTTCTGATCACTATGATTTTTGTCTTTTTATT
The DNA here is from genome assembly GCA_036937835.1 of Pampus argenteus. Classification (NCBI taxonomy): domain Eukaryota; kingdom Metazoa; phylum Chordata; class Actinopteri; order Scombriformes; family Stromateidae; genus Pampus; species Pampus argenteus. Next base: position 10,652,751 of record CM072879.1, read on the forward strand.
TTTCTGCCATTACATTGAATACCTCTGTGTGTCTTGTGTTACTGTGGTCGTGTGTTCCTATGCACATTACTGTCTGTTTATTTTTTCACTTATGTGTGCATGATATGTCTGTCCATCTGTGTGTGTATCTGTCTATGTATTGTCCCACTACGCTCCATGCCCCATCCCACCAGAGTCCCAGGAGGTGAGTGTAGACAGTGAGGCCGCGCTGGGGGGCGTGGCCATCCCCGAGATCAGTGTGACAGGCGTGGGCGGCGAGCGAATGCCCAACGGAGACTCCATGCGGCCACGCCCTGATGGCCGTGGCCAGTCCGATGCCGAAATCTTGGGCGGCGCCTCCGAGGTCAGCCTGGACCCCCGAGGTCATGACTCCGGCACGCGGGGTCAGGAGGTCAGAAGGCAGAAGTCTGTGAGGCGAATGGTGGAGAATGAGGGTTCTGGGTCAGCCTCCACAGGGAGGAGCCAGTACTAAGGCCCTACCCCTCCTTCCCCCTGCCCCATTCCTGGGGTAACCTAGGTAACCGTGTGTGGGGGCGTGGTCTGAAAAGCTGCATGATGACTTCCCCCTTTTACCTTTTTGCACTGGGCTCCACCACCCTCTGTTCGCCTAATTGCACTATTCCTCTCATCTCTCTATCCAACGTCATTAATTCATTTACTCTCTCCTTTGTGGCTCGAGCTTCTTCATAAACATCTCCCGCTAAGAGTCCTTTAAAATGAAATTAATGATTTATGATCTAACGGATCAGTAACCTAATAAAGACTGCATGATAAACAAATGTGCTTCGCTGAATAGCATAATAAAAATGTTATAACGGGGTTATGACGTTGGGACAAAATAAATGGTTTTTCATGAAAGCAGAACATCAGTTGGATAATGAACATAACGGGTAAAAAAAATAGCTCTATGAACATTATGCATTAACTATGACATATTTGACAGATATAAAACTTATTTTTAAATTATTTTACTATTTTTACTTGTTCGGTAAAAGTCATTCCTAAACTTATCAGGTCACTGATACACTGATAACAAAAAAGGCCTGATGACCTTGAATCATAAAGCCCAGATGTCCTCTGTCAGCACTGCTAGTAAGAGATTGTTTTGTTTATTTTTTTGCAAGCTTTTGGTCTCTTACAGCACACCTCAGTACGCCTTGACACATTACTCCTGGGTTGCACCTGGAGACAGATTACTTCCTTCTGATTAGTAGCTAGGAGCTGAGGAGAGATATGCAGGTCTGGAATAATTTGAAGCTCACCGTGTTAAATTTAAGGATCTCTGATAACTCCCGACCTCTTTTTGAACAAACTTAATCTGACCATCAAAGATTTGAACAGGACCTGCCTATCTGTCTGTTTACCAGCTGTTTACTGGTGGTCTGTTACAGTGATGGCATCAGATCAGAGTGAGGTGTGGGTGTGTGTTTAGAATTAGTAAAGGAGATCACTTATATGTAGGGTGTACTTGCGTGTTGCTTTGCTTGCCTTCCTTCACTTTCCCTTTGTGGTCTTTCCAAGGCTTGTCTTTGGGACAAAACATGCACTCTGCTAATAAACCACTTACTGTTGTCTCTCAGTGCTGCTGGTTAACCTAAAACTCTGTGCTGGACTCCAAAGCAAAACTTCAGTTGTCTCATGTCAGGTGGCAATATGTGATGGCGCCACCTGCTGGAAGACAGTAGTAGAGCTCCTCTGTCACAGCCCTTTGTAGAGCTCAGTCCATGCATAATCTCATCCAACTTTTTTGATAATGTATTGCTTTTAAACTCTAATCATCTTAGTTGATAATTTGATTGAATCTGGATTTGATTGGACTGGATGACAGATGAGCTATCTATTTTCCGGCTGTTTTTCATTTCAGTGCTTGTTTTGTCTCCCGCTGTCTTTCTGTCTCTCAGACGCAGTGGATCTGGGTTCCCCGGATGAGCTGATGGATATTTCTGAGGTAGATGAAGGGGTGTGGTCAGGCGGGGTGGGGCCTGACATGACTCCACCCACTATCACTATCAGCAACAGCGTCACCACATTAAACCTGGGGGCCAAGGCCATGAAGAAGTGTCGGCTTGGTGTGCGCACCAGCAAGGACAAGGACAAGGAGGGGTGCCCTCTAACAACGGGCCGGGCCGCCAGTGAGAATGCAGAGCTGTCTGTTAAGCGACTCACGCTCACTTCCAGCCAATCAGTGCCCAAGGCAGGAGCTCTCACCAGCCTGACGCGCACTGCCAGCGCCGTCTTCTCCCGCTCCTTTGAGCATGTGGCCAGTGGCATCGCCCCTCCCTCCAGCAACCACATCACCTCTGAAGCTGGCCGCTATTCGTGCAGCCTGCAGGAGGAAGGGCTGGGGTATTTGAGTCCCGGGCCAAACCACAAGCAGCGCTCTCCCAGCATCAGTGTGCACCTTGGCTCTGACCTTTGAACCCTTTGTAACTCCTGACTACCTGAACCCTCACCTCTGATCCGTGACCCTGCACCTGTGACCTGGAACTCCAAGCCATGCCAACTGCGACAGACCGCCAGCACTCCAGTGATTTACTCCCTCGTCACTCCATTTTTGGTGTCTTTGATTCTCTGTGCTGTAAAACCTGGTGCCCTGCTCCATTCAGACATCCCTCTGCTGCTCTCCCCCAGCAGAGTGTTCTCTGGGCCTGATGGAGACGGGAAGTCAGGGATCCAGCTTCCAGCTTCACTGATTTTTAGTAGTGCACTGTTGCCGTGAATTTGTGCCAGGGCAAAACTCCCTCACAGATTAGCCTGTTGTTTAAATGGGTGAATTTAAAACATTACTAAAAAAAACTGTGTTGAAAAGTATTTGGAAAGTATTTTAATCGGCATCTGTTGCCCTGCATGGCTTTTCCATACATCCATCCTTACCTTGCCCAGGTTTGTCAGAGGGCAGACGTGTATGTGTGAGCATGTCTGAGTGTGTGTGTGTGTGCTGTATGTGTGTGCACAACTGTTGTTTTTAGAATAAAGGCTGCTGATTGATATAATGAATAAGGTATGATTCTCCTAATTGAAACAAGTGTTTCTACAACTTTTTTAAAGATAATGGATCACTTCCCATAGCAATACAAATCTCTCCTTTTCAATGTTTTCCATCTTTTGTTGAGATTACTCAAACTCCCTCTGTTTACACTTTTTTGTCAACAGTTACAGTTGTGCTTCTTTAGAAAATCTGCATTCTTCCCTTAAAAACATCTGGGAAAAAGAACCACTAAATGATCAACCAGTATGACAAGAATCGATTCTTTATGTTTACAATTTTACAGTATTGTTCTCATGATGGAGAAGCAATATTTTTTTGTCCTTCCTTCTCTCTCTCTCATTTAGCACCTTCTTGAATTGCTGTGTGTTTGGCAAACATAAGAATCCAACTTCTGACAAATGATGAGGAAGATTTGATTCTGGGGACACTGGCTGTGTATGATTTGTTAAGTATTTAATTTTGCACTTAAAAGAGCAAAATGAGTTGTGTTATCAACTTTGGTATTTTCTCATGAGGAACGAGAGGTTTGAATTTTAATTGTGGTATTTTTCTGTGAGGTGAGCTGCTTTGTTGCTCTGTACGGTGTCCCGTGACTCAAAAAAATAAAAAATAAAATGACACCAACCTGGAGTTCAGGTCGTGTACCATAAGCTTAACAGAAACTGTACCCGAATCTCTTCCTGTGTGTTCTGCTGTCAAAGGTTCGTACAGGTCAACAAGGCATCTTCCCTCTGATCCACTCGCCATTCCAGCTGTTTAGTACTTTGGTGATGTGTTTCCTGTGTCCCTCTTCATTGTTCATCACATCATCATCACATCGCAGGACATGGTGGTATACTCTTGTACCAAAAAAGGAAATAAAACTCAACTCATCTGCTACATTTGATGTCCTAAATCAAGCATTAATGCTGCCCCACCCTCAAGCAAAAGTGTATTCTGTTGTTTGTGTACTAGAGCTGTCAAGTGTTCATAACTTGGTGGGACGATAACAATCATTGTATTTCTGTATGTGGGTTTACAGAATGTGAATGGGTATGCTCTTTGTTGTACTAAAGTTGGTTTATATTGGCCTTTCTATGTCTGAAGATGAGTAACTCACAGCTACAATTTCTGGGAATAAATTGTTTCTATATTTCACTTGTTTGCTTGAGTTTGTGTTCACCAAAACAATAAAATTCAGCTACTTAGCAGTTAAATAGTAGTTCTTACTTTTTTGTATTTATTTTTATCGAGGATGAAAATCTGTAAAATGTTGGGCTTTTCTAAATACTGTATCCATCTACAGCTAAAGCTTATTTGGGGTGTGAGAAATAATTGTAACCATTATGTACTTTCAACCATAAAATCCTTCCTTACAAGTGGGCAAATGTTTTCTGCATGCATTAGTTTGTTCTAATTTGATTAAACACAACTAAATTTAAGAATAAACTAAAATAATGAAGGTCTGAAAACTATATTTCTATCTAACCCCTACTAGACAAGGCCACAAGATCAGGGAATCATGCACAACCTGCATTTTACTTGGTAACAAGTGGTGGAAAAACTACTCAGATGTTTTTTTAGTGATATAGATGTGCTAATTTATGTGTGTGTATTCAAAATCTCATCTCAGTAATGGTAGAGCAGTTTTAGTAGCCAACTGTACTTGTGCATGTCTACATTATTGTGTTATATGTAAACTAGTGGAGGTGGATCTATCTCATTGCAGTTTAAAATGATATAAGAATACATACATGTCTCCTAGATATAGGTTTGCAATCTGCTGAGTGTCCAAAAACAGAAACGTCTTGACAACTATAAATATATTCTTTGGCCAAAGAAATTATGCAAATATGCATTTCCACACTTATTTCTTCCATTAAACACCGAATTCATCAACAATTTAAAAGAGGTGTGCAAGGGTCCCTTTCATATTTGTTTCAATGAATATTCATTACATAGTTTAAAATTTTGAAATATATGTCTTCAACATTTGGTGAGAGTTTGAACTGAACATTGGCATGGCATTTATTAAATCCAGTAAAGTGACCTGTCGCAGACTCACATTTTGTCCACTAGATGGTGATCTACGCCTGAACGTGAGTTTATGGCCTGGTTGCCTCTTGCTTCTTCGTCACTTCCTCTTCCGTGTCCTTGGCAGCAGTAGCAGCAGCAGCAGCATCATCATCTTCCTCACACATGGCTAAAATAAGCAAAGAGACCAAACAGCGGCTGCAGCAGCTGTTCCAATGCGGACAGTTTGTCATCCGATGGGGCTTTATTCCAACCGTGCTGTACCTGGGTCAGTATGTGAGCAGAAGCGGGAGGCGTGCCTCTCTAATGTTAGCCGTTAGCTTAGCGGGTTAGCGTAATGCTAGCCAGTTAGCTTAGCACATTGGGCTTTAAACACAAGCTCATATTAAGCTGTGGGTGGGCGCGTGAGGTTTATGTATATTTGTGAAGTTGTATAACTCATTGTTGGCAGTCTGTGCTGAAACAACGTGTAGAAAATAACAATAATAATGAAATGGCAACTGTAGCATTCAGGTTCAGCGTCTAATGACCCCTTTTGGAGAAGAAATGTGTGGTGATTTTTAAAGGACAGTTTCACCATTTTTCAAATCTGTCTTAAAACAACAGTCAGGTGCCCAAATGAACATTGAAATGTGTTTTTCTTCTCATAATCGTTCTTCTTATTCATACTGGCCAATAGAAGTCATTCATAAAAAAATTAAGTCCTTCTGTGTATTTATTTAAATGTATCTGAAGCTGATGTGAAACTTTAAGAGCCACTACAGCTCAACTCTTAGAAGAAACATAAGAGGGTTTCATGTTAAAAATATGGCAGATAACCACTTTAATATGAACTAGTGAAGCCGCATAAGCTTCAGATAAACTATTACATGTATCTTTGTGGATGTCGGCCCCCCATCACCTGCACTGATGGCACATTTGAAGGAGATCTTTTCCAGTATGAACAGGAAGGATGATTATAGCAAGGAAGAGTTACATACGTTAGGATAGCATAGACCCTGTCCTAAATTCAAAATAACCAAACATGGCAGCACCACTGTTGTTTCTATGGCAGTGACAATGAAGATGGGGATCAGGATGAACACGGAAATATTGTGATTGAAAGGCTACTCAAACTGTATGATGATGCTTTAAATTTCCTGTACCATGTGTTAATGGGTGTGCATTGACTTCAATAATTGGGAAGAAAACTTCCCAAAAAGGTTCGGGTTTCCTGTCCTCCACCAACATGATGAATGCCTCTGACTCATCAACACTAAAATTGAATGCCCATATTTTCTTGTCCATTATAGCGAGCTTGCTTGCCAGTGACAAGTATGGTTGTAAGAAAGTATCATATTTAACTAGGCAAACTAAAGTATCCATTGATATCAACCATGTCATACTAGCTTGTCACTAAATAGTGGACCAAAGTTATTTTGGCCAGGGAAAAACTGCCATTGTCATTTTCAAAGGAGTCCCCTGACCTCTCACATCAAGATATTTATATTAAAACTGGTTCTATGGGTACCAGACAAACCCACTTTTTGTCTAACCCCATGTAGTTTTTGGCAAAAACCATAGTTTTTGCATGCAGTAAATGTGTTTTTTTTTCTATGACTGGAAAGCAAATGTGTGGTAATGTTAGTCCCACAGTAGCTGCTTCATTTTATTAAGACCGTTTTAGAAACTTTACCTCAATGTATAAAATGATGTTTTGTGGCCTCTAGGATAATTACAGACTTATAAAACACGTTATGTAATATATCGCTTTGCTTACAGTATCGCAACATATATTTATTGAATCGATTCCCCTTTATCGTGATCCGAGGCTGTGGGCGGATGAGCATCAGTAGATCGTGTGCGATACATCCTGGTATGGCCCCGCAAGCAGGCAAACTGACTGTAAATTGACTACATTTACCATCAACACAGATTGGATATCTAAATGTGGTGAAATTTCCCATTAAGCATAAGTCCACAGTATTTAATATAATTTGCTTGTCTTGCAAGAACCCCAGACATACACCAATAGCACCAAAATACTTTGACTGTGGTTTGGAGTAGAGATGGGGAAGTTCAGACTTTTGCATGCGTTACCTCACAGCCGTGGACTTGCCCTTGTCAGATACTTTTCAGTCTTCAGCATATTGGAAAGACCAAAGTGATGTCATACTTTCACCCCCTTTTGTTTTCACCATAACATCTGCATATTTCAAATTATCATGATTTATACATTTCAACAAGGAATCATCCAATTTGAACAATGTCATTGAGACAATGTTGAAATGACGTTGATTTCAATAAAATTAAACCAAAAAAAAGCATTAAATGACAAACAATCAGTTAATTACAAAATGCACATGGTAGTTATGAGTTGTAGATAAGATAGTAGTAATGCCATTTTTAGTTGTCTTAATCTCCTTCTATAAAGACATGATATGTTACACCATTGTTAATGCTGTGACCAATGAAAAAAAAGGGACATGAATGCATTTTCCTTTCTGTACGTGCGTTTGAGGTGGAGGCGATGAGTCAGATGTGCTGCCTGATACATTTCCGATGTATTTACACCTCTCCCCCACCTCCCCTTCCTCTTTTCTCTCCTATTTTTCCCTTCACCATATTGTCTTATTTAAAGTGCATTTTACATACTTTATTCAATCAACAGAAAATGAATTACTAACTTGTTTTTGATAAACAATTGAATCGTTTTAAAGAATTTTTGTTTTTAAATTCAAAAAGTCTCTCTGTCTACTCTCTCAAATAAATATAATACAGATTATATGATGTTAAATTGGGTCTTTGGGTTTTGGACTGCTGGTTGGGACAAAACAAGACATTTGAGGATGTCACCTTGGACCTTTGGGAAACAGTGATCAATACGTTTTCTAAGGCTAATTGTAATAATAATCAGATGATTCATTTTTGTTTTTCAGGTTTCAAACGAGGAGCAGATCCAGGGATGCCTGAACCAACAGTCTTCAGGTAAAGACATTATTTTTGAAATTTGAGATGATTTGAAAGATGAGAAATGTGACACTAAAAGGGGGTTTTCACCCCTATAGAGAGTTCTAATTGTAATGTATGTATTCTTCTGAAAAAATGTGATTTAAAGTGTTAAACCATTTATTTTTTTTACAATATGATTATGGTCTTGGTGTATTTTAGCTGTTTTTTTACTGTATTATTTAGACAATTTTTTAAGTTATGGAAAAAATACACTTCATCCACAAACTACATCTTTAGCGATAAAATATATCCGTAAAATAAATTAGATAATAAAAAACCCCAAATAATTACAAATGCACTACATCTACAACCACGCAAACCCTGTTTACTGTTCTCATCACCATCATCGTGATCTCTCTCATTAATCACCACTTTAGAAATGATAGAATTTTTAGCTCATATCTTAGTTTTTAGGTTTTATTCTTTTCTCTATTTTAGGATGAGCTTCGTTAGCTTCCATATAGAGGTTGCTCGTGTTTGTGGAGTCCGCACAGCAACAGCAATTTAAAATCACATTCATCAATGCAATAACAAAAAAGAAGTCAAATATGAAGAGAATGAGTGAAATAACTTTAAAGAAGGATACAATACAAACTTAAAATAAAATAAAAAAACAATTACAAAATTGTCAAGATAAAAACTGAAGCTGAAACTGAATTGAAATAATCAAAAGTTTCAAATCGCAAACTGACTGCCAGAATGGAAGATATCTTTTAAATCTGTTAATCGGTCCTCTTTGAATATTTCTGACGTTTTGCCGCTTCGTGTTTTTTTTATTGTTTTTTTATTTTTTATTTAAGTCGTTTAGTTTATGAGTTCAATAATTTCTTTCCTAAACATTTGGAGGACCTTTCGTTGGTAAGTGCAGCACGGTTCCAGATCTCTGATTGTTTTGTTAACCCAATGCCAGCACAGTGAACACAGTGAAATGTTGGGAGTCTATTTAAACATTTTGTTTTTCTCTAGTTTGCTATGGGGCTGAGGAACATAATCTCCACACAGCAAATCCGCTCCCCTTCCCGAGACACCATGTGACCCACCTGTCTATGGAAATCCAGAAATTGACTTTATTTTTCACCATTTTCTCCACAATTCAATGTCCACAAAGGAATGAATGAATGTTATCTGTTGCCATATCATTTATGGCTGTACATGTATGGGGATTATCGGCTACATGGATGGAAGATGTTTGGACAAACAAGCTGGAATTAAGTCTTTGTTGCTGAAAATATTTATATATGGTTTGTGTGACACTGTCTTTGGATATACAATATACCATGTCTGAAAATAAATCCTAAAAGAAATATTATTCTGGTCTTTATTATTATTATTATTATTGAAGTGGAGTTGTCTGTAAGTATGTATGACGAGTAAAGAGGTGATAATAAAGATAAGTCTGAGATATCAAAGGTAGTTGGTTTGCCAAAATCAATAGATCTAAAACAACAGCTGCATACAGGAAAACTAAAAAAAAAGGCAAGAGCTCTCTATGAGAGTGAGCTTTTCTATTTTTTCTGTTTCCTGCTCATGTTTTTCACATACATAAATGACACTGATCAAAATCTGCAAGTGTCATTCAAATATGTGTCACAACCCTCCAATGACTTGAAATATGAGAGGTTTTGAAATGAAGAAACTTTATTTTTATCTCTGCAAATACATTTCATTCCTGCATGAGTGAGTATTCACTCATTTGCAGCATGCATTCAAACATCGGTTTATTGCGTTGTAATTAAAAAATAATATTCATTTACACATGAAAATAAATAATAGTTAAAACGACTACAAAAGCATTGTTTACAAAAATAAAAAAGTCTTGGTAATAAATTAAGTAAGTTATTTCTCACAATCTGCAGTAAAAATCAACTTTGAAATCAAATTTGTATTTTCAGTACTCCATTACTATTTTCAGTAATGGATTTTCCTATGACTAATAAATAACACTTTTCATAGTATAAATAGGGTAAATATGTTATGCAATAATGGGCCAAACATTCATACAGCTAAAGATTCACTTTCGTTTTAACCACTATTCATTATTTATTAATAGAAACTGATGAGTGTACAGTATTACTGTTGGTCATGCTTCCTCTGCGCATCTCTCTTTTAATCACCGCCCGCTTGCCATCGACCAGGAACATGTGGAGTTGGCGCAGGATGCTGTGAGCCGTCATCTTTCTGTGGAAAGTGTTGGGGTTGTCTAGCTCCCTCAGCACTGACTCCTCCTGGCTCTTATTCAGCGCTGAGACTCGTTCAGGGTGCCTCATCTGTGGGGCGGGAATGGCAAATATATAGTCATATAATGTAAAGAAAGTGCTGTATATGTGATATTAAATATAACATGTAATGCAATGCATTGCATTATAAAGCCCTTTACAATAAGATGATGACAAATTAAAAAAAAAATAACATAAGGACAAACTAGTAGAAGTTTCTGGGGTGGATGTGACACACACTGGCCACCACATTACATAAATGTTATGTACAAGATGCAGTATATCTGTCTAACGAACCTTTTCTTTGATCAGATTGATCAGGAAGCTGCTTTGATATCTGGTCTGTAAGAGGATCAAGCTGCCAGGGCACTCCTTCTCCACATGCTTAAAAAGAACCAGGTAAGTGTGCAGGCCTTGGGCCAATCTGCAAAGACAAGCCTCCTGAAAAAAGAAGGAGAGGAAACCAGCTGTCAGTAATCACACCACGCTGTCTCTTTGGTCAGTCAGTATGGCAGGATTATAAAGGAGGAGACATACCATGCTTAAATTGGAGTTGGGACGGCAGCCTGCAGGGAGTGATGAGGTTTTGTAGTGCTCCAGAAAATTATATTCCACATTAGCTTTGAATTCATCTTCAAACTGATGAGAGGAGAGAAATGATGGAGGTCAAGAATGCTGTTTACGTTGTCCAGAAAATGAAAACTGTGACTCAGTAAAACTTGAAACTCCCAAAATACCAAAGTTTAGTAAAAGTCTTCCTGAGATTTCTAAACATTGTTATGTGTAAATACATTTAGAGCCATTAGAAGCTGCAGAAACAGATCCCTTGTTTGAATAAACACATTTGGCCGATAAAGCTGATTCTGATGAACTGCTTACCTCCTGTTTATGGCGTTTGGTGGCACCAATGATTGAGTCCCAAACTTTGGAGGCACTGAGAAGGTCAGAGGCCACCACCTCCTCCTCACCCGAGGGGACACCTGCCAGACTCTCAGTGCGCTCGTCTCTAACTGGACTTCCAGCAACACACAGCACTAGAATTGCCAGCATCACAGCAGAGAGCCAGTATGAATCTGTGCGGAGGGGAAGAGCAATGAATGAATGAATGAACAAAAAGAGGAAGAGACGCAGGAAACTTGTGCAGCAAAAAAGTGTAAATCACTTACTGAGTGTTGGCATGTTACACTGCTGGTAGTCACTTGCCGAGTTTCAAGTGATACTGAAGACTGTCAAGGCCAGGGGGGACTTGACTTGTCTTTGCGATGTGCTTACAATTTATATTCTGACTGAAGGGATTTTCAAGGACGGAAATGATTTGTTAATTTGCATATTCCAATGGCTTGTGATGTGTGTTTATGTGATGTGATGATCAGAATCAGATTTATTGGCAAGTAGCTAATCTCTAATAACGTGTCACCTAGATGAGATGTCAAGAGGTCACGTTCTTGTTCTAAAATTAGTCATATGCGTAAGTTTGACTAAGTTAGTAAGTTCGGGGCATTAGATTATGCTTTTTGACGCAGCTTCAGATCATATCTTATAACAACTGTGTAATGATTAGCTGTTGTTTAGAGGAGATTATCAGTAGATAACTTGTGTGTTTCACTAGACTCTTCATTAAAATATATATATATATAACAATATTACCCACTTGTAATTTTCTACACTGTAGAAAATGTAATAAGTTGAGAAAAATCAACATTTTAGGGCTAAAATCTTTAATACAAAATTAAGTTTGACAATTGAACTCAATTTTTTAAGTTGTTCCTACTTAAAATTTTCACAGATAATAAATTTAAATATATTGGTGTACTTGCCTTTCACATTGTTGTACGTTACTTACCCATATTTATAACTACAATACTTTTTTATTCTCAGTTATCAATACACGAGTATCTGGAAAAAAAAAGACTTTTAAAATGACTTTTTGTCCTCTCCATTGGTGGATGTAGGGAACAACAAGCACTCATGTTATCATTCTTTTTTTTAAATTTATTACTTCTATTAAGGTAGCCCTCCACATTTTAAAAATCAACTTCATTTTACTAGTTTCAAGGAGTACTGCTTATCCTGTGATAAAAGTTGTATAATGTGCTCTGTGGTTGTGGAGAAGCTTTGTCTGAAGATGTTACTACATTTTTAATAGAAAGACTGCATTACGAAGAAGGGGACTTTGTAAACCATGCATTTTTATCAGGCAGTGAGGTCCAATAAACAGCACTATCATGTTGAAATATGGGAATATTTATATTCTCAAATGTGAGTATTTCACGCTTTTTGACATTTTATGGACTAAATGATTAACCAGGATGAAATACAAGCTCAGGTTGTAATACAGCAGACCTGAGTTTTTCCATTATTTCTTAGTTAGAAAGACACATATGTACATGTACAAAACAATATAGGACTTGTTGTGGAAATTTTTCCTCTCTGCTGCTGGTGAAGAATGAAATAGAGACTTCTGCCGGCCGATAAGGTTTTTTATTTTCTTTGCAAAGAAAAGATCAATCAACATGCTAGTGGTCAGGATGAAGAAAGACCACGAACATGGGAAAACCTAAAGATTTATACTTGAAGAGACACCCCTTTCACACCCATTGGTCTGCTGTAGGAGTTGGCCCCTCCATGAAGTGGTTTCACCTTTTGGTCTATAACAAATATTGGCGCCGACCCCCCATTGGTGCACTTTACACCTGGACTTTCCTGCAGGATCTTGTATTTAGGTGCAAAGTTGGGTCTAGATGTCACAATTTGGGGGGAAGTTGTGTGTCTCTAGGGGTTGAGGCAAAAATCTTAAATTTGCTATTACAGACCCAAGACAGAACTCTGAGGCACACCACAGGAAAGAGCAGCAGATTCAGAAATGAGACACAACCCACTGCCTCAGTCTTTCAATCAGGAATCTGTGATTCACAATGTCAAAAGCTGTGCAGGTACCTCGGGTTTGATAATCTCAAACTAATCGATAACTGTGTAAATGGAGAAAGATGAGAGGGAGGAAAACCACAGGTTTAGGCAAGGGTGTGGGTGGCTTCCACATCACTGCGTGGGAGTGGCAGCCAAAAGTCGACCTGGGGAAGCAGCTTAAGTTCCTAGAAACTATTGCAGTGACCACACTAAGGCCACATATTGATGGACAGTGATGGTGGGTGCAAAGTATCCCTATTGAGGTGGGCTGCAGAAGCTTTGCTGACCAGTCTTTCTACACGGCCCTCAAGCTCCTTGGCATCACAAGACTGCACAGTAAAAATGCCATAAAACCACCACCAAGGCTGTTTCTTTCCCTCTGTCAATTGGGATTATTCACAGCGAATCAAACTGGAGAACTCCCTTGATACTGGATGTGTTCTCTTGGGGATGTCTTAACAACAGCGTAACATCCACTTTTGGTCATGGAGGGTTTTGGTACTTTCAATGGACAATTTGAGAATAGCTCAGTGGTTGCAGGGTAGTGTCTGAGGTTGTTCCACTGCTGAGCAGCTAAAAAAAAAACACTTTAAATTTGAATGGTGGACATAAAAAGTTTTCACACAGAAAAAAACATTTGTGCAGAAAAAAAAGAAATCATGAATTAAAAAAAACAACCCTAAGCATTCACCTAGCTGAATCTGGCAATAGCACTTTGTATGAATACCAAAAAGTACTGATGTAGTGCATATAGTAGGTTACAGTTTACAACAGGGTCAACCAATATGCGCAAATGTCATCTGATAAATTAGATCATTGTCTTCTTTGCCCGCATACTCTTCCAGGTTTACCTCTTCTTCAACACCTCTTCTTTCACAGGTTCCCTCTTTCATCCTCACTCTCCTTTTTTCCTCTTACCGCAACATTGCCTTCCATTTTTGTTGAAGACAGGTACACTCACCTGTTCCCTTTTTATAGTGCTTACGCCTGATTGGTGAGTTTATAATATAATGGTGAGTTTGACTCCCGCTATCTGATGTTTTCTTCTTTCTTTCATGGAAATGAATAATGTCATATGTAGTGTCCCCTTGCATTTGTTGCTGTGTTGGTTGTGTTTGTTTTGTTAGCTGTTGCTAATTAACCAGTCAACTGTTATCATGAGCATCACTGACAAACAAGCTACCTCTACTGGTTGTTTCCTGTTAAATTAGTTTGCAAGAAAGTAATTTGTCCCTCACAACCACCAACTGTAGGATTAATGAGCTACTTACTCCTCTACTGCCTGAACTGCATACAGTTTGACATACATGTCAAAATGTAATCATTATGCCATATACAAAAAAACATACAATATGACTAAGATAATAAATTATTATTTCATTATATGAAATTTGTGTGAAATAATCCTCCAAAAGAATATACACAAACATTCATTAACCATAAAAAACAAACTTGGAGATTTGTGATATGGATACAATTTACTATCATGGTTTATACAGATCTATTTACATTTTCTAGAAACTAGTTGAAAAACCATTTATAGCAATAATGAAATGGGAATGTCTGCTTTTGGCTAATACGTGATCGTGACAAATCGGGACTTCACTACAGTAATGCAAAAATCCTAAAACCCCAATATTACCATAAAACAGTCCTGCTCATTGAGTATGTCACTTTTTTTCTCCCCTTTTTTTTTTTTTTTTTTTTACACGTTTCCCCTTTTTTTTCTCTCTCTCTTAAAAGAAAACCTATTTGTAACATTGTAAAAAAAAATGCAATAACCTTGCAGAGTACCAATCTGAAATTTAAATTTAAAGTAAAAACTAAGGATGAGTGGATGAGATTTTTTTATTATTTATATGAGTGAACAGTTTAGATGTATTCTTTGTCTGGACACTGATGAAACATGATCTGTTTTACATTTATTGAAAATATTGTGTAGTTAATAGACTGAGTGCAGTATGTGAGCACTGGAAGCTCTCTATTCCCACATTCCCACAGGCGTCTCTCTCTCAACATCTGATTTTAA
This sequence comes from Pampus argenteus, assembly GCA_036937835.1. Taxonomy (NCBI): domain Eukaryota; kingdom Metazoa; phylum Chordata; class Actinopteri; order Scombriformes; family Stromateidae; genus Pampus; species Pampus argenteus. The sequence continues at coordinate 10,667,896 of CM072879.1, forward strand.
CCCTTGTTTAATTTACACAAAAATTTAGTTGCACATATTTGCTTACATGCGCACCATAATACAGAAGCAATGCCCCTATGCCCCTAGTGGAAACCAGTAAAATAGCATATATTTGCCCCATAAGGCAAACATGAGAAAATGGCCCAGTCTGGTGGAAAATAGTAAAAACTACAATGTTGAAGCCCGGGCTCTAGACTGAAAGCCTGATATGCATCAATAGAATACATGATTTTAATGTTGTAATGGTTGTCGGATCAAAAATAGATGAACTTCCAAAATTTGAAAAAAATAAAAATAAAAAAAATACTCCACCTAGCCGAAATGATCAACAAGGTAAACGTGATTGCTGAAGAGGCTGGAAGAAAGCTCAAAATTCAGTTCAGACTGCAGTTCATCTGGGCTGCTGCTAGATGGCAAACTCGCAGCACAATGACGTGTTAAGTGACAGTTCAGTAAAAAATGCTCATAACAGTATCAGCACTTTCATGATGTGAGCCCTTCTTCCTCTTTTATACATGACCTTATCTGGCATATTGTTTAGTTATGCCAAGCTCACTTTAATATGGCCTTCCTCTCCTTGATTTCCTTTTGATTCATCTCCATCCTCTTGACTGCTCTCCAATCTCTTTCTCACTGCCCTGCTGGTGTCTCTCCCCTTTCCCATTTCTCTCTTCACTCTCCACTTGTCCTCCTCATCCCCTTCCCTTTGTGCTTTTTTTATTAGGCCACTCTTTTTTTTTTTTTACCTCTTCTCCTCTCTTTCCCTTCCTCTTTTTCTTCTTCTCCATCTTCCATGGATGGAGAGGTCCATAAGAGACGAGAGGAATTGTATACCCACTCAGTTCGCCACAGGCACTCTTCAATATTTAATCAAGAGTGCATTTGTTTGAAGAGAGCTCTGAATATGTGTGTGAGTCAGTGATAAAGAGAGATGTCTGACCATGTGTGTGTGGATACAGTATTTGTATGCATGAGAGAGGCACAAAGTAAGATAGGACTGTGTGTATTTGTGCTTGTGGTGACAGTTTTGGTGATTGGTTTACTATCTCTTTCTCCCTGCTTCGGGCTTCTTGTGCTTTCTTTTCCCCATCTCTTCCTTTTCTATACTTTCCCCTCCCCCAATAATCCATTCTTCTCCCTGTGCATCATCATGTAAACCTGCTGTACTGTATGGTACTGTATGCACTGCCATGTAGGGCTCATTCATTCAAATGCTGTACTATCAGGTTAATTTGATTTTGCTGTGTGTGCATATGTGACTCTGTGTGCGTGTATGTCAGCGGCTGGTCCCTGTGGTCCTCAGGGACTGCAGAGCAGCACATTTCATCATCCTCCACACTCGGCACAAGAAAGCCCAAAGTCCCCTTCTCTTCTTTTGCTTCTTCAGCAATTCAGTGCTTTCCTTATTTCTTCAGGCGGCTGCTGGTGCTAAGTACAAAATTGGCTGCTTTTTTAGACTTGATGTAGAGCTATTGGTGTGTTGTATGCTTCACTGAAGTCTTTCAAAAAGTAGGTTCTGGGCTGTGGAGAGAGAAGTATTGTTGACCTTGTCCAGCTTTGTCCACGTGTGACAAAAGTACACCGTTTTGCAGGAATCATATTCATCATTTCTTTTGTTTATGTGTGTGTGTGTGTGTGTGTGTGTGTGTGTGTGTGTGTGTGTGCGTGTGTGTGCGTGCGCTCTAAATAGTAATATCTCCTCCTCCCAGCTGACTGTAGTTTCACAGCTTCAGCGCAGTCCACCAAATCTTAGGCGGCAGCAATTTATACAATGATCTGAAAAGGGACTGATGACCTCAGCTTCTCTGTAATTGTGTTTAGCTCTCATGTAGCACTTTGGCAGATTATGGCACCCATGAAACCAGAAGTTAGATTTTTTTTTTTCTTTTGCTGAGTAGATCACAAACAAAAACAATTACAATCAAGCCTCCTTTACTAACTAATGTGATATATAAATGCAGCTTGTCATTCACCAGCTCTGCAGTGTGTCAAGAAAGTATGCAACGTCAATGCACAAACTTAGACCTGAATGTCAGCTAAAAGATCGGAAATTAAAGTGAAATAAATATTCACAATATTTAATCTCAAGAGCTCCAATGTCAACAGCTTTTCTCTTCACTTTCCCAACACACTGACTAAAATTTCTAATTCTCGCAGCAGGGTGTACTGTACTGTAGATCTATTCTTCATCGATGTTAAAAAGCTTACTTTCCTACTTATTAATTCAAAGGGATAACATGTTGAGTTGAGAACACATATTTTCAATGTGTTCCCAAGATATGAAAAAACACAAAAACATGTAGCTCACAATTGAACAGTAGAATCTTAAAACCAAAACAACAGTGCAAACTAAACCAAAAAATAGCTGTTTTGGGTATGGAAAATTGTAATCTGTGAACACAGATATGCAGGAGCATGCCCATTAAGGATGTATCTCTGTTGAGAGATGACTGCATTATAAGTCATAAGAGATGATTTAATTATAAGTTTAAAGCCTGGGAAACTGTGTTACCCTCAATAGATCAGTTTTTACAGTCATTCAAGGGAAAACAGCTTTGTTGTGTTTAATGCTACTCTCAAAGTGAACACAGGGCAGACAGAGTTAAATGGTCTGTAGTAAACCCTGCAACCTACTAATGCATCTTTACCTTGATCCTGTATGGATTTATGGGTTTTGTTAGGGTGTAATGTCCAGTATTGTCATAGGATTGTTGTCTGTGTTGTTGTTCTTTTCCCGCATTTGAGTCTGGAGCCAGTGCCCAACTTGGCTTTAATATGTGAATAAATTAAATGTTACAGCAAACTTTTGAATAAAACTAAAATAAACTGCCAAGCAGCATGTATGGTGGCAAATTACTTCTCTGACAGCGATGGTGTTGGTATAATCTGAGTCCCTGAAAGCGGCCAATTATCCCAGATTACAAGTCCTATCAGGAAAGTGGACTCGACATCTGAGTTATACAACTGAAGCCACTGCACTCAAGCTGAACTCTACTCCACTTTATGTCCTGCTCGGATCTTCTTACATGTACTAAATTCAATTAATTCTCTTTCATATCATATTCAGTTAAATTCTTTTATCAAATTTCAAGTATTTTTTTTTTGCTCATTTTCAAGTCCTACAGCAAATGTCCTCTTGTCTCATGACTTCTTTGCTGCAAATACATGGCATGTTGCATTTAAAAAAAGGCAACAAAATATAGTATACATAATTTGTTGTTAGATTCAGATTAAGAATAAGAAAAGAATATATACATGGGCTGGCACTTTTCCTTTTATCAACAAATCTCATGCAGACCCAAACCAACAATGAACTGTGCGTGTTTCTAAAATCTGATATATGTTATTCCTCTGGACTGTAGACCTTTGTTGTTGTCCAAAAACTATTAAAAACACACCACTGTGCCAGACTGCTGCACTGGGTGACATGTTCCTTTTGACTTCCTTTTAGAAACATCTCCAAAGACTAATAACAGACGTTATGAATTCAGTCTCCAGAGAGTAGTTCTGTGTACGGCAGATCCTGCCCAGCTAACTGCATTGTTAATTTCTTAAAGAACTTCAGTACAGATTGCTAGAAAGTACATATCTCTCAACTTGTTTTGTATGACAAAATACATCTAAATCTAAAATAATATAAAGTCCTTTTTTTGATTTGGTTCCTGTTGTAAAAGCTGAGCAATGTCATAAGGCGATAAATCTTTGTTTGGACTGGAAAAGACAATTGAAGTTAGTTCACTGAAAGGACATCCTTGAAATAAAGGACTCAAACATTCAAATGTGCAACAAGTGACTGTAAAAACAATTGGATGTTCCTACAGAAAATTACAAGGAGCATATTGACAGCTAAAATAATATAGATCAACTTTTATATACAAATTGTATTATATAAACAGATTAGTTTTAGCTTAGCTTTCATGTATGAGTATTTTGCAACCCTGCCAATTCAATTGTGTCTCATCTCCAACAACACACAGTCAGAGCTGTTCAGGATTGAGATCTTCTCATGTTTCAGCTCACCTGTCTTCTGCCTCAGGTTAAACTTGAATGTAAAGCTCACTGCATTCACAGGTTGTCAGGACAAAATACAGCTCGAAAACCTGAAAAATTGGCCTCGTGAATGCAGGCTACCCCATGCACCCACACCCAGATAGGCTGCTCTTTGTTTACCTATGGAAATTTGAGCCAGGTACTGTGGTGACGTCTCTCCACGCCACCTCCCCCAAAGACTTGTGTTGTCATTCATATTACAATTGCAGATTAAAAGATACATAAACATTACCATGACACGGACAAGTCAAATGCGCCAGTAACTGTGAAAATGTGATGAATTTTAAATGAAGCTACGTTGCGCTTTTACTTTGTCACACTGGTCAGAGAATTAAAGGTGGAAGTGATGTAATGTTTCTATGCACCTGGACCCCACCTCCCCGCCCAGCTATCCGTCCACTTCAACCTGATAATAACACAGAATAGGACGCGCATGCCATTTGGGTGGAGCAGCAGCGTCGCGTGCTGCGGGATACATTCAGTAGGTGGATAACGTTGCGCGTGGATCGGCTGCAGATGCTGGTCGCTGAGTGTGAGCGCGAGGGAGGGGGAAATGGCGAACTGACGCGGGCGGCGATGCGCCCTGTGAGGATACAGTAGTAGTCGCCAGGAGCTGAGGGACGGACTGGCAGGCGGCAGCTCGACGAAAGACAGGAGAAGGAGAGCAACGATGGAGGACTCTGAGACCGCAGAGGACGGCTTACTCGCGGGCTTGCGGTGGAACCGGAGCGCACGGGACCAGGCTCAGCTCAAGCACAAAATCCGGGACCTACCGGGGTTACTGAAGCACGGGCTGCACCTGCGGAAGAAGAGCGTGAGTATTTCGAACAAACCGACAGCTGACTGACTCTCCGTCCTTCTGTGTTTGATGTTTGATGAACGTTAGCAACGGCTGACGGTTTTATCTTTCCAACCGCCCGTTTTCTCCATACCGTTTTAGAGTGAGGCTGTTTCGTAACCCCGTCACGACTCAGGTGTCTTCATTTTGTTACAAGCATTACTGTCGCAGAGGCATCGCGTGCGCGCGCGCGTGTGAGTACGCTATATCCATAATAACCAGAATTTGGACACCATACCTTCACACTCCGGTAGTCAAGGCAACACACCACCACACACACACCTTACAGAGACTATACACACACTTTTAGACTACAGTGTGCAGCGACACACAGATTTCTGCAATTATCAATTATTTAATTATTAATCATTTAATCATCGGTTGATGTGTTTTCTTTCAAATAAATGATTGATCATTAGTCCATACAAAATGTGAAAAATGCCCATCACAAGTTGTGAAAGTGCACTGTAACGTCTTCAAATGCCTCCTTCAAACAACCATCCACAACTCATTCAATTTAAAATTATATAAAACCAAGAAAAGCAGAAAATCTTCACATCTGAGAAGCTGCGTTATCAAAGAATTAGATATAGAATAGAAAAATATGAAATTTAGCTTGATTAAGTGATTTTGCAAGTTGTTCAGCTAATTGATTAATGGACTGATTGTTGTTCTGTAGTAAATAAACTGCCTATCAATAAACTACATTTTATTAATATGTCAGTTTAACATATGTTAATGGGGGAAAATTTGTATATCAACCATCAGAAATGTGACGATTGATAAACTAAGCAATGTGTGTGACTCGGAGTGCCCTGATGTGGAAGGAACATACCTGACAAACCACATAGCCACTCCAAATGTCAGCTCCACTCATCTTCATCATCGGTAGCAGCCAGAAGAAAATGTGTCCCTGTTTCTCTCTGTGGGGATCAAAGACAAGAGTGGCGGGACTTCCAGTCCCACTAGGGCCAAATGTGCTTAAAAATACAGATTTGTAGTGTAACAGTCACCTGGACGAAGGAGATGAACGGTCTGTCATGTTATTTATTTTAAGTGATGTTTAAACGACCTACAGTTTGAGGACAGTATGTATTCCTACTGCCTCTCTGATTAATATGAATACATTCGTGTGTAACAAATCAACTCCAGTAAATCCTATAATACATTTCAGAACAGAATATGCAAAAGAGACCAAGAAACATGATTATAATGAAAGCATAAAGCATACTATGGATGACTGAAGTACATATTCAGTGAGAGACGTGCAGTATTTTTATTTAGGCAGGTAGATGTGTCAAAATGATGTAGCTACACCGATCACATCAGCAGCTGGATTACACTCAAAATAGACTGTAGCATGTACTGTTTTTGTTCATTGAAGTGTAAGAAGACTGAGTAGATGGAGAAATATGTCATGATTATTTTCCCTCTTTCCCTCCCATCTGATCTCTTCATGTAGCTCAGTGCCTGTGTGCTTGTGTGCATGTGTTGCTGAGTGTGATGAGGCGTGGGTAAGTAGTGTAAAGGTATGGCTGTTCTGCGCAGACCGCTTGTCTCTAGACACTGGCAGTTGACTACGCTTCACCTGGCACACATACACACACATGTGTAATAATATATACATTTTCCAAAAAAGAGGTTAGCAAGGAACTGCCCTGAATTGTTTTTGCACTGCATTGCAAAACGGCACTAAAATATAATTAAATAGAAATGCCTGGAATGTCTTGAACAATTGTTTATTTTTGTTGTCCTGCAAATAGATTAAAAAAAAACCCATCAGACATAAGCAGTTTTTTCACATTACCTCATGTGCTTCTTTGATGTTTGCAGACAGCTTATCAAGTGAATGGCAACTGTTTTGCACAGAGCCATCTGGTCTCAGCCTGCAGCAGCCTCACCTTGGGCAATCCTGTCTTACATTAATCTCTGTTATAACTTGCACTGGTATTCAATTATTAGTCCTTTATTGACTACAGTATGACATGAGCAGAAAGATTTGCTCAAAGGCAGGGCTGGAGTTTCATCACTTTAGGGGCAAGGCCACTTAGCCGTTGGTGGCACACCAAATTCCAGGGCGTTATTTCCACAGGAATAATGAATTTAACTTTGAAGTTAAGGATGATTTTATTTCAATATATTATGTAACTATGTAAATTATCAATATTTTCAGAGTCAGAAGTTCATACATGCTCAGCCATGGATAAATCATAGTCACTGGATTCGTTTGAAGATGGGTTTTTTTTTCATACCAGGCTTGAAATTGAAACCCACCACTGTATATGTGTACAGCACAACACTTAATGTTGAACCAATACGAAGTCAGAATCTCAACAAAGACACTAGTGTCTAAAATATTGACAGGAAAGAGGCCGAAGAGAAAATGATAAAAAATCAACTGGGGCAGTGCGGGTGGGGCATCAAGGCCACTGTGGCCAAAGTACATATTTTTTGAGGGGCATAAGGCCAAACTGAAGAGGCACAGCTCAGTTTCACAGTTTCAGCTCAGTCTTGTGTCTGATTTGAGATCAACCAGCCAAATTTGTGGCAAGAAACAGGGCAAGATAGATACTCCCGGAGCCAATTGGTAGACTGGTAGTGTTTTGTGCTGTTACTCAGCAGTTACTGCAGGATCCAACTGACTCCTCTGAAAGTAGTTTGACTTTGGAGTTTTGGTTGTATTTTGTTGCTAACGCCAACAGACAGAAACCCATTTATGTATGACAATGTAGAACACGAAGCATTGCTCAGTGATTAAAAGAGAACCAGAGAAATCGACTCTCTGTAAACTAACTCAGTCAGTGGTCAGCAATGGCATAATATATGTTGTGTATATTGCTATGATTCATGTTCAAGATACCATATTTGCTTTTGCACATGAATACCAAGAACATGGAGTTTCTTCATTTTAAAGCTGCTATGATAGTTGACCAATCAAAAAGTTAATCATTTATTTTGATAATTAAATAATTGTTAAAATGATTTTTAACAAATATGCCAAAACAACTTGTCATTTAGGCTGTGAAATGAGACGAGGAAACGCCAATGATGTAAACTTTATGATCACTGTCTCAGAGGAAAGTTGATGATATTCCTCAGAAGATGATCTAATATCTGTCTTATAGACGAAGCACAATAGTGGTTTGTGATGTGTTTTTATGTCTGCCAGCTATATTTCACATCCATAACCGAATTATATGTTAATATAGGAAAGATGAAAGTGTATACGAGGGGGTGGAGAGAGACTTAAACACACTTTATACTCATAGACTGTATAGAAACACACACTTTTATCACTACAACCCTCATGCTTTACTGTAACAACAGATTCATATGATTAAAAGTATAACTACTTTGACAAAGAGTATCCAACATATGGCAATTTGTTCAATCCTTCATAAAAAAGAAGACCAAATCCCAGAAAATACATTTGAGCATCAGGAACAAGGGAATTTTGTCATTTTGAGCTTCAATAGTAGCATGGCTCTAGGCTCTAGGGACGGCAGTTTCATTGAGTCTACTGCTTGTGTACAGACTGGAATATTTCAACATCTATTGGATGGATTGCCATGAAATTTTGTACAGACATTGACTGACTGATGACCCCCAGACATTTCCTCTAGTGCCACCATGAGTTGGACATTACGTTTGGTTTTAAGTGACAGATGTCAACTACTAGCTAGGATACATTTGGAAAAACTGGTGATTCTCTGACTTTTGACTTTTTTCCCATCAAACTCAACTGACTTTGTGTTTAATGCTAATTAGCAACTGTTAAAACAGGCTAAAGTAAGAGGTTGAACCTGGGTAATATTAGCATGTTTGATGTATGTAGCATGTCACTGTGAGCATGTAAGCATGCTGATATTAGCTCAAAGCACCGCTGTGCTTAAGTGCAGTATCACATAAATGCTAGCATGCAGGCATGCAAATACTGCTGATCAAATCATTGATTAATGCTTTAGTTTGAAAAAAAAACTAGGCTTATATATCACTGTACATAAGCGGTAGTGAGGAAATAGTCACATGTGGCAGCAGATAGGCATGGACTAGTAGGTGGGTTTGTTACCAGCTTTACTTTGCATGTGTGTGAGTGCATTTGTGGGACAATTGAGCTGTAGCTGCTTTGATGTCTCCATTTTGACTTCCTTGTATGACGAATCTGTGGAGGAGTCGACAGGAGCTTAGTTTGTGTGTGTGTGTGTGTGTGTGTGCGCAAGAGGGGGCTTGCCAAGCATACCGTGCTATAGCTCTTCACTGTGCTCAGCAATCTAATCTGAGAGTAATCCATTTCTTGCAGATAATGACCCTGCTCTCTTTCTCCCTCTCTCTCTGTATACACACTTTGAAGTCATCACACAGATAAGCGTGTCAGCATGTGCTCTCTCTTTATAGCCCTCATTCCTCTTCTCTTCTCCTCTCTTGTGTCACTCTTGTTTTGCCTGCGGTGTACTGACAGCAATGAGCTATATTCCGTCTATGTGTGTGTGTGTGTGTGTGTGTGTGTGCGTGCGCACGCAGAACAAACTGAAGCACAAAGACACTCCCGAGAACATGGCCAGCAGACATTTCTCTCGTCGTGTGATACAGAATGAATGAAACACCTCCAGAGCTGGTTTTTCTGAGTGCGTTTGTGAGAGGAGACGATGGGGGAGAAACAGACCTCTCGAGAGATCTGTGTTCACCAGACAGGGAGACAAAGAGATGGAAAGATAAGATAGAGCGACCAAGACAAAAGAGAGAAAGAAAGAGCACCACAGAGTATGAGAGAGTCAGATACAGTTTATTTACTCTGTGTGCTTGACTGTCTGTGTGCTCTACTTAAGACTAAACACTGCACATCTTCACACACATGCAGAAGAAAGCTCTCATTTTACTGATATCAAGAAGGACGTCGACACTTTTTTGAAAATTGTTTCCAGTATGGATACATCTGAAATCAGGTGTTTTTCAGAGTTGGCCAATTTAAGGCTGGAACTGCATGTGTGCAGACTTGAACAGAGGTTGCACCTGTTTCTTTTATTATTGTATGGATTTAAGGATAGTATTACAGTCTTACAGTTACCTACGATTGCCAACAACACCCGAGTTTATGTAGACCTGCAGAGACGTGTATCTCCAGAGAAGTACAATTCAAGCCTTAATGTGTCTTAATCAAGTTTAAGTCAGCTGTGGTACAGTCAGTGATTTTGGATAAGATGTGTGTATAATTTTGCGTACTAATGAGGATCACACACACTGCTTCACATCTCTAATCATCCCTCGATTTCATTTTCTCACAACTCAAAGCCACAGCAGTACAGTTCTTCTGTCTTCATCTTGCACACTCCCTTTTTCATAATCACAATTAAAATGATCTTTCCGTCTCTCACCGCCTCATTTCCGTCCCTTTCCATCTGTCATACTCATATCCCCATATCATAACCTCATAGAGAATTGTTCCTCTTTTCTCTCTTCCTTCTCCTCTTGCACTCAAACTCATTTATATTTCTTCATCTACATTCATCTTCCACAGTTACTGAGACGCTTTTCATTTGTACCCTCATTTCATCTCTCTGTTGTCATCAGTGAGAGATGACGGTGATTGCTTGCACCGGCTCAGTTTTCTCTGAAGGTTTCCAGCGGGATTTAAACACACAACTCTATCAGTGATCCTGCTTTACAGACTGAGCACACAGACCAGTTGCACTACTATTGCAGCAGGTTCTCATCTGTCTATTTTTTAATGAATGCTGGCAACATGATTGCTATCCTAATACAATTGTACAGTTTGTATTTTTATCAAAGGTGCACTACTTTTGTGTGCACACAGCAGATATTTAGACAATCATATTAGTAATACCATCATTTCCCTGCTATTATAAGTCAAATACATCCAATTATTTTAACCTTTTTTTCATTTAACCTAAAATTACCTGTCACAACTTGATTACACACAGGTGATCTCCATTCAACTTGTAATGCGACTTTTAAAACACTGCACCACTCATTATTTAGGTGCGTCAGTGTAAAGCGTAACTGTCATTCTGTGCTTTATATTTTTATTTTCATTTAGATTATTTTTCACTTTGACACCAAAGGGTCTTTTTCTGATGAACGCTCAACAGTGTCAAATATTAATCTTAATACTGACTCAGTATAACACTGAAAAAGCACTGAACAATTGTATAGACACTGAAACGGTTTCCCTGTGTTGGTTGGAAAAGAACAGATCATCTTAATCTCATCTGGAGTAATTTTGTTTTTATAAAATTAATTTGGATTATTGAGTTATATACATATATCAGTAGTAAAAAAGTATATTAAACAGATATAATTTGTTTTCAAAGCTGGTATGAAAGCATTACTACACAATAATGTGTACTTTCAGTACTCAATAAAGGACAAACACCACACCTGTTTAGAATTATTATCTTCAAATATTGTGTTGGAGTTCATTAAGAGTTTTTTCCTTGATAGCGGATGTACAGGTACAGACGAGCCAATTAGGCATGCTAATCCGTCTTTAAGTAAAGTAAAATCATGGTCACATTATTTTGACAAATGTATAATGCAGGTGTCACATTAAACCACAAATTATCACTAGAAGGTGTGTGTATGAGCTCTACTTACTACTGTTGGTTTAAACAAAACCTGACTAATGATTTTGGAATGAAAAAACTGGTCTTTCCCATCTCAGAGTCTTGTTTGTTCAGTATATTTACTGTGTGTGTGTGTGTGTGTGTCATTGTGTGTTGTCTCTGACGACTTGTGTGTATTTTGTTTTAACAGCAATCACCAGACACTATCCCCGGCCCAAGCACTGGACCTACAGTACACAAGGTAAGGACACACACACACACACAGACTTGTACTTCTATCTTTGTAAGGACCCACATTGACATAATGCATTCCCTAGCTAACTCTAACCATCACAACTGAATGTCTAACTCTAAACTGAACATAAACCTACTTCTGACCCTAAAACCAAGTCTTAACCTTTAAACAAGTATAGATATATAGCATACAGTATACACATACAAACACACGCAGATGTCATCTCTTTACTTTAGCTATGAGACAAAAGGGTGTTTGTCTAGCCGCAAGACATCAGTGGATTTCCTTGAGTTTTTTTCCAAACTAGTTTCACCAACCATATGTACACACACACACACACACACATAATTTGTGATGCATCATTATAATGTGGTTTGGCAAATATTTCAGCCCTGTACTGTGGAAAATACCTTAGGGCTTAAATATCTGACATGAGTATAGTTTCTTTCTACATTAAAGTCATTGGCTAAAATAAGTAACAGTTATTAAATCATTGCAAAGCCAATCTAAATCCTCCAACCTCAATTTTTGCTGTAAGACTCTAAACTGTAAAATATTTACTGAGTATTATTGATTAAATGTGGCTGCTGACGCTGGACCAATCAATAAACTATTGAGATTAGTTGGGATTATCGAATTTTAAGTCAGAAAGGGCTGGCCACCTTTCAACTCATGAACTTTGTGATCAATTACTTTATTAAATGTAATTCTTCAATGGCCTATATGTCACCTCATATTTATTTAAAAACTAATTTTAGGCACCTGAGGCAACTTTCTAGAGTAGATTGAAAACCTGAACAAAGACATGTTTTAGAAAAGGTGTCGTTTGTCAAGCCTCAATCCAGTTGACTGTCAAGTAATTTTGTTGCTTTGGCAACACCCATAACTGAAAAATATGGCTATTAAGGATCAGCAGACCACAGTGTGTGATGTAATATTTAAGCGCGGGTTGTGTGAGCCTGATTGAATCCAGCCTCTCTGATCGAAGGGCATTGATAACATCACCTATCTGCCCCCAATACAATGATCAGTGATTCTGCTGTGTAGCCAGAAACGTTTGAGCCCCTTTGTACAAAGTTAAAATCTAAATTTGTGTCATTCACATACCGAAGTACATAATGAGTGTGTTCACTGCAGAGTATGATTAGAACAATAACCGACAAATGCCTTAATCTACCTTTAGGTTTTTCATGTTCATCAGAACACACCGTGTTTGTTTAATGCTTCTCTTTCATCATAACACATTTGGAGGTTTTACATATTTTTATGTTTACTTTCATGTTTCTTTTGGCTAGCTGTCTTCTTTCCTGCTTTTTACTGTCACATTGCTGTTTTTTTTTTGTTGCATTGTGCTACTAAGTGCTGATCAGTGGAAAAGCATAAAACCGTCAACAAGAATGTGTATTTCTTCAGTGTTTGTGTGAGTGCTTGTGCATCTTTGTGTTTGTGCACAAATTACAAACAATACAAGGACCCACGCTTGGAAACACTGCCTCATAGTGCCACTGTAATAGTCAAACAATCCACAGGAAGTTTTTAATATAACACATGCCCTGCCTTTCTACTATGAAATTCAAAGTGAATTGAAGTACAGTCTTTTTCTAAATTTGCACTCATAGCAGAGGCAGGATAAAACTTTAGTTCGAATTGACACTGGAGGATTTCTCCCATGTCATAAAATAAAATAATGAGTGGAGCCTCATCAGTCATGTAAAAGGGAATATAAATGGAACAGCACAAGCAACACATGTAAACAGCCCAATTGAAATACTGTCTTATTTACAATGTCGTCAATAACAGGATTATTGCTGTGTGTGTGTGTGTGTGTGTGTGTGTGTGCAGACACAGTCAATGTTTCATTGCTCAGTTGGAAAGAAATTGAGCTGTCCTTGTGTGTCGGTCAATGACAGAGTAGCCACACTATGTCTGATGTTCATGGCCAAAATTGCTTTGTCATTAATGAATTGTTCAGCATACTTTAGAAAAAGCAATGAATAATAATCAACAATTTACAATTGTGTGTGTGTGTGTGTGTGTGTGTGTGTGTGTGTGTGTGTCAGTCTTGCTCCCAGAGTTTTCCATGTGCTGGTCGATCTGTGAGGAATGCCTTCCTCTCTCATGGACCATACCCAGCTAAAGACAAGATACACCTGGCCAGAATCATACGGTACATTTTTGTGTGTTTCTGTGTGTGTGTGTGTGTCTGTAGGGCTGAATCAATGTGTCCGGTGAAGCATATACACTGACTCACCACCCACAGTTGAGGCCCTTTCTGACTGGCCAGTCAAGTTGTTTATGCAGTAAGATGAACATGGTGTGATGTAGAAATTTTATAGCAGAATTCATCCTGTGCAATACACTTTACATTTAGTACATAAAATTGCATGCAACAATGATGTGAACATCTGCACACAAATATACTCTTTAATCCTTGCACACTCACACACTGGGAGTTTTTCTTCGGGGGATGCAGATGGAAAGTATTCAGTATTTCCGAGGAAAAAGCTTACAGAGAACTAATGAATAATCAATGGATATTGATTAAATAAAAAAAGACAAGCTTTGTGCCAGGGAAGAAGAGTGTGCATGTGTATGTGCATCATAACACTGTGTGTGTGTATGTGTCTGTGTGTGGGTCTTTTAACAGGCGCAGCTATGTGGGCGTGGAGCTGGTGCAGTGGCTGTGTGAGCAGTGTGTGTATGTGCGCTGTCGGACTACTGCTGTGCGTGTCTGGCAGGTGCTGCTGGAGCTGGGAGTCCTGCTGTCTGGTAAACACACACACACACTTGTGCTCACACTAACATGCTCAGAGGTTGGAGGCGCTTCAAAATTTATAGTCACCTTCCAGCGACATGAGCAACAATTTACACATCTCTAAAGAGTCAAACAATGAACCAGTTTGCCGAGTTATTTCCAACAGAACAGATAGATTGATTCACTGCCTCATTCACCTGCTAAGCACTTGAAGCTAATTTTAATTGAGATCTTATCTAGCACAGATAGTGACAATATCTTTCTGAGATTAATTTCAACAAGGTACAGTGTCACTGAAACTGGGCTTCTGTACATTGTGTATCTAGGACCCATCTAATAATCTCAGTGTTTATTCTGCACTAAACATACTACTTCTTTATTCACCAGAGACAATTTACCAGAGACCCCACTCATTTTACCAATCACTAAACTTTGTAAGAAATTAATAATTGTAATATCACTACACTGACAATTCCTGGGTGTGATATATATTTATGTATCCAATGGAGAAGGAAAAACCCGTGTTGTGTTGAAACCACGCTCGGTATGCTACAAATGACTCATGTTTCTGAAGACAGAATAATATTAATGTTTCTTTAAAGAATGAACAACCCTAATCCTCTTGGGGCGGCCTCAACTTTGGACATTTTCTCAGTTCAGCGGTCTGGCTAATCCACCATAACTGATACAAAGAGTTTATCTGGATTTTATTGCAGGCACCATGTCTCTATACTTTCTCTAGAGACATGCAGTAAACTAAAAATAATTATTTTACATAATTATCTTTTGATCAATGTTTTTTTTTTAGTTGTTGTCAATATTTCTATTATAGCGGTAAAATGATTGTAATACTGATAGAATAATTAGTGTTGTTATGTTAAAACACTGGTAATTTATTATAAAGGTCAACATTAATTTAGCCGATAAAAATGCAAGAAATGCAAAAAGCATTACCTTTCCTGACTCCTACCTTCAGGAACAGTAAATTTGGTGATCAGCATGGCTTTAAAAATGAATCATCTCTTCCTTAAGACTATTTTCTCACAGAGGAACACCTTCAAGTTATTCCTTTGACTCATCTATTAATATACTATACTAGTCTGTGTGTAATAATAAATTAAATGCATTTAAATACACCTGATAAACATCAACGTGGTTGCTGTTTAACAGTCCTTAAACTGTAAAGTCAAGTGATGGGTGGAAAGTAAATGGTGTGTGATGGAGGAGAGGAAGCTGCTTCTCACATTTCTGCTTGGTGTTTCTGCACGTGTGTGTTTGTTCTTTCTCCAGTGGACCAGCGGGTGGTGTTTTCGGACTCAAATTCTTACTACCAGTTCAGCTTTGAGGAGTGTGACTCCGCCTCCTGTGATTTTCGCTCCAATGAGGGGGAGTGGTCAGAGGCTGTTAGGCTCCTCCTACAACTCGCCCCATATGTTCAGTTCCGCTCTGGAGGCGGAGCCAACAGCCCGTAAGTGCCCACTAAAATCTGACTGCACAAATTACACTGCAATGGATGGATAAATAATTAGTTTTAATTAGGTTTAAAGCAACCCATGTAGTTTAATCTTAAAACAACTTTTATTTTGTAAAATTGTCATGGTTTGGTTCATTCGCATTCGCATCTGATGCCTCACCTGAGTTATTAGCTAACAGGTAATATCAGGCAATATTGCATGGCTGTTTCTTTTATACTTGTATGTACAACTTGTATAACATATGCAACTTGTATGTTGGTCCCCCTGTTTTGCGTTAATGAAGAGAATAACAGAAAGGTTTACAAATGCCATGCACTAGAGTACAAACTTCTTGTGTTTAGACACTGTGAATTTTCAATTTTCAATTTCCTAATTTCGAATGGTAGATTAAATTTCAAATGAAAGTGTCTGCCCTAATGGTTGGATATGAATGGATAATATGTGTCACTGGGTCACATTTATCACCGGATCTCTCTCGTTATCACCAAGATGTGAAACTGTTACAGAACGATGATCATAGTTGATGGTGAATGTGACTTAGTGGTGATGTGCTGGATTATCTCCACTGACCTGAGGTGGAAGCTCATTGTACTGGTGAAATATCAAAATTTGAAGTGACAGTGTTCCCTTTTAGTTTTATGATTGAGGTCATTTGTCTCTCTGATAATTTACTGCAAAAAGCAATATGTGACCGTGTTTGATTTGGAGGATGTGTTGTGTACCCATGCAAGTGCATTAGTTGTCTTGCAGCATAATATACTTTTAACACATACATACACTCTTTTTAAATCTTCCTCAAATCCCAAGGAGAAACCTAATCTCTGTTCGTGTTTTTTTTTTAAATCCTCAATCTTCTTATGTGACACACACCTCCACATCCATAGAAGAAATGCACTGATACACAACACATGATGTAATCACACACACATGCACACTGGTGTCAGCAAGAGTTACCTGCTTTTCTGCTCCTGTGTGAGGAATTCCTGCTGAGGCTGTTACTGAACTCAATCTGTCACTCAGAGAAAGAGAGAGAGTGAGATGGGTGGGAGAAGAGGGTAATAAAAAAATGGAGAGCAAAGGAACAAGAGCACATGTCAACTTATTCATCTGTGTGTCAACTTCAAAGGGTGTATTTCCAGACACCAGGGAGAGAGCATGACAGAGAATTGAATGTCATACTTACTAATGTCATCAACCAAAGTGTTTCCATAGGTTGGGGGTGTGCTTCGGCAGAGCAATGGGTGGTGGACATTTTAGTATGTTTCGAACTGATTTTAGTGAGGATTTATCCCCCAGTTGTATTCATAGATGGAAAAAGACCATTTGAATTTACATGAGAAATGGGTGTCTGCGTATTTAACATGCAGTATAATGCATCATGTATTCTCATTCATATGAATGGATTTAAGTATACATCCATAGCTGTTTGTAAAGTTTTAGGTTATATGTAAAGCATGACACTTTACTGGAACAAATATTTTGGCTTTTTATTTGTTTTTTTCTCTCTGACATAGATGAGATTATACATTCAATCTTCTCTGTCAATTTGACGCGCTACTGTCTGTGTCTCTCTTTGACTGTCTCTCTCTCTCTCTCTCACTTGTTATCTCACACCCTCCCTCCCTCTTCATCTCTCTCCGTGTCCCTCTCTCTTGTTGATGTGAAGGAAAATGGTTGTAGCTGTGAAACAAAACACCTGGATGTAACTGCTTCTGGGGTTTGATGATGCATTGGTTAACACTGATCCTCTGGTTAATGTTGATTCTCTTTGGAATTTTAATAAGGAGCTAGAATTACCAGCAGGCTAATACAATTCAGTAATTTAAATAAAATCCTGGCAGCATGCATTGTCTGAGGGTGTCTGAACCTGCCTTAGCATATAAATGTATGTTAAACCACCTGTGAAAGCCCTTTTCAGCGATGCTCGTGGGTTCTTGATTGCCTCGGATCAGTGGACCAACTAACATGTTGCGTCTAGTTCTCTCTGAATTTGTAAAAATAATTTCCAGTAGGCTACTAAAATGCGTTAGTCTAATACTTTTAAAAGATGTCAAATATTGTGTACTAAATTGCTCTTCTTATTGTTTGTTGTTTAAAAAAAAAATCAATTGGGCAAGGTGCTGCAGCAAGATTATAAATACAACTCAGTGTGAGTGATGCTCATGCTCCACATAAATGATGACGCCCTATCTCTTTCTGCAATTTAATCTAATGAGGCAAGCATAATATTGACACCGATAACTTGATACTTCATAAGGCAACATTCGCTGGTTGTTAAACTCCCTTCTACTGATATCTACTTAAATGAAGATGAAGAACAACATACCGCTAATTAAATAGGTTACCTCCTCTGCATCATGTTCAAAAGGAGTTTCTGACTTGTCATTATTTAGTTCATGTCAACATTGCCAGCGTGTCTCAAAGGTGAGCTTGTTTCAAACTCCAGCTTTATACATCGTAACACATTGAATGAATCTTAAAAATTTACCCAGGCAGTTGTTAATTTACCTGAGTGGATCAAATATTATTGCTAAAACACAAACATGTCCAATTTAAGTTTAAAGCTTTAAATGCATACGCATGTTAATGTTACATTATCCTCAAAGCTAAACATATATTTTCAATTAAATTAGATTTAATTGCTAAAAAGTCTCTCTCTCTGTCTCATTCTGTCTTACTGAGATATGAAGCAAAATATATTAAATAAATTATGTAGTGCTTTTTAGAAGAACTGTCCAAGGAAGAGTCATTAAAAATTAACTATGAAAACTAGCCCCTGCAGTAGACCTCAAAAAAAACATTAGTTCATTTAAAGTTTAGCTAGATGGAGCTTGGTCAGATGGACACAGAAATATGAACTCTATATAGTTTAATGTAGTATTTCTATGTTTTTAAAGTGTACAGTGTTCTCAGGAAGGTAAGAACATGACGACTCCTTGCGGCATGGACATGTCCTGAACAGTGAGGCATGGCAAGCACCAATAATGTTAATCCTCTATCAATACTGCTCTGTGCTGCTTAATGATTGGTGACACACTTCCCCCGTGTGCCTCTTTTCCAGCTTTGGTACATTCAGGCTCATGGTGAGTCACCAAATTACCAAATAAACATTAAGAAGACTTAATGACCCTGATGAGAATAGATTTAGCATGATGCCTAAGAATAGACTTTGCACATGTCATCATCATCTAATGAATATTGGTATTTGAAACATAGACAAGTCATTTTGACCATAAGCAGAAAGGAAAGCACATCCAGTAACCAATTTTTATTGCTGTAAAAATATGGTATTTTCACACTCCTTTAAGGCATCCGTTGATCTACCTGCTTCTGTCTCTCTCTCTGTCTGAGCCTGATAGCTGAATTGTCCGGCTGAGGGCTACATGTTATCACCATTTCCCTCACTTGTGAATCTATCATTCTCTTATCAGATTATTGTGTAAACACACACACGCGCACACACACACACAGGGCCTCATCTCCATCCTCCACAGCTATTAGTACTGCCGCTGGGATCTGTTGATAAAATCCAAATTGTATGCAAATTGGTCTGGGTGTGTGTGTGTGTTGTGTAAGGGGGTGAGTCTGTGTGTTGGAGAACATATTAGATGAAGGGGTGCCCAGGAGCATGCTGCCACTGTTGAAGACAAAGCTACCTTGTATTATTGCTGCGGGAATAATGAGTTTACCCCAAAACAACCACCTGTTTATACAGCACACACACACATACATATAGACACAAATGAAGTCATACACAAACATATTTACAGATGAACTCTGAAAATAAGATCCTTGAGTAACACATTTCTATACATTTTGAACACATGTACACACAGCCGCTGCATTGCTGCACACACACACACAGCCCTGCGAACATCAATAGAAGGGTGTGTCTGTGAGCTATTTTAAATGAAACCACATGAAAGAGAGAAGGGGGTGCAGAGAGAGATACTCGATACAAAACATGTAAGCTGTGAAGAACTAGAATAACGGATGGGAGGAAAAATAAAACGGGGCTTTACTAAAGGACTCTGCTGAATATAAAATATTCACAAGAAAATATATTTTGTCTGCTGTATGTTTATAATGTTTAGGGTTGATTTATGTTTTCAATCAAACAGTTAACCTAGTCTGTAATGTGAAAAAAAATAGTGAAAAATACCTCACAATTTCATTTAGTAAAAAGGTTAGAAATTGTTCGTCTTCTATCCACATATATCAATCCAAGTATCGCTTTAAAAAAAAAAAAAAAAGGTTGATGTGTTTGAACCTCCAGCTAAGGCGTGAATGTTAGTAAGCTGTAGTTCTTCTCTCGGTATACCAGGTGGCAGTGTAGAGGACCACAGCTCTGCAGAGAACTTGTTTCTCTGATGAGTGTTTGATCAAAATGATGCACTTGTCACTTGCATGTAAAGCTTTGTTTGTTTGTTTGTTTGTGTGTGTGTCTTGAAGGTCAGAGGAGGACTCTGAAGGCAACAGGGACATTTGCAGTGAGATTCTCCAGATGAAAGCTCTCGAAAGGCTCACTTCTACGGTCAGTGTGTGCATATGTGTGTGCTAGTTGACAATCATCTAATGAGATATTTCTGTAGTGTGTCTTGTGACACTTTTTTTCACTTTTCTCCATCAGGTACAAAGTGAGTTGGCAGCTGCTCTTGCCCGAAAGACTCGCAAAGCTTGTAAGTATTTATTTATATTGATTGTGCGTGTTTTGAGATGTTTTTATTAATATTTTATCATCTACATTATGAGATCATGGAGTGATAAAGATTAGGTTATGTGATGAGTCTTTTTGTGATTGGTTGCAGTATCAGAGCAGGACTCTGAGACAACAGAGACGAGCCACCAGGAGCCTCGCACACCCAGCGAGGAGAGCAGCCCGGTAATACACACATAAACAGGCACACTCTTATTCATACAATATAATATAATATAATAAATTGTTTGTATGCCTTTATTGATAGTTGATAGTAGAAAGATGCTAAAGAACAGGCGGAGAGAAAGAAGGGGAATGACATACCAGATTAGTGATTTAGGAACATAGTGGTTCTTAAGGAAACCAGGGCAAACGTCTTTAGGATAGAAATATACTCTGTGAATATGGTATATCTATAGAGAGAGCAACATTAGCCTGAAACTGTTTCATTGGGAAGATTTGGATGACCTGATGTGTGTGCGTGTGTGCGTGTGTGTGTTCCTCCATGTGGTGGCTAAATGTAGAAAACAGGGTCAGAGTAGAGGGAGGCCTGTTTGCTTTCTGGTCCCATCTCTGTACAGTGGAAACCTTTTTTTTCTTCATCAATTATTTGAGGAGGAGAGGAAAAGAACGGAAAAGGAAAAGAAAACTTTAAGCACACTTACACATACAGTACTATAGATTAGTGGTTCGCATTTTTTACTTTCAATCAAATAAATGCCTTTTTTCACAGGTTGCTTATACCTATGACTTTAGGAGTGCAACTGAAGAGTACTTTTCCCTTTCATATAGTATTTTACAAGAAAATCATTAGAAAATAACTAACCAGTCATTTGTCATCTCTAGTCATTTTTGTGACCTCAGATTCATTTGTGACATCTTTTTGAGGGTCTCAACTTCCAGTTTGGGAACTACTGCAGACTGCAGAGGTGACATGGGTGTTAGTTTAATTTAGTTTACTTAATACTAATATACTTACTATAATCAGAAGGAGGTTGTTAAATCACACACAGCTGCAATGTCAAGGGTTTTCTTAATGTACAGACTAAACATTTTTTGCTAACTCAAGCCCACAGTGGACTGGAGTCTAGTTTAGTTTCAGTTACCCTTCAGCCGATTGAAAAGGGAACGGTTTAGCTTGATCAAAGAAGAATTAAGGATCAAAGAAGAATTAAGGATACAATGGGAGAGACAAGGAGCTTGACGGAGGCAGTCACACAATACAGACACAGACCACAGACAGGTTTATCTTGGTGTGTTCTGTGTCTACGACAGGAAGTTGAAAACAGGTCTACAGGAAGCAGCAAGGGACAGGGGACTGTTGCTCTGATATAATGTCTGTATGTGTGTACGTGGCTATTCTGCCAGATAAGAGTTGTCATTGGGGGGTGCTTTCCTAGTAAACAAAATTAGGTATGGGAGTATACCATTGTGTGTGTGTGCGCGCACGTGTGTGTGTTTGTTTTACGCTGTGCTAGAGCATGGTACCGTGGGATAGTCGAGCTCACAGGAAAGGTTGCCCAAATCTCAGCCAAACAAAATACTTCTCTCTCTCTTCCAAGGAAAATAAACAGACCAGGCTACCCAGCACTGGTGATAACTATCATACTAGCAGCACCCTAGGGAGCACACACACATACACATAGTCATGTTTTCTGTCGTCAGGTCTATCCGAGGACAGAGCCGTTCGTTACTCCAATATCCCGCAGTACTGTTGATGAAATATATCTTCGTCTCTTTCTTCTACTTGTCTACTTTTTCTATTTGGTTCAGACCACTGTATTAGAAAACACTGTTAAATATTCATATTTATAGCCTTATACACTACTTAACTGGGCTACCACAGTGGTTCACACATTTTTAAGTCCCGACTATAGAGGGGTGGAGACAGACAGACACCACACACACTCTTCCTACACTAGACACCCACTCCCGCCCACTTATACTACTAATCACACACACTCACTCTTTCTCTGCCAGATCCTCTGACACAGAGTAGAAAGACACAAAGAGAGAAGTGCAGCACATAAAGGGAGTTACAGACTGTAATAGATATAAAGAATAAGAGAGTTTGTGAATAATGAGGAGGAATTAGAGAGAGAACACGATAGACAGAGACACCCAGGATTACCGTTTCTTCTCATTCTCCTCACATGGACATAGAGGGGCAACTGAAAATTTGTTATCGCATGTTTCTGGATTATGCCCAAACTGCTTTCGTTCTCCCGTGCACAACAACACTGAACTTTCTTGACCTCCATCCCACAAAGACACTTTGACTGTTTCCACCATGTCCTGGGACTGCGGGTTGAGATATGTGTTCATGCCTCCTGTGTTGCAGCTGGGCGGAGTGTGTGCGTTGCGGGACGGTGGTGGCAGTGGTGGAGGAGGGATGGGAACCGTGTGCAGCCGTGACGAACTGACCAGTCGGCTGGGGCTGGAGGCCGTGCAGCGTCTGGCCAAGGACGGCTGTCGGCTGCTGCAGAACCACAACTACCGGCTGCATGATAGGAACCAGGCGGTGAGTAGAAAGTGTGATTGATAGTCTTTAATGACACTGATATCAAACATTACATGATCAATGGTGATAAGACTGATGATGATCTGTGAACTTGTTGGTCACCCATTATGTAATCTGCAGTATGAGTTGTGGCTATATGGTTAGAATGAGTAGAGTAATGGACGTCATCATGTGGTGAAACGTTGTCACTTCTGGTCCGAGTCCTTCATGGATTCACGTCAGGGAGTTTCACCAGGACCAAAATCATGATTTGTGTTGCTCTCATTCTAAAGGCTAGATGTGTGCACACATTTACAGCACGCTTGCTCACTTTTGTACATCATCTGCCTACACGGGAACATGTCAGTGCACCAACATGAACACACACACACAGACATGCACGCACGCTAATGTTATCACTGGAGATGCACGTATAGCTTTGCTTCATTCAGATCGCTTAAGATTACGCAACCACCAATTCTCTAGCTCGTCTAGTGTGGGTGTTAATAATGGCTTAGTGCAATGTGATCTCATACTCTTTATTATAGTCTGTCAAATAGCTGACATACTGCGTGTGTGACTGTGCTTCCGTGTGTGTGTGTGTGTGTGTGTGTGTGTGTGTGTGTGTGTGTGTTCATAGACTGCTGGCGCTGTGGTAGGCTGAGTCAGTGTGTGCGCATAATGAGCGGGGTGTTAGTGAAGCGTTGTACTGTGTAATCTTGCTCTACAGTACACCTGAGGGCAGGAAACAAAGCGAATGGAGTCTTCTTTCACTCTACATCCTGATGTGTGTGTCTGTGAAATCTATCACATATCTCATCAGCTAGGCAAGTTAGACCGAAGCCCAGACTTGAGGATTTTCTTAGTCCTTATGAATTCATTTTCATTCCTTACATGCAAAACAAAAAAAAGATACTATATTTTAGAAAAACATTATTCCTGTATGAAATTACAGAAAGTATGAATGTGTTGTTTAATCAGGAAGGTAGTACAGAAAAGCCCTACACACCTCATAATAAACCCTTTCATTTGTAAAACTCTGTTGTACTATCAGAAAATTACAGATGTGCAGGATGTGAAATCATGCACAAGAAATCTCAGTGTCCTTGGTTTGTATATTGAAATCATATAGCTTTAAAGAACGGCTGATGTGACATTATTGTGGAGAGAAGAAGCAAGATTTGAGGCAAACAGTGCCATGGTCATCTATCATCATTTCTGTGCCTGTCAGAATAGAAAGATTTGTACTTTAGCTTGATTTACAAAAAAACTCTTTTTACTGGGTAGTCATGATGATGATTTTTTTTTTTATTGATAGACGGGCTCTGACAAACCCAGTGTGGGCTGTTACCATAGTGATATAGTTTCTGTGTCAGTACAGTGGATTGAGTGCATGTCTGGCTTCTTTTCACTTGAATTTATACTCTTCCACATTTGATTCAGCTATCAGAGTTTATTGCAGTCGGTAACAGAGATCATCCTGCACAAGGAATAATACAATGTCATAGCACATGAGACACACACAGACCGTTTTTTAATAGTGAGGAATGTGTTATTTAACATTTACTGTGTGTGTGTGTGTGTGTTTGTGCATGTGCGTGTGTGCTACTGAGCTAAAAAGCACTGTGTTTTGGTATTCTTATCCATTATTTCCAGGAATCAGGCCCAAAGCTATCACAACACAGATATGGCTTGGTCACTTTCAGCACACCAATATCCATATACACACACACACACACACACACACACACACACACTGCTAGGAACAGGAAGGGATCAGAGAGTGCTTCCTTTAGGCTTTCCATGAGGCCCACCTTTCCTCTGTACAATACTTCATAGTGTGTGTGTGTGTATGTGTGCACGTGTGTGTGCTTGTGTGTGTGTGTGTGTGTGTGTGTGTGAGAAAGACAGCTGTGTACTTCAGTTTACCCCATGAGCAGCACGGCTATTGTATGTCCTCTATTCGCTCTCTAGTCGCTATTTTCTCTTCCCAAACCAAAATCTCTCGAGCATAAAGTCTGCCCATTCAAAGGCAGAGACAGAGAACAAACCTCGAGGAATCAGTGTAGGTTTGCTGTTACTAAACTGCAGAGATAAATGTTTACATATTTAAGATATATACACATAGCATGACTGCTTCAGGATTATCCTCCCTCTCTCATTATGTCCCCCAGAACTGCTCAGAAATGTGATAGTTGTGTGACTATTACAGGGTGTGTAACATTTTATAATTGCCAGTTGATTTGTTTATTTTTATTGTTACATCAAAGCCTGATATGCAGCCTTCCAACTTACTTCAATGAGAAAGTGTGACCAAACTTTTGACTGGTACTGTATATATATTTGGGATTAGAGATTGGGATTTTTTTTAATAGCTGTGTCAATCAATTTTTGGGAAGCCTTTTATGTTCTACACATTAAATGGAAATGCCCCTTGGGTGGGTTCAAAAGTTTGATTTTCAGAGCCACTGCTTCTTGAACTATTGCTTCTTGTACTTCTTATGTTTTCCCACACTCCCCTAGTGTTTCTCACTTTCCATCTTGGCCTCCTTTTTCTTTTTTTAGTTCTTTCTCTATTGCATAACTTTCTTACTCCTGCGTTCCAAGTCCCTACTTGTATATTTTTACTTTTTGTGCCTTACATACTTTCTCAGGCTAAATTACTGTTGTTATTCGAAACTTCTGTTCGCACTTAATTCTTTAGAGATAATTTGACTTTGTGAATTGTTGTGTATGCCCATATATTTGCGTATGCATAGTGTGTACGTTAAAAAAATGACTTTTGTTTTTGTGTGTTTTCTGGTAGCCTTTTGATCTTCTTGGCTTAGTGTTGTTTTTCTTGGCATCTGTGTAAAGAGTGTAAGTGTGTTATCGGAAAGATCAACAGTTTGTTACTGCATCAGAAACACAGCACGTTTTTTCTTCTTCTTTGTTTTTGTAGTGGTCATAATTGGTTACATAATCTCTTTTTCTTTTTTTTTCACTGTATATCTGGGGCACTCGTCCTTCATAAGCATGTTAATGATGTAAAGAAATTCAGCAGAAATAAAGGGGGGTGACTTGTGATAAAGCTTCCTGGTTTGTATTGAACCATGCATGAAGAGGTCTAAGCATGTTCTCAGACCACTGAGCTCCCAAACTTGTTATCTTGACATCACATCTGGACCACTGGGTGCGGTATGGGTGCCAGCCCAAAATGTAATTAATGGAATGAAATGTTAGATCGCTTAACATCATTTCCTTATTTATCTTATGTATGCATCTTCGTGTTGCTACACCCTGTGGACATTTATGTACAGAATATTACGTGGGTTCTACACATCTACACAATACATATTGTCCACAGGTGGCTTCTACCTGAACACTGATCATGGTACATTTTGCAAATACTTCCTCTTTTACTGAAAGTGTAGATGTGGAATTTTTAATGGTAATGAATAAGCTCAAATGGCTTGACATAATTTAAGTAAAATAAAATAAATCCCATTGTGGTTAAACAAATGAAAGTTTAAGAAGATAATGTGACAGACACACACACACACACACTCAGACATGAACACACACATACCCGATATACCTGAGGGGGAGGATCTGGTCACTTTCAGTGCACCGAACATCTGAATCATCCAGGAGTAGAATATCAGTCATCAGGGAATATCCATGCACGCACACACACACACACACACACACACACACACACACACACACACAAAGAGCACTTTGGACGTATTGTTTTGTCTGATCCAAGTCCTGATCCCACCTGCTGTCTCTCATGATCAGACGGCTCCTTTCATCTGACAAGATCACAGAGATAAAGTGTGTGTGTTTGCTTGTTCATGTCTGTCTGTCTATTGACTTTTTGTGTGTTACAGAGGTATCAGTGACTGCATTAGCATTGTGCTCTGTGTTTGTGTTCCATGATGTCTAGAATTAAAGTTATTGATCAGTGTTGAACTTTTACCTTACAGTCAATATATGACTAAACACAGCTGTGTGCAGTCCTACATAATTTATCTGTGTGTGTGTGTGTGTGTGTGTGTGTGTGTGTGTGTGTGTGTGTGTGTGTGTGTGTGTGTGTGTGTGTGTGTCATAATAAGAAAGGGTGCAACAAATGGTCAACCCTGCATAGAGAGCTCGCTGTGTCAGTTGTGATTGCTGCTGGATCCCTCTGAGACTGCAGCAGGCATCTGTAGGAGAGATGTTGCTTCTTTTCTCTTATTGCTCCTGTCCTCTTCCTTTGAGCTACTGCTCTCCACTTCTCTCCCCAGGCTGTTTCTTATTGTGCATCTTTGTCCATCTGTTCCCTTTGCACTGTCACTGCGTGTGTGGAGTCACACATGTCACAAGTTGCTGTTCATTTTTGGAGCTGGAGATCATTAATTGTCAGCCCACATTCCTAATTGTCCCCATTGTTTTTAATTACACAACGCCAAGACAAGAAACGCAGTGCGACTCTCTTATATGTATGTATTGGTGTGCAAGTGCTACATTTGGAGAAACATTTTAATCTTAAGTGAAATAGTCTTGATAGTAGAGTCTGACCAATACTGGATTTCTGGGGCCAATAACAAAAAATCAGACTGTGATGTATTGAATGATATTCATTTTTTTAAATGATCAAGATATTGAACTAGACATTTTACAGTTGAAAAACAAATTTTGGCTGTTAAACAATATATACACAGATATATCTCAATTAAGCTAAAACACACTTTATGACTGCATTTTCATAAACTGATATAAACGGGTCACCGTCTGCACAGTCCTGACACATAATAAGTATACAAATAATATAGACAGAGCAAAAAAAGTAATGGCAGAAATGAATACACTCACATAAGATTACACTCATTTTATTGCTCATTGTGGCTGAAATTGTCTACTGTTCAAAAGACATCAAATGTCTTAGATCCCTTAAACTCTTCTAACAGCTCGTCCTGAATTCATCATGACACGTTGTACTTCTGTTTTTTTTTACCTCTTTCTTTTCTCTCTTTCTCTCTCAGGAGGCATTGGGGAGGGTTTGCTTGAAGGAGAGAGGACGGGACGTGTTGGTGTTGCGAAGAGTGACATCATCAGTGACATCGCCGTCAGAACGGCCCTCGCCCACATCGTCAGGGAGCGGGTCCAGGGAAGAGGACTGCGACAAGAGGTCAGTCCAGCCTCTTGCATAATAAAAGCCTTCAAAACCAACAGTAGCAACAAAAGCATAATAATAGTACTTCTCCTCTATCCTGCCTTTTTCTCCTGTAGTTTAGAGTCTCAAGTTGCAACAATA
The DNA here is from genome assembly GCA_036937835.1 of Pampus argenteus. Taxonomy (NCBI): domain Eukaryota; kingdom Metazoa; phylum Chordata; class Actinopteri; order Scombriformes; family Stromateidae; genus Pampus; species Pampus argenteus. Next base: position 10,696,304 of record CM072879.1, read on the forward strand.
CACTCTTGCATGTACATGTAAAATATCAGTAGTGCTGTCAACACTGTGTGTGTGTGTGGTCCAGGTATTCCTCATGTTGTGGGGACTCACCCTTATGAGGACAAAAAGCCCCAGTAATGTAAATCATTGATTTTAGGGTGAATACTTGGTTTAAAGTTAAGGTAAGTTTAGAGTTATGTTAAGGTTAGGTATGTGGTGGTTATGATTAAAGTTAGGATAAGTCTCCGGGTATTAAATGTACATTAATGTAATGTCCCCTGAAATGATGGAAACCCAACTTGTGTATGTGTGTGTGTGTGTAAGATAATGTATGCTTCAGCTTCTGGCACAGAGCAGTAAGAGGATAATGACTTTTTTGTTTTCAGCTGAAAGGGAAACAAGCATGACACCAAGTCTGGTTTCCTTTCTGTCTATAAATCAGTGTATGGATGTAGGATTTTTTGTGTAAAAAAAGAGTATGTGTATGTACGTGTGTATTTCCTCAAGGTTGATTTCTTTGTGCCTTTTGTGTCTGTTTTTGTGTGTTTACATTAGTGTGCTCCAAGACCTAAGGCACAATGCAGGGAGTGTCAGCAACAGGCAGGTTAAGTGGATGTCTGTACGTGCGTGTTTTTGTGTGTGGAATGCTCAACATCTTCAGTAGCAATCAGTTCCCTCCCAGTCGTACAGAGTGAAGGTTGTAATCTCTGGAGCTCTTAGCTGACAGAAGCAGACGGCGAGGCAGTTTACCCCACAGGAGAGCACCCTTCCTAGACACTTGAGGAGGGTTGATCTTTTCTTGAGTATTTAGATATGAGATGTCCACCAAGCTAGCTACGCTTGCTGAGGCAGAGGAGGACATCGATGACGAGGATGACGATGAGGAGGATGAGGAGGATAATCATGATGAAGGCAGCAGTAGTTCAGAAATCTGTACATTTGATATTCCCCATTTTCCCTACATTGATGATGACGATGTGGAGGAGAATAAGAGGGAAGAGAGGAGAAGAGAGGAGGAGAGAAGATGGAGGGATGGAAATGATTGTAATTGGTGCTCTAGTGAGGAAGATTGTTGTGGCCCTTCGTCTTACAGGTATGTGGTGGTGTCTGGGACGCCACTCAAAATCTTGGAGCATTTGCTAAGCGATCTGCGGTTGGACGACCAAAGAGGGGCGCCAGAGAGCAGGGAGAGCGGTAAGTTTTGGAGACGCACACACCACACATGTACAACGCACACATATCATAAGCATTGCGCACATAGACACATCTGAGAGGGCGTCATACACAGAATGTGGATGTGTCTCTGTGGAAAGATAAAAGAAAGTGGTGAAAAACTAGACAGCAGCAGAGATGTTTGTCCTTGCTGTTTGGTGGTGTATATTTACCTAAATACCAGACCTTCCTCTCTTTCCAAGGAATTTAATATTCAGTGGCACACAAGTTATAACACAGCCCAACCTGGGCCTTTCTGTGTCTCTTTGATTTTCCCCGAAATGGGTTTTAATCCAGCAGGTGTGCACTTCCCCTTGATTATACTGTCAATGTGTGTGTGTGTTTGCGGCTGCATGAGTCATCTCTCACACACCGCATCTAGTTGCATGTATGCATTCATTCAGCCATGTCACTGCCTGTAAATATGAGGAACATCCAAGAGCTTAAATGCTCTAATGAACTTGTGAAAAGATTCCCCTGCGGCAATGAAGACATTTTTGCTAAAAACATGGGTCATATTTCAGTTTTACAATCCTCAGGTCTACTTTATCACGACAGGGTTTTGTGACAGTGCACACAGACTGTCACCGTACAGTGGAATTTAATATTAATCTCAAATATTTTTGTAAGCAATAACTTGTTAAAATTTAGAAACATAGAGTGAAAATAGGCAAGCTAAATATTGTGTTTTATCCGACAAATAGTCCAAATTCCAAACACATTCAAATTACAGAGAAAAGCAAATCAAGCTGGAACTAATGAATATTTGACATTTTTCTGCTTGATAAAACACTTGGTATTGATTGACTAATCAATGAATCAGCTAATCATTTCAGCCATAGTTGAAAGCATTTGTGGGTGTGAGTTGTTTTAGGCTATAAGTTTGACTATAGTCAACAGATGTAAGTTCATTATTCCTGCACAGATAAAAAGATAAATGCATCTAAGTATATTGTATATGTATTTATTGTCATCAATGGATCTTAATAAAACAGTTTCACCTGGCAGTTAACTTTAAATACTCAGTAACAACGAATCCCTACGTAACTAGTTAGTGTGGTGCAACCAGTTTTAATTAAGTTTTAATTTAGTGATGCGTAATCCTCCACTTAGTAAACACTTTTTGTAACTTGCCAAAGTTTAAACTTTGATGAAAAGATGCTGCAACCAGGTCCAAGTCTAGTAAAACAACACTTGTGATTACACAATGAGATATCTGGGTCCCAACCTGTATTTAATACAACCCTTCTCTTGCTTGTTAGCACCGTTTCCAAACAAGGCGTCTTTATGTTTTAACTCCTCAGCACCACCAGTTCCCAGCAGTCCACAGGGAGCCATCTCACTGAATTGCAGGAAGCAAGGAAATATAGAGAGAGACTGAGAGAGAGAGAGAGAGACAGACAGAGAGAGAGAGAGAGAGAACTGAGATGGCTTTGTGATGGAAGACTGTCTGAAAGGAGAAAAGACACTTTTTTTTTTCTTTTCAAGGCTTGATTTTTTTTAAAGGGAATGGAGAGAGAGAGAGAGGGGCAGAAGCAGGGATGCAGATCAAGAGTATATGTGCATGTTTGGCTGTCTTTGTCTCTGTATCTGTGTGCATGTGTAAATCTTTCAGTCTATGTGCGCTGAATAAGCATGAGGGTGTGTGTGTATGTGCATGTCTGTGTGTGTGTGTAGGCCCTCTGGGCTGGCGCTGAGCATCAACATGCTTCTACCACCTTTCCCCACGTACACATAAAATACACACATGCACAGCACACAACAACAACAAAAAAACACAGCAGATTATTGTGATTAGTTCAACACACATACACATCTTCTCTTTTTTTCTCTCTGTCTCACAAGAGTTAAAGTCCCCAAGGTCAGAGCTGAATGTGTTATTCATCAGGGTGGTGTGTGTATTTGGGTGTGTGTGTGTTTTCCTGTGTCTATGAGTGTACATGTTTGACTTTGTGTGTGCCAGCAGGCAAATGCAGAGGGCATATGTTGAAGATGAAAATGGATATTTATCATCACAGTGAGCTGAGAGAGGGCGAGTGTGGGAGGAGAGTAGTAGTGGGAGGAAATGTTACTGCTCAGGAGAAGAAAATGAAAAATGGGGGTGTAGGTAAGGGGTGGGTGAGAAAAAAATAGCTTGTCAATAAGAAGCACTAAATCCAGATTGAAGATAAAAAAGACTCGAAAATGACAGGAAAGTAAGTCAACAGGGTTTTGAAAAAATGATAAGCTCAGTCAGACCTGCCTAAAAATATTTCTCGAGAAAAATTGTGTTTTTATTTCTTAAGAAAAGACTGTTTGTCAAATATTAATGTTGCCGTCTTCTATAATTGATTTCTTTGCTCTCTGCCCGACGGAACCATATTTGGGTCACATATTTCCCGGGGAAAGATTTGTGACACACAAACACACACCAACTCACACCACCAACAATGGCTCATTACCCATCTGCCACAAGGGCTGTTTATATGCGGTTCTTACCCATTGAACACCTGCTGTGTCTCTCTCTGTCACACACACACACACACACACACTATTTCACATGCACATTATCTTGCTTTACTCTGAATTTATTTAGTTTGCAAAGTTGTTAAGAATATGAGACAAAAGAATGGATCCGTTAAGTGATGTAAATGTTTAGCTTTGTTCAGGTTTTTGGTTTGAAGTGTTAAATATTTCTCTGTAATATATTTTGCTAAAATAACAACAATCAGAATTAAAGGTAAAGATAATCTGCTTCATCAGGAATGTGTGGGTGTAGAAAAGGTTTGATTGACAGTAGCTGGCACCATAAGTAAGAGACCTTTAACCTCTTCAAGCTCATGTTGTCAAACCAAACATTTTCAGACCCACATAACTTTCCTTTGAGTTACAGTGGAATGTTTCCATAGTAAATATACCTGGTTGAATTTAGGGGAAATGTGTAAAAAAATGATACACAAGTCAAGTAGAAAATTTTGGTAAATCAATGTGTTGAATATTTTATTGTAGACATCATATAGCTGCAGGTGTTTATAGGTGTATTTGTAATACTTCGATGTGGCTGACACAGAGTGGATGTCAGAAATGGAAAAAAATAAAGACGTTCATGTTACTTTTTACATTCTGCAATAAAGAAAAAGACTTCACTTGGCCCAATTTGTGAGTGAAGGCATAATAAGTGACTGATGTGTTTCCTGTCTTTCAGAAATGCTACTGGATGACTTCCTGTTGACCTACCTGGTATTCATGTCCACCCATGACCTTTGTCAGGCTTTGCTGGGACAATATCCTTACTGGAAAACACACATAATCACACACACATACATCCTGTCAGCATGCACACTTTCTCCCAACCTTCTTGGTTTTCTCCTTGACGGCTCTCACCTATAGCAGTGTCCGCTGCAGGGGCCAGGAAGAGGGCAAGGATGCCCTCTTCAGAAAGCGTAAGGTACTGCAATTGGTCTCCCACTGGAGCAGGCTCTACAAGGACTTCCTTAAGGAAGAGGAGCACGTCAGGAGCTTCATGAAGGTATGGCACTACTCACCCTGTGAGTCAACCTGTGTCTCTGTTTTTTTGTATTTCAGCGATTTAATGAGTTTGATCCCCTGGTGTCCTCTTACATTTACCACTGAACAACATCATCAAGTCTCATTCATCTTTATTTGCCTTCATCTGTCTTGTACTAAATTGGGGTTGTCCTTCCCCAGTGCTCCACAATAGGACATCAAACATTTGATGTGTGAGACAGAGAGAGAGAAGAAAAGTGTCTGTGCGAGTGTGTGTGTGTGTGTTTGAGCTTTTTGTCAGCAGCACCTCCTGTTAAACTGAACCAGGGTTTTGTTGATGTTGTTTGTTTTGTTTTTGTTTCATTCTACTGACAATAGAGAAAATGAATAAGGTAGACCAAAAATATAGACACTTTAATTATGTATTACGTAATGAAAGATGGGTTATAATCATAATATATGGCTGTATTTTTAATTGAGAGAATAATTGAAAATAACCAAGAAAATGATTCGTCTTCAACTGTTTCAAATAAATATAAAAAACATGAAGCGTTTCTCCTCTGATTGTACGTACAAAACCTCTGTACTGAACAACAACACTGAAAACACACATACAGATTCTTGCCGTCACATTTGTCATTTGTGGTACTGCTATATTTTCACCGGGTCAGTTTGATCTGATGTGACCACCTGTGACAACCGTGACAACAAAAGAGAAACAGACAAACACACATGGGCAACATGATCACACATGTATATAACGACACGCTCAGTCGCAACAAGGGCACACACTCACCAGTCACTTGTCCCTCCATAACCTGACGGCTCCATTGCTCCATGCCAGGTTACCATGGAAACCAAAGTGTGAGGGTTGGCATGGGTATAATCTCATATGGAATGTGTAACCCAGGTGATAGTTGCCTAGTAACAGAGGAATAAGAGGAGAATTGGGATGGGTCAATGACATCAATAAACAGGTCTATGTGTGTATGTGTGTGTGTGTGTGTGTGCGCACATGTGTATACTTGCATGTTGTTAGTGTTACCTACATTGTTTTATGTACACTTGATGGTGCTCACTAAATGAGATGCACAGTAATGTTAGTGTACATTGCTTGTATATTATGCTTTTTTTATGCCTTGTTTACAAGAGGTGTGTGTGTGTCTGTGTGTGTGTGTCAGCCACCTACTCTGGGCATATGCTATTTAAGTGAAGTGCAATAAGCAAGTCTTGGTCTCTCTGTTAGACTCTCTACAGGTGTGTGTTAGAAGATCTGTATGAGTTCCCAACTCTGGAGAGAGACCTGAAGGAGTTTCAGAAGCTTCTACGTCGCAGACAGTAAGTGTGTAACTGTGTCTGTGCACAAGGACTGTGCTCTCTGTTTTAAATGTCATGGTGTGTGTCTGTGCCACTTACTTTGAGCTTGCAGGCATCCCTCCTCACTGCTGTGTGTTTCTTTTTTGCAGCACAGTGGATGAATGCCCTCCAAACCAAAAGGTAACACACAAATTATCTATGATACTTGATACCATCTATGAATTATATTAAATGTAATTTAATGGTATACATGAATAAATAAAAACACTAAATGAATGCTGATGCTTAACATTTATACCAGTTCTTATATTTGTCAATCTTGCCTGTATACCATAATTGTTACATTGTAAAATAAGGCATTGAAGCCGATGGTGTACAAGAGGCTACACCTTGACAAACTGTAATAATTAGATCTGATAGAGCTATAAAGACACTTATACAGATGCAACAGATGCTACTGTTAGTGGGTCACTATTCCTGTTGCAGTTTAACTATGTTATTAAAAATCTCCACGTTTGTTCTGTTTTCTCTCTGTCAGAGTAAACAAATGTATCAGCAGTTGAGTTTGAAGGAAAACTGTTTACAACCCCGAAGTTCACAGTTGGAGACTAGAGAGGGTGAGTAACAGATACACACACACACACACACGCATATGCAAACACACACACTGCCCAGAACTGTATATAATTATGCATGACAGTATGCACGTTTTTTACAGAAATGTACTCTTTATTTCGCTGTTTCTGTTGTATTTATAATATATTTGCTGCTCTCTCAACATTTTTCATGTATTTCCCAGTTATTTGTTGTGTGTACGTGAGTGCGGACTCCTTCCTGAGTGTCCAGACACATGCCTCGCTGGAGGCTCATGAGCTGCTAAGGATTGTGGGTGTGAAGATGGATAAAGCAGAAGAAGACATGGTGCTTGCTGTTGTCTCACACACTGGAGGTACACACACAAATACACAAAGAAATGCAAGTGTAATACATAGTAAACACACTAACATAAGCATCCAATCCTTGTTCCTATTTTCTCCATTCTTAGCTGTAATGTTTTTCATTATCTCTCTGTCTCTCTCTCTTTCTCTGTATAAATTCGCCTCTAGAGCGGAGGGTGCTACAGCCCAGTGACTGTGTGTATTCAGAGTCTCTGACCCCACAGGGGAAGCTTGTAGCCTGTCGCAGGGACCTCACAGAGATCTTGGTATGTAAATGCACTGCTCCTTCTGTAAAATTTAGTCTTTCCATGTGTTTCATAAGCACAGATAGAGGATAAAAATGCAGCAAATCACAACCTCTCAAAATTGATTATTTGCTGCCTGATATTGTTGGTAGCTACTGTATCATCTTCCAGGTAAATCAGGCATGAAAATGAAAATGAAAATTGTAATTCCCTGAATGACTCACAGTGTTACAATGAGTCATGCATTTAGTGCAAGCCAGAGAGACTCAGGCCAGGTGGTTGTTGTTAATTTTGACCGAAACAGAAAGGTGTGAGCCACAACTTAGTAGGCTGTAAGGTATATGATATTTAGTCCGGTCTCAGTTTCAGTTCTGCTCTATGTAGGCAGGAAGCAATTGCTCTTATGGCTCTGTGTTGTATTGTTTCGTTTAAATGTTTTAAATGTTGTACTGTGTTTGAATCCCCTACTGGACTCATTGTTCTGTAGTTATGAAGGTGAGGTTTGTGTATCTTATTTAAAGACACCCTAATACTGTAGATAGAAGTACCTGTGTGTATGTACAGTATGTACATTAGCTTTCTGTGTACTAATTTTCTTTTCTCTGTGTGTGTGTGTGCGCATGTGTGTGTGTGTGTGTGTGCGCACAGCCTCCTTTAACAGATAGTGCTGAGCTAAGCAAGAGGCCAGTGCGACTTTTAGGAATCAACACCTGGGATGTAGCAGCTGCTCTCACACACCTGGACTGGAGCCTCTTCAAATCCATCCATGAGGTAAAGGACACAAATATACACACATAGTATATGGTTGTAGTTTATTATAAAACATAAAAAGAAACATAAGTTAATATGCAATTATGCATATAATTATGCAAATGTTATACAAGATTTATTGGATCATGAGTACTGAGCGGCTATCATTTTTGTGTGATTCTCACATTTCACTAAATGTTGATTTGTTTGTCTGCAAACACTTAATTGACAATTTTTATTCATCGTGAAAATCATTTATCAAGCAAAAGTGTTTTATATGATTGTAAATTGATTTTTTTTTGGGGGTGGGAGGGGAGGGGTGGACTGTTGGTCAGAAGTAATGTACTGTACATAAAATATAAATACATTTTTGCTATTTTCTGACATTTTATAGAATAATTTTAATAACTGAAAACATAATGGAAAAGTAACTAATAACATAATGAAAATATTAGAGAAGTAGCTAAGATCTTAGAGTACATATTTTGGGGTGCATTTTTCTAAAATATCTGATATGTTACATTTCTTCCCTCCCTCCACATGCAGCAGGAGCTGGTGTACTACACCCTCAGCCGTGCTCCTGGTACCGCCCACACAGCTGCACTCTCAGTCCTCCTCCAGCGCTGTAATGAGGTGCAGCAGTGGGTCATGTCCGAGGTGCTCATGTGTGTATCACTGAACAAGAGAGTGCAGCTGCTAAAGAAGTTCATCAAGATTGCAGCTCAGTAAGACCACACGTTCATACCCTCAGAAATATACACTTATGAAATTACATATATTAAGCACTTCAGGATTTCTCTGCATTGTGATTAAAATGCTGTACATTTTTTTATGTGACTGTAGCTGCAAAGCCCAAAGGAATTTGAACTCTGCATTTGCCATCATCATGGGTCTCAACACAGCAGCTGTGAGTCGACTCAACCAAACCTGGGAGGTAAGATATTGCATTTAGTGTATTCATATACATGTTTTTATTTTTATTTTTAATCTAATTGACTTTCCTTTCAGAAATGTCCGGGGAAGTTCAAGAAGCTCTTTTCGGAGTTGGAGCTCATCACGGTGAGTCATACTAAAGAGAGATACATGATACTATGTTCCTTTTCTGATTTGATAATCACCTAGTTTTAAATATAAAAAGTGTTTCCATGTTGACTGAATTTTCTCCACTCCCCTGTTCTTTATTTTCTCTCTTTCTCCAGGATCCATCTCTTAACCACAAAGCCTACAGAGAAGCCTTCAAGAGAATGAAACCTCCCAAGATCCCTTTCATGCCTCTTCTTCTGAAAGGTATCCTTTCTAACCTCCACACACACAGACACACACACAGACACACACACACAAATTAAACGCTTGTCCTCTGCTCTTAGATATTACCTTTATCCACGAGGGAAATAAGACCTTCCATGACAACCTGGTCAACTTTGAGAAGCTGGTGAGTCAGTCTTACAGTGTCTTAGTTGCCATTTTGCTAAATTGACCCTATTTTTAATTTAAGATGATGAAGAGTAATAATTATAGCATTTGTTATATATACCTTGAACATGTGTACTGTATATTTATCAGTTAACAGTGAAATAATACATCTGACTGTAAGAATTTTAGTCATAGTCAACCTACCAGAGTAAAGGGACAAACAAGGTATTGGTAAAGATGGGTTTGCTCATGTGAACATTGAAACAGGCTTTAATATAATGATATAATCATTCCTCCTTCAGTAGGTCTACATTGCCGCATTTTGAATAAAAGAAGATAGTTATTAGGTGTTCTTTATTCTTATGTTTTTCATATATTTAAATGCACCTTTTAATATGTAACATGTTAACTGGTATTTTGCCCTGATGCAACACATCTTCTCCTAAACCAACAGCATATGATCGCAGACACGGTTCGATTGATTCGCCACTGCCAAAGCGACCAACCAGGTGATTTTTCATATTTCTGAGTAAATAGTAAATTTAGTTTGTGCAAATGATCCTTTTGTGACAAACTGTTGATGCTGGATGCAATATTGATGTTTGGATCAGTTAATTGTGAGGAATCTACTGCCATCTGCAGTTGAGTTAGTGTACTGTACCCGAGTCATTTCTCCCTCTCAGTTTCACTCACAGTTTCTAAGCAACCATTTCAGCAGCTTTTTCCTCTTTTTATGTATCTAATACATATATTCTTGAATCCATCAGAAAACTTCTTTCTTTGTGACTAATGTGAATGTTTTTTTGTCTGTCTCTTAGGCAACGAGGTAATTGGGGTCGACAGTGCGGACGTGAGGGCAAGCGTTCATTACCTGCACATTATCGACAATCAGCAGACCCTTTTCGAACTGTCTCATAAACTGGAGCCACGTGCTTGAACAGGCACACACACGCGTACCCTCATAGACAGACACAAAGACACTGGGCACAGTGCAGTGGAAATGCTAGCACTGAGTGTGTATGTGCTATTATGTAGGATGAAAAATGTTGCGCACACTCACATACACACAGCAACAAAATCTCACTACCAGCAGTGGTGCCAAGCAGGCATTAAGGTGCCATGTGCCTGACAAATGCCCACATAAACATGGAGCTCAACTCAGCTCCTGCCACAGCAGTTCACGTGTGTTTACTAAAGGCTTTATAACACAAATCGTGTGCTTATAAAGGATTTATAAACTCTGTACACACTCTGTGAACAGTCTAAAAGAAGAGATTCTGCACAGCAAGACAGATATTTGCCAAACGAAGACGGAGAGAAGAGGACGCTGTAATTAGTTTGTACAGTATCTATTGGACTGAATATGCCCTTGTTTTTGTTCTTGTTCTTGTGATGAGATTTTGGTTATTTATGAGCCTGTTCACCAGGTGGAATGTTTCCTTTTATTTCTGTAAAAGTTTTGTCACACCACTGGAGGTCAACAAGGACTTGATAGCCTCTTCATCATTTCATCAGTTACAAACACAAAATAGTCTTTAGAGGAGTTACAGGTGTTTATAACCTGCTGGCCATAATCTGCCCCATCAATGGTCTCATTTTATTTCATCTACATATCTGCCTCGTGGCACATGTATATCTAGGATACATGCCATAGTTCTTTAGGTGTATAATGTAGGCTTGCTTTGGTTATCGTGTGATAGAGTATTATATAACACAAGCAGTAGCCAGCGCACACAGCAACACTTCAATATGCCTACTACACCTTTTGACCTTTTGTCACTGAAGATCTTTTTGTGTTTTTAACTAACTTATGTGCAGCCCCAGTGATAAAAGGTGCCCCATTAACAGTGTTTTGTACCTGGCATGTGAAGGAACTATTGTGAGAGTTTTTTACTGACTGACGTTTAAAACACTTGAGTTCTCCTGAACGTGCCAGATTCACATTTAGCCAAACACTCATCGTGCAATCCTCTTATTGAACTGTGATGTTTTTTTGCGTGAATAGATAATGATAAGTTTAATTTGTATATGATATGGACCTATACATTTTTTTCTGTTTAGGGATCAGTGAGTTTTTTTATTTTTTAATCACGTAATTTGATTTCCTTCAATGAGCCCTGGAATGACGTCTGGTCCTTGATCATGTAAAGCAGATCTGACTCCTCTCAGAGATGCTTTCTGACATTCTGATGACTGACCTAAAGGTGTATGTGTATGTGTGTGTGTGTGTGTATGATGGCATCCCACTCACCTGTGGTTGCTATGGAAACACAGACCCATTATAGAGAGAGTTTTTTTCCCCTTACTTTTTAATCCTTGGATTAAATTATGTTAACAAAGACAGCACTGCACCACAGGACATTGTTAAATAGCTTTATTCAACAAAACCGTGTTCATGAAGAGATTTTGACATTACTGATTCATTCTTACTGACTGAAAAGATAAAAAAAATGGTCTTATGTGCATATTTCACTGTCAGCAACACAAGGTTTGGACAGAATAATTGAAGCACTACTGCAAGACAGTTTGGCAGGAGTTGTTATATTATTCACATACGGTATTACAATTAGGACCCCATGCTTGATTATAGTTACCACTAAGAACATTGATAATTATCATTTAAGCCGTTCATCTACATGTTGAAAATGAAAACTATAATTTCTGAATCTAATCAACTCTCAATTATGGATAAAATCATCAGTGAAGAAGTGCAGCATGGGATGAAGGGAAAAATTATATGACAAGAAACACCAGAACCAGCAGCATTTTTAACAACAGGCGAACATTATTAGTGTTTACATTATTGTGTCCTTGTCTTGTGTTTGTTCATGCATAGCATCAGTGGTACATTTCTGCTAAATCGAAGGTGAGATTCACAAATGGTATGTAGTGACCAGACAATTCAAAAGGTTATTCATATTCACTACATTTAGATAAACCATCCAAGATAATCAGAGTAAAATTCATGAAGTCTGGAAGTGGACTTCCACTTAAAGATGCTTTTCATGACAGTCAGTGATTCTGCAACTGCTAGAGCTGATAAGTAATGGTCTATCACAGAAAGACCTTGTGGACGTCACAGTTTACTATTAACCTGTACACTACACACAAATGCACAAACACACCATCTGTTTGATGTTTTCAAAGAGCAGAATAATTTTGATATTTATTTATTGTGATTATTTGCTTTATTTATGTATTTCTGCGGTGACGACGTATCAGTTTATGTGCCATGTTTAGAGGTTCAACAATGTGTAAGTGCATACTGCCACATTGGAAAACATACAGAAAGATGCAATGTTGGAATGTAAACGTACTTGTTGTCATGTGTTGTGGCCACTTGAGAGCAGCAGAAGAGCAGGTCAGTGTGACGATGCTCATCGCTCTCTCCTCTGGCGTCGAGTGCTGTAATGGAGCGGAAACCAACGTGAGGATGTATTTAGTGTTTTTTTATCAGCCCATGTCATGACTGTAAAGTTCTGTTTTTCTTTAAAGCGATGTTGTTTGCATGATAAAACGGAAAACGCAAAGTTCACAATGCGAGAGAGGACATGTTGAAGGCTTTGTACTAATGTAATACTGTTGATGTGTAAATATATGCCCATGGTTGATATGTTGTTAGTATTTATCTGTTTAAAAAAAGGCAACCACAAAGCAATACATCTCCCCTTGTGTCCCTTCAACCCTCTGACAGCTGAAGCCACATGTCTTTTCTAAAGCTGTGTTTTACTATGTCAAGATTTTACGGAAAATGAATAAATTATAGGTTTTATGTGACATCTCTGGGTGAGCTGGTGATCTTTTGTTTAGGTTATGGTGAAACACTGTCTGGTAGTGTACAAATGATTGTTTGCCAAGTGCATTTGACCAATGATATCACACCAATAGTGCAACCAGCCTCTCTGAAACAGACTAAAGAAAGCTGCATTTCAGCTGTCTCCAACAGTCAACATATCAACACCTCATCTTGCTCCTGTGACAGAGACACTAATGCTCTTGTTCTCTTCTTCTTTGGTCTGGCTGTTTTACTTTAATTGTTCATTACTGAGGTGTCTAGATTGTTACATAATCTGTACCTGATATACGCACTGACTGCTTGTCTAATTTCCTGGATTTTGTCAGTGGAGGAGGAGGCAAATTCATTGCAGGCCCTGGTGGATAGAAGTACAGAGGCTACTGACACAGGAGAGCCTGTTAGCCTGTCAGCAGTCGTAAACATTATTATCGTTTTTGGTAATGATGTCAGAGGAAGGACCGCCTTGCAATTCTCAGTTCAAAATTATAAATGTGAAGTCTGTCTTTATAGATCTCATAATGAATCAGGAGATTTGTTTTTCGCCTATTGCGTTCAGTGTTGTCAGACAGAGCAACATCAGTCACCACAACCTTAGAAATGTTCAGACCTTTGGATGATTAAATCGGGGGGGGGGGGGATTCCTCTTGTTTCTTGGGTGAGGGAACAGATGGCCGATGCAAAAAGTAAAATATTTAAAATATAGTATTTTGGTGTTTTTACTGCAAATGCTTCTCACATCTTTTACTGCAAAGTCACCAACAATCTGAGTTTGAGGCACAGCTTTCCCTGTAGCCTTTTACTCCATCCAAGATCCAAGGTCCAGAGAGATACCATCATGCTCTTGTTCCTTTTCTTGTCTGGCTCTGGGTGCTGAGTCTCCTTCAGGTCACCATCAATTGAAGCTACGGCATGATGACTGTCCCATATTCAACTACTGCTGTTACAAGTATGCAATGTGTGATCAGCTGCCTCTGTTTCACCTCAGCTGATTCCAGCTGGCATGAAATGTGACAGGAAGCACTCCCTGCTATGTGTGTGTATGTGCGTGTGTGTGTGTGGAGGAAGTAAGGTCACTGATGGTTGACACCCAGGCAGCGATATGGTTTCCTGATGCTGCCAACCCCTATCATTTTGTAGTCATCGTGACGAGTGTTTTACCCAGCAGGCTTCTGACAACTGACAACTAAACAACATGGAGGATGATGGAGAAATGAAGGAAGTGAGACAAACACGACAGTCAGGGTGCTAAATGAGTGGAAATTGTGCAGAAATTGTTACAATAGTAGCAGGACCATAGCCAGAAGATGTTTATGCTGTTTCAAAGCTCTCATGCTTGTAGGAATAAAATTCTGGTATACAAAGATATTCAATACTAAATGATAAAAATGTAATTAACCCAAAATGTTCCCAAATCCCCATTTAAAAAATACAGAGAACATGACCTCTGTTTAACTTATAACTGAATTATTGAATTGTGAATCATTGTGTAGTTTGGTACTAATTATTAGATTAATATATAGCTTATACTCATAGATCTATCGAAATAAAAGCTCTATTAAAACACAAGTAAATATTGATTAACATTTATTAGAACCTATGAGGCTTAATGGAAATGTGCCAATTAAAAACTGCTTCTATATCTATTACATCTCTATAATAACTACTAGGAAAATAAAGCATTATCAACAACTTATAGGGAACGAAAAACAATAAAGTGAATAAAATAACTCTGTTGGATACTGCTTTGGTTGGAGACTCCATCAGTTATTGCAGATCTTATGCCTGGAAGTCTGCTTATATTGTTAATACTGTCAGTTCTCTGTAATACATCCATACTTAACACACGCCAGTCAAGGGCATTAAAGCAGCCTCCAGGGCAAGCATGATGCTGGCAGCTTTTCGGCCTCCACAGGATGACCACGCCCACATGTCGTTTTCGCGGGAAAGAGCAGACTGTACCATTATGAGTGCGGCGGAGGGGGGAGAAACCCAGAAGAGAGACCACTCCTGAACATAGAGAAAAACATACAAAATACAAGTGAGCACAGGCTGTCAGATGAATTGAGGTTTTATAAAACCGTAAATAAACTCTTGAATAAATTACAAATAATAGACTTAACCACAAGTGTATCCGTTAGCTCGCCAACAGTAGCACCCCTACTTTTACAATCACCGGACTTCTCTAGCGGTTAACTTTTAAATCCACCTCGACTCATTTGGGTTTTCATTTTATACGACACAACTTTCTGTTAAACGGATATTTTGCTTTAAAACGGATATATATAAACAAAATGACACTCCGGTCAAAGGTAAGTGACTTGTGTAGCTTTTTGTTCACCGTCGCTTTTCATAAAACTCAGAGTCAAAACGAGCACTATTGTTAACGGCTAACGTTGCTGGTTTGGTCGACCTCAATCTGCTCAGTTGTAGATACATTAACAACTTTTTAACGGCTGTACAAGTTGTAATTAATTAATCCGTTACATATCCGGTCATAATGTTATGCAACGTTGCTGAACACTATTTGTATAAGTTGTTACTCGTCTTTATTTTGGACCTGGATAACATCAACATGTTGGACATCAAGTGCATAGATCAGACAACTGCAACTAAACAATATTTTCTCCATTAAATTTTTTGGTCTTTAAAGTTTCAGAAACTCTGTCTTGACCGACAGTCCACAACCCAAATATATTCAGTTTACTACCACAGAAAACAACCAGGAAGTCTTAACATTTATGAAGCTGGGACCAGACTAATCCCTGCAGCTCTTGACTCTCATTCACAGCCTTTAAATAGTCTCATACAGTCAAAGGCTCTGGGCCCATAATAACAAATGTAGTCTTGATACTTAATTAATTTACATGTTATTGTTTTGTATCCAACACTATATTAATGAATAGCACGCATAACATTTAAGACATTTTTGTGTGTGTGATTAAACAGACCTAATCAATATGGAAGTTGAAGGTCACTTTTTCCACTTCACTTTGGTCTATTTGTCCTGCCCCTGAAAAGTTGCACACACCTGAAGTGATAATGGTGACCTTATTTGGTTTACCAAGGTAAACTCAAGACAGCCAGTCCATGTTACAAAGGATGTCCACTGAAAGGTGCCCCACCTGGTGTTAAGTGTGGAAATTAAAAATGGTCCAGTAACTTATATTGTTTATTGTAGCCCTTGTATAATCTGAACAATGAATGAAAGTGCAGCTGAGTTTCTTGTCATTATGTTATCTGCAGCATCCTGTCTGCTGTAATTTATACATTCCTAGAAAAACAATGTACACATGGTCGTGTGCGCAGAAAGTGTATTGTTGTCACAGTCAGTAATATTACCTAAATGTCAGTTAAATTCAGACTTCTAGTCCTGGGTTGTGAGTGATGTGATATATGACCGCTGTGTCTGCCTGCAGGCTTTGTGTTTCAAGTCCAAGTTCATAACTGCTGAGCTGGCTCATCTGTTCAGCCAGTCGGACAGTGAGGAGGAGTTTGAAGGTTTCAGCGATGGTGAGGCCGAAGAGGACGTGGGATGCTTTAACAAGAGACTGAAGACCAAGGTATGAAACATTCAGGGTTGGCTGTATTGTTGGATGCGAGTGTGTCTGTGTGTGTGTGTGTGCGCTGAATGTTTTTGCATGTTTTTTCTTTCTTCAGATGGAGTCAGAGGAGGACAGCGATGTGGACACAGCCTTCTACTCTGATGGCGAGGAGGCCCCACCGCAAAAGAGAAGGAGTCTTTTTTTAGTAGCCCTCAGGTGTGTGTGTATGTATTAATTAGAAAATAAATGAGAAAACATTTGCCCAAACGTTTTTAAATTTAAAAAATAGTAACATCTGATAAATTGTGTCTCAGCATGTTCATGCCTAAATATCCTTTAAGTCTGTTAGCATTGAGAAAGCTGTGTTTGGATATACTAATATCTGTATAAAAACAAACTAATAGGGCGTAGATTCAGCTTATTGCTGTGTGCCGGTGTATTTCCACAGCTAGGAAACGCATGCCTATTTAATGACAATTGTTGATTCGCCAATGATTGAACAATGATCTTATTTCAGTCTTGCTCCTTAGGTTTCCTATCAAACGACTGTCTACCCCCAAACAGGAGCCACAAAAGAAAAATGTCAAAAAGCCAGTCAAAGAAACTCCTCCTTCACAGAGAGGCAGGCAGATGATGAAGCAGCAGGATGAGGAGGAAGAAGAAGAAAAAGAAAAAGAAGAGGAGCCGGAAGAAGAAAAAGAGGAGGTCCTGTGTCAGAGCCTCAGGAAACGAGACAAGAACATCCAGGAAAACAAGGCCATGGTAATGAACCCTAACAACCTTTGGTGTGGTGCTAAATACTCTTTCTGTTATTAGCAATCTGATATCATTCTTTCCGTTCTTTTTCCATAACAAATTCACATCATTCGGTCCCTCCCTTATCAGATGTCATTTGTCTTCTCTGTTGTTGTCTTTCAGCTGGCTAAACTGTTTGCTGATCTGAGCACCATGGCTGACCTGACCCTGCCCACCACTCCTCAAGTGAGTGCACACAACACCAGTTTCTCACAAACGCACGTAACATGCAATATTAAACATCTCTTCAGCTGGGGATGAATAACGTTGTTGTTGTTGTTGTTGTTTACCAAAGACCACAACTTTATTGTGTTTGCTAACTTAATCGAGCTGTTGTTTTGTTTACATTAATCATTCTACATGACAGATTATGTGTGCAGATTGTTTCTTTTTTTTTTTACCTTGTTTTTGATCACTAAGAGAGCTAAATGTATGACTTTATTATATTTATTATATACATTATATTATATACTATATTGCTAGAAGTTGCAGGTATTAACTTAATGGGTCGTTAATATTGCTGTAAGTGCTATACTTACTCAGATTTCCAGTCTGATCTTAATGTTTTCCTATAGAAACTTAAATAAGTGTACTTTGTAATAATAACTGTAATAATTAGTTAAACTGAATTAAAATTAAACGGATTGATTAAATCGAAGTGCTGCTCTCTACAGAAACAGTTGTTTTTTTTTTGTTTTTTTGTTTTTTTTTAACTCTTCTGATCTGTTTTGATCTTAACTATGCAGAAGAAGAAGCGCACTGCAGACAAGGCAACACCACGGAAACGCAAATTTGAACCAGAGATGGGGTCAGAGAGGAGGAACCCGTCCCGTAAGGCCCGTCCTCCCGAGAACTTTGCAGTGGAGGAAAAGATTCAGCCACTCACCCACAGAAGCCCCAGGACTGTAGACGTCAGGAGGCTGGTGGAGGTACGCTGTGCAACACACGTGCATACTCTTTAAGATGTGTGCAGTACTATACAGCCAATTGTATTTGTACTGCAATGAAAGGAGAACTGGCTTGACAAGAGATTAATATTGAGAATTTCTTTATGACCTATAAACTATGCTGTTAATACAGTAAACACTGCGATACACAATCAGCTCCAATTTTCTCTTATACACACTGACAATCGTTTTGTTTTTATCCAGATATATTTTGTGAGATTTTGTAGAGGCTTCTTTCTATCTTAATAATGGATCATATGACTACTAATGGGATCGCTTGTAATGACAATCAGAGAATTATCACCCGACTGTATTTCCCTTCAGCTCCACAGAGCTGTTGAGCAGCTTTCAGCTAATTATTTTGTTTTTTTGCAGCCCACAACTTTACTGTTTTGGTTCACTCTCAGTGCCCTTATCATTTTTGTTATTTCCAGCAGCAGCGAGCAGCAAAAAAGCTCACATTACACTATCTGATGACTCTAAATGAACTGTTGCTCTGTACCTGCTGAATAGGCAACTGTTTGCTAACAAGTTCACTATATCAGTGTTTATGAGGTGATAATATGACACTGTTGCGTTTACATCTTGTTTTGGCCAAATCAAATCAAATTAGTTGTTGTAGGTTTAATGTTAAAATTGAAGATGTTCATTTAAATAATAAATTCATATTTATTTATTTATAAATGATAAATGTCTGTTAACTCGCTATTTATTGCCTAATGAGGTAACATGGTGGTGATTGAGCCTATTGCCCAAATATAAAAGTTTGAGTGAGGTTGAGTAAGATCCAAAATACACCTGCAATTACTGTTTGTAGCCATGTGATGCTGCCAAAGAGAAAAACTGAGATCTTTGAAATTATAAGTTTAACATCTGAAATGATGTAATTTGTTCACAAAATACACAATTTTAGTCAAGTTTCGACAGAACAAACAAATGGTACTCTTCTACTAGAAATAAATGCAAGTATATTTCCATGCATTAAAAATGTATTGTTGACATGGCAATGTCCCGTTTTGTGCTTTCTCAGTTGTATATAAAATCTGTCTGTTGTGATTGGACAGGTGGATGAGGAACATAATGGTGAGAAGCGTAAAAATAGGAAGAGCCAAAGTCGGAGGAGCCAGTATGAGGTGAAATCAGTCGATGAGATCACCAAAGAAGATCTGGACAACATAGCGTACCGCAGCAAAGACAAGATCTGGGACAAAGTGAATGTGAGTCACAACAAGCTTTTGTCAATTCAGTGTTGTTGGTACTATAATATATAATTATGTTTGCTGGAGTAGTGCTTTTCTCACTCTTTCTCTCTCTCTCTGTGTTTTCTTTCAGGGAAGCTCATGTCACCAGTGTAGACAGAAAACTCTAGACACTAAGACAGTGTGTCGCAGTGGTTTCTGTGTGGGGGGAAAAGGTCAGTTCTGTGGGCCATGCCTGAAGAACCGCTATGGAGAGGATGTACGCACAGTACTGCTCGACCCGGTCAGTACTAATACATGCGTGTTAAACATTCAGTTTTCTGCTTCGTTTGGTTAAGGTCAGGTGAATATGGGGTCTTTTGAATCTGAAAAAGGTTTGTCAAACCTGAAGTAGCTAAATTGTATTAGGTTTTTTTTTTTGCTTTGTTTTACTGTCTTTTTCCCCAAAAAATATGTATATATCTTTCTAATAGTATTTGAAATTTTTCAAAAAGAAAAGAACACAATGTCAACCTAAAGATGACAAGTCGCTGTGAAGGGCTCAATAACGCGATTAGGCTTCATCCTGAGGGGAACATGAATGACTGTACTAAATTTCATGGTAGTCTGTCCAGTGACTGTTGTGCGGTCGTGGTGTCACCATAGTCATTGGCATACATTGTCTGGGAACTGTGAATGTCTGTACAAAACAAACCGAGGACAAACAATGTCTTCTGTTACCCCATGCTGCTAGCATGGTGAAAAAGGCAATCAGTATGACTTTCACTTAAATACATACTTGTTTATGCTGATTGACAGCAGTGTGTGTGTCTGTGTGTGTCTGAAGGTAAAAACATGATCTGAACTGTAATTGTGATCTGGTAAATATTTCTAGGTTCTGGTGTTTCTGGAGGAAAATGAACAGAGTAGAGTAGGAAACAGTCGGAACCAACATGTATGAATACACACTTTCTTTTCTAGACATGGTCGTGTCCCATCTGCCGAGACATGTGTAACTGCAGTCTGTGTCGAAAGAAGGAGGGTCGCTGTGCTACTGGCATCTTGGTGGGATTGGCCCGTTACAACGGCCACGACAACGTTCACGAGTATCTGGAGAGGTAACATCACACCCTTTCCCTGTAGAGGTTATTGATACAGACTGGGATCTCCCTCAAACTGACATCATGTGAATAATACACACACACAGTCACGTTGTTTGTTAAATTAAGTATGGAGTTAGGAGAATTTCCACTAATTAGTTTTGCCTCAGCAGACCTTTTCTTTTACAAGGATTACAGGGTTCAGCCTGATGTAGTTACATCCCACAGATCACTGTTCATATATTGGAGTGATGGATTGATGAGTGAGAAGTTTTCCATTTGGCCAGTGGTCAAAAGTGGACAACACAAGCCATTTTAGGTCATTACCTTGAACTCTTGAAAGTTTTGTTAATTGGATGCTAATTAATAAAGATAATAATTAGGTTCAACCCTACTAGGAAGTCATGCATTTTTTTTCTTCTTCATCGCAGCATTCAGAAGGAGCTGCAGTGAGAGTCCAGAGGGGAGAACCTACTCATACAGCGGGTACCTGAGCAGGCTGTGCTGCACAGTGCTGTAGAACTCATTTTAATGATCATTCTTAGGTTTAGATCAACCTTTTATCTAACTAGAGAAACTTTTTTTTTTCATATCACATTAAGATAAGGCACATACGATTAATGTTTGATATATATACATATCCTGATTTTATTCTGCATAAGATGCAGAGATGTTCTTTATTAGGCAAGTGCTTAATTATTAGTTATATATTTTCTTTTGAATATTTTACCTTTGGTGTTCACTAGAACAAATGTAAGTGGTTATTTTCTGTGTTAAGGATGCATAAGAAGCCTTGTATACAAACTACTTTTCTAAAACTGAGTAACTTTACAGCATTCTTGTCAGTTCACTGTAAATTCTAATAAAGAGGCATTATCTGAATGATGTGCCATGTTTTTTTATATTCGTGCAGTCTTTCAACTGTTTGATGCTAGTTTCAGCTTTTTGATGTCTTTAAGGAGGAAAATCGTACATTCAGGGCATTATTGTTTGCTGAAGATGTGCTGCAGGGGTGTGCGTGTGTGCGTGCGGATCTGGTGTCATTTCCCCAAGTGAGTGGGGTGGGCCCAGGTCAACTGTTGGCTCCTGAGGCGGTGAGGAGAGTCAGTCAGGTAATTTCATCTAATGGCCAGGTACCTGAACTAGGGGGGGTCACATCACAGTCAGAGGTCAATCTGAGGTCACTGGATCTTCATGAGGAATACAGCATGTGAAAAGAAAGAAAATAAAATAGATTATAACTGTCTGGTAAAGCTTTATCTGATCACTGATATCTTAGTATTCTGTTTGATGTGTTTGTCTGTCTCTAAATGTGAATGTATGTACACACTGTGATAATACAAGTTTCACCCGCTGTAGTAACTAAACATGCAAAGTGATAAAAATAATGGTGTCAAAACATCCAAAATCAGTTCTTGCTCTGATACTTTGAGAGTTCATGACATTACACTGTTGAACCTTCAAAACTCTAAAACCACCCGAGGTTGTAGATCTAGGTTCGGGTTTTTTTTTTTGAAGTGGTTCAAAGGTAAAGTCACATGGCAAAGGTATGTAGAAGCTGCCTACTCTGTGATGCTGTTTGTAATCTGACTGTCAGCGTGACCTGGGGATGAACTCTCAGAAGTTGCACTTTGATCGTATGTGAGTTACACTTGGGGCATTTTGTAGATT
This sequence comes from Pampus argenteus, assembly GCA_036937835.1. Lineage (NCBI taxonomy): Eukaryota > Metazoa > Chordata > Actinopteri > Scombriformes > Stromateidae > Pampus > Pampus argenteus. The sequence goes on from CM072879.1 coordinate 10,718,673, forward strand.
ATGTACAATCATAAATAATTTTGTCAAAACGGGTGACTATCAGCAGGTGTGGGTTTTTGACTGGTTAACAGGTTGTTCTCTAAATATAGACAGGTACTCCATCTTCCCTGCTGTCAAAACGCAGCTGAGCATTGCTAGTCAGTTATATGGGGCCAAAAGAGTGACAGTATCTGTATGTGTGTTGGGTCAAAGTGTGCCATTTGTAGAGATCAAAGATCATTAGGGCTCCATTGTGTTTCTCTGTGATTGCATTTTCTACCAGGCTTTGGTTCTAGAGGAGAGGATGATGCTGGAGGTAGCCCCGGGAGGCTGGCTCTCTGTTAACTTGTCTTGTGAATCCGCAGATGACATGACATGTCATTACAGAGGTGAGCCTGGTGAAATATGTTGTCTATATGTAAAACATAGCTTCTCAAAACACACAAATACCAGAGCATCAGAGGGAAAGTTAAGACAGTTTTAAATCACTTTATTGTCAAGTGTTATGCAGGCAAAGCATCTTTTCTGCTTAAAGTTGGCCCTTTTTTTCTCTTTTTTTTGTTAACATAACACGTTTGTACAAACCAGTTTTAAAAATATCAATTAACTGGAGCCTTTGAGGCTAATCTGGCAAAACCCATTATCAAATGTCATGGAGACGAACAAACATCTTTAGAAAAAGATTTACAAATGAGATGTCACTACAAAATATCAAAGAAAAAAAAGTTGGTTGTCACACAAAATATTACCAAAAACATCTAAATTTGTTTGGTATCAACCTTTTCAACCCTAAACAATAGTTACTTTTTTGCTTTCTTCTTCTTTTATTTATTTTCTCCCAAAGAAAATCCACATATTATGGCGCAAAGAGAAGAAGGGGAAAAAAATGAACAGCAATGGCCAGACGTAGAAAAGAAAACAGAAGCACAAAGAGTAAAGAAGAGAGAGAAGCAGCTCTACGGCAAAAAACTGAAACATGCTGTACACAACCTCAGAATCAACGCACACAAATACTAGTCCAGCAAAAGGCAAATATTGCAAATCAAGAATAATAAATTAGCTTTACACAGCGGACTCTGTGTGTTAACATACTGGGAGGGGATTTTTTTTTTTAAAACAATTGATAAATTCTATAAAATAAAGTTTTTTTTTAAATTTTATTTAAAAAGAATGTACGCACTGAACTAACACAGAGCATCACCACCAGAAAACAGCTCATATCCACATAGCTAAATAGCCCAACCCGCTCCCACCCACAGCTCTTATCACCCTGTCTATTTAACCACTTTACCTCTCTGCGCTGTGGTCTGCTCTCCATTTCACCCCCAAATAATACAGGAGAGCTGCCCTCTTTTTCCACCCACCTCCCTCTGTAGTTCCCTCTGTACAACAGCTTGTGTTAAGGCAATTGAGGTACATCGGTCACGTAGCAGGTTAGGGGCGGGATGGAGAGGGGTCATCACCAGAGCACAGAAATCAAAAAGCAACATTAGCAACCGTGCTGCTGTCTGACGAAACCATTGTGATATCTACCGGATATCATCAGTTGGAAATCGCACATATAAAAAAATAACAAACTCGCATCCAGGGATGCATGCAGGGAATTAACAAACATCTTTTTGCAAAGTTACGGGTTTGTTCAGACAACAGCACTGCTTTCATGTTCTACCCAAAAAGCGCAAACTGGTTTGTTGTTTTATAAACAGAAAACCTCCCCTGACAATGTAAACATGGTTTCACTGGGATTGTCATTATAGTATTGCTTTCACCACACAAACAAAGTTGTAGAAAGCTAGATTGTTTTTCTCTATAGAAACCTTTTTTTCTAATGGCCACTGTGCCTCAACAGGAATGCATTATTTATAAATCTTTTTATATGTGCTTTTTTTCTATTCCTCTTTTTTTTTTTTTTTTTTAAAGAATTATTCCCTCTCTCTTCTTCAATAACAGTTTATCCGTTGACTGGTCACAAAGGAATCAACACCTGAATCTGATCCGAGGACTAAACCTGAACGATGAATAAAACTCAAATTAGGTAGATCTCTCCATGACAGCGGGGGAATACAAATGCACACTCGCTCAAACAGTTCACATACGCATACACAAACACACACCATCCCAACACTGCCCCTGCTCCATCACTGCTCTGCAACGGTCCTGTACCGTGATTGACGCTCAGCTCTGTCTGACAGGTATGAAACAGAAACACAACGTTGTGCATAGAGATAGATTCTGTTGCAATTAGAAAAATTTCTCAATATTGGATGCTTTTAGATTCAGCAGGTCTCCCTGTCTTGTGCTAATCTAGACACTACTTACATTCCTTTCCCCACTGCGCATGGAATTATTATAGATTCATTTATATATGCCAAACTAATCTTTCATACGCTTAGGCTTTAGTAATTATATGTGTTAGTTTTGTTTTTTTTTTTAGATTGTAATGTTTATATTTTTACGTTTCTGTTCATCGCATGATCTCGTTTCTTGAGTCTCTTTTCATGAGAGAACAACATTTTTAAAATTATGGAATATTAAAAAGAAAAAGATAAGGAAAGAAAAAGCAGCCACCCGAACAGTCCCTGACCTCCAAAAAACAGGAAGTCAACTTTCTGCCTATTCAAACTCCTCCTCCTCTTCCTCCTCCTCTTCTTCCAGGTGATTAGAGGTGGTGGGTGTGGCAGGGTCAGAGTCACGTGAGAGGGTTGCCACAGCAACAATTTGAGGGGAGGCGCCCAGGCCTTCGGGGGCATCTTCCTCCATGTCATCAGTGGTAATGATCGCCACCGCGGCTCCGCCTTTCTTGTTCTGGTGGGTCTTGATGTGCTTGGAGAGGTGGTCACTGCGCATGAAGCGCTTGGAGCATTCAGGACACTCAAAACGCTTCTCTCCTAGAGAAGAAGAGAATTTATACTTGAATTTACAGCTGGGCACTGTAGTTTTTAACAAAAATACTATTTTCAGCATTTGTTTCTCTAGCAGATAATTAAGGCAGCAGGACAGTGTATGTGTGATTCACTCAGCGTCCATATTCTTCATAATGAGGAAAAAAGTGGAACAATGATGTTTTTAATAGTTTAATCGTTTAGACAACAATGGCCTTCTATGGCACAGAAGAGCTATATCAGACTTGCTGAAAATACCATGGTAACCTACATCACCAGTCTACATGTGTTTTTCCTACCTGTGTGCGTTCTCCTGTGTCTCTGCAGCTCGTCGCTCCTGGTGAACCTCTTGCCACAGAAGATCCAGTTACACACAAACGGCCTCTCGCCAGTGTGCCAGCGCAGGTGGGCCCGAAGGTGGGATGTCTTGCCGTACACCTTCCCACAGCCCTCCATGTGGCAGATGTGCTGCTTCTTCTTTGTGGGGTCCCCACTGTTCCTGCAACACACACTTGAGTCAGGTGTGCTTTGTGTGTGCGTGTGTGTGTGTGTAGTAAATGTGTGTGTGTAGTAAATGTGTGTGTAGTAAAGGTGAACTTGGACAAATCAAATCAAATTCAGTTCGTCTGACCTTTTCACCTAATTACTCACTGTGGTGGAGCAGTTCTGGGGCCAAATTAGTACTGACATAAACTTAGACATAACATTTTTTTGTCCAAAAGCCATTTTTCTTGCACTATATTTATATATTACTGCATTAAATTGTTGCCTACTGCAGCAATCTTAAGTAAATTGATTGTGTTCAAATTACATGATAAAAAATTTAAAATAAAAATATTTTATTTCAATATGTAGTTTGATAATATCTCAAGAAGAGACAAAACCAGTAGTTTCTAAATTATTAGATGTTTAACCCCAGTTTTTCTTATGTGTTCGTACCTTCCCTCTCCATCCCTGCAGTTCGGACAAGAGCAGGCAACACGACGAAGCCTCTTGCTGGGTTGTCCCTCCTGGTCTGAAGAGCTCTGAACGGAGCCCAACTGGTCTGGACTCATTGCTGAACCCGATGCCACGTTGCCCACGGTGACCGTCACAGGAGATGACTGAACTTTGGACCCATCCTGACCCTGTGGTTGACCTGAAAGGTAATTGAAAATGACAAACTGTGTTAACCTATTATTCAAGAGAGTTGTTTATTGAGAAAGCTTAAAAAGCAAGATACACTCAAAATTCACACTAAATAATTCTTGCATTGCCCAACCACATTGCTTGTTCATGGTAATGAACCAGGTTAGTAATGATTAATCACTACACATTCATACCGTTGCTCTCGGTGCACTCTTACCCTGTAGACCAGTAATGGTGAGGGGCACGCCCTGCACCTGAACTCCAGCGCTGCCCAGCCCTGCAATGCTGACCGTCTGTACCCCAGATCCCGGGTTGATCTGGGCTGCGCTCAGTGTCAGGGGAGCTCCACTTAAGGAGACCAGCCCTCCACTGCCCACTGTCGTTCCGCCAGTCACAGGGGCCAATGTCAGCTGCTGTGGCACGGCTGTCCCCAGGCCACCCTGCAGAGAGACTCCACCGGGCAGCTGCAGTGTTTGCCAGGTGATCTGCCCAGAGGGGGACAGAGTGGGGGTGCGTATAAGGACCTGGGCTGGGTTCTGGAAGGCCTGGATGGGCTGCAGGGTTTGTCCTGGGGCCAGTTGGAGGGTCTGAATGTGCTGAGGTTGCTGCTGACCCTGGGTATGACCCTGACTCTGAGCCTGTGGCTGCAGCTGGATCTGCTGCACCAACTGGTGCCCCATCTGGCCCACGATCACCTGTTGAATGGTTCCTGCTGTGTCTGTCTGGTTCTGCAGCCCGTTGGCCTGGTTCTGGCTTTGTGAGTCTGCTTCACTGCTCTGTGCTTGGATGTCAGCTGTTCCACCATCAGATCCAGCAGAAACCACTTGTGTCCCATCCGACACACTGTCACCTTCGGCTACTGCCACTGTTGGGCCTGTTGAAACTGTAGCAGGAGTCGCACCAGACACTGCTGTTGTCATCAACTGGTTTCCATTGGCAACAGAGAGGGTGCCATCTGCTGATTGGATTAGCTGAACAGCCCCGCCCCCTCCAACATTATTGATCACAGGCAAAGCCAGGGTCATGCCACCGAGGTTTATGGGTACTGTAGTCATAACAGGAGTCTGGGAGCCCTGCAGAGTCTGCAGCTGCAAGGGGAAAGACTGGGCAGGGCGGATCTGCAGTGGGACCGTCTGATTGGCTGTACTTGTCAGGATGGTCTGTTGGTTAGCTGGTTGGAGAATAGCCTGAGTCTGGCCTGGACTCTGGGTCTGGATGAGCTGAACATGCTCTGGTAGAGCGCCAATGGAGGCCGTCTGAGCTGGGCTAATATGGATCTGCTGTCCATCTGCAGTTTGCAGGTGTGGGATGACCTGATATTGGACCCCGCCACCAGCATTTTGCAGGTTCTGAACCTGGATTATCTGGAACTGCTGCTGCTGATTGGCTGCAATGCTGCTGGTCCCACCAACTGCCTTCACCTGCCCAACAGGAAAGGAGCAGTGATGCAGTTAATGGAGAAACATTGACAGACCACACCCAATAAACATACGAAAAAAAAAAAAACAGCTCACCTTGCGTCCGCCAGGTGAGCTGTCATTAGCCAAGGTGGTGGCCACTGTCACAGCAACAGGCTGATTGGTGTTCTCCTTGGCCATTGTAGGAGCTGCTGTAACGATCTGCCAACCGTTCCCCGTGAACTGAGCCGGGACCAGTTCCAGCTGCTGGGGCACCAGGGTTTGGCCCCCAGCTGTGTCCAACACTATCTGTCCCTGGAGCTGACCGGCCTGCAGTTGGATCTGACCAGCCTGAACCTGGATCTGCTGGGCCTGGGCCTGGGCCTGGGCCCCGTCCACTCCCGTCTGCCCTCCGATCTTACTGCAGGTGGCCGCTAGCAGAGCTAACGGAGAGGGCTGAGAGGAATCCTGAAGGAGAGAGGTGGAGGAGGGATGGAAGTGAGAGACAGCGATAGATGATTGAACAGTAGTGACAAGGAAATGAAGGAGAAGAGTTAGAGAAACAGAGAGCTCATATGCATACACATGTAAGTAAAAAAAAAAAACCTGATGGGAAAGGATAGGCAGTTATTTTATGCACATACACATACATATATACAAGAGGAACATTTTGAAACAAGGAAAAGAAAAAGAGTGATGGACAGAAAAAAGATGGTGTAGAGAAAAGAAACAAAAAGCTGAGAGAAAGAGAGAGAGCTGTCAGTGGAAGTGGGCGGTATTACAGGAAGCAAGTGGGTGGGCGTGTGAGAACCACATTTCTCTTTTCTCAGAACACTGGAGGAAAATGCCGCCTTCTCTCTCTCTCCTCCCTTTCAAAGGAACTAGGTCGCAGGCAAATTTTAAATGCTATACACCTCTCAACACTGCACGGAAAGAGCCTAGATATTGTAACGAATACAGTAGCATGGAAAATAACAAAACAACAACTCTTGTCATACACATATAGCAACAAAAGATGCACTCAAGAATAACTGCCTGGCTGAAAATAATGTCCAACATATATACATCCTATGATAAAAGGCTGAAAATAGAGCTGCAGAACCACATACCAATGCTGTAGGTCTTTAGGATAAATCCATAAGCAGAATTAAATAATTTTGACCCTAATTCAAACAGACAGTTCAAAAGTACAGTGGTTGAAGTGTAACAACTGTATAAACCTATTCATGAGGCTCAGGGCTGGCTCTCAGCAGGGCTGCACAGAAGCAGGAAGTGGAATTCACCAGAGAAACGCCCCCAGAGGTGTCTGGCTGGGCTGGCTGGGAGGGAGGGAGGGAGGGAGGGAGTACATTTTTGGCCTCCAGGCAAACCAAAAAGTAATGAACTATAATGAACTCTTATTTCTTTTAATACCTGTGATCCAGAGCTCTTCCCCTTTTTAGATGCTTTCCCTCCTTCAGATCCAGATGATTCCTTCTTCGAGTCTGTGAAAAAGAGACCAAAATGTTAGAATATGTCCCAGTTATAATATCATCATCATCATCATCATCATCATCATCATCATCACATGTGTACTTCTGAATGGTGCAAAGTCCCAGGATAAGGCACACTCTTGTAGGAACCAGGTGGTGTAAATATAAATTTGGTAGACCTAGCAAAAACAAAGGTGATCAATAAAAACAGAGGAGAAACAAGTAACCTCATCATCAATATCAGAAGCTTGGAGCCTCCTATCTGTCAGGCGGAGAGAGGAGTGTGTGAAAGAGGGGTGGAGACGGAGAGGGGGAGGGTACCTACCACTCATAACGCATTAATATACCAAGAGGGAGAGGGTGTAGTTCACGGTAGAAGGCCGGCCGGGTACAGAGGCGGAGGACGGCCTATATGTTCGGCGCTGGGCCGTGGCGGATCTGCCCGTTTCACGAAACCACCCACCGGCCAGGAAGGGCGGTGCCAAGCGCAGGCACAATCAAGAAGCCCCAAATAACGGAGAACACAGTGACAGTCCCCGGCCCGTCGGCCCCCTCGCAGCCCCGTCGTACGTCTCTTTTACCGGATAGACAGTCCATAAACGAGCAAATTAGCGCTTGTCAGAATGATATCCAGAGAGAAGTTGGCAGTGTGTGACCGTAGAGGCCCACCCACTTCCATTTAAGCATCAGGACAACACCCTCTACTCTGCTCTGCCTGTCGCCGCCGTTTCTCTCGCCGCACGACGCGGGGACACCTCGTCGCCGTCCGTTGTACACCGAAAACAAACCGTCAGCAGTGTTTGTATTTTACGCGTATTTCCTCTTTTTTCGTGCACAATTGATTTTTTTAAGGGGGAGATACGGGGAGATAGCTGTGGCTTTTGTGGGCGGACGCGCTCCTCCCACATATTCAGATTGGACGACGGTGCTCGGCGTGCGAAGGTCGAGATGGGAGTTGTATTTTGGTGAGGCCTCGCCTTCTCGAACTGGATTGGGCGACCGGGACTACATTTCCCATGATGCCCCGGCGCCTCAGTCAGGGTTGTGCGGAGCGGCGGTTGTTGGTAGTCATGTTGCTGTGAGAGCGAGCGAGGGAAGGGCGGTGACTTCTGTGCTGTTGGGGGTTGGGCGAACGGGAAAGGGAGGCGTGCGTGCGTGTGCATGTGCGCGCGCGTTTGTTTCCAACTGTACACTAACAGTCATAGTTTGAAAAAAAAAAGGTAGCAACACCATAGTGTTATTTAATTTCATAACATAGAAACCGTGTAATGGTATTGCTACTTCCTTTTTTGCCTCTAATATAATATGTCCTTTATCAGTTCCCATCCTACAAATATTTTAAGTTTGAAGCTTATATGGTATAAACAATTCACACTGCTATAGGTCTATAATGATCAGGCTACTCAAAAGACAGAAAATCAACTGCAAACAATTTTGGTAATTCATTTTTATTTATTTATAGTTATTTATCAAGCACACATACTAAATATTGGTGGATTAAAGCTGAAACGGTTATTTATTTAATCAAGCTGATTATTATTAAAAAAAAATGTAACTAACCATTTCTATAGTTGATCACACCTGATCACCTGGTTTCAGCTTCTTAAATGTGACTGATTTTTTTTAGTCTGAAATTAGGTTTTGGACTTTTGTTGGACAAAACAAGACACATGAATATGTCAGCGTGGGCTTTGGGAATTTGTGAGGGGCTACGTTTCACTGTTTTCTGACGTCTAGTCTAAAATAGAAATAAAGAAAAATCATCTATAGATTAATTAAAACACTGGATAGTTGCAGCTCCTCCTCCAGTGGTTCTTGACATATGAACTTGCCAGTTGATTTGTGTGAAAAATAAAAAAGTACCCTGAACAATATAAAATGTGGCTAGAAAAATTACAGCAGCAGAGAAGATGACTGAGCAAAGGTATTTGTTGCATTATCAGCAATAACACAGAGAAACTTCTTGTGTGTGTAACCGTCTGGACTGGAGAATAAAGATCAGGTCTCTCACTCAAAAAAATCTCCCAAAGAGAAATTAAATGTTAAATTCATCCCAGCAGACAAAAGCTACAAATTGACGTTGGCTGTGTGGTCCTTGGCAGGGGGTTACTTTGGCTGAGTTTGTCTTGTCCTTCAGAGACAACCTTCCTAAAGTGACTTTCACCAAGTGCAGCCACAGCCTTGGTTCACTGAGCAGAAAACATCATTAGCCGGTGGCCAATTGAGGATATGCCCCTAGCACACCAGGGAAATATTTAGGCCTATAGGCTGTCACTAACATGCACACAGGTCACATTTAAACACAGTCAGGATGATATTAAAAGTTGACCAGTTTGTACTGATGTAGATTTAAAACATGATATAAACTGATATTTTCAGTATGTGAAAATGAGAAATCTACAGACCTGATATGCGTTTTGATTACATCTCTTTCTTTTTGTTCATGGGACGGCTAGTAGCCTAAGCATGTTTTCACAGATAAACACACACACACACACACACACACACACCTGGGGTGGCCCAGAAACATGTTATACACACATGCACTGTAATTACTGCGGAAGCCAAGTGGCTTGTTCCCGCCCCTTGGGCCACTCGGCAGGGCGTTGCTAGGCAACGAGGTTCTGGTCTGAAGTGGTGGTGGTGGTGGTGGTGGTGTGTGTGTGTGTGTGTGTGTGCGTGTGTGTTTGAGAGAGAGAGACACGATGATGGAAGGGGGTGTGTTAGAGGGACGACTGAAGATAACTGTATCACACATCAGAAAGCTCGTTTCCAGTATTCAGTGCTATAATACTGTATGTTCTTGTGAGGAGTTTACTCAAGCATCATTACCCCTAAAATTAAAGTAAACCTTGGATTATTATGGTATTGTTTTAGCAAAGTCATTTAGTGAACCAACAAATTTAAGATCTATTTAAAAAATAACTTGAGCTAAAGGCCAAATACAGTATCTACAATAGTTTAATAAATTAATATTTCCCACAATGTGGAGAAAGTGAATATGGTTGAAATACTTGTTTGAACTCTTGCCACTAGATAGCGCCACATACCAGGTACCAGGATGTACACTGATACCTGTATTTAGATCTTTTACTTGAGTAAATAGCAATACAAAAATGAAAAATTACTCTCTATGAGAAGTAGAAATTCAGAATTATTGGCACCAAAAGTTGTTAAAAGTATCATAAGTAAAATTATTTGTTATGCAGAGTGGCTATTTTCAGCATGTATTTTCAGGAAGTATTTTATATTATTGGATTATCATTATAGATTAACATGTAAGCAGAATTTTAATGATGTAGCTCATCAATTTCCACTACTTTACACAATGCATAATGTTAGGTATTTAAATATGTGACAATGCACCAAATCTTATAAACTGACCATCATAAAATCATAACCTGTGAAACAGCTAGTAAGTTAATAGTGAGTTAGTTTCTATCACTGATCTTTCCACATTGTTCAAAAGAAACAAAGAAACTTATATGTACATAAACATGTCACATCTGTCCAAACAGTTTCTTTACAGGGAACTAACCGATAAAAACAAAGTGCTTCCTTCTTTCATTCAGACTCCATAATTACTGAGCAAGCACTAAACTACCCCTTAGCATGGCAACAAATCTGTACCTGCAAGTCAATATTTAAGAATGTGCACGGACAGAACAAGTTTTGAAAGCATGTAAGGCCAGAATTGTGAATGTTTCTAGATGTTTTTTAATCCCACAATAGAAATTTTTAGCAAGTGGTAGTGTTTACCTGCTATCCTTCATAGCTTATCCACACTCCAGTGAAACTTGGCTCTTATCCTGATATACCTTAAGACAAAGAGACCTACTTAGCTGATGCAGCTAGAGAAAAACACGAACATATGTCCATTCAAGACAGTAGATTTTTATTAATAATTAATAGTAATTGTCCAGACATCAACTCTGTAGTTCAGGCGTAATACTACCCCTCTGAGTGACAGAGCATCATTTCAAACAGCTCTGACGGATTTGATTTGTACTTTGGAGGTGATTGCATTGTCTACCTCACTTCCAGATTTCCCGTGACTATGAAACACAGGAATGTAAATTTGAAATGGTACATATATGCACACGTACGTATGTATGTGTGAGTCAGAGCATACTTGCATGCAGTTGTGTTTTTTTGTATGATATCCTAGACGTTTCTGCACACACATATGCATAGGTGTGCCTTTGTCACAAGCGGCTGTGGCGTCAGTATGTCTCTCTTTCCTAATAGTAAGGCTGTAAAGACGAACAGATTTATGACTTCCACCAATGAGTTAATGTTTTGGCACATGCCTCTATTGTTCATATCACTGTGTGTGTGTGTATGTGATAACAAACATGTTTCACATAACTCATAAGAGACAGACAGATTCCTAATTCAGCAGTTACATACGTACACATGCACGCACTAACATGCACATAACATGTTGGATAATAGAGTAATTAGATGTACATATTTTTATATCTACTTTTATCATTTCACTACTTTCATACATGTCTGCGATGTATGAACACGGTATGTGTTCTGGCATGATAAAAGATCTTTTTTTTATTCTTTGAAACATGACGCATCACATTACACTAAACTGGACTTGCATGGAGTTCTGTGAAAGTTGGCATTGTCTCACTTTAATGATAGTTGAATGATTGATGCTTCCTGGTGTCTGGATCGAATGGAAAACAACCAGTGATTCTCAGTAGGCAAGATGCCATTTCATATCTGTCTAAGCCACAATAACATTTAGCTGACAGGTAAATGTAATAGTACAACGTTTTCTTCTGAGGTAAAAGTAAAGGTAGGTAAAGGTGTTTCGGTGGCTCGAAATAATTATCCTTTAATACTTTTAAATAAATGTTTGTAGGTCAAAGTGTGTTTTTCTGTTGGTGTGTGTTTGTGAGGGGCGTGACGAAACTCAAAAGTGAAGCGTGTCTAAATTAATTCTTTCGCAATTACTGACGACATCCGGGTGCCGAACAGAATGTTAACCACCGTTGTCATGGAGAAACATCTAATCAGTAGTTTGAAAGCTGCTCATCACTGAGGCTGCGCATCAACTCGGAGTCCAAACACTCTAAAGATCCCATTCAACTGCTTTGGTGTATGTCCTCTAACATACACCAAAGACAATCTGAAGGCATTTCTGCTCTTAGTCAAGCAACATGTACACTGTATTCAGATAAGATGTTCTCTTGTTCTTCTATCTTCTTTCTTGTTCTTATATCATCATAACCATTACAATCCATATCAGCTCACATATTTTTTTTTCATTTAAGACATTTAATATGACACCAAGACTTGGCTACACATTGTGTAAAGTCTTTTCTCACTCACATACAAGCTATGACTGATGGTGAGGTATTTGACAGATAGCTTTGTCATACAGGTGGCTCACATCCTGTCTAGTGCCGTACTGCCACGAGTGTTTTTGTTGGCCTTTTCACTAGTGTGCGAGCAAATACTACACGAAAGACTGCAAATTCTAACAAATTGTTTACTGCATCTCTCTGACGACAACTCTTTGTTCTTGCAGTGAGACGGACAGCTGAACGTAATTACAAGTCTTCCCACTCAGAGGACACCTTCAAAGACGGCGTCTGAATGACCAGAATTCGCAGAATGTGAATGTTGGCAATAACTGCAGGTATTTACACTATGCTCTCAGAATACTGTAGGCATGCCTGTCTTTACTGTTGTTTGCATGAACATGTACATGCATATGCACATGTTCATACAACAGGTCAGGTGCATTCTCCTCTGCATACACACGCATGACACTAGAGACACTACAGATACACCAAGGCAGGAGAAAAGTCAACCTGCGGTCACACATGAGAACTATTTGACCCCAGAGGTTCAAAGATCACAGCACAGAGCTCCTGAAGGTAGGAGATGAGATGCTTGAAGATGTAACATCATTACAGGAGAGATAGGAAACCTTGAACTGAGGGTGAACTCTGACCCCCATAAACCATGGGTTAAACTCGAGTATTAAATTAAATTGAAAATGTGTAATGATTGGTTCCGCTTTTGGCAAACGAGGCAGTAAAACACCTATTTACGCTGAGACATTATTTAAAAAAAAATCTGTATTTTGCCACAATAACATGATTCCTGGTGATTTACTAGTTCAGGACACCAAAATCTTCCCTCTTTGTTTATGAATGGTCGGTTATTGAAAAAAATGCATTAGAAATTAGATGTGTTCTCAGCTATGAGAGTTGTTTCACCGTTATGACTTCACAACCCAGATGCAACTGAACTCAAGGATGCTGAATTAAGCTGAATTGAAAGACTATTAAAGAGAACAGGACCTTGTGCTGTACTTTCAGACAGTGAGCAAGCATGTGTTTAAACAGTCTCTTTGAAGCTAAATGTGAAATGATTAAGTCCGCTTAGAAGTTTGTGTGGCTCTTCAGTGTACGTGTGTGTGTGTGATTGCGTGCATGGACCTCTTTGAAGATGGTACTCTTGTATGAGTTCAGGAAGACCTTTACAGCAGTGCTAAGTGGAGGGTGCAGCACACCATAAAGATCCAAGATAAGTGTGTAAATGTGTGCGTTTGTGTGTAGTTCAGTGCAGGACTTGACATGTCTTGTGGGCCCAGTAGAGCTGACGCCAACCACTTGTTTCTGGCTGTCTGTGTATGTCCTGAATGACAGCCTGGAGGCGGTGCATGTGTGTGTGGTTAGGTGGGAAAAGAAACGTTTCATGTTTGACGGGAACCATCAATAAAACAGCAACCATGAAATCACCTTAAAACCACCTGAACCTGGTCCGAGAAAGTTTGTGTGTCTGTGTGTGTGCGTGAGAGAGAGAGAGAGAGAGAGAGAGAGAGAGAATGAGTATCAACCTGTGTTATTTTCTCTCATCTGCTTCGCGCCTCCATCCACCCTGCCTTGATTGATGATCATGTAGAGCAGGATTTGTGTGTATGTGTCCAGAGATCTATACAGATACAGATCTATAGAAGTTGTGTTTGCAGGCTGCAGACATTTTCAGCCACATGGGGGGTGTTTTTGGCATTTGTTGTGGAATAAATTAACAATTTGATGCATAGCAATTAGCATGAAAAAGCAAGTCGCTTTTTTTTCCAGTCAATTTAACATCGAGCCATCTCTCTGTGCTTTTCTTAACCCCCTCTATTCTTCTGCTCCCTTCAGCCCCTGAATTTTATGGCAGGCATTGTGGCGAAGTGAAGCGCAAGTGGGAAGAGCAATGGTTAACCAGGAACGTAGCATTAATAGTGTGTGTGTGTGTCTCTATATTCATGCACATGTATATCTTTGGCCAGGTATTGCTAAGTACTTGTAGCTGACTGGAAAAGCACTAATGTATTTGTGTTTTGCTTTACTTTGCCGGAAATGTGCTTTTGAAACTTCTCAAATGTCTCAAAATTTTAATTCTTTGGTACTAAATACAAAGCTATAGCCAGCACAGGACTAGTTTAGCTTGACATAATGATGGAAAATAGGGGGAAACGGTTAGCCTTTCCAATAGTGAGCACTTCTAAAGCTCACTATTAATTCTAATTTGTTTTGGAAATAGTTCCAGGATGTAAACAAACTGGATACAAAGTGTTCACTAGTAAAAGTAAGAGGCGCTGGTAGGTGGATTTACAGAGCCTGCTAGCTGTTTCCCCTGCAAGCAGCTATTTGCCTGCTTGCTCCACTTTAATGTTTGTGTGCAGATATGTGAGTAGATCCTCTCATTTTACTCATAGCAAGAAAGCAAATAAGCATATTTCATGAACAGTTGAAGTTAAAACATTTACAATAAGGAGTTAAAGTGTCACTGGAGTGTAAATTAACTGACAAATGGTGGAATTTAATTTATAAGTCACACTTATAAAGACAGAGATATAGAGAGCAGTAGGGGCCCTGGAAACCTGCATCTAGCCAATGAACACACACACACACACACACACACACACACAACGATGACCTAGACCCCCCACGCTGAGGTAGGAGTGATCAGATGCATCAAGTCCATCCATCAGGACTGAAAGTGAAAAATGACGTCTGGAAGTGTATGATTATGCTCCTGGGCTTCTACACATCAATCAAGGAACACGGCGAACACACACTCAACCACACATTAAACACAGAGAAGACGCAGAACTTGAGAAATGAACAGGAGTAAATTAATCTCCTTGACTGAAAAGTGTGTGTGTGTGCGTGTGTGTGTGTTGGTGAAGAGCAGAGAGAGGGATGAACAGTGTTATTGGTGAAGAGAGCACATCACGGTCAGAGCAGGATTTAATCAAGGAGAGAGAGTGAGAGAGTAAGTTTGTGTATGAGAGAGTGAGATTTATCTGAGTGCTCCTCAGCGGTTGATGCTGAAGAACATCAGCAGCTTCTTCACTTTACAGAAGCTTAAAACAAAGTTTAGCAAAACCTAAAACATGTGTGACGTGTCAACTTCCTCTTCTTATGTCCTCATCCCTGCTCCTTATCACCATCGTCTCTCCCTCTGATCACACTACCTCTCTGCTCTGCAAAACACAGTAGTATCAGCGTGTGTGCAGTTCACAGATGTTGATTCACCATACAAAGATGTTTTTTTTATTGTTGTAGATACAATCAAGAGAAGAGAAAGTCTTTGGAAGAGGAAGTTTTGATTCATGTTCCCTACGTCTATTTCATGAAGTCAAATATTCCTCATCAGTGGAGACCTCATTGCAAGTGCAGGTTTATTAGAAGACAAGATAACACACTGTCTAACTCAGCAACTCAGGGTGCAGCATGAGTGGATAAAAGCCATCTGAAATCACCACGCAGTAACACACACACACACACACACACACACTAAAATGTCGGAGATAATGCCACCTCACAAATGTCAACAGCGTTTGAAAAAAATAAAATAAAATCAATGAAGACTCCTTCAGATGCATCTCATTAATATCTTGGCGCAGCTCCTCAGCATAAATCAGCAACTTTATTGTCTGTAGTTAACAGACACAGGACAAAAGTTGATGGATAAGCAGAGAAACTCTTAACGCAAGATACAACTTTACAGCGTGTGTGTGTGTGTGTGTGTGTGTGTGTGTGTGTGTGTGTATGTGTGCCTGTGTGTGCCTGTGTGTGCCTGTGTGTGTGTGTGGCAGAGGCAGAGAGAGACAGAGCTTTTCATCCACTCCAGTTACTAATCACAGTCTCATTCTCTCTCACCCTGCATAATTCCCCCCCTCGCCTTTATAAATCTTTCTTCTCTCTCCACCTCTTCCTCTCCTTCTAAGGGCAGAGACAGCAGATGTGTTGGCAGGTTAAATGACCTCTGTGATGTATGACTTAACAAACCCCATGCATCCATCAAAACAAACCAGTGAGTGAGTGAGTGAGTGAGTGAGTGAGTGAGTGAGTGAGTGAGTGAGTGAGTGAGTGAGTGAGTGAGTGAGTGAGTGAGTGAGTGAGTGAGTGAGTGAGTGAGTGAAACAAAGAAGGAGCTGCTATTGATAAAGTATTGATAATCCCAAACTTGTGCTTAATAAGCACAAAGCAGAGGGCTCTACATACTCACACCTTCCCATGAATTCCTCCTCCTCCTCCTCATCTTCCTCATCTTCCTCCTCCTCCTCCTGCTCCTCTTCGTCTTCCTCTTTCTCCTCATTTCATGAATGAGTATGTTTTCTGTAGTATGTAGATGCACTGTATACATGAATGTGAATGAAGCGCTTTAACAGTGTAATGATATTGGCCAGGATTCTCTCTTGCTGCTGCATAGACAGATGAAAGATGTCCTTTATGACCCCTACATGAGGGTGTGTGAGAGGGAGACCTGCACAAAAAAGGTAATATTCCTTAAATTTTGGGAGAGATCAGCAAAATAGCTTTGTCTTATTGTGATGTAATTTAGTTTGTGTTGCAAGTAAAGCTCATTTGTAAGAGTAAGAGAACTTGCAAGATGCAAAGAGACGGAGACCTGGTTAAAGATAAAGACACACATAAAGATGAAATGTGTGTGGATTATGCAACTGGAGGTTTTTAGTATTAATTGATGATCTATTGTAAATACGGATAAAAGGAGATCTTGTTTGTATACAGTGTTTTCTTCATAGCAACCTGAATATATTTCCCCAACTCTGCTGCCAGTCGTCAATCAGCCCTGTGTTGACAGATGGCAGACATGCCCTCCATATACAGTAATTACAGGAAGTCAAGGAGGAGCAGCTCCAGGCACATCCTGGCACACAGCTCACCTGGATGACTTTTTCTCTCTCTCCTGTGAAACAAGTTCAATTTGTTTCAGGGGTTGAATTTTGAGGACATCAAAAAACTAATTCAGTCGGTTAGAAGTGAGACACTTACTGTAACTCCTCTGTCGCGAGAAATGTAAAGGTAAATAAAAAGACATGTTAACTATGGCAGCCAGTTAGTATTATTTAAATGTTATGACCAACAAATTAAAAAAAAACCAAAAAAACCTGAAGGGAGGCCTGATCTACTGCACAAGATGTCCTGATAAGCATGAGGCAGCAGACTAGTACATTAAATGGAAAAAGAAGCACTCTCAGTTCAGTTTCCTTCAGTTCGGTTCTCCCTTACATACAGTAATATCATAAAACACAGATTTATAACACATATGTATAGCACAGCAGACGTGTAAAAATAAAATTAACAAATAAACAGTTTTAAAAGGCGTTGCTGTGTAGAAGCACATAAGTAAAACATAAGTAAAGTTGGCTGAATCTACAATGCAGTGCAAAACTTTAATAAACTTAATGCGATACGCTACCCATTGTATAGTATGCAGCACTGGCTGTAAAATATTTGAACAGAAATATTCCTGTTTGTATCATATTGAGCATACTGGTGGATAGGATGGGCTGTGCCACAGGGACAGTTTGGATACAATCAATACTGGAATCCGTTATAACTGACTAAAATCAAGCTGACCACAGCCTCTGTCCTCCACCGACATACAAACTAGAAATGTTTTACAGCCACCTTTTTAAGTCTTTTCATTTTTTTAACCCTAACAATCAAACATAAGGACAGAAAATATGATGGTCCGAAGCACAATATTCCTGTAACAGTAGAATGAAAGTAGGAAAAGAGGCCTGTGACAAAGTTGCATCTTTAGCAGCGATGTCAGTGTCACAAATGCACAACAGGACTGCACAAACTCTGCTTTTTTTCCCCTCTTTCTTTTACACAAATTGATCGGCTAACCCCCTGGTTGTAATGAATATTTTTTGTGTCATGTTTAGCAGCTTGTCTTTTGACTCCATCATTCTCCCGCTAATTGTCTCAGCAGGGCAGCTGACCAAGATGGCTGCCCTGCCCTGCGTGATGAGGATCATTGTGACTATACTCCACCAACAAAAGGGGAGGTGATGAAAACACCAAGGAGAAATAAAATACTCCACCCATCCCTCTCCCCCAAAAGTGCCAGATCTTTCTTTCACTCTTTTCTCTCTGCTTTTTTCTGTCTCAGTGCCCACAAAGTGATTGGAAAGCACACGACAATCTTTTTTTGTTGACGTTCGATGGCGCGTGATAATGTGGTCATTATCATTGCTAAAGGAACAGGTTGGGGCTCAGACAGGGTTTCACTGGGGGCCTTTAAAACACACTCACACACACACACTTTCAGTGTGGGAAAAGAATGCTCCTAAAAGAGGGACAGCTGTTTGGGTGGCTCGTGAGGATGGCGATCAGGTTAGAGGGAAGATGGCCTACTGTAAACTCCACCTGTGCATTTGGCGATGCCTGAGGCTGTGGGGGAGAGCAAGCCAGCGTGGGAGCCTGTGATTTCAGGGCCACTGTGTATTAGTGTGGGCGATCTCCCAAAATGACACCAAAGTAAATAAATAATAGATCATATATATATATTGTAGTTTTTCCATAAAGAAGTCTCGTAAATAACTGGAACAACCAAAATCACCAAACTTACAGTAAAGATCAGAAAAAAAAGGATTTAAAGTTTCCAGTGCAACTAACTAACTAACTAACTAATAGAAATATTGCAGTACCTTTATATTTTACCAGCAAAAACCTACATAATCCTTTAAATATGCAAATACTATAGGTAATCGTCACAGAATTCAATGCTTCCTTTAGTTTGTTTAAGAATATAGAATTTAATTTGATTATAGTTCATAGGAATTAAAGGTCAAAAGTGTTTGTTTGTCTTTTTACTATTATTATGTATATTTAATTTACAACTTAATATGTTTAATTATGTAATTCAAATACTGAAATATTAACAAGACACTGTATTTTAGACACAAGAGGTGCCTCCATACGCATTGTTTTAGCTAAATAAAAATAACAAACAGTAATGTGATATAATGTAGATGCTTTACTTGACCTACACCCTTTTTTCATTCAAGCGTTCTTGTCTTTGCATAGCATCACCAAACTTAATCTTGCGTACTATCACCCAGTGTAAACGGTATCTTTGTGTGTGTGTGTGTGTGTGTGTGTGTGTGTGAGAGAGGGTTTGAGTAGGAATGTGATTAACTTTTCTGTCTGTGTCCAGCTGACTTTATTCAGTGAGAGATGAAGAAAGGGCAGGGAAGCAGTTAATACCAAACAAATGAAGGGAACTGATTAAATCCTGCTGTTTTATTAAATTTGAAATTCAAATGAATTTGCTCCCTCTGTGCTTTGGATACTCATATATTAAGAGACTGAGGATTATTCTGGGTTATTTCCAGGGTGTGCGTCATCACATTAATTAACCATCCCTTGACTTAATAATAGGTTTACCTATCTAGATGTACACATTCGGGTGATAAAGGTTTTCCTGCAGTGTATACGTTCTCTGAGAGCTTGGTTGTGCATTTAGCTGATTTATAAGAAAAAAAACACAAGAAGATGTGTTTCTGTGAAAGCCAACAATAGCGTTGGGTTGAATGAGATGAAATTGTGGAGGCAGTGGTGGTGTCGTCCCTTCCCTCCTCCAGGGCTGACTGGATACGCCCCAGGGACAGGACAGGACAGACAGGGCCAGCCTCTCATTAATCAGCCTCTGTCACAGCATCAGTAAAAACAGCAGTCTTTATCTGAAACCTTTCTGTCTGACTCATCCAGCCAGCCAGGTGGGTTTTTAAACATTCAAGAACCTAAAGTGTTAATCTTTTCACCTGAGGTATTTCAAATAGAATATTTTTGTTGTTTAAATTGTGCATGTTTCCTCACATTTTTTTTTTAATTTACTCAAATTATCAATAGATGAATAAACTGAGCCCCCGGGGTCCCTAAGGGCTTTGGAGTTTCCCCACTTTGCCTGATCTAATGGACACTGTGGTGTCAGAGCTGTGTAAATATGCTTAAATAAAAATGCAAAACAATGATATAAAACTGCCAGAATAATAATAAGTAATAGTATATATGTTTATAGTCATATAGGAAAGAAAGGCACACTAATGTCCAGTGTGGCCAGTTATCTGACGTTTCTGATTATCCATTCTGGTCAAACAGCTCCTCGGGATTCATTGTGTTGAACTTCTTCTCGTCCCTCTTTGTTGCAGTCGTAAAGTGAGCGCTCGTGAGACCTCACCTTTAATATTTACGACGACCTCGAGCGCAAATGTTCAGAGACATTCTGAGCTGATTTCTGATTGGTCCATCTGACTTCTAGCGGCGCATCAAAGCCACAGAGAAACTACAACTACTACAGCGGCCAGAGACGGAGTCCAGACTCATCACACCCAGCTGCGAGCACACACACACACAAACACACACTCAAACAGTCAGTCGAAGAGATCACAGCGTAACCATGGCTGCTACGCTTCTAGGGGTAAGTTTACATTTCTGTATATTTGTCCCAAATTGCAAGTAATAACTAGGGTTAAGTAGTGCGTCTGTGGTATTCAAAGCGCAACCCGGAGTTAAAAACTTTAGTTTTTAGGGTTTTGTTTTTTTTTATTTCCTTTTGTGCTGCTGTAACATTTATAAAATAACATAATATGTTACAGTTTTGTCCATCTTACGTGAATAATGTTATTAAAACATTAAGTTTTACTTTTCCTTCCACGGTGTCTTCTTGCGATCGTGACAGTGTTATGAATGCTGTTACAGGTTGAGCCTTGTATTGGATCAAGTGAAAGAGAAAGGGCGGCAGTTAAACATTTGATTTCAAACCATCTTCATGTATGTGTATGTGTTTATCAAAGGAACAGCTATGCAATATTATTAATTTACGCAAATGTAATCTTTGAGACCCAGTGCGTTAGATTTATTACGCGTCTTTACGCACCCTGCATTTGACCATGATTCTCTGGTGTGATGGACCTAAATGTTTGTGTTCTCCTCAGGAGGAGCCCCGGCTAGGCAGCACCCCTCTGGCCATGCTGGCCGCCACCTGCAGCAGGATTGATGAGCCCAGCCCTTCCTGCTCCCCTGCTCTTTCCGATGGCGCCCCGGGGCTCGTCAAGGGCTTTCACCCATGGAAGCGGAGCGCGCCGTGCGCAAGCAGCTTGGGCACCTGCCTCAGCTCACTCGGGGTTCCTTCTGGGACCTCCAGGAGTAACGGGCCAGAGACCTCCAGCGCTTTCTCTGTGACCACCGCCAGCCCTCCTTTCGGAAATGATTTTTCGATGTACCAGACATCTGTGCCATCAGACACCAGTGTCCCCGATCCAGCACACGCACAGCGGTCTTTGTTTCTGACCAAATTTCCCCCCTCGATGGAAAGCATAGCGGGGATATACCCAAGGATGCATGCGCATCCCTATGAGCCATGGTTCAAGCCTGTGGGGGAGGTTGGTAACGGGTCTTCTGCCTGGTGGGATATGGGCACCAGCTGGGTGGACACACAGAGCCCGACCGGGTTACCCTCTCCTCTGAGCGGTTACAGCACCGACTACAGCTCCCCCTTCAGCTCCGGTGCCTCTCAGCATCTGCTCCCCGCTACACAACACCTGTTAGACGGCTTCAGGCCACCTGCCCAGCCCTCCTACTCAGAGTCCACTACGTCCAGTGCACCTGCGCTGACAGGAGCCCCTGTCGTTTCTCTGCCGGCTTCTTCTCGCTCCGGCTCACGGCGCTACTCCGGCAGAGCCACGTGCGACTGCCCCAACTGCCATGAAGCGGAGAGACTTGGCGCAGGAGGCGCGAGCCCGCGGCGCAGGGGCTTGCACAGCTGCCACATCCCGGGTTGTGGTAAAGTTTACGGTAAGACCTCCCACCTCAAGGCTCACCTGCGCTGGCACACTGGGGAGAGACCATTTGTCTGCAACTGGCTCTTCTGCGGGAAACGCTTCACACGATCAGACGAGCTCCAGAGACATTTGCGCACTCACACCGGGGAGAAGCGCTTCGAGTGCTCGATTTGCCATAAACGGTTCATGCGCTCCGACCACCTGAGCAAGCACGCGAGGACGCACAGCGCGGAGGGCTCAGAGGACGTCGGGGAACCGGGACTCGGTAAAACCAGCAGTGACACGGACAATAGCGTCTCCGGTAGCCCGAGACAGTCTCCCACGGGGGGACAGCGTGCGGTGGAATAATTTGTAAAGCTACACGAACAAAGCAACACGTGGGTATTTGATCACACTGTACCAGCCTGTTTGGAGCGTACTTAAAAACTGAAATGGCACTTTATGATGAACTTCAGCTGCGGATGAATACTGTGTCCTTACCTCATCTATGTTGGGCTATTATAGCCTTCTTTAAAATAAATTTCTACTCTACAGTTAATCACGCCTGCGTGTTATATTTAATTTGCTTGTATCTCTGTTATCAATAAAACAGGACAATTTGGGACATTTTATCGTCAGGTCTTCTATCATTTATAGTATATTATAGCAAGTATTTCTTGCATATTGTAATTAAGGACTTAATAGTCTTTTCTTTTTTTTTTAAAGAAAAATAAACACAACTGTAAGAGAAAACTAATATCAATATCTTAACCAGTTTACACCAGGCAAACAATGTCCCCAGTACTGCTATAATAATAATAATATACTCCAAATAATAAGAATAATCGCTTTCATTCTACGTATTTTTTAAGTGGAGTAACAAATGTTTTACTATACTTATAATACAG
The DNA here is from genome assembly GCA_036937835.1 of Pampus argenteus. NCBI lineage: Eukaryota > Metazoa > Chordata > Actinopteri > Scombriformes > Stromateidae > Pampus > Pampus argenteus. The sequence continues at coordinate 10,741,545 of CM072879.1, forward strand.
CAGACATTACTAAAGGCACTTTGAGTGCCAATAAATCTATTCATTTACGACGTGGAGTAATATTTCAGTTGAGTTGGTAAAACTCTGATGTTTATCAAACACTCCTCTCCTTTGTATGCATCTCCACCTAGTGTTCAGATCACACACACACACACACACACACACACACACACACACACACACACACACACACACACACACACACACCTGTTGAACCACATTAATTTTGGATCCTACACTTTAATGCAAAAGTTAGTAAAACCTTGAACTTTTCTACACTTTGTTGCACCGCACATATGAATGCAACACAAAGACCTACTTTCAACTGAGCTGAAAACAGGGGCAGCATATTCATTAAAATGCATACTTGCAAATAAGACACTACTTTAAAAACACGTCTTACTGTCTTAATAAATATTTGTTGGAATTTTGATGCCTCCTTACACTAACATGAATTAGGCTACATTCTTCTTAAAATTCTTCTTAATTCAACTTTAAGTCAGAAAAGCAGAAGATCTCAACAGAAATCATTAAAAAAAATCTTGCACATTTTTATTCTGATGAAAACAGTCATGGTACACAACTAGTCACATTGATTGACAGAAAAACTACATAAAAAAGTGCTGTTGTTACTCCGAACTCGATGCCCGATTAGATGAGATGATTACTACCTTATTGCTGAAGGGTTAGAGATATACTGCTCTTCATAAACAAAAAACAGTACTTTGTACCTGTACCTCAAGCAGCCTTGTCATAGAATATCACAATTAACATATCAAATAAAATAAAAAAAGAAATATAATAAAATCACAATAAATAGTGTTCTTGACTTACAGAAAAATAGAGCAGCTATTGCTGTAAACATCACTTTGAATCATAATCAAAAAGAGATACGATATTGGGCAAGTTAAATTCTTACAAGATGCCATGCAATTAGATCCAGACAATCTAGTGCATGAGGGGTGTTAGGAGTGTAAGTGCAGCTCTAATCTCTGTACCTTTAGAGATGATTTGTACCTGTAAAGTTGTCAGTCCAGTACAGCTGGATGTAGCGACAGATGATCATCATTAAACAGATTCATGCAGACACAATTCTGTCTATGATGTAGAGTTCACAAGCTCAGGCTTTTCATAATGTTATTACTAGTAACTGACAGTATATTGTTATTTAAAACATGTCCATGGTTATTCCAGTGGATTTGTTACATTAGCTTACTAACTTACTATTACTGCCTCCCAATGCCCAATTTATAGCCCAAGGGCTATATCAAACCCACTTAGCAGTTCTGTCCTGCCATGACAAGTTTCCTCAGTTTTCAGTAGTATAATGCAAACAGTTGTGCTAGTGCAAATCTAATAGATTATTACCAACTGAAAAATCACATGAAACTACATTTTTAACATATCGCGATGGAAAATAAATGCCATAAAGTAACACTAACTTGCAATGCAGTTGATCTGTTAATAAAAAAGACAATGTAAAATACAAAAATATTTCAAAACACTAGAAGAACATACCAACTACCAATCACTGAAAAATCTACTCAAAGTTAAAAAAATAAAAAATAAAAAGCTATACAGAATCATTGGTGTGCTTCATTAATTAAATCCAAAGGTAATACATCTGAGGTCAGGAATGTGTAAGACAGTATTATTGGAGAAAACATGTTATACCTCAAACTAACCACACGAGGGCAAACTAAGACAGGGATATTACATTTGGCGTGTTGGCTAGCCACACAATCACAGTAAACCTAAAAAATTTAGTGTTTTAACAGTAAAATTATAAATAAAAAGCTGAGATAGAGCATCATAGCATGTACCAGCACTACACACACACGCACACACACACACTCATAAGTTAGGGCAGCAATTGCTACAGGCAAAAAAAGTGAGGATTGATCACTGTTTACCTTGTAGAAGAAGTAGCCTCTCTGCTGATACAGATGAAGGCGAGGTGGGGTACTTGTGCTCTCATCTCAATATCCAGGATACTGGCCACATTAGTCACACAGACTATCAAAAGTATTTCCATCCATTTTACATGTGATTCCACATATTTTCATTAATTTACTACCATCAGAGTGTCCACGTAGATCTGGTTGGAGTTACATGAAGGGGTAAGAGAGAGAGCGAGAGAGAAGCCACTAGTCTAAATCTTCTTAACTGAATGTCTCTACTGACTTCGTTCTGATCATGACCTCGACTTTTGACTCCACCTAGCACTGCCAGGGGTTGTCATGCAGCATCTTGGGAACTTGGATGTGCATCTCCATAGGCCTGTCGGGCAGATGGTCCCTCCTGTAGGTGACTGTCTTCTCATTGGTTGTCGGAACGTATGACAGGTCCTGATGGGTGACAAACATATGCAGTCAGTCACACCCGCCCACATGCACATGCATGCATCCATGAGACAGATACAAACAAAAATACGTGATGCTCAATTTAGTGTTGCATTTCTATAACGGCAGGGGTATCACAAGAGGTCATAATTGATGCAGTGGTGGCTGATATTGGTCATGTGAGGGCTAAAAATACTGTGCAGTGACAAAATGAACACTGTCCATAAAATGTTCAAAATATGTAGCTCAAGCTAAAATCACTCAGCCAGAGAATACAGTTCAGTGTTTTCACAGGCTGTGTAGAACTCCTGTGAATACTAAATTGACACTGAAGTAAAATCAGCAGCAGCTTATGCTTAGTGGATTTCATAAATATTCAACCTAAGTGGAAAGAAACAATCTGTCACATAATGTAATCAATGCAAATGTTGCTACAGCTTTACAACACATGCAAAACGGAGTTTGTAATATGTTATTGAGATGTGTGTCAAACTTTAGCTCTAATCTTGGCTTGAGCTTGGCTCTAAACTAGCAGTCTAAATCAATTTAGGCACACATATCTTGTGAAATCCCCCCACCCCTTGTTAAAATCCTTCCTTTCTTCTCAGTGGTGCTGTACATCACTGTAAGGTCACAAATCTGGCCACTATAGATGGCGATCTGGGAGTTGAGAGGAAATGTAAAACACAGCTGTACTTCTGACAGTGGACTCAAATTTCTCACTCCTGGTTTTAGCAGAACAAGAACTGAAGAATTACAGGGTGCCTTAATGCCTTGGAGGACTCCAACGATGCCTCAGCTCTGCTAAATTAAAGCCATGCAGTGCTGATGATGACATCAGTACATCCAGCCTTGTATGAACGTATGTGAGCAAACCTTGACAGTGCAGTGATAGTCTTCATCTTCAGAGGTAGCCCCTGGTGACCATCCTCTCTTCTGTAGCAGAGGCCTGGACACGGCCACCACCATCAGCCCACACAGCACTGTCAGTGCGCACACACTCAGGAAGGTTCCTATCAGCCGGCTGTTGCTGGCACACTCTGAGGACACACACACATAAACACAAACACACAGGTTTCACTGTGAGGAGCTGGGGAACTGTGCCTCTGTGATGGGACAAAGTAGAAAAGTAAGCACTGCAGTCTTGGGGAATATAAATAAACACTGATAAACATGCACACCTAAATATATACTAAAATATGCAATCAAAAAAAGACATGTATGCCTCACATACTTTAAAACTGTACTTAAGAACAGTACTCTAGTAAATATACTTAATTTATTTTCATCATTGAAGAGTACACACACATACACACACACACACATACACACACACAGGTCAGTCAGGGAGCAGCTGTGCCAGTGATGTAGTACTGAATAGTTAGCTAGCTGTGTATCTGCTGGGGAGCATGTATGGATGACGGGCTCATCACTCAACACAAAGAGCCCAAAGAGTGCTCTGACATTTTGTAACAGGGTTACCATGGAGACCTGGCTTCTGCTCCAACCGGGAGGAATGGGTGTGAGCAGGAAGAGAGTGTCCCTTTGGGTAGAGGGGTTGGGGATATGGGGATGAGGGGGTGATGGGGGGAGGGGAGGGACCTACAATGAGCAGTGTTGTTCTAAAAAATTGGGAAGGTGGGGACGAACTGTAACACTTGCATGTGCAATACTTGTGTGTGTATGTGTGTAATCCAGGGCATGTGTGAACTAGTGTGTATTAAGTTGTGTATGTGTGCATGTACATGTTTGTGTGTGTGTGTGTGCAGCTGTGAAAAGCTAGAAAGAGTTTTGAACTGACAGGAAATGTGAAGTACAGCTGTAACACTGACAGCAGGCTTGCTGACTCAAATACACCAGGGTGCAATAGCAATGGTAGCAACGGAAGTGACCTGGAATGAGTGTGCATGCACGAATATTCATTGACATTATACCTGGTCTTGTGCTAATGTGAAGGTAGTTCTGTCCAGACTCTGAGTTTGTTTGAAACCGATATCGACAGCTGTCATTACTGATGTACATACACTGAATCCACATCTCCCCTGCGTGACCTAAAGAGAAAGAGAGGGATAACCCAGCATTGAGATGGTGTTCAGTCCAACTGAACTCTAAACCCAGATAAAAATCCTTCTCTAAAAACTAAAGAAGCAATCACAGTATCATAACTAGAGAGTTGCTGTGTTTTTTTTTTGCTCTTAATTATTCACTTTATACATCAGACAGCAAGCGGCTAAAGAGACAGATAATATACGTATTTTGACACAAGTCAGATGGACACAAATGTGACTCTAAATAAAAAGTTATGGTTGCTCGGTATCTGCTAGATGTGTAAATAGGTTAACTGTTTTGTTTTGTCAATCAACTTCACACAGAACAGAACAACAAAATGGAAATTGAGCTCAGAGCAGATTCTGTTGGCTAAACCAGCTATACCTGATACATCATCCGTGTAGCCCACCAATGAGGCACAAGTGTCATTGCAGTATCCTGCTTCTTTTTGTGTGAGACCATGAGACAGGTGGCAGTCCACACACTTCCTGAGAGAAGAGAGAATATATATGTATATAACTGTATAACAGTGACAGTTTTAAAGGTAAAAACAGTTTCCATCATGCTTTGTGGTGACAAACAGAAAGTGAAAAGTACCAGTATGATTGGCAGGTGCTTTGGCAAGAAGGACATCTCTCACAGAAGTCTCCAGAGTGTCGGGGGTCATCACAGACACACTTGCCACACACACATCTGCCCCACCCACTGCACAGCAGTCCATTGGTTGACTGGCACGTTGCTGTGGAGACGGGACAACTGCAGCTATCACCCGTCCAGCTGTCCTCACACACGCACTTACCTGACACACATATACCCCGTCCTAAGAGGGATAGACAGAGACAGGATGAAAGAGTATGTTTGTGCATCGAAACTGCTGATATTATTACCCTTTAATTCTCTCCCTTACCTCCACACAGCAGTCCGCCTTCGTAAGGGCAGGAGAAATCATCTATCTCACAGTGTTTCCCGTATACTGTTCCGAGCCTGCTCTGCTCACACACACACCTCCCGCATTCACACACTCCTCGACCACTACAGTCCACGTCAGACCCATCGGCTCTGCAATTCCAGTTTGAATCTCTGCTTGAATCTTTAAGATGTCCCTGATCTGGCCTTTGCTCCCAGTTGGTGCTGTCTACAGTCGCGCTGCACGGTGATTGGTTGGTGTCGCGGCAGTGTCCTGATGGTCCGCAATTGCAGCGACATTTCGAGTGAACCCTAACAATGATTGATTCGTTGTAACCCACAGGGCGAACCATCACTGTTATGTCTTCATCTTCACCATCGTCTGGACAAGAGCGCAGACCAATAGTGATATTGAAGTAAACCTGCAGGAGAAGATAAAAGGTAAATACAACACTGCAGTCACTCTGTCCTGACATAAAGATTCAACATTAAATTTGTGGGTAGAAAATGCAGTGAAGATGGAAAATTAGTTGTGGTCCCTGTTAGAAAGTGGGAATGCTGACACATCTTCAGGTAGATCGAGATAGGTTAAAGAAAACTGACAAAAAAAGTATAGTAACCATAGTTTGCATTTTCTTTTCTCGAGAGTTTAAAACACTATTGAGTCTAAAAGAAAAAAAAACATATAATGAGTTTCCTCTCATTGTATAACTATGAGAGTTAAATTGTTTGTAACCAGGAACTACGTTCTTGACAAATTTCTAAATGAGACCAAATTTACTGTAATTTAGATAATTCTCCTTTCCACTGTTGATGTAGAAAAAATACATATAGCATTTCATTTGATCTTAATCACTATTCTGGTAACTGTGGGTACTTTCAGTATTTCACTTTTATCCGCCCATGGATTAAAGGGCTGAAATTCAGTCTCTTTGTACAATAGAGTAACTACAGAGCTGTGATTAAGCATCTTGGTAAGAGCCCCAAAAGGTTGAGGATGAGAAGAGTCTCATAGGCAGTTTAGAGAGGAAACAGAAAAGAAATGTTCTAATAAGTACCAAAAGATCAATATGTTATGTTATAATTTAACTTTTAATTTTTACGACACTTCTGTGTAAGCATTATAACTCAGTCAGAAAGCGTGTGTATAATAAAATGAACAGAAAAAGAACTTTCCGCAGCACTAAAATCTTCAGATGAGTGTTTAAGCCTTTTCTTATAGTGGCTCGGTGAAACGGGTACAAAAGGACTGCGAGTTCGATGGACTAATTCCGAAAATAAATGTCCTATTTGTGTGCAGAAAGGCCTAGGAAAAGGAAGAATTATTGGTCATGGAATCACATGGAAATGTTTTCCCGGTAAATACAGCCCCCTAATCTGCTCAACTGGATTATTTAGCAAATCTTTTCTGTCACATAAAGCTCTCAGTTATTTGTGTGTCAGCGTGTGTTTATATGTGTCAACGTAATCCAATACAAACCAATAAATGTCCTGTGATATCTCTGAGAGATTAATTTAGAGATCTATATATAAATATGACTGACATTTAGCAGTTTGAGAGTATTAGTCATGTGTGCTCTAATACTTTTTTGTGTACTCAAGGTGTGTTTACCGTCTGATTGGGCCGCACACCCGAGCAGCTGCGGTCCTTGGCAGTGGACCCGTCAGGACAGATGGGAGACACAGACACCCAGTACCTGCTGAATGCCTTATCTTCAAAAGACACTGACACCGCCACCTCCGACAACAACCTCTGGGTGCACCGATGGTGAGCAGAAATGAAAAAGAAACAGAAACAAAGTTACTGTGTGATAACAAGAAAATATTCTACTAAGTATTCTATTTCAGGGGAATTAAAAGATTGTAAAAAAAAAAAAAAAACAAGTCACAACTTTCAATTTTAATGACCATAATTTGTGAGAGTGAAAAGTAATGAAGCAAGAGGGAGAATGGGAGACAGAAAGGGAGCACTGTGATTAATTAAAGTTGTCACATGTCCTCAGAAAGCCCCCATTGTCGTCCTTTCATTCTGAAATAAAAGGGAGCTTATGGGAAAAAGAAGGTGGGGCCAAAAATAGCATCTTTGTATTCCTCCATGATTAGGACACATGGTTTCCGTGGAGATCTGATAACTATTATAATGCCAGCTTCTGTTCGGCCTCTGCTGCATGTGTGTGTGTGTGTATGTGTGGCTGTACACCCGGATCTGTGGATTCGGCAGATTCTCGTAGCAAACAATGGAGCGCTGTGCCTGAGGCAAGATTATAGCCTAGACTCCTGCCAACTGAACAAACCCTTAGACACACACACACACACACACACACACACACAGAAAGCCTGAACCCTCCAAAACCTCCTGTTCTAATCTGTGTTTTTCTATTTCATTAGGCCTCCAGCAACCAAAAACAAACTTAATTACATGTTTACAAGTTTTCTTTACAAATATCTTTGGTGTTTTTCTGAACTCTGAGCATCCAAATATATATATACTTGACTTCCTGCATATTTATAAGCAGTATATGCTTTCAGACAAGCAGTATCACTTATTCCCACGCCACGTCTCCGATTGTGCTATTAGTGAATCTGCATATTTTACAGTAAACAAGGCCAAAAGAAATGTTATGTTCCCTCCGCAGATCAGCAGACTAGTGCCTCAACGCTTTTGAAGTGGGACAGCGTGGGCTCAGAGATCTCTTCTCTTTCACATATCTCTGTTCTTCTTTTGTGGTGTAAAGAATGAATAATGCACAGAGGGAGGGCAGGACAGGAATCTGAAAATGAGTCGGAGAGTGACTGTACCTTGTATGCGTCCACCACCAGCTCTATAATGTTTGGGGCCTGGAAGAGGCCTATCTTTCCTAGGTAGGAGCCAGGCAGAAACTGCACTAACTCCTAGGGAAAGAAACGTAGATGAAGACAATTACTTTTGATTTTGGTAACACTACACTAGTGTCACAACAACACCAGTTAAATAGCATATTTGATCCTGAGACAAAAGGTTCAATTCAACTCTGAGGCTAGCAGGGATTCACAGTGTTGCTTAAACCTGCAGTGTGCTACTTTTACATATAAATGAACATTTGTTAGATTCATGTCCTTTCCAAACAAGCTCATACAATGCTACGTAAGCCTTTCACTTCCAGGTGAATCTCTGTGTATTCTCTGTTTCACAGCGTACCAGAGATTTTAATGCTGTGTTGTGGGATGACTTTTCCACGCTGGCTGTTTGAAAGCCATGTTACACATTTATGGTTAAACGTAAGTCTCCCTACCTGCGATTACTATGTATAACATCGGCATGTGTTGTTTTATGCACTGGTGTAGGACAGATTACCTCATACCACTGGTACTGGTGCTTCTCCACAGCAAAGATGGAGTAGATATGATTGTCCAGTAACTTGTCAGACAACTGGCCCACACTGGGATGGTCCTGAAAAAAAAAAAGAAATATGGTTTTCACAGGACAGCAACAATGGTGTATACAGTCCATATAACCACATGACCATGTGGGCTTTAATTGGTTGATTTGTCACGCTGTGTAATAAATCTGCTGTATAGCTCCTGTGAGCCTGACTGCTCAGCATTTGTCCTCTCACCATCCTGGTGCTCCCTGTGTAGACGTTGTTCTCCAGGTGACACAGGCCGTCGTGTGGTGTGACGATCCCAGCTAGCCGGCTGTCGAGGGCGAGGTGGGATGGCTGGTCGGTCATCAGGAGCAGCAGACGTTTGGACTCTGGCCGCCAACCCACCGCTCTCTGACAGAGAGACACAGAGGAATCAAAATGTCATACAAATATAGTTAAATCATGTTTAATGGTAATTAAAAATAGCTTTGATCTGAATGAAACCAAAAATACATCAGCATTATACAAAATATACCTTATTAGACAAAACTGATAAAATGTGCAAAAACAGCTTTAGTATGCATCTTATTTTGCTCATTTATTTAACCAGGGGGTAATAGAAGAAGTCCTGTATATAAGGGGTAGAAGTAGAAACAAAAACATTTAAATAAATAAGACCAATCTATCAAACAATAAATGAATGAGACTAAATGCCTCACGTCCAAAAGAGAAAGCATCATTTTCTGCAGCAGCTTTTTAAAGTCACTGAATATTTTGCAAATTAATACATTCTGTTTCTGGAGTTGAGTTGATATCATTACTAATTCCTCAAATCACTTGTCATCAACACACACACACACGCACACACACACACACACTCACACACTCACACACACACAGAGTGCCGTGGAAAATATGTGCATACTTTATAGCTTAAATGTTTACACATCTGTTAAGCAAGTTCAAAACATTTTCCTCATCTGAACTACATTAGTTCCCATGGAAAGCAACAGTCACAGGGCCTCTGTCTTTATATCTGGGACTTGTTATAGACAGTGGGAGAAAAAGGTCTCCGTGTGGGTCTGTGTGCACGTATTTAAGGAAACCCAGTGAGTTCATAAGATAGGCCTGCCAGAATGAAGTCTATTTCTAGACTCATGACTGTCATGGTGTTTACCTGCAGCCAGCTTATTTAGGACCTCCAGCATGGTCCAACTCACAGCTCGCACTCACAGCAGTGTGTGAATTCTCAGTAGTGCCGTCATCATTTTTGCCACTTACAGTTACTAGTAGACTTTTTAGATTGAGATTTTACATTAAATAATATATTTAAATAGTCTAACTCTTGTTTAAATTGTCTGTTCTTTTAAAAAAGTGTTATAAGAACAAGTACCTAATTATTTGATTTACTATTAATTTACTGAAAGTATCTATAACTGGCTCCACACTGATGAATTACATTAAAAAGCTCTTAAATGTATTTTTTAGTGATAAAAACAAACCATATAATATACTATTACAATATAACACTATGTATAATGAGTACTTTTACTTTTGATACTTTAGGTACATTTTGCTGATATATATATACTTCTGTACTTTTACTTAAGTAACATTTTGAATTCAGGACTTTTACTTGTAATCTACAGTATTTCTACTTTTACTTAAATGAAGGATCTTAATACTTCTTCCACCTCTGTCAAGAAGGAAAACATTGACAACCCCTTACATTTAAAGAAAGTCTGTATGCTCTGAAAAAAAATAATCTGAAAAGTGATTTCAAAATGTATTATAACCCCTTCAATTTTTCTTTACGCACACACCTGGCAGACAGCAGCTTGCAGCATAGCATCCAGTCCTCCCTCAGGTGTGTCCATGTTGCCGGAGATGTGCTGCCGTTTGATCACACGCGTGAACTCGCTCATGTTCCCTGTCATACTTAAGACGTGGTGGAAGCCGTGGGCTGGACGACAGCGGATTTCAAAATCACTGGTGAGAGGCAGAGACGGGTCCAACGGGTGCATTTTTAATTGCAACATTTATGAATGCAACCAGAACAAACAAATGTCAAAAGCTTGTTGGTTTGTTCTTCCAGCACAGCTCATCATCATAACAATTTTGCCACTAACAACTGATGACTCTTAGCCTGAGTCATACTAAAATTGGGAACAATTTATGAGAACAGCTTGCTCTTTTTAGCCAAGCTAGCAGTGTGACTCTTGTTCTGTCTGTCTGCTAGTTCGCCAAATATGGCCAATTATTCAATGGATTTGTACACGTTTCTATGCAGATATATTCATGATCCCCAGAAGATTTATCCTAAAGACTTTGATGATGCCTTGATTTTTCCTCTAGCACCATCATAAGGCTGACATTTGTGGTTTTGAGTGAAATATATTAACAACACTGCAATCACCACACTATTTATTTTTTAATTGAGGAATAGAACAAGCCAAGAAAATGTATAGGACAAATAAAATAGTTTTAATTAATTTTAATAATCCAGCTGACAAATGATGTGCCTTACCTGCAGGGGTTGTTGATCTTGGAGGGATGAACATTGATGTATGGGGAGACAGGTTTGTCCACAAACGAGCCAAAACCCAGCCAAAGGTCTGAGGAGTGGTCCGTCATACGGAGAGACAAAGCTACACCCACCGTCTTCAGCTGGACCACAGGCCGCGAGCACAAGCAGGTGGACACAGGATGAGAAAGCCAAATATGAGTACGTAAGTTGTTTTTTTTTTAGCTTGTTCATCACATGTCACATGACAGTATCCTTATAATAAGCCATTCTTACATCTTTTTTTTTCCAGCCATGACAAAAACAATGTGAGAATTTATGTAAAACAGTTCAGTTAAAAGCTAATACCGATAGCTCAAAGGGTGGAGTCACAGCTGAATATATGAACACCTACATGATCAAGGTTTTCCTGCATAGATGCTGATACATCCACCAGGTAATACAGATCCACGGGATAACGCTCCAGCTGCTTCACAGCCACTATGAAGCTGGCCTCTGAACCTAGAGGAACACACACAGATATATAATAAAATAACAGTAGATATCTCTAAACCTAACTTTAGAAAACATCAAACAAACCAGAGATTTTATACTTGACTTCAATTCCTACTTGAGACATAAACATGTTAAAATCCATGTGACACCTGTACCGGGTCTGAGGGTGATGCTGATGTCTTGTGGGGACACTTGTGTGCTGCTGGTGGTGGCGTTGACCTCGACTTTGATCTCTGAACGCTCCATGAACTCTGGTCCGCAGCCTCTTCTCAGCAGGTTCACTGACATGTCGCAGCGGTGGCTCGGCCCTGCCCCGCCCAGAAAATCCTGTATGTCACACAAGGTCAAGGTCAAGTAGTCTTCTTTTAATATAGTTGATTATATTAGTTTTTTAATTCTACACTAACAAAATGATACAAAAGTTCTAATAATGCAGCACGTAGAAAAATGAAAATAGGTGAAAGAGAAAACCTGCCAGACAGTTATAAAGATAATACAACTATTCTGCGATTTAAGATGTTATCGCGATAATCGGATTTGCACAGGAATGAGAACAAGTGACACAAACAAGTGGGTTTAAAGCCACACTGTGTCATGTGACCACACAGACAGAGGCTCTGATGCTGCCAAACATATGACCCATTGTAAATGTACTATTTGTTCTCTCAGATCCCTTTTGATTTTTTTTTTTTCGGTTTCCTATTTGTCCTAAATATTAACTTCTACTTGAAACACTGTCTTCAGCAGAGTGGAGTAAAAGATTTCCAGAGTACAGTTTTTAATGGACGTAATCTTTAGTCTCATTGTGTGATAAAACCCTTTTTATCTTAAAGCTTGTTGTGGCTTACTTGACATAAAAAAAAGTAATTGCAAACCGAAAACAGTTTCATAATTAGTCATTTTGGTTTCATTATTCATTTCTGACATTTTTATGATGTTTGTATTGATTTCTTACGTAGTTACACTGACATGAGAACAATCACTGCGCTAGTATGTGATTCTATAGTTAATCATTAGTTTGAAATATCCCGTAGTAGTGTCTGTTTATTCATCCGATCACTGAAGAAAGGCTCAAAGTCAAATCTTAATTATAGATAGTGAAGAGGTTATTATCGATAGGGCTTTTTTCTTATTTAGGATACAATTTAACTGACATTACAACAGTGTCATGCCTTGCAGCTTTTCATTGGATTAGTGACTTTTGGTGGTTTAGTCTGTGAGAAGTAACCACAATACAAATAAAATGATGTTTATTCATAAGATGACGTATAAGACCGTTTACTGTAAATGGTATGACATGGATTGTGTGGATGGGAAATGATTATCCTCAATTACAAAAACATGAATGTGTTGTTTATATGTTGATATGACTTAAGTGTTTGAATGCCTTCCGCACCAGTGAAACAGGCCCTACTTAATGATGTCAGATACACATACATCTTGACGGTCTATTTGCGCAGTTTTGCGTGTGTGTGTGGGTTTGTACGTGTCGTGGTGTTTGGTGTGTTTTTACGAGACAGACTGACAACCAAGAAAGCAAAAACAGACGGAGACAAACACGCGGGCGGATGCACAAAATTGCAGTGATGTGCCTAGACTGAAGACATTGTATAGCAAGTCTCTGTTTCTACTGCTGCATGAGAAGGTACACGTGAAAACATTCATACACATACAGTCTCACACGCAGGTCATAGGGCAGGCCACCATACGCATTATATTCACATGTGTGGATGGCATCAAAGCTTTGATGTGTGCTGCTGAATATCTGCCACGTTCCCCATTATTTTTGCTTCAGCTTCTCTCTTTCTCTGTGTTAAACACACACTTTTATACACACTCCTACCTCCTTGAAGCACCAGGCACACAGTGGTCCACGTCTGAGACACTCAGCACAAGAAGTGATACTGGGAGACCAACAAGTACTGTCACCTATAGAAAAGGGAAGAGGCAAAAGAATGTGTCATTTCCAATTAGCATAAGAAAGAATGTGTGCCAGCATTCATTAGTCATGCAGCCGACCCCCTGTGGATACGTAGAGATCTCCTAAACACTTTTGATGATTAAGGCACCATTAAACATCTCATATGGAGCTATTCACTATGTATCATCCCCCCTGAAAACAAGAATTAAATAGTGGGATTAATGATGATTCATCAACTCACATTTTCCCTGTGACACTGCAGTGAGCTGAGTTAGAGAAAGACAGAGGTCTGAGCATCACTAACAGCCCACTAACAAGCTGCTCTGACCCAATTAGCGCTCCTGGCCTCTGGCAAAACCCCTAATAGGTGAAGCATTTCACTTTTAATTCTAACTGATCAATAAACACTGAACTAGAAGTTGATGTAGCCTATTCCAGTGGCTCTCAGACTGGGGCTCCAGGGCCAAGATAAGGAGGCTTTATAGGATCCCTTTAAAAATTAAAAAATATTTCATTAATTTAAATGAGAATGTATAAGTCAGCTTTTAAATGCCCATTGTCTTCCTCAAACATGTGGTAATGACAATATTGTGGAAATTAAGTGCTAAAATGCTCTTAAAAATGTATAAATATGATATATAATATATATAAATATATATTATAAATCTTTAAAAACAAACGAAAAAAAGATCCTAGGAAACAAGTCGACCCCCTGCAGAGAGCACTGATGCCACTGATGTTGAGCAGTGATGGCTTGACTTGACACATGGTGATTAATATCTATAGGATATGATGTAATTGGCCCTGATGGACATAATGAACCTCCACTCACCTTCTGCGCAGACCACTAAGAAGCCAAGCAGGAGACACAGAGGGACGCTGCGGTGCCAGGAAGTCATATTATCCTATCCACACCGGGGGGATGACCGGAGCGAGGAGGCAGAGGAGCAGGCTGTGCAGCTACTGGAGATGACGTGGAACCGGGGGAGACCGGGCACCGTTCGTCCGCCGCCGCACTAACAATAGCCGGGAGTGCCGGACCGAGCCGCGGGGCATTGTCGTTCACCCAATAACCTTCTAATCCCGGAGAGGTATTCACATACCCCGGTCAAATCAGCTTACAAGCGCGCTCCCCTGTGGACCAGGAGAGGAGGTGAAGTAATCGGTCGAGTGCGGGGACGGCGATTGTGGCGCAATTACCTCCATTTATTTTTTCATCCAGGCGCAGGTGTGCGGCGTGTCCGGGTTTTTGGTTTCTACGACTAACCTCGTCTCAGAGCTGAAGTCTCATCCCGGGACAGAGACGACCGCAGAGACAGCGAGCACACCGGTAGCTGCCAGTGCTGCTCTCACATAAATCACGCATAGCACAGTAACATGTGCTCTAACTGCAGGCAGGCGGTGCCATGCCAACGAAGCTGTTACGAAGAGTTAAACAGGGAGGGAATGCAGACAAATAAGGAGAGAGACAGAGAGACACAGAGACAGAGAGAGAGAGAGAGAGTAAAGTACTTACTACAAGCAGTTGTAGCGGGGTGCATTCCATCTGAACTATGGCCTTGAATTGAACACTGATGTTTATATTGCTTCTTCAGGGAGCCATTTAACAGCACTGAGGGCTCTTGTGTGTGTGTGTGTGGGTGTGTGGAGGGGGGCTCAATCTGTGGATGGATGAAGGGGTTGAAGGGGTAAGAGGGGGGTCAGTAAAACCAGAGCTCTTGCAGGGGAGGGGGGGGTTCGCAAGCTGGTGCTGAAGGCAGAGGGTTTTTGGTCCATTGTGCACAGATTCCAATGACATGGATTAACCTCACTCGCTCTGCTGGCTGCAGGAGCCAAAGACTAAACAACTCAACATTTTAACATGGAGGAAAATGGGGACAATAATCGACCATCTTTGGCATGATTTAAATGCATGTCTCCGACAGAGGTCTACCAGATAAAACAGACCTGTTTTGCTTGGCATGTAGCCTAAACAGTGATTGTGAGCATGTCAGCAGTTGCAACCATCTCCTCTGTTTGACCCTATCTGGAGTCAGGCCAGCGATGTCTCTCCTCTCATTCATTCATATAATTTGTCAAACAGGGTTTTTGGAGGGGGGGGGGGTCCATGCCCTCTTAGCAGTCATTCTTGATTATGGTAATGATGCAAACACACACCACACTGTTTTTTAAATGTGTGAAACATCTCAGTAGTCCAGATTCCATGACCCTCCACTCAGAGATGCCTCGCCAAGTCTCTCCTCTCAGGGCTGTGGCAGAGAGAGAGAGTTGGACAAAATGTGACCAAAATATGCAAACTTGGTAATGGAGTCTAATGTAAACAGTCCCTTGGCCCTGTCAATACTGGTCAACATCAGGATCTCAATGACAGCTGTCATTGTTATAAAGCTGACACAAAACACACTTAAATCTTCCCCCACCTTTTTAACCTCCACGTCCTCCCTTCCCCTCTTTTTTTTTTTCTTTCTTTCTCTCCCCGTGTGTGTGCGTGTTTGTGTTAGCAGTCGGCTGGGCTTTCCCTCACGCTGGTCTGGTTTAATCACTCTCTAGCATAACCAACCTAGTTTGTGCACACTTTTGAACCGCCACTCCTCTTCTAACACCTGCAAACACTGCCTTTCTTTCCAAATCCCTGCTCAAAGTCAACTCCTCACACTGGTTTTCTCTCTGAAGTGTCTCCCACTCTCACTTTCTGCATTCACATTCTTGGCTCAATTGGATAAGTTGATGGGAGGACAAAGTAGGGGTCAAAGACTGTAAGCCACTGGGGATTCCTATGCACAGACCTAAATCAGTCACAAGTGCACAAAAGTCAGTGAATCTGAAATTGTGAGCATTAAAATATATGACATTTACTGTACATGAGAGTCTAAAAATTGCACAAATATAAAATACGTTGCTTTTTTCCTGCTAATCATTGTTATTCAGCAAATTGAATTCCCCTCTTGTATCTACTATATGTCAAGACATGTCATTTAATGCACTAAATTTCCCCCCTCTAACCTTCCTACACCTACGTACAAACACCTGCACACGCTAACTGAAATGTTTTGGTTTTCAAGAATGAGGCTTGCCGTTATTGACATTTAACTTTGACATCATGAAAGTATAAAACTAGTTCTAGAGGAACATATTTGCGTATGTTCCTCTTTGTGTGTGTGTGTTACTATTTAGCCATTGAGTCGCCCTCATGGAAACTCGGTGTAGAACCAGAAGTGAAATATCTGAGGTCGTAAGGACTACGCACAATTACCGTATGTTGACTAGTCTGAGCCAGCTTGTACCTGTTGCAATCACTTCACTATTTTGAATGTTACCGTGAGAAAGATTATTAAGATGTATTCAAGATCCAAACTGATATAATATGCTGAGTGATTTTAACAAATCAAAGGCCAGATCATATTTCATGCTGGGTTTAAAGCATTTAAGCATTTTATTTTGTGCTTTATTTTTTCAGCACATATTGGATTTTTTTTTTTACTCCATTAATTGTATCTGACAACTGTAGTTCAATAGTTACTTTAAAGATTAAGATTTACCATATAAAACATGTGATTATTGTTATAAACTACCCTACAGTTCATAAAGTGGTTGAAATTGGCTCCAACCTTTAACAGCAACAGCAATAAAATATTGCTTACGTGTTAAATAATGTCTAATAAAAATGATATAATGGAATATATATAATAATATTACACTTACAGAGGATATTCTGTTGCATAATGAATACTTTTACTTTTGACATTTTGAATATATATTCAGAGTATAAAATATATATATATATAATATATTTTGAATATATTTTACTTTTGTTCTATGCTTTTACGTAAGTAACAGATCTGAATATTTCTATTTACAGTGCAACTATTAAGCTACATTCATTCAACCTCAACCTCAGTTAGTGACTTCCTACTTTGATCAGATTTTTTTTTATGCCCAAATAATTATTCACCTTAACAGCAAAACCATAATGTTTGATAATAAAAAATAATGAATAGGATCAAAGTCATTGTTAATGAGGCTTAAAGATCTGGTATTATGGCCTTTTTTTGACTCATTTTTATAAATACTGAGAATTTTTAAAACATATCACAACACACAAGTTGTTTAGATTTTTCCAAATCCATCTCACCTTACAGCCCAGACCCCCGTCTGTCCTCCAGCAGGCAGCTTTGGAAGTGATTTACATAAAATCTGCATTATTCATTGTGAGTGTACAATATGTGTGTGTTGATTTGTTCTGTACATGTGACATCATTGCACGTCTGTCCGTCCTGGGAGAGGGATCCCTCCTCTGTGGCTCTTCCTGAGGTTTCTTCCACCTTTTTCCCTGTTAAAAGGTTTTTTGGTGGACAAGTTTTTCCTCACTCGAATCTGAGACAAATGTATTTTGTTATTTTGGGCTATATAAATAAAATTTGATTTAATTTGATTTGATTATTAATCACCAGCTACTCCGATTGGCTGAAGGCCCCCCCTACCTTCACCCCCAGCCAATCAGAATATGACCAAATAATGCAAATTCCCTTACACTGCATCTTTACCTCAAGTTGTTTATTATAGTAGTAGTTGAACAGTGGATATTTTCCCATGTAAGCAATCTTAAAATATCAAGACAAAGTAACAGAGATACTTTGATAAAAATCCCCCACCTTCTGTTACCAGTGCTTTTGTTTGTGCAAGAAGAACAACATTATTTTGTGGATGTCAACATATGGATTGAGATGTAATTCTCAGCAAGAGAAGAAACCAGATTACTTTGTGGTGTCACAGTTGGAATGATAGCATGCACTTAAATTTCCAAAAAACATCTGCGTGGTGCTTTCTGTATATAACCAAGGAAAACCTGTGGTTCTGACCATGTATGTCAATGCTGACGTTTACATCATACGTAGGTGGCTTTGAGGTCAAATGCATACACACGCACAGACAGACAGACACCTACGCTTCATTCACCGCTTCATTCACTTCAACCACCAGCATGACTATCAGCACATACTCTAAGACCACAGTCTTGTTTTTCCAGGAGGAGAGTCAGTGTTCAGTAATTTCAATTGCAAAACAAATCCACCAAATGACTTACACAATTATTGTATTTTTTATTTAATTATTATTTGAATGATTTTATAAGCTGACTAACTAAGCTTGAAAATTCATTCTTGGCCCGAGAAATAGTAGTTTGACAAAATAATATTAGCTCAAGGTCCTCTTACAGTTTTTTTCTAGGCTTTTTAATTACATCTCATGGCCTTTCCCGGGCTGGGCTGGGCCAGAGTTTTAAAGTCACCACGACCTCTGCTTGTTAGACCCTAAGGACAAGACGTCCTGATAAGGAAAACTGTAGTGTGCATAACATCACATGGAACAGCCAGGAAACAAGAGACTGAATGAACACAGCAAACCAACAATGTTAATGGATTAGACCAATCACGATATTGATTGGGAAAGGGTCAGCGTAGGAGCAAGACATAGTGAACACCATATACACTGTAGGTCACATGATTACAACTGAGCCATCTCAATGAGATGCATTTGAAAATTCAGGAGAAAGCTAGTAATTGTATCTTACATTAAATACAAAGTACTAAAGAAAAAATAAAACAGGATAATAAATAAGATAATAAAAAATATCCCTTTAAACACCAGAATTTCTCATTCCTCTCACTGAAACTTTGTAGGACTGCCATCCTTTTCTGGGCACATTTCAGAAACACACATTCACTTGTTCATGAAATGTGAAAGTGAAATGCAATAACAGGCTCATACAGATTCTTGTTAATTAGTCTCCACATCATACCATTCCCCACCAGCAAGTCATGGATAGTCCCTATTTTTTTCACCTCAAGGCCAGAGCTGCCATCTGACTCTGTGCCAACCTCACCATGAGAAACAAAGAGAGCATGAGAGAGGGAGAAAAGTCACCAGTCTCAAGGCCTTACACCCACAGTGTCTGGAGAGATTACACATATATGGACTGCAGTGCGGGCGGCAGAAGGGAGGAATAAAAATGATACTATCCTGTGTTTCATTCATTAAGTCCACACACACACTCACCACTGACTGGTCCGAATCCCTACCCTAGTTTTCTTTTAACAGTGAGGCCATTTGTTGTGATGTGACCCTCCAATCATGTGGAAATTAGCTCTAATGTAGTAATATGTAGTAATGCACCCACCATCTGTATCAATGTAGCAAACATTTTTCTGCACGTAACTAATGTGGCCTCAATGCAAAATCTGTGTCAATTTAAAGAAAAAATCCTGCCCTATTGAAATTTACATAAATGATTTTATTTAATCATAGAGACTGGATTATAAACTCTGGACGACACCTCTGCTGTTTATGGATGTCACCCAACTGCTGGTGAGGCACTGGTTAGAGCAAAAGAGCCAACTCACTCTGTTTCTGACAATATGAGATGGTGAGGGAGTTAAATATGGAAGAGAGAAAGAAAGATTAATGGAACTTTTAATAAAATTTTCAGTGGTTCTGAAAGTGAAAGTGAGTATGATCTATAATGAACTAAATTAATATATATATATATATATATATATATATATATATATATATTATTCCATAACCCTATAATTTGATACTTGTCTTCCAACCCCTGCTTTATACCTTTATCATCACAACAGTTCAAACACAGTACGATACAAACGGAAAAACCTATATGCAAATAACTTTTTGTAATTTATTTTATTTTTTTCAAATTTTGTGAATGGGACAAATAAAGGTTCCAGATTCAAGAAGTCAGAATTTTCTGTCCATTATTTCGGTCAGGCATTACAGGGTTAAAAAGGGCTTAGTGTCAGGGGAATTTAACAGGGAAATCTGGGAAAACTTTCAGTTTCACCTGCTTTCCCAGCAATGGATACTGGCTAATTCAAATGACAGCAAGTTGATACCAAGGACAGTCAGATTAGTAAGCAATGAGTAAGTAGTACCAAGCAAGACAAGCAGGTAGTCACAGAGTTTTCCATTTTTAAAATAGCCATAAATTAGCTGCCAAGCTAGTTTCCCATGATGTAAGTAGTAAGGTCAAAACCACTGGTTATCAACCTAAGTGGCTAATTATAAAATATCAGGTCAAGTTACATTGTTGGCAATGACCTGCAAATGTATATGGTAGGCGTGCATGATAAAAAAAAACAAAAAAAAAAAAAAAAACCTTTACATGTTTATATGTACTAATCTCCTTCATAAAAATAATTTAATATAGTTAACAAATCAATCTCAGCACAATTTGATATAACATAAATTTTATTTCTTCTATATTATTTTTTATTTGGATTACAATGAGTAATTCATGTTCATGTTGATAACATTGATTGATTTTGATTGATTTGTAGGCCATGACTTCAGTAAGATCAGAATAATTTTAACATTAGTAAACTATTGTACTCATTTTGAGACCCCATTGTAAAAAAAAAGTACACAAATTTCACCAAAGAATATTTGGATGCTTCCGAGTTTTTAAAAGAATCGTAAAAGTTTTATGATTCGGGAAATTGCAAAACATAACAAATCAGGTAGAGGGCACTGTTAATGCAGTGCAACCGAAGATAAATCATTCAGAGTTTCTACTACAGATTCATTCGGAGACCATTTCATTTGACCCAGTATCTACTTCTGCATACTTCAGCACACTTCACCTTAAGACCCCTTCTGAGGACTTTGTGGGAATGTGACGTACTTGGCTGACATCTTTCTAACCCTCCTGTTGCTTGTTTTTGTTTTCCAGTATCTTATGACACAAGTATTGGGTAGGGTAAATAGGTCTGTGTGTCTTTTGTTGCTCTGTATCCACTGTATGCATCTATGTATGTATGTGTTTACATAATGTAACACACAGTAATGTGTTTACTGGAAGGAAAGAAGCTTTTACATCACTGCTAGAACTGTAAATGTATTTGTCCATATGTGAAATTGATGATCTAAGTGTGTTTGTGTTGCTCCCACTTCCTACACTACTCCACTACTACTCATCTACCGTTTGCATTTCAACAGTTCTCTGATGTGCTTCATACCAGACCGGAAAATACGTAAAAGAAAGCTGAATCTGCTGTGAGAAAAAGGGAGAAAGGAGGGATTGTTTTTATTAAAACAACTATGGTGAGTATAAAACTCTGCCTTTGATACTTGACGATACACTTGAGGGAGTCAGCTAATGTGTGCGCGTGTGTTGACACAGCCTCCGGCTCCCCCTTCTTTCCCTCCTTTAAATAAATGCATGAACACAAAAAAGCAGCTGGACTTTGGACGGCTGTTTGGAAAGGTAGGGAGTTTCCGGGTGAACTGGAAACTGTGTCATTCAGTGCAAGCCGCCCGTAGTCAGGGTTGGGCCAGGAGACGAGGAAAATAAAAATATGCAGTCAGCCTTTTCACCTTCAGAATGGACAAACACATTCACAACTTTGATCAAAGTCAGCCACCCATCTAATGTCATGCTGTACACATAGTTTTCCTTTTATGTTCTTAAAACTTGGAGTGTGTTATTGGCACAACCGGATTAAGATTGCACTGAAAGAGAAAATGAAACTAGAAACTACTAGAAGATATCCAGTGGGCACAAGCACCAAAAGTCAACTTTTTTATTTCCTTCTTTTGAAACACCACATAGTAACTTAAAGGATAAGTTGACAATTTTCAAGTCTTTCTTTAAAAAAAATAGTCAGCTGTTGTTCCTATCATTGAAATGCACTTTATTACATTCTCACCTTTTCCTTTGGCTGCTCTTTATTAATATTCTTACCGAGGCCGTTGACAGGCTCTCACTGTGTGACAGGGCCCTCTTGTGGCCCCACAGAAGTCATGACACTCAACATAAAGATCGGGCAACATATGGTAGAAAAATATCCTGGATCTCACATTGCTGTCTCCTATATTCCTTTCCTTATTATCATTTATCACGACTATACAGTTACAGTACAGGTCAAAGGTCAGAAATTCACAACTTGTTGCTTATAGAGATTAATTGTTTTCTACTTAATGCAGTTAAACAATGGTTTCTGTAACCACTCAGAGGTCATGTTTCAAGTCCTCTATTGCCTGTAGTAGAGCTGAATCATGTTGGTTTGCACTCTGCTTACAAAGTCATTCATGTGTCCGTCCATTAAAGGCCAAGAGGGACGTGAACTGTCCGGTGGTTAAGTGTACAACCTCCTTACATAGGATGGAGGGAGAGATCCAATTTCACTGTGACTGGAAGAAAAAGAGGCCACTGACTCTCTGCACTTGGACTCTTACCCACTCTTCAATCGCACTAGCATTTGTGCATCTTTGTGTCAATCTGTGTGTGTGTGTGTGTGTGTGTGTGTGTGTTTTGTGGTCCCTGCTGTGAAGTGTTTAATACTTAATAAGCCTTGTTGAGCCTT
Organism: Pampus argenteus; assembly: GCA_036937835.1. Taxonomy (NCBI): domain Eukaryota; kingdom Metazoa; phylum Chordata; class Actinopteri; order Scombriformes; family Stromateidae; genus Pampus; species Pampus argenteus. The sequence continues at coordinate 10,764,503 of CM072879.1, forward strand.
GTTTACTTGGCAGGGCTGCTGCCCACGCAGCAGATGCTGCCCAAATGCTGAAAGATGCAACTTAGGAAATACAGCAAATGGTTCCAAGACATAGTTTGGCCCAGAATTTAAGATTATTACTTGGAATTTTTGTCTTTATTTGACAGTGACATGTGACTCAGTGATGGGAGACAGAAAACAGATAGAAAGAGGTTGTGTTACATGGGTTAACAAGGGTCCACTGCCACTGGCACTGGCATAGACTCACAGCGCCCGGTGTGTTTGTATATTTGCTTTATAGTGATGGATAATGCATGAATGGTTGTTTAAAATTTAAGGATGACAATATAACCATGACAAAACAATTACCTCTTACTGACAGGTGAGCCAGGTCACATCAGGGTAGGTGAAAAGAGAGAGAATCATATAAACAAGTAAAGGACAGACAGTTAGCATGGCGTGCTAATAGACAGGCAGGTGTGGGGTTTTATGTGTGCTCCACTACAGATAGAAAGTATATTCTTACTGTAATAAAGACTTCACTCTTAGTGAGTCTCAACTACTGTAGTCTCTTTTTATAATATGTCATAATTGAATGTCATATTGATCTTTTGCAGAAGGAAAAACAACTTTTGTAAATGTGCTAATGTTTTGAAGATATTTGTTTCTACTGGAGCCATTATCTGAAACTGCTGTAATAATAAAAAAAAAAAAAAAAAAAAGAAAGAAAGAAAAAAAATGTTTATTTAGCCAGCGGACAGATGATAAGTTGCTGGTGCTGTTGTTGATATTTCTCTGCGTAGTTGGATCGAAACCCTGAATTTTCATTCTAAATAATGACTCGTGTTTATAGTGTTTTTCATTCTTCATTCATTTATCAACATGTTTCACATATAATCGGTTAGATTGTTTCGCTTTTAAATTGGATCAAAGGCATCCTGGTAAATGTCGGAAATTATTCCCTGAAAACGATATAGGCAGGGAAAGCTGATGGATAATGAATGTACTAATTAAACAGCTCCTCGCTTTAAGTAAGAGTGTGAGCACTTGGTTTGGTAAATCACATTACATTATGTAACCCTCTCTACTTACTATACTGTTCTTACTGAAACACTGAGTGCGAGAGAGTATCGACTACAGGAGAACGCCCACAAAGAGCAGCTGCTTTATGAGGAATCACCTTTGACTTTTCAACACACACTTGACTGCTAACAAGCACCTTAACTCTTTGACTAATGACCTCAGTAAGTGTAACAATGTGGCGATAAAAGGCGCCGCATCGATTTCTACTATAATGACCACATCCATACATCTGTGTATTGTTAGCTGCTCAACTCTGTGGTTAAGTGTGTGTCCACAGGGAGGACGGATGCTATTATTCAAGATTGCCACTATCTGTGAGACAAAACAATAGACACGCATATAGTATATATATATATATATATATATATATATACAGTATAGTATAGTACAGTACAAAATGTGGATGTGGAGAAGATGATTAGCATAGTTTAGCATAAAGACTGGAAGCACTACCATCACGTTTTCTTTCACTATCTTTTTTCTTCTTACTCAATATCCTTCCTCTTCCTCTCTCACTTTATGACTTACTGTTGACATTGTAGATAAAACTTGTTTATCAATGCCACTAAACATTACTGTAAAGTCTCCCTCGATTTCTCTTTCTTTTTGAGAGTGATGCAAACACATCTGTGGTGTGTTTTAGTGTGTGTCTCGTTTTCAAGGGCATTTCCGCATCATTCTCATGGCACTGATTACACTACACCATCACCATAACCAGCAGTTAGTTAAAATGTACATTTTTAGGCTGCATGCTTAGTGATGGAGCCAGTACACACACACACACAAAGTGCTTTACTTGTATTATGAAACAGGAAGTAATTGCCAGCTTCATGCATCTTGACAGATGTGACAGGTAATTAAAAGCGCATGTCACATCACATTTAAGGTGGAGGGACAAAACAGCCGCCTTCTTCTGTTTTCAGTCCCTTCACAAGCTTGCTAACACAAGTGCTAATTAGTCACTTTATACAGAGGGTGGCATCAACGTTTCGCACAAGCAAGTAGGTCCTTTTTGTTAACCTTTCTCTGCAAAGGCGTTAATTAAGCGAGCCAGCCTCATGACCTTTGACTAACACCGTCTCATCCTGCACTTACCAAGTTCGGTGTCCTGTCAGGAGCTGACAGACAGTTCTGGCTACATAATCTCATCTCTTCATCTCCCCCTCCTCTCTGTTCTCTCTCATCCATGAGCTCTTCTCTATATCTTTCCGCCATCCTTCTATCCCTCTCTACTGGTTCCTCCCCTCCCTTTACTTCCTAACCCTGAAAACACACTCACACAGACACACCACATCCACTCAGGTTCAGGCACTTTCCCTAAGTCATCAGTACGAGGTGAAATACAACCTCTGTTGTCTTACTCTCACTTCTTCACCAAAGAAAAGAAGCAAATGTGTTTTTTTTTAAATATGCAACAGGAAATGAGCAATGAATAATCCTACCAGCCATGCACTTCTGTTTGACAGCATGGCAGTTTGTGTGTGTGACATGGCGACCCACATTTAGACAGAAGTGAGACTCAGACATGTAAAATGTTCAAATACACACTCATTTCTGCTAATGTACTGTATAGAAGATGTGGTATTTTGTGTATGTGTGAGTGTTTTCTTGTGTTTAACTGATAATGTGCTTTAAATGGTGCATAAAAACTGCTCAGTGTGAAAGTGTGTGTGTGTGTGTGTGCATGCGTGTTTGATACTGTGAGTTAATGGTGTGTGTGTGTGTGTGTGTGTAACAGGGTCCTCTCAAATGACTGACTAAAGTAGCAAACTGCTGTCCATGCTACATTTTGTAGCAGTGACGTGTTGTTAGTACAACAATGGAGGTCTATGGCACAGAGGAACAAAATGTCAGGCTGTGGATGCACAATACTTAGTACTAAGATGAGATCATTGATGGTTTGGGTCTGCACATGAGATTTGTTAACAAGAAAAATATAGTGAATGGCCAGCTGCCTTATCCTTGAAATGTTCTGTTTTACACGTTGTGTCTGTTTTTGCAGCTGGAAGCTCTAACAAACTAGTGAAACCCTATCCTTTGAATTTTAGATTTATGCACACACTGTTCCCAACGACGATGACTGGAGCAACAGATTTTAATGCAAAGAGACTTTAAAAAAAAAAGTACAGTTCTTTAATTTAAAAGTGATGGGTTACATCCAACAAAAGACTCGAATGACTACAAAGTATTTGTCATGACACGGTGACATTATTTTGCCTACACTGATGCATCTGAGATACAGAGGCAATCTTCAAGTGGCTCGCAGCGCCTTCGATCTCCCTAACTCCTCTTGTCTCCCAGGAACGATGACAGATTGACGTTTGCCCGATGCTACACTCATTATGGGCCGGCAGCCATATATCTTCTAATGATTCAGTGCCACACTGAGAGTAGATGGCACCACTGAGAAGCGTATAATGGGCCTGTGGGGACAATGTAGTTCTAGGCACCTCCTACTAACGCTCCTCTTTATCCACTTAGCTGGATAGAATATTATATATATCTTATACATCTCCACAGTGCTGCTGATTTGAGCCATATTTGGAGGAGCAGATATGTGTTATTATTTCCCAGGAGTTTCAGCTTGCTGCACTGTAATAAAACAGTACTATAAAGTGCAGGAATGATTATCCACAGTTAAAATAACGTTCTGCCTGAATGAATTTCAGATATGAATCATTATTATAGAAGAAGACAACAGCCAAACAGAAAGCATCGTGGCTCTAAGTCTATCTACCCTTATCCCAGTAAATAGAAAGTTTAAGCATTTTCTTGCCCTCTTTTTCCTGCATCATGTACCCAGCCAGAGTAGGACATGCATGCAGCTTCTGTCTTTGAAACGGGAAACAGGTTGTAAGGTAACATAATCTTCTTACCAGTACCCCTAAATCTCACTATTTAATACTTCATATACTTCATATATTGTATAGTCAATGATTGGTATGTGATCCTTGTCACTGAGTCTCAAAGTCGGGGGTCATTGATTCAAGTAACGTTTCAACATTTTGGGAAAGTGGCTCATTTGTTTTCTTGCCGAGGATTAGATTAGAAGATTGATACCACTCTCATGTTTGTATATTTAATATGATGCAACTTAGCTGAGCATTGATGGCACTTCTGGAGTGTAGCTACTAGTAATGAATCTGTAAGTCAAGTCAATGCTGATCATTACTTGATTATACATTCGATATAGGCAAAAGAGTGATAAAACATTCATGAACCCATGTTTGAATAAACCCTTATAGGTTGTATTCTGATGTGTAATCAGTTCTCTTCTTTTTTTTTTGTCTGCAGTAGCTGATAGTTTGCATTTGCTTTCGGGATGCTGCCGAAAACATGAGTGTAAACACACTATTGAAACAGTAGAGCTTCCAGTAACACACAGCTCGATGATTCTGTATCCTGTAGAAGCTGCTTTTACTCCGTAGTGAGTCAATTGATCATTGATCAGTTAAAAACCTTGCATGCACACACACACACACACACGTAGAAAGCCTGAACCAGTTGATGTGTGTTTATAAGGTTGGGTTGGCTTGCTATACTGTCTCCATGCCTTGATTTCTTTTAGGAAAGATGCAAAGGTAGCTATGGGATTATTGGATTTGTAGTTTTTCTTAGAAAGATACTATGTCTCTATGTTGAGAAAAGATGCTAAAATTACCCTTAATGATCAGCTGGTTTCACAGCAGTTTCAATTTCAGTTAGTGTTCTAAATAAGAAAAGAAGAAAGAGTATGTGAAAATGAAAATGAAAATGAAAACCAGCTAACTTCCAGGTTGCCTCAAAGTTCACAATTTCCTGTTTAAGATTAAATAAAGCTCATACAGAAACTTTTCCACAAGTTCACATGGGATGACTAGTTTGTCTTTTTGTGTGTGCCGGTAAGTTGATTCTGTTTGTGCACATTACTATGACTGTTATCACTATCATCAGGACCAACTCGTTCAACATAAATGAGAGTAGTGTAGTATGATAACAGTAATGGCAGTAGTACATGCAGAAACATGAAGAAGCACAAACAAAGCACAAGACTTGTCCAGCAGCAAGTACAACTGGTTTCCCAACCCAACCTTCTTCATCACTGATCACTGCATCCTGACAGATGACAGATAATTGTATGGTGAAGCACAGGAAGTCATTTTCTTCCATAGAAATATAGACTGGCATTTACAGAAAAAAAAACATGCCACAAGGTCCACGTCCAGCTTTTCAGAAGTGGATAAGTTTAATGTGGAATCATTAACAAACAAAGCAAGGAATCCAGTTCTGGACAACCTGTTCGATTTAACACTGAGCTACAGAAGAGATGCTGATATCACATTGAGGAATGTCTGGCTCGCTCGCAAACACATGTCAAGAGACTTTCCATGTAGTTTATGACCTTTATAAGTGGTACTCTTCATGAAAACCACAATGAGGACATTTTTAGTTAGTGTCTTGTCAGACATAATTATTTAAGATACTTGTATATATTGTATATTATATAGTGTCTGTGACACAAGAACACTCCTATGTGTTGACTGGCTGGCTTAGACCACCCAGTTTGACATATTGGTTATGCTGATGAGTAGGTGGAAAATCAGTTGAATGTCACATTTTAAGGTCGTAAGATCTCCCGAGTACCCTAGCAAGGATGAAAAAAGAAAACAAGTCTTCTTGAGTTATTCCAGTTGTCAGACCTGGTGCAGTTTCTCAGTTTGGATTCTGCAGGAATTCAACACATTCAACTTCCGAGCAGCAACTTCATTTCAGTTTCCAAGGAACAAGCAAGGATTGTGAGGAAATTTCACAACTCTGTAGCAGAGGTTTTTAAATGGGGACATTTAAAAGTGTGTGCTCACCCGGATCCAACCATTGTATTATCATTACTTGGTTTTATGTGGTTATACTGTTTAAGATTTTTTTTGTTTTGTTTTTTTGAGCTTGAGGTATAAATCTTGCTGGTTTGATTTCACATTTAATTTAGACCCTTGTGATAGTCCATGTGATACGTTTTATGCAATATTAAAATTGACATAATGTCAATAATCTGCTGAGGGAAATGTGTTGATGATAAGGGATTCCTCTTTGCTTGCAGATTTAATATGGCTTCCAACCCTATTTTTGTGTTTTACGAGCCATCCTGACAGTGATTCCTGTGCTGGCTGGATTCATAGCCCTGTTTTTAATGTACTATAAGTCATTTCCATCTCCAAAATGTCATCCTCCCCCCCCGGCTCATTCAGATTGGCTGACAAAGCAGGCTAATTTTCACAGCACATCAGTGGTTATAAAACATCCAAACAGCCTCGCAGCACAACAGACAGACAAGCCTATAATGTTGCTGTGGTTCTGACCTAAAAACAAAAAGTTTGATTTTAAAGACTGTGATAAGCTTTTCAATATTGACAGCCGCCACTTCACAGATGATAGATCTTCTGTCCCCACCTCACCTGAACCCAGAATTCAGAGGTGGATTTGGTTTAATATGGACTTGCCGATCAACACATGCAGGATACCTGGCATTCAAGGCCTTTCTAATGTAACCTTGAGCTACTGTAACGATGCAGATATCCATGTTTGTTGGCAACCGACTGTTAGAACACTGATGGAGATTTTGTGCTTCCCAAGAAGGAGTTGTTGCTTTGTTGGATTGTGGATAGAATCAGGGGAGAGTTACAGCTACTACAAGTCCACGTTGATGTTTCTAACAGCTCCAGCTCTGAGTTACTGAGGGGTGAGATCTATTTCCTGACCATTAGCAGCTGCAAATTCTACCTTTCCTTTGAGAATTCAATTCACAGAGATTACATTACAAAGGCATTCAGTGGACCTCTTGCAGCAGGCACTGTGCCAACACTATTGGGCCCACCAAGAAAGAAACTATGAAGATTTTGCCCCAGGTAGATCCTTCCTACGTGTGGATGACTCTCCTGATTCCAGGCTTATAATGAGATACTTTAATTGGCACAGATTCTATACAGCCACACATCATCTTATTTTTGAGTTTTGCACATGCTATCTGCCAGACCTGTGACAGTGTGGGTATAACCAAGGAGTACAGAGTCCTTTTCTTTCATTGAGCTCCCTCCACTTTAATGTTTAAACAAACTGGCATCCCACTATGCCAAGATGTCTTCATTATTGTATTTTATAGAAAAAAATAAAGGAACTTTTGTCTCAAAATAAATATAATAAAAGTTCCTATGAAATACATGCAACTTATAGGGAGTCATATAGTGTGTAAGTAATAAGTGTTGATCTTTGTAAATGCAAACCACAGAGATAAATATTAAAACTATAGTATGACGTATGAATGAATAAACCTTTCTAATTTTATTGACTGAAACAAAGCAGAAATGATAACTGTGGTTTCTTTGACATCGACAAAACTGGGATAAAAATATATTAGTTTTTAAAGATGATGTTTCTCTTGGTACACTGGGACTTTAGAGCCATGCAAATGATGTTGGTTTTATTTGCCTTGCTTTGTTATTGTTGGCTTATTGAGTAACACGGTTGAAAGCAGATCTTAGACGGCCGCGCGCCTTCATTTATTGTGCGCGTGCGTGTGTCGGTGTTTAAGTCCGTCGGACAGCGCTAGGTGGCACACACGCACTTCTGCAAACAGAGCAACTTCAGCAGAGCGTTTCTTATTAGAATAACATCCGACCAGTCCAGTTTTACTTTTCTAACCTTTTAACTCTTTTGACTGTGCTCGGACCTCTCTGTTTGAATAAACAACCGCTTTCCTGCATGCGTCAGTAGAGCTGCGCGCCCTCGGAGCACCGAGAAGCGGAACCCTTCTCGCCCCCTGTCCGCCTCCTGCTGGAGCTGGAGAGATGCCCGGGGTAGGATGTGCTCCAGCCGTAAGATCCTGTGGAGCCTGCTCCTGCTGTCCTTGGTGGAGGTGGGCCTGGGTGTGGCGAGCATCGTCCTGGGAGCCGTGGGCATCAGCTGGGTCCGTGGCGAGCACAAGCCGCAGCAGGGCGACGCTTCCCCCGTCTGGAGCGGACTTTGTGTACGTCCTGGGAGCAACTCCTTATCCATACTCTCTCCCCCCTCCCCTTATTTATTTATTTACGTCCAGAAATGTTAAGTATCTACAGGGATGTAGTGGAGCACACTGAAACTGTTTAAATTCAGTAGCTTTGTGCACATTTGATTAAAATGAAAATAAGGTATGTGGCTATACAGGTCTGTAATGGAAATGGATGATTGATTCTACTTTGAAATAAGGATACTGGTCGTTTTAATATGAACTTTGTCAGGTTTGGTTATCAGGTTATTAGCATAATGTTGTAAAGTTGTGTTATGATACACCTTTTTGTTAACATGAAGGGGGTTCTTTTGGTTTGGTTGATGATTTCCATACAATGACACTAATTATGAATTTCGATTCGATCAAATATTATTTGAAAAACACTGAAAAATCAGAATGAACATTAACCTAAAAAGTTGAATTTTTGATGTTGTGTCTTATCCCCCTTTTTTTAGTGTTAAGATCTGTGATCAAGACTAAAATATTTTGGTTATGTCCGCTTTGAAAAACTGTTTGTGTTTTAAATGCCAGATAGGCCACTAGATGCCTCTGTGCTGGATCTAAAGATTGGTTTCATTGATTCATGCTTGAATTGTTACCCAGAGCCTGTGAGGGTCAAAGCTTTTACTCACAATCATCCTCTGTGTCTTCTGCATATGTCTCCTCCAGTTACTGTGCCGCTTTCAGCCTTGTTGACTTCATTTTGTCACTGAACAGTGAAAAGAAAGAGATTTGTATGGGTTGCATATTTGAGTGTGCATGAGAATGTGAAGGTGCACGTGAAGGTGCATGGGAAATGTGCGCACTGTCACAGCGTACAAAGCTGATATGCAAAGTGACATCTATGTGTTCACAGCCGTTGAGTGCTGTCATTAAGACTGACTGACCTCTGTCCCTAAAATAGATTAGAGGTCAAACATTAATTGCAGCCATAGTTATATGTTTTTGGATGATAGCTAATGATACTTTCTTAGAGAAACAGAGACTATCTGTTTCAGGGAAAAAGCCGTTTGTCTGGTGCATTCAATGAACAGACATGATCCATAAGACTTTTTGAGACACACACACACACAGTGTGTGTAACTCTAAGCAAAACAATGCAGCTTGCAGCTCATTGTGCTGTCCCACTTGTAAGCTCACTCTGCCAGCAGAATTCATTTTTATGCTGTTCCAATTCAGCCTGAATCACTGACATCCAGGACAATATGGCTTCCTGCTAGAAACCCACAATGACACTATTTTTAGGGGGGGAAAATGGCATCTGAATAACCCAGTGTAAACAATACATTCACCCTTCCTGTTGTCAACAAGGGTGGGGGAGTGTGTGGAGTAAATCTTATATAGTTTCTTAACCAGTAATTTTCTCAGTGACAAACTTACTTTTGGAACTGTTGTATTGACTCATGTGTTTGTTGTTCTCTCTCTTCAGTTTCTGGTCTGTGGGATGTGTGGAGTGTTGTGCGCTCGAAAAAGGACAGGTCTTATTGTAAGTACTTGTATATATATCTTTTGTTTGTTTCCCCTGCGAACCAGTAATCTGCTCTTTATCTTTTCTCTTTATAAAGAGTGCACTGTAGTAATGTGACATAGGCAGAAATTAAAGGGGACCTGACATGCTTTTTGTGATTTTCTGTCAATTATTGTACATATGGTTATAATGTTGGATATCTATGGTAAACATGGTCAAAGGTCCAGAACTTGAGATGAACATTTGTAAAAAATGCTCCCTGCAAGTCAAAGGCCTCTAAACCCCTTATGGCTAATTTACTGTTACTTCGTCTTTGTGAACATGTTTTAGTGTTTTAGTATGGCATGCTTTTCAGGAAGTGTCCACCCTCACAATTAAAAAATAACATTTAGTGGAAATCAGACTATTTCATCACTCTGTGCGTCTCCATCTTTCTCCTTCTCATCTCCCTCTCTGTCCGTGTCAGATTCTCTCGCTCCCGGTTATCCTGACCTCAAACAAACTTCATCAGATGAAGTAAGACTCACACTGAGTGATGGGCTTTGAGAGCCAATTCATCCATTAAAAATTTAATCCTTGTTATTAAGATCTACTTCCAGCTGACTGGAGCAAAGACAGCTGGATACAAAATTCAGACACGACATTTTCTATTTCGTGAGGACTTTGAGAAACTTGAATTGATGCTAATTACTATGTACAGAAAATAGACAGTTAGCTTGATGTTTAGCCACTGAAGGTTTTTACTCTACTCATATTCAATGAAAACACTAGAGAATAATATCAAATATCAGTCCATTTCAGTCTGGAGGTTGCAAATGTACTGGCTCTGTATCATGAATATTGACAACACACACACCTGTCTAACCCTGTCAAACATTCAGGGGTGTGTATACAGTACGTGTGTGTGTGTGTGTCCTTTGAGCAGGTGCATACAGTGTGTTCTAAAAGAGATGTTTGAGGAAACCAGAGGAGACAAGCAGCCACCTCTCCTCTCCTCTTCTCTTCCTGTCGTTCTTTCTGTCTTTTTCGCTCAGTGATTGCTTCTGTCTTGAAGCCTTCATGTTTCTCTGCAAATCTGTCTCTCTGTCTCTCTGTCTATCTGTCTGCCTCTTTCCTGCGGGGAGGGTACTAATGACGGATCAATGTCAACACAATCTGCTGTAACAGAGACATCCCTCAACCTTTCTCTCCTTCTGTCTCACCCTATCCATCCCTACCCATTGTCTCTTTCTCCATATCTTTCCCATTTTCATCGCTCTCATCCGTCTCTCTCTACCTTCTTGGCTCAATCTCATCCTTCCACTCATTTATTTATTTATTTTTGCTCTACCCCTCTCCATCTTCCTCTGCTCATCTCTTTCCATCCCTTCCCTCTATGTCTGCCTGTGGGGTGATGATTACATTAGGCTGGTTTATCTCAGGACTACTGTCCGGGGTAATGACTGGTATTGCAGATACCATTTTCCATGCGGTTAAAAGCACTAAAGGCATCTGTACTGCGAGCAATGAAAGAGAACCTGCACTTTAGACACAATAGACACACACGGACATACACAGCGGATAGTTGTATTGAATCGATTGGATTCCATTTTTGTGATTGCAAAGTAACAGAACTGCAATCATTTTCCCATCAGCTCAGGTTGGAAATATATGATTCTCATACTGGGATTGATTGTTCCAGTTGCTAAATACAATTCAAGTAATCAGTGCTTCATTGCAGGCTGAGAGTAAAATCTCACCAGCCCTCTAACAGACAGTGAGGACACACACGCGCGCGCACACACACACACACACACACAAATGAGTGATGCAGGATATTTACAAGCCATTCAATCTTTCTGGATGAGACAGTGTGCTTTGAGAGCGATCCAATTTTCTAATCGGAAATGAGATTTATTTTGACTGATACTCATTACTCATCATAGCAGCCGACATCCAAAACAGCAGAATGATGGAGATAGAAACTCAATAGTAGTTTGTATTGCTCCCATCCCATTTTGTCAGTTTGTTTACAGTTTTGTGGATGGGATATCAATTCTGTCATTTGCATTAATATACCCCTCTCTCTCTCTCTCTCTCTCTCTCTCTCTCTCTCTCTCTCTCTCTCTCTCTCTCTCTCTCTCTCTCTCTCTCTCTCTCTCTCTGTGTGTGTGTGTGTGTGTGTGTGTTAGATGATCCTGTTTTCAGCATGCTGTATCTGCGGTCTGATCGGTGGGATCCTCAACTTCCAGTTTGTTCGTGCGCTAAACAAACGACCAGACTCCATGCGCTCAATCCACCTGGCTGCCATGACCCTGGCCTGCCTCGGTAAACATGAAATAAGACAATACGACAATATGTGATGCAATGCAAAACAAAACACCTCCCACAATAATCAAACTCCACTAAGATTTTTCTTCTTCTTCTCACATCTCCAACATCTTTAAAAGAGTATAATATACTAAATATGGGATAACACACTCAGATGTTTGAGCATTTACTGTGCAGAATAATGTTCTGTGTGTGCACTAGAAGGCTGTTCTAATGAGGGAAAAGTAGAAGTATATTTTTGTTTTAAATGTGTTTAATTGATTTATGTCATAAAACATCTCTGGAGGGGAGTCTTTGAAATAAAGAATGCTTCTTTTGGTTTTCCAACTGGTTTCCTTTTTCCTGTCTTGTCCAGGCATCTCCTCCTGTACCTTATCCACCTGGCTGACCTGTCGTCTTGCTAGCTCTGAGCAGCAGAGGATGTTCCTCGAGAGGGAACATTCGCTGCACCACTCACACGAGATGACCGAGAAGGTAGGACATGGCAGTAACAGAGGGCTCTAACAGGTGTAGGATAATGTAAAATGCTTGAATGAAAACAAGCTTAAAAAGTTCATACAAATATGTTTGCGTGGTTTCTCTAACAGGAGATCCTGGACAACTCCAGTAACGGCATCCCTCAGGTCTCCTACAACGGACACACCACCGTATCACTATGATGACCAACGAATTCGACTTGCACACAGTGAAACAGAGACAGCTTATGAATCGCTTGCTGTCAGCAGACAAATACAGCATGTACTCCTGTGGCCGCCGGAGCAAAGACGAACATTTGGACAGCAAGAGGCAGACGTTTGTGTTTCTGAATAATTATGCAAACAAGGGTTGTTCAACTCAAACCAAAGCCACGGCGGAGAGCCGCCATTTGGGTGACAATTCAGGTGACATCATGTGACCTTTAAACTAATGAGCGGAAAGGACAGCTTTTATCTAATCAGATGCCTCAGAGTGATAGCACAAACCAAGCATGCAGCTGATTCACTTGTTTTGAAGCCACTGCTATTCTCTCTCTCTCTCTCTCTCTCTCTCTCTCTCTCTATCTATCTATCTATCTCTCTCTCTCTCTCCTGTATGTATCTGTATGATAATGGAATGCTTTGACATGAAAATACAGTGATTCGCATTGTACTGTATATCAGGAATCTAGACGTATCTATAAATTAAACATATTTTTATAAATGCTTCTTATAAAAGTGAATTAAATTAAAGTATGACAAATCTGAATGCTGGTCAGACTAGCATGGATTATTTCAGAGTGGTCTGTAATGTTTTTCATTGCAGCTATTTTTGATTAATTCGCGCACACAGAGTGAGCATCAAGATGAGTTAGAATTAGGGTTACAGTATACATCAATGTGAGTGTGTGTCTGGTGTCACTGTGTATATTACCATGTTTGAGCGTGCAAGTGTTAAGAGTTATTTGTCAGTTGGTACCCACATTGCAACACTTTAATCAATACATACATATAAATATTTATTTTTCTATAACTGCATCCGGTTACAATTTTACACACTATAATCAATGTGGAGCTGTATTTAGGAAGTTACTGCAGACACACAGACAGCTATAACTCTTATGAAGATATACAATTGCTCTGACAACATCACACTGCTCAATACCTCATTACGACGTTTGCTTACTTCAGAAGAGTGTGTGTGTGTGTGTGTGTGTGTGTGTTAACGATGGCCCACAGCAGCAGATGCTGCTGGGAGCTCTTGCTGACTAAGAAACCAATTCGCTATTTATCACTGTGACAACAGTCTGAAGTGGGCCATGGAGCCCCTGAGAGCACCAGATCTGCACACTGCCTATCTGTGTGTGTGTGTGTGTGTGTGTGTGTGTGTGTGCATGTGTGTGTCTGTGAAAGGCAGAATCATGTAACCTCCTGGTGCTGCTCTGTCAGAAAACAGTAACACTAGAATATTCTGTGTGTGTGTGTGTGTGTGTGTGTGTGTGTGTGTGTGTGTGCACTCCTTGCACTAACTGACACCTCAGGTCACCCTAATGATCTTAATGTGCCATTGTACGTCAGAACAGGATACAAAATCAATGCACATCTCTTGGTGAGCAGCTTTACAGCATTCTTGCCAGGCTTATCAGACCGGACTAGCCTGGCAAGACAAAGAGGATGGTGGTAAGAAAATGCATCATTTTCAGTAATTAAACCAGCACTCAACCAGGCATTGTGGCTGCTTATAGCATGCTGTAGTTGTAGATTATTTGTTTTTCACATACTTACAAGAAAGATTCATATCAGTTTTCAAAAAAAAAAAAAATCATCCAAAACATTTAATAAATGTTGTGAAGTCATTTGAGACAACTTTGTCGATGATTGATTATGCAAAGTTTGTTTGTTGGCCCTACTAACTCCCTGTACTTCCCACTTTCTGTGTAGTGTTCCTACGCATGGCTCTATCTTTGCTTATTGATTACACACAATTTAATTTAGGAATTGGCACCATGTCACCACAGTTTCAGCCAAAACATCTATCTTAAAGGATAGAAAATATATCTTTTCAAATATTTTTTAAAACAATAGTCCCGGTACCCATATGGACATTGAAACAGGTTTTGCTTGCTGTAATCATTTCTCCTATTCATACTGACCATTAGAAGATCCCCTCCAGATGTGCTTATAAAGTATAATATTATAATATAATAACACCAGCCTATCATATCACTCAATAATGAGGTGCAATAAGTGATATGCAAACAGCCAATCATTTTCAGTTTCGTTGCATCATTAACTTATGACACAACAATAGAAACAGCGTGGAGTGAGAAAATGAGTGCAGACAATAAGAAAATGTATTAAGAATATGTCATTATTTATGATTATCAATAATCAATAAAATGATACATTTTTCAGATATATCGCCCAGCCCTAGGTTGCACATACAACAACATGCCACATTTAAATGTACTAGACAGTGGGTAAATCCTACATATATTTGCTGCGTTTCACAACAGTAAAACTTATAACTTACTTATTATTATTATTACGGTTCTCTTGTTGATTATTTTGTTCATATATGTAAATATAGCAGTAATTTATGTGGTCTGAAATTAAATATTAGAGCTTTAACTTGAATTTTGTGTCACCTGTTGTTGCACCTCCTGACCAGCAGGTGGCAACACAAACAAATGTTTTCAATATCTAACAGAAGTTTCTCAAAGCGGAACTCGGTTGTTGTTTGTCTTCCGGTCTTCCTAAACAGCATGGCAAACTTGGAGCATGCTGAAGATGACCCAAAACATGTGAAAATGTCTGGCGAAACCCCCGCTGCCTGCGCCCAAGAGGAGCCGGCTGGAGAGTCGTCTGCGCCGGGCACGGTGGTCCCGTGCTCCGTCCCGTCGTTCGCCGCCGCCTCCGAGCTGCTGTCAGCACAGTACTCGTGTCTGGTCATGAACACGCACCGGAGACACGTCGCCCTGCCGCCCCTGTACCTGAACAAGAAGAGGACAGGTATCCAGGAGGAGCTGGAAGCCGAGCTGCTCAGGTTTTCCGAGAGGTAACAAAAAAAAAAAACCAACATAATCTGTCGACACAACTTTATCTGCGCTGCGCATATTTTAGCCACCATTAATGTCGACAAACACGCAAATAAACCATGTCAACCATTTCTGTCTGTATTTTGTTTATGAAGCCGTCTTCAAACTGGCAGTTAACTTTGTGGAAACGCTTAAAACATTATAGGTCCATGATCGGACACACAGTCGACGTTTGTATTTACTGGCCATGGCTTCACTTCCCTGTCACCCTTTGTTTTCAATAGTAAGCCTTGTGTCACAGCAGATGCTATGAGCACAATGTTCATAACAACAAATCTGTTATATCCAAATGTCTCAGTAAGTAACTGAATAAGTTAGTTGTGACAACAAGCCAGCATGCGCAATACCAGGAAGCTGAAAGTGAGGCAGCTAAATGAAATTCATCATTAATTTGTGTTTTTCCTACTGTGAACATGTTCACCTCTGTCCATAATATATTTTGATTAATCAATAAATAGTTTGGTCCAGAAAATGTCCCAAAAATTCTGAAAAGATCCAAAAGATTCTTCAAGAGCCCAATGTCTTCAAATGGTTTATGCCTGAGTAATAGTTCAAAACCAAAAATATAAAGGGGAGAAAAACAGCAAGTTTATTTGAAACTAGTGAAGTTACTAAAGCAATCACTGACCATCTAAATCGCTGTCCAGTAGGTTTCGATTATACATTTACATGTGTGTTTGACATTATGACCTGAATTTCTTTGTATTTATGTGCAGTTATTTGTTTAGTATTTAAAATAAATAAATAAAAAGGAGCTGAAAATGTTCCACATCATATCTTATGGTTTTATATTTCAACCCATTCTGTCTTCCTCTTGCAGTCTAAAAGGAGTTCCTTTAGCCTACGACAACATCAGGATAGTGGGACAGAATGGACGCATTTACGATGACAGCGGCTACATCCACATGGACATAGAGGCCAACTTTATTGTATTTCAGCCCAAAAAAGGACAAAAACTGCTGGTGAGATTTGATTTCCATTTGCAGCTAAATTTGTCAGATTTTTTGTTCTGACAAATTTCTGGCCTTCCTGCATCATGTTCAAGTTTGTTTCTGTTCACAGGGTGAAGTCAATAAATTAGGTGTAAACCACGTCGGCTGCCTGGTGCATGGCTGCTTCAATGCCAGCATTCCCAAACCCAACCTGGTCTCAGTGGAGACCTGGAGGGATACGGGGCCGAGGATCGGAACAGAGCTGGAGTTTGAGGTGACTGCGCTCGACGCTGACACTGTAGGTGTACTGCTGATCAGAGGAAGGCTGGACAGAACCAGGCAAGTGTGCAGTGGGGTGTGTGTGTGTGTGTTTGCTCCACCTGCAACATCTTTGCAAGCACGTCAAATCTCTGCAATGTTTATTTCTGTGGGTAAGGATGTCAGAGGGAGCGTTTACTAGAAGTGGTGCCATAGCCACACTACATTTGAAAGTGCTGTGTGCTCGAGGAGGCGGCAGTAATGGTCCGATTGGAGCATGTGACAGAGCTGCTTCTGTTGCTTCTTCCTGCTGCTGGGAGGACAGGGAAGCAGGCGTGCGTCATGGGGGACCCGCAGGAAGAAGCAACAGTAGCAACTTCAACACAAGGTGGACGCAGACTGACAAAACACTGACAGCATGAGCGACACAAAGACGGCCAGCGGGTCACAGAGGAGGAGGCCGCACCTGACTCCCCCCCTGTTGTCTCGGTTGTCTCTCCCTTTCTCTCTTCGTTCTCCTCACCCTCACCTCGAGGGGGTAAAAAGAAATATATGTATGAATATTCAAATACTGATTTTGCCGTTCGGATACCATGGCAACAAATGAAACTTCAGGTACAGCCCTATAAATGAATTAGAATACTAATTATAATAGAGCTTGGAGTCAACTATTTTGTTCTGTCTCTTGAAGCTGACAGTTTTGTGTTATAGAAGTAGATAAATAGTGTTCAGGGTTAAACCCTTGATTAATGTCTGTTTGTCTTACATGTCTCAGGGTCCAGGAGCTGCTGGCTATGGGTGAGAGCTCAGAGTCAAGCATCCCTGCAGACCAGCAAGAGCAGCTGGAAACCGAACCGACCCCAGAACCCACCGAGGCGTCTCCTGATGACACCCTCAAGAAAAAGAAGAAAAAGAAGAAAATCAAAGGGGAAGAGAAAGAAGAGGAGCTAACAGTAACACCTTCCTGCGAGCAGGACAGCAACACCACACTGGAGCTGAACGGAACAATAGACGATGAGAACAGGAATGAAGGCAGTGAGAAAAAGAAGAAGAAGAAGAAGGAGAAGAAACTGAAAGAAGAAGCAGAGGAGGTGGTGCTCTCTCCCATGGAGATCCATGGCAGCGACTCCAGCGGTTACCATAGTGACAAACCAAGCAAGAAAAGGAAACATGAAACAGGTAGTGATGTCACATCATGTTTTAGTGAAGAAACCAAACTACCAAAGTCCAAGAAGAAGAGGAAAAGTGACATTGAGCAGTTTGCTTAAAATTAAAGTGTGTATAAAAATGAGGCAACACCAACCATTTTGATGACAACTGTGGTTCTGAAGGATTATACTGATGTACCTTAGTGATAGTTAACAAGTAAGGTTTCTGTTCCATAGTGGGTTCTTCTATCAAGATCATTTAAACATGCAGAAGGAATCTTTGGGAATCTCAGTTTGTGGTTTGAGGAAAGAAGAAAACGTTCACAGATCAGAACTCATTCGGTTGCGATTCTCCTCCTTCGCCTGATGGGGGAGCAAAACTGCTTCATAGAATCACACTTGGACGAGTGAAGCATCCACATTCTCTCCTGTATGGTTATTGAGGGTCAAAGGCTAGAAAACGGAGACTGCCAAACTGTTCTCTCTTGTGCCACTGTTCAGTTCTGGATATGACTGTCGATAGCTGCAAGGAAGGAAGAATGTTTTTACACCAAATCTTCACTATTTGTCTTGCATGCTCAGTTTTCAGACGAAGGTGTGTTGTCTTTATATGACTGAGAACCAACAGAAATGGAAACTAAATATATTTTGACATGTTTACACTGCTCTCATCTGTTTTTTTTTTCTTTGAAGTGTCCAGTCGCTGTGAAATTTTGAAAAAAAGTAAATCTACAACATTACTTTGATTTGTGGGAAAACATATCCCTGTAATTGCAAATTTTCTCACATGGCTCACTATTTTATGCTGACCAGTGGGTGTCAAGTGATAAAGTGCTGAGAGACAGCCTAAAGATCTTTGTTTTCTTTACCTCCACACACAAATCCTGCCTTTCAGTGGGGAGTCTAATTAGTTGTGAGGTGCTAAGAGCTGGAGAGCTTATCGGGAGCTGCCCAAAGAGGACAGATAAGGAACTCTGCTCATCTTACTTCGCACCTGATTGTATATTTCTGTCACCAACGTCTGTGTATCTACTTGTTTTGATGTTGCTAATGGGGTCTTTAGGTACCACTCTGATAAATTGCTCTTAATAAAGGGGGTTTTAAGTTACAAAAGAAAAAAAAACCCACAAGCATATATTAATGAATTGCAACTGTATCGTTACCAAATGGAAAACCTAAAGGACGCCTTCATGCCTTAATAAGAGTTGAATACTTAATTAACTAAATAACTGAAATGCACATATATTATTAAACAGATATAAGCTAATATTTCATGTTACCTATATTTTAGCCTTTTATTTCAACTCCATTTAAAACTGTTTCTGTTTCATAGTCATACACCAAAATACACCAAATACTTCAAATTTGATATATTCAGATAAAGATTCAAAAGCAATCTCAAGTGGACTTTATCTGGTTTACTGTTTGTCCTCCTATGACCTATCCCTGCCTTTATCGTACTCCTATACCTGATTTCAACCCCAGTCCACGTGCACCTGTGCCCACCCTCCCCATCACCACTCATTTATCTTGTCATTTCTCCTATCACTCCCTCGCACTGACTCCCCCTCACCTTCCCCCATCCTGCTTTCCCTCTCCTCCTCCTCCTCCTCCTACTTGTCTCCCTGATTTATAAGAGGCGGTGTGCAGTTCACACACATTCCACTTCAGACACCCCCCTCCTGCCACTGGACTCTCATATCTAGGCACGGCCGTTTATCTTCATGATCCTCCGATGGAGAGAAGAAGAGGGAGGGCAAGAGAGATCAGACAATAGGAGGAGTGTTGTTTTTGTTGAGCAGGCCAGACTATCTTTTCCTTACACCTCTGTCTGCCTTTCACTACCTCTCTAGGAGTGCTTTCGTGTGTGTGTGTAGAGTTTGGCTGTCTCTCTATCTCCTGTGTCAAAGTTTCCAGGCCTGGCAGCTCCTACATAAAAGAGCCCGTGGAGTCTTTATAGAGAACAAACGGCGCCCTGGCGCATTACTCCAGGTTCAGGACACACAGGCGGCAACGACCCATGCCACACACTCACTGGCTCACTCACTCCTGCAGACACACCACATCCACAACCCGCAATCCACAAATCCCCATCCTTGCACACTCCCTTTGGCCAGGCCTAATTAGTTACGTGGTCGGCACTCTGCTCTATTCCAGAGCCCCAAATGGCAGCAGATCATAAAACCTTAAGTGTTCCACCAGTCAGAGCCGTGCAACTGTGGCCATATATCCTCCAACACGGCCCAGCTAGGACTGAATCGTATCAAAGCCCATCTCTCACAGGCCTACTGATACATCCATGAAATCCCTTTATGGCATTTTCAAAGGCATTTCTGAGAGATTTTTTGGCACTTCTGCTTTGCATCCCTGTTCTTTATGCGTTCAGCTTGCTCCCTCAGGTAGGCAAATAGCCCGTGCTCACAAACAGACAGACAGACTCGAGCATTCAACTCTTTCCCAAGGGATCAATGTACATGCACACACATATACGTGTGCACATCACAACACACACATTTAACCCTGAAAGTAAACAGTACTATTGCTTGGTGAGCTGGATTCCCATAGTTGGTTTGTTTCCTTGGCACCCGACACCCACCAGCCCAACCTCAGTAACTCTGGCGACGACAGATGGGTGTTTCCTGTGACACCATTTTGCTCAATGGAATTGTGTTCAGGTCCACGTGTGTGTATATGTCTGATTTCACACAGTTAATTATCTTGTGGATTCCTCAGGGAGCCATCAGTTAAATGTGTTAATTAAACTTAAATTGAGGATATGACACCTAAGTGTAACCTATTCTCTGTATGTCACATTCTGCATCAAGACAGAGGCAGACAATGACAAAATATATATACTAAATGATTTTATCATACATACCCAGCAAACGGGACGTTCCCCGGACATTCAGTGGATTATTGTGTCCTAATTTTGGGATTAAAATTTGCGGTAGTAACCCTTAAATTGAGCTTTCCATTTTGTGATACTGCACACATTTTTAAGATAAAGCCATAGTTTAGCATTTTAATAGTCTGGGAAATAGCCTGTTCGTATTTGCTTATTTTTGTGAGAGTTAGGCAATCCTCTCATTCATTTGAATGGGGGTAGTGCATTTAGAAGTGGGGGCCACATGGGGTTCAGCAAAAAAACACAAGAAGTTAAACAGGAATCAAGTCTGACTTCACGCTGCAATGGCCAATCACGTAAGCTGGTGATCAGACCGAAGACGCCCACGAGAAGAAGAACCTTGTTAACTTTGTTGGTGACTTCCCAACTCACTTTAAAAGTATGGGAGAAACAGAGAGAGAGAGAGATTGTGAGCAAGCTGAGAGCACAACCAAGAGAGATCACCGGTGGTCGTGCTAGTTAGAGAGTTAATGAGGAGAGGGAGTGGAGGTAGCAATAACAAAGCAATGAATTTCATATTAGCATAAAGCGTAAATGGGTTAAAACAGGTTTCTGTCTGAGAAGTGTATTTCTATGGAACTGAATGTGATCCACATTTAACATGTAACATGTTTATATTATTTTCTGCATTGTACATATTTGGAAGATTGTGTCATTATTCATAACTAGCATTCATAATTGTTGTTGTTCCATTCTTATGTTACTAAAATAAGATTTAAATTCCTTATTTACTACATATCTTTATTTTCTTTGGACGTATTATGCACCTGAAATTTCTTATTTTCCTTGTGTCTGACCTGTTTTGTTTGTTTGAAAAAAAAGAAATAGGGTTACTTACTTTTAATCTTAACTGTATGCATCTATAATGATAACATCATCCACAGAGACAAAGCTAATACTGAAATAATGAGGCCAAATCATATTGTAAGAGCCAAACTGAGCCCTGTGATTTACTATGGAACAACAAACTAATGTAAAAAAAAATCTAACTTTATCACTCCATATACCTTGAGTTTATAAATCGAGAAGAAAGCGGAAAAGCGGAGAGGAGTAATGAGAGTAGAGTAAAGTGAGGAACACACACAGCATATCATCAGACTTTAAACCGAAACCTCCCAAAACCACTAAATAAGCCATCATGGGAAAACAGCTTCTGGGTCTGGAAAAAATGATCTCATGTTTAGTCATGTAGCTTTACAGGACAATACCCAGGACACAACTAAATATTTTATTATTACACTTTTACACTTTTAACCTTGTCACACTGCAGAGCTGAAGGTATGGCTATAAAAGAGGGCAAGATTAAGAGAAGAAGAAAGAGAAGTGAAGATGAAGAGAAAGAGAAACCTGGGTGGCCAAGACAATTATGTGTTCATTAGCGCTGATTGGGGGGAAAAAGCACTTATAAAGTAAGACTTTAAGACTATAAAGACTCCTCTGTTCAGTGAAGCAACCATTGACTCTGCAAGTTCATTTAGATTACTGACAAAGTCTACATATGACAATTGTTTAATACAAAACGAAATACAATTATTGTCCTAATTTTTCTCATTTGTCATGTTGAGACAGAGACAAATACAACTTTTGTAAAGACAAATTCTGCTATAGTGGCCAAATAAAGTTGAGGATGTAAATTTTTTTTGTTTAAATATCAGTGTAGCATGGGAAATAATGCAACATGCATCACAGGTGCATCATATGCAAGTTTCTGTATTCTATAATAACAAATATAGTGCAAGTCAGTGTACAAGTCATGTGAACACGAGCTAACGGGGGTTTTCTAGGTTGTAATCTCTGAAGTAGGACCCTACTTCAGTTCATTTTGAAGCTGCATGAGAGATGTGAGCACATTTTTTTAAAAGACGAAATTCCAAGATATTTTTCACAAGAACCGTAAATCATCATCTGATCTGATTTGTCTGGAGGATGCTGGATTCACATTGAGAATCAGAGAAGCATTTTTAAATTACTTGAATCGATTCTACAAACTGTGTTTAGCAGTGATAAATGTTTTTAATATCAAGACCTGTGTAGCCTACTGCTCTACAACTGTTCATTTTAAATTAATAGTTAGATAAATCTAATTATAATTAGGTAAATATGCTTATTTGCTTTGTTGCCAAGAGTTAAGTGAGCACACTGTCTGAACAGACTATTTCTTGGTCAGGCACACTAACTTTCTGGAGCCTCCGTTAGTTGTCTGACATTCTCACAGGAAGTCAGTGCACCCGGGCCAAGGAAAAGTTGAGCACATAAAACCACAACTTGTTGTGCTCATGTGACAACTACCATGTCTTGAGGTTGAAGCCAATGTGGAAGTCCAAGTGTAAAGCCACCGAAGAAAAACATTGCTCTGTTAATAAGATTTGAAGACGTATACAGTAGCTTTGATGTCTGCTGTGTGGGTGTTGATTGACAGTTGGCTTACCTGCTGCTCTCCCTGGCTCCCGGACTCACACAGAGTCAATCTATTATAGCAATATTTCAGTAAGTTTATTATTACTTAATAATGATATGTGCTGTGTTAGTTAGCTAATGCTACCACAAGTGTGCACCACTCAGTGTTCCCACTAAGATAGCACTAGCTTTGGTCTGTGTTAGCAGGGCCTGTCTTCAGAGCGTGAAACACCACACACCGTACTCCTTTTGTCATCCACATTTAGGGTAAAAATTAATAGTTTTAGGTATGTAAGGAGAGAGGAGAAACATTCATGCATTTATTCAAAGATTGTCAGAAAAGAATAACTCAATGTGAACACAGAATGCTGTGACAAAGTTTGACTTGTACACGAACAAACCCAGATAAACACATGTACAGTCAATGGGGACAGGCCTATTTTATACATGCTACTCCAATTGTAGTTATAATCATCATAAAAAAAATTTGGCATCGCAGCATATATTAAAGTTGAGAATGTTAATCTTAAAACAGATAAATCATTGCACCCTTGAAATAAACAGTAAAGAGTGCGTAAAAATAAACACAGACATTACTCAGACAGCAAAAGAAGGGGGTGAGCTGAGGCTAGGTGCTGACATGTGTAAGGGTGGATGGGGGGAACCATACAATGTGATTTTTAGTACAGTGGCTGCAGAGGGAGTTGAGAAGTTGGATTAAGAGAGGGAGGGGTAATTCAGAGAGGAGGAGCTGAGGGCATGCAGCGGGTTCGGAGAGTAAGTGGTGTAGGTCTGGAGGCAGAAGGGGAGTAATGAAGGTGGGAGGAGGACGAGGAGAGGAGATATATGATGTGGTATTGGTGTTTATCCAACTTCCACAAGCACGCACATGCACATACACATACACATACATGAGCCCTACCTTTTTACTGGCCACCCAGCTGTGTAAACACCTCATGACTGGCTGTTGGCTTAAGTGCCCAGCCAATCGGAGGATGATCTGCAGAGGAAGGTGGGACAAGTGAACCAATGAGTCAGATTCTGGGTGTGGTGAGCAAAAGGAAAGAAGGACTGAGAGACAAAGTGTCAGAGTCACAATAAAGAAAAGACATATAGGTCAGGAGTTTAATCTCATCTCCCTGACTCAAATTTTCAACTTGTTTATTGGTGTGGCCCTAATTAAGCACAGTACTCCCGAAACATTGTGCATAGTTTATATTCTAAATATAACAATTCTGCCTGCACATGAAACACCATATGCAGCATCAACTTTCACACCAGCACAACTCTACAAATTAGAGAGGTGAAGGGTGCACTGTGTGTACGTTCAATCAGTGACATGTGGAGAGAAAGAAAAAGTAACAGAGGCAAGTGAGAAAGACAGTTTTCTCTAGACAGGGAGAGTGAGCAAAACAGAAAATAACAGAATGAGAGAGAAGTGTCTAGTTTCAGATTTACAGTGGTGGTGGGAGAGATTTGGCTGTGTTCTTATAGCACACTGAGGACAGAGCCAGAGGAGGAGTAGGAAGACAGATTTACATGGTGAGAACAGCTCTGGCTGCTCTGGAGCAGCACACTAGACACATAGTGTTCTCCAGTGATGTCTATATTTAAAAAAAACTACCAAATGACAACTTCAACTTCAGAGCAAAAACACAGCAGTTTTTTATCTGTATTTGTTTCGTTGCACTCAATCAGTGTAATGTTTCTCAACATGCAGGACCCAACTTTAGTTTTTCCCAGGCTGCCTGCTCACATTTTACTATGGTATTATGGTGATATATGGACCTAATTTCCAAGAGGAAATTAGTGTCAAGTGCTCTCTCCGCTGTATGACAATGCATGTACAATTTATGGACTGAGTTAGGTATTTGAGTGTAGTCACCCAGTTCAAAATTTAAACTGAATCTGTGTTTTAATACATTTAGTGTCTGTTAAAAAATTAATCAAAAATTAATATCATAACCGGACAACAAATGTATAGTTTTTCGAGAAATAAAGAAAATCCACTTCAGACGTCATCACAAGGTTTCAGTTTCACAGTGAGGTCGTATCTGTCAAACCTCTACACTTTACCTCCACAAACTATCATTAATTTCACTCTGTGCGACCAGACCAACAGAGCAGAGCAGTGTGTCTCTCTGTGTCTGTTGGTGTGTTTGTGTGTGTGTCTCTTTTGGGGTTTTACTCCTTATTTAAGACCAATATTTACCCAGCAGCCCCAGGGTGAGATTACCTCATATTCTCCCGCCCAGCTGTGCTTTCTCAGCGTTTCCATGACAACTTGCGGAATGTCCCATCATGTTTATCTGCCCGCCAGGAAAACAGAGCGAGAGGAAGAAGAAGCGGTGGATGGAGATGGAAAAGAAACACTTAGGTTGGAGTGTGTATACAAGACGGACACTGTAACACCAGGAATGCATAACACAATTCAAAATACAAAAAAGACACACAGCTAGTAGAAGTTGATCAATACTTCCATCATGCAACTTCAAAACAGATATAAAACTAAGAACTTTCAGCTTTTCTTATTTAATTTACATTTGACATCATCTACAATATAACAGCGATTGGAAAGCTTTGATGTAGTTTTGTGGAGTTTGTGTCTGTTTGATTCATGATGACTTTTGTTTCCAAAAGTTACACTTTGTTTTAACTACCCCCGATTTAGCATTTATAAGCTGTGTGTAAACACATTATTAATATCAGGACATTGTGTTAATGTCCTGATATTAATAATGTATGTATTAATCAACATTTTTGACTTATTCAATGATGCGTCATAAAGTGCGTATAAACAATTAATGAATGTGTAATATAGCTGTAACAAGAACAAATCCTTGCAATGTTATAATGGACTTATTAACTGCTAATGCACATGTATAATTCATTCACAGGTAGGGTTTAATATGTTTACACTCATACAGACATATTGTAACTATCATTTCATACACCTGGAAGCTTTTTGCAAGACAAATTGCATTAATGGACACTCAAAAAATTCTCCTTTTGACCACATTATTGTCTGCATGTGTGCTGTTGTGGGATGAGTCATGACCTGTGACCTCCCAAATGGGACAAGTCAAAGGAAACTTCTGAGATCAGTATTTTCTTTTATTTTTTTTATTTTTTTTATATTACAGGTAAATTATCAATTATTTCTGTCCTGTTTTGTGAGGCCAAAAGTTGGATTTAATCATGTTTTGGCATTTTTTTGCCATCATGTGAATAGGCTTTAAAACCACCAGCAGTACACTGGCTGAATTCAGCAACTTTCAGAACAACATATTCCCCCAGCTCCTTCAACCACAATATTTATTGCTAATGAGTGAGTTATTTACCTCAAGAAACTAAAACTCTGGAAACTATTTCTATACTGGACAGTCTCCATGTCTGAATTATCAAAATAACCCTTCTGTTTGCCTCTTCAGTTATTATGAAGATCAATATTTGCATACTTAGTCGTCTTGCCTGCATTAAAGTTACATTGTATTAAAACCTTAATCGGGTTAAACAAGAAGACATTATATTTAGCAAATCAAATATGGAACTGCACATAACCTGTCAAGCAGTTTAACAGTCTCTTAATAGACTACACATACATTAAACTGCTCCTAGTTTTTTGGAGACATCACCTATAGACAGAATAAATGTGCATGTGCTTACACTGTTCAGCATTATCATTTATTGCAGTCAGTCATTGCAGGTCATAACCAAGGCAAAATGTGAAGTAAACTAGACCTAACAATTCCTCACAGCTGCATTTCCTCTGCACAAATCTATTACACACATTAAGTTGAATTAATCTATGTACCGATTGTCATTATTGGTTTTCAGAAAAGCATGAAATAATGCTGGCTGATTAATTTCATTTGGAGATTTGTATCAGGTATCAGGTTAACCAGGTATTCAGGTCGGACTCTACTGATCAGCCGCTACTCACTTTTCACATCTTTGTCACCACCACTATTACGGTATCATCTACAACAACAACAGCACATTTAGTGTCACTAACTCGGACTCTTTTATGACCAAGAACTCTCTCCAGAGGATTAAAGCCAGCAGTAACACCAGTGTCCTTCTCAGCTGCTGAGACTCAGCAGTCCCTGCAGTGTGTGCTCTGTCCTGCCATGGAAACGGACAGCTATTTGCTTTAATTTGCAACAGAAAAGCTTGTGGTGTATAGTGACTGTTAGGGAATGTTCTATTTGGTCTTCCCCTCGCCTGTTTAAGTGATAAAAGTGTCATTATTTAGCCTCTGAAGCAGAGGGGAAAGTGCAAACAAGACTGTATGACCCTCTGTCGAGAGCCTCGGTTCTTCAGAAGCTCATTAAGGGCCTCCAAGAGGACAGCGCATCAATTGGCGGAGCCATGCAGCTTCCTCTCGGCCTTTTAAGTCTCTCTCCTCGGATTAAACCCGCTCGCTGGTCGACTAACGACAGAAATTGACTCAATTTAGAGCTAGAAGGGATATGAAAGTGACGTGCTGTGAGGTGGCATAGGCGACTTATTAAAACAGCTGGTTAAGGCCCTTGGATCTGAGCCAAATAGGATCTCTCCCTGTCGTGCTCTGACCGGATTTGGAGATGACTGGCTATACTTGTTGAGATGCTCTCCTGCTTTAGTGAATGATTTGTAGCCAGGTCTGAACGCTTTGATTTGCGTCAGTTTTGCGCTTGGCTGAATAGAAGATCTATAAAAGAGACATATTTT
This sequence comes from Pampus argenteus, assembly GCA_036937835.1. NCBI lineage: Eukaryota > Metazoa > Chordata > Actinopteri > Scombriformes > Stromateidae > Pampus > Pampus argenteus. The sequence goes on from CM072879.1 coordinate 10,792,270, forward strand.
TCCACGGGACTGCAGTTGAGGATTGAATATGGAGATACAAGGTCACTTATTGGACTCCACGTTAATACATTTTGTCAACGATATAAACATGATTGATTTTCCGCAGAAGTGCGCTTTGCAGCAGGTGGATGGTAGCCCCTCTAGCCCGGACAACCAGACGCGGCTGAGCGATTCGCCCTGGAGCCAAGACCTGGACGACGTGGTGAGCACTGCGATGGGTTCACCCGTGTACTACAGCCGCGATGTGCACGGTCACACGCAGTCCAAACGGAGGAGGATCATCACTGTGGTCCAGCGGCAGGCGGCCAATGTGCGGGAAAGGAAGCGGATGTTTAGCCTGAATGAGGCGTTTGATGAGCTGAGGAGGAAGGTTCCTACATTCGCCTACGAGAAGAGACTGTCCCGAATCGAGACGCTCCGCCTGGCCATCGTCTACATCTCTTTCATGAAGGACCTGCTGGAAAACACCTGAGTCACAATAGTCCAATATGAACGGGGCTGTATTTGACAAAGACACAGAAAACGATCAGCTATTTTAAATGTACACTTTTTTTTATCATATTTATCCAAACTGTGATATAGGCCAGTTTCTGAAGTCATAGAGGTAGACAACAGAATTTTATAGAACATTTTTGACTTTACCCCCAGCACATTTTCTGGAAAAAAATATATATATCAGTGGCAAAATAATATTCTTATATTCAATTATTAGACGTCACATAAACACGCCGAGGATACCTTCTTATTATATATAATATTATTATTGGTTAAAAATAAATGTATATAAATAATGTATGCGTTAATTGATCTGCATTGCAAATGTAAAGAAAACACAGTTAGATTTAGACTCGTCTAGGCCATTGTAGATCTATGTCATTTATTTTAGGCCTATTTCGAAGACTGCATCCAGTAACCCTTTAAAATGTAAAAACAAATAATCTGTGCATTTTAATACAATTTTCATACATTCAATAGGAGATGTGATTGGCTTAGATAATACGTTTTTTTTTTCTTTAAGATTTCTGATTCAGAGTGCAGGAGCCTCAGGTGAGTTTTTTCAGCACCTTGGAGAGCGAAACAGACGCAGAATAGGTATACCTGAGAACAAAAGCAGCAAGAGGTTTTCCTCCAAAAGAAAAGCAAACGAACCTATTTATTGGCCAATGGAATTTCTATCACCTGTGACATGTGCTAATGAAGTTTATGCAGTGGATTTGAATCACAAATCCGAGGCTCACCATGAGGCTGGATATAATCTTTGGCACTGAGGTGTGAATTGAGTCAAGTATATGATGAGGGAGAGAAGACCCCGTGACAGACAGAGATAGGATTTTTAGTGCAGGCCCTAAAGGCCCTTGTGGCGCAGTCAGAACGGGCCTCCTTATGTGTCATCCTCCATCATCAGAGGTGAGGCCTCACAGCGGGTAACTCACGCCACAAACCACCTCCAAAAAGTTGCTAGATCTAGTTTCTACTACATGTAGCAGTATTTCGGCTGGATTTTCATATTATATTCCTAGCAGGCCCCAGCCCGGTGGTCATGTGTGCGTGTTTAGGCTCTGTGTGCGCGAGTGGGTCTTTCCCCAGTCCATCTTTATCACCTCCAGTGTTTGCATTGCGCCCCAGCCATACACCGCCTTAACGACCCCGCTGTGCGCAAGGATCCGCCCTGCGAGCTCCCTGGGACGGCCCGTCTTTTAAACCTGAGCCGCGGTGTCGAGATCCCTGCGGGAGTCAGACCCATTTAAGCGCATACCTCAACGCAGGGCCGCTGACGGGAAAATAAACACCTTGGTCGGCTTACGAGCGGAGGCCTCCTGTTGTGACAGCCTCCTGTGTTTCAGTAGGTCTGATATTTTTCACCACAACCATTACCCCATCTCAGGCAGTGTCTAGACATGTACATGGAGACTTATGGAAGATTTTTTGTGTTGGCACAACTTTGTGTATCTTCACTTTCATAAAAATAGAAAATCATATATGCATCAAGACGTGCAGGTGAGACAGAAGCCCAGTCTGAACATGAAACAAGGCAGATCCCTTATTGTCGTCAAAAATATTTTTATAGACTTTCAAAATTGCTCAGTGTAATTTAAAATAAAGTCAGCAGAGTGTCTAAAAAAAGAATATTATGCATTTGAGGCAATAATAAATTAGGGTGGGGTGAGAGAGGCACAATTTACTGAGGGACAAATCTCACTGTTCTCGCACAAAGCTACACCTACAGTATGGTTCAATAACACCACCCCTATCACAATTATACCTCCGTTCCACAGTCTTGTGTAAATTAGTCTGTAAGTCTTATACTCTATCTCTGATATTATAGCTAGTCCTTTCCTTCTTCAGCGGTATTATGTTACACCCCTCCTCACCCAATCACAGCGCTCCCCAAAATCCTCCTGTCCGCTCCCAGCTATAATAGCCCCGGTCGTCCCAGTCTGGCACACACCTCTCCCTCTCCGTGGCGCAAGAGATTTACCGTAATATCATCCCTCACCCATATTGCAGACCGCATTCATTATTACCTGTAGCGTTTGTTGATGTTGTAACAGTTCACGGGGTACGGGTCAAGGGTTGCAGAAGATCATAACGGAACTAAAGGCAACGGGAAAGTGTTGGAAAAGACGATGCGGGAAGAGGACTCCTCCCCGATGGACAGTGCGGGAAACAGCGAGGAGGAGACCGACCGTCAGATGCCGCGCAGAGGCGCGAGGAAGCGGCGGGCGACACGGAGGAGCGCGGACAAGGAGGGAGACGGGGGCGTGGAGAGTCCGAGCCTCGAGAAGAAGAAGTGCAGGAAGAGTTGCGACGGCGGAGGCGGCAGCGCCGGGAGCGCCACCAGTGAAGGCAGCAGCAGCCCCGAGCTCTCTTTCGATGACCTACACACACAGCGCGTGATGGCCAACATCCGCGAGCGGCAACGGACGCAGTCGCTCAACGAAGCATTCACGTCGTTACGTAAGATCATTCCTACCCTCCCGTCGGACAAACTCAGCAAGATCCAGACACTGAAGCTGGCGGCCCGCTACATCGACTTCCTGTGCCAAGTTCTGCAGAGCGACGAGTTGGAAGCGCGAGGGACCAGCTGCAGCTACGTGGCGCACGAGCGCCTTAGCTACGCGTTCTCTGTCTGGAGGATGGGGGACGCGTGTTCCCTGTCTACTGCGTCCCACTAGCAGGGCTGGCGTGGATGGGACAGCACGGTAAGATGAGCTCCTTTCACTCTTCATCCTGCAGAGAAAGAAATATGTACCAAATTCTACCCAAATGTCCTATGCTCATGTTACGCACCGAGAAATCACTGTAATATAGTTATATTGGTCCAACAGAGACAGTATTTGTTTATATTTACAACCTCCATAAACTCCTCCACAATTATTATTATTATTTCCCCAAGTCATTTTTGTTATGAAAAGGGCAGCTATATGTCCTGGCCGAGAATGCAAAAAAAACTAAAGGGCCTAGATATGTCACCACTTAATAATGTGAAATGTATACATCACACTTAGTACTTAAAAGTGATGGTGGGGGTTTGAAGATGAAAATATGCACAACTCTTTCTCCATTTGGTCAACAACTTTGCATATAATCAAATGCATTGAGAACTGCCTACAATATGTCTTAGAAATGTCATCTTTTTTTTCTTAATTAAAAAAATACTTCTTTCACAGATTATCCAGACTGAAGGACCAGTGGATCAGTCCTACTCTACAGACTGAAGCAGGCAAATGCAGCTGAGGCCCAGGCCCAGCCGCTGTGCTTCAGGCCTCAGAGGAGAGCGGGCTTTTCATATTTCCCGTTGCATGGACTGTTATGTTTGCAAGGGAGCACTTGTGGGACAGGACGGATATGAAGAAAGACCACTGCGACTATGAATGTTGTAAAAACAAAATGAGCTCTGAGGAACAATTCTGTTTTGAAACATGAGAGAGAAAAATGAGAATTCATGTCAAATTCCTGACAATGATTCACAGCAAATGAAGTATTTGTATTTATTTTTATACACAGGTTCGAAAATTCAATTTCCCCCCCACTCAAATAAAGGTTAATTTATTTTGGGATAACACAGAATACTGAATGGATCAGGAGTCTGCACATTTTGAGTATTGTAAATATTTGCTAATAAAAAAAAAGAATCATATCTTTCTGGGTATAAATTCATTATGAAACTTAAGGGGGCTCAATAAAAAAGATGGTCACTTTCACAACACTTATGCAGGAGCCTGCTTTGACACAAAACGTGTTTAAATATCAGAAGGTTTTGAAACAAAGTTGTTTCCTATAGTCTTAGCACTTTAGGCCAATGAAGAGAGTTTATTTTCACTGGTTGTTGCTGAATCCCCAGTTAAGTAAACCACAGTGGAGGGGGCAAAAGAAAACATCTCATACCTGTGGCTTATTCTGTAGTGATTTCTTGAGCTCAGGGATCTGGGAAAGCCATAATTAGCCGGTGGTCTATTTGAACAGGGTGACTGTGGAGCTGTGGGAGGCATGCATGATATTCCCAGATGTCCTCCAAGTCACAGGTCAGCATGGGAGACTCCTGCAGGTGCTGCCGCAGCTACCCCAAGAGCTTTGACAATTAGGAGGGGTGGATATGGGTCATACTGCACACTGGATAGACCGTGTGATTACAAATACCTGCAATTATGATGAAACAGAGCTAGTTATCCACATACAAGCACCATATATGACCACAATATTTATGATACTTATAATTATAATATCACGGGGAAAACAAAATAATCTTGATATATATTTCAAAACTAGCTTCACACTTTTCATGCATGCAGCTTTTGATTTAAAAAAACGTCTAATTCTTCATTTCTACTGTTTCGTAGTGGTGAGAAAGTACACTATTCAAGTACAGTATACAAGTACTATTTGAGGATCTTGTACTTTACTTCAGGATTTCCATTTTCTGCTACCTTGTATTTCTACCCCACTACAATTCAGAGGTAAATGTTGTTTTCAAACTACGCTATATATAGTATTTATTTGACAGATATATATATACAAAACATGTGATCAGTTTATGATGCCTTAAAATAAAACTTGTTGGATAGGTTGTCCCAAAAACACAAACGCACACTTCTGAAACTCTTTGTATAAATGTGACAGCCATCTGACTTGCCCATAGAAATGAGAACATACATACAAACTATCAACCTGCAGAAAATGAATCCTCAAGCAAAGTAAAAAAAAGAGTCAGTTCATTTGGCCAATTGAACACATTCACTCTTCTTCCTTAGATATATAGGAGCAGATCAGAACAGGATTTGGGTATTAGATGGGGCCTTTACAATTTTTACCATATAATACATTTGAAAGCTAATATGTCACAGTCCTATTGGAATAAGCAATTATTCTATTCTCCATAGGATTGTTGAGGGATGATTATGGGAGCGTTACTGTGTTTTTGTATCACGGGTTTGCGTGCGGAAGGTAAAGCCATCAGCTCTGACCCGAGGCCCTCACCAGCCACCGGGGGGAATCAATTCCCACCCTTAGATCACCGTGGCCGTGTTATCTTAAACTTGAGGCTGTTGCTCTGACACAGAGGAATGTCACCTCTGAGGCTTCCAAACACACGCGCACATACACACACACTTATAGGTTATACACACACAGAGGGAGATTTCTCACGCCTACCAAACAGGGAAATACATTCCTCAGAGAGAGAGAAGGAAAGAGGGGGAAGAGGGCTCCTGCAACTCAGCTCCTGCACCTCCTTTGACGTTTTAAGGTAATGGGATGACTGCTTGTTATCAGTGTAAAGGCATCTGGCTCTCTGGATTTAAGTGTGCCATGATTTATAGGGTCTTTGATGACCAAAACACACACTCTCTCCCGCTCATTAATCAAAGTTTCTATCTCCCTGCTTTGGCCTTGCAGACCTTAAATTGATCTAAAAGTCAAAGGTGCAGGCCTGTGTGTGGTTTAACAATGCCATAAACTGTAAATCTTTGCAAAAATTGATTTCTCACACTACAGTATAGTTATAGTATAGTTTGTTAGGTTGTCTTACCTCTCTATTTCTGTGTGTCACTCACTTCCATCTCTCGCTGAAGTTTCCCATTGCAAAGTAACAAGCCCTGGTTTACATTAATCCCTCAACACCGCAAAAAATAGGGTGAGGGTGAGCAGAAGTTGGGCTGAGACAGACAGACAGACACACACACGATTAAAGATTTTCAGGTCTGGTTTCCGTTATAGCTAATTATCTGTGTTTCATCTCAATCTGAAGCAGTGTGTGTGTCTAAGTGTAAGTGTGTATTTGTGTGTGTTCCTGTGTGTGTGCTCTTCGGTCTTATTTGTGCTCTGCTGCTTTTGACTCATACATCTCAAATCAAGACAGTTATACCTGAGGACATTCTCTGAAATGAAATTAAAAACTGCTTTGCATATCACTGCAACCATCAGTCTCTACTCGTCACTGGCACAATTACCCGTAACAGTGAAATGGCTGAAGATACTAATTTGTTTGTGGCCTGGCTTATAGCAGCAATTTTAAGCATATAGACATATAGATTCACCTCAGAAGTTTCTGCATTTTAATTTATATCATGCGTTATGTATAATGGACAATTTTTAGATGCCTTATAGCTGCCTGTGTAAGAGTTTGGATCAGGTTGAGGATACTTTCTGCCTGATCAGTTTGGTGTGATGCTCTTTAGAAACAAACAGTATATAAAAAAATCCCCTGCTTCTTATTTGATCGTGAACATTACCTAAACCCACTGGACAACCTGGACAATCCACGAGGCTAAAAACAGAGCTGTTTTTAAGCTCATGCATGAAATAATCATATTATTTTATTATTAATATTGTACAGTATTTGTGGCCTTATGAAAGAGATATTCATGCATTATACGGCCAAAGGGTTCTGTAAAAACAAGCAGGGCCAGAGTGACAGGGAACTGCCACAGAGGAAGTGAGGGCACATTCCCAGTTGGCAGCACGGTAACATATTAAGCAGTCTCACATACACACACACACACAAACACACACACATATTCCCTGAGGATGGTGTCAACTGCACCCATCATTCTTGACCTGTGACCTCTCAAACTGACCCTGTCCCCAAACTGCGGTGACCCCCAGCTGGACCACGAGCCACCATATTCACCTCCACAAAGTGACCACTCAGTTCACTAATACCTCTCAGATGGATGGACAGAGAGGACATGGATTATGGAGGAGGATGGGGTGCATAGAAAGAGGAAAATGTCAGATTGAGAGAGTTTGAAAATGAATTAACAAGTGAGAATAAGATGAGAATAAGAGGAAGAGAACCCAAGAAATGAGGCAGGAAGAAGGGAACAACGAGCTCTAGCCTGGGGCTGTTTGTCTTGCAGATTGAGTTAAGCACAAGCCTCTTATAACTCTCCACATACCAGAAAATATCACAGTGGCCCCGCTTTAGGAATATAAACATACGTGCTTTATCAAAGACAAGCACAGCTCATTCAATCACATAGGCTCTTTCTCCTAACTTAATTTACTGCACCCTATACAAAAGTTCCTTTATTGGATTTAAGCTGTTTGAAAGTCTACTAGTCTTCTAGTTGAAAATGGGGAACTTTAGGGGGTCTACTGATGAAGGTTAAATAGTGTTTCCCCATGTTTACCTTATAAAACCACACTGGTCTCCTATCATGAATAGATCTATGAAATATCAGCGTGGAAAGGCCCTCTAGGTCAGGCACAACACACTGTTTTTTACACAGAGAGGGGACATTGTGTGGCTCAACATAGGTCCATTCACAATGATGACAGTGTGCTTTTCAATGGGAAATGTGTGTTTCCTTGTTGTGGTAATGGTAAAGAGGACTGTTCTGATTCTACTTACAGTAAATCACATTCATTTGACACACACACATGCACATGGTTGCATCATCACATAATATATAGTTTTCAAGCTTTTCTCTGTTGAAAGCAATAACCTGAGCACAAACGTAGTTTACTGGTGTTTTGAGGGCCCCTGTCATGAGTGAGTATGCACACACACACACACACACACACACACACGTACAAGGGTAAAGTGAGGGATGACTTGGCAGTAAGAGCAACTACAGCCTCAGTGTTGGTCTAAGGGGATCTGTGCTGGGAGGGAAATAGACGTTAAGAACTACAGAACTTCCCTCTGGTCTTCACTGTGGGGTGGTCTCTCTCTTTCTTCCTCCACCTTCTTTATTTCTCCCTCATCAGTCCTTCTCTCATTACTTTGAGGTGGTCTGTTCCTGTCTTTCCACCTCCTCCTTTCCTAGTCCTAAATCTCTAAACCTCTTGTTCTCCTTCCCCTCCTCTTAACTGTACTCTCTCCTTTATCTATCATAAAATCTCCCTCACCCTGTTTAATATTTTCTCCTCTCATTTCCTCCTCTTCCCCCCCCCCCCCTCATTCTTCCCTTCATGTTTACCTCCACACACACAAATACAAAAGCAGTCACCATGTCTTAGCATTCACTGAATACCGGCCACCAAGTGCTGGAGCATGTAAGTGTACTTTAACAAAGCAAGAAAACCACACTGAGACAAAGGGAAAGAATGCCAGGTCTGTAAGAAAACAAAGTCTAACTGACTTTTTCCAGCCAATTGATTTTCTTTTTCTTAGCAAAAAATGTAATATTAGAACATTATATTTTCTTTTCTGACTATTGTATTTTTCTGTCTGTATCTCCCTTTCCTCTCTCTCCCAAAAGGTGTTGGCCGTGTGATTTTATAAGCCTGGAGTTGGTGTCATATAAAGCAGTTGCATGTTTTTTTCAGGTCCTGTAAAACAGACCTAAATGCCCCATAATTCTCCTCTATTTGGCAGCCTGGTAGAGGTTAATGCCAACATTTTAACTCACAAACACACACACACACACACACACACACACACACACACACACACATACACACACACACACACACACGCACAAACCGGAGTCAGGCAACAGGAAAGAGTGTAAAGTAACACCACCTATTTAAAAAAGAGGCAAAAGGTCTGCTTGAGACCAAAAGCACATATAAATGCAAGGAAGGACACATTAACACAGAGATGGTAAGAGACTAAGAGAGACAGAGAGTATGAAAGTGTTTTCAGCAAACTAGTTTCAAGAAATGACAGCATAGTAAAAAGCTGGGCGCCAGGATTATAGCAGGGCAGAGGAGTATGTGTGTACGTGTGTGAGTTTGCATGTGTAAGTGTGTGTGTGAGAGCACATGGATGTGGGAGAGTTATAAATAGTTAGATCATCTGGAGCCCATTAGAGGTACAGTGTTTAAGTGAACAGGTCCGCTACCTGCAGCCACAGAAACCTCAGAACAGACACTGCCAAGCCCCACCCTGGATGCACGCACACACACACACACACACACACACACACACAGACAGAGAGAGAGAACCAAGCATGAAGTAAAGAAGAAACAGAAACAATTAATAATTTAGAAAAAGTAAGCTGACTAATAAAGTGCTGAACAAACAGGCAGATCGGGCCGTCTGAAATGAAGTGCTTCACACAATAACACAACCTGACCGTGATAAATCCTGACACTCTACAGCTTTAAGATAAACAGGGGTTATTAGGAAAGGCACCGCAGGGATATTAAGTCTGCTATTAAATGGTGGGCCTGATGTGAATTTAAAGGGAGGGGTAACATAATGTCTGAACAAGGCTGTTTAGCTTAGAGCTGACCATATACCACTTCTTCCTGAGGCCACACACATACACGAACATCATCTGCATGCACTATTAAAGCACAAACCCATACTTTGTCCTGCACACAGTGTGAAAACATAGCTGAGTTTCACCTCCAAAATGCCACTCAGTGTTTTTGTTTTTGATATTTTAATCAAGCTGCTTTTACTGCATCTGCATCAATTTTGCCACAAACCTAAAAGACCCTCAAAATCAGGAGTTGGTGCAGGAAGTGACCCTCCCCCCATAGCACATTTGCACTCACACACACACACACACACTGAAACCTGAGCCACAGGAACTGGTCCTGCGCAGCATCATGTCAGAGCAGACAAATTATTCACCATTTGAAAAATGCACCTTTTTCTCGTCTTCTATATTTTCGCCTCCCCCTCCACTCCCTCCTTGTCCTCTTCTCTCCATTTATTGTTTTCATATCGTGTCCTCCAGGGAGGAACAGTCAAAGAGACAAAACGCTCTGCTACCTGTGTTATCTCAAAATGAGCTGCATTCAAACTGAAAACGAGTTGCTGCTGTGGTTGCGCAGGCCCAGAAATTCCAGGAAATATTCTCCTGTGGTGTTCCCCGAAGACTTGTGGTATTCCTGCCCACAATATTCCCACAACAGTTTTGTGGAATTTCCTAAATGGATGAAAAACAGGTTTATTTGAACTCTATTTTTGAAAAGTGAAACACAGATCTTCCTTATCTCTTTGTGGCTGTATTATTTTACTGTGTAAACCCAACTGTGAAAAGGCTTAAGGAGAGGATAAAAATATAACAATTTTGTGCTGGTTTTATGAGAAGAAGAATGAACAAACAATTAAAAATCACCCAGTTTAACAGATAATGTGGGCAATTAACACTGGAAAACCTCCTTCTAGTCACCTCATCATCAACTTTACTTTGTGTAAAAATGACAAGTTAAACATTTATCTGTATATCTTGGAGAAGATTTGATCGATTGGTGGATCTTTGGATTTGTATGCTTGCCTAACCATTAGTTTGAAGTGATGAAATGATCTGACAAAAAAAAAAAGGTTGTCTCTTTAAATACTAATTCCCCATGCTTAAAAGGTAAAAAAGGAAATATGCAGTATTTACTTTTAATAGCTTTGTTAAGCAGAAGTCAAATAAAAAAAATTTGTACCTGGAGGACCTAAATTGCTGCTTCAAAGCTGTGTTATATTTGGTTACATACAAGGCAGTCATATTTTTAGTCCCCTGAAGGCTGTGTGTGACTTGATTTACAAGACTGGTTCCGTTGAAATACTGAATAGTTTGCTAGTGAGTTTTACTGATACGCGTATAACTTGCAGGTGTCTGTGGCCCAGGTGGGAGAGCAGGTCATTAATCTCAGGGTTGGTGGTTCGATCTTTAACTCCTCCCGTTCACGTGGCCAAGCAAAACACTAAATCTCAAATAGTTCAGTATTATTGTGTGAGTAAATGAAGGAGCAGCTTTTAGTTTTTCACCTCATGTTGAAAAGCACTGTATGAATGCACTCCATACAAAACATAACCTAACTTTACTGCCATTTGTAATTGTGAGATTAAAGTCCTTTTTTTTACCTGTTCACTTATTGTTTGTTTCTTTCCCTTTTATATTGCACTGTGGTTAGTGCACAACAATTTGGTATTTGTGCTGATGGTGGCATGTGGCTTATTATTCTGTCTTTGTGCAATGTCATGCTAAATATTATTCACTGAGACATATGTTCCCCACAAGGACAGTAAACTATCCAGCTCATGTTGTGCATGTGTGACAGTGGGTACTATCAGACAACAGGAATGTGCACACAGAATGACACAGTTGTTGTGCACCAGGAAGTGTCCACTCTCTTCCTCCTGTCAGGACTATGACTGTGTGTATTATGCTGAGGTCAGAAGGGAGAAGGTTATGTTAAGTGGAGTTTATAAGGGTAGCAGCCAAACACACTTTCCCCTTGGGCAAATAGTCAAGGGACAATTAAAGGCATACACACACACACATTAAGTCTCATGCACACACTCATACCCACAAGTGGTTGATTCTGAAGTAAACATCTTGCCCTGTTAATACCCTTAGTGCCTTGGGCAAGTAGGCCCTCTGGCCCACTCTGGTGACCCTTGGTACTGTGGTGATTAGATACTGGGAGCCTTCATCTGCAAACATTTAGTCAGTGTCACCCCTAATCTATATTGTGTCACCCTGTCACTACAGGCTCAATATCAACATACACATAAATGTGTGTATAATACAGCTTCCCCGACTTCTGTCGAGTGACAACCTTATAACTTACATATTTTATGAGATAAAGTTGTCTTTTGGATATCAAATACTCAAAGTTTATAGTTCTCTTCTTAACAGTAAACAGTAAAGGAAATGGTCGCTATTTACACTCACGTATACGGCAAGCGCACCGTTTACTCTGTCGCCTTCGTTTCACTTCTAAAAAACAGAAAACAAGTTGGTGAAGCCGCACGACAAACGGCGTGCCGCTACCAGTAACCAGTTTTTATGGAGTTGGAACATGAAACTCGATACACATGTGTATCGAGTTTTCATTCTCTTTTTCTCTATTGTCTTTATCTCTATTGTCATTCCTGTTATGTCTATTGTCATTCTCTTTATCTCTATTGTCATTCTTATTATCTCTATTGTCTTTATCTCTATTGTCATTCTCTTTATCTCTATTGTCATTCCTGTTATCTCTATTGTCTTTATCTCTATTGTCATTCTCTTTATCTCTATTGTCTTTATCTCTACTGTCATTCCTGTTATCTCTATTGTAATTCCCGTTATCTCTTTTGCCTTTATCTCTATTGTCATTCTCTTTATCTCTATTGTCTTTATCTCTATTGTCATTCTCTTTATCTCTATTGTATTTATCTCTCTTGTCATTCTCTTCATCTCTAATGTCATTCTTATTATCTCTATTGTCATTCTCTTTATCTCTATTGTTTTTATCTCTCTTGTCATTCTCTTCATCTCTAATGTCATTCTTATTATCTCTATTGTCATTCTCTTTATCTCTATTGTCTTTATCTCTATTGTCATTCTCTTTATCTCTATTGTCTTTATCTCTATTGTCATTCTTGTTATCTCTATTGTCATTCTCTTTGTCTCTATTGTCATTCTCTTTATCTCTATTGTCTTTATCTCTATTGTCATTCCTGTTATGTCTATTGTCATTCTCTTTATCTCTATTGTCATTCCTGTTATCTCTATTGTCTTTATCTCTAATGTCATTCTTATTATCTCTATTGTCTTTATCTCTATTGTCATTCTCTTTATCTCTATTGTCTTTATCTCTATTGTCATTCCTGTTATCTCTATTGTCTTTATCTCTATTGTCATTCTCTTTATCTCTAATGTCATTCTTATTATCTCTATTGTCTTTATCTCTATTGTCATTCTCTTTATCTCTATTGTCTTTATCTCTATTGTCATTCCTGTTATGTCTATTGTCATTCTCTTTATCTCTATTGTCTTTATCTCTATTGTCATTCTTATTATCTCTATTGTCTTTATCTCTATTGTCATTCCTGTTATCTCTATTGTAATTCTCGTTATCTCTATTGTCTTTATCTCTATTGTCATTCTCTTTATCTCTATTGTCATTCCTGTTATGTCTATTGTCATTCTCTTTATCTCTATTGTCATTCCTGTTATCTCTATTGTCTTTATCTCTAATGTCATTCTTATTATCTCTATTGTCTTTATCTCTAATGTCATTCTTATTATCTCTATTGTCTTTATCTCTATTGTCATTTTCTTTATCTCTATTGTCTTTATCTCTATTGTCATTCCTGTTATCTCTATTGTAATTCCTGTTATCTCTATTGTCTTTATCTCTATTGTCATTCTCTTTATCTCTATTGTCTTTATCTCTATTGTCATTCCTGTTATCTCTATTGTCTTTATCTCTAATGTCATTCTTTTTATCTCTATTGTCATTCCTGTTATCTCTACTGTAATTCCCGTTATCTCTATTCTCTTTATCTCTATTGTCTTTATCTCTATTGTAATTCCTGTTATCTCTACTGTAATTCCCGTTATCTCTATTCTCTTTATCTCTATTGTCTTTATCTCTAATGTCATTCTTATTATCTCTATTGTCTTTATCTCTATTGTCTTTATCTCTATTGTCATTCCTGTTATCTCTATTGTAATTCCCGTTATCTCTATTGTCTTTATCTCTATTGTCATTCTCTTTATCTCTATTGTCATTCTTATTATCTCTATTGTCTTTATCTCTATTGTCATTCTTATTATCTCTATTGTCTTTATCTCTATTGTCATTCTCTTTATCTCTATTGTCTTTATCTCTATTGTCATTCCTGTTATCTCTATTGTCATTCCCGTTATCTCTATTGTCATTCTCTTTATCTCTATTGTCATTCTCTTTATCTCTATTGTCTTTATCTCTATTGTCATTCCTGTTATCTCTATTGTAATTCCCGTTATCTCTATTGTCTTTATCTCTATTGTCATTCCTGTTATCTCTATTGTCTTTATCTCTAATGTCATTCTTATTATCTCTATTGTCATTCCTGTTATCTCTATTGTAAATCCTGTTATCTCTATTGTCTTTATCTCTATTGTCATTCTCTTTATCTCTATTGTCTTTATCTCTATTGTCATTCCTGTTATCTCTATTGTCTTTATCTCTAATGTCATTCTTATTATCTCTATTGTCTTTATCTCTGTTGTCTTTATCTCTATTGTCATTCCTGTTATCTCTATTGTAATTCCCGTTATCTCTATTGTTTTTATCTCTATTGTCATTCTCTTTATCTCTATTGTCTTTATCTCTATTGTCATTCCTGTTATCTCTATTGTCTTTATCTCTAATGTCATTCTTATTATCTCTATTGTCTTTATCTCTGTTGTCTTTATCTCTATTGTCATTCCTGTTATCTCTATTGTAATTCCCGTTATCTCTATTGTCTTTATCTCTATTGTCATTCTCTTTATCTCTATTGTCTTTATCTCTATTGTCATTCCTGTTATCTCTATTGTCATTCCTGTTATGTCTATTGTCTTTATCTCTAATGTCATTCTTATTATCTCTATCGTCTTTATCTCTATTGTCTTTATCTCTATTGTCATTCCTGTTATCTCTATTGTCTTTATCTCTAATGTCATTCTTATTATCTCTATTGTCTTTATCTCTATTGTCATTCTCTTTATCTCTATTGTAATTCCTGTTATCTCTATTGTCTTTATCTCTATTGTCATTCTCTTTATCTCTATTGTCTTTTATCTCTATTGTCATTCCTGTTATCTCTATTGTCTTTATCTCTAATGTCATTCTTATTATCTCTATTGTCTTTATCTCTAATGTCATTCTTATTATCTCTATTGTCTTTATCTCTATTGTCATTCCTGTCATCTCTATTGTCATTCCCGTTATCTCTATTGTCTTTATCTCTATTGTCATTCTCTTTATCTCTATTGTCTTTATCTCTATTGTCATTCCTGTTATCTCTATTGTCTTTATCTCTAATGTCATTCTTATTATCTCTATTGTCTTTATCTCTATTGTCATTCTCTTTATCTCTATTGTCTTTATCTCTATTGTCATTCCTGTTATCTCTATTGTAATTCCCGTTATCTCTATTGTCTTTATCTCTATTGTCATTCTCTTTATCTCTATTGTCTTTATCTCTATTGTCATTCCTGTTATCTCTATTGTCTTTATCTCTAATGTCATTCTTATTATCTCTATTGTCTTTGTCTCTATTGTCATTCCTGTTATCTCTATTGTAATTCCCGTTATCTCTATTGTCTTTATCTCTATTGTCATTCTCTTTATCTCTATTGTCTTTATCTCTATTGTCATTCCTGTTATCTCTATTGTCATTCTCTTTATCTCTATTGTCTTTATCTCTATTGTCATTCCTGTTATCTCTATTGTAATTCCCGTTATCTCTATTGTCTTTATCTCTATTGTCATTCCTGTTATCTCTATTGTCTTTATCTCTATTGTCTTTATCTCTATTGTCATTCCTGTTATCTCTATTGTCTTTATCTCTAATGTCATTCTTATTATCTCTATTGTCTTTATCTCTATTGTCATTCTCTTTATCTCTATTGTAATTCCTGTTATCTCTATTGTCTTTATCTCTATTGTCATTCTCTTTATCTCTATTGTCTTTTATCTCTATTGTCATTCCTGTTATCTCTATTGTCTTTATCTCTAATGTCATTCTTATTATCTCTATTGTCTTTATCTCTAATGTCATTCTTATTATCTCTAATGTCATTCTTATTATCTCTATTGTCATTCCTGTTATCTCTATTGTAATTCCCGTTATCTCTATTGTCTTTATCTCTATTGTCATTCCTGTTATCTCTATTGTCTTTATCTCTATTGTCATTCCTGTTATCTCTATTGTCTTTATCTCTAATGTCATTCTTATTATCTCTATTGTCTTTATCTCTGTTGTCTTTATCTCTAGTGTCATTCCTGTTATCTCTATTGTAATTCCTGTTATCTCTATTGTCTTTATCTCTATTGTCATTCTCTTTATCTCTATTGTCTTTATCTCTATTGTCATTCCTGTTATCTCTATTGTCTTTATCTCTAATGTCATTCTTATTATCTCTATTGTCTTTATCTCTGTTGTCTTTATCTCTATTGTCATTCCTGTTATCTCTATTGTAATTCCTGTTATATCTATTGTCTTTATCTCTATTGTCATTCTCTTTATCTCTATTGTCTTTATCTCTATTGTCATTCCTGTTATCTCTATTGTCTTTATCTCTAATGTCATTCTTATTATCTCTATCGTCTTTATCTCTATTGTCATTCCCTTTATCTCTATTGTCTTTATCTCTATTGTCATTCCTGTTATGTCTATTGTCATTCCTGTTATCTCTATTGTCTTTATCTCTATTGTCTTTATCTCTATTGTCATTCTCTTTATCTCTATTGTCATTCCTGTTATCTCTATTGTCTTTATCTCTAATGTCATTCTTATTATCTCTATCGTCTTTATCTCTATTGTCATTCCCTTTATCTCTATTGTCTTTATCTCTATTGTCATTCCTGTTATGTCTATTGTCATTCCTGTTATCTCTATTGTCATTCTCTTTATCTCTATTGTCTTTATCTCTATTGTCATTCCTGTTATCTCTATTGTCTTTATCTCTAATGTCATTCTTATTATCTCTATTGTCTTTATCTCTGTTGTCTTTATCTCTATTGTCATTCCTGTTATCTCTATTGTAATTCCTGTTATCTCTTTTGTCTTTATCTCTATTGTCATTCTCTTTATCTCTATTGTCTTTATCTCTATTGTCATTCCTGTTATCTCTATTGTCTTTATCTCTAATGTCATTCTTATTATCTCTATTGTCTTTATCTCTAATGTCATTCTTATTATCTCTATCGTCTTTATCTCTATTGTCATTCCCTTTATCTCTATTGTCTTTATCTCTATTGTCATTCCTGTTATGTCTATTGTCTTTATCTCTATTGTCATTCCTGTTATCTCTATTGTCTTTATCTCTAATGTCATTTTTATTATCTCTATTGTCTTTATCTCTATTGTCATTCTCTTTATCTCTATTGTCTTTATCTCTATTGTCATTCCTGTTATCTCTATTGTAATTCCTGTTATCTCTATTGTCTTTATCTCTATTGTCATTCTCTTTATCTCTATTGTCTTTTATCTCTATTGTCATTCCTGTTATCTCTATTGTCTTTATCTCTAATGTCATTCTTATTATCTCTATTGTCTTTATCTCTATTGTCATTCCTGTTATCTCTATTGTCATTCCCGTTATCTCTATTGTCTTTATCTCTATTGTAATTCCTGTTATCTCTATTGTCTTTATCTCTAATGTCATTCTTATTATCTCTATTGTCTTTATCTCTATTGTCATTCTCTTTATCTCTATTGTCTTTATCTCTATTGTCATTCCTGTTATCTCTATTGTAATTCCTGTTATCTCTATTGTCTTTATCTCTATTGTCATTCTCTTTATCTCTATTGTCTTTATCTCTATTGTCATTCCTGTTATCTCTATTGTCTTTATCTCTAATGTCATTCTTATTATCTCTATTGTCTTTATCTCTATTGTCATTCCTGTTATCTCTATTGTAATTCCCGTTATCTCTATTGTCTTTATCTCTATTGTCATTCTCTTTATCTCTATTGTCTTTATCTCTATTGTCATTCCTGTTATCTCTATTTTCTTTATCTCTATTGTCATTCTCTTTATCTCTATTGTCTTTATCTCTATTGTCATTCTCTTTATCTCTATTGTCTTTATCTCTATTGTCATTCTCTTTATCTCTATTGTCATTCCTGTTATCTCTATTGTAATTCCCGTTATCTCTATTGTCTTTATCTCTATTGTCATTCCTGTTATCTCTATTGTAATTCCCGTTATCTCTATTGTCTTTATCTCTATTGTCATTCCTGTTATCTCTATTGTAATTCCCGTTATCTCTATTGTCTTTATCTCTATTGTCATTCCTGTTATGTCTATTGTCATTCTCTTTATCTCTATTATCATTCTCTTTATCTCTATTGTCATTCTCCTTATCTCTATTGTCTGTATCTCTATTGTCATTCCTGTTATCTCTATTGTAATTCATGTTATCTCTATTGTCATTCTCTTTATCTCTATTGTCTTTATCTCTATTGTCATTCTCTTTATCTCTATTGTCTTTATCTCTATTGTCATTCCTGTTATCTCTATTGTCTTTATCTCTAATGTCATTCTTATTATCTCTATTGTCTTTATCTCTATTGTCACTCTTTATCTCTATTGTCTTTATCTCTATTGTCATTCCTGTTATCTCTATTGTCATTCTCTTTATCTCTATTGTCTTTATCTCTATTGTCATTCCTGTTATCTCTATTGTCTTTATCTCTATTGTCATTCTCTTTATCTATATTGTCTTTATCTCTATTGTCATTCTCTTCTCATCCATCATCGGACGTAGCTGAGCTTAAGTTGTGCTCTGCGCATCGCTTCGCCTAGAGGGCGTAGCTCGTAGGGAGGCCTAAATTTTTGCGCGATGGACGCCGCTCGCCATAAACGCATGAACGCCTCTCACGGCCACAAAAAAAATCGTAGCCGCTTCAAATTCGGAACTTAGAACGGGTCTCCGGCCATGAATGTTCCTATGTATCAACAACCCGCGTCGCTCATGGCGCCCATCTGTGGTAACAGGAAATGGTCGCTATTTACACTCACGTATACGGCAAGCGCACCGTTTACTCTGTCGCCTTCGTTTCACTTCTAAAAAACAGAAAACAAGTTGGTGAAGCCGCACGACAAACGGCGTGCCGCTACCAGTAACCGCCTTTGCGTGGCAGCGCGGCCATTTTGGGTCATTCGCCAAAAATTTACGTTTGCCTTTTTGACGCCTTTCAAAAAATCATATCGCCTTCAAATTTGATACACAGGTGAAGGGTGACGCCCTGTGTCGTTTGATGCCGACCACGCCCATGGGCGGGGCTTATAGCCTCCACGCCGCCACCCTTTACGTTTACACATACTGACGCCACATGTTTCGACGCATCAATTTCATTCCACTTCTAAAACATCCATAACCACTTGCTGAAGCTCCATTATGAACGTCATGCAGCTACGTACAATGGCGTCCGCGTGGCGCCGTCTTTTGATTTTGCTGCTAGATCTTGAGAAAAATTGCGTCTATTAATTCCTTTGGCCAAAAATACACGTTTCACAGTTTGCCGGCATAAAACCAAATTTAAGAAACACGTTGGATCACCAAATTTGCTAGCGTGGCAAAGGCGCGCACCTTCTAACATCCCGTTGAGCCACGCCCATGTACGGCAAAAAATGGCTCCACAGCGCCCCCTTGAAATTTTCAAAAACCCCTCCCCATAAGGGTTTTTATGGAGTTGGAACATGAAACTCGGTACACATGTGTAGACTAAGGAGATGAACAAAAAAGTCTCTTGCGCAAATTTACTTTTCCCAACAGGGAGTCTGCCATTTTCAATTTCATTTTCCCTCATTGAAAATCAATGGAAATTTTCCCCATTGAAAACCATTGGAATTTTCCCCATTGAAAACCAATGTAAATTTTGCCTATTTAAAACCAATGGCATTTTTACCCATTGAAAACCTATTGAAATCCTACAGATTCCTGCATTTCTCACAGCCGCATTTATTTTTCAAGCGTTGCAGCACCTCTGTAACACGTCGGGCAGCGGCGGGCAGCATGAGCGAGGGACTACAACACCGCTTGCGGTTTTAATTTTAAAAGTAAAGCTTTGCAAATGTGAGGGTCCTACCCAACAACACAGATATTTACCTACTTGCATTTTCTTCGTCATTACCATTAGCTGTCACATTCCACCTCCTGACCTCTGAACTATGACACACCGGTCCTCCTCCTCTAGGCCAAACTACCATGGCCACCATGCTTCAGGTCACTCATTAGCTTACTAAGCAGAGTGTGTTAGGTCTTTAAATAAGTCAATGACTCTTTTAAATGACAAAAACGGACATTGAGTTGTTAAGCAATTTGCTGGTCATGCAACAAATGTACACACAAGGTAAATATTATGGCTTTGTGTCTATCACCTCCAACCAAACTTTGTGCCAAAATCAATCTTATTAACCATGATACTGTAAATTAACCTGTGAAATCAACTAACGAAGATATGTCTGCACACATACACATGGTTCCAAAGTCTTTGGATCCAGACATAGAGGAGTTGCAGGCAATAGCTCACCTTAGTGGAGAGCACAGTACCATTAAAAAGGAATGGGATATGTTGTGATATGAATGATAGGTTCAAGAGGTCGGTTTAAATTCAGTCAGTTATAATGGATTACAATGGTGACAAAGATTCAGGAGAAGAAAACCTAAACTACCACTGCAGCACTTAATCATCACTGTCAGTCAAAATTCTCATGTTAAAACATTCATACATAAAAAAATTTATATTCTATAAGAGCACTCATTCTTTTTAGTATTTTATGAATCATTGCGGTGGTTTTGCACTTTTCTCCGAAGGGATTACTGGACATTGCGGAGCTATGATTGGCATGCACAACATGATTTATTTAAGACATTCCACACTAATACTTGGACCATTCACTCGCCCCGTACACTACAGGTAGTTTGGTGGTGGATTGATAGGGACCTCTAATGGTAAAAACATAACATTGCAGGATAGGAGCTGCTCAGGGAAGTCTGTGCAGTGTCTAAAAACACCACTATACCTACAGTCAGGGGCGCATATAGGTTTTTTAAACTTTAAACATTACCGGGTTACCGTTAACCGTTAAGTCCCAACTGTTTAACATTGTGAGAGTGAGGCTGGCGGGCTAGCTGTAGTGTAAACCAGTGCATCCTGACTTTCTAACTATGTCTGTGTGTTGTGTGAACGGCAGTCAGTCAACACCTCTTTTGCATATTTTTCTTATGAAACAGTTTGCTCACTGAAATGATGGCTGGGATTAAACATTAAAACTGCCTTAAGGCATTAGCGTTGACAGTAATTTAACGTGGGCATATCTACAGGCTACCTGAGAGGCTACCTGAAGGCATCTCTACTCCGTACGAATTTACTTTAACATTACTTTGAACAGGCCAACAAAATTACAATGTCATATGATAACGTAAGGCACAGTTTACTTACAGTCGTTGCTTTTTGAAAAAACGATTCAATGGTTTTCTGTCTTTTCATCATGCACAGGTACCGTGTCGGTAGGTTATGGGGTCCTGAACTTAGGAGCTGTCCCATTGATGCCTGTCAGACTTGTTCTGGGTAACCATGACAACCACTACACATCATATTTTACATTAAAACATGAAGATAAAAAGTATCAATACTTTAAATACTATACAGAAAATGAAGGAAACAGTGATATTGGCTGTTCAAAAAAATAGCAGCGTCTGCATTTTTCATTACAAACTCAAATATTTACTCAATAAACCGAAAAAAAAACAAAACCCATTTAGCATTCCTGTGAATCACCAAACTAATATTTATTTGTATAACCGCTGTTTTTAGAACTGCTGTGCTGCATGGAGTTGACCAATTTCTGGCACCTGTAAACCGGTACTCCAGCCCTGGATGATTTGACAATTTTCCACAATTTCTCTGCTTTTCTTGGTTTGCCTCAGAAACAGCATTCTTGATGTCACACCACAAGTTTTCTATTGGATTAAGGTCAGGGGTTTGTGTTGGCCACTCCATAACCTTAATTTTGTTTGTCTGGAACCAAGATGCTGCTCGCTTACTGGTGTGTTTGGGGTCATTGTCTTGTTGAAACACCCTTTTTCGAGGGCATTTCCTTTTCAGCATGAGGCATCATGACCCAAAAGAACAATCTTACTTTCATCAATCTTACTTTATGATCTCCCTTGAGCTGATCACCGGCTGAGTCTTTGTCATTCTGGCTATTGTTCGATCCATTCAGATGGTCATCTTCTATTTGCTTCCATGTCTCTCTGGTTTGGCTTTCCATTTTAAACCATCAGAGATCATTTTAGCACTCCTTTATATGTTTTCCCCTCTCTAATCAGCGTTTTAATTAAAGCATGCTGTTCTTCTGAACAATGTCTGGCACGGCCCATCTTTCTCAGGTTTCCTGAGAAAATTGCATGTACAACATGTGCTGGCTTCGTCCTTAAATAAGAGCCACCCGAATGACACCTGTTTCCTCACATAATGAATGCGCTCACTGATTGAACTCCACACTGGTATTACTTTACACACGCTCCGTTCATTTAATTATTCAATTACACAGACTGAGGAGTAGTCATATCATGGATGTTGGGTCTGTTGGTTTCTTTGACTCTACTACACCTACTGATAAATTATTTGCCATGTAATAATATGATTTATACCAAAAACAGTGATTGATCTGGTTAGTCATGTTGGACTGCTATTATTCTGAACACAACTGTAAGTGTCATGAGTGGGAGTCCTTTGCAGTTCAGAGGTTTGAAGAAGTTTTTTTTTTTGTTTTTTTTTTGACATTATTTTAAAAGATAAGGTCCAGATGGTGCAACACTGAGCACACTGGTGAAACGGGTTGATCAACAAGCCAATGTAATTGTATTTCCTGCTGCATACAGGAAATCCCACTGTTTAACCCACATGTATTCACAGAACTGGATGCAAAAACACTGTTTAGCTTGTCACATGTTTTTCTCATGACAGCCTCGTAACTCATAAAGCATTGGTATAAAGTCTACTGCCCTAACTTGCCTGTGTGTGTGTGTGTGAGCGAGTGACAGAGGAAGATAAAGACAGGCAAAAATAAAATGAGAGGACAGGGGAGATCTCTTTTGTACGCAGTTAGACATTAAGAGAATGGGCAACCTGGTGAGTGCACTTCACTCTCCTGAACATGGAGGAGCCAGCGACTTTATTTTGCTTCATCCTTGTCTCTGTTACCCAGTTGGGACTCTGGCCACTTGGAGACAGGTATCATGACCAACACAGAGATCTCTTAGTAGTTAGCAATCTTTTTCAGTCACTCTGGGACTTCTTTTCTCTGCCTCTTTGGTTTCCGTTTCCTTCCCTGCTCTCTCTTTGCCAGGCAGTGAAAGCTTTAGCTCAGGTTATTGAACGTGTCACTGAGGCAATAAATTATACACTATCACCAGGCTTGCAGGTAACCACTGGTCAGCCATGTGATCAGACTGCACTCTAGCCTAGCTTGTGCAGTCTTCTAATAATGTACTTTATTTGAACCAAGTGTCTAATATCAGGGGGCAATGTATTATTAAAGCATAGCTATAGCACATGTAAGAATCCTAATTCTGTGAGACATGAACTTTACATGCTGTTAGAATAAAGGTACAAAACTATATATTTTGGTACAGATTCACAAACAGTGATGTACATACTATAAATTAAATGAGTCACATTTTCTATCTATGAAATAATCGTCAAAATATTTTAAAAACTGAGTCATATTTGAGAGTAAATAACTGCAGAGTGAATATTTATTGGTGGTAAATCAGTGCAAAACATGTTAGACATGATTATTATAATTGAAGCGATCATTTGCGTCTGTCAATCAGTGACGGGTGTGTTTCTGCGTCATCGCTTTCCAGCCAATCGCATGACGACGTCAAGAGACGGAGCAGCCGAGAGACGTAAACCTTGCGAACATGGCGATGCTCCGAGGAGAGTACGGAGATTGGGAATACGAGCAATTTTAACCGAGAAAAGACACTCCTGTTCTCATGTTACAATGTGGTGGGGTTAGCCAGAGCCACCGCACACATAGCCTTTTATACGATGTTTGCAGAGGTAAGTCTGAGCCGGTGGAAATGACGCGTTATCGTTAGTTTGTTTTCCAGTGACAGACACGGCTAGTTAGCTTGCAGCAGCTAGCGCCTTTAGCCCCACAGGTAAACACATCGTCTGACAGGGAGAGGACGGGCGAGATACACAACCTGTATCTCCGGAAAGGCTGTCTGCTATATGTGGCAGCTAGCCCGGGATTACACAGCTAACCCTACGTTAATACGACCGATCTTAGGATAACCTTACCGTCAACACCGTGCTGGAATTAGCTCGACATATGTCAATGTCGGTAGAATGCGTTTAAGATTATGAGTAACGTCCCTCAACAACGAATTTCTACTTCACAACAAATACAGGTGAGGCGGGCCTTAGCTGTTTGGACAGGTAGAGAGAGAGAGACACTGCCCAACTTTACAAGAATAAAGTTTGTTTTCGGGGTTAATTACCTGCATAGTTGTGGACGAATGTTTACTTATCTGTCTTCTCTAAATGTTAGCTTTAATTCATGTTGGTGGCAAGCATACCTACTACCATATTACCTACTATATTTATATAATGCATATAAGTATATAAAGTATTGTGTGTATTTCTGAAGGTTGTTGTGTGAGTACACTGGGAGCGACTTCCTTGTATGTGTAAACATACTTAGCCAGTACAGATAAAGATGATTGTGATAAGTAGCAGGTAAAGCTAATTGTTAGGATCCTAATGTATGTTTGTGGCGTTTCCTTCTCATCCTGTAACTTTTAAGATGTGCATTGCGTCTGAGACATTAATGCACATCTGTCTGGTGGAGATGTTTCCAGTGGCATTCAATTATCAGACACAAACAACTGGCCTAACATAGGCTTGTCTTAAAATATTAATATAGGTTGTTCTTAGTCCATTATTGCTACTCAGTGGTTATAGTGATTACGCCTCGACTGGCCCTTTTTTTTTTTTTTTTGTGTGACTTGTGATGACATTGTAGTTTTGCTACATGATGCAGTTTCTCAATGATCATTTCCTGACTGAATGCACGTATAAAGCATGTTTTAAATAGATTGGCCATTGCCCCTGCTGATGAGCAAACAGGTCACACTGTTCACCTCACCTGAACAGCAGAAGGGCCTAACCGCAAATCGGCACCTCTCCAGCACTTTAAGTACAGGTTTAGCCTTGGTAATAAGGCTTTAGGTGGTACTGCACTATTCGTCATGTCTGACAGGAAGTACTGACGTCTGTGTAACATGCAGTCAGGTGTTAAACTGTAGCTTGACACTTGCTTTTTGTTAAATGTGGCTCCCAAGTAACTTTTAGTCTCAAGTGAATGATTGGGCTTGTGTTTCTGTGATGAGGTTTGGCTTCATACCAGGTTTGTAAGGATGTAAACTGTAAAGTGAGATTGGAGATATTGTGGTAGATGTTGCCACTCGCATCGTTAATACAAACAAGGCCTCACTCATCACCATTATCATCATCCAAGACCTGCCTCCCTGCTAACAAAACACTAGCTTCAGTCTGCTTAACTATCATCGGACATCAGAGTGACACTGTTTATTTTAGTCAGCTGTTAGTTATCTGTCATTTGATGTTTGCAAAGTAAATTATGATTCAAATGTCACTCTTTATTTTTGTGGTTGTTGCTCATTGGATAGTGTGATCAAGTTTAACAAGTGTGGACAGCATTAACTGTTTTTCTGTCTGACTCTGATATACAAATTTGAGTAAATGGCCTACTCGCATAGTTTGTCGATTACAACCTTTGTACACTGAGTTGGTTGTTGTGAGTACCTTGTGTGTTTATACATAGGCACATAAATGTCTCAGTACATTTCACCCCGGGGTAAATCTCATTAAGGTGTCTTAATCAAAGCTTGGTGGACATTAAGGCTGGCACGCTTGTCACATCAGGTCTGATTGTCATCTAGTACACCCTTCCCTTCTTCCTTCTCTCAGTACAATTCATTGCCCTGATAAACAAGCTGAAACCTCTCAAGAATTAAGCCCGATTCAGACCTCTGTCATGCGTCCAGATGAAGCCATGCTGAGACAGATTGTAGCTCACATGTGACATCAGAATACAAAGCGAGTGACCACTTATTGTTAATGGATTTTTATTTTTTTTTTAAGTTTTTGTTTTGGGGGTGGCACAGCTAAAGCCGTTGTCTATCACAAAAGAGTTGAATTCCTGGTAGGTGTGCCTCTGACTTGGTTGTGTGTTCGAATAGCAGTGTTTATGGGTGGGGGGGTTGCTGGTCCAGTAATTCCTTTTAGTTGGGCGGGATCTCGTGCTCATAATATATAAGCCTCCAGTTCCTTACACCATCCTAACTCATCACTAGAAGGGCAACAGTGAAGTTAGCAGAGTCAAACTCCAGCTCAAGGGAACTGGACATGTCAAATTCGACAAATTGCTTGGCTAGAGAGCATATGGCTTGGTACCTCACCATAGCCACACTCTGTGTTTGTAGGGTTCATGTGCTACAGTTGGTAGTAGGGATGGGTATCATTAGGATTTTATCAATACAGTCACTACTCTTATAAATATTTGTTATCGGTTTGGATCTTTTTCGATACTCTTATTGGTTCTTTTTCATTACTAAAGAATACATTCAGAACATGATTAGAATTGATTTATATTAAGTTACTACATAGACTAGATATCTTACATGGCAACAAATGTAAAATATGGGTGTCGTCAACATAAAACATTATCTTTCACTTCACCTGCTTCACTCTCTGGTCTGCTGTCTGCTATGTCTTAAAGTACATTCTCTGTGTTTGTGTGCATATGCATGAGATCAGTTCACACAGGGTGAAATATAGTGCAATGTATGGGCAGGGCTATATAAATTAAAAGTGGTGATGAAAAGATTTAATGTAGTTCTTTACTGGTCAAACACTATTAGCTTTATTGTGATGACAAGAAATAACCGTTTACGCAGTTATCATCCATCCCAGTTGATCTATACTCTGAGGTATTTTAAAGTAAAGACTTAATAATGCTTTTCAAAAGCTTTTTTTTTTATATAGTTGATAATTCTTCATTATGATTTAGTCTCTCCTTTACAAATGTGACTATTCCAGGTCTCGTTCTTATTAGTGCATAAATAAATTAACCATCATTACTTTTGCAAGTTTTATAATTGCACAGCTTCAGTTTATATATTATTTTTGTTCTTTAGATCTAATCCTAAAGTTAATACGGCAGCTCTTTCTATCACGGTGGTCCTGGTGGATTAGGCCTGATCATTCAGCCCTGATCACTCTCTCAGGCATTAACCATGGATCTCCCACGGGAGAGCTTTAATGAGCTTGAAAATTAGCAGTAAATATTTCTCTAGATAATCCTTGGCCATTTTTTCAACACAACAAATCTTTTTTTTATATATATATATATATATAAAGCTTTTATCACCGGGCCTGGTGATCAGTTTAATTACATTTGTACATTTTGGCATAACATGTAAAATGTCTGAATAGCCATCTGCTATCTTGTTTATCTCTCACAAACAATGTTTGACTCACTTTTAGTAAACTGTAATATGAAAACATGTGTAGCCAAATGGTCTGCCAGTCAAAAAAAATAGCCTTAAAAATTGGTGATACACATCCTTTTTAGGTTTTTTATTAAATTAAATTAAACAGGATGTTAACTATATTTAGTCAGGAGCTGTTCAATAGTAAAACAATTTTTTGACATGTTGTCCAGCCTACATGTCACTCATCTCTATTTAAGATTAAATTCCTTGTATATTGTTACGCTTGTGTTAGTGTGTGTCCATTTAATGTGGGTTGTGTAAGGATTTGCTTAGATGTTTATGTGTGTGTTCATGACGGGCTTGGGTGTTAATCACTGGAACAGATGGTTCATGTTTAAAACCCGGTGTAAGCTGTAATGACTCAAGAGTGTCAGTTATCATCTCTCCTACAGAGCCAAGTCTCCACGGCTACTCGTCACACAGCTCTACGGATAGCCTCAACATTCATTGATGCTCACTGGCACCCTTGACGTCACACTGAATATCCATTACACATTGTAACTACATTCGAATACTTTCTCAGGGAATGATTTTGGCACTTTGTCGGATGGACTCTGACAAGGTTTCCTTTACGTTAGCCAACCCTACAGATGAAAATGGAAAACACAAATATCCACTAAAAGTTATGCTTTAGCTTGTCATTACATCTCCTGATATACTGTCCAAAGAAAAGCCTTTTTGAACTACAATGTTTATTATAATGTATATACTGGAATTTTCATCAGTCCTAAAACTCCTCCAGCCTTTATATTTACTGAATATATTAGTATTCATTTATATTAATTAGGTTTAATAAATAGTTTCTACACTTCATGGATAATCCGGACAGTTATGAAGCTTTTAATGAAACACTTTTATCATGTTTGTGTACAATGCAGTCACGTGTTATCTCTGATGATAATAAATGTGTCAGTGACGAGTGCAGTTAGCTGCTGAAAGCCCCTGAACATTGCCAGCAGTGGAGCAGATGCCTCTTCTGTAATTGCTGTGTGGGTGAAAGGTGAACGGAGTAGATGTGTTACTACAGGTCACAGGGTTCATTGAGGTTTGAGTGAAAGTTGTCACCTTTGTGTTGTTCTAAATGGCAACAACATTGTGCCAGACAGACAGTTAGAGTTTGAAGCAGGGTCTAAACCATTCTGTGAATAGATTTTATTTGTATTTCTACCCTTCCTCATTGTGTAATGACACACCTCTTTTTTTGGTCAACCCTAAAACTGTTTTTTAGTGAGTTTGTCTTAGCCGTTTCTGACTTGGGACTGAAGTCTAGTCAAGCCAGTTAAGACACATTCTGCAGCCTTGACACACATGTTGACATGCACTAAAGGCCCCTATTGTCTGCTTTAGGCAATAACCTGATTTCTTAAACTTTTATGTTAATAAGAAACCTGGTT
This sequence comes from Pampus argenteus, assembly GCA_036937835.1. Taxonomy (NCBI): domain Eukaryota; kingdom Metazoa; phylum Chordata; class Actinopteri; order Scombriformes; family Stromateidae; genus Pampus; species Pampus argenteus. The sequence continues at coordinate 10,821,126 of CM072879.1, forward strand.
TCCTTAATCTACCAGATTAAGCAATTGCCGCATAATTTATATGTGGAACTGAGTTTTTGCAAGACTGAGGACAGGAAACATTAGTAATGCTTCCACTTTTAGAAATAAAACAGAGTCTTAATAGTCTAAAGTAGTAATAATAATAATCTTGTAGCACCTGTCTGCTCTCTCATATCGCCATCAGTCCAAATGATCTGAGAAAAAATCAGAATCAGAAAAACTTTTCATGCCTGCAGAGTAATGATGGAGATGTGCAGAATTAGTTATTTACAAGCATTAAAATGTAAGTCAGCAGTAGTGGTGAAGGCCAATCAAATCATCTTTTTAATTTATAGAGACCTAACTATTCCCCCATGAGCGAGCCCTTGGCGACAGCAGCAAGGAAACACTCCCCTTTTATTAACGGAAGGAAATATGAAGCTGAACCGGGCTCTTGGTGGGCGGCCATCTGCCTTGACCGGTTGGGTTCAGATAAAACAGAGAGGGGGAGGCACAGTAGCAACAATAACAACTATAATAATTAGAGTATAATTATAGCCAATACAAATTAAAATGCTAATAATACAAATAGGACAAATACGCCTAGACAAGTAACCCTTCTTGCTCTGGTTGCACCATGAACGATAGCAGCCAGTTGCGATGAAGATATCCACACTGACAGGGACTGTCAGCACAAAAAGCTACAACAAACAATATCAGACTACACCAGTTAATTTCAGAAATGATGAGTCCAGGTAAAAAAAAAAAAATAAAAAGTTCTAGTTTTTGTTTTGTTTTTTTCATATGGTTGAGATGCACACACCAGTAACGGGATGGCCTGACCATTAATCCCACTGGTATTGGCACTTGGTATCAGTAGAGAAGTGGGCACATCTTGGTCATAAGGCATGTATGTATGCTTGGTTCTGCCTCCAGACTGCTTTGAAATGTTCTGATCATGAACAAAAATAATCCCAGTGAGTTTAGTGAAGCATTTTAGTAAATTATTTCTCCTCCACAGAAGAGGTGTTGAGTGTGTTTTTTTTTCTCTCCTGAGTTTTCTAGTGGTATTTTCTAATCATAAATCAAATATTGGACTTACATGTAGCCATGAGCTACTTTTAGCTTACTTTACAAATTTATGTTAAACTGACTGCATTCCTCCGTTTGCTCAGCATTGATTCAAGAATTGAATAGATACAAGTAACATGAAGTTTTCTGTTGTTTTAATGCAGTCATTGCATTTGTAGCATTTTACATGGTATGGGATTGAAAAACGTAGTTAGTGTCATTTATGTGGGCTGGGGCAAAGAGTTGGTTGGAAGCTAGAGCTTTTTACAGTTTCCTGCACTGGCAATAACAGGAAAACCATAGGATGTGACACACTACTATGCACATACACACACTCAGTCCATGTCTGATACTTTCTAACAATACAACACACCACGGTGTGAGTCTCTTTAAATAATCTTTTCCTGTGCTGACTTATAAAGTGAAGACCAGTGATTTTTCTGCTCTGTGGGCATCATTGTGTAGTACAATTGTGAGGTCTGATTGTGGTTTGTATGAGTGTTAATGATATATTTTCCCTTCACAATAGAGTGAACAGGAAAGCCCAAACAGTTTTATGTGGGGACTTTATGATGGAGCTAGGAGGAAAAAACAGTACCTACTTGACCAGTTTGTAAATGACTTTAATTATATAAAGTATAAGTTTATTTGCAAGATGTTACATCACATTAACTACAATATTAATGAAGACAAACATTTCCTTTCTCATATATATATATATATATATATATATATATATATAAATAAAATAAAATGCACTGATTATTGTACCTGTTTTTCTTTTTACCTTTGTTGCTTCAGGCCAGTCTGTCCATCTGGGGATGGGGGGGTCTTGGAGTCGTGTTATTCCTCGTCACCTTTGGACCCTTTGCCATATTTTACCTGGCTTTTTATATCTTCTGCTTCATTGGAGGGTGAGCAGAGAGAAGTTTTGTATCTTTTCATAAACCTGTTTACTCTCAGTAACCACAGTACTCGTAGAACCTTTTAGATAGTTTAGATGGTTTTTTTTAGGTCTTCTCTTGTTCTCACTTCTGTTTACCAGGGGCTTTGCGGTCACGTTGCTCTATGGAAAGATCAACTCAGAGAAACACCTGGAAAAGTGCGAGCACTCTTACTTGCCACCCACACAGATTGGTATACTGAAGGTAAACACACACATTTTGACCTCGCCCACACAAACGGCTTATTTAGTTGTTAATCAACTTCCAGTTAGCAGATTAAAATTTCCATTTACTCAATTACTCACATTTCACCACATCTTTTATGTGTGAGTCTTATTTTTACATCTCTTTCAGACATTGGATGAGATGCGGCTGGAGATGAAGCCAATAAAGATTGACAGGAGATTGACTGGCTCCAGTTTCATAGATGAACCACTACAACAGGTGTGTGTGTGTGTGTTTCTATGTGTTATATCCTGACTTCCTGTGCATTTGGCACCTGTGTCAAAGTTCCAGCTACATGTTTGCATGTTATCAACTTTTATAATGTCACGTGTTTAGTGTTTATGATTTTCATATTTGCCCCTTTATATGGTATCACAAGCTTGGCAAAAATATGTTTTTCATATTTTTACAGTGAAGAAATAAATAAAAGATTGACTAAAAACACTGTCCTGACAGAAAGTGTCACTGAAAGTCCCTGTACTGTTACACTGTCTGTGTTGCACCAAACCTCTTTCCATCATGGGGCTTGTTGCAAGGCTTTTTTCAGTTTTAACACATTTGTAAACATATCCTCTAAATGGCAGTTAGGCTATCTGTCAACATTGCTGACAGAGAAAATGGGCTTACTGGCTTTTGTCTGGTGGTCACAGCTTTTCTTTCCACGCTATTCTGTGGTCAAACTTGCATGTTAGCATGTTGTCCACAGTAAAGCAGCATGGCCGCTACAGTTAAGTGCTGACACAGCAGTTTGTCATGGTCAGATGACACTGCTCTGCTATAGTGTTTCTGTGCTCCCTGAGAATGCTCACTAATCATTTCAGCAGCATTTGTACAGTAATATCTTACACAGCTAACGTAACATCATGTAAACCTATAGCATGCTCTCTGAAAGAAATTTGTGTCCTTGATTTTTCTGGCACATTCTCTTCGTCTCTTTAATCTAACTAAAGTTTTAAAATCGAAGGCCATCATCATCATCATACTGGGAACAATATGTCCCACTTGCTGTAGATATGATGAGAATGTGTCTCATACAGCAGCTGCAGATAGAGACAGTTACCCTGATTCATGTGTTGGCATGATTTAATCATATGACTCTGTTGCATCCCCATTATATGTAACAGACTACAGCGACATGATTGATTTATCCAGGTTTCCATGGACCTAATAGCCCACTAATCTGTTCCCTGGCTGCTTGTACTAGACACTAACTTTCAACAGATTCAATTTTCTTTTAGACTTATTATTATTACTTATTTACCCATTTTATAGTCAACTCTGCTCCATCCTGCGCCTCTGTACTTTCCATCCCCCTCAGTCCAGCTCATTCTGTTTTTACTAAATGTCCTTTCTATTCTATTTGTTTCCCTTTCTTTCTCTCTTTCTCCTGTTTCCCTCTCTCCTTCCTTGTCTATCTCTTGCTCTCTTCCAACTCCCATGTTTCTGTGTCTCTGTAGGTGATCCAATTTGCTCTGAGAGACTATATCCAATACTGGTACTACACTCTGAGCGAAGATGAGTCCTTCTTATTGGAGATCAGACAGACGCTGCAGAATGCCCTCGTCCAGTTTTCTACACGGTACAAGACTCATAGGCTACTACTTCAAATTATATGAGAATGAGAAGGTTTTATATGAACTAAATGTGTTCTGTATTTCTGTAAAGGTTTTAATTCTTAACTTTTGTTTGTGCTTGTATGTGTCAAGGTCCAAAGAGGTGGACTGGCAGCCTTACTTCACCACTCGCCTGGTGGACGACTTTGCCACCCATTTACGTGTCTTTCGAAAAGCCCAGGATCGCCTCGCCGACAGAGAAGACAAGCAAAGTAAGCACACACACATGCATACACACTTGCTTTCTCACTGTGTTTAGAGTTTGGAGATCATTTGGTGGACTACACATTCAAGTTTGATTTACAATTGAAATGCAGAAGTTGATGATAAAATCGGATGATGAGGCATTAATGGTGATAATGACAATAACGACGAGTGATGTCTCAACAGGGGACATAACAGAGGAGCTGGTGGACTCGTTCTTTGAGGCTGAGGTGGAGATGGAAAGGAATATTTGTCGAGATGTAGTGTGCACTTCACATAAAGATGAAGAAGGTAAACACACTTCTGCAACCTCTCATCTTACATGTCACACCGTCACACAGAACACGTGTTACTGTGTTTGATGCTATAGCTGGTAAAATCTAAAAACAAACCGTGTGTTGTGTGTGTGTGTGTGTGTGTGTGTGTGTGTGTGTGTGTGTCAGGTTTCCTTCGAGACTTGTGTGAGTTGCTTCTGTATCTGTTACTGCCGCCTGGAGATTTCCACAACAAGAACATGAGATACTTCCTACGGGTCAGTACACATGAGATACACATACTCTCACTCACACTGTACGCACACAATCACAACTCATGTAACTTAAATGGTCTAAGTGGCAAATACAGTATAAGGTGCAAAATCGCATATTTATTCACACCATATCTCATACAATCTGCTGTCACTTTGGTTTCCAGCCAGCGATGAGTATTATTTTTCCAACAGCTCCAGAAAAGCCTACACTACAATACCAAACCAAACCATGTGACTGCATGATTGTATTGTAAATTGTTCTGAGAGCACGTAGAAAATAATGTGTTATGATGTTTCTTCAGGAGGTGCTGGCACGCGGTGTTCTGCTTCCTCTGATCAATCAGCTAAGCGACCCAGACTACATAAATCAGTTTGTCATCTGGATGGTGAGATTTAATACTTGCATGCATCCATACCTCAGACCTATCAGCCGTTATTTGAACTGCCTTTTTGTGTTAATATTAAAAACTAAACACTAAGAAACAGCCTTTGGCATTGATATGTGATTTGTTGATTGTAAATCTGAATGTGTGTGTATGTAGATACGGGACTCCAGCTGTAACTATGAAGCCTTCATGAATATTCTGAAGCTGACAGACAAACCTACTGAGCTGGAGTCCGTTAAGGACAAGGTGCTGGAGGAGCTACAGTACCTCCGCTCTCTGGACACCGCTGGAGATGGTGGGCACTCAGTTTTTCTCATTTACTCACAGACACACCAAGTACACCTGAAAATGTTAAGAAAATGCTTGGCTAATTTATTGCACTTTCCTCTCCTCTTTTTTTGTTTCTTTGTGCTTTAGACATCAATGTGATCAAGAACCAAATTAACAGTCTTCTGTTTGTGAAGAAGGTGTGTGAGACCAGAATCCAGAGACTACATTCTGGCAAGGTGAGAAAATGCCACACCGCTCATACTGCTGATACTGGAGAAGCCTGGGTTATGTTTGTTAGTATGATGATTAAACCTTGTCTGCACAAACTCAGTTTGTTAATTACATTTTATCTTTTGGAATCAGCTAGACTAAGAATACAGTTGTATCATTTCTTCTATCAGACTTGGTTTATCCTGTCCCCTGTGTTTTGTAGGAGGTGGATGCCTTCAAGCTGGCAGTCAACTTTGGCAAGCTGTGTGTTATCCCACTGGATCACATCCTTGTCCACAACATAGCCCTGCAGTTCTTCATGGGTAATTCTGGAAATGCATCATCACATGTACCACGGATACCAAAACGTCACTGTCATCATCCCGAGGCCTTAAAGCTGAACATTCCTGTTAATCATCCTTATAATCCATATTTTTTTCCATTCCTCTAGAATTTATAACCACAACTTGACTTGTTAGGCACACTCCTTTCCAGGCCCATGTGACTTTGTCAGGTCACGCTACACAGATCACACTTTACAGATCGGATTAGAGAGAGACAGTGTATATGTGTGTGTCTAAATGCGCTGTGTGCATGCTAGAAGTGAAGCCAAGTTTTGTCAGTTTTGGTGTTGAAAATGAGTGCTGGCAAGTAGCCTAATGTCCACCAGAGGGTATAGAGTGGAAGGAGAAAAGACCTAATATCACAGCAATATTTCTGTGAATAATAACAACATTCTAGTAAAAGAATAAGACTGAAGTTGTGGATTTAAACAGATGTTTTAACAGACAAAAAAGGTCACTTTCACATATAATCAGCTGCTGTTTTCTGTGGGTTCAAGCACACTGCACTTACAGTTTTATCCCAATCAACATTTCACAGCTGGGGTTTAGCAGGAACTGTCAAAGCTGAAACACCTGATTGACACACGCAAGTTTTAAGTTTTAAGTGGTGTGCTTACTTTGTATGTATGTATAAAGGCCAGTTACACCAAAGATTCATGACTAGATGAAACCATTTGAGAATGTTGCAGCTGTGTAAATCGGTCTGTCTTAGCTCGACTCAAGCTGGCTGGTGGCATCACCAGCGACGCAGCTTGTCAATTCGCCAGTGGCAGGTTTCATAACGCTGCTGACCGGCACATTGCACGTAGTTGCAAGTTTCAACTGGTCGTGTCATGAATCTTTGGTCTAAACTGGCCTTTACTTCTGTGCTACAGCAAACATGGATTATTTGAACCAACTGTTGTGTGTCTGTTGATTTAGATTTCATGCAGGCAGCGGGGGCCCAAGCGGAGCTATTCTTCTGGCTCACCGTGGAGGGCTACAGGGTGACAGCGCAGCAGCAGCTGGAGGCAATGCAGGGCTGGCAGAAAGATGGCAAGAAGCTGCCCAGCACCACTAAGGGCCTGCTGAAGGCTGCTGCACTGGGTGTTTATGAACAATACCTCTCTGACAAGGTAAGAAGCATGTGACCAGTACGGCAAACTGTGTGGTGTTTCAGATGAGTAATTACATGTATTAATTGTTATTACATGATCAGTTATTTACATACAGTGTACCTACTTTTAAAGTATTGCTTGCTGTAGCATGTGTGGCCTAATTTTGTGCATAATGCGCTGATCAACAGGCTTCTCCCAGGGTTCAAGTAGATGAAGCTTCAGTAACACAGCTGGGGGAGGCGCTGCAGAAAGACGACCCCACACCTGAGATATTTGATGAAATCCAGAGAAAGGTACCAAGTCTTTTCTGCAGAGTTTAATCTGGATATGATGGGATTTTATGAACTATGCCAATAGTTTGAGAAATGTATCACTTTTTTTTTTGGTAAGTGCTGCTATCTGTTAATAAACGGTTCCACCCACAGGTGTACGACATGATGCTGCGTGATGAGCGCTATTACCCCTCCTTCAAGCAGAGTCCTCTTTACGTTCGCATGCTTGCAGAGTTGGACATGCTCAAAGAGCCGAGCTACCGGGGATCTGATGACGGCGACGGGGAATCTTTCAATGGCTCTCCCACAGGAAGCATAAACCTAGTGAGTCTTCACTTCCTGTTGCAGGGCGTGCTGATGTGGAGACATGTCTGGCATTGTTTTTGAAGCTCATCATTCATAGTAAAAGCAGCACTGCTATGTTATTGTTGGCAAACTGCATAGTTAATTGTTGACTTGTTTCTTGTGATTTCAGTCTTTAGATGACTTGTCCAACTCCTGCCACGATGAAACTATGCACCTACATGCCTACATCTCCGACACAGGTACACTATATGCGTGTACTATTCTGTACACACATCCATTACATTTCTATCCATCCTGGGAGAGGGATCCTTTCTCTGATTTGTGATATTGGGCTATACATATATATATACTTGACTTGACTACACACACACACACCAAGTCTGCAAAAAAAAAAAAATGAGTGGCACTTTTTGCTTGGAGTTTGTCATGCTAATACAAGAGTATGTTTTAGATTAAGGCTTGTGAATAAAACATTAAGGATTTAATAAAACATTTAATTTGACTTTAATTTGCGCTTGGTGTGGGATTTAGGTGTTGAAACAGCTCATGCTGAGGAGTGTTTCAGTTTGTCCTGCATATTGGGTATCTGTGGGACCCCTCTTGCTCCTCCCTGCACTCTTTTTTTTCTTTCAACTTTTCACCTCCAAGCTCTGTTCATCTGCATGTCTGCTCTGTCACTACATGCTGTTCTAGTATTCTTTGTTTCTGTCATTCCATCACCTTCACAGTTTTTTATGTTTTTCCCTTTTCCTTCCTCCTTTACCTCTCCTGTCATTCTGTCACTTTCTCCTCCCTTTTATTACCCCTTCACACCCTCTGCTGTGCATTCTTTCTTTTGCTTGCTTTTCCTACCTCCTCCTCTTTGCACCTGCACATACCTTTTTTCCCCTTCTTTCTTCTGCTTTCATCCACTCCCTCATCCACCATCTCCACGTTTGGTAAATTTCCGGGCGGGGTAGCTGATACTTGTCTCCCCGGCTTCTGGGGTGCTGCAGGGGTTTGCAATGACCACGGCAAGACCTACGCGCTGTACGCCATCACTGTGTTCAGACGCAGCCAAGACGGCAGCGAGGACTGCTGGAAAACCTACCGGCGCTACTCTGACTTCCACGACTTCCATATGAGGATCACTGAACAGGTGTGTGTGATTTGCAATCTTTGTGCACCAGATGTACAGAACTGACTTTTTATTTTTCAGCTGGTCCAAGAGGAACGTCAATAGAAGTGTTAAAGCATGTCACAAACGTTGTCTCCTTGTGTTCTATATGTTCTGCTTTAGTTTGAGAACCTAACGTCGATCCTCAAACTGCCAGGGAAAAAGACTTTCAACAACATGGACAGAGACTTCTTGGAGAAGAGAAAAAAAGACCTCAATGCTTATTTACAGGTACCAGTTTTACATGATAATGTTGATTATTCCATTAATTTAATGCCTTTATTGTTGTGCACCATTGTGTCGGGTGTATATTAACATTGTGTGCGTGTGTGTGTGCACACGTTTCAGTTGCTGCTGAACCCAGAGATGGTGAAGGCCTGCCCAACTCTGATCCCTTATGTCTATGACTTCTTAGAGAACAAGGCCTACAGCAAAGGCAAAGGAGAGTTTGCACGCAAGGTCACTTAATGTTTTCTCTATTTCAGTGTTGTTTATTTACTACCAGACAATTGCAAAACATAATGCTTACAGATAAGCCTCCGGTATATAGGACTTCAAATAAAAAAAAAAAAAGACTCATTATTTTATTTCTGTTTCATTCCCCCAACAGATAGACACATTTGTGAATCCTCTCCGGAGCTCCATGAGGAATGTGTCCAATGCAGTGAAGGCCCTCCCAGACAGTCTGGCTGAGGGCATGACCAAAGTCTCTGACAACATGGGTCGCATGTCAGAAAGACTGGGCCAAGACATCAAGCATTCAATATTCAAGGTACCAACATCAAATACTACAAGTATTTAGTATCTTGCATTTGTACTTTTGTTCTCAAAAGTTGTACAACCTTTCATCCTGTAACTTTTTAATTTAACACATTTCAACTTCAACCTCTAACCATCAGTGTCTTCCCTGTACTAGGTGCCTCCACTCCTCCCTAAGTCCGACATCGACCCTGAACACTGTCGAGTCTCCGCCCAGCTTGATGATAACGTGGGTTCTTGATGTTTTTCTTTTCTTGTGGTATTTTGGTAAAATGGTGATTCTAAAATGTGTGTGTGTCCAGGTTGATGATAACATCCCACTGCGGGTCATGCTGCTCCTGATGGATGAGGTGTTTGACCTTAAGGAGAAAAACCAGTGGCTGCGCAGAAACATTAAGAACCTGCTGCAGCAGCTCATCAGGGCGACATATGGAGACACCATCAACAGGTCTTTAGAGTCTATTTTGGCACATATACAGTGTTTCATTTATTTAAATACCCACCCATCAAAAATTGTCTATAAATGATCCTAAACTCAACTAAACCTATTAATAATTTTATAGAATCTCATTTGGTTTGAGAATGATTTTAATTGTTAAATTTGATGTATTTTCTTCTTCAGCAATCTTACAATTACATACCCAGGCCTTTAGATGAGTAATACTGGGATCTGCATCCTGTTTCCTGAAAAAAGATAATTTGTTTTTAAATTTAATGCATGAAACAGCAGGATTAGAATAAGTTCACAGTTCACCCAATGTGTGTCCATACTCTCTGACAGTCGATTTCCACACATAAATGGCTTCACACACAGCACAACCTGAATCATCTTTCCTTTATCTCTGTAGGAAAATTGTAGACCATGTGGACTACTTGACATCACCAGAGCAGGTGGCAGACTATGTCAAGAAGTTTAGGTAACCCCTTTTTCTTACAAATCATTCCTATTGGTCAGATGGATTTTGAGTAACCTTTGGTGGCTCTGACACTGTGCAGGGATTCCTACTGGCCCAATGGTATTCTGGCTGAGACGCCACCACGTCGGGACAAGAACATCCGCATGAGGACGCGAGTTGCTGCTAAGACCAGCCTGCTGGGCATCATGCCAGGTGAACACACACACTCACACACTTTATCTAGTTATCACCTGGCCCCATTTGGGTGTGCTGCACTTTATCAGAGTCGCAGGAGTTAATCTGACATGTATTTACCCAAATCATGTCAGAAAATTATGTCTCCACCATGTTAAATGTTTAATGGACTATGAGAACACCGGTAAGTCACGTTTTTTATTCTGTTATTTTTGTCAACAAACCTGAAAAGCAACTAGTCATCATTGAAGTGAAAAAAGAATGCTTGAAAGATAAAGGTCATGAATTTCATGTTGTGTGACTTGTAAGTAAGTAAGTTTGTATTCAAGTGAGGATTGGGCTCATTGCTGCCCCCCTGTGGCCATTATGGCTGCTATTCTCAACTGTAATTGCTGTACTGGAGTGGTTCAACATAAGAGTACAAATAAACTTCTGCCTCTCAGAGAATTTTGTGCACACTGCTGATGTCTCCGTTATATTTTTCTCTGTTCCTCAGATGAGCTGAAGCACATCATCGGGGCAGACACTACGCGGAAGGGCATACTGCGCGTCTTCGACATGTTTCAGTACCAACCCATGAACCGTCGTCTCGTCTACGTTTTCCTGGAGGGCTTCCTGGAGACCATGTTCCCTCAGTACAAATTCCCCGAGCTCTTTATCAAGTTGCACTCCCGCTCTCCGCGCATACACAGATACAGCCAGAAACTCAAATCTTCCTCCCTCAAGAGGTGACAGGAGAGGACAGAGGCAACAGGATGCGGGCACACGAGAGACACGCAGACACCTGAGAGTGGAGGGGCTTGATGTGAACGTTGAGGTATGTGTGTGTGATTTCTGCCCATACCGCTTCCCTCACACACTCAGTGTTCACACTTCAGTGGAAAAACACTCTGATTATCCAGCTGATTATTTCTGTCAAGACAGAACTGAGGTTAAATAACGCGCGGAAATACAAATCCTGTAATTTGCACCAAGACTGAACATGATAGTCTTTCTTTTAGTCAACATTATTTCCCCCCTCCTTTTTTGGATTTTTTTTTTTAAGTTGTGCTTAGCTTTAGCTGGGCCAGTCAATGCTGCTTTCTTGCGGTCCACAGAGCAGACCACGAATACTGTATTGTTTTTAAACTGCAGGAGTAGATAGCATAGACCCACACCTTGCCTTACCTTTCCCACTTTTGTCTTTTGGTCAGCACAGTCCAACCATCTCAGTGAGCTGGCCACTTGGCTGTAGTCAAATTACCCTCATGCTGTAGACATTTTATCTGCAAAAGCTGCACAGTTGTAAACAACAAATGAACAATATTTTTGTTTTCATAGCAACCAAATATGTCAATAGCACTGGGTTAAGAGGCACTGTTTTTAAAATGTGACTGAACAAATATGGGTCAAAAGGATGATTTTTTTTTTTTTTTTTTTTTTAATAGTTTGTTGTCTGTTTTTTTTTTGTTGTTGTTTTTCCAGCCTCAGTGCTTCCCTTAATACATGATAAGACTTGTTTTTCTTTCAAAAAGTGTTACATCATTTGTAACAATGTAACTCATGATTCTTTAAAAAAAAACAGACCACATCCCCTTTAACAGTACTGTTGTAACCCTGTGTCAACCAAAGCTCATGCTATTCATACGTGTGTGTGTGTACTGGTTTAATGTTAAGATACATTAACATGCTTCATATTGTTAATCATATGAAGAAAAAGCATTCAATGTAGACCTTTTTAATGTAATAGGTGATGCTGCAAGGACCAACTGAAGTGTTTTCAGTTGGTCCCAGTGGGAGGCTCAGCCCCGGCTGTCCAAATCACATTATCATGTACGCTTCAAAGAATGTACTCTCTGGTCTAGTCTGTATTTGGCTTGTGTAGAACTTTGTGTGTGTGTGTGTGTGTGTGTGCGTGTGTGCGCGTTCAACAAGACGATGCAACCCTCTTCAGTCAGAAACGGTGCCAGTGTAAGCTAGTGAACCAGCCTTAATACTATATACAGTACATACTGACCAAGAGATGCACGCTAGAAGTAGCTCTCCTTCACACAACTGAACATTACAAGGAAATCAAGATCGAAATATGGAGTTTATATCCCTAATCACTTTTATTCAGAGAGGTCGTCTTTAATTTTGTGCAATATTTTTTTAATGCATGTGCATTTTGAATCATTGTATACTGGAAAAAAAAGTAATTCATATTATTTTAATAGTAGAAAACATGAAACTTCTTATTATCCCACCAACTTAACATTCCATTGTTGTAAAAGTTACTACATTTATTTTACAGACTTGTTTTATAAGTCTGATGGTTTTTTGTTTTGTTTTGGTGTATGTGAGGGGAGTTTTCCAATCATCCCCACAAATCATGCCCACTCGTGCATAATCTGTGTTTTGGGTATTGACTCAGTAGTGGTAGGGTGTTTTTCTGCGCAGCAGCCCAACGATTAGCATTAGCTTACTGGGCAGCACCTAGTTCAGAGGTGTCCTGGAACAACTGCTTCTTTTTAACTCAGAAATGGTGTTTTACGCATTTAAGCCTGTTCTGTTGAGTGTGAACAGACCTTTGTCATTTTGAACTGACAGCTGGAGGGACCACACCCCCCCCCCCCTGTCCAATAGGCTCACAGGAGAGCCGTGTCCTGTGACAAATGGAATCACTACTAATGAGCACTTACCGTAACAACTATGGGAGAGTTCCTCCCATTGGATGAACGGAGAATCAATCTGCTGCAGTCATTGGATGGACCTCCCTAGTCTGCTGTGATTTGCTTGCACTGAGCAGCCCTGGTGGACTCCGACTGGCTGAGTATAAGGACATGAACTTGAGCCTCATGCAGGGAGGTGAATATTTTGTCCTCATGGTGGTGGAGATGTCACCTTAAACTTTCTGCACACCTCTCCATACAGGAAGGCTTGTTTGTTTGTTTTCTAACCCCAGTATATATGAATCTATGATAATGAAAATTGTGCATATCTGTGTACAGTATGTGTTAATAGTGTGCCTAAATGTACTGTCAACTCTATTTTCATATTTTCTTTAACCTAAAAAAAAAAAAAAATCAGAATGTCGTGATCATTTTACGCAACTAAAAATGACTTTAGGGTGTTTTTTGCATCATGCTTATCAAACTCTTCCTTGTGAGCAATTGTGCTCAGATCAGTATAACACTAATAAAAGGTAACTGACCCACAGTTTGTGTGTGTCTTCAGTGTGTTTTCTTGGGAAATGTAGGTGCTGTATATACCAGTTAAAATAAATGCTCACCAAACCAATGTTGTAGTACTGTAATCCATTCATTTTATAAGAACAAATGTTATCTTCTACAAGTTATGGATATGTTTCTATGGGGCAAATGCTGAGCCACAAAAAGTTGTTTGGAGCTTACTCTGAACAATTAACATAAAGTACACTTTGCAACCATAGAAACTAGTTAACATTAAAACATGTAGTTTACCTGCAAAATGTCCATTCAGTCCTGACTCAGGCCAGCAAAACATTTACCAGCTAAATCCCATTACTCAGCAGAATGAACGTGCACATATAATATTAATTAGCATTAATAAACATATATGGTTTAAGGAAAACAAAATTTAAAAAAAATCAATTTCTAGATTATGAAATAAATGGGCAAATCTCTGGGATACAGACCTTCCATGTTATTATGTCTTGCAAGGATTTTTCTTTGACATCTCAACAGCAGCTTCCTTGGTTTGATATCATTAATGACACCTTGCAGACAATATGACACGTTTTTACACATTTATTATTTGTTCCTGGATAATCTTCACGTTTTCCTCTGCGCTTTTCCTACCGGGTCAGCGAGGATAACAACCCCCCACGAAGCCAAGCCTGAAATGATAAACAGAGGTTTTCTATTTATTACTTTACACTCGTTAACAGGTAACATCGAGTATATAAACAAGCAGACTAGTGTTCAACTCACATGCAGCGAATGTAACCTGAGCCACTGTTCCCATAGATGTAGGTCCGCCTCGGCGTATCATTTTCCGGGCTGCATTGAACACATAAGCCCCGGACAGGACCAAACCCCCGCCGGAGATGAGCCGGCAGCTCAAGCAGTTCTTTAACATTTCGCTGGATTTTGACACGGGGTCATCTTCTTTTCCTGTTGCTACTTGTTGTGACATTATACTACAGGATGTCAGGTGATGCTCATATAAAAGCGCACGGAAACGACAAGCGAGCAGAAAGACAAACGTGAAAAAATAATGAAGTATGTTTCTTCAAATTGTCCTCAAATGTTTAAACATTACGAAACGATGTTTATCACAGGCGATTCACATGCTGTTGAAAGTAAAGGTCAAATTTATATCCAGAGTACTTCCGGTTTATGTGATTAGTGAGCGCTCTCGCGAGAACTTGACATCGGGTTCGCAGTTTCCGTCCCTCTGTCCCACACTGTGGTGGTTTAAAAAGTGTTTTCCTCCTTCCTGATTTCTTTTCTTTCTTTCTTTTTTTTTTGCATGTTGGATATGGACAAAATAGTGAAATCCTTTCTTTCACAAATAGTACAACGGTTTCAAAAATCTGAAACTGTCTTTTAATAAGACTCTTGGGTATTGGCTTATTTATATGTCAGGTTAGAAGAGCAGCATTATGTGTCATGTATTATAACTGTCAATATTATGTTTCACTATGTCAATAGAGCTTAGTACATTTAGTGCAAATATCCATTTAAGTAATTTTGAAGTCCCTGTATATCCGTAGTTCACCCACACTGGTGTTTTCACTTTGTCAGATTCGATCTCCTTTCAGGACTAAATCTACATGCTGAATCTAAACAGGTTTACATTTGAAGTGTGTTCATGCTGGATAGGTGACCAAATTAACTATATTCAAACCAAAAACCTTCTTTGGTTTTTGAATGTGAAACAATGACATACAGGGAAACAAAGGAGCTACTCATAGCAGCAAAATAATAAACCTAATTGTGGATGATGGTAAACAGCTTTGTAAACACCACAGAACACATTACACATAAAACATTGCTTGGCAGTGTCCCTTTAAAGTAGCAATCTGATTGGCACTCGTACTGCATAATCTAGTACATTAGTACTACTAGTACATACTGTACACTGTTTACAATTATTGTCTCATTTGTTCATGAAGTAAATAAAAGAACAGAGACATAATTTGCATAAGTGAAAACACCTGCATGGTTTTATGGGGCCTTTAATTATCAATATAATTGCATGATAGCAAATATAAACATTATTTTTATAATTTCATAGCTTAATCTGAATAATCAATGATTATTTTATATTATTTTGAACTGGGTAAAATCCAGCAGGCACATATCATGCTTTGATGAAGTAATAATATTAAGAAAAATCTGTGTCTCCATCCAGTGGTGGTAAACAAAATAATGCAGGCAAGATATGTATAAAGTATATGCATAAAGATTTATATCTCTAACAATTACATAATTTATACTGAAATTATACATATTTACAAAAATCACATTTTAAGTAGTTAGATGTGTTATTCATATTCAAGTCAGTAGGAAACATTATTTATAAAAGTATCATGTATCAAATTACAGTTATCTTTAAAGCTCAACTGCACCTGTTAAACACCACTGATCGCTAAACTATGAATGCACTGAAAACTGAATAGGTTGTGTGAAACTAACATGTTTCATCAAGCTAAAGTCACACGATGTCCTGGTTTAAATGGGACTGATTGAATAGATTTTCCATCTTTCGGACTTCCAAAGGCTTCATACCTGAGAAAGAAAAGAATCAAAAAACAGATTAAAATAGTCCATTTATAATATACAGTGCTGCTTGAAAATATGTGAACCCCTTGAGCAGTTTAGATGTTTATGTTGTTTTACTATGACTTTCTTATTTTATCATCGCCAGTTTTTATGTATGAAATGTCAGATATATGTTTTATCAATTGCATGTACTTGTTTAAGTAGCCCAAAAACTACATGAAACATGGAATTAGTGTACATGCAAAAGCAAGTGAATCCCCAGCTGCATTGGTTAATTCAAGCAGGTAACGGACTCGGGTGAAACACATTTGAATACGTAATTAATCATTTAAGTAGACCAACGAAATGAGACGTCCTTGGGCAAGAGATTCGCCTGCATTAATTAAAAGGGAGAGGAAACCAACCAAACCAACTTGGTCCTGTACACATTAACAATGTTTGAGAGGAGAGAAGATATCCGAGGACATGAAGGGTAGTGACAGCTCATCAGTCTGGGGAGGAATATAAAAGATTCCAGCTCCATCCATCCACTGTAAGACAAATCATTTATAAATGGATGGCCTTCAACATGACAGAAGCTCTGCCTAGAAGTGGGTACCTATCAAAATTATCACCCAGAGCCACCAGAAAAATAATAATTCAGGTAAAGGTCAACCCACACATCACCTCTGCAGAGTTGCAGACCTCTCTGGTAGCATCTGGGACAAATGTGCATGTGTCTACGATCAGACAAAAATTCTATAGCTATGACATTCATGGGAGGGTTCCTCGAAGGAAGCCTTTGCTCTCAACTTTTCCATGGAGCACTTGGACAAACCAGAGGCCTTCTGGAAGTCCATTCTCTGGACTTAGATGAGACCAAAAGAGAGTTATTTGGTCACAAACAAAACCGCCATGATTGGAGAAAAGCCAATGCTGCAAATGAAGAAAAGAACGTGCTCCCAACAGTGAAGCGTGGTGGTGGAAATGTGAAGGTATATATAAACAAATTCTTAACCAGAATCTGGTGCCATCAGCCAAAGGAATGGCTGCAGAGAAACAGGATTCATACTCTATATTTTCCCAGTCAAAGTCCAGATCTTAATCCTATTAAAATGTTGTGGCAAGACTTTGGTACATGTCAGATGTCTCTCCAACCTCGCTCAACTGGCTGAGTTCTGCAAGGAGGAGGAGGCAAAAATCCCCATAAACAGATGCGAGAGACTGGTTAGAGGTTACAGAAGATGTTTGGTTGAAGTAATGGCTGCAAAAAGAGGAGCCACAAGCTACTAATAGAAGGGTTCACATACTTTTGCACATGTGAAATAAACTGGTATGTCCAGTATTTGGAAAGTGTGCTTTACAAATTAGGATTTGGATGTCTGTTAAATAAGGTTCTTTGTTTTTTTGTTTTACAAAAACAGTGACTATGTCTGGAAGGTTCACATCCTTTCAAGCAGCCCCATATATACAGACACAATATCTCTAAAACATTAAAACCTTGATCTGTCTATATTCATGGTCCTTCACTCAGAAATGAGCCAGCAGTATATAGTTAGCTTAATGTACAATTTATTTTCTTTAGCTCAGCTATAATTCCAGTGAATCCTCAAAATACGCAAAAAATGAATTGAACTTGCTGAATATTGTGAGAAAGATTATAATATGTGAAACACCAACTTTGTTATGCTTTTATTTATATCCTGTAGGTGAGACTTTAAATGGCTTATTATATGCTTGATAAATTTCATAGCGTATTGAAGCGGTTAAAAACAAAAGTAAATGTACAACTGTGAAAAGATTTTTTTCAAATTTTCAATGGTTTCATCTATGATCATTAGTGTCAGGTGTATCACCGTGACTGTTGCAATGATAGCGCTCCTGTCTGGTGTCCTGATACTCACAGTTTTGTGAATTTGGTCCAGTCGGCTTTGCTCAGAGACGGTCTGGTCACAGCCAGGGCAGAGTTCACATGATCTTGACACAGCAGCAGGCCCACCTGGCTGGAGGCTGAATGTCCCTGGACACACTCTTCCTACACATAAGCACACACATAAAGTAGGGAGGCTCAGGATAGTTGTAACATGGGTCAGTTGTAACACTCTCAATTTCTCCTATCAGGAACAAGTTGGGAATCACCTGATTACATCCCACCCCAGATTGTGTTACAACTAACCCAGACAGAATTGTAGAGTTAACAACTATTCCATTTCATAGCCGACACTTGTAACTAGTTTGTGTCACATTTTGGACACGCTGACTTAAAAGAGCTCCAAAATACAGACGGAAATGTCAAAACTGTTACAACTATCCCCGGGCTCCCGAAGAAAAGTCATGCACAAAGTAGCAACACTTAGTGCTACAGTAGCCGTGAGTGGAGAAGTATAAAATAGAATAGAAGACAAGTATTACAAAGCATAAAGACTTACGTTGGCTCTTCTGTAGTTGTTTTTGATGTTACTGATGTCTTGTTGGAGGCGCTCCAGCTTCTCAGGGCCAAGCTCTTCATACCCGCTCTGCAGGGAGGACATGAAGGCAGCAGGCAGTGAGCTACCAGGGTCATGAACCGATGCTCCAGTGAAGTCATGGGTCATTGAGCTGGGTCCAGAGACACAATGAGAGTTCTGTGAAGGAAAAAAGGACACAAAACCATTTGAGAAATATTGAACCTCTGCATTTGAACCATATAAATGCAAAAGTGTTTATCAGAAGTGAATTTTGTTAATGCTGAAGTCCAGATGTACTCAAAACACAAAAGTTTCTACAAATCTCACTGAAGTAATTTGACAACATGTCTTGCTTGCATTGGGATCACTGTGGTATTATCGTCTTTTTAAATACTATATTTATTTCTGGTGTCTCGTCAGCACTGCTCACCAATCCTGAAATCGGTGAATTCCCCAACTCTGACTCATAGGAACTTCCAAAGTAGAGTCTCCAGACGTTGCCGCAGTGTTGCTCATCTTCTGCTTGGAGATCACTGGGATCCAGGAGAACCACAGACTGGTCTCCTTCCCCTACTGAGTCATCTGAGCCACTTGTGTGGTTTGGGAACATCATGGAGGACAGGCTCATGTCACTGTCGGAGCCAGACGTCAGCTCCTATTAGTGTCAAACAGAAACAGGGACACAGACAAATGTTAGTTACACAAGTTACAGACAACAGGTAAAAGCTAGTTTAGTTTGAGCTCATTCTGCAGCCATGGTTGGGGATCATTTGAATTATGTTGTAGACTGATAATGGATTCACAAGTACAAACAAACATTCTGTGATGCATACAAAACCCTTCATTTAATTAGTCTTAAGGGACAGAAAATCCTGTGCTTGGCTGCTTCAACATGAACCATAAATAATTTGAAAATGGATTTCCTGTCTTTCTGTTTTAGCAGCCCAAGGCAACCCCATGCCAACACAATAAGCTCTACAGTGGTGGGATTTTTTAAATACAACAGACTTACATGTGAAATGCTGTTGTTGACAGCCTCCAGTTGGGCGTTGTAGAGCAGGGCCTTCAGGTCTGCCCCGGTAAACTGCTCTGTTGCTGCTGCCAGCTGTTCCACGTCCACATCAGCAGCCAGCAGGACACCGGCGCTCAGAGCCTTCAGGATCTCTACACGGGCCTCCTGGAAACAGTTCATCAATAGTTGGATTTAACACCAAGGAGACATTTTTATATCATCACTGAACAGTATTTGGGTTTGTTTTAATCAACAGACCAAATCAGGGGGGGGGCAGTAGAGAGACTTGTCTAGCCGTCCAGGTCTCAGCAGGGCCGGATCGATCAGATCAGGACGACTGGTAGCTGCAAGCACATATACACCTACCAACACAAACATGATTCTCATTTATTTAAATTACAAAAACAACTGCAGCATTGAATTAATTAGTAAAACATGACAGCAGATTCAGTTTCCTTAACGGTTGTCAGAATACAGACTTATGCAGTACACTGCTGCAGTCTATACCTTGCAGTCCCTCCACACCATCCAGCTGCGTGAGGAGCTGATTGACTACACGGTCGGTCACCCCTGTGCTGTCGTGGCCCCTCCTGGGGGCTAGAGAGTCAAACTCATCGAAGAACAGGATGCACGGCTTAGCAGCCTGCGCTCTGGATTTAACAGACAAAGAATATTATTCCAACTAAATGAACGGCTGTTAACTGAGGTTTATAATTACTATTAAATATTTCATGTTACTCATCATACCTAGCATTATAATGCTAGAGTCATTATATTAAATTGAAGATTTTTTGTTGGGAGGACCAGAAATGTTCACTAACCTCTGGAAGACATCACGGACTCCCTGCTCACTGGCTCCAATGTACTTACTCAGAAGTTCAGGTCCCTGGGTATAAGTAAAAAAACCTGTGTCACTGAAGATACAGGGTGTTTTGATAAATACACGGTATTCTTGTTGATGGACAGAGCCAAAGCCCAGCCTACCTTGATGCTGATGAAGTTCATACCACTGTCTTTGGCCACAGCCCTGGCTAGCAGGGTCTTCCCCGTGCCAGGAGCTCCATACAGCAGCACTCCTGAGCGATGGCGAATAGGAAGATTGGAGAACAGGATGGGATACTACAACAAACCAAAGACCCATGATGAATTTTATGACATTATGGTATATACTGTTATTTCTGTTGATCTGTGTAAAATAATACTATTATATCCACTGTTATTTAATGTACAATAGTTATCTCTTCCTAAAAGGTTAATGGTAATTGGTTTTCACCCAAAACAAATCCGATTTTCTTGTTATTAGTTACACTGACCTTAGCGGGTAGCATTATGGTGTCCATTAGCTGCTGTCGCACCTCTCTCAGCCCTCCCACCCTTTCAAGTCCAACTCCATTACTTGGGGTATGGAGGTCTGCCCCCCACAGTGAGGGAGGTGTGAACCCCACGAGAGCCTGTGCAAAGTCCCTCCATGACAGACACACGGCTGAAGGATTATAAGAGAGAAAAGTACGGTACACATCATTTACTTTTTAATGGCAGAATAAACTGGCATAACTCTAATTAGAGAAATGAAATGATGAAGAACTCAAAGAACACCTGGAAGTGATTTTAAGATTACTACCATCTACCATTTTAGTGACTCTTTGTTACCTTGTTCACTGTGTGCTCTTTGTACAGTGTTGGCGTGGACAGCTCGCTCCAGCAGCAGGACTAGATCTTGAGGTGTGTATCCCTCAGTCTCTTTGGCAACTACTCTCAGGTCAAGAGTCTGTAAGGTATCCTCAGATAGACTAGACTTTCTAAGGATCAGATGGCGCAGGATCTCTGCTCTCTGGGTCTGCAAATAACACACAGGCTGTTGGTTTCTAACCTTTTACTTTTATTTTGTGTGTGTGTATTCTTGTGTGCTGACCTGATCTGGTGGCTGGATGTGCACAAAGCCCTGCACAAAGTGGGACCCCTGCACCTTGGTCAACGAGGGGTGGAGGGAGTGCTCGCTCTGGCTGGTGATGATGAGACATACCAAGCTGGAGTGAGCTACCACCTCATCCACCACATCCTCCAAACCTGCAGCCACAAGTAAACAAGAAGAATCAACATCAAAAACTGTAATGATTATCACTTCGGCCTGTACACATAACAAAAAACCCTCATACACATACAAAGTACAGAAATGATGATTTACTCTGTGCAATGTGCTGGTGAAGCAGCGCCTCGGGGCCATGCTCATGTTCTGGTGAGGTCTGTGCCCCCGTCATATGATCCAGGTCATCGAGTAGAATAACAGAGGGCTGCTTCCACTCTCCCTGTTCAAAGATATCCTGCAGCATCTGCCTCACAGTTTCTGCCCTTTTGCCTGAAGAAAAAAAAACAACAACATGACTTTGATGATAAACAAATTCAAAGTAATTTCATCTACTTTTCTTTGATACAATGCATGTTCATGGAGTATATGTGTTGACCTTGTAGCTTTTTGCAGTCCAACACTTCCACATGTGCATCAAGATCTTCCCTAGCTTTCCTACACAGGGCTCGGGACAGAGTGCTCTTTCCACTCCCCTGTACGGAGACAAAATAAAAGGGAATACAAAACAACATGGTTTAATATAATTCATATAATGCATTCAGTTACTTAGTTACTTTACTTGCTGATGAACCTGCTAAGATTAGTAGAGATACCCATGTTGTGAGAAGCAATATTCAAATAAATATCTTTATCATTAATGGAAATAGATACCTTAGCACCAGTGATGAGTAGTGTTCCACCTTGGAGTCCTTGTCCAGTGGTACCCAGCTCTCTTGATAGGGGACTACCCAGAAGGCTGTGAGAGATGAACTCAAATCCAGTGTTGCTAAGCTCATCAATCCCACTGAGCAAAGACAAATTATTAGGAAACATGGAGAGGTATGAATATTGAATAAAATTGTTGCTTAAACTGTACACAAAAACTCACCCAAGAATACTGAGAGAGGGAAGCTCTGGGTTAGTAGTTGCAGCTTCAGTTTTCACAGCTGCCACGGTTACTGGCTCTCTGTCTACCTGAGAGTGAAATAAAGCACCACCACAGCACCGGAGGGCCTTTTAAGAAATTATGTTTCATCTATTGTCTGCACAGAATACAGTACAGAAACAAACACAAATATGGACTCATTTTGCAGAAACTGCATTAGAATATTGATGGGTAAATAATATGCATGTTCTAATACCTGTATATTTTCCTTCTGTATAACAGATGATGCTAGCAAAAACAGCTGGTCTGGAGGATCGTTCTCTGGTTCCGGTTTCAGCACAGTTATAGCAAACTCTAACTTTGCTGTAATTTTTTTAAAAAGGCAGGAGAACATTAATGTTTTCTGTCTGTATAAGATTTAAGAGTACATTAATGTGACAATTGTAAAAGAAATGCAGAAATGAATCACCATCAGTTTCATGTAGAAGGATGGTGCCAAACCGTGCAGTCAGACAGGCTAAAGGTTCATGACTCTGAGTGTGCAGCCATCCAAGGAAAGCTGTCTGGATCTCTTTGTCGTCCTCCTCAGGCTTAAGAGATAATTAAAGATTACTTTGGACATAAGGGACATAAATTATATGTTCTGCATTATATGTTCTTAGATAATTCAGCAATGTCAATACTAACATATTATCAAATTAAATATAAGAATTGTACTCACCAGTGGTTTTAGAGGCTGCAGGCAAATAGCGGAAGCTACTTTGACGGTTGATTTGACTGGTTTAATTCTTACTGCTGAATGTGGGATAATATTTAATCTGATCGCCAGGGGCTGTGGAATCTAAAAAAAAAATTACATTTAAGATAGCACATAAAGAAGCAGACAACTTTTAAAATAGCATAGTTAATCTGAGGTATGATGGGATAAATGAATTACATATTTCTCTATTATACAGCATACTCACCCATACTCCACCGCAATGGATCTGTCCCTTGCTAGTACTCCTTTGCTTGCCTGCCACCTTATCAATACCATGACACACCACCCTGACCACCATGGTTTGTTCTTCTTTCTTCTCCTCTCTTCCATTCGCAGTAGCATCAACTCCTGCGATCTTCTTTTTCTCTAAAGCCTGCTTGTCTCTGTCCTTCACTTCTTTAGGTGAGGGAACTTTGGAGAGCAGGCCATATGTTACTAGGGACTGACTTCCATTTAGTCCGTGTCTCCGAGAAAATAAATGAATAACGTTAGTTGCAACATGGCTTATGGTGCGAAGAGAGTCAGGAGGTGTACCGCATACTCTGTAGATGGAGTCGGTGAGAAGGACAGGGATGTCGGGTACAGGAGGTAGCTCTTTATCCGGGTCATAGGTACCCTTTATCATGTAGCGTAACAGGCTCTTCAGGTCAGCTATGCCACCCCATTGGTGACTTTGAGAGACAGAGGTGGTACTTTCTGAAGACAATCCTGTGAGGTCGGACATGTTTGACTGGCTGTGAGAATGCAGGTTCTGGTTACCATTTCCAGAACGGCTTTTAGGAGAGACAACAAGTTCTGTGAACTGCTCCAGGCGACCATAGGGCACAGATGGCGAAAGTGCTGCTGCACAGAGTAAAAAACAGATTGCACTGTGTTCATGAATCCACTCTATGGATATAACCAAGTCATAAAATTTAAATAAAAAGTAATCAATAATTGCTCTCACTCTGACCTATGTGAATGTAGATGGCTGTGCGGCTGTCCACCCACACAGGAAACACGGCATCTTGGAACACCACTCTGATCTGATCCAGCAGCTGCTGCTCCAGTGTAGCACTGTGGAGCTCCTGGAGGTGTCAGTCAAAGAAAAATGATGATGAACGTAGTTTCTCAATCTGATTTTAGGTCTCTGGTGGGTCATTTTTTTGGTAGGTGGAACATCATGCTTTAAAAATCTTTAATATCGAGACAGTTTTAGGGGATTTGACTAAACTGTTGCTATCAGAAAGGACATTAACATACCGTACCGGTCAAAGTTTGGATGCACTTTTTCATTTAAGAGAATGGGGAGATGTGTCCAAATGTTTGACTGGTACTGTATATCCTGTATTTCTACTATTAAGACATTTAGGGTACATATTACTATAAGTACCCACCAAGATCTCCCAATCATCAGACGACAGAGGCTGCACAAACACTTGATGCACTGATAAGACCTGGTGACATGGTCTCAGGAAGCCCTGAGGGAAAACACACAAGTAATAAATACAAACACCAGCCTAGATGGTAACTGACTTTGACTGTGCGGTCAACAGGCTACTAGTTTGTATCATCTACTGCAGTACCTGTTCTCCATCTTTCAGGCCCAGCTTCTCTCCCAGTTGTCGACACAACTCCACTTGATGGCTGCTGAGGCTATAGGAGGTCCTGTTTTGAGTCCAGCTGAGGAACACTGGAGAACTACGGCCCCAAGACAACTCCAACGCCTGGTTCTGAGACAGACACAAGGCACATCAATAACACGTTGCTGAGTTCAAACAGAAAAGCACAACTATCTCATGTATGCTCCTTCATATATCACATCACGCAATTGTCATCTGATAAGATTATGAATACACTAACAGACCACGGCAAGACAGAATACATTAAGAAAGCATTAGCATGGACCCATTGTCCTCCTCTTTTTCTAATATAATGCTTTGTCACCACCAAGTGAAACTGTGGGGAACTACTACAAAGATCCTTAAGTCAAAATTTAAACCAATAGTGAAAGTACTATTTTCTACGCCACTGACATCCTTGAGAGGATGCAGGACAGGTGTTTTGATTTGTGCACTCTGATATTTGTTACTATTTACTGTTAAATTAATTGTTATTAAATGAAAAGGGGAAACCACATTGATTGGAACTACACTTCATGTTTTTAACCATATTATATGTGAGAAAAAAAACTACTTGTAACATCCTATATTGCATTTATGTATACTTGTGGGCACTGATGTCCATCTATTTGAGCACATTATCGTTTTTTTTTATTAAGAGTAACTGTTAAAATGTCACACAGAGAAGCAGAGTAGCCTTTACTATTTTCACCGCGTTAAACAACGGTGACACAACGGATATACGCAATAATATTTGTTTTCTTAAACACTTGTGTGTTCTTGCTTCACCAAACTCCGCCACTATTAGCTGACACTGACATTGCCTGGGTAGCTAGCTAAGCTAACTTACCTCGTTTAGGGCGAGGTGTGAAATCAACTTTGTGGGGAGGTGAAGAAAGCAGTTTTTCGTGTTGTTAAAAACAACAGTTACGGGTTGGATGCCCTGACTGCTAAACATAGCCACTACATAACCTGACTACTTGCAAATGCCAGACAGGTTGGTCTGCTAACGTTACATGTGCAACTAACTCATAATCTATCGATGTGCTGTGTCTGTTTAGCGAGAACACAGTAGTGGATACTGGGCTTTAGTGCTTTTCAAAATTAAACATTAGACACGGACACGCAGTCTATGTAGCCGCGTTGGAGACAGAGTGCGCTCTTATTTTGAAGTGTGTCAACAGGAAACATATTTCCATCGAGCTAATGCAACGTTGTTCGTTATTCGCCAATAAACCTCAAAGAAGCAGAAGCAGAAGAAGGAGGTGAATGAGGAGGAATACTTTTATTTATTTGCATTTAGTTGTGTTTGTTTGTTTGTTTAAGGGAACATATAACGCTGGTTCACACTCCAGCACAGTAGATGGCGTTAAAACACCTCCACGTTGATTGACATTAAAAACAGAAAAAAACAAGAAGAAGAAGAAGCAGCAGAAACATGGCGGCAGGATCCGGCAACAACAGTTCAGGGTGCTGGGGAGTCCCAGAGGTTTACAAACACCACGAACAGCGGAAAGTATGCATTTCTCGACCAAAATATAGAGAGGGAAGAAAAGCTAAATCGGTAAAGGTAAGAAAAACGTTTTGTTATTATCTGTAAACATGAAGAAGGGAAAATACAATATATCTTAAGCTATAATGCATTGCGACTTCTCGCCAGGGCGTCTATTGAAGTTTCATGAATATATAAATATAAACAATACAAATAACCTGTCTTCTCATAATAATCCTACCTGATGCTGAAACTATGAAAATTACTGTTCTGTTTTTTTCCCTACAGTGTAACTTAATATAAAGCGTTAAGTTATCGTGTGTGTTGTCAGGTGTACACCATCAATTTAGAGTCCCGGTACCTGATGGTCCAGGGGGTCCCAGCTATTGGAGTGATGCCAGAGCTGATCCAGCTGTGTGCCCTGTACGGAGCTGTGGAGGAGTACAGGCCCCTGGATGAGTACCCAGCTGAGGAGTTCACAGAGGTCTACCTTGTCAAGTTCCAGAAACTCACCAGTGCCAGGTTTACCATGAAGACGACCTTATCAATCATACTGCAGTGCTTAAAATATGGAAAAAGATCTTCTGAATGCTGCTTCAAATTGTGTTTTCAGAGCAGCCAAACGACACATGGATGAGAAGAGCTTCTATGGTGGTGTGCTGCATGTGTGCTACGTCCCTGAATACGAGACAGTGGAGGACACCAGGCTTAAGCTGCAGGACCGGAGGAGATACATAGTAAGGGCTGCTCAGAATAAAGGTACATTTTGACATCAAATATAAACTTAAAAAGCACTTTTTTCTCCATTAATTGTTTTTTCTATAAAAATGTCCTGTTATAGTTTCTCAGAGTCCAAGACTGCATCTTTAAATGTCAAAATAGTTGCTGATTGGTTAATTAATTTGTCCATTGACTAATCGATCGATTGATCATTACAGTTCTAGTTAGAAAAATATAAATAAACCTGAATTTTAACTATTTGCTTTGTTTTTTATCTTTATATTATTGTTTCAAAGCCAGAGAAAAAGAACAGGAAGAGGAGCAGGCCGTGAACAAGGAGCCCACACCATCAGACACCACATCAGAGAAGATCCCTGTCAGACATGAGCAAACATCTGACTGTGATAATACTGGCGAGAGTTCAAACGTGGGCCATTATTCAAGCTTTCCTTTACTGCCGTTACCTCCCCAGGAACATCATTACTACAGACAAAAAAATCAACATGGCTCTTCAACAACAGAGGACAAAATGGGGACGTTGCATAATGCCGTCATTGACATAAAACAGCAGCCAGTGCAGAGTTCAAGCTCCAGACAAACATCTTCACATAAACACAGAGGCACAGAACACACACTGGCCTCTAATCAGTCCTCTGCAGTCAGATTTGTACCAAGGACTACACACTTGGAGAACAGAAAACGCAATATTGAAGAGGTTATGGAGCACTCATTGACTGATGTAAACGGGAAAAACGAGCCACTAATTGGGCCAAGACTACCAGACCAACCTAAACTGGACATGGAGGATAATTCGTTGAACACAACTGTCAGTCTGATCAGGAACACAATGAAACAGGTAGTCCATATTTGATGTTTTACTAGGGATTCAGAACAAAATTAGTTATTCATTGTAGTCTGAATGTCATAATTTATATCAGTAAAATCAATGTCATCCTTCATAGGTGGGATCAGTTCCTGACCTTCAACCAGTGGAGAAAAAGATGAAGCCACGCCGTCGGATTTGATCAAAGCAGTTGTCTTGGTGTTGGACAACTATGAAAAATGAACAATCAAATTGCTTCTTTTGGCAGCTTCTTTTAATTTACACATGTTGTGTGTCAAAATGCAATCAGCTATTAACACATTTATTAAAGAATGTGCAGCTGAAAGTGCACACAACTATAATTTCACCACTGGTCCAGTTGATCCTGAAATACATGCTGCTCAAATCTCTCGGTACCCTATAAAAAGAAAATAAAACAGAACGTAAGAATATTCAAGTTAGAAATGTAAATTGTTACAGATTTCATTGGCCTTTTAATTTGTGATTACCGCAGCGTCAGGGAGGCAAGTTCCAAAAGCCTCAAGCAATAGATTCTCCTCTCTCACTGCCATCTCAAAGTCTGCAAAAGACAGTCTGCCATCGTGGTCATGGTCCTATAAATGGAAACATTGGAAATGTGCCTGGGTCAACTTGTCTTTTATAAGCATCGTAATAAATTAGCAAGTTATGTACAGATCTGAAAATTATCATATTGCTTCCATGAAACATTAAAATATGAATCTTCTTTGGAGTATTGAGTACGAATAGACCATCTCACCATCTTCTTGAGTGTGATCTCCACCAGGTCTTTGATCCCTTCATCTGGGTCTTCCTCAGTGGGCTGTCTGATGAGGCTGTTCTTCAGCATATGAAACATCTCCTCCCTGGAGATGTAGTTATCACCATTCAAGTCATACACATGAAAGCAGTCTGAGCCGTGAAAACAGGGAAGGGTTATTAGCTGGATAATACAGTTACTCAGCTGTATTACATGTATGCATGTGTGAAAGTAAGACTGAGAACTTACATTTGATTTTTTCATCCAAGGTCCCACGAAGAAAAACTGACAGCCCCTCAATCCACTCTTTCATACTAATAAAGCTGTCATTGTCTTTGTCAAATGTCCTAAAGACTGGTGGACAAATCATCATTGACATTCAGAATATTTTCATGTTACCAAAGACTGTAAATGGCTGCTGGTTATTTAAATTTTTGTTTCTGTCACTGAAAATTAAAAAAAAAAATCTCATATATTTGTAAAATACCAATTAGAAATAGGCAGAATACCTCCATCCATGATCATGTCGTCGGTCATCCCAAAGATGTTGTGCAGTATGCTTCTGAACCTCCCTCTGTCCAGGCCGGTGGCAGCTTTTCCAGGGACTGTTGGCTCCCCCAGTAACACGTCAAATTCTCGGATAAGACATGCAACCTCTGTTTTATTAACTGGGATCATAGGAATAGACATAACATTTTACATTTTCTCATTCAGTTGCATGTTAGCTTATTAAAACAAATCAAGGCAACGATGGTGAATGCACCTAAGTGGAACATTAGCTTAGTTTAGCACAAGATAATGAGGCAGATGACATTTAAAATAAAACTTACAGTGGTCCACCTGTTTGGAGATTGTTTCGGCGAGGGTTTGTATCAGCTTTCTGTTCATAGCAGACATTTCCGACATTTTTAGAAACAGGACACAGGACAGGCAGCGCACCAGTGGTCCGACAACAGCGATGTTGACATGCCGTCGTCATGGCAACAGCGTAGCGCTACTGGTGGAAACGTTCTGGAAAAAATACAACAGATTTGTGCCCGTTTCCCTATTTGAAGTCTATTGAGAAAGCACTCTCTCAAATGTTATAATTTCTCTGGACCTCAAATTCAAAACCTTCATGTATTCCCCTCTTTCTGTAGTTACTCCATGTCTTTATTATTCCACCGGTGTAATTCCTTCTTTCCATTATTATTCCCAAATCTTAAACCAATCAGTACAACATCAGGTCACATTACTGCTGCTAAATCCTATGTATAAAGATACATAGAAAAATAACATTTTAATCAGGAATAAAAATTTTTTAAATAAAATAAAACATTAGTTTATTAAGAAGGTCTGGTCAGTTACATCTTTAAATTGTACATTATCCATTAAGTGTAATAACCTAAAATAAAAGGTGGAGTGAAGAGACACTATATAAGGATGTTGAGAAAGGTATTAGTCCACATTTTAGATATGAAAAAGATGTAACCTTAAAAATCATTTACAAGCAAACAGTACTGGAACCTGTCATTTCCTTTTCTTTTCATTTTATAAAGGGAGGTTGCAAAAGCAGGAGAGGGATAAAGATACCTCTGAATTAGCCATTAGCAGTTAGAGGGATGACCAGTAGAACCTAAACTAGGCATGTTAAAAGCTTTTGTTAAAATGTATCCTGTTGTGAAACTGTTATGAAATCTGGACGAGAACCTTTTGAGTAACTCTGCTAACAGACACGAATGAAGAGGAGTGAAAACATAACTTCCTTTGTAAACATACATGATAAATGATAAAGACAGGAGGGTTGGTGCACTTCTAGTACTGTATGTCAGTGCCTTACTAAACAAACACATGACAGAGCTGTTCAGTCTTTCAAGGATGTTTGCCAATTTTATGACCTTTTTAAATAAATATTTAAAAGTAAAAGTAAATCATTTCTAATACAGATGTATTCTTTTCACCGTGTTCATCTCAAATGGGGATGTAGTCGTTTTTACCGAACATCCATTGTCGTTCTCTGCTGATGGGAGCCCACTGAATTTATCAGGTGGCCCTTACATTTTTTTCACCCCTGCCCATTAGACAGCCTGAGTCCATCACTGCACATTACATATTGCGGAGGTTGTTGCAAAATGCAGGAGTTGCACTTTGAATAGCCATGCAGGAACAAGATCAGCTTTTTATCATCTTACACACACAGCGAAACTCGGGGTTTTCATTTCAGAGGTTGACCTGGAAAAACTCATTCATGCTTTTATTTCTAGTATTTTCGGTGCAAATTTCTCTCTTAACTATTAAATAAAATGATAAGAGTGACCCTTTATCTAGTTGTCCATGCTGTCCTTGAGATGATGTATAATCACGGTACACCTTCAGATTTAGCATTTAACAGCATAACTAGAAACTATTTAAATCAGTGTATTTAAATATTATTAACTTCAAAAGTTGAACTGCTTGATGCAAGATCTTTCCTACTATGAGCTTCAATTTCTGGTGTCAAGGTTATAACTGATGAGACGTTTAGCTTTTATTTTGGAACTCAACTTCACTTCACCATAAAAGCTTTGCCCCCCTGTCTTTTATGATACTTTGGATTGGATTAACACCTTGTGTAAACTAATTTAAGTGAGGACAGATTACATGCATGTGACACTGACCTCTCTTCTTATGCTCTTGACTTTATTCTTCATAGTCACCTCTGCAATTTGCATGAAAAGTACACCTTGTCTGACCACAAGGTGGTAGTCTGCTAATCCGTCAAAAAGCAATATTAAATCCATGCATCTGCAGGCCATTTCTATTCTATCCAAGTGCAGTAATGTCACACAAAAATCTCTATATTAATTACAACTGTCTGAATAATTAGATACTTTCAGAGCAAAAGCAAATAGGCCCATTTTTCCATCATGCTCGAAAGCATTTCAGACAGCTGTTAGGTAACAGTTGTTGTTATGCAATTGTAAATTATATAATGTAATAATTTAATTCAGTAAGCAATGAAGAACACTAAATGATTAATTAGTTCAGGTTTGATATTTAATTAATAAACTATCATAAGAGATAAAGACTAAACCAATACATACAATAAAACATTTCATATGCAGTCAGATTTGGTTTCAAAACCAAACGTTCGATTTCTACACCATTAATTCACAATATTTCACCCTGACTGACTCCTGTGTTTGTATGTAGGAAAGACAGAAATAGACTGTGTACAGGTGTCATTGTGACAGAAAGGTTAAACTTGCAAGAGTGTCTTTTCAGCCCAATACATTATTTGAACAGTGTATGAACATTTGTGTGTGAGTGTATGTGTGTACATGCGTGTATAAGGTGCATTAAAGTCACTCGGCTCGGTGTGCAAGGTTAGTCCTAATTGGTAGTGTTGTGTCAATCCAGTGGTTTGGGTTTTGCATCATGGAGGTCCACACGGCAACCTCCTCTACTGTGGAGTCCATCCAGCTGACGGCCTCTCCGTAACTCTCACCTGCCGATGAAAAAAAAACAAAACACACACAATTATTTGGAACCACAACCGACACTCTGAGAAAAGCTGCTTTATCTAATGAGGCAAACACTATATCTATACCAACAAAAGATCACCGTTCCTGTTTTACACGATTGTATTTTTAATGAATGTAAACATACACTGTACGTTTATATATTTTCCCGTTTCTTTCTAGCATAAGACAGTATGATATGATATCATCCAGTTATGAAAGGCAAATCATAATCAAAACCAACAGCAGCAATTACAAACAAACCCAAGAACTCACAGTGATATAAGGGAGAACGGGTTGCAACACTGTAACGCTAGAGTTCCCATATTTACTACAATGTTTACTACAAATGGCACCAATTCAAACCTCTGCAAGAAAATCACAGACCTTGTGAGTTGATGTCAAATACATGGTGCTCCTTTGTTACAAACTACAGGTTTCAACAGATGCTGAGGTAAGTTTATTAGTTAATAATTAGACAAAAAAAAGCAAAAACAGAGGCCACCATGTGATATGTTTCAAAAAGTAAATAAATAAAAGAGCAATGCAGAACAATGTCTTTCTCTCCGTGTCTAAACCATAAGTCAAATACACTTTGTTTACACTCAGGAGTGAGTGTGTGTGTGTGTGTAAATTAGTCTACTAGAACAAACTTCCTTAACAGTGTGTATGCTTAATGAACACTCTACTGCAATATACCAGTGTAAAGAACATGTAGGTCTAACAAAAACAATGTCAATGTGTATGTGTGCCTATGTGTGTGTATATTCTAAATCAGAGTCACAGTGGTGACAATTAAATGTTGGTAACCTTGCAGTGCAGGCTTGCATAGGGCACATTTTAGCTGCACTTCCTTTGGCTTTGAGTTTCTCATACAGACAACACTAAACTTTTCATCATCTCAGGTCTCAGAATCCTCAGCGTTTGGCTTTCAACATTTTCTTGGTTGTCCTTCTCACCTTTTTTCTTTTGCTTGCCTTTAATCTTTCCTAACATATGTCAGCGTAGATTCTCACTCATCCAGGTCATCGTTGTCAAAGGAGTTGAGTTGTAAGCAACTGGACTTTTTTCCTTGGAGTTTGAAGACGTTTCACCTTTCATCCAAAAGGCTTCTTCAGTTCTAACCTGATGATGGAAACCAGGAGCTATATCTCTGGATCACAGAGGGTGGAGCTGTAGACCACACCCCTCATTCCGTAACAAAGGGTCACATGAGTTTAAGGTGTGAATTGGAGTGAGTCGTAGAATTGGTGTATACCCATTCTCCCCTATCTAGCACGTGTCTACACAATCCATACCACACACACAAATAACACTATCAATGCAATCTACTTAACAACAACTAAATTAGCTTAAGTCGTACCCGTTTTTCACATTGCTCACATACTGAAAACATGTTACCTTGTGACACCCACTTTACCCCATCCTGCTATTTACAGTGCGATGCAGATTTCAGCAGCCACCGGCCTAACAAAGGTAACATTGAGACACATACTGTAGGAGCCCAGAAATGACCTCACTCCGATGACACAACCATCTGAAATGCCTGACATGCCAATGGGACAAAATGTGGTGAAGTACTGGACTGAAATATTGTCACTACCACACTACTGGAAAACACCACTGTAGCATAAAACGGCTTTATAGCATGCACTATCAACAAAGCAGACAAAAAACAAATAAATAAAATACAAAAAACAACCAGGCCATTGAATGCTTTAATGTCCCATATCCTGATGCAGAAACTGTTGACAGGGACCCATGACATAGTACTGAATCTCTAAGTTTTGCCAACTTTTTCAGATTCACGAGAACCTATGTATGCGTATACATTTCGAAGCTGTAAAGAAAGTGATTGCCTTTTATCTTTCTACAAGGAAGGAAAGCCTACAAGCTTTTGTTTCCAGCATGACGCCTGAAACATGATACCCAACAGTCACACAGAGCATGTGTTCTTTACTAATTACAGCCTGTTGATTATTTTTCTTATGCAAACATAAATAACATTGTCAAAATGTGCATGTCTCACCAGTTCCACAGCTAAGGCGAATCCCTCCTAGAGTGTGCACCTTTAACCCTTCACGTTGCCAGACAGTTAGTTCAGCACAGGCCTCCCTCAGGTCACTGGTGTGGAAGCCATCGTACACCATGGTGTGGTTGTAGGCAGGGCTGATGGAGCGCCTCACCAAGCGCGTCTTCTGACCACTCTGACGACTGGCATCTGGGAGTATGTAGCTTGTGGGGTGTAGATTATGATTATGATTCAAATAGAGAAACATTTTAAAGACTGAGATTGCAATTTTGGTGATACAAATAGAGAAAACTGATAAAAAAAATATCAGGAAATATGACGCATAGCCGGCACACCTTCTAACAAATGAGTCTATAGCGCCTCCTTTGTTAGCCAGGAGACCTTGAGCCTCTCGAAGCCAGATGTGAAGCTCTCCTGTCAGAGACAGTCCACCACCTTGCCGCATGCAGAAACACATACACAGAACATATTGAGACTCAAGTGATTGTAGTATTGAGGTAGGACATAATGTTCATCCACAATCCGTGTGCTCTGCTCACCTTCGAATCCCTCTGGGATGAACTTAATGGAGAGCAAGACAATCCCACGATTGCTAATTGACTCTGGATTTAAATTAACCTGTAATGTGAAAGTGGAGGGTAAAAGATAAGGGTGAATGAAAAAAAAAGACAAAAGAAAGAAAAGACAAGGGGGAGGGAGGCAGACGTGTGGAAGAAGGAGAAGAGTAAGGTTACATAAAACCTTAGTTGAAATTCATAGCATGTCCTCATCTCCCTTCAGCTCTAACAGACACAAGACACACTCCTCTCTGTATTCTTTCTCCAAAACTGTTCTTACATACATATACTGAACAAAGATACATTCAGGCACTTTACAGTTATTTGTTTAAATATTTATCCTGTAGAATTCAAACACAAATGCACATTTATGCGTCTACTTCAGTATGTATTTATTTCCATGCGAGTCATTTCTGTCTGCTATTCCCCACCCGTGGCTGCAGGTCCTGCCAGAGTGGCTGTGTGAAAGACCAGTCCCAGAGGCCCAGAGATACCTCCACCTCCCCCAGGAACACGTTCCTCCCCAGGGGCTCGGCGTGCCACACAGACAGGTTTAAGGTCCGACTCCGCAGCTCACTGATACGCACCTTATACTATAAGATGAGAAGGAGTCAGACAGTTAAAGACTCTAGTGCATGTGGAGGACACGTGGAGGAGAGCTGGTAGATGGGGGATTTCTGTACCACTTTATGTAATATGTAAATGAAAGCTTCTCACTCGCAGCATCTGGTCATAGACTGGGTTCTGTGTCTTCTTCTTCACTGCAGTTTTCTTCTTGCTAAGACTCGACTTGTCCGGCAAGAGATAGGTTTTAACGTATCTGAGAAACATGCACACACACACACACACACAGATTATTTGACTGATTCTGTACGTGATAGTGTCGCCGTGGTATATGTGATACGCATATTCACCCAACACTTACGGGTCCGAGTGGTTCTTGCGTGCTGTGGCAATGTCCTCGCAGCAATACACCGTGACTTGCAGCTCCTCCTTCTGGGTGTCGTAGACCAATGAGAACTTGATGCGGCCCCTCACCTCCACCACTCCGAAGTCCCCTGAGCTGAACAGACTCATCATGCTTCCACTCAACTACAACACACACGTAAAACAGAAATCAGCGTCTGCGTCATTGTCTCGAGCTGAGTCATCTTGCATCGCCAGACGGTCAATTAATCAAATGTGCGTGTGTGCACGTATGTGCTTGTGTCTGTGTGTGTGTGTGTGTGTGTGTACCGGGTAGCTAGTATGAAGGCTCCCGGCAGAGCTGCTGGTTTTCAGAGATGTTGGATCTGGTTCTGTCGGGCTGCTGCTCAGAGAGTCAGTGTCCCCATTCTGACCGTCAAAGACTTCCTAAAAAACACACACACACACACACACACTTCTCAGATACTGCATCACATTTAGTCACAATTTTATTGGTTAAGATATTTAAATAATTGAAGTATTAATTCAGTTTCAGGTAAAAGTCTATGGACAGGAGATGGAATAACAAGTATCCAAAGCAATGTTTACCAGTTGTAAAGTTGTGGTTAATTGTGAATGTGGGCGTGTGCTATAATCACCTCCCCTTCTTCTGACTGGCCATTACTTCTCCTTTTGCACTCTAGAGCATAACAATGAGTTAGTAATAATAATAATAATAATAACAGTAATAATAATAATAATAAGAGACAGCCACAGAGGTAGAGAGGGTGAGAGAGAAACTTTCATACCACTGGATGAGGAAGACCTATTTCTATGCTGGAGACTCTGGAATTAAAGATGATTTATTGATATTTAGATGATTCAAGAAACATTTTCAAGCATGGAAAAGACAAACAAGCGCGCGCACACAGACCTGTGTGAGAGAACCTTGTGTTCTGGATGTGGGTTTCAAACTTCCTTTACTCCTGAAAGCACAAATGAGAAATTGGAAAATGCAGCTATGCACAAATGTTACAACTAATGAGGTGATTTTTGTCTGACTAACCCTCCACTCTCATCCTTCAGTCTCCTCTCTGCCTCAGGACATGTGTTGTTGTTGCGTGAGGTTTCCTTCGTCTCTTCATTGAACAGTCCAGTCAGAGGCACATCTGTTACTATGGAAACAACCACAGAACCATCAGTGGGATATCCCTATTACATAAAGAAAATAAACCCACCGGTCAATGATATTGGCACTGCATTCACTGAACAATCACCTTTGCCCTTTGTCCTCCTGTGGCGTATGGTGGCATGGACGAGGTCACAGCCAGATGTCCGGCTGTGATGACGTTTGCTGCGCTGCTCGCTGAACCATGCCCCCGACAGAGAGCACAGTCGTGTTGCATCTGTCTCTGTCTGTTCAAGGATCCTGCAGTGTTGACACAAGGCCAAGTTAAACAGCAAACAATCACAATATCCCATCTGCAGAAGTCAGCTGATGTCAGAAACTAAACAGGGTTTTACAGTTTTTGTCATTCATGTCCTGGAACATATTGACACTCGTCTCATTTCTATGTAAAAACAACAACAACAAGATGTCTCATACACTTTTCCTCGTTGATACATCCACCATCCTGATATTTTAAGTACAGCCGAAATGATGAATCAACTCAACAACTAACCAGTCTACATAAATGACAAACATTCTCTGGTTTTAGCTTCTCAAATGTGAGGATTTACAGCTTTTCTGATTTTTGTATATCATTATAAATTAAAAACCAAATGTGATAAAATCTCTATACCTCTCATAATAATGAAAGTAGTTGCAGCTGCAATCTAAAGACCAATCAAAATAAGGACTATTAATAGGCAGACTATTAGATTTCATTAATAAAATAGTGTTTTTATGGAATTTTATGTGCTTAGTGGTCAACAGTGTTTGTAGTTGTACAAACATTTCTCAGATGCAGCTGATTAGTGAACATGCAAGGTGAATAGCTGTAATTGTTTGATTTCACCAAGGTTTCAGTCAACCAATAGCATTGCTCCAGCACTCATTAAAACTTTATTTACCTTAAACTACAACATACAGATTGAGTGACAAATTAAAGGAAAAACCAGAGTAAATTAGTGGAGGAACAAACACAACATAACAAATGTAGATGCATCCTCACAAGTGTACGACGGATGTAATTAAGGCATCAACATCCTGCCATGCTCTCCGACTGAAAGTCAATACAAAGACATCTGAGTCATCACCTTTGTCTGTCGATGAAACATTTCTTCTGAATGATTTGATGAGCATGAAAATTAAGTGAATCATTTGCTGAGACCTTTACAAATCGACAGATCGAAACAGTGCTCTCCATTGTCAAAACTCCAAAATAAGAAATATCAAATGTTGTTCATGACTCCGGTCGAGTTCACAGACATGCAGGATCAATGCCAAGGAGCACTGAAACCCTTCTGGCGGCTTGTGGTGGCCCAACACCTTACTGAGACATTTACGTTTATTTTTTTTCCTTTACTTTGTCACTCGTCTGTATGTTAGTGTTAATTACACAGCAGAATTGGCACCTAAAGGGATAAACAGTCACCTCTGACCTTACACGTCCTTCATCACGTCGACGTAAGTCCAAGTCCCGCTGTAAGACCTGCAGGATGGCGGACTGCTCCTCTTCTGTCAGGTGACTCAGGTCAAGACGGTCAACCAGGTCCTCCTCCATTCCTGAGTGAGCAGCGTAATCACAGTTCTTACATACATAGGTGTGGCGACTGTTCTCTATGTCCTCAATTCATTACGATACTCATACTATATAGTACAAACCTAAACAATGTCTAGTGTAATATTGCTACAATGTCTAGTGTAATATTGCTACAGCTCCAAGTGCTATCTGCTGTAGGGCTGCAACTAACGATTTACTATCGTTTTGTCTATAACATATCTGAAAATAGTAAAAAGTGTCTTCCCAGAGTCAAAGGTCACATCTTTAAAATGTCTTCTTTTGTCCAAACAACATTCTAAAACCTAAAGATATTTTGGTCACTATCATGTATGACAAAGTAAAGCATTAAATCAAGTCCTTCTCTACACGTATAACATGTTTTTCTTCTTGTTCCTACAGTTGTGTCTGAGCTTCACTGTGCACAAACATTTATGTGCAGAGTTTGACACTGGAAGGCTGTTTTCACATTCGCCTGCTAAAAGTGGTAGAGTTTCTCTGTGCTCATTGAAAATCAGATTTCAAGGTGTGGACCTACGGGCATGATTTGAGACATCACAACTAGTTTGGCAGCCAACCATGGTCCAATACTTATAAATGCAACTAATCAACTAATAAAAAACAACAAAGAGGCTAATCAATGCTGACACTGAGTGGCATTGTGGGTTTGAAGGGAGGCAAGAGAAGAAAGCATAAACTAACCTGCAGCACTACAATATATACATTTCTTTGAGTGTCTGTGCCCACTGCTTTAAGGCAATCGCTGAATAATTAACGCATGCGCAAAGAGATTCTCCGTGTTAATTTGTCAAACAGGATATCGTGTAAGCAGACAATTCACTGCAGCTTTCACAACCCGATACTTCAACTAACACAAAATATCGCGTACAGTATTGCAGTGTGTAGTACATGACATAGAGTAATTAATAGTTATTTGAGGCAATTTTTTTCTGTGATGCACCCATCTGCAGTTTACTTTAGCTTTAACACAAGGTGAGACGATTATAAAGGTTTAATGTTACATTCATGGCATACTGTTAAAGTTTCAGGTCATTAAAGTTTCCCTTTAGGTTAAAATAAACAACACTTTCCTGATGATGAGCACCGCGAGAGAGAGGACACCTGTCGCCACTTTCTACCTCTTGGCTCAAAGGTTAAAGAGCCACCCTCTCACACTCATTACTAAAATACACACATGGAAACATAAAAAAAAGCCAAACCAAAAAAAATATATATTACCTTACTTAACAGCTTCCGCCAGTTCCATCTGTGAAAAGTTCAGAGAAAACTTGTCCTGAGTGCGGTGTGTGTGTGTGTCTGTGTGTTGAGTAAACGGAGTGAACACGCCCTCCCTCCGGCGTCAGTCCGCACCGTTGCTGGAGCAGCGTGGTGGCTCAGTTTGTGTGTGTGTGTTGAAGTTTGAGATTGATACGGTGTGTTTGCTTGAGTGTGTGATATGACTCACACACACACACGGATGTTTTGCAGGGTGGAGGTGGCATATAATTTTCCACCTTTTCACTGTCCACACCTGCTAAACACACGCTCGGGCCACACTAAGACTATTACTTCACCTACCCTACTGTACACACACACACACAAACACAAACACATATATATGTATACAAACATTGATCTATGGATCTATGCTTGTTTTAAAGCAGAAGAGAGAATAGCCAGAAGCACATGAAAGAGGCCTCAACTTTGTTGTGGACTTGTTTGTGTGTCTGCCTGTGTGTGTGTGTGTGTGTGTGTGTGTGTGTGTTAGACTTCCTTTTCTCTTTGGAAATGTGTGTGTGTGTGTGAAGGGGGAGGGTGAAAAGGACCTGCATTCAGTCATGTCCTTTGTCAACAGACTTGGATGACAGCCATAGTCGTCCCCGTTGGGAAACTTTTTTTCGTGTGGGCCTATTCAAGCCTGTAGGTTCTGGCTCAGACAGCGACTGGTGCATCCAACCAGCCAACCTGCTGCTCCCCCAAAGGCCTCCATCTATGCTCCATTCTTGCTGCATGCTGGGATCGTCACCGGGTGGCATGTACACTATGTACGGATTAATAGGTTATTCTTAAATCCCGATTCTTGGAATATGTCTCCGGTCGCACTCAGATTAATGTCAAATCCGTTCTCTCAATGCTGGCCTGTGCAAATACACACTTAACACATACTGTACAATCTCTTTCTGCAATTAGCTGTAACTCAAGAAAGCACATAACACACTCATTCAGAGTAACAAGTATTTATCAGTAGTTTGCTCATGCTGGCAGCTTTCTACATTTATTTTAATGGTATCACAAAAAAAAATCATACGGCTCAATCACCATAATATTTACCAGCATCCTCTCAGCATCTATTCATTAAAATGAATAAATAGGTTTACATCTCTTTGAACTGTTATGAAAGGGTGGATGTTACATACATGCAATATAAATGTGAAATCTGAAATATCCTCAGTGAAACCAAATTCATAAAAAAGACTTATACACTATACTGGAAGTTTTCATGAAGTTCAAAGATGCCAAATATTTAATCAGCTAAATTATTTCACTCACTACAAGTTAACATATGAAAGAAATATATAGGATGCATACATATGTTAATTTTCAGTTTCAATAAAACACAAGAAAGTTATGCAACTCCACAATAAAATACAGAAGTCATCTTAGATGAGAATGAAATGAAATGTTTTTAAATTTTTAAAGTTCTCCGTTTTGTCCATTTCAAGGTTCTTGAACAAAGTTTACTTGGGATTATATCATATTTTCTCATAACTGCACTGCACTGTATCTGAAGACAGTTCATATCCATATAGTTCATATGTTACTAAGAGGCACATCACTCAATTGGTTAAATCGTTATAAGTAAATATAAGGCGTTCATAAAGATTAATGCTGAACATGCTAAATCTCTTTGGTCTGAATCTCTTATATCAGTAAAACTGTCTCTGATGTATGTAAAATACCGTACAAACACAACGACCACATGCACACTTGTTACACAATGTAGTATTCAGAGAAAAATGTCCTCTTATAAACACACCCATCCCCCAGGGGACACATGGGGACCAAATCAAAAATGGGGGGAAAAAAATCAAATATTGTCGTCACAACGCGATGAGTCACTGCTCTGCTATCTTCCACCCTCATCCGTTGCCCTTCATGCATCTTGTCTTCATTGTGGCTGCTCTCTATATAAAGAAAAAAAACATTTTGATATGGGCCAATGGGGTTTGTGATCAAAATCCAAATACTGTTGGAGGTGAGTTGCTTTGTATGTGGAGCACTGTTGATCACACTACTGCCACCAGAGGTCGTTGTTGTACCAACCTCTTAACACAGTGATTGACACATTAACATGCACACACTTAAACTGATACAGTCACGCTACATTCTCTATTCTATTCACAAACTCACATGGGGTCATAGCTGCTTTGCTCTTTGGATTTGAGGAAGCGCATGGCAAAAAAGCCACCGGCCTGCAGACACAGCACAAGTATGATGCCTCCAATGAAGCTGGACATGTCAAACTTGGCCTGGGAGAACTCAGAGGTCGATTTTGGTTTGCTGCCATCAACTGCAGGGAAAGGGACAGAGTTTAAAAGGGTTTACCCTCAAATGGTATGAAAGCAGGCCGCGGATTGGAAAGTAGAAAGCGTAAGTGTTTTTATATACAGAGTAATGTCAAAGGGAAATGCATTGACACTAACATGACTGAGTGGTTTAGGGGAATGTTTTACTCAGCTCTTATGGGAATAATAAATGTCTGACGCAAAAGAGGGAAGAGGGTGGGAGGGGGATGCTGGAGTAGAGGCGATACAATTTACCTGAGTCACCTTCACCTCCTTCAGCAACGTTCTCTACAACTGGGAAAATAAAACATGCATAAGAAATAAGATATACTGAAGGTGTAGGGAAATATTTAGTGATTCATTTTGTGGTTACCTGTGCACAATTCAGACAATCTGGTCCAGCTACAGTTCATGGCGCTGTCTTCCGAGTTGCCCTCATCATTTACACACATGCCTGTATCATTACCTAAGGCAGAAATAACATGTAATTTAGTGTGCGTTTGTGTGTGTGTGTGTGTGTATCTTGTATGTGTTCCTGGCATACTAAATAATTCAGTCATCTTCTACAAACCAGAACAGCTTATGTTACAGCAGCTGTGATGATTGAATTACTAGTAGGTTGTGTGTGTGTGTGTGTGTGTGTGTGTGTGTGTGTGTGTGTGTGTGTGTGTGTGTGTGAGTGAGTGAGTGAGTGAGTGAGTGAGTGTGTGTGCGTCACCATCTGGACAAAGCCTCCAGACACAGCCAGTCAGGTTGAGCATGGAGTCTCCAACACACATGTCACATGACTCAGCTTGAGAACAATCTGTAGGAGGGACAAAACTGGTCGTCAATTAGAAGTGTCACTCATACCAGTTTACTGACTGACAAGCAATTATCTTCCCACAGAACGTGTTACTTACTAGCTTAATTATTATAAGATGTCACATTAGATTGTACAGTGTCAGAATGAATGAAGTAGGCAAAAGACAGGAGAAACTCCAAAGAAAAAAACTCACATTCACTTCTCACATTTTGTCTGTTTATGAGGAATGCTGGAGAAGAAGCTTCACAGCAAATAGAAGGATAGATGTTATAAAGAAAAGCTCTTGAAGGAGATCAAATCAGGTTCTGATGGAGTCAAGGAAAGGAGACTTTAAATGCAATTAGGCTGCTTACTGTTAGAAAGAAGTAAATGCATTTAAGACCTGTGGATCTTACCTGACTGTGAGTGCACAAAGGGCACCACTGCGAGAAGCAGCAGTGTGGCGCAGAGGACCTTCAAAACCAACTGTTGCATCCTGACAGCCACAGAACACCTGCTGCTGGCAGCTCTGACCGAGCACCAAACGCTGAGCCGAATATGTATTAACACAAAGAGGTTCTAAATTTAAATATCTTCAGCAAGTTCCTTAAAAGCGTATCCAAACGTTGCAATGAGAGTGATATGGTTCCTTGCTAGGACAGAGAAAGAGAAAAAAGACAGGAGACACAGAGATCTGTGTAACATGAGCAACACCCAAACTTGGTTCCCAGGCAACCAATTGACTCACCTCAGTCCTCCTGAAATACACACCGGTTTGGACGGGCTGACACCTGTTCAGGCTTCAACAGGCAGTGCACATTTACATGCACATGCGCGCACACACACACACACACACACACACACACACACCTGCATTCACACATAACTGTGCATCCTTGCAATCACCATAAACAATAGTGGGACAAAGGAGGATACCAATTACACAGGGTCCTAAATTAACCAAGAAATCAATTCTGCACTAAAATAATTTTTATAGCCTTTAGGTGTATTACCATAAAATATATTTCTATATAACTTGAAATTGTGTTTTTTTTAATTACTTTTCTCTTTTTTTCCTTGTTAAATACTGGATATGTTCACCTATTTGTGCCTTTAATCTTCAGTCAAATTAAACAACCTGAGAAGAAAAAAATACTCTAGGTTTATCAGCTCTATTCATTATAATTAATGGCTGTATATGATACAGTAGTTATTAATATGTGTCAGCTCTACATACTGTACGCATGAATGCTTTAAAAAAAACACATAATGACGTTGGTGTGGGATGTAAAAGTGGTCAGAAATCCTGTACAGTAGATAGCCTGTACGTCAGTAGTCTATTATCACCTCAAATGTGTCACTGACAGCGATGAAGTGCTGCACATCAACTGTCAATCCTCTCAATTCAGACAGGATTTTTATTCCCACAGTGAAGTATTAAATCACGCAGTGCTTTCTCACTGGCTGTATAAAAGTGAGAAGTGAAGTGAAATCTTCTCAAAGTTACATGATCA
Organism: Pampus argenteus; assembly: GCA_036937835.1. NCBI lineage: Eukaryota > Metazoa > Chordata > Actinopteri > Scombriformes > Stromateidae > Pampus > Pampus argenteus. Next base: position 10,865,432 of record CM072879.1, read on the forward strand.
AAACTGCATCAGATCAGAAATCAATGACATATTTGAGGCACATGTTCACATTCACAACTAGGTTAAGACTCAATCTGGACATATATTTGCAAGTGCAAGTACTGGCTGGATAGAGGTTGTGGAAATAAAGACCCAAATATGCTCCTGCACAATAAGTACAAGTGCTTTGACCTTGTCGCTTTGTAATGCAGATGGTCTGAGTCATAGCCCGGGTCTAACCCTCAAAATCAAGTGCTTTAAGTCCAGTATCACGACACACTTTCAGCTTCGTGCAATGCACTCCACCACCACCACCTCGGTCCTCCTCACACTCACAAAGATGCTGCTCATGTACTCCCACATCTCATATGCTCTCTCACACATTGTCTGGATAGATCTGTTCAGCTCTACGGGGTGGCTGGTTTTGTGTGTGTCGGTGTGATTTTTAAAAAAAGACACATATTCCGCAGTCCTGTCGAACACGATCTCCTCCTCCACTGATGCTCCTACTGCTGCCAAAAAATCGTTACACCAGCGACAAAACATGTGGATAATGCTGCAATTTACAGCCCAGTGTGTGTTAAGAGGGCTTATCAGTACAAATACACATCATTTATAAGGAGATAGAAATAGGAAAACCATCATGTGTAGCAACATGTGTCACAGATAAGCAAGATATATAGATATATTATAAAGTGTTTGGTATTGGGATGACTACATGTGTCATAAAATGGGACAAGCAGACCAGAAAGTGGAATAGTGCATACATTTTAAAAAACGCTTGCTAATACAGACGACATTTTGAAGGTGACAAATGTTGCACTTCAGACTTTCTCTCAGTGACGTAGGAGTTTTATCGACAGGAAGTGTGTCCTAATATGGCTCTAGCAGGATGAGATTCCCCCAGTTTAGCGCATTGATATGCACGACCACGTAGACAACAGTGCAGACCATCCTGCAGCACCCACGCTCACTATCAAACCGGGGAAGCCACGAAGCCTCGCTGCTGGTGGTGTTACTGTAGGAGAGGCAGGGGTTTGGCTTTTTGTGTAAGGATGTTTAAAATACCAATCAATGACTTAATATTAAAATAACAGTCTTTTCATTCGTTGTTTTGCACATACATCAGCACACATATCTTTATATGCATACAGACACAGTCCTAGGCTTTCTAAATGATTTTTGGATAAGAAAGGCACACATAGCTTTTTTTTCCCCGTGTACATACACTATTAAACACCTAATATTGGTAATTAGGCGTTTAATTATTGGTATGAATACCAATAGTATAATGAGGGGGGTATGTCATTTTGTGTACAGTCAGTTTAAGTTACTTTGCACGGATTTGTGTTCCTCTGCAGGGCATCTTTCAATGAGTCATCGCGCTGCGTTTCAGCACCGTGGCCAGCGCCAACCAGTTGCCTGACAGCTCGACACTGTGAGCCCTGCCCAGCACAAAAAACAATATCCCCTCATTCAATCAGTGCGTGTGTGTGTGTGTGTGTGTGTGTGTGTGTGTTGGGTCTATTGGTTATTGGTGGTCATTATTTACAAGAAATGAGAGCAAGAGTGAACCGCAGTGGGAGGGGCCACAGAGATGCCGCATTTTTCTGAATGAAATTACTCCATACACATCCCCTCCCTATACTCACCCACATCCGCAACGTCGTCGGCTCCTCATTGGTCGAGCCTCCAAACCACTTACGTCAGACTGGCTCTCTTGTGGCTGAGTTCACCCGCAAATGCATCCATTCTGCCTCCGATAAGCGCTCCGGGCAGGTTGGAGAAGAGGAGATAGAACCGATGCAAAGTGAGCATTTAACACAGATTTGATGAAGACAGCAGCGCGGAGCGGAGGGATACACAGGAACTTCTTATTTAAACTGGCAGCGAGCATCACACCGGACAGACATCACCACATCTCCGTCATTTGATCTTAAAAAAAGAAGAAAGATTATCTTTTCTTAGGTCTTACAAAGCAGTCAGGGAATTGTGCTAATAAGGTAAGCTGAATAACCAAATGTATGCATGTATATTGTGCGTGTGTGTGCAGTGCATGCGTTGGGGACGTCTTCTGCAACATGCAACTGTATGTAACAGCAGGGTTAGTGTTCCTCAGTCTGAGAATGGAGAGGGAGGAGAAGAAATCCGCCTGTATGAGCAAAACAAAATCTTAAAATAACATTAGTTACTCAGTGGTACATTTTGACATGTACTGGAGAACAAGCAGATAACATACCAGGCAGCATAAGTGTCTTAACCTTGTAACAGCCGAATTCCACAAATAGCCCAAGTGTTGCATAATTAAAAGTTTAAAATGTGGAGTCCCAAACATCACGTTTGGACAGAAACCTCAGACTGTAGGATTCATATGGAAGTGATCTATCTTAACAAATCTATCTCAATAAATTATGATAGATAAAGATGTTTGAATGGTGCTCAAATATGTGGATGGAGGATGAAGCCGTGAGCAGACAGTGATAGCCAATGAGAGCCCAGTTTCGAGTGACGTGTCCAAGACTATATTAATAATAATAATGCAGGGATGTTTTTTGGTTACTCTATCTGTTGCATAAAGCCTACGTATTGATTAGCTTTGGTTGTAGCATTTCTAGTAAGACTTAAGATTGTTATGTCATTGACATTTTAGGAGCCAAGATGATTACTGTACAGGTGTTATTAAATAATTAAATACATTGATTTAAAGACTTTGGGGAAATAAGAAACAATAAAGGCAAATGTAACATCACAGATGACAGAGGCAACGGGACATGACAATCCCTAATGCTTATACACTCATAATGATCATCTATTTTTATAGCTCAACTGCATTAAGATCTAAAGTTCTACATTATCCCATTAAGTCCTCTTCTCTTCTTCTTGATGCCACATTTGGCCTCCAGCAGCCACACAGGCTGAAACCACAGCTTCTGGTCAAGCAAAGGATGTTAAATTGACAGATGGAGATACAGTACATACCCGTCAGAGCTCATGTCAACATGTTTTCTCCTTTTTTCTCTCTCAGGTTGTGTCTGTGTGAACTGGTGACCAGCCATGATCCTGAACGCCTCTGACCTAGGTTGGGATGAGTCTTCAGGTGCAGACCCCTTCTTCCCTCTGGATCAGCTGGATAACTCATCTCCATATGAACTCCCACCCGTTACAGTGTGGGGCGTGACACTGTGTGTTTCAGGAACTCTCATTGCCACTGAAAATGCAATAGTTGTCACCACCATCTTAGCCACCCCCTCTCTGCGCGCCCCTGTTTTCCTGCTGCTTGCCAGCCTTGGACTGGCAGATCTATTGGCAGGCGTGGCTTTGATCCTGCACTTCCTCTTCCTGTTCTGCATGGAGCCCAGTGATTGGTCAGAATTAGTGACCTCAGGATTGCTAGTGACATCACTGACTGCCTCACTCTGTAGCCTGATGGGTGTTGCCTTGGACCGATACCTGTCCTTAAGCTATGCCCTCACCTATGGATCAGGCCAATCCCGTCGTCGTGCTGCTGTCCTCCTGTTGCTGGTCTGGGTGGGTGCATGTGTCATCGGGGCAGGACCGGCGATGGGGTGGCACTGTCTAAGCGAGCCAAATTCCTGTTCTGTAGCACGACCTCTGACTCGGACATACCTATCACTGCTGTGTGGTGGCTTCCTGGTCATTGTCATGGTGACCTTGCAATTGTACGCTGGGATCTGTCGTGTGGCAAGGCGGCACGCTCACGCTATAGCTACTCAGAGGCACTTCCTTCCCTCCAACCAATCATATGCAAGCAAACACAGCAGTGGGAGGGGCTTCTCTCGGTTGATCCTGGTCCTCAGTGTGTTTGTGGGATGCTGGATGCCTTTCTCCCTCTGGGGGCTGCTGGGTGATGCATCCAGCCCTCCTCTGTACACCTACGCCACCTTGGTGCCAGCGGCAGGCAGCTCCCTGCTGAACCCCATACTCTACAGTCTGAGAAACAAAGACATTCGCAAGGTGCTGCTCCAGGCCTGCTGCCCCCACAGATGCACAAACAACACACACATACACTACCCTGTTGATGTGTAGACTTCCAAACCTCGGCAATCTATGCCAGACATATCAGTTTGTATGCCAAGACACACACATACATCTGCATCGACTATCAACCAGATCCAGAACATACAGTCTCACACACACCCACACACACACCCACACTCACACACACACAAGCAGCAATTCCCTGAGAGATAAGGGTCCTTCTGAAAAAATCAGAATGTCCTGAACCGTTCTGGCTGGCAGCCATCTTGGAACAGCTTGCTTGCACAAAGACTAAACGTACTGTCTTGTGTGTACTTTGTGCCTCATCCTGAGTCAATTGTAGCTCCACTATATTCCCCAGAGTGAAACAATCACAGAGATGCTAATAAAAAAAAAAGTGGATTTAATGACAATCTGCACTTTAAGACAAGAGGAAGGAATGGTTGTTTGTTTGTAAGCCAATCACAGTGTAATGATATACATTACCAGTCAAAGGTTTGGACACACCTTCTCATTCAAGTGAATCTTTTGACTGGTACTGTATTTGATCCAAAGCTCAATTTTATCTACTTGAAAGAAAACACATTGTTCTTGATCTTTGCACATGCTGTTAAAGGCACTTTTAAAGGTACTGGCCATATGTTCGTGTTGCACAACCTTTTTTGAAATGAATGAATATTTTATACTGATGAATAAAAAATATGCTTTTTTTCTACTGGGTGATGTCGGCACTCTTCACTGCTGCTGAGTCTGTTAGTGTGTTTTTCTTTCTCTTTTTAACTCAATTCAACACAGACTGGTGTTCTCTATTCCTGTATCCTAAATTATTTGGTGGCTAAAGCAAACTTCAATGTTATTAGCATCACTCTTCACCTGCTGCATCCTTTTATAATCTACAAAGCAGCTTTGGTATGAGGAGTGATTATGCTACTCCTTTTCTGTACTTTTTATCTGGTAGATTAATTTTCACACTCCCTACACAGTCAGCACTGGTGCACTATCAAAGTAGGTATCCACTGCTGACTTAAAGAGAATGAGTCATGGATGAAGCATGAGAAGTCTTTTGCCAAGGCCTGACATTATTGGGAACTTGTTATTTAACACATCACACTATACACACTATTCAAACATTCTCACAAAACAACAGACTAAAACAACCACTGTAATTTACTCCATCTTTATTGAAATAACTATAATCATTTGGAAATTTAAGGCAGGAGAAGAATAAGTTTGGCTAAGCATGCTGTGTGATTGTGCTTTAACACAGACAGACTTAAAACAAAAGGCACTTGAAAAAAATAAGTGGTCCACACTAAACATCAATCAGTTCTACATTTGACTCCTAAATCGTCACTGTGAGTATTTTTTGGAAGAAGCTGATCCAGTGTGGATAAAGGAGCTCAACCTGCACACTAAAATGCAGTATAAAAGATATTTATCAGGCAACAGGGTAAGGCAAAGGGCTGCCTGATTTTATGCAGAGCATGATTAAAGCATCAGACCCTTGTTCTTCCCCAGAAAGTTCAAAATAGCAGAGAGAAATACATAAGAGTCGAACCACAGTACAAAATGAATCATATTTGTGTTAAATGTCTACATATGTTCAGTATGGTGATCTCATCAACACCCCAGGTGTCTGACATAATCAATACTTTCCCTGTCACACTAAATAATACATTTATGAATTTATTTAGAAGCTACACGTAACTCTCATTCACAAGTCAATTGTTCCCATGACTACGACACACAAAAAATATAAAAATGTGGTAAGGAAAAGTGATAAAAAGCTTTAATATTTAAAAAAGGTATTGCATTAATTATCTTTCTATGATTTGATATGTAATATAATAAGCTTTAAAGCTATATCATCTATAATTTAGGAATGAGCCTGACGTCAACACACCACAGTGTGTCTTTCCACTGAGCACATACGAATACTGTGCATGGAAGAGGTTGTGTGCATGTGTGTGTATGTGCGTGTGTGTGTGTACTCCTTGTCCATTATCCATTACTATAATATACAAAATCAGACTCCAAGATGAAGACAGAGATCTTCGTACTTCACCTCTGATCAGAAAAGTTTTGGATGAACAGGAATAAATGGGTTAAGGAATGTTATTTATAATAGGTCACTTTTACATAGTATACACTCAAACTCACACACAGACCTCTGAGTCACTGGTGCTACGAATGTAATCTGAAAGGTAAAATTCTGATGATGTTTAAAGCTGAGGAAAAATACAAAGGTGGTAGTGAAAGTGAAAATATGGCGACTATCAGTCAGACCATTCGTCATCGTCAAACTCTGAAGAATCATCCTCGCTGTCGCTACACTCCACAGCAATACGACGTGACAGGATGGCAGCCACGTCGTTGCCAGTGTGATCCCTCTTCTCCTGCTCCCGCTGTGCCTCCACCTTCCGCAGGTTGAAACCTACGAGGGAGTTAGTGAGGATAGTTACAATGAGTGTTTGTTATTCCTGGTTTTATGCTCAATGCATGCATGTGAAAGCAAAAATATTTAATTACTAGTAAAACTTGAATTGAACAGTTTCTTAAAAAAATAGATAATTATCATTTATTATAGTAAAACATACACAAAGTGACCTTGTGGAATTTGAGGCCACTGGTAGTGCTATCAAGCAATATTTTTACCCTGTTTTGTATCTATGTCATGCACACAAATGTGGAAACACGTGCATGTGAAATGTGATATACATGAAATATTTCATGCTAAGCCAATAATCATCAGCTGGCGACAGTAACATGCCAAGAAAGGTAGTATGTGCCAGCAAATCTAAGAATAAAGAGGATCCTAGTATTTCTAAAAATCTGCTTTACAAATGATTCATAAAGATCCTAATCCATATATCATTTCCTAGACCTCACAGAATCAGCGTCCAAAATTAACCCTTTGACTCACCTGCCAAGGGGACAATTATACATTTGTTTCAGTGCATTTAATTGAGAAACAAAATATTTTGGATTCACTTTTGCATAGTGTTAGGAAGTGGAGACATGTCATCTGTCTTCTATCTGTCATCTTATTCTATTTTGGTACAAACACCAACCAACCAACGTTGCGGACAGCCTTCCGATATTTACTTTATCATCATCCATTTTACATTGATCTGTTCCTGGTAGTGCTTTACCTTGTCGGATGGCCTGCAGCAGGTCACTCCGAGCGTCACCAGCAGGTTCTGGTTCTGGTTGTGGTTTAGGAGCAGAGGTGGGTGCCGCTCCACCACCCGAGAGTGAAGAAGTTGCAAAGCTTGGTGGAGGCGGGCCAGGGGGTGGTGGTGGTGGAGGAGGAGGTGGTGGATCACCACCTACAGGCATGGGCGGTGGAGGTGGAGGAGATACAGCAGACATATCAGATGGAGGAGGAGGAGCAGGTGGGGAGGGATAGGCGGTGGGAGAGGAGGAGAGGGGAGGAGGGGGAGGTGGAGTGTCAAAACCAGGAGGAGGTGGGGGAACCCCAAAGTTGGAGGGTGGAGGGGGAGGAGGTGCAGGGGGAGGGGAGAGGTTAGGACGAGAGTTGGCTGTGGGAGAGGCCATTGGGGGAGCAGGAGGAGGGTGGTTTGGACTCAGTACGCTGACACGTTTCTGGGTCGGGGCTCCATACTGTCCATCGTTATACCTGCCAAAAACAGAGCCGAACTTAGTGATGAAAGGTAAACAGGAAAACGGATCCTTCATTTTCCTCAATTAACTTTTAGTTTCTTCACAGCTACAATCAAAGCAGCTCACATTCAGAAGCAGAAAGTGAACTGTGGGTGTATAGTCTATTCTGCTACCGTTGGCTGGTGCAGGCAGGGCAGCAGTGTGTTACTATAGTGATGGTGTATGCATGGGCTTGACCATATGATGTCACTTACGCCATGTCTGGAGGTGGAGGAGGCAAAAAGTCATCAGGGCCAGGCGGAGGGAGCGGGGAGCCGGAATCGTAAGCATAGGAGCCTGTACTCTGCTCTAGGCCTTCGGAAGTGAAGCCATCTCCAGATCCGATACTGCCATTAAGACCCTCAGAAGAATTCCTTGAGACAAATTTAACACATTGTTATTGATCAAAATACAGTTTATCATCTGTAGTGTCCAAAACCTGGCCATGTAAATTACCTCAATTAGTAATATTTGACATTTACATACACATGTACTTCATGAGAAAACATTTAAGAAGACGTATAACAAATGTATTTAAAGCAGAAGACAAATGATGTGCACCTTCTGGTGACTGTTCACACAGATATTAAAAATAACTAAATACAAAGCGCTGTGTCTTGCATGGCATTAAGGGACTGACTATCCATTCAACAGCTGGTTTGTGATTGAGTCACAAACAAATCAACAAATTAAATGGTAAATGGTTTTATTTATTATCTATGTTTATGCCTATTTAACGTGTTAATGTGATCATTAAAAATCACGCCCAACACAAATAAATACCGACCCCAAGGCTTGATGTGACTCATGTGTTTGTTGACTGCAATTTGCCAGGAAAAGCCAGATCTACACCCAATCCCCAGAGAACATTTTCATACAGGACATACCACAGACTGGCCTATTACTGTGACCAGATTGGTTGATAAAAAAAAAACTTTAAAAACAAGAGGGAGAGTTCAATTCACCATGCGAGTGCTCTTTCTGTAAGCAAATACTTCTGTAGTGTTTACTACTGATAGAAATAATTAATTCATTAAGTCATTATTTCTTCAGTCATCACTAAAATGCACTCAAATGCTTCTTGGGTCGTTTTGCACCAAAACACATTTCTTATCAATCTGCAAAGACTTGAACTCACTTCACTCAATCTCTAAACTTACATCAAATCATTCTTTGGCACCACAAACTCCTCTCCCATCTTGCGGCGCTCCCATTCCTCCTTCCTGGTCTTGATCTTACGAGGATTGAGCGTCCGCTGGTTCAGATTGTCTTTCTTCTCCTTCTACTCAGACAGGAGGCAGTGAAAAGAATCACTAACAGGTAAATCAGAACTAATGTTTTAGTTTAAATTCGGTGACAGTTATTATTACTACTTATTATTATTACTGTTACTTATTTTTTGCATGTATGAGCATGTTTATGCATGTCTCACTCGGTGCTTGCGTTTCTCCTTCATGATGTCCTTAGTGTCCTGCAGCATTTTCTCCTTCCATAGGTCAAAGAAGTAGGAAGGATCGGTGTAAAACTTCAGGGCTTCCCTCCCATCCTCCCTGTAGACAACATTACATACATTTAGGTATCAATTACACTGTATGTAAACACAGATCTTATTTATCAGTATATTAACACACCATAACACTTCCCTTTTCAGAAACACAGAAAAGAGAGCACTATTTTCTTGTCAGTATCAGTATCTAGTAATCATAAAAGTGAATGAAGTTACCATATTTAAGGTCAAATTAATACCATTGTCACATTGAACCCAGTCAAAGAGACAGTCTTGATTACATAGCAAGTTTACACTCTTTCTGTTCAGAAGCCACTGCTGTGGTTACTGATTACACAGACTTCCTTTTGTTCTGGTTTCTAATTAATCAATCAGCTGGGTTGTGACACACATGGTTATTGTTTCACATGCAGAATTTCTTTAATGCTGTTTTGATTGATTTCTAGCTCTAAGTATTCAGTCCTCTTTGATGTAAAATGTTGATGGCTTTTTTTTTTTTTTTAGACCAAAACAAAAGTATCAGTGTTATCTATCAAAGAGGTGGGCCTGTGTGTACATCCACATGTGCAGGCGTGTGGTCTTACTATTCTTAGCATGTTATGCTAGGAATAGGTCAGGTGTATGAATATGAGCCATGACTGTGTGTCTGCTGAGTCCTACCTGAATTGGCTGAGATAATTGAGCGGTGGGGGTGGATCACAGGTTGTATAGGTCTCCTGTACAGGCATTGGTAGAGACGGCCTGGTGAACAGCTGCTGGTCCTGTGTCAGGCTGCTCCGGAAGGCCTTACGGGTAGTGATGGCCTGCAGAGAGACTGAGAGAGAAAGTGAAATAAAAAAGAACCAATTTTAAAGATTTTTTTTTTCTCTTTACAATTAGCAGTGTATTATTTTTACAGGTAGTGTGTGGATTTTCAGTTTTAAAATAGAAGATGTATTTCATGCTGTCAGACAGTTAATTAAAACATTAAAATGCACACTATTATATGATATTACATGTATTCAAATTGATGTACAGACTAACATGAATATTAGTAATGTTCGAGTACTTACCCTCCTCTTCTTTGGGGTCCAGTTGAGTGACTTTGACCTGCAGACGATCCACTCTTTCCCCCAGCGTATTTACTCTGATGGCGAAAGCTCCAGCCTGTACAAATAGCTCTCCAAACACATCCTCTGCATACTTGCCTACAAACACACACACAGGGCTATAATTTACATATATGAAGATATTTGTCTCAACAAATACCTATTTATGAATATCAACTACATTAAAATTAAAGACAAATTGCTGTCATCACATAACCATGGAAACACACACACGTCACACATTTGCCACGTGTTGTGAACCACTAACACCTAATGACACACACAGCTAACACTCACTGAGGCTGCCGAGCTGGCGGATGATGTTGGCCAGGCTGATATTGGTGACACATTCCAGCTCACTGCGGATGTTGGAGGGGATGGTCTGGCGACACACATGTCGTGGCTCTATATTCCTTGTAACTAGAGGCATGGTGGGGTGTGGTGGGTGGAGGGTGGAGGGTCCCAACCCTGGAAGGGAAGAGAAGGGGGGGTCATTTGAGCCAAAGATATATAAACATTAAATAAATCAGTCTTGTGTTGAAAGGATTATTTAATAATTCTACTACTTAATTTATCAAGCAACAAGCTTGTGAAACATGAGGATCTACTACATTATTATTAATTGTTTCATGTCTTGTGATTTTGGACTGTTGCTCTGTAACTTATGATGGGCATTTTTTTTTTTTACTGTTTATGACAAATTATGGACTAGACAATGAATCGAAAAATAATTAACGAATTACTTGATAATGAAAAGAATGAATAAAATAATGGTTTTTTTCAATCCTTGAATAAGTCACATGCTCATGTGACACCCAGCCAAATAAACACTGAGCCAGACAGACATAAAGCAGAAGCAAAACCTGCTCCACTCCGTATACAACCCAGCACCCAAATCCACCCATGTTATGTGAACTAAACTGGAAAATATATACATGTTTTCATCTTTGGTGGAGTAATGATTCCTGCAACATTATGAGTACAGTACTTTAAATATTTCCAAATTATATTGGATAAATCCCAGTCAGTGTGTATTAATGTCATCCCCCCTGACAGATGTCACTGCAGACTTCCTCCCACCAAGACAATGCAGGCTGGCAGTATTGAGCTCATTGTAAATATACAGTGCAGTGCTTCCTATTCCCCATTTCGGTTAATTATACGTTTTTTCATATTGACAATGGTGAGGTCATAATACAAATAATTCAAGTTGCCCTTTTCCGTGGGTTGACAGACACGTTGTTGTGGGTATTTTACTGCAGCTCTGTCACGTTTACGACCCTCTTCATTAAAAGTTTGAACATGTTGGCCGGGGCTGTAGCTTTAAGCAGAAAACCTGCTGCTTCCTACTGTGTGGTTAGTGGTATGTTCAGCAGTACAGTCAGCCACACGGTTATCAAATTGACACTGAAATGAAATGAATAAGGGTTTGCTAATTAGAAGTTTAATGCGTTTACAGTTTTACGCCTACAACATGAAGCTAGCTTGGCTAAAATATGCTAAAGTGTAACTTGGGATCTCGGCCTTGTCACAGCAGGAAGTAACTTGTAAGCGCCTCTTATCTCGAAGGAACAGCCAAACAAAAGTACATTTACACCCTTCAATTCATGAAAACAACACAGACTAATCATACTTTACTTACCGTCAAAATTAGCGACTGTAGGCTCTGTCTATACAGTCTGGTTGTTGTCTTTTCTCAAGATTTACACAAGAAACGCTGAGCAGTACAGTACGCGGACGGACTAAACAGATCACGCAACGCCCGGGAATGTGAACTTCTGATTGGTGGAATGGCTGAGCTCCTCGGTGTTGATTGGCTACTGAGCCTGTCGCTTGTTTTTGCTGAGAACAGGATGTGGAAATTTCAACGTAAAAAGCGCAACTCCACCCTGACTAGTGGCAAACATCTGTCCGTAATATGCGTAACTGAGGGTGGAGGCAGCAGCACATTCCGACGTGCGCTCCAGCGAGTTGGAACGCGTCCGAGGAATGACTGGAATTGACCTTTTATGAATAATAAAGGCTCAGTATGGAGAAAAGCACTTAAGAAGATGAATAACTGTGCGGTACGAGTGTTAAGTGCATCTTTCACCTCAGCTCAGCCAGTGCAAAGTGGAAGTACACAAGGTTTATGGGAGGAGAATCCAGTCTTTATCTAGTAAAGGTCAAATAATTTATTCAAGATGCCTTAGAACCTATATGGATATGTGGCAATGTGAGGGCAATTAAAGCAATTATAGCCGCGTCTTGCCTTGGCTCATTGCCTACAGCCTAGCTTTATTTGTGTTGGAATAAACAATTAAAGTAACTGTTGCAGCCACTTCTTTAATTTTGCTTATTGAATTGAAGTGCAGCAATGTTTTGATAAAAAAAACACAAACACATTCATTGAATAACATGTATTAGAAATACATATATACTCATACAATTAATAATAGATATCAAATAAGATGCATAAATATGCTTGCATGGATTACACTCCTCTGTAATATGCCTTTAATGAGGCCTGTAAAACAGAGAACACTTCTATATGAAAATATGAATTATTACTGTGCTTCCATATACACTATATCCAAGAATGATTTTGCATGTGGTTACAATGTATATCTAGAAGGGGAGAAAAACACCTTAATTACATTAAAATATTCAGCTATAATCTTTTCTAAATCAATATTCTTCTCAGAACATTAAAACATTTTTATCAGGGTGTGGATAAATAAAGTAAAACTATAGGTTTTATTTGATGTTTTATTGTAATGCACATTTATAATATGGTTTCATTGTTTTTTGTTATTGTTGTGGAGTACACAGTAGAGTGCAAAATGCATCAGTATAATGGGGGGAAAAAATCTAGAAATTTCACAACAGACACAATATTTTTCATTATAAATTAAGCACCTTCTTGTAAACAGTTTTTATTGCACAAAAACATTTTAAGGCCTACAGAAACATTATTAAATACGCTTAATCATCAATTCAAATACTACATTAAAAAAATCTGGATCTTAGCCATATTGATCAAATGAATGCAAAAGAGGCTGTACTGTTATGATATAAAGATGATGACATAGTGATATAATACAAGGTCAACTGAACAACTCATACTGTCAGTGCAAAAGATAGAAAAGAAAAAAAAGATAAACTGAGTTTCTTATGTTGATTTTATGTTGCCAGTGACAAAACTACATTCTTTATATACTAAACATTCTTTCAGTGTGCTCAGAGAAAGCCATCCATCGGCTCCATATCTGGCCAAATCAACCAGTATTATGTTCAAGCACTACAGAATTTCCTTCTGAGGGTGGAGACACGTACAATTGCAGATCCTTTTACATCCACTAGATGGAGTTGTCATGTTAAGGACCTGTGTGTCTGATTGAAAGGAAAAAAGTAACAAACAAATAAACTGAAAGTGTAACTGCAAACTATTTTAAATTTGACCCTGTTCTTTTTGGACATTCACAATCTCTGGTCACGTGTGTACACCTTTGTCTATTTATGTATGAGTGTCAGTGTCTCATGTTGACCCAGCTGAGTGTGTACGAGCTGTAAGCATTTGGTGCTGTCTGTTTTAAAACGCTGTGTCCCTCTCCTGCAGAGCTGTGAACCAGCTTGAGTCCAGAGGCTTGGAGACCCTGCAGGACACTGAACCAATAGCGCAGCACTTCTTCATCTGTTCCTCCCACCTCAAACCCTGCCCATTGCAGGTGCACCGTGGCAACCAAATGATGGACACTGTGCAATGTTCCTGACTCAATCCAGTTCTGGAAAACTCTCCACTCAGCACTGAACAGATCAACATACAGGAAGTGAACCTAAAAGACAAAGGAAAACAGAGATTCATGTAAAACTAGGCAATAAATACCACAAATATCCAATACTTATAATATGAATTCACATTTACAAATCACATAAAGCAGCAGGCCTTTTTACTTTCAAAGTGAAAGATAATTAAGATCTTTTTAAAAAAAATGGAGCATCTAGAATTCTTTGTTGGAAATGATAAAAAAGAAAGAGGTGAAAAAGCTCTTTACATTTAACAATACAAGTCAGTGTTGCAGACTCATGTACATTCTATATAAAACAGTATTTTTTTTCTCTCAATTATTGTACTGCTTTACTGTTTTCCATGTCATAAGTTTGTGAACATAGACCTAATGTATGCAAATCAAATCAATTGAAAATTAAAGGAAAATTGTTTCTGAATATTATGTATTATGTAAACATATAATATAAACATCTTAAGGCATTTTTTGTGTCAAGTATACCGTATATTCAAACTGTAGGTATGCAGTTCCCTCTTGTGGCTGCAGTATGTAACTGAGCCAAAGTGTGATTCACTCACTTAAATAGTTGCCATGGCAGCCAGGGATGGCGCAGAGCCCTGTTGCTATGGTAACATACAAGTAAGGAGCTTTCTGGGTATGTTGAGGTGAAAAGACTCTAAGGTATGTTTGTTTGGCATGGTTTCTCTAAGTTCCTGCGTCTGTGTGTGTATGCATGTGTGTGTGAGTCTTACTGTGTGATGTCCCAGAGCTGCCATGATATCTGCCAGTGTTTGAGAAACACTAATCAGGTTGCCTCTTGTCTTCTGCTTACGCTTCCTTTGAGCCCGCCACTCCAGCCACATCTTGTGCTGGCTCGCCACACCTCCGTTACCACGGTTACTAGCCAAACTGTTGCCAAGGTGACCACCAGATGCATTGGAGGTACTGGGATCAAAACTGTGGACTTCACATTCCAGCCCTGAAACAGTTTTCAGAAAGTCTGCATCTCCTCTATCCATACTAGAGAGACAAACACAGAAAGATAGATAGAGAGGCAGTGGCTGGTTTGAAGATTATTGCATGCATGATTAAATATGCATTGCATTGTTTATTCCAACTCTGCCAGCGATCTGAATGCATAAGCATTGTGTCACATGCATAGACACATGCACATACTGTATAGAAACACGGGCACACCTGAAGGAGTATGCAACACATGGTGTATCTGCAGCTGGAAGGAGCCACTCTTCAGCACACAGCATCCAGACGGTTGAAGCTGCAGGCAGCTGTGATGTCTGAGTGAGACCTGGAGATAAAACCCTGGAGCAGTTCACCTGGGGATAGACAGGACAGGAGAGGTCGCATGAGACAGTTTGAGCAAAAGTCTGCAGTACGGCTTACACACAATTATCATACAACTAGGAAGATTAAGGAGTAGTTATGTGAAAGATAGTTAATAATTGAACATTTCAGACAGTAAATGTAAACCTTGACCTTTAAGAAAAGTAAATTATTTCCTGGTAAAAAAAAAAAAAAGACTAAATGCGTGATTCAGTAGATGTTAATCATTCAACAAAAGTAATGTACAGAGTACTGAGTAATCAATGAACAAAACCACCACAACATACTCCATTAAATAGGAAATATATTATTCTGCTTGCCAGTTCCCTAAAACTTGGTGTTACATAAGTCTTAACTTTTGTACAGGATTTTCCAGTTTGGAACTGAAAGTCCTTTCTGGCTCCAGATTTGGCAGAATTCAGCTGCCAGGATATTGACAGCACCTTAGTGATCATATTACTAGTATATTAACCCCCACACGTCTGCAGTAGTAAAAGTGAAGAAAGTAGTTTAGAAAGTGAAGTTTTTATTGATTACTCTTAAGGCTTGGCAAGATCTAACTCTTGGCTGCAGTATCTGTAGGCCCCTTATGAGCTGGAGTGTAGTCAGAGACCTTCAGGGAGGGCCCTACATATTAGACCAGTTCCTAACTTGAGGCACAGCCCTACCTCCCACCCACATGGTCACAAGATAAATTAGAGGAGTCACAAGATGATTATCAAGACATTTCTACACAAACTTATATATGCAGCCTGCGATTAGAGATCATAAACATCGCTTTGTTTTAAAGGGTCACGAGCCAAAAGGTTCGAGAATCTTTGTATGAGACTACCTAATTCCTTCATAACTAACATTATATTTTATTACATCTAAGAGTTTGTTAATGTTTATCCTGTCATTTATTAGTGTTTATTGTCCTATTGTTTTGTAGTCTGTAAAATATATAAAGAAATTAACAGAATATAACGGTGTCAAGCAGTTAGAATTTGCTATGTTCTGTAAATAAAGATTTGTGATAAAAACATTAATGATAGGGGCCATTAATGTGTATTCAGCGATTCACACATTGCCACTTTTATACACATTAGGATTTGATGGGTAGATTTTTCTAATTTGTTGTTTTCAGTTTAGTGAATGATGCAGCAGTAGTATGTTTTAGGCAATGTTCTGTATCATCTACCTGTGGTGTGGTGATATATGTGACGATACGATTGAGTTCTGCTGAGAAGGACGGCTTGTCTGCAGCCCACGGCTGCAACTCCAAAGGTCTCGGTCCGACCTAGGGACATACACATACCAAACACACATCAATATACTGATAAAACAGTACAGAACCAGCAGATTCATAGTAAGTTGGAAGTGGGCTGAATAATGCATAGGAATGACAGTAATGTGTGTCCAGGTATTCCTCACGTTGTGGGGATGTAAACCTGTTTACACAGTCATGTTGTGAAGACTCACCCCCCTTATGGGGACAAAAAGCAAGTCCCCTTAATGTAAATAACTGATCTTAGGGTGAAGACTTGGTTTAAAGTTAAGGTAAGTTTAGAGTTATGTTAAGGTTAGAGTAAGGGTTAGGGTTAGACATGTGGTGGTTATGGTTATGGTTAAGGTTAGGTCTCCATGAAATAAATGTAAGTCAATGTAATGTCCTCTGAAGTGATGGAAACATGTGTGTGTGTGTGTGTGTGTGTGTGTGTCTGCACCCCCTGCCGTAGGTATGAGTGCTGAGGAGACAGGTCACAGGCTCTGACCTCAGTCCTACTGGTAACATATTTGCCTGAGGCACTGTAATACACAAACAAACACACACACACACACACAAAGTACCCCCACCCAACCCAGACAGAGCCCTGTGGTCACCATGGCAACCTCGATAGAGAGAGAGAGGGGGGGGGGGGGGTGATGATTTGCTAGAATGAGTCAGAGAGTTTAGCCTTGGGCAGAAAAAGAGACAGTGAGAAAAAAAATGAATGACAAGAGAGAGGGCGGTGATTAAGGAGGAGAAGGAGTTTGAGGTAGAGGGGACAGATGCAGCCACACACAAACACAGACGGAGGTTGAAGCTCTTGGTAACTGAAGGGCAAAGAGAGAACAGCTGTCACCTCTCTCTGATGTGGGGTCAGTGTTGTGCTCGTCCCTCACCTGTTCCATCATGTCTGTAATAATTCACAGAGCTGTGCACAAACTGACTAACTGAATATACTGGATGAATTTTTATTCATTTTAGTCCCAGTTTTAACATGTATAGGCCTACTGAATGGCACCCACATTTTATCTGTGCCCTTGTTACTCTCAGTAAATTATGCCGGATTGTGCAGGTAAGGTAAATTAACTGGGGTGTGACTACATTGGTTTTTCACACATATCAGTCTATAATGTATACTGTTGGTGAGAATATTCAACAGAAAGTTACCACGTGTTATGTAATTCAATAAATATCAGTTCTTTGGCATTAATGCAAACATTCAGAAACATTTCAATAAACTTTTTTTTCTCGCGTTACTTACCTGGAGCGAGTTCATCTCGTTCTCGTCCTCATAAACTCGTGCCCCCTCCATCCTTTTCCCATCGTCTACCTCCAATCCGGTCTCCTCCTCCTCCTCCTTCTCCTCCGCCAGATCCGGTCGCCGGGACAGAGCTTGGCGTGAGCTCCTCTCCGGTTCGATGCTAATAACGGAAAACGAAACCACGCCGTCCTGCTCCTCCACCCCCACCCCCACTCTCGCTGCTCGTGGTAACCGCGGACCGACGACGAGGAGCTGGAGCGCGAGGAGAAACGGAGGGATTAAAAGGAGTAGCAGTCCCGAGCGGATTGAGAGACCACCACGGCCACACCACCGCATACAGACCCGCATACCTCCTCCGTGGCGGCACCGGGTAACATCTCCGGCGCGGTGCCTTGTGATTCAACCTTTTCTGTAGGGCAGAGAGGAAAGTCCCAGCTGAGACCTCCCTCCTCCTCCTCCTTCTCCCCGGCCTCCTTCTACTTTCTTACCCCCAGGGGAAGGTTGTGATGTCGAAGCGCATTCCTCGGTCAGCGGTGGCCTTATTGACACAGTGACGTTTCCGTTCACGCTGGCCGGCCCATAATGACTAATTCATGAACTCCTGTGTTGCCATTCCTGGTTAAAACGTCCCACTGCCCTTTTTTACTCACGGTCACATATTGAGTTTATAGACCATAAACTTTTAACGACTTCAAGATGAATTCTTAACTTGTACAAAACAATTATGCTAATGATTTTAAAGTTTGTTATTCTTCCACCAAACTCATACTAACTGATGGTTCCTTAAGCTGTTGCTAAGCGACACACAAGCAGCCTTATCAGTAACTTTTGAATTAGTGATAAATGTAATGCAGTGACCGCTTTATTTATAAAGCAAACACTGAGTTCAATCACTGCTTGTGGCGAATAAGTAGCTACTTTTACTCAGGTAGACTATTTGTGTTTGATGTATGCTACTTTACTTGAATGCTTACAGCCACATTTTATGCTACACTTCCACCATCCATCATTTCATAGGGATATTGTACTTTTTACTCCACTCCATTTATTTAACAGCTACTAATTAGATCATTAAAATTATACATACAAAATCTATACAATAGCATATGATGCATGCTTATGAATTATACATTGCAGCAACAGTGGCTTACATAAAGTCAGTTTAGAAATGATGCTTACATGTAAAGCATTAATAAAATGAAGTACTATATTATATGTAACACTGACTAGAGTCATTCTTTTAGATTTACATTTTACTAATAGTAGCCTACTTTAGTGATTTTAAGTAAAACTGTGCATGCTGGAATTTTATTTGTAATATATTCATTTTACATTATGGTAGGCTTTCTATTTCTGCATAAGTGAAAAATCAGAATATTTTAGTAATTGTTGAGTAATATGTTAAAACAACAACACACGTAATATGTCTGAGTTAAACCTGCTGAGATTGTGTGTTTCAGTTGGCTATAATTTTGCACATAAAGTAATATTTATAAAATAATAATGAAAATCAGTGCGAAAAAGAAAAGTCTAAGAAAGAGCTGTTGCTCTGCAGCCCATCCTCTCGGTCTGTCATGATGTGTTGCTGACCGTGCACGTCCCTGTCCACCATACAGTGGAATGTCACAACAAACACATTTCCTCCGGCCATGTCTGAGTCTATTTAGTCAGCCTGTTGACAAACTGTACACAATATGCAGCCAGTAAACTCCCCCCATCTGTTTTCTTTCTCTCGCATTCTCGCTGTCTGTCTGGCTCACACTCATATACACACAAGCTGCAGATGTACAATATTTGCTGTATTATATCAAGTTTCCCTGTGAGGACATGAAATAAGCACGGGGTCCCTTTCTGTCAGCTCTTTGGTACCACCAGCCTTTATGCTGTGCTTTAATACATTTCCTTTTTTGGATGAAGAATTTTGAAACAGTAAATTTTTGTACATTTTGTTTCACGTGTTTAAAACCTCTCTGACACTCTTTTTTTGATTTCCCCAGTCTGGTTTCTCTCTTTCCTTTCCAACATATCCTCCCCTGCTCTCCCAACCACCCATTCTCCTCTCCCCCCTCCCTTTCACTCCCTGTCGAATTGTGTCCTTGACTGAACTCTTTCTCGCTCACAGTCCCAGACAGCCTGAGCAAAGCCCAATACTCAGGGAGGCTCTAAAACACACACACATACACACACACACACACACACACACACTTTCACACCTCCTATAATAACTTAAAGAAGCATTATACTTTAGACACGATTACCAATGGCAAGAACAGAATGTGTATTTAAATATTTTGCACCTCAGATACATACATGATATGTAACAGACAGATATACAATTTTTTCATCACAAAAACCACCAAACAACACAAGACCACAGAAAAAAGAAGGGAGAGAGTGAAAGAGAAAATGAAGCCCCGCCAAGACTTTGGTGTCTAGGGAGCTCCACTCCTTTTGACCCCACAGGCACGCACACACACACACACACACACTCACACACACTCACACACATATGCACACGTACACACAAATACATGCATTACTGCAGTCAGGCAAGCACATCCTCATCTTTCTCATGTTTGCACACAGAAAACAAGAGTCTCTTTGGGGCCATTATGTGATTCCAATGTCTCTTTCCCTTGTAGTTAAAACAGCAAAACACAGGATGTAGAGTCTCCATGCTGCAGTCTTCTCTCCCCCCAAGCAGAGAAACTATGGCAGAACGCTGAGGAGGTTGATGACGGACTTTTAGAGTGAAAAGGTGGCCCCTGGTTTGGAGCTGGAGTTGTATGTACAGATGCTGGTATTTCAAGAGCAGAAACTGGTTTAGTCCACTTTTTTTCTCATGGGACACAACACAGGGAGAGCACAGAGTAGGGTGGTTGCTGGGCTCATGGTATTTAAAAGGATGATTTGAGCTTAAATGGTTCAGGTTCGGGCATAAGACAGAAATGCAGAGTTAGTCGGTCGAGTACAGAACACGTTTGCTGGTTTAGCAGAGGAGGAGAAGTTGAGAGCAGACAGAGGAATAAAACAGAGAGAAAGAGCAGACAATCATGTTTTCTCCATACTGCAGATATACAGCACAGGACCAGTAAAATTTGATGAGATACAGACAGAGATTTGGTGAGATTCTGGGAAACTGAGTACTTTATGTATCACAGCAGGAAAGAAAATGGGTGAGGCAATAGGTTTGTCTCTGTCTGTCAGTGTCTGGTATTCATCCATCAGCTCCTCTTGGCCATTCCCCCCTTTATGACACATTTATGATTTTGTGTTCAGATAGATTCTGCACATGCGTGTGTGTTTGTATATGTGGACGTGAATGTGTGAGTGTGTGTGTGTGTGTATTGGTGTGCATTTGCATGTGTGCGCATGCTTCAGTGTTTAAATTGCGGTTGATCTTGATTGTCAATGCTGGAGAATTAAAGCTTTACTGTCCAAAGCTGGCAGCTAAATTCTCACCCTTCAATTCAAAGTCTCTCACAAAGAGGTTTCCTTAAAAAAAAAAAAAAAGAAAGAAAGAAAAAAGAAAAAAGAAAAAAGAAAAAAAATGTTTGCAAATCTGTAAAAGCTTGGTTTGAATGCACCTGAAAGAAAAAAAGAAGGAGAGAGAAAGAGAGATAGAGTAATATGAGGTTATGTGGTAAAATGAAAAGTAAACATTGCAGAGGGTCACTGTTGCAGTAATTTTTTAAAATTTACTCAAGTATACATGGACTTTTATAGTTTTAACATGTTGTAAGACACAATCTACCATAAAACCCATTGAAATCTACCTATTACTTTCATGTTGTATCCACAAACATGGACCTAGGGAGTCTAGCAAAAGCAATTCAATATACTAATCAGATAAGCCTTTATAATTATGTAGCAATTTAGGCTATGAATCCAATTTGTTACTAATACTGCTTTATTATCAAATTAAATATCAAGCAATGAACAGCTTTACAATTCCATGTATTTATTGATGGAATAGTGTACTAGTTTATTAAGTCTTTGTTCTTTTTATTGTCCAATTAAATATCATTGAATGCGTTCTAAGCTAGGTCTTCTAAATAAGTGATAACTGATTAAGTATGATCATCAGCAATCAAACACTCCATTTGAAAAATGTCTCATGGAGTTGTAGTGGTGATCCTTGGTTCAATAAACTTACCTGCTGTTACAGGCTGGTGACGCTGAAACTGTCATCATTGGTCGGGTCCAGGAGCTGGCACAGTACTCCGCCTCCCTGAGCTGCCTGGGAGGGGTAACGATGTCCCATGCCTTGGTAGGATTGGTGGGAAAGGGAGTAGTTGCTAGTGTCCTCCTGATGGGGTGAAGAGTCAATGGGAGCTTTGGAGTACGGGGAGAGAGGCAAGGGGGCCTGGCGCTGGCCTGTGCTTATGGTGTGAGGAGTGAGATCCCGCTTGTGAGGAGTCATGGTGGAGGGAGGGCTACGCTCCTCATAGAGCAAAGGTGTTGAGTGGGCATGGAGGCTGGGACTGAGGTTGGAATGTATATGTGAGGGGAGATGAGTGTTGGGGTTTGTGTGTGCATTGTGGTGGGGCTGATTGTTGGTGTGGGGGGTTGAGTGGGAGAGAGGGTTGCTCTGGAGGTGTGAGTTGGGATGGGTTTTGGTGTGTGAGCTCAGGTTTACATGGGGTTGTGTGTTGTGATGTTGTGTGTCATGGGAAGTCGGGTTCATATGTGTATGAGTGTTTGCATTTGGGCTAGCCAGTGGATTTCCATGTGTACTTCCATGAGGACTTGTGTGTGGGTTGCTGTGTGTGTGTACGGCTGTGTTTGAGTGTGTGCTGTGTGAGTGTGGGCTGGGGCTACTGCTGTGCGATGTCTGTCCATACCAATAGGGGGAGCTGCAGTAGCTGGGGGAATCATACTGTGTGAACTGTGTTTCTTTTGGAGGGGGGCGATGTGAGGGACTCAGTGCAGTGCCACAGTGTGGTGTTACCCGTGGTGAAGGAGAGCAGGAGGGGGAGAAGGTCCTAGAGGGCAAAGGGTGGTAGGACTGGGATGGGGTGGGTTTGGGAGGGTAAGGTGGAGATGAGACACTGGGTGAGAGTGAAGAAGAGGACTCTCCAGGGTATAAGGCTGGATATCGTTCTTCTGAGGAAGGTGTGGAGGGGTGGGCAGAATAAGGGGATGGGTACTCACAGGGGTCCTGGAGGTAGCCAGAAGGTGGTGCAGGATTGGGAGTAGCCAGGGGAGAGAGGCTACTACTATCTCCACTATAATAGTCAAGTCCCTCTTGGAATAGCCCAGACCCCTCTGGACCTCCAACAGTCCCTGCTGCTCCTACTGCTGATGTAGAGGCAGCTTTGCCCCTGCCTTTGGCCCCTGACAGACGCTCTCTCTGACATGGAGACAACCCCCCTCTGCCTCCTCTAGACCCTCTGCCTCGTCCTCCAACCCCTCGCCTAGGTCCTGGAGTGGGTGTTGGGGATGGACTGGATGGGGAATCAGAATGTAAAGCAGAACCCACTTCTTTTTCTGATTGTGTTTCAGTCCGTTTCCTGCGACCTCGTCCAGGCTTGCTGGTTCCCCCACCCTGGAAAAGGACGTTCTGGCTCCAGTTATAGGAGGGTGCTGAAGCACTCTCATGCCAGTCCATCATCAACTTTTCCAGACTAGATAGGCTTGATTGACCTCCCTCTCCACCAACAGAAACAGTCTCATTCTGTTTGTAAATGGCACCGGTGGAGGTAGGTCCACTACCAGTGGCTGCAGAGCCAAGATGTGAAGAGTCAGAAGAGGATTCTGAAAGACTTTCAGTGAATGGGTTCCGCTTGGCTTTTTGGGGGGTGTAGTTTGAGATATCCAAGATGTCTTTGGACTCACTGGACCCATATTCACTGTAGCCATGATACTGAGGCCCAAAGCCCTCTGTTGACCAGCCACCATAGCCTTGTCTGAAAAAACATAAATATAGCAACATAAATCATTAAACGCACAAATAGCACTTGAGCAATTTCACAGCACTTGATAAATATTTCAATTTACGCTGCTATTTGTTACACCATACAGTAATAAAAACATCAAGAGGAAATTCTGACATATACCCACAATATACATAATTTCAGAATGAAAATTATATTTTGGATTGAGAGATTTATTTTAAAAGAAATTCACATTTCTCTGATCTTGCCTTGGCCAGACCCTTATTAGTTTGTCCTCTTTTTAGGAAGACAACATTCCCCATCAATATAAAACCTTTCATACATGGGATTTTTATGTAAAAGGCCACTGAATAATCTTAAATCTGAATCCACTGTATTTGTTTCTGAGCATCTTTTATTTCTGTCACTGTGATTTACCTGTAGCTCCACTGATTGCAGTTGTACTGTTTAAAACCTTCTGGGGAAGAGGAGGAGCTGAAGGGGCTACCTTTGGCAACAGACATGTACCCTCCTCCTGGTGATGTGGGTCCTGTCAGCTCCCCCCGCACCATGGAGGAATGAACTGCTGCAGGATATCCACTATAGCCCCTCTTGGCTGCCTGGTAGCTAGAATAACCCATCTGACCAACAGGGGTTACCCTACCACTGTTGTGTCCTGCCCCATATGCAAAGCTGCAGTCTGAGGCTCTCTGTGGCACTGCACCAACTCCTGCAGGAGAAGAGGAGGAGTAGCCAGAGGAGTAGTGGCCATAAGAGGCTGGGTGGGGGGAGCTAGGAGAGTGTGAGAGAGATGGTGGAGTGGATTTAGGATAGGTAGAAGTGGTAGGGGATGTTTGGGCCAGGCTGCTGTAGCTGTATGGAGGCCTGGCTGAGGAACAATGTGTCTGGGCTGAACCCTCCACACCAGAACTTGCACTTTTGGTACCCCACTTAGGGAATGCAGGGGACCAGCTTTGGCCAGTAGCTGGGCTGGAAGGCTCATAACTAGGGGTGGATGAAGCTTTGCGGGGGTTTGATTGCGACGAGGAAATGTCCAACAAGTCTGACGAATCATCCGAGTCTAGCAGTGATCGGAAATATCCAGCAAATAGGCCTTGTGAGTCCTCCCCTGCTGGCCCACCCCCTCTGCTTCCTCCTGAACTGCTGTAAGCACCTCCCCTCCCGATTTCACAGGAGGAAAAGCCTCCTCTTGGAGATCCGCAGAGTTGATACCCACCTAAAACTTTCTCCTTGTCCATACCTCCCTCCTCCCGCCAGCCACCAGCCCCATTAGGCCAGTCCTGCCCCATGGACACCCCCTCCCCTTTAAACGCACCATTTTTTCTCACACGTCTCTTCCTGACTGTTTTCTCTCCCCCAGGCTCAGTTCCTACGATACCCCCTCCTCTACCAACCCCACCTCCACCCATACCCTTCCCCCTTTTCCTAGGTAATCCATACTCAGACATGGGACTCAATTTTCGCTTCTTGCCAATGGATTCAAAGAAGTCACTAAAAGTGCTCTTATTGCGCTCACTGGCCCCAATTCCCCCTGCTGCTCCTCCACCTCTTCCATTGCCCCCTCCTCTGCCACCTCGTGGGCGTCTAAACCCAGTGAGCCGATGGAGCAGGGTGGATATTCCAGGGTTTTCCAAGGGGACATGAAAGCTTTCTGGCTCACTTGGAGTCCAACATCGGGGGGGAGAACAGCGGCCAGTGGCAGGGGGCTGGCGGTTTAAAAAGGCCAATTTGGACAGAACATCCCCATACTCCATTTTCACATCATTAGTATCATTGACATAAGATGGATAGGGGGAAGGGAGTTTAGTCCGACGCCGCCTCCGGGGTTTCTTGGGTTGGTCTCCATTACCCCCTGGATTCCCAGCATTCGGAGGCTCTCCCGGTATTACTGTTGGAGCCTGTTTAGGAGGTCGCCCCCGTCTGCGTTTGAGAATAACAGGCAGTTCTCCAGGAGGAAACATCACCATGACACTCTTCCCATTGTTCTTCATGCGAAGAAGTGCGGTTGGTTCTCGAACTGCCTCCCCCTCCAGACCACCATCATTACCTTTCTCTGTCCCAGTAACTGTCTCCAAATTGGAAATCTTGTAGCTCTTTTGTCGGCGACTAAGGCTAACAGGAATGCGAGCCACCTTCACAACAATCTTCCTCACCTATACAGCAGAAACCAAAACAAAACATATGCAATTACAAATTGTCTAACATCTAGTTCATACAGGTTAAAAAAAAGGTAAATACAGTGATATGTAACTATTAATGAACCTACTCCAACAAAGCGTCCACGCCTCCGGTTATTAGGAGGTGATACCTCCACCTCTGCAACAGGTTCCTCCTTCTTCACAGCTAGCCGAGCGGCAGTGATGGTGGATGTGTTTGCAAATGTGAGATGAGGGATACCACGATGAGGAATGGACTGGGCTGCCTGGCGTTGTTTCATGACACTTTTAGGACCTGCTTTATGGACAGATTTTGGTGCAGGCCTAGACCTAGATTTAGGTCCAGGTTTATGGCCAAGCCTGGGCCCCGGTTTAGGTATAGCTTTAGGGACCTGTTTGGGTACTGTTAGAGCAAGAGCGATGTCTGTAGGACAGGGAGTGTTAGGGAGAACTGCTTCAACAGTCAAATGCTCTTCTTTCTTGACAGCTATCACCTCCTCATTAACCCTCCAGATCTTTTCCGCTAATGCTTCATCCTCCTCCTCTTCTCTCTCTTTCTCTGCTCTTTTCTCCCCATCCTCTGTGCTTCGGCGGAGGCGGGAGGATTTGCGCAGGTGACAGGGGAAACGGGGACGTCCAGAGCTGCGAAGTGCATACTTCTTCTCTGCCTCTACAGGTAGAGGAGAAGAGCCTGTGTTTGGGTTAGGACCAATGGGGACTGTACAAAGGTTTGAGGGTATATCTGTTTCTGCAGTGAGGACTGAGGCTGCCAGCTGATTGGTAGAGGCAGGATAATTGCCAAGTGTCAAAGACAGGGGTTGAGGTGATGTTGCATGTATGGCCTCTGGTGAGAGAGTTCTGGAGTGCTCTGGTCCTACAGAACCTGTATGTGCATTGATATCCATGCTTCCACAATGATCCATATGTGACTGGTCTATGTGCGTTTGCATGTTTCTGAGTGTCTCTGCAAATGTATGTGTTTCGGCGGTAGTGTGAGTCTCTGTCTGCCTGCGCCGACAGGGTCCGTGCCCGAGCCGTCTCTGTAGGTGGAGGCCGTTGGCTAGGGCAGAAGCAGAGGAGGGGGGAAAGTGGTCGGGGGTCACCGGTACCAGTCCATCATTAGAGGGAGCCTGGGACTCACCCTGGAGCCCGAGCTCCCTGGTCCAGAGCTCAGGCCCTTCCAGCCCCTCCAACTTCTCCAGCCCCCCCACACACCCTTTTTCTTCAGTCTGAATCCCTCCACAGCCCACTGGAGCCCCAGTTTGGCCTGAATGTAGGTGATCTGACAAGCCACTCATTCAGCTAGTACTGGAGGAGGAAAAGGAGGGATGTTTTCTGCTGTATGTAAATGTATTCGTCTTTACGTCTGTCTTCTTCTCACAACTGTCAAGAAGATTGAAGAACCTAAGCATAAAAACAAAACAAAACAAACAATATTGTGACCTGGATAGGAAATCCACATGTTAACACCACATTGTTGGATGTAAGACATTTAATCTAAATTTCATGTCACCGAATATATTGGTCATTGTAAGACATTAGACATACTGTACATAGAAAAATCGAACATTTACAACCTAGATAGAATTATGATTATGTGATATGATCGTCAACAATGAGCCATAAACTTAATCTGTAATGCACTCTATTCTATTAACTCTCCCACCCACACAGCAGCATTACAAGATTAGATTTACATTACTATTTACCATTAATATCCTGCTCAACTGGTTGCTTTTACCAAATGGTTTGGTCTGATTCTGATTTTGATTCTGAGTTGAGCCTCACTCTGTCTGCCTGACTGGCTCTGTTCTGCAGGGGATCATTGGGTCATCAATACTGCAGTGGAGAGCTCACATACTTTTCTCTCTCCCCTCTGCTCCTGTCTTTTTCTCATGGTTGCTAGAGTGAGAGAAAGACAGAGACAGACAGAAAGACACAGAGACAGACAGAGCAAGGGACAGAGACTTGAAGAAGGTAGGAGGAACGGTGGGGGGGCAGAGGTGGAGGAGGGTGGAGCAGAAACAGAAAGAGAATAGGAGATTAGTACACGATGTCACAGCATGCATCAGACCAGACTAGAATCAGTATTTTGGTGAGGGCTGCACCATCTCACATCAGACGCAATTATTTTGGAAGATGGCTTGCAATATAAATTTCCTTTATTCTAACTGTAGTCAGTGTTTCATTTCAATGTGTAACACATGTAAGCCAGTGCCACTTTACTATTTCCTATTGGTGTGCACACTGATACACACTGATGTTTATCAGTATATGATGACCAGATCCACAGAATCCAAGTATATAGGATTCCCAAGTGTATAGGATTCATTTTTATAAAATTCAACTAAATATAAAAACCTAACACACACACACACACACACACACTCACTGCATGCCGCATTTTGCCAAAACTATTCAAATGAATTACAAGCACCACATAGTACTTTGAAGGTGCATAAGAATGAGAATGTGTGAATAATCACAGCCACCAGGGGGAAGCAGAGAGGTGATGAATCGAGAGGTGTTAAGAGGATAGAGAGATGAAGGTGACAGAAAGACTGGAAAGATGGGGGGATTATAGAAACAGAGCAGAGGAGAAATGGAAGTACAGACAGAAGTCTTATGAAATCTAGACCAGATGTGCATCAGACTCATGCGTCACTGCATGCTTGCACACATTCACACACAAATACAAGCATGTGTTGCACACTTCCATGCAGATATGTGCACGGCTGGCTACAACGCCGTAATGCACTCTCCACATACAACCCAATCCTGTCCACCGGCAGATCTCCCTGCCTTCTTCTCCAACATATGGCTCTGATTAGGAGGGAGGGAGAAGGACAGAGAGTGAGGGAGAGAAGAGGGGTACAGGGAAGGGAGGGGGGTGTAAGACTAGTATGAGTGAGTCAGTGGGTGAGAAACTATGGGAGATGGTGAGAGACAGAAGTGCAGGGAGATGAAAGATGTGTTTGAGACAGGAAAATGATGGTAAGTGGAGGGATAGACAGAGGCAGACAGATTTAAGACAGGCACAAGGAGGAAGAAAAAGTTGAAGG
This sequence comes from Pampus argenteus, assembly GCA_036937835.1. Taxonomy (NCBI): domain Eukaryota; kingdom Metazoa; phylum Chordata; class Actinopteri; order Scombriformes; family Stromateidae; genus Pampus; species Pampus argenteus. Next base: position 10,894,401 of record CM072879.1, read on the forward strand.
AGGCGAGGGGAGGAAAAGCAGAGTTTTGCTGTAGCAGAGTTTGGGGCTGCACACATGGAACAGAACAACCTCAGTGTTCTGCTGCTCTGAGGAATGACACAACTGGGACAGACAAACATGGAGATGAACACACACACACACACGCACACACACACACACACGCACACACACACGCACACACACACACACACGTACACACACACACTACACATAGTTTCTTAACCCCCCTCACCCATTCCCTCCTTTGCCCAGTGCTGTCTCCCACCCATCCTTTCCTCTCTCCCCTTCTCATTCTCACTTTCTTTCTCATCTAATTAACAGCATTCATTAATTAAGCCTCCATCTGACCGATGTGTGAGAGAAGATGAAGAACACATGCTTTAATTAAACATTGCTGCACATGTGCTTACATACATGCACACACACACACACAGTCACAGACTTACACAGTGCGACACATGCAAATATGCCCCCACAGCTTCAACCTCCCACACACTCACACATCGATTTGCACATAAAGACATACATATCATACATGTATAGTCTTGCACAATAACACACAAAACAAAGACACACATGCAAATATTCCTCTACTGTGCTCTGTTGGGGGCATTCTGACAGGGCTTAGATGCCAGCCAATCAAACGCTACCACTATGATTCATTGTTTAAGCAAACACTCCTGGAATCCATCAGCTGCCGTTCCAATATATTCACCGTCATACGTAGCAAATGCGTTTTGGTGCATTTTACTGTGAATGGCTCTGGGGCTTTGGAACACACAGTGGTGTAGTATTGTCTCTGTGAAAACAGCCGATGGTGTGCACTTCTCCCACATGATGATATGTTGAATCTGTTTCACAAAGAGCAGCTCTCATATGAATGATATTGTTTCAAAGTTTTCAGTGCTATTGTGTGCAGGAAAGGCAACAACAAAATAACATGCCACACAGTGAGTGTATGTGTGCACATGCCAGTGTGAGAGCAGAGACAAGAACCTGTCATTTTCCGGTTTGGGCAGTTGCCCTGTTGTACATAGTCTGAGAGGAACAATCATTCTGTACATGGTAGCTGTACAGCATATCTGCTCTCCTCCCATCTATCTCACTGCCACAAAGGCTTGCAGACTCACTTGGCCTGCCAGCAGCAACCCTCAATGAGGAACTAGACCCTGTGTGTGTGTGAGTGTGAATGTGTTTGTGCATGCACACACACATGTGTGTGTCTGTGCGCGTGTATGAGTGTGTTTTCCTGGTTGTGTTTGTAAAAGCACTCACTGAGTTCTAACGGGTGTGCAGTTGTTGCTAAGAGACAGGCAGCAGCACTGAAACAGCATTGGGGGGGGGGGGGTGTAAGGGAGGGGGGCATAGAGGGGAGAGAGAGTAAGAGAGGTAGTAAGAGAGAGGTAGTGAGGGGAGGACGGGGGAGCTCCACAGAGAGGTTTATACAGATAAGAAGAAGGGGGGATAAAACAGAGAGAGGGTGAGAGAAAGAAAGTGTATGTGAGGCCAGGAGAGAAAGAGAGGTGGGGAGGGGAATTGGGTCAGGGGGTCCACAGAGACTGAGTGACACCGTGCAAAAACTTAGCTACCATCAGCCTCTCGTTCCTCCACACCTGATAAAACCTCAACCTCAAACCTTCACATGACAATGCACAACTTCTACAAAAAAAAAAAAAACAAATCCAAAAGAAATATGATTTAAAAAAATTAATCAAAATGCAATCAACAAAAGTGTTATAGAACCTGATGACTAATTGTTTTCAAGTCATCCATGAGATGTTTTCAGTGGCAAGTGTGTGAACTGTAAACACTGTGTGTAATAAATCACTCACTTAATCAAATCAAATATCCATGAATTATAGTCATCTGTGTGTGGCAATATAAGCAAAATGGGTTATATAACCATTAACTTTCTAAAAACTAGTTTTCTATTTTAGGTATTTTTATGCTTTTATGTTATAGCTGACAGCAGAGACATGACAGGAAACTCTGAGAGAAAGATGAGGGATGACATGCAACAAAGGTCATGACCAGATGTGAACTTGACATGTTGCGGTTCCTCAAACCCTAAGCCATCAGGGCACATTTGTAAACTTGTATTGCTAATGCACATTGATATAATTTCACATCAGCTTTAGTGTCATCACAGAACAACAGCACCGCAGAACATAAGAACAACCTTCATTTAACATGAGAATAACCTAAACACAACCTAGACATCGTATTAAAATTATGATAGAATTATCATAAAATGAGTTTGACATGTTAAATCTGAAGGCACTATTTGTCCTCCCACTGTGGGAAAAAGTTTTCACTATTTACTCAGTACTCAGCCAAACTGCAAAGTTTTATTCAAGTAAATAAAAAAAAACCCAGCAAAATTGAAGTTTTAGGTCCTGCCTTGACCGCAGTGCGTTTTAGCCCAACAGGCAGTAAGACTGAACAGCTAAAATTCAAGCACAACCAAACCTTCCAACCAACAGGCCTGGGTTGTTTGAGAGCTTGGGGTCTGTGTAAGTGTGCCAAGGGGGCAAGGAATGTTATACATACATATCACACTACTGTGGCTGATATGCCCTGTACAGAATTTACCATCAATGACCCTTCAGAACAGAGCTGAACTTTGGGCTTTGGTGGGCTGCTGCTTCATGCATAGACACGTCAGTCAAACCAAGACAGTCCAACAAACACCCCCTCCGCCCCCACACTCTCCTTCAATCTGACCTCTGCTCTCTTTCTCACCCACTCACATCCTACCCATCCTACTACCACCTCCCCAGCTGCAGGAAATTTCTAATGATCCTCATCATCAGTGTGCATGCAGTATCTCCTGCCAAGAGCAAGCACATGTACACATACACACACACACACACACACACAACAAACATGCACAAAAAGCATATTAACCATATGTGCAGACAAACAAAAAGGCAGACAGACATTCAGACAGACAGTCAGACATCTAACGTAAACAGACTTCACACAAACCAGATACAGTCGCGACTAAGCCAAGGATGCACACAGGGGACAGGAGAAGTAGCTAGAAACACTACACAACACAGAAGCAGAACCCCACACCCCCATCTGACTGTCTTACTGGTCTGACAGTCAGATGGGGGTGTCTCTCTCCTGTTGTTTCTGCAGAAACCTACAGCACATGCTGTAGTTATTTTAAGACAAGGACTGTATTACCTTTCTCTTCCTCCTTTACTCCCCTCCTCACTTCTCTTCCCCACTGTTCCCTCTCTCATCTCTCTAGCACCCCCCCCCCCCCCCCCCCCCCCCCATACACACACCTCCCATTCTCCTGCCCCCAGTCTCTCTCCCCCAACACACGCACCCACTCCCTAACACCCCTCCCTCATCTTCAACTCAGCTTGACAGTCTCTCCTCTCTCTCTCCTGCAGGCAGTTTCCTGGCGCTGCTGATGGCCGCCCCTTAGTCAGGTCATGTGACCAACCGCGCCAGCTGGGAACAGCTAAGACATGCACACATGTGCACACACAAAATTCAAACACACAGTTATATGTCTGAAAACACATAAAAATACAGGAATATGTGTCCAACCACTTAGGTGCAAACACAGACATGCTCCTACTTTCAGTTCATGCATGTATGTACAAGTACACACTGAGCTGACATGTACACACAACACAAGCACACATACAAGCAAAGATGCACCCTCACACTGACGCAAACTCCACATAGTAATGCTGGCAGGAATTCACAGACACACTTAAAAACCACACACACTAAGACACATAAAAACAGCCACACACACAGAGGACACACAAACCAGATGCTTGGACCCTGACACACAGTCAGACCTTGAGGCCAGTGTTTTGGAGAGGGGCCTCTGTGCTGCGGCCCTGACTTCCTGACTCCTCCTCCTCCCTCCATGCTCCTGTTCCACAGTTGCTGTGGGAGACGCTGCTGCAGCGCCCGTTGCCAAGGAGAAGGCTGCTGGCTGTTTGAACAACAATGGCCGCCTTGTGAACATTCCAACTGTAGGTACTGACAGCTCATCAGCCACAGCCTTAACATACACACAGCTCAAAAAGCACACACAGTCACACACATGCTACTCACACTGCACACCAACGCTACACCATTGTACCTCTCTGGTTCTTGGCCTCAAGCCTGAGCAAAGGTAACACACTCAGACACAAACACAATCAGGCATGCACGCACACATCTGTGCACGCTCTAAGAAATTATGACTTCTGCTGAGAGGATAAGAAGCCCTTCCGTCCCTGTCTGTCTACCTGGATCTCTCCACCATCTCTCTCTCTCTCTCTCTCTCTCTCTCTCTTTCTCTATCTCATGCACAGACACACACACACACACACACACATACACACACACACACACACAGACTCAGTGCGCAGTGCATTCATCCATCTTCCCCCTTCTCCCCGACTACTCTCTGCCTTTCTCTCTTATCTCTTTCTCTCCTCCCCCTCCACAGCCTCCTGCTTTCACTCTCTTCACTTGCTCATCCCTGCCTCTCTCTCCCTCTCTGTCTCAGGAAGTGTGTGTTCTCACTCTCACACGCACACTCACACAATCATCCACACATGTGGAGGACACACAGACACACACACAGAATGAGAGGGAGAGAGACACATATGCACACACACAATCTCTCTCTCTCCTGGAAGGTAGCGAATCTTTTCGTCCCTTGGGGGCATACACTTCCTCAGAGAAGGAGGGAAAAGGGAAAGAAGAAAGAAAACTAGAAACAAGGGTGGAACGGGCAAGAGAAGAAGAGGAGGAAAAGAGAGAAGGAGGGGAAGGGAGGGAGAAGAAAGGAAGGGAAGAGGGTGAAAACTATATTGACAGCAGGGATTTATGGACAGACACCTTAGTGCTCTGATTATCTGTTCATATTGATGGGACGACATTGAAGCCATGCTGGTGGAACATTGAGACAACGCTGAAGCCAAATTGGGTACTGTTGGGGGGGTCGGGGGGTTGAGGAGAATCACTAACAAGTCTCTGCTTATCCTCTGACTCACTGTTTTAACACACATACCCAGACACATGTATATGCACATGCCGCTAAAAACAAAGATAACTAATTCTCTCATCATGCTGACGCACAAGCATGAAGAAACATAAATAATTAGACATACTGCACATGTGTAAGTATGTTAATGCCAATCTGCAAATAGATGTGTGTGTGTGTGTGTGTGTGTGTGTATAAGTCTGCATGTGTGTATGAGAGACAGTGAGTACAAGTTGTGTGCCAGACACTGAGAGATGCTTCTGTGCGTGTGTGTGTACGTCTGTGTGTCTGCGTGTTTTCCCCATCTCTCGCTCCTCTTTAATAATTGAGCTGATTCTGTCCAGCTTGTTAGAGAGGTACACAGCAGTTTCACACTCTGTCTCTCTCTCTCTTTCTCATCCTATCACGTTCTCTATCACTCCTTCCTCATCCTTCCATCTTGTTGCACTCCCTTCATTTATCACTCGTTTCCTTTTCTGACCCCTCCGTCCTCTCTCTGTCTGTCCCTTCCCCCAGCTCTCCTCTCCTCTCCCTCCTTCTTAGCAAATCCCTCCTGTTCTTTGACCTCTCCCTCGCCTCTTGCAGTTTTACCCCCCACCTCCTCCCTCCCTTCTCCTCCACCCTGGTGCCCTCCATCAGCCCTCTCCTCTTGCCTCCCTCTCTCTATCCTCCGGAGGTGAGAGGTTGAAGCTTCCTCTTCACTGTTAGACTCAAACCAGCTGCAACCAGCGCTGCAGGGGGGGTGAGGGGATGGGGGGTTGGGAGATAGACAAGGAGAATGAGGAGGTAAGCGAGGAAGGACATGTAGGAAAGGAGGGAGAGGAGGAAACAGGAGATAAGTGGAGGAAGAAGAAGAAGAGGAACGGACAGGAGGATAAGAAGAGGTAGAAATACATGAGGGAGGGGGTTGAAAGAGTGATGGAGGTGAGAAAAAAAAGAGAAAGGAAGATGTCTTCTATTGTGCCTTTGGCGTGGAGGAACCGTTTTATGAATGTATCGTGTGGGAGGTGACAGAATGGAGCATACAAACACTGCTTACACTAATGCTAAATGGTTACTGTGTGTGTGGGTGCATGTGTCTGTGTGTGTGTGTGTGGGAGATGAACCACGTTTACCTGCCTGAGGCGAAAGCTATTTTACTTCAGGTGACGATTAGATTAATAGGAGTCGTAAAAGACAGGACCCTTCACTCCAAGGACAAAGTAATGACTAATTATTTTTTTTGCCAGTAGCCTGCTGAATAGTGCGAAATATTACAAGTTTGGAAAATATTCCTAAATGTCCTATCACTAAATTAAAAATAAGAGGTTTTATAGGATATAAAGTTTTTTTCTTTCCTTTTTTTTTTTTTTTTTTTACTGAAGACATGCAGTACAGTATAACATCTCAGAAGAAACATTTATCATTTGCATCTCAGGTTTATGCTTACAGCCATCTTATGATATCTCAAAGCTATCAGAAGACAACTTTAAGATCAATCCCTCCAAATTGTGTCACTGATGTTTATGTTTGATATTAATTCTGTATGTGAATCTGTATCCTAAAATCAATTTCTTGTGTATCTTGGGATGCTTTTTATATGCTGAGTAATAATGGCCTGACTCATTCACAACACTAGTATAAATTCCTTTTTTCCTGAATGGTAGTAATGTATCTGTTGTGAAAAGTTCAAAGAGGAGTGCCAAGATGATCTTTGACAAAACATCTGTATTCAAAATTAAAAAAAAAAAAAAAAAAGCTCTTTGTTGCATTTGACAACTCTTTCAGAGCTAGAAGTCAAAATCATGAAATGAGATGCATTGTAGTTATGAGGAAAAGCCTGAGACGGTTTATGGAGTATCAGCGTTCGAATAAACTCAATCTCTGGTAGGGTATTTGTTTCTGATTACTGGCAATGTTTGCATGTGGTGGTAAAAGATTAATGATAAAAGCAAAAACACCACATACAGCTTCTGACTCTTCGTCTTTCAAGCTAACTTAACGCTCCTCTAAACAAATATTAATCATTCAACAGGTTACACCATCCTGGATTTAACTCAAAACTTACAAAACACCGGAAATTCAATAGTAGTCATTACATATGCCACACTGCTCAATGTTTTAAGTGTCTGTGTGCATCTGTGCATCTGTCTATGCTCAAACATGAACATGTGTGTCCATTCTGTCTTCTCCATCTCCATGACGACCTCCATATCAAGAGGACGTCTGACTACGCCAACCTCACATGCTGATAGGCAGAAAAAGAAAACAGGTGATTGGTTGAGCTGTTGGCTGTCATATCAGCAGGGTATATCTTTGTGACACTGCAATACACACACACACACACACACACACACACACACATTCACACTCTGGCTTGTCTGTGCCATCAACCCACACGCCTACAAACTGCAGCAAGGCACAAACAAAAGGTACTTCCACAGCACATACACACACAGTTGGAAGTACACATGTGCATACATACACACGCACACATACACACAGAGCTTTGAGACGAGATGTGGTGTGTTAGGTGCGCTGACCCTGCCAATGAGGACAGAAGGAACATCAACGGAGCTAAAAGGCCGTTGCCATGACAACTAGCCCCACTCATACAGGTAGGAAGCACAATAGGGCTAAGCTGTTATATGTTCACATTCTTTCAGTTTGTCACACACACACACACACAGGGCCATGCACTCAAGACAAGTCTGAGAGACAGCGGCAGCATGCCAAGGTGAGGCCATTTCCTTTTCATTCCAGCATTCAGGGGCTTGAAATTATTCATGTCAAAGAGGACCCGCCAATAAGAAAACTCACTCTTCAACCAGCAACTGAGAGAGAGAGAGACTGTGTGAGACTGTGAGACAGAAAGGCAGACAGACAGGCAGGCAGAGCATCACTCTGCATACTAACTGCACCTGCACTAAGGCAGCCTGTGCACGTCTCTGAAGGGCCCTTAAATAACGAACTGTCACTGCCCAGACACTGACATTGACTTCTCTCTCCCTCTCATCTCCTCTCTTTCAGTTTCTTAGGCACTCTTTTTTCCTTTGTCACCCCCCCTCCACACCCCTTCCTCCTCCTTCCCACTAAACCACAGACAAGAGCTGATAATCACCACCATGAACATGGTGCGTCTCTCCAGCTAAGCACATGCACCGGCCCTGTTGCCACTGCAGGATGTGCTGCTGCTGTGTCCTGCCTAAGTGGCCTGACAGCTGTCGGGATGGAAACCCCGGGAGGTGGACGGATGCTGACCGGGACTCTCTTTCAATGTCTCATGTTCATATGTCAAGCAAACATCTGTCTACATCACCAGACCCCTGATATTTGCCACTGGTATGTAAATGAATTATTAAAAAAGTCTCATTAAACTTAACCACAGATGTAAAGCCTGTGGAGACAACAAATAAACAAGACAAGATCTCTGTGTCTGTGTGTGTGTCAGCAGCATGTCAGTACCAGAGAAGGTACTGTACATTGTTGTCCTGCCTACACTGTAAGTACATGTAGGATATATACAATGATAATAGTTTAATATATATTGTTAATACCCAGAAAAACAGGTGTGGGTACACAGAGTTCATTGCGCACACATTCAATCACATTGCGTGTGTGTGTGTGTGTGTTTGAACAGCATCAATTAAGATCGCGCCACTCACTGCATGCCCACAGAAAAGCCCAGATGACCCAGCAGCACGAGCAGTACGCATGCAGACCCTCCTCAGTTAACGGCACCGACGAGGTTAATATAAAAACTCAAACAGAAACGTAGCCAGGGGTGCGCAGCACCACTGGCTGAGCGGACAGTAAGCAAATTTTGGTGTTGTGTACACAAGATGCTGCACGCACACTCACCAAGATAAGGGGAAGAGAGTCTAGAGGCTCGCGCTGCTGGAGCTGCTGCGGTGGCAGGGCTGGCGGCTCCGCGGCTGTCAGTGTCGGTGCTTCACTCCTCTCCTCGCCCGGGTCACGGAGCCGTTGCCTGGACGGCTTCAGCCCTCAGCGCGCAGCATTTCCCTCTCATCTGGGTTCAGCGAGTCGGGGGGAGATAGTCCTCCCACATTAATGTAAACGCTGTGTCCTCCTACTGTCGCGCGCCACCGTCTCGTGCGGCCAACGAAAAAAAACCGCTCCTCTGGCTCACATCAATATCTGCACCCACAAAGATGGGAAAGCAAAAATACAAAGGGAAAAGACATTTTAAAAATAGGGAGCAATTACGTTGGTTCACAGTCTTCTCGTTAATTAAAGGACTGACATAACTGTGCTCGTGCGCTGGCTCCGGTTTTGGTGACAGGCACGGGACTCCCCAGTATGCGGGAGGCGAAAATCGACCGTGCGCCCGTGCGTCTCTGCCTCTGCAATTCCAGCTCTCTGTCTCTCGTGCGCCCCAGTCTCCGCTGTGCCTCTCCAACGTGCGTGGTTGTCAAAGCCATCCGGGCTCCCGTAGCTGGCCTCACATTACACCTGTGGAACTATGGGAACCGTAGTTTACCGTGTGAATGAGGACACGAGGAGAGCAAGAGATACAGGGGGAGAGGGAGGACAGACAATAGTTTCCAGGAGTGCCTATAAACTAATAATTTGATACGATTTTTGTATGTTAAAATCTAAAGCTACAAATTATTTGGTAAAATTGTAGGCCTGTTCTAAAGCAAGTCAAATTTCTATTTAGATAAATTTAATAAGCCATTTTTTACCAGCTGCTTAATATTTGTACTTCGTTTCTTTAGTGTAACTGGGAATTTCAGATGTTGAATACAAAAATATTACATTCTGCTTTAGTACTTAAGTACTCAACACAAAAAGTAAAAATGCTTGCTTGCACAAGCATCAGGCATTTCCTCTTACTAGAAAAAAAACTGTAGATTGTGCATATGATCATTTTTGTTATTACATACGAAGAAAATTTAAAGAAGGAAGCAATCTTGTTCAAATACACATAGAACAAGCGACTTGTTTTATTACAATGACATGACAGGGGGATCTCAACATAAGGGTTACATTCTTGTCAAGAAAATACAATAAAAACACTCTTGCAAAAGTCCATATTGACATTAACTTTCTTCCTTTATGTGTAATATTTCACCCTGCCCTCCCAATGGATGAAAACTGTATACATGTTAATTAGATATAAAAGTCTTTGTGATGCACAGATATATCAGAGTTAAATTAAAACAACAAAAGAGACAGTTCATACAAAATTGTCATACAATTTATCAGACAAACAAAGAGCATTCCTCACCATCTCTTTGACTAACTAAACACAGTATTGAAAGTACTTAAATCTAAAACAGCCCTTAAGTTCACCACAATTAGGCACATGTTGGTGGTTTGGATATAGATTTTGGATCAGTTCAACAGCCTTTATTTATTACCTCTGTTCAGGTAATGCAGGAGCAACCACCTTTTTAAATCTATCTTTATCCATCTTTTTAAACATAGATGTTCGTGGAGTGTCTGAACATAATCTATTCAGACACCACACAGGTTCATGAGGTTCATTTAGACATTTTCCAACAGTTGTCTGACATATTTATTTCAGGTAAACCCACTACAGCGCTGTTCTCAGAAAGAGGAATCAAAGAACCTGAACATATATGGCAGCTGAATAGATCATGTACCAATTCAACTCCACCCACCCCAACACAACCATCTACATCTTTCTTCAGTTCCTTGTTGTCATGGTTACAGAGTAAAGCAACATTACTGCAAGGCCTGAGCAGCAGATCTCTGACTCTGCTCTTCAACATGGTTGACTGATCTGTCCCAGATGGGCTATAGTGATCACAAATGAAGGAAGAAACTGTCTTTAAACAATTAAACAAGGCAATCATATGTTTCTTAATATTTGTGTGTATGACTGTGTGTGTCACACTAAAAAAAACCTGTATATGTACTACGACACGCTTGTCAGTGTGTTTGTGTGTATGTTTCTATGTCTCTGTTTGTCCGATTATTGCTCCACATCTCTCCAGTATGTGTGCGGTCACAGGTTTTCTCCAGGCTGGTACTGCGGCTCTGTGGCAGTGAAGTAATCCTCCAGGAAGGACTGCAGGTACTCGAAAGTGTGCCTCTCATCGGCCTCCCGCCTCCAGCACTGCACCATCAGTTCATGGAGTGAGGTGGGGCAGCCTGGGGCACAGGGCATTCGGTAGCCCCTCTCCACCTGCTCCAACACCTCACGGTTGTTCATGCCTAAAGGGATGGAGAAGAGGGGGGGGGGGGGTTGAAGGTGTAGGTTGGATTAGAAAGCAACAACATATGTTGGATATAGAGAGAATAAAACAAGAAAGGATAAATGCAGAATAAAACTCTCAGAATTCATAAAAACAGTAGTGGCGGGAATAATACACGTGAACTCACAACAATGCCAATATGACATATTGTAACTATATACATACTTTAAATATTGCAAGAAAATTGTTTAAAAACATCAAAGCAGCTATCATCTGTAAATATCATTATGAACCATGTTTGCCTGTTTATTTTTAAGAATTTTAATCCACTATGCACCTGTTTTTCTATTCCTCACTGCTGCATAGTTATTGTGGGTATTCTAATAATTTTAATTATGCAATTATTTGTCTTTCTTGTTTGTTTTGTAAACTTAAATGTTTTGTAAGGTGCTGCTATCTTGACTGGGACAGTTTTGTAAAAGAGCTCTTTAATACAGGAATGATACAACTTGCACTTCAAAATCTCTTCAGAAAACTCAAAATAAAACAATACTGATAATTAATCCATATATGTTGGTCAGTCAGCAGTGAATGATGTCTGTGTATCAATGATATATTAAAAATTAAAGAGAAGAAAAAAGTAGAATGAAATTATTGTGATTTACTGCTGCATCAATTAACCCTTAACATCAGTTCTCAAGGCCATACAGTAAAACCAGGAAAGTTTGTGCGGGGAAACAGCATGATCTGCATGCTTATCTGCACAGCAGGGTGGCAGGTGCATGAGACAGGGAATAACAATTATTGTCACCTCCCTCTCCATTTCGCTTTGAACCACTACTGCTATAAAGTCACCAGTGGAGCTGTTTAGTGACCAACAGCGCTGTAATGCAGGCGGTACTGACTGAGGTTGTAGGTAAACTCTCTGACTAATATGTCACGTCTTGAATAGCTAGAAAATATCTAATCCTGGAGAAGTGTTACTGCCAAAGATGACAACAACAGAAAAAGACAAAAAAAAAGTTTAAACAACCAAGACTCATCTGGTACCTGGATATGGCACACGCCCCTTAGTGATGAGCTCAGTTAGTAGGATGCCAAAGCTCCATACATCTGACTTGATGGTAAAGCGTCCATACAGTGCAGCTTCTGGAGCTGTCCACTTGATGGGGAACTTCGCCCCTGAAACCATGGCAACACAGTAAAGATGCATAATCACATAATTAGGATAGGTTATGTATAAAAATATAAGCATGGAGGCAGAGGCAGGCACTCTTAATCATCATATTGTACAAGTGTGGCTCTTGCACTTACACATACACACACTCAAGTTAATATCGCTTCCCGTTACCTTGTCTGGCTGTGTACTCGTTGTCCTCAATGAGCCTAGCCAGGCCAAAGTCAGCAATCTTGCACACCAGATTGTCTCCAACAAGGATGTTAGCTGCTCGCAAGTCACGATGGATGTAGTTCATCCTTTCGATGTACGCCATTCCAGCGGCAATCTATAAACACAATAAGAGTTTGAGAGAGCACAAGTATGTGTGTCCTTCTAGTCTGTCGTTTTGTGTCTCTATCTCTATGTATGTGTGTGTTAAAACTGACCTGTGCAGCCATGTCTACCAGCTGAGGCAGCTTCAGAACCTGCCCCTCCCCATCTTTTAAGAAATCCAGCAAACTTCCTGAAAAGAAATAGATATGACAGATCACATACAATTTCTGTGGTTAACAAATATCATGTCATGAACAAAACACAGCACAAACTCCTATTAGGCTATGATAAATGTGTCTAAATTCATAAAGAGTGACACATTTCAGTAAATAATCGCATTTCATTTTGCATGGACACATCTTAATTCCAACTTTTGTATTATTCGAATATTGAAGGGACATTTTCTTTGCTCCCAGTCACCTCCACAGGGAACCACTGGTCTCTGGTAAGAAACGTCTTAAAACAGTGCTGCCCTGGTAAAGATGTGTTCTCTCTGAATGCTTTATAGTTTCACAGTTTCATCAAACTATACTTCTCATTTTGTAAAAGACATACACTCTAGGTCCAATTTCAGAGGAGCTCTCTTTTCAGAGTCAGTAAGGTCTCTACCTAACAGCAGTGATTCACACTCTACCTACAGTATGTCACAGGTGTGACAGTTTACACAGCCTGATACCTTGGCTCATGAACTCGGTGATAATGTAGATGGGCTCCTCAGACACGACAGCGTAGAGCTGCACCAGCTTGTCGTGGCGGAGTCTCTTCATGATCTGAGCCTCCTCCAGGAAGGCCTCGGGGGACATGGTTCCTGGCTTCAGAGTCTTCACTGCTACCTTGGTGGTGCCGTTCCACATGCCTGGTATACAGACATGGGCAAGTTAATACACACACAGTATGTGGACACACATATTCACGTACTGTACAAGCACACACACCTATTTTTCTGGCATACAAACAAGTGAATGGCTTTATATACAGTACATACCACATATAGGGGGAAACAAACACCCACATAGACACATATAGTATAAATATTAAAAAAAAACACAAAAAAACACAGGCAGAGGACTGTATTGAGTGCACACAAACACACACACACACACATTGTAAAACTCCTGATGCATGCAAATGAATGTTATTTTTGAGAGCATGCATGACATAAGACAGGATTATGTTAGATGGGAGGGAGGGAGGTTTAGTGGACACCAGCAGTACCTGAGTTACATGGACAGGCACAGAGCTCAGCTGGCTTCAGGGAGAAACACCGTACAACTCAGAAACTCACACTGGGATTTAATCAGGGAAATTGTAGGACAACCTTAACGATAAATTGGTGTAATTGTAAATACATCCTGTTTACATCCTTACATAACCTGACATAGATAAGGACAGACAGCCACAGCCCGAGCACTATTAACAGTCTTTGCTACAAGACCGTAACAGACAATGCAGAGGATGATGCTGGACAGACAGTTTTCCCTGTCTAAGCCTGCAGAGGGCGTCATAGGTTGGAGCTGTCAGTCTCACCCATCCACACGTCCCCGAAGCAGCCCTGCCCAAGCTTCCTTTGCAGGGCCAGGGTTTCTCTGGGCACCTCCCAGGCGTCCCGCCCAAGGCCCATGGTGAGAGGGGTGGAGTTGGGACAGGGCTTGGTCAGGTAATAACACAGTCCGTCATTACTGCCTGTTAGGCGGGGAGGGAGAGAGGGAGGACCATAGGAGGGTGGGGATGTAGGAAAAAAGAAATGAAGAGGTAGGTGCGGGTGATGGAGAATGGGAGAAAATAAGGTGTAGTGATGGGTGGAAAGATGGAAGAAAGATGGATTGGGGGTGACAAAGAGATGAGGTGAGATGATGAAACATGCACATGCAACAACCAGAGGGGGGGAGGCACAACTCTGCACACCTGGATGTAAAACACAACCTTTTACATTTTAATTTATCAGCCGCTGCGTCAGTGTAATTTTTAAGGATTTGTTTCACGGCTGCATTATCTATTCAATGCACACATTTTAAAAACTGGTCCAGATTACAGCTCTCTATATCTGTGTGGTCTAATCCACAGATATTTTTTTTGTTGCAGCTAAAGGCAGACAACCTGAACAACACAAACAGATAAACAGAGATTTACAGTGTATCTGTATGTGAGCATGCAGGTGTCTTTACACCAGAAATCCCTTCTGATGCTCTTGTCAACTAACCACATCCTGCACTCAAATATTTAATATAGTATGGCCCACTGCTGTTATAAAACTTTTTATCCAGGTTTGCTCCTGCTGTGACCTTCCCCCCTGCAACACAGTCCCACCAGTCCTACCCATCCAGACTTCTCCAAACTGGCCGTTGCCCAGTTTCTTAATCAGCTGGAGGGATTCACGAGGAATCTCCCACATATCCTTAGTCTTCACTGATAAGTCAGCCAGCTTAGGCATGCCCCGTTTACAGCTGCCAATCAAACGGCAGCACAGTCCTGCTGCTCTCTCTGAGAGAGAGAGAGGAGAGACAAACGGGCAGGCAAAAGGAAACGAGAGAAAAAGAAAACAGAGGAAAAGGCAGCAAATGTGGAGATTAAGAAAAAACAAGACAGGTTTCTTATGCACTTTTGCAACTGACAAATAAACCAAAAACTGATGCACAGAGACACAAGGCAAATTCAGCAAAACACACTTTAAACACACACATTATGAGTTGCACATGTACAGATAGAAAGAAAAAAACACTGATATGCAATAGCAAAAAAGTCTTGCTGATTAAATATCTTGCTTTTGACGATAGAGTCGTTTATATCAGCACGAGCCACTAGAGGGCAGATTTACACTGACAGCGGAAGTGAAGGGTGTAAACCCTGTTCGTTTGACTAACTCTGAGCAAAGCTTGATAAGTCACTAAAAGTCAAAGTATGAATTAAAAAGAGACAGAATGAGACTTAAATTCTCTCTTGCAGTTGAGCAGAGGCCGATGAGACAAAAAAAATCAACGTACATTTAAGAAGAAGCACAAACTTTGAAACATGATGCAAAAGAAAGGACAACTTAAAAGATTTCTATACTCTGTAGAAGAAGAAAAGACAGGACAAATCCATGTCCCTGTGCTTGTGTTTACATGTTTTACCTGTGTAGTGCTCAACCAGCTGCTGCACGGTGTCAAACTGTGATCTTGTGGTGATGTAGTAGCCGCCATTGTCCAGTTTGCGGATCTTATAATGCTTGACATGTTCTCCCTTGTTGTCGTCCCAGTCACGGATCGACAGAGAGTAAGCACCTGTAAAGAGACAGAGGGGACTTTTCATTATTAAAAATAAAGAGAAACGAATAGCTTTCACATATTTAGAGCAGCGAGCCTCTGTTAAGTGTGTGTGTACGCGTGTGGTCTCTTCACCCTTGGTGGTCTCGCTCTCTCGTATGAGAAAAGTTCCCCTCTGGTTGCCATGGCCCAGCAGTTGCCTCTCTGCATCCTTCCTCCCCATCTTCCCAAAATACCACCTGTCACCATGACAACAACACTTGGGTCACCACATCAATAGCACACATAATGCAACCTTTACCCTAAGATCACATGTCAAAACTCTAAAATGAGTGGGTGTGTGTGTGTGTGTGTGTGTGTGTGTATGTGTGTGTGTGTGTTCACTCACTCCTCGGCCTGTATGGAGTCAACAGGAGCTACGTAGTTGGAGGGGATATAACCTGAGTTACCAGTGTCCAGAGACCGAGCCTCCCACCAGTCGCCCTCTCTGCAAACACAACATAACAACATAACATGCATGATGAAATGTACTTGTTGACACACAGTGAGTCACATATACTGTGTTTTAGAGCATCAGGGTATGTACGTTAGGTATGTAATGTTGCAGTCAGCCCATGATCTAGTATGTTACATAATACAAGGTCTAATAAATTTTTTTAAAGTTAGAAGTTCTTCGGATTGAATAACATATGTCTTGTCTAGATGAGCACTTGTGTGAACTTGGTTGGAGTAACTGTAAGAAAACCCCTTGCCACGACAAACTCATTTTAGATTTTTAGTAGGGCAGGAATATTTTTAAGACTTGAAGCTTGTCAACATCACTTAGCAGCAGATGAGACCTCTGACAGTTCACAGCGTTAATGAATGACATTTAATTGCAGCCTCTAGTTTTTATTGTATGCAAACAAAAATAATTACCTTTCTGGAGTCATCTCATTTAATACTGATCATATATACATTTTGTGGTTTGATAAATATTGTTACATTTCTGTATCATGATATACTTGGGGTATATCTGGGGGGGTTTCTCAATAATCGTGCCACCATAAATGCTGCACGTCTATAAGCGGATGTTATTAAAATACAGGTACGTTCTTTTTACATCTCGTTCTTTTTGTACTTACGTGTTGTTGATGATCTGAAATTTCTCTCCTTTCTGGAAAGTGAGGTCATCTTCTGTGCGAGCATCGTAGTCATACAGAGCTATAAAGAGAGTGACTCCTCCACCTGCATACATGTTTGTACACACACACACACACACACACACACAGGAAGAAGAGAAATTATTTCCAGTTATACACTCAAGTTAATATCACTAAATGTCAACAGTCTAGGGTTGTTGCTGTTTTAATGGTTTAAAATTTTTGAATGTTTAAATACAACAACTCAAGTAGGCCAGCTGAGGAAGAAGAAGAATACTTCATGTCCAAAACGATAATTTTACTTGAATCCTACTTATACATGATTTTGTCTTTAACTTGTTTTGCCTACTTGGACTGAGGACTGTGTGTGCATACACATTGACATCTGCCTTATCCTGACCAGAGGTCTAATTAGACAGAACGAGTGAAAACAAGTGTGTTATATCATGATGACGTCATACATATCATAACATATCAAAATTACAATGTTGTTTTGTTGTTATTTAATGACCACAATCATATACATTTCAACTTGCATCTTAAGCTGCACTTAAGGTATAATGTACTAAATACAGATTGTAAAATTAATATAAGTAATAGGATAAGACCATTTTACTTGGACCTCTTGTACACACATATACACCCACACCAACACACACACACACACACACACACACAAGACAGAAAGTCCTACTTGTTATGCCTCCAGAGCGCTGGTTTGTGTTTGTGTTGGGGAAGATGGAGCTGGATGAGAAACCCTTGTTGAAGTCTGGGATGGTCTGAGTGGGGTCGGGACAGTAACGGCCGTGAGTCAAGGCTGCAGACAACCCTCCATCCACGTTGCTAGGAGACAGATCTGCAACGTCTACTGCTGCTGATGCTGCTGCTTTGGCGGACTTCTTCTGCTTGCAACAGGCACACCCCATAGTAACCTGCATGGAAACAGTGTCTATGAAAAAGGCAGCGATAAAGAAACATGGCAAAACTTTTACAATATGTAAAATGTCAGTTTTTCGTCTCTCTGCTGCTACAATAGTGATTTAAGCCGTGTGCATAGTTCAACAAACCCTTTTTTATGTTTGTTTTTAGATAACAACAAAATTGAACCAGCAGAGGCCAAGGTGTACTGACTTTGATTTCGTAGAATGAGTCCAAAAACAAAAACACCAGATCCTACATTTCCCATAATGCTAATTTTAAAACATTTCATTGGACCCTCTTTTGAACTCTACACCCACCGTTTGAAATGCAAGCTTTCTGTTAATAAAAAAAAAGCCCAAGCTTGAGAGCAAAACTGACACCATCAGGGTTTGTTTTTTTCAAATTATTAATTTATTCTGTGTAACATTGGTGGAGTGCCCCTTTAATTAGAGCAATTACTTAATTACCTAATTAATTACAGCACTGAATATGGTGGATCATCACAAAATAAAAATAAACAAATTGAGGTTAGCATAAGTAAAAGTAATCATTCTACCCTGTGTGAAACCTAAGACTTCAAACAAAAGCTGGCAGAAAGTGAAAGCGATACATCAATAACATGAAGGAGATCAGAAAACTAGAGAACTGTGAAGAGAGAAGTTATAAACTTTAGATAAAAAAAAGTTCATGCGGAAGGTGGACACTGAAGGGTATGTGTGTGGGTGAATGGGGGGGGGCAAAGGCAGAAAGGAGAAGTTAACTTTTTTCCTCACCTGATGTCTTCCTCTGTCAGATCATCTGTCAATCACCATCGCCACTGGAAAAAAAAAAGAGGGAAAGACAGGTGAGTGACATGGGAATGGAATGAGAGAGCAGGGCACGAGAGGATGAGTGGCAGAGAACCAGAGAGGGAAGAAAAGGTGGAAGAATGATAGAAGAATGGTATAGAGAGACACAAGGAGACAGAGGCGAGATAAGGAAAGACAGAGCAAGATGTGAGGTTAGCCACTTCCCTTTTTTGTACTGCAGTTTCGAGAGCAGGGGTACTGTCTGTCATTCTCTCTGGTCAAAAGCTCTGCTTGTGCGCGTTTAGGTTTGTGGTGAAATAGATCTTTTAATGTCATCATTAGACAGGGGTAACTGACACAAAGTGACAGTCACTGGCTGTTTCACAAAGGTCGGCGTGTCGATGTGCACATATGTATGCAAGCAATCCTGACTTCCAGTTTTCAAGTGAACCGCATTGTTTCAATAGAATGTGTGTTGACAAAGCAAATGCTGCAGCCAAGGACATCAAGAAGAAATAACTTACAGAGAAGATTGTAAAACATTTAATTTAGACGCCTGCATGCAATCTATCAAGTCAGTCAAATAGATCCATCACCTTTTTTTTTTAATGCTATTTCTTCAAAGGTCTTAGTTATAAGCACTCAGAGCAATAGTTGCCAGTTTATTACTTAAAACACGTTAAAACAAATAAACATTTTGATACAGGAGTCCTGTAATAAATCATGTCTTCATGAAGGTTTATAATGTTTAGTTTTTGTTGAAACTGAAAACATGCTGATTCAATTAGAGCTGAAAGGATAAGTCTGTTAATCAATTAGTCATTAAACAAAAAAATAACTAAGCAAATATTTTGCTACTCAATTCATTTTCAGTTATTTTCAACCCCAAAAATTGTGAGGATTTGCTGCTTTTCATTGTCCTATGTGAAAGTAAACTGAATACTGTTCGGTTTTGGACTAATTGTTGGACAAAAAGTAATTTGAAATTTTTCACTATTTTTAATTTATAGACCAAACAGTTACTCAAAATGAATGGATAGTGAAAACAATCTTGAGATGCAGAATAAGATTCATCTTTGTTGTCATTTTAGAGGCTGTAATTTTAAAATATTTAGTCTACCTTTGTTGACCAAACGAGTGGACAAAAAATGAGAAATTGTACTGTCATACAAGTCAACACCACCACAATCAAAAGCTCTTCCATGACGTTAGGATTCATTGCAGGGCTGTAGAATTAGTCTGCATTAGTCTTAGCTTGGTGTATTTAAAAGAGTGTAGTTGGTCCTGGGATTCAAACTGGCAACCTTTCAAACTGACTAAACTTGAGCCTGCAGCCACCCCACCTACTGAGGAATGTGAGGGAAGTCACACACAGGAAGAACAATACAGGTTATGGCAGCGAGCGACAAAAAAACAAAGGTAATTCACTTGCATTATGAAAAAAAAAAAAAACAAAAAAAAAAAACAGAGCTCCCAATGACCAAATTCAGGTTTGTTCTATCTGTACCACAAATTCCCAGAAATTCCTCGCAAGCTTTAAAGCAACATAAGCTATTTTGGGCCTTGTCCAGGAGAGTCTCTTGCTCACTCAGAGCAAAATATGCAAAAATGTAAGCTCACATGTACACAGGCACGCACACACTCATTCACTATCGGGTCAGCCATCAGTAGAGCTACAGGAAGTTAGCACTGTTAGAGTTTCCTGCCCACCCGTCTGATGGCTCCCCCCTTTTCCTGGAAACTGAGGAGTCCATCCATACACACACACACACACACACACACACACACACACACACACACACACACAAAGCAGCTGCAGGGCCACAAACACTCCAACACACACAAGTCTTCCTCTCTGTTGCTGTTTTTCTCCTCTTGTGTTCTCCCTCTTCCCTGCCCACATCCCTCCAACAATAACCTTTCATATTCCCTCTGTCCGCCAGTCCACTGCACCTGATCTGCTGCTTTCTTTCTCTCTGTGATAACCGTCAGAAAAGGAAAAGTGAAGTAATGAAGGTCTTCTTTCCTTTCAACCTTATCTGTCATCTGCAGTCTCTCTCTCTCATAGTTTCTGTGGCAGATGACCACAGACAGAATCAGCACAATGATGAGGATATGTAATCAGAAACAAACACACACACACACACACACACACACAGAGAGAGACATAGTCATTGTTGCTCCATTTAGTTCCTGTTGACCAGCACTTCTCTCTCACTTCTTCCTCTCAGCACACAGAAACGGTGACGGTATAAATATCACCCAATAATTGAGTTGAACTCAGGTGTAGAAAACAAAAAGCACATTTAAGTCTCTGGACAAAAGGCTAAAAAAATATACTGTTGCTACTTTGCTGCATAAAAACTGATCACAACAGAGTAATTCCCTCTTTGACATCTGAAACCAAGTTAACGAAAATGAGACGCAGAACCATATAGTGCTCCATTTTAAAAGAAATACAACTGAAATTCCTCTTATTTTAAAGGGCGCAAGTTTGACATTACATCCTTGTATCCTTTTATCTTATCTTTGCATACGTAAAGATAAAATCAGCAAGCCGACTTATGGTGTTGCAACTTATACACTGTCAATTGTAACTGGATTGGTCAATATATTATATTGCTGCTACCAATTAGAAAACCTGCATGTGGTGCAACGATCCTAACAGAAAACAAAGACCTTGGAAGCATAAAGTATTTTCCTTGTTAGTCGTTTCAATCTCAACTTCTCTTCACTGGCCGATCGTCACAGTAGACTTTTACAGCAGTCTGGCAAGTGTACATAGAGTAATAATATTAATACTGTGTGAAACAGAAGCTGCTTCCTCTGTTGGAGAGAAGTGTGGTGTTGGTTTGTGATAAGTCTACACAAATATTTAGGCCAATTCAGGCCCTTTTATAGCACAAATTATTAATACTTTGTATTTATTACATATTAGCTAAGCGTTTGTGTTCACGTCTTTGTCAGTAAAAGGTTAGTTTCCAGTTTGGCTTTGAAATATCTGCCTCCACCACAATACAATGGAGGTAAACTGAATTCAGCAGGAAAATAATAGTAAAAAATAGAGATTTGGGTGACGCTTGTAAAAAAAATTATAGGATATCTGTTCACAACATAAGAAAGCAAATAGATTCTAGCCTATAGAGCACCGGCTTTCATTCTGAGCAATATATAAATTCACTCTTATAAATTTGCAATAACATCACCCTCCACCGTCACACTCAGAAACTCCCGAATCTGAGTGACACACCCTTTCCTGCACAGTGGAAAGCAGATAAGCACTCCCAGTGGAGCATTCAGCTGAGAACACACTGAAACACAAACACACACACAGGTTCAGATCTATCGTTTCTGTACTTTCTCTCCAGATCTGCTCTCCTCTCCTCCTCCTTCTCATCCCATGTTTCTCCAGCTCTTACTTTTCCTTCTTGCCTTGCACCCCTGTCTTTCTGCCTGACTCTGACTCCCACATTTGCAGGAAGCCCAGCAGGATGCAGAGTGTGAGTGGGGAAGGGATGATAGGACAATGGGAAGCAGGCTGTCACCAAACCCTCACAAACATAACACACACACACTTGTAGAACATATACACGCACACAGAAAGGAGAGGGAAAGAAACTGGAGGGGAGGAAAGGGGGGGCAATGGAAAAGAAAGGTGGCTTGGTCATCAGGACGTCCTGTTTCCACACGATGTCGTCATGTCCTCCAGATACAGGTTGAGGAGGGTTTTAGGAATGCATACATCAACTTTTACATGAAGTGAGTTACTGAGGTTAAACATTTTCTTAAGCATTTAGGGCTAAAGAACCAACAAGAAGCAGAAGTCAATTTAGAAAAGCTGCAAAGCCCCTAATAAACATGTCAGATTCAACTGACCAACCATCCACAGGAGCGTCTGAACGTGCCCACATCAGGCTTTGCTGCTCATCGTGGGCGAACACTCGGCTGTCACAACCCTCAGCTGCTTGGTGGGAAAAGTTGTGTGATGGCAACATCCATTCCCCCCCTCCCCCCCTCCCTAAAAAAAAAAAAAAACGAACCACGCCTCCTTCCTTCCTGCATAGCCCCGAGGCTAAAGACAGGAACTGACCTCGTAAAGAAACAGGAAGTGATGAAGTCTGGCCTTGGACAGCCTAATCGCCTCTTTTCCCCCGTACAACCCTGAAAATTCCACGACAACTGCATCTTAACGCAGACACACTCAAGCCTCCCTTCACTTGAAATCAGTGGTGAAACGGAGATGGAGGATGGAGGTGTAATTATGCATCCTCTACCTAGAGACTATCACGATGGAGTAAACGCCTACGCCATCTGTAGCATGTTAGACCCACTGAAACACCGAAGACAGACCTTTTCCTCAAGGAAGCATCCTGTAGGCATGTTGTCAAATAAATCAAAGACACTTTACCTAAAGGAATATGCTACTTCTGAGTCAAATATTTTACATAGTCTGATAGATTCATTCTACAATGAAAGATTTAACTTTTTATCTATCACAGATTTTACAAATGTGCAAAAGATTTATAGACAAAAACACTAATTTGACTCAACTGTTACTATCCTATAGTAAGTTACTGTTTGGCCTTTTGACCTTTTTGATGAAACATAGGTGCTTTGTTACTATAACAATGCAACTAATAACCCATAACAATAACTAAATAAAGGGTCTTTAATGCGAAGAAATCACATTTAAAAAAAACATGTAACTAATTTCTCTGTTGATTATCATTTTGTTTCAGTTTGATTTCCAAATGTCATCATTTGTGATATCCCAGCAGCAGAGTGAAAGCACAAGCAACCACACTTTATTAGATACTTCTCAGAAGTACACGACCCAAACTTCCTTTTATTAAAACAGTGTGAACTCCAAAGTTACCCAATTATCACAAACACTGAAATCAACAGTTTGTTTAACTGTTTAACTGTGGTTTCAGTGTCGCTTCACTTTCTCTGTGCAACCTACTGTCGACTCTATCAGAGATGTTAACTAGGGGCTACTTCCTCCACCGAAAAAAACAGCGAACGTCTATTTAACAGGCAATATAGGAAAAACACTTTCCGATATTTCAAATATTATTTAAGAGATTCCCACTGTTTGCTGATCAGCTGTTCCACAAAAACAAACTAACCATCATCCTGACTCATTTTAATACCTAAATAACATTTTCAGTAAAGATATGATTAACAAAGTAGACATACCGAGCAAGAAATTCGTCGTTATCCCTGTCAATGCTGGAGAAGTGAGGCGTGAGGGAATGGGGATCAGCGTCAGCTGGGTCCGGTGGCTCGCGCGGCGCACGGAGAGAAGCCGCGCGCTACTGAAATGGGAAACTGAGAGCGCGCGCCTCGTCCGGAAGACTCGACAGTGAGTTCCACCCCAGACGAATGCGCGCGCAAAGAAGACGTATTACAATTAACAGCCAATTTATCCGTTTACCTTACATGCACACAACCTGACTTACTACTGCAGACGGTTTATGAGGAACGTAGAATCAACCATTACAAGCACTGAATCTCTTATAGTCCTACAATTTCGGAAACTAGTACAAAACATTTGTTTTTGTTTTGTTTTTTTATGTTAAATTACAATTTTTGCAAACACCAGGTCACATAGATAGAGCAAGTGGAAGGAGCAAATTACATAAAAGTTAAGCTTCTTAAAATCTTAAAACAACCACACGTAAAATAGACGGTGGTACGGACTTTAACAAGTGGTATATGAGCTCAAGTCTTTATGCAGCTTTATCCTGCAAACCGACAGTGTTGAGTTTCGTCCGAGGTGACTGTGAAGCTGCACATTCACTCGCTGTGTGTGTGTGTGTGTGTGTGAACGACAGGAAGACCGTACGACATGTGTGACATCCGTGTTCAAATGAGATGTTGAGAAATGAGACAAACACTGTTCGATCGTGTCCAACTTAAGAGACCCTTATGTCCTTTTTTTCTCACGCTAAGATCACAGAGTATATTGCCTCATAAACTGGATCAACCCCACGTCACGGACTTTCAGCTGTAACTAAAGGAACAGGACACCGGTATTATCAGCAGTATTCTAAGCCACATTGACTCAAAGTGTAGTCTTTGTCACCATCTTGTGGTGTGTCCACACAACTCCTGCAGTACCACATCCAGAAGTTTGGGCTAGCTGCCTTGAGTTTCTATATATATAGATTATGTTCAACGAAACACACTACAGTTTGTTATAATTTTGATAACAAAGTAACTTTTTATTGTATATAAAAATACAAGTTATTTTGTCTTTTTTGATCTCAGCCTCTGTGTGCTGCAGACAGAGAGGACCGAGGCATAAGTAGTCATGTTGTTATCTGAGCAGGCGTGTCATATAAAGAAGAACAATTTTGCGAAGGAAACACTTGATGACGTTGTAATGTTGCGTCTTATCCAACGTGTATAACTGGCATGTAGCACATAGATATGCTTGTGAATGATGTGCAAGATATTCAGAAAAAAAACAAACACTTGAGGTTCAAGTGAGGAAACAACATCTGACAAATTTCAGTGCAAAATAAGTAACAAACTTTAAATATCAGTTATCCCTGTTGCAAGAAGCAGCATCAAAACATTAACACTGAAACATAAGATATGCATATACAAGCATTCACTATAATGTGTGTGGGTGTGTGTGTGTATATAAGATTGTCTATCAATGTGGTGATATGCATAGGGCTGTGATACAACACAGCTGGCTCAGCATCAGCATCTGCAAAAAAAAAAAAAAAAAAAACATGTCTGTGCGAGTGTGTCATCTCATGTAGCGTGTGATGGCTCGTAAGGTGTACAGAAGGGCTGCTTGTAGCCGGGCCTCCATCACGATTATATTTGCGTGAACCTTCAAAGAAAAAAAAAAAAAAATGTCATTACCTTCAGGTTACTTTCAAGCCCCGTCTATAAGGCTTCTCTCTCTAATGACATTTAAAAAGACAGGAAAAAAAACTGAGGACAAGTTGAAATGTTCATTGAGAAAGCAGCAAAGAGAGATGACATGCTTAAAATGTCAAACGATTTATTCATTGTGACTGAAGTGACTGACCGAAGAGTCCGGGTCAGGTGTGAATGTCTCAACTGGTCTGTACCTTTTCAGAGTGCCTGAAGTGTTTCCAGAAGCTTTGGTAAATGTGTGCCGAGGTCTGCTCAGGGTGACAGGCCATGGTTTTAGCAAACACCTTCAAAGAACGCTCCAGCAACACGTTCACACTTCCATAGTCATAATCGTCATATCTGCATACGTGCAGTGACAAAAACGTTAGTGACACACACAACAGAGGCAATACTCTTTAGACAGAAAAAAAAAAACTTCAGACACTGACCGTATCCCGTAGAGACATTGGATGTAGTTCCACAGGGCTTTTCTCAGAGTGTGGGTGTCCACTCCTTCATGCATGGCCATCCTGTGGTAGGTTAAGTTGCTCACAACCTGCAACGTGGCAGTTTTATTATTAATAAAACATCTAATCAATCTGTTTTCTACTAGAAGATCCATTTATATTCTGCAATCAGACCAAAATGCTACACAGTGCTTTGAATCAGATGGTTGCTGGGAGTTTTTTTCTCCACATCATAGAATTTTTGTCTTCTGTGTTTCCCAGTGATAGATAGATAGAAACTTTATTGATCCAGAGGGAAATTTAAAACTGGAGAGGCTGCCATTCGTATCGGTGCTCTTAGACATTTATACCCCCCCTCCCCCTACATCTCTTATACATATTCATATGAAGAAATGTCTACACGAAACCCTTCCTGAGTTCAGTTGATTTTCCCATTTTGTGTCTCATTTGAATCATTTTTAGAGTCCTGAAAGCATAAGACTAGTATTTCACACGCAAGAGAAACATCTGAAAAATTGATGAATTTTTCTGTAGCAGAATTGAGCTATCCTGCGACACCTTGTGGGGGCCCTGACCCACAGGTTGGGAACCACTGTTCTATAATCAAGTTGTCACCAATGGCTTGTTTTTTTGACACCAAGTAGTTTGACTGCAGGAGTTGGTAACAAGCATGTAGGCCCACAACATCAACATGTTTATTATATTAGGTGAAAGATGAGAGTACCTGGAATTTCTCATCCAGGAGCTGGCCCATATCTGGCAGTAATCTGTTGACCAGAGAGTAGCCGTGGTCCTCCCATGAATAGTCCTGCACACATCAAATGTAAACCTTGACAAACATTTCTCTATGCAACTAAGCACAGACAATAAACAGATATACTCTCAAAAGTATAAATAAATAAATTTGGGAAGGCAAAACATCAACATGCACAAAAATGTTCCAAACTACCTGGGCTCTCATGGTGGCTGGTGACTGCTCTCCTCTGGGGATGAAGTCCTCGTACCTGAACTCCGGATCTTTCACCAGATGCAGCACCAAGTCAGGTGGAGCTCCCCGCACAACCGCTAAACAAACACAACAAAGAGGAAGCAGCGAGTAAACAAAAGTGAGCTGAGTAAGTGACAGACACATGGGATGGGAGCGGGGCAGACTTGTACCTGTTGGTATGCTCTCGCTCCTCTCCCTCTCAAAGCGAGTGACCATTTCTTCCTGTGTGCACTCCTCCTCCTGCTGCTGTAGCTCCACCATCCTCTGCATCAACACCTCCACCTCCATTGCTCCATCAACCATCTGGGGAAGAAAATAAGGAAGTGGGGGGGCTTCAGAAACGGGTGTGGCTGATGAAACAGTGCCAGAGTGAAACAAACGACTCCCTGTCCTATTGACACTTTAATTCAGGCCTGTCGCAGCTGGGGTGAAAAATGATCACTAGACTCACCTCTTGTCTTCCATCTTCATGAGCAGGACTATGTGGGCTGGAAGGGAAGTGACTGGGTGAAGGAGGCTGGAAGGTATAACCTCCGATGTGGTCAGGTTCAGGATTTAAGCCGGAGCCCCAGGCGAACGAGCAGAGAGAGTGAGCGTGCGCCATCAGGACCACAGCGTGAATAAGTTCAGCCAATGACCAGCGAGGCTCTGCTCCAGGACACACCAGCTCCTGCAGGACAGATCAAGTTTTGCTACTACTGTACCACCAAATACAGTGGTGAACAAAATATAAACCCCCAGACAATATAGTGCAATATGCCAAAACACAAAACGTAAATATGTGCACCTGGTTTAAACATCCCTGGATTGTAGAAAACCACTAGCTTTAAATATAAAGTAATATACAGGTTGGGGGTTTTTTTTTCTACATTTATTTCCATTACAAATTGTAAAACACAGAAAAAACTCTTGTTTTTTAAAACAGAGTGTGTGAGTGGGTGTTGTGTCTGACCTGGATGTGCTGCTGTGTGATTAGCCAGGGTCTGTGTGCCAGCAGCTTGTTGAGCGTTTGCAGGCTGCAGAGTTTGGTGGGAGCGTGCTCCAGGCTGCTCAGCCAGCTCTCCTCCCCACCAGCGTCCAGGAAACCTGCGCTGTACTGCTGCACCAGGTAAGAGCAGTGGTGTCGAGCCGCAGCCTGTGAAACATGAGACAGGGTCAAAGCTGTACAGTCCATGTTTACATATTATGGGATGACAAAGACTCTCAACCATTATTGATCTGTGTATTACCATTCTATTCTATTCTATGCGCTCAAAACCTGGCACCAATGCAACATGACTCGATGTTTGAACTGTACAGATTAAGGTTTGTAATGCTAGTAGCGGCTAAAGTAGCCACTAGCCTCAAGCAGAAATGAAGGGCAGGCTATAAAGATCTGATAACTCCACAACCGCAGATTTTTTTCTGGGACTTCTCCGTTTTCAACTTTTCATATATGCGGTAGCACTCCCCAACATCTGTTAACAGACTTTGATGTGTACAATCTCTTTTAAGACCTGCCCGTTCTCATAAATGTCAAAGGTTCACAGGGTAAAGCAACACAACTAAACCTCTCCACCAGTAGATAAGGTGAAAGTGCAGCTAATGTGATGTCTAGATGAGTGGTGAGACTCATAAAATATTTATGGGAGTCTATAGCAGTTCTTCAGTCTAGTGGCTGCATAATGCAGTCTAGTGAAAATATTTCATACATACATGTGCGATATAGGCTGTAAAAGGATAACCAATCAACTAAAGTAGGTCATCTAATCATGTCAACTTCCACAGCTGATGAGTTTTAAAACATTTGTCTTTTGAAAAGCTGCATTTTGTATTCTGCTGATTGCAAAATAGTTATTTTTTTCTTTGGAATATTTTTGCAGTGTCTTCAATCTAAATATTTTAGTTTTTCTAACTGCACAGGTAGTTATATATTGTGATTTTCTTACCATGGCAGCGATGTAATGTCTCCAGTGTCGGGGTAAGGGGCCATCCAGCTCCAGCAATGCATGCTGGGTCCTCAAGAAGCAGCTGAGGTAAGCAGGGTGTAGCGCCATCACTATAGTGATGTGATCCACACGACCCAATGAAAGAAATGATTCAATCAGGATTTCCTGGTCCATTCCTTCTTTCAACATCTAAAGAGGAAGAGCAAGACAAATTATGACAACTAAAGTCACGTTCATTTTTTTTTCTTTCGCTTTAATAGAGACACTTATGGACCACTTTAAAGTAAAATGTTTCTCTTAAAGCCAGAAACAAGCAGCGGTTTGTGGCAGAAAACATCCACATCTGATACAACACTCCTTCTTCCTCCAAAAGGAAAGCTTGAGGTGAGTCACATATGAAGTCAGCATTTTCAGCTTTGGCAACACATCTTTAGTGTTGCGTTTCTTGATGATGTTTCTTTCTTTCTATTCTATTGATGACATGAAGCAATCAAGCAATGCAACATTGCATCAGCCACACTGCTTATACAGCTACAAAGTAATAGAAATGTCCTTTCAACCATAAAAACTCCATAAATAAAAGGAGGTATGTGTGTATGTTCGCCAATGATTTCCTGATTAAGATGATGTATCTGTGTGCTATGTAATAATAAAGGCTTCAAATAAACTATTTTTTTAAAAAGTCATACATACACACCTGTTTTGCGGGGATAAAGGCACTTGGGCCTGAGGCCAGAGCCCGAGGTACTTCAACTCCTTGTTCCTAATGGTGATGAGGAGGACACAGACCGTTAAAAGACATTTGATTTGATTCCACTTTATTATCATCATCAGGATATTCTTCTAAAATTTGTCTTGCGTCCCAAGACGTACACTGTTTCACATGAATAATAAAACAACAACAAAACATTTATCCAAACAGCAAAAAATATACAACATCTATTAGATCAATTTGATCGCTCCCTTTAACATTCAGTGCTTAGTCCACACAGGAAGCCTGAGGACAACTTAGATCCCAAACTCTGATTTAACAGTTTGACTGACTGAGGAACCAAAGAGTCTGTTCAGTCAAGCTTGTGGGACTCAATCTTCTGTTTGATGGCAAAAGCTGGTATTATATGAGGGGTCAGACATAATATTGCCATAATATTTAAACTTATTTAATCAGTAACTGGTGGAGGATATGAGTTCACTGGAAGACCAAAATTTATTTCTTTTGTCTTCTTTGAATTAATAATAAGTGAATTATTGAATTAATAAGTGAATTTTCACACCACTCCCCTGATCTATCAGTACAAGACTAATGAATAAAGACAACAGTGTAGTATAACTTGAAAATGTCAAATATAAATATATTGTGTAAATAAGTACACAATGGTGAAAGTGCTCATAGCAAATTTCCCAAACACATCATCGTCATCATCAGAATGAAAAATATAAATAAAAAGGGATCTGCAGTGCGTTTCAATCCCCTTGAACTTGACGAGACCTACCTACCTGACAAGACTGCAGCAGCTGTACTGTGTAACTAGAGACCATCTCATAACCTGCAGTCCAAAAAATCTGAATATTAAAGCCTGACTTAAACTCACCGATATCATCAGAAGTCCAGCAGTAGATTACCTCAAATGAACGCTTGTTACTTTGAACAGATTAGTCTGACTTTTTGAAGCTACAGCCCTACAGCAGCCTGTCTCATGACGTGGGGGGGTGTTAATAGCTGCTGTTTTTTTTCCTAGGAGGGCGAAGGCATTACCCGCCCTACCCTGCCTCTGATTGACTAGTATTCATTGCCTTCGTTGGTTGGTTTGGTTCTGTTTTAAGTATGAGGAGTGAGATCGGTTAGAATAAGAATATCAGATTAAGCCAGTCAGAGTGGGGCGAGGTATGACTTCGCCATCCTAGGAAAGAAAATGATGCCATCGAAGGGGGCGTGTCCGGCCTGCTTGTTTGTGCACGGAGCAGCTTGCATCACCTCCTGTACTTCAATGTCTGATGAAATAACCCGCAATCTTGATAAAAATGGTAATCAGCCGATATCTGTAGCTAATCAGCTGCTAGGTTATTATTAGCTATTAATCAATCATTCACCTAATCTTAGAATAAAATAAGAAGAAAAGTACTGATTGTAAAAATACGGAAAACCCCGTCTATTAGTAGCAAATCCACACAGTTTTTAGTAAATATTTTCCAGTGTTGTGTGTTCCTAATGGTCTGTTGACATTATTACCAGTATAGTATAGTATAGTATAGTATAGGTTAGTATAGTATCGGTTAGTGTTACCTGTGCAGACCGCAGCAGCTCTGTGGCTCTCCCACGCACCTCCTGCAGTGGACACGACCTGGAGAGCCGAAGCAGATGCAGAAGTGTTTGTTTGCTCAGTCGTGACGAACCGGGCCGGTCCTGACCCAAGCCTGCCAGGACCTCCTGGCTCAGCTCCTCCAGAGCCGCTGCCCGCTCCCCCTCGTCCCTGCTGCATAGCCGTGCTAAGCTTCTCACAGCCGGCCCACCATCACTCTCTGACTCGGACTGGTAGCGACATGGACGGCTAGAGGCGGCCACTGTTCCCGATGCTTTCTCTACATTAGCCCGACAAGTGAAGCCTGTCGTAGGATCACTGGCCATCTCTTGTCCTGGTCCAGATATGAGTTCACTGCTGCTAGTTAGCTAAAGTATTAACTAACCGCTAGCTACAAACAAACGTTTACTTAAATGCTAAATACCTGAGATATCCGCTGCCGGTCTTAGCTCAGTTAACTGCGCAATCATCTGCTTCACAAATCATTAACGCCGACGGACAACCTTCAGAGCTATCAGTTATTTTCCTTTTCATACCTGGCTACCTGTTAGCCTAGCAGCTGTTAGCAGATGCTGCAAACTGTTTGAACAACGCATTGACGATGGCTCGGTGATTATAAAAACAAAACACGGTTAATCAATAGTTCGTGTTTAGACTGCACTTCCAAACCTGCACACAATGTAATTTAAGTTTTAAATCCGTTTCCGTGAGACAGAAGCGACTTCACCAGCTACACTTCACTCGCCAGTTTCGTTCAGCTGTTCCGAGTTTGTCAGTTTTTTTTCCCCCGTGTGTGACGTCACAGTGACGTATGCGAAACCTTGCACTAACGACCTGCGCACTGATCAAGACGCGTTCATTACTTTCAATTTGAAATATATTTCTTATAATTTGCAGATATCGCTGTTCTCGCTAGTTATCTTACGTGTTATTTTTGTTATTTTTAAGGATTAAATTCAAGGAATGTGCTGGTTTCTGCAAGTAAGCTAGTCTACACATGCTGATTTTTTTTTAATAAACTGCTATAAGTTCCACGTTATGCTAAAATATATTACAAAAATAGTGATAGTAAAATAGTAATATACCCCGGATGTTTATAATCTATATTACTACACCTATATAGGACTGCAGCTAAGTAAATTTTCTAAAAAGCGTCATCACACTTGCCAGAGCCTAAAGTAACTTCTTAAAATGGTTTAATCAAACAGTCTAAACAGGCTGCAATGATGCTATAATCAGCAATGAGTTATGTCATTTTACTTGAAAAAAATACAAGCTCATTGATTTATTCTCTATGCCAACTGATGTCATTACTGTTTATTTCAGTATTACACTGCACTCTGTGCAGGAACCCAGAGATCCACACTAGACTACAGATCCAACTTTGATTATGTCCTCTTCACTGTCATCTAGGAAAAATTATTTTCAATACTTCAAAGACTTTATGCAAAATTACAATAAAGTTGTATATATAAACGGCATTGCACTCAACTCTGATGATGAATTTGATGAACATTTTTGCTGGGAGCACCTGTCAAGCCGTCAAGCCCTTGTGGTCCTCAGAGACCACGTTCGTAGCCACTGAGATAATATTCTGCATACATTTTAAGCTTATTTTTACTTATACATACAACTGTGTAAGACAAAAAAATATTTCTGTCTGTGTGTGCACTGGTGTCAATAATATTAATTTAGCATACGATAGTTTCACAATCTTGTAATATGTACTTCCTGAATCGCCTTTATTTAGGAAAAAAAAAAAAACATCAATAGCGTACCCTTATTATCAGACATATCTTACATTAATTTACCTTTATATATACCATATATAATATACCTCTGTGTGGGGGTAAGAGAAGAAATTTGAAGACTTCACATATGAGGGGAGAGAGAGAGAGAAACATGACAGTGACAGATTAAAAGAGACAAAACAAGTGAGGGTGATGTGCTGCTCCGTTTGACATGACGAGACAGACTCTCTGGGGTTTTGGGGAGATTCAACATTGTGTGCACACAGGCAGCAACAAAGAAAAATCTTTCAGTGTACCGTCACCATTTCCCTATGAGGGAAGACTTATTAACAAAACACACAGGCTGGCTATGGAGGATGACCTTCGGAGCACCCATACACACACACACGCACACACAAAGGCGTTGTCCCCATGGCAACTGGCGCTTCCTGTCCCAGGAGACCAAGGGTGTAAGAGGTAAGGCCCGAGAGAAGAGCAGGCAGAGGTGGTTTGGGAGAGCTCAGGCTACAAGCAGAAGTGGGGGTGCACACACAGGTTCCTCTTCAGTATTTTGCAGGAAGTAAAATTGTTTGTATGTGTATGTAGGTGGGTGTGCATATGTAAGAGAGAAGAGTGGGACGTGAGTCCTCAGACAATTTTGTTCTCCAGCAAAGCGATCCTCTTTGACATGCTCTCTAGTAAGATATTTGTTAAGGACAGAAACAATGAGACATAAAATATGACAAAGACACCAAAACTGTCCCAACCATATTCTCAGCTCGTAAAGGATATATTTTTTTGTTAGTGCCTGTAGGGCGTCCTCTACTTTCTTCTGGAACTTCACGAGAGAGTCGCATTCACAAGGGTCCTCCTCTGTGGGAACAGAAAGTACAAGTTCAACTTTTGTTCATGTGTATATAAAGAGGGACAATTCATGTGTTTATCATCACTTTAAATGAGTGACCTTGACAGATGTTAATCTGCAGCTTCTTGGCGATCTGGGTCATTGACTTGAAGTCAGCGGTGTAGAAGTAGTGCTCTCCAGTCGGCTCAGAGGCAATCTCTTTTAGCTCATCCTCCACCGCATTGCCCACTCCAACAGCATACATCTTGAAACCTGTAACATATGCACACAGACTTGTCTGGTGTAAGTAGGTGTTACAGTCTACTTATACTACACCCGTGGATTGAGAAATAATGTGTCTTCTCACCAAGGTCCTTGGCTTTCTTAGCGGCATCTCCGATGTAGTCCTGGCTGCGTCCATCTGTGAAGACAATGCCCACCTTGGTAACTCCAGGCCGGGCACCCTGATTGGGGCTAAAGCTGCTGTCTGACAGATAGCGGAGGGCCTGGCCTGTCATGGTTCCCCTCTCCATGTAGGCTATCTTTTTCACAGCATCCTTCAGGTCTTTCTTGTTGGTGTGGCGGCCCAAGGGGAACTCCTGCAGGAAGGTGATGGAAACATGATTTGTATAAAGGAGAGAAGGAAGGAAAGTGATTGTTGGGTGACCATACATGCCAAACACACACTTACCTGTCTGACTGAGCTGGAGTACTGCACAAGTCCAACATGAGCTTTGCTCTCTGAAACATCCAGTTTGTCGATGATCTGGTTGATCCACTTCTTGACCAGCTCAAAGTTCTCAGGACGTACGCTCTTAGAGCCGTCGATCAGGAACACCACGTCTGTTGCTGAGTTACTGCAAGCTGGTGATGTCGGACACACACATATATTCAACAGAGCATGTTACTCTGGTAGCACAGTGACCATGCATGGACCAATACCTTCACACACAGACACACACACACGCACGCACACACACTTACCACTGCAGCTGCGACCATCGTCCATGAGGGTAAAGCCATCTTTGCAGGCACACTTGTATGATCCAGGGCTGCTGATGCATACCTGCTCACAGTCATGATCCCCAGTGGCACACAGATCCGACACTGTGTGTGTGTGTGTGCATGCAGAACACACATGTACACACACACACACACGCACACACACATTATGTGTAGAAGCACACACACAAACACACACACAGAAGACAGAAGGGTGGGTGGTTGGGGTTAGGAGGAGAGAATGAAACTATGTCAGTTTGAAAATGGGAAAATCTTGCATTGATTTTTAATGATCCACTGTGACCTGCTGCCTTCGATCAGTCATTTTAACATGTGTGGATGATGCATGCATCCAGTGGATCCTTAAAACAAACAGGTGGAACAGATTGGAGTAGCCTTAAATGAACAAAATATGTCTTGTTTTCACTTCTGCTTTTAAATGTGACACACAGGCTCATCCAATAACAATCCAACACTGCCAACATGCAGCTCTGCCCTTGGATGAACCATCTACAGTGAGATTGGCTGCTGCAAAGTGAATGGCAGGCAGCAGTCAAAAGCACTGCAGACTGGGAGTGCCGAAGGGCATCACTAATTAGACATTTAATGATTGTGACTAATGGATCGGTAATTACAGATAGATCAGTCTCGCCTCTCAGTTGTGTGAGAGTGACTGAGGAACAGGAGGGAATTTCATTCCAAAAAAAGTTGTTCCTGCCCTAATGCCATCATACACTGGGATTTTTTTTTAATGAGTTTGAATGAATCTTGTTGAGGGAGATCAGAGGACAAAAGGGAGGGATCAATAAGTTGGAATGAAAAAGTAAAAGCCCTGACACCTTACCCTCAGGATAGGGGGAAGGGGGAGGGCAGGCACACAGCTCTCTCCGCATAGATGAAGGTGTGGATAATGTAGTTGACCCACCCTGAGAGTATTTCCTTTCGGCCATCACTGTCTATTTCTATCGCTAACAACTGATCCCTGTCATCTGAAACTGTAAACAATGACAACATCCCTTATCTGTCCCTCTTCCTCTTCCCTCTCCTCCCATCTTACCACAGAAGGCCTCCTG
Organism: Pampus argenteus; assembly: GCA_036937835.1. Taxonomy (NCBI): domain Eukaryota; kingdom Metazoa; phylum Chordata; class Actinopteri; order Scombriformes; family Stromateidae; genus Pampus; species Pampus argenteus. The sequence continues at coordinate 10,930,369 of CM072879.1, forward strand.
GAACTTCTTGGTCAGCTTCTCAATGACGCTGTAGCTCTCCACGTAGTCCACATGATCATCCAGGGGATCACTGGCCATCTGCTTCAGGGTGCTCATGTCCACACGGCCCACACCGATGGCGAAAATCTCAATGCCGGCATCCCGAGCACGCTGAGCTACATCCTTCACGTTGTCCTGGGGACGCCCGTCTGTCACAATAATTGCGACCTGTGATGGAACAGGTGCAAAGTTAGATGTAAAATCATGATGGGATATGGTGAAGTGCATGTGGAACTGCATGTAACGTTTGTGTCTGACCTTGCTGATATCAGGGGATTTGACACGAGCACCCTCACTCTCGCTGAAGGCCACATTTAGAGCAAACTGGATGGACAGACCCGTCATTGTTCCAGTGGACAGGGGCTCAATCTTGCTCACAGCCTTAATCAGCCCAGCTTTGGTGCGGTGTGTTTTCAGAGACACCTACAGTTCAGTAATAGCAAAGTCAGTGATATGGAACAGTTAGAAACATAACAAGCATTTTGCTTGAGCTACATGCCTCATTCTTGACACGACTGGCGTAGTTGACGACTCCCACACGAGTGGCGTTGGGTCCAACATCCAGCCCCTCGATGACCTTGGCCAGGAAGACTTTGACCTGCTCAAACTCTGATGGGCGAACGCTCCGACTGCTGTCAATGATGAACACAATGTCTGTGGGCCGGGTTTTGCACAAACCTGCCGCTACACATGAAGAGGGACAAAGGTGATTATCATTATCTTAAATAACAACTTTACATTAACAAAATGATCCAGAAATGCAGATGAAGACACTAAGTTGATGAATGAAGGAGAAAGGGTTGGGTAGGGAGGTGGGGGGTGATTTGGGAGAAAGGAGGTATAGTGAAAGGAAAAGGGAGGGTGGATGCATTAGTGGCTGGTGAGATATACATGAGAGAAAGTAGGAGGAAACAAAACAGGACGTAAAGAGGCAACAAGAGTGAAGGGGGTCAAGGTGGAGGGAGAAACAGTTTGGCCAGAATAAGGAAATGTCAAATCAGAAACCTACTGCTTTAAGTATATTACAGGATTTTGTTTAAAAAAGGGAACCTCTTAGATAATAATATTAATAAAATTATTAGATTGAATTATACCTTTGAATTACATTATGCAACATTTCCACTAAACCTCCTCTTTAACTGTTCAGTTGAAATTGTACAATGGAGCCACCATATGTGCCCCAAAGACAGAAAACGGATTCTGTAACAGTAACAATAAATCTATATGGGTTAGGGTTGCAGCAAAGAGGCTGAGTGTGTTGTCAGTGTGGGTTCAGGCATCATCTTCATTACATTAATTACCAACTCTCTAAAACCTCTGATGTCTGTGAAATATCACTGATCTCCCTTCTCACCCTTCACCTCTCTCCCTCCCTCCAGTTTTTCCTCTTACCAATTTCTTCATCTCACACACACGCACACACACACTTACATAAGCCCAGAGCACCAACTCTATCCTGAAACTGCCATTCAAACTGTGCATGCACAATATTTCAAGCCAGCCATTCAACCATCAAAACTACTTGTTACTACCTGTAACATTGACCATCCAATTTAAGTACATGACTTATAATTTCCCAAGATACTAAACACTGTGGATTTATGCTTTTTTTTTTGCAATGAGTAATTTATTTAAACCAGTTCAATATGTCACAGGTTTCAAGTTTTTCCATTCCTCTATTTAATTTAACTACCTCTGGGAGTCTGTTTCACTCTTTTTGCAAGTTCAGCTTCATCAAACACCTGAATTCAGACTAGATGCATACCCGTTGTAAGAATGAAGATGAATCTAACTACATATATGGACCTCCTTCACAGCATATCTGTCTAAGTCACCTGTTGAGGTCTACACAGAGGGTTTGTGACTTTGAGTTTAAGTGTTTTGAGTATAAGGAGTGAAAACCAGCGAATGAAAAACAGCTTAAGATCAACTTAAAGGGATAAAGGTCATCATTCTTACCCATGGCAGCGGCCGTGCGGAGGTCCACAGTGGCTTGAGCTCCTATCAGGCCAAGCAGGAGCAGGAACAACGGCAGGGTAGGTGACATGGTGAGAGAGACAGAGGGGCGACAGCTAAACGCGGGGGTCTGAGCACGTCCACAGATGGTCCTAAGAGTCAGAAGCCAGGGAGACGGAGCAGGGCGAAGGGATTTCCAGGCGAGGGGCACGGCCGCAAAGTGAGACTGAGTGACTCTGAGCTGCAGGTTATCAATGCAAGTGCTTCACACATACAGCCAGCCCCCCCCCCCCTCCTAGCTCCAGTGTGTGTGTGTGTGTGTGTGTGTCTGTGGGGAAGAGAGGGAAATACCTGCCCTGGGAGGACCTAAAACAGTGGGCAGGGAAAGACAAACACACCTTGATATGGGTAGGGTGGGCAGGTATGTGTGTGTGAGCAGTAAAATTTGTGTTGTGTGTGCGCATGAGTACCTGAGTGTGTACAGTATGTGTGTGTGTCTGGCTGGGGGTACAGGAGCGGCTGGGGTTTGGTGCAGTGAGCCGGCCTCGGTTGAATTTGGCCAAAGCTCAAATAAACAGCAAAATGAATTCCTCTTTTCTCTCCGTGTTCCCTCGTATAGCAAACACACATTTACGGTGCGGAAGTGAAGGAGAGCCACCATACACAGCCTACAGTGTTCCTGCTAGTCTGCACGTCAGGGTGTGTGTGTGTGTGTGTGTCTGTGTGCGCGTGCATGTCTTTATAAGCATTTCTGTACAAACCAAAGTTTACAAAACTTTGGTTTATATTGCCTGGCTTTTTAAGTTCAATTCAGTTCAATACTCCAGAATTTCTGCACATTTTATGTGTTTTTAGCGCTTGTTTGGTCATTTTCTCAAGCATTTCTGACCTCATCCTTCTTTTCTCACATCTTTGAAGATTTTTTTATGCCTTAACCTGTACATGATCATATTATGAGATCAGTTTTACCACAGAACAGATCGCACAAACATACAAATCAAGAGAGATTACCTGATTTGCAACCATATCAATAAATTCAAATTCCACTCCAACTCCTCTCCCCGCCTCTTTCTCCATCACTCTCCTCTCTCCACTGTCAGGTAGGCAGAGGGCCCCCGTGAAGTAAACACAGTAGGAAAACACACTTTCATCAAGCTCACATACACATCTTTAATCTCTCTATAGAGCCCACATACACACTAAACAGAGACCCCTCTTTTCCCTCAAACATCCCACACCACCCCACCCCGACCCAACCCTGCATTCCTCTGCACACCCCTTCCGCCTCCTCCTCACACACACACCTCCATCCACACACACGACCTGAACAAGCCGCAATTGAGGGGTTAGTCTGAGAGGAGAAGAGGAGTTGCAGCTCAGGCTGTACAGTGTACAGTAACAAGCCAGACAGATTTCCTACTGAACTGAACATGCTGCAAAATCAACAGTGCGTGTGTGTGTGTGTGTCTGTTTGCATGTGTTATGGTTTGGAGATGAAAGCACAGAGATGTTATTCCTGGACAGCGTGTCATCTCTGGGAATAGGTTATTTGGCTTATGAAGAAGACACAACACACACACACATATACTCACTCAAACATATACAGTACACACACTCACAGGTTATGTAACAAGGTCTGCTTGGCAGGCAGGACAAACACAAACATAAGCAGGTTGCTGGATGTGCCTTAACGACATTCATCAGCATTTGAGAACTCTGTAGAATTTATCATCATGTGTTTAAACATGATTTACATTGAAACACACACGGACTGTTGAGGCACGGACAGTGATAAAAAAGGCCAGAAATGTGTCTTTACTAATTAAAAAATGATGATGCTGTACTTTTAAACCTTTTTAATTCACTTTATTAATCCAAAGTATTGCTGCAAATAACTATTATTCGTCTAATCTCTTGCCAGAAATTAGTCATAAATATTCTTTTTTTTCCCCAGAATCCAATGTGACATCTTCCAATCACTTGCTTTTGGCCAGTTATTTTCTTGATTATTTAATAAAATGTAGTGAAAATGTCCAAAGATGATGTCTTAAAATTGTTTTTATCCAATCAGCAATTTGTCATTGTCATTTACTTTTTATTACTTTATTGCAGCCCTAGATTAAATGATTATCAAAAGTGTTGATGTGTTACAAGAAATCACTCCAAGGGTATATTTATTTAATGGCATTCACAAATGAAACCAAATTTAACTTAACCAAAAACCAACAGCTCTGTTATTTTCCCTTTCCCCTCTCTCCTTTCCCCTTTTCTTTCCAGTAGCAAAATAGAAATCTAATCTGAGGCATATTGACTTTTTGTACTGAAAAAGGAAATGTTCCTGTAAGTCCTTTTTTCACTGCCAACAGCCTGATCACATCAGGGAGTTCAATCTAGAGAATATTAAACACAATAGTACTGCCAGACCCATGGAGTAAAGGAAAACAAGTCTAAAACAGATTCCTCCGTCTCAGCCACACTGCATATCATTAGGCATTTTTATACAAGACCACATTCAAATAAAACTACTTTCAGTGAGTCTATTTATGATAAATGAGGTGAGATATATTTTATTTTCCACTGTTTGTCTTTGTACATAGACATACAACATTTGAATAAGTAAATCTAGTTTGCATTGTTGTTTTCCCAAACTTTCTCCCCTCTTCCAACCTAAACATAAGTCTATTTGTTGTAGCTATCTTTTCAAAACAAACTAAATATCAACACCCTGATGCTATTTGAACCAAAGAGCCACAGGACTGGAGGATCGCCAAACCGGGTTTCAGCTTTGTTCCACTACTAACATTATTACTTTCAATCAGTTATATCAATAAACCCTATCCAGTAATATCAACAAACGACATTACATTACATGACTTTATCCAAGCAGTGCATGGTTTTCAGTCTGTGTGTGTGTGTGTGTGTGTGTGTGTGTGTGTACGTGCACACTGACACTGCTTTTGGAAAGACTGCGAGGATCTCGTGTTTGACCACATCCATAAATATTGAAACAAGTTCCCTTTCTTCAAATCTCAGAATACTGAGTAAATATTGACATGGTGGGATTCGGGTGGACTGGGCATCCCATATCGCGCGCACACACACGGCCAGACACACACACACACACACTTATGCCCTCCAGCTGTGCTCTGAGCACTCTCTGTTCACACCAGGGAAGTCATGGAAAAATTAATTATAAACTTATACCTACATGAAACCCTCCTCAGTCACACATGCGACTCACTGATACATAAATATGAGGAAATCTGAAACCATCCACACTGACACATGAACTATATAGAACTACACAGACTGACGGGCTTCACCTATACATTAAATAACAAATGTTAAATAGTTAACACCGGTCTGCACAACGTTTGAATAGAGCTTTCACACTTTGGGCTTCATTCCTGAAATGAAGGTGTTGTGTGTGCTTCTTTATGCAAGCGAGAGTTTGAGAAATTTCTGCACTGAAAATTAAGTTTGTGTGTGTGTGTTTATGCAGCACTCCTGCCAACAGTAACGGCTTAGAAGCCAGTTAACAGGAAGTGAGAGCTTCATTAAAAACCCAAATACAGCAGTTACATAACCAACAGTTCTGTTCATCCCACAACCCCCTGTGCTACAAACACACTCCTCCTTCATCCCCGTCGTCTTCTCCCTCCCACGCCTACTGGCAGAGCCCACACATCATCCTCTTCTCCTCCCATAGCAACAGCTCATTTCGGCTCACCTCCGTTGTTTCCAGACCATGAAACTGCCTCACTGCCTCTCTAGCTCCCCTCCCCCTTCCTTTATCTGCTCCCCTGGTCCCTGCCACCTCCTCCTCTCTCTCATCAAACATTTCCTTCTCTTACTCCCACGTCATCCAAGCTTCACTTCAAACTTTACTTTACATACAGCATGACTATGAACAAGGAATATTAACTAGAGGTAAAATAAAAAAACTTTTTGTTTTACTTTAACTACTGAAAGTAAGAGAAAAAGACAAGGTGGTCCCCAATGTCTTCTCTAGTCTCAGGAAAATGCCTCCAGCTCTTTCAGAGGCGGAGTTTCATATAGGGATTTGGTTTCTACAAGCTCCTGCAACTGACTGCCATACTAAAAACAAACAGAGCAGAAAGTGCAGTAAGTGTGAGAACACGGCAGATGGCAACACAGATTAAGGATTTGGGGTGCATCAGTGATTGTCTGGGATACCTTTAACCCAAACATCAGTCTGTCCTTATTCTCCTCCATCGGATTAGTGCCTGTCACATATGCATCCTGATGGAGAGACGTCAGATAAACCACACTTAAATAAATCCCAGCATGCAGTCGTCTCACACAAGAACATCACCCTCTAGTGGCCTAAAGACAGATCTGAAATCAGGCAGACAAGAAGTATTTCTCATTTAGATAAGAACATTTGGTACCAAACTGCAAGAAACAAGAGGCAAAAAGGGCTGAATAATAATTATATAAATCACAGCTGTTCAGCATTCAGCAGTGCATGAAACTCAATGTGCAGCAACTACCTGAGTGTAGGTTGATCTGTATTTTAATTAAGTAAAAGACCAAATAAAGTTTGATTCGTTTAATTTTTATGCCCACCCACTCTGCCTATTCATACATGCATTTGTGAACATACATGTATCCACTGATGGAGAACATTATATATATATATATATATATATATGATTACAATATTGCGTTTTCCTTCACTGATATGCATTTTTCTTTTGCGGTCACTTCTTTCAGTTCTGACACAAAGCTCTCGTATGGGCAGGTGTTAAGGCACTGCATTCTCATTGGCCAATTACTTTTGGGGGGGCACAATGATTCAACTAGTTGAAACAAAAAAATTCAGAACTGAAAAAAGAAAAAGAGAAATCCTGGTCAGTGAAAGAAAATTGGAAATATTGTAGTCAAATGGTTCTCTCTTGAATAGTTTTATTGTAAGTTTTGTCTTTAAGGGGCTTTTTTTGTTTTAATTTATTTTTAAATTATTATTTTAAAATATATATTTTTAAATTAGTTTTGTCTGATTCTTGGAAGATTTTCAATTATTATGAGACATTTAATTCGATACTCCCTCTGGCCTCAGTTTTGTTTCAATGAAAACGGTCCTGAGTGAAAAAGCTAGGAAACCCCTGATTGAGCAAGCTTATTGAGAAATAAAAATTAACAGAACAATGAGCATTTATTACAGCCTTGTTAATGCAGCCCTACCAAGCCTGCTGACATTAATATTTCTACTGAGAACTGGAAAACATCCTAATAGTTATACAAATAGAAAATATAGAAATATTCACACTTACACAGAATATATTTACACTGATTCAAACAAACATTCACTCAAAAATGTATCGGTGAGAAGTCGCATTGGAAGTGGCTGTGAATCTCTCGAGGGCTGTCATACTCAATCTTGACACAAGGGGGCACTGGAGGGCTTTCTGGAGAGGCAGGGCTGACTTGAGAAGGCGGCAGAGGTGCCACCTTTGTTGGAGCGCTCTCTGCTCTAAGACGAGAGGGCCGCAGGGTGGACACAGGTGGGAGGACGGTAGTGGTGGTGCTGGTGGTGTGTGTCAGTGTGTGTGATGAGCGCTGAGGGTTTGCATGCAAGGGCCCATGGTCACCCCGGGGGAAGAACGCAGAAGGGGGAGGTAAGGTGGTGGAGGAGGGTGGCTGGAGGTCTCGAGGAGCCCCCATGTTGGGGGGGTAATTTGGAGGGCATTGAGTACGCTGGTGCATGGTTGGCTGACTGTACATGTTGCCCCACGGGTAAGACTGGTACGCTGTGATGCCACCTGGACAGACGGATTATTATTTATTATTATTCGGCCATCCGGTGCAATAATTGGTTTCAATGTATATTTTGTCATTGCAATGAGGCAAGGGTGACCTTTGTTGGAGGTCACCACTCTCTCATCACATTTCCTGTCTAGCTCTACTGTAACTATCAATAAATAAATTAAATAATTAAACACTTATATTTGCATCTCAGTTGCTGTTGTGATCCTTGCTCATGAACTGATAGTTGAGTAGATAAGTCTGAGGACTCATTTTAGGCATCCACAGTTCCAAAAGTAAAAGAAGTCCTGTTCAGTTTCTGCATAGACATTTTAGATGGGCATCTTCCAACAGAACCAAGCAGCATGTAAAAAATAATGTTGCCTTTGCTGATAATGACGAGTTGCATCCCCAATATTTTCACATAAAACTGGAAATAATCAGAAATTTTGATTCAGAATGAACCATAAGAAGTTATAACCTCTAAATTTAAGAAGAAATACTTAGGATTCTGCACTATTTCTTGTGCACATTTGTGACATTGGTAAATTTAACTCCTTTGTACAAAAGTTTTACCTGTTATAAATATGGCTGTGCCTTTAATTTTCAGCAGATCTTTGCTTACTAAGTAGCAATGTGATAGTGGGAAGTACAGCACCACAACTAAGTGAAAGTGTCAGAAGTCAAATTGTTATTCTATGTAAAGAGGTGCTTTGTCAGCTCCAATCATGGTTAGACTAAAGCTTTCTAAGGAGGCAGCGAACTCTAAAACACTGGAAACTGGATCACTTGTATCCAAAGCACGATCAGGCAGACCAAAAGTGACCAAACCATCAGAAGATCATTACATCAGGCTTGGTTCACAGAGAGATAAAAAAGCTATTTCATCATAGATACATACTTTGCTAAATAAAGAAGACAAGACTCCAATCAGCAAAAGTACTGTCAAATGAAAGCTTTGTCTTTGCAGTGGTCTCAGAGGACGACTAGCAGTTTCTAAACAACTTCTCAGGACAGGAAACAAGGCCAAATGTTTGGGGTGGGCTAAGAAATACCAACATTTCACAGTGGATGACTGGGAAAATGTCCTATTTACTGATGAATACAAGTTTGATATTTATGGCAGAAACAGAAGGGTGTATGTAAGAAGATGAACAGAAGAGATGATGATACCGCTGTGTATCAAACCCACAGTGAAACACTAGGGTGGGAATATTCAAGTGTGGGGATGTTTTGCCTACTCTGGAGTAGGACAACTACACTGAATTGACTACAGCCTGACCAAGGAGGCGTAGCACTCCATTTTTCAGAGACATGTTATACCCTCTGGTTTTCATCTATGTGGAGAAGGACTTATACTGTAGCAGGATAATAACTCCAAACACACCTCAAAGCTTTGCAAGAACTACTTAAAGACAGAGGAGTCCTGACTGTCATCGACTTTCCTCCACAGTCACCTAACCTTCATCCCACTGAACATTTATGGGGGCACTTAAGGACTGAGAAAGCTGAGATTTCTGTGACACTACAAGAAACTCTTTGGAACATTGTCAAATCATGCTGGGATAACACGAGTCATCAGGTTTTGCACAAACTTGTGGAGTCCATGCCAGCTTGTGTACATAATTCATTAAAGCAAAAGGGGGACACACCAAATACTAAAGATATTCCACAAATGTGCATTTTTCAAAGGATTCAACTTTTCACTTCAATTATTAAGCTGTTAAAGGACAGTGAGGTTATCATTAAAACACTGAAATAGACATCTACAGTGATTTAAGACATCACAGCTGTATCACTCCCCCTCTCATCCCAATGACTCACCGTGGTGACCAGCGGACTGGAGCAGGATCTGTCCTGTGCTCTGGGACTGGAAGTAGGCATGGCCTCCAGTGGAGTAGGTCACCACACCAGTGGAGTTTCCTCCGGGGCCAAAGGTCAGGTAGGAGGTGGGGTTGGAATCTGGAGGGTTGGGAGTGAGGTAGGGAGACGGGGTGAGGTAGGACATGCAGGGCAGAGATGCCTGAGGTTGGTGCTGCGGCTGGCTGGTAGGGTAGGAGGTCTGGAGCTGGTAGGAGAGAGTGTTGTTCTGCTGGCTGGAGGTTAGATAGTCGAGCTTCTCCCCAAAATCAAATAGTGAACTGAGGACAATACAGGAATTTAGTCACAAACACACATATACAGAGTTAATCCTATGGTCATAATCTCTTAAACTGCTTAGATACTTCCACATACAGTATCTCTGAACCCGTACATCTGTCTTTCTATTTATCTGTTACCAAACTGATGGGTACAGAGTTAACAGTAGGGGCACAGCAAATATACAATATTTACATTGGTGGAGAAGTTTGGAAAAGAGAATATAAATATATCTAAAACAATCTTTATCCCCAAAGGAGGTGCCTGGACATAAAAATTATGGGAACCACTGACATACCATCTTAAAGGGTTGGTTCATCCAAATTATAAAAAAAAAAACAATTTTTTCACTCTAGTGGTCAGGTAGTTTCTGGCTTATTTTCCGGTCTTCTTCCCCCCACAATACAATGGAGGAGTTTAAAATTACATTAAATTAATTCAACAACAACAAAAAAAGACAAGTTCCACGTACTCCACCATAATGTCAACCAATTCAAAAGGGACTATTTGGTAGAAAGTAGTTTCACTGAGAATATGTTTTTTGTAATTTATTCAAACTGATCCTAAGTTTCCTAATAGCAGAAGTGGGAAATATATTGATATGTGTTTGTTGTCTTATTATTTTGCATTTTTTGTGCTGCGATACATAGTTTTGTTGTCACATAATTATAATTTTGTACAAAGCAATAACTAACTAACTGAGATGCCGCCCTGCATGACTTCTTAAATATTTCACAGAGCCAGCCGTAAGTGACTTCCCACTATCACAGGCACAGTCTGAGCCACCATAATATCAGTGTTTCTCAGGTTCCCTGCTCGCCTCAGCAGTCCCCTTACTCCCTCTCCTCCTGTCATCCCTTGTACTTGTTCAAATCATCTTCTAGTTTTTATGTCACAGTCGGCTGTAAGCTCGGCTGACCTGGTGTCTGTCTGCACAGACTGCGTGTCGCGATGGGCCAAGGAGGAGCCGCTCTCAAGAGCATCCAGGAAGAGAGGTGGGGTGTGGGCCGGGGTGTTGAGGAGAGGTGGAGTGGGGTTGGCAGGGTTGTAGGTCGTTGTGAAGAGGGGGAGGCTTGCTCGCCGCAGTGGGGGAGGACTGTGCATGGGGCGGGGGTGGTACTCTGCCAACCCCCCCTGAGATGAAAGCTGGTGCTGGCCCCCATCTCTCACTCTGGATTGACCTTGGAGATAAAACACAGATTAAACTGAGATTAAAGAGATACAACCACATCTTTGCATTTGACTGTAAAATCAAGTGGAAAAGCATTTAAGATGAAAATTAAGCTTGTCTCCCTATTTCTAGGGAATTTTACTGTTTTGACTTGCGTCTCATCTTTTTTTTATGATGAGTACTACTGGTTTAATGTCATGCGTTTTTCTTATTGCCTGTGCTGTTTATTTGTTAATCTACTGTGGAAATGCAGTGCAGAGTCCAAAACAAATGTGCCCATTGGGTCTCATCCTGATCTTTCACGGTTCACTGAGCAATGAGCCTGAAGCAAGCTCAACACAATACATAAATTTCTATGTCTTCAAGATAGAGCTCCTCATGTAAATATGAAAATGCAATGGTCCAACAACAAACTTAAAGTTATGAAGCTGCTAATTTCATTATTAAACATAAAATGAAATCAAACTTAGAAACTATTTTGGTATAACTGTGCAAAAACAGAGATAATATTTAGCAGACTCAGTAGATACTCTCAGGCAGCATTTCTCCTTTATAGGCGCTCAGACCAAATTTTTGGTGGTTTATAATAGTATGAAACTGAATTTTACTACTATGGAAATTTAATCTCTCTTGTGATGATCAGCAGGTAAATAGGAGAAAAAACAGCTTTCACAATACAAAATCTACCGTATGTGATTGCACATATTTGTTTGGCCAATACAGGGATTTGCCTGATGATGCCACATCATTTGTTACGGCAAAAATTGAGCCAGTTTTCTATCTTTTGTCAGACAACCCTGTTTTTTTTTCTTTTGTTAAAGCCCTCTGCATTGGCACCGTACTGTGCAGTTGTCCTGTTCAAATGAATCTGAGAGGTGCATTTATTCTCACAGTACTGCCGTCTTTCCCTAAACAGCCTGTGGCTGTGTATAAACAACAAAACAATGAGGCCATTTACCACAGCATTCACAGCCATTAGATAGCGTAATTGTTAGGTCTTTATTTTGTTCTATTTGTACTATAAAATGTTATTGAGTAAAAAGCTTCTGAGTAAAAAGTATTAAACCCTTGGCTGTGGAGAAGGTGTCATTTCCCTGTTACTTGATCACATAGACATTAATTAAACTACTCTAGTTTTCAACATTTAGCAAATCCTCTAGTTTCACACAAGAAAATAATTAAAAGTACTCTGGTTATGACAGAGAGATAACATAATTCCTCAGAAACCCTCCGTAACCTAATCTGTATTATGAGCAGCATGTTGGAAAACTGTGTGAATCAATGTGGATTTCAAAACCTGGGCTGTTGAGGCTAGCCAGCAGGTTGCTGCAGGAGGGCGGGGTGTGAGCAGACAGGGAGGGGAAAGGAGGTACTGCAGGGGCAAGCTGAGGCAGCTTGGTGGCAAAGTGGGTAGAAAAAGAAGGAGCTCCTTTACTGAAAAGCAAGAAAAAAGTTTAGTTTAGACTTCCAACAACCAATGAGAACAGGTGATGCATCAAATTAAGCTTAACGTCTTAAGTAAGATGCATCATGTTAAGACATAAACAACAAAAAGACAGAAAGAGTTTACTGACCTGTTGGAGGCCAGGTTGGGCAGCGTGGGGTTGATTTGATGGTGTGGGGGACTGACGCTGCATCCAGCCCTACTCTGCCTGTGCTCAACCTTGGCTGTGACAGAGCGCTCCATTTTCCTCCACTTTGCCCTGCGGTTCTGAAACCAGACCTGAAATACAGAAAAATATAGAGTGAGACAATAAAAGAGATCAGAAGACATGATAAAAAGATGGTGGAGAGAATTAGAAGGTTAATGGGGAGTTGAGAAAAGCAAGTGAGAAAAAATCATTTACACACGGTTTACGATTGCTAGTCTAATATTATTATAAGAAGAAGATCATCAAGAGGAGGAATTTGTTTAGTTAAATGAGTAAGGTGGCTGTCTAACCATGATCCTCTGAGGTGTAACACCAACTGATGCAGCAATGACTTTCCTCTTCTCTGCGTCAGGATAGTGGTCCTCCTGGAACAGGGCCTCTAGGTGCTCTAACTGATCTGCACGCATATGCAAATACACAAGCACAAAATACAGGTCAAATAGTTGCATAATAATCAAATCTGAGCACACCTGGGCAAACACACATGTCCCTCACCAGTACTGTAAAGCGTTCGCGTTTTCTTTTTCGGAGCAGGCGGCAGCAGGCAGCTGTCTACAGTCTCTAACCCTGATAGCAGAGGGAAGCTCAGGGCCTGGCCTCGGCCTCTGGTGCTGTAGCGGATAGAGCGCCGGGTGGAGTAGACCTGGGTTATCTCCATCTGCCGTAAACCAGTCAAATATTACTTCAATACACATTCAATATTCAATAGTTTCTAGTTATTGTATTTCCCTCTAAAAAGGTCCAACAGTGGTGTCAACAATCACATTTGTTTCAGGTCAACATGATTTTAGAGGATGTGATAACGTGAGAAAGAGCAAAAGCCAAAAGAGATGCATGTTTGCCAAAACATCTAAGGCTTATAGAGATGGGTACGGTTAAAGGAAAGGTTCACATTTTTGAATTACTCCAAATTATCATTCAAACAGGTTTTAGCTGCTGTAATATTTATTACTTTTAATATTGGACTTCCTTCTTAAAGCTATTTCAGTATAAATGATTGTGACAAACATCTATGGTCCTCGTTCTGTGTAAAAACCAGTCCAAACCTTATCTGAAATTAAAATGAGGCCTCAGCAGTCTAAGTTAGACCAATCAAGTTGTTTTCCAAAATGAAAATCCCTCTTTGTGTTATCATTCCTCCACTGCAGCTCAGCACAAACACTGCCCAAGGAAACAAAAAGAGCTAATTTTCTATTAAAAAGACTTTATCTCTGAATGATACCCATTTACTTAGACTGATAAAACTCCATATTAGCTGTAACTAAACATTTTGTACAGAACAAGGACTGTGGAGTTTGTCCCCCATCATAGTGAAGCATATTGAGCATTATGAATAGAAAATAACATTACAGCAAGAAAAAAAACTGTTTATTTGTACACATTGGACACCTGCCAATTGTTTCATGAAAGATTTTAAAACAAACTATATGTTAAATTATGTATTATGATAAATACTTTCGCAGTTAATTGGCTGTTTAAAAACGCCACAATTGCAATGGAAATCGTTATTTCCCAGAGCCCATAGTGTTATCTTCAAATTGCTTATTTTGTCCAGCCAACAGTCCAAAATCAAAGTAATTCATTTAGTATAATGTAAGTAAAAGTAGCACATCTAACCATTTGGGAAGCCAGAACCATCAAATGCTTGTCAATTTCTGCAAAATAAATTACAGACAATTCAGTGATTAATCAACTAGTTGCTTGCTTGTCACCAATCACTATTCTTCTCAAATCCAAACCAATGCACTCACAGGCCTACTTGTAGTAAAAACTTTTATTATTTGAGATAACTTCATCCAGGATCAACCCTCAAACTGCCTTCAAAGAACCAAATTAGCTGGATGAGAATTGACAGAATTATTTTAGCTTGATAGCAGCATGTTAGCCTGAATTAGTCAAACTACATTTGAAGAACAGGGCCCAGAAAGCTATTTTCAATGTTGCATCATTAATATTTTATAAAAGTGCATAATTTCATACTCATCAGAGTGTAATTACACAAGACAGATTAGTTATTATTAGAAACCTGGAGGTCTTCACTAGAACATGCAGAAGTGTCTGTTGGGCAGAGGAGGTTAAACTTCATCATTATTTTTATTATCAATTAATCTGACAATTATTTTCTTAATTAATAAATGTTTTGTTTTCTGTTTACTATCGTACAACAGAGAAAAACTTTAAATCATCACATCTGTGGAGCTTTTAACATCTTACAAACACAGCACACCCCAAAACATAAATATGTCTGGAGTTTGTGAGCAATGTGTTTTAAATTAAGCAGCAGACAGGTGGAATATTTTAAGAATAAGAAGATGGGATCATATTAACACTTAATATGAGTGTGTGATTGTGGAGCTGAAATGAAGAACTTCAAAAAAGGTAATACAAAACATGTATTACACCGCCAGACAGTGCAGAATAAGGTGATTTTTTTCCAACCTCAAACTTACTCAAGAGGCAGTATGAGGGAAAGTGTATTAAGGAGTTGTAAATGAAGCTCATCAAATGTAATTAAGTGAGTGAGTGACTGGCAAACCGTGACAGAGTCTATTCTCACCTCAAGAGGCTGTGGGCCCTGCTGGGGGACACTGTGAGGCAGAAGGGGGCTGTGAGGCCTTTTTGTCCCGTGGAGCTGAGGAGGTGCAGGTTGGATCGGGGCTGGGGGCTGTGAGGAGTACAAGTGAGGCATGGGAACTGGAGGGCAATAGAGTCCTGTCCCACCACAGCCCAGGTAGATCGGGTCGAACAGGTCGCAGCTGTTCATCAGTCCAATGTGAGGCTCTGACAGAGTCGAGCTGTCCTCTGAGCTCATCATTGATGTTTCCTCTATCTGACTCTTCTTTTCTTCCTCGAACCTGTCACTCACATCTTTTAGACCTCTCTTGTTTCTCACTCGCTCGGTTTGCTTCTTACCTCGTCTTTTCCTACTCTTCTTCTGCTCATATTTCTCTTCTAAACCCTGTGTTTCTTTATCCTCTTGCTTATCAGTGATTGTTTCATTGTTGTTCTCAATTGTGTTGTTTTCCATCTGCACCTCCTGTGTCTCCTCTACCTCCAGCCTACTCTCTGGCTTCACCTGCTCCTCCTCTTCCCCCTCTGTCACCATCAGTTTGTTTTCTGACGTAACAACTTTCTTTTCTTCCTCCACCTCTCCCTCCTTCTCTTCTCGCTCCGTCTCCTCTCCTGCCTCTTCATCCTTCCTCTGACTAAACACTTCCTCCTCTCCATCCCTCCTCATCTGCATCCTCCCTTGGTCATTTTTTGTTTCCAAATCCTCCAGTTCCTCACACAGTAGGCTTGGACAGTCTGCAACAGAGCGTAGTGAGAAGTTTTAGTTTTGTCCAGGTCACATTAGGCCTCCTAAAGTAAAATGTGGTCAGTTATATGTAATACTACCACTACTTATCAAAACAAGACCTGGCTTTTGTAACCTGGATCAGAATTCGACAGCAAGACTGAGGGACTAAAAAAAAAACTTGCACATTAAGGTCCTAAGGTGTTTACAGTCTCAATCACTAGTTTCAAGTCTTCTTCAATACAGCATGGTGTTCATTTAGTAAATTATGAGCATATTTAGAGTAAAATAGACAATAAAGCAGGTTATGCTTTAGGGCGTGGCTACCTTGTGATTGACAAGTCACCACCAAGGCAACAGCATTAGTTACATATGTTACGTATCATAAACCCAGATTAGAATATCGTTATATCAGTATGTTTTCATTCCATGAAAAAAGATCCTCTAACGAGTCGGCTGTTCAGTTTTTCCAAAGTACATGTTGTTTTGAGCCTGTTTTTTCACTAGCCAAAATTAGCTAAATCACAGTTAACGTGAATTACGGATGTACTATGCTAACCAAGCTAGTAGCTAGCGTTAGGGCCAGCAACACCCTCTTGTCCAAATACGGTCATTTCTGGCTCCAAAAAAATCGAAGATGGCGGCGGCCAAAAATGCAAACTCCTGGCTTCAAAATGGTAGTCCATAAACCAGCGGTATTTAAAGTAAAATAGACAATAAAGCAGGTTATGCGTTAGGGCTCGGCCACCTTGTGATTGACAAGTCGTCACCACGGCAACAGCGTTAGTTACGCATGTTACGTATTGAAACCCCAGATTAGAATATCGTTATATCACAGTGTGTTTTCATTACATGAAGGTTAGTTGTCAACATTTTGGTCTTTTAAAAGAGTCATGTTTAGCTTTCAGTTGTACTAAAAGATCGTGTTTTGTTTCGAGCCTGTTTTTTCACTAGCCAACATTAGCTCAGTTACAGTTAATGTGAATTACAGATGTACCATGCTAACCAAGCTAGCAGCTAGGGCCAGCAACACCCTTTTGACCAAATATGGTCATATCTAGCTCCAAAAAAATGTATGGGTCAACGTTTCCTGAGTGATGGTGGAGTATACATGTTGAGGGGGGCCACTAGTCTCCAGTATCTTGAGTCTTGACTACGGCCTTGTTCATAACTGCTTTTATACATGCTTTAAGATAATATCTTATTTCATAACCGTCACTTTAACTTCAGTTACTAAATGAAGGCCCTTTAAAGATTTTAGTATTGATTATTTCTCCAGGAAAGTGTAAAAAATCATTCATGTTTCACGAGTCATCTGATGACCTGCAGGTGGAATAAAACCTGGTAAGCGTCATCCTCAGGAGGAGCTGCTGCCTGCAGTGACTTAATTAGTATCCCAGCTGTGCAGCGCCTCGTGCCACCTCACCTGAACGTTAATTAACTCATGCGAGCTAGCTGCACCGAAAACTAGCCAACCTGTCCCCGTCTACAAACACCGGGTCGTGAATGTTAATAACAGTTTTAAATTCTTAAATAGTCTCGGTGGAGTCCTGCAGCACAAGGGAGCTGCACCTCTCAGGAAAGATTATGACCTTTAAATAATAAAATAATAATAATAATTTAAAACTTTATAAGTCTTACAAAGTTTAGGAAATGACACAGAAGTTGACTGTAGGACCATCGTTGGCCGGAAGTTGAAAATTGTCATTTCATTCGTCACAACAAGCCAATAAAACAATTAAATGTCACCATGTCCTTACCAAAATCTTCAGCTAAATCACAGTCTTCATCCATAGCGACTGGCACCGGCGTCAAAACCAATAAACCTGTACTAATAATCAATTAAGCCACGCAGGGTCACGACGAAGCGAATTGCTCCTGAGGCTGATTGATTGATTACCTCCCTCTGCAGTGTGACGGAGAATTATCGCGTGAAGGGTGAAACTGAAGCAGCCAATCAGTGAGCTGAATGAGTCCAACCAAAACCTCCAGATACAGTCTGACTGACGCTATTATTGATTATTGTTTGTATCCTTAATTTACATTATTTGGAGGAAACTGTTGTTTGAATTGTGAATGGTATCTATCTCTCTCTCAGTAAACTTGTCATATTTTATTTTATAGTGTATCAGAGAAATAACAGATACAATGTGAAGCAAGTAGAGCATGTAATATGTATCTGCATGGTGAGTCTGTGATAGTCTGAAGTGAATGATCTTTTCATAACTTTAATGGCATCACCATTTTGTGCAATAATGATAATAATCCTGATGAGACTGACAAGTGTAGTATCTTTCTAAACTAAGTATTGTTGCAGTTATTTCTGTGTAAAATAATCTATGTAGCCAATGATTAAAAATAACCATACTCTTGTAAAAGTTATTATCATGATATAACATTGAAGTTATTAAAAACACTAGATTATTCTAAAAACCTGAGTGCTTTCAATCCATTATAATAATGTGTTTTGGGTTTTCAGTGATGGATGACTCAGCCTTTTAAACACTGACCTGCTGCAGTTTTTCCAGATTATTATTTGCCATACTTAAAATAGCATGTCCCAATACCTTAAAACATCAGAAAAGCAGGACTATGAAGTAGAAATATTTAGATCATGACAAATCTCCTGACTGTTTCCCCGCCGCCCTCAGATTGACCTTCATATTTCATTTATTCTGTTAAATTTTTTGTTTGGTTTGTTGGACACATTTTTGTATATTAAATAAAATATAACATATCATATCTTTGTCGGGTATGTAACCATAAAGTTGTAAATGTATTTCCATTATTGTCCCTGATTCATCAACCTTTGCCAAGAGTTGAGGTGGCATACAATTAGTTGATTAAACAATTAAAATTAATCAACAGAGAATTAATTGAATAATTGTTTGAGTCATTTTTCAAGAAAAAAATGTCAAACATTTGCTGGATCCAGCTTCTCCAGGTACATCATATATCATAAACTGTAAACTATATAATCGGCTAACAATACTTTGGGGGTTTTCTGTTGCTCAAACAAAACAAGACATTTAAAGAAGTAACCTTGAGCTCTGGGAAATTGTCTTTCTCACTGATCAATTAATCTGGAAAACAATGGGCAGATTAATCAATAATGGAAATAATTGTTAGCTGTAGCCCTACGTTCAATGTCTGATATTAAAGAATATTAGAAATGAGGAACTAAAAAGATAGAAAACTGAATCATATGTAGAGAAAATTCAATTTTAGGAAAAATTTTTCTTGTATTTCAAGTAATCCAATTCAACCAAAAAGTGAAGGAAATGATGAGGGTGAATAATGCTGACATTAAGTTTATTCTGATGATGTAAGGTGTTGGTCTCAAAACAGTTGAAAACATCTTAATACAATGAACTAAATATATAACAGCTCCATATCTATTTCATGCATATTTATTTATTTATTTATAGCTCCCAATCCTGAATGTTGCCTGTCCAATTTGTTCCAGTCAGTTTATCTTAATTATAGTCGTTCCTTTGTCACCCACCAGATGGGGTACTGGCTGGACCCCAGGCACTAAAACCTGCTTCTGTCTAACTCAACTCTGCTGCTCAGCTTTTACTCGTCTGTTCCAGTCCTCCCGACGGCTCACATACAGTTTCCCCCCCTTAGCCAGAGCGAGGCTTATTATCCATATCAACAGCCTCGCTATACAAGGCCAGGCACAGTTTGTTGTTTTTTCTGGATTCATGGAAGGATATCTGCAGACTCCTCCACATCAGGTGACCTTGGTCTCAATCAGTTTGATGTAAATGAAACACTAAATAAATCATTTCCTCTCCTGTGCACTCACAAATCCCCACGGACAGTTTATCTAATCATTTCGTAAAGTACATTTTTATGTGATGACTCAAGAATAATAATAACATCTCTAGCTCTTTCTCCCACGAGGGTCCACCGGGTTCAGCAAGTGTAAATAGGCTGGTAAGAGACTGTGATCACATATACATGTACAGATGTGACATTGAGGCAATCGGAGTTGCGCGTAATGTCACCGGGTTAGAAATGGTATGTAGGCCAAGCTAATGTTGGTGTGTCATAACAGCAGAGTGAGACTTCGTGTCTACATGCAAATTCTTTTTTATGCGTGTTACTAAAATACATTTCCACTCTGAGCAGACTGTTTTATTCACTGTTTCATGTGTGCACTGCTGAGTCCAGAGAAAACCAATGAGTAAAAGCCAGGTTTCACGTTTGAGTTTAATCCAGCACTCGAGGGGGGAGTTGAGTCATAATAGTGCAGGCAAGAATTTAAAGGGTTAGTTTTCCCAAATTACAAAAAAAAACAAAAACATTTTCTCACTTACATCTGGTGGTATCTAGTATGAATATTGTTTTCAGGCCAAGTTATCCAATAAACATCAGTCTCTGAGACACCAATGCACTTGAGCCAAATTGTATTTAATTTGTGATGCTCACACCATTGAAATACTTTACATTTAAATAATTCAACAGCAGCAAGTCTTTCTAGCAACAATGTCCCGGTTACACACTGTGAACATTTTTCATCTTGACTAACAGGGACACTGTTTCTAGAAAGAAAGAGGTTTGTCGAGTTTTTTTAATTAATTGATCAATACTGTGAGCACCATCAATTAAATACCATTCATTTCCATCATATTTGAGTGGGGGGAAAACATTTCAGACATAAATTTTAGCTTAAGATAAACACCACAACAGGTGAGATAAGTGAGAAAACATTCATTTAGGTGATTTTAAACCCATTTATTTATGCAGACATGTTTTAATTAGTGTTGGAAAGAGTGTCATTTAAAACATCAAAGTACTCTTACTTAAAGATCCCCTCCACACATTTTAAGACACAAAAATACTAATACAGATGTTCATAATTTGTGTTTTTATATATTCTATACCCTCCCAAAAAAAATTAATTACCGAGTTAAAATCCTTGAAAATTAACAGAAATTACTCACAAAGAATTTGGATTAGTTGTGTTTAGTTTAGTTGTTTAGTCACATTGTGAAAATGCCAAAGTGCCAAATTCAGATGAGAAAGTGCATATTAGGAAATCATATGATTAATTAGACTCAAGTCCATCATGTGTTATTGAGAGCAGATTGGAAACCAACAGGATAAACTGACAATTGTTCTAATGAAAAAAAGACAAGAGAGGACAGATTTACCCAATCAGGTTGTTTTTTTAATTTGGAACAGAGTGGCAGATTAGTGACAGGGCGGTGGCGTGGAGGATCCGCCTCCTCTCGCTCACTCAGCCAATGACAGAAACTCAGCCTTAAAAAAATGCAAATGTATAAAAACAGGAATGGGAACAGCAAACACAGAGTAGTGTAGCCTCCATTGGGCTTCACACACACATGCATACCTACACACACTCATACACACAAATACAAATTCACCCTCTCTCTCTCTCTCTCTCACACACACACACACACGCGCACACAAACGTCTTATTTGGCTACGCAGGCTTAGATGGGTACAAACACACATGTTTACACTTTGACAGTCACTTTAGAAAAGACAGTACATGTTAAGATTATTCCTGTCTGTGAGAAAGTGGCGTGTTGTCTGTCCGTCTGTCCTGCGGCAGAGAGACAGACAGGCAGACAGTCAGATAGACAGACAGTGAAAAGACACAGTCAGTGTGTGTGAAAGCCACTGAGAGGGACCAGCTGCCCCCACATTCAGCAGTGAATAGACTAAACACACGCAGACACACACACACACACGTCGACAGGCTAGTCAGTGCACACAAGAGTCTGCTGTGAAATACCAAGGTGAAGCACTTGCACATGTACACACGCACACACACACATGCACACCCATTCTCACACTGGGGGTCAGGCGATGTACACACACACAGGAGTGGAAGAGGTGTGTTACCTGTCTGTGGAAGAGCGTGAGAACTGCTGGAGTAGGTAAACACACACTCGACCACAGTACATTCCAACTTTAACTCACCCCTTTTCTCTCTGACACACACACACACACACACACACACACACACACACACACACACAGGCATCCACACATACCCAGACTAGTATAGTTTTGACTCCCATGCAATTTCTACAGTACTGAGTATAATAGAAGCTACTAGCCCAGTCGCACTGGTGTGGTTATTGTTACAATCTCATAGATAGAAGCACAGCCCTCCTGTCTCCTCACACTCCCCTTCCCATAACCGAATCCTAACCCCCGTCTCTTCGTCCCCTTCCCAAAAAAAAAAAAAGTCTGACAGCAGGCTGAGGCCGACCCCACAAGCACTAATTTCATTTTCTTTTCATAACCAAAGTTGTAGCAACAACAAAAGTTATGACTGAATTAGGGCATATGGGATCAATGTTCTGCGCAGATTCATACTTTTTGTTTTTCGTTAAAACCCCTCATGCTTCCCAGAGGCCCCTCCCATCCCGAAACAGAGAGCCAATGGTGGAAGAAAAACAAAGTGGGGCATGCAAAAGGTGGGTGGGTGAGTCAAGGGGGGGGGATATCAGATGGCGAGATGACTGGACACGTAGTTGTGCTTTTACACAAACAGAACATACTCTAAACCAACCAGTAACTGATCAATAACTAATCAATAACATATTGAAACCACCTGATCTTGCTTGTATCACAAATGATGACTATCACAATGACGATGACGATGATGATGATAATGGGTTTGGTATGTTGACTGAATGATATTTGTGGTATAGTAAGTGTGTGTGTTGTATTTAATTGCACCGAAAGTTATATGTCTGCACATGTGTGTGTGTGTGTGTGTGAGAGAGACAGAGAGATATAATGCGTGCGTGTGAGCGTGCATGTGTGTGCGTGTGCGTATGGTTGACAAGAGCGCAGCTCATCTAAAGGGATGACGGATGTGATGAATAAAAACTCTTCATGGTCATGCAGATGGTTAGTGGTGCCAGAAAGGATACGCTGATATTTACATATAAACTTCTTTTTTTTTAAACTGCTAAATACACATCCTCCTGTTTTAAGTATTATTATTATTATTATTATTACGGTATTATTATTATTATTCACCATCCAGCCCAAAACATTGATATATTATTGATTATTATTACTATCCATAACTAGTCTTTGTACAGCTTAGAGGAGCAGACAACTCGTTGTGAGTGTGCGCACACCTCCGATACAACCAGCCAGCATTTCCACAGCGGCTCTTCATTGTGAAACACGTCAAGGGTTGAGCATCATTTTCTGGTTGGCCAAGCACAGAGAGAGGCCAGAGCCACCTTCAAACAGAGACAAGTGTGTGTTTGTGTGTGTGTGTAAGCATGTGTGAGTGACTTTTTGTGGCCGTATGCATGTGTGTGTGTGTGTGTGTGTGTCTTTGAGCACCAGAAGGCACAAACGAGACCTTTCCTATCCCCTTTGACCCTGGGCTCTGTGCGGCCAACCAGAGGCTCTGTGTGTTTTCTGGGGGTGAGGGGCAGAGTCGAGCCCACAACTCTCTTTTTCTTCTGTGTTTCGCTCGGCTCGCTCCGCCCCTCTCCTCTCCTCTTTCTTTTAGCCTTTTTATTTCGCTCCATAAAAACAGAAGAGGAACTTTTTGTGCTGGAAAACACAGGTTAAGAGCTTGTGTTTTGTTTTGTTTTGTTGTTTGTTTGTTTGTTTTTTTACAAAATAATCATATCGTTACATACAGAACAAGAGAATCTGTAGAATATTAATAACAACATTTACTTTAAAAACATCTTGTGTGTATGTGTTATTTTTTCAGAATATATTTGTATTTTTTTTTCTTTTTTTTTTGTCCTCTTTTTTTTCATTTTCATTGAAAAGAAAGTTCCAAGTCCGCAGAGAGAAAGGCGCTCTCAAGTATTTTGGAGACGAGGAGACAGAGGGATGAGGAGAGGCGAGCAGATGAGGGGGGAAGCGACAAGGAGGAAGAGGAGGAGCAGGAGGAGGAGGAGGAGGACGGGGCTTAGAGTATCTTTCTCTCTTCTCGCTCTTTCTCTCTCCCTCGGTGTGCGGTGTCTCTCTGGCGTACGAGTGTTATGCGTAGAACTCCTCTTGCTTGTCTGGTTTCTGGTAGGTGACGGTGGCCTGTTTGGGTTCCTCCAGCGTGTAACTGCCCTCGTCCTTCTTCTTCATCCTGTACACCAGCAGCATCACCAGGAAGGCGGCAAAAAGGGCGCCCACAACGCCTCCCACTATCACCGCTGAACAGAGGACAGAAAGAGAGAAACAATCTTAAAAACATTTTTAAATATCTATATATTTCATGACTTTGGATTAAATCCTACAAAACACACAGACATACACGTAAACAAACACTAAAACACCATTAGAGCCACCGTTATATCTCGCAGCAGACTACAGCACTACAAACACACTGTAAACAGAACAAAGCTACCATAGCATCACTATAACCACGCTGTTACGTGAAGACTGATGAGCCTGAATGTGCCAACATACATTCTGCGTTGCCAACAGCTTGGTGCTAAATCACAGCCTGCCATGCTACATTGTACTTTAGCCTGATAGGGTAGGTGTAACCAATCAGCAGCAGCTGCATTTTCCTCTTTCTTCTGGACACATCACTAATGAACTCTTGTGATAGATTAATATGTGGTTTTTTAAATGGGGGAAAAAAAACCTTTCCCTCGTTAAACTAATAGATATTGATGCCAAAACAGAGAACAGACTCTGTTATTTTCCAAAATACTCGAGAAACACTGTTTCCATTCATTGTGTGGGAGGTGTTTACTTTGTTTTTTCCATTACTGCCAATATCAGAGTGCACAGGCTGGGGTATCTGAAATAACTTTCTTCCATGCATAGTCACTATAGAAATATTCAACTTTGTTGACTTTTCACACCATTTCTTGTACTTAAACGATTTTTCAGTTAGGATTGACATAAAGCTACATACAGATATTTTGCTTGTTTTGCATGTTTTTTGTGTTTTTTTAATAAAAAAAAAAGTATGTGATAAACTACTTTTCTTTGAATCCAAGGTATCCAATCTTCATAACCATCACTAACTAAGATTTAGATGGCAACGTCGATCGATCCACTCTACCAGTTTTAACTAAATTAAAAACGATTGGATGGATTCAAATGAAACTAGGTATAGACATCCATGTCCCCCACAGGATTAACTGTAATAACATTGGTCATGTCGTGGCTTTCCTCCAGCACCATCACCAGATTAAAATGTGTCCATTAGTTTAGTTTATGACTCAGTAGCTACAAAACTAATGACATTCGCCTCAGTATCAGTATCGGCTTCGTATTTGATGTTAATTAGCAAATGTTAGCTTGCTAACAATCTAAACTAAGATAGTGAACATGGTAAATATAATACTTGCTAAACATAAGCTTGTTAACATAGTCTGTGTGAGCATGTTAGCATTTAGCTCAAAGTACTGTTATACAAGCTATGCAGACAACACAACTGCACATCTGTTAAGTACCATACGATCTGAAAATATGTGGCTGGGATAAATATAAGCCTGACCTGAAATGGAAATTTTATGTTTAATTTATCAAAACTAAAAGAAATAATTTGGGTTATCTTGGTTTGGTCTCTCAGACTATTACTCCTTTTTTAATAGAGAACTTGTTTTACAAATCTCGGGCTATGCTGCATCGATTTTGATCATTAATTTTTTTTTAATGTCTTGCAAGCAGTCGTGGACATGAGTGCAATATTAAATCAGATTGGCTCTTTACTGTATTAATGAACACGGTGATAATTTTATGAAAAGTCAACAATGTTAAATACCTGCATGTCCTTTATCATGTCACTACTGTGGACTGTGGAGGTGAATAAAGTGACACCAACAGTACAACATATGAATGTATGAGCTTCAAGTGTTTTAATAATTTGGTTCTATCACACACAGACTAATCCAGTCAAAAGTCTGTTGCCTCCTGCTCTTTACCGATGACCAGGAAATCAGCGAAAACCACGGCCAGCAGTCCACCAATCAGAACAGCTGAAGAAGAGACAGAGAGCCAGTCAGGTCAGGCAAGTTGGCCGCTTCCTCACTTTCAACAAAAGCTTGTTGGGATGAGGATAGGGGGCACTTGAAAAGAAATTGGATTTACCCCGAGGGAAAATGATGAGAAAAGAGGGGAGAAAGGAGGGGTTGGATAACCCAAGAAGAGGATTGCTTGTTCTCAATGGGTCAAAAGGGGCTAAGTAGCACATTCACTTATTGTGATGAATCCGCATTATGTGAGCGCAGCAGGGTAATGCCAGTTTATCTTAACAACACCCAGAGTAAGCATGAAAACAATACAGGAGGCAACAAGGATTGTGATCTGTTGATCTAAGAGGTGATTACCAAGGGGTTTATTTGACAGAATGATACATGGACAGGATCAGACACACATATACTGATGACCAAACATAACAAACAACGAAAACTTGACGAAAATATAATTAATATTAACTTTATTGATAGATATGCCTACCTATCAGGACTTCTTTTCTCTCCAGAATGTTCTTCTGTGGCAGCTGGGCGGCAGAGCTTCCAGCATCCACTGTGTTCCCGATCAGATCAGGATCAATTGGCACTATACCTCGACCGAGATCATTGCGGTGATCCTCGCGGATCTCGAAATCTCCACTTGGTCCGACAGCCCCCAACTCGTTGTTACCCTCCTCTGCACGGACCTGAGAAACAGAGAGAGAAAAGTGAGTCTAACGACGGGAAATTTACATTTGATGTAATCACATTTGTTCCATGGAGTCACTACATTGATATGTATCCAAACCAAACACAAACAAAGAACTTTCCACATGTTCACATTTGAAACAATGAGCCTCTGTATGTCCTCACTGGTGGAAAGTTGCATATTGTTCAGTACATATACACACTTCATAAAATCTGGCAGTTTAATTACAATGTGGAAAACCAGAAAAAATCCAAACACATTATGTTTGAATGCAGAATTGCTGCAAATAAACAGAAGCTGACTCTGGTTTGTAAATGATGAAGCCGTAGAAAGAGGCAGTCAGGATTAGACAATTGGCTGCTTATGATTAGACGACATTTAGGAGTCAATACACAGTATTCTATAGTTTTGGTTTTGGCAACAAAACTAATGAAAAGACCAAAACCAACAATCTTTTGATCCCACTATGATATATAGTCTGTGCATCCAAATCCTGATATCATATTCTTCTGAGCCATAGAGCTCTACTGTTGTCCAAAAATGATTAAAAACACATCAACAAGCCACACTGTTGCACTGTCTGATGCTTCATTATGATAAACGTGGGCGCTGTAGCTTATTTTGAGTCAATCCCACATACACCATCCTGCTGCTCTAAACACTCCCCTGGCTTGCCAAATGTGTATTAATTTGTGGTTGAAAATACTCGTCAACAAATGCACTATTTATTCCTGTGATAAAAAACTACAGTGACAAGCTGTTTTAGGGAATTACACAGGCTTTTTTTTTTTAAAGATGAAATTACATAATAAGATTTACATCTTCAGTATGAACGAATGGGCTTATGGCTGTGCGCCACTAACAGGGTCTGAAAGTATGAGAAAGTACAGATGGACTGATATATTGCTGGTTTGAGCCTTTTCATTAAATGTATTGATATTAGGTAATAATGGGTCTTAAGACATGTTTTGACAGAGCACAAGGTGAATTTACACAAATACAAAGTCAATGGAAAGACATGAGTGGGTGTGTATAGATAGAATTTGCTTTAGACGGTACAAACTGAGTTGAAGACACACACATACATGAGTGAATGAAATAAATTCATGCTTATCTCTGAGTTTTATGAATCTAATTCATAAACATAGAGTTGAGAGTAGAGTTGAACTGTCACTTTAAGTCTCACCTGTGTCGTTGTGGGCTGCTGTGGGCGTGAAGTTCTCTCTGTTGGCATCGTCTGAGTGGCTGTTGTCATGGGAACCCTGGGCCTGAAGGGGACCCTGGTCTTGACAGTGGTGGTGGTGGTGGTAGGTTCTGCTGTCGTGGGCTCGGGGGTGGCCTCTGTGGTGGTGGGTGTGTCTTCCTCTGTGGTGGTTTCCATGTCAAAGCCTGGGTAAAATGATGTGGGCTCAGGTGACAGGTAGACATCCTCTTCTTCTTCTTCTGTGGTGCTTAGGTCATCTGAACTAGCAGAGGGTCCTGCATTTTCCACAGGGCTGGTTGCCGGGTTGGTGGTGACCACAGGAACAGCAGCTGGTGACCTCGGGGCAGTGGTTGTCTGGGCAGCGGCAGCAGCTCTGATTCGCTCCAGTTCTCTCTCTCTTTCCCGCTCTTGCTGCCTCTCTCTCTCTTTCTCTCGTTCTCGCTCGCGTTCACGTTCCTTCTCCCTCTCCCGCTGTCTCTCCAACTCTCGTACCCGCTCTCTCTCTCTTTCCCGTTCTCGCTCCCTCTCCAGCTGCCTCTCCCTCTCCAACTCTCTCTCTCTCTCCCAAAATTCACCGCTTTCTCCATCGGCCTCGGTGGGCAGTGGGGTGGAGGTGGGATCCGGGTTGGCGCTTGGCTCAGCTGCAGGTGATGCAGAGGGGGCGGGACCGGTGGCCTGGGTGGTGGAGAGGAGGAGGGGCTCTTCTGTAGTGAAGGACACGGATGTCGGCTTCATGCTGATCTCAGGAACTGAGGAGGATAGGAAAAGGTTTTGTACACTTTGAACACTTTACTTTTATCATTCCCATGTCAACACTAAATCAGCTATCTTTGAGGTTGATTGAATACCATAAAGAGTCAGACAGGAAATGTGAGGGCAAAGAGCACGGGAAGAAATACAACAAGGCTAGATGGAAAAACTGAGCTTTTTGCAAGAAAAACAACATAAGACTGGTCAGTGTCAAGCAATTTTATAATCCACTTCTGTAAAATCAGACTCACAAGAGACAGATTTTTATAATTATGATCAGAATCAAGTGTGTGTGTCTTAGTGTGGTTCAAACTTCAAAAACACTAGATCCTACATTTCCATCTTTTGCATCTTTGCATCCTGCCTGCTAAATGCACAGGTGTGTTACGCAGACTTTCCATTATACATTTGAGGTCAAGCAAAGATAACCTTGATAACATCCCTACGAGAGGAGAGGAGAGGAGAGGAGAGGAGAGGAGAGAGGAGAGGAGAGGAGAGGAGAGGAGAGGAGAGGAGAGGAGAGGAGAGGAGAGGAGAGGAGAGGAGAGGAGAGGAGAGGAGAGGAGAGGAGAGGAGAGGAGGGGAGAGGAGAGGAGAGGAGAGGAGAGGAGAGGAGAGGAGAGGAGAGGAGAGGAGAGGAGAGGAGAGGAGAGGAGAGGAGAGGAGAGGAGAGGCAGTGCCGAGTGATTCGTTTTCTTCTTAAATCTCATAATAGTATTATATACCACCTTTCATTTTGTTATAGCAGTGCAGATCCCTGGGTTGAAAGAGAAACAAATTGAATTTACGGGCACAAAGACATGAAGGCTGACAGAGGAGCGGGAGAGGATATCGAAATATGGACTTCAACAATGCAGCTTCTGTCAAACACATAAAATGCCAAGCTTTGAAGCAGCAGCGACGCAAAACGCACATTCGTCTGTTAAAAATGAGCCCTTTCCTTTGGAATCAGACAGCTCTGTATCACAGTATGAGATAAAGCAATTTGCCAGGTTGCTGTTTCAACCACAGGGGGTGCCTCTGCTGCACTAGCCTGCTCTGAATTGCATTTATTTTGAGCGTGCTCGCCACTAGCACAGTGCCTAAACCGAGGGCAGCCCTCAATGAGTCATGCTTAATAAGGAGAGTCCCGCTGAAGCTTCACCAGCCAGATCACAAAATCACCCTGAATTACACCAATGTGATTTACATTAAGTAGGTAATTCCTACACACGCCAGACAGCCAGCTCACTCAAATGCGGACATACACTCACAGATAGAGACGCACAACTACGGGTGTGCGTGTGATCGTCTAATCTGCATGGACAGTAATCTGATTAAAGTAAATAAGATGTAGCGGAATTGAGCCTGAGTTACTGCTTTCTTACAAGCATGCGTCAGTGTTTAAAGGTGTTTTCAATAAATCTGTCTCAAAACCTGTCTGTCGAGCCAATTGTGTGATTGTGTGTGCATAGCGTCCATGTATGCGGGGCTGATGAATAGAGCAACCATAACTGGAGTGCAGGGAGGTGGGGTGGGGTCTTCAGGGTCAGCGGATTGAAAACCCAGCAGCTGTCGAGCTTTAAAGAACCAGGACGTGCGTGTGTGCCCTTAAACACACACACTTAAACACACACACACACACACACACACTTACAGCCAGAGCCAGAGCCTGAGTAGAGGTCCTCATCGTCGTAGAACTCGTCCCTCGTCGAGCCTTCGTCATCAATAGGCGCTGACCAAGTCTGTCCCTGCGTGAAAGACAGAGAGGGAGGTACAGATGACGACATTAGTGTTACTCATCCGTTTGTCATTTCATTTGACAGAGAAACCACTTTGGCATATTACATGCACACACAGACACACACATTTCTGTGAGAGGAGGTGCAGGCAGAAAAGGAGGCATTATTGTGGACAGGGTAACATCTGTCTGTCTGTGACTCAACGGAGACGCATAGTTAATGAGTTGACCTAAAGCCGAGATTTTGGCAGAGGAACATCAAAGCCTTTAAGGAGAGAGAGGTTTCATTTAGTTTCTGTTAACTCACGTTGCAACTGACAATTATTTAAATCAATGACCGTGAATCATTTAGTCTGCCAATGTAATAAAATAGTGATTTAATGTGATATAACCAAAGCCAAAGGTCTTTGTTGTCCGACCAACAATACAAAGGCAAAAAATTCAGTTTAGACTGATATAAAACAGAGAAAACCCCACAAATCCTCACATTAGAGAAGTTGAAACAAAAGAAGGTCTATAAGTGAATCATTTAGGAAATCAATTAGTAATAACTTACTTGTTTTTTTAGTGTTTAATTGTTTTTATCAATAAGACATCAGAAAATAGTCTACAGCCATGCTAAATCCATACATTTGAGAAGCTGAACAACCAAATGTTGTGCTGTGTAAATTACTTATATGGCTAATTTTACTATTTGGAAAACCCAGAGGACTTTGAGTGGGAGAATATCACATCTCTTTTGAGTGACTGCCTGTACATTGGAGTTTTACAGGCTGCACTTTGAGGGTCTGTAATACGCCTGTAACTGTCTCTCATGGGTCATTTCACAGCATCCTCCCTGATCATCATTAAACCTTAATCCGTGTGGTGTTCATATTCGTCAGTGATGGGGAAAGCGCAAGCTTGCCTGGTGACCGCTGTCAGGGTCAGGTAAAAGAGATTAATGTGTGTGATCGTTTCAGGAGTTGAACCTCTGAAGTAAATGACCTCAGCCTCCGGTCACTTTGAGGCCGATCCCTCCTCTCTCTCTCTTCATTCATCTCTCTCTTTCTCTTGACCTCAATCCGACATCCCTGCGATGTTTAAACACACACTTTAGCACTCAGAGGCTTTTCACACAAGGTCAACTAATACTGCTATTAAATGACTACATTTATGAGACACCTCGTGCACTGCTGTTCGTAGATACATTTCAAACTACAGTACGCATGAGTGCATTTGTTAAGATAGATTTCAAACAATTAGCTAAAATGTCACTGTGATTATAGTGCAGACATTCACTTATTTAGATACATCTAAACTAAAGCCCATTTTGGCCACTCAAAATATATACACTTTTACATATTTACACACACACACACACACACATATATGTATGTATATATTTTACATAAGTGTCCAATTTTTTCTTGCACCATTGCATTTTGTACATTTTGTACCTATGCAGCTCAATACACAATAGGTAGTTCTATATTCTGCTGCTAAAAAAAAACCCAAAAATCCCCCAAAAAACAAAGGGCTCAGTTTTGCTCCAGGTGGTGGAAAATAGTTGGTCCACAACTGAAAATGTGTCCAAAGCAAACTTATCTCCTCAGAAAATCTAAAGCCCATCCTGCGGGCCTGCAGAGTGCTCTCCTTGCTAGCCCGTGTGATGCTAATTGTGTACACATGAAACAGAAGCCTCGGCTCCAGACAGAGGAAACCTGATGCCTTTAAAAGGCAATAAACGCATAATGGGATCTAGAAACCCGAGCATCTCAGTCCATCATATCTCAGCATGAGGTAGAACTGAAACGCTATATGTACCTCCTGAAATGAAATTGACTCAACGTTGTTTGGAGCCTTGACATGCAGTGGATATAGGCTTCACAAAGTGGATGGCTGAGAGTGTGTGCTTAACACTTTGAGTGTTAGGTGTGTGTGTGTGTTACAGAGAGAGAGAGAGAGAGAGAGAGAAGGCCCGGTGATCTCTAAACCCTGAATGTGTTGAAAAGTACTGAAAAGACATTTCAGCGAGAGCGTGGTGCAAATATGTGTGTGTGTGAGACTGTGCTGTATTCCAAGGGTTTTACAATGAAGCTCATTGCTATGGGCAACCTTTGCCTTTCACAGAAATCCCCATCTCTTAGGGAAAGGCTACTAGACACACATACATATACACAGTCTCTCTCTCTCTCTCACACACACACACACACACACACCAGGGCTTTAACTACATAAGCAAAGGTGTTATGTAACGTCCAATAAACAACCTAAAAAACACCATCCAAACTGTCTGCCCTCCCCGTCTCCATCAGTCAGTCCCTCCCTCTCTGTCTCCCTTCATCTCCTGGATCCACAAACTCCATACCAGTGTATCCCCGTCCGCGCCCCACTTTCCTTTCATCTTAAACTAATTTCTTATCTCAAGGCTAGCCCCCTTCAATTCAGCGTGACTCCAAAACACACACACACACACACACTTAAATAAACACACACCCATACCCCAAGTCGGCTCTAGAGCCCACCCCAGGGGCCCCTTTTACAAGTCTGTTATACACACACATATAACACACAACATCCGGGGCACGGTTTAGCTGCAGAGGATCATCTGCTGCTTGCCTATTTTTATTTTGGAAGTGTGTGTTTAAACGTGCATCATCTATGTTTATCCTAACCTTTACCAGTCAAATGTAATCACCTTCTGTGCCTCAACATGTTACATTTATGAGCTGATATTATAAGTCTGAATTCACAGTATGGCTGGCAGTAGTGCGTCACTATATCTAATTACAGTGTGTGTGTGTGTGTGTGTGTGTGTGTGTTCCCAATGGGTATAATCACTGGTTTTGTTTGTGGTGCATGTGTGTATGCACACACAAATGCTCCAGCAGCCCTGTCTGTGTGGGTGTGTGTGTGTTTTATGTGATTTGGGGGGAGTCAAATAGGGCCAGCTCTGCATTTTGCCTCCGTTTCGGGAGCTATAAACAGCTGTATTTTCTGCCTGCACCGCATAGCTAACTAACCACAGCAAGACTCAACGAGCTCTCCTCTACCACACGCATAACCTGGGGCCAAAATCATCCGTATGTTGCCCTCAATTTCCCTCCACCACTGCATTTTGTTCCCATTTTGTTATAAAAAGAAATTGTAAGATGACATATTCCGCTGGAGCTGGAGAGATTGAAATGTATGAAGCCCTGCCACTGTAAGACAAGCGCTGCCAGTTGGAGTCTGGAAGCGTGGGAGATATAATTATGTATATTTGTGTAAAACAAGAAGGGGAACACATCAAATTGAGGGACAAAAAAAATGGAGGTACAGATATAGGGTGGTTGTTGTTAGTAGTGTCATGTTTTGACAAAGCAAGCACAGGTGCGTCCTCTGGGGGAGGTTGTAGCATTTCCAGTGACTCGGGTAGAAACCTGATCTAAAGCTGACATCAGGCTTTGCATTAAACATTTGATCCTTTACACTCTGTGTGGATGTGCATCGCCTCATTTTGTAGTTTTGGCTGTTGATTCACAGATATTAATATTCCACAGGAGCTGATTTGTTCCAAATTTTAATTTGGGATCAGAGTGTGTGTGTGTGTGTGTGTGTGTGTGTGTGTGTGTGGTGGTTGTGGTGGTGTTGGTGTCTGGGGGGGTGGGGGTGGTGCAAGAATATAAATGTGTGATATTAAAGTGGTAGCACTGCAGCAACCTGAAGAAGGTGTGTGTAAAGGTTATCTGGCAATTACCAGAATGTTTGTGATGGAAACAGATCATGATGTGTGTGTTTTGTCTGCAGAAACAATGACTGTGCAGCTCAGCTAACACTGAAATGCAAAGCGGAATAACAATGACACAGACACACACACACACACACACACACAGTCCTGGTGAAAGATTAACCAAGATGTGTGTGACCCAAAGATGACTTTTTTTGTTGTTGATTTTCTGGCTGGTCCAGCTCCATTCAGAGAAGATCCCCTTGGGGCTAGCTGAGCAGATAGAGAGCTTCATTGTGATTGACTTCAAATGCATTCCTCAGTAACTCGAGAGACTGCTGCAATGCCTGTCACATACGCACCCATGCATGCACACGCTCAAGCACATGAAGGCACAATGCTGCTCCATCAAGATATACTGTTAATTGTGCTTTTTAATATGTGAGACTTTATCTGAGTGAATGTTCTCGTCTGCTGTGGCATCTCTGAGATCTCACTATGAAGAATAATTTAATTACTGGCATCATCTGTGATTCCCACTCTGTCTATCTGTCTATCTTTGCTGAGGCAGTAAATGGAGGGACAGATAGAGAAGTTGAGGGATAAGTCTGAAATCCAGCTCAGGATACTAAATGGTTTTTCCATTTACGGTAGTAATTAAATAAATCAACTTCTCTTCTCTTCTCAAATGATCTGGATGCATTACTGCTTTTGCATCCTAAAATGCATCTTCAATGACTGATTTTGCAAGTCAAGACAAAAAAGAAAGTCTTTTATAATCAGCAGCCCACAGTCCTACTCATACCGAGAGTTGTGGTTCTGGTGCTTCCTGATTTTTTTGGTCTGTAAGACCTCAAAATGATGTAGTGTCTGCTGGTGTCACGGGTTGTATATGTTGTATAATCTCTGATAAACATCTCAGACTGTTGTATATTAGAAACTATCTAGCTGCTATATACATGTAACATATTCAATATTTATCCTGTCATATGATGGTGACATGTCTCTGTAATGTTATTTATAACCGGTATATGTAAACATTTGGTGCTCTGCGTATATTAGCAATTAGGTGTATGTGAAATGTGGATGTTGCTTTTAATACATGTTCATGTTCATTAATGTTGTGTGTGTGTTTCAGGCTCTGTCAATGGACAGTGTGTGTGTCTAACCTGCACAGAGGCACAGCTACAAACTGAATGTGTATTAGGTGAATGGTTGAAACTATTTTATGGGCCATATTTCTATTGTCCTTGCTGTTGCAAGGACCACACCATCAACAAGATAAGTTTAAATGATTTATTTAAGAACAAGAGCAAAGAGGAGGAGACAGGTGAGGAGTGGTCCTGCTCCTGAAACTTGCTAAGCTTCAATTGATTAACTCTAGGTGGGAGTGCCCACACCTTGTAAAGTGGCTGCTGACTGACGGATGTCTCTGTGTCTGCTCCTCTGCGGATTCATCTGAACAACATTGATAAGAGTTGGAGAGGTTGAGCCATGCAGCTTGCTGACAGAAGTGGACTGTTGATAGCTCACCTGGAAAGAGTCCAATTGAGACCAATTTGCGCATGCCCTCTAACTACATTCGTTCCTGCAGGAAAAGCTGCAGTCTGTTTACTGTTTGTATTGTTCCACACCCATCTTTCTTTCCCCAACTCTGTCAGCAGTGACCTCTAATCTCTCTCCATCTTTTGCTTTTCAGCCGCGTGTCTCACTTTTCCGCCTTGATCTTCCTCTCCTACCAGCTGGTCAGATTGGAAGGCAGCCAACCTGGACGCTAACACACTTATAGTCAGACAAGGCGATATGAGAGAGACAAAGGGCAGGCAGTGTGTGTGTGTGTGTGTCTGTGTGTGATTGAGTAGGTCACCAGGTGATGGCCTGGTTAAGACACCTGCCACCTTCAGCAGAGATTAGCACAGAAATCCACTGCACAATCACACTGCTCACCTGACACCTTTTAACACACACACACACACACAGACACACAGTTAGATGTCTAGTATCTTGTAGCGGTGACGTCAGCTGCTGTGAATCTAAAAACATCCAACACCTGCATGTTACAGCCAAGTAATCCCGTCTCAGTCTACCTCGGTGTCCACCCTAACATATACTCCAGATTATGAACCAACAGGCCGCTGGGCGCTGACACGTAGAAGACCTCCTCTTCTTTTAACTCTAAAGTTGAGAAAGCTGAGATATTGACTAAATCCTCTCCAAATATAGCAGCAGCACTGACACTCCTGTTTTCAGAAATCATATGAAGTACTAACGCATGCAATACTATACATATTATAGCAAACCATGACATGACTGCTGTCAAATATATTTAAAAGGCTTTCCTAAGTATGCACCATGCAGCTGTATTAGGGCAAAATGAATAAAAGTACAACGAAAAGAATGGATGTATTACTGAACTGGTAGGCAAGTTCAGTAATACATCCATTTTGTTATAGTGTTTAATTGGGCCTCTAAATCAAAGCTTTTCCTTCATGCTCACTGTTTATGATTTCATTCCTGTGGGTTACAACCAGTCAGCAGCCATTAAAATGATTTCCCCCAACTATATTCTAACACATTCATTGTGTAATTTGTAATTTGCAATGACTGTCGCGACTGTGAAATAATCATTTCAGCCCACGGACTTCTTGTGGGCAGTAAGCCAAATAAATAGTCATTTGTTAGTAATTTTTAAGTTAAAT
Organism: Pampus argenteus; assembly: GCA_036937835.1. Classification (NCBI taxonomy): domain Eukaryota; kingdom Metazoa; phylum Chordata; class Actinopteri; order Scombriformes; family Stromateidae; genus Pampus; species Pampus argenteus. Next base: position 10,967,095 of record CM072879.1, read on the forward strand.
TATTACTTAGTGTCAACAGATTCTTCATTTATTCAGTAACAGCTGCAGCGGGGGGTCATAAGCAAGCATCACTTTGTGTTTGGGAGAAGGAACCCGCTGAGCAATTTTACACTGAGATGGGAAATGATTCTGGACGTCTACGTGGGGATTAAGAGAAAAAGTGTGTTAAATGTTAATATTTCACACTAATCTGGGGTTATACAACGAAAATAAAGTTTAACATTTATAGCTAGTTGTGTTATTTTTAAATATGCAATAAAAAAAACTGCTATTCAAGGCCAAAAAGATACTCGTGGACATGGCGCTGCATGTAGTACTGAGTGGGAAGGTAAAAAAAAAATACTGATTCAGTCCCCAGCCAAACACATTCTGATCTCTTCCTGCAATGTTTGTCTCAGTTGTGCCCCTTGAATGTGAACCACCCAACAAAAACTGTAAACATGTTCATGTACAACAGCCAGGAAATGAGTAAAACACTTTTTTTCCTCCCCTGCCACTATTTTTAGTCCTTTCTGCCGATCAGATTCCTGATAGCGCTACCGCGGCTGATGCAAATCGCAGACACGTTGCCTGTATTAATTCCCTCCATACAAAAACCTGTGGGAGGATGGCATTACATTAGCTCTAGTTTGTTATTCCAGCTCGCTCGGGCCTTAAAGCTGTCTCAGAGCTGCACCGAAAACCACAGCTGAAAAGCATCCAAGCACTAATATTGTCTTTCTAATATTATCTTTCTCCACTGAGTTATAAGGACAAAGATGATCTAAGTGATGAATGACCTTATGGAAAGTCATGCGTTTGCTAAATTTGGTATATGGTACAGTGAATGGCTTGGTCAGAGAGCTGCAGGGATAGAACAGGTGCACGGTGGAGAAAAACCAGGCATCTGGATCAGTGAAAGGTAATTTGAACGCATTTTTTTGTGAACATAGAGTTTTAACATTAATCTCATATCTTTTACAAAGTAACAGACTCAAATCCACTTATGGCAATATTTACCTTTAACAGAGAGTAGGCTGCCTCCACTCTTTTCTACCATCGATTATGAAGGAGTGTTTAAATTGACGGGGACTTTTTTAACAAAACAAAACACTTAAAAATGTCTAAATTTCTATTCGGACATCATATGCAGTGTTTGTTTATACACTTCACTGACATTTCAACTGCTCTCACTTATTACATTGACAATGTGGCAACTGAACTGATTTTTGTATGTTGATGTATATATTTTTCTCTGTGGGATACATTAATAAATAAAATGTTTTTAATGTTCTGTTTGGTGTTTGAAGCGAGCATGATCAGCTGGTGTCGCTGGCTGAAAGAGCGGCGACTCAGGCTCTTGGAGGCGGAGTGTGTTTAACCTGTAATGTCTCGCTTCCTTTGACAAAATGAGCAGCTGACACTGATGCCGCAGACTCAGAGGGGGTCACATGACTGTATAGTGACACATCAGATGGCTCACCAAAAAAAAAACGTTTAATGGACTGGAGCTCTGGGACCGCCACACACACACACACACACACACACACACTAATACATACTCATCTCTTGGCTGAGTATAGAGGAGCAGTATGATGGGAGGAGGGGTGAGACACAGAGATGTATATATGTATGTAGGACCCAGCTGTTACACTAATCTGACAATCCAACAGGATTAAAGTCCACAATTCAAGGCTACCTTACACACACACACACATACAGAAACACTCACAGACACACACACACACACACACACAAGGCCTCTCTGCGTGAAATCCTCTTCTATTATAAATGACCTTATGAAACATGCATCTCTGAGTGAGTGAGTGAGTGTCACTGTCCTGCAGCCAGAAATGCCTTGAGATTCTGACACAACTGTCGCTCCCACACTCCACAATACGCTGTGTACGTGCGTGCTTACGAGGGTGTATGTGTGTATGATGGTAAGTGTATTTTTTCGGTGTAACATCGTAACGAATAGTCAATGCTGCTGGTTGGCTGGTGGATCAATGACTGGGTTTTTGTCGCCGTTTCTATGAAGTACTGGAGAGAGGGGAAGGAGTGAGGCTGAATGCAGATTTATATGTGTGTGTGTGATTATAGCTTGCCTCAATGGGCCTATTTCTGCCGGGCCAGTGGGAGGGCGTGGTGCCTGTGGCTGGAACTTTTCTCGTGTTTCTAAGGAACTTTTCAGAAGGGCTCAGAAATGTGGCTGCATGTGAGAGAGAGCGCCTCACGGACCATGATGCCTTTGTGTAGCCAAGAGTGGGGGGGGGGGGGGGGGGGGGGCACTCAGAGTACACTCAGTAACGGTAATCAGTGGTCTGCCCCGAATTGAAAAAACCTTGACACACACACACACACACACACACACACACAGACAATGATGAGAATCACATTTCTGCTCATATACAGTGATGTGAATCACAAGGCATCATCTTTGCGTGTTCATATAATTACAGTTGTGTAATGACAGTCATGCGACTTTACAGATCCGGAGGAAGAAACAAGGAGACGGAGAAATGCATGCATAATGGACAGGCTTTCAGAGAGGAAAAGGTACAAATGGAGAATAGTTGAGAGGTGGAAAAATGATAGGCAGGCATTATGGGACGGCAGGGAGGCGGAGAAGAAGGGAGGGGTGTTTTTGTGTTTGATGCAGGGAAGAAAAATCCAATTTAGCCCTGTGTAATTCAATCTGGAATGGAAAGATGCACCTTTGTGAGTGTGTGAGTAGCATTATCATACCATACCCCTCTTTTTCCCTCAAACACACACAGAGGAGGTAAACAAATTGCTGCTCCAGGGGCATCCCAAGCAGCTGACCTTGCTCTGCCCTCTTGCCCCCCCCCCCTCCTATTGGTTGACTGACTTTGGTGCAATGGCATCCAATCACAGTTTTCAGGTTGCTCCAGTAGCCAATGTCTGCAGGCCAAAGGACTGTCAGCACAGTCGGATAGCTGATTGATTTTTCATGTATCATAACAGCCCTTGATATCGAACACTAATTACGAAGGTTGTGAGATCTGGCGGAGGGCTGAACTTGAGATAAGCAGAGAGCAGCATACTGTCTCTGTCTTAATGGGCTGTGCAGACCGAATGCTTGTGACCTAATCAGATATTTATCATGCGATACTGATTAACTCTAACAAATCAATGTCAGAAGACTTCATTGAATCATGAGAAACTAGTGAGGGACATTAGATATTTTTTCTTTCTGCTAAAGCTTTCAGTGAATGACCCGTGTTGTTTCCGAAGACATGCAGATGTTTTTTTGTTTTGTTTTTTTTATCGTGCGTTATCTAATATAATTGACAGGCCGATGCTTTACTGACTCTATATTTCTTTCATTTCCTAATATCCTGCAGGTGGAATAGTGGGGGTTTAAAAATTAAAAAGATATATAAAAAAAAAACAAATTAGACAACCCATTTTCCCATCTTCATGCTTCTTAAAATCAAATGAAATTATTCGGGAAAATAATTAAGGAATATCACTGCTTCTGAGTCATTCAAAGAGTCCACCAAAGGGTCACATTTGAAAGAAATACTGCTGGGTGTAGTAACCAAGTACAACTTCTCCAGGTTTTGTCATTGAAGTGCAATTTTCAGGTTTGGTACCACTGTGTACAGAGCTCACCAACATCATATGGCAAATATAACTCCAAATGTTAAAACCACACATTGTAATTTCTATAATTCTGTTTATATGTGTTAAACAAACAAGATACATAATGTAAATGTGTGCTTCAGTGGCGCTGGTAGACATATTTCTTTCACTTTACTCTGCTTCCATTATTTCTGCTAAGCTAGGCGGACCGCTTTTTTGACTCCAGCTCCGTAATTAATGCAAAGACACCTGCAAATATCCCCAAAACGTTGAACTATCCCTTTAAAGCGTTATAAGTTAAACAGATCAGGAAATATCGCTGCGTGGATTATGAAGCAACGCTATCAAACGTATTCTCTAGGTAGACCTAAGCAAACAGATAATGAGGATTACTGGATAAAATGTGCAGAACGGTATTAGCTATTATTGTTGTAGGAGTTCCTGTTACTACTCGGTGTGATGATCATCCTCCAGCCTCTCATAGCTCAAAAATAAATATTACGACAAGCTTCGAGTTTGTTCATCTCTGATTGTTCTTTAGCGGCGCAGTTAAAAGATAGATTCATCTCTCTGCAGGCAACATTACTCACTAACTAATTAATTGAGAGGTAGATTCGAGTAACTAATGGCTCCAGAACGATTGTCCTACACACAGATTAGTGCTCACTATAAAAATTGGTGATCATTAATGTTGTTGGTAGCGGAGGCTTTGTTTAATCAAAGTGTGATTGTGGAGCTGGCGAGTGGCGGAAATGGTCAGTGTCAGTGTAAACGAGTGGAAACGTGTAACTGGAAGACAGGGAAATATATGGGTTATGATACGATCTTGCTCTTACAGCCCTCCTCTCTCTTCTGTCTCTGTGTAATCCTGCCCAGGTTGTTCTCTCCATTCAATCCGTCTCAGCTGCCCTAAGCTCTTTACAGGCCTGCGTTAACCACCACCAGTCCTCTCTCTCTCTCTCTCTCTCTCTCTCTCTCTCTCTGCTGCAACAGATCCACCCATCCGTCTCCCTTTCATATTCTTTTTTTCCCCCCTCGTCAGCTCCTTTGCTCTTTTATCATTTTGCTCTACCTAAAGCCAGTCCCTCCTCGCTCATTTCACCAGCTATTTTCTGATGAGCCCCTCATATCCTTTTACCACCGTCACATATTAACAAATCCTGTTCTCCGTCTCTCCTCCTGTCCTCTCCGTGTCGGCAGCAGTTTCTTCTTTTTCTCCAATCTGCTGCCTTTTTTTTCCCCTCAGCCACCACCCCTCCTTTTATATCACTTTTGTCTGTGATTGCCTGTGACCTCATTCCCTTTTCATTCTCTTCAAATCTCCTCTTCCTCCATCTCTACACAATATGTTATCACGTTCAAACCTGTCACCACACCCTTCTTCTTTCTCCAACTTCACCACCAAAAGTACCACCACCTGCTGTGAATAATGACTCTGGGCCACAATAGGACCAGGTATTGAATCAAGTATTAAGTCAGTTCTCAAACATAATCTATCATTCAGAATAATTAATTTTCTGATATGATAATAATTAATCATCAGTTTGATTGATTATGAATAGTTGCAAACCGTAAAGCAAACTATAAATAAACTACTGCAATTTGTCAAAACAATAAATAGTGTCAAAATAAGGCCTGCCTCTGCCCTGTCAGCGCCTCCTCCTCCTCCTGCTGCGTATCATGTTTCAGTGTTATGTGACCTGTCAATCTGTCATGTGTATCTGCCTCAGTCATATCATGTCCTGTCAGACAGAAATCCTACTCAGTCAACAAGGGAAATAATTATCATGTCACACACACACACGTAAACAATACAATCAAGGAGCCACACGCGCACACTGAGAAACGCACACAGAGTCTGTGTTAGTCAGCTTTTCAGACCCGGGTCTCTGCTGGCTAAGATTAGGGCTAATCCACAACTGTTGGAATGAAAGATTAAGAATGAATCACCTGCTGCCACAAACGTGTGTGTGTGTGTGTGTGTGTAAGTGTGTATGTGTGTGGGCGCTTGGAGGCATTTAGAGAAAGGCCCTATGGGAAAGAGAACCTGCTGCAACCGCTGAGCAATATTACAGAATCAAATCCCAACCACACACACACACACTTTTTCAGTCTTACACACACACAGCTCATTAGCTCCAGTGGCTTGTTGAAACTGCATATGCCTTTGAAAGAGCCCTTTAAAGCACTGGGGTTCAAAGGTTTACTTGAGAGGGTCCACACATGCAGGCACGCATGCACGCGCGCACACACACACACACACACACACACAGCAGGTTTCAGTGTCTGTATTTAATTGGATCAATGTTCTTCCCTCATGGCTTGCCAATAATTGAGGGGACGTGAGTAACATTGGGAAACCTTTTGTTACCAAGTTCCTGTTTATTAAGACGGGTGGAATAAACGAGGAGCTCTGCAGCGCTGGCAGAGGTAGAGGAGGAGGAAGACAACAACGAGGGCTGGAGCGTGGAGCGTGTAGAGATGGATGGATGGATGAAGAGAGGAAAAGCGTTGCAGCAATGAGCTCCTGACCTCGTTCGCTCCTCTGTCGGGACGTCAGCTAAATAATTCAAACACACACGTACACAGTCACATGCCTTTCGCACACAGTATTTCTCGCTCTCTTTTGCACAGGCAGCCTCCCTGTGCTCCCTCTGCTCCTTTTCTGCCTCTGTTTCACATGTAAACACACACACACACACGCATGTAAAAACACACACCTATATAAAATCCCCCTTTAACTACACTCAGGAAGCTTGAAGGCCAGATCTATAAATACTATACTTCCAGTGTCCGTCCTATAACCCTGTGACCAATTAAGCACACAAACATACACACACACACACACACACACACATCAGTATGAAAACAAGTAGATCTCTGACACACACACAATCACACTGAAGCTCTGAGTTTTATGTTAATTAAATTGTGATTAAATATTGGCATCAAACCCCTTTTTATCATGATGAAACACAGATAAAAACTAAATTAATCTATAATAATAATAATAATAATACAGGTGATACAGTAGATATCTATAAATTAAAAGTGACAAAATCTCTTAATCAAAGAATAAAAAATGAGATGAAGAGTGTGAAAATACAAAACTGTAACTCTGACAGGTTAAAGACGAGAAAAGAATTAAGCAGTGACAAATTGGATGATAAAAAAATATATGTTTTTCATTGTGCTTTCTTCTTCAGGTGATGACCTGAGTTCAATCCTCCGCAACCATCAACACTATGTAAGACGTGAATCCTGCTGAGTGACGAATCACTGTATCACCGCACTATAAGACATTCAGATATTCAGGCTGATATTGTTCCCAATTTACTTGATCTTTACGTCTTCCAGCACAGATAATGTTCCCCTGAGAGGACGCACTCTCAGGCTTCCACTATGTCTTCATTTATGAGCACTCTCTATCACTATTATGTGCAAACAAACTAACTGGGCTTCGGGCCATCATTTCTAAAGCCGGTGCTTCCAGAGAACAGTGATTGCATTTCCAGTCAGAGCAAGTCAAAAATGTCTCGACCAATGACAAGCAGCCAATGATGTTCTGTGCAGGGAAACAGGCTTCTTGCACCGAACGTGGAAAGAAGAGATCTGATATAATTAAAGGTTTATTCTTTGCTTTTTTTTTTTTTTGCTATGCTGTAGAAACAACATAAGTTGATGATACATATACATGTTGTCATTTTAATTAAAATTTAAATTAGGGTGGCGACTAATGATTACTTTCATTTACTGCAGTAATGAAGCTTTGGGGTTTTGTTTTTTAATTAATTGCTTTATAAGTATGTCCACAATCAATCAAATCTTGAGTGTGCACATTTCTTCACTATGTCGTGCTCTCAAAAACTTCTAAATTGCAAAAATTTGCATTTTATAGCACTGCAGAAATGACTGCAGTGTGATTCTACATCTATCTTAATCAATAATCAAAATAGTTGCCAATTCATTTTCTTTGACAAACTCAAGGTCAACTTCCTAGCTTTAGAGATGAGTCTGTTGACACCCAAGCTGAGTAAATGCTATGGATAAACTCATAGCAGGTACTGAGCTCACATGTTAACAGATCCACTTCCACCTGATGAAGTCCATGTTGAAAGCTCCACAAAAAAAGCTAGAAATTAAATGGGTTTGTCAAACTTCTGTTTCTAGAGACAAAAAAAAATGTGTAAATGTAACATAGCTGCAATAACTCCAATTAGACAAACAAACAGGCCAACAGATGGAGAGGGAGATGTAGGGAGGTGTGCGCTGGAGGTCAGATGGAGGCCAGACTCTGAGTGACAACATGCAGGGTCCAGTCGGGAGTGTTAAGGCCGGCCTTATCGCAGCCTCAGTCTGCTCTTATCAGCCGCCTGCCAGGAACTACACATTCCAGCAGTCCCATTGGACCGCGCTGGGTTTCGGCTCTGTGTAACCCCGCCCATCCGGCCCTTCGTTAACATAATTACCCTGTTGTCTTCAAAAACACGTAAGGAAAAATGTAGGAACACACATACTCCCTTTCTAACAAATGCACACACTATCAATGTGGTTGAAAAATGATAACAGCATTCAAATACATCTTAGCAGCGTTAATGTGCTGGTGGGAGGCATCTGTGATTTTCACTCTGTCAAACACACACACACACACACACACACACACACACACACAGGTTTGTTAGTGGGAAGGAGGCGCCCTGTTTCTGGGGTTTTTATTTATAGCGAAAGCTCTAACACAGAGATCCCAGAATGCTTTGTGGTTTTTTTAACCAGTACTGCGTTTATGCTCTCTAATTTAAAGTCCTGTAATAGCACAAACACACACACACACACACACACACACACACACACACACATTACAGTAAAAATGAGCCACAACTGCGGTTCTATTTTTTTTTTATTGTAGTGGGACAGATAAAAAGAGAGGAGGAGAGGGGTGGAAGGAGGAAGAGGAGGAAAAGAGGCAGAGAGAGGGGGCTCAAGAAAGAAGAATAAATAAAGAAAAACCAAAGATGGGGGAAAAAAAGAAAAGAATAGAGTCAGAAAATAGAGAATGAGATGTGAAAAACTGTGAATGAGAGAAGCAACAGAAGGAAATAAATGGGATGAAATGAAACAGAATGAAGAGAGGAGAGGAGAGGAGAGGAGAGGAGAGGAGAGGAGAGGAGAGGAGAGGAGAGGAGAGGAGAGGAGAGGAGAGGAGAGGAGAGGAGAGGAGAGGAGAGGAGAGGAGAGGAGAGGAGAGGAGAGGAGAGGAGAGGGGCGAAAAAGCTGTGACAGCGGCAGCCATGCTGGTTGTCATGGTGATGGCCGTGGAGAGCAGGTAGAGCATGGTCTCCTGGGAATGAGCAGTGTATGCCTCCCTCCCCCACCCTCTCCCTCTCTCGACATCCCTCCATCTCCATCTTTCTGGCCTTGCTCCATCCCCTCTATGTTTCTCCCTCTTTCTTCCGTCTCCATGTCCCAATATCCCCCATCTTCTCCTTCTATCTTTCCTTAGCCTCCCACTCTTTCTTTCATCTCCCGGTCAGTTTCTTTCCTTCAGTTTTTGGACTCTACTCGCCTCCTTTCTGATCTATTTTCTTTTGATCATCAGTGTTGTTTCTTTCTTTCTTTCTCTCTCTCTCTTTCTTTCTTTCTAGCATCCACATCTCGCTGTTACTTTAACCCTTTTTCCATCCTCTGCACTTCTTCTTCCCTCTTTCTCATTATCTTGTGGCCTGTGCACCTCCCCTTTTTCCATTCTTCTCCTATCCCTCCCTCCTCTTGTCTCTATATTCATCTCACACCCCCCCCCCCCCCCCCCCTCCTCCAGAGAATATGTATGTGAGTATGTCTGCACAGAGCTGCCCAATTACTGCAAGGGAGACTCTGTGTGTGTTTAGTATCTACATGAGCTGTGTTTCTAGCCTGTTTTGACCTACCTAAAAACACCTCCAGCATTCTCCGTCTCCCTCTGACTCACTGAATCAACAAAACTGCAGCACACCATGACTATTCACGAACGCAACCAGTGCAGCGTATGTGTGTGTGTGTGTGTGTGTGTGTGTAAAGATAATCAGGACGTTAATGTTAATGTGCATCGGTGCATTTATAACTTGAGCCACCGTGTCCGCACTTGTGTGTGTTGCTGGTCGTGATGAGAGGAGTCACAGTTTCCAGCTGGATGAATTCAGGCTATAACTGCATGATTTCTCATACGTAGAAATCACTTGAATACATTCCTCAGGGGAAAGTTTTGTGTTTCATAATGTGTGAAGCCAAATGATTGAAGAAAACAAGATACTTTCTAAAAACCATGACTGGCATCGTGAACGAGAGATTTTACAACGATTTTAGCCAGGACTCAGTCTGGCTGCAATAACATTTAGCTTTTAGAGTACAATATGAAAAAAAGGGACAATAGTAACGGACACAAAATATGATTAGCAACAATGAAATAACATTAAGAAAAAGCAAGACACCAGTTAAGAAAAGCAATAGAATAATTAAAACAAGCTGTTTTACAACGTAATGCATCGGACAAAGTGTAATGTTGATGAAAAATCAGGGGTTGTTACAAGTTCGTCCAACTCCTCAGTCCGCTGTTAGTATGTCTAAATATTTAAAGCTAATTGGACGGTCTAATGGTGAGCAAATGTTCGGGCCTCCATTTTAATCTGAGCACTGGGAACATCCAGTAGACACTTAAAATGTACTCGGGAGGCTTCAGCGTTGTAGTGCCTGATGGGAGTAACTGAAATTTTACACTGAATTTTAAACTCCTCTGGCAGACACAAAAGTGAGAATGGACCGGAGTAATGTGCTGCCTGCACTTCCAGAGAACGGGTTCGAGCATTTTCCAACCATCTGTAGATAAGATACAGTTTTCTTGGCTAAGGCAAGAGTTTAATGTTTTTTTTAATTGGAAAAAGGGGTGTACTGGCCACTGGGCTTAATGTTGCAATCACTTTTCAAAATCTTATTTTTTTTTTTCCCCCTCTACACTTTTAGTTCCATTTTCTTTTTAGTCAGTAGAATATTTTAGAAAACCAGCTAACAAAATCCATATGTGAGAAGAGAGGAAGCGAAGAAAATGTCGATTTTTATCCGATTCGCCTTCATTTATGTCACCGTGACCTCACAGAAATGAAGCTTTATGAGCACTAGTGAGAGTTATGTCTATGTTTTTAGCGCTGCCCTTCCCTCTGATAGTGGAATGGAAAACATGACCTATCTCAAATTTCGTTGTTGAGCCATTTGCTAGATTGGAATAATGTGAATGTATATATTTTTAAAAAAAAGCTTTTTTTTTTCTTTCACTGTTGGGTAAAGACACTCATCTTCCTAATGTTCCCCCAACCTCTGAAACCAAAACAGTGCTTGATTGGAAAAAGCATAATTGACATACAAACAGTCCCATATTGCGCTGAGTATTTTGAGCACTCGTGGGGCCAATAATGAAGCCCAGAGCTTCTAGTTGGCATTAAAACTCCACATTGAGTTAAAATTTCTGCTCAGAGAAAGGACACGTATAAAAAACAGGTATTGTTGAAGCAGGTTTCTCTGTTCCCACGAGCCGTTATCAGTCTAAAACGGTAAATGGGAAATTCTGTTCCTTCTGAGTTGAATCAAATACTAAAACACCATCCACGAGAAAGAAAAACTAATTTGAGTCAAATGTGGCACATCTGCCAAACTGATCCTTCCCATGTGATAAGAGATGGAGGGGTGGGGTGGGGGGGTGGTCACTGAAAGCTATCATTATTCTCTTGTTCTCTGTCCGTGCTCTTTCCAGACGTTGCTTTTCTGAATGTAACTCCGGATATGAACTGTGATCTCTTTCATTTCCTCTATCCACTGGAAGGTGACCCCCACCCATCCTTTCACACACACACACACCTGAAAAACCTCCTCCACCTCCAGAGTGTTTTCTACCTGCCAGCTTGTGTGTGTGTGTGTGTGTGTATGTGTGTGTGTATGTGTGAGAGTGAGGGGACTTTGTCCTCCAGGAGAGTGAGAAGGACTCACTTCCTGTGTCAAATTGCCTCTCACATTCCACACTCTCCCTCAATCCGCCTCGCTCAGGCTATTTTTTCCTCCTTCTTGCTCCTTCTCTCTTTCTTCATCTCTCTATGGGGGGCTTTGTCTGCTATCACAGGCACAAAATACTGATTCATTCCATGAGTTAAACATGATCCTCAAGAACACAACGCTTTTCCGCCTCTCTCTCTTTCTCTCTCTCATTCTCTCTCTTTCTCTTCCTCTCTCTCTCACACACACACTCAGATACATTCTACAAGGAGCGAGGGCTGGCGAGAACAAGTTTTTGGCAGTGGAGATTCACTATTTTTGAGCCCACACACAAACAGATGGACAGTCAGCCCTCTTATGAAGGCAGACGGATGCACGCACACGCACACACACACACACTGACTATCCATGGGACACAACAGATGTCTGTGGGAAAATCAGTCTCCCATGTAAAATATAGCCGTCCGGATATGATGTCACAAATGTTATCCGATAACAGGAAATATCCACAGAGACATGAAACCAGGGACCACTCATCAAAAGAAACACACACACTCAGTTGTTTTCAAGCCTGGGGGCATCTAAAGAAAGATCTTGTCAGCAAATTCTTGTGACCGTGGGTCATGTGTGTGTGTACGTGTATGTGTGTTCAAGGCCTGTGTTGCGTGAGGTGAGTCTGGCAATTATAAGTGTGTTGATGTGTGTGTGTGTTATAACGCCTGCACCCATCTGTGCACTCCTAACAGTATATGTTTAAGTGTGTTTGTGTGTATATATGTGTGTGTGTGTGTGTGTGTGTGTGTGTGCCACACCTGTCTCCATCTGTACATTCGAAGACAGATTAGGTCAGCTCGAGGCCAAAGAACTTAGCAACTGACCCAGTAATAATCAGTGTGTGTGTGTGTGTGTGTGTGTGTGTGTGTGTGTGTACGTCTAGTGTTGAAAACCAAGGCCAACACCAGCACAGCATCATGTGTCCGATATTCACTTGATACAACTAACTCAGACTGCTAAAGTCTCATATAAGCTTCATATAAACTTTTGAAAGCATTTGGATTGGACTCAGATTTTGGCCCCTATCACTTAATAATTTATGTATGAACAAGAGGAATAATTACAGTGAGGAAAACCTCTTTCAGTTTCATATTGACACCTGGCTGCTGTTAGTAAGACACACTGTGAGCCTATCCTAGAGCAGCTGGTTGCACTGGCTTTAAATAGGGCATCAATATACACACAAACTGCACACAGAAGGATGTGTATTAGTAGAAGCCCAACAGTTAATTTGACTGGAGGTTAAAAAAAAATTTAAATGAACATGAACTTACTCATAATAATAATAATAATAATAATACTACAGGGATGTATTCTTAGGATTTCTCATTCAAAAGTAGAATTGATATTTTGGTGTGTGCTTTATTTTTCTCTCAATGATTCAATGAGCTTCCTCCTCCCTCCTCTTCCTCCACCTCTTCATAGGACAAATCTGGATTAATCGGCAGCGGAAGGTGTGGGCGTGGAGGTGGGGGGGCGTGAAGCCGCGCCGTGGATGGTTCCGGAGAGGAGGTGTGTGCGTGGAGGGGGGTGGGGTGGGGGGCGCATTCCTAATCAGCTTCCATCCTCGCGATTCCCGATGACATCATTCATCCAAACCTTCGTTCGCTCACCGCATCGCCGTTAACTTTCCCGTTACCCCACCCACTTTTTGCCACAAACACTGCCGCACACACACACACACACACACGCACACCTCCGCTTCCAGCAGGAGGGTGCCACCGGACAACCCGCACAATAAGACCTCCGCCGTTATTTGGCAACACAGGAGCGTTCACCTCACAGGTCGGAGATCGGACATCCAATCCTGCCCCCCTTCACACCAACACACACGTCCTGCAGCGCGACTAACCGGCAATAAAGTCGTTAAAGCCGCAGTATGACTGGAGCCCCCAAATTAACGGCAGGATGTGAGCTGGTGACACAGACACCACATACCGAGGCACCGCACAAAGACCCGTAATCAAGATCAATTAGAGATTACTCGCTAATTACCGACACACACACGCGCACACACACACCTCCTGACTCGAGGGGACACAGGCCACAATAACCCTACAGAGACACAAAGACTGGTGTGTCTATGTGTGTGTGTGTGTGTGTCTGTGTGCGTAAAAGCGGTGGGGTGGGGGTGCAGGGGTACCCAACGGGAGTCACGGATATGTGATATGTAGGTCGAGTGCAGGATTTCCTACCGATAACCGACCACCTCTGTCTCGTTAATGATAGCGCAGCGCACTCACACATAACATAACCTGAGCTCCTGTGTGCACAAGAGCTTCCCAGTTAACAAAGGATCTGAGGCTCGAGCTTACCGTGGCGGCGTGAGCAACCAGCGCCGTCAGCGCCAATAGACAAGGCAGCTTCATGGTCGGGGTGTGCGGGCACAGCCTCCCGGTGCCGCCGCTGCCTTCACGGGGGTTCGGGCCGAGGAGGTGGGGAACAAAAGCCGCTTGCTGTCGGTGTCTCGAGTCTGACCAACTTCAGAGCGCGCCGCCAGTCCGCGCGACCATCCGTCCTTCTAGTCGGGGTTTTTTAATCCAAGGTTTTACCAGTAAACCGGAGATTTCCACGAGGCCTCTTCTCCCTTCTCTCTGTCTGTTTCTCCGAGTTTTTGTGCTCGAGACCTGATAGATTTACTACCGGGAGACACCAGACTCTCTCTCTCTCTCTCTCTCTCTCTCTATCTCTCTCTCTATCTCCTCCCCCTCTCCGGTGAGGGCAGTATGTTCCGTATGGCGACGCTGCTTGGCCTGGGAGTCTGGCAGTCAGAGTGTGTGTGTGTGTGTGTGTGTGTGTGTGTGTGTGTGTGTGTGTGTGTGTGTGTGTGTGTGTGTGTGTGTGTGTGTGTAAAGAGAGAGGTGGGGGGGATCTCCACGAGCAAGGGCGAGGATGCCCCCTGCAGCTCGTTTAGGCACACGCAGCCCTGAAGTAGCCTATTAACACACACACACACACACACACACATACACACACACACATACAGGATCAGGGCACATTACGCACCGCAGGGCATTCATGGCTGCTCTCAGGTTGTGTTTTGCTCTCAGGTGGTTCCGGTTGACTGCACGCCATAATTACACATATTTAACGGACTCTAACGCTCTAATTGGCTGAGTCATGGTCAAGCCTTTTTTTTTTTAAATCCAATAAGCTTACACCTGCATTACTAACAAGAATTAATATTTATGCACCACTCACACTGTAGCTAAATTCAAAAAACAAGAATGGTCTCATATATCTGGTCATACATAATGTGTTGGTAGAAATAATTAATTGTCATCAACATTATGAACAGTAGGAGTTCCACAAGGCTCAATTCTGGGGCCACTGTCTTCCAGTTTATGCATCAGTGACCTCCCATCCGATTGTGAGGATGTGGATATTCAGTTGTGTGCTGATGACACGGTGGTATACACACATGGTAGAGATACAGAAAAAGTGGTCACTAACCTCTAATTAAGGCTTGATGAAGGTGCTAAAAGACTCCGTGACTCCTGTCTCACCTTGAAGATAAAGAAAACAACACTAACTATGTATCCACAGCTTAGTGTTAATGGACAAATAGTTAAAAACATTGATGAGGTTAAATATTTAGGTATGATTTTAGATTCCAGTTTGGCTTTTGTAAAATTCAGCCATATTCTCGTTAACCTATTAACAACAGAAGCATGAGAAACATTTTTTGCATGCTATGATTTTTTTCACATCATCATGATTGTATATCCTGCTGGTCCCCGGCCAACTGAGATTCTTCTTAAACGAGCCTTAAAAGGTTTTTGACTCATTAAATTCCTGTCATTGTAACAAAATGTCCAATTCAACCTCTCAAGTTTTCAGGAGTTTGACTGGTATTTAACTCACAATGCTGCTTCTCCACCACTGAAGAGCTGTTTTTTTCAGCTCCACTCTGAGCAAACAAGCAGAACGTGTCAATCTGCTCTAAACTCACAGATACAGTAAACATCCCTCTGCGGCAGACTGCCTTTACACAATCAGTTTTTTTCATTTACAACGATCAAACATTGGAATACGCTTCCAGCTGATCTTAAAACTTGCACAGATCTTTTTCCCATGGTGCAAAAAAAAAAAGAAGTGGATATTAAGCAACCAGTCGTGTCAACATTAATCTGACTGTGATTCAGATTTTTAATTATAATTTAATAGTTGGATGAATGTGCTGGTATTTATATGTTGATGTGTGCTTGTAGATTTGTCTGTGCAATTGTCAGTGTGATAGAGACTATATCATGGTGTTGCATGTTAATGAATGGATTTCGTGTCTGGTGATTGTTCTGTGTGTGCCTGCTCACAAATAGATGCATGGCTCAGTGTTCCCCTATACATGCCTCTGTTGCCCTGCTTGTAATATAACTTTACACACATTTTTAGGAATAGGCATTGTGTGTGTGTGTTTTATGTCCTGCAAAACAGGTAAGTAAGACTGGTGATAATGCAGGCCTTTGTACTTTAATGGTGTACGTTACAAAACAAAGCAGTGAGTCAAATTATCACAAAGCGATTTGCAGTAAGTACACACAGTTGCCTGTTTGCTAATCCAGTCCTGCATAAAACTAACAGTCTCCAAGCCTAACAAGCCTGCCACCTTTTACAGTACTTTTTAGGTGGTTTAAAAATCACTCCAGGCAATGTACAACTTCAATTCTTGAGTTCACACTATTGTCAGCCTCAAGAAATAAAAAATTAAAAAAAGACATGGGATTACCGCCACCATCATGCCAAGGTGACTTTTTAAAAATAACTGCCTGCCTGCTTGTTTCTTCTCAGTCCCAGCATGTTTTAAACAAAGGTTAGACAGGTGAGGGCAGGTTTATTTTGTTCTGCTGTCTACTTGAAAGACACAATTGTAAGACCGCAAGAGGAATGTTGTATTTTAAAGGACACCTGCTCCACACCGCAGTGGAAGTCTGATGATCCCTTGTTACAAATCTTAAGCTCATTACTCAGGAGTATAATCATCAGCGTGTGTTTACCGAGTGGATTTCATTTTATTTTGTGCTCTCTTCAAACATCAAGTCTTTAACTTCTGCTAAGTGTGATGTAAGAAGGCTTCCATTATTACTCCTAGTCTTGATATTGTAAGCAGCTATATTAGATAATGAATCCTGGGATGGTTTTCAAATCAAAGTAATAACCGTTATCAGTAACCACTTCTGAAACTTATTCCACGCTGGGAGCAGTCATTACTTTAACACGCCACTGATCAACACTGTTGTCATTAGTCAGAGCCATGCCATATTAAGAAGCCAGCCTCATTAATCAGTCACATTTATGATGAAACTGGAGCATCAGGACCAAGCATCCCAGTCCCTTCTGACTCATGCTGTGGAGCTGCAGTCGTATCACTGCAGATTTTTGTTTTTATGCTTAAAATGAGCAGTAAAAACAGCAGCTTGTCTAATCTTTCCCTTTATCCTGTGTGTTTGTGTGTCCAACGTACAATGAAGCAAACTCGAGACAGTAACATTTTCAAAGTTTTTTTTTTTTTTCAGTTTGGTTTCAAAATAAAGATCACACAATTGTTTAGAGACAATCTACAACAGGAGTTACAAAAAATAGTTGCCCAGGCAATAAGCATACACAGGTTCTGTTAACTATACACATATGGTTACAGGTGTGCTCGTAGTAAATATACACAAGGCTGCTCCAAATGTACACTGCGCTGTGGCGGGCTGCCTCTCTCACCCAAAAGGACATGGACAGTATGATACAGCACTTACAGCACTAGAGAAATGCCAAAAAACACAAGAATCTCCTCTGTACAATCCATGGGTTTACCCCTGTGAAAACAGTCATGGGTAACTGAAGGGGGGAGGGAGGGTTTAATGAGTAAACGTTTTTTTTTTGTTTTGTTTTTTTATTTCCCGCCCAGCCAGCATACCCATACACATGACACATTTCATGGGGTAAAGCATTCCTATAAAAAGATCTTTAAAAAAAAAAAAAAGGTCAAAAACAAAGAAAATAAACCTTCAACAGAAACCAGAAGACACCACTAAGTCTAACAGAACGTGTCCAATTGGGAGTCAGTGGGAGATCGACGTCTTAAGTTAAGCAGTGACAAGATAAAGATAAAACCAAGCGTGGCGAATCTTTGTACAAGTACTACGCTGTATAGAAAGGGCTTTTCAAAACAAAAATTTGATATTACAATTTACAATATACAACAACTCATATGTCACAACCAAGGAGGTGAGAATATACACTGAAATGCACAGTTTTTTTTTTGAAGATTTTTTTTTCCAGAGTGAGCTTTTTTTTCTTTTTCATCTCATACCAAAAAGGGTGGTAAAGCACTTTTACATTACAAGGGTTTACAAATGTACAATTATACAGTCAGAAGTATGTGGTCACTACTAGGATACATTATAGATACAGATTCAACATCAAAAACCAGAAAAACTACAAAGTTTTATATATATATTTATATATATATGCAAAGGTCTACACCAAGTATACACGTTATATTTATAGAAGCAAGACCAGAAAACGAATCTCCCATGCTAAATGATCTGTCTGCTGGTTAGCTGATGGCATGTGTGTATTCGTCTATGATTCTGTGACAGACAAAATTAAATACTCGTTCCATCTCATAGTGGTAAATAGCTAGGATGGGAGGAAGGGACACTAGGATTGTGTGTGCAGCAGTAGCAAAAAGTGAAATGATTTCTGAATTGAGCTGAAAATGAAAGAGGAAATGAACAGAAAGAACAAACGAAAAAAGGGAGGGAGTGAAGTGATGAGTGGAACAGGTTTCACCACTCTCTCTACTCCACTGCCCTCCATCCCTCCTTCCCCCAGTTCAGCAGGCCTGGACTCAGGTGGGGGAGGGGCAACAACATCTGAACTAAGGCTGCCTGTAGCAACAGGCTCCTCCTGAAAGGGTTGTCATGGAAACAGGGGTGTGAGGGGTACTCAACATTCTCATTGAGCAAAGGTTCAGAAGGGGGCATGATGCATTCTGATGGGTCAGACTGGGACAGGAGGGTGGGGCTGGTAGACACAAATGCATTAGAAGGGCAAGATGAAGGGTGGGGGGGAGGGGCAGGGGTAGATCAGATGATAGACATGACATGATTTCAGGGTGGAGGGGTAGAGGACTCGCTTTACATGATGCCATTAGGAGGGCCGCAGAGAGGACCCAGGTCAACGCCATTCTTCATGTAGTACTTCTCCAGCTTGGCCAGGATGTGTTTTCCATATGTGTACTTCCTCAGGGTGGAGATGTGAGGCCTTATCTATGTGAAAAACAAACGCACAGATGTTTGACATCAGCTTGCATATTCATTTTGGTGTTTCATACACAACATTGTAAATAGAGGGGAAAATTCAGTGCAGACAGTCGATCAAAACAACATTTATCATTGATGAAAATGATTGTTTTAGTCAAACAATTTTCTTTTTACAGGTTTTCATTCTGGGATTTTGGCTTGCCACTTCATATTTTTTAATCATCATTTAGTTACTTCTGGGGTTTTGTCTGTCAAGTTTTGGTAAGCTTTTGATAGATCCTGACATTTCATAGAAATGTAATAAACAATTGGAAATAATCTAGATTGACAGAACGCCAGTAGCAGCCATAGCTGCATAACATGAGTGATTGTGTCATCAAGCGCTTTAATCACATGGATACGACATGCATTTACTGCAAACAAATAATATCAGTGTTACAAGTACTGACAATTAAATACTAATAAAAATAATTCTAAGAGCTAAATTATGAAAAAAAAACAACAAAAAAAAACAACAGACAACCGTCTCCCTTCCACCTACCTTGTGCATTACTATTTTGCGCTGGGTGGGCTCGGCCACGTCAATCATCTTCTGTACCACATAGTTGGCGTACTGGTCCTTCATCATGGTGTATAAGGCACTGTGGGGGCCCTCAGTCAGGCTGCACACCTCATCTATCAGCACTGCTCGTTCTGCCCGCGATGCATGGGTCACACACTTCTCCACCACATTACTGGACAAAGAAAGGGAAGACATGAGTGATAATGAAGGGGAGTTTAAAAGAAACGAAAGTCAGTTGTGATTGTGGAGAAACGAAAGGAAAACCTTCCTGGGAAAAAAAACAAAACTGTGTGATCATGTTTGTCCTGGATTTTACCTGGCAAACTTATGCTGGCTGAGTCCCAGTACGTTGCCTCTTATCTCAGCCACTATCTTGCTCTTATCCTCAGCTCGGCCGTGCTCCAAAACGTGCTGGATCACATAATTGCCATACTGGTCCTGAACACAGCAAACCACACAGACACATTAACTAAAACGCGAGAACACCAGCTGGTGCTGCTGACGTCAGATCAAACAAGCAGCTAACTTCAAAAATCTGGGGGCTCTGAGAGGAACTTTATTTAAGCCGTCTTGGGTTGTTAATAATCCTGAAAAACATAACTGGTGGAAGTGGAGAGAAACTGAGTGCTTGTGTGTATTTTACCTGCACTAGCTGCTCTGTGTGTTGATGGAGCTCCTCCAATATAGGCAGCGTCTGTTCAGGAAGGCAGTGTTCGAGGATGCGCTGGATGACCCGGCAGCCATAAGGGTGAGTAGAGAGTGCAAAGACCTAGAAGACAACACCAAGCTGTCCTTGAGCTCTTACTTTTCTCAAACTGTTTTCAATTTGGATTACAGCATCATGTGATGAATTTCAGTGAAAAACTAATTACACAGTGATGTCTGACATGTTCCAAGAGAAAAACACATTGCCATGGCGAAGTCATGCTTATTTTGTTGGCAAATCATAGGCATACTTTCACACAGACAGGCCACCCCTGCAGGGAAAGTAAAGGCAAATTCCTGACATGCTTCAAGCTACACAAACAAGCCATCAAGTACAGAACATAGAGTTACAAAACATGCATAAGCGTGAAAAGCAAAACACTCAAACCAATATTGAGATTTACTGTCAGAGGATCCTGACCTTTGAACCTTTCATTTTCATAAAAGGCACATGTATGAACACACACAATCTTCATTTATGCTAATGTAACATTTAGCTAGTGGATGGAGAAGATGGCTGTTGCCACTGTTGCCATGGAAACATACACCGTCCTTGAAACAGACTGAAAACATGTGTCTATGTACTTTGGCAGGGACAATATGTTTGTTGCCTTAAGGCGGCAGCAACAGTGTATGTGCGAATGCGTGTGCGGATGCCAGCCAAGCACCAGCAGGCTTCAGTGATTGAATATAAATAAATATTTTGTGTGCGCACACAGAGGGGACCCACCTGTCCCTTAAAGGCTTCTATGATGAAGTGCAGCGCATGAGGCTGGACACACTCGATACACTTCTGCACCACGTGATTACCGTTCTGGTCCTTCACACACTTCAACACATGGCCGTCCAGCTCCCGCACCATCTCACTCTACAGGAGGAGAGACAACAACAAACATGTAATTGCTTGTGAGAAATATTGCCTGAAAGCATTTTCAAAACTTTCATTTTTCACAGTGGCTCACTTTAACCAACATATGATACAGGGGTCAACAGCTGCCCTGGAGAACTACTGAGGTCCCAATAAGGAGCGATGGATGCATTTCTCTCTCTTTTGGGCAAAATCATTTCTTGGTGATACATGATATATTTTTATCTTAACACCTGCAGCTGAAAATTTGCATATAGACTGTAATCATTAGCCTCATTCTGCGTTGATGATGGAGCGCCTGAGAAGACGCTGCTGCTACATGAGACAGATCCAACATAAAAGTGAAAAGGTAAATGGAAAATGCTATTTCAGTGTGAAAAGTGTGTCTCTTTATTCATGCTGCATTAAGCTACACAAACACAAATTAGTGATCCATGAGCAATGTGCTCTCATTCACACCTGAATTATGAGCACGTGGATATTAGATATTCTTTGAAATTGGGACACTGGGGTGTTTTGCCATTTTGTGTGCCAACTCAAATCCCAGCAGGGTGATGACAGGATACGTTTAATTAAGGTCATTTTTGTGCAGAGGGGCAAAGGACAATGAACAACAGTTTTAACACATATGGTCGGTTTCCCTTGTTCACACTCGCACACAGTCCAGAGGGAACTAGTGTACTTACAATGACCTGCTGGTCCGAGGGGATGAACTCCAGAGCTTTCTGAATGACCCTGCAGCCGTACATCTGCAGCGCCAAAGACAGCACATGACCTCGGATCCTCTCAGCCAGAGCCAGCTTCTGGTCCAGGCTGCCAAACTAAAAAATACATACACACAAAAAAATAAGCCTGCAATCCTTTTGGTAACACAGGACACGAAACCAGATACATTTCACATTTACACATATGACAAAGCATATAAAAAGCAGGTGAGATTTTCCTGTGAATTCAATCTTTAGTGAGTCACTTTGATAGTGACTTGCTCGTCATACGCACCTCAAAGAATTTCTGGATGACGTAATTTCCAAAGACGTCCACCATGAGCTGGTAGGCCGCCTGTAGTATCTCACTGAAGACAAGCTGGCGCTCCGCTGGACTGGCTCGCTCTAACTTCAACTGGATAAACCTTTAAGAGACCAGAGAGAGGATCAACATTCATGATATCCATTACTGGAAAACTGTATGCAGTTCTGTTGTAGGCTCTTGTTTTGTCAATTTTCATTTCATTTTTTCAATAACAGCCTGCTATCATGTATCCATTGAATATTTAAAAAAGGGGATTTTAAAAGCTTTGCATGAGCTTTAAGATAAAGATAAATAAGCAGGTCATAGAATGACAGAGCAATAAAATGAGAAATGTACAAAGATAGTGAGAGAGCTGCTCCTATATCTTTAACCTGAGGAAAAAGTC
Organism: Pampus argenteus; assembly: GCA_036937835.1. Taxonomy (NCBI): domain Eukaryota; kingdom Metazoa; phylum Chordata; class Actinopteri; order Scombriformes; family Stromateidae; genus Pampus; species Pampus argenteus. The sequence goes on from CM072879.1 coordinate 10,989,552, forward strand.
AGACATAGTAGGAAAAAAAAATACAAAGAGGGAGCTGAAAGAAGCAAGCAGCCTGTGAGGTGAAGTGACAACTGCCAGGCAGAGATAAAAAGAACAGTGATGTTGACGAGACCGAGGAAAGAAAATGTCTGGAATGTGCAGACTGAACGTCACAGTGTATTAATAGATAATTTCAGTGGAAAAGTCTGCATCTAAGGCACGGCTGGTTCAACCCAAACACACCCAGACCCAGAAACCAGAGAGGCCTCCAGGGCATCTGGCCCCATATTAGCAAGTGTCTGGACTGTGTCATATAGCAGGGAAAAGATGGTAACATATCAATGAAACGTAGTGTTCCGTTATCAATAAAAATACCTACAGATATACAGCCTAAAGCAGTGTTATAACACAGACCAGACAGTGTGTGAAAAGAGACAGTTTATGAATTATTCATGTCACATTCAGTCTTTAAATTCTATTTCTATTGGGAGTCACAAGAGTCTGAGCATGAACCTGAAATACGACTGTATAAACATTTAGTCTACTTCTGAGGACACACACACACACATACGTCTGTCCTGAAGTCTGTCACAGTGAAACATTACAAACCCAACCTGTTCTCATTCTGTGTTGATCATAAAGAGAAACGGGATCCAGCCGTGAATTTGCCCAGAGTGGTTTACCCCCCTCTGTACTTACATTTAGTTTTTGTAGGCCACAGATCATATCAATTTTAAAAGCAGGAGTCAATTGCCATTTAATTTATTCCAATTTACTGCTCTGAAAATTAAATACTTTTGCAATGATAACTTGCATATATTAACATGTATTATTCTTAAAATTTTGACCCTGTATACACTGTGAGACTCTGTCAACTCTGTGGTCCTTAAGCTCACTGTAATATACGTCCAAAATACGATTTAGAGATTCAGTGAGGAAAGACTTGATGCTGACAGTATGAGGAATTTAAAAACAGATTCTCACAATGTGACTGTTGCTATGATCAGAGATTACAGATATCGGGATACAAAACGAAATCTTTGATACACTGGTTGATGCACAGTTTACGCATCATTTTTGAATCAAGTAAAAAAAGAAAAAAAAAAAGCTGCCAATACAAAGAGCATGAATGTGCAAACATCATCTCAATGCATTCACAGCTAGACCCAAAGCTTGTTACACAGTGACTCAGACATGCATAGCAAAATCCGACATGCCTAGAAATTGATATCATACAATCTGACACAGACTGCAACTAATATTTTATTACAACTATCTCACACTACATTATATGTTATGAACCTGTGAGACCACCATGTATAGATCACAGTGACTTTAGCCATAACTCTGTCAGCCTCACTTTTTTCTAATCAAGTCGGGATTAACTTGGAGGGCAGTGCTGCTTTTTCAGTGCTCTGTGTTTTGTTGATGTGTTTTCTGCTTCGTGTACCTGCTGCCATGTTGGTCCTGGCTGAATTCCATGATGTGGCCAGTGATGTCTCTGAGCTGCAGGTTGGGGTAGCGGTTGTTTCTGAAGTCTTCAAGCAGACGGCTTCGGCCTGAAGGCATCACATCTGACATGCCGTAGCGTAGCCGTGACGACGGGAACAGCTGGCTGCTGGGTGAGAAGAGGGAGGAGCCTGAGCTGGCCGCGCTGCGGTACTTGGCCTCTGCTCCTGGAGCTGCAGAGATAAAACGCCCACTGCCATTGGTCAGGCCTCCTGTGGGGTCAGGGGAAAAAAGGGAGGTGATTGTTAGAACTGGTTCTGTGCAAATAATAGTCTAATAGTATAATTAAAACTGAACTGAAAAGCAGGAGTCACTTGACATGTAATTTCTCTCCGACTTATTACCCTGAATACTGAATACTTTTGCAATGATAACGTGCATGGATTAACATGTATTATTTCTGAATTGTTGACACTGCAGTATAGAGATTTTTAACAGCATCATGGAAATTACATTTAAGCTTTTTGGCACAGAAGCTCAGCACTGGGTGGCAGCACCGGCTGCAATATGAAGGTGCTCTACACCAGGAAAAAAGAAAGCGGCATAAAATTCAGTTCAATTCAGTTCAACCACCTTTGTGTCAAACAGATGAACTATTATGATTACAAACTGCCAACATAAACACATTATCAAGGTGGTGTCTACACAGTGCAGTTGAGGATATCAGGGCTCAGTTTCCTCCCCCCTAAAGAATCTGTATATGGCGGTTTTTCATTTTATAGTATGACATCTCCAAAAGGCGTTAAAATTGCCAAGGCCAGGTAATCCATCACAGTCATTATGAAACCTAAACTTGGCTCTGTCAGTTTGTTTTATTGTTGTTTCATCACACTTTGAGTGGAGCGCTTGCAGTACACTTTGCTCTGCCAACTGTCAATCACCGCGCCCACGCACGCACGCACACCCACACACACACACACACACACACACACACACACACACACAGGCAAGGCAACAAAAGTCTCAATTATTAATTAATTCCTCAAACATGCTGCCTATAGATTTGCCGTCATCTTTTTAACTGGAACAGTAGTTAATTTCCAGCCGAGTTAGACAAATTCAGAATTTGGGATTTAAAAGCTATCAAATGTGTAAATGCTGAATTCAATACATACATCTTATATTACAGAATAAATGTTAATGTCTGAACATATCTGGGCTATAAAACCAGGGCATCTCTGTGTTGTGTAGCACTAGTATATTTATGTACACTAATTTAATAACCTCAGACTCTTTTTATTCAGGACATGGACTTAAAACATAATGTGTGTTAATCTTGAAATGATGTAAAACTAAACTAAACTCTAACTGATGTTGCAGTCAGGATCATTTTTTATTGAAAATAAAGTTAGTGTTAATTTTCATTTTGTCAGTCACTGCTAAAAAGCCAAGCATTTTAATGGTATTATGCCAACATTAACTGGTAAATTCTTACATGTAAACAACATTGTTTCCAAAGAATAACAAGCATCAAAATAGCTCCTGAAGAGGCACTAATGTGAAACAGAACACACTCAATGACTGTGGTTAATCTCCATCGCTTGAATCTAAGGAAAACAACTTACCAAGATTGAGGTTGGACGAGGAGCTGTGATTGGACAGGGAGGGTGGGGGTGTGAGGGAATGGGAGGGTCCCTGGTTGGGTAGTGGCATGCCCACTGGACCAGGGGAAGGACTGAAGCCCAAGGTGCCGTTATAGAATCCTCCGTGACCAATCGGGGTGAGGCTGGAGGGCGTGCGTTTGTACAGCTCATTGTTGCCTGTCAGGGAGTCCCGCCTTGAACCGCTGCCCCCACTCGAGTTAGCCACTAGAGGGAGACAAAGACAGAACTTAAATCATTTATCTGTAGGAATTGTGAGATGACAATCTACTGTTACCTGATTTGGTCTTTTATTACGGTATGCCATTATCAAAAGGTTCAGCAAATGAACAATCCTGATCATGAATTTCTGAAACATTATGGAGCTCAATGTCTAATAAGAATTTGAAATTACAGTCTAATTCTAAGCAGAGCCACTTTCTCACAGAAGAAGCAATGTGTGTAGATTTAATTGTACCTGCAGTGCCAAAGCCTCCCAGTGTTGCCCCCAGTGTAGCACCAAGGGAGGAGGAGGTGGGCTGGCTGAAGCCCAAGGAGGCAGAACCTGGACCGGGTTGACCAGAGCCCTGTGAGAAAAGAGAGGAGCTCTGGGAGGAGGAGCTGAGGGAGGATGAGCCATAGAAGGAGCTCCCACCCAGAGCGCCGCCGGGGCCACCCTGCTGTTGAGCCTGCTGGGACGTCATGGCACGGAAAGGACCATTGGCCCCGCCACCCAGACCACCGTTGGCACCACCTGCGGAGGCGGCTGCTGCTGCAACTGGAAGGGTAGGAGGGCAGGAGAGAAAGAGGGAGTAAGTAAACCTTCATAATATGTGACAAAGACAAACAAACCTTCACATTAATGCCAATATGGATGTAAACACGAACCCTTTCTTTATTTAAATTTAAAACTAAATAATACTGACTCATGGGAAAAATCTCAGACGAGACTTGACGGTACAGTCTCATAATCTCTTAATATGTTCTGTATGAACTTGCCGTTCAGAAAGTGTTTTTAAAAAGGACGTGGTGACGCTTTACATTAATTACCTGCTTGTGCTGCAGAAGGAGATATGATGACAGAGGCGGGGGCCATGAGGCGGACAGGGCCACTCCTAGCTCCAGTGTTGACTACCAGGGCCCCTGTCTGATCATAGTAGGCTGCGGGAGCTAGAACTGGGTAGCCTGGGAAACAGACAGCAACAAAATATTCAGTGCACCTTCATTGATTTTAGCATAGTGTATTACTTTCATGTAGATGTGGGTGATTGTAGATAATATTAGTTCTCCATTAATAAACATTTTGAAATCAGTTTCAAAGAACGACTCGTTTGGATATTTATAACTAAGGTTTCAACAAATATGGCTGTAATAGTAGATGTAATTGGGTTTGTTGGGGCTGCTGCCAAAGCAATAAAACCAACTTGTAGAGTGCAGCACTCACCGGGGACTCCTGCTGCTAGACCCTGCCCAAAGGCAAGGGCTGAGTTGACTGCTGCTGCTGCAACCAGCTGGTCATTCTGCTGCCCCTGTTGACCTTGGCTGGGGGTCAAAGGTCGCTGGTTGCCCCCAGCACGCATCACCTTTAAAAAGTAAGAAAAACAAATGGCAATATGAATATCAGAAATTAATAAAACTTAAAATATCTTTTATAATCTATCCCAGAGAACATGTGATGTAAAATCAATGTGAGAAGAGAGAAAGCAAGAAACAAGGTGGCAGAGCAGACAGGTTATAAAAACAAAGCTCGAGTTAATGATAATGCGAGGCAGTGGGATGAAACATTTCTTGCTGACTGGTTTATATTATACACGGTGTAAAGTTACTGCTTATAGATCCAAGTAGAGTAGCAGTAAGACTGAATTCACATTTCATATGAAAAGAGAGCGCTGACAGATGTAACTCGAGTCAGTGGCAAACAGCATGCCAGTATTTTTGGCAAGCGGCTGACTGACCTGCTGTTGGTTCTGCTGGTTCTGGCTTGCCGCCTGCTGATTGGCCGAGTTGTTGGCTGCGGCAGCCTGCTGCTGGAATAGGTTGGCAGGGTAGACCCCCCAGGGTGTCACACCGTAGTATTGGGGAGGCATCACTGCTGGACCTAGACACAAACACAAAAAATATTGGTGATAAGACAACCATGTCTGTGTTTACGCATCTCGACTTCGGGAAATACATCTAGTTGAATGTTTCTTAATGGTGCCAACATTCATTTGACAGCATTAAATGGAGCTGTGGGTGCATTTCAAAAAATGCATGTCTCACCGAGTGTAGCTGCTGCTGCTAGTCCAGCTGCGTAGGGGTCTGTCCCTGGAGGGGCAGCACTGATGATGTAAGGATTGGGCACAAACGCTGGGGCCAGACCTGACAACACATGGAGGGAAAAGGTGAAATAGGGCCAAAGGTTTTTACATAATACATGGAGTTAGCTCATCGCACCTCCAGGAATGAAGCTTTAGCACTTGGAAATATTTACTCACAAATATATAATTAAGATCTAGATAATATAGAAACTTAACACCCTCTACTGAAGTGGCATTGCGTGAACCTCAGAAATATTAACCCAACACTAATTTGTTATCAACAACATGTTTTTAATACCTACTCTGTGTTCTTTTGGTCCAAAACAGAAAATTGGACACTGTTGCACCTGCAGAAGTAAATGAGTAACTGGTATTGATCAATGACTGTATAAAACCCCTGCAGATATGAGACTTACTTGATCTGAAATTTCCAGTGACATTATATCTGTTTTTACTCTTAAATAATTTGTTTAAAGAAAATTGTTAGTTTGGGGTCAATTGTAAAATCATGTGAGGTTGTGCTTTTCATTATGTTGTTAAGCTAAATACAGTGGTTAACGTAAGGATATAAACACACACTCTTACCAATGTGAGGCTGCTGTGCTGCTGCCAAGGCGTACTGCTGTTGCTGGGCTGCTGTTAACTGTTGCACTGCCAGGGCGTTGTTTCTCTGGAACAGCTGCACACAACACAATGGCAGGTGAATCCCTTTTTATTGCCTTTTGAAGAACTTATGATAAATGTTTATATACTACTCTCTGCTCATTCATACCTGCTGCTGGTTAGTGTAATCAAATAAGCCCACAGTTGGTGCAGAGTCCATGGGCATCTGGGAGTTGTAGTCAAACTGAAGTGGTTCCATCACCGACTCCATTTGGTCCATGGTGACACCACCTTGTTCTACACCAGAGAAGTCCTCAGGGGGTTTGGTGCCTCCACCACCTCCCAGGGGTGTCAGGCCCTCTGCCCCAACACCTCCGGGACCCCCAAGAAGGTCACCCTCGGGTCCGGGGGGCGGCATGTTGCCTGGGGGACGGCTACAGGAAAGAAGCAGTAGATCAGTTTACATCCAAAGGCTGTTTATAAATCAAGATAAACATTTAACCAAGAAGCTGTTAGTGTGTGTGTGTCTTTTGTGTCAGTGAGTCCTACCCAAACTCTTTGACGTCAACGTCGAGGCCGTTCTGCACAGGGAGCCCATTGGGGTTGATGACGTCGTTAATGACATCAGCTTCACTTTCTGTCAACTCTTTCAGTTTCTCTGCCTCGAACGGTGCCTTTGGTTTCTCTCTCTTCTCTTCCTCCACCTCTCCATCCCTCTGCCCCTGTGCAATGGGAGAGACAAGAAATATAACCAATGTGCACAGAGTGATGGCGAAAACTAGAAAGAATGAGGTGATGATAGCCTAACAGTGACAGATGGTGCCCACACCCACAAAAAGTTAAGGTCAAATGATAAGAAGAGACAAACATTGACATGGTGAGAGACAACACTGCCCCATTTGACAATCACTGACGGCTGACATGGGAAAAAGAGTGGGCGTAAATGACAGAAAAATGCAGAGAAGAATTAAATAAAATGCAAATATACGAATAATAATGAGACTGAAGGACTAAAAGAAAGGGAAGAGATTCAAGACTCACATAAGGTCCTTTCCGGAGGCAGGAATCCAGTTTGTCAGCTGGAGAGGAGGAGAGGACGTACTCCACCATGCTTACTCCCAGCCCTCCACTCTCAGACCGCGGAGACATCACTGAGCTCACCCCAACTTCACCACCGCCATGGAAACCCTGCCCTGGCCGACGGGACACCATAATCGGTTGAGACACCGAGTGATCTGCCATGAGGGGTAGATGGACTGTTAAATACGATCCACACAGAGGGAAAGCATCTAATAAATGATAGCTTCCTATCCATATGCACCAATGTGTTAAAGGTTTGCCAATACATTAAAAAAAACATTAATATTACATTAACATTATTACAAAAATAAAGCTACAATGGCCATTTTTACACCAAGGCAGCAGCAGTAAGTGCAGGGTTGTTTTTTTATCCCAACATGTCAGACTGCACTAATTAGTAAAATCAGAATGCTCACAAGTCAGATGGAGACACCAGGAGCACCACAGATATGTGCAGTGAAAAAGACAAATCTAAGTGAAGACTACTCACCCTATTAAGGGACCTTCTCTATGTAACCGATTTCACTGGACCAATTTGTTTGATTCATCTTTCTGTACTTTCATAGGAATTGTTTGATTAGTATATCTTTATTTTAATCTCACCCCCTGGGTTTTTAAATCCCAACTGTTAAAACATTCTCTTAATTTTTTTATAATTGTCTCTTTCCCACCGACAGCTGCATTGCACTGCAGGCTGTTGGTCTTGCCTCTCCTGAAATCAGATTTTTTTTTGCAACGATTTGGAGACAATTTCCTTTGTCTCTCTAGAGAGCTTGGTACGGGTCATGACAAACTGTTCACTGTATGCGACATTGCTCTTTACATCATAAGCAATGTAGCCAAAATGCAGATTATGTGACAACAATATTGTGACTTCCTTTTACATTGCTGTGTCACGAGTGATGTGTCAGACTGCTTCTGAAGTGCAGGTATGTTTCTTTTGTCTGCCTACAGAAATAATGGCACTGTGACAATATTAAAATGCCAAAAAGTGAACATCAGGGTGATTTCACTTTGATATCAGCTTTTAATTCTGACAGATTCTAAATATACATTTTCTAATACAAGACAGTGATTGTTCTTGTGGTTTCTTGATGTACTTGAGAAAAAAAAAACCCACACATTTCACAAACGTTTCTGCATTCAGCAACAGCCTGCACTCCGTCACCTTAGCATAAATGTAAGCCAGATCAGTAAATACCTGAGGCACCCCATGCACTGTCTCTCCACTGATCCAGGAAGATCCCTTTTGGTCCATCCTTCCCAGAGTCATCTGTCTCCCAGAACTTCTTACCAGTTAGCAGCTGCTGCAGAGACACAACGGAGAAGAGACGGGGAGAGGCAAATACAAAAATGGTTATACAGATATTGCAAGAAAAATAATCTATAAAATTTGTGATAAATGTGCATGTTGGGGTAGAAGTAACTGAGTAGAATAACTAAACCTATATAATGGGAAACCTCGATTTTTAGTGTCAAGCAATCAGTGCTAAAATGTTTTGCGCTGCAATTTCCAGCAATACACTCCACACTACTTTGACCTCTGACTGCACCTCAAACAAACAAGTACAGTCTATTCTCATTGGATGAGTGCTGAAAAAAACAAAATAACACTACAATTACAGACAGTGCCTTAGAGAAACCATAGAACAATTATGCAATTATATAATATTCAAACAAAAATAACAAACATGCATCAGCACTATGTTCACTAAGCCAAAACTAATAGTAGGTAGGCCCAACATAACAGAATTACATAGCGTAGACAGTGTTTAATAAATGCCAAGTGCCAGTCCAACCAGCTCAAATGAAAAAGCATCTCTGCTCAGTCGCTTCTCACTCTGGAAAAACAATAAGTCCACAAGTGCTTTTTGCCCAAAGGCCTTCTGCTGAGTAACTGATCCATTTCTTCTTCCTTAAATTTCCTGTTATTCAAGTTTGATTCTCTGTGGGCAATCCTTCATGTGTCTATTCAGCCAGCTGTCCAAGTCACAAAATACAGGGCAGCTATTTTCATGTCAAATGCTGACATACAATATACAACCTCGTCAGATTCAGAGATTTTAGATAAGTTTAACGTTTAAATAAGTGAAAAAGCCTAAAAGCTCCATTAGCAGTAAAGATATTTAGGCCACAAATGTCAGTTGTATGAAGTCGAGGTCCATTGCACATATAACATATTTAACACTGAACTACATTATCTTGTTCTAGACAAAACATGACCCAAACCATCTGCCGTCATGTCTCACCTCTCCCATGGCACGTCCCTCCAAGGCTAGAGCCTGAAAGTCATGGTTCAGTTCGTCCATAGAACGCACCTACAGACAGAAAGGAATGACAATTTATGTTGCTGATGATGCGAAACACAAACTTTCATTACGTTTGTTAATTAGTATTTACCTAAATAAATTATTTGCCTAAAGAATTACAGCAGACAAAACTAAAAACAGGTTTTTAAAACAATCAAAACCAACTGAAAACAGCACTTAGTGTTACTGAGAATGTTTTCAAAAGTAGAAACTGAAACTACAAAAGGATGTTTTTCTTAATCTTGCAGGCTTTAACATAATAAAGTCTTATTATTTTATGTTTAGACGTCTATGTTATTCATGTTATTCAATGTAAACTTTATACAACCAAACAATAGAAAATATGACATGATACAATAATGCAAAATAGTATGTTAACACAATTCTTACACACACACACAATTTTCTCTCTCTCTCTCTCACACACACACAATTCTCTCACACAATTCACACACACACCTGGCTGTCATGGATGTTGTCTCCAGTGGGCCAGCGATGTTTGCCAGGCTGTTCACCGTGCTGCCGCTGGAAGAAATAGTCTACCATGGCATCATCCTGGGAACGTCCAGCACCCGCCACACCCTAAAGAGACACACACACACACACACATGCATATTATCCTGGAATTACTGGCAACAGTAAGAAGCAGAATGTGTCTGAGCAAAACCTGGAGACACACAGATATAGCCATGATTTACCGGGTTGATTATATTAAAAAAACCTGCAAGAAAGAAAAGTACTGAGCCTGCTATAAATACATATAGAACATAACAATTCGCATCAATATACAATAACTGAATATCCAAATATACATACTATATAGTAGAAATATCGGAGGCTAGAAAGCAAAGCTGCTTCACAATCTGCTGTTTAGGAAAAAAAAACCTGTAGATGGCTACTAGTTCTTCTATCTCTATGAATAGTGGAGTAATTTGTATGTGAGGCAATTAAAAAACATAAAATTAAAAGAGGAAATAACTGTCATTTTATTTTTCAGAACACATAATCATGAAAGCACCAAATGAAGGTTGAGACATCTTGGGCCACATCCTCTCCCTTTTCACAAGCAAAGCTTACGCTGGTTTCCTCTCTTACTCATTTTGAGGGTAAAGAAAAATTCCCCACAAGACATTTATCAAAGAATCAGTCAACATGTACAAGAAAACACGTGGGCTGCACAATTACTGGAGGTGTCAATCAATTAAATGCAATTTTTCCAGGATTAGTCATTAAAATCTCACCTTGTGTTCAAGTAGTAACAATTTAGTAAACTTGACCATCTTAAGGCCTCAGTGTGCATCCTTTGCCGTTTTGAAGCTGAGATATTTTTAGTTAGTTAGTTAAGAGTTATGAGTTATTATATTTGGTTTGGTTAAATACACAATTTATAGCAGCACAGCTACCCATTAAGGCAAACAGCTATCCTACCAACAGCAGAGCTTGTCTGATTTTATCAATTATCACTTCTCCGACAATGTCAGAAACAGAAATTGTAGTATTAGTATGTACGAGTGGTCTTAGAAGGATAGGTTCACAGTTTTTCAATTCTGTCCTAAAACAATAGTGCCTAAATAATTTTCTTGCTGTAACTGTTCCTCCGACTCATACTGACCATTATAAGATCCCTTTTTGAATGTATTTTTGTAAGTGATGGGAGGAAGAAAATCACAGCCCTTCTCAAGTTACAGTTTTTTCAGTGGCAATTTCCCTTTTCTGGTTACTATCCTCACACTGCAGCCAAACAGGAAAACACCGTCGATGAAGACACAGAGAGGGTTTTTTTATTTTCTTATCTAAAAAGACTCACTGTGGAAGACATCCACAGTATATTTGACTAACTCACACAGCTGAAGCCTTATATCATCTTCAGATAAACTTTAAAATATTTTTTACTTAAAACGAAGGCTGCGAATTTCGTCCCCCATCAGTTAGATTGTGAACGCATTTGGAGGGGATCTTTTAATGGCCAGTATGTACAGGAGGAATTATTACAGCGAGAAAAACATCTTTCAGTGTTCATGTGGACACCTGGCTGTTGTTTTAAGACAGACTTGTAAAGCTGACCCTATGCTTTAAACATTATGTAAGACATACTAACAAATGTAGGACTTGTGAGATGGCTTGCAACAACAGGAGGATACTACTATCAATATGAATGACACTTACAGTAGGTAAGGCTGACAACATAGACTGAATGGTCATAATTAACATGTATTGTGCATGAATGAACAAAACGTGGTTAAGGTGTGATGGTGGTGGGAATTACCTGCTGACTGGGGGGTGTGGCCTGAGGGGTCTGCCCAGTTGGAGGGGCATGTCCTCCGCTGCTCAGCACCACAGGCATGCTGGGAGATGTAGTTCTATGGTGGGGGCTGAATGAATCCTGCCAGAGCACTGCTTTTCTCTTCAACACACACACACTGCTCATTCCACCACAGCCTGTCCATAGAGAAATACATCTGTTAAACAGTGACACACTGCGTCAATATGTTGAACAAACACAACCTTAGATGAGCACTGAACAGTGTAATAATATAAACTTCCCTTTAATAAACCTACCCACATGTATATCGATAGAGGTAGACTACATATTAGAAACATCTCTCCGTATAACGCAGTAAGTCAATCTGCACAGTTAGCAATACTCCCACTAACTGCCATAGACGAGGTCATACCAACCAAACACTTTCTTTTTAGTTAAAATTATCTAATTAGTTTTGGTTTAATGTCTAATTTTGTGTCCTGCATAGCATTAATAGAGTTTAATACAATTTCATACAAGTTAAAAAATTAATTAGTTTAATTGCCCTTAAGACGGCCTTTGAATCCAAAGTACATTAACTTTTTTTCGGTTGCAGCCACTTAAGGGACAGCACTAATATTAATCATACAGTAGGGGCATTATTGTGGCGAAGGGGAAACCTCCCATTAAAGTTAGAGAAGAGAGAGGCAGGTGATTTAAACAACCTGCCAATCAGCATATCTGCAGTCAGCATAACATACTGTAAACTTTACTGTACCTGTATCCAAACACACCAGCTATACTACCAGAGACTTGGACCATAGTGATAGAAGTTCTAGTGTAGATTTTTTGAAGAGGAATTGTATGAGGTACTTATCCATGGCCAGTTTATTACCTGCAGTCGATTGCGGTCCGCACGTCCCCAGTGTGGAGAAGCAGGTAGGAGTACCGGCGCTGAAGCTGAGCAACGTACTGCTGTGAACATGGACAACACAACAATGTATTTTAGCCACCTAAATAAGACCGGAGATCTGCTGTTTGAGTGCGCAGCATGCGTGGGAATACAAAGTTCTGCAGTTGACTAAAGAAAAAGGGCTGACTGACGGCAGGAAAAGTGATGGAAATTTTCTTTATATAGCATACACTCAAACAGATTTTTTTTTATTTTTAGGTTGGCATTGCATTTATTTAGGTGGCTAAAATATATTGTGGTGTTGTCCCTGTCCACAGCAGTAATTTACCTTCTCCACATTAGGGACGTGTGGACTGCAGGTAATAAACTGACTATAGATAAGTACCTCATACAACCACACTTGAAAAAAAAAACTAAATTATCCCTTTATGCACATCCACATAAAAGCCAAGTATAAACCTACTATACAAACTGGCCTTTAGTTAACTTCCTCCCCAACATTTATTTATTTATGTTTATTGTAAAAGTGCACTTTGATTGTCTAATTTCAATCTATACTTTTTAACCCTGCACCGTGAGTTAATAGAGTACTTTATTAATCCCAAAGAGAGGCAGTTGAAGTATCACAAAATACAAAAACAATGGGGGAAGGTAAAAAAAGAAAAAGAAAACAATTAAAAGCTAAATTATGTACAATGACTAATTAAATTAACTTAAATATAAAACCAAATAGAGTAAATAAACTAGAGACCAGTGATATAACCATGACTAGATTATACTATTTGCTAAGTATAAATAGTTCAATGATCTTAATATGCTATAATACACTATACATTAGTGCAAGTAAGGTGGATATTGTTATGTAAGGGGCAGGATTGTCCATCTATGTTGTAACCACAAACTTAAAATTTGAGTACTTATTCAGTTGCCAATTGTCTGCAGTACATCCTCCTACTTCTGTGAAGGGTATAATCTTCAGTTTTGTTGAAACCGTTTTAGAGGCTGTAGTTTGTGGTGTTGTGTATCTTATTATATTATTGTATCCAACCAATTTCCATCAAAAAGGTTAGTCCAAATATTATAAACACTAAAGCAGCACTAAAAGCTACAGATTTCAAAGTGCCTTTATAATTGAATTTAAATCTCTCACGCACTTAACTGCATTAGTTATGGCTAGGTGTACCTAATTAACTAGCAACTGTGTATATTGAATCAATGGGAACTATTTAAAAATAACAGTGACTTTGAGTGAGGTTGGTAATTTTATTAATCTTAAACTCTTTCATTTTGAAAGATCAGAAGGTCTCTGACATGTAACTCAGGTAAATGGTGGTAGGCAGCCAATCATTACGTAGGCAATATATATAAACTAATCTAATTGGTGGACGTAGTCAACAGTGGACACAACAGCAGTCAGAGAGATATAATTTGTATTTTACAACCTCTCCTTATTCAGGAAGCTCTAATCTCTGTTAAAATTACCAGTTTTACATTAACATTAGTGTCCACAGGCCACGGGGGAATTACAAGCAGTACATTTTACACTGAGCCATATACACAGTAATTACCTTTGCAAGAGACTATGGATCTTCAAACGCATGCAGTTTTCTCTCAGGTCTGTGGAAACCACTGCGCAACACACCCCCTCCACAAAGACAAAAACCACGAGCTGACCTGCTAAACGATCCCTAAAAGATAGAAACAAACCAGCCTGCCAAGTGATCATTCACATATAATAAATGCATTTAATTTGTACTGCACTTTTCATTCATAGTAAAACTCAAAGAGCTACAGCATTAAAATGCACAACACACAACATAAAGAAAATAGTTAAGACGATAAAGCTGAATGGGAAGGTTTTTAGGCTCTTTTTTCTTTTTTAAAAAGGAGTATGCACTCTTGTGTTTTTGTTTTCCCTCGCTCACTCTTCATTCAGCAGAAAAGAAATGTGAGCTCTTTATTTCTTTACTACACAGCTCGAGTCAGGTAGAAAGAAACACCCGGAAATCCACAACACTGAGGCCATTCCCCTAAAGCGAAGTTTAACTTAGCACCCGGAAACAGGCACGGTGTCCCATAATCTAACTGGGTTAATCATTATTCAATACCGGGGATCAATCCACCGCATACCGGGCACAGACAGGGGTGTGACAATACAAGCAGGCAACCTGCAGCTAGGTGTCTCAACACAGACCATACATTTCTCTTTACTGGCAGACGTGACACATCAAAACGAAACAAAATGTACAGAAAGCCTCGTGACATTTACCGGGTTTAGTTTTTTTAATAATTTCCACGCATCAATGTCCACTCACGCCAGTCTTGGGTCTGTTATGGACGGTTCACTGCCCGTGTCTACCAACAATAACACGGCCTCCGCGACACAAGCTCCGCCCGGGTTAACCGGTGGCCAAAACATGAGCTCCGTACAATGTTTTTTAACGTCAGCAGCGGCCATGTAACATCATTATCTTGTTATTAATAAAAGAGCCGGGGCTCTCTACCTATCTGCCGCGCCGGCAGCCACACAGGTTCCCCGAGACGCGGATGCTAACAAAGGCCCGAGAGCTGTCTGGAGCGGAAGACCGACACAACGGGAGGAAGGGGCAGCAGAAAGGGACGCTTCAGCCTCATAAAACACCCCCTCCGTTTAACCGCTCTTACAGCCGCCATCGCAACAATACCGGCACCGGTGCGTGAATAAGCAGTGTCCCGAGCTACCAGCACCGCGGAAACGGTGATACTCACCGGCGGAGAGGGTGGATGGTCGCGGATTTCGGCCCCAGTTTCTCTCTCTCTCTTGACACCCCGGGCTTTCACTCCGACAACATGGCGGCTCGACGGAGGAGCAGACAAGAGCGCTGCATGACGGGAAGGGATGAGAGGGAGCGTGCGGTTCATTGCGCCAACCGGGAGGGGATGGAACGTCACACCGGACCGGTACCTTTGTTACGCGTGTGTAGTCTGTGTGTATTCACACATTTCTTTTGACCTCATTCATATTATTTTGTCAATAGAAGAAAATATTACCTCAATAGACGTTTGATACAATATGATATATATCATATTTGTAGTCCCTAATACTGTATGTATGTATGTGTATATATGTATATATATATATATATACAATTTCCCAGTTTTTGGGATTAATAAAGTATCTATCTATCTATCTATCTATCTATCTATCTATCTATCTATCTATCTGTCTATCTATTTCGAGGATAAATTCATATATTTCGAGGGAAGAAGTCATAATATTGCGAGAATAAAGCAATACTTATTCAAAATGTGAATAACCGGGTATTATGATAAAAATGTAATAGCCTATTTAATGAATGTAGCCCAATATGGCTTGTTTCACAATAACGACATATATATTTTGTGGAAGAGGAAATGGCTGGAAGTGATCGACGACAAGGCTACCGGTTATGGATATGTCGTTACGACTTTATTCACACAAAACACATCTTTAATACCCCGTAGATAGCAGATAGAGGTGTTTACAGATTTAACAAACGGTAACATTTAATAGATATTGATGTGGTCTGTACACAATGGGTCTCCACGGTAACGGGGGTTGCTTCGCAGCCATGGCAACGTGCTGCACGACTCGGTCAGCCAGTGTGTGTGTGTGTGTGTGTGTGTGTGTGTGTGGCTGGCTGGCCGCTCCGTTACATCTCCGGAATCTAAGTGGACGGTGTGAAAAGAGGAGCGCGTGTGACCCAAATAAGCGCAAATATATCTCAGCCAGTGTGTCTTTGGAGACGTGCCAGAGGCCCCAGACACCGAAAAGGAGACGACACCAAACCTGTGTGTGGATGACGTAATGCAGACACGTTATGGCTGCTCAAAATGCTTAGTTTCCGTTTGAATTTATGTCTTTATGTTTAGTTAAACTAATAAAATCATGCATTCATCTTTCACAGATTCAATTTCATGATACATCAAGTAAGAACCTCAACCTGCAACCTTGCTCTTATAAGAAAATCTGTGGTAATCATATGGAAATGATTAGGATGTTGACTAGTCACACAGGGTTGCTACAGTCTTACTAAATAAGAGTTAGTAATTTTTTTTTTTGCTAAAACTAAAATAATTAAAAAATAATTCACATATGAGATGAGGGATAGCTATTTTCCAGTATTGGTTAATACAGATTTTTTTAAGGTGCTGCTTAAAACTAATTGCACTTTTAATTACATATGTCATACAGTCAGTAACAGTTAGGCTTTCTTTGTATTAAAAGTATCATATTATTTTGATAAATCAAAACCTCACGGGCACTGTAAGAAATAAACTCGCCAGAGTGCATTATTTGTGTAATCTTTCAAAGGAATCTGTCAAAAATCTAATTCTCTACCCGCTAATCCCAATAACAATATGACATAATCACAGCTGGGAATGAAAGCACTCAATTTATTAAACCTGTGACCACTCTCTGTGAGACACGTGTAATTAGAGATGAGAACAGAAGTCGTATTTAATGTAGAAAGTGTATTTTTTATTATTTCAAACTTCACCTTACACCCAATAAGGTATTCAACCTCATACTTGGCTCCCACTTTCCCTCTGCTTCTTCTCACTAGTGAGAAAGATGATTGGGAGAATTAGCTGCAGATAGGTTAAAAGAGGGCAGCGTCAACATATCCAAGAGAACAAGAGAAACGTGTATGAAGAAAAACTTTACCCCTTTCCCACAGCCCCACCCATCCCCTAATGCAATCCCCTTTTCTAAATGGAACCAACAAAACAATCATTGGCTGGTTATTTACATGCACAGTGTCCCCACTGCTCCCCCCACCCCACCCCATAGACACACTAATGCCTGATCCCAAAGCCATCACTTTTTTTTCCTGAAAATAAAATATCCTGGCACTGGACATTTGACTTGATTTTTATCGTAATCCTGAACTTGTCTTTTGATAGCTGACATTTTATTTGTTGACAATCCCATGATAAAACCAAGTTTTGTATGTATATCTAAAGTTTTTATAGCTTATTAGTTTAGTAGTTTATATGCCTCCTTGTCCAGAAACAATTAAAAACAGATCAATGGGCCACACTGTTGCACTAGATGTTTCTTCATTATGGTGAACATGGGTAGTGTAGTTTATTTTGAGTCATTCCCACCTCATCCTGCTGCTGTAAATGAAGTATATATCTGTGAGCCATATCCAGGAAGAAATAGCTTTAAGGCTGAGACTCATAGACAAGCTGTGGAAACTTTATGGATGAATGCTTTCTTATTTTTGGTTTTTCATGGGATTTTTTTTTTTTGACAATGACAAAAAATATAATATATTGCCATCCTGATCCTTCAAGCTGTTCCTCCTTTCGGCTCAAGTAACTCCACTTTATTACCTCAGCGGGTCAGGCAAGTTACAAAGCTTAAACGTCAGTGAACGGATGAGGGGAAAGACGGCTTTGGGAACAGGAATTGTAAGACTGCTCTAGTTTGACACCACCACATTCTAAAATGACAACAGGTACAAGCCGTGCCTCTTTTTATTATGTGACCCCACCCCCACGCACACAGACACACACCCACCCACCCAAAAAAAAAAACACAAAAAAAAACCACAGGGGCACCCAGTGGTAAATGTCCAGGGTGCAACCACAAAGCACCAGCTAGTCCTGTGAAGTAACACAGTCACACACACATATTGCACACACGCGCACACACACACACTTGTGGGAGTGTTGAGAGCTGGCAGTTTAGTGAAGTGTGTCTTCGGTGATTTGACAGAGGTGTCACCAGTTCCTTTTGTATTTCTCCTGTCTCACCCCTGTCTCCTCCTTCTTGTTTATCGTATCGTACCGCCTGGCATGCTGGTTCTTTCCTGAGCTCCGTACATTCTATTCAGGGCTGTATTTCTCCATCTCAGACACAAATACTCACAAGCATACACACACAGACACACACACACAAACAGACGTCTCTCTCTCCCTCTGGGTGGGGTTAAGTCCATTCCTCGGGTAAACTGTGACACAAAGAGTGAGTGTAATCAGGGCGACCGCCGTGTTCCATCCACAGTGACACTGTCAGGGTTTGGCCTGTAGGGGGGCGCTATCAACGGTTAACCAGCCCTGTGATGCAGAGGGGGGGTAAGAGGGAAGGGAATCAGTCAGACATCAGTTATAGTGGACTTTGACATAATGCATGAAAGGGACACTCCATCAATTTTACACATCTTCACTTTACTCAACCTGTGGATTGATACAACACAAACAGCCTTCTGTAGCTGTGGATGAGCTTTCCACTGTTTTTCAAAAAATATATAGCTCAGCTTGATCTTGAGACTTGGCGTGAATGAGGGCATTTAGGAGACATCTAAATAAAGATGCTATTGAGTTAAATATGGGCAGCATTTCTGAAGCTTGACCCATACTAGGGACTAAAAGTAGGGCTATCTCAGCCTCTACTGCTTTGATCTCGTCCATTCTTTTTTTTAAATAATTTCTCTCGTCAGTCCCTCATCTTCATGGCAGTGCAACACTAACTCGCTGGAGTGCTTCTTTTAAGAAAATGTTGAACAATAAGATGAAAAAAAGAAGAAAGAGAATAAAGTACAGAAACATTGGAAAATATGACATATTTGTAACTCACGTGTAGAGAGGCTGCAGTTGCAGATGAGAGGACTTCTGAGGAGGCTGGTAGCCGTAAGAGTCAAAGCCACCAATAAAATCAACTACAAAATGAGAGAGAGAAAGAAAAGGACGACATCATTCCACTTTCTCTTACATTGTTTTTTTTTAAGTGTTGTATTTCAAGATCATATTGTATTTTGACATGAAAATCAGAAAGGCATCAGATTGTATCATAATGCTTTCAGTATACTTTTTTTTTTTTTACACTGTAAACCCATCATGGCATCAGCATCTGTATGTATGCACCAATACATCATCTCTACCACTACCTCTATGTCACTGATACGTTGTTCTAATCTTTCTCCATCGATTCAGAGAAACACGCTTATGTGGCGTCAGCTGATAGAGAAACTAATCCCTGACATTCAGCAGCAGGTTAGACTTCTGTGGACGAAGATAACAACATTTTTGTTTCTCCAAAGGCAAAACCTATATTATCCCTTCGACCCTTTCATGTTTAAATCTGAGTCAAGGCATGAACAAGGTAGAAAATTACCATGATTTTCTTTCATTTTACAACATGTTATACATGTAACCAAATAAACTGCTGCAGGTATTAATTATTAGTTAAATTATTACAGATGTATTGGTAGCAGTGTTTATATATCAGCCTATAAGTAGCAAGAAACATGACGGAGGGGTTGGGGGGGTATAACAATAAAAATATATGATAGAGGATTGATAAAATGCTTAGTGAGTGTATGTTGGTCATGATTCTTAAAAAAAAAATTATAGGATGCTTGACTAAAATGTTTATTTATGTTGTTTTAATGAAAAATAAAAAGAATATCTGCTAATATATCATTACCAGATTCATTCAACTCTCAAATATCATTACTGTATCAGTCTCAAAACTCCACTAATAATTAGGCTATGGTAATAATGCATCAAAAATAGAAAGTAATGATATTGCGTGTCAGTGTCAGTTTCATCATTACCACTATGTTACGACACTGAAGTTAATATATATATATATATATATTTATTAACCACCATGAGAGTCACATAAGAGTAAAGTATCACTCTCACTCACTAATACTCCCCACAGATGGAGCGCTCAGATCACCCAGAGAGAAATCCTCTGCCATGATATCGCTCAGCATGACTCAGGTGGAGAAAACAATGGACTAACAACATTCAAAGCCATGGATCGCTAACACAAAAGCCCTCTCGACAATTTGACACAAGTAAACTAATCAGCTGAACAAGGCGCTAAGAAATGATAAACGTGACTTTAGGAGAAGACAAAAGCACTCACAGCTGTCCTCGTCATCCTGGAAGACTTTGCTCACGTAGCAGGCGTATACAAAGCCAAAGAGCTGTTAGAGAAGAGATGGTCAGAGATATGGGTGACTTTTGTTGCATCGGCTGAGTCACTGCTGTCCAGTGTTTCATATGAGTGTTACCGGTATATCAGAAGGATGACGTTCAGCAATAAAGCAAAATAATGTTTGTTTTACAGTATTTATAATATCTAGTTATGTGTTTGTGGTGTATTAGCCACAATTAGCCAAATTAATAAAACAGGAACACAGTGTGTGGTTAAATGTGTGAGTGTGTATACAAGGGGAATCTGCTCGACTGTTCAAGATACGTACAGCCAATAGGACCTGAATGGCTGAGCTCAACACCTCAATGTACTGGTAGTCAAGGAGACACCCAGAGACAGTGATGACATGGTGGTCATCAGGAGCCATGTGAGAGTCCAGCACTGGCGTTACCAGGCAACCTGGACCATGCTCCATCCACCACGAACGATGAAGGGATGTATTAAACGTCATGAGAAAGTCCCTGTCCTGAACACACACACACATTCAAAGAAGTAGGGAAGAAACCATCTATTATTCTCATTGTCAATTATGTTTTTGATTAATCAGTGATTTTGATTAATCAGTGATTGGTGTTTCTTACTAGAGCAAATATCCAAGTTTTTAATGATCTCTCCACAACCACAAGTATAAATACACATAAACTTACCTGAGACAGGTTTCCAACCTCCAGGTAGAAACAGATGATGAAGGAGTTCCAACCCACCCAGAGGACCAACCATACTGCATACTGCGAAACAGAAAGAGATTAGTGTTGATTTTAAAAGTGGCTCTATAAGTCTCAAGCAAAGCTGTGACATCAGTAAAGAATGATGCATTAACTCACAAAGATGAGGTATCTGAAGCGGAACTGCACAGTGCCGAACATGCCCAGGATGACGGCCATTATGTGCAGGAAGTTGGCCAGGATGGGAGCCCATTGGTAGCCCAGAAAATCAAACACCTGCCTCTGGAGGGCTGCCACCTATGGGACAGGGAGAGGGGGGTCACATACAAACACACACTTTAGAATAAGGACAAACGCACACAAGTGACAACACACACACAAATACAAAAACAACACAGACAAGTAATATACATACACACACACACACACACACACACACAGACAGACAGTGACAGGGACAAACATACACAGGTCTGCCGCAGTTGTTTCCATGGTAACTGCCTGGAGCACCAGCCAGTCCAGACTCTGTAAAAGAGGAGCATCCCTCAAAAGCTCCCCCAAACTAATGAGAATCTATGGGCTGAATCCCCCTGATACACAACAACTCCTCAGCCCAGCAAACAATGCCCTGGACAGCAAGCCCTCTCATTGCTGCTGCCCATCACACTCACTACAGGAATAGCTGATACAGTCTCATATTACACACTTATTACATTTTAGAGCAATAGTCTCAAGCTATTTGTAGAAACAAGGAACAGCTAACTTTAACTTGAGAATGGAGACCAACTGGTGGACGGGGCCTCCTTGTCCCTCTTGTACTGCACATTCACATAGTTTCGCCAGAATGGGACTATCACCCCTCTCTACAGACCACCCTTACACCAAAGCGTCCCCCTGCTTCAAACACACACACACACCCTGGCCTGTAATGTGGCATGGCATCCCAGCAGCTGCAGCTCAAAGCTTTTTAGTGTGACTGTACAGAGAGGCTGGACAAAAACGTTTGATTACAATGTGCGGGTCTGCAAGTACGCTGGTCTTATTATATCTTCATGTTGAGTGAGGAGAGAAACACAAACACACACACAAACAAACACTCACCAACTGCAGTGAACATATCACCAGCAGCGTGCATCTTCCATCGCACTTCCCCATCTTGGAGGGCTCAGGACGCGGCTTGGAGCCGCGGAGGCTCCGGGGGAATGACGGGTCCCCGGTCAGATCCAGACTGGCTGGCCCTCTCAGCTCACACCATTCCCGGCTGAATAGACCTGCACAAGGCCGCCGCCGCCTCCTCCTGAAACGCTGGTCTGGCGCTTCCACTCACAGTGAGTGACCCATCCCGGCCGCTGGTTTTGTCGGGTGTTTTTTAGGAAGGCGAGAAGAGAGGAGGAAGGGAGGGGGGGGCGTCCACTTCTCGCCGGCCTGCTGCGGTCCGACCACCGACAACCGATTCACCTCGGCCACACCTTCCGGAGAGGGGACACACAAAGGCACAAAGAGACGGAAAGCTGTCACAATCTGCCCGCGGCTACAGACAGAAATGAACATCATATGATACCAGATCACACGGGGGCGGCGGGAGGAGGGGACCGACCCCGCAGCGTTACTACGGCTAACGTTGAGCTACATGCAATCTGCTACGGACACAAAGCAGCCCGTTGTGACTCACGGTTTTGTAGGAGCCACAAACACCACAAACCCCCCTGTTGTCCCGATCTTCTTCTCCTCGAGCTGCTGAGTGAAAGAAGTCAAGTTAACGGGCAGATCTGCTCACCGGTACCGGGGAATTGGCTCCTTCGTTCCGTCTCGCGGCGTCTTTTGTCAACAATCGGTGCCGGGGCGTGCGCAGGAGGAGCCGGGGGGAGAGAGAGAGAGAGAGAGGGAGGAGGGGGTGGGGGCTCTCAGTCACCGCGACCCCCTCGAGGAAGAACCGCATGGATCCTGCAGACCCGCGTGCGTGCGTGCGCGCGGCCGAGCGGCAGCCTCGAGAAAAGGAGCACAAAAGAAACGGGAGGTTCGCGGTGGTGGAGGAGGCTCAGACAGCCGACAATGATAAAGTCTGAGACCAGATACAGACTCGGTCTGCGGTTAAACAACACAATTAACGGCCCTTTTTAATCTAGTCTACTCACCACCAGCAATAAAGTGAGCCTCATGTAAGATAAACTACTGAAGATAATGCACGTCTTGTTTATCTCAACGCCAGTGACAATCAATGAAAAACAAACCATTTAATATGCCGTTTACTACAATATCTGCCAACGATTTTAGTCTTCTTGTGTCTCAAATAAAGTGTGTTAACATTAGCAACTGTTAACGCAGAACTACAACATGTTTAATGCATTGTCTTGTTACAGTGCATAACTAAATATCTAATGGGAATAGATAAAATGACCCAAAATCAGTCGAAAAGAAACTTAGTACAGCTGCAGTCACATGCCAGTTACTATATGGTGCTAATTAAACTGACCTGATTAAGAGATTACTATAGATAGATTAATCCAGAGGTTGAAAAAACTCAGCCCTGCATGGAAAAAAGGAGTAAATCAGGAAGAAGATTAAAAAGCCTGAATTCATTATTTGAGAAATATAAGCAGTAAAAAGAATCAGAAGTAATTGCAACTACTCTTTAGGTCCCTTTCAGTGTTGAATTTTGTTTTTTTTTTAATTTGCCATACATAATGAAGTAATTTTGCAGCAAAGCAAATTAAAACGAAAACAGTAAAACAACAAAACACTAAAAGTATGTTATTAAATTTTGTACAGAATATATTAAAAAGATTTATTTGAAAACTGCAACAAAGACAAATACATGAAGTTTCTGACATAATTTTTTCCCCACTTAAGGTTTTTGTGATCCAAATCAATAGTGTGAGACAGAGGATGCTGAATTACTGTACAAAGCCCCTTGGCCCAATGTTTAATTGTTGTTTTCATGTAAACTTACTGTGTGAACACAAAAAAAGCATCAAAATGACACAAGGATATGACACACGTTTTATAGAATACTAAAGTTTATTAAAAAGAAGTAAGTCAGAATAAAAAACAAATCACTTTGTAGATTTTCTTGTGACCGAGTATCATAGACTTCAAACACACGTCCTGAGGTTGTTCTGTGACGAGCCGAAGCACATGAAATTACAGAGACTCCTAACCCGCTCTCAAACAGCACCCATCCACCTTCCAAAGGCAGGACGCTCACTTGCAGGACACAAACATACTTACAAACATGCATACATCCAAGAGTACACACACACCCTACTGAATTTCTCCCATGTAGAGCCGTTTATCACTGCCGCCAGACAGCACTGTTCAAGGAGACAAACAAAGTACATGATTAAACTCTGATTGTTTTGTGACTAAGCTTCAGGTGTACTAACATGACCAAAACAAACAAAAAAAGTTATGATAATGTCATAAAACCAAAATTAAAAGTCATGTCTTAACCACATGAATATAAAATCCCTCTTGCCTTCACATCTACTACTCTCCTCTGCTTTCTCTTGTATTCTTTACATCTTAAAAAAAAAACCTGTTTACCAAGTCTTCAAATATCTCTATTCCATTCTTCTAACATGTATAACAGCATGTAATCTGAAACTGCCGCTCACCTATTGGCTCCTCTGGGTGAAAGGCCACTTCATTAACAGAGCCGGCATGGCCCGGCAGCTTGTACAGGATCCTACGTGATGTGGTGTCCCAAATATACACAAATCTAAAAAGACAGCCAAACGGTAAATGGTTAACGGTAATGGTATGACTTCTGATGCTGAGACACATCAAACACAATTATTATTGTATTTATTGCATTTTCATCTGGGCCTATCAGCCTAATATTTTTTGTGCACATTTACAACCGTTTGCTCAGGGACCATTTGTGGTTGCAGCGATTGACAATTTTTTAAAAACCCAACTTATAATGCAATTTCATGTGAGCCTATAGTAAAGCTTAGACTTACATATTTATATCAGTTCTTGCTATTTTATGATATGCACGCCAAGCTTTATTTCCGACCAATCATGTAGGCTAAAAACAAGGTTTTCCTCGTCTCTTGCAGGCCACATTTTGGCCTTTGTTGTGGCTCAAAAATTGACATTGTTAGAAAAAGTTGGTTTCATCTTTAACCGAAGCATCTGCAGATTAATTCCATACTCGATATGTAATGATCTACTAAATTTAGACACGATAAGAGATGAATAAACAGGGTTTTTGTTAGCTTTGCTGAGATCTTGACCGTAGGGGAGCTGGGAGGTACAACTGAATGAGATTGGGAGGGGAGAGGGAGGTAAGGAGGGGGTTTATTGTGTGTGGTGTGTTACAACAAAATGTCCTAAATAAATAATGAAATCAGAAGTTTGGACTTATTGTTCTGTTTCTTGTTTCTTATTAAGTTTATACAGGTAGGTGAACCAAGGATGTTCAGTAATAAGATTACACTATGCATACTATCTATACATATTACAGAAAACTGAGACTATACTATACAAAAACTTCTTTGCCGGTTGCATATGGCAGCTGTGGTAGCGTCGCAGTAGGTGCTTCAACACCCACATGCTGCCAGACACACCTAGCGGAAATATGTACTCTACTGGTTTGTTGTAGGTTATGTTTGTTGCTTGTGGTTTACAGATTCACAGAAGATGTTTTATAGCCAAAGTGAAACTGGGACTTACTGATTCTGTTTCACAAAGAAGAAAATTCTGATCACATTGACATTTGTAATAATGCAAGTTACTCACTAGCCCTCAACATAACCATACTTAACATTATCACACAGAGATGATTCAAAGAAAATAAAAAAAAAACTGGTTATTGTTTATTTATGTTTTTAGGAGTTGCCTTTAATAGACAAAAATCTCAGAACACGTTTCACTTTGTCAGGAAGACTAATGAAAGATATGTTCAGTCGGGCATTGCATTGAGTTATGGGAGCTACCACACATTAGGAATTTTGTTTGTTTGTTGTTTATCTGTGTGTTCACTTCTCACCTGTCAGCCGAGCCCGCAGCTATCTTACTGCCATCAGTAGACCAGGAGCACCTCAGCAAATTCTGAAAAACAGGAGCAAATGTTCGACACTGCTGTAGCAACATGACATAACCATTTCTACCTGTGAGCTACTATTACCATAATGAGATGAAAGATGAGCATGTCCTTATTAGACAGGACAGCAGAGAGTGATTGGAAGGCGATGACACGCAAGGCCACAACATGTGTAAACACCGCCAGCACCGATATACCATTTTAAGAAGAAATAACATATGAACTCTCTTTGCTGTATTTTCTCAAATACATCTGTTATTCTGGATGCTCTCAACAATGTGGTACTGGACTGCAAGTGCAAACATAATGCATGTGTCCTTGACCACAAAGATGGTTTATTAGTTATTAATGTTACCTTTTCAAAGTTGTGAACATTGCCCTGGAAAATCTTCACACATCTCTCCTTGGGTGCAAATGGACGAACATCCCAAATACGAACTACACAGAGACACAAACAAAAGTCAAACATAGAATTGATTTCTTGTGCAAGCACACACGCGCACACACACACACACACATACACGCACACTACCTGTGTTGTCCATGGAGTTGGAAAGAAGGTAAGATCCCTCGGAGCTCAGGCTCAGTCCAGTTACTGAGTCACCGTGCCCGTGCATACTGTAGATCAGCTTATTCTGCCTCAGGTCCCACACCTGCATAACATACACAGCAACAGTGTCTTGCAAAAGGATATATGTTGGATAACGTACAGAGAGAGAAAAAAAGTAAGCCTGAGCTGGTATGTCATTCTCAGGTCTGTATCTATATCCAGAGGCCACGAAGCAGCTGTGATTTTTGTGTTTGGAGCCATGGAGGAAAAAGAAAATGAAAAGGGATGTTCTTACACAGCATGAACACAATACAACTACAGCTGCACAATCACAAAAAGGAGCTAGCAGCAGCATTTCTAACCTTAAGTAGGTACCAGAATGAGGCACATAAAACACAAGTGTGATCCTTGAATATCATTATAAAAAATGCAAGAAGGAAGCAATGAATTTGCTGTTTTATGGGTTGAGCAGCACCCGAGGGAGGCAGGTTCACAGCACACTGACAATGAGATAAATACTGTATTTAAGCATTTTATTTTCCTAATGTGCCAGTGAAAAATGCTGTGTGTTTCACCAACTACAGATAGTCTGCGGCTCTATAGTGAAACCGTCCTTTATGACTGAACTCATCCTTTTCAACAGAAGTTTGAGTTGAGCCACAAAAGCAGAATATTTGCAACATAAATTCTTTGTTTCTGTTGCTATCACAGCATTGAATAAACACCAGCCTTGCAATCTGTCACGAATGCTACCAGCACTGTTGCACTGTTAGTTATCGTCTAATCTGTTTTTAATTTTATTGTCCTACTTTCACTACTCAGCTCGGCTGAGCTGAGCTCAGCAGTTTGGTGCAAATACTCCTGATCTTTTCCTGTTAAAACCATAGACATTTAAGACTCGAGACTGCTTAGTGATTAAATACTAAAGATTTGTTATGCTATCGGGTGTGAAAATAGCATGTATTCAACCAAAAAGGCTGACTGTGTATATTAATGCTGCTAATTTCAATAATTGCTCATGCAGAGTAAAATATTAATATAGTGTAAAGATCTCATTGTAATGGGCTGAGGTAAGATGATTTATCCATGATATATAGCAGGCAACATTTAAGACATCAACAACAGGAGTCAATAACCAACTTAATTTTGCTCATGTTTGTTCTGTTTTTCTCAAGTGTTTTGGAAAAAGTTAAACTGCCCATAACGTGTGCTGCATTTACAACAGTATATATATATATGTTTTACAGTTTTAAAAAATAGCTTTAATTACTCAGTAACAACATTTTTGTAATCATTTTGAATGCACATAAGTTTTCTGAGCACTACGATTTTTGGTGTCATTTCCAGCCCGGTACCTTGATGTCGTTGTCGATGCCTCCAGACAGAATTTGATCACTGGTGTCGTTGAAGGTGACGGCCAGAACCTGATAAGTGTTCTGGAAAGTGTGGATCGCCCCTTTCTTACGTACGTCCCACAGCTACCGCAGTGACAAACACATATAGACACATACACACAAACATTATCAGACCAATAAAGCTTTCAAACAAAAACAATTAAACTGCAGCATTTAGCACATATTAGTAACCACAAAACACAAAGACATCCTGTAGAACTTTTGTTAAATCTGGCAGCTGGAAAGCTCACCTTAATTGTCCCGTCATCGCTGCCGGTACAGACCAGCTGGGGCCCTCGGCGGGCCGGGTAGCAGGTGTTCACGAAGGAGGTGTGGCCCTTCAGACGCTTGATCCTCTCACCTGTTTCACTGTCCCACACGCCTACAGTCTTGTCTGTGCTTGCTGAGAACAGCAGGCTGAAACATACAGCAAGAAACAGTCAGTAAGTCCTTTCTACATGTGGTCCTCAACACAAAATATGTTGTATTTATATGATTAATAGATGAATTTAGAAGCAAACAATTTCACATGTTTCTTGGCAAGTCAAGTAAAGTAAATGGAGTGCATGTTTCATTGATTACAGGAAGTAGCATGAACTTTTGGCTTGGTTTAGACCAATATGTTATTAAATGGCTGATAATGTTACAGATATCAAACTTCTACATTTCAGGATTCTGTATTTACCAATTACTGAACTGTTGAATGCATTAAAAAACATCATCATTAAATCAAAAGCAATATGAGTTTGAATGGAAGGATTACAATCACTACAGAAAACTGCCACTCCACATTATATTTGCTATAAAAACTCATGACTATAACATTAACAGATAACAGTTTGTTAGAGAAGATTTAAATTAGTCAGAAAAAGGAAGAAACTGTTTTCATATCATCCGTTCATATTCACTACAAACTAAATGACATCAAATGTTTTTTATCCCAAAAATGTGTCCAAACTTTGATTTGTTTATTACTTGCTGGATTTCGGTCCACCAGAATATGCTTTAAATTTTAAAATTACTGTTTTGTTCATACCTGCCGTCTGTGTTGTAGTGCAGCTCCATCACTGCTCCACTGTGACCCTTCAGAGTTGCATAATTTTCACAATCTCCATACACATTCCACAGCACTGCAACCAACACAGTATACAACAAGTTATTGACAGTAACTGGGAGTATAAATAAGTTTTCACAGAGATGTAGGATGTGTGGGCTTGTCTGCCCTCTGCTGTAGTTCAATTCTAAGTGTTAATAACTTACATATGAGCCTGTCAAATCCTGAGGATGCCAGAGTGGCTCCATTGGGGTGAAACTTGCAGCAGTAGACCTCGCCGTCATGGCCGGACATCAGCATGATGGGAGCCTGCAGGCTGGAGCTCCGTGGGGGACCCTATGGAAGACACGTCACAAAGAAATAGCTGTTGGAGAAACCTGACTGTGTAATTAACGTGTTGAATGAAATTACAAAAAGTCCCACCAGAAAACTCGACCAACTTGCCACATGCTGTACTGATCCAGCTCTACGCTGCCATTGTCAAGACAATCCTCACATCATCCATCATTGTGCAGTGCATCACTCATTCAGCCGAGAAGATCACCGGCTGTAAACAGCTTCTATCTGAACTGTGCTGTTATCAAACTAGACTTTTCATCTCACTTCCCTCGTTTAATGCCTCACTGGTCACTTTCATATGCCTCATTAAAAACTGGACTTTACATTGCGCATTGCATTCAACCTCCACTGTTACACAATTTAATTATTCATTGCACAAGTCACATTTTATTGTTCTGTCGCCTTCATACACTTTATTTCTTTGTCAATAGCACAGATAGACCGCATTTCCTTTATACGGTCAACATTTCATTTCAATTTTCTTATATTATTCAAAACTAGTGTTAGTCCATTCTGTAAATAGTAATGTGTAATGTTTAATATTACTTTGTTATTATTATTACGTTACTCTGGTTCTGTTTCTATCTTTCTATGTTGCGTTTGTGGGAGTAAACGTTAAGACATATTCTTTGTATGCTGCATGTTTAGCTAATTTTGAGTCAAAGTAATGTTGTTTTCTTTTCCTGCTTATCCGTTTAGAGCTGCAAGTCCTGTTTATGCACTTAAATGTACTTTCCAGCCCACTTGTTGCATCTGGGAGAACTAAACATACAGCTATTAATAACGATGTGTGGGTACTTTCAGTCCACGTACCGTAGCCACGAGCTGCTGGGACTGAGCCGCGGCCACCAGCTCCGTCCGAGGCCGCTTCACGGCGGCTGGAACCACCGCCATGTCCGCCGCTCTCTTCTTGGGTTCAATCATCCCGACTTACTCGACAGGCAGCCTAAAGTGATTAATTTAATGGTTTATTTTACAAAATAAAAATGAACGAACGTCTTTCATGGAGGTATGTCGAGTGAAGAGGGAGAACAGAGAGGAACTACTTCCGCCACCTATGAGGAGTCTGATTGGTCGAGATAAGCACCGGCTGTGATGATTGGTTACGTAGATTGTTGCTAAACTGACTTGCACCGGATGTAAAAGCGAAGATAGCTCTGATAAAACGAAAGGTATCAGTATGTTTGTTTTATATTTTCTGTTGAATTTGTGTTACCCTGTTCAATATATGACCTCTGTAGACCGTGGTTCAAATTTTGTGCGCGGATCAATTATCATATTAATGTATTTTTGTCGTTTCAACCTTGTTTGCAAAGTGGCGCACAATTAATGAAGCTAACATTAGCATCGATGCTACTATTCAAAGTAAGTCTGTTAGTTAGCAGAGTTTTAATATCAAACAAATCAAGACACGGAAACTGGCTATATCGTGACCCTCACGTGAAAGAATAATACTGCACAAGAGAGGAGATATTAAATCCGATGTTTCTGAAATTAAAAAATATATTATATATAACCACTGAGAAATAAAATGCATGTTCATGTTGAGTCTCTCTAAAGTTGCCAAGAGGTCTCTATTTAATTAATTAAAAATAACAAAACAAAATAAACATAAAAAAGAATAGAAAGGTCAGGTTGATATTGCTGCAGCAGTAAGGTGTATGATTGTCCATGGATGAATAATATATATCGATACCTAAATGAATATATATATATATATATATATATAACCACGTACATCCCTACTGCTGCAGTTTATGATGAAATGTTTTGACTTTCTTTCTATCACTTCAATTAAATTGGAAGGAATTGAGTTTTATGCTCAAAATTAAATAACACATACATACAGTTCCAGTTAAAAGTCAAGAAACAGTCAAAACCTTTGACTGGTGCTGTACGTAGACTTACAACGTAAGTCTTTACCAAAGAAATGTCAAAACATGTTGTACAAAGATTTTACGTTAAATCTGATTTCATGTGTGTTAACTTTAAGTCTTCTCTTGATCACTTATGATTAAAAAATAACCTTCGAAATCTTTACAAAAGTACCTTCTCTTCTATTTTCAATATACAGGACTCTTTCATTATCAGTCTTCTTCGCCTAAAGATACTAGCAGTCTACCTCCGTTGAGGCTATGTCTGACAGTGATGGACCAGCAGCAGAGCCTGCTGGACTGGACGGTCTCCCACCACTGTTCAGCATTTCCAAGGGAGAGGTGGTCTCTGTACAGACCTATGGAGCTTTTGTCCGCCTGCCAGGATACAAGAAGGAAGGTGAGTGGAAAGTGAGGTATTTATACCAGAGTTGCTGTTTGTTAACAAGCTGCTCCTTTCAACCACTGGAGGGCGGACTGAGCCAAGTGTAACAAGGCCAAATTTAACACCTGAAATGATGAGAAGCAAGATGGTGCTGTTGTGTGTGTTTTTTGTGTGTCAACAGTTTGTGATTAAAAAAGGTGTTTAGCGAGAAATTACTTTTTAAAAGTTATATCTCTCTTGAATTGAGAGTCAGCATTCGTGTGATGTGATAAAACTTAATAGGTTCAGCTGAGATTCTCGCAGCAACATTTTGAACGAGTTTGAGGTTTTTAATGACCAGGGAACATTTCAGTCTTCAGGTCTTAGTATGAATTTCATCATCCTGACTACAAAGATTGTGTGTCTCTATCTGTTTACTGGTAATTTATCCTCATATTTTTTAAGTACTTTATAGGTCATTATCTTAACTCCTCTTCCTTCCACACACAGGTCTGGTACATGTGAGTGAGATGTCAGCCTCGCGGGTTGAGAGTGCCTCGGAGATTGTAGATGTGGGGGAACAAGTGTGGATTAAAGTCATTGGGAGAGAGGTACGCACGCACGCACGCACACACACACACACACACACACACACATAAAGTGTGTTTGTTACATTTAATGTCATTGGAGAATGGCTGAAGCTCTGCCCTCTGCCTCTCAGATTCAAGGAGAAAAGGTGAAGTTGTCCTTCTCAATGAAAGCTGTCAATCAGGGAACAGGGCGGGACTTGGACCCTAACAATGTTATGGCAGAGTAAGTGCTTTTTGTTTTAAGACATATGTGTGTCTGTGCATGCACGAGTGTGTGTTTTCTCATCATCTGTGTGTGTTTGTAGGCAGGATGCGAGGCGACGTAAAAATTTTAGAGACCACACAGGCAACAGGATAACACTGGATGCTGTACTCAACACAACATGCTCAAAGTGCGGCTGCAAGGGTATGACAACTGTCAGTTATTAAAACCACAAAATACAAGAGAGACAGAACCTCTTTAAATGTATGCAGCTGCTTGAATAAATCATTACTCTTTTCAGGTCACTTTACAAAGGACTGTTACTCTGCTCCGGGCCTGCAGTATGCTCTTTTGCCAGAAGAGGACAATGAAGATCCACGGCAGCAGCAGATTCCCTCAGCCACGCCACAACAAGACTCAGACAAAAAGAAGAAGAAGAAGAAGGTGACTATGATACAGTTGATGTCTTAAGCAGTTACCACTTCTTTTTTAGCTCTGATGCAACAACCCGCCACATCTGAGCAGAATGACAAATTACTTGTATAGTTGCTTTATACCGAGACGTATATAATGAAACTTTGTGAGAACTGTTGAAAGAGCCGTTGGCAAAAATATGTTATGGTTCAAGTTCAATTTTAGTTTAATTTTGAGGGATTAGGAAAACGGCTATCTGCACACATTTTTGCAGCATCATAGTTCAAGTTAATTTTCTTGCCACACAAGAAAAAACAATCACCTCTTCATTGACACATTTTGTCTCGTCGTATGTTTACCCTCCAGGAGAAGAAAATGAAGAAAAAGAGGAAGCGGGAGAGGAAGGAGTCAGAGAGCGGCAGCAGCAGCAGTGACGAATGCAAATCCAAGAAGCGACGTCGCGACCACACTCACGACAGAGAGGACAAAAAGAAGAAGAAACACAAGAAACACAAATCTCACAAACACAGCTGATATTGCGACAGAAATATTCATCTATGGTCACACACACTGCAGCTATCAGACAGCCATAAAAAGATGAAGTGGATAGCAACAGACGGATTTCCAGTTGTGCATTATTTGCTAAACTCTCTCAATCAAACATCTTAGTATAGAAAACCTTCATCCTTTTAGGTAAGGCCAGTGCTTACTATTGCTTTATACTATTGGAAATACATTAAAGAAATCAGGAGACACTTGACCTGAAATAACCTTTGACTCTCCCACAGAGGGAGGAGTTTACACATCATACGTAACCAGAGAGGTGTAAGCTATATGGCAGCAATCTGCTATCCCTCTTGAAATCCAGATATTGTCTACAGCTATCTGGTTTCGTATGATCTGGGGAATAAATTTAGCAGACATGAGGTCAGTAAAGCCGACTCTGGGGGGACTCTGACATGAAATCCTTGAAATAATCAATACAGAGAAAGCCATACACACAAACAGGAAGTGTAATGCAGCACAAGTAAGCGTGACAGGATGTGTCAAGCTATGGTGACATCCTGAAGTTGTCTGCTGTTTATTGTGCTCTTCCATGTACTCCATGTGTGTGTTTGTGTATCTTGCCTCAAGGATCACACACATCCAGCCTTCCTGCATGTCACCTGTTAATTCCATTAAAGCATGTTTTTATTTGTGAAGGTAAAAAAAAAAAAAAAAGCTTCTTGATGTCTTTGTTCCTGGACCTTGAACTTGTAATGTTTCTATAACAGTCATCCCCTGGAGGACTAAAACACACACACACACACACACACACACACGTACATTAGAAATTCTCAGTTTGAATCTGCTCTACCACGAGGTTATTGAGTTAATGTTTTCAAGTGAGGTATATGTCTCATGGCAGGACTGAAGAAGTTACCCAACAGAGGTCATGACCCTTTAAGTCTAAATTCATACAAAGTAGACAGAGAAGTATTTGTTTATGTTAAAAGATAAACACAATGTCAACGTATGAGAAGATAAGGCAGCGCAAAGGAATTGACGTTTCTTTTGTTTCAACCAAGTTTTGGAACTTCTGCTTGTGGGATTGAACAGTGAGAGATAACTTTCAGCTGCAGTGGTGCATTTTTGCAATAATATGAATACAATGACAACAAACATTGTATTGTATTGTTTGATTTGACCTTATCTGAAGGGTTTTTTACAGTATATCCTTGAGATATGTAACTTCTGATGTCAAACCTAATTTATAAATTGTAGATTGTGTTGGAACTTGAAGATGGTTTGATATTTTTTGTAAAATATGTTTATTGACCTACAACTAAAGGTCTACTTTCTAGTTTTTGTTTTGGTTTTTTTTCCCCAAAAATATATTCCACTACACCACACAGCCTTCTGCAAAATCTGCTGATACTATGACAGAAAACGTTAGTTTGTAGATGTTGATTTAAGATTTTTTTTTCAGATTTAACAAGGTCTAGAACTAACTTTCAAATAGCATATTGTAGTTACACACTGCACATGTTTTCATAGAGTATATGTGCAAAATACTTTAGTTTTCTAATATGCACATTTATGCATGTAATCAGTAAGATTTTTGGTTTAATTATTATCAGACTTTCCAACTTTTTTTGCTGTGGCTCTGGTACTTCTTCATAATACTCCTTCAATGGAAATGTTTTATAGTTTTTCCCCTAAGGAGACATAAAGAGTATCCTGGACTTAATGATATCCAGGCTTTGTTTCTTTGTTTAAATTGGCTTGGTCATTCATAAGAACTCTTGGTGTGGCAGAAGCTGCATGTTTCAACTATTTATCCATTAATTTGATCTGTTTATACTGCATATAGT
The DNA here is from genome assembly GCA_036937835.1 of Pampus argenteus. Taxonomy (NCBI): domain Eukaryota; kingdom Metazoa; phylum Chordata; class Actinopteri; order Scombriformes; family Stromateidae; genus Pampus; species Pampus argenteus. The sequence goes on from CM072879.1 coordinate 11,024,892, forward strand.
TTAACTTTTCTCCCTGCTTGTTATTTATGTGTTTACTTTCCTCCTAAACACAACTATTAGGACATACGTATGATACAAAATGGCTACAAACATAATTTCTGTTTGGGCTGTGTGTCATTTCAGGGTCACTTTGAAGGTGCTCTGAGCCCTTTCACCCCTTCACCCTGCCTCTAGTTGGAAGTCTGTCACTAACACATGACACCTATCTACAGGCGGGGAGAGAATGATCCGAATTTAGAAAGCACACACACGTCATGTACAAATACAAGACACGGTGAACCAAACTAGATAACTATAACCAAGTACAATAACTAACAAACGAACCAATATTTCACCAAAAATCAAAGATTAGAGAAACAAACTGAGAACAGATTTGTGTATCAGAACTTGTTTTTTCTTTTTATCTTACGACCCCAACTCTTTGAAGGGGCCCGACCCCTAGGTTGGGAACCACTGGACTATAACTATATAGAAAGTAGTTGAAACTAGCTTCACCTCCAGCAGCTACAACAGTAACATGCTGCTCTAACACTGATGCTTTAGTATTAATAATCTAATGATGTCATATATAATAACTCAATTATATTAATTAGAAGTACTTCATACTTTTTTTCTGTGAATACTATTGTACTTTTCTTTAAATAGGATTTTATAGGACTTTTACTTGTAATGGAGTATTTTTTTTATTGCTGTATTGGTATTTTACTTTTTCCCTCACCTAGCCAGGGCAAAACAACAAGATACACACACAGGAGTTATAATTAACCTCCCTCTGTGTCCCTGTAAAGCCAGCTGTGATGGAAACTGTTGTCATACTATTTGGATCCATTCCAATATGTACAACCAAACTTATTTAAACTAAAGTTCACCTATGAACATCCTCATGGGGGAAAACAAGACAACCTGGAGCAAGTTAGTCAAGTTTAGTTTACGCATTTCGTCCAACAGTTTGGACCTTTTTATTATTATTATTATTATTTTTCAGGTCACAATAGTCAAACTTTAAAATTCAAACACTGTTCCAGATGTATCATAGGCAACATGCATGCTACCTCATTTTCTAACAGTAAAATGCAGACCTGGAGTTTTATAGAGAAAACACAACAATAAACCGTTGTTTCATTCAGTGTTTCTTACAGTAGAAGGGATAACTGTATAAAGAGAAGGACGAAAGGGGAACAAAGGGGGTCATAGTCAGTAACAACGTTAATACTGAACAGAGAGGAAGGAGGGACATTGAGGGAATCGGCATCGCCCCATATGAGGGGTTTGCCTAGTGTGTGTTTCAGATGGTGTTATATGAAGTTTTGGGGATGCAGGGCTTTAAGCTGAAGTTGTAGAGAAGACGGGGCTCAGTGTTGCTTTACTCCATCTACGCCTTCTCATAGCGACGTGTACAAACGACTTCTCCGATTGTTAGTGTCTGTGATGGAGAGAGAGAAGGAACGTTCAAATGCAACAAATACACACACACATAGACAGAAATGCAAGAACACAAATGTATGAATTTAGTGCGAGGACTGACCAGTGTGAGACCGTTTCCATTGACCTCCCGGACCAGAGTGGTCTCTTTGCCTCCCCACTTCTGTGTGTGCACCATCTTCCCATTGTCTATTGTCACTAGAGACTGAAGCAAAAAGAAAAACAGATGGTTACACACAAGTTTACATACAAGATCATATCATTACATCATTACATTACACAGGAACTTTACTTCACTGACTATTTTAATCTCATGTTTATATTTAGACAGCTACTTGGCAGCTTCTGTTTTGTTTTTTTAACGGAAACAGAAAACAATAGCAACAGAAAATGTAGCACAAGTAGATGGGTTATATAGCTAAATCTTATTTAAACTTTGCTAACATTAGCTAGCATTAGCCATGTGTCTGAAGCTGTTTTACGTCAGCACATTGTCTGTATGGAAAGTTATGACTCAGATTGAGAACTGATTTGACTCCCAATGACCCAGAAACGAGGACATTTCCAGTCTGTGCCTCATTTCCAACAAGTGACACCTCAGCTGTTCTCATTTCTCTTCTGGTTGCTGTTGGCTTTGATTTTCCACGTTATGACCCTAACCCTGACCCACCTCCACAAGGTCAAAACAAGAACGACGGCTTTGTTTTTGTAGCCATATATCACTCTGGTGACTGTAATTGATCATCATATTTTATACTTTTGTATTTTTTTAGGTTTATATTGGGTTTTCGCTCTAAAAAAAAAAAAAAAAAAAAAAATTCACTTAAACCTTTAATCAAAGAAAAAAAAAAACTAATATTATAAGTGGAGGTTTTCTTCATGATTGGTGTTCCACACAGATCTTGACGTCTTACCTTGACCTTCCTGTCGTCTGCGGTGGTCTCGTCGAACTCCTCTCCCAGCTTGAAGGTGAGCTCTGTGTTCTTAATGGTGCTCTGAGTCTTCACCGTCACCTTGTCACCATCCACTGCGATAATAGTGGTTGGCTTGGTCAAGTTGCCCAACTGACGTGTAGCAAAACCGACACCTAGAAGAAGAAGAAAAAAAAAAAAAAAAAGACATGGTAATTTATGGTTTGAGGGGGGGGTGTTGTTGATGCCTGAAGCAGCAACGATCAGTAAATAAATGGTTCAAACAGGCAAACACCTACTCTCAACTGTAATTAGCTAAACTAAGCCGCATACAAATTAGAAGTAAGCACAATATGTGTTGAGGCGAATAGGAGTGTCATTGGTTTTACAGGTTTTTGGTCACATGAGACTAAACTAATTTTGACCTGCAGGTGGCGCTAGATGAAAAGTCAGAGTAAAGTGGGCAGGAATCATCCTCTGAGGTTACATTAATGTCTGCACCAAAATTCATAATAATTTATGTTATAGTTTTTTATTTTTTATTATTATTAGCATCATTATTATTATTATTATTATTATTAATATTATTTATTTCACTCTGCGCCAAAGTGGTGGACTGACCAACCGACATCCTTTGAGTCCTTAAGTCTCCATGATTAATATTACCAGAGTGGAGGTTTTAAGTGGCGTATGCTGAGAAAGGTTGTGAACAGTAGTCATTGATTTGCCCTTTGAGACTCCTTGAACTGTCACTCTAATCTTTATTTGTCTCTACTCTGTAAACCCGCAGCATGTTCTTCAAACACTGCAGGGTCCTGTTGACCTGACTGCCTGTCTGGGCATGCATGTCATGAAAATTTGTGCTTGCTTTGCATTTAGTGCATGTGTGTGTGTGTGTCCCTGTAAGGGATCAGGGGAGTTAATTTCATTGGGTAACAGAGAGTCACACCCATTCTTCAAAAAACTAGCAAATCTGCTGTTCAGGCTGACAATCGAGCTAATACAGCAGCTTCTTTTCCCACAATCAATACCGCAAAAAATAACTTTGTGCGTGCGTGTGCAGACGCCTCATTGATCAAAAGAAGTGGAGTCAGAGGTTGAAGGGTCTATGGTTTCTATGGTGACCATAGTCATATAGTTTAGTGTCATTCTTCATGTCTGACCCCATCTCACACACACACACACACACCATTAGATATGTGGCATTGGGACCATCTTAATATTCAACTCCTCCCATGGCCGCAAACAATGAACAGCTTTCAGCTAAGGTCACCCACATTATGCTCAAGTGTGTGTGTGTGAATCCCAGTTGCTGACCATTCAGGTTCTCACAGAGGGATTGATTTTCTTTCCTCCACTCATTGAGCCCCTCCCTCATTTTCAGCACTTAAGCCATGCGGTCAACCACTCTTCCACTTTATCCTCCCCCTCTGGTTCCCACCACCTCCTGCTTTCTTTCTTTCTTTCTCTTCCCCTTTCCACCCTTCTTCTTCTTCTTCCCCCTTCACTCTCCATATTGCTCCCTCCCTTATTGACCCATTCATTGTCTCACCCTGCCTGCTTACTTTTCCCATGCCCTGCCCTGCTTAAACTGTTAAAACACACACACACACACATGCACCTATCTTCCCTCAACTCCATTTTCACGTGCTCACATGCAGCACTGACAGCACAGCATCCTCTTCTGTTACACACACATGCGTGCACACACACACACACACACACACACACATAACGCACACTTACCCAGCTCCCTCATGTATTCATCAAACTTCTCGCTCTCCTTGAGGTTCCATGTGCCAACGAAAGCTTCAGCCATGTCTGCAGCAGTGTGGAGGAATGAGGGTGAGATAGACCTCGTAAGGCTGTATGCAGGCAGGAAAGCGAGGGAGCAGAAGAATGAGAGAGGAGGGCGAGACAGGAGTAGTCAACACCACAGACTGTGCTGCGATCCTACTGGCTGGATTTATACCGGCTGTTCGTGACGTCATCAGGCTGTGCAGATCGTGCAGGGGAGGAGTGAGCTGCAGGCATGGGTTGGAGAGTGTAGTACTCTACACACACAAAGACTCAGAGAGAGAAAGGGTGTGTGATTTACTTTTCAAAAGGCTACCATGCAAATAAAGGATGTTTGAATTTGAACGTTTTGAATGATTCAGCTGCGCCCATTTGTACATAGTATTTTGTGTAGCATAGTATATGTAGTCGTGTGTCTATTACAGCGTACAGGCATTTTATACAGTGCAGTAGTGTGTGAAGCATTTGTAGTTTTTAAATGTGTAGCTTTAAATTTGAACATTTGAGAAGCACTGAGAGGGAGGATAAGAGGGAGAGAGAGAGAGCAACAGGGCCTCAACCCAGGCTTAAGAGAATAAAAGGCCAGAGTGAAGAAAAGGGGGGAGGAGGAGTAGGAGGAGGGGGTGATGAACAGGCTCCCACTGTCAGACAGAGAGAAAGAAAAGAAAAACAGATTGTCCCTTAGGGGGTTGGGGTAGTAGAGGATGATTGATTTTTTTTGCGAGGGGTGGGGGCTGCATGTTGAAGAGAATGTCATGGTAGTTCTCTGTACCTTTCTTCTTTCCACACTTATTCTCTCTTCTGTGGTCTGGTTTTGCACTTGTTTGACATTTTCTGACCTCAATATGGCCTGCCATAGAGAGAATAGAGTGTGTGTGTGTTGTGCATACACTTGTAAACATGCATGTGAGCTGCTGCAGTCATGAGGGTGGAGATAAGGGGATTTGGAAGGTTAGTGTATTCCTACAGTGAGGATTTTGCACACATTGATTTGTTTTAATTAAAGGATTAGACTAGTTTTATTCTATAATTAAAAAGACTAAAATCATCAATGAATTGCCAAACAAAGATTGCAAACTTGAAATAGTTAAGTCCTCTGTGACACAGAGCTCCATTATTGTCCAAAAACGATTACACTATAACAAATGTTACACCAGTGAGCCATGCAGTTGCACAAATTGCAATAAATATAGACACTATAATTTTGTAAAAAATTTTTTTGAGTCAGTTCCAATTCTGGTAAAGTACATGCTCACTAGCGCGCCAAATATGTAGTAATGTAAGATTGAAAATAACGACACTCTTTACTAACCCCAAACCATCATGACTGCATGTCTACTTACATACTTTATATTAATAGATTATAGTTCAACATTTTATTCACCTTCTTTCTGAATGTTGTGATGAGAAGATTGATGTATGTTTGATTAGTTTAAAGCACTCTAGTTAACATGTTATATCTTGTTGTTTAATAAATAAATAAATAAATAAAAATGTCTTCTCATTTTACAGCGGTTTAGGTGCCAAACTATTATATAAAATAAGCTAAGCTAGTTTATATTTATACAAACAGGGGAGTGGCAACAAGCTTCTCATTTAATTCCCTCCTAAACTTTCTTTAAGCTAATTACAATAACCCTAAAACCAAATCCAAAACGCTCAAAGAGCTCTTTGAAGAAGTGAGGCCCAGCCAACGTGTCTTTACTTGCAACTCACACTCGGGGGGTAAAACTCAATTTGGTCCTTAAAAGCACAGATGCGCAAGAGCAAACACAAGCACAAATGTTGACTTGTCCATCTGTCTCTGTGTCTGATGAAATTCCCTTATCTGCAGATGGTCAGACGATCTCTAAAAAGTTGTGTAATAATTCAATAAAACACTCCCACCACATACACTCTTTTGCTCCTAAAAAAAGTGTTTAAGGGGAGAAGAAAAGTTGATAGTGAATACTGTTACAACACATCCCACCATGTTACATACCCTGCCTGTCCCACTGCCCTTGTCCCCCAATGGCCTCCCTCTTGTATTGCAGTGTGTCTGAACTGACACGTGTGTGGTGTGCATTGGCCTGATATTTGACATAAACAGGTGTGAGAGAGACACATGGAAAAAGAGAGAAGGAGAGACAGCGACAGAGAGAGAGAGAGGAGGTGAAAGGTCGAAATCGGTCTGCTCTGGCCTAGAATATATCCACAGGTTGCCTGTGGCTATGCAACTGTGATTCTTTGTGCGGGTGTGGGTGTGTATTTGAAAAAATGCAATCCTATGATATAATGCTCTAGGATGCCACTGTGGTCATAACTCACATTAAGATATATTTTTCTCTTTTTCTAGATAGTTTCAGAGAAGAAATAACCCGCACACCCTCTTTGGCACATTTATAAGGCATGCATGAAGAATGCTTTAGCTAGGCTTGTCAAAACCCTGAACTCTAGCGCTAAATGAGATCTATCCATCACATGAATTAACACTTTTGCATTAGCAATTACATGAAATGTCTTTAACATGTTTGTGCAGAATGTAATGATCTCATCTCAGTTTATATTGAGTTGAACTTGTCTGATCTGTGTGTACACAACAAAATCAATTTTTTTCAGGTCACACTGCTGTTGGTGGATGTTGATCAAAGATGTGATTATAGCTTGTATATAGTCCTGGAAAATCCTGTACTCCCAGACACACAACTTTATCCTGGCACGCATCTGTAAGTGTGTGTGTGTTTGACAGGCCTGAGTTGAATCCCTGTTCAGCATTGAAAGATCAGGAGAGCTATAAACCGAGGAATGTTGACGTCCTCCAGCTCTTGTAGTGCTTTCCTGGGCGTCTATGTGCATGCGAAATACAACTAAATAAACATCTGGACTTTTCCACTTACTTAAACATCAATTCATGAATTATTTCATTCATTCATTCACACTTATCTGCTCTCACTCTCTTGTTCATATTCTTGTGTAATTAAATAGGAAGTTGATTACATAAAGGGAGGAGTGAAAGCTTGAACAGCATCATGAGTTTCAAACACATTTATTTATTGAAAGTTGTTTTGTTTTTTCATAAATTGTAACACTTTATTAATGATTAACTGACCACTTTCTAATAAACCACCAATAATAATAAAATGTTTTTACACAATTAATCATGTCCATCAGTGTTAAGATGTAAATAAGTTCATGGTCCATTGGAGAGGGGCTTCATAATTACACAAATAGTCTGACATTTTGGGAAACGTACTCATTGACTTATAGCACTGTGACTGAGCCAAAATGTCAAACTATTCCTGAAATAACTTGTTAAGATGATAAATAAATCATAAATAAATATCAGCCTATAAGCCTAAGGGATTTTTCACAACCAGCAACCCAAATGTTGCCCTTATTAATGTCTCATAACTTATTCATAAAACATTTATTTAACAAGACCGCATTCCGCATTTGTTCCATAAATCCTCCAGTGAGCCAGCAGCAGGCACAAAAAAAGGAAAACATAAACACGAGTTATTCAACAATTCCAAAGTGAGACATAGTTCCTTTTTGGTTAGTTGAGTGATCTCAAAATATAAACCTACTATGATGTACGCATAAAATAAGATGACATATGTTTATCTAACTAGATAGTTCTTCTGCTTTTGTCTGGTTTATCATGCCTGGGTACAACTCCTTTCTGGGTGCTGGGACACTTTCCTCCCCTGCTGGCGTTACCCTGGTAGTGCACTGTAAAAATATCTGCCATTTAGTAATACTGGCCACATAATCATTTGGCAGTAGTAGGCAACATACTGCAATAATTAAATCATCACTGGTTAAATTTCAAACTGATATTATTGTGAAGTTATTATTTTGTCAAGTTTTCTACCCCAAAACAGAATCAGTGCTATTACAGCTGTGTGAATGAGAACAGCTCAAAATTACAACATGACCCCTGAACACACAACACATGACAGAATAATCAACAACAATCCACACAAAGTCTTTCATCATCATGAAGAAGACAAACAGGTGATTGACAGGTGATGAACTGGTGATTTAAGGGTTTATATGTAATCGTTAGTTCAGCTGAGGACTTTTTTTGTTGTTCTTTTCTGTCATTCTCTGTCCCCCCTACTTTCCTACCATCATTCTCTAATAAAGCTATAAAATGTCCCAAAATACTTGCAATAAGAAAAAAACAAAAACACACACACTTTAAACAAACACTTGGATCTCAGCAGTGAGACCAGGATATTCAGCCGGAAAAGTTGTAGCTTCCTGATCCAATATTAACTGTAACCTTGGAGACAGAACCGTGGGGGGTATTGTGTTAACAGAACAACTGGACACTGTGTGTGTGTGTGTGTTTCTTTATCTGAATGTGTGTGTGGATTCCATCAATGAAACTATGGTAACTGTGTCTGGTGGTCCCTCCTCCTTCTTGTCAATGTGATTTTTCACCACAAGTTTCTTCCACTCATTGCAATATAGAGTTTTTTTTGTGTGAACATTGAGTGTTGTTTTATCGAACCACAACCAGGGCTGTAGCTACCAATGAGGACATGCTGTGGGCATTGTTTCTAGGAATTTGGAGATCTTTAGACTTGACAAGGATTTTTTTTTTTTTTTTACAAATATACATATTGTGTGGGTTTTTAAGGCTCATGCTTTTGCATTTGATTATTCTCTTGTATTCATAGTAGTAGTAATCCTAAATATATGCTACCTGTCTGGTTTTGGCCCTCCAAACAAAACCATTATTCCAAAGTTTTATATTTATATTTATGTCAAGAGCTTGTAGTTTATTCACTTCTTTCTACAACCAAGTGAAGACAAATTAACAAAGAACGTTGCCATCTTGGTTGACTATATAATATAATATCTTTGTGTTGGGTTAAACACCTGTGTTATAGTTATTGTGGCTTTTTGGCCAACACAACTTGCAATGGCCAGAAATGTTGTTGTCTGCTGCCAACATGTGACCCACGACCACGCCCCTAGAACAATATATTAGTATTACTAATAAATACAAAATAAAACCTAAAACTACTCACATCCACACACCACTATATTATTAGTAGTTATTGTAAACACTTAACTTCCGGTTGCTTTTTCTTTTCTCCAGCCGTTTAACTTGACGTGTCTCCATGGCAACCACTGTACACCAGGTCCGGTCAGCTCACCTCACAGCCGCATCCCGTTACTTTTTCTGGAAGCTAGCAGCCGGGGGAATAACAGCAGCAGCTGATGGAGGACGGAACCTGCATGAAATAATAGGTGTTACTGTTGTTTTAGTGTCGGTGTTGTTTTTGGAGACACATGACGCCATCAGAGAAAGCCCGGTATGGGTGCGAAGCGGCGCGTAAATGGAGAAATGCAGGTGATTTAATTGATTTTAGAAGGCTACGTATTGTTAAATAGTTAAAAACTGCTGAATTTGCTACCACTAGCTATACAAATGTAACCACGAAATACTTTTTAGTAACTTAATAATTGTCTCTAAGTTGGGCTGGATGTATTTGACGTAGACAATAACTGTGAGCTGGGAAAAGCTAGAAAAACATTATGATTTAGTGTTAGCTTATACATTATGTAAGTGTTATTACAACAATAGGTAACCATGAGGTCCCCAGCAAAAAGGGAAATAATTTATAATTGTATATAATAAAATATGTAAATTATATACAATTATACATTTTACACACACACACACACTTATATATACACAGTGACATAATGTATGATTATTATGGTCATGGGTTTAAAAGCAAAACGGTCTAAAAGTAAAACTATTTATCAGATGGGGGACCATATCTTCAAATCAAATAGGGGTCTGTGGTCTAATTTGTGTCAGTTTAGGGGGCCTTGAAGTAAAAAAGGCTTGAGAACCTCTGGGCTATCTATTCCCCACCCCCTACACACACACACTAAAAGCTTGTATTGTTTAGTGTGTGTGTGTGTGTGTGTGTGTGTGTGGATCCTTGTGTGCTGGTGGTCACTCTCAGGAGGACAAGTGGTGTCTTGTTAAAAGGGGGCCCGGGTCACGTTAGAGGTAGGATCTTATGTTTCTGTTTGTTGTTCAAAACCCCACTGACCGGACGGATAACATCTCTCTGTCTCCTCCTTCAGTGCCAGAAAGTGAAACGTCAAAGATGCTGTGTGTCTCTAATGCTCTATTAATCATGCAGATTCAGCTGCGCTCAAACCAGGTCAAGCAAGCTTTTGTTCAGGTGTGTGTGTGTGTATATGTGTGTGAGTTGAGTTTGCATGACTTAAGGAAACCTAAATAATTTAGACAGTGGAGCAAGGTGCTTGAAGAATCTCAAATGGCCCCTTGCACTCCATGTGATGGAAAACACTCAAATCTGATCAGCAGGATTTGTTTTCACACACACGCGTGCACACACTCACACAAATGAGGAACTGGTGTTGTGTTACTTATGAGTCTTTCTTTGTATACTAGTCTAGAAAAACCCATGAATGGGGTGATGACGTCAGTGTTATTAAGGCTTTAAATAATCCAGCTCTTTCTGTCCATTTTCTGTCTATTCTTCCATATGCCTATCCTGGCTTCAGCGCCTCCTGCCCCCTTGTTGAAGCGTAGTTGTGGGGCACCCCAGCCATGGCCTATTCACCTCCACCCTAAGGGGCCGATCCACAGGACCCACTGCCCTCCTCCTCACCTACCTCTTTTCCACTCCCGCCATGCAGAGGAGAGCGCTGAGCGGCCCCATCTGGTCACCATCGTTCGCCCCTGTGGTCAAAGCACATTGAGGAAGGTAAACTCAATATCGTCTTGGTCACAATGCAGTTATAAATGTTCATAAATCCTCATGGTTTTTTATAATAAGCTAACAGTCTGCAGTTATAATGTTGTTATTATATTTGTTAATGATTTTTGGTGTAATGTAAGTGGTTAAACAGTCCATTACAGAGGTCTTTCTGAAGGATTAAAGAGCTAAAAAGATCAAGCAAATGTTATGCTGGAAGAGGACATAGACCAGCCAAGGGACTTTGCCATCTTGCAATGCAAATGGAATTGTTCTTATTAATAACAGTTCTGTATATCATTAGTAAATGATTTATTAGCCACTAATGAGGCCATTTGTTAAGACTTGCAAACCCTTAATAAAGTCTTTTTTGTTTCTCTTTTTTCAAGATAACGGTGCTTTTGAACCGGAGGGGGGTGGTATCCTTTGAGCAACTGCTATTGGATATTTCTGAGGCGTTGGGATTTCCTCGCTGGCACAGATCTAGAGTCACACGCCTATACACATCCTATGCCCAAGAGGTAAGGCCCAACCGTGTGTAGTTTTTTTTCCCAAGCAAATCTGTTGCAGGTTTGTTGTGTGGTAACGTAAAGATTACACACAAATAAATCTTTGAAAATGCCTAATGATGCCAAAAAACGAGTTAAGTCTTGTCTTTTTTTCTGCTTATCCTGCTACCTGTCACCCTGCCCTGTGTGTTTAGTTGAGTAATACAGCTTGAGATTGTATCCTGGAGAATGACAGCTTTTCCCATGCTGATCAGACCTAAAGCAGTCATATTAAACTCCATGAAAAAATAACCACCTTTCTTGAAACTCTGTGCTCAAGGTGAACTTGTACAAGTCAACGAGGAACAATTTGGTGCTAAATTAGGGTTTTTTTTAACACTGATTTTTTAGCCTCGCTAAAATATTAAATGATTACTATGTTTATACTCCTACTACTCTACTATATTTACTATATTTTTTTATGTTCCTAGGTGAAGGGTGTGTGCGACTTCTTCTGTGGTGAGGTGGCCTTCGTGGCATTGGGGAAGGCTCGTCCAGAGCTGAGTAGTGTGCAAGAAGCGCTGGAGGAGCTGTTTCCTGAACATGCCAGTTACCGGACTGATGCACTGCTGGTCTGGGAAAAGAAACTCAGACCAGCACCAGATAAAGCAGCAAAAGCTGACAGTGGATACAGTGAGGGGACAGACAGCAGCGGGACACACGATGATACAAATAGACAGATCAAGAATCATACTAATACACACAATCCTTACCTTGTAGACACACACCAGACAGAAAATCGTAATTCAGACACTCAAAAGTCACATAAAAAGAATACATACAAAAAGCCTGCTCACCTTCCCAACCACCTGCAGAAGCTCCGTATGAGGGGCAGAGTCAGAGAGCCTAAGCCTTCTGTCATTGGTCCATTTAAACATGAGGAAGGTCTTAGAGAAGCAGATATATCCTCTCCTACACTGTGTGAAAACTGCTTGGCAAGAAGAACTAAACATCAGGGTCCAGAACGGATCAATCCTCTGTCTGGTAGGGTCCCACTTCCTCCTGTGTCAAGGAAGCAGAAAGGAAGTTCACCTATAGTGGAGGAAGTGAGAAAATTGGACATTCATATCAGCCCTCCGCCTCCCCAGCCAATCAGCAGAAATGAGGAGAGGAATCTTCCCCAGTTACAACTTTTAAATCCACTTCCAGGAGTGGGAGCAGAGAGGACAACCTTTGACCTTCCCACAGAAGGCAGTGAAGTCACTCTGTCAGATATTGAACGTTGCTATGACATTGGACGTGTGGTTGGAGATGGAAACTTTGCAGTGGTGCGAGAGTGCCGCCATCGTGACAATAGACAAACCCTCGCTGTAAAGATTGTGGAACGCTCCAAGCTAATTGGTCGAGAGCACATGATGCAGAATGAGCTGAGCCTTCTGGGTAGCTTGAGTCACCCTCGCATAGTGCGTCTTTTTGCGCACTATCACACATACACCCACTCATATCTGGTCATGGAGTTGGTGAGTGGGGGGGATCTGTTTGAGGCCATCAGTGAGAGGGGGAAGTTTTCAGAGGCAGAGGCAGGACTGATGGTGTCAGATGTGAGTGAAGCGCTGAATTACATCCACTGCAAGAGCATCGTCCACCGAGACCTCAAACCAGAGAACCTACTTGTGAGTATCAGATGTTGTTTGAAAAAAAATTAAACAATCCCAGTAAAAAATGGAAATATTGCTTTTAGACACTCAGCTCAGTTTCTATAGGTCAGATCCTTGCGGTTTAGTAGTATATACTTTTGTCAGCCACAGTGTTCTTTTGATATTAGCACTAGGGGGCGACAAAGACAACCTTTCAAATTCTACACGTTGTGGCTTCAAAGAATAGGTTCATAAGTCTGTCTTAAAACAATAGTCAAGTGTCCATATGAACATTGAAACAGGTTTTGCACATTGTAATCATTCCTCTTGCTCATACTGACCGTTAAAAGATCCCCTCCTGATGCAACACTGATGAAAAGATCCTGATGATGGCTATTTGATAAAAAACCTATTTGAAAGTTTATCTGAAAAAAAAGAGGAAATCTGCCAGATTTAGTGTTTTCAGTAAAAAAAAAAATCCCTCTGTGTATCGATGGGCAGTGTTTTTTCTGTTCAGCTGCAGTGGAAGGATCATAACAAAAACGATGAATTGGGTAACAGTAACTTCAAAAGATATTTAAAGAGAAAAATGTCACATTGATGAGATTTAGTCTCTCTCTCTCTCTCTCTTTCTATATATATAAGCATGACAACTATATGGTGCTCTAGCAGACATCTGAAAATCCTCCTCCCTTTTATCTTTCCTGTTTTCTCTCAGATAGAGCGTAGTGCTGCTGACATCTGGAGGCTGAAGCTGGGAGACTTTGGTCTTGCCATGGTTGTGACTGAACCAGTCTTCACTATATGTGGTACACCCACATATGTAGCCCCAGAGATTCTCTCTGAGACAGGTTAGTGCTGTTTGCTGCAGTATCACTACTCTTACATACCTTGTTACCTTACAGCCTGTATCTGCTTCATCAAATACATTGAATTTGAACAATATTATTCTCAAAAATGACAGGTTATGGGGTAGCAGTGGACATTTGGGCACTGGGTGTCATTCTCTACATCCTACTGTGTGGCTTCCCCCCATTTCGCAGTCGGGATCGAGACCAGGAAGAACTGTTCCAGCTAATAAAACAAGGACAACTCCACTTCCTGCCCCCCTATTGGGACCCCATCTCAGAGGGTGAGAAGTGCAGAAATACACTGTGTACTTCCACAAAGCCCATGCGTACATATCTACACACAAAATTGAATAGATCAAATAAAAATATATTTTTTATGTTATTGTGTATGTGTGCAGAAGCCAGAAACCTTGTTCAGGCACTACTTCAGTCAGATCCCACAGTGCGGCTGACAGCAGAGCAGACCCTTCTGCATCCATGGGTGAAGGCTATGGCAATAATTTGCAGGCAGAGGGCGCCCACAGACAAAACTGAGATAAACACAGTAGACGCTGGAGCAGAAACAGAGAGAGCCCAGAGACCAGCTCAGATCAATGCAGCAGAAACAATGACAGACAAAAGACACACCAACAGCGGGGGAGTGCTAACACACAAAGTGGATCTCAGCAGACATGATGAGAAAGAAGCTAAGATGAGCACAGGAACAGAACAAGAGGACAAACCACCACAGCAACTATCGACAGAGACAAGTACAGTTCAGAGTGTATCTCCACAGATCAAAGCACACACACCTTCAGAGGTCACGCCTGGCCACCAGAAACCTGAGTGCACTTCTACAAGCTCACCGAGGAGGCAAGTAATTCAGCATTCAGGTCTGAATCAGTCAAACACAGACACACCCAGACCAACCAGCCCGACTCCACTAAATGCCCCTGCAACCCAAACTGAACCCCCATCCCTGATTGAGACACACCAATCAACACAAAACAGCCTACAGCAGACACCCAATTTACAACCTCCAACCAACTCAGAGCCACGAACCACAGCGGGTCACTCAATGCAACACCAGCTATCCTCCCACCTAGCGGCAGCTTCTTCAACTCACTCCCTCCAACAGCAGAACTCCACCTCTCCCCCTGAAAAACCCACCAAGCTGAAAACCAAGACAAGCTGACCACTGACACCACAATCAACCACCCACCCACACCTGCACCCCACGGACTCACTGATGATCTCCTGTTTGACTGCGTGATTAGATCAGGGTCATCACTTTCATTCTGCTGGACAATACCACTGATTTCTTAGCAGCTGATTCCTTGAATGACTTGCAGATGATGTGATTTACTCTTTAGCAATTGAATAGCATCTGATTGATTGAGGTTAGATACATAAGTGTGTATAATCCATTTACCCTACAATCATTAATTGATGAAGAGGTGTTGTATAATGACAGAGCTATGTGTCCATCATGGAGGATGCAAAAAATGTGCCGAAATTAATGAAATAGAGTTAATCAAGTAGGATTCAAATTTGATTTGAACACATTTCTGGTTTGTCACTGTTTCTAAAGTTGTGGTGTTAATAATGAAATACTTTGGTAGTAAATTTAATGAAAATACTTTTGTAGTAAATGTCTTAAGTTTCTTTATTTTGATTGTCCCTCTGTGTGTTTCTGCAAATCATCAGTAACTTTGAGGATACGATATGTTACCATGCCTGGCAATTTCTAGTGGTATCTATTTTTGATTACTTGTATTTCAACACTGACCTCTTTAATATTCCAAGAAGTCAATTCCTAGAAGTCTGTCTTAGGATCATTTATCTAACTGCATTTCTATACTATACAATCATAAACTAGAAATATCAATACCAAGATGTATTTAATTTTAATCCCAGCAAGGGTTTATGTATTTATGCTACACATTTTGTACTGGCCTGTTGGCAAAAACTGCCAAAAAAGCTGATTTTAAATAATATTCCTGGTGCTTCAATTATCAACTTGTGGCTATATATACACAAATTAATGTGCAGTAAGATCCAGAGGCTGATAATGAGCATTCAGGACAAAGTGTGACCACATACAGCTGCTGAGTAAACTGTGTGTACTAAGCTGAGGGTGGAAAGGCTCCTTTGCCATTCCACACAGGCCAAATAAGGCGTATCTATCTGTCCAATGAGAGTGGATAGTGTGTGCATGGCGACTGCAGACAGCTGACACTTTAACATCCTGCCCCACCTACCCAAATACAACCTCCCTTCTGTACACACCACCCCTCACAGCCCTTGAGGCTTGTTAAGCCACATATCTGGGTTGTTGAAGGGATGAAAAGGGTTATAAATGCTTCTGACCTATTATCTGTGCCAGAGGCAGTTAGATGCTGCTTCGGTCGCCCTGTTTTTCTTGTTTGAATTATTAATGCATCCTCAACATACACACATAAACACAGGGTCTCCTGGAACCAGTTGAACCACTCATGGTTCAACATCAACAGTGTGTCAGCATACCAGAGCAGCAGAAACAGGTCGTTAAGTGTATTTACGTTACAGACAAGTGTTATAAAAATGTTATACGTATGTGTATGTGTCTCATCGATATTACAAATGTATAAAGGATGCGTCCTTTGGTGGAGTGGCCTAAATTTGTCGCATATGAGGTTTTGGTCACCTTTCAAGTCCTGCCATACGCTGACCCGCAGGTGCTCACTACGCATGCGCCGTTAAAAACTCTTTAAATACCCCAAGTCATCTGCCACAACAAAACATTCCGCTGTCAGCCAAGTCACTGCTGAGCCCAAGTAGTTACTGGCACACAGATGGAGGCAGAATATTTACTTTTAAATACGCAACTTTTGTAATTAGCCACGATCAAGAAGCTGCCTGAGTAATAACGAATTTGACCCGGAGTCGTAAACGCTGTACAGGGTGAGAGTCGGGGGAGACGGACGGGGGGAGAAAAAAAAAAACAAAGATGGCTGTGTAGCCAGAGAGACGAGTTCCAGCAGAAGTGTCTGTAGCCGCGACTGTAATATCAGCGACCCGTCCCGGACAGTCAGTCGGTACCAGAGCAGGGGCGGTAAACGAGCAGCCGTAAACTGGGCCCGCCGGTGCACATCGATGTAATCTGCTGTCACTGCGAATAACGGCGTCGAGAGCACAACAACAACAGCTGAGAGACGCCTGAGTTGTTTTGTTCTGCCTGCAAAGAGGACGGCTGTGTTTCTGTCAACGTAGCTAGCCGCACAGTCTGCTAGCGTCACTGTAAGTCAACAAACTAGTCACAATTTCTTTTAGTTGATAGACATAAATATATTCTGCACATGAGCTCGTTATTACACAATAATTGGCTTGTTAAATACCCATTTCGCAAGTTGAAGGTGGCGTTAATAATAAGCTATCCTGCATTCCTGTGTGACAGCCTGCTGCCGTCTCGTTAGCCTAGCCTAGCCTAGCTGTCAGCTGACCGTTAGCTCGACAGGTTATAAGCTAGCCCCGAGCTAACCTGCGCTAATATTTCGGGCTCAACCTGGTCGCAGCAGGTAAAAGGCGACATCTCAGATATTTCTAGACAGCCCTGTCGCCATGTCTTCACTGGAAGAGAGGGACGTGGGCGTTGCGGCCGCCCCTGGCTCCTCCTCGGCAGGCCTGGGGGTCGGGGCCGTGGGGGCAGCGGCGGACGCTGTCGCCGGGGTCGCAGCCATGCAGGAGGAGGTCGGGATACGGCGAGAAGGGCCCGAGCCTGACCCAGACGAGCCGCCCAAGAAGAGGGTGAAAATCCCCGAGGGAGAGTCAGGAAAGCTGGAGGAGAGACTGTACTCAGTGCTGTGCTGCACCGTGTGCCTAGACTTGCCCAAGGCTTCGGTCTACCAGGTAAACGTAGTGTCAATCACAAACCTTCCCCTGAAAACTCTTAAAACTCCCGTCACAACAAAAGCAAACCAGCTGGATATCATACTAGAACATCCCCAGTGTGTCCCGTGTCCTAATGTCCAGAGTCAACCTGTTGAATGTGTTGGCCAGTTCCTTTTATTTTTAGTGATACCTGATCCAACACAGGGCCCAAGTGTCCAGACTGCACACTGAGCCATGAGGCCATGAGGCTGAGTGGTGAGACCAGACACACCCAGGCCCAGTGGTCAGCTGTGCTGGCTCAAGTTTATGACATTATACTGTGAATTATACTTCAGCAAAATCCACATCCCTGCCCCTACACACACACAAGTGAAACATTTTTAATATATCCTTTGCCCTTCACTTCAACCCACCACCAAGCTCTCCTCAATGGCCTCTAACTGCTCTCTTCAATGTGAACACATTTTATTCTAATCATTAGTTGTACCCAGTTACAAGCCCTGCTGTACTATGCAGCACATGTGTTTAAACCCACAGTTTATTATTTATTAACATTATAGTGCTAACGTTGGGAATTCTACATACAATCTTTCTATATACAATCTTCTGCCCTAATCACACGCACATATATAGAAACACTTTGATTTACAACCAGTACATAACAATAAGCCGGCTAATATGACAAAACATGGACATTATATAATTAGAAAACTGCATAACTTCAGATATCCGCCCTATATAAAAGTTTTTAAGTTGTAATATTTCCAATGGTGCAAACAATTTTTTGTTTTGCCTTTGCCATGTTGTTGCGTTAGCCAAACCCATTGTTATAACTTAACTGAATATGAAATATGGACTCTAACCATATGCATATCCTCAGACAAACATTTGAATGGCATTTCACCCCAAATTATGAACTAATTTGAGTAAAATAGTCTGTTTTTTTCTACATTTTCCTTAAATATCTGTTTTTGAGTCCCATTTAATAGTCTTGAAATTTACCACAACACCTGTGACAAATTATGCTATAATTTTCAATATTTGACAAGAGAAAGTTTAGGTATTCATATTTTCCAACTTAGACCTTTCCAGCTTGCACTACTCAAATATATTTGCCATGTTCTCTGCACCTCATCCCGCTATGTTTCCCGTTTTACCAATACATATTGTCTTATTGTCCTATAACCTTTTCTCCACCACAGTGTACCAATGGGCACCTGATGTGTGCAGGCTGTTTCATCCACCTCCTGGCTGATTCTCGTCTCAAGGAAGAACAAGCCACATGTCCCAACTGCAGGTACACCAGGTTCACCATAGACACGAGCATGAACTGAGGAGTGTACATACAAATTCAAACTAACTTCCCAGTCCACATCAGATGAGGCTAGTTGCTTTACTTAATGATTGTAGTAACTGGGTGGATTATCATTGTGTATGGATATTGCCACCCTAATAATATATTTTGTTTGGATAAACATTTATCAGAGTCACCCCTGGAGCGTCATGACAAGCACAAATGACTTTACCTACTTTCAGGGAAAAAGTAACTAAATAATTCCTCTTAATCTAAACATTTTACAGGAAAGACTGGCTCTAGTATTAAAATGTGTTTTATTAGTCTAATTCAGTAGACACACATAGGAAGCAATGCTCAATTTAACTTTTTTTTTTTACCTGACGTGACCAATAATCATCAATATAATTCAAAAAATGACTTTTCCATTTGTCACTGATGCATGTCCACAGTAAAATAACTTGAATTATTTGTTTTTGGAGGTTCAGTTTGATAGTATGTATTGAAATATCTCCCAACAAAACTGAACAGAAGTGTATAATAACTGTGCTGTGCATTGTTCAGAAACTCTTATGCACATATCACAAATATTACACTAGAATGACGTCTGATTTGTGGTTTTCTGTGTTTGTGTAGGTGTGAGATCAGCAAGAATCTGTGCTGCAGGAACCTTGCAGTGGAGAAGGCTGTCAGTGAGCTGCCGACAGAATGCACCTTCTGCCTAAAACAGTTCCCCCGATCCAGCTTAGAGAGACACCAGAAAGAAGAGTGCCAAGACAGGTATACACCACATACAGGCACATACTGTGCTAAAAAACAAGTCAGAAGATAGTAAGTGTACCATATGTTTAATCACACCATATGGAGTTAGTTTTCACCAGGGGCATTGTATGTATGTGGTTGTGTAAATAAGTGTGTGTGTGTGTGTGTGTGTGTGTGGTAGCTCAGCACAGTATCACACGGGGTTGATTTGAGGAAGATGGACGAGCATGTGACCTGCAACTTCTGAGGAGCAAAACAGCTGATGTCATTACAGACTGTGTGTTTGTTGTGTGTTTATTGTCCAGCTAGTTGAATTGGCATGTTGAATGCACTGAATCCTCTGGGGTTGTTGCTACAGCAACAGGTGACCCTGCTCAGGACAGCAGTGCCTGTACTGGTGTTACCATGACAACAGTCATGGCAGTCACCAGGTGTTTTTTGCCAGACAGATAAATGTGCTTGTGCGCAGGATCTGTTGTTGTTATCCTCAGGAATTTGACCATCATGTTTTAGGATAAATATAAAACTAGTATTTGATTTGCAGTAATTTTCAAGGAAAATGCTGAATCCCTATCAGCAACTTGATGGTATGTTTCAGACAAAACTTTTTGATGTAATATAAACTATGTCAGTGATGTTTTAATTAGCCCTTGGTTCACTACAGAGGATAACTTATCTTTACTGTAAGAAGTTGGAATTGATATGAATCCACTCCTTCTTTCGTCAGCCTGAGCTCTCAGCACATACTTATTATTAGTACAGTATTCATTAGCCTTGGTTCACAACCTAGGTTAATTAGTACCTTTGATATCATTAGTGCCTTACACTCCCTGCAAGAAAGTAACCAGCATTCACCACAAAGCACCTCTGTAAAGCATCTAATTTATGCCTTTTAATCCACACTTGCCATTATGTTGCCAGGGTGACGCAGTGTAAGTACAAGAGGATTGGCTGCCCTTGGCAGGGTCCGTTCCATGAGCTGCCAGCACATGAGAGCGAGTGCTCCCATCCCACCAAGACTGGGACAGAGTTGATGGGAATACTGGGAGAGATGGACCAGAGCCACCGCAGAGACATGCAGCTCTACAACAGCATCTTCAGCTTGCTCTGCTACGAGAAAATCGGGTTTACAGGTACACACAAGAGACGACTGTCTGAAAACAAAATTATCTTCAAGTTGCGTTTTTTCGAGGAAATTGGTTACTTTAACCAGATACTATTTTATATCACTTTGGTTCTTTACTCATTACTACATATGTCCTTTCTCCTGCTTTGTCTGCTGTCAATGTGTCCATCTAGAGGTGCAGTTTAGGCCGTACCGTACCGATGACTTCATCACCCGTCTATACTATGAAACACCACGCTTTACTGTTCTCAACCAGACATGGGTGCTGAAGGCCCGTGTTAATGACTCTGAGCGCAACCCCAACCTGTCCTGCAAGCGCACACTCTCCTTCCAGCTCATCCTTAAGAGCAAGGTACACACACTGCTCTCTCTAACCATGTTTATTTTTAAAGGGTTTTTTTCATGTCTGCTTGTTTTTAGGGCAGATGATGTCACGTGCCACCAGATCTGTGTGTGTTTTGAACAGAGAAGTTTTAAAAGTGACCTGACAGGTGACAGGGTGGTTGTAATTCTGAATAAGCGATCTATGAATTGCAACCCAAAATAGACAGAAACACTACACAAAACCTCTGTCTGTTACAGTAAGTGTCACTAATGGCATCCTTCAGCAGGGCTTCAGTTTGGTTCAGTCTCATTTGCTGTAGAGAGTAAGACATTGATGCTCTATTAGCTCAAACGTGTTGCTTAAACAGAAATTAATATAAAATAGTTATGTAATATGATAATAAAAGCAGCAACATCTGTGATCGTTATTAGTTATTATAACGAAGGCTATGATATTATTCACAGTAGAGCCTAAATTATATATTGGTATGATACTATTTGCCAATTTTAGCTTTTCTCAGGTAATGATTTAGTTTTTATTATGTAGTTTGTCCACTAGAGAGCACTGACAGGTCAACAGTACCTGTATTAGTTCCAATGACAAAATAACCAAATTGAAGGGACATTATCAAACATTTTGTTTACTTTGTGTTCTATGTTTGTTGGTCGCTAAGGTGAGCTAGCTGCGGCACACAACTCAGATGAATCAAGCCAGTAGGGCAAGTCAATGTAGTCAATGTTCATCGAACAGGTCATCAAAACATCATTTAACACAGTTGCAGTGTTATTGATACCAGGAATACTGGCACATTTCACTATTACTGTTACCTGACTTATGTTGAACTTAAATATTGACATCGACATCGGCCAGTATATTCATCAGATGTTCAGCAGTATAGTAACACATGGATGTGTTTGTGTCTGCAGGTGAACTCTGCCCTGGAGTGCTCCTTCCTGTTGCTGAAGGGGCCGTACGATGACGTTCGCATCAAGCCTGTCATCCACCACCACTCCTTCAGCAACGACACCAACGAGACAGACTACGTCCCTTTGCCCATCTCCGATTCAGTGGAGTGCAACAAACTGCTGGCCGCCAAAAACATCAACCTGCGCCTGTTCATCTTCCAAGTCCAAAAATAAAGAGTGAGGGAAGGAAGGAGGAAGATGGAAAGGACGACGAAGAATGAGAAAGAAGAAAGAGAAGAAGGTGGAAGGGTGATGGAAGACGGGGGGCGTAAAGAGAGGAGTGATGATGATTAAAGAGAGACACCACTGAACCACTGATACCTCTTAATATATACACACACACACATACATACTCACACGCACACACAAATACATACACACCACTAATTACACTTACCTCCTTTTACAAGATAGTAAGACCCCTTGCTCGGGGAGTAGTGAGTTGCTATGGAGATGGGTGGGCATTGATATGGAATGAAGGGTTGGGGTGAAACCAGCAAAAGGCAACAGGTGGGGGGATGTTGGGAGCAGGAGCAGGGAACGGATGGGGAGGAGGTTCTGAGATGGTTGGTGTGTTCGTGTAGAGGCTCCCTGAGGTCAGGATGCCTGACCTTTCACCCCCTTACACCCATAGCCAAAGGTAGCGCACACACACCGACCAAAGCAGAATTTGCTAGGGGCATCTGTTGCGTGTGTGTGTTTGTTTGTGTGTGTGTGTGAGAGAGAGAGACTGAGACAGAAGAGACAGACCCCAGAGTGCAGCCCAAACTCTGCTTGCATGTTCAAAATGTCCCAAAGACATGTGATAATGTGAAAATAGAGCGATTGACTCTACTGAGCTGAACTTGTGTGGACATGTGAGTGGATGTGGAGGGCGTGTGTAATCAGGATGTGTGTGTGTGTGCATGCGTGCGTGTCTTTTTCCCTCCTTGTATACACTTCGAGCCAACTATTTCATTCTGTTTTGGCAAACGTGCCCATTCTGCGTCTTAGACTTTGCCAAAACAGAACAAAGACGGCATGCCCCACCTTTGACCCTTCTTTTTTACCTTTCAACAAGAGGAGAGACGGCCTGGCTGCATGCAAATTTTAGTTCTTCAACTTATTCCTTCAGCTGTGGTTACATTTAACCTTCAACACTAATACAATTTTTATTTCTCTTAACCCTGAATATTTAAGTACCTGTGAACTTTGTTCTTTTAGTTGGGCTTTAGTGTGTGTGTGTGTGTGTGTGTGTGTGTAAAAACATAACTGTGAGATTCTCGTGTACATGTCCCTATGTGAACAACAGTACAAATACTCAAATACAGGATGAGCATCCGGGCAAAGCAAGCGACTGCCTCGGACACCCCAAGAGCCCCAAGTCCATTGTGGAAGTTGCTTTGACTTTTCTGGAAGATCAGATTTTGAGCGATGGGACTAGAAAGTTTGTGTGTGTGCATGCGTGCGTGTGTGTGTGTGTATGGGAGACAGGTGTGGGGGACAGGGGGGTTTTACCTTACCACAGCGACATATTAGTGTTAGACTTACTTGAACGAGAACGAGAAGATGTTACTTAAGTAGATTCTACTGTAAAGCAGATAGATCTCTCTCCTCCTGACCTCTACTGTATTTCTGTGTTTTAATGCTTCGTCTCTATGCCAGTGGACTCACTCATCTCACTATGGCTGTACATGTGCCTTTTATTAAAGATCATGGAACCTGCACTGCTGCTTGCGTGCATGTATGTATGTATGTATGTATGTGTGTGTGTGTGTGTGTGTGTGTGTGCCTGAATTGTCGACAGGACAAAAATAGAGCTGGCTTTGTGGAACCGTTGGTCTGTATAAATTATGCATTCAGTACCGCAGTTATGAAATCTAAATTTAATTTTGAAGCCGTGTGTGGATGATGGATATGTTTCATTGAATATGAATCAGTTTCAGTACAAAATGAATTATCCAACATCTCAACAATAACACATATGGGCTTATCAGTTATTACTTGCATGGAAGTAGATATATGGCAGTATTGTAAAAGGTTGGCTGACCAAAGACTTCAAAATGAGTTTATACGATGTAATGATTCTGTATGTCTGTAAAGTTAATTTCCTAAAGTTGTACTTAGGTGAATATTGATCTGGATATTTGAAAAATGGCTTTGTCTCAGACATTTTGACATGTCACATTAGTATGTAATCAATAACATGAATGATTTAGCTTTCAGGCATTTTAATAGAGCGGAGCCATTGTTAATGTTCTTAGCAACATGCTTCTCATGTCAAACACATCTGCTGTGAAGAAGGTGACTGAATGCAAAAATTAGCTAAAAATTATTATTCAATCAGCAGAAAATGAATTGGCAACCATTTTAATAACAGATTTATTGTTTCAGTTATTTTAAAGCAAACAAATTGTAGCTTCTCAAATGTAAATATTTACTGCCTTTCGCTGGAGTCTTTTATGGCTGAACCGTGACCAACGAGGCAAATGCGATGGACATTTTTCACTATTATCTGACTGTTTTATCGATTGTGAAAAATATTCTATTCTTCTTATGAATCAATACTGGAAACAACCATTACTTGCAGCCAAGTAGAAAGAGAACCTGCAGAGTGTCGCAGCTCTACAAATAGCATGTAAATGAACTAGTGGTTATATCGCCTGCGTTGCTCAACATATGAGGACAGTGTACTGAGACTCCTTGAGCATGCGGTGGAGCTGAAGTATCACAAACAGAAATTAAGTGCTCTTCATTTTCACCATTTGCAACAGAGATTCTGGGGAAAAAAAGTTTTTGCTTGTATGTTTAAAAAAACATCTTTGCAAAAACCTCCCAGCGTGTGTGAGCATCTACGTCTCCTAACGTTGAGATCCCCTAAAACTAAATACCCATAATGGTAAACTATGTTAATGCAAATTCTGCACTTCCTTATTAGATAGTTATTAAGACAATGACATTAATCTGTCATTTATGAACCCAGCAGTAGTTCAACAACCCTTCCAATCAGGACATTGTGACTGTCTCTATTTCATATTATACCAGTGTAAACAGAAAGCATATCCTCATATATAGTGCACTTTATTTCCCGGTGTATGAATCTATAGGCTTCATCATCATTACGTGGGAGAAGAGGAGCATTAGAGGAAAACAAAGAGCCGAGATGATATAGAAATGTGACCTTGTCAATCCAGCCACAGCACTTTATTCTATTCACACAGTGCATTTCCTTAAAACACAATATATAATTTAATAACAATATAAAACTCCATTTGTCTATATAAATTATGCATTCAATACAGTAGCTCTGATAATTTCTATTAAGCTTTGGTACAGTGGTACATTTATGTTTGTAAGTGGGTATGTGTTTGTTTGTGTGTGTGTGTGTGTGCACATGCTGTACCTTGTGCGTATTATCACAAGGAAGGTTGGTGTAGGTGAGGAAGTGTGTATATGTGTTAAAAATATGTGTATGCGAGTGCACGCAGGAACCAAAATATTATCATCACTCCATCCATCAAAGCGTCTCGGTGCATCGTCAGTACTGCGCGCTCCAGGCCGGGGCGCTGAGGTTGGTGCAGCTGGGAGGATGGCAGCTGCCATGATGGGAGGGTGGGGGTGCCACGCAACAGTAACCCGCCTCCCCACCAACCCCGCTCACAACTTTACTTTGAGGATAGGTCACTGCAACGCTTCCCTGTAGAGACAAAGTTGGACTTTAGAATTTGCCATCACAAGCACTTTATTTTGGGGGATGAATTGTTCGAGATTGATGCACAATGAGACCTTTGGGTGCTCCGTGTTCACCTGAACCATGCTACACTGATGAGACGGCATTGGCGAGTAGGTCCCCAGCACAGCCTGGGTGTGGGAAGACTGCTGAACCCCCACAGCAGGGGCATAACCTGCTGCAGACACACACATATACAAGTTTTTATTATTAGATTATATCATTAGATGATTATTTCATCACTGCAGTTTCTAAGTATCAAGACAGTTCAGTTATTCCGATAAAAAGAGATGACAAATGGTCCAGAAATTGTTTATTTGTTGATAAATAATTATAAAAATTAAATCCTTTTCATACACCAAAGTACAATAGTATAATATAAGTGTTTTGTTGAATCTGAGATTGACTATAAATTCTAATAATGACTGTATTTACCCTGAAAGGGTCTCCACTCTTTGTCAGTGCGATGAATAGAAGCAGCAGGAAAAGAGACCGGTTCACTGTGAGACCCTCAGACTACATCTCTGACAGTGTAACGGCCCCCTCCTCTACTGCCACAGTCTGTCTGTCACTCACACACATACACACACACCCATACAGGTGGTACGTACCTGTTGGTTGCGCTCCTTGGCTGTGGATGTGCTGGCTAGGTGAGACAGGCCTGCATGGGTGCTGAGCTGAGGTAGGGTACTGGCTGTAGTAATACAGAGGCACCTACAGGAAAATATGACTTTTATTCTTACTATTTTCCTCAAATTCTTTCTTTAAATTGTCAAAAAATTTATATAAATTAAATAAATTACATTTCAGTCTATCAGTGCCACATTTACACATTCAAACAGCAATATTTCATACATGACCACAACACTATGTAGTTCATCAAAAAAAGGACGTGTGTTTGTGTCTCTACCTGAGATGAGGACTGGCAGTAGCTGGGATGGTTGGGAGGGGGAGGAGGAGGGGGAGGAGCTGCATAGACGTAACCCTGACTGGGAGGGTAGAGGGGAGGGGCTTCCCCCAGTGACTGACAGTTCACGGTCACATGAGCGAACTGAGTGGAGAGATCGTCAATCTGTTGGTCAAAACAAAAAGGGGTCAGCACACACATGTAAACACAGTGTACAGACACACAACTGTACAGCTATACAGTGATACATACTGTGTATGGCTGTGAGGGAGCGACAGGTATCATCTGAGGAGCAGCGTAAGAGACAGACGAGTACTGAAGCACCTGAGAGAGACACACACATATGGAGACGAATATGAGGACAGAAACGGTGATGCTTACGTACATCCGTGTGAACAACATTACCTCTGTATGTGCTTGTGTGTGTGTATGTGTGTGTGTGTGTGCACTACCGGCTGCTGCTGTTGTTGCTGAGAGTGAGTGCCTTGCAGCTGAGTCTGGCTTCTGATTGGCTGCTGATTGTCCGGAGGGTTGTACACAGCTGGAGTTCCATCTGGATTCAGGAAAGGCTGTCCTGAGAGGTCAAAGGTCAATTTAAGATATGGCAAATGTGTTTGTGTACTAAAATTAGGGCTTGGCAATATAGATATCATCTCAGATTTTGGATATCATAATATCATGATATGTGTTGTCTTTTCCTGGTTTTAAAGGCTTATTATATCCACATAACTGATGATTGTTTATCAAAAATCTCATTGTTTAAATTATTTTTGAAGGCACAATTGTCATCTCTACAATGTTGTCCCTACTATATATATGATATTGAGGTATTTGGTAAAAAAAAATAGAATATTTGATTATCACCAAGCCTTAACTAAAATCTCACTGGTGTGCGTGTGTGTGTGTGTGTTATGTACCAGTATGTGGGTTCATTAGTATGCTTCCTGGCGGGATCCCATTCTCCATGATGTAGGTAGAGTTAGGAGCTGGCTCTTCTATGATGGAGGAGAGGATGGGTGGGGACAAGTGGATGACAAGCCAAGAGTAGAGAAGGTGAAGAGAAGAGAGGATAAGAGAGTGACAAGAGAGTGTTGTTAACAAATTCACATTTCAACAATCTAAAAAAAACAACAACTGCATACTTCGCCCCTGTAATTGCTAAAAACATACTGCATGCAGCCCCTCAGCGCATTCTTGACGATTACGTATTTTTTCTTCCTGAATATGCAAAGAGTGGAGGTGTTGTGTGAAAATTTGCAGCTATGGTGTGAAGATTTATGGATCGAGTTTTTCACGCCAGCAGAATTTCCACTGCTTTTTGTTAATTAGATGGTGCAGAATAAAGAACAGACCTCATTTATAAGCAGCAACCCCCCCCCCCCCCCCCCCCCAAGTGTGGTTGGTGATTAATTGTGCAAATAAGTTAGCTTTCACACAGGTGGAGAAGAGTGAGGCATGTCTCACCCTCGATCTTAAAAAAGCCAGTAAATGTTATTCTAACATACCTGTGGCTCGTGCATCCCAGCTGTGTTTGACAGCTTGGCGGGGTTTGGGGGCGGGACTCGTCCACTGGTAGGAGGAATCGGAGGAGTCGGTGCTGCTCCAAGGTCTTGGGTCGTTGCTGTAGCGACAGTCCATCTCCGTGCTGCTCTGCCTGCTGCTGCCTGTCCAGCTGGAGCCTGAGCTGTCACGGCTCCCCCTGTGAGGCACATCCAGAATTATCTATAACCTTATTACTGGGTGAGAGGCTCGCTATTCATGTGATTGGAGGACAAAAGTGGCTACAACCCCTGAAATGACGCACGTAATGACAGACTGATGGTTTTATGCTACATTCATTGACAGAATTTATCTATAAAGACATCCCTTTAATTATTTTCAGCTAGCACGTGTAAAATTGCTGACAAAAAAACCTCAAAACTATGTCTGCCGCAGACCAGATTAAGATGATAAATGACTACGCATCTGTGCAGACAGAGGTCTACCTGAAGAGCTGCCGTCTCCTCTGGGTCTCAGCATATGGATTGTACTCCTCCACAGCCCTGCATGCAGCACACACACACACACACACACATAAACATATATTAATGTCCTAATCTAAATATAATAAGATGAAAAAGCACACGGAGAGAGAACATACTGCAGGCAAGGTTACCTGGTTTCTGCATAGCTCTCCTGGGTGCAAAGTGGCTGCAAAAGTACAACAGAGAAATTAGTGAGTGTCCTCTCTGTCACAAGAGCAAGTGTCTTCCTCTCCTTCGGTCTCACCTCTTGGTTGAAGATTCTGTCTCGTGCTCTTTGGTACTCCTCCTCTCTCTCCTCCATCGACTTGCTCTGTTTCTCCTGTAACGGGTGGAGTCTGGTCTGTAGACAGGGAGCAATAATAGGTTATAACGCTGATAGGAAACAATTGATGTCAATTATAGAGGAAATTCTGGAGGGACAGGCAGCTATAGAAACAAGAGGACAGACAGACCTGGTCATCTAAGCTGCTGTCTCTCTTCAAAATAATTTTCCACCGGTGGATCTCTTCTGTCTTGTCCTCATGCACTTCATCCAGAAAACGCTTGTCTGGTCTTTAAGAACAAACAAGTGTATTCTGTTAGTTCAGCATCAACTCTAAAAAACGATTTAACACGCTCACACGTGTGCTTACATGCGCGTGCTGCTGGTCCTGTTGATGATGACAGACTTGCCTGTCTGGTCTACATTGTGCTCCATGCCAAAGTAGGCCGCCACCCGATGGACCAGCATACGGTGGTAAGACGACATGTGAGGGAACTTCTTAAAGGGACTGGAACAGGGAAAGGCGTGGGGAGGAGACGAGGCACAGGAAAGAAAAGCAGAGAAGAACGAAAGAGAGAGAGAGAAGGAGGTAGATTGAGAATGTTTGTATTTTTTGGCTCAGTCCAAGTCCAATTTCACCCCCTGTGGTCCTAACACTCCCACACTAATATAACTGGCTCAATATACTCAGTAGCACAGTACAGCTAAATAAGCTGTAAGGACAAGACTAATATATGAGCTGTAAACATATTATAAATTAGCATAAACCTATATTTAATCTTTCATAGGATTTAGCATGCATGATAGTTTATATTTCCCCATTTACTGCATCTTTACACACAAATAAGTAGATAAATGAGGACCCAAGGTTATGTACTTCTTTGCACACACACACACACATACACACACACACACACACCTATTGCTTGTGATGAAGTCGATCATGTCCTGCTCCAGTTTAAGCAGCATCATGCGGTCTCTGGGGTTGCTGTTAAGGGTGTCGACAATGAACTGGTGCAGGTCTATGCCGGTAGAGTCGGTGTACTCCACACTGGACTCTGAGAGCGACACAGGCAAGCATGATGCATTATGAGACAATAAAAATAAAAAACACAAAAGCATCACTGCAATATTAAACACCCCAGGAGAGCTGCATCTAAATAGTGGTGCTGAATCCAATTTTATTACCTTTTATTTGCTTCCTCTGTCTCTCTTTTTTAAGATATCAGGCTCTCTCTCTCTCTCACACACACACACACACACACACACACACCCACCTTTGGACAGAGGATGTTTCTTTGGATCTGTGCTCTTCTCCTGCTCTTCCTCCTTACAGCAAGTTCTCTCGTTGTCATGGCAGCTAAATGAGACATTTGCATCTGGAGATGCCTGACGATAAAGAAGAGTAATTTGAGTTTGATTATGATAATGATGACGATGATGATGATGACGATGATGATGATGATGACGAGGATAATGTGTGAATTACCTGGCTGTCTTCATGTGGGGAGGACTCCTCGCAGACAGCCATACTGCGCAATAACTTCCCTTTGGCCTGAAATACACACACAAACACACAAGCAATGTAACAAATTCATAGACTGTAATGTAATCAATATCTCCAGAATGAATAATGTGACACAGAATTACTTTAGCTTACCTTTACTTTTTTCTTTGGTTGCACCTGGTTACAGTGTTTCTGCAAGTGAGGACACAATTTATTATAAAGTGTGCACGTGAGGACTGCAGGAGGGTTGCATAATTTGAATGTGGTGCATAGGATTGTTGCCGTGTTTGGTGTCACTTACCTGCTGCTCCAGCTTCTTACAGTTATCCTCCCTCGGACTGCTACAGGGGGACAGACATGGTGGAGGGGAGGAGCGGCTGATGACCTCACATGACGGCAAATTGCAAGGTTCCAGGAGGACATCTGCACTCCCTACAACTACTTCCGTCATCCTTCTGAATGACACACGACATGGACTCTC
The DNA here is from genome assembly GCA_036937835.1 of Pampus argenteus. Taxonomy (NCBI): domain Eukaryota; kingdom Metazoa; phylum Chordata; class Actinopteri; order Scombriformes; family Stromateidae; genus Pampus; species Pampus argenteus. Next base: position 11,055,946 of record CM072879.1, read on the forward strand.
AGGTTTTATCTGAAATATGTCTGCATTTGCGTATTTGACAAAGACTGTGTGAGTGTATATGTGTGTATGCTGTTCCCACCTATCTGGAGTTGTTTACTGGAGAGCCTCGCAGGTGAATGATGAGGTCATATATCCCATGTTCCCACAGGGCAGCCTGAAATGCAATTATCCTCTCCGCCCGTGCTCGCCTTGTCTACTGTTCTTCTCTCTGCCGGCCCTTCGCTGGTCAATAAAAAATAGCCTGAAGAGATCGAAATACAGAAGAGAGGGAAAAAAATGTGTTAGCGATCATGGTGAAACAAGAACACTGTATCACACAAACACACACACACACACACATACACACAAATATCAAACAGTTGCCAGAGCATAAAAGCATAGCTGCTGGAAATGATATCAAGTAGCTTATGTCTGCGTATGCGTGTGTGTTAACCTCTGTCTAGGCTTCCCAAATGCTCTCCCGGCTTTACAGTTAATTGCTGCTTTAAGTGTATTACTGTAAGAGTGCCTGCGTATCTGTGACGGTAACTTATCGGCCTTTGCTTGGATGTGGTATTTGCTGGTGTGTTTACATGTGTGTAGCTCATGTAAATGCCTGGTGTCTGTGTATGTGTGTGTGTGTGTGTGTGTGTGTGTGTCCTCAAGCTTTTCTTAGAAACAGCAGCTGTGAAAAGTGTCATCCAATCCGCCAGCACTGATATTCCCAGAATGCCAAGATGAGTCTCTGTGATCCCAGTAGTGAGAATACTGGAGAGACCAAAGGAATACACACACACACACAGACACACACACACACAAGAGGAAGTGGCATTCCAGCATCTTTTCCAAACCACCAACTGCGTTCAGTGGGGACACATTCCACATGTGCAACCAATGTGGTGTTTACCTGCCATACCACCTCTACGAAACACAAAAGATGACAGCGGAGCTTCAACAAAGAAAAAAATCTAAAATCTGGGTATGGGTTGTTTTTTTAATGGCAATATCATTGTCAAAATTACAACGATACATGATATTTTAGAATTATTTTATGATAACTCAAAATGTTGTTTATTGGTATACATACGTATTTGTATTGATTGTACTTATGTGTACTGAAAACAACTCATTCTACACATGGATTTTTCAGAGAAATAGGCTCTTTCTTTCTTTTCTTTTTCCTTTATAATAGCCCTTTAGCCAAATAGACCAGCTCCACGCGCACTGTACTGCACTGACCCTGACCTCAGAGCTTACTGAGGGGAGGGGGGAAAAAAACAACACATCTCCTTCAGAATTAATGAATAATTGTGTATAAAATAAGAGAAAGTATGCTGGTGTTGCACTGTATTATATCTGAGTATCTACAGTAAGAAAGAGAATAACGGGAACATGGCAGAAAAGAATATGGAGCAGATGCACTATAGAGGAAACAAGATGAATGTGAGGCAAGGGAAGCAGGGAATGAAGAGAAATGAGGAAACAGTCTGCAGGGACTTTAAAGGTGAAGAGGGGTTGGGGAAGGAGATGGAGAAAGAGAGGAGCGAGAAATTAGTGATGGAAAGGCTCGCAGCGCAGTCTGTCTCTGGGCTTTTCAGCCGACGGTCGCGAAGAGAGGGATTTGAGTGGTGAGTACCAGTTTTTGAGCTGAGCGCTGCAGAAGCGTCCGGCCGCCTGGGGAGAAGGTGTGACACAGTCATTAGCGTGTGACGGATGGTGGCGGGAGGCAGGGAGCGCCAGTACCCGCTACATCATCATCCATCTGCTGCTCTCCCCAAAGCCTCCAGCCTTGGAGCCACTTGCTCACCAGGACACCTTTCTTCTCCAGCCAAAAGCTGCCTGGCTCATCTACACTGACACACAGGCAGGCCAATGGGAAAATATCCAAAAGCTACTTTAGATGGTCATTGTCAGCTGAACAAAGTTATATCAACTCCTTAAGCCTGGTGCAATCCTGTTGACACAAATAAGCCCACTGAAAAATATTAAATATCTTTGAATACGGTGGCTATAATTATCAGTGGTTTTCTGAGTCGCTGAGGTCTTCTGCTGCCTGAGACACCATATACGCTTAGATTTATTATCCTGCCTTCTCCATTTGCAGGTGTGTATCTGTAGATGTAGATATTCTACTCTTCCTTTTTTTTTTATTACACACACTTCCATCTCTCAAAAAAAAAAAAAAAAAAGATCTATCTTAACAAACGTCACTGCCTACGGTCACAGAAGCTGCTGTTTATGTTTTTATCTCTTATGGTTGCACCTGGTTTTAAAAGGAGATTTCATGTTTTCTTCCCTTAAGCTCGGGAGCTCATTAGGAAAAAGAGTCAGCGAAAAAATGAAAAACCCAGAGAGCAGGTCTGATGATGAAATGATTATTGTGAATTTGGAGACAGACTCAGAAAAAGAGCCGCCTGTGCTTTGTTTACCCATCATCTGAGTCTGTAATTGGGCTGCCTTTGTTTTTCCTCTTCCATTATATGGGATGTATATATATATATATATATATATATATATATCTGCAGGTTTTTTTTTGTCTCACTGCTGCTGCATATTTCACTTTAACAAATGAGGACATACCACACTGTAAGTTGCTTCACCCTTCACTTTGAACTACAAGAACAGAAAGTAGGCTACACATGTGAAATGTAGGTTACATCGTCCTTTGAGTCATCAGCACCTGGGCAGACACAACAGCTCTTTTACCAAAGTGACTTGTGGGTGCTACGGCTGTGCTACGGAGGAAGGGTGGGGGGGAATAACCCTTTAACACAATACAGTGAGATTAAGTGGTCTCACGGTGTCGGAGGTAACCCTCACGTTGAAACGACGGATGCGGCAAAATATACTAAAACAAACAAAGTGTCATCTTTTGACTTTGAGGTTTCCTGTTCACTCACATACAAGACGGACCTGAAACGATGGGACTTGGATGGGTGAATGCAGAGCTGTTTGTGTCTGTAGTGTGTGTGTGTGTGTGTGTCCCATTACCGTGACCCATGCTAAACTGACACACACCGGGCTATTTTTACACCGGGACAGGCAGGGAGTGGACCTCCTGCTCCGGGACTTCACCGTGCTGTCAGCTGCATGTGGAGAGCGCAGAGACAGCGAAGGAAACGACACGCAGCAGGAGGACTTCATCTGGACTCAGTGTTATAGTTAGCAGCTAACATAGAGAGACTTTATGTCCGGGAATAGGCAACAAGTCATTTTAATACACGCAGCTGGAAATACAAAGCTGCTGTCCTAGTTTAAAAAATAAAAATAAATTAAAAATAAAACTTGCTGATATTTTAATCCAACTAAAGATTGACATGGAAAGCTTAAAAAAAAAGAGTAAATGCAAAACATTTACAGGTAAATGACAGTTATCACTCACCGGGGGAAATGCGACTGTTAGCTAGTTAGATTGTTCGAATGAATCGTTTTCATCGCGGAGTTCAAGCGAAATTATAAATATTAGCTACACGTTGTGTGTATATGTGTATGTGTGTGTGTTTTATTACTCGTGATCTGTTGTGATTGATATCGCAAAAAAGTCTTAGCAAGTGGACCGGCGATGATAAAACAGCATCAACAGAAGAAAAACACAAGAAGCATCGATGTCAACGAGCGCAGGAGCCGTTAGGAGAACAGCGGGGCGTGTAACGGTCACCGCGCGCAGAGCGGCTGTTGTCTTACCGTAAGCTGGTGTCTTCCTCCCGCCGCGGTGGAGCTTCTGCCGGCGTAGCCTACAGACCGACGGACTGCCGTACAGTGTCTGTTGATTGTGAGGTCCGTTGCTCCTCCTCCGCCTTTTGCCTGTCTCTGTTGGAGCAGGAGGAGCTAGGAGGAGAATGAGGAGGAGGAGGCACTGAGCACTGAGCCACGCGCCCACGCACACACACGCACGCACGCACGCACACACACGCGAGGAATGCACGAAAGCCAACCTCCCAAACCGCCCACTCATCTCTATCTCTGTCCCTGTCTGTCTGTCTCTGCTTCGGCTTCACGTTCAAACTCAGTTCAGTTGCGAAAACTGATGTCAACACTAAAGAGGAACAACAGCAGATAAATCAAAGCTGAGTAGAAGTACAGCTGTGCTTATTAACCTACGAATATGAGGAACTTTCATTTCATGCTATGCTACTTTATGCTCTCCCTTACCATTTAGACGGTAATATTTCATTCCATTATTATTAATTAATATAAGTGAAAGTACACGTTTTGCAGAATTGGCCCATTGCCACCATTATTCTATTGAATCATTGTTATTGATACATTAACATTTAAAATCAAAGGTAAGACACAAAGAAATATTCAGTGTAAGTGCATCGCCACCAAAATTAAAGTAGCAGGCGGCAAACTGTGAAAGACATTTACACTGGACAGTTTAGATAATATTTGTATTTTCATTTTCCTTTGTTGTTGTGTCTTTCAAATACGTTTGACAAACCTGTTAATGTGATTATAACCTTAGGATTGTTTGATCACTTATGTCTGTTGTCCATTGGTGTTCTGCATATTCCCAAACAAAATTTGAATCTAAGTGGCACAAACCATTTGATCAATTGTAAGTCATTGTTATGAAGACTGTGCAATTGTGGTTAAACAACTCAGTTGTCCTTTCCACTTGGATGCTGTGTTCGTCCCGTATTATCTTGGTGCTGAGCTCCTGTATTCTGCATCATTAGAAAAATGAATCTATGCTATAAGAACATACACAGGTTTACTCTGGGCTGAGGGTGTTGTGTTGGTACACATATTATCAGTGATCTTCACCTGAATGCAAGTTATCTTTTACTCAGTTACAAGCAAAAACGTGATCTTTTTAGACTGCATCTGCATCATTTTTTCTATGCTGTTTATCAATACCGTAATCTCTCTCTCTCTACAAAACCAATCAGGACAGAACGAGGGGATTCGGATGTCAAGTCTTGAGGAGATTGATTCTTGTTCCATTAATTCTAGTCTCACTGAGTTCAAAGTCATTCACAGACTCCATTATTCAAAGACAGAATTATACAAGATATACGCCGAGATCCCTCCAGTATGTGATAAATGTAGCCTGGAGGAGACAAACCTACTTCACAGCTTTGTCCCATTATAGAAAAGTACTGGTCTGAACTTTTTAAAACACTTTCTGAAATACAAAGAAATATTTCTTATTGTTATATCATTGCCAAGAATATTCCTATCATGTACACAATGAAAAAGGTTGTATTGGTTACTCAATGTTGCCACCACAAACTACCAAACTACAGAGATGACTGAGTACGGGCCTCAGGATGTGCGTCATGTAAAAGCCAGCAGACATTGCTATGTGGGTGCATCACTGATCTCTCTCTCTCTCGCTCTCTCACACACTCACTCTGACACACACACACGTTTATCATGTTTTGATGACACTTCACTGATTTATAAGGATCAACTTTATATTGTGCTGAACACAGATTGAGCCTTTTTTCCCCTCAAATAGACAAGTCATCCACAGACAGCTGGGGCGCGCATATAATCTAAAATTTGTCCAGAGAAGTGGCTGATGACAGAAACACACACACCTGCTGTCGGCTGGTTCTGGCGGTATGGTTGGCATGTGTGCACGCAGTATAGAGACTCAGTGGCGCTCATTTCCCCGTTGTGCGCGCACAGAAATACCTCCTGTGTTGTGGCTTGTTATATAAACACACCTCATTAGAAAGTGCACAGCTGAGTGTGTGTGTGTTTGTATGTGTGTGTCATACTGCTACATCAGTTGCAGGGCCTGCTGAGGTGCAGCGATGTCTGTTTAAAGACATTACTGGAACCGTGGATCAGTGTGGTCTTCACCTTATGGAGGCATTGGAGGACGAACACACACTGTCTTCCAGTAGACACAGAAAGTATGTTGTTATAGTATCAAACCTAGTTAACCTTGCTCTGTCTAAAAGGCAACAAAATCTGCCTACCAGCATTTTCTAAAGCTAACTAATTAACACAATATTTCTAGTTTTGTTTATTCTATAAAAGAAAACAAAGTGTAAAAACCACAACTCAGCATTATTCAGGGGTTTCTGTGCCTGACTATTTCTTAATAGGGAGTAGTCATTTTCTTGAATCTCTGCTTGTTGCTTAGCATATAACTGTTTTAACACTCCATATTTTGTATGAAGCATATTAATATATATATATATATATATGATTCATATATAAATGCATATATATTAAGCATTTAATATATAAGGTGTTAGCTAATAAGATATAGAGGTGTTGGTAGGTGGATTTAATACCTTTGAACAGATCCAGGCTACTTGTTTTCCCTGTCTTTATTTTATGCTATGCTATGCTATGCTATGCTATGCTATGCTATGCTATGCTATGCTATGCTATGCTAAGCTAAACTAAGCTAAGCTAACAAGCTGCTGGCCATGGTTCATATTTAGGATGAGATATATATGAGATATGAGAGCGGTACCTTCTCATCTAACGCTCATCAAGAAAGCAACTCAGCACATTTTCTGAAATATCAAACTATTCCTTTAATACTTACTAGATGGAGCTTTTGGGGGCTGTTTCATCACAGTTTTTTTATTTACCATTACATCAGTACTCCAGGGTAAGTTACGCAGTTGCTCATGAAATCTGCGCATGTAGACATAGCTATCTCCTTTGATCATCAGTGTGTGTAAATGTCTGTGTGTGCATGTGGGTACAAGAGATCAAATGACACCTCAACAAGTGAAGCTCATAAATATTAATAGGGGTCTCATGAATATTCAGAGTGTGAGCTATGAATATTTAAACTATGATGGAGCATGTGGCCGGGTGACTAGACAGCCACAGACAGGAAACAGACAAATAGGCCTCCTCCTTTGCTTCTCAACCTCGGTGAGACGCAGCAGTGTAGCCTCTCTTTTGGGCAACATTAATTATAATTAAGAATACATAATTTGCATGATTTTGTTCTCATGTGAACTGTGAGAATAATGTTCTCCATGAGGTTTCGCAACAGACTACCAGCTCCTCTATTCAAATGAGGCAAACCTGCTTAGTGGAGGCTTACAAATTCAAATACTGCAAAGCTGTCCACGTTATACGGATAATACAGAAATACAGGTCGATCATAAAGATACTGTACATATATCAACAAAGTGAAATTTTATTATAATAAAATTTTAACATTCTGCCTCCATAAGGGCTTATTGCTCCTCCTGTAATGTATATTTTACTGTCTGTATTTAACTTGGATTATATTCAACTGTACATACTGTATATAAGATAACTAGGATTTTTCTACTGTATATACTATTTATTCTACCTCAGTCCATACTGTACATATATTATCATAGCTGCATTCATTTGTACTGTACATATGAATTATAGTGTTATTTATTTTGTATATAATCACAGTTATATCCTTTCCCACAATCATATCTGTGTATTGTTCATTCTGCACATTGTATTTAATCTTTATATATGTATATCCCATCATGTAAACTACTGGTTAAATGTTAAACTGCATTTTATTGTACTGGTACCTAATGCACGCAGCGACTATAAAGTTGAATCTAATTTTTTTTAATGTAAAATGTCTTAGATTATATATTATGCATGAAAGAACATTTGAATCCCTATGATAAAGCATCATTAATACTCATGTCAGAAAACCTATTATTCTGCAGGGATTCAATAAGTAAAAAAAAAAAAAAAGAAAGAATTATGGTGATTTACATATAATGAATTTTAGAGTGCAACATACAAATTCATGTTAAGCTTGTTCTGTATATACTCCTTTTATGACATGATAGGGTAGCCGAAGAGCTGAAAAGGTTATATCTTAAAATAGTGTCTGATCCATGCAGCGCCTCAATTCTGCATCACAACAGGGTTTACATTAGTAACACAGATATCACTATTCTCATTGGTAGGATGCTTACAGATGTTGTTTTGCATCATAATATCCATGTAAATATATCTGGAGACAGTTCATTTGTTAATGAAGGCACTTACAGGCTACAGTTAGAAATTTAGGGTCCAGGAATTAGAAGGATGCTTGAGGAACTACTATTTTAATTAGACACATCACTCACTGCTTTATATCCCACCCACAACACAAACAAAGAACATGAACCTCATTTGATAGGGCTGCTGTTATAATGTCATTATGCAATATCCTGTGGTCTAAACGGTAGCTGTATCTGGGAGTACCTGAGGTAAAAAACTAAAAAAAAAAAAAAGTGTATGAAGTCCCACTGAGGAAAGTGGATGATGAATTTAGATGCAGTGCGTCAGCACTCAGGATTACAAAACTATCAGCGAGGAATAATACAGGTTCAAACGTGGGTTGGGCTGAGAGTGCGCACTTAGATTGTGCCAGAGCTGAGCTAAAACAGTTTGGAGCTCAGTGAGGTGAAGGAAGCATCAGTGTGAAGAATCCACCTGACTGTTTTTTATTTTATGATCAATGAGAGTGACTCACAGTGAGTGGATCACCTTCCTCTACAAAGAAAACATCCAGGGGGGTCCAGAGGGGTTTGTGCTCAGTGGACAAGGCTCAAACTCGATATGCGTAAATGTGGCCACCTACATGCATGCATGCACTGTATATATGTACTAGAAAATGCATGAGAAGGTGAAGGAAGTGCACCTGTTAAATGATAGACCTAAGTGACACGGCTGTGTGGGTTTGTGGTCTATAAAGGATGTTTGACAGCCTGAAGAGCTCTTGCACTCACACACTGCTTCCTCCACACTCTCTCCCCTCCTCTGCCTGTCTTCTCATCTCTTTAGGCGGTGGGCGTAAACTCCCTCCTTTTTTTTTTTCCTAAACGCCGTCTTTCCATTGCCACTCTCTTTCCCTCCTGCTCCTCCAAACTCCCTCTATGCATGTTGTTTTCGCTGATTGCAAGTTTGACAGGTCTTCAGAGGGAGAAACGCAGAGGGAGAGGAATCAAACAATCTCCTCAATTAGACAGCCCACACAAACGTGCTTCTGAACTCTATACCATCTTCATCAATTGTCGCAGTTTTCATCTTTCAGTCGCAGACACCTTTGTTCCCGAGTTGAAAGCATACTGTTCACAACAAAGGCAGAGAAGACCGTTTAGCTTTGAAGAACAGAAAGCCTCAACAAGCTTTTAAGGTTTATTTGCATCGAGAGGAGGAGGGAGTTTCTCTGCTTTTTCCGCCTTAATTGACCCATCAGTTTGCCTGAAATTTGCAAAGGCTACACAGCGGCCACTGATGTGAGGGCATTCATGATGCAAATTGATCTCTTGACTGAATTTGTATTGAGATTTAATATAATCTCGATTGTAAAGGCTAAATGTCAGCAGTTTAAAGGCAATTAATGAGGGAAGAAGGGTGAGGAAGTTGCTGTTGCAGTAATTATGCTTTCTGACTAAAAATCTGATGTAAGGAATAATACGTTTTGGTAGTTTGAACAGGAACAGGAACACAGAGCATCTCAGGTCTTATATCAGCAACTAGACTTTCAGCTGTCACTGAGAGCTGATGAGTGTCATAGAAATGCGCATATGCTGCCTCATTTACACACACACACACACACACAGGAAGAGAAAGTACAACACAGGAAGCAAAGAGGCAGGAAGACAGATACGACCTCCGGACGGTCAACAATGGGATGAGTCAATACTGTAGTAATTCTGTGGTGCAGTGCAGCATACCTGGAGGGCTCAGACCTGTTGATGCAATCAGTGGTGGATGTCTCAAGTTTTCTCTTTGCTCCCATCCGTCTATTACCCACTTGGCTGTCAACGTCTCTCGCAGCCCCCAATCCCATCTTTCCTCCCACAACTCATGCCCTCCTCTCCTCCTCCTCGCTCATTATGTATGTTGCTAGGAAAAGAAAACGTTGGTTCCGCAAAAGTCAGTTCTTGGAGACGGAAGGGAAAAAAAAATAATAATACAGACTTATTTTCACGAGTCATTCAACACCGTCTCATTATGCTATTTTAGTCATGGTTTTCTTTTGCAGTTGTATGATTTTATCTTGCTTTTTCTTGTACATTGTCCGATCCACATTTTGATTTTTAGTTCAAGTATATAAAACAACAAAACAGGTTGAAATTTGAGAGATTTTTGTCAGACAGCAGTGACAAACTTTCTATCTAGCTTCATTTTTTCCTCCATCCATCTTTTCTTCCACACACACACATACTCCTCCTTCCCCGTTTCTCCATCCTGTGGAACTCAATCTTTTCCCTCCCTCCCTCCCTCCTTTCACACCTTCTTTATGTCTTCCTTCCTTCTAATTCTCTCGATCATTTCCTCCATTTATCATTCCCCTCTTTCACTGCATCCTCACTCTCATCCTGTATCATTGACCTGGAAGCCTCTGAGCCTGTTCTCTCAGCCGTGGGCATCATGACCATAAGCTGAGTCGCAAGGCTATTTATATTTGTTCCTAATGAGGTGAGATTTCTCTCCGCCATAGCAACGGTCTCTATGGATACCCACTTGGATACCAGATCTCATCCTGTTTTAAATGTCTTATTATGGGCTGCGCTTTCCCCCGTGTATCGTAGCCTAATTAAATCTGAATTATCGGTCCTTTACTGTGTGAGCAGTGCAGAAATGCCCTCAAATTACCATCAAGTTTACATCAAAAATACAGATTAGAGTCAATTTGCAGCATTAGTTGGATCAATATTAAAGTGCTTAGGGAACGCAACCTGACAGCTTTGTTTCTGAAACTGCCCACTTGTGCAACAAAGTAGAAGGGAGTGGAGACCTCTACAGGTGCTCTCATTATTTGATCAGAAACGCACAGAGGAAGAGTTATCTGGTTTGTGTGTGGTGGGAGAGGCTGATGTGTGTGCTGTTGGTCAGGTCTGAGCCAAGTGAAGAATCAGTTGGAGCACAAGACCCAGGCAGCCGAGCTCAGATCATTAGTGGAGCTCTCTGTGACTGGGGTCACACAGGTGTTGAGATCCGCCATCTTATTTCCTGCCACAAAACGAGACAAGCAATCAATAAAGCTGGCAGAGCAACTTCTTGAAAAAGCCATAGTGGTGAGAGCAAACACACACACACACACACACACACACATATATACATATACGGCCTGTGTCTTTTACAGTAAGACAACGAAAACGTTGCCTGCTTTCTCCTGATGACAGATGCTCCAAGATAGCTGCATGCACATGTACTCACACAGGTACACACGCACGCTGACAGGTGCTGCATTGTTATGGCATGTCCAACTCTGGCAGCTTGTTTTCCTCAGACCTCTCACCCTGCCTGATGACTCAGAGACGGGGAGATGAAAGTAGAGGCAGGGACAGGGGGAGGAGAGAAGGAGCGGGGGACTCTGACAGGAGGGGATGGAGGGCCTGCGGTAGCTTGAGTGTACGAAGGTTAAGTAAATCATATCATTAATGCTATGTTAAGAGATTGCTTTGACCTCTGCTTGGCTGTCTGCATATGCAAGTGTGTGTATGTGTCTGGCCTTTGTCCCACCAAAGCAGGTGGCAGCGATGACGTCTGTCTTCTTCTCAGCAGCAAACACACACACACACTTTCTCTCTCCTGCTCTGTGCTCTCCAGTGTCAGTCCTACTAGATCCTATCGTGCTTGAAATTCACTCATCATATCGGGTGGCCTCACTGTGTCGCTGTGTGTGTGTATACACACACGCACGCATGCAGGAACGCAGCACAGTGGACTGACTTGATTATACAAGCAGAGAAGCTCAACCTGACAGAGGAACAAGCACCAAAAAAGAAACACGAAAAGAATATAAAAGGCTTATTTGCCCGTGTTGTATAAGCATGTTTCATCTTCCCACTCTCGCCTACCCTCACCCACACAGGTTAGATCCAATAGCTAGTGCCAGGCCTCTATCTTGCAACACAAACATCTGCGTGTGAAGGAATATTGCAGTCGAGTTCTTTTTCATAATCTCTTCCCTCTACACCCACACATGCACATAGTGAGGGGGTGAGAGGGAGACGAGGGTAAAAAGGAGAGCTGGTGAAAGACTGAAATGAAAAGAGAAGAGGTGAGGGGGGGGGAGGTAGAGAGAAAGAGGAGTGCTCATGAGAGCCAGGAGGTAGTTGTTATAGTAACTGTGTCTCCATACCTGTCAATCAGTGCTATTTCAGGCATCTTGCTTCTATGGAAAAAAAAATAAAAAAACAAAAAACAGCACATACCAGGGCCAGAGAGCTGTTTCGCTGAGGGGAAATTATCAGCCAACGCACATGCACTGATACTGGCAACTTGAGCGCCGATAGACTGATCAAATTAACACCATAAGTGAGATTTCAGCACTATGTCATTCTTACCTCACATTTTTTACTTCACAGTGCAATTTACTGGATGAATGCAACACGGAAAAGTAAAATGACAGCCAGAGCATATGCACTTTACTGCATCAAGTCATAATTGTTTTTTTCACCCCCCTCAATTACATTACAGTAAAACAATCACTTCCCTCAGTTCTGCCTGATGAACTCAAACACGCCCCATCAACGCCACGCGTCTAATTGTTAATTCAAATTGATTTTAATATATATTTTTTAAAGCTATGTATTTCAACCATCCATTACTTTAAACCAGCTATTTTGTCCATGGTTAAATTTGCTAAAAGAAATGAATCCATTACATTTAGCTAACTAAGGAACCGTTATACGTCTGAACAGTTATATGAACCGTTTATGAACATTTTTAGCTATTTACTTTTTTAGCTTTGTATTTTAGCCATGTAGCCATAACATTTAGCTATTATTACAGCTGTTCATCCATTACGTTTTAGCTTTTTGAACTTTTTTTTTTAGCTAGCGAATTTAGCCATTACATTCAACTATTTTAACTAGCTAATAACTCCAACTGTTTATCCATTACATTTAAATAGCTACTGTTTAAACATTGTTTTAGCTAGCTATTTCAGCTATGTAGCCATTACTTTTAGTTAATGTTAAATAGCTATTTGAACTGTTTAATAATGCCATTTTGGCTAGCTAGTTCAACCATTATCCTTGTTGGGTTTTTTTTTGGCTGTTTAGACTTGCTTGCTAACTCAGTTGCAACACGTGTTGAGGTGTTAGAGCTGATTCAATAGAGCATATTGTTTTTAATAATAATTTACATTTGTTCTAATTAGTTGAGCTACTCCATAATTTTTTTCCCACATGCCCCCCAGAGAATATGTTTCTTAATCAAGTATTTCTGTGTGATTATCAACATCATAGCCAAATAAAACCCTCGATCCAGCCTTGTTGCGGATAAACACATGGTGAGGAGTGAGAATAGAGTGGGGGAGGAAGAATAGTGTGAGCACCAATATGGCTGAGTGCTGAGTTTGGGAGCCATTAGGCAGAAGGTAATTAATACCTGTCACTGCAGTGCTCTGTTCGCTGCCTTTATTCTGTTTCAGACCAATTAAAATATGACACTCCTCCGGTGGAGAACGTCTTGTTAAAATTAAGCGCCTGAGACTCACAGACACCTTTGATAAACACATCCAGAGCTACAATTGGGTTTGGCAGCAACGGCATGCTGTATAGATAGCGAGGGTGAGAAGCATGGCAGTGTGTATGTGTTGTGTCACTTCCAGTAGGAGATGTGAGCTGTTAGATCTGATTAAAAGTGTGTATCCTTCCTTGTGAGTTTCACTCACAAAACACACACACACACACACCCACACCCACACACACAGGAGAGTGACGTGATGTTATGAGACATTTATGAGCCAAGAGATACTGACCAGTGAAGACAACTCACCGTCAAAGATTTGCGGCTTGGACAGCAAGCACAGACGAATGGTAAGCAAAAACAGATGAGCCAGGGGAGAGAGGAAAAAAAAAATGGAGGAGCGAGCAGCTGATGATATAAAAAGCCAGGTGGTATACAGAAAAAGCTTAGGAGCAAAGGAAAATATGATGAAGAGATTGTGATAGGAAGGAAAACAAAGGATGGGAGAGCGCTGGGGGAAAATTAAGTGAAATATGGTGTTTTTTTGAGTTGAGCTGATAGTCAAGAAGACAGATTAGACGGAGAGAAGAGAGCAGAAAATGGAGAGAGGTGGAGTGATGGATGCAGGCAGGGGACCAGCAGCTCTCTGCCAACATCTCCATGCATCCTTCCAGACATCACACTGTGCTGCCATCTGCCTCCCTGACACACACACACACACAGGGAGGAGATATGTGGAATCATTAGCGTCTCCTGACACTGAATAAATATCTGCAGATGAAATCTGTCTGTGGAGAAATCACCTGCAGGGAAATATGATTGGATGAGATCATGACCTCACTGGAACGTAATTTGCATGTCATCTAAATGGGATCTGCCCCCAGTACTCAAGAGGTCAAAAGGCGTCGGATTAGTCGGATGGGACGACTCACTTCCCTATTGGCTGAAATGTTGCTCAGCTGCTGCTTCCTCTGCGAGCTGCAGCACTGCCCTCTTGTGGCCGGTTCACAGGTCTCCACAGTTTGATACAGACCGAAAAACAGACTTTGAACATTGAAGACAGATTCTGACTGGCTGTTGTTCTTTTTAATCACATTAGAGAGCTAAGGAATAAAAATAAACACAAAGAGCAGGAGAGTGCAGCACACAGAGTGTCTTGGTTAACCACATACAGAGTCTTATTTATACATATATTTATATAATAGAACCATTTCTCCCACTTGTACAGCCTCTGATTGTAACACAGAAATATACCAACATTCCCTGGGTGAGAGAGAAAAGAGCAAAAAGAGAAAGAGAGCAGAACTCTCAACAGTCATCATCTACATTAGAAAACCTGCAGGCCATTTGTTTTTATAGGTTTATACATCAGCGAGGCATCAGTATTCATTACAAAAATAGGAATATAGTTGACAAAGAAGCACTGGGTGTTGATTGGGTGGTGATGATGAAGATTTAGCTGTGCCCTCTCATCAGTGACTAGTAATGATCACCTGTCCACCCACCTAACACACCCACCCAAAGCAGGAAACCGAGAGCTATCCTGTGATTCTGTGTGCATCCACGAGTCTTGTATAGCCGTCTAGCCCAGACAAAGAGTCAGTTATCACAGGAAACCAGTTAGATTTAAATTAAACAATTAACAAAACCATTAGAAAATGAGTACATAGAAAAAAAACCTTACCGGCCTAAAGGAGGGGGGTTAGTGCATCGATGAAAATTGAGATAGTTTAAGAAAAGTGCTGTTAGAACCCAGAAAAAATGAGCTAAGATGAGAGGGGAGGGCGAAATAGAAAGGAGAGCCTGGGTGAAAGATAAAATAAAGGATGGCAAAGTAATAAAAGGTTTCAGGAACAAGTGCAAAGCAGCTCTGCAGTCGCCCATCACTCCGGTTTCAATTGCTGCTATTAGTGAAAGAAAACAAAGGATGAGAAGGGAAGGGAGCCGATGGAGATAAAGTGTTATTGCTGGGGATATTTTTTTATTTGGTGTTAACATGTGAGAAGAGGAAGGAGGGGATGGAGAGGGGAGTTATTGCTGAGGGTAGTAGGGCTGATGCTGGGGGGGTTGCTGAGGGTACCCAGGGTAGGGCTGTCCTGCCGGGGGGGCTCCTGGGTATCCGGCCTGTCCTGGAGTCGCCTGGTAGGGCATGTAGGGCATGTTAGGCACGTTGTACTGGCCGTAGGCAGCGTAGGGATTGTAGCCCATAGGCATCTGGAAGTACCTGCATGGAGACCAGTCCAGTTTTAACTATCACATTCCTGGCTGAAACATGTACCCAAGCAGATATTAATTCTATGTAGTCATGATACAAGTAATCCAAAGAGAGTCTGTCCACTCTGTCCTAACATCATGACACTATGTTCTGGGGGTCACATTGTATTCAGAAATCCAGATGTGACAGAAACTCACCCTGGGTAGCCCTGGTAGGTGGGGTAAGGTGGTCCCTGAGCCTGGGTAGGTGGGGCCAAAGGTGGTGGGTTACTGTTGGGAGGGCCAGTGGGTGGCGCATTGGTCGGCATGGTGGAGGCTGCTTGTGGAGTTCCAGTGGGTGGAGGGGGCCTGGCTGGGGGCTGGGGCTTTGCCTGGGGCTGTTGTTGGCCTTGTTGAGGCTGCTGTGGCATGAAGAAGAAAGAGAAACACATCAGTGAACAACCGTCAGCATCACACCTGCTGCTGAGGTACTCTACATTTTTCACTTTGTGAGCGACTGCTTACAAATACAGTCCTAGGTGCAGGGGTTGGGCCGGCAGCAGGGGCAGCTGGAGTGCTCTGATATGCAGGAACGTTGAAGGATGGAGCACTGGGCTCTCGGGCGATACTTTGCTGCAACTCTCTGGAAAAAAGTATTCAAACATTACAAACAGTTTCTGTGCTGCAGTGTTTTCTTCATATTTATGCATTTAGGCCCCAGTAGCTCACATCTCACCTGCCTTTGCTGCTCAGGTAGCTTCAACCAAACAGTCATTCATCACAATCCAAATACCACATTGTCATATAGCAACACATGAAACTAATGCTTGAGTTGAGTGTTTAACATTAAAATCAGACTATGAACTGCTGATTGCCCTACCCTTACTCTCTAGACAGCACATATGAGTGTCACAAAAAAAACAACAAAAAAACAACCAAACAAAGGAAAAGAGGATTTTTTTTAAAATAACCAGACCAGTACATACTTAAGTAGTTCATCCCGCTCTGTCTTGCGAGCGAAAACGATGTCGCTGCATTTGTTTTGGAACTTAAGCAGGATTTCTGTCAAGTCGTTGTAGAACTGAGGGAGGGAGAAACAAAAGGGGACAAACATAAATCACCGGGCTTGCAAACCACTTTGGCAAACAAAAAACAAATAAAAGTAGAACGTTTCTGACAACATATGCACTACTGTGGTACAGTACAGTTCATCCTGTGCACCGCCGTTGTGCTGAGTGAGTACCTTGGTGCCTTCGCGCAGGTTGCTGCTGATCTCAACGTAGCTGTCGTGGGCTGCAGCCAGCTTCTTCAGGACCTCCTCTCGCTGGTTGGCCTCCGTGTTTGACTGCTTCAGACTGCTGAACTCCTGGTGGGATGTCTGAAAGACAAACACAGGTTGAAAATAAAGACCAAACACTCAAGAGCTTTAGATCTATATATTTATGCATAATAACACTCATTGCTGCGCAATCAACCTTCCCAAACTTTACCTGAACCTGTCCCAGCAGCTCTTCCTGCATGTGGAGGCTGGCCTGTACCCGCTGGTTGTAGGCGCCGTACAACTGGTCGAGCTGGGAGAGTGACAGCTGCTCCTCGTTGATGGCCCCGTCCTGGGCGAGTGCCGTCAGGAAAGCGGTGGACATGTCAAAGGTCACGGCTTTGACTTCTCCCTCCAAACTCTCCCTCTCCTTCTTCATCTCATCCAGCTGAGTCAGCTGGGAGCGCAGCACGTTCACTACCTGTGTGAAAATGAGAACGGACCAATATAAATGTTTGTTCACACACCTGTCCATCACCTTGACTACTCAATCTGTAACATACTCCACACCTTCTAGTTCTACACTTTAAAATGAATGCAGTGTATCTTAAGAAACATTCTTTCTCGCTCTTCCACAGTTTTGCTTGCTTAGATATTTAAGTTCCCCAGTGAATCACAATGCAAACTCAGCAAACCAAATGAAAAATGGAGCTACCAGGGGGAGGAGGAATGTGCCCATAAAGCACACAATGTCCATCGGCTGTTTCCGTACAGCAGGACTTTATGTTTATGTGGCACACAAAGTATCTTGGAATGTGGCAACATTTTGCCTCAACTCAAAAACTAACAATACAATTTTACATGAATTGGCCAATAATAAAGATATTGGGACATCAATACAGGGAGACAGACCTCGCTGCCCTGCAGTGTCTTGGTTGGGTTGGCGGAGGGGATGGCAGCATTGAGCTCATTCTCTGGTTTACACAGCAAGGCGATCATTTCACCGTGGGTGTGGTAGCGGTCTTTTACCACCTGGTCAGCCTGCACTGCCTTGTCCAAAATGTTGCGGAAGTTTGCACCCTCTGGGGGAGAGAAAGGAGACAGAAAGGGAGGGTAAGAGGGGATGAGCCAAAGAAAGAGATAAGAAGCATTGTCAACAGTACATAGAGACAAACCTAATGAACACACAATCAAATAGGAATCACATGTTTTTAGTGTGTGTTTGTGTACCTGCACGGAGAGGCTTGTATAGGTCTCCAGACGGGGTTCTGTTCCAGCGCTGGTTGAACTTGGTTCTCAGCTCGCTGTCGGTTGTCTCCTCATCATCCAGCATCTTCAGAGACTAAAGGGCGGATACATACAAGCATAATGAGTGTACCCAGTTAACAGCACACATTCGATACTCAGATGACTGTGTATTATCTGACTTTTGAGGAGCTTTTTAGAATTCACTGTATAATTACTCTTACTTTCATATAAGGCTGCAACTAACCATTGTTTTCTATTATTTACATTTGTTTGGTCTATAAAACAGTAAAAAACTGCTATCAGAAGTTCACATAGCTCAAGCTAATGTTGTCCAATTGTCTGTTTTGTCTGAAAGATATTCAGTTTATTGATATCAAAGACAGGATAGCAGCACAATCTTACACTGAAGAACCAGCCAATACTAAAATTATAATAATCAGTTATGAAAATATACAGTTTCTGCTCAATTCTTTGTTGATTAAATAATCAGTAATTAAAAAGTCATGACTACAGTTTATATTTTAAACAAATATTACGGTATATACAGGAAGTAGCTGTTGTTTCCTTTCTTGTTTTAGTTAAGGCTCTTTATCACAACAGAATAGTTTTGGGGAATTTGGTTTTCTACTCTGCCAACAAACTTGGAAGCAGATTGTGCTTTATGTTTTAACTCCCGTCTGTTTTGTTTGTTTGTCAGCAAGATGTCTAAAAAATGGGTTGGCTGGAGTTGGTGGACAGACAGTCCTTGGCCCAAAGACCAGTGGATTAGATTTCAGTGATGATCCAGATCTGGGATTTAAACCATTCGGGTTGATTATGAGTTTTTAGTATTCAAGTGTTGGTTATGGTAGAAAAGTACAACACTCACAACATCCACGTCAGCTGCTGAGCAGCATTAGATTCATATGCTACTTTGTCAAGAAAGCAAAGCCATATGACAAACAAGCTGTTACAGAGTTTGTAGTTCTGCAAGTGCCTTCAATTACTTTTTTGAATGGATTTAGGACATGTTTTGGGAGTAAAGTCAGAGGATACAGTAACGCAAGTACAGGCAGTAGTTAGGTCAACAGAGTGTAGTAACACATTCATAATTCAGTGTTACTGTCCTTCTATGTCCATTACTGACCTCATCCAGGATCTCTCTGTTGCGGGTCAATAGCTCAGGCAGGTCTTTGATTAGCTGCTCGATGCTCTGCAGTCCTCCTTGCTGCACAATGGCTCGGGATTTCTCAGCAATGGATTGTGGAATAGAGTCTCCGGACAGATCCTCCAGAGCAGCTGGCAGGTTTAGGGATGCCAACACCCTGATGGACAGCTACCTTTTAAATATCATGCTCTCTCCACGCTTCATAAATTGCAATTTTTTTTAAAAAGTACATTTTATGTTAAAAATTTAATCACTACAATATATAAAATAGTGCTGGTGCACCATTATGTTAAAAAATTTTCCCCAATTACACCTGCACACTGATCTGCACAAACACACTCAGAGCAGCGCGGTCTCATACAGAAACACGACAGCATACCCGTTGCAGAGATTGGTGGCCTCCCTCATCGTTCCCACCAGTCTGTTAACAGTCTCCGCTTTCCTCTGAGTGTAAATGCTCATGGACTGCTGCACCGCCATGGGAACCATCTTCTCAAACAGGTCTGAAGAGAACACAACAACATAACCTCGTGTTTGAAACAAGTGTAAAGTAGATAAGAAGTCACTGACTCTAAAAATTGACTGAGGAAAAAAAAAAGGGTCCGAAATTTCCAGCTACAGGTCCTGGGTGTTTTTCATACAACAGCTGATAACAGGATAACATATAGTATGATTAGGTGTGTATTAAATGGTTTATCACATAAACTGTCTGGCTTTCTTATACTACTTATAATTAAACATCCGACTTAAATGCCTCCAACTGTCTTGTCAGTCAGAAAGTGTGTTGAGAGTCTGTGTACCTGTGAATTTCTGGCTGATTGGAGGTGTGATGGCAGTGGCTTTGACCAGCGCAGCCTTGCCGATATGCTCCAGGTCCTTGACCTCAGGCACACGATCGTGGTAGATAAAGTCATTGTCTTTTTTGGCTGCGGTGAGGGCCCGATTGATCTTGTCAGTCAGGTCCTTAACGCTTACGTACTCATCATACCGAGATGCCACTGTCTTCACCAGCTCTGCTGCATGCTGGAGGCATCAACGGGCCAGAGGAGACAAGATGCAAGACGAAAATAAGTTTTGTGTCATTTCAAGTCAAGTTTGTGAATATTGCACAATGCATTGCCATCACTTGAAGATGGGACACATGAATTTCTAAGAGTATCTGACAGTGTGGGACAAAAGTTGCGTACCTGCAGTCGAGCAATCTCCTCTCCAAAACGCTTCTTCTGTTTAGCCAGGACACTCTGATGGAGCTCAGCGTTGGCCTGCATGATGCAGTGCTTGGCCGCCAGCACTGGCAGCACTTCCTGAAAATAAAAATACTGACCAGGGAGAGGCAACCACAGAGGAACACGCAGACACGCAAACAGATAGATACACACACACATGCACAATGGCAAGGCAAACCACAAAATGGCAGACACACACCAGTGAGGTCAAATCAGGAATGACATCATAAAAGCCAAATTACGTGCAGGCACAAGCAGTCAGAGGTGTGCAAAAACAACACAATTGCACACGCACACACATACACACACACACACAATGCCAAGACCACCACCACGAGGGATGCAGAAAGAAGGGAAGACAACGAGAGAGAAAACAGAACAGAACAGGCCATGAGTGTTCAACCTTTCAGCAAAGCTGCTACACCTTCATCAAACGCCCCATAGCTGTGTGTGTGTGTGTATGTTTGATTTCAAGTATTCAGATGAGATGATGTGTTTGAGTGACATCTTCATTCATACTACAAGCTAATGCATGTAGTGCTGTTGTCAGTATCGAGATGTGTCTGTATATTTATGATGAATAAAGATGATGAGAATGTCTGAAGGACTGAGTTGCACCAGCTATCCATAAATTAATCTAAGTCATTTATTATTATTATTATTATTATTATTACTATTACTGACAATTCATCATAAAAGTAGGTGTTTCTTTAATTTAGTCATATAAAGGCAGGTACTATTAATTAAATTGCTAATAATTTTCTTAATTTAGTCTGTGAAATGTCAAAAAATAGTGAAAAAAAGTCCATCGTGACGTTTTCCTTAAGTCTCCAGTTATTGGAAATTTAAAGGTATTATTTAAGTTTAAGTGTGTGTGTGTGTGTGTGTGTGTGTGTTTCAGGCAAAATGTTAGATCAGTAAGTGCTTCAGATGCCCATGATTAGATGATAAGAAACCAACCAGAATGCAAACAGGTAAAACTGCAATTAAGTAGTAACCAACCAATCAGAGTGAAAACAGGATGGAAATGGACCAATGAGGACAGACAGAGGTTGTGATGTGGACAGTCCCACAACCTGAATATCACTCTTTGAGGCTGTTGCTCTCTCACTCAGCATCTGAGAAGCTTGGCTGTTAGGACGGGTCCAGCTCACTCAGAACGTGCTGTGTGCTAAACTGGACCCAACTGCTCTGACAAAAGGCGCACAGTTCAAACTGAACCGCAACTCAACCTCATCGGCAGCAGGTTTAAGTTTAGCCTCAGATATGATGACCTCTAGTGACATTTAAGTGATTTCTACAGGACACAGGACACGTGTTTAGACAGACCATGGGTGCAGTTTGAACCTCAGTGTCCGTCCTAAACCTTCAGCTGCAGTGAAGCTAGTGACAGAGCAAGAGTCCCTTCAAGTTGATTTTCCACAAATACATAACATCAGACACACATTAAACCACACAGGATGCAAACTCTGTATGCATCTTCACCGCACTCAACACATGGCTAACTGTGAATGCGTTTGCTGCCGTCTTGTGTAAAACCAAAGCAGCTTTAATGTTAGTGTGTAACTCTGTGTGTCCTTCACATACCTTGGGAAGGTTGTCTTTGTACTGGCACTGCTTGAAGGCGTCGCCGTAGAAATCTGCTGCCTGATTGGCCAGCTTTGCGATAACAGCATCTTTCATCTTATCTATTGGGTGAAAAAGACCCAGGAAAGAATACATCTCAAAACACAAGAAATCATGTTTCTGCAGCTGCTTTCCTTTGTTCATTACATCAATTTCACAACAGTGTTACTACACGACCTTGATGAAATTGCCCTTACATCTAACAAAGTGTAAAAATAAGTTTACAACAAAAAAGTCACCCTCTCAGCAGAAAATATAGGTCTACTTTATTTATTTATTTATTTATTTTAAATGGGAACTTATATCACGATGTAACCTTCAACTGTTTTGCTAAGGAACTCTAAAAAGCAACTCTGGAGACAGAACTGGGACAGTGACCTGGATCGAAAGCGCCTACTGCCATCACTACGAATGAATCTGGCTGCAATAAATGTGCACAAGTGTGTAATTAAAGCTACTGTTTATTCAAACATGTCAGACACATTAATAAAAGATTAAGTAGTCCATGTGTGTGATGCACTTTTAAACTAAGTGGTTACAACAAAACATAAACGGAGATAAATCATAGTGATATTGCACAACTAAATAATACTAATATGAAGTGTTTGGGTGTTCTTCCTTTGGTACCTGAGGTGGCTTTGATGAAGAAGACCTCCTGGGCCTGAGCCAGCATGATGAGGCTCAAGGTGCCAACAGTCTCAGGGGAGATGTCCATGGTCGGCTCCCTGTTCAGCGCCGACAGCACGGTGTCCTTGATATGGCCGAATGCTCCGCTGGCCAGCTGGATAGACAAAATAGATAAAGGGAGATTGATTTTTCCATAACCTGAATTTTTAATGGCATTTCAAAAACAGCCCTAGCCGACATTACGGCACATCCCTGTCTGTGTCTGTGACTGTCAATGTCCACCAAGTTCGGCTGCAGGAGCCTATTTGCAACTATTCTAATGTGCCAAAGTCCGCTGGATGCACGAGCAGAGAGGACTTAGAGATAATTTCTCTTCCCCACAATCTTTATGAGGGAGATCTATTTTTCCTGCTGCAGCTTGCATCTCCTCAGTGTGAAATTCACTTATGAATGTAAGTGTGCCTCGATTCACTGACAATAAAAATGATGGTGGATGGTCACAAGTTTTAGAACACGTCAATTTGCCTTGTTTTTATTGAAATGTATGTAGTTTAATGTCTTAATACAATACCGATATAATAGCTAAACATGCAATCCTTCCACAATGAAAACATTAAATAAATATTATTCAGAAAGTTCTTCCCATCACTTCCTGCAAAAAGTTCCCACAAATGTGTTGTACTTGCAGGTTGCTTTGCTTCCACCCTTCTGTCCAGTTCATCCCAAATCTGACATTGCCTGGAGGTATGTTTTGGGTCATTATCTGTACGGTGAACCCCTGACCAACTGTATGGGTACTGCATGACTCTGCAAAATGCTGCAGTAGCCCTTTTGTTCCAGAGTGAGTCACAAACTCTGGATCCAGCAAAAGAGCCCCAGACATCACATTTCATCATCCATGCTTTTATGTAGACAGATGGTTTGCAAGTAATCGACAAAAGTTGGGACACATCTAGATATTGTTTGCATTTCATTTACTTCCATTGCTGCAGAAATGCAATGAGCTGTTAACCTATTACTTGATCCCTGAAATTTAACACAATTTTTCAGTCTTTGTTAATCTAAACAGGTTTTTATTTTTGAGCTTTGGTAGTTTATCACTCATCAATAAAAATAAAAGAAGTTTTCTTTTGGCCAAGGTTTGTGATGCAGGAAAATAAATTTAATGGTTTTCCTTTCGTAAAATATTCAGGAAATACTAACACCATCAGGTATAAATAAAGACAAGCTGCATAGAGTAATTCAAACAATTATCTGTCCCCACATCAATTATAAATGAGATGCAAATGCATATTCAATGCGGTTGTTTTATTGTGCCTTTCCAGTGGACATCTACATCACGTCAGAGATGTGACAGAGCTGCCTCCAGTGGACATGCGGGGAAGTGACTGAGACGTTACTGTAGAACTGTGTGGTAGTACTCCCACCTGATAGTATTTGGCTGCTGCTTTTAGTCCTTCATCATTGTCCAGGTTCTGTTCTGAAGCAATCTGACTGGCCAGTGCTGCTGCGTTGAACAACACACACGTCTTCTCGTAGCCCAAACTGGCCAAAGCTGCAACACACAAAAACAAACGTACCAGAGTAAGACATTCTTATTCAGAGGTATCCCTTTGATTTATTTTCAGGGACAACTTGAACAATGGAATAATACTCTCACAGCATTACACACTAGCAAATATCCTGCTGAGTTTGTGATGTTGAGATTTCATTTCTTTCCCACAACAAGAAAGTAGTGACAGAATAGGCAGAGGACTGAGTCTTCTCACTCTATATTTCATCCATTGCTTTCCACTGCTTTCCTTTTTGTTGATGCAGTTGTTTGTGTGGGGTTGACATTTTCTCCCATCCACAATTTCTACTGTTTAATGCTACATTTTTCTCGCCCAGAGTAAACTGGAAAGAATCCTACTGTCATGAGCTCCCACAAATCAGCACAGAGGACAAAACGTTCAAGTGTGAATGGAACAAATGTGAAAACTGCAACAAGCTGCAATAAAAGGGCGATCTTAAGAATTTTGCTCTTTCCTTTTTTTCCCCATTTCATGGATTTTAGAAACTTTATAGTGGATCTGTGAATACCTTACTGAGCCTGACACACATTTATGCTACAACAAACACACACCAGTGTCATGTCTTCCTTTCTCTTGCACACATACTTTATCAAACCCTATATGAAACCTTGTCAGGCCTGTTTCTGGACACAAAGTAAAACAGGTAGCTGTTCAGAGTTATAAAACTTTGTTTTTCATTGGGTGTGTTTGTGAGAGAGAAACAGACATATACCCATAGGGGAAAATCCCAATATAAGCTACTACTCTTACGGTATAATTACTTACATATAATTACTACACATGTACTCTTGTAAAAACACAAACGCATTTGATAAGAGGCTGCACTTACCAAGCTTGACTGAGCCACCGAACAAAGATCCTTTATCAAAGGCATCCTTCCATGTGAAGGTTAGGCAGAGCTGCGGAAACAGAGACACTGTGTGAAGTTCTTCTATTCACGAACTAAGTCTAACCCACAGTTATGTGTGCTGTCGAATCAATTACCTGGTTTTCAGAGAAGGGAAACTTGGGCTCCACAGCACACAGTTGGTCATAGTATCTGAAAAGAGAAAGAATTGACAGGACTGAAACTGTGTTTTCTTATGAGAGCCCACCTTAAAAACACTTGCTCTAGTTGTTTAAATGTTAGGCTAAGCTTAGTTAAATCTTATTCTTTATTGACAAGAGAGATTATTAACCCTAACCAAAAATAGAAAAGGCTGGACAGTAAATCATATTTGAGGAACTGGGTTAAGAGGTAGTGATTATTGTGACATATCTGCAGATCAATCGTAAACTCTGCTATTTCAGAGACACCCGACAATGAGTCAGAGAAAAAAAAAATCAGTTTCAGTGACAGCGTCTCAGCTTTCGTCTTTAATAGCATCTGTGTCAGTGATGTGGAATAGTCTATTTTTAGGAATGACAACATGCAGAGGGGCCAGTTAGGAAATTCCCTATTACCAGTTCATTCACCCTGCTTTTCTTGTTACAAACATATATGTAAACAAAGACTGGCTATATATAAAGAACTACTCTCATATACCCTCATAGTACAGTTTACTTTCCTTATGTGTCCCATTGAGGGGCAAATTAACACACACAAGTGCATAAAGGAAAGCTGAGATGAGGTGTGCCTTCTGGTAAACTGAAGAGTACAAGAAAATGTCCTTGACAAAACAATGGTTACCACGGTGACACAATGGCGGTGTGTCTGCGGGGCTGTGAAAAGGATAGGGCCTGTCGCCTTGGCTACCTGGCACATGGCTAACAGGCGACATGTGAAGAGAGCCAAGGAGTGACAACACTCAGACATGCCAGCGACCATGTCTCTAACAACCAAGATAAAACATCCACAAGCAAGAGTTCAACATGAAACAGTCCAACTCTGCATACTGATGTCTCCTATTCAGTAGTATCAACCACTAACAGGTGGTATCGCAGGTAGTGTGTCTATATTGTGTTAAAGGCAAGCAAAAGTCTTTCATTACTCAATGCTTGGCTACGTTCCCAGGTGTCAGTCCGCAGCACTCAGCAGCTTATGTCTACGGTCTAAAGAGCCTAATCTTGGCAATTGCAAGACACTTCCACTTTCCACTGCAGCAAGCAAGAAGCTCATAACGGAGGAATAAAATGAAGGGAAGACGGGCATTCAGCAAACATAGCTGGCTATTCACGTAATCTGGACAATTCCTGTGCATTGAATGACTCGTGAGTCATTGAAAACAAAGACTGAAATGAGAGAGAACAAAGTCTGCTGCTATATGTCACCTATGGACAGGGTTAGGGTTGGTCACAGCAATGTTTTCTTATGTGATCTTACAATAGGGACCACCAGGCTAACTCAGTCGAGGTCTATGTGACCTTCATGGTCACTTAGAGTCATTACAAATGTGTATAATTAGAGAGTAAGACAGCTCTTGGGACAGAGAGGAACTTTACTTAATCCTTTTCCATCACAGTTTTCTATGCACACTGGTTGGCACTGTGACAATCTTAAACTCTTTGCATTATGTACTAATATATGTATCAGTAACGTTTTATACCACCAGAGCAGCCAAGAACATAGAGTAGATTCAGTGTAGATTTTTATCTACACCGGGACTTTGACTCTTTCCTGATATGAAAAGCTGTGGTTCTCATCCCTCTGGATGTCTGATCATGTGGCTGCCAGAAGGCCTTGGCTGTGTTTATGTGTGTGAACCTGAATGTGAATGACATCTGACTGACAGGAGAGCCTGCTGTCTTCTCACTGGTGTTGTGTAGATACAGTAATGTTACCATGTCTGCTGAGAAAACTGAATGTGAGCAGATTTTTAACATATATATAACTTATTGTTGAAAACAGCAATGTGTTAATGTCATTACACATTGATGGCTAACATTAGCTTTAGTCCAAGTATTAAGTCACTACGAATATTTTTTTTTGAGAGACTGTTTTATGTTTAATATATATTGTACGGTGTATGTGTTGTATCTAATTGTAGAAGTATCTGTTAATTCAGTACTTAACAACTTAACAAGCATTGTTTGTATTAGCTATCGAAGGAAACTTGTCATGAATAACGCATGAGGCAGTTATTATGTTCAGAAATAGCTTTTAGCTTGCAATGTTAGCAGCTAAAAGCTAACACATCTGGGTGCGGCAATGACCGAGCTAACTCAGCGCGGCAGAATATGAGTTGCTACGGGTGTCGGTAATACGCCAGCCGGTTAAGTTGTGTTATAAAAGAGGGCTTGTTCACCTGAGCAGCACCTCCAGGGAGCTCTCGTGTTTGTCCAGCGGCCTTCCCAGCGCGTTCCTGCGGAGCTTGTTCAGCTCCTCCACAGCGCGGACATACTCCGCCTGCTCCTCGCCCGCTGGGTACGTGGCCGTTACAAACTTCGACAGCGGTTTCACCAGATCCACCTCAGATGACTTTTTTAACGGGACTGAAATAAACGTCGCCATTTCGGCCCGTAAAAAAGCTATATTCAATTGGAGAAAGCAGAGACTGTCGATTTCCGACCAACGAACACAACAACAGTGACCGAACTACTTCCTGGTTGAACGTCAAATGACGCTATGGGGAACGGAGCCGCGCACCGCGCAGCCGCAGAAACGTTTTAATGAGAAATGATAAAAGCGGTTTCCGCATCGGGACATCAAAGCCCACCGACTGATAGCCCAATTAATATGCAAGAAATAAGATATTGGTCTCCGATTAAACTTCCCCGTTCCTCCCCCATCTGTATGTAATATTCACATTATTCCTATGCTATAAAAATGATAAGAACAACAATAATAATACATTTAATTTGTGCCTGGTTTGCAGACCTTAGAACAGTTGCCCACTTCGCTACGAATACAAATATGTGCTTTTGACTGTTTTTTAAAAAAAAGACTTTTATATTAACACAAACTCAATGACAAGCTCTTCGAGACACTTGTATGAACTACTAGACTGTAATCACTCTTCATCCCAGTTATAATTATATTATATAGAGTGAAGATTAGAGACTTTGGCAGTCAGCTCAACTCTTAAGTTATTGCAGTGTCATTTAAATGTCCTGTTACCTGTTGGTATCACTGACTGACAGTTACAGTGCATCAGATAAGTATTGTTAATTTTGCTTTAGGCAAATCCAACTTTTTCTCCTGCAGTCTGACTGTTTCTGTTGGGACCTTTTTTCACTAATTTATATCTTAATATTAATAACTTTGTTTCATATGAACAACTTTTTTTTTTTTTTTTTACAAATGTGTTTCTTGAAAATTATTCTTTAATAATGCAGCAGGACACCAGAGAAAGTTATGAAATCATTTATTCCCAGCACATGTGGTTGTGTACATCTCCAGCATACAATACTGTGCACGAGAAGCATCATCGACATTAGGCTGTACATGAACAGTGGTCACCTCTCCTGCTCGTTCGCACGCGCTCACTCACACTCACACACACACTCACACACACGGTCGGTCGGTCTCAGACAGATGATTGGTCAGGCCCTCAGGAGACCAGAATTGCTCACCGGAGTTCACACGACTTGGCATCACATCGCTCTATATTCAAATTATTTAGTCGATCAACAGTTTACTGTGCTGTGGTACTAATGTCCTTGTAAACACCACAAGAGCTACAGTCACGGCTCTGGTGTGTGGTGAGACAAACACAGACACTTTTCAGTCTTGACATTCTTTCTTTTTTTTTTCTTGTTCTCCTCGTCATAGACAGATAAGAAGAGGGTGTGGCTGTAGGACTACTGACTACACATCAAGCTTGAGTTAGGTGATTTTTCAGTGCAGACTTGGTCTCTAACATCTGGAAAAAGAAGGAGGGGTTACACTCACCAAGACCCAAATTATCCCTCTGTTCCCCATCTTCCACATGCTCTTTACTAAATGGCAAGCTAAACACAGTTTCATCATACCAACAGGGAAAAGTTTATGACATAATCAAGTCTTCTTTGCAAGAACAAAAAAATAATACACATGCACACACACTTTCTGACACTAAAGAGGGTGGGCAGTGCACACAAACATACGTACTGTATGCACTTCAACACTGCCAGACGCTGTATACCAAAAGTTAAGGGGGTCAACTAAATCACCAACAACTCACAGGATCTGTGTGATCCTGTTAGGTTTCTAAAGGTGAGGCCACTCAAAACACTTGACCTGTACTTCCTGTGTTCAGCTACATAAAAACACAAGATTCTGGAGATGGATGTGGAGCTGCCATGATTTTCTAGTCTACAGGATAAGACAAATGAAACCAGGCTGCTGCACTGATACACTTCTACCAGACTGCTGCGTAATGTGTAGTTTCTTATAAAGCAGATTCTGGCATAGGAGGGTTCAGGACTTTGTACATGCGGCATACAAGCAACTCCACTAGATGAGTGTTTAATTTGCCATCTGATCAATTTTAGTTTTCTAAATGCTTCTACTGACCAAGATGTACAGAGCCAACACGACTTTTCTTCTAAAAATGCCTATCAATCGGAAACCATTTGGTCCACATTATAGTAGGTTTTTGGATAGGCGTTAATGCTCTGCGTGTCAGTCTTCTACAGAGGTTCGCTCAGTCTCCAGCACATACAAGGCCAGAATACCAGAAAGCATAAATCACACTTCTCTAAACCAGTGTTTCAAAGATAGCACACAAAGCATTGGAGTCAAAGACTGTATGTGTGCTCCATGTATGTTTGTTTGTGTGAATGAGCAAAAGAGTAAAAAAAAAAAAAAAGCCAATATGGCACCAGAAACAAGTAATTTCAATGAGAGAAATAGAAAAAGCTCACCCATAAATAAAAGCATCAAATAAAAACAGTAAAAAGCACAGGTCAAACAGGATGTACTTAAGAGAGAGAGAGTGTGTGTGTGTGTGACATTGTGTCAATGTAGGGGGGCAGACAGATATGGCTGGAAGTCTAAAATCACATTGAATGACTCTATGGGACACAAGTGAAAGAAATCAGCCTGTCTTCAAATTCCAAGAAAAGAAGAAGGGAAAAAAAAAAAAAGATCTGAATGATGGCGACAACATCCACAAAATGACACCAGCTCCACAAATTTAGCCTGGATATTTCAGGGGTTACCAAGCTGAGCTGATCAATAAATGGTTTATTAAGACAAGCCCCTCGAGAATGTTAAACAAGCAGATTAAGTTGGGATTCTCCATTTAAGCAAGTTAGTATGTTGAGATTGCATGCTGTTCAGCAGTAAAGGTTACAAAATACTGGCCTAGCGCTGGTTGTGCATGTTGTGTAGGAAGGGCAACGAGCAATAAGGAAAAAAACTGCTTTCCTCTCCTCCTCCTGCCAGCCAGAACATCACTCCCCCTCTATCTAGGAGCCTCCCCCTCTCTTCTTGACACAGAACCATATAAAAAGACAAAATCAATAAAAATAATAAAATCAAAATACATAGAACATTAGTATCTTTCCCCTAAACCCTGTACCCCCCAGTCTCTCCTCTTTTGAACCAGTCTCCTCCGTTAATAGTGTTTTCAATATGAAACAGTGGACACACCCATGTCAGATTCTAACATTTACATGGCTTAGCGCAGTCTCTCTGCTTTTCCACCTGGCAATCATTTACAGAGCGAGAGAGAGAGGGGAGGAAGTAGAAGGAAAGAGTAGAGGCAGGCAGGGAAGGGGGGGTGGGGGTGGCAGAGGGAGATTTCTGCTCCAAACAGAGGGTGGAGTTTTAGTGACGCCATCGGGCCTCCTCACTACTTCAGGATTAGATGGAGTCCCTCGCCCAGTTCATCTGCAGGGTGAGACAAGTGGAATAGAGATAGATAGAGATACTTTATTGATCCCGAAGAATAAAAAGGAAGACATCCATTAAACCCTCAACAAATAAAGATCTACCGATACTACTCATAAACATGCCGCAGTACAGTATAGTGAGACAGACGCTCTATGAACTCACCTTCGACAGTGCTGATCAAAAAACAGCTCTCGTCGGGCAAGTTGTAAACCATCTAGAGAAGGTAAAAACAAACGAGTCATGCTGCAGTTTGTTAATTATTACCGTGTTTTAGTGGTGACTGTCATGAACAGCTGACCATTCTCTGTTGCTGGAGAAATACATAACAGTATGCGTGTCAGACTACATGCGATTACATGCAAATAAGTGAGGCTGCTGACAGTGAAAAACAAACTAGTGACAGACTACTTCTTTTAGGTGGAGCCTGCAGTCATCTACTCTCACCTCAGCCTTTATTTTTACATTTCACGTAGACTGTGGCGGGTTGGATATCCAGTGTTGTTGCTTGCTGTTTTGTAAACATGATTTTGTAAGTCAGCATTTGCTACATTTTGCTTTTACTGTCTTTTAATGATGAACTTAGACAAAAATCAGTATTGTGGTCAATATGAAAAAAGGAAAAGTGCAACAAGCTGTAAAACATTACACTGACATATAACTAGTTGTCTTTTACATGTCTGGCTGACATGGAGCAACAGTAGCATTTCTTAAGAGTCATGTTTCTAGTCACCTGATAAGTCCAATATTAGCTCTCCTTTTAGCTTAATTTATTTTATGTACAGTATGTCCTTTGTTGCATGTTTCACTTTGTGTCTAATAATGCAGCACATTGTTGTCTATAAAATATTGATTGGAGCAACCTTTACTTTTATTTACCTTATTGTATAATATATGCAGCATATTAATAAAATGTATCTTAAAAGCTAAGTGAGTAAGGCAATCATCAGTATTTATGATGATGGTTTTTCCTATTTATGTTGTAGAGGCTGCATCCTACAGTTTGCCTCGTTTAATTCTACCCCTTCATAATAAGTGTCCTCTACAGCTGAGAGTGTGATACCCTAAATACTAAAGCACCAATGGAGAGGATCTCAGTGTGTGTGGTGTTACCTGGTCACTAAGCAGGATGTGTATGCCTGTAGGACCCTGTCTGTACACCTGGTTAATATTTCCCAGTGGAAGGCTGCACACACACGCCATCTTGCGGATCAGTTCAGCTGCTGTCAGCTCCTCTAGATACAGAGCATGGTACACTGCACAGAAACGCAAAGCAGAGAGAGAGTTTATAAAATTACATCTGTTCATTACTCCATGGATCACAGCGCTATCAGTTGGACACAGAGCTTCTTTACCATGTAAACTAGAGGAGATGCTGTGCTCTCCATTTTCATTGCTGCCATGTCTCTCCAGCAGGGGGCTCTCCCGAGGTGATTCCTGACAGACGTACACCGTCAACCTTGGACGCACCGATCTATGCACACAGAAAACAATAAATCCACTGAAAAACACTGTCAGCTTAAAAAACTGGTCCTATACGTGTACACAACCACACACACACACACACACACACACACACACACACGCAACACATGCCTGGATTTAAGTGCATTGAAGAGTCTGATCCCATCTGCTGGCCCACATATCTGGACCAGGTCGTCCCGGGTTAACTTCAACAAATCAGAACCTACGCAAAGAAGATGGCGGACAAGTCACTTGTGCTGCAGATGTTACAACATTACATCTATGTTTCTGTGTGTGTGTTAGATGATGTGTGTGTACCTGAGAAGTGAGAAAAGAGCCGTGTGTAGGAGTTGAAGCGATTTTTCAGAAGCCACTTCTGGGCATCTTGTATGGAGGCAGTGGGGCTCAACTGCTGCAGAAGGCACACAGGATGTTAACACACTTACACAGAACGCAGTTTTTTAGATGTGCAGAGTATGACACCAGAAGCTGTTTATGAAAGTTTCTCTGTGCTCACTGATAACTGGAGTAAAAGGTGCGCACCTACAAACATGATCTGAGGCACCATAACTAGTTTGGAGCCAGTATGCAGACTAGACTAATGGAAGCCAGTAGCAACAGACACTTTGATGCCTTTGCTTTTTTTAAAATGTATTCTTTATAAATGTTATTAATATGCATATTGATTGATTCAGGAATTTAAGGTGATAAGGAGGATTTTAATGAGGTAATTTGATTTTTGGATATTTTTCCAAGCATAGTGTTTTTAGACAATTGATTAACATGTCTGGAAGGAATCTTTAAATAACAAACATCTTCA
The DNA here is from genome assembly GCA_036937835.1 of Pampus argenteus. Taxonomy (NCBI): domain Eukaryota; kingdom Metazoa; phylum Chordata; class Actinopteri; order Scombriformes; family Stromateidae; genus Pampus; species Pampus argenteus. The sequence continues at coordinate 11,089,242 of CM072879.1, forward strand.
TTGTTATAATAATCATTAAAAGACTATTAAAAACTCATTCACAACAGCATATAAGACAAAACAATGAAACAACATAATGCTACCGGTAGGTCACATATTGAAATAATCTGAATTAGGACACCAAGTATCAGAATATGATATAGCAACAGTGCGATTGACTCAAGTGGTGCAATAGGCCTTTTCCTACTATGACAAGTCTGTATGACTGCTGTAAAAATGCATAGGTGTTACTAATGACATAAACAATGGCTCCTTCAATTCACGTGTCCCTGTAAGCCATGACAATGTAACAGCTTTACTCTTTGCACGTGTGCTTTTTTATACTGTCACATATTAAAATATCTGCTGTGAAAAGAATACACCAAATTAATCATTCATTCTTTAACTTTTGCACCAGTTCCTACCAGGTTTGTAGATTGCAGACTAACCTCTGCGTTGGCATGGCTGCCAGGGTCTGCCTGGTGATTAGGAGAGGACGAGTCACTGGAAAACAAGAGGGAACAATTAAGTGGTGAGACCACACACCGCATTTAAAGGCCAAACTGCAAACACACACGCACACAGTTACCTGTCCGGTACTGAGGAGGTTGTGTAGGTGGACAGTGGGGTGGAGGTGAATGAAGGAGTAGCTGCCTGGTTGGTGCTGACGTAGGCGGTGTCTGGCCAGGGTGAGCACTGAGAGGATGGACACACACACACACAATAATTATATTACAACCCCCCCAAAAAAGATGAAATACTAAGTTATTTAACGCAAACTCCAACTACCCAAAAAGCTTAAGGGTTAAGGGAATTTAGCGCCCCTACAGCCCACCTTACATCAAAGAGACATGATATGCAAAATGGCATTACGATATCCCGTTCTCAGCAGCTGACAGTCTAGTGTCTAGATGCTTCATACTGGTGTCTAAAAAGGAAGGCAAAACGGAGGAGGAGAGGAGAGCAAGGTGCTTACACTGCCTCTCTTGGCCAAGGAGTCGCCACAGTCAGCAGGAAGTGTCCGCTTGCTGGACTTTTTTAGCTCGTGGTCACCCGCATCCTCTATGATGGGCTCAAGCCTTGTCTACATACAGACACACAGCAGACGTTAAGAAGCCAGTGACCAACACAAAAACACAATCAATAACCCTGTGAACACACTCCATCACCTGATCAATGACCTGAGTCAGACTCAATGTGCTATACAAGAGTGTGAGATGCAGCTGCAACGATTAGGCGATCGACAGAAACCTTTTTTTTTTTTAATCAATCAATGATTGTTTCATTAAGCAAAAGTGTAAAACATTCGATGATTCTTTAATTCTTGGACTTACGTTACTGTAATATTTTGGGGTTTTTCATCATTTCTTAATTTCATAAAAATACATCAGCAGATTAATCAATAATTAAAAGAATCTTTCGTTGCAGCCTTAATAAAATGTAAATTATGTTTCCGTGCCATCCGTGTCTAAAACATCTGAATGTAGTGTTTAAAAAATAAAAAACCTATTAATAACAAAGCAAAGAAAACTCCTTGTATTTAAATGATTCCTGCTGATTTCTTTTAAATTTTTATTGTCAAAGTCCTACCATTCAGTCGTGAGACCAGTTGCTTAGAGCTAAAACAAATATGATGATGATTGTACATAATAAAGCAAAAATACTTTAATCCAAGCTTGTAAAATGTGAGGATTACTGCAGTAAACAGTGTTCATCACCTGGACCTTGAAAAAAATGCAGTGGGCTTTTTCTGACAAGTTTAAAACTTGTAAATATAATTTATAGATGGATCTATAAGGACATCTAAGGCACGGATACATTAGAAAATGTTTGGCAGTAATTGTTTTGGGATTTGAAAAGTGACTTGAAAACACCAGTATGGCCTTTAAATCATCTTTAACCATGTAGCAGAAACATACATTTTAACATGATAGTTCCCCTGAATGCTTGTTAGTACTATAGCTTGTTAGTTAGTTCAGACAGTAAAACTAGTGTGAGATGTGCTGAGAAGGCCCGATAGCAGCTGCATACTGACCTCTGACAGGATAGTGGTATCATAAGAAGGCTGGTATTTTTCCTTCTCTTGAGCTGTGCGCTTCTCCATCTTCTCCCTGTCTGTCTTTTGTTTACGATCTGCCCCCTTTGGCTAAACAGGAAGCGGAGAGGAAGCAGGGAAGAAAAGGACAACAGATTTAATTCCTGCGATTGCCGACGCATGACGTGACCAATACTGTCACCATAATTATAGTAAGTGGAAAACTCCCCCCCATGAGAGAACAAGTGTGTACCTTGAAGACTTTGATTTGGCAGGAGGCTGAGTGGAGGTGTTCTGTGTACTCTCCACTCTCTCCTTGGGCGAAAGTGTCGATCTGGATCCTGAAGGGGACGCCTTTCTCGCCGCCGTGCTTCCTGGGAGTGAACTCTGTGCTGATGCAGTGCACCTGCAGACAGCAGGGAGACAAATGTACATGTGTGATCAAAACAAGTGTTTGATGTGGAGATTCAGTTGCACGCTCAACAGGTGGCACAAAAGAGAGTTGATGTGTGTGTGTGTGTGTGTAGTTTGTGGTTTGTGTTAGTGAGGAAGTGCATGCGTGGTACCTGCACAAAAACAGAAGCTCTTTTGTTTAAGTCCCAGAGGAACTCTGCAGCGTTCAGCTGGGAGGGGTGAGTCTTCGGTTCCACAATGCCCACTGACATGGGGATATCTATCTCACACAGACACACATATATTGGACACACTCCAAATCATACACATGGGACAGTTTAAGTAAACATTTCTTGCCAGGCATTATTACCAATGTCAAGGAGACGGTCGCCAGGACGATTCCACTTCCAGCCCTCCAGCTGCTGGTGCTCTGTGTACTGCAGCCGGCGGTCATGAAACACCACTCGCACTATGCTCTGCACACAAACACACATCCTATTAGATATGAGCTCTACTTCACTCGATAAAAGTAAAATCTTTCCTCAACTGAGTGGATTTTCTCACCTTGACCATCTTGTTATTGAGTTCTGGTAACTCCTCTGTCTTCCTGTTGTCCAACAAACGCACCTCATAAGACTGGCCTGATAGAGAGGAAGAGAGACATCATGAAAGACAGAAACCTGAGCGTGAATGTAAATATTCTGTGTACTTAATGGTCTCTATTGGCTTTGTATGTCATGTGATGTTTCCACCATATCTCTAAAACAATCAATACTACAAATTCCTCGGTGGTACACTTGATGACCCTGCGTCTCAATTTACTGCTTGCAGAAGACTTCTTTTAAAATGCGGTTTTAAAATGTAACCGGGCAGGAACTAGGCAGGAACTTAATTTAGTGTAGTACGTATGTTTAGGTGAAAATGCAGGTCAGTTTCTACATGTTAAGGTGAAGTTCATGTAGTGGAAAAGGGCCATTTTCCTTTTTGTGTTTTATTGTTGATTATACAATGATTTAAAAGCCTTTTAGTTGAATGACAATAAAATACATAAATTGTGTTAAATGTATGTTTTTTTGTGGCAGACTTCATTTGTTGATGTTGAGTCAAACTTCCTGTTTTGCAATCTGTTTTATTCCTTGTACTTGCTTTGTGGAAATTCCATAATGGTGATACCACGAGGATCAACAGTAAATTATGACACTGTAGGGAAATTTCTTCCCAACCAAACCTCCACAAAAAGATCAGATTGTTGTTGCTGCATATTCACAGATGCAGCAATTCTAAAAGTTAAACCTTTGTGTTTAAATTCTGTTAAGTCCTCTGTAATTACATAAAAATTGGGCTAAAAAACAGACAGCTTGTGTCTTGCAGTTCACACGTGTTGCTGCTCAAGAGTCAAAGGCAAACTAGTGACACATAACATTAAAGTGCAAAGTAGAGGGCGCAAGAGGCTGTTGTTCACTTCAGCAAGGTTTTATTTTACAGTAATTATAATAATGTGCAATTAAAGAACGCAGTAATAAATTATGTAAAAAAAAAGTGTGTGTAGCCCCGGGGCACAAAGATGTGGTTTGCTTAAGAAAATCCCTTCATGTGCACCTCAGTAATCTAGATTTTAAAACATTAAAGTAAAAAAAAACAAGTATAAGCAAGACTTTCACCTGAATGCACGGATTGTGTGTCTCACCTTGGTTTAGGTATGTGAGCGTCTCGTCATGCAGCTTGACAGCAGGCGAGGTGGCGGCACACAGCACATACTGGAATGGGGGATTTTTGGTCTCGTTTTCTGAAGGAAGGCTGGAGTCCTCCTGCTTAAAGATTGGCAGAGCCAGCACATCACTGCAAGAAAAAAGGAGACGCACAGGAGAGTAAGGATGGATATCAAGCAAGGAAACAATAACCCTCATAAAAATAAGTTCCAAATGGCATGTTTTACATGTAGAGCTTTTGGTACTGCATTTCTCAGTATTTTAAAATGAGCTTTTTCCCCTCAAATTTAGTCCTGGGCTTTTAATAAACCCCAAACACCACGTAGGATGCATCCGGGTGGTAACATAATCACTGTCACCTCCAGAAAGTATTCCTCAAGATTGGATGTTCTCGTTTTCCCACCTACCTACCTCCTCCTTAGTGTGGAATTATTAAAATTATTAAATGGCTTGTTTTAGAATAAGCTCTCATTTATCAAATGGATTTCTTATTAGGTATGCATGAGACCACAGCAGGATAAATGAACAAAAACACCCAGAGATAGTCTGAGCTGCTGACACACTATCTTTCACACTTGGCAACCACTCTAGACGAGCAACCTGTACTCAGCTCACCCTGACAAATGCTGCAACAAGAGTCAACGAGGGCACAGTGAACGGGACGGACTGACTGACTGACTGAGTGTGTGTGTGTGTGTGTGTGTTAGTGCCTGTGCTATCTGTGCAAAGAAGTGAAAATCATGGCATCTCAGCACCTGGAAAACATTTTGGCAAACAAAAAACAACTTGAAATTCCTTCAGCACCTTCCTCCTAATCTGTTTCCAAACATAACCCTGAAAGAATTATTTAGTCTCAAATCACTTTCTCTCGACTGCTCGCTGGTGTGTTTGCTCTGCAGAGTGGGTGCTTGGACGGTGCCAGCCTGGGTGCCGCAGTCCTGTTTAACCCGGCTGCCTGGGAAAACTACATCTGCTTCCTGAAATCTGAGGAGCTGCTTCCACAGAAGCACACTGAGACATTCTGTTCCTACCAGCTGCTGACTCCAAACATGCCCACCCCTACCACACAGATAGCACCACCCCTGCAGCCACAGACACCACAGACACCAGACACACACACACTATCCGTTTTCACTAATCCACATACATGCAACCCATCACGAGTTGAGTATCGGTAAACTTGCTTACTCTCATAAGAGACTGACACACACGTCTACACATGCAGATAAATACATGGTGCTAAAAGCAGATGGTCGAGGAGGCTGCTGATAAAATACAAGCGTGTCCAGGGAGTTTCTTGCCTTCGTCACACACATATCATTACCTCCTGTAACCTCTTACATAAGACACGACAAACATACCAACAGTTAGAAGTGGCCTCCAACACCACCACCTTTGTGTTAACAGAATCCTTCTTTACCCGCTAAAGCAAGGAATGAAGGAAACGTTCATACATCCTTACAGACCGATTGTCAACAAGTCGTCTTGACTAACCAATGTTAATTAGCATTCATAAGACAACAACAACCATGTCTCATAGTGAACTGTAAACACTGAGAATACCCATTTGTTACTGAACTGCAGGCATTTCCAGAAATGTAGGCCATATTTACAGAGACTGTGTGTGTGTGTGTAACTACCATTTCACAGATATCAGTGCCAATACTATACCTGCACTGTCAGTACTGATATTGCAGCAATACGTTTTTCGATAGCTTAGTTTGGGTTACTTAAAATATGCCAAACTGCTCACGGTAGCAGTGTGTAAATAAAGGACTTGGCTGAAAACCAAAACAATGTTGTTTAAAGCTGTAACATTAGGACTTATCTGATCAATTAATAAATAAAACAAGCTAGTTGATGCATTTAACCCAGTCTAAGTAGCTACAATGATGCTGCGTTCCTCTTTTTTAGATAATAATGAGATTCCTAAAAACCTTTGGAGTGGATTAATTAATAAAAGTTAAAAAAACCAACAAAGACAGTCACAAGCATGGTCTTGAAATCACCTATTATATTATTAATATAAATACAGTGTAACAGTTGGACACATTATCCTCTTTCATATCCAAACAAATGGTCCAGTGTGTCTGGCACTCATACCTCTAACTCCATTAACTCTTTTGGACTTTCCTATTAAAAAGAGTTAAAATCCAACACAATGTACAGCATTTTGTTCCCACACACCATTGGCCCTAAAGCCTTTCTGAGGGGCCAAAACAGGGGTCTTCCTGCACACTTCCTCCATGTTATCTTGAAATGTAAACAAAGATTAAGGTCTCTTTGTGGAAAAACACATGATGAACTGATATAGGTGTCTTTTTCTGTACGTTTAGAGAAATTAATCATTGCCCCCGATCATGACACCCCTACATCGACTGCCTTGCTCCAAATCCCAAAACAAAGAAAGCCATCACATCCAGTACAAAGGGAATAATGCACACAGGGAGGAGAGGGCAGGGGGGGGGGGGCTGTAGTGTTAACATTTGCAGACAGGAGTGTGTGCTGTTCTCTATAAAGACTTGTGCTGGGAAGCTGAAGAGCTGGCAGGTCGGCTCCGTGTCTAACCTCATGCTGTAGGCTCCAGCTCCCAGCTCCTGCCCGATGCCGGACAGGCTGGCATCGAAGTCGTGCACCAGCCCCGACTCGATGGTGGCGTCGTCCATCTTCAGGACCCAGGCCATTGCCCCCAGCTCCTTGTCTTCTGCTTCTACTCGGGGGGCCGCCAGCTTGCTTTCAGGTATGATAGAGAAAGGTATGCTAGCAAGGAGGAGGAGGATGAGGAAGAAGAAGAAGAAAAGTGGGCTCTGCAGCTGCTGAGTGACACCACGGAGAGGAAAGTTACGCTGCTAGCCCGTTAGCTGCTCCTTCACAAGCTGGCCAGGAAAATCGGTAGCTTTCCACAGAGGCTGCATGTGTCGCCATTATCTCCACTCGGGGTCACTTTTGATGGGCTCTCGAGGTTGCTCCACAGCTGGCAGACGGTCTGAAAGTAGCGACAAGTTAGGGTCCGCTCAGCGAGCAAAACGTTAGTCGTGACTGAAAGATGCGAGCTGGTTGTCAGCATGCTAACGTTAGCCAACAGCTAGCGAGCTTTATGAAGGCATCTTTAAGCAAGCTAGCGTCAATTCAGAAGCTTCGTCCGAGTCTTTAAGCAGTCTAGCTAACGTTAGCTTAATGGGACGCAATTAGCAGAGAGGGTGTTTTAGTCCACACGCCGCCGCATCCCACGCAGCACCCGCACAGCTGTTGCTACCTAGCTATCAAGCTAACTAGCATCACTTTGCTCTTGAATCCACTGATGTCCGGGTGAGCTACGCGCAGCTCTCCTGTACCGCCCCAGCGCGCTCTCCTCTTCTCATCGCGGAGCTGGAAACACCGCTAAGGTTCCCAGTCTTCGACACGCAGTCCTTTAACCATCCAGAGTGCAGCGGTTGATATAAAACCAGGCATCAACATGGCTCCCGCAGCATACAGACATAGACCCTTCGCCCAGTGCTGCCAGGACAGCGGATAGCCAATCAGAGGGCGCCTCCTATGCCCAGCGCAGGGTGATTAGCCAATCAGCAGCACCAGAACTTGCGTCATTGTGTCCAACTGTAGTTGTGCGCCTGCCTCTCAGAAACTATAATAATACATCTACAAAGTTATTACTGTCAACAAACAGGAAATAATGCAAATAAATGCCCCCTACTTTACACACACAGACATATATATAACTCATACAATCTCATAACAGGGCGCTAATTGGTCTTAACAGTAAAATGTAAAAAAAACAAAAACAAAATAGTTATTCAGTAACCTCGTAATGGAGACTTTAACCTGAGCGGTATTATTTTCAGGGAAAATATTTACCTTTCAAATGAGACCAGGTTTATAACTGTAATAAAAAAAGGTTGAAGAACAGTAACATCTATAATATTTATCAATAACGTCTTATTTTGGGTAAGAGGTAAACATGTATTATAGATCTCTGAAAAGACACAACTCAGAGGCCATAAACCAAACAAATCAAACATTTCATTGTTTAGCTTTTATGAGGCCATACCGTGTGTAACTGCTGCCGCCGTGTCTCTGTATCGGGGCTCGGAAGTTTTCAGTGTACGGCTGCCAGAACAACATGTTGTCGCTGCAGTAAAAAGCCTCTCCTACAGATAAACACTCAGCGGGTCCCAGCATGAGCTCATGGTTGTTTAATGTCAGTGCTGAAGAGGAAGAGTCTCCACACAAGCTGACTGCGGCCTTGCTGAGTGTCCTGCGCACCCTGGTCAATAATTATCCACTGGTCGAGCCCCTGACGCACAGTCGTTCCTGTTAGTCTTTTCCCCGAGCAGTGCAGACACTATTTTGACTCAAAGGGGAGAAAGAAGACCCGCCTCACGACCTAATTATTGACGCCCATGTCTGACTTCTCAACAATTCAGGGCATGAATATCAACACATTGTCAACATCTAGTGGCCCCAAATCTGGTTGGAAAAGCCAACATGAAACACTCCCGGTGCAAATATTAAATGATGCCTCTCATTCATTCATTTCAGTTTAAACTACAGCAGGATTGTCTTTATAATCAGACAAATATTGCTGTTTTACTTTTTGCAACGTCGTATAATAAGAACTACAATATTTCTCTCTGAATTGTAGTGGAGTAGAAGTATAAAGTAACACACTGAACATACTCAAGTACTAAATATACTAAGTCACATCCTACCACTACTGCAATGTAATTGATACGTTTGCCTAAGTTGGGCAATTGTTTGGAGGGGGGGACAGTATTAACTGCAGGGACTTGGCAGGAGGTCAGTGCCGGGAGGCCAGAAGCACTGGTAGGTATCTGAGACGAGAGCTGCACCTAAATTTACAGCCCACAGAAAATACACATACATGAAATTCAGCACTGGTTTCTCAAATAACCAAGTTGCATAAGACATAATAAATGTTATAAATTTCTTTACAGCAGATGTCTGGAATAACCCGCTTTTATTAAACATATACTGAGCAGATTTTCCTGCAGGTTTCCTTGAAGCAGTTTCTGCAACTCTCCTCAATATAAACTAATCAATCAATGGCTAAGTCCACTTAAGAGGCGAAACAAAATCTAATAACTGATTGACAGTCAATTCATAGGCAAATATTTGTCAAGAAAACAAGTCGAACATCCCCTCCTTCCAGCTTCTCAGTTAAGATTTAGGAAAATGTGAAGTGTAGATTTGGGGATATTATTGCTTTTTACCTATTTGAGTTCACCCCACTGCAAAAATTAAGAGAACCAGGGCTTGTCATGAACTGTACACGTTCTTTATTTTAATGTAAGCACAGCTTTGTAAATGCACGGAGGAAACACAACAGTGAAAACTAGAATGTTACAAGAGGAAGGAAAGAAAGACACGATGAGGAGAAGAGAAAGGGTGACATGACAGTTTTTTTTCAGAGCTGTAAATAATACATTTCTACAAATTTCTCAGCAGAGAAAACATAAATGTGAGAGATCGAGAAACTACTTCACGCGCAACAGAGAGAAAATAAAACTAGGATGGGCACAGGTGCGCGCGTGCACCACCCCCACGGGGAATCTCCTAAATGACACTGTTATTGGATATTCCATTTTAATATCATATATAGATACATATCCACTATGTGATAATAAGCCATGTCCTGTCATACTTCATGTAGCAAGCAGCACACACCCATCTTTCCGCCCCATGTTGCCCAGAAGTAAACTGATCCGAGATGAGCTGATGAGAAATGGAGTACACTGGACTTTTCTGAAAGGGGCGGACATTGTTCACATTAATTTAAAACCTCAGTCACACTATTCTGACTGTCAATAGGACCCCGATAAAAAGTTCTTTTTAGTCTCATGCATAGCCAAGCACATAACGCCTCCTATACTTTGGAATCTGCCTATGTACTATATTTGCTATGAGCAGGCATGACCCACTGTGACTCACGTTAGTGCTGTGCAGGGGTGGTCGTACCTTTTAGGTTCATCAGCACCTTTTAGAAAGAGAGAACGTGTATGTGTGTGTGTTTATGTGTAAGAGAAACCTCCAAACATTAAAAACCGCAGCAGTAAAACTTCATGGCGTAAAAGAAATCCAAACTATGACACAATGTAAATTTACATTCCCGTCTACCTGGCTCCCAATGTTTAAGGAAAGAACGAGATGGCAACCATTCGTTCAGCTTAGCCCCCTCCACTGCATCTAGATGTTCAGAGGGGATACTGTTGTGTTTGGAAGAGGGATCCAATGAATATAAAGGAGGTGGAGAGGACGGACATTTCATATCTTCATCCTGTATGTGTGTGTTTAAACCAACTTGAAGAGTTAAGTTCAGTGTCGGTGAGCTCAAGGTGGATCCTCAGCGATGGTCAGGAGAACTACAACACCTCCGCCAACTCCTCTCTTCTGCTTCTTGCAGTAGGGGTGGGAAATGTACAGTATGAGGGCAGTGTGTACCTATATATATATATATGCAGGTTACTCCTGTGAGAGTGTGTTAGGATGTGGGTTTTGTTCTCTGTCTGTGTGGGTGTGAGCTCATGAGCAGATGTTTGTTTGGTGGGCAGAGTTGTAGTTCTGTGGTTGCCCTGCAGGAGGGCGCTGTGTCTCCTATAGGCCTTCAGATGGGGGTTCACTGCCGCTGGAGCCAGACTGGGCGCGCTTGATGTACAGATTCAACAGCTTCAGCTGCAGATGATGAAAGACAAACAGAGCAGAGGATGGACACGTCAATACGTGAAACTCTACAGGTTGCAAGGAAGTCATACATGGTGCACACTGAGGGGCAAATATTCTGTGTGGTAATATGCACTGGAGACAACGCATATTTAGCCATCCGGCTTATGATAACGCTTTAAAAGTCACGTCTGTTCACCTTGCTGCTGGTGAGTTGGCCAAGGTGCGGTTTGAGGTCCTCTCCTATCACTGCGTAGATGGCCACCAAGCAGAACACACACGCTTTCCTCACACTGCTCTCAGAGTTGTCATAACCCTGTTCAACCAGATAAAATAGATTAAAAACCTGAAGAACACTTTGTTCAAAACAAAGGAGTCAGAGAGTAGTATTAGGAAGTATTTACATAAGAATGTGTGAGAGTAGGAGTTATTTTATTTTTTACAATTTATATGAAAAACAACTGTAAGTCACCATAGTCACAAAAATATAGGAAAGCTGAGAGGTTGTATTTAAACAGTAACACTCTACTGCAATAGATTAAAGAGCAATAAACAAACTGTGTGTGTTACCTGTATGAGTCCTGGCACTATCTCAGGCAGCATGCTCATCAGGCCTTCACGAGGAACCCTCTCAATCACCTTGGTCTGCATCTTGATGGCAGCTAAGTTGATGGGGTAGTCAGCTGACTGGATGATGGGACACAACACTTTAACACACTGGTCTGGACTGATGGACAATGCCAACATGGCTGCTGTCTCTTCTGCCGCTCGTACCACCTGCAAGAACACACGCACATGTAGTGTGAGTGCAGATGCATAGAAGTTATAAAAGGACGACTTAAGCTTTGATTGCACTTAATTTGGTGGTTAATTTAATGGAAATGTATACAGAATTTTCATAATCATAATGACTGAAGCTTTGAAGATGATTCTGCGCCATCTCTACTTGATCCCTGAATGAAAAAAACAGTCTTTGTGTGACTCTGTGTACCTCCTTGTGTGGGTCTTTGTGTGCCTCCAGGGCCTTCATGATGGTGAGCTCTGCGTAGTTCTTGAACCTCCAGGGCTGCTTGCTGAGAATCTCCCTCAACACCCGCAAAGCCAGCGTTCGGATCACATGCTGAGAGAATAAAAGAAAACTCAAATGTAAAGGAAAGGAACGTAGCGTAGCCTATTGGCATGGTGTTATCATAGAGTTGAAGTGAATGTGTATACCTCTCTGTCACCCATCGTCTCGAGCAGGAGCAGCAGGATGGTCTTGAAATGTTCATCCCACACCTGCAGGGTATTTTCACGAATCAGCTTCAGCAGCTCGCACAGCGCCGCCTTCCTCTCCTCGATACGCTCGTTGTGATTGGACAACTCTTTCAGCAGCTCGGCAACCAGCTCTGATTGATCCAGGCTGCTATCTGCGAATAAAAAAGACAAAGGGGTTTGAAAACAAAAGGTTGTACAGTGTGTGTCTTGTGTTTTTCTGTCAGGTGTCAGAATGTGTTTGTGTACCATCAGTGAGATGATCGGAGTCGTCCAGGCTGGTGTCTTTGCGGCTGTGTTTGAAGGGCGAGTCGGAGAAATGCTCACGGGCTCCCCGGGGGCTTGAGGAGAGCAGGGGGGTGTTGAGGAGAGAAGTCTTGTTGTCCAGAGCCATGCGGCCGCCGTCCATCATGTCTGAGACTCTGCCGTCCATCCCGCTCCCGCCCTGCAAGACGGAGACAGAAAAAATAATGTTGGCTCAAATAAAAGAAACACAACAATCAGTTTCACTTTCTTTGCACATTTATCTAAAAGAACTCAGTGTTTGGACACAAGAAGACTTGCACGTGTGAAATACAGCTGGGCAGGGTAAGGGCGGTTAAGCTGCTCTTGTTTCTGTGTATATTTATACTCAAACTACTAAATGCCACTGTCTGTGTGATAGTTTGTTGAGTCAGGTGTGCCATGATTGGCAGGTTGTGACATGTGTGCTGGTTGGATTTCATGGGGAAAATGTCAGGAGGTCACACCTCTACACTAGAGTACATCATGTCCTTACTGCAATAAGACTTGGCATGACCTTTATAGTCATACATTTGGACATAACAAGTACACTAGGGTTAGATATAGTTTTGATTCTGGTTCTTTTTGAGGTGCAAAATGCATCCCTACTGATTACTGTGTGTTCCAAATAATGAAATACTGAAGCAGTGTTGGAAATGGCTATAACATAAAAGTCTATCTGAGCAATAGGGATAAAATATTCATATAGGTGCATTCAAGGCAACACCTATCTTCCACCAAATAAACGTAGACATAAAATACAATACATGAAAACAGAGGGTTTACTATGATGTGCCGCGGCCAGGTATCCATGGCCTACTCCGGGTGCTTTTCTTCACACAGTCATCACTTGTCTATTAGCCTTGATAAATAATACACGTAACACATGCATGCATCAAACAACATACACAACATCCCTTTTCTTCTGCTCTACTCACCTCCTCTCCCTCCCGTCGTTGAAGCGGCTCATTCATGTCCTCCTGGCTGCGGACGCTGAAGTTCTGAATGGCCTCAGTGACACCTTTCAGTGAGCTGTAGATGTCCTCTGAGTTCATGTTCTCTGTGTCGTAGTCAAAAGCACTGCACACATACAAGGACAAACAAGACTGAGCAAGAGCTGCGCGATAATACAGCTGAAATGATTAATCTAACCGTTTTTGTTATACTGCTTTGACAGTAAATGCACATCTGGTATACACACTATTTCAACTGCACATATAGAACAGGGCATATGCAGGAACCCTGAAGTTAAATTTAATAGCTTGCAAGGCCTTTTTTAAAACCCTTCCCATACATTTTAAGACCTCATCACTTTTGGGTTTTAACTGGAGTGGCTCTAAAATGTGCAATAAGAGACGTACATTTTGCGCCCCACAGCGGCTTCGTGGCTAGAAGGCTTTTTTGAGCCTTAATTAATACTTTAAGAGTGTAGTGAGTGTAGTGCAGACACCATGTAGAATCTTGAGGTCATCATCTATGTTCGACTAATTATCCAAGGACATTCAACGAAATAAGTTAATAATAAATAAAAAAATCTTACCAACAAAATTCTAGATTAATAGATGAAAACAGAGTCCATCAGAGAGAGAAATTTTTAAGAACTGAGGAACTGAAGTACACTGTCTCAAACTAACTGTGTACATCTGTCCTGTGTGCTTGTTAGATGGATTCAGGTGAATGGAGGTGTGAGGTCAGTGTACGTTCATTTAGAAAAGACTGTGTGTGTGTATGTGTGTGTGTGTGTGTGTTACCTTGGTGAGGGGGTGTTCTGAGAGGTGTTGGTGGGGGAAGTAACTGGGCTGGACCAGCTGGCTGGAGAGCGGGGGGTGTGGCGTGTCAGAGGGCTGCCCATTGGTGCCTGAGGAAGTGGCAAAGTTGACACAAATTAGTGTGTCATTAATGATTTACAACCACTTGTGTCACAACTACCGTAGTAAGACAAATGAAGCCCTGTTATCTCTTATCTAGTGTAACTGTTAGTAGTTTGTATGCGCGTATCACCTGTGCAGCATTGCCAGTGTTCTTCAGGTGGTTTTGAAGCAGCTTGGTGGCTCCGTCCTGAAAAGTTTTGGGGAGAGCTGCTAGCAGCATTGTGAACTCTGGTGTGTTGAGCTGGAAGAGGGAAATTAGCACCGACTGTGCTGCCTGTAACACAAAATAAGTCCCTCTCATTTAAAAAGACTTGGGTGAACCAAAGAGGACAGCAAGTCTTTCCAGTAATACAACAATTAACGGTGGGAATCGTGTTTTAAGGTGGCTTTTGATTTGAGAAATATGCAGTATTTTAATATCAATATTTGCGTGTCAGTACCTTTCTGACATCAGAGCTCTTGGGTTCAGTCGTCCAGGTGATGATGCGGGAGACGGCCAGTCGAGTCTCACTGGAGTTCACAAAGTCAGGAGCTTCCATCTGTAATGTTAGTGTCTCGATATACTTCAGAATGGCCACTTTCACCTGCAACACAAACACACACATTTGTACAAAAAAACAGTTAACACAGAAACTGCACAGCCAATATTCACCTGCAAGTACACACAGTATCAACAAATCTACAAAGACGCATGAAAAATGGACGACCAACGTTCGCAGTCAGCATGTACAACCACAGGAGATTGCTCATCTCTTGCCGGTCTGAAAATCAATCGAACAATCTGATGAATCAGAAGATCAAAGTGCGTTCATGGACATGCTTTGCAATGTGGGAAAAAAATAAATAAATAAATAAAAATGAAACAATGACAAATTCCAAAACAAAGAAACCAATAAATGCAAACATTCACCGCAGGCTCCGAAACGCCACAACTGACTCCTGTCCTGAATGTACTCTTTCATCTCTCTCCTTCTCCGTCTCGCTACATATGTACCTCAAGGACCAGAACTTCCTCCAAATCACTTAGCAGCATCTTGCGCGCCATACAATTGCTCCCCCCGGAGCGCACTGACCTGGGAGGACTGGCTCCAGGCTGCAACCTGCTCGTCTAGAGAGCAGGCGTGGCGCCGCGCTCTCAGGGGGAACAATTTTACCCCGGACCCTCCCCTGCCTCGCCCGCAACACGAGCTCCGTACAGGCTTCAGAGAGAGAGAGGAGAAGCACCGCGTCAATCAACAAAGAGACAGGGACACGAGGACAGGGGAGGGCAGGGAGAGACAAGAGAGGAAAAGGAGAAAGAGGAGGAAGCAGGGAGGGAGGGTGCAGAGAATTTAAGAGGAGTAAAAAGATTGAAAAGTGGGCTTGGGCGATTCTGAAATCTCATGATATTCTTTTTAAAATCTGGCAATACAGAATGTAACTGTTTAGGCCGCATGATGGCAGCAAAGAGCTGTAATGTCAACTAACTAAATCAACACATGAGGCTTCATGCAACAGTTTTTAGGCTCATAAACGACTGATATGCTGCTGAAATGCTCGTTCTGCTTCCATTCTTCTAATGTCAACATAGGTTGTGAGAAAAGAACATGAGTGGATCTCTGCATACACAGGCAGCTATATCATTTTATTGTGTGATACTGATACAGTTTTCTGGAAAAAATTTTTAGACCACAGAGTAGGTCCATTTTCCACAACTGTGCTTTAAGAAGCCACTTCGTACTGCATTTATATAGTTACAAAAATAAAGGGCGACAGTATAAGGCAAGCTCCCTTTTGACAAGAGGGTTTGAATATAGCGAACAGCAGAAAGTGGAAGTGACATTGTACCACGTCAAATGAAACTATATGTAGAAACGATAATAGTCTGAAAGAGAATAAATTCTGATAATATCCTGTCATTGCCCACATAGCAGGAGGAAGGAATAAGTAGTGAAAATGGAGTGAAATATCAGGCAAGAAAGCATGTGGCAGGATGAAAGACAGCTAAGAGTGATGGAGTGATGCTGGTGAGCTGGAGAGTTAGGGGGAGGGGGAAAGAGAAGAAGAGAAGGAGGAAAAAAGAGGATGAATGAAGAAGGATTAGTGGAGGAGAGCTTGAAGGGAGTGTCCACACTGAAGCAGAGCAAAAAGCCTGCAGAGCTGCGAGTTGTGTCAGCTGCTATCCAATCACAGCCCAGGAAATCAGGGTGGGGGGTGAGGGGGTGTTGGCAAGCGGAGCCAGCACGAGCAGGCATGAGGTCATATCTGTAGATTGGTTACCATGATTACAGAGTTCCTGTCCATCCTGAGAACCCACACATCCTTCACAGCTCTTTCTCATATACAAACAAACAAACAAACAAACAAACAAACACACACAATCTCTCTCTCTCTAAAGTAACTTATCATTTACCTTGAGGTTGGGGGTCTGTGTCTGGTCCACAGTGAACCTCATGAGAATAGTAAACTGGAGGTCATTAGGAAAAGACTCTCTGCAAGAGAAAAAATAAATGCACATCAAACAGAGCAGACACATAAACACAAAAAATAAAAAGTAAAGGGCTGATGGCAAGAGGAAAAAGTTTTGCTCACTGTGCAAAAATATGTTTAAATTTAAGAAGTTCAACTGTAGCAACAGATTCAAGTTTCTGTTTTTGTTGGACTGCATCACTGTGTGTAATGCGTTTCCTCCATTCTGCCGGGCTGCTGTGACGACACTACTTTCCTTGTCTTAAGTCTTTGTCATTCACATGTGCAGAAATCGGGTTACTCTCATCCCCTGCTATGATTACAGCAGCCATGTTACTAATATACATTAAATATTTAAATGTTCAGCGTTGTCCTGGGTCTGTATGTAAGCGATACCCACCGTGTGATATCCAGTGCCCTCTGAACTTTGGCCTGTACAGATCCCAGGAGGTCAGCTCCCATCTTCTTCAGCAACTGTGTGAGCAGCACGAACAACCAGTCCTGCAGGTCTTCCTTATGGACCAGGATGAAATCTACGAGTGTCTCCAGGAACATGCTGAACACCTAAACACACACACACACACTGCGGGTCACACAAAGTGTCTTATTCACTCATCAACTCACTCAGTTCTTCATGCACACATGCAGCCCAGCATTAACAGCATATTTACAGATAATGCTGTTGAAGAAGTATGATGTGAGAGTAGTATTAGTTCTTATCGTGAAGTTAGTGGTTATTCACTCTTTACGACAGCAGCCCATACCATCATTCCCAATCACCAATTAGCCCTAAATCACCCAAATTAATAACAGTATTAATGTTAGAAAAAAAACACAAAAAGGGTAATTAATTACACAATAAACCAATCAGGCTGTGTGGTGTACATCTCATGCCGATGGTTGATTTCAACATGACACTCAAGTTGTAGGCAACATTATGTGAGGTAGATTAGTGAGTGACTGTTACACTGTTGTCTTGGTAACTGATTATCCAATCATATTAATGACGCAATGCAACACACCGATTGGCCAAACTTACTCTCTACAGAGTGTTCCAGAGTGGGGTAGCATGGGGGAGAGAGAGACACATCTGTTAGCATCCGACAAATTATACCTGAATCTTGGTGTTCAACCTACACTTCCATCCCAACATTTGCAAAAGAGTCTTCAAACAGGTAACAAAAGAAAGAAAAATTAGAAAAAAAATGTTGGACATGAGAAAGAAATTAAGTAAGAATGATTTGGGACAGACAGATGAAGGCAGGAGAGAGATCCGTGGTGAGATGCAGTACCTTGAAGGAGGCTGAGCTTATACCGGATTCTGCCGTGCCGTACACCCTGCCGGAGTCTCGCTGAAATTCATCAAATCGTCAAACGTCAAACGAAGGGAAAGAGAGGGGCTCACACACCTTACGACATGTGTGAGGCAACGGGCAATCAAAACGCCGAAAGAAAAGTGGAGCAGTTAGAAAGGGCGACCCGCAGCTGGTTAGTCAAAGAGAAGCGCTGGCAGCCCAAATATTTCTGTGTGTGTGTGTGTGTACATGTGCGCTTCAGACTGCAGGTAGGATGGGAGGGGGGTGGCAGTGAATGCAGTGAGCACAGCCAGCGAATTGGCTGCTGAAACAGCGACAGAGCAATCCCACAGGACGGTGAAGAGTGTGAGGTCACACGCAAACTCAGGCATAGCATGCCATTAGGGAACAGTATGTCGCACGCTCTGCATGCCTGTGTTTATGTTTGTGTGTGTGTACTTTAGAGAATACATTTTCCCTGGTTTATCCCGTATTTAAGTCTCATTGCTATCTAGTGAACATATTTAACATCTGTGACTGTCTAAATGTGTACGTGTGTGTTAACAAATAGACTAGAACATTTCCTTTGTTTTGGCAGAATCCGGTACAGTGAAGAATGGTGAGATACACAAAGTATT
Organism: Pampus argenteus; assembly: GCA_036937835.1. Classification (NCBI taxonomy): domain Eukaryota; kingdom Metazoa; phylum Chordata; class Actinopteri; order Scombriformes; family Stromateidae; genus Pampus; species Pampus argenteus. The sequence continues at coordinate 11,107,824 of CM072879.1, forward strand.
TGGAACCAAATTAAATCAAAGTGGGTGAATGATGAATCTATGTGCGATGGTTTTGTAAATGAGTGCCATGTGACTTTGTGTGAGCAAGTATGTACTTGCGCTGCATGCACCCATACCTTACTGTGAGGGTCCGCAAACATCCTGGTGAAAATTTCACACAGCCTCTTCAACTCTACCCGACTGTTGATATAAGCAACCACAGTTAGATCAACATCACTAATCAATTTATCCTCAGATAATAAACCAGCCTGTCCTATCACTGGCTGACCTGAGGGTGCGTTGGTTCTTCAGCAGCGCCTGTAGGCCCAACAGCCCCTCCTTCCTCTCCGACCAGTTAGCACTGGCACAGCGGTTCAGCACCTGACAAGAACCGCAAACACACATCAGCACAAGCCTGTTAAGACTTACAGACGAGTGAAAGAGAGGGCAAATAAAGCAAAGATCACTACTGAGCCTGATTCTTAAATGACACAGACTTAAATACCTAATTCCACTCACACTTGCAACCAGATCAGTTTTTTCCATGATAGATTGCTTGAAATCGAATTTGTTACTGTAACTTATGACTAACATATCCACAGAGTTCAAAGTGTTTTCGAGTACAGCTCTTGTCACTAACCTCAGCTACGTCTTCTGTCTGTCTCATGTAGGTCGGGATCGCTCCTCCGTTCCTGGAGCTGTAGGACCTTTCTGAGCAGGCGCTGGATGCGTCGCTGTTAGCATCGTCATCGGAGTACATGCTGTAGTTTTCATACCGCCGCCGTGCCGGCTTCTTCTGCAGGTAAAATGAGACAGGCATGAAATTAAACTGAAAACAGAGTAATACCCAAGGCAAAGGCAGAAAACATGCACTGATGATTCTTCAAGGAACACTGACAACACAACACACACAGGTATGTGGCAGGAGAAGAAGCTGACCTTGGACCGCATGTCTCCCAACAGCTGACAGCGTTAAATAGAGGTAGAACAGCGGGTTAGTTAACATACACACAAACACACTCCAGGAAATGTGAGCTGCACGTGGTCACAGCTTACTAGAATGTGCACAGAGTTTGTATGTTTGGGTGTTTTTTTGGTTTCTTTCCATTTCTGTTTCTATGTATAAATGTGTTTTCATACCAGCGCATCCGCAAGAGCCTCTTCTACGTCTGAGCCGGTGTTGAGGACCCTCATGGCGCTGACTGAAGAAGAGAGACGACTGGACTGACTGATGCCAAAACCTGATCCTGCAGACAAAGAAAGAGATAGAAAAACAGGAGGGAATCAAGAGAACGAGAAAGATGTTGTAAAATTTTAAACACTCAAGTTTGCCAACTCTCAGCCACTCATTGAACTGTCTCTCACTTGTCCACTGTCGATCCACCATCAAAGTACCTCACTCTCCTCATCATCCATTATCTGACATTCACTGAACACACACATTTGCATTTCTGAGCAAACCCTGTAAGGTGATGTGATGATAGGGGACATTAAAAGGTGCCGCTGGGGGGGAGAAAGTATGATTGACATAAAACATAGGAGAACGCGTTGGTGTCCCCGCAGAGAAGGGACAAAGCTAAGTAAAGAACACAAATGGGCACGGGTAAAAATTGCAGGATGGTTGTCAAATGGCAACTGAACGGGCGGAAGCATGCGATTCCACTGGAAGGTTCGACATCCGGGAGCAGAACGTTGAAAATAAAACACAACAGAGGCCAATGGACACAAAAAGAAAACAGGTTGACGAAATACAGGGAAAGATGTGTGGTACTAAAGAGAACAAAACGGAGCAAACAAAAATTAAGGCGTAGTGGGTGGGTGAGGTACAGAGAAATAGATGTACTCAGCCTTCACCTGCAGCCCCAAAAGCATCAGGTGTGTGGAGAGCTCCGGTGGAGCGAGAGTAGCTCCGCGTTGCTGCAACCGAAATTAAAACACACACATACAGAGTTTAACACTCACACACATACATACCTACATACGCGCAAGACAAACACACACTGATCGAACAGGGTGAGAAAGTAGAAAGAAAGGCCAAAACCCATGTTTATTTTCCTGCAGCTTTCATGTTTAAAACTATTGAGATTTTAATAAACCCTCAGATTAAATCAGATATTGGATTTAAATAAAAGCCTACTTTTATTTGCTTAAATTAATCTGGCAAAAAAATAGCAAAAAATACGGAGACACTTTTTTTCTTCCCTGATGTCTTACTCATCCTGTTTTCTATCTGTCCGCTACTGCTACTCACCGAGCGGTGTGAAGGAGCGTACGGGGCTGGTGTCCCGGCTGCTCTCTCTGCTGGCTTCTCTGCTGCAGCCCTGACTCATACTGGGCCGAGGGATACGACTGCCTCGAGCTAACGCCACCCGGGTTACAACGTCACACCGCAGCGGAGGGAAAGAGGACAGGGGAAAAACAGGGGAAGGAAGAGCAGTGAAAGGAAGTACAGTGTTAGTAAGAACAGAGAAGAGATAGAGTGAAACCCAGTCAGGAGGTCGCAGGAGACATAAAAAAAGACACAAAGAAGGAAGACAAACGAATATTGATAGGTACATGGATAAAGACATAAATAAGACAGTGACAAGAGAGACAGACAGAAACAAGAATGAATATGAGCACAGATCTACCAGCCCTGAGGGAGCATCTCAACAGACTTTAGTCACTTCTCCTGATTTCTAGTTAAGCAAAGAGAGGACAAAGCTTCAACTAATAGATAGATAGATACTTTAATGGGTTCATTGGTCTATAAAATGTCCTAAAAACATGAATTTTGCTTTTATTTTCCTAAAATGTCTCAAGAGTCTTAAGCATTTCTGTTTATCGACTAATTATTTAAGAGCTAAATTAGATGCACATAAAAGGACTCACATTTAAATAAAACACACAATCAGGTGCTCACCCTGCATCTCTTTTTTTCACAAACAAGAGAACAAATAGAACAGAAAAGGGAAGTGAATTGAATTTTAGATTAATTTAGCAATTGGGATGGCGGCGAGGGGGTGGACGGGGGGGATCTGCGAGGGGAGGATCTGCGTTTTCATCCAGTAGCATTGCAATCAACTTGACCGTTCATTGCTCTGTTCATCAGTGTCAGCAGCTACCCAGCCAAACAGGGTTAATCACAGCCTACCAAAGGGTTATAAAGACCTGATGAAGCTCCGCTGATCCTGTGAGAGGGTTCGTTCGCCAGCCACTGACAACAGGTTAGTACAGAGAGGAAAGAGGTACTTTCAAGATGCATGGACATCTGTTGATCATGGGCACCCATCACCATAACAACACAGCCATGAAGTCACAGACAGGTTAGAGAGATTGGCTCAAGGAGGCTGAGGCAATGAGCAACAGCTTGATGGAGGGATTGGGACAGCCGGAGAGATTTTCAGCGATAGAGACAAAATGAGGGATGGAGGGATGATTTCAAAGTGAGAATAAGAAGAGATAGATCGATATGGAGAGATGGATTGCAGGGTGTTCTGGTTGTAGTCGGAGCCTTACCTCCTCTGCTCGCTCCATTGTAGATGGAACTAATGCTGGAGGGAGCTAGAGGACAGAAGCAGGGAGAAAGGAGAACAGGGAGAAGAGCAGAGGAGCAAGAGGCAGACAGGGAGCAGGAGGGGAAAAAGAGAGTTGAAATTTACAGCATATTGACAGTTTTTGGTTGTGTGTGCTGCTTTTAAGGCAAACATTTGGATAAGACACTAACATACAGGAGTTGATTTAAAACTGATTTTTTTTTTTTTACAACTAGTGTGTGTTTTTTAGTTTCACTTTGTGAACCATTGCTACTACACTCACCGACAGACAGCCGGGTAGGGGAGGAGTCTCTGGAGCAGCCCTGGCTGCGAGGGATGCGGCTTCGTCTGCGTCCGTCACCGCTGGCCGCAGCCAGCACCCTGTGGGCCCCTGTGCTCATGGTACTCAGCGCCGTACTCGTCAGCACGCGGCCTGGAGAGCCACTCCGACTGCCGGCTGCAAGGAGATAAATGCGGTTAGAGAGGCCAGGATACAAAGACAGAGAGAAAGTAAGAAAGTCAGAGCTCTCCTCACACAACATGTATCATTTAACAGTGTCATCTAAAGTAACAATTAACCAATCTCCTTCAGATGTGAGGACAGGAGACATTCAGTATTTATTAAAAATGGTGACTAGTTTTGTATATACACAGCTGAAAGACTGTTGCTACTCTCCTTCACGTAATGGCACTTTCCAAACATTTTAAGGAAAGCTTAAACCTACAGTACATATATTAGAAAAAGACATAACTTAACAACAAACATCACAGTGTTTGATGTACTTGGAAAGAGGATTCTTGGGGCTATGAGTGTTGAAAGAGGAAAGTGCATTTTACAATGAACGCTGAATATGGAATTGAAGTTTAGACACCTATTTATTAATGTGACAATGACTACTTGATGACAAATTTACAGACAGGCAGCAAATATAACAGAGGTCTTGCATTTTGTCCTACCCCCATGACATCCTGTGTCCAAGTGTTAAGCCCAAAATGTGCCTTGTTCTACAATGACTCACATTACTATCAGCCTGAAGACAAACAGTTGAGGAGAAGCTGCTCTGCTGTGCTGAATATATGTAAACAGACTTTTGGGAAACAAGCTCCAATACATAAACTGCTTTCAACAAAAGCAGACCAGACTGTCTTTCTCTCTTATTGACACAAGCGTACACACACACACACACATAAAAGTCCACATCTATGTGCTAGTAACACAGAGCTAAATTTAATACTAATCTAAATGACATAAACAAATCTACAGCAGGATAAGCTTTGAGGGAATCTATGTATACCTTAACTGATAAACAGCAGAGGATAATTTTTTTAATGTTGTTTTATCATGTAGTGAACACTCAAAACGTTGTTTCCAGTCAACAGTCCCTTTCTTTGTCCCCTCGTCTCCTTATGTTTACAGATACACAAAGCTAATGTGGATACAGTGATTTTCTGTTAGCAGTATGCAACATGAGGCTCTTGAAGCAGCGTGCTCATGATCATACAAAAGCCATGTTAACAGTCTGTGCCTACAAGTCCCAGCATGCCTCAGTCAGAGTGGGCAGAGCCTTAAGTGACAGTTCTGGATGCATGTGAAGGAGGGGTAACAGGGGCAACAGAAGAAAAGGCATTTAAGCTAAAAGAGCGGGTAAAAAGTAGTAGCGTTATAATCTTACCACCAACAGGGGTAGCAGACTGAGATCCTGAGGCATTAAGCCCATTGGTTTGGAGGAGAGGGAAAGCAGAGGCGAGGGGAAGGAACAGCAGATTAAACCAGATGAATTATGGGCGCAAACAGCATTATGGGAGTTAAAACACAGAGTATGATGGGAGCGCTTCCTGGTGATCCACACCAAGAATGAAGGCAAAGCTGAAGCACTTTGATTAAATGAATTCATTTATTAACGAGAAAACAAAGCAAACACACACTGAACCAGCTGCAGATGATAAGACTGGGAAAGCAGTGCATGTTGGGACAACTAGTACGGCATATGTATGAAGCAAAGCCTGTTCACAATGAGGAAAAGAAAAGGCCTCAAAGTAAATATGCTCAAAAATATCACATTTCCTCAGTCTCACACACACACATATGTATAAATATTTCTAAGCCTCTGTTCAGCTGCCATTTTCTGTTAATCTGTTGTTCTGAGGTTTGGGCTTTGAACTCTTGATTTCTCTTGCATTTGGTCGTCCATCCAAATATCCAAATCTGGTTGGTGCACTGGGCTGAGATCCAATCACTGTCCAACTTTTCAACTTGTTTCCAAGAAGGCACCAAAGCCATCCGGCCACAAGCAGCGTATAAGCAGCAGAAAGTATTTTTGGAGAGAAGGTGCAACACACACACACATCAGCTTTATGTGTTGCAGTAGTATGACCAGCTTGTGTTACACTTTGTTGGGAGTATTTTGAATAACCTGAATGACAGCCAGAGCCAGGCTAGAGCAGCGGAAATAAACTGTCCACCACACCATCCTCAGTGATGAGACACAGCATGCAGAGAAAAAAATAAAACACACATAACAACTCACTCACTCACTCGCGCACTCACTCACTCACCTTTACACAAAACACCTTAATCAGAATGAGAGCAACAGCAGGTGGGCCACCATTCCCACTGTGGTACACAGAAAGACGCACATACTCAGACTCTGACACTCACTCACTCACACTCACACAAATACACACACAATACCTGGTGTGCAATCGGATTCGTCGGAACCTGAAGGCACAAAAACATGTACATGGAGCTTATTGTCACCATGACGGCAACAAGTTAAAAAAAATTAAAAAAATAAAAAAAACTCCTGAGAAAGAGAAAGTACAAACACACACTCCAAGACGCTCATACACCATCTCCATTACTGTGTTTGTGATGTGGTAAGTGGACCTGATACCCAGAATATTTCACTCACAGCTGAGTTTAAGCACAGTGCTCTGTGTGTGTGTGTACATACGTTGTGACTGGGAGACCATCTTGGTGCGGCTGCGTCCTCGGGAGTCCACCTGGCTGGACACGCTGCTGGCAGTGGACAAGGGCTGCTTGGTACGTACGCGGCCTGTATGTATGCAGAGGAAAAATGGTAAAGATACACAAACACACATCTTGACCACACAGTACTTGGCGAGCACAGCTAATTACATATTATTTACAGCTGAATGAAGGCCAGAAACTAAAAAGCACTACAGCTGAGCAAAAGCTACTAATACTGAAAGCTAAACACTCACATTCAGCAAGGTGCACACACAGATATCCTGCAGATATACACCAGGGATGCTTCAGCAGATTAAGAAAGTCTCAATAAATTGCACAATTTATGTTAGTTCTGTGATAGTAAATAGTAATATTGAAAAGCTCTGGATGTCTATTCAGATTCTACAACTAGAGCATCCCTACAATGCGCACACACATCCACCTAACCATAATCTTACCATTGTCTGACCTGGTCCCTACAGACAGACAAAGAAGGAGCAGGTTGTAAATATCACATTTAATCTAATATGTGTATAATAGTAATAAAACCACCACCCCTAAATATCTTCATAAAACCTAAATAACTGAATGATACAGTTTAACGCAGGTGTAGATGGACTGTCAATTTAGTGATAACAGTAACAGGATTAACCCTTAGTAAAACAGGAGATGATCTCAGACGTGAAAATTATTTGATCCGTGATGAGATGGGTAGAGTCGTGATGTGAATAAGGGATTAAGTGTGAGTGACTGACAGCAGGGGGCGCTGTGGCCACACACTGCAACAAAAGGAGTTAACATGGACTGGAATGGAGCGAGGACGGTAAAAGAAAAGAGTAGAAAGAAAAAACGAAAAGCATGAGTAGGCTGTCCCTGGTGAAGCAGAGTGAGATGATCTTACCATCCGTTTTATCAGAGGCATCATCTTTAGGAGCAGAGAGAGAGAGAGAAAGGGGGGGAGTGAAATGAAGTAAAGGAAAGAAATGAAGGGGAAAAAAGAAAAACAGGATTGAAAGAAACAATGATTAAAAGTAAAATATACAAAAGGAAACAGAGGAAGGGAAAATGAATTAAAGAAGAAATGAACACAAAATGTCAGTAAAAAGAGACACAAAAATAATGAATGTAAGACAGAAAAGAAAAAGACCAGAGAGAGAAGAGAAATAAGAGAAGAAAGGAGCACAGTGTGCATTAGTAACCGAACATCTGTTTTAACAGAGATGGTCAATACTGAAACAGAGAGAGAGAGAGAGAGAGAGAGAGAGAGAGAAAGACAAACAAACACAGGACAATATTCATCTACAGATCATGCACCAAAACACATTGGGGATACATTTACAGGCAATGAGCAGGCATCAGGAGAGGAGAGTAACGGAGAGGAGAAGAGAGAGACCAGTCCAAGCTCTGACGTGTAAATGTGTGTGGGGGTCCATACTAACATTTTTTTGTGTCAAGTTTTGCAAGAGAAGGAGCGACTTTAACTTCCAACTTCTGTTCAAAAACCCCAAAAGCTCTACGCTGATCTGAGAGGACTCCTCGAACGGAGCCTCCATGTCTGCCTGACATCTTGCTGACCGATGTCTTGTCAGCCAGCTGCCTTGACTGACAGCTCCCTTACCCAGTGAGGAGTAGGAGCCAGGGGGCAGTCGGCCCGCTCCCCTGGTCTGTCCGACGTGCCGGTGCTTAGCGACTGCTGCTGCATTTACATCCACATCGCTACGGGAACGCTGCAAGGAGGCCGACGACACCCCACCCTTTGAACCCGCAGGGACTGATGGAGGATAGGGGGAGGAGAAGGAGGAAGAGGAGTGTATTGGAGAAGGGATGGGAGGTGATGAAGGGATATATATACACATCACAAACTCATGCAGGCACCACACTACACATATTGATACCATACAGAAATACAGCAATGGCCAGACACACATATACGTATGCGCACATGTGTTGTGACATAAAAACAGAACAGGGTGTGGCTGTACGGGGCTGGACACAGGCAGATGTGAATGAGCATGATGGGAAATGGCTGTGTGGGAACTAATGTGTGTCATGATGTAGTGTGTTTGTGTTTTCACAGGTGTAAGCATGAGATTATGTTTTTGGGAGCTATTTTGTGTATCTGCCACTGTGTGTGTGTGAGTGTGAGTGTGTGCTTGACTCACCTCGGCCTGGAGCAGCTGACCATTTAGAAGACAGAGGACGACTGAGAGAAGAAGGAGAAAATTAGGTGTGTTTATACAACACACAAAAGCCACAGGCTACAATTCATTTTCAATGCGACATGAAGCCACAAACTGATGCCCTCGTTGCGTGACGAGTGTGACACGCTGCAATTTAAAGTTGAGCTGGCCTCGCCTTTTTTCAGTGCTCCAATGATGCGTCAAATAATCATATGCTTTTGTTTCACCATTTCCATTCTCCTTCTCTAAACTAAGTAATATTTACTAGCTAATAAAGATAATTGCAAAATGAATATGGTACACAAGGTCACGAGCGCTTGACAAACACCTCACAGGGACTCAACAAAAGCTGCGATGGCCACCGTTTGCTGCTTTGTCACCGTAGAACAGTAGTAGACCCACTATAGTGTTTGCTATATCCACACATGTGGATAATGTTACATACACTTTACATACTGAGAGTATTTTATTCACAGATGAGATTATAAAAACAAAACCATTGCTTTAAATAGGTTGAACTAAACTGACTTCTGACTACTTCTTCAGCCTCAAGACCCAAAGCAACCCCAGAGCACAAAAATGAACTAGAGTGGTTGATTACTTGAGGCTCTCCTGAGAGGAGGATGAAGAGCGGTCACTCTGGGGAAGCGAGGCCACACTACCAGAGCTCTTCAGGCAGGACTGAAGGGTCCTCTGGTATGATGACTCCAGGGAGTTGTACAAGGCGTCTGCCTCTAATGGAAAGTGATTCCTCAGACCCCAGTAGGCCCTGGAAGAGACAGCAGAAAGGAAGAAAGTAGAAACAAAGGATGCAAGGACAAAAGGCAGAGAGGTGAAGAAAAGTGAGAGGAAGAAAGATGATGATGGATGGAGCAAGAGAGAAAAATCAAGGGGGGGAAAGAAAAATGGTGATATATTTAAGAATACATGTCTTTCACATGTAATTATCAGAAATGCCTGTGTGTGTGTGTTTCAGTGTCTTACTTGCGGGCCTCCACTCTGGCCTCTGAGTCGGCATCTCGAATTCCCTTCTTGATGCTCTCAACCAGAACTGTTGTGTGTCTGTGTGACAGAGAAACGAACAAGACGCATGCAGCGTGAACGAGAAGAAAATCAGGTTTCAAACAGGTTTTTTCAGACTTTCTTTTAGTCGAAACCATGAAATCAGTCCGTACCTCTCTAGAGAGTGGGTTTGCCATTCTTGTAGAAGAAGGTCCAAAAAATCATAACAGCGCCTGGAGATAACATATTTTCATTACTGACATACTCACAAAAAACATTATCTAGCAGCCTAATCTTGATTTTATAGTTGTTAATTATTTGAGAACTGTCCAAATAACATATTAGCTTTTTTTTATAATTGTAGAAGCTTTGTTAATCTCACCTTCTAACAGCCACAGACTTGGAAGTGCAGTTACTGGTTATCAGGGGGATGAGCCTCGGGACGTGAGTGTGCTGCAGGGAGGAGGGGAGGCAGAGAGTGAAAGACGCGAAAGGTAAAAACAAACCCAAATAAATAAAAACTTTAATTTAAATGCGTGTCTGTGAATCTCACCCGTATGATGATGCGGATAGCAGACACACCAGAGGTGGCCATGACTTTGGCACAGTTGGGGATGAGGTTGAACAGGACTGGGACGATGGCTTCAGCTCCATGGTCAAATTTGTTCCCCAACACCATTGAGAGGTGGCTACACATATACAAAGACCAAATAACACAAGTTATAAACACAGAACTTATATACCATTAACAACACTCATATATTGTACAGTGATGATGAAGTATCTGTGAACAACACTCACGCCACAGTGATGCAGGCCTCTCGGACCACTTGGGAGCGCAGGTCTTTAGCAGACAGTTTGAAGGCTCCATCCAGTAGCCGTAGGTGCTGGTAGAAACAGTCGTAGGTGGAAGCGCCCGCCACCAACAGTGAGCGGATTTTCTTCAGCTGTAAAATAAATAAATAAAATAAATACATGACAGTTAGCAACAATGATCTGTTTGGGTGAATACCGTATATTTAATAATAAGTCTACTGACAGCGATGGCTCTCTGGTCCCAGTCATGTTTGTCATCAGAGCAGATCTCACGGATCTTATTCAGGTTGTCCTCAAGATCTCTTGACGAGTAGATCTTCATAGGAGACAGAATCAAGAACATTTGGAGAGAGTAGAGTTAATATGTGAAGGGCAAAATAAATATCAGTCGTGTTATTAAAAGCTGTTAAAGTGTGTGATTGTTTGCGTGTACCTGGACAGTTGGGACATCTGTGAAGGCATTAATAAAGTCATCTTCATCAATTCCCCCGGCACTTTCCTTGGGCACTGGAAAGTCAGAGCAGAGAATTAATGTGAGTCTGCATTTTAAGATCATATCTGCAGTCAAGGTTTTCTGCCCTAAGTCACAAGCCCACTCACAATTACACACACACACACACACACACACACACACGCACAAACTACAAGTCGGTGCAAGAAGCCTGTGCTTCTAATGGACTTCCTGGCAGTAATGGGCATCTCTGGGGAATGGAAGCTCCTTAAACTCGTCACAGAGATTGAAGCAAGAGAAAAGATAGACGAGAAAAAAGAAAACCAATCCAGGAGGATAGGATTACTAAAACAGAGCGAAGAGAGAGATGTTAACAGGAGAAGAAGAGGCTTGACATATTGGAGGAGAGTTGGATATAAACAAAAGAGGAATGCAGTAGAAATATATCCTTCCTTCCTTTTCCCTGTGGTTGGTTTCCATATCAGGCTGCGCCACAAAGACATGTCATGTCAGAACTACATGGCCCTTAGAGAGCCGGGAGACATCGATGTGGCCAGATGTTTAGCTGCAGGCACAATCCTCTGTGGTGGCAGCCTGTCCATGAAACCACCTACCAGCACTCCATCACCATTTCCAATCATTTTTTATTACCAGCCTTATGAAGTGGAAAAGTTCAGTTGTAAACATGACATAAAATGTTATCAGGGTGGGCATTTATGGCTACAATAATAGTCGATTTTTTCCACAATTGTGAGAACTACCTTTAGTATGAGAAACAAGTATTTAACCATAGCAATCATTTAAAATGCTGAAAAAAAAACCCATTACTTGTTGTGGAAACAAATTTGGGAGATCATAATGTATAGATATGATCATTAAGGAACAGCATGAAATAAATTGTACTGCTGTGACTGATGATTAGAAGGTGTTATGTCCCGCTGACTTTTTCTAGCTCTATACTCTTTTTTTAGGCTAATCATTGGCAAAATTGAAGTATGCCTCTTCTGTCTGAGTCTTGCTGTCGGTGTTGCCAGAGTACGTAGGCGTACTGTCAATTAAATGCAAATGCAGACAATAGTTCCCCCCATCGCCGCTGTCATGGAAACTATTCCCATACAGCAGAAAAAATGCCAGATAACTCAAAATTAAAAGGAAAAAAAAAAAAAGACAAACACAACGACAAACCATGTTTACACCTGTGACCAGTTACAAGCAAGTGAGTGAAAATCACCAATCAGCAGCAAAGGTCAAATCGGGTATTTTTCTTTTCATGACATAAGGTCACGGTCTATGAATACCTAGCAACACCCTTGACTTCAGCCTTTTACATTCACTCTACGATCAATAAAACTGTAATAATTCAACATGAGTTCACCATCTTGTGTTTCCAGCCAACAGTGCAATACACCAGGACTCAGACAGACTGCTTGCTCCCAAATACTTGCATACAAGACAGTGCTGACACAGATACATTAGAAACAGCAGCACAAATCGACCGCACAGTCGTGGGAACGCAGCTTTCTTCCAATAGGGAAGAAGATGGGGGGAAAAAATCAATACATGCAAAGACGAAGCAAACGTAGCACTCAATCCATCTACAGCAGGAGGGACACCTGACGGAAAGGAAGGATGATAAAAACTATTTCAAAAGGCAGCAACAGATAAGGATATTAGATACCTAAAGTCACATGGGATGGGACTGTGCAAATGAGATCTCGTAACCAATCATCATTTATAAATGGTCTTATTTAGTATCTTAAAAATTTTTTTTTTTAGAAAATGTGATTAGAATTTTCTGCTTTTTGACAGTTACTGTAGTTTAATTTTACTGTAGTGGGTCAGCTTTTTATTTGATTAATGTAATATGAAGTTCATGTATGTACAGAATAAAACTCAAGTTTCTGTGAGTTCAATTGTCTCACAATAAATTAGAAATATTGACACTATTAAACAAACTGGCTATCGCGAATACCACATACAAAATGAACACGTAATTTCCTAAAGGAGCCACTAGTTAGCGACTAGTGGTGACCATTTTCTATAATTACAACTTTAATACCCTCAGTTGCAACAGATGATATACGTAGCTGTGTGTTTGAATTGCCAATGTGTGGAAATTTAAGTTAAGTACCCAGCTTTCCACCGGCAGCACTAGGCCTGCGTGCAGCGGACTCTGCAGGCTTCTTGGGAACTTTGGGGACCTTGAAGGCAGCCTGAGCTGAGGAAGAACGGTTCCCATCCACGCTGTCATCATCCTCAAAACTACGATCTGGAATGAGAAACAAGAGGGAAGAGTGTTAGGAGGAAATCAGGTCCAACTTTTTCAGTCTTTTCAAATATTGCTGTACCAGGTTCAGTGTATACATAATACAAAAACAACAGATTTCACACAATATTATCAATTATTTAGTCAAATTTCAAGCCTTAAAAAGTCTCCAGTTTGTGAAATGTCTTCGCAAATGACAATGAAACTCAACAAGCGCAGAAACACAACTACTAGGAAAATGAGACATCTGCTCTCACAATAAACGTCAGGTTAAATCAGGTTTCTGTGTTTCTTTGCTTGCACCTTTGATTTTGTCTCTTTCTTGTTTGAGGCTATTAGAAGACGTAAAGACAAGAGGAGGTTGTAGTTGACATTGCTGACCTGAGCTGGGTCAGAAAAATCACTAAATCAATACTAATTATAAAACAACTGCTTGGGAGAAAAAGCAAACCCAAACACACACCAATGATGAACATGTCCACCCATGTAAACAGCGACTGACAGAACTTTCTGGAGCCCAAACCCTTGAAATGCAAGCTAGCAGAAATCAAGCTAGCATTGAAACTTGACACATTTGCAACAATGAACGTGCATGTACCAGCGAAAACACTTGTGGAAGACAATATAGGTGCAGACACACATTTGCACACAACTGAAACTGTTGGCAAAGGAATGATGCTGCGCTCCGGTTGCTCTGACAACCAGCCATGGAGAAATGCGCCAAAGCCACCACCCTCCACCTTGACTCATACATTAACTTACCTTCACGCACGCAGTCAACATGCAAAAATCAATGACAGGCGCGCACAGATGTACCTACAAGCTGTCACTGCAGAGACCATTGTGTCAGGCTCAATAACTGTTAAGAATCAGCTGTATACACCTTCTACTGTAAGGTATTAACACACACGCACACACACACACAATACACCCATGTCTACCCCTTCACTCACAGTCACAGATCCGCTGGCAGATAAGTCGCCTCATGTTTCTGGGAGGGTGTGGTCCCCCCTCGTCTGCAAGCCGTACCCCAAGACACATACACACACCTCACACACACTTCATAGCAGGGCTAAAGCTGCACACACACACACACACACACACACACCTAGCACTGTTGTCCGAAAAGCCCTCCACCCATACAAGTGCCGGCATTTTCTTTTACTCCTCTCGCTCTCTACCTTCTATCCCTCCCTCTCTCCCCCAGCATCTCTCCTCCTTCCTTCAGCAGCCTCACAGCCAATCAGATGAGAGGTGACATCATAGTGTTGCAGCCAGTGCGGAGGCAGGACTATGAATGTGTGTGTGTGTGTGTGAGTGATGAGAGAGAAAGGGAGAGACACACACAGACACCCCAGGAATATTAACAGGGGTCTCAGTGTGCCCCTGCCAGACCAGCTTACCTAAACTCATTACCATTGACATCACACACTATCCAGTTCTTACACACACTCTCTTCCTCTCTCACACATACACAGCATCAACAACCTCTTAACACACTGTTTGTGCTGATACATTTAACTGCGATATAAGAGACACATTTATTCACCCTCTCCACAAACACAACAGAACAAAGGGGGATGTAGCAGTGATCAAAGGAGGGGTGACTACAAGGATCAAGGGGGGAGACCACACCCCTCCATCTGAGGCCTCGGCCCTCCCACTCACACACTGCAGTCTTGGAGTATTTTGACAGTGACATATTTCTAATCATATTGGCTATGAATGACTACAGACTATCAACTTTCAGCTTTAATATGAAGGTGTTTACATCCACATGAGCTGTACAGGAATATAGGAATATAAATAGTAACTCATTTGTAGGGGAACAAAATGTATTAGCCAGATCAAACTTTTCTGGGTTTTGAAAACCCAGAAAAGTGTCTATTAATGTAAAGCAACAACAATAAACCAAATATCAAGCAGATAATAGCACATCATTTTGCACTCCAGGGTTCATAATGTGTCAGTCAGTAACAGTAGGTCAAAGGTCAAAGTAGGTCAAAGGGCCAAAAGAACTATCAGCATCGTGATTAACAGTTTTTTAAGGTGGAATGATGCAAACCAAATGCTTTTGTGCAGTCAGACCCCACAGGAGCAAATGTCTCTGGGTGAAGGGCAAAGAAACGATGGGGGGGGGTGCACAGTGAGTGAGTCCTTTGAAGAGAGCATACTGCGCATATGCTGTTGCCATGGTGACCTGTGTGACCAGCTTCTCAAATAAATATAGTAGCATACAAAAAAATTTCAGTAAACCCACGTTCACACCTCCAATTTACATAAAACAACAGTTGGATTCACAGTTTATTTACTGACGTTAATTTATCAAATTAGGAAGAATTCTGGTCTGATGGGGAGGAACAGCTCCTCCTCTAGCATCAACATCACCATGGATACACACATTACCAACATCTAAATAACAAGTCAATGCAGACAGAAACAGACGAAACAGACAAAACACGACACACACACACACACACACACACACACACGACACACACACACACACTGATATTAGATCCACCATGTATCAGGCGGTGTTACCATGGAAACTCCAGGCCGAGATTCCCTCTGTCCATTTCAGGAGAAGTGCCATAAAAAGAGAAGACAACTGTCTTACAGATACAGACCTGATAGTTGTCCAGCATCAGTGTTGACGTTTTAAAAATGTTAAACATATTTATTATAATAATAATAGAGTTTATTTATATAGCACTTACCAAATTAAAAAAAAAACAAAAAAACACACGCTCTTTACCAATCCCTAACCCATGTGGGAATAATTATACAACCTGCATGTAGAGAGAGATGGAAGAAGTGAAGACAGACCGTCTGAAACACTCAGATCTGGTCAGTCTTGCAAAATCCATTTAGTGATTAAATCACAGATCTGTGAACACACACACAGAAAAACAAAGTTCCAGTTGTAACCACATGGTGGCACCACTGGCTCTGTTCTAAATGAATGAAATCCAAATGATTTCCATGGTTCGAATATGTCCCACAGGGGACACAGAACCTGCAGCACAGACGATGTCAAAAAATTGTTTGTGTTGCAACAATTATGGTCACATCCAATGTTGCTCAATTCAACAGTGATGAATCAATCACAGGTTTGTATAAAGGAACGAGTGTAAATGTATTGGGATAAATAACATTTCTAATTTGATACTCAATTCTCAAGATAATGAAACCATAAAGACACTCATACCGTATACCTATACTATAATCAAACTTGATCAAGAGACAAAGAGACTTGAATATGGTTCCACATACCATACATGTGTAAATATGTACTACTCACTACCTTTTTCACTCCTGATATAAGAACAATGGTGAGAGAGTGAGAGAGAAAAAAGTATAATTTGGAAGCAGTATCAGTCGACTTGATACCGATACTATGACTACAGTCATATAAGCTTACAAGATGGTGTGCAAAAAATTGATTTGCTTGACACATTTGAGCCCAAAGCCTACACTGCACCACTGTCACCAAAGCAAACATCACAATTATCCCATGCAAACGTTTGCTTTAACTGCTGGATGACCAAGTGAAGAAAGCTCCCTTCAGTTTTGCTGTTCTGACATGTTATCAGCTGGAGCGCTGCAGCGGACATCATTACACATGTTACGGCTGAAAATCTCCACATGCAATTAAGAGCGTAACCAGACATCTTCTGAGGAATTAAGATTTATGACACAGAGAGTCTGTGTTTGTACTGATCTGCTGTAAGCTGCAGGGGAACAGGCAAAGTCACATATTCCCACTCAGGACCATGTGACAGTGTGCAGTCGCATGCAAAAGATGACACACTCATATGAATAACTACAGGTGTAACAGTGCAAGAACAGTGATATAAGCAACATACAGCAAATTCTTTAATTGGTGCAAAAGAAGAGGTTCTTACACAGGAATATTTGCAACATAAATATAAAAAGGAAGTGATGTGAGACACTTGTGATCATCATCTTCTGTGCTTCTAAAAATGGCACTGAAAGTTTTCTTAATAATACTGATTATATATAATACTAACATATCTCATACATAGGGATTGTTTTAAAAACATAAGTACAGATGTTTTACTATCAACCATCCGGTTGTTTCTGGGATAGAACGATGGAGAAAAAAGGGACTAAAGAGAGACACACACACTTGAGGTTCAGGCCTGGATTCTCTAATAAGAGACAGACTGCTCCATTTCCAGCCCAGCTCAGGGAAAATGAGCTCCTTAAACGAACACGAACACACACACACACACGAACACACACACACACACACACACAGGTATAATTTGAGTCCCAATTCCAACTCGGGGAGAGGGATAAAGCATAATATTCAGAGGAAAGCTTTGCCATGGCAACCAGCCTAGCCTGGAAACGGGGTCATGGCTTTCTATGCAGAGCAGGAGATGCACTGAAGCAGAATGAGCATGTCTGCAAGTGAGTGTGTGTGTGTGTGTGTGTGTGTGTGTCAGTCCCTGTCAAACACTGAACTACTATGCAAGCAATGAAAGCTGCTACTGATGGTCAGTTTGAAATGCACAGAATATCTCTGGGTTTCTACGGCATTTGTGTGTGTTCATACAGGCACATTTTCAGACAGCACCAAATAGCATTAAGAGCAAGACCATGGCGCCAGTAGCACTGACATGCTTTACTTTCTTACACATAAAAAAAAAAATACTTTGCCTATGTACATACACACAATTTATAATCATTATTATTTAGTCTAAGTGGCATCCTGGTGATTTGGTATTTTTGGTGGGTTCAATTTATACACTTTAAAACTGCAATAAATTGCCTAAACTTTATTATTATTATAAACAAATTTTCTTTGAGCTACAGCACATATATACACTGCTTTGATAGACTGAAAGCACCACTAAGTGAAATGCTTCGACAAGTTATTTTCATCCAGAAAGAAGAGACTAAATTCTTCCAGCCATGTTGATTATGTTTAATCTAAATTTAACATCTGTCTAAATAAATGCTTCCACCATATGTGAGCTAGAGACAGGAAGGCTGCCAATCCAGAACAACACACACATGACCTGATATTACACCAACAGTATGTAAGTGACAGAGGAAAAAAAAAGCAGAAAATGAAAGACTACTTCGATATTGTCACATGTAAGTCACAGTATTCCCATCCAAAATCATGAACTGGAAGAAAATGTCTTCACTTTCTAAACCAAACTGTGAGAGATTGTGAATGAAACAGAATAGTGACTCTCTGTGAGCACCCGTTGGCTCGGCTGGCTGAGGTGCTGATATCTCTGGCCTCGGGCTGCAAGTCAAACCATCTCTTCCAAATATTTCCCCCACTCCCTTTTATAAGAAATTAAAAAAGGCACTAGAAGAAAAAAAACAACTACTCTGACACACATACAAAAATAAATGCAAGATAAATCCAGACCAAAGTAGAACATAATGGAGACATTTTAGGACACCACGACTTTCACTCTCACATATGCAGTTTTAAGGTATATCTGAGCCAGCGCGCGTGGGGTGAAAGTGCTTGGAGTTTAAGCTGATTTCAATCTAAATCCATATGCTGACAAGCCTTTGTCTGAGTGCCAGCATCCACAGCCAGATGAGATTAAACACACATCCACGCATTTAACATCACCATCACCCTCAACTGCCATGACTACAGTGTGTTATGGGTAGAAACTCCCTGTTGTCTTTGTCTGTATTCACTCCTCCTTTGTTTTCTCCTCTATCTCCTCTCTTCTCTTGTTTGTTCAATCTCTCTGTGTCTCTGTCATGATGAATCAGGGAGAGGCAGTGATAGGCACAGCGCTGTGACTTGGCTACTGCGAGATCTCTGTCAGTTTCCTCCCTCAATCCTCTGACTTCCCTCCCTTCCTCCTTCTCTCACAGCAACAGCTGCCTCGAAACCCTTCAGAGCAAACGCCAGGAGCTGGCCTAAAAGAGATGTGGGACAAGGGCAACTAGGAATTTATTTGCGTGTGTGTGTATCTGTGTTTTAGTCCTGTACATGGGCTTTGAATTCCTGCTAGGTTTACTGAGTGATTAGTCACACATGCTCATCACATTCTGTTGACTGAGCCTCACACATTTACCCAAGTGACTTGAATGCAAAAGTGAATTCAGAGTACACAGTTTGGAGAAATTAACTGACTCCAACATTATTTTGTTTATTCAACTATATTCAAATTGGCTTTGTTTTTTGAGAGGACAATCAGCTACATATTGTCATATACACACACACAAGCTTAGGACGGTTTAATTGTTTTTAAAGCACAGTTCAGAGAAATGATCTTGTTCCAGCTCCCGCACTAAGCAGGGATGTGAATGAAGCCTGACAAACAACAATTTACAGTAGCGTGACTCTGAACACCTAACTGTGGCATGGCAAGCTGTAGTATCAGAGGCATCCAAAATAAAGAGGCTTAAGTGCTCTTGCAGTAGCATCCAAGGCCAGACAGCAGTGCATGAAGTTCACCCTGTTGAAGCTTTCATGGTTTTCCCATGGTGCACAGCAGCTAATGTAATTTCTGAAAGAGTTAAGCGTTTAAATCAGCGGGTCTCATTAGGCCTAATTCCACAAAACAATGATGATGACCACAATCCATTTTGATAAACACATCAATACCAACAGCACCACTCCATGTTTTGTTGACCATCAAAGACAGTTTCTTCTCACACTTTTCACTGAACTTCAATAATCATCTTTATGAGCCAACAATCCAAAAGAGATTATTCTCCATTTAAATAATAACAAGTATTGCTTTCATGCTCAGCAAAGCACATGACAGAGGAGTGTAAAAAAGAAACCACTATATCATTTGATCATAACAACTAAACAAGGAGCAGATCCACAGATCATGACTTTGCTCTAAACCTTAGGGAGACGGGAGTTAAAAGTAACACTCCCTCCATCCCTCTGCTGCCACCAGAGACAACATCATGGCAACAATACCCACCAAACGCCCTGAGCTCTTCTCCATTTCTCTCCCTGTCTCTTTCTCTCTCTCTTTTTCTCCAAGGAAACAGGCTGCGACAGCCGACCAGGCACAGACCACTGTTAGATAAAGACAGTGACCGGGAAGCCTAAAAAGACAGCCTCCTTCTAGACACAACAACATACCCAACTGACCTCACAGTGAGCACAAACTTAACAACCACACAGTCGAAAATTAATTCAATTTCTGATTTTTTTTTAATCAAAAATTATTCTGCTAATGTTCACTGGATATGTTTTGGGGAAAAAAATGTATATATGCAATGGTCACTCAGCTTCCACAGTCAACATGCAGTAACTCTGGCAGAAGTCATTATCTTTAAGACAATTATTTTAGATAGAGATATGGAATATGATATGATTGTATTAAATGAATGCATTAACTAATCAGAAATCAAAGCCGTCGTAGATATTTAGGTAAAACAATAGAGAGCATTAATACAACTTTTTCCTCAACTCTATCTGCTGATGCCAAATACAGATCCAATACCAGTGCTCTCTTAGTACTCTTAGTAAATTTGTATTCCTCACTGCGACTGACATAATTTCTATGTTAGATAATCTGAGGACAAGCATAACTGTGGCATGAAAACGAAAATGAGATGTGGTCCGCCATGACTGAAAAAATGTAACTAACAGTGGAGACTTTAAATTTTTGCGACACCAGAACAACCCGATCTTTGTTGCATATCACCCCTCATCACTCCCTCCCTTCAATCCCTGTCATTTCTCTACTGCCCTGTCATAAAATGAGAAGTGAAAAAGTGTTCTTGTCAATACAGCTTAAACTTCACATTGTCAAACAAAAATGGCTGAGCCCGAGGATCCAAAAGATCCACAGTCGACTCTACTGCTGAACACACGCACGCACGCACAATCAATCCTGTCAGGTCTTCTCTCAGGAGCTCATGGAAGCAAACTGACACAACCACAAGAGCACATGCACATTTAGACACACACCCATTTTCAAAATCATCTGGACAACATGACTCAACTTGGAAGCCAAAACAACTGATGAAATAAATAAGAAAAGGCACTGACCGTGACTCGGGCTGAGAGCCATGTTGCCCGAATTCAAGGCTTCATCAAAACGAGTGAATATCGTCTGTAACCTGGAGAGAAAAGAGAAGAAATGTTAGAGCGAAACACAGGCATACTGCACATTCAGAACAAAGCTCACAAAACCACTACACTTACAGAATCAGATAAACCCAAATGAGACCGAATAAGAAAAAATGTGCTGTAAATCCCAAGTGAGAGTATCATCGGCAGCAACATGTGGACAGCCTGCTTGTCTGTCGATGGATGGGTGGGTGTGTCTATTATACCAGTCACACTCATGAAGATGCAACAACAACGCAAGAGTCTCCTGACATCCTGGTCAACACCAATAAACACGCACAAACCAGATCTGCTCAGTCATGTGTTCTACAGGCAGGAGTGTCTGCATGTTAATAGGGCAAATATATCTCAATCCACAGACAAATGAATGAAATAAAAGCTGAATAAAAGCTTTGCACAAATCAAACCCTCAAACAGCTCCTACGCCCTGAGCAGTGCTGGTACACATTGGTTACACATGCCTGCTATGACAAAAAACAACACAGACACAATGTCCCATGTTCAATAACTTGCCCCAGTGTCACACAAGAGAGTCATACACACCGTCCTCCTGTCTGTCTATATCTGTCGTTTGATGTCTAGTTGTCCACAACCACCAGACAGCTCAACAGCTCCTGATAAGTGACGATAAACGTTGCAATGGGCTGCTCAGCCGTGCAGCGTTTCACTTGGTTCCTTTCGCTTTATTAGCATTTTAATATGCCTATTTGGATCAGAAATTGCCAAGTCTTTAGTCTTCAGTACTCATTAGCCTCTGTATTTCCCAGTGTGCTGATTAATAGGTTGCTGCGCAACGTTGCATTAGCTCCCATGCTAGTGACACACTCTGGTCCTCAGCTCCCCTCAGCTCTTTGTATCCAACATGGTGCAGTGGCTACAAGAGAGAGGGAGGGCGTGATAGAGAGAGAGAGAGAGAGAGAGAGAGAGAGAGAGAGAGAGAGAGAGAGAGAGAGAGAGCGAGAGAGAGAGCTAAACAGTGAGAGACCAAAGCATGCTACGGACGTGTGACGAAGCACCACCTACTGTCGTACATACGTAGTGTATGCTAAGTAGCACACACCCACTAAGAAAACTACACAGTGGTACAAAGAGTTAAATCTCAGTGTGTGTGTCAGAGAGACAAGTAGGGCACTTCGTGTGGCAGGCGGTAAAGGGATTCAGTTACCCTTTACATAACCTCCCTCCCGTACCCAGACACATACACACACTCGTCAGAGGGGGAGGGGTTGCAGAGCTGGCGGCAGACAGAGCAAGGCTGCTCCTCCCCCTCTACGTCTACCTCTCACGCCACTGCCTTCCTATTCCTCTATTTTTCTTTCTTTCTTTAACAACCATCACCCATTTATTTATTCCACCTTCCCATTATCACAGTGCGTAACATTTTGCACTGAGTTCTCAATCTGTGGTGGACACAAGTCATCTGTCAATTGCCTCGTGTCCAGCGGAGATGACCCACACATTTCTGGTAGTTCATTCCCCTTTGTGCATATGATGCAGATCTACTGAATGCTCATTCATCCTACATTTGACCTACTGACATCATTGCTAAACTTAAAATATAATATTACATTTCAGATGTCTCCACACATCAGGGAGTCAGGTAAATTAATTGTGATGTAAATCCCATCACATATAGAAACACCTGTTCACCAAACCTACACAGTGTTTGACCTGCATTTGACTCAGGATGGGAGAAGCTAGGTCACGAAGTCAGAGCAGATGATGCCCATTGACTCTGATTAACTGCCAAAGCTGGTTTAACCTTTGTTACCGTGAATCTAAGAGGGGTGATTGGGTTCAATGTTGGATGAGTGTGTACCAGGGGAAAAAAACAACATTGTACTGTATTACTTAAGGGGGGAAACATCTTTTAAAATGCTCAAACGTTTCACCTGCAACTTAAAATTGACGCACTGTAAAGGTTTATTTAACGCATTGCATTTGCTTAGACAAAACAAATCATAATTAATTTAAGATAAAAGTAAAAAGATTGATGATGTCCTGACCTGCAGGAAAATGTAATCATACTCCTCCGGGCTTATCACAATTATCTGGGTTAGCAAAGTAAACAAATTAAACACAGTTCAATTCTGTTTCAGGCTCTTTTTCAAATTAAAAGGGGGAGAGAGAGGCTGAAATGTCACAAATTGCTGTAATCCAGACATGTCAACGATGTTATACAGGTCAGCCTCATGTTAGGAAACATGGGCTGAACATGTCTCTACTCTACAAGGTTTTTTTTATTTTTCTCACAGAGCAATAAAGTTATCAACCCCTCACTTTTCCTGTGTTATCTTTTCTACATTTCACCGTTAGTCTTCTACACTCTCTTCCCCCTCTCACAGCACCCCCTTTCTCTTCATTATCTGATGCAAGCTCTACAGAGTTGATATGTGATCTGGTCAGCAAGTCCCTGGCTCCAGCCCTGCATACCACCAAAAGCCATACAGCAGAAAACACAAATACATTTAGACACATATAACCTCCACCTGGCCTTCTGGCTCCATTCTTATCAGTAGACACAGTGATAAAACATGTATGACAATTGTGCTGAATGTATATTTTAAAGACTTCCATATGTTTCATACCTAAATCACTGCATCTGTGAGACTTCTACACATAACACAAAGCAGTGAGACACACAAGACTATATAAATCTGGCATACACTGACAGATTGTTTACAGTGGAGATAAGACAGGCTTAATATGCACAACACATGACACATGGCCATGGCCAGCATTTCATAGACACAGGGCTCATACTGAGCAGTCAGCACACAACAGTCGCTACTGCTCGGGTCTCACACATGGGGAAAGACAGGAGGGTGGGGGGGGGGGGGGGGGGGGGGGCAGTATGCTTAGAATAACCACTCAACCCAACACATGTAACCAGGACAACCAAAGAAGGACGAAACCACTCAATGGACCTCTTTAGAAGACATAAACACACACACACTTTCCCCAACTCAGTTACTCCACCCAACGCCTTTGTACCCCATCTGCCCCCTCCCACCTTCCTCCCCCAGTCAGTCAGTATTGTGCTCTGGATAAAAGTGCCTCTGTGTGTGTGTGAAGGGCAGAGTGGTGCATGGTGTGGCCTGGGACAGACTGAGTGCCAAGACCCTCCACAGTCATCACTGCTTGGAAGAGCAAGACAGACAGACACAGACACACATACACACAAAGGGCTATGAGACTACGAGAGCTCAGAGAGCCAGAGGTGATCAATAACTGACATAAAATAACTCACCGTGCAGCAGGCAGCCCTCTCTTTCCCAGGTCGGCCCTGACCCTCTCCCCAATGTGACGATAAACATCCACTAGTGTTGCTGTGGAGGCTTCACGTACCTACAGACAGCAGACAATGATGAATTTAAAAACCCTCCACACATCCACATTCATGCATACTGTGCAAAAAGTCATCAGAATATTTATCTGTGTGTTAAGAAACAGGAGGATCATGTTAGATTTTCCATCATCACTTCATACAGATTACACTCTTTCCCCACTAACTGGGATTACAGAAAGTAACCAAGGGTTATAAACATAAACACATATTAAAATTTAAACTCTGCAGGGCCCACACTCATCCCCCTATTGGCAGACATCTGATTTGCTAGTTATGTTGTGAGCACTGTTGTGATAGGATAGCGGGATGCTTTTAAGACGTTTCTCTGTAACTGAGGGTGGGCAGGTCTGTTGAAGATGTTGATTGGTTAGGACAGCATGTGGGTAGATAATCATTGGGTAGACGACAGGAGCAGATTTCAGCTTTCCTCCACAGGAGGTTAAAACAACCTCTCTCTACCCCTGCCTCTATCTCACACACATACACACACACACATTAAGAGCTGGTACTGTTGTGTGGGTTAATAGCTGGGTGTTGGTGCTGATGATTCAGCAGTGACTCTATAGAGCCCATCTCCTCAATAATAACAGTAATAAACACAGTGCTGCCAACACACTTGGGATGCTGAAAGCTAGACCACCGGCACACTCGGTATACACAGTCATGTTGACCTTGTATCAAAGTGGTAAAGTGCTGTCTCTTACCTGTGGGTTTTGGTCCCCCGTCAGAGAGCAGAGATGAGGAACTATTTTACTGAGGCTCAAAGGCTGAGCTCCATACCTGAAAGACACACCAGAAGTTAAAAGGAGGGAGTTAACAAGGATTTAAAGAAAAATTTAACTACTGTAGGTTATGGAAGCTATGGAGACGAGTTTCTTCTACAAATTTTCGGACGTTAGTCAAGATTATGGGAGCATTTCAGAAACAGCTGTCAGTTTCTGTGAGTAGTAATTAAACTATGATACATCTGTCTTTTGCGGTAACTAACTAAACCCCAACTTTAGCCATGACAATGTTTCACGCGTGTATCAATGCCTGATGAAGACCTTGTCTCTCAAAAATTGAATTGATGAAATAAGAACTGAAAATTCTGCCCACCTGCTAAATTGCTAACGAATGTTCAAATTTACCAGCCACTCAATAGATTACCATTGTTTGTTCTGGCTGGTGAGTGAAGCAAATCTACCAACCACTTGCATATATGACCAGCATTTGGCTGGTGGCTGGTGCTAATTTTGTGCCCTGTCTTTACAGACATCTGTTGCATGTCTGTCCATCCTGGAAGAGGGATCCCTCCTCTGTTGCTCCTCCTCAGGTTTCTTTCATTTATTCCTTCTTAAAACGATTGTTTCCCTTGGTTTTCCTAATATTTAGGGTGTAAGGATAAAAGGTGTGTATGCTGTCCAGATTACAAAACCCTGAGGAAAATGTGCGATTTGTGATTTTAGGTTAGGGTTAATAAAAATTGACCTGACTTGACATGTGTAAGAACTTAACCTAGCACAAAATACAAACCCACAAAAATCTTCTTTAATAAACTTCTTTGGCTTACGATCAGGTAGTCACTTAGCATTTAGCACAACAGTGTCACTTTCCATTAGCACAAAGATGCTATAATTAGCACTGCAATACCAACAGCCCAGATTTACTGTGTGGTGACTAAAAGGTAGAAAGTACAGTAAAGTAAAACAAACCTGCAAAGATATAAACTGGTGTTGAGCTGCTGTCACACAAGACATAGCAAGCGTTTGTACAGTGTTTATGTTTAAAGGTTTGTTTGTTTAATAAATAAAAAACTCACACAGGATGGGGGAGCTTGTAAAATACATTATAATATAGCAGGAGTCACAAGCTGTCTTTACTGTCATTGCTTGTGTGTGATACACATACGTACTAATACATTTATAAATGAGCAGAGGAGAGAGAAACCAAAGTGAAAAGGTCAGGTGCACACCGCCACAAAAGAAAAAGAAAGAAACTAACTATATGATATTACTGAACAATGCACATGATGGAAAGAAATTCATGTTGTGAGAAAACCATCAGGCCTGTTTCTAGTATACATAAACTTATTTCTATTGTTTTCTCAGATGTGATCTCTAAGACCTCCTGTGGTGGCGTGTGGAAAAATATCTGCAAAATGGACGGCCATATTTCGTTTGGCAAAGTAATAGTGAGATACATTTCCACTTACTTGTTCATGCCAATATAAAATATATGACATGACATACATCAGTCCTGACAGCTGAGCAGGAGAGCATTTGAGAATTCACATTTGGCTAATTGAGAACAGATTTTTAAGTCTGTCTGAAAGCTACAAATTGCAACATGTATATTTGATGACTGTAACATCATATGACAAGAGTGGTGGTGCATTTCGCAGCACGTGTGCCACCTTTACAGAGTCACACAAACACTTAAGAGGATTAATTCTGTAGACTGAAACTGTGTGTGTTTCTTGGTCTTATTGAGGATAGTAGTAACAGCACATGGGGGAAAAAATGTCAATCAGAAATCTGTGATCTGATTTTAAAATATTACGGTGTGTTTTTAGTTTTAAATTGATAGCAAGAACCAACGTAAATCTACTTCAAAGACAAAAACAGTCTATAATTAACATCTTTACGACTTACAATTGGCTCTTAAGCTTACCTATGAAGTGATATGAAACACAAAGGGAAGTTACTCACGTGTTGAGCGTGGCACTGAGACAGAGGCAGAGTCCTTCTCGACTGCGGAAGTTCTTGTGTTTAAAACCAGAAAGTAGCCTTTCCCAAACGTACTGGACAAAGGAGAGGAAGAGAGAAAATTATGGAAGGAAGAGTGAGACGAAAAGAACGTCGGTAGGAATGAGCAGAAGAGGGCCCCAGCCGGCAGCCCATCAGGAGATGAGGAGATTACAGAGTGCAAAAGAGGTTACAATCCGTGGAGATGTGCATGTGTGGTGTGTGTAGATAACAAAACAGAGGAGAGATGAAGAGGATGAAATTCCTTAAATATCCAGAAGAGGGAGCACAAACATAGAGCAATCTATTATTGATGTGGAGGTGGCTGTGATATGTCTGCTGTCTCCATTCTGCCTCTTAATCCTGCATTCTCCTTAATAACTGGAATAACTATAATTGACCCGATTAGGTTGCTGCCAACAACAATACAGTTTTTCCACAGTCGCTGCCTTTCCTAGCATCTACTGTCAGTGCATAATATTACAAAGCAGCACCAGTCCTGTAAACCATTTCCCTTAACTAGGGCTGGAAGCAGGGATTATTTTAATTTTAATTATTGATCACTCAAATAATTCCTTTAGACAGCAAAATGTCAGAAAATCATGGAAGAAAAAGGCATTTACAATTTCCACAGTCTTGAATTTGCTTGTTTTGTCTGACAGTCCAAAACCAAAAGGTGTTTTCACCTTTTTCAAATGTGATAATAAAAAAACAGAAATTCAGGGTCCTGATTAGAGGTGTGTGTGTGTGTGTATGTGTGTGTGTCTCACCATGGGCGAGGCCGTCTGCTCCATGCAGCGAAGGATGAGAGCTTGGCTGTTTTCTCTGACCTGGTCCTTCCCATCACCCAGCCTGTCCACCAAAGCTGGCAAAACTACAGATAGAAAAGAGACAGATGGGGGAGAGGGAGTGAGAGATGTGGGGAAGGTGCTGAGAGTCAATACATTTAAAAATATAGTTTAATGTACAGTATTTACTTCAAGAGAAAGAAAAACAAGGCCACACATGACTGAATCTCTACTAGACTGAAGCACCAAAAACAATAAAGGCTGCCCCCGAGTGGAGTGCTTTTAAAGCACAGAGACACATGTTCATTATTAATTAAGAGTCAGTGGGTGTGTCAAACTGAAACTCGTAATGTAAACGCTTGAGCAACACCACCATCAACACCAGGGCTCCGTCAAGACAAGAGGACAGAGAGAAGTAGAAACAAGAAATGGACCGTGACTAAAATAAAGTCAAGTTAATCAAATGTTCTCATGTCATTTCCACTTTATGTAACACATAACTGCTCCGGTAGCAGGGCCGATGTAAAGCAGTGACGCACACAGAGTGAGAAATATAGAGTGAGAGGGTTTAAATGCTAGCATCCAATTAACTAGAAGCATTTTGTCAACATGGAACGGTTACTCTAAACCTCAGTGAAATGAGAAACAGACGGGCCATCAGCTTAGAGAGTCATTTTCAGCTTTATCAGATCAACAAGAACATGACAGCTTTTTGAGGCTAGTAATAATCTAAATTTTTTTTAACAAATCCCACAAAACACCAAAACCAACAGTGAACGATTCTCCAAACAAGTATCGTCAGGTAAGCATAAACTTGTATATTAAAAACGCATCAGTGAGCCACAGAGTTGCACTGTGAACTTTTCCTTCATTAAGATGAACATGGGCACTGTTTATTTTCAGGACACATACAGTACACCACCCTACTGACGTAAACACTACGTAGTGCACCAAAAAAAAGAAACATCTACAGAAAAACCACAGAGCCAACTGATTTAGGAAGTTTTTGGTTTCTATTTTTAAATTAAAGTAGTAGTAGTAAAGTAGTTAGTTAGTTGACAGATGGACTACTCCTTGTTGGTTTTGGTTTTTTTCATGAGATTTGTTGATATAACAAAAACACTGAATATTGCCAGCTAAATAAAAAAATCTCAAAATAGTGTGCAATAGTTTAAATGGCCTCACTTAGTCAGCAGCACATATTTTAAATAGACAAAATGCCAAATCTGGTGAGTCTTTCCCTGTTTGACCACCAGATGGAAAAAGTGTATCTTTCTGAATTACATGGGACTAAAAATCTCCCTTTAACATTCATAAAATAAGCACGCACACACATGCATTCCTAGTCTGAAACATCAGTGAGGGGGTGATAGTGATGTCATCTGCCCTTTTCCTGTGTTTATGTGCATGTGTGTCGTACATTATGTTATCATAACAGCTGGTTGCCCTGGCAACAAGGACAATACCCTAACAGAAAAAATGACAGGCGAGCATTGTTGCATACAAAGTCTGCTGTAGTAAAGATCAAAACACACAAAGACAGACAGCTTGCTTGTGTCTGGCAAGTTGATTCATTTTGTCTTTGATTCATGTTTTCAACGCGACAGTTTTTTTTTAGAAAATGTCCAATACGCCAAAGTGTCTGCTTTGTGTAATCTGCAAGTTTCACTTCCATTTCCACTTCACATCTGGGGACTACTCTCCCAGCAGCACAGTGTCAATGAGCACACACAGTGTAATCCAGCAGCCCTGTACAATGAGTCAGTCCTGTAGATCAATACAATTAGTCTCAATGATCTCATCTTGCTCCTCTCAGTGTGTGAGTGTGTGTTGGAGGAGGAGGGTGGGAGCAGCAGGGAGAAGAGAGAAAACACAGGAAAGGAGAGATGGAGGAAGGGAGATTCCAGCGGTGGCTCAGAAAGATGTTTTTACCATCAATCTGAAACACTTTCATCACACATAGCCGGGCCCAGAAAGTGACTGTGTGTGTGTGTGTGTTTCTGTGTGTGTGGGGTAGCAGACTTTGCACAGTTTGATAGACCCCATCATCACAGAACTGCCCTGCAGGGTTGAGTGTGTTTGTTGGTGACAAGAGCCAGTCTTGCTGACACAGACAGCTGGTGACACCTTAAGTGGGCACACACAAGTTGGCACTGAATATGATATAACAGACACACACAGAGAGAGGGAGAGAGTGAGAGAGAGATGGCATGAAACCTGATACGAGATTCAGTCTATGAGGTCATATGAATG
The DNA here is from genome assembly GCA_036937835.1 of Pampus argenteus. NCBI lineage: Eukaryota > Metazoa > Chordata > Actinopteri > Scombriformes > Stromateidae > Pampus > Pampus argenteus. The sequence goes on from CM072879.1 coordinate 11,138,230, forward strand.
TGAGGTTTGGTTTTAGGGTATAATGTGTACAGCTACAGTATGGCAGACAATTCAAAGCCTAAATATAGAGGCTAAATGATTCATAATAGAGGAAGATGGTACCAGGCTATAGAGCAGTGCTGCTGGTCTGTCTTGGAGGAACCATAAAGTGGAAGTGAGAGACAAAATGGAAGGACATGAGTAAAAATGCAGAAAAGTATAAAACTGTCTGACTTCTGTGTCAGTTCAGAAACTACTTGACATCAAACCAAGAGGCCAAACTCATTCTTTACTGCTCAAGATAATGGAAGGAGCACTTAGAGGTTTACTTTTGAGACAACAACAGAACAAAGCAGGTGACTTTTAAAATCCCTTTTCTGACTGACACTAAATGATAACTTATGTGTGTTTGTGTGTTGGAGATGAGATTGCTGAAAACTGCTTTGTACAGGTTTGAGCAAGTGTTTCATATATTCCACAAAAAAAGGCAGAAAAACAATACTGACATTCTTGTGTAATCAAAACCACTGTAGCAGGTCCACTGTACAGCCTAACCGAAAAGGAAATTCAGGGTGAGGAAAGGTTGAATATCTCACCTGTTCCCAGGTATCCTTTGAACCGATCCCCCAAGCGGTCCACAAAAGCAGAACAGATGTCTATTCCCAACAATGCCACCTACAAACACAAAGTGAGAGACAGACAAAGGTTATAGTGGGTCATATACAATCGTTTGAGTGGATTTAGGTGAATGACATTCCCCTGGACTATGTGCATTTGGAAAAGTTTCGCTGTCTGCTTACACATCAACTATAGTGGCGTGAAAATTGGCATCCCAACATTAGATCAATATGTCAAAGTTCTAGTTGCTCTGTTTTCTATATACACACTAATGATTCAGCACTAACAGCATAACATAACCTAGTTCTTACTTATGCAACAACACATAAGAAAGCTTAAATGGAAACACCAGAAATTCAATAGAAACCTTTTAATCTCCAAAGACCATCCCTGAACTGAGGGGGTAATGTCATGATGTACCGAAGGCTGATGCAGGAGTTGTGGCACTCTGGATTATGTAATCTTGTTGCCCATTTTTATAATGTCTGTATAACAGCAGCTAATGAAATCACACACTGATGGATGTGCACTTTTTACCAAAGAAATGAAATGTGTGACTTGAGACGAGTCAAACGCAGAATCATATGTTTCATACACAGCATTTTATAGACCTTTGACAGTCCCCTTTCGTCATCTCTCTAATCTAATCTTTAAAGAATTACTGGCTTGTGATATAGGTTGTATGGAGAAGGTATAGTGGATTTCTTTGTTGGTAGAGTTGAGTTTTCCACTGTGTTTCTGATTAGGATCGCATCCCACACTGCGCTGTACTCCTGGAATGCTTGTCTTGGCAGCGCTGCAGTAAAACCGAACAGTCCAAAAAGAAAATCCATTAAAACATTATTCTCATATGTCCTGTGGAGTCAGACTGCAGTTCTTCCCTATTTTAGGCAAATGAAGAGCCGAGTCAGGTAACCAAAGAAACAAAAAATGAAGGCGGTCAAGAGAAATACGGGAATGACAGCCAAGTAATACCATGAGAAAACAACAATCACCTGGAGAAGAAACATGAGCTCTGGGTCAATATGATGATGCCTTGATACTGACGTAATCTAGGGGGAGGAGGAGGAGTGGAAGAACAGCAGGAGAAAGAAGAAACAGAACAGGAAGGAAGAAACACCCTTCAGGCCTCCCCTCCACCACCCCGCACCCCAACAAGCTTGGCACCCACAACCATATGGCATCTTCACATGGAGACAGAGGGCTGGATAGGGGACTAGAGGTGGAAGGATATTGGTCTTGAAAGAGAGAAATTGAGAACTGGGAGAAGGGGTGAGACAAGAAAACTCAAATGGTCACTTTTAGGTATCAGCCTAAATACCGACCAACACCAAGCATGTGGACAGAGCTGTGTCTGACGAGCATAATGAACACACACTAGACTTCAAGCTTTAAAACATCAGGGCCACTAAGGTATGTAAGAGGGGGAAAAAGTAAATATTTAGCCCAGAATCAATGGTTCTTTGTTAAGCCTGGTGCACAAAGTGGCTTTGCCTGTTAATTCGCATACCATGTACAGGGTTAACTAGAGAAGCTTAAAAGAGAAATTTGGATTGAAAAAATAAATAAAAAAAACAACAGGGCCCAAGGTTCACACAGGAACACACAGCAACATTTGCAAAAACAAGTTACAATTGACGAGAAACAACTAGACAATCAGTACATGGGTCAATCATCATGAAACTTTTAAACGGCTTTGGTCAAGCAATTTCTCTGTTAATTGAATATCTTTGTGGGTTTGTACTGTTAAAGAGAAGCTATGTGAAGGCATCACCTTGAGCTCTGGGATTTTGCGGTGGACAGTTTTCTCCATTTTCTGATATTTTATAGTCTATTAATAGAGCAATTGATAATGAAAACAATAGTTTGTTGCCATGTTATGACTGATGGTGGCTGGACAAAATAAGCGACGCGAAGGTGTCACATTGGTCTTTGAGTAACCTTAGATAATAATAAAAATGGTGTCCCTAAATAATACTTCAACAGTGATTATTTAGGAAGTCCTTCATCTTTGTGATAGCCGTTAAATTGATGGGTATGCTGTTATACAGAATTCTGTGGTACGAAACAATGGCAAACTATGCCTTTAGTTTGTATGGTGCTTGATTATATTAACCCATTTTATTATCATATTGGCCTAGATACATGTAATTTAAACATGGATGTTCCCCAGCTTACAACAAATAAGGCTGATGCAATCATTACTGAGCATGAAGGGAAAGACACGGTATACCTTAATTTTCTCTGTTTGAGCTCTGTGATTTGACCAAACTGCAATAAACATCTGGAGCTATTTTCGTTAGCCGCTATTCCACTGATAATAAAGCAGCCAAAAATGTTCAAATGTAGATGAAGATCACTGCCTGCCTTTGTTTAAAACCTGCCCGCGGCTAACTCATCAGTTCCTGCAGCTGCTTCCCCCCTAAAAAACTGTAATCAATTCTCCTCACTGAAGGTTTTCTACTAAGAAGCACCTGCAAGAGTAGAGATTTAAGATTGCAGGAACAGCTGGCCAACACAAAAATATGTTCATTGTTTAAAAGAGAAGTAGGAATATATTGCTTAAGCAATATAAACTCCACTGGACAGCTTAAACTGATAAATGTGGACTTCACAACGTTTGGTGTGTTTTTGAATTGTATTCTAAAGCCTCTTGGTGTGTATAAATACTGTAATTTAGTGTGGTTGATACTCCATCTTCCTTTAAACTAAATCACAAAGATCACAGAGTCTGGGCAGGACAAGGATGCATCAGTATCAGTTTTCAATCAGTCCAGTCAGTGCCCAGTCATCTGTCTCTGTTGCCCATAAAAGCAGCATGCAATATTAATGCCCACTGTTTGTGTATGTCTCACACAGCCACTGAGGCCTCTGTGATGTTGTGAGAGTATGTATGAGATGAATATGCTGATGCGTCTTTTCACAGAGGAAAGACAGCAGAGACAGTAGAGTAGACGGAGAGGATGAAACTGAGTCACTGACAGAAATGCACCAGACAAGGACAAACCAGACATAATAAATAAAGGAGCCAAGGGGCAGTTAAAAAGATGTATTTCATCTGTTCCAAAAAGAGGAACATGGGTGTGACAGTCCCCTTAGTCCCCATTTAATGTATTTATCACTTGTTTCCACTCACGTTCCCTTAACCCATTTATCATCACAGTTCTCCATTCCCCTCCCTCTAATTCCTTCCTTAGTATCCTCCTCTTGATAACTCTGCATCACCTCTCAATTCTTCCATATCTCTGAGCTGACTCAGCATGCTGCTTACAAGTAAGTCCTCCTTCCTTTTGACCGTCAGGGAGCCAGTCGGCATCACTAAAAGCCTGCTGTGTGAAGGCCTCTGGCGGTCACAACTCACTCACTGACACTGATCTGAGCTCAAGTTACTGTCTGTGTCACCCACCATGAAAGAACAAATCTGAAATAAGGGAAACATTCGCTCTTAACAGCTAGTAATGGACTCCATAGACTTAATAGATAAAGATACCTAATACAATCCCACTTCAAAAAATCCAAACTGTCCCTTTAATACATTTCTTCCCTACACAGGCACATCTTCCAGAGATCCATGCCTACTTTGCCCCAGTGACACCCCTCCCTCTGTACATGGAGCTAAAGATAAATTAATAAAGTTAAACCATTCATTGAGTAGTTTTCTCAAATAAGATTTCAAAAGAGACCGACAGAGGATGAGTTAAAATGCAGAACGCACAATTTTCACACTCAGTCTTGCTGAGTCCTGAAAATCAGTGCAGACATGTTAATCAGTTGGGAGCGAACAGCGAAAAGGATTTCAGACTGTTTTGACTAACTCTCTGGATCAGTGTGATACCTTGGCAAAAATGTCACATACCAGTGATTTTGAGAAAACAAGTACGCCGCACACAAAACACACACAGCATGAAAGCAGGAGTTCGGATGAAGATATACAAAAATAGAGAAAAGGCCAAAGAAGATGGATAGACAGAACTAGAAAGAGACAGAGGGAAAGATGGAGAAAAAGCACAGGTCATAACAATGAGTCCTCTAACCCCTCCCCCATCTCTTACAGTGCTCCAGTCCTCTACAGTCTGACAATAGGTCCCCTCTGCCAAGACAACAATATAAACCCCAACAAACCACAGGAATGACCCGCAAATGTCCTACTCTGACCCTGGGGTAGAAATTTAAAAATATCGGCCTGTCATGATCCAGGATTAGATTATTGGGTTGTCAAAAACAAGCAGATGGCTGTCTGATTTTTTTTCCCATCCTGTCAAATAAGAAGAGGTGTAGTTTGGAAAAACAAATTACATTTTATTGGTTTTAATGACTGATCAGATAAGAAAGATAAGCCACTGGTTTGGTAAGATGTTTTTTTTAAAAAGGAAATCAGATAGTCCTACTGAAGCGATGACAGCTCGTTGTAAATGGTTTATCTCTGTGTAAATTGCTGGCACTGAAAGCAATGACTACCATGACTGCCTCTCTCCTCCTGTTTACCGGGTTAACTAGGGGAAAACAGTTAGTGAAACAGGCCGAGAAGATTACTGCTGCAGTGTCCTCATACCATGACTGGCCACGATGTCTCACCTTGAAATTGCTGGAGTTCACCCATCCTGTCAGCTCATCTATGGTCTTATCCAGCCGGGGTTTGTCTTGCTCAACGTCCGGGGAGCGTTGGGGGTCGTTCAGGTAGTCGATGAGTTCTTGACCGACCTGCAGTCTGCGGCTAACGTCTTTCTGCACTACCTGCTGGTAATAATACTCCATGTTGTCATGTTCCTCCATTGGGCACTCAGCGCCGTGTGGCCAGCCACTGAAGCCGGCCGCAGACAGGAGACAGTGCTCGGCGGGTCGCGGTGTATAGGACCGGGAGAGATTTGAACTGTGGTCCCGCGGAGGGGCAGAGAGACAGTGCTGTCTGGACTGCGACTAATAGATATTTGATCATCAACATACAATCCAATTGGTTAATTAAAACACACAAATCACCAGTCTGTCCATATCAAAAGCTCAACTTTGTACGACAAAGACGCGGCTTGCTAGTTTCCTTGTTGTTAGCAGAACGAAGATAACTTAAAACTTCATGTAACTTAACTGTAGTGGACCCCAGCAGGTTCCTTCAGTATATCCTTAATAAAAACAAGCTAGCAGCCTGTATTGGCTACCTGTTATGCTAACAAAAATAGCACCTAGCTAGTGACCCAAACAAGGATACACCGCCTCACAGCAGCTAGCTCGGCTGGCTAACGATAGCTATCCGCGGGCCTAACGCCTGGCTTCGCTCCGCTCGTCTATTCCATCACCACAACGCTGGGAAGTCTACAACGCTGCTTTCAACTTCAGCTATAAAGTTGCACCAAACTCCCAGTAACAAGCACTCTGCTGCTCCAGTCCCACAGTAACTGGTCTCCTCTTCAACCCAGGAATAATTGCTCCAACCGGTAGACCCGTTAACAGGCGCTGAAACCTTGCGCGCTGCCGGGACCGCAGTTTACCTACCAGGAGCAGGAGGCGCTACCGATCAGCGATCAACCGCACAGCTAGCCAGCACAATGCCTGATGTAAAATGTCAAATGATCAAGTATACCGTGAGCCCCGCTTGTGGTTGTATAGTTTTGGATACTTTAATCAAATATGACATATTTTGTCATTACTTTTCGGTTGGATAACTTCTGTAATCTGTAACAGGACAGAAAAATGCACAGTTTATGTGGGTGTGTCTACCGCCTGTACGGATCTGTGGTGACATCTGGCGGTTAGACTGGCCTATAAACTATTCAGTTTGCCGCAGTTCACTATCAAATAGCGGTGGAAGTATTCAGATCTTTAAATAACAATACTGCAATGTAAAAAATACTCCAAGTCCTGCATGAAAAAAGCATATTTAAGTAAAAGTATATTGTGTATTATTAGCGTGATGTAGTATGAAAGTATGTAAGAAGTCCCTGTGACCCCCTGATATATTATTATACATGACATCATTAGATTATTAATACTGAAGCATTAGTGAGTAAGCAGCATAATACTGTTGTAGCTGCTGGAGGTGGAGCTAGTTTGAACATTTATTGAAATGGAACCATGTGTGAAGTTTAGAGGGAGAAATAAATCACTATTTGGTGGAGCTGTTAATAACTCATAGACTTATAAAATGTGACCCTGACTATACACTGATTTATGCAAGACGTTAAAAGCCAAATATGTTGGAAACCACCTTTCACTATGTGTTGGCTTGTTATATAATGTAAAATCTTCATCTGAAAAGTAACTTAAGCTGTCAAATAAATGTAGTTGAGTAAAAAGTACAATATCTCTCTCTCAAATGTAGCGGAGTACAAGTAGAAAGTAGCATCAAATGGAAATACTCAAGTATAGTACCTCAAAATTGTGCTTAAGTATAGGTCTTGGGTATATGTATTTAATTAATTTTCACCATTGCAAATAGACGTTGGAAGACAGAATGGTACACTGGAGAGACAAAGCACATTTACTATTTGTCACTTTTATTTATTCATTTGTTTATTTTTTTTCTTTGTTTTTTTGAACATAAAACTGTTAAAACAGCTGTCAAAGAGAGGGCATTAGTATCACAGCCAGTCAAGTCAGCTATGTATGTAGTTCATCTGAGTCTTTCTTCATCTTTCCATCTGCTCTCTTTTTTTTCAGTAACATCCACAGTCCTGCCAATCTCCCCAGTCTTTGAGCACTTGGCACTACACAGCACTTGCCAGTCTCTTGTTTAGCAAACTGAGAGCTGCTTCTGTTTTAATGTATTTTCAGTGTTTCAAGTAGTGGTATTTCATGTTTTACTTTGCACGGAAAGACAGATCTTCAAAAGGAGTGTCTGTATAGAACAAAATAAATAGTTCCGATGCTTCCTTCACAGTCACTGCACAACATACTCCTGTTTTCACATACGTTTTGTAGGACTGGATGAGCAGGAACATGTTACTAATCATTTACATACTTTAGGAAGATCTCACCCAACTGGTGTTAAATGCCATTTCACGTGTTGCTTGGGGAATTAGGTGTGTGTAGTGTCTTGAAAAAAGACAATTAATATCCTGTATTATCATCTGTAAATTGCCAATTACATAAAACTAAACTAAATCAACGTTCAAATACATAAATTCACGTGATTGTCAAAAAGTTGAGGTGCATTTGCTCACATTTTCATACATATTGTTTCATCTTTAGGCATATTCCAGTTCACTTTGAAGCAAAGCTGCACCAACTCTAGCCCTGATTGATATCTAAATACACACAGCAATAAATTTGAGTAGAGTACTTTTACAGTCCAGTGAAAAACAGTGGGTTGAACACAGTTGTATCAGTGTTACTAAACTGATCTCTGTATAGTAGGGAGACTGAAAACCTACTGATGTAAACAGGTTTGTCTGTGGCGCTAACCTAATCCAGGATGTAAACAAATGCTTAACTGGTCAAGTAGGCTAGTGCATAGGGCTACTGAGGGCTACTGACAGGATTGGATCAGGGCCTGGGAGCCAACATAACCACATGGACACAGGAGAGGCCACTCATTCCAGATACAGTCGGCATAATGCTTTCAGACACTGAGAGTCTGAATCATAGGTCCTTTTTTTGTCAAACAGCAACAGTTTTTTCCTTTCCACTTCATAAAGAAAGACAAAAATATCTCCCTCTCTGGATAGACAGGCATGGACAATTACAATAAGCACTGAAACAAAAGAGAAAATAAAAAGGATTTTTTGTTGGCCTTTCTCAATTTTGCCGTAAGTGTAATTGGGTTTTTTTTCATTGCAAAACATTCTCTGTACAAACAAATTCAAAATTTCAACAGAAGTATCTCAGATGCATGAATATGTCACATGTCTCAATCTGTACTTCCCATTTTTTCCCAACTCTTCCACATTTGGAGAGTGGAGCTGGCCATGCCAAAGCTTCATTGTTTATATCCAGAAGATCTGCCAGCTCTCCTCTCCCTCCATGCTGCATGTCTATTGGTCAAAGCAGAATGAATCACAGGATGGTCACATAGAGGTGTCATGTGATTGGTTGAGATGATACTCCACAGAGAGCGAACTATTGTCCATGAAAATGTTGTCTTTTTCTTTTTTTTTCTCTTTTTTTTACATTTGAACTTGATGCATTGTAGTTCCACCGTTCAGATCTCTGATCTCCAGCTGTCCAAATGCAGTCCTCCACAGGTGGGTAGTCAGGCGTGTGAGGAGTAGCATGGAGCAGACGGCCTGTTTTTGTCTTTACAGTGAGAAAGAGAGAACGAGACAGACAGAGAGAAAAAGAGAGAGAGTCCATCCATCCATCTTTCCTGTGACCCCTCCACACCCAAATCTGTGGCTGCTGCAAAGTTGATTGGTGAGCAAGAGGAGAGAGGAGGGGCGGGCAAAACTGATCAGGGATCAGTAGCGATCAGTCTATGTATTGATCAGTGATCAGGAGCAGTGAGTGGGTCCAGCCCCTCCTCTCCCCTACACCTAACCCAGTCCCCCCCATTTCAGAGCAGCAGGACCTGTAGACAGAGGTGCCCCCCCCTGGCCCTCCACTGTCAGAGGATGATGCAGCAGCGGCACAGACGCTGGCCACCTCCATGTACAGAGGGAGGGGGTGTCACTGGGGCAAAGTAGGCATGGACTTTGATCTCTGGAAGATGGGCCTGTGTAGGGAAGAAATGTATTAAAGGGATAGTTTGGATTTTTTGAACTGGGATTGTATGAGGTACTTATCCATAGTCAGTTTATTACCTGCAGTCTCCTGTCTGCATGTCCGCAGTGTGGAGAATCAGGCAGTATTACTGGTACAGAAGCTGAGCAATGTACAATAAAATGTTTTAGCCCCCTAAATAAAGGGCCACTTAAAACAAATCAATATCAGTTTTAAGTGTGTGCTATATTAAGAAAATTATTACCACATTACTTGCAGTCAGACATTCCTTTCCTTTGGCACTGCATTCTCAACTGACGGCAATGTAAAGTGGTGATTTTTTTAATATAGCGTACACTTAAACTGATATTGATTATTTTCAGTGGGCCTTTATTTAGTTGGGTGGCCCTGTCCACAGCAGTACATAGCTCAGCTGAGGGCCACAATCTACTGCAGGTAATAAACTGACTATGGAAGTACCTCATATAACCCCATAATAATATATTGTGAGATAAAATAAGATTTTAGATTAAATAAATCATTTTTGAAAAATCACTTATTCAGTCACCAACAAGAGCAGACCCTATGTGATAAGAAACAGCTTATATTTTCATGTCTACTGACCCGGATCCGTTTGATGCCAGCCCTGGTCACTTGCTGACAGTCGTAGAGTTCGATGCGCTCAAGACGATGGCAGCTCTTCAGGTGCTCCAGGGTCACATCAGTGATGAGGGGACAGTTGTCCAGCTCCACCACAGTGAGGCGCTCTTGGCCACAAGTACTGCTGCTCAGAGCTCTGATCCCATCATCTGTGATCAGCTCGCAGTGGGACAGGGACTGTCCAGGGCACAGTGAGACATATGGATTGAATATAAGCATGCAGACAAGCTGAGGCAGAAGATGTCACAAAATCCGAACTGCAGTTGTGAATGTTTACCAGGGCTTGCAGACGAGGGCAGTGGATAGACAGCTGAACCAGGGTGTTATCTGTAACCTGAGGAGAGGACAAGCTTAATTAATGTACCAGTCTCACATGTCTAGAGACAGCAAAATGGCTACTAGAATTTGGAGGCACGTGATGTATTTTGTGTCTAGTTTTGCATCCCACTGAAACATTTCCTGTGTCACTCCTCCTCTGTCTTGCTCTCTGTTTTCTGTCAAAAGTGATTTAAATATTGAGATCACTGGACTGCTCACTATGCCTCTTGACAGGAAAAATACATTGTCATGCACACAATCACATCTGTCTTCTTCCTGCAGTCTAATCTCTACTTAGACAAACAGATCAAAGCTAAGAATTCTCTTACCAAAATACATTCTTCTAAGTCCATTTTTTCAAGCTCGTGACAATTCTGTGGAGAAAATTCGATGGATTAAGCCTATGCGAGACAAGGACTCAATTAAAATCAGAGATACAGTGTTGAAATAGAAACAAAAGATTCACAGATGAGAAAACAGGGAAAAAGAGCAAAACGAAACTCACCCTGGCCAGCACAGTGAACCCGGCGTCTGTAACATGGGAGCATCGTGCAGCTTCAAGGATCCTGAGAAAACACAGTTTTTAGAAATGATAGCAGTCCCGCTACCTAAGGAGGATATTTTGTGAAGACAAGCTGTTGTGACAGATGGTGGGACAGGTATGTGTGCACACGTGTGTGAGTGTTTCTCACTTAAGTCGGGGACAGTTGAGTCCCAGTGCAGTGAGGGAGGCATCAGTGATGTTACTGCAGCCAGACACACAGAGGAACTGTAGCTTGTGGCATCCTCGGCACAGACTGACCAGACCTTCATCTGTTATTTGCTGGAGGCAACACAAGACAAATTACAAAAACACAGAGGCATCCAGACACATGCATTATTATCAGTCTCTCCTTCTTTACCGTGCAAGACTGCATGTTGATGGTGGTGAGTTCTGGGCAGTGTTTCTGAAGGTGTTTCAATGCGCCATCTTCCAGCTAAGGTAAAACAAATGCATAGTTCTGTCAAAACACAGATCAATAGTTAAAGTATTGAGCGGTATGTACTATATGTGTGTACTGTATGTATCTGCTATGGTTAAGTTGGCTTGTGTTTAAAAGGCTTTTGAATGTTTGTGTGACAAAATGTCCCCCAGTAAAGTGGAGCAGACTTTCCATAATTTCATTGTGTTCCCTGTTTTTCCAATGAGTTCAATCAATAGTCATATTCACCGTCCTGACAACTGTCCTCTGTAAACCCCTGCAGATGATTTGTGGTGGTTTCATGGTGGTTTTTTTTTTCTCCATTGTAGGCAAGAAAAATGGATCAGGCTTTGGTAAGAAAACAACTCAAAGCACAGCCTGCAGTTTGTTGTTGGCTCTACAGAAGCAGCATAAAAATGCTACATCCATAAAAGACCACCCAATAGATTAAAATACAAGTAAAAAACCTAAATACCATGAGATGGAAAATGTACTGTATTGGGAAGAGCAAGTGTGGAAAAGGACACATTTCTCTTTAGTAAACCTGAGCTGCAGTATGTGGGGTATATTATTCATTTTTTAATTTTTAAAATCTGGAAATATATAGTTATTTGTTTTAAGTTTTACCAATGTTTTAATGTTTTCTCAGTTAAAGCATATTCTGACATATTTTCACTAACAGAGGAATCTGATTACAGTAAACTGTAGTGAAACAGTGTCCTCTGAAAACACATCTTGAAAAAATAGGGCAAAAGGGTTTTAGTTTCTCTTTTTAAACAGTCTGGGTATTTTTACACTGAAAATCAGTAACAAGAACAACAGATGAGCCTTGAAGATGAAGTATATAAAGAAATTGTATTTCAAAATTGAATAAAAGCACAATGGAAACTGCCAACTGCCTCTTAAAAGTCCAATAAAATTTCCCCTCAAAAGAAAAATGTATGTCTTTCCTTGTATGTGTGTACGTACTTGTGTGTGTTACTGTACCTGTGTGCAGCCTCTGAGGAACAGTCCTCGTAAACCGGTGCAGCCTCGAGCCAGAGCCTCAATACCATCACGCGTGATCTGGTCACACCATGACAGGTTCAACATCTCCAGCATTCTGCAGCCATCACTGAACATAGACACCCACACAATTCACAATATATACACAGACAAGCATACAGGATATGTGAACTAGTCTACATGTACCATTTTTAACATAGTAAAGTGTGCACAATAAAAAGTGAAAGTGTGTATATGTAAGAGAGGTTATGTGTAACAGGTGAGGGATTTGTGGGAAGCTGACTGTTTCCATTTTAGTGCTGATAGGGATTCATCATGTTAGGGTTTAGACAGCCAGGTAAAAGAAAAGTGTGCGGGTGCTACCTGAGAGCCTTGAGGGAGTGGTTGCTGACAGACACACAGGAGGTGAGATCTAGGTGTTTGAGTTTGGAGCAAAACTTGCTGAGGCTGAGGCAGGTGCTGTCTGTGATCTTGGTGCAGCCGTTCAGGTTTAACACTTCGATGTTTCTGCAGTTCTGAGCAAATGTCCTGGGAAGCAGTCGAACAGTAGGGAGGGAGAAGGGGAATTACTCATGAGACGCTTCATTGAATAAATTAGAAGTCATATGCTGGGAGGTGCTCAGGAGCCAATTAACAGAATTGTTACAGAGTCATCTACAGTTTCAAAATTACACCACTGCTGATCTTTTGTTTTTGTGTAAAGTGAGATTAGATGGAACAGGAAAAGTGTTTAGAGTCCCCTGGGGATGAAGAGGCAAAAGCTGTTTAAAGTTTACTTTAATCACAGTTACAAAAAAAAAAGGGAAATAATCAAACTAACAAGAGAACATCTTGTGAGAAAAGTCAAATCAGAATCACAGTTGTTATATCAGTGTAGGGACAACCGGAATCTCACTTCATGGAGGCATCTCCCACGCTGAGGCAGCCTCTGAGGCTCAGCTGCCTCAGGAAACCCCCACAACGCTTCGAAATGTTCTCGACAACCCGACCCTGAGAGACACAGGGACAGAGAGAAAAGGAGAGAGAGAGAAAGTAATATGACTTGGGCCACAAGACAGAGGATCAGTTGTGGCGTCACAGTCACCACCAAAGCCTACTGACCCAGCACTAAGCCTTGGGCTGGATAATGCTACTCATGAAGCACACATTCAGCACATATAGGGAAGCACGTACACACATTTACTGTCCATTGTGAGCCCTCACTCTTTTCCTTTATTCTTTCTTTCTCTCTCATAAATACAACACTCACCTCTATGTCTGTCTGGAAGTTGAACAAGTCGATCTTCTGCCAGTTACTGCCATCTAGGGCCAGGACATTCCACGCCTGAGAGGGTGACAGACAGGTTGTGGACAGAGACAGACAAATCGGTCAGACAGAGGTGGGGGAAGATGGATGGTATCTCTGTTATCATAATATGTGGGAGAAATGGTTGAACATAGTGGGTCAACAGATCTCTATGGGTTTAGGTCTGTGTACACATCAACTGTGCCCACATTTTCTGTCTTCTTTGTTTCTTCATGGAGCAGGTGAAGTAGCTGCTATTTTCACTTCTTACATTAGTCAGTCATAATGATGATTAGAAATTTGGGTAAACATGAAACCCGACAACTCTGAGTTTATGTTGCATAAAATGATGAAACTACTTCAAACTTTGTCTCAGGTATAGAGAAAAAAAAACACTTTCCCTTTAGGAATACATTGGAGCCGTTGTGAGAGAAGCCCTGCATTCATTGTGCACGTGCCAGCCCGTGTTATTATTCACAGATTGTTCATTCATAAACGGCTTTCAGCTGCACTGCACTATGGCGAGGCGGTGGTACACTTACATATAACCAGCAGATGGCGCTATATTATAGACAATTCTAGAGAATTCAATAACGATAAGCTTGTCTCAATTCAACAATACTTTCATTTAGAGTTTCATTAATCCATTCTTTTAAAACAATGAGTGTGTTAGTCAACAGTGAGTGGTTTGGAGGTGTAGACAGGGAAGTACTTACCTTGGATACTTGGGCACACCTACAGAGTGTAACCACATCTAGATAGGAGAATATTCTAGAAAGAAAAGAGATCATAAGTTCATCTCAGTTCACTGATCACTCCTAGATAAAGAGCGCAGTATTGGTGTTAATGGTGCATGCAGTAGTCTATTAAACTTTATATTTGATCTTTCATTTTGTGTGATTTAATAAGTTTTTGATGTCTGTAGAAAACAGAATAATCCTGTGTATTGATGGTAGCAGGAGAGCCCCACAGACAAGCAGTGTTAGAGCTGTGAGCCGTACAGCCACAAAGGGCTGCATGCAGCAGGCTACTGGGTCAGCTCAATCCATTAATCTGCCAATGAGTAATCTCTGGCACTCAGACCGGCAAGGCCACAGACAGCCTGGGACAGACAGACAAACATACAGTGCATACATATGCAAGAGGACAACACATCAACGCAAGCCAAAACAGTTACACATCCCAAGTTCTCAGTCACCAAACGACCTGTTGCTGCTCACAGACGAGCCTTAAAGAGGCAATCTATAGCATATATGAGGTATTCAGAGAATTGTGATGGTGCCAAAGCTTTGAGTGCAGCTGGGGTCTGAATGTCCTTTTAACACCAGGAAACAGGAGCTGGCCATTGTTTCCTCCATATAGACACAGACAAAGGCTGTGTGTTTTTATGTGTGGCAGGCCAGGGCATGTTGGGACATGTCTGTATAATCTATACAGAAATCTTGTGTCAGGGAATACATGCATACAATCAACAATGCAGAGACACACACATGACACAAACACTCATGCACATCATACAAACAGTTCTGGGAGTGATCAGAGGCCACCAGAGAAGTTGACCAATCAAGCGGGAGCTCATTGATCTCCATCCTAATAACTGGTTAATGGTTGTGACGCTGATCATTGACTGACTGTCTGTTTTAATCAAACACAATATGACTTCCCATTATGTGTGTGAAGAGGCCTTTTACCAACAACGGAAGAATTATGTTAATCATATCACAGGGAAGCAATCAGTCGATCTGATTTGGTGAGTCCTGTTATAAGGTCTGTTAACTTTGCACTTATGAAATAAAAACCTGTGAGCAGCCCTGACTTTTTAGATGAAGACATATAGCTGTGTCACTGATATGGGCTTTTTCATAACAGTGAGAAAGATGTGAAAACATAAAGTGGAGAAGGTGATATAAGAAAGCCAGAGTCACAACATTGTAACACCCTACTGTATGTTCTCCACTTTGCTATACAGAGGTAAGCCCTAATACTGGCACTGAACACAGGCAGAATAGAAAATAAGTTAATAGCCTTAATTGCTCCATCAAATCCTGTTTGGGTATGCCTTTTTTTTCTCACACAGAACATAATGAGATTTTAAGGAAGCATAGTCACATTTGTTGACAAAATGTACACCTGGCCCTTCAAGCACAGGCTAGATAAGAGTCGAGTCTTCATCATGAGTCTAGGACTGGTTGCTATGGTAACTCCAGTCCGACATGAATTCGGGTGGTGATGGTGCTGAGTCGGTGCTTCTGGGTAAGAGGACCCTAAACCACTCTGAACTCTTTCCAAGACTTGTCTATCAGTCTAGGTTCTTCTACACCAGGGCATCGTTTTTACAGTTTATATTCAAGCTGAACTGGCCTAGATAACAGCTGTTTACAACACACCGGCTGAGAAGCAGACCAACGCGATAACGAGTCATGTACTTGGGCTCCCTCCACAGTAATACATTAAACATAAACAGTCATGCTAATGACAACACTAACTAATCAAATTAACAGATTAATTAGAAAATGTTCCTTCAGCAACATACTGGCTGACACATACTACATAGGTGATCTACTGCAGTGTTTCCCAACCAAAATAAAATATGTCTTATATTATATGTTGTTGCTGGCAGTTTAATCACAGAGCAAGTTTATCCTCAAAACCTCCCAGATTGTTTCCTCTGAATATTTTTTACAAGATATAATGTAATATTTATGTAAGAATCATAGTTTAAAACAATTCAAAAATTGTGCTCAGCATTAGTAATAAATGGCAGACTTAATCAAAGTTGCACTACTGATTTGGCACCAACGTAACAGTAATATGTTGCCCCCAATTGGTTTGGGGTGTGTAGTATGAATTTGCCAATTATTACATATTGCACCTTTAAGCCCTGAAGAGTTCAAACTAACTCGTTAATCATCTTGTGATCATTCAGACTCATCTTGCAACCTCTTGAAGGGGTTATCTCCATGTTGGGAACCACTGATTTACTCTATGTCTTCATAAATAATAAATAATAAAAATGTGGTGCGAATTAAGTTTCCAACACATGAGATTCTATCTATACCTGCTTCATACAAATGCAGCAGTGAAACCATAATGTTCCCCACTGTGAACTGTAGTGGCGGGGCATAACAAAATTACAAAATATGAAACAAAAGGCTCCAGTCAACCCGCTTTCCATGGTTAAAAACAAGATTTACTGCATCACAGTGAGCCCCCCTCATAGCCGATGTTGTGCAAGTGTCTCAACACATGACACATGTGACACTAGGTCATGTGCTGTAGCATGCGCGTGCGTGTGAGTGCCAGTGAAAGTGTGCTGGTGGTAGTGGGTGTACTGGGAGTCACAGCTGGAGCAACAGAAGAACACAGCACTGCGGATTTCCCCACCAGCTAAGACAGGTTATTTATAGCACACACGCACACAGACATACAGTTTACATAGGCCCAGAAGTGCTTCACACACACACACACACACACACACACACACACACGAGCACGCATACACATATAAATCAGTGTAGAGAATGAACACGGGTGAGCGTGTGTGTGATGTCAGATTTATAGGTCATGCACAGCTGCTGTTGGACAAAATATTGGTCTGTAGGTCACACAGTTAATAGCATCTCATTTCAGACTACTGGCCAACATGCAGTACACAAATATCACACACAGGCACCTGCACAGTAAACACAAACTAGTGGCAAAACAAATATACACACACTCCTACTCATAACTGTTCAGCTAATGACTAACCCTGACCTACGCCCTTGTCTCAACGTGTGTTGTGTTGTATTTTGTGTGTGTATGGAGGGGGAGGTTCAATTTTACTTATCTTACCTAAGAAGGAGCTCTTTGGGCAGCTTCTTGTTAATGGGGGCTTCATCGCTGTTTGAGAACACCTGCCGAGACACAAGATGAACAATAATATTGAGTGTACACGTGTATGTTGCAAGAGCAATGAAACAAAAACGAGACATAATAGCAACATAGCTCAAAACACGGAAAACACAGAGCATCAGCATCACAAGAGCACTGCAGCAAATACTGAGGAATAATCAGGCTACGGGATGATTTGATTTAATTATAACTCAAAATGTGTTTAATAAAAGTGGATTCTTGCATGTTTTCAGTTGCTGGTGAGCTATTACTAACTTAATCTATGCTAATGAACAAACCAGGACTACATTTGGCTTACCATGTCCCCTCCTTACAAGCTCATAATTCTGTTAGTCTGGTCAGCTTGTTGGCATACTTATCTCAATTAGTCTACTAGCTGGATGTCTGGCCATCTGCTGAGTGGGACACATATACACAGACACACAAAATCACACACACACTTACACACTCGCAGGTGATTCAAGTCAGACTTCTCTGTATGAAGAACAGAGGCAGAACATTCGAGATCAGGTGGGTTGTATTCAGCCATGAATTTAAATTACAACAAACACCCACATTTGCTTTGCCTCAGCAGACATGCACCCCACCACCGATACACTTGTATCCTCGAAGACTGAGAAGCTGTATCAATTGAGGGGGACTCCCTGCTGTTTCACGCGCAAACACAAACACTGAAATGTGAAAACACAAAGGGGGGCAAGGAAAAGGCACAGGGGGAGCAAAGGTTGATTTTAAAAACACCTTGGCTTCACCTCGCTCCGTGACAGACACAACCTCCTCGAAAGAGAAAGCAGTAGAGGAGAGGGAAGATGGGGGAGCAGGAGGAAGTAGCAGACACAGGCCTACAAAGGAATGGGAGACAGTGAGGGACTAGAGGAAAAATATGTTCAAAAGTCATTTTTAAAAATCACGGAGTAAAAGGAAAGGAAGGGTGAGAGGGGTGAGGAAGTAAAGCCCATATGGGAGGAAGTGGGATCAAGAAGACAAAATAGAGGGAGTTGGTCCAGTCAAGGCCGAGCAAAAGATTAACTAAACTCGTTTGAATATTAACATCTATGTTCAAGTGACAACACAGCAGACAAAGTGGTCTGAAACACAGATATGGACCTATTGATTAACTATGTCCAATAATAGCTCCAGGATATAGTCAAAACCTTTTCCATCATTGGCCCCCACATACTTATCTTTTGAATAAAGCATTATAACAATTTACCTATGAGGTTTGTGGTCAATTACCTCCATAGGAGCTTGTCTTTTTTTATCAGGTGACTATTTAGAGCAGTGTCAACTGATTTAATTCAGACAAGTGATTGTTAAGAGGAAAACCCAGCCTGCCCATAGTTAAGGCCGACAATGACTCGTGTCTGTCTAAAGCCAGAGGTGTCTTAGGATTTAGGACTAAATTTAGACTTAAATCCAAACTACTTCTGCAACACATCACTCACATTTGACCTCTCTATCAACAGAAACATGGATACACACAACCTAGACAATAGAATTGTTTCATCATATGATTTAAACGTGTAAACAAAAGCCGAGCTTTTACTATGTATTGGCATATCGTCCGGTACAGTCCAAACTGGCTACTGTAGATACATATTTAAAGCATAAATGTTTTTAAAAAACAATATATTTTCTTTGTCTTGGTTAATTAACAGGTTGATCTATTGAGGAAACATGATAAATATTTGTTGGTTTAAGCCTCTCAAACATGTGGATTTGCTTCTCATTTCGCTTTTATGTCATTGCAAGTTTCATATTTTGAGAGGGTTTTGGACTGTTGGTCCAACGAAAACAATTTAATGATCTTTCCTTAAACTGTGAACTAACAATGGTGATATATTTCACTATTTTTCACAACTGCTTGAGTAAAAAAAAAAAGATTGACAGATACATGACAGATGCAAATTCTAGCCGCAGTCCTATTTTAAAACACTTTCATTTGCATGTCTTTTGGCAGAATTTCCAAAACGTGGCCAACATAAGAAAGTTGTACAGCCTACATTGCTTATCTTGCACCCTCCCTCAGTGTTACGTAAACCAAACTGCATGGAAGAAATTGCCAGATGGAATGGCATGAACACAGTATTTGGCGTGTAATCTCAGCCGCAGCTACGGCATTATGACAACGTGGTTTAAAGCCATCTCTTGTACGCATGCTTCATTAAAGTTATCACCTCAGCATTCTGGTGCCCTCGTTCTCTGTGCCAGCGGAGCAACATTCTCAAGCAGGGAGTTCCTCTCTGCAGTCATACGCCTATTCCTAGACAGTGAACAACCAAGTGGATATGCAAATCTGAGTCTTTTGAACCTGTGTGGCTCAGGTTTAGAGTTCCTTCTCAACATTAAAGCAACTATGAGGAAATTACATCTGGATCACATGATGTTTTTTCAATTTCTGGCCTTAAATACAACATCTACAAGGGGCCTGGGCAGTGTGTTCAATATAAAGCATCATCTCAGTCTACCCTCTACACTTGTTTCCATCTAAGAAGCTTAGAGCTCTGTTGAGAAATCCACTGATGTGGGGACACACATCAGCACCACTACCACCGTCTGTTCTCCGTCACTCACATGTACACACACACATACACACACTATTCGCACAACTACTGACACACTTGCAGCAGCTGAACACCTGACGGAGAAAGTCAAGTACCATCAAGTTGAGCCCTAAAGAATCTCAACAATGTTTTAATGATATTTCCGATAAACAATGCTGAGAGCTTTGTGGAACCAGTAGGATCAGATTTATTTAAAAGGTACGTACACAATCACAAAGAAAATGTCGATACATCAAAACAATTATAATATCTTATGTGTTATGCTTGATTATGAGTGTGTTATGTAAAAATGTAAGCCGCTAACCCTAACGCCTAAGTACATTTATTTGAGTACTGCACTTCAGTGCTGTTTTTAAGGGTATTTGTACCTTGTAAATCTACTTTTGATTATTATAGGCTAAATAATACTTTAACTTCACTACATTTCAGAGGTAAATATTGTTTTCTTCATACTTTTACTATGTATATTTTGCTGGCAGTAGCTAATGTCAGTGCTAAAATTTTGATACAGGACTTTTGCATTGAGACAAACTGCTATTTTAACTCAAGTAAAAGAGATGAATACTTATTCCACCACTGCAGAGGAGCACTGAGCTCTAACATGTATGCAAGGGTGGGTGTTTACAAATCTCCAAAATAAAATGGCATGGCAAAAAAAAAAGGAAAGGAAACATGATCATGCTATATCATTGCTGATTCTTGAACAGAAAAGCAGCCTTCTGTAGTGTATTGGTGACTCTCCTGTGGGCGGCTACCAGTCATTCACAGGTGATGACTAATTGAATGCTGCTACACTGCTTGTATTTACAACATTAGGTTACTCTCCGTCTGGATCCCAGTCCCCTTTTCCCCTCAGTGAAAGCCCCGTAACCTCAGGTGACAGTGCCAGCCAGCCTCGGCCCTGATATATTGACAATCCTCTGCCACAGCCCTCCTGTCCCGCAGTCCTGAGCTCCATGTTGTCGCTGTCTACTGGTGCGGCAGGACAATAACAGGATTTCGGATTACCCTTGACCAACTAAACACCTCGACTCCCGGATACATGTTAAAATTAGGAGCAGAGCTCGGCCGAGCACACACACACACATACGCACACACACACTTTGCTTATACAAGCCCACGACTCCCACGTCTACTAGAAACAAACAGTTTAACCATTAGTGGTCCACTCCCTCTGTCATACCTCGAACCGGCCCTTGGTGATACCGTTCATGTCTGCGGCGGCACGTCCCCCTGTTACAAACCGCACAGACACCAGTGGAGCCGTTTGACGACCGTCGTTATTGTTTTTGTCGCCGTTTTCTTTTCCTATTTGGTCGGTCGGAGTGTAGGAGCCGAGCTGGAGCTGGGTCCTCACGCCCTCCACCACCCACCCCCCAGCCGTCAGCGAGGCTCCTGTCTCCGGGTCAGTGAGGTGGTGGTGAGGGCGGTGGTGGTGGTGTTGGTGGTGTCGGTCCGGGGCGGCCTGCGGTAACGTCAACGGTCGTTGTCTCGGAGACCAACGGCTCCCCAGCCCGTCTCATCACAGGGCTACCAAAATAACAATAATAACATGGACGGTCTGTCAAGTGACTTCACTTCCGCCTCTCCCTTCATCGCTCCAGCGCAAGTCTCAAATCTCCAGAAAGAAGAAAAAGAAACGCGAAATTAACGTCCGTGTTCGCCTCTCATGGCATATTTCCCCGCAGCAAACACTCGTATGACGAGTGACATCAACGTTTTCTTCAACGTTTTCTGTTTACTTGCGGGGAAGGGGAGGTCTTACGTGACGTCATTGCTGCGGGAAAAAGCACGCGTGGTCGATTTGTTTTGATTGTGGGGTCTTGCAGAGAATATCTGGGGACATTTCAACAAAGATCTCTTTCTTTCCTTCCGCATTCACGGAGGTAGTCAACGGGTAAAACCGGACACGAACCTGCGGGTCTGATTATTGGATTATTGGTTTTGTGGATCTGTGCTGAGGACGCCAGATCCACGTTTCAAGATGTTCTCTCTGCTTGAGAAACACTGTCACATTCAGGCTGCAATTTATCCCACCCAAACAATGTGGACGGACTTCTCTGTTATTCGTGTATTATTGTAAACTGCAGTGGTGGAAGAAGTACTCAGATCCTCCAAGTAAAAATAGCAGTACAAAAAACTGCATTCAAAATCTTAGTTTAGTAAAATACAGAAGTATTATCAGCAAAATGTCCCTTAAGTTAAGTTACATTGTTGTATGATTATTAATATTACAGCATTTTACTGTTTTAGTTGGTGGAAGTAATCCTAGCTGTTTTATATGGGCACTTTAGTCTAAAATAAACCATATTATATTTGGCTGATCATATATTATATACTTATTTTGAGTAAAATCTTAATTTTCCAAAATGGTTTACAGATAAATTATGATAAATTATGATAAAAAAAATGTAATATGAAATTTAGTGGAGCAGAAGGATAAAGTTGCATGAAATGGAAATACTTTCACCACTAGTAAATTCTGCATTATGTGCACTGACCAAATGTCAAATTGAAAGGTCACTTATTACATTCACTCAAATATTGTACATTTCACCTGACACAAATCAACAATCAAATAGTTCTTTATTGCTTCTTGATGTGAATTTTATGAACATTTTTTTGAAAGTTGATTTAAATTAAAAACAGATTGACATATTTCACTGCACTGACAGACTTGGTTCACTTGTCACTTGCAAAATAATATTTTGCAGACAGAAATTGTTTTATAATATTGGGTGTTTTGCAGATTAACAGGCCCAACTGTATAATGTAGCCTACTTAAAATGACCTCTAGCTTCTCTAATGCAACAGTAAAATGCTACATACATTACATTGTACACAGCATCATAAATAATTCTTAAATATCTTAAATTATGTACAATGTATAACAACAAAATGTTCCATTCTGCATGAGTACTTTTACTTTTGATACTTTAAGTATATCCTCCTTATAATACTCTGTTCTTTTACTTTAGTAGGACCTTTAATAGAATATTTTAAACGTTGTTGTATTTCTCTTTTTTCTTTAGTAAAGGATATAAATACTTCTTCTACTTACTGTAGTATTGATGTTTTGCAGACAGTCTAGTGTGTGTTACACATCCAGACATATCTACACAGGTGTTCTCAAAATCCACAGTTAGGGGGCGCTCACATGCAGCCAGCCTAATCTCTGTTCATCCTGTACAGTTGCAACAAAGATAAGATCAGTTGTGCATATAGTAATGCTTACTCTTGTAGCATAGATAGGATAACAAGGTAGGCAGTAGTGGAAAGTACTATAATTTTAAGATTTTTTTTCCATTTTCTGCTACTTTCTACTTCTACATTGTTATTATTTTTTCATTCCACTACTTATTTCTGACTGCTATACTTAATAAAGGTTTTAATGGATTAGATACAGAGGACATGTTCTTTCAGGTCCTGCAAAGGCTGCATCCAGGACTAGATTACCATCTGGGCAAAGCACGCAACTGAGGGCCCCGACAGCTCTAGGAGCTCCTAAAGCTCCACGTTCACTGTGCAGCAATAGTCCTTTTTCACAAACCACATTTTGATGACAAATGTTGTCTCAGTTCAGTTGGTTATGGTTTTGTGCACGCTGGATCACTGTCACACTGTCACACTGTCATGGCTTAATATTAATGTCATTAGTAACACCTGTGCTTTTCCTTGACAGTAACAACTGTCAAGTCTCATCAAGCTGTTTAGTCAGGCTGCATACAACAGTTTGGATTCAGGTCTGAATCTCAACCAACATGAAGATAACCATAACTCAAATCGTTCCCATTTGATTGGTGGAGCTTGTCAGGGGAGGTATGCATCCCTGGCAGCACGGTCCGCCTGCCAGGTACTGTTCTTTCACTGAAGAGTCAAAATGTAATGGCTTCTCTGAAGAGGATTTTCCTTCAGCGCTCCAACCCTTGTTTTGTGGCATCTTGTCCTATCACATTTAGCCAGGTTTGTTGTTGTTGTTAACGAGTGAATACTCCTCCAGGTGGGGGGTCAGTAGGGGACACCATTCCTTATTTTCTTGCTGTCCTATTGAGTGTTTCCTATAAGTATAAGGGAGTTTTTGAGTCATTTCATTAGGCAATCAAAATAAAATAATTATTATCATTACAGACACTGTTTCAGATTACAAAAGAAGTATCACTGATTAGCTGCTTACAGTAGAAGATGTCACCTTTGGGTCTGGGAAAATATAATGGACTTTTTTTCTACTATTTACTGACATTTTATATACAAAATTATTAAGTGATTGATCGAAAAAATAATGATCAGATTCATCAGTAATGGAAATTATAATTAGCTGCAGCCCTAAAATGAACTGCTGTGTTCAATTTGTATTTACGTTTTCTACTAAGAATATATCACAGTCATAAAAATTAAAAACAGTGATTTATGTTGTTTCTGAGATTCATGTATCATTTCAAACATGCAGATGAAATTACTCTGGGACCTCTCAGATAGAGGAAACACCTTGTGTGTGTGTGTGTGTGTGTTGGCATGAACACTCTGTTAAAACGTTTTTATCCATGCGCCACCCTACAGGGTCTCACTGTATTGCATGGTAAGTAACAATCTCTCATCAAAAGTCAAATTAATTAACTCCGTTCTTTGAATAGCTCCACGCTCTTCTCATCCTGACTTGGCTGTGAGTTGCAGCTCAGTGTTGAATGTGTACCTGATGCTCCCAGTGACTCCATTAATGTCGAGCGAGGCTCTGTGTGATGAAGTCATTGAAAGGTGTACTGCAGCTGTTGATACAATATGTTTGTGAAGTTTTGTGTCATTTACCAAACATTGCTAAATGCTAACACAAAATTATGATGGTAAATATTATACAGTGCCTACTAAACATTAGCATGTTCATAGGCTGATTGTTATCATTTACTTAAATTAAAACTTGTGCCTAAATAAAACTCTGCATACATTTTCCCTGCATGCAGCATCAGTTCTGGGGTGCCAAATGCGTACCTGTTTTTCTGGACCCCACCCCTTACAGGAGGCTGTTACCATGGAGATACAGCCACACCTACCTCCCTGTCCTGCAACAGCACGACCAATGATTTCCTCTGAGTCAATCACATACATGCACTACACGTCATTCTGACAGGACATGTCTCACATGGGAAGTCACAGGTCTCACACATACTCAGGGCAATCTTGTGGTTGGTGTTTGTGTGAGTGTGTGTTTACTTCCACAGCATAGATTGTCTGATGAGTGTGTACTGGAAGTCTTGTGATATTACACGGCAGTGTGATGTCTGGACATCTATCCCCCAACAGAGCCCCCCTGGATACCTGCAGCAAACATAATTCTCACCAGCCTCTCTGAGATGGTCTAGGTGTGAATCACTGTCTCTCTCCTTCTCGCCATTCCCAATTCCCTCTCCTGTAGGACCCCCACCTCTCCAGAAATAGCCTCTGTGCATGAGTCAGGATACCAGCCCACCTTAAACGCCTAATCCCAGGCCCTCTGAACAAACAGGACGTCCATAAGGTGAAAGTATGACATGCTCATGAGTGCTGGGTGAAAAAATGTGACAGAGAAACACAGAGAGAAGGGCGACTGAAACGGAAAAACATCAGTCAGGGGTTTGGAGCCACGACGTAGCAGCAACATGAGTGACTTCACTGGGGAGAGGGATGAAGAAGATTTATGAAAATGAAAAAGGTGGGATGTGATGAAGGTGCTACTCCTCGTGGAATTTCTTTATCATTATTTCTTGTATCTTATTCCAAATGGTTCCCTTCATTCAAATGTGCACCTATCTGCACACACACACACACATGTAGTGACAGTGTCCTCCACTGTCTGTGGTTTTCTCTCACTTTAGATCACACCCATTATCTTTTCTTCAGCAGGATACAAGAACACTTTCCTTTCCTCCAATCTCTTTTTCCTTCTACACATGATCTGTTTCTCTGCTTCTTATTTCGTCTTTGGTTTAAACAGAGAAGAAAAATGTCTCTAATCTTGATAAAACAATATAACTATAACGTCATCAGCTGTTCTGGAGATTTTGTATCACAAATTTTCCTGATGGGATTTGACCTGTAACTGTTTAATTCTCCGTTTCTCGGAGAACTTGAAGGGTGTCTCGTCCATGGTGGCGTACAAGTTGAAAATATTTAAGAAAACTTTTAAACATTAACAGTTCCGTGACAATCAGGCAGACTCAGAGGTCAAGAATAGTCTTTGTTACTTGTAGATTAGGAAATAATCAAATCACTATCTCAATGCATGCACCTATGTGCACGTGAGACATAGATGGAGATGCATGTGTGTAGACAAGCATATTTATTTATAAAGAAAAAAAGCATATGTGCTCACTGTGATAACTGTTATTCTGTGTATATTGGTTTATGTGCTGTGATATTAGTTTTACTGATGTGTATTCTGCATGTACTGTGTGGGTTGTTATCTTCACCTGCAGATTCAGTGAACAATGCTTGCATGCTCCAAAAAAGCTCTCTAATAGTCATTGGTCTTTATCTCCCTCACCAAATGGGACACACACACACACACACACACACACACACACACACACACACAGAGGACCTCCGTGTCTTGCTCAAGGACACTTCGGCAGCAGGTTTTTACATGCTCTCCCTCTCCCTCTCTGTAAAGGAGCAGTCCGGCTTTGCCCTCCCTCAAGATTTTAAACTGTGACGTATTTACTAACGGGGACACGCGAGTTTTCACACCGGTGCTCCATCTGCTTGCGACTGCGAGTATTTGGGAGATAAACTGCGCCTCACCCGTAAGCCGCTCTGACCGTTTTCTTTCCGTTATCACCCGCACTTACAAGCTTATACCTTCTGTCTCCTCAGTCCACTTCTGCAACCGGGAGGGAAATAACGGGAGTTTGTACTTGAAACAGTAAGATACAACTTGAGAGTACAATTTCCTCTGGAAGTTTTTTTTTTTTTTTCTTTCTTGTTTTTTTTTGGACACGTTTTTCAACATCTAAAGTGACATTTAGAAGAAGCATTAAAGATGCTGGATCGTTGTAAGCAAACTGTTCTGTCATCGCTCTTTGGATGCCTGGTTGGTCTTTTTGTGGCCTCTGTTGTAAATGCAGACGGTAAGTCCGTGTTTTAAGATATTTTAAAAGAAGATAAAATACTTGTAGAGATGTATTATATATGATCTGCTATATAAATATATATACACATGACAACAAAACTATCATTATAAACGCACCACTGTTTTGTCATACACAATCATGGTATTTTATTGGAATATTAGGTGCGTCCTGATTGATTGATGATTTACACCTGCATTTGTTATCTAATGAAAAGATATATTTACATAATTGTGAAGCACTGGTGCACTGCTATCCCAAAGTATGCATACCCCTTAAATAAAACAGATACCTGCTTCATTCTTTAAGTCTCAAAACCATTTTAAAAATGTGGGTAGTGTTTCCAATCCTGACATATGAGAAATTTTACAAGTGCAAAGATTATCCAGTGTTAAAATATTGTGCTCCTAAGACCAATAACAGCTTTTTTTTTTTTAGCCTTCTTTTTTTTATTGCACATTTTCATTTGTGTTGCATCTGTCTTTTTGAATGAAACGAGACATTAAAGACAGCAAAAATTATTTGAATTGAACTCCAACTCATAAAACGATTTTTCATCATCAGATTGTTTCTTATTCTTACAGACCCTGACATTATCCAGAAACCCACAAGTCATTTTATTCTCTGCAGAAAAATATGTCCACTAACGCTGAGTTTTTCCAATACCGGGTATAACAGGTTTCAGATGAAACTAATCCGTGAACTTCTCCTCAGGTCGAGTGTTTGTATTGGACCTGAGGAACTCCTCTGGCCTGCAGGACTTCAGAGATGCTGAACGGGCATGTGCCTCACAACACGCCCGCTTGGCATCAGCAGAGGAGCTTCGTTATGCTGTGTCGGAGTGCTACTTCTCTCCGTGCACCCGTGGGTGGCTCTATGGAGGCACAGTGGGGTAAGAATAGAAGTATTTGTTAATGCATGTGTTTGTGTGTGAGGGTTGTCACTGTTTTAAGGGGCATGCAGGAAGACTTGAGATTTCTAGAGATGTCAAAGGTCATTCTGGTGTGTATGTGCTTCTGTTGTATGTGTGTGTGTGTGTGTGTGTGTGTGGAGGTGGTGGGAAAGAATAAAAGAGAAAGGAAGCAAAGGCAGTAGCGGCAGTTAAAGAGAAGATGGAAGAAGAGAGTGACACATTTCAGGGGAGAAAGAGAAAAAGAGAGAGGAAGACAGGGAGAAAGACTCCTCTGTTCCTTCCTGGAGGAGGAGGGAATTCTGAGCCGGGGTGTCATGTCGACAACTGCCTCCATTTACACCTCTCATCTCCACGGTAACATGACACACTGCTCTCAGCGTCGAGATACGGGAACAGACAGACAGACTGGAAGAGAGAGACAGTTGATTTTGGCTTGGAGGAAGACATGTACACAGCTAGCTTACAGTCAGGTGATCGACAACTTGTTTTCTGTTTTTTGGCAGAAATGAATGCAGTCTTACCTGCTCTGGTTCAAATATGAAGTGATTTCAAGTCTGTAGGGTACATGGTGTGCAATATTACAAGGATGGGGGCGTGGTGCTTCTGCTTTGCAAAGTTGAGCTGAAATACTGCCCTAAATTCTTTAAAAGTGAAAGGCTTTGTTTGCAATATTGAAAGTGAATCTCTCATTTTCTCTTCTCCCTAAAGTATCTCCCCATCTCACCCCAAACACTTTCAGACTGATATATATTTACTTCTAACGCAACTTAAATTCTCTATTATGCTAATGATGATTCTTAATTAAAGGAGCAGTGTGTTGATTTTTACATCATAGTCTGCTCACATGTCTTGGGTAATACTACTCCAAATGTGGAAAAAAAAGTTGCATAAAACCTTTTGTAGTTTCTATACAACTCATATTTTCTTAAAAGGAGAAATAGCGGTGTAATGAAGTCCCTAACCTGCTTCAAAACGGCAGCTGCCCTAAGAATGACAAATGTCTACTTAGAGGAAGAGCTTTTTTTCTTTTCTACGCTCTCTGCTCTCTCCGTGGACATCAGCTTTCACACCCTCTTACCATGTTTCACAGTGTATCATTCATCTATCACTGTCTGTCTAAGCATCCAGCTCTCCACCTTTACCTCATCCTTCTGGCCCTTCCTATGTTAGTGGAGGAAATGGAGGTTAAGTAGACCAGGGGTCCAATGTTACATCACATGTTACATATGGTGCAAAGACAAATCAACAAGTGAGCCTTATAAAGCACCTATAGCATAAAGAAAGGGGCTTGCTGCTCTTTAGTATAGTAGCAAGGTTTGTGTGGATCAACCCCTAACTTAATGTTTGAATCTCCCCCACAACACCCACATCAACTAAATGTCCCTTTAACTACCATTTTCTATCAGCAGTCCTCAAACTCAATCAATCAATCAATCAATCAATCAATCAATCAATCAAACTATTTGTATATGCTATTCAGGTGTCTGACAAGCTGATAATAAAACAGTACGAGTAAATAGAGCATGCGCATGAGAAATAAAATGGCCAAAAATGCAATGATAAAACGAATAAAATTGATTTTAAAAAAGGAAAATTATAATAAAATAATCTGTAATGACTATATAATGATTTCTATGCAGTTTTCGTTTTCCAGAAGCTCGCACTCTGGTGTTGGTGTCAAGTCTTCAGAATTGCTTTGACGTAAATTTTTTGGCCTGTTGCATAATAACTTTCTTCTCAGATTGACGTTCGTGTTTTAACATCTTTCTCTTAGCTGTCAGTCATAGCTCTGCTGCCGCAGTACCAAACACAATAATCCTAGCAGACTGAATCAACACACACAGACATACAGTACATACACCTTTGGGTTGTTCCTGTAATAGTGACAACACGTAATGTGAGGGTTTTAAGAAATGGTTATTCATTCAGTTAAAATGTTAACTTACTGAGGTCAGTCTTTTTATTATTATTTTTCCCTCTTCCACTCTCTCTGTATCTCACTTGCTCTCTCTCACACACACACACACACACATAGATGCCTGCGGGAGCTATAGTTTAATATGAAAACAATCTTTGTTTTTTTTTGTCTGTGTCTGAGTGTTTTCATGGTGATTTCTGTCTCGCTGCCCATTTCTCATTCTCTCACTCAGACTTTTGTCCTTATAAGCTGAAGTTAGCATGGTACAAGCATGCAGTATGACTCACACCACTTCTCACAGTCTCACTGCTCTGCCAGTCAAATTCTTTCCAATTACTGATGCTTTGATTAACTCAGCAGTTGCACACACACACACACACGCACACACACACAGACTTACAGATACACAAGTCTAGGCTGATACCTTTTCCATTTAATGATTGCTTGATTTATAATATCACTGGTCAAACTTGTGATTAATGAAAAGTGTAATATGTCTGACTTTTCTGAACCCTGCCAACATTGGCTTTGAATTTTTCCACATGGGGTTGATTGGGTGCTGGGAACATGATTTCATTGGCCGGGGAAGTTTTGAGTCATTCTTATCTGGTGCTTTTCAAAGACAAATAGATCCTATAAACGTTAATAATGTGGCATCATAAATAGACCACTTACTCAGCATTTTTGCTACTGCAGCCTGTAGGCGTTGTGCACCTCCCATATTATTCTTTTGGTCTCCGCTATATTAAACCCCTTAATGTTATGATTGTTTTATACAAGGCTGGATGTAATTTAAGGCTTGTACATGGGAACATCAGTCACTAATGTGCCATAGTGTGATAATATTGTGCTGCAGGCTGCAACTGCTGATACTGCAACATGTCTTCGCCATAATATCTGTTCCTGGACTCTGATGTCATGCTGTAATAATATTTGATTAAGCAACAAATCTGACGGTGACCAAGAAAGCAGCAAATATGGGTCTGTGCATGTATATCTACACCCTCTTGTTTCCCACATACATATATTAACCAGACCTGCAGCTTTACATATGATAGTATTCAGCAGAAATGTGTCATCATTTTTATCAGTGGTGTAATGCTGCAAGTACAGAATACAGGAGGACTTTAGGGAATCTGTTTGTGTGTGTGTGTGTGCGTGTGTGTGTGTGTTAAAAACCAACACACTGGGTTTAATTATGACCAACCTCAATCCTAGAGTACCTTGGGGGTGCTTAAAAGCTTTGCTGTAGGCCAGTCGCTCTCAATTTGGCTGTAATTAATGTGTGTGTTTGTGTGCATGTGGATGTTAACTCTATCTATCTCTCTATGTATTGATTTCTAGGACCACGGTGTGTAATATTGTGGGCGGTACACTGAAAGCAGTGGATGTGAGAACAGAAAATGCTACAGAGGACACAACACACCTGGACGCTTTCTGCATCAAAGACACAGGTCAGTGAACGCACACACACATGAATGTATGCTCAGATTTTTCGTAAATCTCATGTACATAAGGTGCATCCTGATCTAAAATAGTAGCCCAGACTTATGGTCGGGATGTGAATGGATGAGCCTTGTGTGTACAGTATGTGTGCAGTTGTTTTTCCTGAAATGTTTACTGAGGTTTGAACGAGACTATGTTCCTGCATTCCTTCCATCTACACCTCCACTTTCAACACTCTCCATCCTGCTTACGTGACTCTGTATCTGCGCATCATTTCTATGTTTTTTCTCACATCTGTCATCATACGCCTATCTGTCTGTCTTCTAATGAATATGAGTGTGTTCCTCTGTGTGCGTGTGATGCGTACGTGATGATATAACTTGATTCGTGTATGTATGTAAGCCCTGACAGAGCTGAAGCTAAATTCCACACACCTATTCCACATGGGTCTGAGTAGGGAAGGGGGCCATTGGTTGCTTTTGGATCAGACTGTTATTGGACACCACACAGAGGAGGTCTCTAGTCCTTCCTCATAAACAGTAGAGCTACTGTGGCTGTTTATGTACCACACACGCCCCGAGGCTGAAACGGACACTCTGCTGTGGGAAAAATGAACAGTACAGATCCACTTAAAGCATGGAAAAGCAATGACACAGCTTTACAGTCAGGATTGTGGTTGTGGCTACAGCTATGGTTATCGGGGGAAAAAGATTTGAGGGTATGAAGTGCCAGTCCAATTATAAGGGCAAAACACAATTCAAAGATTATATTAAATGATATAAAATTGACCCTTTTATTATTTTTATTAACTTTTTTTTTTTTTTTAAGTGGCTATAATCAATATTGCTCTAAAACTGACTGACCACTGACTCCATTACCTGCTCAGCACCAAATGGCAAAAAGATACAGTCGGCGACTAGCTGGTGAACATAACGGATCAAGAGCCAGATATTCCTCCCAGGAGTTGATAGAGACCGAAAAAAGAGCTAAAAGAAAGTGAATATGGGACTTGCATTCATCAGGTGGACAGAAACATGACTCTAGATAAATTATAATGTTGCTCGTAAGTGCTGGATGTGTAAATACGATATAATAATATATCTCATAAATAAATAAAAAAGATTAGAGAAAAAGTCCAAAACAGAAAATAGATTTGTGTATCAGAACTTTTTTCTTCTTTTCTCTCCCATTAATCATGTCACTGTCACAACTCCTCAGATTTATCTGGCGACCCTTTGGAGGGGCCTGACCCCCAGGTTGGGAACCACTGGACTAAACTAACTGTATATAAAGTAGTTGAAACTAGCTCCACCTCCAGCAGCTACCACAGTAACATGCTGCTCTAACACTGATGCTTCAGTATTAATAATCTATGATGTCATATATAATAATATATCAATCAGAGGGACCAAACCACTACTTTGCTGCTAATAGTTATGTACTTTTACTTAAGTAGTATTTTTCATGCATCTAACTAATTAGCACTAAACACAAAGTAAAGCTGAAACTGAGGGGAATGTCATTAGTTTTGCAGGTTATCATCCCAAAGTACTGGACAAATTTAAATTTTGAATTGATGATGACACCAGATGAAAAGTTAAATAAAAGTCATAGAGCGCTGCAGGAATGAGTCCTAAAATAATTTGGCTTCTGGTTCCCTCATCTCGAAGTTAATGGCATTTTTTAGTTTTTGGTTAGATGCTTGGTTATGGTTAACACAGACTTAACACAGACTGCTATAAAAGTGGGTAATTGAGACTACAGAAGTTTACCTTTACAGCCTCTAGTTGTGTTTAAACTCACACTGTTGTAAACTATTCTAACTCAAACTTTCCATCTTCCAATTGTAGCCTTTTCAAATTGCAGTGATAGTGACGCTGAAGTTATGTGACTGCGGTAGACTAATTTACGCTTCAAAGATCATAAAAGTGGTGTTCGTTTGTGAAGATTATCTTGCTGAACAAAATGTGCAGGTATCATAAACCTTTGTTCACCACAGAGCTCATTTTCTGAAAAATTCCATTGGCTTTTTGTCGAGGGAAACAGGGAGATGCGAACTCCTGGGTTTTTATGTCATCCCTGCAATTACAATTCACACGGAGGGGAACATATTGTAAATGTGTGTTCCAGATTTCATGCAACCTCATAAAGACACCTAATGAAAAGTCAAGGGATCATCATATTCAAGGACTTGTTCTACATGGACCATGGAAATTTACACAAAATTGAATAAAAAAAAAAACTAAAATACAAACTTGTTGAGAGATTTCAGCCTTGACCAAAGTGGTGGGCTGACAGTCTGGCCAACGTTATCATTAACCTATGAGTGTAGTAGTACTTACTAAAACATAATGTTGTCCTGTAATGTTACAGTGAAGGAAAATTTGAGTCAATGAATATGTCACTATTTATCAAATATACTTTGTTGCCTTCCTATTATTAGCCTGAAAATTTAAACCAGAGTCAAGACGATACACAGACGTTATCTCATGACAGTGGCATTGTTAGTGGAGGTGTTTGTCAAAATTACATCCACATTTCCCATAAAACCCCTATGCTTCTGTCCCTTGAGTCATTCTTATCTCCTTCTGTTTACAAATGTGATATTCATGCTGGAAATAATGAGTGTGGTCATGTTTCATTAACCACACTGTGTAATACCAAATATGATTAGCATCATCTCTGTCTAATAGTTTAAGAATTAAAAACATTTCCATCCAATGTTGTAAGATGGATCGTCTTTTCTCTCTCTTTTTTTTTTTTTTTTTACATTACACGTATCTGTAGTAATATAAAATGTTCTTTCTTGTTGACAGGTGCGCCGTGTGGTGATCCTCCATCCTTTCCAAATGCACGTATGCAGGAACACAGTGAGTTTGAGATGGGCGATGAGCTGCTGTACACATGTGTGCCGGGTTATGTGATGCCCAGTGGGCACAGTGCCTTCAGCCTCCTGTGCGACAGCTGTGGAGAGTGGTATGGACTGGTGCAGGTTTGTGTCAAAGGTAAGAGAGTGTTTAACATATTTATGTTAAAGAGCAGAAATGGAAAGAGCCGGGACCACCCTGAGGTTGACTTCCTTGCTTGTTAGCTCCCAGTGTTGTTAGGTGATGAGTGCTTGATTCTTGGCTTTTGGAAAACAATGTCTTGGTTGTGAGTTGCAATGAATATGGCTGCAATGGCACCTCAGTGTGACATGCCATAATGTGGCCCAGTTCACCACCGGGGGAGAAGGGCACAAGTGTTTTCTATAAAGGCAGAATCTGAAGCCTGAGCACATGGTTGGCTAACAAAGACGTTGTCATGTTTGTGCTCTAAGCCAGTACTCTAATATGTATTATTCCCTTTTGAAATAATAGAGACTTTCACCTATTCAAGCCTCTAGAAATCATTTAAATGTATAAATCCTATGAGGGAAATAATTGTACGAAAAGGTTAAAAGTGCTTAGTGACAGTTATAGAAACCATGTTTGAGCATCTGAACAGTATGTTCCCATGTGAAAGAGAAACAAAGAACATCTGTTCATGCTGAAGCATATCCTGCCATGTCTGTTTTGGTACAATCACACATAGATTAGTCACAACAACTTCTAGAGGTTGATAAGAAAGAGATAAAGAAGTATTCGGCCCACTCTGCAGGGATCACTCCTGTGTCAACTGTGCTGTGCTCTGAGCATTAAATAAAGTGTGACAATGCTGTACTGGGGATTGTTTCTTTCCCAGAGGGAAATTACAAAGACAATCTGCAAAGTGAAAATCTCTCTTTGGTTGAACTGCTCAATCTGCTCTCAACTCCTGTTATGTTTTTTGGCTTAGGTTAGTATAAAGCCTGGAAACAGAAGGAAGTGGAGGTGATGATTGTTAATGTTTCTTTTTTTATGTGTTTACAGATGAGACTGAAAGTCACATGGACTACGAGGACAAGTTCACAGATTCCTATGGAGAGACAGAGCACCACAGCGAGGGACCAGAGGAAGCTCATGGCGAAGTGCATGAGGAGGTGCATGGAGCAGCATACCAGGAAGAGAAGAAGGCTCAGGAGCAGCAAGAGACAAGCTTCAGTTATGAGGTAGAAGTGGAGGATCAAGTCCAGCCTGGAGAGCAGGAAGGAGGAGGAGAGGTGATTGAGCACGATAGGAAATTTGAAGGAGCTATAGCAGTAGGAGAAAAAGATGAGGAACAGGCTGCTGAGGACCTTATAGGCCATCCGAGGTGGGAACAGGAGAGGAAGAAGCTGGTCAAAAGTGACGCAGCTGCAGCCACAGAGGCACCCGTCTCTCTTCTCTCCCAGAAACATCTCTTCTGGTTCCCCTCTGAGGCCTTCCAGCAGGAGGGACACCCGGCCTCCACCAATCCTGTCACACAGACTACACAGAGAGCTTCAGTCAGAGGATCAGAGGATAGTAAAGAGCAGGAGAGCCAAGAAAGCTCCCCCCACCATATTTCTGTTGATGAACATGATCATGATCATAAGCAAGACAGCTATGACGATCGTGACACAAATGACCGAGATGATCATGACGACAGCCACCACGACGACCAAGACGTACATGACGACAGCCACCACGTTGATCAAGATGACCATGACAGTCACCAGGACGGAGATGACCATGATGATGATTCGAAACATTACATTCCAGCTCAGACTGACGAACATTATGACCATTATGACATGGGTGAACATGAAGATGACCGTGATCATGTGCGCTACAGCACTCAGGACTATGACGATCGAGATGATACCTACCATGAACACGAAAGCTACGAAGATCACGAGGATGTGACGGACGATCACACTGACGATGATCAGGAACATCCTGACAGTTTGGAGAAACATCTAGACCATGATGACCATGATGACCATGATGACCATGATGACGGCGAGGAACATTATGATCCAAGTGAAGACGATCATGACCACGATGATCTCGATGAGCACAACGACCACGACAGCTATGACGACCATGACAGCCATGATAGCCATGAAGATAATGATGATGGCCATCAACATGTAATCTTTCCTATAGACACAGATGAAGGTCAGAATGTCACCCAGAAGGGAGCAGGAAGTGCGGCCACCACAGATGAAACCTGGCTGGACGGGTACCCTGTCTCTCCAGAGGAAACTGAAAAAGGTGACTCTGCAATGGAAAGGGTGAGACCAGAGGATAGAGAGAGGGGAACTGTTGTCAGGACGACAGACCGACCGAATGAGGTGGAGAAGCCTGTCCCTTACACCAGCTTACCAGAGGTTCCCAAGTCACCGACTATTGACTCGAACTTAGAGCAAGAGGGAGTGGAGGAGGTGTGGCCTGGCTTCATCCTCACTGCTGCTCCTTCTTCTGACGACACTGAGCTCTCAAACTCTCCCTCATACTCCGACACCCTGGACTATGACACACAGCAGGCTGCTCCTACCCACTCCTGGCTGGACGACCTCACCGAACACCCCTTTCTCAATCACGGCCCAGCCCCACCTGTGCAAGACGGCGACATCATCACTGGAGGGATGGAGGAACACACTGTGAACAACCTGCCTGGCGAGACCGGTGAGAGGGGTGAGGTGGAAGGAGAGATGGGGGAGGCGATCTGTACGGGGGAGGACTGCCCTCCTCACCCTCCCAACTCCTCCAGTCGTGGTCCCACAGTGGCAGCAATAATCGTGGCAGTGTGTGTGGTTGCTGCGGCAGTCATCATCGGATTGTGGTGTTATCGGCGGCAACAACTGAAAAGCTCAATGTACGAGATGAATGGGAAGGGGCAAAGTCAGACCAGACAGGGCCAACAGATAGAGATGCAGCAAAAAGTTTAGGAGAGAGCTAAAGAGAGAGGGATGGACACTGATGGAGGGCAGAGACATTTGTAAATTTGGGATGAGTCAGAGGAATTTGAGCGGAAAGCACGGCTCCTCATCTTGCTAGACACTCACTCACTGCATATTTGAAGATTCTGGATAGGTATGAAGAGATGGAGCACAAATCAGGTTTGAAAAGCAAAACCTTGTGTTGCAGAAAATATAGTAAAACAACAAAGCTCAACAAAGGAAAAAAATAGAATTCATAAGGAATTTTTACTCATCTTTTTCATACCTACCCATTATTTTCAAAGCTCTGATATCTAGCTGGACAAGTGGAGGGACTGTGGCTGGACTGGACTCAGCTCCAGGAAGGAGATTTTAAGGAAATGACCATGTAGGAAAACCACAACAAGAGGGTACGTCTGCCTGAATATATGAACTAAGACTTCAACCTTGGACCTTGATGTTGTTCATATTGGTTTCATTGACTGCTCTGTTTATTGTCAATGTGTATTGTTCTGGATTTGTCAATCTCAACCTTTTTTTTCTGTTTATTGCGTTGATAAAGAAAACTGTATCCTACCCCACGATGATAGCGCTAAAGTTCACAACACTTCTTCACACTGATCATCGCAGCAGATTTGTGCAGCTCATCCCAAAATGAACAACACAGCTTCTATCAGACCAGCATGAAAGAAAAAAAAAAAAGGATGATGACGATGATGATTAGACCAGATGAGAGAGTGTAGCCTAATGAGTGGTATGAAGAGAACTGAGAGGGGAAGGGTAGAAACAGAGGCAGATACAAAAAGGGAGGAGTGTGAGGAGTAAAGGAATGACATGGGAGACATTTTAAGATTTTCCTGTCTCTGTTGGTTTTGACAGTCGTCTGGTGAGAGATATAGAGCGAGTGTCCAGACTGCAGACTCAGCCCCTTAGTGTGTGTGTGTGTGTGTGTGTGTGTGTGTATATGTGTGTGTGTGTGTGTGTGTGTGTGCGTGTCTCAGGTCTGTGATTTCTCCTGGTCAGCGGTACATCGTGTTTGAAGTTCCCGACTGAGGAACCAGAGTGGATGCTGACAGCATTCAGGCCAACTAGAGATCAAATGTTGTGGTGCTGCCATGGCAACAAAGGCATCCTAATAATACAATGACAAATGTTATAATTTAAATTTGGTTATTAAGAATAGTCTTAAATAAAAAAGACTGCTCTGAGTGTAATGCAACTATTATTTTTTTCATAAAAGTTCACTTGAAAATTGTAATCACATTTTTAAATAACTTGGAGTAGAAGCATCAAAAACAGGACTTGAG
Source organism: Pampus argenteus (assembly GCA_036937835.1). NCBI lineage: Eukaryota > Metazoa > Chordata > Actinopteri > Scombriformes > Stromateidae > Pampus > Pampus argenteus. The sequence continues at coordinate 11,176,627 of CM072879.1, forward strand.
GTCAAATTTACATATGGACCACCTGCTCTGATATATGTATAATAATCCATTGTTGCATTGACCTCTATAATGATAAATGTAAGGCTAGATATTCATCGGTGGATGATATTTATTTATATGTGTTCTGAAGTTTGTCCTTAATTACAGAATGAGCAGTTAAAGAGGGTCTTCTGGACTGGACTGTGGGAAGATATGCTGATATAGCATCCACTTACATATCGGTGGTTGTTGCTAGACAATTATGTTCATTTAAAAAGATTCTATAAATTTAGCTTGGTAACAATTCATAACATCTGTAACTCAATATATTTGGATTATTGTTCCACTCTAGTTAAAATAATGACTTTATGGTGTATTGTAGGTCTGTATGTTTCTGTAATATTTACACTTGCTGTTTCCATAATGTGCCAAATAGAAAGGTTCATATAGTAAAATAAAGGGCAAATGTAAATAAAGTCAAATAGCCATGAGGTTTTAAATGTAATAATTAGAGTTTCTAGTGATGCATAATTTCCCAGTTTGGGATTATTAAAGTATATCTGTCTACAAAGATTATAAAATCAACTGTATGGCAATAACTTCAATAGAAAGAACTGTATTGTAGGTGTGTACGTGTAAGTGGGTGTTGGCTAGTAGACGAGGCACTTTATGGTGTTATCCGTCACAAATAATCATTTAATTTTTTTCAAAAGTATGTGTCCAATTTACAACAAAAGTTTTTTCAACTGGATTATAAGAAGCCTTTTAAATGTGTTTTCCAATCTGGTTATGAAATAAGGATTTGGTGGATGTGGGACAGGTTTAGCGGCAAACACACAAACAGCAAAGTCCTTTTCCTAAATTCCAACTTATAAATTATTCTGAATTTATATATATATATATATATATATATAGTTGTTTTATTTAATGACATGATTTGTGTATTTTATATGTTTCTTAACCGTCCAAATTAAAGTGAAAACCCTTATTTCTAGCATGCCCCCCTCCCACACACACAAAAATCACATCATCATCATCATGTCTATCGTTGTTGTGTTTCTGTAAATATGAATCTCTCACTATAATAACTTTCTGTGTCATACTGTGGTTGAGAAAATGGGACCTCTTTCTTCACCGGGACAATCAAGCTCAGTTGATATTGGCCTCTTCAGGTCTTACACAGGGTCAGCTAATCTCCACTCTGCTCAAAGTCTGCTTCACTGCCTTTCACTTCACCTACCAGTCCACACTGCTGTTGAAACACAAGTACTGTAGTCCTATAGTCTGCTTATTTCCATGCTTAGAGACTGATAATAATCATCATCATCAAGAACATAAAAAAAAAGATTACATTTGGAAACACTCAAGTTACGTGAAAAGATCATGAGCACAAGATTTGAAAGAAAATAAATATTCAAAAAGAAAAGCAAGAAAATTGCTACTATTTTACCATGCCTGTTTCTTCTTCATCTCTAAGTGTCTAATGAGTATAATGTCAGGATGAAGCATGTTCTGTAGGCCACAATAAACTCCTAAACATGTGACTATGAAGTTATTATTGTGTTTTATTCCTGTCAGGTTTAAACGGATGCGTTCACACACACACTGTATTTCAGATTTTTGCCAATGTGTGTGTGTGTCAACAATGTTTAACCTTTAAGTCAAATCTGAAGGTGTGACTGTGACCTGTGACCTCTTGACAGTAAGGCTTTTATCTTCACTTTTAACCAACCCCCCCTTTCACTAGCCATAATCTTCTGCTTCTCTGTGATACATCCCAAAAATGTTGAAAAAAAAAAAAGGAATAAATGAGAGTAAATGGTAGATAGATAGAAGTATGGACGGGGGAGAAATACTAAACGACATAAGGTAAATACAGGCAGGAGAGAAAGCGAACGCAATGTCACAAGAGACACAGTAAGACAGAGAGAACGTTCCCCTGAGGGTTTTTAACATCACTGTGTGACAAACTGCACAGAGACTCAATGTTCAAACATTATTAAACAACTCAGTGTTTCCTCTGGCTGCGTCTCTCTGCTCAGCACAACCCCAGACACGTTCAAGTCTTAAAAAAAAAAAGGACCCTTGCTATTCCACCCCTTAAACTTCCAGTCCCAAAACCAGCAACTGTAGTATTATAACAGTTAGTCATCAAATCTGAATTTTGTTGTTTAAAGTTATTTTATTGTAAAAAATGTCCATTCCATTCACAACACAGTTCACAGTGGAATAATTACCATATATTACCATCAGTCTTGTATCATTTAGCCACTGTGCTGTAGGTCCATGCCTCTGAACTGGATATTTAGTGCATAAAATAAGAATCTAGAAAAATATTGTGTAGCTGCAGGTAAAAACACAGTGACCAATCAGAGACTCTTACAAAACCCAATAAATACAAGCTGGAGAGTGTTGTTGTTGTTTTTTTTTTTTTTTTTTTTAAACCACAGTTTTATCTTCTTCTTCATCCAGGAACTCATCTATAAACTGCACCACCTCCCCCTGTGGACACACACACACACACAAAGAACAAACCAAAGATAAGCTTTATTTTAGAGTGACATTTGCACTAAGTGAATTATTATAAATGCTCACAGTTATATCTCATAATTCTCATATGTGATATTATTACAGTCAAGATCTGAACATTATTTATCACATGCAGCATGTGATCTGGTTTATGTTGGGTTGTACTGACGGCCACAGTCCTTGTGCTAAATCATAATAATTTAAAGAAATACCAGTGTCATGCTGCCACCCCATGGACATCTGTGAAATTGCAGCCTGATAAAAACAGGACCCACATTGTACTGCAGGGAGTCATGTGACCAGACAGAAGAATCCAGGGTTTTTCCATAAATTACACAAGGACAGAACCACAAACAACCTAATCCAAACCCTAACTGATTTCACGCAGGTCTATTATTATCTCCTGTTCACCTGACCAAAGTTAACCTCCTGTGACGCACAAACACACAAAAACTATGTAAACACGGGCACGCACCTCATCGTCGCTCACCAGGCGCAGTCTGGAGAACTCCAGCATCTGTAGCTGCATGGTGGTCTGGTTGTAGTACCGCACTGCCTCCTGTAGCACACAAACGCACAATACAATTAGTGTTCATGTCTGCATTTTGTAAACTGAAGTAGGGGAATGTAAATTGTCTTGGTTTGAAAGTGTGTCTCACTGATCTGGGGAGGAAATCCTCATCTATCAGCCCCCACTGGCTTTTGTGGAACTTGTAATAGGCGACATTATTCTTCATGACGTCATCGCTGGGGTCAAAGAGCATGTAGCTGGCTGCGCATGGCACTGCGTTCTTCAGGTCATTTACTGAAAAAAAACAACAACAATTAGAGCTTAATCCATGGATCTTGCTTGATTAAACCGTATACCTCCAAAGAATAAGAGTGCTCTAATGTGTACCAAATGTGTGTCAGCAATAGCAGAGTGGCAACAAGATGATATTTACATTTATAATAGGCAAATTGTAGGTAGTGGTACATCGTGGCCACAAATTTCTCAACGATGAACCCTCCTACGACCGGTGTGAGGTCGCTCTCACACCGCACCTTCCTCTCTAGGACCTCAATGTAGTGATCTGCAGAGGGAAGAAAACAAAACTGTGCTTTAGACTGCTGGTGAGGTTTCAAAAAGACTAAAAAATAAATAATAATAAATGCAGAGGTAACCAACCTATTGGAGAAGGGGTCAAATGAAAAACAAAAACAGGCAGAAGACTAGAGGAAACAAATGAATGAATGAAATGCAGTTATCTACTGTATAGTCCAGGGACGGAGCATTAAGGCAGAACTGGTGTGATGGAGATGAACTGACCTGCTATGGAGGGGTAGAAATCTTTAAAGTCTTTGACGTGTCTGGGGCCCTCAGACGCAGCCAGACACTCATCGTAGACCTTGAAGAAATCCCGCAGAGCCAGTTCCATGTCTGACACCGAGGTACGGAAGTTTTCTCCGTTATACGCCCTCACGGCACGCACAAACAACATCTGCAACAACACATGACAAAATAAAAATCATTTATGGTCGTTCCTGGGTACAATTGTGTTATGGGGTTTGATTTTTTTGTGTATTTGCATAATGAACCTGAACACCTGCTTATTCGCTGGCGCCACTGATGGCTCCCTTAACGCATCTGTGAATACCAGCGATCTTAAAGGGTCCAAACAAAAGAGCATCTGACTCTATCTGTGTGTGTGTGTGTGTGTGTGTGTGTACCTCGTAGGATTTGGTCTCCAGGTCTTTGAGGTGTTCTTCAGCCCCAGGCATGCTCTTGTAGTAGGCCATGTTCCTCTGCATCATCTCATCATTGGGGTGCTTCAGCAGGAAGGTGTGGGCAGCAGACACCGCCTTGGCCAGGTTGTCAGACTACGAGAAAGAACACAAAGACACTAATTTATGTACAAACTCATCAGTATAGAAAAAAAAACAACAACAACAATTGGTCAAGTGATTTCTACTTATGTGAAGGTCTTAAAAACCGATGATGGTGATAATATCTGCTCCAAAGAGACCCCGTTTTAAGATTTTTAAAGCTATAATATAACTGTCTGCACGTAGGTGGAAGTTATATAGTCATATTCTGTCACTATCTATAGTGAGATTATAAAATTTACATTAGACACGATGTTGGCAGTTTTGATCTGTGGGCTTAAAATTTGTCATATGTGTTCAACTGGTTTGAAATCTGTTACAACATATGACCACATCACCTTCATACGCATCAAAGCAATTCAGTGGCGAGCCTGAGGGAGTAAGTGGATCCAAGCCATGGCAGGAAAGTGTCACACACTTGTATGGAGGCATGTGCAATGTGTTACGTTTCATTCATTCATTCATTCATACACATATGTACTGTATGCTTGTGTGAGTTAATTAGAACAATCACTGTTACATAACTCTAAATATAATTGCAATTGTAACCTTTGACCTGAGATTTGAACACTGTGAATTAACTGTGAACCAAAGCTTGAACCTAGATCACAGTGTAGAAGGATCATGGTATTAATCTTTGTTCCCTTCTCAGGACATTATTTCCTCATGATAATAAAAGTATAAGAAAACACAAAAGTAAAGGGTCCTCCCCCTCTTTTTTTTTTTTTGCAGAAACCCAGCCTCTGTAGCCAACCTGTGTAGCCGTGGCACGTACGTGACGTCAGAACGCATTTCAGGAAGAAAAAAAAATCACTGAGTGAGATTTGGGAAACTTCTGCACTGGCACCCACAATGATTAACAAACTAGAGTAAACGCTTTCCTCCGTTCAAAACATGCAGCTCCTACCGACGTGACTGGTGCGTTTAATCTCACACATTAAGCACGTTTGCTTACTTTGAAGTAAGCGTACTGCAGATATTTGTACGGCTCTCTCCTCTCAAATTCATCTATGGTGTCCCGGCTGGGCATGGCCTGTCTGAATGCGGGCAGCCCCTGTTTGCAGCGCTTCAGACACTGCGCCCTTTTCAAAACGTTCCCAAACGCCCGCAACTCTGGAAACTCCGCAAACTTCTGCTCGTCGTCCAGCCTGACGGAGCTGCAGTTGAGGTTGCAGAAGGCCTCGCTGTCCCGCAGCAGTCGGTACAGCCGCAGAGACACCTCCATGTACTCCACCGTGTCCTTCCACTTCTCCCCGGTGTACTGGTCCAGCGCGTATTTGTAAGCGGACTCTAGCGGCATCAGCTCATGTCTGGGGAAGCTCCGGAAGCTGTATTTTTCATACTGCGAGGTCACCGCACTGATGGAAAATACGATCAGTAGCGCAGAGAGGAGCCGAGAAGCAGCGGAGTGTGCCATGTTTGAGTTTGGTAAATGGTGGAGGGGCTGGCTGGGATTGATCCTGGACGGTGTGTGTGTATAGGACCGCCTCAAGTTCCACCACGTATCCGGACAAAGCCTCCCCTCCCCCGGGCTCAGGGCAAGAGCAGGCGGCCCCCACCCGCTGGAGCTGCTCCTCCCACTAGATCACAGAAGTAAATCACTGCTGCTGATCTGTCCATGTACAGTAAACTACAAGCAGAGCCTCACAGAGAAAACCCTGTTCTAACTTTAAAGGGATTAAGGGATACATTCATTTATTTTTTTAATTAAGGGGCAGGGTGAGTTTGAGAAGTATTATGCTTATAAAATACATCTCTTTTATTTTAAGTTTTACCTGGTGACCCGTGGTGAGGGTGGAGAGTCTCTCCCCCTCCCACTGCCACGTAGAGACATTCCTGCCTGGTCTGCCCCCCTCTACTCTAAAGGCCTACGGCACCAACACATCAGGATCCATGCATAATATCATCTTAACAAGTCCTGCTCGTAGTTAAAAACTTTGACTTCAGTTCATGAATTTAGCCAGATGTGTAAGCGTTATCCTTATTTAAATGGATCCGGAGGGGGGTGTGCCTGCAGCTGTGTGGAGACCCCTGCGTTACCACGTTGACACATCGCAGGGGCTTCAGTGCGCAAGAGCAATACGTGGTGCCCAAGTTATCCCATTCAATCTCAAAAGTGCGCCAGTGTAGCGAGAAAAAGCGGGGCTCAGACCGGAAATGCAGGTTCCAATTTCAAAATAAGAACAACACTGGATACTTTATCTTAGCTTGTATTCGTTTGTGTCTCACACACATTGGATCGTGCATCTCACATCTTTGTATTTTTGCGTTTAGTTGATAAAACAATACAGAATATGGTGTTCAGGTGATCAGTAGAAGATGTATTTTTTTTAAGTGTAACCGGATGTTGTGTACTATTTTGCCTAACTTGACACGTGATCATTCCTGCACTGGGACCTGGGGGCAGGACTTCTATCCAAATCTGAGTAGAGGAAACCAAAGTACCGGGGAACAAGGAGGCAGCACACACTCACACACATACAAACAGGCCATTGCTACACGTATCTTCATCGCGTAAGAAGTTTTCCGGTTGTGAAAATGATGCATTGTTTGCAGGGCGTGTTGTATCTGTCGGTTCTGGTGTCGTTCGCCGCCTGCGACGCTCCTCCGGTACCGTTAGACGACATCTTAATTGAGAAAACTTTCGTGCCAGAGCAGTGTGTGCGCGCAGTCAAAGACGGGGACTATGTCAGGTATCACTACAACGGCATGTTTCCTGACGGCAAGAAGTTCGACTCGAGGTGAGTATCATCGCGCAGTCGATGACTTGATATTGTCGCTTAAACCCGGTTGCATGTTGGGAACAGCGTGCGCGATGCGTAAAAGTGCGCGTTTGGTGGTTAGCCCGAGTGAGCCACGCAAGCAAGCAAGCAAGCAGGCTGACTGCAGCTCTGGATCCATTTATGCTTAATCCTTTTAATATTAACAACCCTCAAATGGATTACACAGTGGACTCTCACTTCATTAAACGGATGATTTTGCAATAAGATGAGACTTTATAGATTTATGATTATACTGATACTCAGTCCTCATTCATTTAGTTGGAACCTACTTCGCTAAAAAGGAGCTCCACTTTGGGAACCATCAGCCTAGTTACCAGTAATAATAATTTACCTTCCTGATATACTGAGCCTGCAGGGATATCTTGTTTGTCCAAAAAAAAAAAAAAAAAATATTTAAATTACTGTCACATATGACAAAACACAGCTTAAATGACCTGAACCTAGGGAATATTAGGCCTTTTTGTTTGAAAAATGACAGACAGGATTAATTGATTATCGAAATAGTTGCAGGTTAATTTGCTCAAATTGATTAATCAATCGAATAATCGATTAATTGTTGCAGCTCTAATATGCATGAGACAGTGTGATAAGATCTTGGCTTTGCTCACTCCTTTAGATGAATGGTTTGCTTGAGTCTGGTTACCTTTGCAATTTCTGGAGGCATTGGATGCATGGATGTACTACGAGTCACTAAATTCCTCACAGGTACATATAATTAATCTGCATTTTTGTGGTATTTTCCAGTTATGACCGTGGCAGCACCTACAACGTGTTTGTCGGCAAGAAGCAGCTGATCCAAGGGATGGACAAAGCTCTGGTGGGGATGTGTGTCAACGAGAGAAGACTGGTGAAAATCCCACCTCACCTTGCCTATGGAAAAAACGGATATGGTATGTGTGTGTTTTAAACCTCGTTGCTGGCTCTGTCCCATCATGCCACTGAGTGATTGTCTGGACAGATTATAACAAGCTCAGTGCAAAAGTTTAAACGACAGACTGTAGTTTATTCCTCGGGGGAGTCATTATAAAGATGCAGATGAGTGAGCACAAGGCTGGCACAACTCACTATAACAATGAGAGAATTTGGTCTGATATTGGCAGAGGAACAACAATTACAACGCTGTGTTAAATCAGAGTCAACCGAAGCAAAGAGGAAGTGGGCTGTTCCTAAACGTCCATGTTTATGATGTCAGAGGGGCGTCAGACCAGGAAGAAGGTCAGATGATCAGGACTTTCAGCTTCAGAAACGCTGCAGATTTTCTAAGACCTGTATATGACCATGAAGAAACTGTCCACAGTCGCGTATATGTTTATCTCAGAAATAATGTATTAGCATATGATTGTAGTGATAAGAAGAAAAATGTAAAGGCTCTGCTTATGGGTGTGTCTTTGTGTGTGTGTATTTGCGTGTGATAATAGGAGAGAGAAGGCGACATGTGTAGACAGGTAAAAGCCGAGGCCGTGTCCTCTATCATCCGTCTGTATTAGTTTTAATAAGTGTCTCTACGTCTGCTCACACAGCACGCTCTTAAATTTATTTTGTAGAATTTTTACGAGCCAGGGTTTGGTATTTCTAGCATAACGTCATCACATACTTGCAAGTTGTGTGGAGAAGTAAAAGCAGCAACACTCGTTGGATCAAGAAAATTTTTTATGTTCAAACCGATGTTTCATCTTATGGCCTTAATAGGGGGGAAACATACTCAAATAACATTTAAATACATATTTAACCTGAAACACAACACACAGACTAACATTAAAGTTGCTCTTAACACTACAAGGGTAGTTTATTTTAGAAATTTGCAAAGCAAGACCTCAAAGTTACTGAAAGATCTTTGCTTGATTTCCACATGACCTCCTTGATACAATAACCAATGCACTACTGTTAGAAACAGAAACCGACTGACATGTCTTAATCTGCCCTTCAGGTGACATCATCCCCCCCGACTCCATCCTCCATTTTGACGTCCTGCTGCTCGATGTGTGGAACCCAGAGGATGGCGTCCAGATCAACACCTACCACACCCCCTCTACCTGCTCCAGAAAGGTGGAGGTTTCTGACTACATCCGCTATCACTACAACGGCACCTTGCTGGATGGGACGCTCTTTGATTCCAGGTTTGTTCCGCGTTATCCCGCGTTCACAGACATTCTCACGTCACACAGACACACTCGTAACCTCTCTCTCTCCTCTGCTCTTCACTGCAGCCACACTCGCATGCGCACCTATGACACTTATGTCGGGATTGGCTGGCTGATCGCAGGTATGGATCAGGGCCTTCTGGGAATGTGTGTTGGAGAGAGACGCATTGTCACTATGCCACCATCACTCGGATACGGAGAGAATGGCGATGGTGAGTATTAACAATTTCTGTCTTCCACTGCTTTGGGAATAATAAAATCAGTAAGATGTTTTACTTTTGTATTCCCTCAACACACTTTAAAGCTCGTGACATGGTTGTATGACCTCTTTACGAGACAGGTTGTTGTTGTTCTTCTCTTTCCAGGCAGCGACATCCCCGGTCAGGCATCTTTGGTGTTTGACGTTGTACTCCTGGACCTCCACAACCCCAGAGACGGGATCACGGTGACTAATCAGAAGGTGCCAGAGTCCTGCACGAGGAAGACGGTCGCTGGAGACTTTGTGCGCTACCATTATAATGGCAGCCTCCTTGATGGAACATTTTTTGATTCTAGGTGTGTGTGTGTTTAATTTTCATTATCTTACTTAAATGCAAAAAAAAGGCTTATTAGTAAATCTTTGACTTGCAGATTTTCAACAAATGTGTTTGTGTTTTATGTCTGTCGTTCCTCATGTAGCCTCAGGGTGGCAGCATTTCTATGTGCACTGAAGACTTGAGAGATGAATCGAAACCTTAGGTAGAAACTTAAAACCACCAAACAGTTTAAATATTAGTCAAAGATAACACAAGATTTTGTTTTTAGATTAAACAAAATCCAAACCTTTGTGGCCCTGTGTGGAAAAAAAAGCTTTGCCTCCTAAACCTAATAACTGGTTGGGCCACACTTAGCAACAATTGCATTAGAGCATTTGCAATAACTTGCAATGACTCTTTTACAGCTGTGGAGGAATTTTGACCCGCTCTGTGCAGAATTGTTGTAGTTCAGCCACATTGGAGGGTTGAACTGCCTTTTTAAGGCCACAGTATCTCAACAGGTTTCAGGTCAGGACTTTGACTAGGGCCACTTCAAAGTTGTTTCATGTTGTTTTTCTTCAGCCATTCAGAGATAGACTTGCTCATGTGTTTAGGATCATTGTCCTGCTGCAGAACCAAAGTTTGCTTCAGCTTGAGGTCTTATGGTGGAGTCATGAACACTGACCTGAACTGAGGCAATCGAGGTCTGTTGTTCTTTGGATGTTGTGGCTGTCTTTTGTGACCTCCTGATGCTGCACTCTTGGTGTAATTTTAGTCATCCAGCCACTCCTGGGAAGATTCACCACTGTTCCATGTTTTCACCATTTGTAGATAATGGTTCTCACTGAGCTTTAGAAATGGCTTTATAACTTTTCTTTTTTTTTTTTGATCTTGGCATGAAGTCTAGCTTTTGATGAACTTTTGGTCTACTTCACTTTGTCAGGCAGGTCCTCATCAAGTGATTTCTTTATTGAGAACAGGTGTGGCAGTAATCAGGACTGGGTGTGACTAGAGAAATTGAACTCAGGTGTGATAAACCACAGTCAAGTTATGTTTGGGTTATATTTAATTTTGTTTGATGAAACATTTAGGTATGGCAAACATGCGGAACAGGAAGGGGGCAAACACTTTTTCACATCAAAAAAGGAATATTTGTATAAAACCTGTTTTGATCATTCACAGCTCAGTAACTTCTTCACATTTACTGAACACATTTTCCTTTTCTATCATTATGGCCTTCACAGCATTGTAGCCTTTCTTTTTTTGCATGTTCTGTACAGCACACTCTGAGATAAGACCAAATGTTAATTATCTTTTCACAGAAAGCACATGTTTACTTCCTGTCATTTTTTTGCCAGCAATTTCGAGGCTCCAGACAAAATGCCACCATATATGTTTAACCCTAACATGCACACACAAACCACCAACAACATTGTATGTGTGTTTTTTTCTATATGACAAGATGATAATAATATTTGCTGTTCCACAGCTACTCTCGTAATCGTACCTATGACACTTATGTGGGTCAGGGCTACGTGATCACTGGCATGGATGAAGGTCTGATTGGAGTCTGCATTGGAGAGAAACGCACCATCATCATCCCCCCACATCTCGCCTATGGAGAGGAGGGCACAGGTGTGTGTGTGTGTGTGTGTGTGTGTGTGTGTGGCTTAAATATATATTTATATATATCATAATATTGGTTCTTGTCTTGTTGCCTTCTTTCTCTCAGGTTCTAAGATCCCAGGTTCAGCTGTGCTGGTGTTTGACGTTCACATCATCGACTTCCACAACCCATCAGATAACACTGAGGTCACCGTCACTTACAAGCCAGATGAGTGTGATAAGCAAACGAAGAAGGGCGACTTTGTCAAATATCACTACAATGCCTCTCTGATGGACGACACAGCCATCGACTCCACGTGAGTAAAACTGTCCAGTGAGGATCAACAATCACTTTAACGAAAAGTTGGGAATATAAGAAAGGACATTCATAACTCATAACTTGTATGAATAATGAGTCAGATGTACCAGCACCTGTATGATTCAGTTTCTCACTGTATCACTCACTGTGTATGTTTTTTCCTCTTTCTCATTTTACTTCCTCTGCAGGTGCACTCTGTCTTAGTCTATTGATTTTTTTTCATTATGTAAAAAAAAAAAAAAAAAAAGATTCCTCTTTTGTAGTTAAGATCAAAACTTGTGTTGGGTAATGTTTATTGCCTTTGTTGAAATGACAATAATGCTGCAGTTGGTGAGCTCATAGTGCAAGCAGGTCATATAAATAAAAACATTAAAATACACAAAATGTAATAATTATGAAAGATAATCTACACCTTTCAAGAATGCTTTGAAAGTCTTAAGATATACTTGGAAACAGTTTCATACCCAAATCTATTATAGTTTCTAAGATATGGTCTCTGACTCACTGAAACGCCTGTTAAGATGCAGTCTTAAAACAATGTCTGTGGTCCCAGAAAAAGTTTAAATTGTACAATGAAGTGCACTGAATGAATGGTACTTATGTATGTTCTTGACTCACCCACTCCATTTATTTCAGATATAATTATGAAAAGACGTACAACATCGTCCTGGGAGCCAACCAGGTAGTTCCAGGCATGGAGGAGGGACTAATGGACATGTGTGTGGGAGAGAAGAGACACATTGTTATACCGCCTCACCTGGGCTATGGTGAAAGAGGAGTCAGTAAGTAGCACACACACACACACAGATACTGTACATGTACGCAAACATACATATGAAATTTAGGGCAGTGATTTGAAGTAAATTGTGTGTCTTATTGGAGAGGTAGTTGAGTTGTTTGTTTAATGTAAAACACTGCAGGCTCCAGCTTCATATTTATCGTGCATGACGATTGTATCTTCTCATCGAGAAAGCGAATAAGTGTACTTCTCAGCATGTTGAACTATTCCTTTAACAACCAACCCGTCAGTAAATTTGTGTGTGTGTGTGTGTGTAGCCGGTGAAGTTCCAGGGAGCGCTGTGCTCGTGTTCGACATTGAGCTGGTAGACGTGGAGGAAGGACTTCCTGAGGGTTACATGTTCATCTGGAACGACGATGTGTCACCTGACCTCTTCACTGAGATGGACATGGACAACAACAAGGAGGTGGAGCCCTCTGAGGTATGTCCTAACAGTGTTTTTATTTAAAAAGGTACGTTTGAAACAGTTTCCATTTTTGCTCCTGTCCATGCATCCCCAGTTTACCCTTTTCCTTTCCTTTCTTTGTCTCTATAGTTTACCGACTACATCATGCGGCAGGTGAATGAGGGTAAAGGCCGCCTGGCTCCTGGCTTCGATCCCTATCGCATCATTGACAACATGTTCTCCAACCAGGACCGTGACGGAGATGGCAAGATCACAGAGGCAGAGTTCAAACTTAAAGCAGATGAAGCTACCCATGACGAGCTATGACGGGATTGAGAGAAAAACTCCGATCAAGGTGTAGGGTGAAGGGTCAGACAGTTGAAATGGGGGGGAGGGGGGTACAGGTATATATGTGGGTGGTAGAGTAGAAGAGGATGGGGTTTTATTTGTAAAAAAAACAAACAAATGTGGAGTGAGAAATGTGCCAAGAGAGATGTTTACTTTGAAGACGGAGATGATGGTGTCAGGAAATTTTTGTTTTTAAAGGATAAGGCTGGCAATTGTCTATATTTTTCTTATTGTCAATAAATCTCATGTGCAGAGCTAAACCAACACTAAACTGATACTACTACTAACAAGTGTTATGTGTGTATTCAAAGCCTGATATATTATATTCCTCTGTGCCGCAAAAACTATTAAATACACTGCTGCACTGGGTGACATGTTTCTTTACCCTAAAGAGTATAGTGACAGTAGTTTGTTCAGAAATGGCTCCAAAGAGTAATAACAGTGATCATGTTGTCAGTCTCCAGAGAGTAGTTCTGTGTACAACAGATGTCACTGCTTGATTTTGTGCTGCGTTATAAATTTCCTAGAGAACTTCAGGACAAAGTCAGGAGGTTGTGATATGTAGGTAAACAAGCTAGCGAAGCTCACAGAACCGCGTTGACGGTCGTGCACAGTGACTGCTGTACTGCTGTACACAGAACTACTCTCTGAAGACTGGAAACTGGTCATTGCTGTTATTAGTCTTCCAGAGCCATTTCTAAACAAATTGCGGTAATCGCTCTCTTTGGGTTGAAGAAACACGTCACCCAGTGCAACACTGTGCCGGACTGATGTGTTTTTATTCATTTTTGGACAGCAAGCGATGTCTATGGCACAGAGAATATAAGATAAGATATATCAGGCTTTGAATACACATACAATACTGAGTACAGTTGATTGATAGTTTGGCTCTGCACATGAGATCTGTTGACAATAAGAAAAATGAACAGCGGTATCCTTTAGAGCCAAATGAGTCTGAGAAGAAAAAGGGGTGATTATTTTTAGTGCTAAATATAGAAAAAAAACATGTGAGGTTAATGATGATAGTGAATGACTTTTTTTTTACCTCCTCTCTCAAGTTTTTTATGTCTTGTTTTGTGTGACTTCATTTTTAAGGGTACAAAAGCACTCCTGTGTGAGAGAACAAACCAAGGCGTCAACCCACAATCTCTGCATCACACTCCTGTTTCCTTCCTGACTGTTGTTTGCGTGAATCTTATCTCATCCAGGAGCAATGAGTCAGTCATCACTCACTGTAATACACCGTGATGTCTCTGAAGGTTACCACTCATATATTGATGAAAATGGGTATATATTGAGTGAAAGTTTTAAGTTAGAGTAACATTTTCTTTACATGTTTCACAGCTAAAACCTTCCACTGTTTTTACTTTCAAATGTCAAGATGCGTTCTGTGTTTTCTACTGTTAAAAAAAAAAATCCTTAAAATGTAGTTCCAACGCCTGTTTTTGTCTTCATCCAATGTCAACGCCCAGGACTTTGTTTTATGTATGTGTGTCAGAGTGTATGTATGTGTGTGTGTGTGTGTGTGTGTGTATGTGTCAGAGTGTGTGTGTGTCAGAGAGAAAGAAAAGTGTGTGTAATGGTTGTTTTTGTTTTGTTTTGTTTTGGCTTGATCATGAGAATATTGACGCAAACTTTAATTTGATTAAATGACCTGACCTTAAAAAAAAAAAAATATTGTGTCTGTCCATTTCCTTGAAATGTCAAAGATGTTTCTAAGAATATTGTGTATCTTCCTCAATTCTGCCATGATGTCTGTTTTTGTACACACCGACTTACGTCTACGAACAAGGTATACAGTGTAAATAGGAAATAGATGTTCTTTTTTACCTTATTGACCAGTTGGCCCCTTTACAACCTTGTGAACTTTTTGACCTTGTTTTTGACCATTTGATCTCTTTCTAAACTGACATCCTTTTTTAGAAGAACACTACATCATCTCAGGACTATTTTCTTCTATGCTTTGGGTTATTGTCCTGTCCACAATGCCCCCTCCACCATGTTTCACAGTCAGGATGAGGTTTTGATGGTGTGCTGTTCCCTTTTTTCTCCACACATAGCATTGTGTGCTCCTTCCAAACACACCTCAATTTTGGTTTCATCTGTCCGCAGAATATTTTGCCAGTAGTACCTGTGGAAGATCCAGGTGATCCTTTGCAATGATCCTCCTCCACGGTGTCCTCCCATGAACTCCATTCTTGTTTAATGTTTACTTATTGTAGACTTGTCAACAATAATGTAAGCATGTGCCAGAGATTTCTGTAAGTCTTTAGCTGACAACCTAGGATTCTTCTCCTGTCGTGTAAAAAGTCTTGGAGTCTCAGATTGAAGAAATTAACTTTGTCTCAAAATCAGATCAGAAAAAAACTTCTCTTTGGTGTCAAAAAAAGTCCTTATGAGTCAGAGTCCAGAGCAGCAACAAAGTGGTCTTTAAAAAAATATTAAAGTTTAATACACACACACCTCAAAGTGCACTGAGTGAGATTAACATCTGCATAACAAGTGCTGAATCAAACATTTGTTAAGTATACATGAAACTAAGTCAAACATGAAATATGATTATAAAACACGATATGATTAATCAGATGTTATAACATTGCTTTAACCTTACTTAAAGCTTCATCATATAATATCGCATTAAAATCATCCTGCAATTATTGTTCTCTTTGGCACATCACAAGTCTCAACAAAAAAAAATTATACTACCCTTCACCTCATTGAGCTTTCTGCGCTGTACTCTCACAGTCATCATCACAGGACGACCACACCGAGGGAGAGCAACAGTGCTGAACTGTCCTCCAACAGTCTGTCTTATCATGGACATCAAAGCTTTAGTAAGTAGTTTACTTTTGTAACGCTTTCCAGCTTCACGCAAGTCAACAATTCTTGATCGTAGATCTTCTAAGAGTTCTTTTGTGTGAGCTTCACATCAGACAATGCATCTTGAGAACAGCAAACTCAAAACTGGTGTGTGTGTGTGTGTGTGTGTGTTTCTTGTAGGGCGGGGCAGCTTTACCCAACAGATTCAATCTTATCACATTGATTGGACTCCAGGTTAACTGACTCCTGGCTCCAGTTAGTTCTTGGAGAAGTCATTAGCCTAGGGGGTTCACATACAAACATACACCCTGCACTGTGAATGTTTACATGTTGTGTTAAATAAACACATGAACGCTTAGTTTAATCTTACATATTTTTTCATGCAACAGTAAAATACCTGCAGCATGATTTCCCAGCGATGATGTGATGATGAAGAAGGAATCTCGTCCTCGCTTGTATAAAGAAGGTTTATTACAAATGAATTCAGAAGCAAAGTCCAGCATCAGACGGGCTGTAGTATAATTTTTTGTTGAAGACTTGTGATGTGCCAAAGAGAACAACAGTTGCATTGCAGGATGATTTTAATGTGATATTATATGATGAAGCTTTAAGTAAGGCTAAAGCAATGTTATATCAGATTAATCATATTATATGTTTTATATTTCACAAAACTATTTAAGTCAGTTTCATGTATACTTCACAAAATGTTTGATTCAGCACTTATTATGAAGTTGATAATCTCATTTAGTGCACTTGTTAAAATTTGAAGTGTGTGTGTATTAAACTTTAATATATATTTTTTTTAAATATCCTTAGAAGAAAGTTTAGAAATAAAGGTGTTGTCGTGTATTAACGACTTTCCTCGTGCTTGTTTGAGTGAAAAGAATGGACAGAACCCGAGGCTTCTTTCTTAAGGAATGCTCCTTCCTTTATTCTAAGCCATCACATACTCTGAGTGCGTGGAGAGAATCCTTGAGGTCAGATTAAAGACTGCTGAGGTCCCTCTGGTCAGATTGCAGTCCTGATTCTCTCACTGTTTTAAGGCGTTGCCCTGCTATATAGTAATATGCAAAGGAAGCTATTACATATTAATGTTATGAACGTTTCACCCTACTTCCTTCCGTATTTGGTAATGATGACCAGGGGTGTAGGCCTAGATATCGTCATCTCATGGGCTTGCAGCAATCTTAACCTGTATACCTTAAATGGGGAGGCATACAGAAATAGTTGACATTAAGATGACAGCCAATTGCTCAATTCTATGGTGCTAAAAGCTTTCTCCAATGTATTACTTAAGACATCTGTTTACTCTGCGAGTTCCTATAAGTTCAACTAAAGCAGACTCAAAAATATACTACAGTGTAAAACAGGAAGTAAGAACTTTTTGTGAATTGAATTGTGGAGCTATTTGAGTAAAGCATACAAGAAACAGTCTTTAAAAAATATATACTGCCTCAGCTGAGACTAGTACTGATAAGAGTAAACCAATGAGAATCTAGACACTTATCTAATGGTGTAATGATATAATGCCAACTGTCACACAGGTCCATGGGCACAGGCGTGACCTAAAGGGTATAAAAAGACAAGGCAGAAGCCCCAGCAGGTCAGAGCCATCTCAGAGCATCTCAGAGCATCTCTGATACACACTGTGTGTTGTGATGTGCACTCCTTTTCTTGCCTGGCAATAAGACAACACTTTGTTGCTGCTCTGGTCTCTGATGACTCCTGAGGAATTTTTTTTTTACACCAAAGAAGAAGGTTTTTTTTCTGATCTAATTTTGGGATAATTTTAACTTCTTTGATCTGAGACCCTAAGAATGTGAAAAAAAACAAAAAACAGAAAAAAAACGTGGAGGCTGTTTTGACCCAATTACCTCACATGAACGCGCACTATTTACACGCTCACTTTACTACTTGGCGCGACGCGACACTTGGTGAGATTTAGTCTTGAGGATGGGCTGGGCTGGGCTGGGCTGGGCTGGGCTGGGTGAAGAGTGGGGGTTACATTTCGAGGTAGGGACCGGTCGTGACGGGTCTGAAAAGCGGTGCTTCCTGCATGCATCTAAACCGCTCCCATCTAAGAAAGACATCGAGCAGCAGTTGCAGTAAAACCTTACTCGTTTGAACACCGTCACGGAAACTTGCATGCGGTTTTCATCTCGGTCGTCGTCGAGCTGAGGCTTGTAGCAAGTGGCAACTTCGGTAAATTGGTTTTTCTGTCTGGGGACAAGTTGCATACTTCACACAATGGAGCACAACAGTTTAGACTGCCAGGTGAGTGAACGCTTTTATTTGTTTGTTTGTTTGTTTTTTTAGAGGCTGCATATCAATCGAGAAATTGGATGGAAAAACCGGAAAACACTAGTCAGTAATTTAGGAAACTACTTCAAAACTGTGGTTCAGAAATTTTGGTATAGAGCCTAACTATGACAGGATATTATGAAGGGACGTATGTAAAAAAAATAAATATATAAATAAATATAAATTTATATCAGCCGAGCAGAGGAGGTTAAGTACCTCAGCATCTGGGCAGAGATGAGACGTTCACAAACAAGAAGTTGCATGGAAACTTTCTGTTTCATTGGAAGATTCTCCACCTATTAGAGTATTTATTTTGCACAGAGGGATGGAAACTCTATATAAGATGTGTTTATCCAAATATGCTGAAACAGTTTGAAGCTTCATATTACAAAGTGATGATTTTCCCCCAGACTTGTTGCTGCCTATTTCTTTATCTGACTTGTGATAACGGTTAATGTTAATAAATAACTTTTCTAACTAATGTAGGTCACTCTACACAAACGGCAATAGAATTAAAATAAATAAATAAAATAAAATAAAATTCTTACCATCAACACCAAACACTGTTGTGCAGATCCCCAGTAGGAAGTTCCTTTTTAGGTAGTACCCAGAACTAAAATGCCTAATTATGACTTATGTGAAGAACAGGAAGAAATAATTTAAGATCTGATTTAATATTGCACAGAATGATTCAAATTGAAGCTACAGAAGCTGAATGTCCATACTGGGTCCATCAATTCCCACAATGCAACTTGATACTAACTTTGAACTCAGTTTGTAATGCAGGCCTTCTGTTTTAAGGAAAATAATAATAATTAAAGCCCAGTTGATTAAAATCGGTAGTGCCCCTTAATATTTGTCCTTTTTGTTATTGTTAGTGTTTTGATATTTGCAGTATTTTTGGAATCTATTTTTCTTTGTTACTATGTGTCTGATTTTTTTTTTTTTTTTTATTATACTGGCACTATCTGGTGCTATCGAGAGTATCTTGACTGATCAGCTGCCAACAGCTTTACAACAGAAGTGACTCTCCAGGCTCTGGGTGTCAGCCAACGCATTATGGCGGGTATCTGCAACAATATCATAAAAGATCCATCTAACTCAGACAGTTTGACCAACTCGCAGTCGCCTCCACCCTCACCTCCGTGATCTCTCATTTTTTGAAAAAAAAAAAAAAAAAAAAAATTTTTCCCAGAAACTTTTGCTTTATGGCCGGTTCACTGCTGTTTTTATCAACCATGTGAACACAGAACTTGTGAACTTGTGCTTTCAATATTGGCGAGTTCAGTAGATAGATGTCCAAATCTTGGCACATGTAAACGGCGAACAAATGTCTGACTCCGAGTTCCTGATGTACCTTGTTTTTTCTTCTTTTTTCCTTGTTGCAGGTCTGCCTCGCCGTGTTTAAAAGTTTTTTTGATTTTAAAAAACATATGCGCTCAAAAGGTCATCGACAGGTGGGCATCAAAATTGATACACACACACACACACAATTTTTTTTGTTACGTGATAACCGACTAATTGCAAGATACACTCAGGGGTATGGGTGGTTGATGGGTAATTCAGAAAGTATTTTTAAAACTATATGTTTCCTCTTTTACCTACAGAGAATGGAAGAAGTTTTTGAGAAAGGTAATTCTTATTTTTCATGATTCCTTTTTTTTTTAATACATTTATCTTTTTCTGCATGAGTGATTACTATTTGTTAGACTTTATACACTTCACTTATTACATCATGTTTTCCTCCCCTTTTTAGGAGCGTTCAGGGGTTCTGGTAAGCCTCCTACATTTATGCATGAGTTCAAATTTGACCCAAATGCATTGTGTGTACATTTCAGACCTAACAGTGGAATACATTTCTTAGTTGATAAAACATTTGTTCACACATTGTTCACATGCTTCTTTCCTTGCCTTTCCTGGTGCATAGCTGAGTTTCCTGCATGCTTGTGTGTGGATTTGTGCATGTGTGTACACAGGAGAACAAAAAAAATGGGGACCACTAATAACTGTCTGATGAGATACCTCACTCATGTTTCAGAGAGTTGATTTCTTAATCTAAAGGTCTCTTTCAGCATTTGTTTTGGTATCTTATTATGGGATGTATAGACTCCTGTATTGGCTTCATCAGTTCATGCTAGCTAGACTAGGCTAGGACTAGCTAGCTAGCTAGACTAGCCCTAGCCTAGTCAAGCTAGTATGAACTGATGAAGCCTCTTGGATGAGAGGTGAAACGTCTTCAAAGACAAATAACCAAGTCCAGTTGCGTTCGATTTAATCTCCTTAAGATAACTATGACCTGGATGAATGAGAATAGTCACAGGCTCTTTAAAAAGGAAACCAACGAAACCACATTAACATTGTTTATTGAGCAATACCGTATATGCGGGGGTGGCAGGAAGCGCTACAATATCCAAAAAGCCTGTCAGTGGCTCTTCACTGTTGTCTACACATTGTCTGACATAGATTTTTTTATTTTTATCAACACCCTGTCAAAGCACCGTAATTTCGTAAACGGGTGATTCCATATTTGGTCATAGATATAATATATAATAATCATAATGAGGCTCTCGCCATGAGACAAAAGGAAACATCCCTCCCTGCAGCTGGCTTGCATCTAAAGCTGTTATAGGCATAATATAATACTGAGCTGACTTATAGCTTACAGGTGCAAGGACAGAAAAACAGAAACAAAGTATTCGAAAACAAGCCTATCTAATGTCACAGTGACACACAGACAGAGAACAGATGGGTATGTATTCTCATGCTACAGAGCGCACACACACAAATATTTCATTACAGCGGTCAGAAACTTGTCCCTCACCCTCCCAGCAGTCAGGGTTTCCATTGATTTTTCTTTCACCCTTTCTGCTATTTTCTCGGCTGCCTTGTGAATGTTGTGGGGTTGTGCGGTGATATACTTTCTTATGGAGAGACTGTTGAGGTGTACTTCTTATTGTCCCTGATGCAACCACCTTTACCTTGATCCACAACAATGAAAATTCAACCGCTTTGCTCTGACAGATGTGCATGGCTGGAAATGGAGCATATTTGCAGAAAACTGACTGACTTGGGGTCAGCAAACTTTTTTTTGTAAATTCACTGAGAAATCCAGTGCTTGAAAGTGCAACAGCTGCACTAAACTTTACTTACACTTTACAAAAAAAGTGACAGACGTCAGGAACACTTGCTATGGTCACCTGAGAAATATTTTATGCACACAAATGTCAACCTGAGAAAACAAAAGTACATTTGTGTGCATGTAAAGAATGAGAGAAAGGAGTTGCATTTGTCAGTGGTAAATGAGTTGGAGGTGTTGTTGCTGGGCTTAAGAAGTTTGTTTATTGTAGAAAACAGAGCCTTGGGGTACAGTGAAGAATGCCAAGCGTGTATCCAGGGGTAGGTCCTGTAGAAATGTCAGAATAACAGGTATGAGGCTCTGCAAAGGAGCAAGTATTGAGAGCACCAGAACCTTGGATTGGTGTCTAAATGCAGGATGGTACCTGTAAGCCTCATAGTAGTCAAGTTCTTGTCAGGTTCAAACAACCTAAAACATCAAATGCACAGACACAAAGAAGAGAGGACAAAAGATTAAGATTTCTTACTCGCGAGGAGAACAGACAGAGACCTACTTAGTTACAATCTCCAGCCCTCTCTAAGTTCGTTTAGGCCGTTTTCTTGCCTTTTATTAAGATCAGGGCGTTCCCCAGTTACAAGAGCATGCAGGCTCTCAAGGATGGGGACGCACAGCCTGCAGCGCTGAAATGAGTGATACAACAGTTGATTTAAAGACAACTTCATATCAATACAAAATGTTCTTGTCGCCAAGGTCATCTAGTTCCTGTTAACAGTTGTGCTAAGCCTCGCATGTCTGCGGTATGTGAATAACTGCTGACTGAAGCATGCTCATTAAGAATAAGACTATTGCTGTGAGAGAAAAGGAAGCATCCCTCCCTGCAACTGGCTTGTGCATCCAAGGCCGTTACAGTCATGATAAAATACTGAGCAGGCCCATAATCTCCACGTGCAAGGGAAGGAATAGAAAGACGTATTCGAAAACCAGCTTATCTAATGTGACACACTCGAAACACAAGCCTAATTAATGCCATAGTGATACACTGGGTACATTTTCCTACAGACAGAAGAACAGATGGATACATATTCTCATGTTACAGAGCACACACAAACAAAGGTGCATAATAGTCCTACATTGTAACAACTATCAGTGTTAATTCTCTTGCGTTTTAATCTTAACCTTGAACATTAGTAAAAAAAGAGTAAATGTAAGATAACTATTTACAAATTATTCTAACAGCTCTGCTGGAGGCAGGTGGGAGAAACCTTTTTTTCCCACCTCCCACGCATTGACTGTGTATTTTACCACATGCATACATCTTGGCTGGGAGCTTGACCTTGTCCATGGCAAGGGAAATGTTAAGGCTCTGTTATCAGATGTGGCGCTATTCAATATGAGAAGATTTAGCAAATGTCAATGTCTTTGTCATACTGCAAATGTTCAATATTCTATCTGTGAATTTGCAAATGTATTATTTAAGTAATGTGGGATGTCCTGAGAAGCTACTTGTCAGGTTCAAACAACCTAGGACATAAGAAAACACACACAAAATGAGGCAAAGACAACAGTATAAGTTTTACTTGCAAGGAGAACGGGGAGATGTGCTCAGTTACAGATCTCCTACTCGCTCTGAGTCACACCTTCCGCCAACCTGCTTTTATTAAAATTAGGAGGTCCCTAGTTACATAGAATTCAAATGTGCATAAGGGGAGGGGGAAAAAACACAAGATAACAAGCTACATACATGGTGAAGACTACAAATGGTATATTAGTGTGTGTGTGTATGTCATCATTGATTAATTAACTTGGCTTGCACACAGCACATCCTCCCATAATTGGCACAAAAGTCCCAAAAGGGAGTCTCTTCCCATGTTCTTCACTGCAGCTCTGATACAAATCAATGTCACTCCCTAACTTTCCTCACAGCAGCTGCTTTCCTGTTGACCTTGAACAAAAGGGGTGCAAGCTCACACGTTAAGCATCACAAACTTTAAGCACAAACGAGTAATATGAAACGTTCATTTATATCATTTATATGTTTTTTTCTACAGGCTTTTTACCCTCCATTGTTGTTATTGATCCGCTCAAACATGGCATCAAACACCCCATCATAGGTTAGTAAGTTTAAGTGCACAAATCTTGAAGTCTATACTGACACACATGACTGCAAACCTTGTCATTGGAAAAAAGAATAAAAGGAAACGTTTCTCTGTATTGGTTTTTATGATCTATAAATATTTGATGAAACGTGTTTTTGATGTGGTTTCAGATGTGGATGGATTTGTATTGCATTATTCTAATTAAAACAAATGTAAAGATCACCAGTGAAACAAAGTATGGTGCTGCTGCAGAAATGAAAGAACTAATCATGTTTAGAGTAATTTTCCTGTACTTTCTTCTAGGTCTCTCTCTGCTGACTGTGTGCTTCAGTCCACAGTTGTCAACCTTTTTTTACTTGTGTCATGTCTGTGAGGAAAAGTGTTCACCAGACAAGATATTATTCCACCTCTCCTCTGGTGACCACAGCACCAACTACTTTGTGAGTATTTGAAAGTTTTCCTACTGTGCACTACTCTAATTATAAACATGTCCTAAGTGTCTTATTTGTTTTGGTTTTGGCTTCCAGCTATTCTAATGTGTCCCATTTTTTTTAAAGAACTACAGAGACCCTAATGTGCTGAGTTTCTCCTGGCTGCCCAGCATGGATATGAGATTCATTCTAAGGCCTCATATCACAAAGGAAGTAAATAAGAGAGGACCTGAGCAGCTACAGGTTTGTATCTAATGTAACATTTCTGAAATTGAGATCAGACTGACATCAATGTTCACGGATCCTGTGTGGTAGTATATATATATATATATATATATATTTTAATGATGATTATTCATACCTTTTTTTTTTTTTTTTGCAGATGTTGGATTTGCCTGTCAAGCTGTTAAACAAGTGTGAAACAAGTACTTATTCTGAAGGTAAATGATTTTGCTATGCAATATTTATTTGAGAACTTTATTAGACTGTATGTTAATAAAAAAATATTTTTGCTTCTCCCCAGTAATGCGCTTTTTCAGTGAAAATGACAAGCTTCTCAAGCTACTTGAAGGTGTGTGCACTTTTTTTTTTTTTTTTGGGTTTAGTCAGCACTCGTTAGGGGTTAAAAAGATTCAGAGTTAAATTAACAGTTTATTCTTCCCCTCTCCCAAAGTCAAACATGCTTTTAGTTGTCCATGTTTCCTATTTGATGTTACTAAAAGTGTAAATCACTGTAACCAGATAATATGTATGCTGACCTTGACCTTGGAAACCCCAGTCAAGAAAACACTCTCAAGGTCCATTGAGTAGCTGTTCTGGAGCTTTCAACCATATCAAGGTTATGATCCAGGTTTGCAAAAGACAGTCAGCTGTTTAAGCCAACATGGATCTCCTAATCTTAATGTATTTAGACAAAATGTAAATTTGAACATCTGCTATTCAGTGACAACTGAGAAAACGTCACCTGCTGATGAAAATCATGTTATATGATCCGAGGCTCCACAACAGATACTAAATGGACCTGGTTGTGAGATTGATCTCTCAGTTCATATCTTACATTCACTCTCCTCCTTCAGTCCATACTCCTTCACTGATGCCTTATTTTCCTTTTAGCTGTCAAGCCAAAGAGGACGATGATACAAACATACCAAAAAGATGGCAACAGGAAGCATTCACTTCTTGGTCAGTAAATGTACATAAAATGACACCTGAGCTTCTGACACCTGCTGGCAATGACATTTTCTGCTACACTTCCTCAGCTTTCTTTCTGTACTAAAATGTCTCCCTTTAGGCATGCAGCACCTTGTTGAATGCATTTCAATTGGACAGACTGAGAGGAGATACTTTCTCTGCACACTCTGCAAACTAACTCTGGCAGCGCACATGATCATCAAACATGTCCTGAGCTTTGACCACATCTTTTGTTACTTTGTAAGTACAAAACTTGAGAATATTTTCATAAAAACAGCTTGTAGATGATAAACAGAAGAGGCCCCAGAATAGACACTTGAAGTCTCTACATCCAATTTTTGTCCACTCAGATGTGTCATTACCTATAGACACAAAATAGTCCCTGTGCTTTAGGTAGGATTCAAACCAATTTATTACTGTGCCACCCAGTTTTCTAGTCAGTCTAGTAATATGTTGCAGTTGACTGTCGAATGCACAATAACATGAACATGTATGGAGAGCATGTCTGTCCCAGTCAAGGACAGTTCAGATGAAGTCGACCCATAGCCAGTTCCATGCTCCCTGGCTTCTTAACATATGTCATCTATACATTTCCAGGAATCAGCGCTAAAACCATTAACATATGCAGGCAAAAACACAAGGGATCTTGTCTGACACTTTGGACAGAAACGGAACAAAACAAATATTAGCAAAGATTAAATCATAATTTTTAAAAAATAAAAAAAATATAATGAATTGTAATTTAAAGGTGGAGCCATTAAGATAAAAATGAAAAGGAACTAAAGAGATCACACTAACTTTGCATGCCATAGATGCTCAGGCAGGGAATGCACAACATTGTCAGCAGAGGCTTGATCACCCTCAGTGAGGTGGCGACATTTAGGAGCTGCTTGAATAGGGTAATAGGGAATTCACAGATACAAGCAGGAGTCTGAGCATCCAAAGCTTTAATAACAAGCTTAGTTGTACAAACAAAAATATATTTAAAATCATAAACTCCACTGGAGTCATATGATCACGTCTCTTAGAGTCTGGCTGCAGCATTCTGTAGTCCGTGAATATGTTTATAGATAGATAGTTTTTAAATTCAGTGGTTTTGTTCTGGTGATTTGTGCAGAAAGCGTGGCACCCCTCCACTTTGCTGCCAAAGGAATGCTACAATATTTACAATGACGTCTTTGCCTCCATGATGCTTGATTTGGCAAAGCAGGCGGAGGAAATTCAAGGTCAAGGAACGTCAAACACTGATATGAAGGTAATATAGCTTACAAAGTCCTTTTTAGTGCATATATGGTATAATAAGTGCACTTGTTTCAGTATTTCTTAATTGATGCTGTTGTTTGTGTTCATGTATGGCTTTGTGTTGTAGCAAGTGAGCCTGGAGTCTGATGTATTCACATCAGTAAAATTCTCCTGCTATGCAGAAGGTTTGTGTTTTCCTTCTTATGCTTGAGCTATGTTGTATTTCTCCGAATATACTCGAACTTCAGAGGAACCTGAACTGATGTGGTCATCAATAATTAATCACTAATTCAGCCTATTGTGGCTTTTGGTTTAGCTTTGAAGAAACTGGAATCCATCACGAAGGAGAACAAGGAGAGCAGTTTGATTACACACGTCAAACCTGGGAACAAGCTGGGTATCTTTTTTTTATTTTTTATTATTTATGCAGCATAGATCATGTATATTAGGATCAAACTGAAGTAATAATGTCAACTGTTGTTAGTGTCAATATCATTTTAAATTGTTAGGCTTTTCCAATTTACTCTTATTTTAATCATAATAATTACCACTGAATGAACAGAGTACTTTGTTTTTTCATAGAGTATTGCCCTGCATCAGTGTGCCCTACAGCGGCACCATCATACAAACTACATTGTCAGGTGAAAACTTTACATTATCCTGAATATTGTTACTGTACATGTTGCGGAAAGCAACCTTGCCCAATACACTGCTTGACTTCTCATTAGTTTCACCCTTGTGTTTCACTACAGGACTGCAACATGAGCTTTCCGACTATATCTCGGTATTTAAAACATGTGTTTAAATGGGAACATCAACAGGTATATCAGCATTTTCAGGATTTATCATTCATGATATATGAAATAAAATACAACCTTACATGAAATCTTTTTATGTCCTTCCCCAGATGTTGAAGAAATTGTTTGGCGAAGGTATCACTTTTCACTTTTCTCATTTCCTATGTTTTGTGTGATGTAAAGGTGATATCATTGTTCATTGTTTTCACTCTCACTTACAGCTGAAAGAACACGTGGTTACGACCAAGCAGGTAGACTTTTCTCGTTCTGTTAAAACATGCTGCAACACTTGATACGTTTGTCGGGTGTTCATCTGAATCATCTCTACTAAATGTTTGGAAAAGGTTGTGTTTTGTATTATCTCTTCTCCACCCTTTTTTTTGTCAATGTTGCCAGGTTGGAAACCCCATCTGGCCTTATACACGTATCTCCAAGAGAGCTTGAAGCAAAAACAGCCACTTGTTGGTGAGCTGAGCCACTTGTTATCATTGTGGTATTTTTAAGATTTTAAATGTTAAAGGAAATAACAAAAATATGTAATTTCTTACTTCTATTTTGTGAGCATTTTTTTAATTTATTTTTTTTAGGCTTATCCCTGGTGGTGACTTGTCTGAGCACTCAGGTTCAGGCTGAACCTATTTATGTGTGCTTTGCTTGTAAGGATAGTTTCTCTCAGTCATTTCTACAACAACACCTGGACACTCAAAAACATCTCATACAGACATTGGTGAGCTTTTATTAAGTTATTTCCTCAAATGGTTTGTGTCGACTATGATAATGTGTAGCCAGTTTAAATGTGTGTTGCTAAAAAAATAGTAATGTAATGTAATGATCAGCTTTTGTCCTCCTTTTGTTTTTAGTTGTACCACAATCCCGGGCATATACCATTTGCCTGGAAGCACAATCTGGATGTGAAAGCAATGAGGTCAGCTGCATGTGAGGAGGAGAAGAAAAGAGGACAAAATCAGATATTGCTAAAGGTAACATGCCAATTCACAGGACATGAACAAGCCTGTTTCTTCACATCTGTTCAGAGATGTACAAAAGCTATTTTACCAGATTTGTGGCATGATTGAAAATCTTTCCTTTCTCAGATGCTTGATGTCCCTTCCTGGATAATTGAGGACCTTGACCCACCTAGTTTCTCAAAAGGTAGGTTTTTCTAAAAAAATGAATCGGAGCTAGTTATCGACAAACCCACTGTATCCTTTATATAGTTTTAGATTGAACAGCTTGTGTTGTGAGATGCCATTGATTAATGCACAGACAGAGGCCTCGGTTTGTCCATGCACCTGTACTTTTACCCACATTATTTTGACACATTATATGAATTGGCTCTGGTCATGCTGCCAATCCTACTCCAGCAACATGAAAATCCACATATGAGATCTGAAGCAGCAATTGTCTTATTCTTGACTGTGTCTGCAGTGATCCAGCGACTTGAACCACAGCACGCTGTCCTAAAGCGCCATGGTCAGTGGTAAAAGCATTACTTCTCTGTCATTGCCCTGATTGCTTTCATCTGACTTGTTCATGTTTGCCTGTTTCATGTCTGTGCAGTCCCACCATGTGAAATGTACAGCAAACTTGGACAGAGTCAGAGCTTACCTCTGCTGGGTGAGTACTACAGGAAACAAAGTGAATCAGAAGTGCACTATGATGCTGATTACTCACTGTTGAATATGTTTTCTTGATTTTTGCCTTCTAATGTCACACTGTTAAATAGTAGTAGGAGTCCATTATGATACGATGACACACCCTTACCCTGCACTTCAAAATGTACTAGATGGAAAAGCCTAAACGAGGACCTCTGACTTTTTGTAGTGTTGTAACAGAATCCACAACCTTTTCTTTACCTTATTATTATTATTATTATTATTACAGGTAGGCAGTTCCTGGTCATGCACAATGTGTGTGTCGAACAGCAGCAATTCACAGCATTTCTGTGTTTGCTCTGTGAGAGGAGGCTGTCGGATGATGAAGGTTACGCTCATCTGTTCAGATGGGAACATGTTGTGACATTTCTGGTGAGTGTGGGGTTGTTGTTTTTTTTTTTTTTTTAAATAAACACATCTCAGTGCATTGTTTTTGCAAAGGCAGGCGAAGACAGCACAGTATGTCATGTCAGGAATAATCCAATAATTATAAGTTTAAAATGACACATAATACCAGAAGCGCTGTTTCTGCAAGCTTTTAAATTGTTGTTACTAAATAGTGTAGCCCTTAAATCATCATATAGTCAACAATAAAACATAAAATGGACTCCATTCTCAGATTTTCAATACAAACAGATGACATACTATATTAGAAATCTAATCCATAAATACGATTCAGTTTCTCTAATGAGAATGTGAGTAATCATCTTTGATAAAGGTCAAGACTGTAGACCTAATACAGACATCCCAAGTTCCTAAAAGTCATTTCAGGGAGATGCTTATCGAACAAATACACCCCCACCCCCTGCACGCCACATACATACACACTGAAGGCCAACAACTTTTCACCAGCTTTTTATTAACTACCGGTGTTCAAAACAATACAATATTTCTTAAAACATTTCAAATATATGTTCATGTCCTTTCAATCTTTCAGCCTGCAGTGAACATCTCTGTCTGCCTAATATTCCTAAATTGTATTTTTCCAAATATTCACTCTAGAGTTTTTTAGTTGTTTTTTTTTGATGAGGCTAAATTTTGAAAGCCTGGAAAGTCATAGCAAGGTCAGTGTGTGAAGACAACAACAAAGGAAGGCACACAGACGCATAGTTAAATCAAAAATAATTATACTGCCGGCCACAGTTTGCTCAGGTGAGTGCCGAATCATCATCATCATCATCATCATCAGTTTTGTCAATAATCATCATATGATTTTGTGTAGACAGAAAATTAACAGCTAAATAAACTATGATTTTTTTTTTCCTGTTCCAGCTTCTCAAATGTGAATATTTGCTCGCTAACTTGCTAATGTTAGCAACATCATAGTGGATTTAGATAATAGATTTGAACTCCTCAAAACAGACTATTTTTAAATCAGTCAAGGCTTGTGCATCTTTTAGACTAAATGATTAATCAGAAAAATATTTAGACAAATTATTTTATGAATATAGGAATTTAATATTTGTATATGCTAATATGTAACGTTAGCTTAGTTAGCCGTAATGCTAGCTTTTATTTTACCCCATATGCAGTTTCCCGAATAACAAATGTCTACCATATATTATGTCACTGTCCAGGTATATTATATATTATGTTATGTATGTCTTTTGGTCACAATTGCTAGTCTTCTTGGGGCTGATGAAAACACAAAAGTAAATACAGGCTAGAAATTAAAGTCTCAATGTCTATGGTAATTAGATATTGTATATGAATATTGTCCAACAAGAGTGTTTAACATGCAGTCGAAACGCTCATGTATATGTGTGTGTGTTTGTGTGTGCTTGTGTTTGTGTGTGTAGAAGCATTTCCACCCAGGCTCACTGGA
The DNA here is from genome assembly GCA_036937835.1 of Pampus argenteus. Lineage (NCBI taxonomy): Eukaryota > Metazoa > Chordata > Actinopteri > Scombriformes > Stromateidae > Pampus > Pampus argenteus. The sequence continues at coordinate 11,207,330 of CM072879.1, forward strand.
CGCCAGCACTGAGAATGAAGAGACATTACTGGATTTGGCAAAACAGGCAGCATGTATTCACCCCGTGTCACATGTACAGGTAATCTGTGGCAAACATTATATACTGTACTATAGCATCTCCTCTACATATTGTTGAGGACGTATCTCGTATACCAAAACCCTGGTCATCAGGTGCTCTTTGGATGAAGCGATGTCTTCTTCTCGTTGGCTGCCGGCACGTTGTCGCCTCCTCCTCGTCTATCTGACTCCATCATTCACTCACACGTCCTCTGTTGTAACCTGAAACTCAACATTTAAGCAATAAACATCTTGTCCTTGCAGTCCTTAGATTAACACCATTTGACTTACTTATTCATACCAAATATTATAAAACACCATATAGGGAGTTGGTTTGCACGCCTGAGCGGCCGGCACTCCCCTTTTTCACGTTCCCGTTTTGTAGCTGCAGGCAGAGGTTTGCGGACAAGATGACCTTCACAATGCAAGAATTACCACGCTCAATAATTTTCCGTTTGCACAGGACATTTTGTTCACTTCAGCGTTATTGGTTTTATCTAACATATTATGTATAAGCTCCTATTCTCTATATCGTCTCTATGCTTCCATTATTAATGAGCTCTTCTAATTATCAGCAAATTATTCATGAAGGCAACTGATTAATTACAGTAGTATAACATATCCTCACCATGTGCTTATGATTTTGTTTCAATATTTTATGCCTTCAAAGGTAATGCATTTGGACACACCCATCTGGGAGCCATGTACCTACAGGAAAGGTGTGTATTGTATTGCAATAATTGTTCCACATTGTAAAATATTTTGGCAAATGTTTTCCACACTGTTCTTGTACTGTTTTCTTTCAGCAATAACCATTTTGATGTCTGTAAAGAGGAGATGGGGCAAAGGAAAGCTTAAACCTCCAATTATTGCTAATAAGAAATTGGGTAAGACAAGCCAAATATGTTATGCAGGTTGTTTTTTTATGTGCATACTGCAGCTCAACGCTGACTAATACAACTAAATTGCTTTTAGTAGTGGTTGTTGGAATGAGTTTTCTTTTTTAAATGTTAATGTAGCTGTTGAGAAAAATATCAGACAGCAGACTGACTAAAAATCTACAATATCTACTGATAATCACTGAAAAAAGGAATATCACAGTGAATCAGTGATGATAAACATTGTCAATAATTATAATTAAATACATTTCTAATGTTTGCTTGCCAGTGCCCAGAGAAGTGGACAAGAGCCAAGTGAGAGAGAACAGTTTGAAAAACGGCAGCATAATGGAGGCGTCTGAGAAAAAGACCAGTCAAAAGTCACTAGACAATAGTGAGACTACGCTGAAAAAGATTTCAGAAAAGGTTGGTGCTGAAATCATCAATAAAAGCAGCAAAGGAAGTGGAGAAAATGTAGTACAGGGAGCCATTAAGGAGACTCTTCCACTGAGTGAAAAAAAATCAGAGGGAAGAGAGAGGGTGTTTTCAAAAGCCATTTCAGAGGAGATTAAGGATGAAGTCGATGAGAAATGCCAGACGATTAAGGAGGAGATGGAGGAGCCTACTAAGGTGATGGGAAAACCAAGTGAGGAGGCCCCAGAAAGTTGCCAAGACGATGGAGCAGAGACTGAGAAAAAAGGGGGCAAAGATGTCCAGACACAACTGAAGAATTACACGTACCAAGAAAATGGAAGAAAAAGGCTAAGTAGCATGTCTGAAGAATCTCAGGACTTGTGTCATAATGAGCATGTGGAGAGAGAAATGAGCCATAAAAGACAGCGAAACGTCTCCAAAGAAGACGCATCTTGTGAAGAACCTGAAGAAATTTCTGGTGGTGGACAACGGGAGGTGACCACAGCAGACAAGGGAGAACAAGATAAATCACATCAGATTGATAAAGGTATGTAAATACCATATTTAAATTTGTAGAAGTTTTCTTAATGTTTCTGTGAAAATATCTCCTATACATCTCTATCTATGACTAACTTACAGTGACTTCTAACTGGGACCAACAGGCAGCTCAATTGTGGCAGGATGTTAAGAAAAAGAGCCGAGAGCCTGTAATTGGTGAGTGTTTTGTTTTGTTTTTTCGTCTTTTTGTTCTGTGCTGTGAGACCTTACTACTTCTTTCTTCTTCTCCTTCTCCTTTCTTCTTAGCTAACCTCTTTCTCGGTATACTCTCTTGCACTTCCTTATTTCCCCACCAAGGCTCCTTATCTACTTTCCTTCAGAATCATAAGATTTTTATTTTATTTTTTTTTTTACAAGGAATTTATCTTGGTGTTATTGGTGCTCAACAAACAACACAACACAACACATCAGAATAGGCACATATAACATTAAAGTGATCAATTTGGTATTAACTGTTGGTTTGCTGGTTTCTGGACAGTTAGTTTTTAATGGTGGAGCAAATGGACGTTCATGAAGTGAAGTGTGGTTCCTCATTACAGCTTATTAAATGTTTTACAGTTACTTAATTTATTTTCTACTTATGTAATTTCTGTGAAGATGCCTGCTAGCCAGATGGACTGATGGATGATAACAGTTTTAATGGTGAATAAACTATACGATGTATCTTCTAGGCTTAGATGCACTTCTTGAATGCCATGGTGATCAGCAGGACCCCATCTACCTGTGTGAGTGCTGCTCTCAGAAGATCCCAGAAAAGGATATCATCAGCCATGTTGCTGGATTTGATCACCAGAAGATGTATCTGATGGTGAGTAAATGTTAGAGGACGGGGATCATAGTTTACAATACTATCACATGTACACAGAAAGACTTGCTGGCTTATGTAGTCATTTGTCCTATCCACGCTGGCCATGAGGCAATCCCTGTGTAGAGTGCCTGCAAGAAATGGAGGGAAAGATCCACACTCTGCTAATATGTATTCCAAGTCCGCAAAAAATAATGGGCATCTTCAAAAGTTATGGTGGTTTCTTTGCTGAACTGTGACTGAGGTAGATTCTGGCAGTTATGTAACCTCCATGTGACAGCCAAATCTGTTGGGTATCTGACAACTGAGATTGCTGAAGCTGTATATTTGCTACAACTGAACTTCTCAGCATAGTCGGATCTACAGAGGTCATCAATTCACGTCCAGTAACAGAAGGACTGATTAAAGTGATCAGTAACTTTTTGTTATATTAAGATATACTTAATATCCTAAGCTATCCTTTTCACATGTAGCTTCTCTTTCTTTGTTGGGCATATGTTAAGTCATTGAAGTCTTTGTTAATGAAAATATTCTCTTCTTGGTATTTTTTTTTAAATAATTGAGACCGAATCCAAATCATCAAGGTTTAGTTAAATATTATTTCTTTATACAAGAATGAGCGATTTTGACAGTCAACGTCATTTTCACAGTACAGCCGAGCTTCCTTCTCAAAGTCAAACGTACCCTGACTCACCTCTCTGTACCAGCCGTAAAACTCTTGCTGCTGAGCACCAGTCATACGTTCCACGCCATAATGATGCGGCGGAGGATAAGCTCCGATATACCGCAAATTCTTCTCTGAACTGAAACCGTGAGGGAAATGACCCTTGGTCTGATCGGAGAAACCCAACGCCTTGGGCATGGCGCTGAGACGCATGGTGAGGAAAGACAGAGTCGATGAATTTTAGATTAAAATCAGGGTCTTGGAAACAGAGAATTTTACTGCTCGCATGATGAGAGAAGGTTGCATTCCCATCTCTATCATGGTGTTGAGGATCAAATAGCTGTCAAAACCTTTAGCATTGTGAGCTACAAACACACTGTTTTAGTACGCGGGCCTCCTGACGCAGTTCACACCATAAGACGCCCACTGCACGCCACTCAGCGTTTTGGTGCAGACGAGAAAAGGTTTGTGCACGTTCTGTTGACCGACGAATGTTTCACAGTCATAAAAAATGTATTTATCTGTATGATCTCTAGTCGGAGGCAATGGCTGAATAAAGCAGAGGTGATCAGCGGCGTCGGAGTCTAATTTCTCTCCGCAGATGTTGCATTTAAAAATAACAATTTTGTTTCAAATGTGTGTGTGTGTGGAGGTGCGCTATTGGCTGTCAGCACTGTACCCATAGCCAATAGCAGTACAGGGGGCTGGCAGGGGGGAGGATGTGGGGGGTCAAAGGTCAAAGTTGTCAAACTGGGGTCATCCGGAGTTTGACGAAAGGTGGTATATCTCTCTAACTGCGACCTCTCAGAATTGGACAAAGAGACCTTCTCCTCACTCTTGGGCGTGACAGGAAGAGCTTTCAGTCTGGATGTCTGTCTCTTGTCTGCTACACACGGTTGGCAGTAGTAATACCATCTCCTGTTTATGTTCTTGATATTAGGGGGTACAGAAAATCCCACCTCGAGGTATTCACTGGAAGAAGGGGAGACATTTGGCTGCTTTGTTTGAAGAAGATGGATGTGGAGAGGCTAAGGTTTGGTGCCGGTCTGAACTCTTTCACTTGTGAAAATGTTGATAATATCAAGCTGAAAGATTTGAATGTTAATTAATATATATTTTTAACTAATTGTTGTGTATGTCTGGACTTCAGCTTGTTGATCTGGCTGAAGATATTTACAGCATCTCAAAACAAACAGTAGGCGTGAAATCTCTTCTTTAACCTCAAATCCGTCAAGTGTTCAGCCTGTAGGCTCTTCTGTCACCCTTAATGCTCAACATAAGTTCTACTCTCAGATGGACAACTACCAGGTTAGTTAAGCTGGCATCCTTAACATCCTTCAGGATACTCCAGGTGTAAAGGGCACCAGCGGGGGGGCGTCGCCAATATCTGTAATAGACCAAAAGGTAAAAACACCCCTTGGAGGGGTCAACTCCCAGAGCATACCAATGTGTGTGAAAGGGGTGTCCCTTCATGTATAAATGTTTAGGTTTTCCCCATGTTCGGGGTCTTTCTTCATCCTGACCGCTCGCATGTTGATTGACCTTTCTTTGCAAAGAAATAAAAACCTTGTCGGCCGGCAGAAGTCTCTATTTCATTCTTCACCAGCAGCAGCAGAGAGAAAAATTTCCACGACACCTCTAGTGTCTTATTGCTTTAATACCAGACAGTCAGATTATATATGATATAAAATATACTGGTGTCAGTGGAGAATCTGGCCGATTTTAAGTATTTTTGAGACTTAATAGTCACTTCAAAAGTACTTTTGCTAGGTCCAACCAGGCTTGGACCTTTTTTGGCACAACAATGGCTGGATTGTTTTATGCTTTGTTTCACTTCACTTCACTGTGGCCATTCATATGTGTGTCTTGGTCAGTAAAAGTATCTGTGTGTAGCTCTTTGACAGATCTCTAAATATGGTTTCTTGCTTTCAAAGGTGGTGGAGATGGAGGTTGAAAATGATTCAAAAGACTCTGAGGCACAGCCATCGTCAGTATCTGCAGCCACATATGCAGTGACTGAAAACGCCTCCAAAACAACTGAAATCTCCCCTGAATCAAATGAAGATGTAAGAATTATCCAGCATGCTGACGACACTAACGGCGGTCTCACTGCATCCAGAAGTGGTAAAGACGCATCAAGTCTACACCTGTCCAAAAGTGGGACAAACACACTGTGTTTGCATCCTGATTCCACAGGAACCAGCTCCAAAGCTGAAATCACTCCAAACACAACTGTGGGACCATTAAACAGAACCACTACATCCAAAATAGTGGGGAGACCTCAAACTGCAGACACTTCAGATTCTACCACTGCTGCCAAACCTATGACAGCCACCTCCACGTTTACAGCTAAAACCTCTGGTTCTACTCCAGACACCACCAAACCGACAGCAACTGTCTCTAAATGTAAAGCCACAACCACCACCAAACTGGGAAAAACTACCTACAAATGTACAGCAGCCATCTCTAGTGTCCCTGTAACTACTGCCAAATCAACAGCACCCACCACCATCTGCACAGCCTCAAAATTTACAGCAGCCTCCACCAAAGTGACAGGAACCGCCTTCACCTCCTGTGTAACCATATCAAAAACAACTTCATCCACAAGATCAGCAACAGCATCCAAACCAGTGGACAGCAGAACTGGAGCTGCATCCAAAGTTGCAGCCACTTCACATAAAGCTGCACCCGCGCCTCACGCACCATTCACAGTGAAGCGGGAAGCCACCTGCAGCACTGCATCTGGATGCAAGATTAAAAACTGCTCGGAAAATTCTGAGACGACATTAAAAACCACAGAGTCATCTCAAACGCTGGTGACGACTACTAAAATGACGAAGATGCCAATTAAATGTGAATATACTGACGCCTCTGCTAAAATTGTACATATGAAGAGTTCATTGGGGTCAAATGCTGATGTTGCACCACATAACCATAAGATTAACCCACCTGCTGCTCCGCATGGGAACACGCCCTCATCCGTCAAGTCTGAACATAAGAATCCACTCGCAGAGCCATCACATATCCCCGTGAGTAAGACAAAGTCAACTGAAAGCCCTCCTAAAGTTGGTAAGTATTATTTATATAGAAAAAACAATCTTCATGAATCATGTCTCCTTTCGATTCAATTGGATGTTTTTGTCTTTATAGGCTTAAACAACCTGATTAAAGTGTCATGTGAAGGAAGTAGACAAGTCTACTGTCAGCTGTGCTCGGTCAGGTTGATGTCGTCCACTCACGTATTGGGCTTCAACCACCAGTATAACTATGTGGTGCGTGCTTGATGAATCTTTTCTTAAAAAAAACGTGGGAAGCTTATGAAGCAGGTTATTATCACATATGTTAACTGTCTGCTCCATATGCCCTAACTAGAAAATGAAGTTCCCAGGGTGGAGTGTAAAGCAGTCGGTGTTTGCACAGGAATTGAACAAGATGGTGACCCAGTTGGCTGAGGCTGAGAAAGGTGTAGGATCTCAGAAGATCGAGGTGACCCACTACAGCTGTTCAAGATATAAACCATGAATATTTTAGTTAGTTAATGATTATAAGATTTTTACTAAGAATTGAATGCAGTATGTGTGAATCAAATATCCAGTAGTAGCCAAAAGCCTTGCTGTAACAACAGGTTAAATGGTAGTAAAACGAATGCATACATCGGCAAGAAGTTTGTATGTTTTTGTGAGTACCATTGTATGTGTTTTTGTCTTTCTTTCTGCTAGACATTTGCAGTGAACAAGGACACGTACAAAGAGCTGGCTGCTCTTCCAGAAGACAGAGGTAAAGATATACTAACATTCCCCAGAAAAATGTTCTACTTACAAAGTGAAAAGTTTAATTAGATATACGGTAGTATATATAGTTTTAGAAATATAGTCATGTTTTTGGTCTTAATTCTCTCTTTTTTTTCTCTTAGCTATAGAAAAACTAAAAGTAATGCTGAGACATAGAGACATGCAGGTCTCATCGTGCTCCACAGACGATACTGCAGAGGCTTTAGGACAGCAGCTTGCCTTTGCCAGTCCATATGAAGCTTCAAGCCCAGATGATGGTAATCATCACCATACCACTAAATAAGTAACTCTCACTTTTCAATATGTTTAGTGTTTTGTTATTGGTGCATTATTTTATAGTGTTAACTGATCGCAGATTCCACTGTACAGACATTTAGATTTACATTTTTTTCATCAGTCTGCGCATTCTTTGCTGTTGTTCGTGTGTTTGTCTCTTCCTTGTGCATCATCACCCATTTCCACCATGTCTCTCATTCCTACCTCCCAGTAGTCAAAGTGGAGGAACCATATGTTTGTGCCAATGGCTCTGAATCTATAAGCACATTTGACCCAACTTCTGATGCATACCAAGAGACCTCTGAGAACAGACGACAGCAAGAGAAGAGTGATTCAGAGTTACAGGACACGCAAAAGGAGCCGGAAGACACTCAGAAGACGTCACCTTCAGTATCTGTTGGCCCAGACCTGGTCTCTGCTGCTGCAGTGTCATTGACCAAAGAACAGCAGAACTCGTCAAGACCCAGCCAGGAAGCAGACAAAAATGTAATAAAAGGCTCAGGATGCAGAATAGGATCTGAGCAGCACAGCGGATCACAGGTGGCCCTAATAGGTAGGTGTCAAACATTTACAACTGTATGAATCAGCAGCTTTGGTAGTATTGTGCTGAATATGTTGTACCAATTTTGTTATTATCTGGCTGTGACAGGGGAAATATCTCAGGGCCCCAGTCATTTGTCAAAATACTTGAGGGTGAAAGGACTGGACACTGGGCCAGTCATAGGTGAGCATATCTATCCTCCCATAACAATCGCTTCATGTCATTTCACAACAGCATTCAATACATTTTAAAGATGATGTCTCCTCATCAGGTCGGGGCTGTGTGTGGGAGTGTCGAGGGATATCTCTGAAAGAATCGTCTCTGAAACCATTCTTCTTGTGTGAGAGCTGCAATGAGATGCTCTTTCTCAATGACATCTGTCAGCACATGGTCAGCCCTCGGCACCAGTTGAAATGCATGGTGAGTGGTCTTTTAACAATGCATTGAAAACCTCTACAAGATTTAACATTTTAAAGTCATTGTCACGTTGCTCCCACATGTTTTAATATGATTTGAATGTTTGTTTTTCAGGAAAAACTGCACCCTTTCTATCTGTCTAAATTCTGGAAAAGTGAAGAGCTGCTCCCAGAAAGGAAATGGGAACTTTTAAAGGATGTTTCCCAGAAGCTCTCAGAACTGGAGCGTGACAGCAAGATGGATGCGCAGGTACCCTGTTAGGACTATGTGTCATTGTTTGAGGAAAAAACAAAAAACAAAAAAAAGATGATCTAGAAGGCTGCGTTTATCTTAGGAAGACTTCTTGGAGAGCGCTTGGAGCACTTTTCAACTTTTCTTATAATCCAGAAAAGCAGATTTTCCAGCACTTATAACTGACCCAAAGACCCATTTTGCAGTTTTCAGCCGTACAAATTTATGCAAACATTCATGACATCAAAGATCAGAGTTACTATAAGCATTCATACACCATATGTATGTTCTCAAATGTCCTTGGGCTAATTCAGACTAAATAATTATTTGCATAATTATGCTAATTGTTACCCATCTTTTTGTAAAGGGGATCCTTCTGGGACACGAGGCATATGTGTATGTTCAGACAGCTCCATTCAGTAAAGGTAAGGGAATACGTAATAGTCCAGAGAGTTTATGATGTGTGTGGGAGTAGATTGATAGATAATTGATAGATGAATTGTGCTGCTTTCTTTTCATAGCCTTAAACATTGTGCAAAATATCAAGAAAGCGAAGAAACTCAGCATCCGTCACATGCCCACCCGCACTCCACAACAGAAAGGTGAGTCTCTCTAGCTCAGTCTCAAGGTCATTACCTTATTTTTCTTATACACAGCTTAACTAAAGTGATTAATACAGAGAGCATATAGGTATGAGCTACTACTGTTTTGGTTTCTGTTGCACAGATGAACTGATTGAGGACCAGCAGAGTCGAGAAGAATCTTTTCACAAGGAGGTGCAGTCAGCCCCGGCATCTGAGACGGACAAGAGCAGCGATAATGGTATGCATGATCATATTTCTTACAAAGTTACAATATTGAAATAATTACTTGAGATATATGCAGGACTCAAAAGGGGGCTTCCAATGTCTTTTAGAGGCAAGACAAACAAGGAAACGTATTTTGGAAGAAGCTGCAACGGTTGGAGGTTCAGATGGGGTCAAACGTAGAAGAATCTTGACTCCTCCGGATGTGAGCAGTGTTTCCACAAAGGCCAATTCTGTTGACCCTTCATACCCTGGTGTTGGCACATGTCTCAGTCCCCAAGAGTCATATAGCCTTTGTATGTATCCAGCACTGAGATCACTGAACCAACAACAAAATCCCATCTCAAAAACCCAGCCTGATTTGCAAGTGACATGGGCAGAGTTGTCCTCAGACTCCCCATCTTCCTCTACTATTTGTCCTAAAGCCAGTCAAACACTGTCAGTAGTTCCCAGAGATGAATACCCTCCAACCAGGAAAAGCACAACTGTTGCTTCTGTTGAAACACTGGTCAGACCTTCCACCAGTAGCCCCCAAATCCAGGATCCTTTGGCAGCCAAATGCAGTCAGCCCAACCCTGAATTATCCTCCGAGTCCCCTTCTGTTAACCCTGCTGTGATCCCTGCACTGCTTTCTTATAATGACCATGCTCAAAGCATGTTAGGACATGCGATCCAGATCAAACCAATTCCTGATTATGGCTGTAAATCCACCAACTATAATCCACATCAGATACCACAGCCACAAGGCAACACAGACACAGACACCACTGTGGGTTGTCAGTTGCCCATTAAAACCATCACAACTGACAAGCCGGACCAAACAAACCAGCTGTTTATGGGTGGCTATAACGAACAGGACCACACCGTGGTAAACAGAGGCACTCTGCCGGCGTCCGGAGATCGTCACTTTAGCCACATGGCATATGTCACAAATGGACATTCAGGTCGCCTTTCCTCTGAGGCTGCCGTAGTTCATAAAATACCAGACACCACTCTGGTTTACCCTAAGAGTTTATACCCAAGTGGAGGATACCCTACTAATGGACTCTACCCAAGACAGATTTACCCAGAGCAGAAAGGAAACGGTCTGCCACCATTTGGACAGAGTTTAGCAACTCCAATGCACCCACGATGGTTGAGCCTGGAAATGCAGCAGCTGATGATGCAGCAACAGCAGCTGATGATGCAACAACAGCAGCTGATAATGCAGCAGCAGCCACAGCTGGAGCAAGCAGCCATGCAGCAGCAGCCACAGCTGGAGCAAACGATGATGCAGCAGCAGCCACAGCATGAGCAAGCGGCGATGCAGCCACAGCCGGAGCAAGCGGTGATGCAGCAGCAAAGGATGATGCAACAGCAGCAGCAAAGGATGATGCAACAGCCGCAGCAAGAACAGGCAATGATGCAGGAGCAGGCGCAGGCGATGATGCAGCAGGAGTAGGCAATGATGCGACAGCAGCAGCAAAGAATAATGCAGCAGCAAACGATTTATGCAGCAGTCACAGCAGGTGATTATGCAGCAGCAGGAGCAGCCGCACTACTCACTACTCAACATGCTGCCCTAGCTCTCACTGTCAATGCCATTTGCCATTTGTTTTGAATTTGTCCCTTGTAGAAATTATTTACACTCGTAGACATAAAAGTTTAGGTATGTAACTCAAATATCCAGCCTCTGTTAGTATGTTCCGTAGGCTATATCCTGTATATAGTACAGGATGTTAACCAGTGCACTAATGTCCTCTCAGTAAAAGACGTCCCATGGCAAATGTGTAAATTGTTTAATAGTGTGTTTTTATGTGGTTATAGAGGCACTCCTGCCTTTGAGCATTTTATCTGAATGGTGAAAAGAGAAGACACATTTCTATTATCCCTTACGCCTTCATCTTGTCAAGGTGTAACATCTGGAGCCATTACAGACAAATATTGGAGACTGACTTTATAGAGCTTTTTTTGTTCTCCTTTTCACATCCATCATTTATAATTTGTTATTAAATTTATAGTTGGGAAGATTGGTTCAAGCTCCCAAAACACCTTCAACCTTAAGACATTCATTTTTAAAGAAGTTAAAATTTCTAATGTTATGTTTTCATCTACTGTATTTTTATAATAGTTTGTTCATTTTAATAAAGCTGTAAAATCTTTTGATGAATGTGTATCTTTTTTTTTTCATAAAAATGGCTACAGTTAGTTTAGCACTTGTGTTTTATATGTTTTTGTACACAGAAGTTACACAGAACATGAACTAAATCTCATAGTTCAAAGCTTATGATGGTAACGTCTGTTTTCCTCAAGGCAGTTTGACTTGGAAGTGTTTAAGAAATGCTTGTTTGACAAACTGGGATTTATAATTGTCAATCCTCTGGTGCCTTTACTTAATTGTCCAATTCACTGAAATAGACTTGCGTATTTAATATTAGAGCATTATGTTATAATCACAATGCTAAGACTTGAAACTATTCATGCAGGAAGTGCAAAGCAAGAGAAAGCTACCATCTGTGAGATAACAGGAAGTGGGAGTAACGGACAGGGAGTAATCACTAATTGAATTGAAATAGGTAATGTAAGATTAAGGTTAAAACAATGTTATATCAGATTAATCGTATTTCATGTTTTACAAGATGTTTGATTCAGTTTCATGTATACTTCACAAGATGTTTGATTCAGCACTTATTATGAAGTTATTAATCTCACTCAGTGCACTTGTTAAAAGTTGAAGTGTGTGTGTATTAAACTTTAATATTTTTTTAAAACTATCCTTAGAAGAAAGTTTAGAAATAAGGGTGTAAAACAGGCAGTAAGAACGTAAAAAATAAAGACTAGAGGGAATTGTGAAGCTATTGGTGTAAAGCCTACAAGAAACACTTTTTAAAAAAAAAAGAGGAGAGCCACCGGTGCAGAAGAGCCTCATGAGCAGACAAGCACAGTTGTGCCACCTGCATCTAGAAACTTATCTAATGGTGTAATGATATTATGCCAACTGTCACGCAGGCCCAAGGTCACAGGCGTGACCTAAAGGGTATAAAAGACGAGGCAGAAGACACAGCAGACATCTCAACAGTGTAATGTCCAGGGTCGAAGGAATATAGTGTTGCCTGCTTAGACATAATAGATAGCTTGCCAATCTGCGTAAACACACATCTGTGTCTTCAGACAAAAATATGTGGACGATGACACCGTCGTTGGTAAAGGCATTCTCTTTAACTAAATCTGGGTGTATAATATTCGTTGTGTTATCTTGGGGTTTAAAGTCTTTCCACCAGCGTGAGTTCAGCAGAATATGAGACCAATAAATAATACAGCATAAGACATCTTTCTTCCTGACTTCAGAAGCAAAGTACAGCATCAAATCAAGTGTCGTGTAAAAATTCTTAGGGTCTGAAGAAGTTAAAATTATCTCAAATTATTAGTAAATTATTATTATTTAACTTGAATATTTTTAAAAAATATATATCCTTAGAAGAAAGTTTAGAAATAAGGGTATCAAGTCAAAACAGGCACAATTGTCTTTGTTTTATGTTGTGTGTTAAGAAGGCCGACGTCCAAGAGAAGAGAAAAGCCTGAATAGGGAAACAGGCTGATAAGCGCGCACCTGTCTGGGGGAGGCAGACAATAACCACGAAGGACGTGGTAAGAAAATGTAGTGAGAGACCATTAGATAAGTCTCTAGATTCTCATTTGTTACTTTTTATGCACTACAGCTGAGGCATTTGTCACAGCTGTGCTTGTCTGCACATGAGGCATGCATGTCCTCTTTTTCTTTTTTTTAAGACTGTTTCTTGTAAGCTTTACACCAATAGCTTCACAATCCCCTTTGGCCTTATTTTTTTTTAAGTTCTTACTGCCTGTTTTACACCCTTATTTCTAAACTTTCTTCTAAGGATATATATTTTTTAAAATATTAAAGTTTAATACACACACTTAAAATTTTAACAAGTGCACTGAGTGAGATTATCAACTTCATAATAAGTGCTGAATCAAACATCTTGTGAAGTATACATGAAACTGAATCAAACATCTTGTGAAACATGAAATATGATTAATCCGATTGTTACAACATTGCTTTAACCTTACTTAAAGCTTCATCATACAATATCACATTAAAATCATCCAATGCAACTGTTTGTTCTCATTGGCACATCAATGTAAAGCTTACAAGAAACAGTCTTAAAAAAAGAGGACATGCTTGGATGAGGAGCCTCATGTGCAGACATGCCCAAGGGACACCTGCCTCACCTGAGACTAGTGCAAAAAAGTAACCAACGAGACTCTAGGGACTAATCTAATGGTTTAATGATGTGCTAACGAACATAGGCCCATAGGGGTGACCCTAAAGGGTATAAAAGACTAGGCAGAAGCCCCAGCAGGTCAGAGCCATCTCTGTGTCATCTCTGATACACACTGTGTGTTGTGATGTGCTTGTGGTATATTTTTGAGTCTGCTTTATTTGAACTTATAGGAATTGGCAGAGTAAACAGATGTCTTAAGTAAAATTGGAGAAAGCTTTTCAGCACCATAGAATTGAGCAATTGGCTGTCATCATAATATCAACTATTTTATGTATGCCTCCCCATTTAAGGTATACATGTCAAGATTGCTGTAAGCCCTTGAGAGGACAAGATCCAGGCTTGCACCCCTCTGGTCATCATTACCAAATACGGAAGAATGTATGGTGAAACGTTCATAACATTAATATGTAATCGCTTCATTTGCATATTAGTATATATAGCAGGGCAACGCCTTAACACAGGGAGAGAATCGTGGGCAGCAATCTGACCACACTTTGTTGCTGCTCTGATCTCTGATGACTCCTGAGGATTTTATTTTCTGATCTAATTTTGGGATATTTAAAACTAAATTAATTAGACTTGTTGGTTTTGGTCGCTTAATAACCGAAATGTGGATTTAATCACTTTTTTTTTCACCTCTAAACAGGTGGTCAATGGCGGAGAAAACCACATTTAAAGTTAGTTTAATATGATGAATAATCATACAAACAACTTTTAGCGCTAACTCATATAACCATATTAGCTAACGTTAACGGGCGGTTAACGTTAGCCGTTAGTGGACGGCGGTTAGGAGCATTTACCGTTAACAGTGTGATTTAAAACCCAGCAGGAAGCACGTAAGTAACGTTAATATATCTCGGTTTAGCACAACAAATTAACGGTTATATTCCTTATTTAAATATCCCCACGATATACTTCTCTGTGCATTACAAATTAGGAGCTATTTTGTGTCATTTGGTGACACTTAAACAACAACAAGAAACATATTTTTCAGTTTAAGGTTGTTTATCCAATAGATTCGGGGTGTCTAACCTAATTCAGTGTTTTTTATGGGAACTACACTTTACTTCCTTGAGTCGTTTAGTTAGGTGCACAAATGTTTTTACCTCAGTGTTGTAGGGGAACCTTTGACTTGTGTTATTGCAGCGCCATCTGCTGGTGAAAGTTCAGGTTAGAGCCACAGTTTACTGTGTTTCTGGCTGTGGTTACAGATTTAATGTTTAAATAATAATAAATACAAGTGGGATTAGACATATACATACAACTAATATACAAAACTAAACATTTTCAACATATTATGATACTCAGTATCATTATCTTATTACTGCACCAAAGGAAGAAGTCAGGGAATAACAGCTTTAGATGCAAGCCAGCTGCAGGGAGGGATGTTTCCTTTTTATCTCAAGGCTATAGCCTCATTATGAAACAGTATGTACTAATGACCATATATGGAATCACCTGTTTATGAAACCACTGTGTTTTGATTTCTCAATAAAAGAGTGGTGCAGGGCTGAGTAGGACAGACTCTCATACTGCCAAGCTGAGGGGATCGCTCTCCCTCAGAAAAAATAATCTGAATTTGTATCCCAATCACTAAAGTGCTACCTTCAACTGTGTGCAGGTTGTGATCCTACAAACATGCAGCCAGGTGGGACTCAATCAGCTAAGTATTTCACTCTCTGCATGTGAGCTGCCATTCTTAGTTCTGTTTGCCTAATGCATTCTTTGTTTGAAGGAGGTTCGAGCGACTTGTTTGACTCTCTGAAGGTGTATCTGAACAACAAGAACAGACTACAACCCATTATTGGTAGGTAGCAACAAATCTCTTATTTTGTTTGTTCTGTGTGTCCTGTGTGTGAAACTATTTGTGTCATTTTGTGCACACTCAGGGCTGGGCAGCATTACAGAGTGTGTGAAGATGGGATCACAGGGCAGAGAAGCACTGTACCTGTGCGATGTGTGTGTGTGTCGACTTAGCAAGGCTGACATGCGGAACCACATTATGGGAAGTCTCCACAGATACAACTACATTGTAAGTAGCATCGTAGAAGGCATGATGACAAGTTTGTGAGCCGCCCCGGTGATTGTGGTGTAGTAACTGTTGGTATTTGCTTGACAGAAAGCCTGGCACCCCTGCTTTGTGTCTGAATGGAAGCAAAACTCAGACCTGTCTCTGCTGGCCTGGCCACTGATGGAAAAGGCCAAGATGCTTGAGGGAAAAGAGGGACCTGGGGATGTCAAGGTACATTAGCGTTACTATGTATGTCTTTGCTTCTATTCGCAAACAGATGAGAATTCTGGATATGAGTGCTCATAATTTTCACACCTCATCATATGAAGTTGTTAGAGGTTGAAGACGCTGTATACCAGAAGATTGCAAGACACAGTGACAGTGACGGTCAGTTTTAATCTGTAACTACTCACTCAAAAACAGTGGCTCTCAACCTCTGCTTTGTCAACCCCACCAACCCCATTCTCGGTCTTCTCATTGCCTTTCTGTCTTTTGTATATATATATATATATAAATATATTGCATTATATACGTGCCGTCTTACTCCATACCTGTCTGTTCCTCTCTTAACACCACAGCCTTAACTCTGATAAATTCCTTAAGACACGGACAGGGGCAGATTGAACCCAAAAGCTATTCAGAGACTGGAGGATCTCACAGGACTGTATTGTTTGGCCAGAACCACCAGAGACAGTCCGAGAAATCCTTCAATATTGACATGAAATCACATAAGACTTCAGCAGAGACAACTATTGCTTCTTCTGTCAACTCAAAAGGCCGGTTAGATAACACCTCTACATCAACTGCAAAAGAAAGCAACAGTTTTCTAGACGGCTACACAGGAGCCAAGCCTCTTATTGGTAAGCATGAATAAAGAAATGGCAGCGAGAGGTGCTACAGTTTCTTAAAACTTATTGAAACATAGTTTGAGTTTTAATGTTTGGGAAATATGCTTATTCTCTTTCTTGGCAAGAGTTAGATGAGAAGACTGATACCACTGTCTGTACAGTAAATATGTAGCTACAGCCGTCTTAGCTTAGCTATCTTATTTCTTGGCTGGAAGCAGCAGCTATAGACCGAACTGCCTTGTTTACATTCTAACCAACCAGAAGACTAATTCTGAATATTGAAGATACATTGAGTTTGACCGTTTATAGGTGTATAGTCAACTGATGAGTTGACTGTTAAGGCTCCAGAAATCCACAACACTGGTCGGCGGATTTTGTAGAGAGGCCATCTATCTGTTTCCCCCATTGTTTCCAGTCAATGTGCTATGCTAAGCTAACTGGCTCCAGTGACACATTTGTAGAGTGAATCTTCTCATCTAACTCGAGAAATAAGCATATTTTCCAAAATGTCAACTATTGCTGTATATAAAAAAAAGCTACTTTTACGTGTTTGCAACAGGTCTTTTCAGTGTGGTTGAGTGTAGAAGTGAAGATGGTCACACATACTGTTTCTTATGTCACTGCTGCCGCATCAGGACCAACAAAAAGGACATTATTGATCACCTAACCAGCACTTCGCATCTTGTCAACTATTTGGTTAGTTTGTTGTGTACTAATTAAAACAAGAACACAAATCATTAACCTAAGACTGTAGGCAACAAGCTGAAGTTTTAAACTCAATGAAAACGTCTGTGTGTAGATGGAATCTCATCCTGAGCTGGTGGATGATATAAATGACGATCGGCTTCTCCAGTCACTGGCCGAGAAAATAGAGCAAGAGGAAGGCCGAGGAGAGCTGGTGGTATCTTATTTACAAATTCATATTATTCTGCCTTGGCTGTGCTGGGTTTTAAATGGCTCTTGAGTTCTTTACCAAAACGAATCTGAACATTTTTATGTTCCTAGGTGGTAAACGCACCAGAATCTCTCTGTGTCCTACTGATTGGCAAAAGCTACCACTGGTGTAAGTACAGATGCATTCCCATCCACTGTCTTGTTTGGCCATAAACTATTCACCTCTTTAGCTCCAACTGTCTGTTCTTAAGGAGGGAGAGTTGAGAGTCTTGAGCCCGTCCAGTATCAAGATTATTTATCTCTGTTCTTTCACATTATTACTTTTTATTACTTTTCATTTCTTGAATAGGTGCTCTGCATAAAAATGATACTCTGCAAGTTCTCGAGTTTAAAAGACTCGCCTCTTCCTGGAACTTATCTTTTTATTTTTTGTAGTTGTAACATCTTCTTTTTATCTTATTAATTATGTTTCTCTCATTGTATTCATCCAGCATTCAAATATTTTGAATTCCTTACTTACTTTTCTTTGTGCACCCCTTGTATTGTTTTTCTTTTTTCACAGGTATAAAGATGCTGCATAATGGATGGACATATAATAATATTCAAAAGAGGAAAATAGCTGTCAAAGGTGTGTGTCCTTCAAAGCTACAGTTCTTTTGAAGTGGGGAAAAAAAAAGTTGTGTAATTTTCTGTTGCTATTCAACCTCTGTGCGTTTAATTTACACTTTTTCTTTAAGGGCAAATTATCAACAAGACCTTCGATCAAAGAACGCCAGAAAAATGTGCTTTAGTGTTTTCAAAAAGGGCAAAAAGAAAGATGACAGAAGTGACTAATACGGTGTTCAAGGTATGCGTGCCTATCACCAAAGGTTCGGTATTGTTGGAGAGGACGTCTTTCAGCATGGACAGCCTCCCTGTGTCATCCACATACTCACCTTCAGCCGACTCGGATCCCATTCCCTTGCCAGAGATCCAGACAGAGGAATGTGAGTCGGACTGTGACTCCAGGTCATTTAACATTAACCACTCTGAGCACACCTCGCTGTGTACACCCTTACAACTTCACTTGCAAAGTGGTGTTTCAGACTCTGGTCAATATATGGGACAAGAAAGAAACATCACTCATTTTCAAGAAGCAGATGGTTATTCAGTAATGGCTGAAGGCTTTTGAGGAAAGGCATTACAACACACTGCATCGTTTGCAAGAACAATCAAAGAACTTTTATGAAGACTGCTGTGTCACATTGATGTGCCAAAGAGAACAACAGTTGCATTGCAGGATGATTTTAATGTGATATTATATGATGAAGCATGTTTTACAATCATGTTTCATGAAATTTTATTTGATTCAGTTTCATGTATACTTCACAAGATGTTTGATTCAGCACTTATTATAAAGTTGATAATCTCACTCAGTGCACTTGTTAAAATTTGAAGTGTGTGTGTATTAAACTTTAATATTTTTAAAAATATCCTTAGAAGAAAGTTTAGAAATAAAGGTGTAAAACAGGCAGTAAGAACTTTAAAAAAAATAAGGCCAAAGGGGATTGTGAAGCTATTGGTGTAAAGCTTACAAGAAACAGTCTTAAAAAAAGAAAAAGAGGATGCATGCCTCATGTGCAGACAAGCACAGCTGTGACACCTGCCTCAGCTGTAGTGCATAAAAAGTAACAAATGAGAATCTAGAGACTTATCTAATGGTGTAATGATGTCGTGCAAATTGTCACGTAGGCCCATGGGCATAGGCGTGACCTAGAGAGTATAAAAGACGAGGCAGAAGCCCCAGCAGGTCAGAGCCATCTTAGAGCATCTCTGTGTCATCTCTGATACAAGACAACACTTTGTTGCTGCTCTGAACTCTGACTCCTGAGGATTTTTTTTTGACACCAAACAAGTTTTTTCTGATCTAATTTTGAGATAATTTGAACTTCTTCAATCTGAGACCCTAAGAATTTTTACACGACAACATGGTCAGGAGTAGTCATCGTAATACTGTTCAGACAGACATGAGGGTTGCACTGAGCAGTGGTACAATTCAACTTTCCAGAACAAAGTTGGCTCAAGAGTTGGAAGTGTGGGGCCTCATTTAGATGTGGCTGGGATTAACATGCATCCTCACATGGATGATTCCCATGTTCACAGTGGCAACATCGCATCAGAGCCTAGAGTACAGTACCTTGAGATGGAACAGGGAATTGTACACACATGCACAGAGCTCTCGATTGGCCACGTTCAAACCACAGAGTTATACGACACAACCTTTCAAGCCATCCAAGTAGGCCACGGGGTAATGTCTAACCCCAGTTACAACATTGGACTAAGGACAAATCCTGATCAGTTCTTTCCTCATCCAGCGGTGGCAGTGGTGATATGTACCATTTAAATGCATTTAACTCACCTGGGCAAGTTCTGTGTTATAAAGAGAATGTAGCTGGAGCACCTCCATTTATGCTTGCATATCACAGTCCTACCTCACCTCGCTGACACCACGTTTCCATTCACTTCCATGGGACATTGTCCCTTTGACTTTAAGTGTTATCATTTACATTGCATGTGACAAAATGTTCAGCTGCTTTAATATGAAACTGACACAAGGCTTTTTTCACTTTTCATTAACCTAAATTGAAAAAAGTTAAAAATGTAAACTGGACAGAAATGCTAATTATATGCATTGACATAGATATTTTTATAGAGGGCCATTCTTGAATGTGTCTTGATTTTTTTAAAATTTTTATTTTTAAATGAAATTGTCTAACCTGGTCATGTTAATGTACGATGTCAAATATACTATTTCACTTAATGCTTTTGAAAACTCCTGAATCCTGGATTATTTTTAGACCCATTTTGCTGATTTAGTGCACCACTAGAGACATATTTGTGTTGACTGTGGTATATGATCAAAGGATGTGGGCTGAAATGTTGATTCCTTAAAACTGAAACAGTTTTCTCATGAAGTAGTTGAATCATTGCTTCACCAAATCAACTGACTACATTAGCAATTACTTATTGTTTTATGAGGAGGTGATTGATTGGATGAACAATGATGATGGTCTCTGTCAATGTTACATTTAAAATACAAATAAAAGTTAATATTGAGTGTATGAGGATACCGTATATGAATATATAAGACATTAATATTAATAATAAATGAAATACAAAAAAATGTACAATGCAGAGGTATTGACGATAATAAGACAAGAGGGTAATATCAACAACACAACCACAAGAAAAACAAACAAAAACGTAACATAAAAACACACATCAAGACAATATCTGATATATCTGCGCTAACGTTTACCATAGGTAGCTGTTATTTCCGTTCGACATGAACGCATCACGGCGGGCGTACGGAAGCGCCTCTTACAAGCTGCTTTGGCCGAAGCACAGCCAGCTACTTTAGCTAGCCCGGTCACCCTTTAACACCACCGACGGGGCGGTGCGTTAGCAACAACGGCCACTCTTAAACATAGCAAAGGTGGCGTACGATATCTAATTTGGATGGATACAGTTTCTGTAGTTACTGGCTAATTTATAACACATTTGGGAGAACCTTAAAGCTGCCTCTCCCAGTGTATCTCCTCTGTAATCTCGACGAGATGTCAGCTTTCTCCGAGGCGGCTTTAGAAAAGAAACTATCCGAGCTTAGCAACTCTCAGCAAAGTGTGCAGACGTTGTCGTTGTGGCTCATTCATCATAGAAAACACTCGAAGACTATTGTCAATGTTTGGTTCAGCGAACTGAGAAAAGGTAAGTTTGGCGTAATAAACTTACTAGTTTCTCATTATAAAAACTATAAGTCACAAAGACTGCTAACATGCTTCCACAATTCAGAGTAGCATTATTTTTTACTGTCAAAGTTATCTAGCTTGGGTCGTTGCTCAGTAACTGCTAAAGCTAGCTAGCCAGCACGAACAGTTTAAAGCGTGTTGACTCGCCTTGGCTAATAACAGTAACGTTAAGTTAGCATTAAACCGCATATGTCTATGTACTGGCTATGTTAAAGCTAATAAAGTTAGTCTGCAAAATAACACTGGCTTTGTACAACTGCACAACATGAATGTTAGCCTCGGTAAACGACATTATCGCAGTGTCTTATGTAGCCTCTGATTAAAAGACTGTCACATGTCACAGGGTCCTGAAAGTGTTATTCAAATTCACCAACTCATTACAGATATTAAACTGTGGTTCATCCAAATTGTTTACAGCTACAATAATACATTGTTTTATACTAACTGTTGAGCTACTAACTATGTGAAAGGGTTATTTATAATAAGTATTGTCACCCAATTTTAGAAAAAAAATCTCCGATAAAGCCACTGTATACTACCTGTCCAGTACCAACTCTCTAAAGAGACAGATATTTCCGCAGGGAGTAGGTGGAAACCAAAACAAAGCATTGTTGCGCCACATCTGCGGGATGTGTAAACAAGCAGTGGTGTTTACACAGTTGTTTACAAACAACCAAGGATGCCTGGTTCTGCTGCTCCGGAGTGCACGAGAGATCAATTAATGCAGCAAATATTAAAGACACTGTACACTGTAAACCTGATGAAGTAATATGCTTGCTCTAAATGTATTGTGTAGATTCAGTCACTGTAAAAGTATATAATTAAGCTGTTGTGATTTTTTTTTTTTTTTTGGGAGGGAGGGGTTGTCTTAAAAATGTGCTGCAGCCTGTTGCATAGATGGCAAGTTTTACAGTACTTGAAGCTAATACTAGCACATTTTCCCTTAGGGTGCAAGTCAACAACCTAATGATATCTCAAGTGGATGTTGTATTTTTGGAGCTCATCTGAAGGCTGAAAGGAGCATTGATAGCGATGGGGATAGACTGCACATTTCTCTAGAGCTTTATGCTTTGGGTAATGTTGACTGTAACCTGGGCAAAAACAACAAAAGCATCCACGTCATTAAATGTATAATCTGACTGTGCCACTAAAGTGCATATTGGTGGAAAAAAATCTAAATTCAAAATACATAGAAAACGAGCTAACTTAACTTCTGTTAATGCCCCAGCCCTTTGGGTTTATATGTTGTTGTTAATGTAAATAATGAGCTGTGGGACTGAATGGATTTTGTTCTTAGTTGTGACTAATTACTCTGAGGTGTTTTGCATTGATAAAAATACCATGGCATTGCAATTATGGCAACACCATGGCATTGCAATTATAATTTGGTATATAATATAATTTGGTTATATCACTAATCAATTGATTAAATTCTTAAATCAAATGTACTGTTCTGTCATGTAAATCTTATCCAAAAACACGTGTGTGTCTGTCTCTGTTTGGATACATGCAGCTCAGGTATCACGCAAGTTGACCTTCCTTTACTTGGCCAATGATGTCATTCAGAACAGCAAAAGGAAAGGACCAGAGTTCACCCAGGACTTTGCACCCGTCATCGTCGATGCATTCAAACATGTGCACAGGTTCGATTTTTAAATATTACAAAACAATAGTGTCTCTAAATATGTGTAAATGACATGCACAATTTAAAATTTCAAAAATTGGCAATGCAAGGAATTGATAAGTGATTTTGGGAAATCCTGGAGAACTGATTTTCTCTTCCTATACATATTTATACCTGTTCGAAGGTACTTGGCAGGTTGGTTGTTCCAAGTATCTTGGAGAACTTGCCACTGTCTCTTCATCATCTAAAGTGCTTAAGACCCCTGCACAGTAAAAAAATAATAAAATATAATAACATTGAAATTGTCACCTTTTTTATTTCTGTATTCCAGTCAACATTAGTTGTGTTTCACAAAGCTTTTTAAAGTGTCTGTGACTGTTGTATGTATTGTATGTATGTATGTATGTATGTATGTACACAGAGAGGGCGAGGAGGGCTGTAAGAAACAGTTGGGTCGGATTTTGTCCATCTGGCAGGAGAGAACCGTGTACGAGAACAACCTGCTGGATCAGCTCTCACAAGTTCTAGGTGAGTTCATGCAATACTAACCTGTGCCTGCACAGACTCGTACTCGACACCAATATATTATGGCTTCTTGACACTTCTCTGTGTGACGTATTCTTTTGTGTTGCTCTCTTTTATAACCCCAGATGGAGAAAAGAAGGCCAAGAAGAGGTCATATGAGGAGATCCAACCAGATGATGAAGACTTTGCTTCTCAGAGCTCCCCAGCTGAGCCCCCACAGGTCCCGGCCTACACCATGAAGCCATAAATACACACGTTTCCTTGCTTTTAACTGGGCTTGTCCCATAACCTATTCCTCCATTTTCCTCTCTCATCTCCCTTGCCTGCTTATCACCTTCTCTCTCTCTTAGACAGCAGAGTTAATCCGAGCTCTGCAGGAGCTGGAGAATGCTGCCTCTGGTGATTCAGTGCTGCGTCAGCGCATCTCTTCCCTGCCTGCTGAAGTGCAGGACACGTCACTGCTTCACAGGATCACAGGTAGGAGGCAGGACACAGCATAGTAGTGTATACTTTGTATATACAAACGCACACAAGTCTTCCCAACAACTCATGAACAGGTACTGATTTGTTAGCTGTTAGCTGAAGCAGGGTAGGGTAAATACCATATTGGCCAGATTATAAAGTGACCCTAGTTATAAAACGACATCTCTTATTGAAAAAAAAAAATTCTTGAATAAACATCATAGCAATACTTAGATACATACTCACACACTCTCCCAGCAACCTCAAAAATGATCCCCCCCCCCTCTTCTTTCTGCGATAAAGACATTGGAAGATATTTTGGATTTGTTTTCAGTCATCATGAATTTATTTCATGTTAAGTGTGCCTTCTGAAACTCCAGCAGGTTAAACAGGATAAACTTCAAGACACTTGCTAGAGTAGTAATATTAAGGCTAGATCAACCCATAATGCAACTTTTCATGTTGGAGTTTTAGACTGCTATACTCTTTATTCAAAAGGAGTATCTAATGTTGAGAACACTTTAATTTTCTTGTCCTCAAATATAAGACTGCCCACACTTTTTTCATACGTGATGTCATGGCTAAAATATTATCTTATATCCAGGCCAATACAACATGAGGGGCACAGCTGTCTAGAACACCAGGGTTTGCATCTGTGGGGAAACGGATACCTGCCTCTGCACAAGTGCTGTTTGAATTCTTTGCTTTTTAGTGAATTTAACAATGTAATACAGTGGAGCAGTAATAAATGAAACATTCACTCTTCCTTCTCTGCTCCTGCAAAAGACCACATTCATTCCACATCTATTGCTCACCTCAACCCTGCAAGGTGAACAAACAACTGTTTTTAAAAGTGACTATACTGATAGCTGCAATGTTATTAATACGCGTATGAAAGGAATGCAGTGAACAAAATGGATGAAAAGACACCAGAAACACAACACGGTATATTCAGTATGTTTACTGCTGAGTAACCTACAGAAGATTATTCTTCTAGAAATTCAGTGATGGTTCACTCTCAATATATTTGACTAATTTTACCACTTTCTTACCAGTTTTTATCAAGTTTAGTCAGAATGCAGAGACAGAGGTAACGTGGTAGAGAGAAAGGTATGCAACAAAGGTCGTCAGCAGGAAACAAACCACAGGCGTTGGCAGTTATGTGGTACGTGTCTCAACCAGTTGAGGTGCCCTTAATTTAACTCCTAACTAACTTCACCTCTTGTCTTCAATGAAAGTAGAGGAATGAAAGGGGCTAAAAACTTCATTTACCATAGGAAACGGTGTCTGGTTTGCCAGTGATTTTACAATTGCTATTTGCATTTTACTAGTATCGATGGATAACTGAATGAGCCCTTCCTTGTTATATTTAAGCACAGTGCTCTGCTCTTTATATACTTTCTGTGCTGCAGATAAGGAGTCAGGGGAGCGGCTTTCCCGGCTGGTGGAGGAGGCCTGCATGCTGCTTGCAGACTACAGTGGCCGCTTGGCGGCAGAGATAGATGATAGGAAGCAGCTCACGCGCACACTAACGGTCTTCCTACAAAGCCAGAAGGACGGCTTGGTCCAGAACGAGCAGAAACTTGAAGTGCGTAAATCACTTTTTTTCTTTCACTTACCATTTGTTTGTCTGTGTAGGTCTTGTTTGCCCCACCTTTGTGTCATTATTATTCATTCTTGGTGTTCATCTGTCTTCGTAGCTGCATGCTTTTAAATAACATTTCCTTTCATGTATTTCAGCATGCTGCATACTACTTCATCAAAGTGCCTGTTTATATAGAACCAAACTGTAGATTTCAGTTTTAGTGTTAGATCTGCAGCATTACAGAGTAAATTCAATGCACACTTGACATCCAAGTCAGGTTTCCTATAGCTCTTAGTGTGAGCCTCACACATGTAAGTATTGACCAAAACACTCAGTGTTAGATCTTGAAAAACGTAACTGCAGACTGTATTGTTTTATCATAGGCTTTTTTTTGACAATAACTGTCCAGCCTCTATTCACAGGATACCAAGAGGATAAAGTATTTTTATAATTTGTATCTTCACACAGTGTTCTGTAATAAAAAAAACTGGAAATAAAAAAGGAAACTGATCTTGTGAGTGCTTTTATTTTGCTGTAACAGCTCCTGGTGATGCATGCATTGTACAAATCTTAATTACAAAGAAAGTTTGTACTAACAGTATTAGCAGTTTTTTTGTGGTCTCAACACAGTAAATATTTACTACACACTTGATAATTGAGCTTCAGATAGAGGAAATCAAACAATTTTAGGATTCATGATAAGC
The DNA here is from genome assembly GCA_036937835.1 of Pampus argenteus. Taxonomy (NCBI): domain Eukaryota; kingdom Metazoa; phylum Chordata; class Actinopteri; order Scombriformes; family Stromateidae; genus Pampus; species Pampus argenteus. The sequence continues at coordinate 11,233,495 of CM072879.1, forward strand.
TTTAAAACCTTCTGTAGTGTGATGAGGGGTTCTGGTTATACAACACACATACATACATCAGCTGTTTGGCGATTATATATAATAAGCACAAATATAAAGTAAAGAAAAGCTAGAGCAGAGAATGAAACAAAAGTAATTATCTTTGCATCAAAGAAGAAATCATCGAAAATAATTTTCTCTTTTGCTGACTGCATTCTAGCTTTGTATCTCAGCCCTGATCTGTGTAAATTTTATATATATATTTATGTGCTGCTGCTATTTAGTTTCTTTACTACAAAAATGTTAAATAAACCTAGATACTTCAACCATCTTTACACAGCATATTCTCAAACTTAATTAGAACAAAATCAATCAATCTTTCATAGATTTTATAGATACAAAGAAGTGAAGAACCTGTAGAGTAGAAATGCAGAGATTGTTTAAAAAAAGAAATATAAAATATCATTCATTCAGTGGTTTGAAGGACAGAGTTGATTTCATTGTAAACCTAACAGCTCCTTGAATACCATTTATGAATTTGGATTTTCCGTTTATGTGGTATAGTTTTCAAGTGAGATTAATTAAAACTTGTGTTAATAAACTTCTGAGATCTTTAACCGTATATGTAATTCTATGTGGTCTTTATATCCTTGCCTTAAATTTTCTTATTGCATGTTATTTTCTTACAACTGTCTACTAGCCCAAAATTACAACAATATTCAATTCAGACAATAAGATCTTTGAGCTCTGATGGACATTTTCTTTAATGGACTTTTTCAGGAATACAAACGCAAACTGGCGAGGGTGACCCAGGTCCGGAAGGAGCTCCGTTCACGTTTGAACAATCTTCCAGGAGGACGCTACAACTCTTCAAACTGACTTTTCGCCCCCTGACCTGATACATGACCTTCATGCTACTGAAACATCTCAACCTGTCTCTTAGATATTTGATCAGTGACATCGCCATAGTCCATTGTTCTTGATTTTGGAAAGTTTCAAGTGTCTCCCCGTATTGGCGTCCTGAAGTTCTCATTCTGTCGTCAGCAGCTTATTTATTTACATGGCTTTTATTAACAAAAATGTCAGTACTGCAGTCAACAGTAAATTAAGGTTTATAATTATTAGACACAGACCCTTTATGCTTTGGCGCCTGCCCATCTAACTTTCACAGCTTTAAAGTGGTATGGATGATGCTGGTGTGATATTTTTGTATTTATAGTGACTTAAGATAATGCACCAGAGTATATCCCCTTACTGGAATATTTCATAATAATTTGCAGTATTTTGGATTGCTGTCACAGCTTTCTTTTACTCTTTCTGTAAATGCATCTGTCTTAACTCCTGGTTTTGGTTAGATGATTTGCAGCAGGTATTGAAGTTGGTATTGTTTTTCTGCACCGTGATAAAGGCCTTTGTGGAAACCAGATACTGAAGCTCAGCAGTGAGCCATGTTCCTAAAAACAAACCAACATATGAAATTATAATTTACATAAAACCTCCTAAGGACACGGTGTGGATCATGATAATTGATCAGTGTATATATTCGAAATTGCATGTAAATATGATGGAGTTATACCTGTAAGTCCTTATTCGTATCCATTTTCAACATGGCTTGTGAAATGAAATGGTCATTTAAACCAATTACTGAGATATCTGTAGACCGATATCTTGGTGTGAAGGAGTCCATTGTGGTCTTGTTTACTGGATCATACTGCTTCATAGTTTTATCCTTTAAGTCTACTGAATGCTGTGCAGATGCATTACACAGCACATGAGAAAGTGCCCCAATTTCCAAAAACTTTTTTTTTTTTTTGTAAATATAAAGCAATTTCTTCTTAGAACCAAATAAACAGAATATGTACAATTCTTTGCAGTTTTGTCTCCAGTTGAATTTGGTTGCAATCGAGGTGCTAGACACCAGGGGGCAGACGCACGCACAATTTTCTAAAGGTGCGCTCGTTTTTAAACAACCGGTGCGGAGACGTGGATGCGGAGATAGCAACGTGCGAGAATGAACGAACCCGCTCACGTGAGCTTCACTGGTCAAATGGACGAACGTACAGGAAGTAAGCGATCAGTGTTTGAGCTTAGTGAACGGTACAATATAAACCTTATAAACCACACGCGTTAATTCGTCTTTGTCCTACAACATTCAACAATGGACGACAGCTTTGAAACACCATACGAAGAAGACGCTTTGGTTGAGTTTATTGATTGCACGGTAAGCCGTCTCTGTACCGAAGAAAGAAACGGTTTACTTTGGTGACTACTCTAGTTGTCACACCTAGCTACAGTTTATATTAAGCAGCCTGGTTTTACTTGACTTTTAATTGTTTTTTCATCTTATATAAAGCAGTCTAACACATCACCATGAAATAATCTAAACGGCTATCTCTACACGCAAGATGGCGCCGCGGATGGCTGCCTCGGTGTTGTTGCTACGTTTAGTATTATTATTATTTTTAATGTTTTTTGTTTATTTGCGCGGTTCAGTTTCTAGTTTATTGTTAGTTTATTCTATGTAATTTCGTGTCATGCACACAAACTGCCCAACCTTCATGGGTTTCACATATATATATATATATAGTTTCATCCTGTGCATATCTAAAATAGCTGTATATTGTAATAACCTTTAAATTATATGTATATAAAGTAAAACAGACAAACAAACATATCTCTCATCAGAAATGGGTTCATTCTGTATATAGTCATTTGTTGTGTGTATACACCTGAAGGTTGTTGTATTGTTCTTCTGTGTATATTGAGTCACTAATCCAGTCATTCCTTATATGTGTAAACATATTTGGCTAATAAAGATGATTCTGTTTGGTTTATATCTGAGGAAGAATAAATATTGTTTTTTCATTTAAGATGTGCATACCAAATAATCTGGCTACAGTCTGTATGTCATACCATCGTATGCGTCTATGATACTGACTTATGTTGTCTCTTTTTCTTCAGGTCTGCAAAAAAACCATAAGGGGTGATTCCTTGTACAAGGTCCACCTCACTACACAAGGACATATAAAGGTAAACATGACAGTTTACCAGTGCAGAAAGCTGTGCAGTCTGTGGCAGTTGTACTGTTATTGCTAAAACACCCAGCGATGGATTCATAGGGTGTCATTGAGCCCTCTAATATAACTATTGTTTTTCATTTGACTTGCTGATTTTTCTTTTCCTTTCATCACAAGTTCTCTACGTGTTGAAAGACTTGGAAACAAGGAGTGTTGAAAAATCATATTCCATGACCGGGGACTTTCCTTTTCTTTTAAAGGCCGATCCAAAGTCTTATTTCTTATATTTTGCCTGCTTGTATATCCTGCGACTGTACTGCGATTTGTACCTGATCCTATTCTTGTTAAACACAGTACATCCTGATATGTCAAAGCAAGATGCACTGGTGGTACACAAAGTACCAGATTGGTGTTATTGGTGTTTTACATTTCCTCTGAGTGAGACTTGGAGCTCAAATCCTGTGCACATTGACATTTTGTGTATATGGGCTTACATTTTGCATTCTTCCAACCATGACTGAATACCTGTTAAATTGATGCTTTCCAATGTTTGTCTTGACCATCGTGAAGACTTTGTCCCTGTCGCTCTGAAAGGAGCATTGTGTCTTAAAAGAGTGCACCTAGCACTATGTTTATGGCACAAAGGAAGGAAACATGTCAACACATTTCGGTCAGAAGGACTTATAAGACTCAATCTTCATTTCCTTGTTATCTCACATCATTGTATGTGACATACACAGCATGTATTCAAGAATAGAAAAAACTTGCTGTGCGACAGTTCTGCACCACAAAATATATCCTCATTTGTTTTTGGAGGCCATCACCTATAGCTACACTTGTGTTTGTCTTGGTCCATATAAGTCAAGTATTGGGCATCAAGGCAAACAGCTTGAAACCATTGGTTCTTACTCTTATCTCGCCACTGAAATGGTTATCGGTGGTTTTGTACATGACAACCAAAACTCCTGGATAATCAAGTCAGGTCATTTGGTCAAATTACCTTCGTCATTCTGTAATCATGAGATTGTTTCTTTCATCGGAGGATGTACTTGAGCCACCGTCTCGCATGCACTTTTAAGACTAGGTTTCTGCAATTTTCTGTCTTTCATTTTCAATTTTTCACAAAAAGTTTTCTAATTCCTTCTGGAAATTTACCAGCTTCTTGCCTTGAAAGATTTCTGGAAATCGTCTAGAGTAACCAAAATTTGCGACACTCGCGGGTAAAGCACGTGTGAATGTGGCATGGAGACTCGGGAGATTCTAGTGTTGGTGGGGAAAGTCTGACAACTGACTTCAAACAAGGACAAACGAATAAATGTGGACAATACTTTGACAACTGACCATTACAGATGATAACACCTCTTCCACGGTGGCTGTATAGCCACAATAACCTGTCAGCAATACTGACATGTGGTCAGCTGCGCGGTGGCAGAGCTCATAGTCGAATACATGATCACTGTAGTTGAGCGCATAAGAAGAAAATAGACTTGAATCGTCAAAAGTCCTGTATGAGGATATGTTACACAATAACAAACCTTGCACTCTACTTCAACAATGAAACCTTCCTTCTCGTTCAATGTTGAACATGCATAAAAAAGGAAACTTTGGAGATCAACTAGTTTCAAAGGCTTCTTGAGCACTGATCCATGTCTGGGTTATCTTGAAGGAAATTGGATCCTGCTTCTCTGCATACAGATATCCATTTTCACATTTAATTTGGGCTCAAACAGTCAATATAACCATGTCCCAGTAGGTTCATAAGACAATTCTTGAATTGCAAAGGTCACTTATTATATTCAGTTATTTGAAAAAGATGGCTCCTTAACTACACATACTATAACAATTTGTTTAAAAAAATGTTTCCTTCCATGATATAACCCTTTCTCTATTTGAAGCAGTAGTGAACTCTAACCAATGTCCAGTGCTGAATAACTTAATTTTCATTGCTCTCCTTTCATTCCTGGCAGAAAGAGGATGCCCTTGTTGCTGCGGGTAAGTATTTTGCTATATTCTGACCTTCAGTATATTTGCTGTTCTGTCAAACTAAATCCCTATAGCAGGTCTATGCAGTCATCTCCAAAAAGGCAGCTATAGCAGCAGATTAATGGTCATGTAATGAGATGTCTAATAAGTGTAATATTTGGCACAGTGTTCAGAACAGCTTCACTATGAGGCAACTAACTTATCAGTTCCAAATCTTCCCAGTCTGCACCGCAAAACACTGGAATGACCAGAAATATCATGATGGATGGCCCTTGTACATAATTGGGTGGCCCAAGTATAACTATGAGGCAAAGATAATCATGGGAGAGGCAAACACTCAGTGTGGTTGACATTTTCCTGTCGGTTCACTTTCTTTTCACACAGAAAAAAATCCAAGTGAACCAAAATGCATCACCAGAAGACATGGCTGAAATTTGATACAATCTCCAACTACCTGCTTGCAACTGTTGATTCTTGCTGCTCCATATCCCAGCATGAAAAGAGCACTTTTTAGCTCAAACTTGCTGTGTAGTTCAAATCAAGGTCGGATCATGCTCGCAACCATAAATGAACGGCAGATCTACCAAGGAGGAAAACAACATTCATCTGGATTAAAGATGGCAGATTTGAAAATGCCCTTAGATGGCTTTGCAGTACAAGGCCTTGAGACTTGGTCTCCAGGGATGCAATAATGTCATCTTAGTTCAATGTCACTGTCATCTCTCTTTGGAATGAAAATGGCAACAATCATTGGAGACAACTTGTCATCATGTGACCTGTTGGGTTTTCCTCTTGTTTATGGTGGACGATGGGCGTTCCAGCGTGATAATTGCTCTTGATGGTTGAATCATGCTTGGGAAAGTATGAGTATTTTCTTTGTTTTACTGTCGCTTGAAGAAAAAAATCTGAAGATCTCTGTTTCACTACCTGTACAGAAGGAGTTTCTGGGCATTTACACAAATTTGCTACCTTTTTCAGCTAAAAGTTTGACTTGAGATTTGTTCTCCTGCTTACTTATGCTACTGTCAGTAGGTAATGGCATATTTAGTGTCAAGAGATTTAAAAAAAAAAAGAGAGAGATTAATTAATTATGATTTCTGTTGTCATGACTGTCACTGCAAACGTGTTGAGATTCCACTCAGCCTCAATAAAGTGTTTGGTCACCCCCAAATAGCTGTGGTTGCCAGCTGAGGTTCAGCGATCTCTGTTTATAGCAACAACATTGGGCGAATCCTCCACCAAAACCTCAAGTTTGTTTTTTGTTTTTGTCGTCGCCTTGCTGATTTTGGTCATCACTGTAGTCCTACAGGGTGGTTTGTACCACCTCTGTTAATAATTTCCACACCAGCTAGTTGGACTAGTCCCAGCCTAGTCAAGCTAGCATGAACTGATGAAGCCTCTTGGATGAGAGGTGAAACGTCTTCAAAGACAAATAACAAAGTCCAGTTGCGTACAATTTAATTTCCTTGTCATAACCACAGTGTTCTCTTCGAGTTTATTTTGGCCAAGATCTTTGCTAACGTTTTCACTGTTAACGTTAGCTGCGGCTGCACTTGTGACTGGGTGCTCTGCATTGATGCGGTAGGCTCAACTTGAACTGCTTTGGTGGTAAGCAAACTCCTTACAGAGAAGGCTTATCACTCACCACTTATCAACGGGGCCATCGGGGCGTTTGTGAAATGTAAATTTACCATTCAATTATGCTCCTCCATTTTCACATATCCTCAGCGCTCCTTGCCCTTTCAACTACAATGGGAGCCAATCAGCTTTTGCTAAACCATCCCAAACACAATGACAGCCAATCAGTGTCGACTTCAGGGTGACTGACCATTGTTTTCCACCCCTAACAACTCAAGCACGAAACATAACGCATTTCATAAAAAGGCAACTCGCATACAGAAACAGTAAAGTTAAAGATGAAAGTTCTTCTCCTTTTTTTTCTTTAAGCATTAAGGTACATAACCACCACCTTCTGTATTGGTGTGTGAAGTGCTTGAGTGTGCCATTATAACGACTTGGCTCTCTAACCCATAGAAAAGAAAGCTGGTTCTTAGAAGGTCAGCATTAGGTTCTAGTTGGTGGAAGGGCAGTATGAGAGATCACTTCATCAGGAACAGACTTCATGAAGGTGGCCTGAGGGCCCGACGTCCTGTAGTGGGCCCTGTGCTCACTGCCCAGCACCGTGGAGCTCGACTGGCATTTGCTCAAGAACACCAGAATTGGCAAGTCCGCCACTGGTGCCCTGTACTTTTCACATACGAGAGCAGGTTCACCCTGAGCACCTGTGATAGACGTGAAAGAGTCTGGAGAAGACAAGGAGAATGTTATGCTGCCTGCAACGTCGTTCAACATGACAGGTTTGGTGGTGGGTCAGTGATGGTCCGGGGAGGCATATCCATGGAGAGACGCATAGACCTCTACTGCCTAGGAAATGGTGCTCTGACTGCCATAAGGTATCGAGATGAAATCCTTGAACCCATTGTCAGACATTAAGGTTGGTGCAGTAGGTCCTGGTTTCCTCCTAATGCACGCCTCACGTGGCAAGAGTGTGCAGGCAGTACCTGGAGGATGAAGGAATTGAAACAGTTGAATGGCCTTCACGATCCCCTGACTTAAACCCAAAAGAACATCTCTGGGACATTATGTTTCGGTCCATTAGGAGCCGCCAGGTTGCTCCTCAGACTGTACAACAGCTCAGGGATGCCCTCACACAGATCTGGGAGGAAAGACACCATCCGTCGTCTCATTAGGAGCATGCCGCGACGTTGTCAAGCATGCATACAAGCTCGTGGGGGCCACACAAGATACTGAAAAGCATTTTGAGTTGCAGAAATTAAGTTTTGGAAAAAATGGACTAGCCTGCCACATCTTCATTTCACTCTGATTGTATGGTGTCTACACAATTGAGCCCTCTGTAGGCTGAAAACTTTTATTTCCATTAAAAGACTTGCCATCCTTTTGTTCCTAAGACACTGCCCTGTCATTATTTGTATATATATATATCCAACTTCATATTGAGATCTGATGTATCTAATGTGTTGTAATAGTTTTTTTGCTAACTACAATTGTTTGGGTTTCTCAGGGCTTGCTGTCAGAGAATACACCCTACCTTTATTTGATGACATATTACAATATCTGGAATACCTGAAGCTTGATGAGCCTATCATTGGTGAATAACTTGACAATTTTCTTTTTACAATTTCCATTTTGTTCTATGTTAATTTTATGCCTATTAACTTTTTCTTGCTTTTCTTTCCTAGGTTTGAACTATTTAGAAAAAACACCTTGTTATGAGACTAAATATGGAGAACCCAGATACACATGTCTGCTATGTAGTCTGACTGCAAACCTACCAGAAATGGTCCATCATGTGATTGGACGTAAACACAGGCAGAAATATATCGTAAGCATTATGAATGATTCTTTTCAGAAAATTTCAGTGAAATTTTTTGAGTGCTTTGCTTTTTAATCAAGGTTAAGATGAGAATGTTTTACCTTTGTGTATATGTAGGAAATAAAACGGCCAGACTTGGTGACCTGGGATAAGCTATCCAAGTCAGGGACCCAAGGAGGAAAGATCATACGTGCCAGAGCAGAAATAATAGAAAGGCAGGATGGAAGAGGAACTCCAATGGTGGGACACGTATATTTTTAATAACATTACGTGTTGAATATTAAATAAAATGTGTACTTTTAAAATTATTTTGAGTGTAACATATGTTCTTTATGTTACAGCTATTGAAGAAGAAAAAGGGAATTTTGGGCAAATCAGACAACTCTAGAGGTACATTCACACACACAAAATAATAAGCTTAGTTAAGCTAAGTGTTCTCACAAGCCTGTCTAAGCATTGATTACATGCATAGAAATGTCAAAGTCAAAATTTTGATGGTAATTATAAAAAAAGTTTTGGTAACCGTTCTTCAACATGTCAATATATGCATGTTTAGATCTTTTTTAATTTTTAAACTACTAATTACAGGCTGGCTGATACAGGATTTTTCAGCTATTGTTGATAATAAACACATGAAATACACAAACATGTTTATTAGTATATTTTTTGTGTGTCATAATATGACATTTTACAATTGCTAAATAAGCTCGTCAGTGCTCTCTGGTGGACAAACTATGTAAAGGAAACTGATTGCTAATGAGTCCATAGTCAGTTGTTTTTCTTTTTTACTTAAACTGTATGTTTACTTTTGTTTTCTAGTTCCTCCAAGGCACAAGCAAAATGGGGACAGAAATATCCCACAGAGTTTGACCCAACGAGATGTACCGCTACACCGACCACAACTCATGGACTATCAAGATGAGTACTCTGACCGAGAGAGGAGGTATCCCCCAGGTTTGTCAAATACACACTCATTCCATCCAGATGACCCTTCCACTGACCCACGGGAGGACGCACTCGGCTGTGACCGCATGGAAGAGGAGCTACGCAGGGCAGATTACAGTGATATATCCAGACGACAGTATATGGACAATGAATATCGTAGGGAGTATCAAGAAGAATGTGTTGAAGATCCACACACAGGTGGTGTTCACAGATATGATTCTAGGGATGAGAGGCCTCATGGCCAAGCTCAGCATGTAGAGTATTACCTAGAAGAGGCTTCCCCTTACAGAAGCCCCTACCCAGAAAAAGATGAGCTGAAGGAGTTCTACATTGAGGAAGTGAGGCGTAGGCGAGTTCGTTCTGCCGAGTTTCAGCCCTCGCAACCAGTACATCCAGAAGACGATAAACGCCAGTGGTCACCAGACAGGGAATCTGATAGACATGAAAGCAGGAACACTGCAGGAAGGCTGGGATCAAGTGAGCCAGAGGCCAAGAGGAGAAGCTGGAGTGTCCAGTCACGTTTTATCAGAGATTATCAGCATGAAAAAACATATCACGAGGAAGCAGTTTCCAGCGCAGGGCCTAGCAGAACAGGACCCCCTAATTTCCAGAGACCAATGGAAGTTAACAGATTCATGTCTGACATCCCAGAGCCATTCAGAAACTTCCTGAAAGGGGCTGCTGACAATAAGGGACACAGTAAAAGGAAAAGAAAAAGTCGCTTCTCGGATGCCACTACAGAGGAGCTGGAAACTGCAAACAAGATGTGAGTGATTACGCTTCATGAAACTGGCTGGCTGGTTTTTTTTTTTCTCCAAATGTTTTAAATTATTTAACTATTCTGTGTTTTTATCTTCATACATTATTTTATGTTTGATTTCTGCTTCAGGTTCTGTGATGACTATAGACCTCCAGATCCAAACTTTGGTGGTTGTTTTAGACCAGGTGCTGTATCGTTTGAACCTGAAGTCCATAGAACAAAACATCCTGACCGCTACACAGAATCTCAGGTAAGTCATTATAAAATCAAGCACGTTGTTGTGATGCATTTGTAACATAATTCATACTTCTATCTAATTCAGAATGTGTACTTATTTATGCAGTAACAAGGTTGTAATAGTTTCAACCCTGTTGTTTTTTTAGAGCCCACATGATGCCAACAACTACCAAAGAGAAGGCTCTGAGCCAGGAGGTGTCTTTGATATGCTGGTAGGATTATGTATTAGAATTTGCAACCCGCATAGCAGTGCTGTGCTTGTTATGCAACTATTATGCAGTCATTGACTGTGTGATCTTAATTGTGTATTTTTCCCTTGTCACTTTTCCTTAATAGAAAACCATTGAAATTGAGAACGCAGACGAGGCTCACTTCCTTAAGGATAAACTTTGCAATCTTCTGAAAGAATTCAACGCCAAAAAATCCGAGAAGACTTTGGTATGTTTCATCCTGCAAAGGGCCAGTCTTTCTAATGCAATGTGTTGTTTAATTCTCTTCCACTCTGCAAAGGACTAGAAATAAATTAAAGAAGTGTATGTTTTTGTTGTTGCAGCAAAATAGCCACGGTCATGAAGTCACCTCCAAAGATTACAACAGTTTAAGGCCCGACATGCAGCTGTCTCCACAACAACAGTATAAGAGAGCCTTCAGAGAAGATTCGGACATGGCACAGTCAGAAGATCTTTATGTTAACGATCACAGAAGAAGAGGCCGGGAGCAGCATGAACATAAACCTGATGAGCGGCACCAAGAATACCGCCATCCTATAGATGGGGAACCCAGACGCTCAAACAGAAGCCATTACGAAGGTAAACTGTATGTCTAACATGCTGTTACAATCGATGTGCTCCACATCAAACGCGTATAAATGATTTTCTATACGCTGCATAGCAGGCATTATTGGGTTCATTTATGGATACCTCTGCCAGGTCTTAGTTTGGGCCTTTGGTCAGATATATAAAAAGTATTCTTTATTAAAAATATTGTATGTAAGAATTTTTTATATTATGTAAAAGCTAATTTGAAATAATTTCTCATAATTGTACCATTGGCTGTCAAGTGTAGATGTAATAATTTTGGAGGCAGTGTAAACTGTTTAAGTTTATGATGTGAACAATAAGCTAGCCTTTCCATTTGTCAAAATACGCTTGTATTTTTCCACTTGGAAAATCCATTTAAGTTGTTTCACTTTCTTTTTTTTTGCATTCAGAGGTTTTTGGGGGGCCTGGGATGTATCAGACGCTGCATGCTACACATCCAGATGAACCAGCACGTTATCCAGAAAGGTTTCAAGAACCCATGCAGCCTCGTGACTACCGACCTGCCAAGGAGTTTTTTGACTCCCGCTCTTCTGCACCTCCCCTCCACCTGGAGCAAGGACCCAGGACGCACAGGGGTCTTCAGTACTCCAACAAGCTGGACAAAATCACCTCCACCCTCCTGGAACTTGTGGCCAGAAAATAGTCATGAAATTTCCATTAACATTCTGTACATTTAAATATTCATACTACTAATTATATATTTGGTTTGAAAACATGATTTTATGTTAAATTTCACTCTCATTGTTTTTTTTTTTATGTTATTTGCTGTAGACATTTGTCTCAGAATTTAATTCTTGAAAAATGTGATGATTTTTCATGTAAGAATTAAAGTCCTCCTGGATTCAAAAATATGTCTTTCTTTTTGTTCCTACAGTTTCAGGTTTACTGTGCAGAACGATGTGCAGAGTTTGACACTAGAAGGCTGTTTTTACATGAATCTGTTGAAAATGGCAAGTGTCACTTAGGTGTATAGTATTTTTCTATGATGATAATATTAACTAGAAAGTCTGCTTGTTCTCTAAGATTACTCCTACCTGAATAGTTTGGAAAGAGAAGAAATTTATATATGGATATGGATCTTAGACAATCATGAATGAATTTGAAAACGTCACAAGCATAAAACATGCTCTGTTATCTCTATATTTGTGTTGTATAGGTTACCTAAATCAAGTCTAAGTCGTCTACTGATATCATTTGAAGGATAAATTTCATTTACATTTTTTGTCACCTCAATATAGTTTTTATTAGAGCAATACAAGTTATATTTATTATTAAAGTCAATTTCAGTACATTACTTTTTTTTTTTTTTAATACAGATTTGTTTGAACTCAGTATGACTTATTTCACAGTGTTACACTGTGGGGCTGAAATTGTGTTTGAAAATCATTTTTCATTGGACTTGTTGGGATAAGGCAGATAGTGTAACTGGTAATTTAGATATTTTAAAATAATATTTTAGCAAAAACTCTATACCTCCCTATTTATTGAATACAAGTAAATGTAATGAGAATCACACCTCTTTACCATTCCTTAGAAAAGACTGAATACATTAATCATTAATTTTTGAGCAAATGTTGTAATGATGCGTTTGATTGAATGATTACGTTTTCAAAGGAAATTAAAATGTAGTTCATCTACATCTAGGCTTATAAAACTATATCTAAGTTTAGATATAGTTTCCATTTTTGTCAGCATCATATCTCTTTGCACTTCTTCCAGTTTGTTAGACACAGCGCCGTCTCTGGGGGTAGGCAAAGAATAGTCGTTGCTAAAGTTACGTAATTGCCGCGTCATGACGTTTGTGCGTCGAAGTCTTTCCGGTTCGAATAGCAGCCATCTTGTTTCCCCTTGCTAGCTAAATAAAATAAATAATACGCTGAGCCGGACTTCACTTCGACCCCGTAAAACAAAGTAAGTACCAAATTAAAAATGCATTTGTATGTTAAACGTTTGCGATAAAGTGACCGGGGTTGCGTGGAAGCAGGGACAATTACTTCGCTTCTTTTCATTTGCTGTTCTTGACCAATAGACGATTGTTTTGGAAGATGAACATAGGCGCCATTTCCCTCCCCGCTCTCTGAGGCGCTTATTGGTGGCCCGCTGAAGGGATCACGGGCGGTCAGGAAACTGGTGTTCTTTGTCCGCCATGTTGGCTCTTGTCTGAGTGGTTGTTAGACGGACTGGCCATTTCTGCCGGACCCCCGAATGGCGTCAGTTGCTGAAGGAACTTAGCCCTTAAAATCCTTGATTGGTGGAATCTAGTCCGAAGTTTGATTGGTCTGAAGGACAGATCCAAACGTTGTCTTTATTGGTTAGACTGCTTCTTACTAGCTTTGGAAAGATTTACCAACTTTCACTTGATGGCAGGACTCCTTGTCCAGTAGTGATGAAAATTAAGACACGTTGCGGATGGTCACCTGTACTGTGCAACAGTCACCAGTGTTCATCTCCGACAGGCTCACATTAACTTCACTATCGTTAGCATTAAAATCACCGTCATGGTAGCATTAGCTTCTAGCGCTGAATGGGCATCTTTAAGTTTTTTAAGATGCTAGTATCTCACAATTTAACTCTATGGCTCTTATAATGATAGCTAATTTGTTTCAATCACCTCATTATCTCTGTTAATCGAAAACTGACTTCTGTTTGCTAACGTGACCTCATCTGGGACATTTGTTTCGATGCTATCATCTCCTGTTAGCCACTTTGTTCATCCTAACTGGCTTTTAATGTATGATCTAACACGGTTTACTGTTAACGGGCAGCATCGGCTAACTGTATCTGTGCTTTGTGCTATCTGTGTGTAAACACGATCTGACATGAAGTCTTCGTTTTCTTACTCAAGTCAGCGCTAGCGGCACAAACTCATTAACGCTTAGATAATTAAGCGATTGAAACTCAGCCACAAGATTAAAAAAGAATCACACAACGTGAAGCTGCGCTTGTTTTTTGTATTTTTCATTCATCTAAATGACTTGAAAGTAAATGTGTATCAAGAGTGTGCTTATTGCATATTAAAGATAACGTTAAATAACAAACAATACCATCTCTGCTAGTGAATATAATTTTAAAGGTGCTTTGAGGTGCAGCTCCTAAATATTAGTTTACTTTATTAAATCTAGAAGGGACACATTAATCCTTACTACTTTATTTTACTGTTCTTTATCATTAGACTATATTTAAAATGACAAGATGAAGGTCACGTATACAGTAGAGAACTTAATGTGGTTTTAAAAAAAAATAAAAAATGTTGTGCAGGTGTGCATGTGTTTTTGCATGTTTGTGGGTGACTGCAGGGTTTGGCCTGGCTACCCAGAGGAAGCTGTGTGTTTATGAAACCAACAGTCTGACTAGTGTGTGTTTATCTCTAAACAACGTCAGCAAGAACAAACATGTCTCTGCTACGGGCAGCACAGGTCATGGGAAGGTCTCATTTGTACAGTGACCTTGCCAGGTGTCATTACTGAGGCATTTTGGGTAGCCAGAATGCATCTACAGAGAGCTGCTCTGGCATGGCGGCCATGCTGGATAGATTAATCTTTGTGCAGCACCACTTTAATCATTAACTGGATGGCTCTAGTACCTGCTCCTAGTCCCCATGCTCCTCACAAAAATAGAAAAGGGAACATTTAGCTTTGTTTCTCTCGAGTCTCTATCTTGTTCTCTCACCCTTTCTCCACTTGTTCTACCCCTCCCATCCTGGAACAACTCTCCTCTCTGTCCTTCTCCATCCTTCCGGTTCCCCTCCCCCTCTAGGCTTTTCATTGATGGGGCAGGTTTGCTATCTTTCTCTCTCACTTTAAGCTGGTTGTGTTCCTCACTACAGTTGGGATTTTCAGTAATATGCAGTATAAGATTCAGGTCGGTCCTCCATCCTTTGCGCAAGTTATCAGTCAAAGGCTGCTCTGAATAAAATTTCATTACCATACCACAAAGCTTCTGTCACTTCTCAACACTTTACCGTCTAAGCCTTACTTAGTCTTAATCAGTTTGCATACGTAATATGGTGCATTAAACACCATGATATGTGCACATGAGCAGCAGTGTCCTGCTTTGGTGTTCTAAAGTAAAGGTTACTGTGTTCGAGGTATGCACATTAAACCAGTGGCGAGTTAACAAGAAGGGCATTGTATGACATTGCTGACGTGTTTTTTTTTGATGACGTTTGAATCGTGGAAGTTGCTGTGAGCGCCGTTTTTTGGGGTCAAGACAACAATGTCTTTGTTTACTGATTTTCACCCATATCTGTTAAGTCTTGTTTATCCACAAATAGGACAAGAATTAAATGCACTCTCCCTCCCCCCCTCACATTTGTGGATGTTCACCAGTCAGCTGATTTTTCTTCATTTTGTGCAAAGACTCTGAAATGATGTGTTTTGCAGAAATTATTTTTTGTGTAAATTTGATTGACACTATAATTAATATTTAATTAGATTAATGTTGTGCTTGCGGTAAGTTTCATAACTAATTGTTTCAGTGAGTCATGAGAATTGTTGAAGTCTAATTCAACCAATTTTATATTCTATGTGGATAATGAGTGACCATGCATGTAGACAGTTTTGCTCCTCTGTTAGCATAATATTAACAGTACAATGAATCTCATTATAATAAGTAGGCTGGTTAGAGGCTAGATCTGTGCAGCGTGTACCTGTGAACAAGGATGAATGATAAAGCAAGGGCAAAATGTGTATGTGTGTGTGGATGTGCATGTATGCCTGTGCACACGTATGAGACAGCGAGTCTGCCCAGTATGCTTTTGTACTTTAAATCATGTGGATGCAACATGCGGCATCCTTTCTGGCACTTCTTTTAGCCAGTGAGGGCCAGTGTGGCTGTCTGCATCACGTTGCTGTCAGCCTGTAGCAACGGAGTGGAGGCGGGGCGGAGGGAGACATTTAGTTTGACATTGTAAATAAGCAGAGAGCAGTTGTCAGAGAGCAGCCCGTGGAACCGTTCTCATCCGTCTAACAGCAGGAGAGGCAGGGACCGCCTGAGAACAAACAATGCCGAGGCAAGCCACCACTCGCACACCCTCACACACTCCCTGAGGAGCTTTCCACAACTTTATTTGCTGTTTTTCACTTATTTTCCTCTCTACTCTCTCTTCCTCTTTTCTTTTCCCTGACCCCTATCCTGCAGCTCAAGGTAACTTAGAGCAGGAAGTTGGCTGTCGGTAGAAAGGGGTTGGGCGGAGGAAGGAGGCGGAGCAGGGGATGTGTCAGTGTTGACTGGTGTATGCAGCATCCAATGGCATTGGAGGACAGTGTGCTCTCATTGGTCGCAAGTGTCAGAGTGAGGTGGGAGCTGGGTGTGAGGCGGGGTTTGAGTATCATGTAGCAAGCTAGATTGATTACTCTTGAATGTTAAAGGGGAAGGAGGCTAGAGATTTTTGTCTGAGAGTCGGGAGTGCCGCTGTACTGTTTGCCTGCTGTTGCGCTGTTGCCTGCTGCTGTGCTGGCTCTCTATTCCCACTCGCCCTCTTCTTTGCGCCGGGCCAGGGGTCAGCTCAAAGACAAACGCATGGGTCATTGGCTAGAGAGAGGGAGAGGGGTTAGTGAGGGAAAAAGAAGAGAAAGAGAGAAGGTCAGCTAGTTGAGGGGACTTGATCAGAAGAGACACGGAGCTTTATGTTTAGACAGGAGTAGGACGTTGGGGGGGCTGCTGAAGGAGACGGGGCAGTGGGAGAGAGAAGGGGGAGGGGTAGAAGAAGGGGGGCTTGCTCCTCTCTGTGTCCGAGCTGAGAGCCTTTTTAAAGCCATCCAGTGGAGCTAGAGTGTCTTTTGTCTGTTGATACGATCAAGGGGCTGGAGGAAGTGAAGGAGCTTGACAGAGTTTTTCTGTCAACCTGTGTGCCTCTTCACCCTGCTGCAGCCGCTGCTCTCAAGGAGACTTGAACAGGGCAATCTGTTTCTCTCTATTCTGCTCTGCTCCAACAGGGCAGACTGTTCACCATGAAGGGCACAGGGGTAAGTCTGACCGCTGAAAACACACACTAAGAGAGAAGACCTGTCAAGTTGGTTAGGCTCTGAGTTTTTAAAAAAAAAAAAAAAAATAGTTTGCTTCTGTTTACTTTCTGTTGTCTTTCTATCCATCATGCTCTGCAGTGATGAGACAGTGTCTGTCCTTTACAACCGTCCCCAATCCCCCTCCCTTTCCTTTCCTGTCCTGTAGTACTCTCCTTGGAAGTGTGTGTGTGTGTGTGTGTGTGTGTGTGTGTGTGTGTGTGTGTTTTGCTCTTATCCACGTCCTTCAGTCGTCAGATCGGTACAGCTCGGAGGGTTTTACATAAAGGACTGTGGTTTAAATAAAAACCCTGTGATGGTTGTTAATGTTGTGCATTTGTATTTTTGTCACCCACAAAGTAACAATATATAGTAAAATATGTCTTTCTTTGGCTGTCACTTGTTGTGTTTTGACTTTGGACCACCACACACTGACACGCACTTGCTCTTGAAGTGCAAAGCTTCTGGAGTCTGACTCTGAGCTCACATGCGCTTCACTTTCTTTGTGGTGCTGATGTCCTGGAGGCCTGTGGCCGCAGTGGTCCGGACCCCATTTTCCCCCCAACGTCCTTGTTTACATGTTGGTGCCAGACAGTGACGCAGAGCTGAGCAGCAAAGATGGCATCCATGTTTAAAGTAGATTTGTTGTATGTGGGGGTCTCTGAGTGGATATCTCTGTGTTGTTGTCACTGACAGTTTCAGGGGTCCCCAGGGGTAGAGGTGCAGCTGGTTGCAATGACCTCAGGATCCCCGAGGCCTCTGCTCCAGCAGTGCCAGACGCTCAGATGGGACAGGCTGTCATCCTGTCAGCTCCAGGGGCAGAGGAGGCTAATAGTTTGATCTGATCTCTTCTGATGGAATCTTTGGAGGGCGCCTCTTCTCTCTCTCTTGCCTCTGACTCTCTTTCTCTCCCCTCCCTTGCTCCCTAATTGAAAGTTTCCATTGGTGCCTTTGACAAAACAAAGTCCCGTTGGGGAAAGAGAGAGAGAGTGTGCAAGAGATTGAGCGAGGGAGTCAGGGAGACTAAAAATAACTCTTAAGTTGAAGCTCTTGCTGCCAAATCCCAGGGTTGGCTGCTGTCTGCATGAGATTTGAATATCATTTGTGCCCCATGCTGTACCATAGACACACAGGGGGAGGAAAAAAGTAAACCAAACATGCAAACCACTTAGACATGGCTAGACCTTTTAGCTTATCACTAAGGTGACCATTACTGCTTTGTGTTCACTCTTTTGACCTTGCCCCCTTTTATGTTTTTAAATGTGTACAGTGTCATTAAAGACAGTGTGGGCAGTCAGCTGTGTTCCAGTGTGTAATATGCAGGTAGCTTTAGCCCTGCCTACTTTGACGCCAGAGACCGGGCCTAGCATTGGATGAAGGTCACAGGAATGTGAGATTGGCTCCTGCAGTCTCTCCGTCAGCAATGAGAAGGAAGCATGTAGAGGGAGATGAGAGGACACGGAGGAAACAAAACTCGAGGCATGAACACACGGAACACGGCTAATATGTGCAGTATGTGATGTTTTTATTACGCTTCCTAGAAAGTACACAGCCTGAACCACTAGGGTCACTTAAGTGCTGCAGTGAAAGTTGAAAAACCTGTCCTTCTCTGTTCTCCCCCCTTCCCTCCCCCTCTCTCTTTCACCCCCCCCCCCCCCCCCTCTCTCTCTCTCCCTCCTCCCTCTCTGGTTTCTCTCTCTCTCCTCTGTTGAATGACCTTGGGAGATCAGTGACTAGCACTTCCTGGAGTTGGCTTGAAGCAGAACCAAGGGCAAAGTTTGCAGGGCTGTTTGGTCGGTTGGTTCGGTCCAGCCATGCCGAAGGGATGTTGCGCCGCACTTCACAGTGACCATCATTATAACCCTATCTGTTGTGTTTTTTTTTAATCACAAAACATTTGCACCAACATCTGTGAAAATGTTGTGCGTGCCAGTGCAAGTAGTTAATCTGTAATTCATAGCTGGGAACTTGTTTTTTTTTTTTTTTGGTTTGCCTGAGTAGATCATTTACCCTGCATGCTGTAACTATGCCAGTTTGTTTCTGTGTGGTATTTGTGATTGGGTTCCTCAAGGTGAATGCTTTAGTAGTACAGGATTTGTAAATGCACCCTCTTTGACCCATAGCCATCATTTAAAATGAACAACACAGTATGACATTTGTTACACAGACTGTGTGTATTTCATTTTTTTTCGAGTACAGTAAATCAGGATGAAGCTGTCATAATAAACACTAAAGGTTAAACATTGAGTTTTAACTCTCAGTGGTTAAATGATATATTCTGGTTTACGGTAATGTATGTTGTGTAAACAGAGCTGCATTCCTTTTTCTGCTTAGGAAGCCAGTTTTAAAACCTAGCAAACTTCAACCTTTAGTGACCTTCCTAAAAACTGCCCGTTCTACGTCATTTCATACAGGAGCTTGTGGAAACCTCTTGTTAAAGACATGGTCAGAGAGGCAATTCAACAAATAGTTGGTACTATGTTTTACAAAAATGTCTTTCGATTGATTTCGTCATTTATAGTGAAACGGCGGTAACCACTAATCAGTCCATGTGGGCACATGTTTGCTCTCTGTCCAGCCTGAAGTTTTATCTATCAGTAACCATAAGAATAACAACATGAAAGGTTACTTTAAGGTCAAAATAAGGGGGAAGAAATGATCTATTTCTCTATTCCTCTCTCTAGTTCTCTCTTCTTTTTAATGCAGTTTATGTTAATTTTCCCATATACATGTTGTAAAAAGTTGGTTTCTTTAACTGAACTATATTCTTAACAACTGTGTATTAAATTATTTACAGTGGTGTAAAAACCACCACATTAACTCACAGCTAATGTGTTAATTGTCTTTCCTCACAGCTTTTCACACTAACACATTAATCAAATCAAACAGATACGTTAACTAAATGGCTACACTGATGTGTTTCCCCTCCCTGCTATCACGGGGGAAAAAACTGCAAATTCTAATACTTGCCACACATTTTCAGTCATTTCATATTGGTGCAGTGTGTGCCTCTTGTATTTCTGTGTGGGTCAGGTCCTCCCAGAGAACATCTGCCTCAGTGTAAAGTGTCATCCCTGCTTCAGGGAAAAAGATCTGGGATGAGATGAGCCTTTCTTCATCACAGTAACAATGTGACGCTGAAACACATTAGGGTAAAGTTCACTCTTCTGTCTCAAACAGGCCTTTAGGTTGTCCCAAACTGCTTTGCCTCATTATGCATCAACTGCACTCAGCAAAATGAAGCTCAATTTACACCAACTGCCTCGTCATTAAGGGGGGATTAACTGTACTTTAACCAAAGACCAATTAATTAAATTGCTCAACTACTAGACAATGTGCAGTTTTAGGCTGAAACTTTTATCTGCCAATTTGCCCTTTAGTTCCTCTTCTTGTAATCTTAAAGAGCAAATGTAGAGGCATACATAGGTAATGGCCTACTATCTCGTTTTTTCCGGTCGTCTGCACTGCTATCAGGTTTATTTGGACAGGGATCGAAGGCTTGTGTAAAGTGGTGTGATGTCAGAGTTGAAGCGAGTTGCTGATGCTGGCTGTGAGTGGCCACTTGATGTGACGTGCCAGTAGGGGAGGGAGGGATGAGACCAGGAGAACGGAGAACGGAGAGGTACAGGAACAGGCCGGCAGAACATTAGCGCTGATTCAGCTGTTACAAGCAGAGTAGCATCGACTTTCTCAGAAAAGTTGGAAAGGGGGGATCAGGTGAAAGTAAGTAAGTAAGACAGAAGAAGAGAGAAACGCACACCCACGAGTGACAGAGAGAGATGCGAAGTACTGTAGAAGAGACAGGAAGAGAGATGTAGAGCTGCTTCAAGGAGGAAGAGCAAGTTGCTGTGTTGGAAAATGTTGACAAAGCACAGACATCACATTTATCCTCAAAGACACGCAGAGAGAGCACAGTTTGAAGGAAACCCAACACCGTCGTCTCTTTGTGTCAATGACCTGATGAAGGACAGCAGAACCGCAGGGAAGAGGAGAGGAGAGATGCACACTGCAGAACAACACAATGTACCCTAATATAGCATACAGCTTGGAACAACGTAGCACAGTACAGCAGAATGATTACCAAGAAAAACAACACTTCATCTATAGTGACTTGCCATACTGTGACCGTGAGGTAATGCTACAGGAAGTGAACTGGACAAGCTTTAACAGATTCTTTAGTAAAGATTTCTATTTAAGTAGTCCTTCAAAGCTGCTGGATTAGAAACCTGAAACACAGTAGCAAGTAGCACTTATCAGCACAGATGAAATAAATCATCTGAACACTGGTGTCCTCAAGTTGTTTGCATCAACCTCCTGTCGTTTTACAACTTTGCATAATGCTGACATTTATTAGCTTGTGGGGAGTGTCCTAATGAATTTATTTTGTTTTTTGTTTGACTATGACAAGACCCAGACCAAA
Source organism: Pampus argenteus (assembly GCA_036937835.1). Classification (NCBI taxonomy): domain Eukaryota; kingdom Metazoa; phylum Chordata; class Actinopteri; order Scombriformes; family Stromateidae; genus Pampus; species Pampus argenteus. The sequence continues at coordinate 11,255,053 of CM072879.1, forward strand.
GCAGGTGTTGCACAAAGTCAGCAGAAGACATTATGTTTTACACTAGTGGGTCAGGCTCCCACGCAAACTTTCCGTAGCTACAAAGCCTTGGGAAATATGCTAATATTGGTGTACTGTAGGTGGCACACACTAGCTGGAGGAGGAGGAGCAACACTCAATGGTTCTGTATCTTTCCTCCCGTCATGCTTCAGCCCGCCTCTCATCACACTTTCTTCTCACATATTGACTTACCCACTGCCCCGTGACCCCTCCTCCTCATGCTGCGACTGCTGTGTTTAGTGTGTATTTAGATTGAAGGTCACAGGGTCACCGAGAGGGGGTTGGGGGGTGTTTGTGTGATTTAATAACAGAAGAAGGAGCTGGGGTGGTCTGTGTGTTTCACTCATCTACTCGTCAATCGAATCAGTTGCTTTTTTAACTCCTTTGTCCTTCTGTGTTTCCTCTGGGCCGTAGGGTTGTTACCATGGTAATTAGTCTGATAGTTGATTGTAATGCTGTCAAGTGAATTGCTCAATTATTGCTTCTTGACAGGGTACCAGTAGCAGAGAGCCATACAAGTCGGTACACACAGATACACAGAGGCTGTCTTGTTCCGAATTATCACAAGATCAAGTGCTGATACAGGTTGTAAAATCCTGTTCAGCTGGAGGGGGAAAAAAAAAACAGGCTCTCGTTGCTCTTTTTTTGTTCACCCTATTTGCGTGGTCATGATGCTGGTCATGGTCATGGTGTTCAGCTTAGTGGCAGCCGATACAGAGACCACGTAAGAACGGGCAGAGGGGAGTTCACGCGCCGAGCAGAGGGGAAAAGACTACAATTCGCATCTGTCGTTCCTGCCACCAGGAATGCCGGGATTGCTGTAGTGAGTGCAGGATTTCAACCTTGAAATGCAACTGGACACTAGGGGAGACATTGTCAAGGTCAATCACTAGTCTGGCATGCCATAGCTACATGCGGCCTGATTGATTTATATAAAGCCACCCCCCGCTGCCATTCTGTCTCATTGATTTAGGCTACACTCTGTTGAAACTCAACGACAGAACAGGATGTAGCTTCTTCTATATTATTCAGTAACTTCCACATCTGCCAGAGAGGCAGTTTTCCTGTCAAAAATCAATCCAGCAAAGGGCCTGCATTCTGAATTAGTGATTTATCAGTGTAAAATATTTACAGCTGCACTTAACTGGTATGAATAAATAAGCTGACATGGAGCCAAAGTCAAAACAATCCTCTACAACGCCACTGTAACAGAAACGAGAAGGGGAGACACTGGATGTGGGGTCTGAAGGGGGTCTTTTGTTTTGTAGTGGTCTGTCAGCTGGACCAGAGCTGCAGCCATTCATGCTCGTTGGTCTAAAGTGAGAAAAGAAAGGACAGGAGACCCCCCCCCTCCTTCTCCTAACACTCTTTTTCTTTATACTGTCATGTCTCTCTTTCTCTGTGTGTCTCCCTCTGTCTGTCTTGTTTGACCCACATAGCTAGTTTGCACAGCAGTCTGACTGTGGCCCTGCCTGTCTCTTACCTCCCCCTGTTAAAGCCTTTGGCACTTTGTCTTAGCGATGGATTAATGCTGAACTGGACAAGGAACTACCCCTCCCTCAGCAACACACACACAAACATAGCCCGTCTCTCTTGAGTAGCTCCACACACTCATCTCTTGTTCGGCCCCCCCTTCCCGTGTTTTTTTTTTCTCTCCCTGCCGAATCTTTTCACTGAGGTAGGGAGAAAAGTGGGAGAGTGAAAGAGTGCGATCCAGACACTCCGAGCTCTGCATGCTCAGACAGGCAGGCCAACATTCCCCCAGCAGATTCCTGGCATGCCATAGTAACCTGCTGGATCCTCTTTTAAGCTTTCAGACCCCTTGTAGAAACACTGGGTCTTCTTATGTGCGTAACAGTTGCTTTATTTCAGTTTACAACTTTTTGTTAGTTTGTGAGCACGCGTCTCTGTGTGTTTACAATGTGCATTCATAAAAAAATTAGAATTCATTTGTTGTTGGGAGATTGTTTCTCTGTGACACAAACATACACATGTGTCTTCAGCATCGTCTAAGTGTGTGTGGTCACCAGCAGATATTGACTTGCACATAACTGCAAGAACCTGCAGCTGAAGGTGATGGAGCCATTTATTATTAGGCAGCATGCACCCAGTTCTAGTGGTGGGTACTTGATCATGTCAATATCCCACAAGGACAAGAATAGAAACTTGCCGGGACCTTATTTTAGATTTCACTGTATTATAATTATAGGCCATGATAGGATATGTGGTTCTGACACACGGGGAGTTCTCTGGGGAGCGCTGGCCTGGCTTGGACTGACACTGTATCCTGTGACTTGGTGTCTTGTGTCCTTGGCAGTGACCTGCTTTGAATGTCTGTGAACCTTTACATACCATGTCCTTTGATATTGTTTTTCTAATGCTTAACCTTTTGTCCCCCAACCTTCTTTGTCATCCTTCCATGCAGTCGAGTAGAGGATGTCTGCAGATGCGTTTGGAGCTGGAGGCAGCGATGCCCAGCAAACCCTCCAGTCCTTCTGGCCCCGTGTCATGGAGGAGATCAGGAACCTGACTGTGGTATGCTCATTGAATCAGACAGACGTGCACATACCGTACAAATTAACACTAATATTCAAATGTTTATTATTGTCTCCCAAGAACCATAAACGTCCTTTTGTGCTCTATTACTTCACCACCAACTGTACACCCATCTGTTCATTTCAGAAGGATTTCCGTGTGCAGGAGTTGCCTCTGGCTCGAATCAAGAAAATCATGAAGCTGGATGAGGATGTCAAGGTAAGAGGAGAGTCAAAATAATTGACTCATGGGTGGGTGTACAGTATGTTGTAATGGGAACTACATACAGTAGATCAACTACATTATTCAGAAAAGTAGATAAATGAAATCTTCTACAAATGTGTTTTGGCTACTAAATATTTTAAATAACTTCAGGTACAACTCAGGTAAAAAAAGTACCTTCTACCAGTTGGCCTGCTGGACCCAACAGCAAAGATTATTTTAAAATGGAAATATTATTAGTTCTCTTGCATTCAACAGTGTTTCTTGATAAGAATGCAATTATTTTTATCAAACGGGTTCATATTAAAACATTACAGTGTGCACAGAAGACTAATCAAGCATGATAAAGTAAAATTACAAAACAGATTGTGTAGTAAGAAGCTGTTAATACCACTTAGTGTAGCTATTAGCTGTAGCTGTTCAGCTGATTTGACCTTCTATAGCTTCACATTGCAGAGGTTTTGGCTGCTTCTCTAAACAGATTCTTCATTTTGACAAGGTTGGGTTAATGTTGTGCAACTGGGTAAAATAAAAGGATTTGTTTTATTGGGTTTATTATAACCAATACCAATCACTTAAAATACACTATCAATACCCATCATGCATTTCAAAGAAACATACCCCTCTCCTAACATTTGTCAGTTGCATTCAACTCGACAGTTAGGGAACATGGAGGAGAGATTATCCAGGACCGTTCATGGTCTCTAAAGACAGAACCTTGGAATATATGTGTGTGTGTGTGTGTGTGTGTGTGTGTGTGTCTTGAATATGTCATGTCAAGAGCACTATCCCCTTAAGTTAAGCAGCAGCTTAAAGTAAAGAGATCAGGAGATCACTAACATATCTGAAGACAAGACCCTTCTGGCAGACCTGACACAGTAGCTTTCGCTGCATGTGTTGAATGCACATGTGAGCACATGCGGTGTGGCGTTATTTCAACCCGTGTTGTACATTTAAGCTTTGCATTTATGTCCATATACTTAACTACTAACTAACTGTCACTCAATATGAAGAAAGTGTTTCAAGCTATGCAATTTGCCACTTGAGGCAAATGACATTTGACAAGATTGTAATGAAAACTATAGAAATGTTTTGATTAATATTTCTCCTGTGAAACAAAATAGTTCTATTTGAGTGATTTGTTCTGATTCTTTAGAACATGAACTAATTATATATTAAACTAATCAATTAATTAATTAACATTTTTAGTCAGTGAGTGATTTGTGTAGCATATAGCTTGTGGGTGTATTTAACCAACTCCATCTCAACTGTACAGATGATCAGTGCCGAGGCTCCGGTCCTGTTTGCCAAGGCAGCTCAGATATTCATCACAGAGCTCACCCTCAGAGCATGGATCCACACGGAGGACAACAAGAGACGCACACTACAGGTCAGATACAAACAGAGTTGTCACTTCTGTTCATCTTCTATTTACTCTTTCATATCCTTATTTACTTGTTCCTCCATATCAGATGACACTTGTGTTTCCTTGCCTCTCTCTTGGCTCTTTACCATAGACTGTAAAAAATAACTATCTCACCCATTTTGGATATGACTGTCACCATCTTGTCTTTTTGGAGCCAGATGTGACCATATTTGAAGGAGTTTGAAGGAGGGTTACGTCATTGGCTAGCGAAAAACTAGTCTTAAAACAAATAAAATGAAATGTACTTACCAGAAAAACTGAACAGCTGTCTCCTTAAAGTCTGTGTCTTTTTGTACAACCAAAAGCTGAAACAAGATTCTTTTGGTGATCAATATGTTAATCTAATCTGGGGTTACGATACATGTAACCAACAATTTTGCCATAGTAGCTACTTGTTAATCACAAGGTAGCAGAGCATACCCTGCTTTATCATCATCATTATTTATTGTTGCTTTTATCACAAAGTGTTTGTACCTGTGTGCATATACAACCAGAGGCCACATATCAGCATTCCCTTAAGGAATATCCCTCTGTTTGTTTCTTTCTCTCTCCATTGTCTTGGAAAGTTCTACTTTGAAAGTTTGTTCACTTTGTTGTTGTCTTGGCTCATCTCAGAGTTCTTTTGTTTGTTGTTGTTGTTTTTTTTCTCTCGATTTAACTGTCAGTTGGAGAATTTCTGCTCTGCGTGCTTTAAATAGAAATTACATTTACTCTGAAGGTTTACATGTTAATTACATTTTACACCACAGATGACGCGTTAGATACACTTGACGCTTCAACTCATGAATGCGTGATTTTCTTGTGTCTACGTGAGGGGAAAACTGTGCTCTCCATTTACACATATTCGCACATACCGTACACACACGTGCAGAGCCAGAATCCTATTGTGAAGAGGGCACGCCAATTGGGTTCACCATAGCAACCCTCATCAATAGAACAAGTGTAGATGTGACCTGGTGCTACCAGATATTAATCAAGTGACTATAAATAGCCTCTAGTGCAGGGCGGCCACAATGGGGGGTCCTGACAGTCAATATCCTGTGGAAAATTCCACAGAGACGGCACACTGCCGTGGATATAGGAAGGGGTATATAGCCGCAGAGTCTGTGGTCATGGGGACAGGAAAATATATCATTCCTGTCTTAACTTTTTCTTATTCTCAGGTGTGTGTTGAACTACAGGTTATGAACTTCTTTTTTTAAAATACAAAAATGTGAAATTATCGGTTATCTTATCGGTATCGGCTGAAAAAAAAATCCATACCATGCAGTTGTTTTCATCTTTGGTTAATTTGCCAATACATGTCTTTATAGCTGTGTCTATAAAATGTCAGGAAATTCTAGGTGACACAATGAAGTTGTCGGTAACCTCGCAGTAACCTCTTACGTGGCTATTTCAGGCGAGTTGACCTCAGCGCTTGAGGCATGTTCATATAGGTAGCTGTATGTATTGAATTATCATAATCAAACTCTGACCTTATCACTTGTGCCTTTGTGTCTTTGTCATGTTAACAGAGGAATGACATTGCCATGGCGATAACAAAGTTTGACCAGTTTGACTTCCTGATCGACATTGTGCCCAGGGATGACCTGAAGCCTCCTAAACGACAGGTAGGGAAGCAACCAAACACTGACAGGACTGACAAACTGTTAATGTTCTGAGTCTTTGGAAAATACATTTCACATGAAAGTTAGACATCAGAGCTGATTATATATTCATCATTGTTGGCAACCTCGAGGTGCTGTAAACATCCTTGACTGGAAGCTGGGGTTTGGACAGCAATGGCTTTCAGTCGGATGTTTGCAGCATGTCATTGCCTCTGACAGCCGATGGTAACCCGGTGATGACACTGGAGTTTGGAATATGTCCTGTACCTGTGACATTTCAGTTAGGACAAAAATAAATAAATAAAGCTGGAGCTTGATGTACTGTATAAAAATTTAGGATGCCAGATGGTGGAGTGAGATATTTAAATTTGTTGTCAAGTAGACTGTCTCCAGGCATGTAAACATCCTACACTCTCAGCTGTGTTGTCATGGAGCTGGGAGAGGGGTGTTTACGCTTCTGGTGATGGAGAGACCTCTTCAAGATGAAGCCCTGTTCATTAGTTAGTCACAATGCAGGATGACACAGGTCGGTGTTCTCTGACACTTAATTTGTGATAATTGTTAAGACCTGGGCTCAAGTCCTGATGCCAGCAAGCATCCAACCTGCTGAAGTGTTGCTGAGTAAACTGAATCCCAACCTGCTCTGATGTTGCATTCCTGTGGCTGACCCTGGAGGAGGACGAGCAGAGAAAGCATATCCATACATAAAACAATTACTGTCACGTTATTCAGTTTTTGTACACCTATAATACATTAAATTACAAATGGTTGGTACACTTTTTTGTGTAAATTGTCTAGCCAGCCTCCAGGCCTGAAGTCTATGTTATTGACCAGTATGATGCTTGTAATAGATCTAGGTCCAGATTACATTACCCTTCCCCAGCCACAACCCATCAGTTATTTATCAGACATGCCCTCCTCTACCGTTACACCTGCAAAAATAATTCATGGAGATGTAATGGACTGATAGGCCTGTGTGTGTGTCTGTGTGTGTGCGTGTGTGTCATCTTCAGGAGGAGATGCGTCAGTCAGTGGCTCCAGCAGAACCAGTGCAGTACTACTTCACCCTGGCCCAGCAGCCTGGAGCTGTACAAGTACAGGGTACACAACAGGGCCAGCAACCTGGCGCACAAACAGCCACAACCATCCAGCCTGGGCAGATCATCATTGCACAGCCACAGCAAGGACAGGTACTAGTAACAACTTAGCCCAAGGTTTGACACAACACTTCACAGAGCACAGGAAAGCAGAACCAAAACTGAAACAAGCAACAACAAAATGAAAGCACAGCTGGATATGAGAATATCGGGCAGTGTGAAGCACGTGAATTACAGACACAGCTGAGAGGCTGAGTTGCTGCCACAAAAACACACAAATAAACAGTAAAAGATGCCTGTGCTGAATACCCAAGAAAAATATGTTGTGTATGTGTCTCTGTGTACCACCTGGAGGATTAACAGTCTCCCAAGTAATGTTAAGTAGCATACTGTAAACTCTACCTAATCTCAGGAATCCTGCTGTAAAAGGTCTGTTACTGGGGTAATAACACCTTATTGATATTAGTTTTAGCTCACATGTAGGAGCTTACTATTCTCCCACCAGCAGGAATAACCTCAGAACACACCCAGTGCACATAACCACACACTCGCTCACACTCTTGAAACCCCCCAGAGGAAACATTTGATCTGAACACTTTCTATATAAATAATATTAAATGACGGATAAAATACTTTTTTTTTCACACTCACAATCTCTGGCACACAGTATTAGAAAGTGAACATTTCCGCTCAGGATCATAATGTTTTCACTGCCCAATAAGATAACAGACATATTTAGGGAAAACTTTCTATTGTCTCTCTCTCTCTCTAATTATCCAATTCCTACTACTTTTGCTCCTAGGCGCAGTCTCTCCAGCTTGATCTCTGCATGTTGTGTAGTTATGCTGCTGGGTTGCTGTGGTGCTTCATGCTGCTTCAGCAGACTGCCTTTAGCTGAGCTGTCATACTCGTTTAGACCTGGCCTGATTCAGTAGCACTGCTACTGCTGCAGTCCCTGCAGAGAGCAGGGAGGTCACATTTTGACAGTTACCTTACGTAGACTCCAATGTAAGCGATTTACAAGGTAGCACTTTAAAAAGGGGGCCTTATGGGAACAAGTGAAAGGTTTACATTTAAATCTTCAAAGAAGGTATTTTGTTTGTTGAAATGTCTTTGAGACCTGATTAAAAAGCTGGAATTTTCAAAACTTCACTATAAGGTTATTGCAGCCCTGTAATTATATGTTTTGTACACCTCAAGTACCTGGTTTGTTGTCTACCAGCTTAATCCTAATGCACCTTTGCATCCCCACAATCCTTCTTCTCAGTATTCAGATTCTGTCCATACCAGTGTTCACTGGTGTAAAAAAAAAAAATGTTTGATTAACTTGCCATAACCCATCAGGCACATGTCATGTGTGGTACAAAAGATTAGGTTTGTGGAGGGAGGTGCTAACAGGAAATGCTTTAGAATAAGGATGGACAAAGAATATAAAGAAAAGACAGTCAAAGTTAGAATAGTAAAAAGGTGATGGGTCCATTTCATAGTCTTCCTTTTTGTATCTGTGTGTCTGTGTGCAGAGCTTTCAGTGTCACTAGTCATTTCTGTTGTTCCAATTCTGCCATTTTTCCTCTGAGGTCACCAACTCTCTTACGAAACCACAGTTTGCATTACTTAAGCTGCTGTAAACATCACTGTGATGTACTCACATTTTTTTAAACCTGTCCAAACACCACCACAATTATTACATTTGCCATTTCACTGCAACCCCTTTTGTTATTTCCCATTTTACTTGCATATCTGATAAACATGCTCCTAAATGTCATTTGCTGCTTATATGTCACAGTGTGCCGCTCTTAACATTTAAGCTTCCTGCGCATACACGCCACACATGCTTATATTCATGTGTTAAGTTGTTGCAATCGCTGCTTTCTCACTGTGTGTCTTTCTCTCATTTTCTCATTCTCCACCACCTGGTCGTTTATTCTGTCGGTCATCAGATGCTGCAAGGTGCCACCATGCAGCAGTTACAGCAAGTGCAGGTGCAATCACAGGGCACACCTATCACGGTAAACACACATGCACACGTCCATTTATACATACACTACTTGTTGCCACAGACCTGTAGGCAACTGCTGCCTACGTGCTCCGTCCTGCTCAGGTGACTGAGGTCTATCAGTGTGACTGCAGCATGAGATCAGGTGGCCTTGCCTGGATAGTGTGACAGACAGAAGAGAAAGAGAGCTCTTGAAATCTGCATTGTTACCTTATGTCCTCCATATGTTACCTTATGTCCTTCATATGTTTTGATGATTTTTTTAACAGACTTTTACAGTGAAAGGACACATGAGCATCATACTGCTGGGTTACAGTCTTATTCCAGGAGAATTAGTGATCTCCTGGGTCTTTGCTTTCTGTCAGTCATAAACTACATGTCTGTACAAGTTGTTGTTAAAACAACTAATATGTTACTTCTGTCTCTGTTTCTTCCTTCCTCTTCTTTGCTCTCCCTTCAGAGCGCTCCAGTGGCTATGCAGGTGGGTGAGGGCCAACAGGTACAGATTGTCCAAGCTACAGCCCAAAATCAAGCTCAGACAGCTCAAGCCCAAGGCCAGACCATGCAAGTCATGCAGCAAATCATCACCAACACAGGAGAGATCCAGCAAATTCCGGTAAGAAATGTCACCAAGCTGGAAAATAAAAGTGATGGGCACAAGAGGAAGGAAATGCTGGCGTTTAGTGATGAAGCAAACAGTGGAAGGAAGAGTCAAGGATTTGAATAAAGGAAAAAAGATGATCCCCAGGTTGAAACAGACAAAATAGCCATAGTAGCGTGTTTGCTACATACTGCTGTTGACATTGTAGTACTGCATTAACACTGTGTTTTTAGTGTATTATTCATTATTCCTTCACTATTTAATGGGAGTCATCAAACATACATTTTAGAAAGTTAACAATTTACCAAAGGAAAATGATTATTGTTGTCCAGAATAGGAAAATGGCTGTGACCTCTGTGTTCGAATGACATTTGCTCTAAACGAAACTTTGTCTTCCCCTTGTGCCGGTTGGGTGTATGTGCAACTAAACATGGCCCAGCTACAATACATCCGTTTAGCCCAGCCTGTCTCCGGAGCACAAGTGGTTCAAGGACAGATTCAGACTCTCGCCAACACCCAGCAGGTAAAAAAAAGCACAATTAATATTAATATAATTATAATATATAATTAATAAAAAAAGAACCTACCCATTAACCTGATATCCAAGCATTAACATGGTTAAATTAGCGGTGTTGTAAATGAATAACTTGTTGTTTTTTTTTTTCAGATCACACAGACAGAGGTACAGCAAGGACAGCAGCAGTTCAACCAGTTTACTGACGGACAGGTAATGAATACAAAAAATATATATACATATATTTAATGTACCTAACCTAAGATTTAAGCAAAGTGTATGTGTATATATTATTATATTATATTATAGTAAAATGAGAAAAACTCCAAATACAATGCCATATCTGACTACATCCACTGCTTCAACCTGTCCGTCTGTTGTTCTGTTTTGCAGCAGTTGTATCAGATTCAGCAGGTGACAATGCCAGCAGGACAGGAGCTGACCCAACCAATGTTCATTCAGTCCACCAGCCAGACAGCTGACGCACAGGTCACGCAGGTCAGCACTGAGTGAGCCCAACCAGGAACCTTTTCTTTAAACACACACACACAACATGCACACCAGCCCATGTGATGCCGACACATTGCCACCGACTCTTATCAAAGAACGCTTGATAATCTTGATTTTAAGCACTGCTCATTAAGATGAGGCACCTGAAATCTTGTAACATTCATTTTTTGTAATAAATTTAGTATACTGGATCAAAACCAAAGGGACACTGATTGACTCTCTCGTGAGAACATGTTAAAATGCATCAATGTATAGTCACAGGTTATGTTTTTGTATTTCTGTAACCCCCACATCTGTGCAGAAAGTGTGCACCCACTGCCACGATCCCTGACACAAAGTCTATTCCTCCTCTCATCTCATGTACAAACATGCAAGATTTTTAAATCTTAAAAAAATGTGTATTTTATTCCTTCCTTCTGCTCTCTGTTTGAAAATGATTTGAGAAAGTGCCCATCTCTGTCTACATGTCCTGTTTCTGGTCAGCTTATTGATTGGAGGTAGCTGTGCTGCTCTCCACCTCTTGCTTTCCTTACAGGAAGACATGAATCATACCCTCTTTGTTGTTTGTCATGTAGTTGATGGATAAAATGAAGCCATATACCTCAGATATCACTTTTTACAACAAGTCAATCTAAGGGACTGCCAGAAGAGGTTTTAAGATTCAATGATTATTTCATGTAGTAGTCTTGTTTTTCCACAAAACATTGTAAGGGCTTCAAACTGTACAGGTTAACTGTATTTGACACAGTCGGCTCTACTCTTCTATTTTCATTCCTTTCTGGCCCTTTCATTTCCTCTGCCTTGAGAGCGAGGAAGCGCTTCTCTTCCTCTATGCAGTGTCACTCTACTCGGGTGGTTCTGGAGTCTTGTGCCCTCGTTTAAGTCTCATGTACAAACTCATGAAAAAAAAAAACTACCTTTTTATAAATCTCTCATTTTTTTCAAGTGTTTTTCTTTTGATTTTGAAATGATGTTTGGCCTCATATCTATCATAATTCTTTTGTACAGTAATGGATATTATCAGTGTTCTTCTTATTGTTGTTTTTGCATGTAGTTCAAACTGCCAGCATGACATGCAATAGATAGGTACAGTTTTATTTTTGATGTTCCTTTTTTGTAAACAAACTTTGTTTGTGAGAAAAAATAAAAAAAACCCCCATAACTTGTCTAAGAGTCTTGTTTGTATAGTTTTTTTTTTTTTTTTTTTTTTTTCTAGACAGGGAAGCAGGTGAAAAATGCAGCAGCACACCAGGAGATAACACCGCCTACTATATTTCCAGGTAGACGCATCACAACAGCACAGTCCATAATATAATTTCCTTTGTTTTCTTTTAAAGCTACTCTTATCTTACAGGTGAAATGAAAGCAGTGGCATAAAACGCTTACCTAAATTAAGGACACAAGAAGCTATTGATAGCGCTCATGTGAGGCTTGTGTTATTTTTCCAAGTGGCCATAGGAGGGCAGCACTCATCCAGTTTACTGTAAATTCCACTGTTATACTGTATTAGGACACCTGATTTATTTCCAACCACAGGTTTACTATTTTTCACCACTAGCATTGTTTTAGCAGCATTGGCATATCCAGATTGCACAGCAGTACAAATGTCGGGCAAAAATGTGCAATCAATATGTACCCATTGCACCCAAACCAGACTATATGAACACCACTAATCTTATTCATGCTGCTTCAGTGCTGGAAAAGCTTCTTGTGCCAGAAAGGGCAAGCGGTTAACAATAGAGTCACGAGTTATTTGGCTGGAGACTGCTCAGCTCCTGTGAGATCAGACTGCATTCCTTAACCGACCTAAATCTTAAAAGGAAGAGAAGTAATTATGGCAGAACATTAAAAAAAAAAAAAAAAAAAGGTCGGCAGCGAGATACACGCTGCTTATGATGTTCCACTAATAGGTCTCATATTAACATTGTGTCAGTGTTTGGAAAGTCAAAGTTCAAAAATGACAAGTATCAATTTGAAGTACTTTCTTATCTAGCCATGTGAAAACAAATTAATTACATAGTGACCACTCACTACACAATTGTCTGGGTAAGTCACAGCAGTCAGACCCACAAGTAAACATTACGCAAACCCTTTCTCGACTTAATCACCGAACAATAACTGCATTAATGAGTGCAGACTCATGCTTGGCTCTTTCTAATAAGAGTAACAGGGATTGTGAGAATGTTTGAGCTTAAGTCAAGCATGAAAAGGATTGTCTGGTGGTATTTTTCTTGGCTGGCTCGTCTGGTCAGATCAAGGCAGCCTTGGCAAGATATATTGGAGCTGACTACTCTGGCTGTGATCTGGACCTTGTGATAGAGCCACAACACCAGTTGGTCTCACCAATTTAATAACAAACCCATAACACGAGTGGACAGTCACTAAGATGGGGTTTGTTTTTGATCCTCTTTTCTCTCTGTCTGAGGTGTTGGGATATTTCCTTTTGATCATCATCAAACCACAATGCAAGCTTTTCCCAAGTCCTGGCATTTCAGTGTTGTGTAAGAATAATGTGACACTCCTGCGATCCCTGTAGCAAAAATTCTCTTATTGCTTATCTCCCTTCACAAGGAGCTCAAAGTGCAGGGTCAGCAACAGAACAGCACCTCCGGAGGTGAAATTGATTCACAACCAGGTTATTCATTTTCCAGTGCTTAAAAAGTATTGCAACACAGTACATCAATTCAGAACTTAAATTGTATTAAAATAAAGCTGTTAAATTGTTTGCTTCTAATGAGGAAAAAATAGTTTGTTTTAATTATATCTGTCTCTATGCTGTCAACTATGAAGTAAAAATGCCCCAAAAATGTCCTTTCTAACACACCGCTTTTCAAAAAGTTTGGTTCATTCAGAACAGTTGAGAAACATTGTTTTTCTTAAGACAGAAACCAAATGAAACCCAAATGAAACTTTTAGTAACACTTGAACTGACCTCCCCTGAACTCTGAATCAACTCTTCCACATTGAGAAAGATTTCAGTTTCTGATACAGAAGAATGACTTGTAGGATTTATTAGCAATTCATTATTGTATGTTTTGAAACCAGTCAGATTCTAACACTTCAATCAGTGTTTCTACTTTATTGTGTATCTTTTTATAGCACATTTGTATGGGCCAGACAAGTGAGGTAGTTTCTACACTGCAGTCCCCATCCACCCCTCTACAGTAAAAGGTTGCCAGTAAAATGCTGCTTGCTTCTTGGAGGAGTCTGCTCAGTCACTGCTGTAAAAGGACTAGTGGTAGTAAGTTACAAAGGATCTTTTGACTGGCCATGAATGGGCCACTGACTGAAGTCTCACACAGAAACTTGCTGTAATTTCTGGCCTGAGTCACTTAGTCAGTCACACTTTTATATATTTATATATATATTCATTACGAACAGGAAAACTGCCTCATGTCAGTGGACATTTTTACAGCGTCTACGTGATGGTTGGTTGTGCATTGCACAGTGGGGGTTCTTGCTCCTAACACAGGACTGTTTGACACAATGTCATTTCATCTCTCCAAAGACCATAACCAGATGTATCATAACAACATTAACCCAACACAACAAACACTGTGTCAACAATTCATCTAACCCCCTCCCTGCTCGTCCTCTCTCCACGTTCCTCTGATGTTTTCCATTAAGAAAAATCTGTGTTAAAGAGGAGAAAGCAGATTTAAAAAAAAAAAAAAAAAAGAGAAGAGAAAAGAGATTAAATAAAGGCAAACAAGACTGCGGTCTGGGAAAAACATTAAGTGGTGCGAGCAAACGTCCAAGTGCACAGAGGAAATAAAAGGTTGGTGGGGATCAGATGGAGCGAGTTTGCATGTACTGCGTGCAGTGCACAATTGCTGATGTGAGTATTTTTAAGTTCCCATAGATTCCCTGAGTGGCTGTCGACTCCCGGAGCTCAGCGGGCTCTGGGGCGTGAGTGAATGCTTAGAGCGAAGAGTGCAGTGGAAAAACAACAGAAAGGGGAGAGGTGGGTGTAAAAGGGAACAGAACAGCCGCCTCACAACACTGGGCCCCTGTAGTCCGCTCTGGTCCATCCCCGTCTGTAATTCCACCCTCATACATGAGTTGTTGATGAGTAATTTAATGTTTGTATGAGTGTGTGTGTGTGTTTGAGCTGTGGAGGTGAGCTCTTCCTTATAGTCTTTCCACATTTCACAGTTTACAGTCTGACCTTGCTCAGCTGTTGTATGTTGTCACGGAGCTGCCTTTAGTCCAGAGCTTATGTTGGATCTTCAGCACAGCTCTAAACGTTGATTACTGGATGAAAGTAACACTGCAAACAGGGTTGTAAATCCCTGAGGGTGCGAGCAGGGCCGGCCTATCCATCCACACCTTCTTCCTTAGTTGTGCCTCCGTGGCCTGGCGTAGACTGCTGGGAGACGGAGAGGAGGGCGGGCAAAAAGAAACCGGAGCAGGAAAGGAAACCAGGCTCACAGAGAGAGGGTTGTAGAGGGGATTCACAGGATGCTGTTGTGTTGATGTTTTGATTGTATCTCCTCCTGTCTTCATGGAGTGGTTAAGAGCCACAAGACTCTACTGTTAGATCCCGCCTTTCCTTTACCTTTCTATCATTCATATTATTCCTTTTTAAAAGAAATTATATGAAATGAAATATCACCATTTTATGTGCTTGTCAACCAATGTAATTAAAAATATAATTCTGTTTTACACCTGTATTTCCAAACACTACTGAAGTCAACAGACTTATTACTGTATGAGAAAGTGAGTGAGGTGGATTTAGTTGCTGGCTGTGCATTAAAAGAACTATCAGTTTAGGAGTAATGATAATAATAATAATAATCATAATCATAATCATAATAATAATAATAATAATAATCTTCTGTGATTGGCATTTTTTTTATTACTATTTTCTAATCTTTTCTTTTCTAAAATTGACTAGACTAATGAATTAATTGAAAAAAATACTTGACTTGATTAAGGAATAATGTAATTAATTGTTAACTGCAAAGTCTATTTGAATCTGTTTCTAAAAGACACAAACAAACACAAATCTGGAGTGGAGTGCACATAGTTAGTATGAGTAACCTCCCACTGATGTTGTCATGGAACAGTGTAAAACTTGCACAATGCCAAACGCATGTCTGTGGTACACAGTCAGTCTCTCTACTTAATGCAGGCAGTAAAATACGTTATATTCAGGTGACACAATCATATATTTCACGGTAGTGTTGTCATTGAAGGGTATTTACTTCAGTGGGGAGACGTGAGTGATGAGTTTCTGTAGGGAGCAAATTTGTTCTTCTTTGTTTTGTAAAACTTCTCTGCTTTTTTTTTGTTCTCCTGGGGAATTTATTTATTTATTTATTTTTTAAAGAAATAGATCATTGTGACATTTTTTTGTTGTCATTTCTAGTGGTCAGATGATACAATGAGGCCAGCAGGAGTTTGGGGACCACCTCATAATTCATTCCCCAGAGGCCTTGGGACAGGTGATCTCTTTACAGGGCACTGTGCTCCATAACCATCAGTATTCGTGTCATAACCGCAAACCAGTGTGTGTCACACTCATAGATTTAGAAGCTCTGTTCACTGAGGAGTCTGTGGCCAGTATCACTGTGTCCCCTCAGCACCTGTCCCAAACTGTAACCATGGATTCAAACCCCCTCCCACACAAACAAAGTGGCCTTTTCTTTTCAGAGCATATTAAACTTTTATTATTTCAAGTCATTGACAAAAAAAATAAAATAAAAAGAGAAAAAAAGAGCATGTTTTAGGATTCCCTAACAACTCAGAAAAAGTATCTGGTGCAATTGGATACTTACAAACAACTCATTGGTTCATTTTAAAATGATTATACAGCATTTTGGTACATATGAATCATCAACAGCTCCTATCAAACCTAGCAGCTCGACCAGAGAGCTCTCAGTCTTCCGGGAAACATTCATAAACAATAATATCACTGTCCGGTCTCCCTCTCCCCGTCGCCCCGTCATGCTCATACCCATCTACAGTCCTCGCCTCTCGTTCCTGCACGCAAACTCACTGCGTCTTTGCAAGCTTTTACAAACCAAATGCAAACATCAGCAGGCGGTTTTTTTCTGACCTTTCTACGGAGTTTTTTCTTTTTTCTTTTCTTTTTTTTTTTTAGGTTTGGTCATTAGCGATTCTTGACATCACACTGATGGTCTTCACTTGTGTGCGCACCACCCCGCCTGCAGGAGCGCAGCGCTGGACCAGAGAGACGCACCAGCAGGGGAGAGCAGGCTGATGATAGCGGCTGTCTGCCAGTTCAAACTAAAGAAAAAGCTAAAGACGAACTTGATGAAAGAAAGCTGCATATTACATTTGGATAAAGTTGGTTGAGATAACGTAGACTCGCGTTGCTTGCTCGCTTGCTTTTTGTGACCTTGTTTAGTGGTTTATAACATGTTTAAAGTGGATTTTTAAGGTAACGGATGCTTTACTTGATTGAAGCCAGTTTCAGCGGTAATTTCCTTTAGAGTGATGGCAGATGGTCAGAAGCCCATCTCGGTTGTTTTCTTGGAGTTGGAGTGCATGTGTAATTACTCTGCTGCACCCCTCTGATTGCCTCTCACGTCTGACTCTTAACAATGATCGCTGAAGGTCACGTTTCAACGCGACGCACTCGGCCAATTATCGTGCATCGTTTCTTGTGCGACCGTGACTTGATTTACAAATTACTTTAACATATTTGACAGATCTAACCGACGCCGGAGATGATATTTACTTATGTGTTTTAAAAGTTTTCTGGTTGTTAGTCCACTGCATGGTCAAGACAAACCGGACTATGACTCGGTCACAACTTTGCTCTGCCAGCGTCAAATCATATGTAGTTTAATCACGTCAGCCTAAAGATGTTAGG
The DNA here is from genome assembly GCA_036937835.1 of Pampus argenteus. Classification (NCBI taxonomy): domain Eukaryota; kingdom Metazoa; phylum Chordata; class Actinopteri; order Scombriformes; family Stromateidae; genus Pampus; species Pampus argenteus. The sequence continues at coordinate 11,272,441 of CM072879.1, forward strand.
AAGCCCGCCGAACAACGGCGGCATCAGAATGTTGGTGCCGCCGGCTCCGAACGACGACAGGCGGGTAGAGTTCGTGGCTCTCACCGCTGTCCACACGGAGAGAAGCGAGCCCTCCACACCGGAGCGCGGACACCCGTCTCACCGCACAGGGCTGCTGGGCACCCCGCTGCCCGGGCCGCCCGGACCCCGGGCCAGCACGTCCGCCTCAAGCAAACGCTTCAGAAAGTTGCAAAACTGCCTGTACAACGTGCTGGAAAGACCAAGAGGATGGGCATTCATCTACCATGCGTTCATGTAAGTTTAAGATCATCGTTGTTTTTTTTTAATTTCTAAGTGACAAAAGTGAGCAAAAACTTTCTGTTGAGTTTTAAGTACTTTTTAAAGTCTCATGCTACAAGATAGACTGCTCTGACTTGTTTTGACCACTATACGCTGGCAGTCCGCTGATGAATTCTCCAATTAACCGTGCAGAGTTGCTTATGCTGCAATTAGCTCGCCCATATCCCATACATCATCTCAACAGGGGGTCTCCTGTTCATTTCCCCCTTGTCTCTGTCTGATTAAATCATCAGGAGGATCGTGGATATTGAGTTGAGTTTATCCAAATCCACAGGTTTAGGTATAATCAGCATTTCTGTAAACATTTTTGATGTCTCCTAGTAGTCACACTTTAAAAAAACTATTCAGTAAGTTTTTTTGCTTTTTCATAAGTTATCATCATCGACTAATGAATTAGAATAACAGGTGTACACAAAAGGTAATGGCAGTAAATAAAAAAAAAAGAAATCATCACTGATTCATTATTAGTGTTATTAAAGTAACTTTATTCTGACTGGACTTCTTTGTTTTTAAGATTTTCCTGACAGGTAAATAAGTTAAAAAATGCACCAAACAGAGCTCAAACTAACTAACTCTCCGTGCTGCAGAAAGTATTCTGTCAAGGGCTTCGACGTACCCTGTGCCATTTTGCTTTATAATGTATACAACATGTAAACACTGGAAAAGTAGAAACTCACTAGCAGCAGCGTGTGCTCCCCTCTGAGAGACCGACACATGAACCAGCGCTCAGCATTTCACCAGGACACAAAACCAGACTCTTAACACAGTAAAACCTTACAAAATTGTTATCGGGTTGTGATTTGGAGATTCAAACTTAATTTCTGAAAAGTATGGTGTAAATTGCACATTTAATGACCTACGCGAGCCATTAAAAGCCAAACGTCCCTCAGTGTGTATTTCAGTTTCTTTTTTACGTGATGTCCAGGACAGTTGTGTGTGCAGCAGCAGCAGTCTTGCAGCTGCGCCTGGCACATAGTGGACAGAGCAGTATGTGTGGCAGCTCCTTGGCTTTTCCGTGTCGCTCTTTAAACAAGTACTGCTGTCTCTCTGCCAATACCATCATGTGTTTATACCAGAGGGAAATCCCACTCTTATATGCATTCTCATCATATACCATCAGCACATTACTGTAGTGAGTGCAGGCCAGCATGTAACTGTAGTTCCACTTTGTCCTTCTTCTCTTTCACTTCTCTCCTTTTCTATTTTCCCACGACGCAAACACTCAACACACAGAGAGCATGTTTCTCATTAAGGGCTATATGGCCTTTGTAGGGTAGCTGTTAGTGACATTCTCCCTGACATTACCGGGTGTCGAGAGTGGATGGAAGCTCTGCCGTTGTTGTTATTTCTCTGTCAGAGAGGTAGGACAGGCGCTCGGCGGTGCCCAGATCATGTTTCAGATGCCATGGCCTCAAAGAGGGAGCTGGACTGACTTTGGAAGTGAGAAGCTGTGATGACCTGTTTTATGTCGCTGCCTTTAAAAAACGACAAAATGTACCGGATACGAAAACCTTAACGTAGGCTTTTGTCTTTGCTCATTGACATATAAAATATGTCAAATGCACATATGCATCTCGCCGAATCCATTATTCCCCTGATATCGTATCACCATGAGCTGTGCATTTGTTTTGATTAATTACGTGTAAGATGTTCCACCGTGCTTTGAACTGTAGCAAGTGTGAGGTAAATTTATTGTGCGACGAAGTTCAATTAAAGCGCCGTTGATAATTAAATTGAGCCGTACACTGCTGTGTAGGGCACCGTGCTAACTTCCCTTGATCCTTTCATTTAGTCCTGCATTGTAACAGGGGACGATGGAGCAGATGCGTTACTTCTAGAGAGCCTCTCTTCGCAGGTGTGTGTTGGAGTGTGTACGGAAAAGGGAGGTGAAGTAGCTCTCCACTTGAATGTCTCTCCATGGGCACCCACTTAAGTCCCACCACACTTCTCAAGCCCCCCGTAACCCTCAGCGCGGCTGCCACAGACGACACAGAGACAGACTTCCTCCATAGATAAAGTTAGGTAACTTTAACATCCTGCCGTCTGAACAGCTCACAGCTCAGGTTACAATCTTGTAAACTGTTTCACATTTGAGTGTTGACTATTGACCCTTCTTCAGCTGTATGCTAATTGATAGCTTGCGTTTAGTTCTTCCTCTTCTTTGGTGTTAATAAGCTGAACAGACTCGACCGAAAGCCTCGTTTTCGACACTACAAAGAAAATAGGGAGGGTTGAGAGCACAGAGACTCATTAAAAGAGACAATAGTTTCCCTGGAAACATAATCGTATCTGTGAAAAAAAAACGGACAGCTACAGAGGATTCCTCCGCTCACCGCCCTGATCGGTTGCTTAGACACTGGCTCCTGCGGTCACCGCGACTCAGATGTTTGAAATGTTAAGTGTCTTGTCCCTTCACTCACTTACAGTAACAGCTCAAGACCTCTTTGAGTTCTGTCTCTTTGTTTCACTTGCTCTGAAATGTCAGCTGGATGACTTGTCTGGATGACAGTTTCAATCTTTTTAGGTTTTTACGAACACTAGCGGCCCTGCACGGACATTGAGGTTGTAAAAGAAAGTGAGGAGGGTTCAAAGGAATCTGCATAGCTGAGACTTACACCACATGAAACAATGTTTTGCATTGAACTTCAAGAACTTAAGTATGAATCAGGTATAAACAGTGTCTGTGTGTGTGTCTTTCAAGAGCAATAGATTAGGACTGCCACTAATGAATATTAGTATTATTGAATAATTTGTTGATTATTTTTGGATTAATTGAATTACTTTATTAGTCTATAAACATGTGAAAATATCTTCAAATGTCTTGTTTACTTTGAATGACAGTTTATAACCCAAATATATAAAGTTTACAACAATATGAAATAGAGAAATGGACCCGAGTTTTAAAATTAATAATCGATTATCGAAATAGTTGCAGGTTAATTTTCAGTCGTTTCACTAGGTAGGTGAGTGTCTGTGTGTAAACTTGACCCTTGGCAACAGAAGGTTTGGTTTCAGTGTTTCCCCTCACCTTTGACCCCTCACCAATCTCCCCCCCATGTAGGCAGTGCTACATATAGACCATCACATATAATTCATCCTAGCAGGGGGCCTTTGGGGTTGTGTAACTCGTAGTCTAAAATCAGACTGCAAGTCTCTGATCAGGTCATAAGACTGGGTGCCAACTAATACTGGCGTAGTTGAAATCCAAGAAGCCATGTCGTGTCTTGATCTTGGCTTCAGCTGCCATCTTAGTCTCTGTCTCGGTACAGCATGCCGATGGATCCCAGCCTGAATATACAGTAATAGTGCACGTGGACAGACAGGAAAAGCAGTCACGATGAGTACTGACCAGCCAGAGTGATTGATTCGTTCTAAGGAGGGTGAAAATATACCGGCCATGTATTATTGATGTCTTTCAAAAGCTGGAGCAGAGACGTGGGGCAAAATTATAAATGGGATTAACATGGAGTCAGATTAGTTAGATTCATACAGTAGCTTTAGTATCAGTATCAAGTAGTTGTTTTATGAGGTGCTCTATGCTCGACCTCTTGATATATCAGCCTCTGCTCCGTCGATTTTGGCCAGTATGCCTTTAAGATCTCTTTTTTTTCTGCAAATTGCACTTGTGGAAGTAACCTTATAGAAATAAATGTATACATCACTAAGCAATCATTTAATGTCGGAGTGAACACTTAAGCGCTTGCAAATATGTTAGAGCTTTTAGCGATGCATTGTTTATGCTTTTAAAGAAACGAGGAAATGAGTTATCATTAGTCTTTCTTTCTCCCTCCCTTTGATGTTTGATTTGAAACAGTAGCTTCCAAAAGTACATTTCTCTTGCCGGATAAATCTTTGCCGGATAAACCCTTCAGTCTCCTTTGTGTGTAGGAATCCTTTCATTTTAACCTTTTATGGCACAGGCACTGGTGATGGTGTCTGTTTATGAAAGCTTGAGCCTAAAGCCACATTATTTATAGATGTGCAGGGAGATACCCACAACAGGACTCGCAGCTTAATGCTCTTCATAACCTCCTCCGCTTATAGTTTGGACGGAGAGGCTTTGAAATATCTGTATGGGGATACTTACAGTGTTGTACACAGAATTCATCTTGCAAGCTTTTCATTAAAGGTGAATTACTGCTTTTCCGGGTTTTCAACCACGCAACAGAAAGTCCACTAAAATTGCCCCCCCCCCCCGCTGGCATTTTCCAAAAAATACTGACGCATTTAGTATTGGACCTTTTTATTTTTATTTTTATTATTTATAGTCAGAGTAGCGTCAGAAAATAGCTTTTTGTTTCGCTGTTTTGCCTTTTTAGTCAGCACATGAATGTGTTTTTATTGATGACTAAGTAAGAGAGAAAGAAGAGTGGCGATGGGGAAATAGCAGCATAAAAATGGTGAAAGGAGAAAGCCACTCGGCACTTTGTGTGGGGTTTTAACCTGCTCAGGACTGCAGATTGGATGCTTGTTGTTCATTTACCGCTGCTGTTTTTTTTTTTTATCTGTTCACCTCAGCAGGTTGTGTAAATTCTGCTCCATTAAGAATCCTTTACGACCCAAATGCCTTTACTCTCCCTTCACACACTCTCTCTCTCCTCCATCGTTCCCTTCTTCTCTTTCCTTCTTATATAATTCGCCGTACTGCCCTTTCTAATTGACTCCCTCTCTCTCTTAATACTGCTCTCTCTTTCTTTCTTCCGCTTGGCGTATGAGTATGAGGATTAGCTACCCGGAAAACAGTGTTGATGATAAGAAATAATTTATTATATTATTATTATTATTTAATCTGTTTATTATTTTTCTGAATAATTCATAAATTGTTTTGTAAATTAAAAGCCAGGAAATGATGAAAAAATTCCCAGAATCTGTGCCTCAAACGCTCTTCTATATACGGGACTCAGAAACTTTAAAAATCAGGTCTTTATCTCAACTCATGAACCCCCCTGTCCACCCGTATCTTTACACCTGGCCTTTATGTATGTCAGAGTCCGCCTCAAGGTCTCATGTCATGTGTCCTGACGTCTCTGTTGGTGGCTTGTCACGTCCTACTTAAACCCTTGCTTGTCCCTGCTGGCTCATACCAAAACTGTGTCTTTTTTATCTGTGGAGTGACTTACTACTTGCTAAAAACTGCCATGTGACACAGAGGGCAAGCAGAGAGAGCTTGATTTTGGTTGCTATAGATGAATGATAGTGATGATAATTTGACACTCTATTGATCCCCTGTAGGAAAATTCTCTTTCTGCTTTCCAGCCCCAGAACTGTAGAGATATCCTCTCATTGCTCAAGGACACTTCAGCAGGGAAGATGCTTGCTGACGGGGTTTTGGTTTAAAAAGCTAAAAGTCTCTTTACACTGACACAACAGGGAGAGAAAAAGATAGGGAGGTTATACATACAGTATGCACAGGAAACAGTGTCATGAAAAAGAAAATGCATTCATAGCCGGATTGTCCTTCAAAGGAGGGGTTTTTGTGCATGTGGAGGGAGAGTCAGAGACAGGGGACTAGGAGTGAGTTGGAGAGAGAGAGAGAGGTTAGTTGCTGTATTAATTTCTCCTTTCGGGGCAAAATGTGTCTCCCCGGGGAGGGAACTGTCTGTCCTGGGATGGCCAACCAGGAATCAAGTTTCTCCTAATATCCAGCCCTGCCGTGTGTGCTCACTTACACCCAGGAACAGGACATGCACACACATAATCACCATTAGTTGGAAAAGCAAACTATTGTTGTTTATTTATTTCACAGTAAACATGTAAGCAGGCTGAAGGTGAAATTCAACATACATGCAACCTCTTTCTGTGTCTGTCTCACACACACACACACACACACACGCACACACACACACACACACACACAGACACAGACCTTGAGCCACAGACAGTGGTCCTGTTTTATTCTCCTGAAGATAGGTGATCAGTGGGAGTGTTGACACTCCCTTAATCTGCAGTAATCTGTGTTTATGTAATGTTATTGTTGCCGGAGCGGGCCAGGAATCCTGTGGCATTTGGCCGGCAGGGTCGAAGAGAAATGCCAAGAGTTTATTTTGACTAATCAAGAACTTCTAAACACTCCAGGTCTGCTTTCACAGCCAGGAAAATCTAGAGGCAGTCTCCCAGCTCCCCTTTACAGTATATGTTGTTATTTCATCTCTCTATATCTCTGTGATATACTGTGTGGCAGTGGTGATTTCTGCCGAGTTGTCAGGTCTGCTCCAATAGACGTACTACAGGAGCTGCATACTAACAGATTCTTGTCATTTACTTGTAACATTCGTTCATTTAGACAAAATCCTATAGGGGAAGTATTTTATTAATTTTCTGTGATTTTCTTCAGTGTATGCCCTGTGTTCTCAGGAGACATACTGTACATACATACACTGTATTGCTTGATTTATTATTATGGAATAGTTACCAAAACACAACAAACAATGTCAGAGCCTGTTTTCTAATACATAGAATTGTGTTTCCTTCTTGAAGTCAAAAGAGGGATTTATACAAACAGATGCATTGATGTTAAAACATGTAGTCAGATGTCCCGCTGTTGCAAAAATGGCAAAACCTGCAGACTTTGGATCCTGTTTTTGTGTCGGGTGATCAACATTACTGTCTCTCTATCTCACTGCAAAATCTCATTCAACACCTTGCTGCTTGAAACAGACCTTTCTCTTGAAACACTTTCCTCTGCTGCTGCTGCTGCTTCGGTTCTCACTCTGCCCTGCTTTAAATCAATGATACACTGGACTGTCATAACCCACCAGTTAGGTAAAACAGGTCAATTAGGACTTAGCTGTAAGTAGTTGTCTCTACCAGTAAAGTCTTACTCTCTTTTAACTGTAAATGTCTTGTGTCACACGTCACGGGAAAGCAGTGCTGTAACGTCACACTGTGTAAATACGCACAGTTGCTGCCAATGAATATGTTGCCATTAAAGGCAGAGAACAATCAAAACGATTTTTCTGTTCAACAACAAAAAAAACAACATGATCTAACAACATGATGTTCACCAAGGTCTTCAGTGTGAGTTAGAGTATTGGAGAGCTTAGAGCTCTGTCTGTGTGTCGCCAATGGATGCAAGGACCATAAGGCTGGCTGAAAATAAATCAATAGCTTTAGCCCTGCCATTATCTCTCAGCTGCACACTTAAATCCTGACCCTAATGGGCGGCTGCACCTGCAAGCCGCCGATTATCAGCAGATGCAGAATAATGTGGAAACTAACTCTGTAGCTAACCGCAGATAAGGAATTAACATGTTAGTTTATACAAATAAGTACGCTCCATCTTATCTCATTCACTGGTCTACATGACAACGACTCTGAGGCATTCAAGGAAAAGAAAGAATCTAAGCGTCAGGAACTGCTCTTTTTAAAGAGAGCTCCGAAAGGCTAATTATATGCTGCGAAGGGGTCAAGGTTTTTGTGATTGTCTGTTATTTATATACTGTTATGATGTCAGAAGTCAATGCTAAACATGGTCAAAGGTCCAAAAGTTGAGATGAATGTATGTAAAATGCACTCAAAATAGCCTGAAATACACTCAGAGATGATAAAGGTAAAAATCTCTAAAATTTGACCTGTGTATATAATCTCAGATTATACATTGTTATATTGCAGGTTATTTATTGGTTTTTGGTTGCGAGGAATCAGTGAATTGTAAACTCAACTCAGATCAACCTTTGTCAATGTGAAAACAAAGCATAGGTTATTTTAAATTGTTAGGATATAAGCTTGAAAGCTATGTAAAATTGACCTTACCTACCATGTGGTGTGAGTGAAGCCTGCTCATCTATGCTGCACATGAGGTGGGCCAGTCTCAGTTACAGGCTCTGTATATCAGACTGTGTTACTGGCTGCTTATTTTTCAGGTATTAGATTTTATTCCTCGGCCACGTGTCTGTAACTTTACCCCATCAGGCACGTGCCCTGCAAGGTTTCATTGAGTGCTTTGGATATACAGTAAATTCCAGGCTGAGGAGGTCACATAACTGTGCAGGCATACATGGATGTAGAGACACACATACGTGCACACATGCATTACACCTCCATTAAAACATTCCCAGTCTACCTTTGTCAAGAGCTGCTTTACATCTTACTCACCTTTTAGAGTGAACCCTGTTTTCTCTCTCTCTCTCTTTCTTTTCTTCCACTCTCTTCTCTCGCTCTGTCTCTGTCTCTTGTCTCTCTATATCCTGGGATACCCCGGGTCTCTGTGTCTTTCTCTTATTGGTCCTGCCTGGTTGCACCCGCATGCACGGCCTGTCTTAAGTGTTGTTAAGATCATTTTAATTTATAACAGCAGTCACTATAAACATGTGAGGAAGCAGCACCATGGAGATGGAGCTCAAACAAAATCACAATGTAGGACAGTATTTATAAGCTCTGCCTGGCCTGCAGAAAGCGCTTTGTAATGTGTGTGTGTGTGTGTGTGTGTGTGTGTGTCATTGCTCATGTGGCTGAGTGTGCATACTGTCAAAAAAGTCTTGATTGGATTGGAAAATGTGTGTGTGTATTCATGCATGTGTAGATTTATGGAAATTATGTGTGTGTGTGTGTGTGTGTGTTAAATGTCTGGCCAGTGGCATTGTGGGCAGAGCATAAACAATAATCAAATGTTAACGACGGAGCCATAATCATGCAGGCTGCCTGACACTCTTGTGAGATTGTTTTTTCCTCCATTCTGTCTTCACCTGCTCTAAACGCTCTTACTTCACAATTGCATCGTTTAATCTTGGTGTCATTTCCTCTGTTTAGGTGTGATTGTTATTTTTTTCAGTTTCTGTAGCTGTAATATGCTCTTCTTATCTCTATATCTATATCTATATTTGTCAGCGCTCTACGCTTTTTGGAGTGCTTCTTCTTCTGTTTGTCTTCATACTTTCTCTCTGTTTTGGCGTGATTCCTTGTCAGCAGGCGAGGAGAAGAGGAGCGAAACCTTTTCTGAAAGTCATGCTGCCCCCGTCTTTTCAAGCCTGCTTCATCCACTGCAGCTTCTGTTGCTGCTCTGGTGTCACATCTCATTAATTCACTTCTTCTTTACAACAGAGATTGAATATAATGAAGGGTTATTGGCAAAGAAAAGGTTTCAACCGATTTTAAAACATGCTTTAGTGTAGAAAGTGCAGAAAGGACAAGTGTGAAATACAAACATAAATATAAACCGGCCACACAAGCTGTCCTCAAATGTGCCTGTTGTGATGTCATACAGGAGTCCTATCTGACTTTATTTTCTCAGTTTTACTGCAAAAAAACCAACACTAACGCTGCTCCACACACACAAGCAGTAAATCTGTCCCTGCATGCCGACATCCACGTTCACTCTGCAAGTGTGTGTGTGTGTGTGTGTGTGTGTGTATGTGTGTGTGTGTGAGACGATGGACCCTCTGGTCTTCTCTTGGCCCTGAGATTAAAGCAATGTCAGCAAGTGTGCGATGAGACCTCACAGACAATATACCTCATCTCTCTCTCTTTTCCATTCCCTCTCACTGTCCCTCCGTCTGTCCAATCCATTATTGAGCCACCTCTTTCTGTCTCTTGTCCACTATTTTTTTTCCCTCATTATCTATATCTCTCTCTGTCTGACTGATACTCACTCCTTGTGGTCATTACTATTTCTCCTTTTTCCTCCTCCCTCCTATGCATCTATTACTGTACTATTCTCTCTGTCTCTGTCTCTCTCTCTCTCTCTCTCTGTGTCTCTCTCTCTCTCTCTCTCTCTCTCTCTCTCTCTCTCTCTCTCTCGCTCTCAATCAATCATTTTGGTCCCAGCCTGCCAGACCCTGTGCTGTCCGGTGACGTCCAAGCTGTGTCCTGTGTGCCAGAGTGCACTTCAGACAAGGCCTATGAAACCAAGTGGAGTAGCAAGAAATACATACTCAGTGGTTGGCCAATCAGGCATTTCTAACCGTAAGACTGTCTACTGTCCACACTAAGCTGTCTAAATCTAAAAACAACATGAGTTCAAACACAGCAAGTGATACCAGTTTGTTTTATGAATTATCTTTTTTTTTTTTTTTTGGTCAGCAAACAACAAAATTGTGCATCACAGTCTGTCAATGTCTGCTTCAAAGGGTTCAGTTTATACATACAAAATATAAAAAAACAATAAATATCAAAGTCAAATATGTTTTGCATGTTATGGTTAGCATTTTCAAATGTAACCACTGTGGAGAAAAGCTTAATTTCCTGTCTTGAAAAAAATCCTAAATGAAGAGACAAAGATGTATTTTAAAATGTAGCCGGCTTAGTGGGCATTTATACTGAAAACAGCCCTGTGTTAAAAATTGCACGTGGTTGAAGTGGTGGGGAAAGTCCAGTCTATATTTAAATTATTAATAGAGCATATTTAAAAAAAATCTAAATACTTTAAAGAAACTAAGAAATACAGTCAAATAAAAACACAAACAGACGTTTTATCCTTTGTTGCCAAAGTAGAAACAAAGTGGAAATACCCAGTTCAAATTACAATTGGATGATGGAGTACTGCTGTCCGGTAATATCTGACTATCTAATGCTCTATCATGCAGGGCAAAACTCTGTCTGAGCCTCCGTGTGTACGTAGTCGTAACAGCAACACATGCATGCGTAATATAGTGCACACCAATTGGCGCCAGTAGCGCAATCTGAATCTGGCATTTAGACAAAATAAAAGGACACTGAAGGGACAGCAGAGAGCTAAGAGTTCTGGGTAGTGAGAGAGCAGGAGCAGGGTGAGATTCACTAGACAAATTAATAATTCAGAAGAGTATTATCTCTCCGCTCTCATCTGCCCTCCCTCGCCTGTCACCTAATTGGTTGTAATGAGTTAAAGAGGGAAGCAGGTGTGGCTGAGAGGCCCACAAGTGGCCCACTCTGATCCTGGCACTGCTTCAGCTACACTAAAGAGGGGTGGAGGAGAGGCAAGCAACAGAAGAGAGAAGAAAGCAAGTTAGGGTGAGAGCTGGAAAGAAAGGAAAAGGGTTTAGCATGTAATGACAGAGAGCAAAACATAATAAGTTTAAACCAAATGTTGATGTCTGCAGTCTTGTGTGGGTGTTATGTTTGAATATCCAATCCAGTGACATGAAGATGGGACTTGGAAAGTGGACAGAATGTGTAAACTTCACGAATGCTCTTTATCCTGCTTCATGTTTTTGTTAGGCTGCAAGAGGATGTGTGTGTCAGAAGGAAAAAATAACACCACACTGTATATGGATGAGATATTTATGACCCAGAATTCAGGCAAACAGATGGCAAAGTCCAGAAGTTGACACCATATTTCCTGTGTTACACTCAGGAAGTGAACAAGGGTCAACAGTTTCTACAGTTCAGAGCAGTACCCTTTATCCTACAAGAAAATACACTGTCCATTATCTGTGCTCTTTTACACACTGTTTTGGGTTGTGATATTGCTCAATGTGCAAGGAGTAAATAGAATAAAACTCGCTCCCATCACCAAATTGCTCAGTGATGGCCAACCTGTTACGTTTGACGCCGTACTGTAGGTGCAGCTCAGGAAGGAGTTGTAGAAAATACAACGGGAACGTGAGTGTGTGGTAGATTTGTGGGGAAGGTGGTGGTGTTTGCAGGGCTACACTGGGTGGTGATATAAGTCAGTGCACGTGGCTCTGGACTCCGTCTTAAATTACACTGACCATAAAGACACTGACAGTTACACAAAGACAGACACACAAACATTTAGTGTGACAGGGAGGGAGAGAGCAGCGCTCACACTGGACTGAGGAGTAACACAGTGCAGTCCCGCCATGTGATGTGACCTCGGTACCAGCGTTTGACTTAAATAACAGCAGAGATAACGTCAGAGGACAGATAGCGAGACCTCAGTGCGGAACACCCCGACAGCTACTGCGTATCTGTCCCATGCCAACAGAGGAATCACCATCAAAGAAGGAACTCCAGCCTCAGAGGTCATGATGTCACACTGCCATGGTAACCAACTGACAACAGAGCAGTGGTGGTGCTACGGAGACAGTTTGCTGTTTTTTTGCTTTTTCTTTTTTAGGGATCTGTGTATTGACAAGGTACATGTGTTGACTTTAACACCTGCATGGCACTAGTCAAAGAACATAAAGGACATAAAGTGTGTTTGTGCGTTTGAGAGTTTCTGTGTCTGTTTTTAGCCTTTAGTGTGTGTGCAGAAATTACTGTTGGGCTCCACACACCATTAAAATAATGTATTTTTTTTTCTCCAGTTAGCGCAGTAGGAAGAGTCTGGCTGTGTAATAATAGTTAATGTTTGTGTCGCACTCTTGTGTGTGCAAGAAAAAGATGTGATAGAGAAGGCACAGACCAGTTGTGAGGAAGTCCATCCATGTCAATAAATGATGGCTGTCTACCGGATGGACATTATATCAGCAGAGAGCCACGTCAATATCACTATTGGTGCATGAAAAGTAACAAGATATTGGGGTGTCTGGTGGTCATGTGGATGCGGCGTTCCCAACTCCTCACTCTGACCTCACATTTCATGTTTTTTATATTTAACTCTTAAATATTGACATTGGTAACAGCCTCAAAAGTCCATTATCGCCAGTCTCTATTGTTTGCCGTCAACAACATTATTGACTTTTGAAAATTATCGCAAAATATGCGTCGTTCAGCACATGTTGCACAAACAGCAGCAGCAGCAGCGCTCTATTCAGATGGGATCATAGATCATTTTCCCACAGCGCTTTAAAGTGACCTCAAACCTTGATATTAGTAACTGTGGCCTTCACATTACTGCACCATTATGTCCTCTGTAAATCCTGTCAGCTCTTCGAGATCCGCTGACCACCGGGGTTGTGCGTGACCTCGGCTCACTTTCTCACACCCTCTCTTCAACAGCCGGGCCAATCCCATTACCTTGAGTTCAAATGTTACAGTCACCGCTTTCTTTTTGTTGTTTCTCAATCCTCGAGAGCTGCCCCTGACCCAGTGTGATCCATCACTGGAGATCTCTGCTGCCATGGTAACAAGATTAGACCTGTCACAGAGTAATGATGATTGGCCGGAAATTCAGTCGTAGCCGTGGCCAAGCGGGGAGGGGGTGTAACCGGGGTGTTTTGGCATCTTCTGGTTTTAGTTTCAAAGGGTTTTTTTTTTTTTGTGCAAGATGCTTTGATAGAGCTAGAAAAACATATATAGAAGTGCCAAGATGTTCTTTTAGCCTTTTTTTTTTTTTTTTTTACCATAGTTACCATCAATACTAATCCCCCCAAACACGCAGGCCTGCTGATTCAAGCTGTGAAATAGCAGCATAACACAAGCACAAGAGTGTGTGAAGTGGCAGCCCATACACCTACTAAAGGGTTTGTAGACTCTGTGCTAAATGTCTAGCTGGTGCTAACAGTACCACTGCTAAATGTCAGAGCTCTCGACGCACACTTCACCTCAACCATGCTCACATCTCCGAGCTCTGTATGCTACACTTCGCAAGTCCATAAGCAGCAAAGAGTGGAGTGTGAGGTTGAGCGCATGGGTCAGTGCATACATCTAATTATAAACTCATTCATTATAAGCTTTATGATAGTCACCGTTTTTTTTTTCCAGCTTACTAGACTACTGATGTCAATATTGTGTGTGTAAATCATGCATGGTTTCATTTTCCCAACTGTAATCACGTACATTTTCTATAATTTATGTGAACAATTTCACACTGAATTGTCCTGATGTCATAAACCTCATCCCACCAGGTCAAAGCACCACCAATCACCAAGAAATTGTGTGCAATTACTATTACCATAATCCTGTTACCGATAAACAACGCAGACACACACCCACACACGCCAGGCCTGTGCAGCCATTATGAATTTATCCGTCCTCTGTGGTTAAACTTTCATTTTGCTCCATTTAGTGGTTAGATACGTGACCACGCGGGACATATTTCTTCAGTCGCTAACCACCTGGCCGCACATTTGCACAGTCATGTCGGCGAGGCACAAGAAACCACCCGTGTCAAGTACTGCACTCACTATAATGAATATAATACGTGTAATATGTATTTACTGCACCACATGTCTGTTACCGGTGCAGATGATAAAAATTAAATTTGGTCAAAATCACAGGATTGGTTGTCTAATAATTTTAATGTCAGATTTGGAGGATAAGTCCGTCAAGTAACATTGAAATATTGTTTTTTTATTATTATTTTTTAATGACCAAACGTGTTGCTCTAAAAGCAGTACTTGTAAGACTTTTGTATTGTATATTCCTGCATATGTAGATAGATAGATATACTTTATTAATCCCAAAAACTGGGAAATTAGAGGTATTGCTATTATTACGTGCGCGATCAAATGATGCTCTTCTGCACTGTAAATACATTTTGATAAGGTCTGTCATGTCATTTGCCGGCCCCACGTCTTTCTCTCAAAACAAGCCAAGGATAATGTATCGTGTTGGCAGTAAGTATTGTACTGATGTCCTGCATTCCAAGATAATTGTTATTTGTTTCAAAAAGATTCTCACAACTTAAAACTTCAGCGAGGGACACCGAGGTCACATCCTCTGTATTTTGTTTAGGCATCAGTAGATACAAAGCAACTCGGGGGTGTAGTCTAAAGTGCACATTGTGTACATTAGAGTTTCACCAAAATGTACATAAACACTGTGTATTAGTATATGAGCATACTGCTGCTAATTGAACATTGTTTTAGCAACAAAGCATAACAAGTCTGCTCCAGGGTTCAGTATGACATGAATGAGGTTGTACAACATGTCGTCTGACTTCGATAAGATTTATGAGAAAAGTGTAAAACAAATACATGAATTTTTTTTTATGCTACTGTTACACTTAAACAAGTGAAATTATCTCATTGCACTGGAAGATTTTTCACCTTTTTTTTCCTGGACCTTATGGTTGAGAAAATGACACAATAGCTTACTAAGTCAGAGAACAGTGTAACGAAGAGTGGTAAACCTTTAACAGGAGTTTGTGCTCAACTTTTCTCTCCTGCTTGTGGTCTAATTATTCCAAAATGGTTGCATTTGGATTTATACCTTGGAACAACCATTAAAGTGTTGGTATTGGAAATGTCACTCGGAATCATTTTGCAATAATTAAGCAAAGACTCATTATGTGAAACGAGCCTTTGTATTGGACGAAAGGCGCTGATGAATCACAACTCTTCACAACTGTTCAAGTGACTCCGGGAGCACTGCACTGCTTAATCCAAGTAATATTTTTTACTCAGTGTCACACACGATGTCATATGAAAGTGAACAGGGCCCGGGATGTTTCTGTGTGAGTCAGAGCTGGGAACGAGCTTCCAGCGAAAGCAAGAGGCCTTCTGTTTACCTGACATTTCAATGAATCAAAAGCAGGGAACAAGGACACAATTATGACGTGACGTAACATTGACGGGGCAAGAGTGCAAGAGTGTGTGTGTTGATGACAGATACTTTCATGACTGCTGTGACTGGGAGTGACATTCTCCAGCAAGGAAAATGCATCAGTCTAAGTGGCACTCTGTTTGAAATGTGTCATCTGTAGACAGACAATGGAACAGCATGGCAGTGGATGTGTGTGTGTGTGTGTGAGTTTGGCTGTATAGTGCGTATGCGATGGAGATTGTGTGTTTTTTTTGTTTTTTTTTTACGTGTGAAGAGCCTGTGTTTGTAATAAAGCAAATTATCTGTGTGGACGTGTCTGTGATGCAAACTGCCAAGGTTGCACCTTCGTGAGCAGTGTGACCAAACACTCATTACACAACACTGTTTCTCTCAGTTATGTAAATAATTGATGTTGTCACAATATATTCTTGATGGTTGTGGCATTCAGAGGAAAACAAACACATTCCTGTCGTTTTTACACAGCACACATGTCAGGTCCACCCCCCTTCCTGGGGCATGAGCCAGTACTAGAGCCTCTGATTCGCTCAGTCAGCTTCTTTCCTTGTGAAAAAGCACTTTTCATCTCTTATTTGTTTGTGTATTGTTTTTTGTTCCTGCTTTGAAAGGTTCGCTATCCCAGAAGGAGGAGGAGGGGTAACTCACAGACTTGCTCGGAGCTGTGTTCTGCAGCCTACCTGCACACATTTTGCCTGCACTATTTAACGAGAGTGAAATGCTATTAATATCGTTCCACTGTTTCCACCTTTCTCCTCTCTTTCTTCTCTTCCTCTGCTGACGTCGCTCTCGCTCCGCCCTCTCACTGTTTGATACTTCACCTTTTTGCTGTCCCGTTCCTCTCTTTTTTGCTTTTTTATTAGCGCTTAGCTGCTGTTAGCACTGTGTGCGCTGTACTCACACATACTCGCTGCAACTACATTTCCAAGGTGACATTTGCCGTCGGTTCACATACATGTCCATCAGCTGCTTCTATGTATAAATCTCATGTTTTAATTGAGATTTTTTTTCCATTTGTTTGAGCAGGTCTATATGTTTACCTGTGTATGTCCTTGTGGAGGGTGTGTTCAATAATTGGACTTTGTGCATGTGTTTGTGTGCGTCTTTTTGTTTGCGTGTTTGTGGTGCCTGCAGCGTGCGCACAGCTTGCAGGTCAATGCTTGAAATCCATCGTCAGAGCAGAACAACTTACATGTGCAGGTATGCAACATGTGTGTCCAAGCGTCACACAGAGTGACATGACAACTAGGGCCCTTTATGTTCATCCCTCACCTCTGCCCTCTCTACCCCACCCGGCCACTAGTTTCACTTTTCACTCTTTTCCCAGTATCTAGCATTTTCTCTTTCTCCCTCTTCACAACAATCATCTATCTTCACATTTTTCAACCTCATTTTATGTTGTTTATGAATTTCCTTGTGGGCCTTCCCTCTCAGTTATCTTCATCACCCTGTCCTAACCCCCCTCCCCTACCTCGGCATCCTTTGTTGTGTGTAACTGATAGCTGCTTTATCATCCAGTGGTAATTGAATCAAAGCTATATTCTCCCACAGTCCGGATCTGCTTCTCTCTGCCAGGCACGCTGACTTTTGTCCCCATAAGAGGGGCATGTTGTCTCCCTACAATGTGATGAATACCTGGACCACACACACACACACACACACACACACACACAAAAATATTTTCACAGTCCAGTCAAAGTAATGTGAGGTCATAGAAGATAGTATGTTTTCAGGAAAACAGCAGTAAAAGCACCCTGCCCGACAAATTATATGTACTTTATACATACAGATATCTGGGATGTAAATGAACAAGAATTGTTTTGAACATGCACACACTTTCTTTCTTTCTTTCTTTCTTTCTTTCTTTCTTTTTATGTTTCACTGTGCTTGCATTTTTCTTGATTCTCCACAGTGTCCATGAGACAAATTACACTTGGGCCGACTTTTGGGGAAAAGTCAGATATTCTGTGTATATAGCAGTGCATGCATTATTCTTTATAAAAGTCCTGGAGCAATTACTAATGCAGACAGCCTTACAGTAAACCTCCTGAGTGGCTGACTTTCATAAATTATTTCTTTCATATCACGAGAGTCTGTTTGATTTGCCTCACAACATGTATAGATTACTATTCCTGTTTATAATGCCTATGATGAGTCAGGCACCCTTTATGCTTATCCTGTATTGTCATTTTTACCCCAAATAGATATTCAATGCTTTTATTGTTTTGGCCATAAGGGCTATATTCTTTCTGATATCTACTTTCTCTCCTCCTAAAGGATGAATTCTATGTTATTCTATGTGTGTCTTTATTGAAATATTTCAGCATGAAGATATTTTGTGGAAACAAGATAGTAAAGCAGCAAGTAAGGTGAGCAGATTCCCCCGAGACCAACCCTGCTGATTTGGTGATTTCGACTGATGCATTGCTCCTAATTGACATTTCATTGAAAAGGAGGAAGGGATGATGTTGGGTGGTGAGACTCAGGTGGCTGCGACAGAAAGTGTACTCTCAACAGAAATGTGACTCCCTCTCCACACGCATCATATATTGTCCCAAATGTCTCCCTATCTGTCATTTATAAATAAAATAAAATATATACAGTAGCAGTCAAGAGTTTGAACACACTTATTTAAGAGAATGAGGGTGGTGTGTCCAAACTGGTACTGTATATGTGTTAATTCATTAGTTCCCACGTCTATTTACGTCTGTGTGAGGAGGTTTAGCTGACAGGACAACATTATAATATTATTAAATCCTGTGCATGAGTGATACACACAAACTCCTTGTTAGTTCTAGTCTTTTCATAACCAATAAAATGTAGAGTTTCACCAGCCTTATCCCTGAAGTACTGGAAGTATCATATTAATATCATCTCTGGCACTCTTTTTTTGAATAACACAGGACACTTGCAGGAATTCATGACAGATGGTATACGTGGCAGGTGTTTGTAATTTGAGGTCTGTCTGTGGCTTGTGGCTTGAATGAAATAAGATTTGAAGGGTTTGTTTCACGACACCCAGCAGAAATCTACTGTGTGATTACGCCGTGTTGGCAGTAACTGGTCGTAGTGTTTTGGAGTTAGTGTACAGCATGTAAGAGAGAGTATTATATTCAGGTAGACGCAGAGTTTCTACGGGAATGTTGCGTCTGCATTTTGTAAAAGCCAAGCTGTCGATCCGGCTCTCTGTGCTTTAACCTGTTTCCTGCCATAAAGCATAATGCATAATGAAATCACCTGAGATGCTGCCCCAACTAATCTCCTCCTTATGGAAATAACATACAGCTCTTTGAGTTAATTGAGGGGAAAAAGACAGACGGTTTCGTCAGCACATCACTCAGTTGATGAATGACCAGAACGCATTGATAGTAGAGAGTCATCTAATGAACTCTGATACATGCATGCTTCACTGGGCTAAGGAATATACAGTAGTCATTTGGAGGTGTCTCTTTATTTACGCTTGGTGTGCGCTGACTTTCTAGCTGTCTAAGATCTACTTTATCTTACTTTCTGTTTAGAGTGTGTCTCACCATCTGGAAACTGTGCAGTAGAAAACAAAAACAGTTGGAGAGGTTGCTCATTCAGTGAATCATCACACATGGAAGAAAAAAAACCTGCATTTTTAGAGAGAGACATCACAAGAAACCTCCTTAGAGTATATATTGGCGACCTATCTCTAATATACTGTAGTTATCAACTTCTAAATAATAAATGATCCCCATCCTCTACAATGTGTAAAGCTAACTGGACATGTATGATGTAAAGACTGATACCAGACTAACATATGATATCAACTGAGTAGAAGCAGAGGCGTTTAGATGAAATTTATTCGTGAGTTTTTTTCTGTGTCTAGTTTCCCTGGGAAAAAAAAGCTTTATTCTCATGGAAATGTGGCAATAATGATGTAAAACTTTTGTACATTATGTATAGAGTACATACAGTTCTGTACAGCAGATGTCTGCCACTTTTTTTTAAAGCTGCTTTTTAATGTGAGCACATAAATTGCGTTTCATTCACACACATTAGCACAGTGAGAGACTTGTTGATTGCATTACTAATCGAAGATAAAAAGGCACCATTGTGTGAAGCCATGAGAAGCGGTTTGGCGTCCAAAAAGTGTTCTCTAACTTTGGGCCAGCTGGACCAGCAGCTGCCACCTGGCTAATCCTGCCTCGCTGCTCTGGATTCACATGGCACACAGGGCTCCAGCGACAGTGTGGTTTATGTGCAACACTGTCTCGCTCTCTCTCAACACTTATTTTATTTTCTTACGTTGCATGTTCTCACATGGTGACAGACGCAGATGTATTGTTATGGCACT
This sequence comes from Pampus argenteus, assembly GCA_036937835.1. NCBI lineage: Eukaryota > Metazoa > Chordata > Actinopteri > Scombriformes > Stromateidae > Pampus > Pampus argenteus. The sequence goes on from CM072879.1 coordinate 11,292,422, forward strand.
GTGGTTATGTCACTCAGCTGCTGTAAATGTATCACACGACATGCCCAGCAAAGATTTTATGTGCATCTAACCCAGATCTGTAGGTTTTCTATGGTAAAAAAAGGCATTCACCCTGCACTGCCAACAATGTTTTCTCTGTTCGTAACTCAATGTGATTCATTGAAAATAAGTATCTTCACTCTTACGTTAAAGAGCATAAAATACACAGTTCTTTCTTTTTATATCCATGATATATGTCAAAGGTAGGAAGGTATTTTACTTTTAGTTGTTTTATTTTGTTGTTTCTTGTGTGGTTGTCTGTATTTTGTTTTTTGAAAAAGAGATCTTGAATTTGTGATCTTCAATGTAAATATCTGAATCTAAATAAACATACCAACATATGATACAGTATTTACATGAAGAGTAAAATACAGATTTATTTATTTTACCAAATTCCCCTTAATTATTGTCTGGCCTGCCCTCACACAATACATGACAGAAGACAAAAATGGCTTTTTTTCATTGGTTAAGTGGGACAGACAGTGGCGCTTACCACATAAGTGCTAACATTTTTCTTTTCAGGAGCAAATCATTCCAAACATAAACGCCTTTACTTTGAAATTAAAATCAGCAGCAAGAAATATTCACTATTTGACAGGTAGTTAACCTGCTCCCAAACAGATCTGATCAGAGAGCTCTCTGTCTTTCACTTTCAATAAAGATTCACATTGCAGATGTAATAGCTGTATATGACAATTACAGTGATGACAGTGCTAGTAGTTTAAAGAGATGTTGGATCGAAACTCTACATTAATGTTGCTCTCGCTCTGATCCAGGGTTAATGATAGGAGATCAAGTGTATATACGAACACGAGAGCATACGCGAGAATATCAGACACAATTTACCAGAATTTATGTTGTGTTTTATTCAGGAGTAGTTCTCAAACTGAAGTGGCCGTTAGTTTTACAGGATAATAATTTCTGTCCAAGCAGAACTCTGAAAGAAGTGAGATAAAACGACTCGGACACATTTCAGCCTTTTATTTTAAAATGTTACTTAAAGGTTCCTCCAAAATGATCAGAACATGATGAACAGCACACTACTCAACATAACATAGAACCTAATGCAGTATATACTATTTTAACTAATAAACAATGTATATAAATACTGTTATTTCTCATATATGTTTATTAGGATGTAAAGTTTGTGACAGTTAAACTTGATCCCATTGCTCTGATTCTCGTTCCTCTGACTGCATATGACTTGGCTGAGTTTGTGTTATGTTATGGATCAACAAACTTTTTATTGTATTTGTATTTGTTTTTTTTTCCTATTGGTTAATCACTCAAAAAGTGAGCAAAGCATATACAGTTTTATTTAGTCTAATTGTGTTTCTCTGAAGGGATTAATACAACCCAAGAGTGTTCCTGTTTCTAACGTGTATGTTTTGTTTATTCTGTTTACTGACCTGTGTGTGATGTGTATGTTTCAGTTTTCTGCTGGTGTTCAGCTGCTTGGTGTTGTCTGTGTTCTCCACCATCCCCGACCACCAGAAGTTTGCTAACCAAAGCCTTTTCATCCTGGTAAGGATGATTCACACACACACACACACACACACACACACTGATATTGACATTGATACTCTGTCCTTTTCCGCACACTGCCTCACTTAATGCAGTGTATCCGTATGTGCTTGTGTACGTCTTGTTTTTGTTTGGCGCTGACAGCCATGTGAGCGGGTGGGAAGAAGCAGGTGTTGTTGACTGCACAGGAAATCACAGACACAATCCACCAGTCCTAATAGCTATCCCATAATCTCCCCTCCTCCTCCTCCGTACTCCAGCTGCTTCAGTGAAGTGTAATGGACACTCGCTTTCTCCTTCTTAACCTGACTTGTCCACTCTCAACCCCTTTCCCCGCTCTCGCTCCTCTCTCTTCCCACCTTGCTCATCTTGACGTGTTATTTAATGGTCGGTCTCTTGACTTTCACATTGTCTCTGTTCACTCTTTCGATCAATCACGCAGCCATTAGCAGGCGATCAGCCATTAGTGGACTGTACTTACATGAACATTTGCTCTAATGACAGATTGCTTCAGACCGTACAGTTTTTTATTTTTTTATTTTTTATTTTTTAAATCAGGAAGTACTTTATTTTACCAGCTTTGTCAATTGAAATTAATTTAAATTACATTGATGGTATGGCACATATGTAACTAATAAAGGAAAGTATAATATAAATAATGTATAACTACTATTCACATTAGTTGATCAGTGTTTCCAACAGAGACATTTGCCTTCCCAACTTTGATGTCCATCACATGTGTAAGCTTTTTAAATGTTTATGCTGCAATATTCACTCTTACTGTGCTTTCCACCACAGTAATATTTGCATAAATACTGTTGCCATGGTTTTACTACACCTTGCTGTTCAGCATTTGACTCTGAAAGATGAGAACAATTTGACTGGATTTTTTTTTTTTTTAATTAAGTTTTAATCCTGCTGAGGAGATTAAAATATAGATAAATAAACACAAATATGATGTGGATAATCTTGCCTAGATGACACTTTGCTTTTGAGGAAATGATACACATGCAATAGCTAAACTTGAGTGACTTAAAAACAAATAAATGAAATGATCCTTTCCTGCTTCTGACCTCTGTGTGTGTGTGTGTATCTTGTTTGCAGGAGTTTGTGATGATTGTCGTGTTTGGGTTGGAGTACTTCATCAGGATCTGGGCAGCCGGCTGTTGCTGCAGATACCGCGGATGGCAGGGTCGACTGAGATTTGCCAGGAAGCCATTCTGTGTCATAGGTTAGTGTGTTAGTATATAAACACACAGTATATAAACACACATATACGTATGTTATGTGTCCTGATTATCATTTCATAACATGTTCTCGCCTCTTCTTCTGTCTCTCTGCTTTTCCTTGTAGACTTCATAGTATTTGTGTTATCATTGGCCGTGATCGCCGCAGGAACGCAGGGCAACATCTTCGCCACCTCGGCCTTGCGTAGCATACGCTTCCTGCAGATTTTACGCATGGTTCGCATGGACCGCCGAGGAGGCACATGGAAACTACTGGGCTCAGTGGTTTACGCTCACAGCAAGGTGGGAATGTGAAACACTACTCATCGCAAAACTGCTCAACCACAAAGGCACACTTTTTGTTTTTGAGTATGATTTACATTTAGAGACATTTTTAAGTTGTACAGACAAATAAAATAAAACGTGCACATACAGCATTATTATTATAAGAGCAAGAAGGAGCCTGAGGACAGTGTGATAAAGGTCATGGTGGTTACTAATGGTATGCATAACTTAATAACTCCTGATGTTGAGAAATAAGTGAGTCTACTGATAACCAGCTGTTTCATGATTACATTCACCGCTCTCGAACACCAAACTCTCCTTTAGCTGCTCATTTTTGGTGATTAGTTGCTAGTTTTTGTGCTGACTAAAACACACCCAACACCCACCGGTCAGCTACAGAACACAGTTACACATGAGGTGATGATGATTCATTTTTGCATTGGCCGTCTACTGTGCAGCCAGTCAAAGTGGAAGCCAAATGTGATGATGATGGGATTTTAGCCAGTAATGATGATAGTGATACAGTAATGACAGCAGGGATTATGATGCTGCTGCTGACACTTGACTGATACCTCCTCTCTCCCTCTCTCCCTGTCTCTCTCTCTCAGGAGTTGATTACAGCCTGGTACATAGGTTTCCTGGTCCTGATCTTTGCCTCTTTCCTCGTCTACCTGGCAGAGAAAGACGTCAACTCAGATTTCAACACCTATGCAGACTCCCTCTGGTGGGGGACTGTGAGTACTGCATGATGCACATAAACACACAGGATCTCTGTAGATGGAAAAACAATCTTTTTTTTATCTTGAGGAATTACTTTTTAATCAACGAAAGGAGAGATAAGCTAACATGTTGCTCAGAAAAATGGTGCTTCGTCTTATTTACAGATTGCAAGAATGCAGGTAAAATAAAAATGTACATGCCAACTAATGAGCATTTAACAACAATAATGTTGATCACAAGTGCATCATCATCCTTGACACATGCATGTGCTTTTCAGTTCCTTTGACATATAAAGTTTGTTATGTCCACTATAGTAGATTTTCTGTAGTCGGCTGAGAATCATTCAGTTGCTTTTATACATTCCAGAGTTGCTATATTCAGCAGATTATTAATCAAAACGGATCAGATACAGATGTCAGGAATAATTTAAGATTGTTTTCTTTTTCCCATGTATCAACTGCTGATTTAGAGTCACAGTTTACTCCGAAAATTGACTACCTCCTGGACACCACCCAAAACATATGAATAAATCTTCTTAAAAAAAAATATAGAATTGCATAGATGACGTGCAAATGGGGTTTTAAGGTTTGATGTGGACTCTTTTTTTTTGCAGGATGTGGTATGAAAGAGTATGAAGGAGTTTTGGGTTCAGATGTAGAAATAATCCTGGGCACACAAATGTTGCTGTGTTTGAAAGTAAAGATTCCTCGGAGAATATAGATAATATAATATCTATATATTTTATATTTTGTCACAATAGGAAAAGCACAGGTGAAAATAATAAAATAAATGATGGTTGAATTCAGTGTCAGGGTCCTGTCGGTTCACTGTAACACTGTCATGACTTACTGTGACACTTGAATAGAACAAAGACATCGTTAATGTTATTGATATTAGAGATCGGATCGGTGTTTGGTATCAGCAGATATCCAAAGCCCAGGTATCAGTATCGGTATCTGTGCTTTTCCTATTATTACAAATCAAAATGTCAAAGACAGTGTGCTGTACCAATGCTAACACTTTGTTATTTATACAGTATAATGTTTACATTTAGACTCATTATCCTCGTTATGTATCAACGTGTGTTCATATGCAGATTACTCTGACAACTATCGGCTACGGTGATAAGACTCCTCGTACCTGGCAAGGACGGCTCCTCGCTGCCGGCTTCGCTCTTCTGGGAGTCTCCTTCTTTGCCCTGCCTGCTGTAAGTCTTTTATATTTACACACCGCCCTGTCTGTGACTCCTCTCAGCCTGCTCAGAGTTGCATGTGTGATTTCAATACAACCTCTGACCACTTCAGGGAATTCTGGGATCAGGCTTTGCCTTGAAGGTTCAGGAGCAGCACCGGCAGAAGCACTTCGAGAAGCGGAGGATGCCCGCTGCCAATCTAATACAAGTAAGTTGGAGTCATTGCCATAAAAACTCTACATTGGATACTCAGGAATGATGTTTCACTTTTCACTATTCCTGTGTCTTTCTTTAGGCTGCATGGCGTCTCTACTCTACAGATGCCAAGCACTCTTATTTAACAGCTACGTGGTACTTCTACGACAGCATGCTGCCTTCTTTTAGGTAGGTGCTCCCATCAGTCTACATGTTCATCGCTGAGTGGATTCAACCATCAGAAAATCATGTTTGCATTTTTCAGTTGTTTGTTTGAAGTGTAAATGCAGACAGAGATTTGAGAGTTGCATCACAAAATCTTTAGATTAGAGCCTGTAAACTGTGAATAGTCTGCAGCAGTCAGTGATATTTCGTTTTACTCATACATTCATATCATTGTGAACAAACAGCATATCTTTGGTCCACGTCGAAGCATCTTTCAGTTGAATTTGTGCAGTGGCGGTTTCAATAAAATGAATAGTGTTTATTTCCTCTCTATTCAAACTGTACATTTTTCTTTAAAGTAAATTTAGACCCAGCCTGTTCAAACATCTCTGCAACCACTACTTTACATTTTCATTACTTTTCATTTGCCCACTGGTTTCTTATATTTTGCATTTATGTATTAATTTGACTAATTTTTATTTGCTTGAAAGGAGGGGAACATGAGAAACATAAATAGAAACATGCTTAATATCAAGTAAAAATGTTATCTTAATTTTGAATTGCCATCTACACCAATTAGTCCTTGTCTCTCTCAAGTATCCCTCTTCTTTTGAGCGTTTCGGACCGTTGATTTGGCCTTTTTGTGAGTTTTTCATCATTTATTATTGTTTTGTTCATTTGTTATTTGTTTTTGTTTTTTTGTTTATTTGTGCACGTGGGTGTCAGAGAACTGACGCTACTGTTCAGTCATCTCCAGCGACAGCGTAACAACAAGAAGGTTCTCCACAACTCCTACAACACGCTGCTGTTTGGGCTCCGGCCCTACAGCTCCCCCTACCTGTCGGGGGACAGGTATGCACCCCGCCACCTCTCACAATCTCACAGTACACTCAGACAGGTGGCCAAACCTACAGTCACGCTCACACACCAGACACCCAAACACAATCAATCAAAACCAACATGGACTTATAGAACAACACACTCAACAGGTGAATACAAACAACAATCAAGACTGACTGCTTCCGGAGCTTCCTGCATGGATGTGTCGTGACTAACGATATTTCACTAATCTGAGACCACTGTGTTGGAGGTCCCCCCCCTCCCTTGCTTCTCTGCATCTTTGTCTGCTTAGCTCATACTCTTGCCATCTCCGCCCTCCTCCTCCCGTTGTTCACTCACTGGTTTCCTCTTCTTTCTTTCTCTTTATTTCCATCGTATCGTTTCCATGCCATCCATCCTTCATCCTTCATCTGTTCTCAGGAAGGCAGACGTTCCATGCAGGTTTGTTCTTCAAAGTCATGAGCTGTGCTTGTTGATTTAAAGGTAGTTAGACGGACTTGCTACATACGATGTGTTAACGTTTGTAGTCTAAACTTTAAGTAACAGCCAAGGAAGTAAAGGACTCATTATGTAAACGGTATAAATCGGATTCTGCATGCATTAGATGAGACGTTTTACTGGTAGAAAACTCTTCGATTTGAGGAGCTGCTGTCACACCGTGATGATTAAAGGGCTGTTCTGATGAATATACTCAGGTGAATGATTACCCACTGCCTTTGCATGCTCCCTCTCCACCTATTGATACAAACCCAACTCCTCACTGAGTGTGTCTCCATAATTCACAATTGCCTCTCAGCGTACATTTACCAGTTTTAGGCAAGGTAACAAGAGCAGGAAAAGAAAAGGCTATTTGGACTATTGAGATACCACACCTCACCCCTCCACCTCCCTCTTTTCTCCCCTGTTTTTCCTTTGCTACATTTTACCCTCACGGGGTTCACCATGTACCCAGGTTGTGTCCCAAAACTTCTTGTTCCCCGTCAGCCGCCCCACCTTCTTCCACTCCTTTATTCCCCTCACCCTTTCTCCCTCTGCCTTGTGTGTCTCCCCAGTCAGCTCCTTTCTAAAAAGCGGGGTCTCTTCCGGATTCACGCTGGCCGCAAGCAGAGGTATCCACAGCAACAAGCCTGTGCACGGGGAACGCTAGAACATCACCGATAATAACACTTCCTTTAATACGCACATCCAGCTCACCTTGCCTGACACACGCAAACATCTGTGGACCGGTGAGGCAGTTTGCTAAAAGCTATTGCTAAAGGGCCATATTTCTCTTATTTTCAATCACGGACTGTTACCAATTAAATATTTGCAAAAGCACTGTACTCCGGTCCACAAATACGAAGAAATGTTCTGCTTCTTTTTACCGAGAGACAGTTTCTCCAGCTTGGAGAAACTATTGTAAGGTTATTTTTGCCTGCTTTGCCTTGAAGGTCATGATAAGCCATGTGTTGAAAACATGGCAGAAGTCCTTGATGGTTTATGTGTGCTTTTTTTTTTCTTTCTGACATGTTTCATCAAACATTTCTGATGAAACAAGGAAAAAAAAAAAAATTCACCCAGCAAACTACAAAAAAAAAAAAAAAAATCTTGACTGTCCCACTCTTGACTTGCTTCATGTTTTCAATTCAGTTGTTTGTTTCTCTTCTTGGAAAGAAAAAAAATGTTTAAATGATGCAGCATGCTTCTCTGTTTCAGGTTAGTCATATATTGTAGATTTGTACCAAATCAGTATGTTTGCGGCATTTTACTTGAAAGGTTAAGTGCTAAAATGTTTCTGTTTGCATGCAGTTTTCTATCAATGCTTTGGAAGGATTCAGTGAATCCATCCAAACCATTTACTTTCCTTTTCCCAACAGCATGCAAAGGTCTTTCACTCTGTCCTCCCCATTTATCCTTCAATCCACCTGAAGCGTTTTAGCTCGCTCGTATGAAATGCTTCCACTAACATTCCCCCCTAACTATTTAAATTTTAATTTAAATGGCTGGCTATAACACAGGAGAACAACAGAGAGTATATCATCGTAAAAAATGCGGGAGTGAACGACTCGGCTGGAATTGCTCTGTGGTGCATGACGTTTGCATTGCCTTATGGATCCGTGACAGTGTGTAACATGTGAATGGCTACAGAGAAAGAGCGGTCTCAAGAGCACGCTATAACGGCAGCGTTAGGAGTCAATCTGTTGGAGGGAATGGCTGCCAAATAGCTTTCATCCTGTAAATAGATGACCTCACATTAGGGCCTTCCTTCGGGTTGTAGTGAGTGGCGTAGAGTACTTAATGAGACACCTCTTGTACGGCTGCGTTTGAAGACGATATTTTGATGCCTATTCACTCTGTTAAAGGGATGTATGGAAGTGTGTCTTTATTTTGATGGTAGCTGGAATATTTTCCGCCGCCCCAGCACTACTGCAAGTCTTGAATCAGGTTTCAGTTTGATTTTGCTGAATCAGGTGCTATGATAGGCACAATAAATGAGCAAATCCTCAGGGCAGAATCTTTTTTTTTTTTTGCATTATTGAGTGGTCCCTGTGGTCAAACTGCCTCCGTAAGTCAGCTAGTCTGTCCTTCACTGAGACGAAAATGTGAATGTCTTGTTTTGTCCCTGTTTGATCTCTTTGTCTCTTTGTGATAATTGTTATAAAAGTCAGAGGTCCTATTTTTGTGTTACTTTACAATTACTAACATAATCTTTTCTAACAAGCTCAGGCTGCCTCTCTGCTGCTTCCGAAAGCTCCCACCCAGGATAACACAGCTTAGTTTTCCATTAAGGTCAATGGCATGGACATTGTAATCAATGAGGAAAAACACAGTTCCTATCATGATTCCGAAAAGAATGTAGCGCCCGCAGATGTTTGACTTCTTTATCTTCACTGTCAGCAGTAAAATGGGCTTCCGAGATCGGATCAGGATGAACAATTCCAGATCATCCCAAACCATTCGGAACAAAGCGTCACCGCTGCCCCCCGGCTCCAATGTCCGCCACTCTCCCAGCCAGGAGAACGGCCCTGAGGCCACCAGTCCAGGAAAAGTCCAGAAGAGCTGGAGCTTTAATGACCGCACGCGCTTCCGTACCTCCCTCCGCCTTAAACCGCGCCCTCCTGCAGATGGTAGGCAGCAGCAACACCCTGATCTGAACACTTTTCTGACCTAATTACAATCTCATTAATCATTTCTGCATAATAATAATGCCTCTTAATAGCTTCCCTCTGCTTGGGCCCAGTGGAGGGGGTTGGGGAGGAAAGTATGGAAGACAAACCGTATTGTGACGTGGCCATGGAGGAGGTAATCCCAGCAGTGAAGACACTTATCCGAGCTGTAAGGTGAGTCCTGCCATCAACAATATTTTATTTTTATAACATGTTAAACTATGTTCAGAAAATCTTTAGCCAAGAACCTGAAAACAAATGTTTTCAGGTATGCTTACCAGGCTCCACCTGGCACATCACTGGTCACTGAAAGAATAAGGTCACTTTGGTCAGATGCATGTGTATCCAGACCAAAGCTGCTTCTCATGGTATTTACAGCCTGCATTAATAGATGACAATGCTGCTCCTCCATTAAGGTGCTATGTGTGTGTGTGTGTGTGTGTGTGCACATTCAGCTGACTGAGGAGAAATGTCCACTTAGGAGAGGTAACTGAGCCTTCCTGCAGGCAGGGTTAGTTCCACCATGTGACCTTGTCGCTCAGCACGCTCATTCAGACTGGTCATGTGTGAGGCGGTGTGATAGGGTGTCCTGTTAGAGATTATAAACACAGGCACAAATATGGTGCAGATGGAGGATACCAGCACAGTATGACTATACAGAGACACACAATATTGTACAGATTAAACAAGGACAACTGTAATAATTGATTAAGAGTGCTACTGGTATTGATACTGATTATTGTCAGTCAAGAGTTACACACTTTGAAGTAATGTTACTGTCATATTGTGCAATAGTGGATGTCCTTACATAATATATGCTGAGACACATTTGAATGAACGGGCCAAAAGTGTGTGTAATTATTCCATAATTATATTAATAAATCATTAATTGTTATGTGATAAATGTAGATATACACAACCGTCTGTGTTTAAATTTGCAAATATCCCACAGGGCTACCTACAAAACCTTGAATGCAGACATATATATATCGACATATGTGCCACACACACACACACACACACACACACACACACACACACACTAGAAAAAAAACTACAATTGCCAAAAAACATCTGGTGTTGGGGCCAGGCTGGTCTCCGAGGGGGTTTGATGAGCAGATAATAACGCCGTCCCGTATGTCAGCGCTGTACTCTCGCAGCATCTCTCATGGTAGCGAGACGCCGTTAGCGTGGACCTATATGCAAGGTCTGAAGTCTGAAGTGGGTCTGTGTGTGTGTGAAAAATACAGAGCTTCTTTTTGGTAGATGTACAGCAGGTTTCCGTTCTATCAGCGTAGAATGATATATTATTATTATTGTTTGATATTGTTGTGCCACTGATGAGGGTATTATATGATCTCTCCTCGGGGTTTGCACTTGAATCAGCAGATAGCTCTGACCTCAGCTGCTCTGTGCTGCAGACAATAGGCGAGAGGGAGTTCCTATAGATAGTACAGGTGTGTAAACAGCAGGTGCTTCAGTGTGTTAGGACACACACACACACATGCGTATGCGCAGACCGTCGATGATCGATGTCTGTGAAACGCAGAATTTTGCAGCAGGCTTTAGTGCTGAGACTTCACTTTAGAAAGATACGTGTGGTTTATCAGTGCTTGAATAAATGCAAGGTGTTTTTTGTACATAGGGATTGGTAGAGGCTTCAAGAGGAGGAAGAAGAAAAATCTCTTCTCTCTCTACCGTGACTCTCATGCACAAATCCAATACTGCATAAAACACAAAATTTCTGCATGTTAGCAGTCTTGGGTGAAGCTCCTACTTTATTAAATAAGACGTTTGGACATGCTTACTATTTATAACCATTTTATCTGCAGTCATTGTCATCAGTTCTTTTTCAGCAACTCATATTGGTTACACAGTATATTGCTCTTTAAGAAGTATTGAGTCTGTACATTAAATTTCGTTCACGTAGCAGGTTGGTAGTCTTATTCGGCGAAGAATCCGTCTGGCCTCTGCAGTGGCCCAACCTACTTGGCTCACCTAGGATTTGTGTCAGCATTACGGTCATTTTTAAGACACAGATAAAACCTTGACATCGGAGACTATCGGTAATCCACCTTTGCTGAATTGCAAAAATATTTGCACGAGCTATGCAAGCATTTTGGGGCACAGATGACACTTCCCGTGCCTCCAATCATTGTACTGTATTGACATCTGTACAATTGATAGGGACTGTTGCACAGTTGCACTGGAAGTTTTTTTGTGGGGGAGAAGGGGGGGCCACACTTAGAGCTGACCATGTATTATGAAAGCCATTTCATCTACCGAGAAACAGAGTCAGCATTTTGAAGAAACCCTTGGAGGATCCAAATCAAAAGTCCCCCGTGTTTCCTCAACCTTTTCTTTTACCCACACCTGAGACTCACCTCAAGAAAAAATCTGCATCTACCTGCAAAATATGAAAAGACCGCCTGCAAAAATACTCGAACGCAGGAGTCATCAAGAAACTGTGCTGCGTGAGGGGGAAAAGTGCCCTGATGGCTGCTACCAGCTGTAGACCACCTTCCTCCTTCCTTTGCTCCTCTTCTCCTTCCCTTGCACCTTCTCCTTTGCTTTGTTGCAGTAGCGGTCACTGCTCAAAACTGTGCGCTGCATGTAGCTGCATTAAATGCGAGTGCTGCAGACCTCAACAAAGGTTACATTGGTTATTTCAGAATCTGACCCCTCTCATAAGTTCAGATTTCACCTGCCACTGCTTAGCACATGCCTGACTGTGAATGTGCGTAGCTGTACTTGTGCATGCATTTGTGACATTGTATTTTTGTGTGTGTATGATTGTGTGTACACAGATATGTGTGTGTGGCGTTTTCGTGGAACAGCTGCCCAGACCTTTGATGTGATTTCTTTTCTTTAAGTGGTAGTATTATAGTGGACTCAGTGTCTGGGTATGAGATAGGATTTCCTTGTAAAATAAAAAAACAAAACAAATTCTTGTCCTTCCCTTGCCTCTTCCAGCTTGACTTGTAACACAATTCATCACAGGGTGAGATGACAGCTTGAGTGTGTAGATTTTTTTCTCGCCTACATTTGATGTGTCCGGTTCTTTTGTGCATTGAAGTGAATTGAACGATCCACTATAACATTGAAAACCAGGCACACACACATACAAGCTTAAACTTGCCTGCGCTTTCTTCCCATTATCTCTTGCACATCCTCCACTCCCTCAAGCATGACGTCCAACCAGAGCAACTCTAGAAGAGGATATTGTCAGTGATGTGTTTGCCGGATACAGTAGTGCTGGCTCGACATTCCTCGGTTGTGATTCCCCCACAGTCAGTAGGAGGCGGGTGGTGATGATGATCTATGTGCACTGAGAGTGGGAGCAACTGTTGTCCAGTGGCACTAACATGCCTGTCGTACTGACAAAAGAGCAGAAACAGGAGGGAGTCCTGATAGAGGTGTGTGTGTGTGTGTGTCCATGTGTAGTAAGCTTTACTATCTGCGGATTTGTGCTAATTGCTGAAGCAGCAAACACTGATAAGCAAATGTCTCTGGGAGATGTCATCATCACAATATATCCACATGGTTTGGTAGGATGGTGGTTCTCTGTGCAAATCTGCTCTCTTTATGGGGCTGTTTGTGAATGATAAGGTCATGCTGACTGTAATTAATCGTATTATTCTCCCTTTTGATAGCTGTCTTGCCCCTGCATTTTTCCAAAGGTTTACTGTACATTCATCAGTGACACGCAACAGGGTTCATGGCCGGTGAGGCACTGACGTCATCGGGCAGATTTACGAACATATGAACCCTACGGTGTAGCTTATTCACCTTTGATTGGCAACAGTTAATGTACACGTAATTTTGAAAAAAGGGGTTAAACAATATGAAAGAATAACCCAACGGTTGCACTTGACTTGCTAAGTATTTACTGTAGCTTGCTACCACTAATTCTACTTTCTTTAGCCGCAGCGTCGTAATCTCTGGGATCACCAGCGCCCCCTAGCACGAGGCAGAAGAACACACGTACAGTTGTTCATCATCAGCTAAACTATGTAAATTCAGCTCATATAGTACAAGTGGTTGAATATTTTAATACAACGAGACAACAATACCGTCTTATTGCATAGTCATTGTGCAACCCAAGGTGAGGCTTTCCAGTGAGTGCAATCAGGGTGACATCCATATATGTGAAAGTGCAGTGTGAAGCTTTTTAAAGGTGCCAAGCAGGGCATTAACAGTGTGTTTATGTGTGTGTGTGTAGGATCTTGAAGTTCCTTGTGGCCAAAAGGAAGTTTAAAGAGACCTTACGTCCGTATGATGTGAAGGATGTCATAGAGCAGTATTCTGCTGGACACCTGGATATGCTGGGCCGCATCAAGAGCCTGCAGATGCGGTAGGTTTCACACACATGCACAGTCTGATCTATCTAACTTTTTCTATTTGTACTCCCTTTTTCCTCCACATTTTGTTTGAAACATATTCACATATATTCACTTTCTAACCTTGTGCAAAATGATTATAATGATTTTGAACTGTAATCTATTTTTTATGTGCAAAAGGGTGGACCAGATTATTGGGCGAGGGGCCGTTCAGCCCGATAAGAAGGCGCGTCCTGAAAAGGGAGAGAAGACGCCACAAGAACTGGACCCACTGGATGAGCTAAGCATGATGGGACGTGTAGTCAAGGTGGAGAAACAGGTAACAGATGGATAGTTTGGTTTTTATGTCATGATAATGACAATAAAGAGCTAAGTCCCTGTTCTCTGTTCTTGTAGTAGATGCTCATTTATTTTAGAATAGGGACGGGAAAATCCAGGAACTTGTTTCATCTTTTCAAGAAGAAATGTTAAATAAATGGAGGAAAAACAGAAGACATACGGAGATGAGGGCTCTCATTTAATAATAAGTGTGTGTGTGTTTGTTTAGGTACAATCCATAGAGAACAAGCTGGACCTCCTGCTCAGTTTCTACTCCCAGTGCCTAAAGAAAGGCTCGTCCCACTTCACCCTCTCCTCCCTTCTGGATCCGGACCTGACGTCTGACTACCACAGCCCCACGGACCAAAGAGACCTCTTCCCCTCTGCAAACACACTCAACATCTCCCAGTCTGAGAGTGGCAATTTAGAATGACAGTGAGCCGGGGGCTGTTCAAGCACAGACACAACTCTTTTACATTACGTCTTCATTCAGCTGAGTCTTCACTCTGAGCAGCTCCATTTAAATGTCTGTTTCTTCTCTACGCTACATTTCATTTCTGCAATGATTTGTGGCCCCTCCGCCCCATGAAATCCCATCTCCAATCTGCATTCTCACCTCTTTTTCCTCAAGTAAATGTGTTCAGAGCTGATATAGACATACCCACCAGATGGCTCCACCTGACGGCGTCTCAGTTAAAGCTGCTCACCCCACACGCCTCTCAACCCACTAAATGAGGATGGAGATGACTATTACTTGACTACTGAACCACTTTCACCCACTCACCAACTCATGCTATATCGGGTATATATATATATATATATATATATATATATATATCTACCCGTACTTCTAGATAATGAGACTTTTGAAGTTTTTTTTAATATTTGGAGAAATCTTTTCTTTTTTTTCCCCCATCTTTGTTTCTTTCTTCTCAGCTGCTTGAGTAATATGACTCAGTTGACAGATAGACAGTGCTGCAAGTGCGATTTGTTCAGTATCTTGCCAGTTAGATGTGATGAATGTATGCGTTCACATCACCAGAAAAACAAGCAATGTCTGAAGGAGCAGTCGACACAGAAATAGTCTGCTCGCTGGGAATTGGACGTGAAGCCTGGGCTGACAGCCACCTCGCCAAAGCACCATCCTTCTAAGGTACATCTGCCCTCCTAAACCAGGGCGTTTTCCATATGTAAATCCTCATTTAATTGCCTGGACATGTCACATGAAAACAGAGCTGGAGGAATGTGTTGAGAGTGACTGATGTGTATTTTATGTTGTTTGTTTTGATCCTCATTCCTTCTCTGAGAAGTTCTGTCTCTAACAAGCCCACTTGCAAAAAAAGAACAACCTAAGACATTATTCTCTTTTTGGCTGGCATTCAAGTATGGAAATGTTCCTACTTATTTAGGATTTAGCCAAATGTCCTTTCACAGGTCCAAAGTCCCTCATTTGCAAGGCTACTGTACCTCTGAGTATTTCAGTAACCTGTCTTTTCAGGTTTCAACCTCTCTGTCTTGCAGCCTACCCTCCAGACATGCATGTTGCTCAGACTAGTTCTGTAAAAAAATATGTCACATGTTCCCCACTGCTCCTAGTCACTGGCATCTAGCCTCAGGTCAGGTTTACCATGTTAGCTAGTTCAGGCAGTCAGTATTATTTCTTAACAAGAGGATAGTTCTCACTCTTTACTGTCATCAGATGCTGCATGCGCAGCAGCTGTGGAGACAATGTAAAACTCTTCGGCTAGCTTGATGCCGTTTTTCACCTGCAAGTTGTCCGGGTCTAATGCATGAATTCCAGGCCATTATCCTATTGAATGCACGTGTCTTCGGTACGCTTCACTACAAAACAAGACTGTCCAGCATTAGGCACCCAAAGGTGTTCCTGTCATTGTCTGTAAACTTTACTCTCTGCTGTTCCTCCATCTTCTGATTATTTCTTGGAGACATTTCATGCACAGTAAAAGCTCTGTGCAAGTGGACAAAACTGGAGAGTGTGTGCGTGCTCGCATACACACACACATACACATACACACACACACACACACACACACACACACACACACAATGAGAGCAATTCCTTTACTTAAATACTTTTAAATATTTTGGCACTTGATAAATACAACACATTTTTTTTGTCATGTATAATTCTTTTTGTTTTGATTTCTTTACTGTAATTCATGCACTCGATTTTCTGTAACATATAATGGCAAATTTCTATGTTAAAAAAAAAAGAAAAAAGATTTTGGTTGTTAAAGTGAATGTAGGATTTAAGTTAATATATTTAATTCCGCTAGATATGTAACATTTTCGTCAAGTTGAATCATAGATGACACAACTGTATCTACACACACACAGCCGATCAGGTTCAGACACACAACTTGCAGAGCTCATTTGTAAATATTTTTCTAATGTCATCAGATATTTGCTGCCAGCTTTAACTAAGAAATCATTCAACATAATGTACTTGGCCAGTAAAAACATTTGTCCTGTCCCATAATGAGACTTTGATTTATTTGGTCTACTCAAGCCAGTGAACTCAGGTGCTTCACTTTTTCCCTTCAAGCCAAGACTTCAAACAGTGAATGTACTTTGTCTATTTACAGATCTATTTATGATCTGATGCTCGTGCTGCCATCAGTAAACAAATGGCACTTGCTGTTGGCATTATACGTTTGCATTCATTTTATAGAGAAATGCTAGGTAGCTTTATTCTTTGGCCTAAAAATAATAATGAGATGTTTTCTTATTAGAGGCATTATTAGACTGAACAGTGCTATCACTTCTTTGTCACCTGGAATGTTGAGCTTCATAAAAATGTATGTGACACCACTGTATTGCATGTTGTTGTTAGTGGTGGCCCCAGTTTTAGAGAAAAGAAAAAAACTTAAGGATGTCTCCTGTTAAGTCTTGAGTCAAGACATGAAAGGAAATGACCCGTGCCTTCTATGTCTCTGTTCTGTAACTGATCTGGTGCAACTCCGTCTCAAATATTACTAATGCTGCTTTGAAGAGAACAGTATTTCATCGGGTTATCACATGATAGCCATGTTTTTTTTTTTTTTTTGCAAAACCTTGATCGAACAAAGAAACGCCATCAAAATTGTTCTAAACACTTTTATGTGTGTTGCACTCTTTGATATTTTCTGAGACTATTACTGTATTTTAGCATATCATTGTAACTCTAAGCTGACCTCGTTGCATCAACACCCTTTTACTGTCAGATCTGGAGAGCTGGAGGCATGGACATTTGTATCGTCATGTGCAGGCATGTGTCCTTTCAAAAGCATGTCACATAGATCAGAATGGCTTCCACAAAACTACCTCTGAGGCCACTAGGGGGCGCTAGTCTAGGAAACCATGTATGAAGAACCAGTAACTGAATGTCAAACTGAATGCTATGCATGACTCAATCTGCACGTTCTCTTCCTCTTTTTCACCTTGATCCTTCCTCTCATGACCTCCCACCATCCATCATTCACTGACTTGCTGCCATTTGACATTCCAGCTCGTTGCCCTTTAACTGCTCTCTTAGGTGTTGGAATTGTTGTTAAAATGAAGCATAAACTGATCAAAGCAATAAACAAAACCTAACAAAGTCTTCCAAATCCAGCTGATGTAGCTACTGGTAGATGAAATATGGCGCTTATCAAAGTTTTTATTTTCTAATCTAGTGCACACCTTCTATTTGATCTTTGAAAGAGATGCACTAAAGTGTATCTGCTGAGAATAAAATTAGCTCACTTGACTAACTTATTAATTTATTTGTTTCAATAAAGCTATTTGGACTGTATGTTGTCTTTGGTCTCTTTTGTGTTATGTCTTTTATTTCCAGAATAATAGAATAATAATCGATTTAGGTTGAAGTCAGGTGGAAAAATTCAAAATATACAAACATATCTGAAAAGTAATGTTTTTAAAATAATAAAACATACTGTAAGTCATTTGTCAATAATAGGGGGTAGAATTAAAAGTCTTGCACAATGCACTGGCTTTCTGGTGTGCTCTGCGTTTGGCTGATGTCACATTTCTCATGTGTTAGTGTACACAGCAGAAAACGGACTCAAGCAACAAGACCATCTCCAAGTCTTTACAGTCAAAACGTGAACTTTCCGACGCCGTAACAGTGGTACAACAAAGTCACATGACGTTTGAAGGGGTCGACAATCATGTAAGCAAACGTCTGCTCCTCCTCGTGTTTCGCAGGGTAACATCGCCCAGACTCATCCTACAGGGGATAAATAGTACAGAGTGTTAAATCAGTATTTGCATTATAACAACAACCAAAAAACAAAAAGAATATTGTTTGTGAACATTACCATTATAATTTGGAAAGTGATAGTGACCATTTATCAAGGTATCTATCAGCATCAGATATTCTACAGTTTAACATAAATAATAACAAATCAGAAGTTGAGATACAGTTTTGTACACATAAACAAAGCTTTATATCACTAAAACAGGGTAGTGTGCATGTAAACTTATTTAGTTTTTAGAAAAAAACAAACACAGCCTTGGTTGTATATGTAGAGGTGACTCAGACACTAAACTAGTCACTCACGTAGGCAGAGACTTTAAGCACTGTGGAGACGACACTGATCTTCTTTGTCTCTGGATCCTTCTGAACACTATAGAATAAAGGATTACAGTGTCTTTATCATGATTTACGCAGGAAAGACAAACAGGGTGTATAAGGACTTTTTAAAGTTGGACAGTATAAAGTTGAGTAAGCGTACCTGATCAGGTCTTTGTAAATTTGCTTTGTGGTGCTGATATAGGGATCAATCATGTCTTCATACTGACAAAGCTCTCCCCCGAGACACAGGTGCTTGAAAAGGCGAAACAGAAACTCCCCTCGCTCTGCTCTCCCAATCACGTAGTAGTGCTCAGAGTCCTCTTCCTGCAGCATCTGGAGAAGCAGAAAAAGACTTGATCTGAGAGACGAACAGAGAGAGAGACAGACAGACAGGTGAAAGAAGAAAGAGAGATTCACCTGTCTGAGTTCATCATAGTCAGGGTAGACATCATGGAAACATTTAACTACATGTCCAGAAGGCCTCAGGACTCCACAAGAGTAGATTGGGTCAAATAGCTCCATGGAGACTTTGGTGCACGGCACCACGTCCACATCAACAGACACCGCTGGCTTTTCTACAAAACACACGTAGAAATGAAAAACATTCCACAGACAGATGTTGGCCAGCAGATGAGATCAATTTCCGACCATCAGTGATCAGAGATGAAAGGTTTTCTGGGGGACATGACATACCGAGAGGCACCCAAGCTCCTGTCTCCATCTTTCTCAGACTGGAAACCACACAGGGGTCTCTGAAGAAACACTGCGTGGAGATCAATCAAACATGGGTAAACATTACAAGGGTAACATAAAACAGTTAAAAAGTAAATATTTGCTGTCGTGAATTAATGTGGTTCATATTAGTCAGTATAATGTCTCAAAGGATGGGAAAATAGCATCAATTAAAGCGTTTGTGGGATAGGGAGTCAGCTCCTATACAGTCATTTCTGACTAGTAACCTGTCTTATTATAGTGGGTCTTACCAGTGCAAACCTGTCAATATTGTAAGGGTAAAAACTCTGGTCAAAGCTGAAAGACTGAGCTGAAATCCTCCCAAGCATGGACCTGAAATGAACAGACGCACATGTATTTGATTAAAGGATCATATAACGATAGAGGAGCTTCACTGGAGCTAACTGACAGAAAGAGATGGCGGTCAGGTAACTTCTCTAATTCATTACGTTTTTAGGGTAGTTAAATTTCGTACGTCACCATTTCATTAGCAGGGCTAAGGTGTCTTTGTCCTGCAGGAAAGACAACCTCTTGGAGGGAAGAGAAGTGAAGGAAAAACTTTGCTCAAACGCGGATAGTTTCTTTGCTGCCATTGTTTAGCTACTGTTGAGATGTTACAGAAACAGCGAAGACTCGCTCGTATTTATTCGTGTTGCTTGTAGGCGTTTAGAAGCCAATCAGCGGCCGGTCTGCTCAGCCAACAGCCAATGAGCTTCTGGTTCGGTCACAGGAAATTAAAACAAAGTGACTCATCTTGCTTAACCTCTCCATCTCATATATCCGTGTACTTGTTGCCTTGACAACGGACAACTCTTTTTTTTTTGTCATAGGTTTCTTTTTTCAAAACGATTTGTTTTGATTTGACTTTGTTGGTGTCACCGTGTTGTCCTCAGCAGCTCTTTCACCGGTCCCCGGTGAAAACATTTATCAAATTAATTACACCAATAAGCTAGCAGAGTGACAACACGGTCACTAATACGAGTCTACCTTAACAGCCACCAGGGGGCGACATTGTCCTGCTTTTAGACACAACACCTCCTTTGCTGGCTGCAGTCTGCTAGATATTAATCATTTAATTATTTATTCAAACTCTACAGTATTAAACTCATAATATCACCTCTCTGGGTGTAAGTATGAGAAGAATTTCAGTTCAGTTTTGACAACCTATCCTGTGTTTGCCTCAGATGACTAAATGTTCTCTTGTAAATTGTGTTCAATCTGATAAGAGCACCTGAGCACCAGGAACAAAAAGGGACATGCTCCATTTTACTACCAACCGTACATTTATAGCTTCATCTGTGTTCACTCTCTGTTCTGCTGTTTTGACGTCATCTCTGAAGGACACTTGAATAGTGTTGTTTATGTTTACTCGTCTAGGCTCCAACCTGCACAGGATTTAAAAAGAAAAACCTAGTTTTTCTTTCAACTCTCTATACATCTCTACAAATATCTGTATTCATCCTGGCTCATATATTATACTTTCATTCCCTTCATTCCCAGCATTCCAGGATGGCTGGAAGATGTAGGATTCACATTCCAGACCTTGATATTCCCCATAACAGGAGCGAGAAAATCTGGTGTGGACACCCTGAAGTCATGATAGTGCAACAGTGTTTGTCAGTGTTGTCTCTTTAACTTCATTCCCTTTGCTCTCATAAAAGCATAAAAAGCAAGTCGAACCTGCACTTCAGATAAGACAGACTTACTATCATAAGTATAAGGTGCTACAATCATCTATAAAATAAATGTAAGAAGACAAGATATTAAGATTCTTTTTTTTCAGAGAAATATACTGTGTCATTCTTTTTATCTGATTTATTTAGACTTTTTGCAAATTAACAAATATAATAAGTGGGCAACTAAACTCTGTTTTTGTTAAATGATTTGTATCAAATTACACCATCCTCCCTGTAATTAGTATACAAATAAAGAAAATAAAAGTTACCCCTGCCTCACTTCCAAATGGGAAGACTATCCTCACTAAATGCATCACTATCCAACACAAATACTAATTGTGTAAATCTATTAGTCATAAGTTAACTATTAGACCATGTGTATTTAAACTGTCATAATGAAAGTAAACAGCCTGGGATGATTTAGTTTGTCTAGACAGTGACAGATATAAAATGGGCCCGAGCTGGGGCTATATCCAGCTGTTATAACCCACAGAAAGGCTTGAGGGGGAAAGAGAAAATTGTGTCAAATTGATGTTTTGACATTTTGCAGATAGGACATAACCTGACATAACAGAGTCAGATCATTATAACAATGCTGTTGTCATTGTCTGCTGATTGCTCTGTGGTAATTGCACTCATTTCATCTATCTATATATCCCCTATCTATATGACCCCGGCAGGCAAGAAGGTGAGGCAGGTGAGAAGATGTCACAGCTGAGGAATGTTGGGAAGTGTTTGCCGTCTGTGATTGTATCTTTTCATGCCAGTAATAACAGGATTGGTACCAAATGCTATGTAATAATCTGTGAAATGATGACAACTGCATGATGGTGGAGAGAGCCTTGTGAGCTCCAGAAATCAGTTTTCACTAGTTTCCGTCCAAAACATTCTCAGTAAAAGCTGTGTGAATATGTTTGTGCAAGACACTGAGGCCATGTCCTTTGCCTTTTTACAGAGACTGGAGATCTAACTTACCTTTTGGCGGGGTGTGGGGTTGAATAAAGCCTCATAGGCCAGAAAGAGAATAAGTAAATTTTGGTTTCCGGGCAAAGTTGAAGGGTAATAGAGTCGTATTGGAGGGAATTATGACTTCAATACTTCTATTTTGCCTGCTTAACTTAAACAAATGTGGCAATTGTTGTCACGCGGAGAAAAGGGACATTGCTGCATGAGCAAAGCTGCTGAAGCTGCTACAGGCAAAACCATTTCTCAGTCCAAATTCCTTCCTAAGCTTTGCTAATGTCAGCACAACTGCCTTAGTAAGTGAGTAGACTGAAACCGTTTTTTTTTTTTTTAATCTCTGCATCGCCCCACTCAGACAAGGACAAGAGATTACCGTCACAGATTTTACACACCAGATTGTTATCCATATTCACCTGTGCCTCTGCTGAATGAGCATGTTGTGAGGTAAGAATGACTTTGTACAGCAGTGAGATAATGGAAAGAAAGACAGAGAGAGAGAGAGAGAGAGGGATAGAAAGAAAACTAAGACCAGCTACTCAGAGTGGTAACAGTGTTTAGGTAAAACAACTCTCAGGGTTTGCTTGTGACAGCGGACCACTCAGCATCAGTGGTGTCTCCTGTGGTAAGTGCTACTGAATTGATGGTGGTTCCAAGGCCAATTATATTACCTGTCCTGACCTCTGTCAATGTAGGCTGAGTTTCCAATTCCCAAACGTCATTCAGACAATTAAGAGGCTTAATGTGGCTCCGAAACGCAGCATCACCACCCAAAGAGGCCTGCAGCAGGACCATTAAGCAAAAGACAAAAGCCATTATGATTACTTAAACCAATATTGTCTTCTTCACAGGGTCAGTCTTTATTTTTTGTTGTGGTTTCTTTATCCCATATTATCTTCTTGCACTCTTAAAATAAAACAGATTTGAGTTGCATACTTTGCCAAATTCTCAAAGCAGATAAATCTGCTTCTATTCTTCCAGACATTTAGCATGTTACTTTTTGAGTATCAGTTAAGATGAAGGTAGTAAGAGGATAATTGATATTTTACTGAGGCTCCATGCACTGAATATATGTTTGACTTAAAATAGATATGTTATAACTCTTTCACTTGTGACCAGACTTGGAGAACAATGGAACAATCCAACTGTAGTATTTAGATAATGAATGAATCCGTATCTGAAACTTTTCCTAATGATGTCATGGTGAGAGTGAACTTTGTTACTGTGGTTTTTTTTTTATATTCAGTTCAGGGACAGGATGTGAAGGAAGCATGGTTATTCTCAGTCGGTCTGTACGCAGCTCCTGTATTTGTATGGACTCATTGTGATGCTGTAGAACAACATCTTAACACCAGATACAGTGACTAGACCCAAACACATAGAACCTGCTGATTCAGCAGTTGGGTATACACAATGTTTGCTTTTACAGAAGGTGAGATTATCTTGTGAGATTCTTCTCTCGTTTTTCATTATTTGTTTTTTATTTTTGGTAGTCTATAACAATAGTCCGGATACTAATGCAGGATACTAAGACATTTCTTCTTCTTTAACTTTCAACTTTTATTTTTCTCTGCTTCAGAAAATATCCAACCCAACTCATTCCAGACAGGTACAAAACAGAGAAACTTTGTTATGTCTTCCTGCAAGCACATGCCCTTCTTTTATATTCCCCCTGTTTATTAATTTTCCCGCCGCTGTGTGATAGTGTATCTAAGATATTCTGGGAATCCTAGAGGAGCCGTGCAGGGACACGTCAAGGAGGAGTAATATACAGGAGGGGGTTAAGAGACAATAGGGGAATAGGAAGGGGCCACAGGTAGAGTGAGTCTCTCAAGATAAGACCTTCACTGATGTGGCTGTCCTTTAATGTGTGTTTGATAGTATCTACGGGACGGTCTGCTCTGTGTCTCCTCGCCATACTATCCGTCTTTAAACTAATGCTGTCAGCAACTCATCGTAAAACGTATTGATGGATAACAGGTGCTGTCATCAGATAGTGATGGTCTAGAGGGATCTGTGTTGATGGTCTTACAGGATCACTGTTGTGGTTTTACAAACAAAGACATTTCTGACAGCTGCAATGGTCAGAGGTCAGGGCCGTTATATGTACTGGTTGATGTATAGATTTGCACTGTAGCAGCTTTTTTTTTTTTCATGAATGTGGCGGTTAAAGAGTCAGTTCTCATAATCATTTAGTGGGAATTTTCTTATTATGGCCCCAGCCAGATGCACAATCCACGTTAAAGAGTTTTTAAAGATGGTTTATTTGCTGTTCCCTCAGTATCACAGAGATCATAGTTATAGTTGGTTTGTATTTTTCTAAAGGAACTCTTTGGGAAGTCAGTGTAACGCAGCCAAGGGAGGAAGAGATATGGTCTCTGTGTTTATTGTTTGTCAGTGGCCTTGCTGCTGTATTCTGCAACAAACCGCTTACCACAGAATGAAGACTAAATAATGAATTGCCATGACCAAGGAAAGAGGAGACGAAGACACAGACAATAAGCTAATATTAATTAAATATTTAGGCCTATTGATTTCTGCTACTGGGAATAGACACCGGATTTAGGATCAATATCAAAAATGTTTAGTGTACAAAATGATATCCGTAGGTCTGCATGTCATTTCAAATTTTTTTTTTTTTTAAAGTTAACAACTAAAGTCAGACAATTTACACAGACCACCTGCACTGGGTGGATCTTAAGGTCATGTCATCATACATCTAATTAAGCTGCAGTTTAGTCTATAATTATTTTGTTGCAGCTATTATCTCCAGAGACTCAGAACATCTGCTGCACACAAGGGAAATAAAGTCGTTGTGTTTAGTGACTAATAGGATCACATCAGCAGGTCAACTACTGGTCATAGAGTTGGTCATTTGAATGTGTGTATCCACACAAAAAAAAAAAAAAGTACAAAAGCATCTGCAGAGTGATGTTGTGTACTGTGACTGTGAAGTGTTAGTGGATAACACATTTCTGTTGTTTGTGTCATCAGGCCATTAAGACATTTGATTTAAAAAACATATCATGCATCTGCTCGCTGACACTTCTGTTTGGCTCGTTTTTGTCCCCGTCTCCATGGTAATGGTCTGTGTACCGCGGCCTGACATGGAACATGAAGCTGGATGTTCGGCAGGCGTCCAAGAATGCATCTCAAGTCTTTGCCAGCGTGCTGTAGCCTTTGACACAGGGAGACAATCTTGCTCCTGTGACACTAACTGGCAAACAACAAGGGGCACTGAGACTGCCCCCGCCTGCTGCCTGTGTGCCCTGAAACCAACGCAGGGCGCTGCGACAACACAAGCATGCACACGCACATACGCCCTTAGACATACATGTGTTTGTATGCTTATTTAACATAAGGCCTGTTTCCACTGCAGGAACTTTTACAGGGCTGCGGATGTTTGTACGTGTTTCCACTATCCCCGAAGGAACCTTTACAAGATCCTTTACAAGAACCTTTATAGAAACCTTCTAAGTCACTGTTGCGGGGTAGGTACTCAGAACGGCCACGAAAAAAGCCTGGTTGGAGATCGGGTAATACAAAAGGGTGGTTGGACATCATAGAAAGCGACAACTGCCATTTTTAAATCCTTTACTGCTGGATCGCTTGTGTAACAGGATAAACAAACGAAAAATACAGGAGAGGTAAGGAGTGCTGCTGATGCTGCTGTCCCCGGAGCCTCACCAGCGTGGCCCTCCGACCTCGACTCTGCTCCAAACAAAATAAAACCTTCTCTTTTTTTGGGTCAAATTAATAATTTAACTTAATTTGTAGAAAATATACGTTTTGGTGACTCGCTGCTATGAGCTGCAGGGCATAGCTTTGGGAGCCAACACGCTAACACGCCTGGAATGTTCAAGTGCTTGTAAGTCACAACAGCTCTCTTGGTTTCTTTGTATTTTCTATGTGCTGTTTACCTCCCTTATGGTATCCTGCTCTCAGAATAGTACATCATTCGTTCAATTAAGAAGTATTACAGGAGAGAAAAGGCTTGCTATCAGCTAACCGCTGCAACCCATTTTGAGTGTCTGAACGTGTGATATTTATGTACTTATGTACTCAAAAATGTTGTCATGTACAGTTAGCAAGGCCATTAGCTTGGACGCTAACAGGGCGATACGTTACAAACCATTCCTCCTTTGAGTTTATATTCCAACAAAGGAGATTAAAGCACCTATGATTGCTATTTTTATAATAACAATGTATCAAATACGACTTCAAGTGAATGATCGTGTTGTTCCATAACTGCTGGATATGTAAATAAGCAACACAACGTATTTCTATTGTTCGATTATTGCAAGTCTGAATAGAAGTGGATGAAGCCACATAAACTACAATCATCCACTTTGGACTCTCCAGCTTTCCATTCAATCCAAGGTCAGCATTTTTAAGATGCCTTTTGCCTTTTGAGTTTATCAAAGCTCAAAAGCATCTGCTGCTTTAAATGCTGGCGTTACTGGTCCTTTACAGAAGTCAAAGGTACAAGCCTTGGGGATGTATATTGTGCTCCACTGAGAAGCATTCAGAGAATGATGGATAGATAGATAGATGGATGGATAAGTGCAGGATAAGTGGGTGACGGGTATTGAGCGAGGGTGTTAAAACCACCACAGCCGAGTAAATCCCTGTGGGGATGCAGGAATAGATGGATAAAGGACCTGGTTGGGGGAGAAGAGGGGGATGAAACACCACCTGAGGCCTTTTTTTTGTGTGTTTAAAGTGAAGACATAACATCATCGGCAGGGGAGTGGGTGAGTATTGGCCAGTGGTTCATTCACTGTCCAATGCTTCATTTCCTCCCTTTTGTTGCTATTACACAAGATGTGGTGATTGCAATACCAGTAGTTTAGCATATCATACACCAGAGACATGTAAGTGCAGTTGAAAAATACAAAAGAAATGCACAACAAGCCACTGCACGCCACACAGTATACTCTGATTGAAATAAAAGTGTGGCAACAAAGTGCATTAGAAACACCTTGAGGCACTGGCTCTGTTTTATGATGTGTAATCCCTGGCAGTTAAGATACTGTGCAGTTTAATATCAACAAGGATGTTTAGATTTATTGTGTATTCTGTATTTGATGGTACAAGAGCTGTCTAGTTATAGAGGCGAAAGTATTAAGCGGTAGTTCATTATTCACTCTTCAATCTGTTTTGTGTCAACCCTTCTAATCATCACTAATTAATGACAAATATGAATTGTATTGTCTTTCTTTCTTATTGCCATGTAGTCCTGGAATCATACCTAAAGTGATGCAAAGTGACAAACGCTATCAGTATAACTAGTGATACGTAAAGAAAACATATATTCTGAAGTGAATATTTTAGAACGTGAACATGACACTGACTTTTTTCTAATTTAATTATTCATTTTTCCCCAGAACATAGAGGCTAGCAGCATCTGCTGAGCTTGGCATTGGTGAATCATAAGGAGCAGAACTTGTATTTGATTTTGCTGACATGAGATCTCTAGAAATTCAGTTTTTCCTACAACATGAGTGACATGAATCCGTCACTTCCCAGTCAGCAATAAATCTTCTGCAAGTATGTGCTTTCACAATATAAAGACATGTGGGCAGCAGAGATGGCAGACATATTGACCTTAACACCATTTTTGATTCTGTGATTCATGCTGAGAAAGCCAAAAATCATTTTTAGCCACGGTTGTCAACTTGTCCACCTCTTTTGTCCAAACTGAAATTTCTCCCTTTGATATTTCTTAGTACCACCATGAAGTTAACATTTGGGGATTAGCGTGAAATGTCTCAACAACAGTTAGATTGCTCTGAAATTTAGTACATTTAGCTCTGGCTCTTCCTGTCAGGTGGGAAATCATGAATGCAATGTTCGCACCTGCGGGAGCTGCTCAAAATGGATCGAACAGTCCTGCATTGTCCTGGTTCAGGTGGAAACAATCAGGGCGGGGAAGACAATCAGACCGGCGACACATGAGGAAGGGCAAGTGACCTGAAACGAGAGGACAAGTGAATATCAAAATAAAACAGGAAATGACGAGACAAGACAAAAACCCCACTTGACTTCACCGCGGTGTGACAAAACCATTCTGTCTTATCATGGCAGTGTATACGTTTGTTATTTATGGCAACTATGATGACGGGATTTGTCTACGCAAATTAATAATACACATAATAGTTACCATTCTAGTTTTTAGTGCAACAAAACAACCGAGAGGGAGTTTCTCTTTTGATAATGTACAGCTATGCTCCTTGGAAGAGGCAGTGTGTTTACTTTTCCCTTCAGCTCAGCCAATCATTCTGAGGAAATGACCTAACATCCTGTACATTTTGGATTTTGACATCTATGTAGTTTTTTTTTTGCCACCTTTGTGTTTTCAATGCTGACTGCCTACATATGTTTGTCTTAAAATAAATATAACAAAACCAAATGGACATCAGAATTCAGGACTGAGATGTGTTTTACTCAACATGAGAGTAATTTGAGCCTGAAACTGGCGTGAACAAGATAGGAAGTGGATGTATCTTATATTCCACTCCATGAAGTTATATGTGTGAGGATTGTTTTGGAGTATCCAACCAAAAAAACTGCTCATAAAAACAAAACTGTCAAGGGTTGCAGCAGCAGAAAAAGAGAACAAACAGTACAATGATATTCAATGGTAGCCTCCCAAATGTCTGCATTTCTCATCAACATGTTTTTCCATACACCTGCTTCTCAGTCCCTCATGAACATCTAAAAAGATTGTTGATGCACTGCAGTCTGTCCAGTGTCCACGAGTGAGTCAGCAGCACACTATCAGTTATTGTTGTTTACTATCAGACACACTCCTTCGGTATGTTCCTGGAGCAGGAAATGCACCAGAGAGACGGGGAGGGATATGTGTCCACTCCCCTGTGAGATCAGGAAAGCTGGCTTCCACCCTGACATGGAGCAGCTGGGATTCCCAGCCTCGCTGTATAACATCATGGGAGGATTGTGATGCACCGATCAGGAGAAAGAGACGATTGTTCCTCAGAATGAATCTCTGTCTGTGTGTGTGTGTGTGTGTGTGTGTTTGGCCCATACAGTGTGCCTGTCATCTTCAGTCTAAAGCTGTTATCCTAGAAGAATTTTAAAGTCCATTCACATAAATGTGTACACATCTGTAAGTATGTGTGTGTTGCTTTTCCCTGCAGCACCCACCTACAGAACCCCCTGTGTATGTAGGCTTCATTGTTACCATGTGTGTCCTCAGCCTCCACAGGTCAGGTTATTTTTGGGAAGTGACCTCATGGACAGAAGTGTTGCTAATCTAGTTCCCTTTTTTTTCTTGTGATTTGAAGAATCAAATGTCAAAGTTAAACATCTGAAGGGCTTGTCAAGGCCTGAGTCACTGCAGACTGGGTTGTGTGTCAAATGTAGTAAGTGAGTCTTACACCACACTGCAACATACAGCTCTTGTGAAAACCACAGCCACCCAAGGTGATTCACTGATGAATTGATAATGAGTCACACACACACACACACACACTCCATCTGGTGACTTTCTGCCCTGATGAAGGGGTCTCTGAATTAGACGTCCACACACCTTCTCATACATGATGGCTACAATCAAGCTGTTGTGCATTTAGCCGTCATGGAAGCATCATAGCCATTCTCTGCTGTACATGACTCATTTGCTGCCAGTAGCTGTAGGAAAACAGCATTCTTTACATGTTAGTACAACTGAATCAATCCTCACTGGAAGATAAACAATGCATTTTAACAACAGTTGTGTAAGAGCTGTTTAAACCATAATTAGAGTTTTAATTAAAATTGAACCTGCTGAACTATTTCAGCTTTGCTCGCACTATTGACTGAGAGTTTACAGCTTGTGCTCGCCACTTGAAAACACAGCATGTGAACATTATAAATATATCACATCTCATCTCCAAAATTTAGAAAATGCATCCATCTTAATTTCAAAATTCTGGATAGATCGACTCCTCCATGTAGCTTTCCATCAGAGCCCCTTTAACATTAAAATAATATTTCAAACAGCCAGTTTAATCTCTATCAGAGTATTATTGTCATAAATGGAGATGATATTGTAGAAGCCTTTCAAATTCTTTGAGATTCGCTGAACAAACATTTAGTAGATCATTTCTTTTATGTACCATATTTATCTCTTCTGAAAATGTGTATTTTTGCTTGAATTATTTGTGACAATTATTAGCCAATACAAATTGATGCTCTTTTTTGGGGGACCCTCCCCTCTACCCTACCCCACACTGTCTAACACCCTGCTGTGTGACAGCCATTGACAGCCATTAGCTTATTGATCAACCCAAAGGGGGGTCTATGGCACAGCTGCTTCTTTCAGGACCACCATGTCAGTCTCCCTAAATACCCATTCAGGATTTTTGCCTTGAAAAAGACAAGTTAAAATAAATCATTAATAATGGAGCAATTTAATTAGTTACATTTTTAATCAAATATAAAAAAGCTACCCTTTCGACAGACTGATTCATATACACACAAGAGACTTAAATAATTAATAATTTTATTGCAAGGATCTGTCTGTATAGTGGTATAGGGAAATCTGCTAAAAAAACATTTCCTTTTTTTATTTCCTTAAATGAATATATTCAGGTTAGAAAAAAAAGAGGATTGATTGAGAAACAGATGATTTAGGAACTAAACATAGGGATTACACAGAAAAAAACATCCGTAATGTTTTGTACATTCAGAGTATTTATTTACTATCCCTAAAAACCAGGCCTGCCAAAACCTCACCTCCAGAGGCTGGGCTGTAAATTTCTAGAAAGGTCTTGCAAGAACTTCATGGCTGCCTGAGTTAAAATCATGCAATCCATGACCACTAGATGGTAGACAGGAGGTCAGTAGTTTTCATCTACAACAGAGGAGACAGCTAGATGTGACCTGTGATCACACAGGGGCACAGATAGTAGAGGGGAAACTACAGTTGTTGCTGGTGTTAGTGAAAGTAACAGTGGAAAGAAAATATGAGACTAAGCAGTGGAGCGAATATAGATGTGTCTGAGTGCAAACCTTTTTCATTTCCAGACTGTTGGTTTTACTTCTGATAAGGAAAAGGAAGAACATGAAAAGACAGTCGACCTGTGGAAGTCAGAGAAAGAAGTGAGTGGGTATGTATGAGGCAATGAAGCAGTGAAGCAGGGGACTGGGCAGAGAGTGAAGGGGGGGAGTGGTTAGCCTTGCTGTTGCTGCTGGCGGACTGTATATAGAGAAGACCGAGGCTGACAGAGCAGATCCTGTGAGAGAGAGAGAGAGAGGGACAAGGGAGACTGACTTTTTACCAGAACACTCTCTACCTGTGAAGGACTTCCTTAGCAAGACATCAATACAGCTCTGCGGTTTTCTATCGGATTAAAAAACTCTGATTTCACTCTCCACACAAGGTAAAGGAACTTTTTTCTTTCTTCACTTTTCCCTCCTCTGCCAGATTCCAGGCAGGTGCAAGCTGAACGTCACAGTGTGGTATACACTTTTCCTCATGCTACTATAAATATCTCTCTCACTCCAGGGAAACTTTTGAGATCTTTCCAATTATATGTTTGCTGATCATCACATATTTTTTCAGCGATTATAACTAACACCTCTTTCTTTGAACTTTAAAGTCAAAGGTTAGTTAGTCAGATCCTTGCTGTTATGAAACATTTACTTATTGGGTGTTGGATTGTAGGACACATTATTAACAAGATTATTAACAGATTTGAGAATATGAGTGGGAGAGTGGTGAGATATTTTTTTTCAAAAGGTTATTGAGTCCACTGAGTGTGTCGCTGCTCCACACTGTGTAGTTTACAGTGAGACTGATGGTGCACCAAGACCTAACCCCCTTCACTCACCTGTAGTGTTAGAAGCCTCATTACACACCTGTTACAACACAGAGTATTAGAAAATAGTTTCACTTTGGCCACACAGAGGTCTGGACATTGTTCAGACTAGACTATTATTTGTAATTTTGTAATTTGCACACATACAGTGAGATTCAGTTGAGTTTGTGGATGTGGTCCTGAAGCTGGGATGATATTGATTCCTCTGATACAACTTATGTGATGTGTGTGTGTGCGTGCGTGTGTGTGTGTGTACAGTATTTGTGTGTGTGAGTGGGTGTGAACCATGCTAAGGGTTCATCTGTCCCGTAGCTGCAGAGTGGGATCAGTAGCTTGATTATAGCTGTCTGCATTGATGGCCATATGGCATCTTCTGTGACACTCTGTAAACCTCTAAGGGCAAAACTAAAGGAGTGTGTTATGTACTGAAAGGCTCCAATGTTATTCCTTATTTATCTGACCATATAAATCTGTTAGTGATGGTGTGGCTAACAAAATCAGATAATGTAGTAAAATTGTCATTATCTAAGAGCTGCTGTACTGGGATAATAAGGATAATTTTTGGTATTAGCTACTTTACAAATGTTTTTTTTTTTTCTATATAAGGAAGCTAATGGTAAAGTACTGTCAGCAGCCAGCATTATGATCAGCACTTTTCTTTAACCTGACAGTTTGACCAGAAGGCCTCTGTAGCTCGTTTAACAGACTGGTGGGTGTTTTATTGCACTGCTGCTCAGAGTCTGCCACAACAAAACAGTTGTGTAAGACCTGCCCATCCCATGCCACCATATGCTCGTGTGTGTGTCTCTTTCTGTGTGTCTTTGTGTGTGTGTGTGTTGCAACTAATGGTGCAGTCATGCAGAAAACAGCACAGCAAAGATCTTTTCTGGAGCCCCCTCTTTATGTACAGAGTGTCTATTGTGTCCTGAGATCTGATTGGATAATTGATAGATACTATTTATGTAAGCAGAAGGCCGACCCCACATAGCACCATTCTGTAACCTGAGACCAACAAACACAAACATGACATGAAATGTTCCTTATCACAATGTTTCGCAGGTTCAGACACTGCTCAAAGTGTTCATCATCTAACATCCTGCCCTCATCTTCTCTGATTTGATCCTAAATGCTCATTGCTTGGTTATTGATACCAGGGCCTGCAGCACAAGTTTGTTTGTATTCATTTCTTTGAGTGTGTTTTATAGGCATTTAAATTGTATGTATAGTTTCCCTTTGTCTGCCCTGTTAACATGCCCCAATATGGCATTTAGATAAACTTCATTGTCCCTGAGGTCAGTTATTACTGGATGTTGGCTGTGTCTGTTCACCCAGATAATTCCCGTGAGTGTGACAGATTAGCTTTGACAGCAGGACATTACTATATTTCGATGACTGCGATACCATCCTAATCTTGGATGATAGTGTCCCTCCCTCATATCCCTCTGAGAAAAAACTTAATTACAAGGCGATCATGGTACAGCTGCATCAATATGTCACTGCAATGCATGTATGAATAAAAATAATACCAGCGTTTATGAAGAAAACAAACAAAAAAAAAAACCCCAAATACAGTAAAATGTGGGACCTACATGTACATGTGTGGAAATCCCAAGGAACCAGCCTTTCACCCTGAAGACCTGAAGTGACTCCATCATGAGTCATTCAACATTTAAAGACCCTCATGTTTCTATCATTGAACACTTGTTTTCCACTTCCTTGCTGAGTGTATTTTCATATTTAGCTGCTGTTTGTCTTGGCTGCTTGAGAGGAAAGTTGGGAAAAAAATAAGCAGATGATCTCCAAGGATCATGTGGGTTTCTGTTTGGACTATTTGCTGCCAGCTCTGCTTAAAGGTATCTTTTGTATGCGTGTGTACTACCAAGTGTATATGAGTATGTGTATGTATGTGAATTGGATTGTGTGGATGGTGTGTTGGCAGCAGTCATACCCCAATTATTCTGCTCACACTGTAACCTCTTCTTGAAGTGTAAAGTATTTGGAGTTGTCTCTTCTTTGGAAAATGAGCCAGATTTCACAAACATTTTCATTCCATCATATAACTGTCTGTAAGAATAAGGATTACAGAATCACTACCTGTACTGTAAACATCTTACTTTATCCTATTCCCTGTCCTCTTCCTTTCACAGATTTATCATGAACCTCTTCCTGTTGACTGTGACGGTGCTGCTCCTTGTGGTGGGAGAGGGAACTGCAGAAAGAATCCTGTCAAGAAGGACCAAGAGGGAGCTTGCAGGTCCGCTCCATGTAGGCGGCATCAGGGATCCATATGGCTCGTACTGCCAGAAGAGAGGAGGCTGCTGCCCTGGCAGAGATGACCTTTGCACAGTGCCTTACCTGGACACCATCTGCTACTGTGACCTGTTCTGCAACCGCACTGTCTCTGACTGCTGCCCTGACTTCTGGAATCAATGTCTTGGCATAGAGCCGCCTTTCATTGGTAAGTAAAGGTGCAGCACAAGTGTGTTTGTGTGTGCATTGGTGAGTTTTACAGAAGTGTGTGTGGGTGTGTTGTAGTTATTTAAGTCAGGCTCAACTCATTCAGAGCAGCTGAGAATCCCACTGGCAAGCTCTGTGCCGGGCCACAATGCAAAGCAGCATGAGACCTGAAAACATACTTATTTTCTTTCAACTTTACAATACAGAAACATGCTTACGATAAGGAAATGCACAAAAAGATTAGGGGGAATGTGATTTCAAATATTAAAAACACTTTCCCCAATATCACAAAATAATCTGTTTATGGGGGAAAAAAAAACTTTACAGTCTCTGAATGTGCAAACCGGCCTTTTCATGGCACTCTATGCTATAGATGACGTTCGATCAGTATTTGATCAGCTTCACATTGTGTATTGTGTACCTCAAAATGGATATAATGATTCCCCCAGAAGAGAAGGCTGAAATGAAATAAGAATATGGCGTAATAATTAAAATAAAAGAACCTTTGCTGCAACAACAATACCCACACCATAACTGATAATGTTCGTACAGTCCCTAAGTGGATAAATTCAGCTTTAGCTCAGTTTCTCCAACTAGTTGACTACATTCAGCCTCCCCACACAGCTTTAGTGCCACCCTCTCAGAGCAGAGCTGTAAAATGTGGCAGCGACAGCAGAGGCCTACCTGAGAAAAGTGCAGTGAACAGTAGGCTTCTTATTAACCCAGACAGAAGGAGGAGGGGTAGATAGAGGGATGAATGGAGGTCAGGAAAAAGAATGTGGGCTATGTGGAGGGAGGTGCAGGACAGGAGGTAGTGCTGTCCTTGCAGGTATGTGTTCCCTGGATGACAAGGTAGGGGGTGACACACACACACACACACACACACACACACACACATGCACTGTGTGCTTGTGAATACACATGCTCAAACACATATTTGACCACACAGTCTGGAGGAAAGCTACGGCACTTCAAAGGGAAGGAGGTGAAAGATTTTTTACAATAGGTCCTTTCTCTTATCGCTGCCCTCCAGTTACAGATTGTTACAGTCCATAGCTCATGATGCAATACTTTATTTAGCTAGACTTTACTCATTATATTAAGTCACTATATACACTCATCAGAACAAAAATTGTTAATTAATTGTTAATTGTTTTATATAAAATATGTCACATCCACCCTTTACATGAAATCACCTACTGTACCATCAGTTCAACGTGTTTCCTCTGTATAAAACTCTTTTCTGTTAATGTGTAACTCCCTGCAGCTCTGCAGTAACTGACCTCTCGCCAGCCTCACATCAGAGGCCAGGAAACCTCCTCACACTGTAAATTCTCCGTCAGCTCATGCCATAAATTCCATAAGAAATTCACACTGACAGCACCTTGCAATGTAAGTTACTGTTGGTTGTAGATAAACGTCATGTCACAAAGTCAATATAGTTGTCGTAATCTAAAGCGAACGGGGTTCAAATTTCAAGTGCAATGAGTCAAATTCATTTAAAAGGAATATGCTATGGCTGCATCACTAGATTGTGTTAGTGGTTTATGACAATGACGAAGTGGAATTTACTCCACCACTGCAGCTAATAAAGGTAATAAAGGTTGATCATTTTTTGGTACTTAATTATGGACATAATGGACTGGCTGCTTTCGTGGCTCTCCATCTTACTAGAGGTGGGGAGGTGGAGCTTAAGCTGGTTAAAGCATGACGAGAGTCCAGGAAGCCTGGGAAGGCAGGAAAGAAGCTAACGCCGCATTCCTACACTGGATTACGGGAGCTCAGAACTCCTTAGACCTCACATATTCACACACACACACACACACACACACACACGTGCACATGCATACACACATGTACACACACACTCTGAGTGTGGTTACTGAGGCCTGTATATATATAAGTGTACATCTCATTTGTTTCTCTCTATTTGAGGCTATTTTTTGTTTAGTCACATCAAATCCATGTATACTAATTTGCCCCTCTTTGTCTCCTCTCAGGCACCTGTGAAAGAAATGGAAACAGGTTCTTTACTGGGCAGACATACAAAGAGAATTGCAATTTATGGTATGTAAACCCTTCTTCCTTCCTCCATCTCTGTCTTTCAACCTCTTAAGCCTGAGCTTTCCCTTAAATGTCCCATCAAGTAGCTTTAAGGTAGAAAAGCTGTTTTTTTTTCCTTCACTGTGTGACTGTTTCATCTATAATGCTCTATTTGTTCTAACACTTCACTGAGGCTGTTTGATGCAAACACATGATGCTGCATATCAGTGCGTGCACAACAATTTTAAAGTAGATGTCTTGTGTGGTACCACCAAGTCAGTTCAGTCAATTATTCTATAACATTCAGGACATACAGTAGCTTTATAACTCAGAATCAATAAATCAGAACAGGCATCAAATGTTAAGAAACATGACAAATTTAATCACAAGTGAAATAGATTTCCTCTTGAGCCTACTAGAGTCTACTACTTCTCTAATGTACGAACATAAACCTTGATATCATAATACACGGCTCAAGTATTCTTGCTTTGGCTCCTTAAGTAGATCTCCTTGACAAAATTGCATTATTTTTCCAGTCCATGGGTCCTGGTGGGTAGATTTACAAATAGCTCCTCACTTTATGACCCTGACATCATACTGAGTTTCTAAAAACAGTGTTTTAGATGAACTCTCTGTGACAGCAAAGTGTCTTTTATCTTCATCTGCACCCTGAGGGCAACAGAGTCAGCGTGGCTGTTGTCATTTTTTTGCCTGATATGGATGGTAGTCAAAGCGACATAGAAGCTATCGAGACACTAGTGGAAAGAAGCAGAAGAGCTCAAATGAATGAAGGCAGGACGAAGAGGAACTGAATTCCTCACCTGCTTGCTACTTCCTCCAAGTTCATGAGTGGGAACATGCACATTTGTAGACACGTTGGCTAATGTTGATTTAACATCTATTTGTAAATCTGTATTATATTTATTTTAATACAGCAAGAACACGCTGAGGCTGTTTGTCATGACATGTCTCACCCAAACCACACTGACCCCACTGATCTCCACATCATCTAGTTTAAACCTCGCAGCTGTTCAACTCCGGTAGCTGTGCTCTGTCATTTTGATAAGCCTGAAGTACGCAGCTCAATTAAGTCTGACCCAAAGGGGCTGAGTGGTGCATAGATATGCAAGAATGGAAGTCAGTCTGATTTGATAAATGGCAGGGCTAATGTTTCTTCTTAAGATAAGACTTAGTGATGGTTGAGCAAACACAAACTATGTGGTAAAAAATAGCCCAGTGTTTCAGGTCACTAGAAAATAGCATTTATGTGCTAACTCTCCCTTTCACTGCCAAACAAAGGAGTCTTATGCACATACACTCTCACATTTGCACGTTAAGGCAATACACACAGACACTTGAAAAATTGCATCACATCTTTGGCACAGAGCGACACACCCTTGCACACTCCCACACTCTTTTCACTCAATTAATTTCCCAAATGTGCATCCTCCCGACTCTCAACTGTAACAATCAGGACTGCAGGGTGGAGGACAGGCTTCCGCTTTGAGACGACGGGCAGCTCTTCCTCATAAGTCTCTCTTTAACAGTTGTTGCACCCTCTTATCTGCCCCTCCTACATGTCTTAATTGATCGTCAGAAAAAAAAAAGCAACCAAATTTGCCAAGTATCACAAATATAATATAGCTTCTGGGCAGATTGTGTCAGCGCTAAACAGCATGGAAAACACAGCACAAAGTGAGCATAAAGTATGAAAACAACTCTTAGGTTTATTGTCGTGTGCATGTGTGTCAATATGTACCATACTATGTGCTGCAGTCTTTTGTTGTGTTAATGGTCTCTCCAGCTGAGGCCTTTTCCTCCTTCAGTTGTTGGCATCCTGATAACGTCTTATCTACTCTGAATGATCTGTAATATGGCGCCTCCTATTCGCACCAGCAATCTTACACAGCCCAAAGGAGCAACTATCTCCCCTTTGATTTGGCTGCAGTTCAGCTTTGTCTGAACCTCACATTGGCCAGCAGCCAATGCTGCTATCTTGGGCATTTGATTTTTTTCTATGCAGTTTCTCAGACTGTATAGATCATATCATATCTGAACTAACACACAAACATGGCTCTGTTCCCACTGATCTGGCAGGATCTCATGTCATTCAGGTGTGTATGTGTAGATATGTATGAAAGCATGTGTGTGTGTGTATGGTCTCAGAGGTGAAGAAGGTGTCTGCCTCTAATGGGGAGTGTGACGGAGAATGTGAAATATGGCTGCTCAGTGTCTTTGCAAACACTCATATTTCATTCTCAGTCACACTCTGTCCCACTGTGTCCATGTGTGTGTCATTATGCCTGTCCTGTGTGTGTGTGTGTCTGTTCTATTAATTTACTGTGTGAATTTATTGCTGTTTTTAAACCACTGGCACTGTGCTACATGCCCGTTTCCCTGCTGAAGTGAGAAAGAGGTGGGAGGTCATCATCTCTTTCCTCCAATCAAAGCCTTCATGGACACTCGCCAGATGGTCACTCGGTTCTGCTGGTGTATAAAGTGTGTGTGTGTGTGTGTGTGTTTGCCCCAACGTTGTATTCGCACATGTGTCTCAGACCCAGCAGCGAGGAGTGGAGTTTGAGAAATGATAGACATTCTCTAGTTTTAGTGTGACGAAAGGGGAATTTGGCCTCTTCATTATTGTGTGTGTGTGTGTTCAGCGATCTTCTTGGGCAGGTCCCCTTTTCTGTACACATGAAGTACAGTAAACTGAATGGGTGGCAGTTCATACATGCCTGTGTGGGAAACACCCCTCATACTTTTTCTCCTCCCAATGCACTCAATCATTATAAAATTCCCAAAACAGACATTGTGGTTGACTGTGTTCAATTATTTATAACGACTTTTTAAATGTTATTTATTCAAGTAGTCTTATTGAGATCAAGATTGTTTTTTCAACAACTTATAGTCAGATGACCATGAAACAAAAAACAAAAAAACAAAAACAAAAACAAAAAAAAAACACTGATAAAGCTTTAAAATCTCCTAAATGGGGATAAAAAAACTCTAGCATGAGGCCGGTTTACAATTCATTTGAAAGGTACATAGTATTTAAATCTAGTCCTGTCATGATAGACTTGTTGACATGTAGATTATTTAGTATTATCTTGCATTTGGATACTGTGTTTGCAAAATATTGTAAAATAGGTTGTTTTTAATACTGGGTCTGATCATCTCGCATCATTTTTCTCTAGACAGATGCTTTTTGGAGTGAAATATTCTGAGAATGGTCAAAGTTTTTTCACATTTATGGGACTTAGGAAAGCAATTAATTACCTTTAAGTATAAGCGGTAGCTGAGCTAAAGCCATGTGTATGGTTCCTTATCAGTCAGTGTGATTTGTGTCTGCTTGGCTACACACACACACACACACACACAATCCTTTACAGTGAGTCATAAATTACAGAGAGTGTTTGCTATTTTTGAGCATCCAAAGTAAACATCTGAACTTTGTCATTAATATACTGCTCTCCTATCTTCCCTGTCATCTGTTTTAGCTGCTCTGCTTTCTCTGACTAAAAAAGGATTTGCGTTCGGCAGCCTTAATAAACTCACGTTCCCTTTAACTGCTCTTATTCTGTGTTTTCTACCTATTTCCCAGCATGTTCTCTCATTTAATTTCTTATTTGGAAATTCTCATCCCGGCATATTTGCTTTCCTCTGAGATGGCCTA
Organism: Pampus argenteus; assembly: GCA_036937835.1. NCBI lineage: Eukaryota > Metazoa > Chordata > Actinopteri > Scombriformes > Stromateidae > Pampus > Pampus argenteus. Next base: position 11,332,353 of record CM072879.1, read on the forward strand.
TGATTTCATTGACTATGACATGAATATTGCAATAAATGACGGCTCTAACAGAAATGTTGTGTTGAAGTCAGTATCTGTTTCTTTCCTCTGTAGCACATGTGGGGTCACAGGACGCTGGGAGTGTGAGCAGAACGCCTGTCTGATGGAGCCTGACATGATCCATGCTGTCAACAGAGGAAACTACGGGTAAAAGACAAAATATGCACATTAACATACATTTGATGGTGATAAGAACTTTCCTACTCATGGTTACAAACATGTCTTCTTACTTCTTTTTCTCCGCCTGTTTTGTGTTATCAGGTGGAAGGCAGCTAACTACAGTCAGCTCTATGGCATGACTCTCGACGAGGGGATCCGCTACCGCCTGGGCACTCAGAGACCCTCTAGGACTATCATGAACATGAATGAGATGCAGGTACAGGATAGTTCTCTTCCAAAAACGGCAGAAATACTGGACACACAAGTATAAATCAGTGTTGGTGAAGTGTCCTTAAGCAAGTCACTGAATCCTTGCCAGTTCCAGTGTTGTTGTTTTGTACCTGACCTCTGACATCCAACTGTTTTAAAAAGGGGTTAAGAGAGAAGAAATCTCCCTACAGGGACTTGTAGAATATCACATTACAATTCATGAATTTTCCCTTTAGAATTGAACTTAAGTAGCTTTAGAGTTAGAAAAACATGCAGAGAACATCACATTCATCACAATCCTCACATTCAGTGTCTCACTGAAGCTTTATTATGCTTCAAGCCCAAGATGTTTTGGTAAAGAAATATACCATATTCCATATTTCTTGTGCATAACATTGTACCTAACAGTGATGTAGAAGCGGTAATAAAATATTGTTTAATCCTTTTAATGAAATCACTTCCTTTTAACTGGGCATGGTAAGAAAATGTATCAAACCTAATTTTCTGATGTTTCAACGTAGTTTTTTTATTTTTTCATTATAGCGATCAAGGTCAATGTCTTATTGTTGTTTTCAACTTTTCAACAATTTTACAACTATGACATAATGAATAGATTTTTAAAAATGATCAATGAAAACAACTATACTGTATGTGATGTAAATCAGTCAGAAGTGTGAGTGTGTGACCTGCAGGACAGAAATGTGGGTGTGTGCATAAGGCATGAAGCTTTATCTACAGGTGAGACTGTGGAGAAAATGTAAACGGCTACAGTCGTCATTGTTGTTGTGGCTTTTTTTATTTGAAACTTTGTTGGAGCTTGCGATGTTGTGATATGCAGGTTTATCAACCACTACGACAAGGGAGCACTGATCAAAAAGTTTTTCACCTAATAATGGTGGCCTGATGGCTTGCTATGGCGTCTCCATCTGGAACCTCAGCACACTCTGATCCTCTCAGTCTTTGTTTACATTTCACCCAGACAGATTACATAAGACGGAACCAAAACATCAGACAGAGAAGATGGAGGCGATGGTGACTGCCTGGAGTCTACACCCCTTCCCCGCCCTCCTTCTTTTGCTTTATTCCCCCCCTCCCAACATTCCACGACTTCTTCAACTCTTTCTACCCAAAAAAACTCACAACTCCTCCTTCTTCTCCTCCTTCTTCTTCTTCCACCCGCCGTTAGCATGTCGATACCTGTGCCAGGAACCAGATCAGAGCCCATTCATAAACCTCTCTCCCTCTCTCTCTCTCTCTCTCTCTCTGTCCTTTCCTTTCTGTCTGCAGACTCTCATGCAAATAAATATATTACACATGCACACACACACAAACACATTATCCTTTCAACCATTTCATTTTATCTCTGACAGCAGCACATTCCTTAGTTTTACATCAAGTGGTTGGTTCTCTGAATACATCACTATTAGTCAAAAGGAATGCAGTGCAGGTAGCCAGGCTCTTTGTGAGAAACAGGGAAAGTCAGTTCAGAAGTGTCTGCTCTGTTATCACACATTAACTGAGAGTTTAGGAGCTCATCCAACCTTGAATGGACACTAATAGATCGAGCGTGTTTGGCATGTGAGAAGCACTTCTGGGTGAAGATGCACCATCAGGAGGCGTATAACTCTAATTAAGGTTTATTATCGCAGCGATATTGATATGGATGCCTCCCTGATGAATCTGAGTTCACTGATCAAATGGCTTCATGGTTTTTAATGGAGGGGACCAGGATAAAAAAGGTTTATTCCACAGCGTCAGAGATTGACACTGGGCCAAACGGTCCTAATGATCTGTGAATAAGTCCCTTCTACTGGAGGGTTGATTAGCAGATTTATGTAATCGGCCTGCAATCCAAACTCGTCATACAAAAGCTATCTACGAGCATTTTAATTGCAGCTGTTAGTTTGTGTTCTGTTGTGTGCAAACAATTACACTGAAGTGCCTGACACTAACTTTACACACACAAGTCTCACTACTGCTGCTTATGTTTACTCATTTTATTCTATATCCCTGTTACATTTATAATGAACGTTATCGAGTAATTAGGTTTTCTCAATGAGAGTGTTGTGACTGTTGTGACACCGAAGCAGGACTGTATGAACTGTATCTCTATCTCTAACCTTTTCTCTGTTTGTCCTTCGGTCAGATGAACATGGATCCTCAGAGTGACCAACTGCCGCACTACTTCAACTCAGCAGAGAAGTGGCCAGGAAAGATTCATGAACCACTGGACCAAGGCAACTGTGCAGCTTCCTGGGCTTTCTCAACTGCAGGTAGGTCCACAACAATAAATACATTGAGAATATGTAGGGAAATGTATGTGATATCATCATACAGGAAAGAAAGTGTTAAAAAAAACATTTTGTAGTCAATGTTTTGACCACAAAAAGGTTTTGAAACGTTGTAATGTCCATGTAGATCACAAGAAGAATGAGACAGTGGTGTCAGTGTGGTATTTTTTAGGCTTTTTTTTGTTAAAAAGCACCTGCAAAGAATTTATGAATTTTATTATTTGCAATAATAATGTTATCTATTGTTTTTCTAGCTGTGGCATCAGACAGAATCTCGATCCAGTCAATGGGTCACATGACTCCTCAGCTGTCGCCACAGAACCTCATTTCTTGTGACACGCGAAACCAGGGAGGTTGTGCTGGGGGTCGCATCGATGGAGCCTGGTGGTACCTCCGACGTAGAGGGTAAAGACTTTCCTTGTGTATGAACTACAAACAAAACAATGATGCATGCAAATAAAGAGTGAAAGCTAAAGATTTGGTCCATCTTTCCATTTCTCCTCCCACAGAGTGGTGACAGAAGACTGTTACCCATACCTGCTTCCGCAGCAAACACCAGCAGAGATGGGCCGCTGTATGATGCAGAGTCGCTCGATTGGCCGAGGGAAGAGGCAGGCCACGCAACGTTGTCCCAACACACACAACTACCACAACGACATCTACCAGTCCACACCACCCTACAGGCTCTCATCCAATGTAAGCAATGCACAAACAGAGACAAAAAAAAAAGAGATACAAGATCCACACATACACACCTACTCACAGGTATTATAATTCAAACACAAATATATGATCTACACATCTCCAGCCAGCACAACAAGCCTCTACTTTCTGGAGCTGAACTTAGATAAGTTCACTGTACTTTTATCTGACTCCCTCGTGCTACAGTGGACTATAATCTCTCTCACGTGTTTTATTGCAGTATGTGTTTTGGCACACTTTCCTCATGCATACTTGACTCTCTTGTGAATGAACATGGGAATGTACAGGATTAAGTGCTGGAAAACACTCTCTATTGAAGGGCATGAAGTTGTCTTTTTTACCTGCAGTTGGAAACTTTCCTGGTTCTGGCTGTTGTTAGGAGGTTGATTAAAATGTAATACAGAAATAAAATAAAATAATATAATCTGATTGCCTGCAGATATAAATGTCAGTGAGTGAATTATACCAATTTATAGATTGCACTTGGTATAGCAGTAGCTATAACCATTATCTGTTATTTCTAGACTCGAGTGTAAGTGTATCTGTGATTTGATTACTGCGTTTACTGTTTAATATCAAATCACTGTACTGCATCTCATCTGTTTATGTTCAGCCATAATACAGGCTTGAGTGAACCAGAATTCAATATTGTCCAGACAAACAACTGTGCTGTTTTATTAGTGACATTAGTATATATCAGTATATATTACACTGCAATTGAGAGGTGAATAATGCATTAGTGAACATGATTTGATTATAGATAGTGAAGGCACAATTAAAAATAAATGTGAGAATAATGTGTAAACTTTATTTTGCAATTAAAAGCTAGATACTCTAAATTTGAGAAAAATCCTTCTTTGGTCTCCATTTTCAGGTACCCTTGCCTTTCCTTTTCAGCGCATTCACTAAAGCTGTTTCCAGAAGTTATCTCTGCATGCAGCTTATCGCATCTCAACTCAACTCAACTCCTGAGTTGGAAGTCGACCACTGAGCTGCAGCCAACATGTGGTTAATCAGCCAGCATCCATCAATGCTAAATGCCAGCTAATGTCTCTCAGAATCATTACAGCCTGTTGTTTCTGTCTCCTGACGGCCTGTGAAATCAATAGGACAGGCATTAAGACCGGGGGGGCCTGCTGGACTCAATCGTATTATCTGACTCTTAACTTGCAAGGAGTTGTTTTCATCCTCTCCATTTCACTGACATGTAATGATTTCTCTTCCTCTTTCTTTCTTCTCTCTCTCTCTTCTGCCTATCAATCGTTCCACCTATCTTCTCTCTTAGGAAAAGGAGATTATGAAGGAGATTATGGATAATGGCCCCGTGCAAGGTAAAGTGATGGCCTTTTTTGTGTGTGCACTTCTTAAATACATTTGTAGATAACATTTTAATGTCACTCTTTACTCTCAAGTGAATGTTTCTTTTTTAAAAATATGCACAACACTGCACCTCTGAAATAACACACAAACTATTCCAAAAATGGACACCTTGAAGCCTCATGTTAGGTAACTGACCTCCTATGATAATTTTGTCCTGGATTTCATCTCTGACCCTAGTCACCTGGTCAAAAATGATGGGCCTTCATGTCAGTATAGTGGAGCTTTACTAGCATACCTCACTGTCTGGTGCCCATCTGGACCATTGTCAAGTACACTTGAATAGAGGAGTCATTTGTGTGTGTGTGTGATTCTTTGAGTCTGTGCCAGCCTCTTGTTTTATTGTTTAACAGTCCATTGGCTTAACATCAAGTTTCCTCTTTGATACAAAGGCATATATTTGTGTGAGTGTGTGTGTGTGTGTGTGTGTGTGTGATTACACACTGTGTGTCTCTCTATGATTTGTTGATAAGAGGGGAGGTACAAACTAGACTGTTCTCATCCAGGGTACACAGGTGACGGTAGTGAGGGAATTTCTTAGCTGTACATCCAAAGTTATTTCCATTGAACTGGAATAGGAAAGTCACACAGAGTTCAGTTCTTCACTCACAGTATTACACACACATACACACACACACAGCTGTCCTGTCTAATGTCTGGGTGTGTGTAACTCTGGGAGGGAAATTTTAATTTGTGTTTGGACAAATCAGGAAATTACTTTTAGATTAATCAATGTTTAATTAAGATTTCTATCTTTACCTGCCCATAATGGATTCAGCAGCCTTTATAAAGGAAAGTGTGTGTGCATGTTATATCCACCTCCTAATTCTCCCTGCTTGTTTGCTTGTTTGTTCTTACAGCTATTATGGAGGTCCATGAGGACTTCTTTGTCTATAAGAGTGGGATCTACAAACACACTGACCTCAGCTCGACCAAACCTGCACAATACCACAAACATGGGACACACTCAGTCAGAATCATTGGGTAAGTTGCCAGAATAACACTAAAGTATGTTTAATATGGAACCTTTTGTTGCCCGTTTCTATGAAACCACCGTCATAGAAAACTCCCAAATAGAGGTTTTGTTCTTTTCCCAAACCTGATTTGACTCAACTTAAACACTAAGCAAAGCTTTTATATTATGCCTTTATGTTTTGTAATGAAACTTTGCATCTGGCTTTCCTGTTTCTATATAATAAAGGATGAATCAGGTTTTTCTCGACTTAGTCCTGGTATCAGGCTTGAATTTATGAGTCTTATCAAAACCTCATCGGTTGAGAGTGTACCTGTGAATAAGCTTCCCTCCCACTCTACTGCTTTTGAAGACACGCCTTGTCTCCACTCCTCTGTCTGCCCCAGAGAAGTCTCCCCTCCCGCTTCCTCCTCTATCTAGTAACTTTGGTGACCACAAATATGTAGGGAGGCAGACGGCTGACACACCTGGATTACCTGCCCCCACTCTCTGTCTCTCTTTTGCCCTCGATTTTCATTTGCCACATCTCTTCTTCTTGCTCTGTGGTGTCTCTATCATCACTCCTCAGTCGGCCTCACTGTCTTCTGCACATTGAAGCTAAAATGCTGCTGTTATCATTTAGACTATCCCCACACTGCTGTTGTTTGCTGCAGTTTTTATGTCAAGCCAGGAGAGGTTTTGTCCTTCAAAGTGATAAACATCCTTTTTCACTTGTAAATAATTTCTGTCATGTCTTCTTTTATCTTATTGGCTATTGATGAAGACAAAACACAGTCCATAAACAAAGGATCCTCCAGTTTTCCTACCACTCTTTTGTGTCTTGCATGTCCTGTATATTTTATGGCATTTCATTTTATGAAATTATACAATACAGCATGTATCAGCATGTGCAGGTCTAACCTGTACTTAGCATGTTTAAATTACATACTTCAGTAGGTCCCACTGTTCAGAAATGTCTTCATGTAAAACTGTGAACATGTTTGCTCACCAGGATCACACTCTGTGGACTATAATTACGTCTTTACAGCTTTAGTATGTCAATAAACTGTGGAGGTATGCAGGATGTGAGATGATGCTGAAGATGAGGATTCCCAGCTCCCTGAATGCCTCCTGCTCTTTGGCTCCTTCTACTGAGGCTGTGATTCCTTGTTGCTATGGGCAAGTGGATGTACCAGAGACACGGGTTTAGGGACGGATGGGGTGAAAGTGGGGAAGTGGGGGATGTATAGTTTTGAGCACCAACCTGCCAGCCACAGGCATCAGTGTGTTTACACAGACCAAATCCCACAGCGGTGCGTTCCTTTAAGCCCAGGGCCTGGGAAAGTTTGTGGAGAGAGCATTGAGGTCCACTGTGGTGGAAAGGGCATTGTCTGGGCTGCTGATCCTGACTGCACCGGACAGAGAGAGGGGGATCAGTCTCCCGGAGAAGAGGTCAGGGGTGGGCTGAGGGGTGTTGGGGAAGGGCGGGGCACATGGGCACAACAGTATGCCCATCATTGTCACCGAGTGAGCAAGTGAGCTGATTGGAGGCCAGATAAGAGATCAGCAGTGGTCCGATTCTGTCTGGCTCTGTCCATACCAATAAATATGCAAACAGGGATGCATATAGGGGGGCACACAACCGCACATACAGGTGACTTTACACACAGACACACATACACCCAGAGCATCGTGGTTACTTCTATTTCGGATTGCTGTTATCTGTTGTTTATGCAGCTATCTTTATTGTGTCTGTTCCTAGTCAGTGTGACGTCTGACTGCAGTCACTGGGCTAATAAAGTCACTTGCTGATAGAAGGTTGACCCTATCTGCCATTTTTGTGGTGGCGGGTGGCGAGACTGAGACCAGCCACTCTATTTCCCAGCATTCCTTTCCCTTATAAAAGATAACAAGCGATTTAGGCACAGAGAGTCTCTTGGGAAATGAAAGGCTTAGAGTGCAAAAACTGGATGGGTATTGGCTTTGGAGAAATGTTTTGATCATGACTGGCAGAAAGCGGCATCTAAAAGTTGGCAGCTGCCAAGATAAAACCAAAGACATGATGGGTATTTATGGGTGTGAGCCAAGGTTTCCTGAGAACAAAGCTGCTGGGGATCAAGAAAGGTAAACATATGCAGATGTATTTTTGGTTTTAGAAAGGTTCCTCAGTGTTGTTGTCTGCTTTTTGTGCATCCTTATCCTTCCTTATAACCTACCCTCCTCCTTCCTGTTTCCTTCCTTCATTTTTGGAGTATAGAAACGGCAGCGGAAAAGGGGAATTCCTTGTGCATTGGGTTGGAATGATGTAGGAGTGCAACAAGGCGGTGTCCAGCCATAAATACTCTATTTTCAGGATGTTGTTAAGGAGATGAAAGATTTTTTCCCCTCCACTTGAACACTACTTACACCTCTTCCTGCTTTTCTCTCAAATATCTCAAATATTGCCAAGGGTGTCCCAGGTGGACACGTTCCTGAGAAGTGTTTACTTCTGACATGTTTTGTGGAAGTCATTAAAAATGCATCCATACATTAAAAATAGCTATTTTGCTATTACATTTGAGGATATTTTGTTATCTCTTTGGCTTTTCACTTTCAATGCATGTTAATAAAATAATCATCAATAACCATCCTCTCTGCTTTGTGCTCTAGGTGGGGAGAGGACAGACACTATGATGGAACATCCAGAAAATATTGGGTAAGGTCTTTTTTTTTTAATCAGTGTGCAAAACGCACATACAACTTTCTTGTTTTGGAGTCTAAAAACTGTACTTGAACTGGCAACGATGTTAAATGAGTATTACATTAGAAAAAGTACAGTATACCAACATAGCAAATGTACAATAGTCAAATGTAGTATCTTTGACTGTATTTTACAGTCTGTGTAATAATTTTTCATTTTTCAGATTGCTGCCAACTCCTGGGGAAAGAACTGGGGAGAAAATGGCTACTTCCGTATTGCTCGTGGGGACAATGAGTGTGAGATTGAAACATTTGTGATCGGTGTGTGGGGCAGGATCACAATGGAGGACATGCACAACCATCATCACAACCATCGTCGTCGGCACATTTAGAAACTCCTTTGTCTTTATCCCACCACAGAGTTGGTTGTTACCCCAGAAGAGAACCACACCAAGAGAAATTTATAACATCCCCCTTGTACACCAAGATGGCCACCAAAATCAAACCCACAGCCTTCATGCCCTTTCCTTTTACACCTTATTTTACTCTGGGGAACAATACAACCCCTCTTCTCCACCCTCTCTACCCTTCTAGTAGAACAGCTCTCCCAACTCCCTCTGTAACTCAAGGTTTATGGCACCAAAAAAACAAAAAACAAAGAAAAACTCATCTAAGCTAAAGCTCTTTTATGTTCCCTTGCCTGGCATCAAGGCACCTCAGGTACCTACTATTCCAAAGACCACACTTCCCAGAATCCTCAGCATAACATCTGGTGAAACACGTTCATGTCAAGTTGGGTGATGACAGAAGGAGAGGCCTAATCTGAGCTTTTTTTTTTTAAATTCTTCTTTGTGCTACCTTGTCAACCTGAACCTTTAATCTTTTCTAGCTCTAAATCTATAATCCAGAAAAAGTGAAATCTGAGACCCAGATTATCAGACATCAGACACGGACATTTCCCCTTTGAGAAAGACACACCCAGGTCAACTGTGTAACACGATAATATATCATAAATGACCTTGTTGACATTTAGCTGTCAGCTATACACTTGCACAGTTCGCCTCATTCCCTCAGTTTTTAGAGAGGACCCTTGTATAGAGATAGTAGCTGCAGGCAGTAGAGTTTCTCACACATTCCAGTAACGTAGAATCTGACACTGGAAACAATAAAAGATTTGGTGCAGACTATTAATTTGCAACATTTTAGGAGGACTGACAACGCCACCGATCCTGAAGGAAAATCAAAAATAATTATTATACCAATGAAACAGGCTAAACCTTTGCCCTTCAACAACACATTTATGCTGAGAAAGACAGTGTCAGAAGATGTAATATGAGCAAATTAAAGAGCCATTGCATTGTCAAACATGTATCATTTGTTTTTGGTATCAGGTGAAATTAATAATTTTGTCATGATGACCGATTCTACCATCCCATTAAAAAAAAAAAAAAAAAAAAAAGATAATGCCTTAAAGAAGCAGAGTTTTTGTAACTACTGCAAAAGAAAGATAGTGTTTGTGTATTGTGTAAGTAGTCTTAATTTGCTCTGGTCTGTGTACACTGTTACCGTTTAAGCAACAGTTATATTTTAAAGTTTTATTTTACTACTTGTTCTAAGATGTACTGTATGTAGTAACCTTCATAACACACTCATCACTTTGCTTTTCTGCTTGTGCTTCAACATAGTTGTAGAACTGTTTGACCACAACAAAGAGGCTTGGGGGGGGGGGTCTGCTGCTAAATGTGTAATAAACATGTAATGTAAAGTCACTTCTAACAAATACTGAAACACCAGTGTTAGTCATGCACGTAGCAGATGCACTGTGTGGCTTGATATTATTATCTTTTTTTATTGTGTTATTTTATCAGCCACATGCCTTGCTTTGCTTCAGCATCACAGCACTTTCTAACATTTTTTACTTCAATTGACTGCAGGCTGATTGAGGGATTTTTAAGATCTTTTTCTAACGCAGCTTCACTTGAAAAGGAAAGTACAGTATATTATTACCGCTTACCTTAAATTACATCCTGTGCTTCAAACTGTAACTTCAAAAGGCTTTTTCATTTCAACTTCGCCAAGTCTCATGATCTTAAAGTCTTTCTATCTGAAGGGTAGCGATCGTCTACTTCACACATGGACAGATAAAAGCAAAAAGAAATGTCTGGATGGACAGGCAATGTGCAATGTGTTGGATGGGCTGCAGGTAGATAAGCAGTTATTGCTTGTTTCTCCTTCAGTGTACTTTGCTTTCGCTTTGAAGCTAGTAAGAGTAGAGAAAGATCGAGAGATGTTGATAGGCTTATCAACGTGCATGACTAGTTTACAGTGAATAACAATACACCAAGAACAATGTGAAAGTGAGCTCCTTGCCCTGAAGAAGAAGTGATTATGTCAATCCGTTAGCTGAAAGAAGGCGATTCTTCACCTCTATATTTTCATCTGCAGGCAAGTTGCTCCTTTACAAGAGAGAAAAAGATCAATGGACAAATCTAGTTGCTAGATTGATTTACATTCCCGTGTTGCACTCTCTACCGGTGCTATCAGTTTTTTTTATTATTTGCTTACAGTATGTTGGATTAACAGTCATTCGGGTTCATTGTTAGCTTGACCAGAACTCTAGAGACGACACTGATTATGCAGATTTGAAGCAAATTTGTCATGATTATTTTTTACATACGGTAATGATTCAGATACTACTAAATAATAATGCCCATATATGCGCAAATAAACTTGAATCTGTTCCATATAAATGTATCTAAATCTTTCATGCAAAAAGTTTTCTCCAACAACACAACCCCCCCTCCCCCCTCCTGCAGCAGCAGAAGCTCGCTCATATGAACTACTCCATATTCACTGATGTGTAGACTTTATTTATGACAAGATGTTTAAATTATATACTTTTATTCCTCTTTGTTTTTTCCTGTGCAATGTTTCATTATCTCTCTGTCTTGTATTGTGTACACTAAATGTAATACCACTTTAGTGTTCACCTGCACAATAAAGTCTTTCCAAAAACACACACTCGGTCTCATTGTGACCGCTTCCATCTGAAATCTTACAGCTTGTATGGATGGTAGTGAAAGTATGTGACCTTTAGGATCAGTGAGCCACAAGGGACTGGATGCAGGGTGTTTGGGAGCTCCGTGGCATGTAACCGGGTGGGATGAGGATAGTTTTTATAAGACCCTGCTGCGTCAGCGTACTCTTCCATTACTTAGAGCAATAACTCCAGCTCTCAATGGAAGACCAGGTCAAAGAGTATGCACGAGTGTAAACAATTTTAAAAATGATTAAATTAATTGAGAAAATATTCCAAGAAATTGTATCATTGATTGTGTTTAAATAAGTATATTTCCACCAATTCCCCGTTAATTCTGCCGTGATGTGTAAAAGCATGTCCATGTGCCACCATGTCTCACATAAACACCTGGGTGAACATCTGCCTCAGGGAGGGAAAACGCTCTAACCTCGAGAGTGGACACCCTCCTGTTTGAAGTGAGAGAAATTGCAGGTCTGTAAAATTAGCCATATTGAGAGGTTTGCCACATATATCATCAGGCTGTGTGAGTGAAAACAACCAGGTGTTCTCGCTGACAGCATGTTGAACAAACACTCGGTTAATAGAAGGGCAGCAGACCTGCTGTGTCCAGCACAGACGCGTTGGAGGGTGACCTTAACCTTGCATTCCAGCATCAGGCTGTCCATTATAGAAACACTCATCCGTAAAACGTTTTAATGAGCAGTGAGTATATGCATTGCTCAATTCGGGTTACAATTCAACTTTAAGTATACATTTGGTCTGGCCAAATTTCTGCTGTGTTTTATCAGAGCAAGAGAAAAGCTAATATTGCACAAATATGGCAGAATAAGTAAAAGAACAACCTAATCACATAATCACAAATGTTCTCTTTCACTGCATTAATATCAATGACATTATGATTTACATTATGCTATGTAAATCATACCTTCATGCAAATTGAAACACCCCACTGGCTTTTCTGAGCTGATGAAAATCTCAGAACTTTGACCAGGAAAGTTCTTAATACTTGTTTTACTGTAATCTAATCTTACTGTAATTTGACAAAATTGGACATTTGTGAACATTTGCAAAGTTATACCACAGGCTACTATGTCCTAGTCTTAGTGAAAGCTTGGAGAGTGGATTATGAAAAGTATTTGGAGAAAAATATTACAAAATATTACAGAGCTTATCTCTTAACAGCAGCCACAGGGCCCTAGTATGGAAACTTGGATCATGGGATGGTTCCAGTGACTGTTTACATTTCTCTCATTGTTTCTGCGTCACCAAGTAGCCAAAGCATTCATCACCTCAGCAGCTACCGCACCTCCTTTCCCCCCAGCAGATGGTGAGGAATGGACAAAATAAAAAAGTAGGAAGTAGTTTTTAGAACAATCAGTAGCTGGAGACCCCACCCAGGTCCTCTCCGGTGAAAAAACACCGTTTTCTTCTCGGGTTCTCCTCTGCTGTGTGTAACCTGTTCCACACGCGGAAACAACAACAAACCTTACCATGTGCTGCCTGTACTTGAGTGTTCTCATGGGACGTCAACAAACATGTTGTGGAAGATTAGGCCAACTGCCAGAGGCAAAACTCTTTCCCATAAACAACCACTAAATAAAGAATGTAGATTGCACTATTGGTTTTGGGGGAATCCTAATCAGAAGTACTGAAGCAGTGCCAAATCAAATAGCTTGAAGGGGAATCCTGAGACAAACTGTATTACATACCTTTCCATGATGCATTTCTTTTAACAATTTAAAGCCTTTCCTGAAGGAAACCATGTTTTTCAGTTGTCTGTGATGCTGAATTTGTTCCAGTGTAAAAAGTGAAAGTATGACAGCTGCAGATAAATGATAGATGCTTCTAAACATTCTGCAATCTTATCAGCTATTTGATCCTGATTCATTGCTCAATATAATGAAGCAGGTGAGCCTTGCTCAATATAGCAAGGCTCACCTGCTTCATCCAATCTGGTTGAGTGCTGCCATCTTCTGGTGGCCTTTCAGTAAAAAAAAAAAAATCATACCAAAGATTGAGCACCAACTTAATGCTAAATTGACTAAATTGTTTGATTTTTTTAAAATTAGCTTATAAAGGAAGTGAAATAATATTACATAACAATAGGTGAATATTACAATAGGAGTTTTATTAAGGTAGTTTTTCCCTGTGCTATCATCATTAATGTTCCTAGAAAACCCATGTTACACTAGTATGACCTTTATAATATATATATATATTATACAGTATGTATTGTAAGCAGACCCTCATAGGCCTCCAGCAGCAGCATCAGACGTCATCTCTTCAGTAGATCAGTCAACATTGCTTTCATGTTTTCTGGTTCACCTCTGTTCAAAGTGGCATTGTCCTCTTTCTGGTTTTTTTCTGTTTCCCTCTAGCGCGGGCCAGTTCCTCTCCTGCATTCACACATCCTGTAGGCACATATGTAGAAAATACCTGCAACAGACAGTGGCATGCATAAGAACATGTAATGTCCAAGAGATCATATCAAAATATGTGTTAAATTAAAGTTATTGCCAGGAATAATGGACAGTAGATTCTGCAATTTTTTGTTGGTTTTCTGCATCCTCTGCCAAGTTTAAACATTATTTATAAATTGACCTCTGGCCTTTGCTCTCACTTACCCGCAAAGAAGGTCATGAGCATGGCCACCCAGCCTAGTATGTAGGACCAGGAGAAGCGCCAGTCACCAAAGCGCCTTCCAAGGAAGTGGACTGTCACTCCAGTATAGATGGCCATACCCAGTAGAACAAAGAAAGCTGAGAGGGAGAGAAGATCCAGTTATATTTAAGATAAGTGTACGTGTGTGTGTGTGTGTGTGTGTGTGCCAAATCAAAATAACTCACTGGAGACAAAAAACATGATTCCTGCAGCAAAGGAGCGGTTGAACCTTTCAAAGGAGGAGAAACGTGCAAAAGACATGATGCCAGCGATGATGCCTGCAAAGCAAGACATCCCTGATAGGATCATGAAGGCCCGGGTGGCATTCCAGTAAGCTGGAAGGAAACAGGTAGAGATAGACATGTCACCCTTAAAAAATCTCTTTCCGAACGTACACACTTTGTAGACTAATATTAACATGATTTCTGTCAAGATAATTTTCACATTGACTCCATGATTTTGACCTTTCAAAGTGTCCAGTTTCAGAGGGCTTTTAAGTTCTTTTCTAATAGACACTCAAAAAGGAAATTAATAATTTCCCTCTACAATCTTACTTTAACATAACTGAATAGTTGAATAGTAGTTGAATTCATCATTGAATATACTACTTTTCCCTTGTTGTTTTTTACACAATCATGTATGTGTTTTTGATATATCTTGCTGTTTTGGCATAGACATCCTAAGTGTCTTACCTATGCTGTCAGTCTGCATGTAGCACTTGTTGGACATGCAGTACCTCCACAGACCCTGGTGAGCATAGTTTCCAGAGAGGCGATACTGCATCCAGTAGTCAGTTGCAGTGGAGACCACCAACAGGATATTACCCACGATAGCACAGAAGAGGCCCCCTCCCATGAAGCTGTACATCTTGAGCTGAGATAACGGGCTCACTGCAGAGCAACTATAATGTAGGAGAGAGAAACAATCAAAGTTAAGGGTACTACAACACTGTAAAACATTAGCCACGTACCACTTATACATGTACATATAAGGCAGATTTGTTACTCATACTGTTTTAAAATCTGACCCTGAAGAGGTTAAATGTTTAATTTATGAAGTTGGATTAAGGTTATCTAAAATATTTAAACTAAGATGTGAATGGTTGTAAATGTGTTTTTTTTTACAGTATAAGATGTGGTTGTAAAACAGGAAAACAGGATTTAAACATTTGAAAATGTGATTTGAATGTAGGTAATCTAACTTCATAAATTATACGTTCAATCTCACACCTCAACCTTAAAACAGTATACAATCTAAAATTGTATTGTAAGGGTGCTCCAACTCATAATATGATTAGAGTGATTTGAATGAGGATAAAGATATATGATGCCAGCCAATCAGAAAGCCAAAATACGATAAAGGAAATAATGAAATATGAAACAAAGTAATTCACATATTGCTGCATTTAAAAATCAAGCAGGCTTTTCAACAATTATATTTACCTCTTTTTAAGTGGCAACATCACTATTAGTTGAACAAGAGCAAGAGCACAGAAATAACTATTCTTTATGATGTTACAGTTTGTTGCAGTTTCCCTTCGCAATCCACATGTCACACCAGTGTTATTTCAGCGGTAATGAGGTTTTATCTGATTCTGTCAGCCTCTATCCAGTCACAGTCATCATAAATGTAAACGTATTGCTCCAGGATACACATTGCTCACACACAAAAAACACTAAAATGTCATCCCTTACCTTGTTTCTGGAAATGCACCCTCTTTACTGCCCACCGTTCTGAGGTAAAGATAGACGGGCGGAGGCGAAAAGAGAGAGCAAGAGCTGGTGCTCACCTAGAGGGAAAGAGAGTGAGTCACAGACAATACTACAAACCAAAAAGTTGTCCCCCTTGTTTTTTTCTGTTGATGAAAGCAGAATCCTTTGCATCAATCAGTCTCCCGGTGTGGGATGTGCTAGAATGAGACACTACAGGGGCCACGGTGCATGTGACCCTGTGTGTATGTGTGTCTGTACTGGGTTTGTGGGGCCTTCAAAAAGGGGTAGTAGTCCATGTTTCTTTTTTTTGGGGAGGTTTTGTTTGTTTGTAAATGGTGTGCTCTAGAACTGGGGTTATGCATAGGTATGCAGGACTGTCTGTGTCAATGCAACATGCTGAAACAGACTTTTCTTTCAGTGCTGTCATACTGTGGTGGCATGGAGAGACACATATGGAGGGACCGTTCTATAGGGAATGTTTCCCTCTCTATTAAATGATTGTCTTGATTAAGATCAAATATTATATATTATTTAAAAAAGGGATTGTGTGCACATCTTCTACCAATATGCAACTGAATCAGGTCAGGGACAGCAAATTTCAGATGAGACTGGAGCACATTGACTGATTTACAGCCTTCAATAGTGCAAACAGACCAAAGCAATAAACTTCAGTCTTTTTTCATAAATTTTTTTTTTCTTCCCTGAAGTCTAGCTTACAGACTATATCATCATTTTTATCATTAATTTTAAGAATTTAAAAACTTTCAGCCACTAATGTATAATAGTAACTATTATATTAATGTAACAAAGATACGTATGCATTATCGTTCTCTCTGATTCTCTTTTACACACATGCAAACAAACACTGTCGCAAGAGACTATTGCAAAATTTGCAAAAAGGGATTTTTTCTGATCTTTTATTCAATAGATAAAGCATTCAAATACAAAGCATGACACATGTGAGTGTCCATGAAACTGGAGATTAGACAGCATAAAATAAAACTTAGAAAATACAATATGATTACTATGATTTAAATCTTAGTAAAAGCAGAGATTAGAGAGTATGAATATTTTTTTTTTTTTTTAGATATTCTGCTTGTCTGCATGTGGTTGAGTATGCTTGTATAAGCATAGGTGGGGGTGTTGATGAAAACAAAGGAGAGAGGGAAAATACTGTAAATACATAGAAATAAGATAAGATAAGAAAAAAAAGGGTGTAAGAGAGCATGATGGCCAGCAAAGCATGTGAATTAATGACTGCTATTGGCCGCTGAACCCCTGAACAGGTCAGCATGGATCAGTCAGGCTGGAATAACTTTAATTTTAAGTATATGTTATATTGGATCTGCTATTGGCTCTACCAAAGCCATTAAGAATACATTGATCAAGTTTGTCTGGGGTTTGATTCCTTCCACAATCAACCCTGTGATTATTAGTGACATTTTTTTAGGTTAGTGGTATTTAGGTGCAGTCCTGATGAAAGAAGGGCAGCCCATTTTATTTATGTGTATGTTGTGTGTGTGTGTGTGTGTGTGTCATGTTTTATTATAATTAATCCTTGGATCAAAATAGTAGTAGATAGTAATTAAGCCTGACATTTAATGTAAATTGAACAAATGCTGATCAGAAAAGAATATGCTGTGATAAAGCCAGATGTAATGTCTGATGTGTGTAAATAATAGATCAGTAGTAGTAATGAATCATATGTACTCTAGTCAAAACATTTTTTGCAGACTTAAAGCTCTTAAATTGGATAATCAGCTGATTAATTAAGCATGTACATGTAGGGTTGTTATAAAGTTCAACTCAAATATGCAAAACCTACTTTGAAGATATGCTGCAATTTCTGACTATTTAAGCATGCAAAGACTAGCAAAACACAGTTGTGCATAGGAGACTTTAATTTTTCATATCACACTTGTGTAAGATGAAATTTGGACTTTAAATTACTTATGATGTTTCAGTGAGTTCAAGAAACTTTCCACTTTGAGGAGATGAATGTGAAAACAGCCTTCTAGTGTCAAACTCGGCACTTTTCTGCAATTCAACTGTAGGAACAAGAAGGAACACATATTTTGAGAGGAATAGAACTTAAAATAATAAGAATAAGAATAAGAATAAGAATAAGAATAAGAATAAGAATAAGAATAAGAATAAGAATAAGAATAAGAATAAGAATAAAAATAAATATATAAACAATAGCGTAGTTAACACTTTTACAGCCTTTTTATGAGTACAACACAGAGCAACGCCACACTGGAGGTTGACCTCTCATGACCCGGATGCTGACGTCAGACCCGAGCTGTTCCATCGGTGGAGTAAAGATGGCTGACCAAGGCGCCGCAGATCCTGGTAATAACAACAATAATAAACCTGACGCCTCGGAGGGAACCATTATTAAGGTCACAGTAAAAACCCCTAAAGACAAGGAAGAAATCGCCATCGCTGAAGATGCCTCTGTTACTCAGGTGTGTTGATGTCGCCGTGCTCCAGCGTCATGCCCCTGCCCACAACTTCAGCTAGGAAGGCGAGCTAGCAGTGTTAGCATCTGTCGTCACACTTACCGGCTAACATATAGAGTGTGTGAAATTATAGATGCTGTGTGTTGCGAAAGTATTACTGCTTGTGTTAACATTTGTTATGCGTTATTGCAGTTTTTGACACCCAATATGAAGATATAACCATGCTTGTATTTGAAATGGCTAACTGGCTAGCCAGCTAACGGTAGCAGTTAGCTACTGAGCTAACTCGGCTTGCGAGCTTTAGTCTACGTTAGCTCACTATGTAGCCAAACAAGTGTCAGCTGACGCGTTGTGTTCTTCTACCTATTGTAACAAGCGTTAATATCCCGATAGATAGATATATAGTTAGATAGATAGATGGATGGATGGTTGGTTTGCCGAGTCGTTTTTATCCCCCCCTTTGCTCAAATGCTAAAGCTTGCTGTGTCTCTAGAACATTCTCACTGCTACCACTGAGTCATTCAGCTTTCATGGGAATATACACTACTCTCACTGCCACTGTTGGCTTGACGACGTGTTGCAGTGCAATTAGGGAACAAGAATTTAGTCATGGTGTATTTAGCTTGTTGTCGTCAATGTAGAGCTAGCTTAGCGTTTTCTCTGTCTGGTTGTTCTAATCATGTATGTTTCATATTCAAACGTTGGGCTTGTATCTCTAGCTTGTAAGTATGTGTTGTTATCCTTTATCCACATGTAGCTTCATATTTGATGTCATGAATGAGAACCACTGGGTTCTTTGAAATGCACGTTATATTTACAGTGGTGTGAAATTCCTAAAGATCCCCTCAAGACACGTATTAAGAGATACTAAAAGTACTCTGCTTGCAACAATAATGTGTGTCTGATGTGTTGTTTCCACATAAAGATCCAGTTACCTCATTAAAATCCTTAAATTTAGATCTCCTCCCTCATTGGGAAATTCAGACTCTATGAATATACAAATATTGTGAAACTGCTGGAAGCAAAATGTCTTTTACTTCCCTGAAAAGTACTATTCCAGTGTACAAACGTTGGAGGCTTTAAGTCCACAGTTGTATAAGTTGAATATTGGACCAGGATTGGCTTCATCACTAGTTGTGATGTCACAAATCATGATTGTAGGCTCACCCCTTAAACTCAGATTTTCAGTGAGCACAGAGAAACTTTCCACTTTCAGCAGATTAATGTGAAAATCTGCCTTCTAGTGACAAACTCACATACATCATTCTGCACAGTGTAGCTCAGAGGAACAAGAAGAAAAGCACACTTTTGAGTGAAGAGATACTAAAGCTGAGAACTAATATGAATAACAACATTCTTTGTTCTTAATTGTTTTTATTTTGATTCCCGTGACGTTAACTGTGTTTTGCTAGTCTTTCTTATTTCTTCACATAAAACAATAAAAGTAAACCGCTATTTAAAATTTCATAATGTCAATGGGAAAAGAAAGGCATAACAAGGCAAACATAAACACAAGAAAAAAAGTGAAATAATCTTGCCTGTATCTGTTTTTGTCTTTGAAAGAAACTCTACTTTAATCTCTCTCTCTCTTCTATAGGTTACATAGGGAGCGATTGTCATCATGTAATAGGTGTGTGGATATGGCACAACAAAATGACCCATGTATCTGAATAAACCTGTTACTCATTAACATCCCAGGGGTCATCCATGTTGTCCTTGAAATCCATATCCTAGGAACTGTATAGTTGTACAGTTAGTTGTTCAGTTTGAGGTGATTGGGGTTCAGTGTTAAGATAAGAAAAACCTTTAGGGTAAGACTGTCTCCTTCTTGTGAAAAATACGTAGTCAAGAGTAAGAGCGATTTGTCAGATTTAGTGTTTGGACCACTGGATAAGTACATGACACTTGTCTGGTGGTTGTAACAGAACAGTAACCGATTAGAGCAACACTACTGTGGTGTAACCTTCAGATTATCAATATTATCTGTGGCTTTTCCTGCTTCTTTATCACCTAATTTCTCTCTTGTTTTCATATTTCCTGTCTCGTTTCACATTGTCATTATTTTTTGCTGTCCTAGTTTAAAGAAGAGATCTCGAGGCGATTCAAAGCCAAACAGGACCAGTTGGTTCTGATATTTGCAGGGAAGATCCTGAAGGACGGCGACAGCCTCAGCCAACATGGCATCAAGGATGGCCTGACAGTTCACCTAGTCATAAAGACGGCACACAAGTAAGGCTGCATCATTATACAAAGAATGCTGCTTCAACAGAACAACTAGCAGCAGGCTTTTATTTGTCTTGTATTAGAATCTTATGGGATTTTTGTTCAATATCATCTGACAGTGAGCACTGATTTGCTTATATACCTACTTCTTCTTTGTAGGGCAGGAGATGGTGGTACCACCTCAGCTGCAAGCTCATCCTCCACCCAAGCCGGCAGTACTTCCACCTCTAGTCCTGGCACCAACCCCTCCCCCACAGCAGGCTCTACTGGTTCTGCCCCACCACCCACACAAACGCCTAACATACTGAGTGAGTCCACCTGTATCTAACTATTTACCTATTTACATTCAAACACCCTTAACTGGTTGAGCACCACATGGAAACTGTGTGTAACCTTTACCCATCAATGTCCCCTCCCAAAGGTGGCTTTGGTGACCTGTCTAATCTGTCTGGACTGGGCATGGGCTCAGCAAACTTCATGGAACTGCAGCAGCAGATGCAGAGGCAGCTGATGTCCAACCCAGAGATGCTTTCACAGATCATGGAGAACCCCCTGGTGCAGAACATGATGTCCAACCCAGACTTGATGAGGCAGATGATTATGGCCAACCCCCAGATGCAACAGCTGATGGAACGCAACCCTGAGATCTCGCACATGCTTAACAACCCTGAGCTCATGAGACAGGTAAAGGAAATAAAGAGGTACTGAATTAGTAGTTAATATAGACTACTGTAATTTACAACTGCATTTTGGTGTGTTTTCCAGAATTTGTATTAACTTTTCTCTCCTTTTATCACTCAGACCATGGAGCTAGCCAGGAACCCAGCCATGATGCAGGAAATGATGCGAAACCAGGACCGGGCTCTGAGCAACTTGGAGAGCATCCCAGGGGGTTACAACGCCTTGCGGAGGATGTACACAGACATCCAGGAACCCATGTTCAGTGCAGCCAGGGAACAGGTAGCTGAGAGGGATGTTTGCTGATCAAATCTGTGTTTATGTATTTTTGCGTTAATCCTGGTCAAGTTTTTATGGCTGTGTTTGCCACAAGGGCCTTTACTGTGAAATATCCAAATAACGATGTTGACTTTTTCGTTTTTTTTGTTTCAAATTTGTCTAATCTCTTTTCCTCTGTAGTTTGGTAGCAACCCATTCTCAGCTCTAGGTGGTGGCTCTGACTCTGGTGTCCAGCCATCACGGACAGAGAACCGGGAGCCCCTGCCCAACCCCTGGGGGCCACCAAATTCTTCAAACCCCACTGAGGGTGGAGCGGGCACCACAGGAAGCACTAGCACCACTGGGGGCACCAACCCCAGTGTGTCCAACCCTCTGGGCATCAATCCTGGCAGTTTGGGCAATGGTAAGGTTAGGATTCTTAAGGATCCCCTCCAGACACATTTTAAAAAGTAAATAGAATACTTTACTTAAGTAAATTTGTCTAACATTTGTCTAATGTGGTTTTTCCCACAAAAAGTTAAGTTATTTCATCAAAGACATCTATTCCTTCCAGAGTCTCTCAATAAGCAAATATTGTTACTTTCAAAAGTTTAACTGCTGGACATATGATGTAAATTTTAAATATATATGCACCAGATACATCTAGTTTCCACATTTGTACTAGTTGTATACTGGACCACAATTGGCTTCCAAACTAGTTGTGTTGTTGCATATCCTGCTTGTTTGCCCCATTAAACTCATTATTCAGGTGAGCACAAACTTTCTACCTTCAGCAGATTAATATGAAAACAGCCTTGTAGTCTCAAACTGTGCACATATACAGGGCAAGGCTGACTTAATATATCTGTATCTGCAATTTATTTACCTATATATATACACATACATAAATAAACTCCTTTCTGTGAATTGCAGGCATGTTCAACAGTCCAGGTATGCAGAGTCTAATGCAGCAGATCTCCGAAAACCCTCAGCTGATGCAGAACATGCTGTCTGCTCCCTACATGCGCAGCATTATGCAGTCAATGTCTCAAAACCCAGAGTTGGCCTCCCAGGTATGTAACCAAAAGACATCTACACACACACACACACACCACCACCAAACAGAAAATACACACATATTGTCATATTACAATACAAACCCTGAAATATTCAATTCAAGTCTGCCCAGGAACTCTTGTTATTTTGATGCTGCACCACATGTGGATATTGAACCCTGCAGTTTTTAATGAATTGTAAATATTGGAGTGTAGCCAGGCCTGTTATGCACTATAGACTAATAAGCCCAGTTATTTAGTGCACACTCAACAGAGCGTATAGTCTGTTAAGCTCATTTGCAGCAAATTATACGTAAGAATAAGCAAAGCAGCTATGACTTATTTAGTTTTAATAAACAATACAGACTGTACATCAACCTTACAGCGGGGTGCCATGTATTCAATCGTGACATGAATGACGAGGATTCCCCTACCGTTATTCTGTTTTAAACGCATGCTAAGGTTATTAACATATATAATTTAAATATTAACTAAAATGTTAAAAGTGAGTAAGCACCATACCCTGATGTGGAATGACATATTATCTTGACTTTATTTTTTTTTCCAGGTTTTAATGAATAACCCCTTATTTACTGGAAACCCACAGCTGCAAGAACAGTTCAGAGCTCAGCTGCCCACATTTCTGCAGCAGGTACCGCACTTCAGTTGCTTAACTCAGTCCTCGATTTCTATGGTTTTTTAAGGCACAAATGCAGTATAAACAGTTCTTATGGCACAACAAAGAATTGTACTGATTGGCCCACAGGGGGCAATATACTGCAACAAGCCATAATCCAGGTATTGTGTAATTTTTAGCACAGATATATATCTGTGCATGCTGAACATTTTTGTCTTGAGGATTGTAGATATCTGCAATACATTTTTGGCCACCAGTTCATATCTGTAGGATAAGCTTAGAGACATTTCCTCATAAAGTCCAGGTCAAAAGGTGAAACTTTTGGCAACTACATCGTGCTCCGTTGCCTGTGTTGCTCACTTTACAGTAAAATTAAGGTATATGAGATCGACTACTTATTTGTTTATTGGTTAATTTATTGCACCTGTTGATTGCAGATGCAGAACCCAGAGGCTCTCTCAGTGATGACCAACCCCCGGGCCATGCAAGCTTTAATGCAGATCCAACAAGGCCTACAGACACTGCAGACAGAAGCTCCAGGGCTCATGCCCAGGTACATACATATATAGACACATATACTCATTAGTTGCATTTTTTACACACACATACATATATATTTCTTTTAATAACTTTATTATTATTTATTTTTCCTCTTTGGATCTAGTTTGATGACGGGTGGGATTCCTGGCGTACCCACAGCAGGGGGCATGACCACAGAGAGTCCTGCTTCCCCACCCAGCACTGCAGGAACACCACCAAATGCCGCCCAGCAGCAGCTGATGCAACAGATGCTCCAGATGTTTGCTGGAGGAGGAGGAGGAGGAGGAAGTGCACCGGTACGCACATACACACATGCACTTGGATTACATCTATCACATCTGTATGATTTATTTTTATTCAGTTGCATTAATTTTGTCCCTATAGAGCCAGACCCCAGAGGTTCGGTTTCAGTCCCAGCTGGACCAGCTGAGCGCCATGGGTTTCATCAACCGCGAGGCCAACCTGCAGGCCCTCATCGCTACTGGAGGAGACATCAATGCCGCTATCGAGAGACTGCTGGGCTCACAGCCCTCGTAAAGACATATAGTACATACTGACACACAGACACGTACATACATACTTAACTCATAAACACACCCAGCATCTACAGAAAACCAAGAGAAATTTAAGTGTATCGTCCCAAACTTTACAGAAGAAACTTGGGCAGGATCTGTAAGACCCTCATTCTGCATTTGTTCTCAAATCATTCCCTAGTCCCCATACTTTCTCTGTTTGGCGTCATCCAGCCAGATCTCTGTCCCAGAGTGCTGCTGTAGTGCCGGACTGAACCACTCTCATCTTGAGGGGTGTTCTGATGCAGAGAGAAGAAGTGAAAACCTCTCCTGGAAAGGGATTCCCAACCATTTTCTTCATTTATTATGTTCTTCATATAAAACTGGAGTTGAGGGTTGCAGACAAGCATTTATATAATACAGATTAAACCCATATGATGTGATTGGCTGTTGGCTCTGTTCCAGATGTGCTCATCGGGAGGCAGTTTGTTAGCATTTATCTAGCAAACTGATGAGCGAAGATCTTCTGGTCTACAGACAGTAACGCAGTACAGGATACTTTGTCCATGCAGATGTTACACCTTAACTCATTCCTCCTCCTTTCCCCTGTTCTCCAGATTCTACATAAATAGCTTGTTTTTTCCCAAACAACTTTCACTATTTATTGCAAACGCTTAAGAAATGAGCCTCTACACTTCCCTAAACTTGCGATTTGTCATTCCAGGTAAAAGTGCCCACTCACAGGGCGCAGTGTCTTTTTATTCTGAGGCACCACTGCTGTACCTTCTGCCCCCCCCCCCCATCCTAAAAGAGCCATGTCGGCAAATGAACACCCCCAACCATCAGGATAATTAGACGCCTCCATCAGGGGTCCTGAATAAATTCTACACATCAACATCCAGAACTTTTAACCATAATCGAATATACATTGCCGCAGCGTTGAAGCAGAGGACGCTGTTCGAATGAATATGAATGAAATAAACAAGCTTTCCTTTTATTTTAATCTGATTCTTCATTTTTCTTTCTTTTTTTTTTTCTTTTTTTGAGGTGCATTTAGTACCTAGAGATGAGTATGATTTGACTCGCGTTAAATAAACATTGAAATCAAGTGATGGAAAGGCTTTACAAACAATTCTTGTATGATGGCAACATACATTTCTAAAATCAAGATCTAGGTTGTCTTTTTTTTTTTCTTTTTTTTTTTTTTTTCTTTTTGGAAATCTCAGCATTGTAGTTGTGGTAACCTTGGCAACTGCTTCTATAGCTTTGCTTTGTGTGTTGACCTCAGCTGAAAAAAAAAATCCATCTTCCAATTGAACATGTTGGAACTAACTTTTAACAGTACTGTACTAAAACAAATAAAACATGGTCAAAAACAGTCTATGGCCTGTGTCAGTTGATTATAGCCATGTGATGGTGCGAGATGTCTGTAGCATACCATCCTGGCCTTGAAGTTCCCATAAAATAATTAAAGTCTCCCTCCACTCAAACTGTGTTCGGCTTATTGTTACTTCAGTTGGATGCTTAGCCTTCACTATGCAGAATGATGTATGTGCAGAGTTTGACACCAGAAGGCTGTCATCACATTCATCTGCTGAAGGGGAAAAGTGTCTCTATGCTAACCAAAACATTAAGTTAAAAGCGTGTCCTTTTGAGCAGGTTTTGTGACATCACAACTATTTTTGGAGCCAATTGGTGTCCAGTATGTGACTAATGTGTGATGGGGAAACGTCCACAATGCACACAGAGAATTGACAAATAGGGAAGTAGGAGAAACCTTTGATGTGAAAAATATTTGCATATTCATAGATTCTGAAATTTTTAATGAGGGAGAAGAAGTAGATGTGAATCAATTGATTTTAATGAGATAAATTAACTTTTTTTTTTTGTGGAAAAAACACATTAGACACCATATATTGAAAGTATATGCAGAGTATTTGATTTAATTACATTGTAAAAGATGTCTAGAGATGATCTTAATAATAATTTTATGCTTTTGTTGTTAAATATATGTAATAATCTGCTTTTGGGTGTTTTGCTGGTGTAAATGGTCACACAGTACAATTGTATAGTAAGTACAATTTGTTTTTGTATTACTACGGGTAATGCTTTATTTTATGGATCCCATAGTTCTCAGTAATTTTACTGAAAGGAACTGGTAAGTAACCAGAGAGGACATGAAGGTAATGTTTCTGGAGTAACTCAAAGTCTTGGTCAGTATAACAGGTCAGCTGAACATACACTCATAAAATGTGTCAACAGGTTTTTTTTTGTAGGTTTCAACTTTTACAATTATAATAATCATTTTTTTTAGCTGTGTTCTACAAAGCATTGAAATTATTACATGTACAATAAAAATCTTAACATGCAATTTAGTAAACCAGGTCAAATCCCAGTCTCTACCATCATCCATGTAGGTATCAGCCAAGTGGAAAATGGCGACGTGTCCCAGTATACAGATCCACCTGTTAGGTGAGGAAAGAAAATCATAATAGAGGGTGGAGTCTGTTCCTGATGACTATGTGTAAGTGGTTCTACCTGTTCCACCTGCTCTCCTCCCCTCAGCCCTCCCTGAAGTGTCAGCTGATGAGGGATCGGCAGGCGACAGGACTGCCTGTCTGTCTGCCTGCCCTCAGTCAGGAGCTAACCTTATCCATAGATAAAGAAGGAAGCTTGTGGGTGCAGCTGAACCTGTTTTCTTTTCTCCCTCCATTTTCACCTTTATTCTCTCTTCAGTGTGCAGGGAGAGAAAGACGACTGTGGTTTCTTTCTGTCTGTTTTTTTTTATTCTCTTTGGGATCTAATATTCAAAGTGGCTTTAGGATATTTAAACAGGAAACAGCTGAATTCAGCATGGGGTCCGATGAGTCATACAATTTTGTCTTCAAAGGTGAGTCATGTCAACTTAAGATGTGATTGTTTATGGATATACTGTGTGCCTATAGTGTATGTTGACTCTAGATGTTAAAACTATCAGATGCTGCTCAGCTGCCTGCCCTGATTTCCGAGAAAGACAGGGAATGAGGGAATGAGGGAAAGGAGGAAGTGATAGCCGTCTGTCAATTTGACTGCAAAAACATTTGACCTTTGACCTGTTCATCATCTTGCATTCACATAAATCAATTTCTTGCTTTAATAATAGTGGTTTGTATGTTCATTTCCCCCAAATGAATTTCCATTCCATTCATTCCTCAGTAAAGTCAGCCACAGGGTAGATCTGCCTTGTGTATGTGATGTCACTCCTGTGTCCTGTAACAGAACAGAAAGTCTACTCTTGTTAGAGGAGATAAGGAATATCTGATCCATTACAGAAAGTAATTATTTTGACTGATTCATAATTATATCTTTGGGCTCGATGTCTAATGCAGCAGTCGTAGGAATTCCAATTTGTATTCATAATTAATGAATTTCTACTTCTTACGTGCCTATTCAGTGGTTTTAATAGGGGAGTCTGGAGTAGGGAAGAGCAACCTTTTGGCTCGCTTCACCAAGAATGAGTTCAATCACGACAGTCGCACCACCATCGGTGTGGAGTTCAGCACGCGGACCGTTCAGATGAACAACTTCACCATCAAAGCTCAAATCTGGGACACAGCAGGGCTGGAGCGGTACAGGGCTATTACCTCAGCGTGGGTACAAACACACACACACCCACACACACTGTATATTCACATGAGTAATAGACACATCACACATTTTATAATTTCACTACCAGCTTCCAGTTTGAATGTTAAGATGCGACATGTCTGTCTGGTGTTTCCTGGGCTCAGGTATTACAGAGGAGCGGTCGGAGCCTTGTTGGTCTATGACATTAGCAAGCACCTAACCTATGAAAGCGCCGAGCGATGGTTGAAAGAGCTGTACGACCATGCAGACCCTCACATGGTGGTCATGCTGGTGGGAAACAAGACAGACCTTGAAGGCCTCAGGACGGTACCCACAGAGGAGGCCAAGGACTTTGCAGGTCTGTTAGTGGCAGCTTCTCTCTCATGTATTTATTATCTATATTTAGCCGTAACGTCCTGTTCGACTTTGTGCTTGTACATGTTTTTTTTTTTCATTAATTCTTTTGATCATAAAAAGTGTATTTAATGCTCAGTACTGAATATTTTAATTAGAATATGTCAGCGTTTGTTAATTGTGATGTTTGTGATGACCAATCCAGACAAGAGAGGTCTTATGTTCATGGAGACTTCAGCATTGGACTCCACCAACGTCGAAGCTGCTTTCAATGAAGTTCTCACAGGTACAGGATTACAGTCACACTTTCCAAAACACACATCCTCATTTCAACTCGTCTCTTTGATGCGTTGACGAAAAACGTCTATGTCTCCATTATCTATAAGCGATCCATAAGAAGGTGGCCAGCAGAGAGGTGACCCGTGGCTCCATCAGCGCTGTGACCCTGTCCAGTCCCATCGGACCCACCAGCGAGGCGCAAGAGGAGCGCAGGAGATGCTGCAACAGCTCCTAACCGACTGATGTGGTCCTGAAAACCAGCATGTTACTTGAATCTCCTGCAAGCATGATTTTGTTCACACACAATTTGAAGAGTGAGGTACCTGTGTGTCTTTTGCGCAGTCATTGATCAAACCTCTTCAGATAGAAAGGCTATACAGTATATAAGTCAAAAACTATTTAAGGCCAAAGCTACAAATATTGATGGAATTCATATATTTTCAGACTGTATTTTTCTTGTTTAGGTGGCCAATGAGTGCTTTCTACTATAGATCGATCTCGTCTTTATGTTTTTAAAGAGACGTTGTAAAGTTGTATAGCTTTTATAAAGGAATGCACTGGTATTAATTTAATCATTTAAACTAGATGAGGGAATAGGAGAAAGAGCTGATGAGAAATAAAGACAGTGGTAAAATAAGAACTTGGATCCTTTACTCAAGTAAAAATGCAAATATCTCAATGTAGAAATACCTACAAGTACCAGTAAGTATTCCTGGTTAGAAATAAAGGTGAGACTTGAGTATGTGTCAACTGAAATCACTGTTATTAACTAGCATTTGTTGTCAAAAACAGAGACCCCCAAATCGTACTGAAGGAATAGCCTAAACATTCACTTTGTTATCTTATACGAAAGAAACTATAATAACTTATAATAACTTGTCAATGTGCAGAGCATGTAAAAACAAGTGACAGCTCAAAGATACTGAATAACAGGTGCAGTATACATAGAGAAATACCCCATATTATATAATGGTACAGTATAGATGATTCCTCAGTATAGGTTCCAATACTTCACTGATGTTGGTTATCTGGAATGAAGTGAGGGATAACCAGGGTGTTAAATGGTGGTGGTGGTGGTGGTGGTGGTGGGGTGATGTAATATATAGCAACAAATATATTTACAGATATGGAGCAAAATCACTTAATTCAGGCCTGGACACATAATGGCCCTTAATCTGCAGATCCAAAATGTTTCTCTCTATAACAGTTCCTGTAGTTTAAGTTTAGACGTGTCTATGGCCTCTATGTCTACTAGCTTTGACTGAGTCTGGGTTACATCTATGATGCTGTTCATAATGCTTGGCCATATGATGGTGTAATCTTTAGTCCCGTGCGAATGGCATATACAATATGCTCAGCGATTCTCTTTTTCAGTTTGTTCTCCCCCACATAAAAATAACCATATGGGCATTGTTGGTTGTATACTATGTGAGTTGCATTGATCTTAATGAATCATATATATTGTTGGTATTATTTGAGCGTACATCCTTGAAGTTATTCGTTTGTTGCGTGGTGTCACAGTGATTACATCAAGCACACTTGAAAAAGCCTTGTGGTCTGCAATCAAGCCAAGTTCCTTTTTTTTGTCACCCGGTAGATTGGCTATTGTTGTTGATGATTTGTTTATTTTTATGGGCTCTAGTGTTGTACTGTGTCACAAAGTGTAACTTTTGTTGTGTTTGTTTCTGTTGCGAATTCTTAGCTTTAGTATAGACCTTGTATTGGTTTTGTGGCCTCTATTTTGAAACCGTGTTTACATTTCTTGCCTTTTCTGCTTCAGAATCTGGCTGTTGATCACAGATGCTCATACGATGTTGAAATTGTCTGTATGGGTTTGTTCTTTTGAAATGTTGCCTGCCTGAAGCTTGTTTCCCGAAAACAATAGTATGGAGATGTTCATCATTGTGTTTCATTATTGTAAGGTCCAAAAAGTCATAATGTAAAGTCAGTTTCAGGCTGATATTTGTAGTATTCAAATATCCATGAAATGATGAAAAATATATAAGATCATCTATGTATCAGCCATAAAACTTGATTGGATCTGTATTTATTTGTTGTTAGTATGTTGTTGTTGTTTTACTAATGATTTAAAATGTTGTTTGATGAGATTATTCTGGATGTTTGGCTTATCCAGATCGACTTTGATAGTATTTTTCTGTTCCTTGCTTTTTTAGTTTAGTTATTTCCTTGTTTAGCATATTTAGTTTTTGTGTAACTGGTATTTTGTCTGGTATCACCTGAGGTTATCAAGGTAGGAAGGCAGGCATAGGACCAGAATGCACCTGGGTGGGCCAATGTTTGCTTCTTGTTGCCAGAGCAAGAGAGGCAGGCAGGAAACAGGATTTCTTTGTTTATTTTCATGTCCTTGACAAATAAACCATAAGAAATGCAGAAAGTTTTATGAACTTATTTTGCCTACATACACCACATGGTGTCAGTGATTCTAACTTCGATTTAGTTTTGGTTTGTTTTTTTGACAAATGGTCACTACACAAAGTAAAAAAACCCAGCCCCGGGACTCAAAGGAAGGATCCCTCATTACTGGACATGTTGGATCATCTTGGATTTTGGATGGATGATCAGCATGTATTGTTTTATTCATCACTCTCAGCGTCAAATCAACAAAACAAAACAAGCCTTCTCACAAGAAACTGGTATGTGATACGACTGCAAAAGCTGTATTGGAAAACGGCCAAACAGTTTAAAAGTCAGTATGTCACTGGCAGCAAGTGTCATGAAGCAGCACTCAGTCATTGCACAATATTATCCAGCACCACTCCCTCTGTGATGAAGGGGATCCGTGCAGATAGTCTGTTGTTGTACCTGCATTATTCTACTATTGAGGATTTTGCAAAAGTTAACAATACAGCGAATGATTCGTCAGCAAAAGCATTAGATATATGTCCTTAAGGGTTTGGCTTTCTATATGAAAATCCATGTGTTAATGATTTCACATGCAAATCAGTGAACTCTGAGTTTGTTACCAAGATGCAAATGACATCTACCTTAAACACAAATAAATGTTTCAGATCATCAAACTAATTTAAATATTAGCCAAAGATAAAACAAGTAAACGCAAAACGCGGTTTTTAGATGAAAGTTTTTATTATTAAGGGAAAACAAAAAGGGCTGAATAATGTTCTCAGTAAAGAAATCACTTAATGAGGACCTGACTGACAAAGTGAAGTAGACCAAAGGATCTTTTAAAAGCTAGACTTCATGCCAAGATCCAAAGACATTCAGGAACGACCGAAAAACAAAGTAGTTGAGATCTATCAGTCTGGAAACAGTTATAAAGCCATTTCTAAAGCTTTAGGACTCCAGTGAATCTCAATGAGAGCCATTATCCACAAATGGTGAAAACATGGAACAGTGGTGAATCTTCCCAGGAGTGGCTGGATGACTAAAATTACACCAAGAGTGCAGCATCAAGAAGTCACAAAAGACCCCACAACATCCTGCAGGCCTCACTTCACTTCACTCAGTTCAGGTCAGTGTTCATGACTCCACCATCAGAATGAGACTGGATAAAAATGTCCTGCATGGCAGAGCTCCAAGATGAAAACCAATGCTGAGCGAAAAGAAGATTAAGGCTCGTCTCATTTTTGCCAAAAAATCATCTTGTTGATCCCCAAGATTTGGGGAAAATACCAACGAGACAAAAGTTGAACTTTCTGGAAGGTGTGTGTCACATTACATCTGATTTTGTTTTCCCTCAATACTAAAAACCATTTAAAAACTGCATTTTGTGTTTACTTGTGTTATCTTTGACTAATATTTAAATTTGTTTAAGTGGGCCGGTGTTTTTTTTCTTGTGCAAGAGGCACGCAGGAAACGGGATTGCTTTGTTTGTTTGGTTGTCTTTGACAAATAAACCATAAGAGACACAGAAACTTGGCACAGACAATGAACTTTATTCGCCAGCAAACAACACATGTTCATGGTACGTCAGTGGCCCTTTGATTTTGGTAAAAATATAAATATTTGATATTATTTATTCACTTGATATCCCTATCAAGTGAATAAATGATCTTCAAAATGTCACTTAAATAAAAGTACTGAACTATTATCAGTTAAATATACAGAGTATCAAAAGTAAATTAGGGGGATTTTTTGCAGACATTGCTTCTTGAGGAGTCACACTCGTCATGAGTTGATGTTGTGTCTCTCGCCAGCCTGTAGATGGCAGTGCTGATTTTAATAAGGAAATGAGAGAGCGAACAAATGTACTGCATTACTGAGTACTTTCAACTCAAGTGTATTGCTATCACATCCTTTACTGTTTGTTCCATTAATGATCATCATATTAAGGTCATGCGGTGCTACAGTGTTGTTGCCATGGCAGCACTACCGCTGTTCACTAGTTTCCTCCACAAATAGCAAATTAATTCACAGACTATGTTTTATGTCAATATGTGTATATATTTGTGTGCATGCAGATCGTCTGCAGACTATGGATATAATTAGACAGGCTAATATGGCACAACTGAGAGAGTGCAAATCTACAGCAGTGGTGGTTAATGACTTCTGGACAGATAGTAATCTGTCTCTGGCACACAGATGTGCATAAAGAGACTTTACTGTGGTTTGAGTGCGTGTGCATATGTGTGTGTGTGTGTGCTGTGTCCCCAAGCAAGATTTCTCTGTCAGAGATCATTTTGCTACAGTGAAATGACCACAAAGACTTTTATTAAGTTTCTCTTATGAAAATATGATAGGGAAGACTCTGCGCTGGGTTGTAATGTTTAATTATTCCCTGTGAATGAAGATATCTTTATGGGCTGAGTAAAAGTATCTGGTGCAATAATCCATGCAGGCTGCACGAGTTGAAAGCCTGGTCATGAAATCGGTAAATCTCCCTCTGTCCTGATTACCACAGCCTAAAGGTAAGGAGTTATGTTTGCAAAAATCGTGAAATATAAAATCACAAGCCATTTGTTCTTTGTTAGGACGAGATGACTAAACCATTTTTTTTTTTCTACCACTTCACAGATTCTTGCAGTTTCCTCTCGGATATGTGCATGGATCACTTTCTGACCTCGTCTTAAAGGTAAAGCTCAGAGTAGTTGGAAAGAATTGGATTTAGTGCATACATGTGGTGGCTATTACCCACATGCTACTAGACATGTGTAACCTGTAAAAAATAGCCTCTAAAAACAGGACTCATACATGCTAAAGCAATGAGTGTTATTGCACCTTTGAGCCCAAAGTGGAGCTGTTTATCTCTCATTTACGCTTCCTGTTCCTGCAGCATTTTTGTCCTCTTGTTTTGTCCTCTAAGAATTACAGCTGCAGCATCACATCTGTACGGTTTTTAATGAACTTTTGTGTACTTGTGACCTTTGACCTCACGGAGCATGGATGAATCATCTCTAAAAAGAAAAAAATTTTACTTGTCTTTTTGTAGTTCTTGTCCTAAATTTCTGCTTTCTGACAGACTTCCTGACTTGTTCTGACTTAGCTTTACAAATATGATTTTATGTTTGTTTGTCTGTATATATATGCGCGGTTACCAGACTGACATAAGGCTTACAAGCAAAACAAACCTTCATTCACATACACACAGTTCGTATACACAGTTATACACAAAAAGCATCCAGACTATTTATTTATCCATTTCTTTCTCTGTGAATTCAACTCGAGTCTCTCAGACCCAGAATTTTTGGTATTATATTTATCTGTTATAATATTATGTTCAAATACACGTCTTGAACCTACATTTGTCATTGGCAGTTGGATCTGTGATTTTATTACCGCTGTTTCAAATTGCGTGCTGTGCCATACGTGGGTGTAATCGTGTCTATGTGTGTGTCTATGTGTGTGCATACACACACACGAGAGTGCGTGTGACAGCCTACATTCCTCCATCATCCTGCATCAGTCAGCACCGTCGGAGAGCACAAATTTGAGATTTTCCACGTCAGCTGACAACATCACCTAAATGGAATCAGTGTCGATGTGCGCTGATTACTATGGTGATGTTGTTATGGTGACCATTCAAAGGGAGAGGTGAGCTGATGGGTAGCTGTGTGTTCAGACACTCTCTACTTCCCAAAATGTGCAGTGGAGAGAGCTGAAAACAAGCTGAGAGGTGGATTGTTGCCTAGAGGTGATTTCAGGGAAAATGTTGAGTGTATTTGTCACTCCTGCTGTCGCTGTTTAGTCTCAGCTCAGCTTGTTATGAGATTATAATTTCTGTGTGTTGTGTCTTGTGTTCAGCTGTATCACCTCCAGATATACTCTAGTCAAGTAACTACTTTAAAAGCCTCACATTTCATACTGGAGTATCTGTTGTGCTTGGCTATCTGTATTTAAGGCCCAGCTGGGGTCAAGATTCCTTTCCAGCATGCAATTAAGCAGGTTACCGGCAACAAGCAGAGTCAAGAGCTTCAGTGTTGGTCTACTTACCATGATATTACATACAGTTGCCATGACAGCCACAGTGTTTGCCTGTGAGTCTGTGATGCTAAAGAGCTGCAGGTGTAAAGTGATGCATTGGACTGTTATTTGAGTGCTGAAACCTGAGACTGACAGAAACAGTGTAAATTGTCATTAGCATATTATCTTCTGAGTGACAGGTGATCTGCTGAGTTTGCGCTTGTGCTCGAGGGATGACATCTGCAGACTAGGAAGCAGATCGTGTTTGCAACTTCCCTTAATCACACGAGTGACATAATGTGTTCAGTCACTTTAGCACAATAGGTATATTTTATCCACAGTCGCAGCATGACTTTTTTTTTGTCCTGGTTTTATGTTACTGCCCAGACCACAAATCCACTGACCCACAAATTCACAAACAGTTAACCCAAACATTTTACCAACCGGAACCAAGTTTCACACTAAAGCTTCAAAAGTTATTTCTTACTTTGCCATAATGCTCACAGTCAAGAAAGGAAAGAGACTTGGGTAAGTCTCAAATAGAAAACTCCAAGCTCCCAAATGTGTGTGTTTGGAGACAAAGCTTTCCTCCAACTCGAGAGAAGCTTTTTAGCTGCTCCTTCAAGGGAAGGGTGGGAGGGGGGGAAGCAATAATACCACCCAGTCCCTCAAAGTGCTCTGCTCTTTCTCAGAGGAACACAAAATGTCTGGCAATACAAGTGACAAAAGGGGCGTTAAATTGAGCGAATGAGTAGATATTTCCATGTGTGTTTTTCTCCCGCTCAGCTTTTTGTTCTATGGAGCATGTGGATAGAAGTGCAGTCCAGCTTAAACCCTGAACACCATGACTGTTCTTAAAAATGCACTTCACATAGCGTTTTGTTCCACTGAATCAACACATCAGCATTATGATGAATGAGTCTTGAGTGCAGCCGATCTGCGGGCCAGGCTTTTGTAGTGTCTTAGTGCACTTTATTGTTTTGTTGTGTAGGTCCTTGTAGTGACGGCTGCACTTTCCTAATATGCCCCCCCTTTTACGTGATAGTGCACGCTCATGCACACACAGACAGAGATGCAGTGTGTGCATTTTGAGGACAACAGTAGTTTACTTGATGGCCTTAGAGAGTTCTGGATTGTGTGAAAGCGCATGTTGTCCTTGTTTCCTTGTTTCCTTCTATGTTTCCTGACACGGGGCCGGGGGGACATCCTCAGGCTTGAGGATAAGAAAGTTGAATCAAGGCCATTCTGCCAACAATAGATACATCAGAACTCTCTGGGGTTGTGTGTGTTTGTGTGTGTGAAAATGCAAGACAGATATAAACATACTAGAGTATGTGCAAGTTTTTAAGTGCAAGTATAGTACATGCATATATGCATAAGCCTGCATGCATGCATGTATGCGTGACAGCCTGTGATGTTTTTTAGCTGGACTGTGTCTTATGTGTCCTGTGTACTGTAGTTTCCTCTGTGCGCGGTGAAAAGCTCCAGGATGCATCTAAAAATACCATGGGCAAGAGGAAAGGAGCGAGGATGGGAAACCATTTACAGAAACGTAAGAACACAGGGCTCCTTCCAAAACACAGCAGCCCAGGAGGACATGTAGTTGTGGCTTGGAAAGCTAAATAAGTTACTTTGATAAAGATGGGGTGCTTCTTGTTTCTGTTTTTATATTGAGTTATTGAATCACACCCAACTGCACCTCTTGCCCTGTGTACGTTGGCATTGAGGGCAGCACTTTTACAGTGGTACTGAGCTCATTAAGGTCATTTCTGTCTGTTTAGTGAATTAAAAACAGATTTCTGAGTGATGTAGGTACATGGGCAGACTCGTACACGAATCGTGAAGAGATGACTAGGAGGAGGAAGAAGAAGAGGAGGAGGAGGAGGAAGAGGAGGAGGGGAGCAGATAGTTAGGAGGAGGGAATCCAGATTGCAAGGAGCAGTTTCGGCGCCGCAGGACAGACATAGAGAGGAGAGACCGACTGTAAAAACACAAGCTCGTCTCTGCCCAGAGATGAAAGATACTTTTATCAATCGCTGAACAACCGGATTTCAGTCGGTGTCGCCATGTATTTCGGTACGTAAACGCCGCGTTATGCTTTTAATCTCATAGGAGTCGTTTCTTGTTGATAATAACGCGGCAGACTCACCTGTTGCTATACAGTATGTTTAATTGGATGTTTTGTGAAGCCAGTCTGCACATTAGAACAGAAAGAGACAGTAACAGTGTATTTATGTTACACTATGATTGTATTAACTGATGTGGTCCATATTCCTTATGGAACAGCGCATAGGGCGAATTATTCAAGACAAGGGACACTTTACAAAAATTATATTAAAAACAAACTTAGAAAGGATAGATTACAGTATACTGTAATTCTCATATATATAATATAAATATATTAGATTTTTTTAACAACACACTGTACGCAGAGAAATTAAAACCCCAAATTATTATTACGTTAAATTATTGCATGCAAGTTATGAGAGCCGTAATTAGTGATGACAAGACTCATTTCAAGTGACTGACCATTTCTGGTCGTGTGTGTGTGTGACTTTACAGTCTCTCCACGTGTTTCTTCGTGTCTCATTCTTTCATTTCTTACATCAGTAAATAACAGTTCAAACGCAACATGACACACACACACACACACACACACACACACACACACGGCCTATGCTTGTTAAAGGCAATCAGGCTAATGGCAGAGCGGATAGGGTGTGTTGGGATTTTTGATTATGATGATTACACTTGCGGGTTGGTCCTGAATCAAACTGTAATCAAGCTCAGAGCACATACAAACAAGAAATAAGCCTCCGTAATCAGGATTTAACAAAATAAACAATACACACCACTTATTAGTAATGGCCTCACTGAACCAGAGCGAAGTGTGTGTATGTCTGGTTGCATGTGGTTAACATGTTTTGTTTGTAGGCGTGCAATTGTTATAGTAATGTGCTATATGTACAGAGAGACTGCTTGTGTGCGTGTGTGTCTGTGTGTGTGTCTCGATACGTGCTTGCTGATCACTTTTGTTTGACACCTTTGATTAACCTTCTCACCAGAGACATCTAAGCGTCATACGGTATATATGTATATACACACACACACACACACACACACACACACACACACACACACACACACACACACACACACATACACACACATACATACAGTGGTGTAAGAAGAACAGAGATACTGTAGAACTGGAGTGTGAGTAAAATATACTTGAATATTAAAAGAAACACATGTAGACTGGCCACTTTCAGAGTGTTATATCATCATATATAGTGCATTATATTATTATTGATACAATGATGTGTATGCTGGTCAAAGTACTACTTTATATAATGTGGTATTTTATAAGATACTCACATGTTTTGTACACACATAATATTAAAATAATATTTCTTTCAAATGAAGTGAAGTTGACACAACGACTAGGAAAACAACAGAAATACTTTAGATAAAACATTTTTCCACTGAGGATTTGTCTAATTTTTCTACTAGACTATTTAGCATGTTTTATTGATTTGATCTATTAGTGCTCATCTACATCACGATGCTTATAAGAGAGCTCATATTGTGTGAGTCATTCCTCTATATGTTTACCTCTCTACCTGTCACCTCCCTGCCACGCTGTCTCCTAGGTAATATGTGTCACAGCGTTCTACCACCGCTGGCCCATCCCATGCTGGGCAGGACCCAGCCGTCCTCAGACCCGAAACCCCTCCTCCCCTTCCACCTGCTGCCTGGATTCACTGACGTGAGTACTGTCAGTCATTGTAGTTGTCATAGTAACACAACATCACCCCTGTACTCCCCTGCTGTTTTTTGTTTTTTTATCACTAACCCCAATCATTGATGTTGATTTTCCCTGTCAGTGGAGGAGTTTAATTAATGGAGTTATTTGCAATATACAGATGCATGAATGTGCTGCTTATGCCTTTCCTAATATATGACCTCTGATGCAGAGAGCTGTGACATTTCAACACAACCTGGGGCAGGTGAAGCTGATTCCTTCGTGTTCTTCACATAGAGCTTTTCTTAGAGTTGTCTGCTCCTGTGTTTGTGAAGGGTGAAGGTGGAGAGAGCTGAAGCTGCAGTCCGAGCCCTGAGGAGAGTTAATGTGTCACGCAGGGCTGAGGGCTGACGTC
This sequence comes from Pampus argenteus, assembly GCA_036937835.1. Lineage (NCBI taxonomy): Eukaryota > Metazoa > Chordata > Actinopteri > Scombriformes > Stromateidae > Pampus > Pampus argenteus. The sequence continues at coordinate 11,371,317 of CM072879.1, forward strand.
AGGTTTACAAAGGGAATCATGATATATGTCTTAATATATGGGCTGTTCAGGTGTGAGAGTCATTTTTGCTGGCTTGTATCTGTGCAATATGCACTAGACTTCATAGCTGAGATTTATACAAAAACAAACCTGTTTCTGTTTCTGTTTGTGTGTGTATATTTAGAGCCAAGAAAACATGATGTGTGTGTTTTGGTCCTCACACTTACCAAACCCAGTACAAAACCTAAACTTGAGATGAAGTAAGAGGGCTGAGAGCCACTCATAAGCCCATTACTGTGTCTGGACAAATACCCACTCCAAAGCAAAATTGACAATTTTCCTTTTTGCTCCTCCTTTCTTTTTAAATTTATCTCATCTCTAAACCACAATGTGGTCTTACATGTTTAGAAGAGAGATATAGAGAGGACAGATTAAGGCTTATGTGTGTGCAGTCTCTTTTATTCTGCGTATAAGGTGTGTATGTACCCTTTTTCTCTTCTCAAAAAGCTATTCTGCCACCTGAGGAGAAATCAAATGCCCCCCTCCCGCTCCTTTTCATTCCTCCTCCCTCTCCTCTCTCCAGCCCTCTCATCCATCCATTACACTTTCTCATGTTGCTCCAGTGCCTTCTTCACTTCAGGTGTCTCTTTGTACATATTTTACCCTTAATCTCACTCCATCATTTTGACCCTCAAGCACACAAGCAATCAACATAAATACATTACCTATTTTGATAAAACGGTTAACACTTCCTTTGTGGTGGATGACCTAAGTCAGAAAAGCTGGCTCACTTGTAGCACAGGTTGAAAAGCAGATATCTCACATCTGCTGAGTCACACCCCCTATTTATAACTGCAGTCGCTCTTCTTTCTTTCATTTTATTCCATTTCTTGTCATGTCGGCCCACTAAAAAGTTCCTGACCTTTTTGCTGTTTGCTATTGGTTTGGTGTAATTTTAAAGATGTCAAGCTTTAAACTCGTATTCTACATATTGAAGTCGGAAAGAGAACGAAAGCCCCTACTGCCAACTCTTTAGACTGTGTGCATTTAATAACACATTCTCTTTTTCTTTGATTTTGAGGTGTTATTTCAAATGTTTTTTTAAATGAAACCTTAATGGAGCATAATGAACCACTGTCTCAAGTATATATATTGTCTACAAACTGAAAAGCACACCATAGCGTAGAGGAAATCTTCTCCCTTCTCTGATTTGATCTGTGGGTGTTAAGTAAGTGGGAGCACAGCTAAACTGGCTGCTTTTTTTTTTTTTTTTGGAGCGCATGTTTTTATGTGTGTGGTTTTTTTTTGTTTTTTTGGTATAAGCTTGCATTCTCTTTTGAATGTAGATGTTACATATGTTGCCGCATTCCTCTGTAAAGCACTGCATGGGAGTTTGTTTTGGTGCCCACATGGTAGTTGTCGTGGTTACAGGCTAGCACGCATCTGTGCGTATGTTTGTTGTGAGCCAGGAATCCAGCAATTGAAAACTGGGACTTTACTGGTTAGTTTGGCTCGTAGTTTGACAGTGCTTTTTTATTTTTATGGAAACAGAAATGTGCTATTGTTTCCAAGAATCATTTAAATGACAAAAAAAAAAACACAACCCAAAAAGCAGCAGCTCATTCATCTTAACCTGCCTTACTTTTTGGGGTTCTTGACGTCACACACTCAAACGTAGTTGTTGTCCTGGTACACAATTTAAATCCAGGAACATTTATCATTAGAAATGTTAAGACGCTTGACTGTGTTCCAGGTAAAAGTCTGCTTTACTTCACTTGGCCATATGTTTGAACCATAACTCATTCCCCGGAGTCGAGTATGTCTGACGCTGTGTGAGGAGCTTTCTAGAGAGAATATGCTGATTATAATTGATTTTCTAAGGTGGATGTCATGTCTTTCTTTATTTACTGCATCCCCCACTGAATTCACTGTAACAGTTTTTATTGCTTTTGATGTCAGCATAAGAAGAGAGTTCATGTTTCAGCAGCTGATGTGGTGTAAATTGTTTATAAGAGCAAGAAAGTCAAAAGCCCTGAGTAAGAAGGGCAAACTGACTTTACCACAGGTGCTCGTCCATCCTGCTGAGCAGAGTGGGAGTGAAGGGTTAGTGAGTGAGTCCACGGGGAGGCAAGGAGGTGACTTTGATCAGATGGTGAGGAAGGGTGAGGCAGACAGTTAAGAGGGGAGCAGATGGGGGGGTGAAGTGAGGAATGTGGGATGGAAGGTCAGATGGTGATACAGAGGCCTTGGGGCGGACAAATCTTTTACTTGTATTTAAATGTTTTGTCTCACTCAGGTAAACATAATACGATGCTCACGTTCTCATAAGCGTTTAACATAAAGATCACTTCATCTTAAACTTTTTTTTTATTTTTTATTATGATATCATGATTTCTAGTTTATACATGCTAGACAAAAAGAACTATGTGTTTTATATGTGTTCGAGTTTTACATACACAAACAGCTGCAGGGAAACGGCAGAGATAAGAGACCAACGACTGCAGCGATGCATTCCAGTGCAACTGCCTTGAGTGATGAGCAAAGAAAAGGAGCAAGAACACACGCACACACACGCATGCACACACAGCTTCTAGTGTGTTTTTGACATTTGAAGAGCAAGGAATTCATCTCTGGCATTAAAGAAACAATGATTGTCCAGTTGCAGAACAATTTATGTTCCCAGGGTTTACAGAACTAGTTGGCTAACCCACAACAGCACATAAATTTTTACGTCACCTCCAGACAGATTTCCATAAAGCCTCCCTGGTTGTGGCTGGTTATATGGCTTTCTACATTTCACCACAGGTAATAGGTTTGTTTTCCTCCACAAAGGCTAGTTGGGTTTTATTGCACTACAGTATATGTGCTCATTAAACCTTCCAGTAGGCAATGTCCAGAGGTGCAGAGCTCTGTGTGGTCAGATGCTGGTATAGTTACTGCACGCACGCACACACACACACACACACACACACACACACACATATGCAAAGACACAGGTAGGTCTACTGCCTGTTTCTTCCACTCATAAAGAAACCTAGCTCTGGGGGTGAAAAGTCCATGATTTTATTTTTAGTTAACACAACACATGGTTTGTAAATTATATAGAACTTGTTATCTCTGAATGATTAAGTGCATATTAATGTTATGAAACTTTACCTTCTGTTTGCCTGAAAGAGCATCCACAGAGTTGGTCTTTCTGGAACAATGCTGGGCGAGGAAATATTCACCTCCTGTAGAATTGAAAGGTGGCCGTAAAATGTTTGTGTTTTTTCCATTATGAATGACAAACAGAGGCTATGGTAAACCTGGTTTCACGATAGTCATGATGGATTTAAATATGCAGGGGAAAAAAAGCGTTAGAAGCTTAAAGTACAGCATCAGGTTAGCCAGTGAATGAGCTAAAGCTAAAGTCAAGCTGACAACAGCTTCTGCATGAAGGTCTGCAGGGGTTGGGTGGTTCATCGTCAGCATTTTGGGTGGAGTATTACTTCACACGGATCACAATGAATCTATAGAGCAGAGAGCATGTTATTTACATGTTCATGTAGCTTCCTGCTGTCTTTAGTGAATGATAGTAAACGTTGCTGTGTGTATGTGAACATGTGTGTGTGTCACATGTGTTGCAGCAGCTGTGTGTGTTGTGTTCATGCATGACCAGGCACCAGACTTAAGTACTCCCCCAACTCCACCTCTGACCTGAGACATTATAAATCAATGTATCCCTGAAAGGAGCGTATAGTGTTCATTTAGCTTGTCTATTTACACCTCAGGTGATCACTTTCACTACCTACTCAGTCTTTCACAGTCCTCCCCCAGTCATGACCTTTTAACGTTATACTTCTCCTTTGTTACAGGTGGATCATGTCCATAAAGCTCTGGTTGGCCCAGGTTTCGTGCAGACCTCATCGCTGAAGAGGAAGCCCAGTTCCTGTGGAGTTTGCCGACTGAGGTTCAACTCTGAGGTGGGTGGTGTCTTGTGGGAAACTCTCTCACGCACGCCCTTGCATGACAGTTGAAACAGCTGCCGTATTTGGCTGTTTAGCTGGTTCTGAAAGAGTTAGAGCTGATTCACTTAATTATGTGGTAAAGTGTACACACCTATTTGACCTTTGCAGAGCATTCATTTTTTTTATTATGCTTATTATTAAACTATTCATAAGCAGGAACTATAGTCTATGCTGTATCACAACTCTTAATTATTAAAAAGGGCAGCATATGAATCATGATGACAACTTCTGCATGTTACTGCCCAATATGAAGGGCTGCGCTAAACACTTTAGATTGGTTCTCCAATGCAGATTAAGAAAAAAAAAAAAAACTTGAATTGTTTACACCCAGTTTTAACAATGAAACCTGGGAGATTGTTTGAGCGAAGTGTTTAGAAACTAACTCCGGAGTCTAATTAGTGATAAGCTCTAAAATTTCACTTCTGGAACTACATTTGGATTTACAATCATGTATTGTGGCTTAAAATAAAAACATTGTTGGTTTTACATACCTAAATAATTCTGTGCAGTTAGTTTATACCTCTGCTGTCTGCTGTTGTGCACACAGGCACAGGCTTCTTCCCATTATAGTGGCACCAAACATGCGAAAAGGCTGAAATCTCTGGACCCTCCAGATTCTAAGATCAGGACCTCTGAACCGGTTACCAAGGAAACCACATCGCAAATCCTCTCGTCACCCTGCTCACAGCCCTCCAGCTCTGACACAACATCAGGAGGTGTGTGTCTCTGCATGCATGCTTGCTGTGTGTGTGTGTGTGTGTGTGTGTGTGTAGACATCAAATATAAGACTGTGTTGGATATAGGAATATATGGCTGTAGACCTTCTTTTCCCAGTCATGACTTTAAGTCTTTGATGTGATAAAGCTCCCGCTGCTTTGGGTTTCACAGTAAAGAGATTAAAGGTTGAGTATTATCCTCTGCTCCTTCTTCATGTCTACATTTACTGACCTCATTCAATGGCCTCCTGAGATCAAAAAGACATGGAAAATTCTCGGGAATATGATCTGTGTGTAGCTGAAGAATGTGTGCAAGCATCGACAGTACATGTGTATGAGTGTGGAGGCGTGTAAACGCCTTCCAACCTTATATACTGTATGTGTGTGTGCTGGTCCTGATGTGCTACTTCTGCATATTTGTGAGCATTAAGGAATGAAAACAATACATTTTGCTGCAAGCAAAAGAGCAACGAGATAGGAAAATTGTACTTGTCGAATTATACAAGTCGTTATGCAAGAGAGAGAAAGAGAAATTAGTGATCATTTCCACTTTGGAGTTAGTTTCAGCGAAGTGGATGAGACGGCAGGCATGCTCTCTGAAGATTACCTCAGCAAACAGCCTCATCTCTTCTAAGAGTGGGTAATCAATGGTAACACACAGGCACCCACTCAGCAAGACAGAGCTAATCATTATTAGTAAAGACCGAATCCTTAAATCAACACACGCTCCTCCAGGGAAACTCTACAAGTCAGTCTCACACAAAATAATAGAGCCAAATCATCTCTATACAGAACTGTTCGTTTAAGTGCTAGGAGCCAGATCCTTGGGGAAATCATTAATTTTTAGTGCGATTAGAGATGTTGATAGAGCGCATAATAACACACAGCCTGGTGAGTTTTAGTCTCCGAGCAAGTCATGAAATTGACTCATTTTAAGATTTGAGGAATTTCATAGGAGTGGAAAACATTTCCAGCTTGTCTCCTTGTTGTCTTTCTCTGTATCCACATCATAGTTTTGTTGACATAGACCTGCATCTGTAATATTTCTACCTCATCATTTATAATGACTTCGTTTCAGAACCCTCACCTCCAAACCCTACCTTAGAGGGGGCACCATCGAGCCCCAGTGAAACTGTGAAAGTACCGTCTGACTCCTCCTTCTCACCCTGCCTGAGTGTGACAGAGAAAGAAACACAAGGACACAGAGATGTGGAGGTGGCTCCAGACGAGACAGAAGAAGAGAAAGCTATACGACTTCTCTACTGCTCCCTCTGCAAAGTGGCTGTGAACTCCGCCTCCCAGCTCCAAGCCCACAACAGTGGTAAGAAACATGGTGGATTTAACAGCTTGTACTCTGTTTGATACTATGATAATGATTTCACGTCTGCTCAGGCACTAAACACAAGACAATGCTGCAAGCGAGAAGCGGTGATGGAGCCATTAAGTCCTTCCCAAGGACAGGAGTCAAGGCCAAGTTGGCGGCGCCGTCTGAGTTGTCAACCGGACTCCAGAACAAAACTTTCCACTGTGAGATCTGCGATGTGCATGTCAACTCTGAGACTCAACTCAAACAGGTTAGCTTCTGTAAATGTCAGAAACAAATCATGCACAGATTACTCGCTATACTTATTATCACATGGACATATTTCACACAACACATTTGTAAAAGTCTGAGTGTTTTGCTTGTTTCTGGGAATTTAAAGCATAAAACCTGTGTTGGCAGTCAGTCATCAGTGGTGATATGTGATATGTGAACAGACTTGTGAACATGCCTACTCACTATGAATATATTTTTTGAATTGGGACATTTTGGCACGGACATCCCTGGATTAGTGAGGTGAAATCGTTATTTTTGTATGATTAATTTATATTTTGTTTTCCAAAACATTGTTCATTATGTACGAGGAAAGATGGTCTGTTGGTGGTGAAAGGAAAAAAAAACTCTCATGAGGAGAAATTACAGTGTAGAGCCTTATTTGAAGCAGAATTTAACCACAAATAACAGATCTCTGTGTGAGAGTTATGTTCAGGTACACAGAGGTTTAATGGTCTCCCTGAAGAGAAAAGGCTTTGTTTGTTTTGTGAATTAGGTGAGATTGAAGACCATTTTTTCCATTTGATTGTGCAATACTAAACTTAACATCCTTAGTTGCCATTGGTTCTTGTTTTAGGAAGGGAACCTTATTTATGGCAGATTTCATATGTAAAGCTTAGAGCAGAAAAGAGCACAAAACTATAAAAAAGGTCAGCTGTCACACAGGTTTGCTATTCACACAGTCGAGCTGTCAAAGACATCAACAGAGCCATCATAACTTTATCCATCATGCATTACAGACAGGTCCATGCATATTTTATTCCCAACCACAGTGTGAACACCTCACACCTGTCACTCCAGGTGATTTAAAAAAAAATCACAGATTCCTCAAGATAATGGGTATAAAGCTAAACCTAGCCTGTTTTCAGTGAGCATCTGAATGTGATGTGTCAGCATCACCGTTCGTGATATGACTGTAAAGTGTTGGTCTTCATAAACCAACTGCCTAAAAGTAAACTTTGGCCAGGTGCTCATGCATATTTAGCAGTTCGCTGCTGATTGTGTGCCGCGCTGGCCGTAGCCATCTGTTTGTGCTTGTCAATCAAGTCAAAAAGAATTTCAAACCCGCCCCTCATGAATATTTTGATTCTCAAAGCCAGAGCCAAAGTCAAAATAGAAAACTTTGAATAGACTTCCTTTAATTTCCTCTTCTCTGATTATTCAGACTTCCAAGCCACTTTGTCTCTTTGTCTGCTCAGTCTTTATGCTGCTGCCTGTATCTGACTGGGTTTATTCCTATTGTGTATGTTTATCTGTCTATCTCTCTCTCCACCACTCCAGCACATCAGCAGTAGGAGACACAAGGACAGAGCAGCAGGTAAACCAGCCAAGCCTAAGTTCAGCCCCTACACTCCCACCCAGCGCCACCAGAGTTTCCAGGCAGTGAGTACTTTGCTGCTGTTTGATTTACTTTCACCCGCCGTCATCTGTGTTTGTGTACATGAGTTGATTCTCAAGAGCCTCTTTTAGGAAGCGCCCCTCATTGCTGCAAATGTAACAAATCAGCCGAGATATGTGTTGAAGAATCCTATATTCTTTATGTTTTACTTTTAGGATGTTTGGAGAGGGACACAAAAAAAGGAGAGAAGATTCTTGATTGATTTTGTTTGGCAGTAAATTGGAAAGCTTGTATTTCAATATGCTGAGGACCTACTAAGATATTATCTCCTGTTTTCTTCTCTGGTTTCCTACTTAAACTGTCCAACTTCCTTTTCAGAGAAAAAAGAAAAAAACTTTGATAGCAGTTTGTTTTTCTGTGCTTCTTCCATAGATTCGTTTGGCTGTACAGAAGAACCAAGATATGACCAAACCTCTGACCTCATGTCTCCTGCAGCGTCAACTTTCTGTTGTCGCCACTGCTGCAATGGCAACGCTGCCCCCTTTTCCCCTCCGACCTGCCTCAAACTCAAGCCCCGCCCTATTTCAGAGTCAGCCTCTTCCCCAGGCCTTGCTGCATCCGGCTCCTGGACCCATCTGTTCAACACACACACCAGTTCTGTTTTCCCCCTACTGACCCAGTCTGCATCTCAATCAGCTAAAAGCAGAACTGAGGCCTGAACAAGATATGATATAAGACAGTGCTGACTGTACATGCCACATGCCAGCAGATACTGTTGGTGTCAGGGGGGCCAGAACTGAAGACTATTTGCTGGAGCCAAAACCATAAAGCATCAGTTGAGTTGGGATGGAGGAAGTACAAAGCAGCAAATGAGTAAAAACAGAGTATTTTCTGATATGTGTGCGTGTGTGTGTGTGTGTGTGTGTGTGTAGGTGCATGCACAGATATAGCCACCAGAGAGGTACAACTTTCATGCAGTTTTATAAATGGTGATAATCTGTATAACATTCAAGAAAGTCTTAAAATTGACTGCGGTTTAATTCAGTGAATTTTGAGAAAGATGCAGAATGTTGAGTTTCCATGGTGATTATAACTGTGTATGTTAGTGTGTGCAGATATGCATATAAGTATGAATGAATGTCATCCAGAGCATGCTTGACTTGAGATGTTAATTTTTTTTTTTTCCAATAAACGATAGCTGTGGATACTCACATTCGATTCCAGAAAAGTCTTGATTGCATTTCTGACTGGAAGGACTGCATACTGACAGAACAGGGTCATTGGTGAAAATGACTCCAAACCCCAATTTAATGCTCATTCAATAAATGAGTGCATTTCAGCATCATAATGTCGTTCATCAGATTGTCAGGAAGATCTCTGTTCCAATAGCAATCTTTTCAGCTCCATGCTTACGTGTTCAGCCAGACACTGCCAAATGTAGACGCATGAAGATGCAGTCAGACATCACCTCCTCCCAAACCCATAACTCTCTGTATTCTGACTCGGACCTAAACCCATTTCATCCTCCCCTTCTACTAAGCAGCACGCAAAAATAATCTTTCCTTGGTCTGTATTCAGGTATTTTGCAAAAAAAATAATAAAAAAAATAAATAAATAAATGAGACGGACACATCAACAGATTTTATTTGGCGTCAGAAGACATCGAAGACTTTGGTCCAAATATATATTTTTAAGAGTACAGATAAACCCACAACCGCCCCCGCGCAGCCCCTCCAGCTTTATCCTGTGAGATAAATCAAAGCAAGAATGTTCTGTTTGACGTTATTGTCTGTCTTTCTGATGGGGTTTGCTGCAATGCAGCCTGCAGTGGTGTGTAACTCATTTAGGTAAGCTTATGATTTAAATGAAGTTAATTTTTAGATGCCCAGAGGTATGGAGCAAATACGTACTGCTGCTACAGTGCAGTGCAGACACTGATTCAAGATGCTGTAGGGCAGGTTTATGGGTTAGATATTCCACACCAGGAACAGACTTTCATATTTTGCCTGAGAGATGTTTTTTTGTTTCTCGTTTTTTTTTTGCGTGGTTGACTTATGTGCAAACAAAACAATTGTAAACTATTTTGATTTGGTTTGCTCTCTGAACTTTCCACAACCTCTCAGACTATCAGACTATTTAACCAGGTCCTTCATCAGCCAACTGACACCAAACTGTAATAATGAGTCAGCTATTTTTGCTTCTACCTCCTGCAGCCGCTCCAAAGTAAATAACTCTACAGGCTGATTCGGAGAATTATCATCCAATCAATCACAGCCTACTGATTTCCCCTGTTGTCACGGCAGCAGTCATTATTATTATTATTATTATTATTAATAATCGTCTGGGGTGATGATTGTGAACATCTGTATGTGGGATGCTCAGTTCTTCACAGCCTGTCAGAAATCAGACCCTGGTCCCTTAACTCCCTGGCTCCTTCCCTCTCCTGCCTTCACTGAATGTTCTCCCCTGTTATTTATCATCTTTCTTTCTTTATCTCATGATACATTCATGGATATTCTCCATTAGCTCACTTTTCTACCTAATGCACGTACATGCACACATAAACATGTCAGCACTACAAAAACCTGACATCCAGGGAATTTTTTTTTCTCCGCTGCATGGAGACACTATAAAGGTACAAAACTGACATACAATGGAAGGACAACTTTGCTCGCTATTCACTTAATAAGCTCTTGGCATGAGGATGCAGCACTTTGACTTATGCACATTGCACTTTATATTAAAAAAAAGTAAAACAAAGGTGGTCATGGGTAAGTATAAGACTATAAACAACAGAGAATTGCGGATGGAAAATTTTCATAAAATTCTTATCTTATGAAATCCAACTGGAAAATAAAACTGCAATCTGTATTCTCAATCCAAGACGTTTTACAAAGTACTTTTCAAAGTCTACATTCAAATATGTGCTGTAAAATAAAAATAAAAACCATGGGGAATCTTGAACCTATACACTATCATTTAGTCAACTGAAACTGTATTACTGAAGCACCATTACTACATGTCAGACTGGAGAAATAAATAGTGAATAGGTTTAAGGGACAGTAGTGAGCTTTAGAGTTGCTGGTAGGAGGATTTTGTTAGAGGTATCTGTTCCCATTCATTATGCTAAGATAAGCTAAACAGTTGCACAGTTGTACAGATGTGAGAGTGGTATTGATGTTCTCATCTGACCCTCAGCAAAGAAAAGCACAGACAGGATTTTTTTTTTTTTTTTTTTTAGTCAGTGTGAGGCTTTCCGGTCCTGTGGAGGCAGTGGTATGGCATGAGGCAACAGATCAGTAAATGAAGAGGAGGTTGGCTGTGAAGTAAATGGCTCAGCAGGGTGTTCAAGAGCAGGCTGTAAGACATAATGATCAAGCTGAATCCCACAGACAGTCAGTTCTGTCTGTGTGGCTCAGTGCTGCTGTTGTCTGGGTTCAAAAGGATGTGATGTAAAGTATTGTTCCTCAGTTTTGTTGGTGTGATGGGCAAAATCACGTAACGCGAACATGTCATCAGCAGTACAGTCAGACGTTGGCTTCCCACACATCCAAAGTATGGAAAAAATATATCACTTAAGAGTCCTTCTGCAATGTTGAAATATACTGTAGGATGTTCTACTTAGAGTAGTCACATCCAAACATACGCTGTATATTGAATTATAAGAGTGAAACAAAGTTCTATTTAAAGTATAAACTGGGCCTGACACTGGTTCTGTGTTCTAAGTATGACTCACTTTTAATTAGGTTATTAATCATATAATGCTGGGTTTGAGAAGGCTTAAATCTATCACTGACTGTTAACAAAATGAAAGGTTAACTCTACCTAAAAAAAAATCAATCCAAGATACATAAAACAAGCTTCTAGTTTCCTGAGCTGGTCCTGTCTTAACGTTTGCTTTGGGCTTGATTACACAACCTGTGTTATGATTTCATTATCATAAACTGTGAGTACGGCACCGTACGCACATTTTCCATATTAAAAAGTACGACCGCGTATTTTTGGCCCGAAAAGGAGGCGAGTGCACAGATTAGAACTAATACTTTTCATCTGGAAGGAAAGCAGATGATCTTTTCATTGGCCAGTCAGACGGTCTGGACAGGGATGGGAAAGCTACAGTTGTAATTTGTGAGCTTGTAATAATGATATCAGTGCATCACATGGGTGGATAAATAGACTGGAGATAGCTACTGTTGCACTAATAAAAGCAATGTGTTCTATCTGCGTTGATGTTTATAGTCGCTTTTTCATTGCATTTTTATTATATGCCAATTTCTCAAGCTGCCACAACACTTACTGTGTAGCTTTATTTTAAGTCTTTCCCATTCTGTCCTTTTTCCCCGTACCTGTGATAATAAGTTTCTCTCCAGGCAAGTGACACATGGATAGTTAGGGGTGGCATGAAATGACTGTGTGATGGATTTGTCCATTAAAGCGTGCTGAGCTAAAATCCCTCCGAGTCCCGCTGGCTGTCTGTCTGACTTTATATGGTTCTCTCCCTCCCTCTCTGTTTCTTTTTAATACAGACAAACCGACAAAAAAAACAAAAAACGCTCACGCACCGTTGACTATTTCCGCTACAGTGAGGCAACAGCTGTAACATTTACTTGCTTTTAGCAATAATGATACACCTTTTAGGTAAACAGAAGTGATCTTATTATTAAAACTGTGAGTCATCATGGCCTACTTAGTAACAGAGCACGCATTCCTACAACACTCATTCAGACCTCTTTCCCATACTAGAAGTGCACACCTGTTACTGAAAAAGACTTATGATTTTGGCAGCAGTAATAGCATTTCATTTATTTTTTATTATCTTTGTAATAAAGTTTAACTGCTACATATTCTGACATAAGCAAACTAGAAATAACCAAGAACTGTCTGTATGCTTTTTTTCCGGAGGGTTTTTGCCCTGAAGTACAAGCCTGTTACACAACTGAGGCACACCGCTTAAGTCATTTGTTTTCAGTGGATAACACTGACACACCCACACCCAATCAAGCCCATTCTGTAGCCTCAATATGCCGTCACAGTTCAGTAGGCTGTCACAGACACTTTTTTTGGATCCTCACTGACAGAAGGTCCAAATGGATGTTACTTTAACGGCAATGCCATGCAGAAAAGGGTTAGGTTTTTTTAAGTGTGCTCTGCCAATTTAGACATACCCTGTTTGACTTTGACTAAGGAAAGTAAATGAGATCATGACTTGGTATTCAGTGTAATGCAACATTAATGGAACATTTACAGAGAAAAACCTGAGCTGGATAATAATGACCACTTAAGTGAGTAGGGTTAAGCAAGATGTGTGTCTGTGGAGCATGTGTGTAGGTCATTCATATATATATATATATATAACAGAATAGGAGGCTGGACACGAGCACTTGAGCATAATGCCAAAAGACTTACTAGTTCAAATTAAAATTTGTATTCATCCAATAATTGACTTGCTTTCTGAGCGACTGTGTAATCTTAGTTTGAAAGAGCTGCAAGAGTTTTAGAAAATCCACAAGGAGTATAACTCAAAACACTGCCTGTCAGTGGTCTCAGATTAACACAATTATCAGTTCTATCCACATGCAGCAGAAAACTCTACAGAGGACCGCTCAGGCTCTTATCTTCAGCAGTCAATTATAAATACTCAATTAGTTATTTTGGAAGAGCTTGAATGAGCCTGACCCTTGATGAGCATTAATCTCATTTACATTTTTAAAACTATACCTCCTCCAATTCCCAGTGGTGCGTGTTCTCTTTGGCTTGTTTGTTTCATACAGACAGACAGACAGACAGACAGACAGACAGGGAAAAGGTGAAAAGAGGCTGATTGAATGAATTATAATTAGATACTTTGTGTGCAACGTGGTAATCTACTGTTTAGTCTCAGAGGACGAGAATATGCGGACGAATACGGAATACCAAGTCAGTAACATCTCCTCTGTGAGGAAGTGTTACTTATCTTCTGCTTTACATTTGCGCCACCTAGCGAACCGCCATGTTACTTAGAGGAAGTGACGTAGGCGAATTCCAGCCAATCAGTGGTCGCGGCTCACAATTCGAATGTCAACTCACTGAGAAAGTCGGATATGTCGTGATAAAATGGGGCATTTTCCTGTCTAAGTAAGTCACAAACGCATTTTGTTGAAGCGATATAGAAGCTAAAATTCCCTGGACGTATCCATATGCCGGTAAGTTAAATGTTTACGTTGCTTTCAAATATAAACTTAGCCTGTTGGAATAACTGACGTTACATGGTGTGCTAACTAGGTTAGCGTAGCATGTTAGCGTAGTCGTTTGTTTTGATAGAGATTGTATCATCATCATTATTCGCTAAAATGTGAACTATTCTAAGATACTGAGCCATGGTGAAGGAACGGGCCCAGAAGAAGTCTTTCCAGCAGAGTCTGGAGGACATCAAGGAGCGGATGAAGGAGAAGAGGAACAAACGGCTGGCCAGCGCCTCAGCTCCCAGCAGAGGACGGTCCAGGATCATAAACAAAAGCAGTGGTAAGGAAATAGGTTTATCTTGCACGGCAACTGTCAAAGTTTGATTTACGTTTAGGACTTTTTCCACAATCATTGTAACTTAACACAAAGTAGACTGGGTTTAGACTTAAGAGATGCATTTGTAATTTCCAAATCTATGACATAGACAGAAGTGCACATGTGATTTTTTTGACCCAAACAAATGACATCCTCCTTATGTTTTCTCCCAGGGACTACCTCCACACACACCATCCTGAAAGGTGTCCAGCTGAACAACAAGGCGCTGGCTGTAGCTCTGCAAACTGAAAAGGATAAAGTGAGGCAGTCTAATGTAGTGATCCTGCAACTGAAAAGGGAACAACAGGCCCTGTTCCTGCACCTGCTTCTGCTCAAGAGGAAGCTCAAAGAGCAGGAAGCACTGGCAGCGAGTACTTCAGAGGTAATGTTAGGAAACCTGCGGTCTGTTCTTGTTCTGGATTTTGTTCCTCAGAGTAATCTGGATAACGCAATAAACCTACTTTCTGGAACAGCTATTTGGCTGTGGGGGTTAAAAGAAATTAATATCTTTCTCATACTGACTACATACTTAATGGGTCTATGCTTGTTTCCCTTTATAGATTGGTCACAACTCGTGTCAGTTATGAAGCAGGGTACTTACTTGCTAAACCTGGCTAACATGTAAAAGATTTAATTTATTTGCTTCTTGATTTAGACTAAATCTACAAACATCCCTGATGAGCCCCAACACCATGTGGCTTTAACAAGGTATTATTATAATTTTTTTTTTTAAATAATCAACAATTCACATGGTATTTGATGACATCCTTTATGACTGTTAGGACCTGTTGCTTCTCATTCTACAGGAGAAAGCAAAGCGCGCAAAATCTTGATGAGCCCAATGCGTGCACAGTCTCGCCAATTTGTGCAGGTATACACACACTCTCTAATATTTGAGGTCAATATTAAGGGATTAGCCCTTACAGTTATCATATTGTCAACTGAAATATTCTATTACCATTCAGCTATGGTCATTTGATTACTACAGTATAGAAAAATGCATTTTAGGACTGAAACATACACCGCTAATGTGTCATTGAAATATTTATAATACATAATAGGAAAATTGTTCTTTGATTGATCCACAACCAAATGTAGGTGTAGACAGTTCTAGTTGACAAATTATTCAAACAAGCACGTTACTGATTATGACATGATAGCTGTTTGTACCAGTATCTTCACAGTATTTTAATATTTAAAATATTCCATATATCCTATAACACTGAGCTATAGTAATAATAATGTTGACTTTGTCTTTTTCCTCATAGACCCCAAGCCCTCTAAAATGAATGGGGAACGTGAATGTAACAAGCAGGTTACTTTGCCAGCTACAGTGGGTGTGAGGCGGCGGCATGCTGATAGAAGGAGCACAAGGAGGTCTGAGCGTGTACAAGACCAGAGGTCGTTGACTGAGGGAGACCCCATTGCTGGCTTGGGAGCTTTAATAGAAGGTCGTATTCACAGTGATAGTAGAAAAAATCAAGAAGATCAAACACAACAAGGAGCAGAACCAGAAAGTGTGGATCCCATTGATAATGAAGAGTTTTGCCACTCTACCCCTGAACCTGTCCCACCTAAAAAGACCAACAAGCAGCAGCCTAGCAGGAAAAAAGCCCCCCAGCAATTACGCACCAAACCAGAACCAGTTGCACGGAAACCTGAGAGAGGCCGCAAACCAGAGCGCGCCCCATTAAAGAAACCTTGGGAGAACACTAAACCAAGAGCCCGTTCTAAGAGTCGGGACCGGTCAGCCACAAGAGCAAAAACAGCGCGACCAACACAGGGAAATAAACTCAACACCTCAGTGGGATTTAATGACACATTTGACTTTGACTGTGAAGAGACTGTCCACATTACACCGTTCAGGGCCAAGGCTGAGGACAATCAGCCAGCCATGCCCATCAGCAAAGAGCCTCCGCAGGCCAAACAAGAAGCTTCACCTGTGGTTTCCAAAAATAATGAATTCAGCTCATCATCACCATCTTCTGAGTCAGAGGACAGCCTTTATGTCCCTCAGAAGACCAGGAAGAGACAGACTTCCCCTGAAAAGACAAAGATGATTACCACTCGCAGAGGTCGGCCCTCTAAAATAGTCAGACAGAAAGAAAGCATCACTTCAAAACAGGAGATTTCTGGTGAGCATTTCAATTTTTCATATTGAACTTCGACTTCATGTTTCATTTTAATGGGATATGATTATAGAAGTTAAGCTGGTTATAATGAAGCAATTTCTTTCACTGTTTCTTAGTCTTTAGAGATGATGAGGCCACAGAGCCTGAAAAGGAAGACGTTCATCTCCATCAGTCTGCTGACTCTAGCTTCTCTAACATCCCTGATCCTCTGATATTGGGAGAGGAAATTCACCATGGTGAGTAAATGCTCAGGAACATGCAGAGTAACAATTTAAAAGAATGAAACCCATTAATGAAAATGAAAAAACTCTTGGCACATTTCATTAGTAGTGCTGCTCAAAAAGTCACTCTGTGTGATCATCTGATCCTATGATGACCTTTAAAGTTTTTGAATGGACTGAAGATGTTTGTGTGTTTTGTGCTGGTTTTCCAGAGCATTGCAGAGAGGAAATTGAGGAGGACTGTTTGCCGCCTGTCAGCCCTCTGGTTGAAGCTGAGATGATGAGAATAGACAATGTCCTGTCCAATTTTGGAGATTCCTCATGTGAAGCTCCGTCTCTTTTACACAACCAAACACCCCAGAGAATAAAGACATGCAAAAAGCGTAAGTCTTTGTCTCCAGAAAAAGGCTTGTTCACATGAAACATCACGATATTACTGCTAAAATATCATTGTCTTCCTGTCATGAGCCACCAACATCTGTAAGCACTGATCACGTTTCCCTTGTTTTGTCACTTCTCCATCCACTGGCTTCATTGCACTCTGTGTTAAAGCTCAACTTTAAAATTGGGAATGATTTCTTATTTCTTGCTTTTGGATCACATCTGTCTTCACATTTCCTATAGGTGGGCTTGGTGTAAGGACAGCAGGGAGGGGCTTGAGTTTGTGTGATGTCACCAATCTGTCCCCTGCAGCCTATCGCAAGTTCTCCTGTGGTGGTTCGCGCCCCTCTGATGCCCGATGCTCCACTCCTGTTCCTGCACGCAAGCGGCGCTGCACCATGGTGGTGGACTACAAGGAGCCCTCGTTGCACGCGTAAGTTTACACATAGATGCTGCTGTTACAGGGAATGCTTGTGGATACTTTTTATTATAGGGATGGTCAACAATTATATTCTCATCTCGGCAGGAAACTTCGGCGGGGAGACAAATTTACAGATATGCAGTTCCTTCGCTCTCCTATTTTCAAACAGAAGGCTGGTAGGCAGTCTGTGCAGACATCAAGGAATTCTATGAACAACCAGCAACCGTTTGAAAAATACAATGAGTCATTTGTTGGATGTCGCTGAACTCGGATACTTTGTCCTCACTGTACTCTTGAGTGTTTACTGACATTGTCAGTTTTAATGTGATTTAGTGTGAATTCCTTCTATTTAATTTTTTTAAAATTCTATTTTATTATTTTTGTCAAATTATATTCTTTCTCCTTTCTTTCACCGCTACTCCTCTTTATCTCGATGTAAATGTAGTAATGGCTTATATCTGATTGTGGCCATGGTTTCCTGTTTCTGTAAATCATCATTAAACTTTTAGGTTGTATGATTTTATTATGAGATTCTAAATATGAGTATGTGTCATCAAATTAATTCCTATTTCTGTCTTATAAAATCTTACCTTTATACTGCATAATGTGACAATAAACTTTATTCCTTTATTCCTACTGCTTCATACAATTTTGTATATATTAATGACTGCGTATGTGCTAATTGGAGAGGAGTTTGGTAATCCTTGCAGTTTAGAAGAAACTCTTCTAATTAAAATGGAGCCTTGACAAATGCTAATAAATTATAATTTTTAACATTTTTACTGCGCCAAAGACATGTATTAAAATAAAAAAACATGTACGGTAAGCCAACATCAACATGATAAAATTGAATGCAGAATTTTGTGTTACAGTCTCACTGCACGGTTTCATTGATTTGTATGTGAAGATGAAAAACTACAGACACTAAATTAGCCTCACTTCGGTTTTATTCAGTCTATAAAATAGGCTAATAGAATGTCATTAAAACCAATTATACAAAGAGCATGAAAGATTTTTTTTCCAGACATATTACAAAATGTATTTTTTCCCTAAAGTTTGAAAAGTACAAACACCTTTTTTTTTTTTTTTTTACAAAACAGTAAAACTACATAGTATTGCACAATCTTTTCATTTATCTCCAAAGTATAAAGTTATTAATCTCCATCTGCAGGACAAAAAAATAAGAAAGAATAAATTAAGACCTTGTCTTAAGCATATTTCTTTTAAATTACAGCACATAAATAAGAATAAACTCTAGTTAATTAAGTTAGTCCTTAGTCAACAGCAGTAATTTCTATTTAAAACAAATCCTGGGGGAACAGAAGATGCTCTTATTTATGTTAACTAATACTTGGAAAAATAAAAGTGCATTTTGATAGTCAAACTGCCCTATGTGGCTTAAAGAAAAAAATATTACTGTTTTAGTTCTGAAACAGAAAATATATGTTATATACACATTTAAAATATACAGTAGGTATAAGTGCTTTAAAATCTGTACAAATTTAAAGTATGTAATTTTTTTTTTGGCAGGATGAACTCATCACAGACAATCTTTGACCTAATCAACACTGTGCATGCTCACAGGAGCTTCTCAGCACAGAACAGAGTTAAACAAAACAGTAAAACCCGATCTCTCAGTCACATTCCTCACAGGTAACACGTGTCTAATGACTCCATACATTGTAGATGTAGTTACTGCTCATGACTTCTCTACCTGAGTCAACTGAGACGAAGAGGCTTGGGATGAAAGAATGAAAATAGAAGGAGAGACAGACAAAGTAAGGTGTATCTAGTAAATATCCAATCATCTGTCTTTCTCTTTTGCCCTTCAATGTCTAGCACAGTAAAATAATGAAGCCTTGTTTTATATGCATTACTATTACACCTCTCGCTGTCCTCTCTTTCCATGGGACCCCGGGATATGTGATGAAATACGAAGACACTGTGCTTCTTTTGTTTCATATCAGCAATAAGTCTTTTCAGGTCTTCAAACAGGCCTTCCCTCATGACTTAACTTTCAGTGTAAATATCAGTATCAGCTACTGATTCAGGATCTGGCCGAGCATGCGTCAAACATCAAAAGAGTGCTGATCTCGAACCTCTTTTATACTAAGATATGTTTCTGAAACCGTACCGCTCCAGAATCAGTAGTCCCATTCTTAGCTTGCCCGTGCACACACGTGTCATTTGCATTACCAACAACTTAACCATAACAGTTTACAGTCTGACGGCCATCTCATCCTTTGTTAAAGTAAGGAGCAACTTTTTCCTTCTACTTCCTCGATCTTCTATTTCTCGATGAGGCCTGCTTCTTTGATCTTTGTGTAGAAGAATTTCTCCAATAAGTTGGCACACTTGTAGTACTCGCTCTCCGGGGGGTTGTATTCACGGCAGTTGGTGAAGATGCGCTGCATGTCGGCCATGAACAACTTCCGCGTTGTGTAGTACCTGCTCTTCAGACGCTCACTCATTGTCTTAAGGTCTGGGAAAAAAAAACATCCTTGCATGAATTATGAATGAATTTTGCAACTAAATCACCTAACTGTGGTTCTGTGCATCCATACATACTGTACTTACCCATGGGGAAACGAATGACTTGATAGTAGCCAGGTGCCTCGTTTTTTTTCACAGGTTCCATAAAAGGCCAGGCGTTCTGGTGACTCTAAGACATAAAGACCTTATTAGAGTCAAGTGTGTGTGTGTGTGTTAGAGGGAGTGTTTGTGTATACGGTATGTGTCTGTCTCTCACCTTCACATGTTGGAGGATGGTCTTCAGAGTGCTGTAAAGTTGATCTGGATCCTTCAGTTCCTTCCTGCCAAAGCAGAAATAACAGAGAATATGTTAAGATTATGAAATCACCAGTGATGATGAACTGTGGGTATTCATTGTCTGAAATGCTGCTTTTAGTTTGACACGTCCAGGTCGGTCTACAGCATGTTATTTCTCCCCATCCTTGGACATTGTGATCCTTACCAAATTTGGCAGTACTAGTTAAGATACTCTGTGAAGAGTCTTTGAGACCGAGTTCATATATTTTACAGTAGGGTTACACTTACCCTTTGCCTATGGGTTTCCAGCCAGTTTCACCTGTTGATATAAATAAAATAAATTAAAATGTCAATAATGTATAAATATGCAATACTTCTTGGAGAGAGACATGCCGTCTATTAGACATAGAAGATTTATGAGTAACATACGTATGCCAGGAATGCTCTCAATGGGAATCTGTCGTACTCCTTCCTTAAAACAGGAAAGCCCTGGATAGACTTTTCTGATCTGAGCCTGTTTCCTTTCTATCAGCTTCTTGATGATCTGAGTAGGACAAATGATAATAGAAGGATTAAAATAGAAGGAGTGGATGGACAGAAAGTTAAGTTAAAATGTAAAGATTTCACTTTAATTCAAACACACACACACACACCTCCTTCTGTTTCTTGATGATAACAGAGAACTCTGTATAGGGGATGCTGGGGTTGAGTTCACAGCCCATCAGTGTGGCTCCCTCGTAGTCCTTGATGTAGCCCACATATTTGGCCTTGGGAACCTTGATGTCCTTTGAGAAACCCTGAAAGAGACAAGGAGAGATCTGTTTTCTTACTAGTGTCCATACAATGTCATGCAACCATATCCCATTTCTTAATTTTGCTGCGCATGGGGTACGATACAAAAAGTTGTAGAAATGTGTCAGTATCGTAAAAAAACAGATCAGCAGATCACAGCAGTATGATGTAAAACAATCAAAATAAGTTGATTTACAATGAAGACAAGGAAAATGATCTTAGTTTCAATTGCAAATCTTTTCTTTTTGTAGTTAACGTAAAGTTTATTATGTTTACACATTAACAAGTGAGATATAGTAGAGATAATATTGCATCATGTGACCAAAGTAACCTATTGTATACGAGGATTAATGCACTTTAAAAAGACGAAAAATATTACCTGTTTCTTAAAGTAGCCAATGGCATACTCATCAGCATAAGTGAGGAAGTTGAGGATTTCATGCTTAATGTGGTATTCCTTCAGGTGGTTCATCAAGTGGGTTCCATAACCCTACAACCATACCGGCAAAAAAAAGGCAAAATTGACCAGTCAGATATGGCTTGAACTTATAAAAGAGCTGAGAGGGAGAGGGAGCACTCTCACCTTGACCTGTTCATTGGAGGTGACGGCACAGAAGACAATTTCTGTAAAGCCTTGTGAAGGAAACATGCGGAAGCAGATCCCTCCAATCACACGGCCATCCTTGATCAGTGACAGCGTCTTGTGCTTCCTGGCAAAAAAAAACAACCCCCAAATAACAGATAGATTTTAGTCTGAACGTGTTTCCATTACATCTCTGAATGTGATGATGAAGTCTGGGTATACTCACGGGTCAAAGACCAGCCGTGTGATATACTCCTTGGGCATGCGGGGCAGCTGATGGGAGAAGACATTCTGGAGGCCGACCAGCCACATTAAGATCCTCTTGTTTGGCTTCTGGTTTAGGGAGTTACCGATGACGTGAAATTCAATCACCCCTCTGCGCTCCTCTAAACGTGCAGCTTCGTCACGCGCTGAGTGGGCTGATAGCAGACTGGTCTGCACAAAATGGACCAAGTGTTGATATACATTACAATCCTTACCATCTTTAAGCATGAACAGATTACTATACATTATTTTCTCTATTAACTTTATTTGATTTTTAACAAACATACTCGCAAAATTATCATTGAAAACTGTAGTGTGTTTTTTTTTTCTAATTTTTACTCTAAAAATCAGTTTGATGTAGATAAATATGATATTTTCTATACTCAACTCTTAACTGTAAGCCAACTGGACTAAGTTTATATTATTTCTCACACAGTTTCAAACTGGTTACCTCTGGAATGGCGGCAGGGTCAGTGATGGTTGCCATGACTTCATTGATAAGCTCCATGGGGATGTCACCCACCACCCTGGGTCTCTTGTTTTCCTCATGGGGAAGAGGTTCTGAAGGTTTACGCTTCTCGCCCACTACAAGAAAGCACGGACGCAGAAGAAAACACTTGTCATTGTTACCTGTCTCTCTTCTTACCGTTGCGCAATATGATTTTTTTATTTGTTTTATCATAATATTGGGGTTTCTTACATTGTTAATGTCAGCATTTAAAGTCTGCTGGCTATGGATTCATCTCCAATTGTTACCTTATGCATGATGGCAAAACTGCTAACAAACTTTCAGTAGCTCTTAGTTGTGTTTCACTTCTGTTTTCTGAAACAGCTCTAAAGCCAGCATTCAACCACTTGAATGTGTTTCAAAAATGCGAAACACACAGCTAATTTCATTTAATGTGAGATGTTATGTTATACATCGACATGGCACATTATGAAAAAAAAAACATGTCCCCACTGTAACTTTATGAGAAATGACAGGTTAGACTGTAATACCTGGGTTTGGCTCGAGTACGGAAGCTGTTTTCCTGGCAGGGCTGATGCTGCCACAGCTGGAAAGGTCCACTGACACAGGACTTGTGCTGTAGTACAAGGGCCTGGCCACAGGAGGTGGACTGATAACTACAGAGCAACAAAAAGTACAATTAGATATGAGAACATTCTCTTTCTTGAGTGACATTTGGGATGAAAAGAAACAGTTAAATAATTAAAAGGGCAGGTTGATGGGTGTGTCTGTAAGGGTGTATGGCTCTGTAGAGCCTGTAAGGGTGTGTGTTACCTGTGTGGATAGGAATCTGCCCTCCTGAGGCTCCTGCCAAGAAGTCTTGGCTCCAGATTGGAGAACTGTGGCTGTACACTTCCTCCTCCAGCATAGACAAGAACCTGAGCCAAAAACAACAACCATTTAACCACATTATAAAAGGTTGTCATGTATGCGTGCACGGCTGCTGTATGGTTTGATGTTGAGAATGTGCATGTGTGTGTGTGTGTCTGTTTGAAAATTTTGTGGCTAATTGTTAGTCTGAATATATACTTAGTTTTGTGGTTTACTTCTGTGGTGTACAATCTCAGAGCTTCTGGTTTTTTTTTTGGTTCCTCTTACTTGGGAAAGTGGGTAAGAATAAGTGTGCGTTTCTCAGGTGGCAGCTTGTCCTTCTCCTGTCTGGCCTGTTCCAACAATTGTTTCCGCATTACAGTGAAAACCGAACGCAACAGTGTCCGGCCGAAGATCTGGGTAGTCTCGTGGCGGGGTAGACTGTCACAGAACTGAGGTACATTGCAGTAGCACAGCCATCTGTAGTGAGCACACCACAGAAATAACGTTAACAAACAAAATTGTCCAAAATCTTAATCTACTGCAGGTTTATAGGGCATCTGCTAGTGCGGCTACCTGGTGTAGTTGGCTTTGTATCCAGCTGCGTCATCGTTGGGCACCCGCTGGCGCCTCTGGGAGGGCGTCTCCAGCTGCCAGTAGTTGATCTGGTTGAGAAACATCTTGGCCAACTCCATGATGGTTTGACGTTCTTTAGATGGCAGGTGGCTGAATTTGTACTGGACAAAATTGTTGACACCCTGTTTGGGGAAACACACGGAAAGAGAGAATAAGTACAAACAGGAACGTAGACACAGTGAAACACTGTTAAAGTATTAGTTTTGTATCGCAGCTGAGACTTTTTACCTGCTCGATGCTGGGTTTTTCAAACGGAGGACTCTCCTGTGCTTCTAACATCGGTTTACCCATCTGTAGAATGGATTTCCTCAGCAGCTGAGAAATAAATAAACAGAACAGGGATATATGTATGCATGCGTTTTTGTAGAATGCTGTTTGTTCAAATACTTTGATAATCAATTAATATCCCTATGTATTAGACTATATTCTGATTATAAAATCCAAAAAAGCTTACTTTGAAGAGGGAAAAGTAGACCTGTTTAGTGTCAGCATCCTCCTCTTTGTGAACACATGTGTAGAGATACTCCACATCCAGAACAATACCAAGAAGTCTGTTCATTTCCTCCTCCGAAACATTTTCTAGATGGGTCACATGATCACCTGAGACACAGAGGTGAGAGAGACAGAGAGAGAGAGATGTGTAACACAGAAGGTAAATTACCTGTCATTATAACAATGTGAGAGATTTTCCTCCATCATTACAGCTTAGACACATGCTGACATACCCAAAGTGTGAGAGCAGCTCCGGCACGG
The DNA here is from genome assembly GCA_036937835.1 of Pampus argenteus. Classification (NCBI taxonomy): domain Eukaryota; kingdom Metazoa; phylum Chordata; class Actinopteri; order Scombriformes; family Stromateidae; genus Pampus; species Pampus argenteus. Next base: position 11,395,759 of record CM072879.1, read on the forward strand.
CTCCTGCAGGTTGACTGTGTTGGACTGATGGTCAGTTCGTGGAGGTGTAGGAGGAGGGTTCTGACTCTTCCAGCCGTTACACTTACAGGCTCCTTCAGCCTATGAAAAGCATAGTCTACATGAGTCAACTGTCACCTTTAGCAGCAATAAACTGATTGATTTGATATTTTAAGGAGAAACAAGAGTAGATGAATTATTCTACTAAAGTACATTACTGTTATCTAACTTTGACAAGTTTACTTGCTTTAATAATCCAAATGCATCAAAGTATATAAAACATGTATTTTACAACTTAAAAGCAAGATATGATCTCATTATACGCTCATATAAACACAGATTAGTTAAATCTTTGGTCAGTATCAGGGGGTGGGGTGAGGAAGCCTGTCACCATCAGCTGGGGCCGCCGCACTGAGCATGCGCATTGAAACAACAACAAACTCCGCCCCGCCAGCAGCTGTCACCCTGTCAAAACAAAGACCCCGTCCCTCTCTGCGGATGATACACTGCATAAACCCAATAAACCCACTGTATTTACCACTGTGCGTTGACACACGGCACGGGGACACCGTGAAATTTCCCGTAAAAAGCACACACACACACACACACTCTGGGCTACAGCTCTTCTGCACATACATCCAGCTATTCCCAAGAAACAGCGCCAAGCCAATGTTTACGTCCACCAACCCCCCACCTAGACATAAACATAGTAACACTGCAAAATCAAGAAACTGCGTGCAGCTGGAGGGCCCCTGTTACAAGTGCAAGTAATAACAACGATTTAATAAACTCCATTTTTAATATCGCTTTTTTTCAATAATTGGTTCATGTATACAAAAAGAAAAAAAAATGAAGTGCGGCAATGGCTTCCTTTGCTGCGCTTGCATTTTGTAAACTATTGCAACCGAAGCCAGAAAACACCATTGATTATAAATACTCAAATCCATTGTGTGAAAACTCGGTTTTTAACCAAATATCGCATACTTTGCAGGATGAATACACTCCGAGTTTTTCCAGTTTCTTCGGCCGAGGTGAGGAGCGGAGTTGCGCCTTCTTCACGGCGATTCGTGCGGATCCTCCAGCAGCGCCGGAGCCCTCCGTCCCCGCGGCTCCAGGAGCGGCCGGAACCGAGCCCGCAGCTCCGATGGCGGGCGAACCTTGCTGAATCCCAGCGCTGTCGGCCATGATTCGCACCGGATCCCGACCAGATCCCGGCCCGGGAAATATTCGCTCTGCCGTCCGCGCTATTCCGCAAGCGGGGGATCAGACATGGCGCTCATCATTATTTTCATTTTCTGACTGTAGGCCCATTTTCCTCCGCTAGGGGACTCAAATGGGATAGGCCAATTCCACTACAATTCAAAGAGAGGTCACAAAATGCAACCATTTGTAGCAAAATTTCAAGGTCAATGTAACAGAAGAACACCAACTTGTTATAACAACTTAGTTAGTTTATGCAACGTATTAGGAGTTATTGGGATTAATACAAATAGGCATTATTTTCCACACTATAATATAATTAATGATTTAAAATATGAAAATACTACATTCTTGTTCTTGAGAAAAAATGTTGAAACCTAGGAGGACACGACGTCTCACCAAATGAAGACATGCTGTCCAGACCTTTGACCCATACAGAAAGAACATTTGTCAGGTTAAAGGTCACAGATGACAAGAAGTTAAAATTAAACGAGTTAATCGATGTCGAGTTGAGGGGTAAAGAAGAGGAGCACTAACATAAAAACAGATGAGATAAAACAATCAATTTCTGTGGGAAGTCCTTAAGAAAATGCCACCAAAAGACCATGCATGCATGCACGCGCACGCACGCACACACACAGCCTGATTACAATAATAACTGATCAAATTTATTTCAGTATTTATTTGGTCATTACATAACAGTACTGTAAAATGCTTGCATTTAAATGTTTTCTGCTGCAATTAAGTGTTCACTGCAAAAACAAAAACAAACATACAATTTATATCCCTATTATGTGTTAATTCATTTATTGATGAATCACCATCGTGCCAGCTGATAGTTGTTACACTGTTCCTACAATATCATCACAATGTTACTGAGACGTTATGGGGAGGCAGAAAATTTGTTAACCGAACTGTTTTGCATTCTGTGTCTGTGTCCTCTGGAGCTTTTACAACCAGTGTCTCGTTCAGGTTCTGGACGTTCAGGTCTACTTAAAGGAAGGAGCACTGGACAATGCATCATCGCCTGATGCCGCTAACAAAAAGAATTAGTGAGATGCAAGGAAGAGATAATGTTAAAAATAAAAACCAAAATGTGTGGATATTTTTTTTTTTTCAGTTGAGAAAAAGGTACAAGACAGACCACTAAATAAATGCAATTTCATTTCTTTTGTTAATAACACTACATACATTTATAAAGACCACCACTGATTATAATTTAACCATCTGTGTGGAAAAAAAAGGAACAGCGACATAACTCCAAACCCAGATTGTAGCTTTTTTTTCTCCTGCTAACTGTACAGTATTTTTTTTCTGATTATCTAGACAACGCCCTAGCAAGCATTAGTCCTGTCACTGGTAGACTACACTGCAACACCCTATTTACAGTATATTATTTATATATTTATATTTATATATATATTTATATCACACTGGCTGTAATTATGACAAGATATATTCATGAGCATCATTAGTGCAAGGCATGAGTGAGACAGACCTGTAAAAAGAGTTATTGACCAATGGCCATGTAACAATGAAGAGTGGGGCGTTAATACGGGAGTTTAAAAAAAAAAAAAAAAATTACAAGTGTGTGTATAACATTGATGAGGGATAGAGGTGTGACAGACTGTGTGCATGTGTGCTTATGTACAATGACATTCAGTGGGAAGAAGTCACGGGTGTGTGTATGTGTATGTGTGTGGGTGTGTGTGTGTTCATGTGCAAATGTGTGTTCAAACACACACACATATAAATGGGCACGTGTGGGTGAGTTTATGGATGTATGTATCTGTCACCAGCCAGCCAGCCCAGGCCTAGTTTGTTTACACTGACACACAATGGTGTCTAAAGCACTTCCTAATCAAGAGAAGATGACAAATAATTATGATTTAAAAGGTAATTATGAAGCAACCTTACATATTGCAACTCCCCACTTTCTACCATCGCTTTTGTTTTTAAACAGGTGCAAACCCAACAGCGGTCCAGCAACACTAACACAATGGAAAAGGTAATCCGCACAAAACAAAATAAATCCTCCAAAGGCAGAAACCAAAGACACCTAAGTATAACCACAAAGTGACGATCAACACAAGATTTATGAAAGGACACTGCATCAGGAGATGGGGAGGTGGTGACACTGGTGGGTGTCCCTCAGGGACCCCTGCACCTTGTTGTGGAGAAATCTGGTTGGAGCTGGGGGCTTTTGCTTGCAGACACTCAAGTCACAGAGTAAATACTGTGAAACATTGCACAATGCCACTAGGGACAGCTAGAAGCAGACATGGTCCTGGGATGAAGCCTTAAGGTGGTTGAAGAGAACGAACACTAGTGCTACTTTGGATTTAGTAGGGGAAAGAACATGGATAGCAGTGGGCAGGCAGAGAGAAAGAACCTACAACAATTCACAACAAATGTTTTTAAATTTTCAGATAAAAAGGTCCCACTGACATCAGGAGTGGAGCTTAAGGTTTCCCTCTTTCTCACGCTCCGGTCCCGGCCTTTCCTCTTTCTCAGATTTACAAGTATATGCTTCTCTTCTCTAATAGACTTTTTTGTGCTACTGCTGATAAAAAGGTAAAAGACAGTTTTCTTTTCTTTTTTTCTATTTTAGGCCATGTAAATATACAGGTATGTGCATCCATAATTTTAGACAAAATTATAGCAAAGAATCATTAACAAAATTATCAAAAACAAAAACAGAAAACTAGTATTACAAACACAGTAGTTAAGTCTTAAGCTATCCCAGAAAAGGGAAGTGACCGCTTCCTCTAAATGAAACTCAACATGTTGGAAGGAAGATGATGGAAGGCAGGGTGCACTAATGTCTGTAGTATCTGCTATCATTAATCTGTCAATAATAATTGATAGATGTAATACACTAGATGACAGAGAAAGAATGGTTGGGAGGCTTCACCAGGTAGCAGCAGAACCATGATGGAGGGGAAGAGACAGAGCCATGTGGAGAGATCAGTATACCGTAATGGCAATGACTTTGCTACTGCAAAAACGAAGGGCAGGGCACAGGCCATCTTATCTTATTTTAAAGATAAGAGAATTGGAGAACATAGTACAACACATTGCATTAGCAACTGCAGTGGCATTTGGGACATCAGCCGCATTAGTTACTGCTATACAGGTTGGTTGTGAGGAAGGCGTTCTTCATGTTAGTTACTGCAGCATGGAGCCTTGGCTGGCTGGGCAGCTTCTGTCAGATCCACTCCCCGGTTCCGCCCGCTGTTAGCTCCTGCAGCCTGAGGCTCACTCTTCGGCAATCTCTTTGCTGAGGGGCAAAAATAAACCAAATTGACAAACAATAACTAAAACTGCGACTGTTCATTTGCAAGGTGCCTATGTTACTGATAATTTTCATAATCTAATCCTAACTTCAACCATACTGGTAATCTGAATAAATACTATGTCCAAGTATCAGTAGGATTCATCAATTTGGCTCTCATTAACACTGTTACAGATGCACAGAGAACATCTACGAATAAAGTGTCAAGAGTTACCTACCAATGGCCATAAATATCTCATTCACATTCATAGATGTCTTGACACTTTATTCATATATGTTCTCTGTGAATAAGGTGTCAAGAGTTACCTACCAATGGCCATAAATATCTCATTCACATTCATAGATGTCTTGGCCGATGTTTCCATAAAAAGTAAGCTGTTGTCATCTGCGTAGGACTGGGCATCCTGTCAACACAATGCACACACCGTGGGTTTCATTATTCATACCGGCAAATGCATTCAGGGACGGGAAAGACAACTAGATAATATTAAGACTTAATGTCAATGGCAGTAGAAATCATTGGAAACAATAATTTAGTATGTTATGGATATAATCATATAAAACTAAACCACACATATACAATACTAGTCAAAAGTTTGGACACTTTCTCATCAAAGGTGTGGTCAAACTTTTGACTAGTACTGTATCTATTATAAATACCAGAACCTAGTTAAAAAATAAGACACAGTGACTGTCACAATGCAGTTTGTTTGGTCTGACCTGGAAGTCGACAGCTCTCTTGCTGGCTAGGTCAGCCTTGTTGCCTGACAAAGCAATGACTATGTTAGGGCTGGCTTGTCTTTGAAGCTCCTTCACCCAGTTCTTTGCCCGTGCAAAGGATTCCTGCCAATAGAAGAAGAGTACCTTCAAAATTTCCTTCTAAAATCAGACATAAACCAACTGTATTTGAACTACAACTTGTTGTACACTGAATGTGGCCAGTATAATCTGTTAAACTTAAAAGTCACTGATGTGAAAATTGTATAAGCAACTTAATTAGGGACAGATGAACGTGCCTCGTTTGTGATGTCATAGACCACGATGGCAGCCTGCGCTCCTCTGTAATACATGGGTGCCAAACTGTGGTAACGTTCCTGACCTGCAGTGTCCCAGATTTCAAACTTCACTGTTGTGTCATCAAGACAAACTGTCTGGGTGAGAAAGGCCGCTGAAGGGATAGGATAAGGAGAGGGTTGAGTCAGCATAAAATAATCAATATCTACAACAAAACAGTTTTAAAATAAATTATTTTGTGACAAAAGTAAAGCTTAAGAGAAGGGAAAAAAGTATGCCAGTTCAGAATCTCAAATGATTAGCTACAGCTCTACATGTGAGTAATAATAGTGATGCTGTATTTGTGAGTGTAATGTGAACCCTGTAAGGGGGATGCTGATAGGTTGAGGAGACGAGAAGACGTAGGAATACTTTTTGGACTTGAAAGTCATTGCCTACTCAATATGGATTTTTCACCTTTCTTGTGAAATGTTCTGCCATCCAGTTATCCCTTTGTTTTATTTGCTTTTATTCTTCATTGATTTCTTAATGTGTTTTCCCTTTTTTTCTTTTCTTTTTTTGTTTCTTAAAATTAGAAATAACTTTTTTTCTGGTTTTTTTCCCCAGTTTAGGTTCATCTGTATACATGTCATCTTTACTACATGCTTTATTTACTATTGTCTGTGACTTAGTGTTTATTCATTCATATTTTACTTTTTTTACTCAAGTACAGGTATAAAGAGGGAGCAAGATATGGCTGCGACTGAAGCTTGCACTTAATTCACTTGTCTGAGTAAGTGGCGTTTGACTAAAATCCAGCTTGTCTGTGTATTTTTCATGTATTCTTCTAGCCACTTTTTAACTTTTGTGCCTTGACTTTTGTAGGAATCCATTTCCCTTTATATTTATTTTATTGTTTGAATAAAGGCAAAATTGGGTTAATTCAGACACATATACAGTATACTCCTATAATCCCAACACTCCCACTTTAGCCCGGTCCGTTGATATGAAGCTCACCTCCTATTGTGCTCTCCTGGAATTCATGGAACTGGCCCTTGACGAAGCGGAGCACTAAGCTGGACTTCCCCACAGCTGACTCTCCCAACAACACCAGCTTAAACTGACAGATCTTGTTCCCTGCATTGGGTCCATTGGGTCTCGTAGCTCCTCCCCGATTGGCCATGACCTAGTCAGATCCCCCAGTGGCCTGAGCGTAAATCCTCACTATCAGGACTGCTGAAAGAAGTGGGAGAAGACTTTGTCAGGCTTAGTGACTCACCAACAAAGTAATAAACATGTATTAAACTCTGAGGAGCATCACAGCTCAGAACAGAACTCATGTCCACAAACACTAATAAAATTCATGTGTGATACCAAAATACTAAAGGCAGTATGTTTCTAAAGCTACTATTTTGTTTTAGAGCTTTCAACGATTACACCGATAAGCAGGTTCTTCTGTTTTTAGTTGATGAGGGACTGTACAGAGCTCAAAATAGAAAAAAAAAAATATTTAGTTTCCGTTATGACACACTTATGTGCAAAGAGTGGAAATGACAGTGACATGACAGTAATATTTTTTGTGGGTTGTTAGTGGCGTTTTAAGTAAGTAGCTAATATTTAAAATTAATTAAAGATGTAGGACTAACAAACAAAAAGTTATGTTTACACTTAGTGTGACTCACCAAATGTATTGTGTGTAACCATGAGGTCTGACAAAAGTATTAAATGCTTTTACTTCTTCACAAAACATTTGCAAAGAGAATTTTTAAAGAATTTTAAATTCTGCATTGTTCACGTCCATGTTTGACTGTAAATAATTTAGAGAGGACAGGAAGCAGATACATAGATCAGACTTGTCAAGGTCAATTATCTAAATAGCATTACACATTAGTTAAGTGATTATTCATGTATATATTTATAGTCAGCATGTGTAATGTTTTAATTAATATATTGTTAATGCGCAGTATCTGTGTGATGGAAGATCACAAAAATCCTTAATGGGCACCTTTACTGTAGTTGGAGATGTTCTCCCAACTCAGCATTTAATACGTTTTGATTGGCTTGTCAGGTTGCATTTCCCCTTTCTGATAATCAAGTGCACTTAAAATAGAGCCAGTCCACTGAAAGTGACACATATCACACAAACATTTTAAAGTTTAAAAAATGTGCATGCCTCGTAGTAGTGCATTTCTTTATGTTGAGCAACCAGATTCAATAAACAACAGACAAACTCCAATGACAACTCAGCGGTCTTAACAGTAGCTGGAACATCATGTCAGTCGTCCCTTATCACTGAAAAAGGAGACAATGTGTCTAAAATAATAAACATCACCTTATAAACAAAATGAATCATTTCAATTGTCCACACTGAATAAGCTGTTATTGAAAATGTAAATATATTATTTAAATGTATGCTAACTAAATGAATTTGTATATTTATTTGCCAAATTATTTTTTGAAGTCCTACATACAAGTGGTGAACTTCATATTATGTTATAGCACTATGGCGGAAAACCATCATATGTATGCTATTGTCCACAAAATCTTTAGGTAATTTATAGCTGCAGCTGCAAACACAAAGATAGATTTTACATATAACCACATACAATAACAAAAAATAAAGCAGGCCCTGATATGAACCACAAATAAAGAGTTTTAACCACCCACATTATTTAAATCTGTTGAAACTGTGAAAACCTTTGTATGGATACATACCATGCATTCATGCATAACCTAGTAATTTATTTAGGATAGAACTGCTGACTATTTTGTATAGAACAAATGGCTGTTGTCAGGAGATAATCACAGTCTATGTATAATTTTGGAGGGAGAATATGTCCTGAGATTACTGGATTCTTCTCCTTTACCACAACAAATACTACAGTGACTTTCATGGTGCTACCCTTAACCTCCCCCCTTTACGAAGGGGGAAGATATTATACTTAATGATAAAAATATAGGACATCTCATCATACTCACATATACTCGATGCGATTCTATACATATCTTAGTACTGCATTGTGTTATATTGTAAGTTGTACATAATGCCATCCAATACTGACACCACACCTTTTTGGTGCGAGGTTTGTTATTTATAATTGCATCAGAATATATAGGTTATTATTATATTATGTTTAACTGCTATAGTATTAAGGAGATACCTATATTTATATTGAAAACAAGGCTGCAATGACAGGTCCAATCACCTGTGTTAACTCCATGGCTACTCAGGTTATGTCAGTTATAAATACATCAAAATATAAGCATATTGATTACATATTAGGAGATTAAATTGTATATAGTTTCCGTTTTACGTGTTTAGAAGTGAGACAACTGCAACAACTTAATGCAATATAATGAAAAAAAACAGGAAATTATTCACATCTGTGTAAACCCTTAACTTATGTCCTACTAGCAAAGGATCTGCTGAACTGAAAACAAAATAGGAAGCTAACAAAGAAAATTCATATGCTTATCCTGCGTATCAAGCAGGAAGAAAACAAGTACGCATAAGGAGCTGTAGCGACACAACAGTCACAGCGTTTCTTCAGACACATGACAGGGACTGTCAAAAACTGCAATATGCTCACGAAATATTTGGACTCGGCTGTAAACACGCTTGCTTGTGTCAGTTGTAGTCATTGCATCCGTTTTGATTTTAGAGTTGGAAGCCATCTTTCAAACTGTTTTTTTGTTGTCTAGCTAGTTAGCTCACTTCTCAGTTAGCCAACATTACATAGCTTTCTAACTGGCCAGTAGCCTCCCTACCATCTTAAGCGCACCATATCAAAACGACATGGTAAAAATACATATAACACAGGGCGAAACAACAACAACAACAACACGTTAGTACTTGTACTGCTAGATAACATTATTAAAATAGTTTGTTGTGTTATTTTCCAGGGGAGAAGCCTCAACTCCCAAATCAACAAATATAACGTTAGCTTGCTAGCATCATTAGCCTTCCACCCACTGACCTGAATCCACCCATTTAGCTGCTAGCTATCAAAAAGTCAACTGTCATACTGCTTGCTACACCGGACACCAATAGCCGCTTGCTAATGGTACCACATCGACACCAAAGAGGTCAGTTAGTGTCATTAATACGTGACAAAGGCCTGCATTCCCTTAGCTATCAAACATCACCGACATTAGCTAACGTTAGTCCCCGATGACAGACGTTAGCCAGCTGGAAACCACAACTTGTCGATTCATGGCAAGTACGCTACCTGAGAGCCAGACGATGTTTTCAACTTTAAACACCACCGCTGTAGTATCTTACACACGGAACCCGGGACACTATGGCGAGGTAGTGTAGGGGAAACAAGAAAATTATTTCAACAATCCTGTCACGTCTCCTCCTTTCTTTCTTCTCGCAACTTCCCCTTAGAACCAAAACACAAACAAGCTCTTCCGCCCCCCGTGCCACGTCACACAGCACGTCTGCCGTCCACAGTCTTTGAGCTTCAGGACTCCTGTCACATTTTACTACAGTAAATGGCAATAAAAACCAAATAAGCTTTGACGGTAGTAATCATTTATGCTATAATACTTTCCTATTTAACCCACTATGGGCCTTTATGTGTGCATTATCTTTGGTTAAAGGCTGCAACAAGTCCATTAGTCTATTAGTTAATCAACAGCAAAAATGTCCAAATTCTCTGATATGTGAATATTTTCAGGTTTCTTTAGTCTAGGGAGTTCCAGAGGGCCCCAGAAAAATGGGGAATAGTTTATTTTCACTATTTTATTCACTATGGAAGTGAGCCCAATGTGAGTAGGAGTCATTAAGAGTGACTAATCTAATCATAGGTTACTAGATCATATGTTACTTCCTCTGTGGTTAGCTCGTCAGTTGCTGAAGACTAAACATATATTTCTGGTCGGAATGACAACAACCAAAATCTTTAGCTGAAGATCCATGAAGCAAAATCTTATCAAATGGGGGTCCATGAACCAATATGTATCAATTTAGGGGTTCTTGACACAAAGCATTGAAAACTACTGTTCTGTGATAATAAACTGAATAAGTTTGGGCTGTGGACTGTTAGGACAAAAGATGACGTTTGAGGACATCACTTTGGGCTTTTAGAAATTGTAATCAACATTTATCACATTTTTTTATTATATTTTTGGACATTTCATAGACCAAATCTCCGTCATGTATGTTAATGTTTTATAATCTTGCTTAGTTTAATATGAATTACTTATTTTTTTTAGCATCATATGACTCTCATACATTCCTTTAAATAATTTGGGGAAAAGGCAACTTGAGAGCATATTCTCAATAAAACTGTTTAATGATATCTCTGTGTGTGTGTATCTGTGTATCCTGTTTTATGAGTGTCTGTTGCACTGATGTGAAGTCAGATTGGTGAATCTTAAAACCTGTGTGTGAACTTCAGCTGTTGCACCTATGTCATTAATATAGATAACTGTCAGTTTAGCAAAGAGGACACAAGCGTACTCCATGTCTGAAAATGGCTTTACAGTATTAGTAGTAGTTGACAGCTACTATTAAAAAGTAGCCCTATTACACTAAATAACCAACAGATGGCGGTATGACAACCTTAACAATGCATGTGCAGGCGTAGAAGAAGAAAGCTCCTTCGACTCTTCCGGGTAAAGGCTGTATCGGCACGTTTTATTATTGTGGTGTATATATATATATATATTTTATGTCTTGTTAATCATGTGGCCGCATTTTATAACAGAGACACCATAATATCTAGTATTTGCAACATTTGTCACTTTCATGTAAAGATTAATTGAGCAGACTGAGCAGCAGCATCTCGTCATGGAGGAGGCAATAGTGGAGACACCGGAGGAGCTGTTGGTTAAACAGCACCGCAAGGAGAAGAAGGACCTGCAAGGTAGCAAACACCAACTGTTTCCACTCTTTATTTATATTTACAATTCAACGTTTGCTGTCAGTTACTATTTTACAGCGAGCGTGTTGTTTTATTTCTTGGAAGTGAGCTCATTTTAGTCACTAGCAACAGGCCTTGTGGCCATAATGATAATGTTATAATTCTCAGTTTTTTTTTTGCCAGTCATTGATGTCAACAGCTGTTAAAGGTAGAAGACATGCGGTGACGTCACATATTTGGGTGTGGTCAGAAAAGAAATAGGTTTGCAAGTTTTAATCATAGACTGTATGTATGCTATGGTGTGTATATTAGTCTAACTCATGGTGGTGGGTTAGTATCACCTGTGAGTGAATTTGGTCATCTTGCCCATTTAATTTATGTTTTACTATATTATGGTTGTAGAGCTTTATCATAGTATCAAGGTAGTGTCTAGTCTGACAGTCCCCCTCATGTGCTATGTTTTCAGCTAAAATCCAGAGCATGAAAAATGCAGTCCCCAAAAATGACAAGAAAAGGAGGAAACAGTTGACAGAAGAGATCGCCAAACTAGAGATGGACCTCAACCAGAAACAAGAGGAAGAATTAATGCAGCTCGAATCTACAACTGAGACAAAGGTAAATGTCTGCATTCAGATGATTATCAAATGTTGCTGCTATGTGTTACAAATTTACTAAGGATTTACTAAGGCTTTAAGAGGTTTTAAATGAATACAACACAACCAAAGTCTTCCCACTTAATCTGACAAGGTGGAAAAGGCGATAAATGGAGTGGAGACCCTGAAGATGGAGGATGGAGACCAAGAAGACGTTAAACAACCGCGTGTAACCAAAGCCCAGAAGAGAAGGGTGAGCTAAAAGCACAGTTTTAAATGTTGTTTGCATGTTTGCGTGTCATTTATTGACATTCTCACTGTACAAACAAAGAAGGATACGTTAGGCAAGCAAATAAAACATTCTGAATAATATACAAATGTCAGCGCCTAGCAGTGAGGTTATTGGTTATGCCTTGACGTTTCATTTATAATTGATTATTTAATCCACCATCTGTGTTTGCTGCCCTTTTTAAATTTGCTTCAGACATAGTTCCAAGTACTAATGAAATGCATTTTATTTAAGGACAAGAAGGCTGCCCAGGAGAAGGATAGAGAGAGCAGGATAGCAGAGGCTGAGGTGGAGAACCTGCAGGGTATGAGGCACCAGGAGGGTTTAAAGTTGGCTCAGAAACTCTCCCAGCAACAGCTTCAAATAAAAGAGATTTCTTCTGATGGACACTGCATGTATCGTGCCATTGAAGACCAGCTGGCACAGAGATCAAAGGTACACCTTTTATTATAAATATTATAGCTGTAGATGGAGAGAAGCCTAGTCCAATCTGTAGTTTTGAATTGCTAATTAGGATTGATACGCATGCGTGTACAGTTGCTGCAGTTGTTCTTGTGGAAAATGGCACTATGCTTCTTTGACAAACTGTAATCTTTGAATTGATACACAACACTTTGGTTAAGACACTTACAAACTACATACGCAAGTATATATACTATCTCTTTCTGTTTTATTATAGCCGGAGTTAACCATGAGTGTGAAAGAACTGCGGTGCCGCACCGCTGAGTACATGAGAAGCCATGCTGATGACTTCCTGCCTTTCCTCACCAACGCCAACACTGGTGACATGTACACAACAGGTAAACAGCTCATTGTAGATCACTTTGTTTTGGTTTTCAGAAACATCTGCTATGCGTTTATGAAAGGCTGAAAAAGCTAACTGATACGATCATGCGATAGAACAATTGAATAAGCAGGCTATTCATGCTTATTCAAGTGTAATGTCTACTTCCAGATGAGTTTGAGAAATACTGCAGTGATGTGGAGCACACAGCAGCTTGGGGTGGGCAACTGGAAGTGAGTACCTCTAATATCATTGTCATAGATACACAATGGTATATTTTATTGTGCTTTAAATAATAATATTAATGATATTTTTCCTTTCACAGCTGCAGGCTTTGACCCAAGTCCTTCACTTACCAATAGAAGTGATCCAGGCTGACTCCCCAACTATAAAAATTGGGGAGGAATATGATAGTGGAGCCATCACCCTTGTGTAAGGATACGTGTACATGTTTATCTTATGGTACTTTTACTATTGAAAAAAATGTACCATGTTCATTTTTTTCAATAGTACAGTTGGATTTACAACATTTGTATCATGCTGTGGCAAACAAGCAAAGGCATTTTATGGCAGTGTTTGCCTATTGCAAGTTCAAATGTAATCTATAATTATGTAAAGTAAGTCTTCATGAAATGCTCAACAAAAGACTTCTTTCATACGGGGTGCTCTTGCTCTCACCAGTTTAGATCAGTGAATGTTTGAGTTACTGATATTCCAGCTATGTACTGTACCTGATAGACATGATATGACAGTTTTAGATTTTCATGTAACTGCAGGTAAATGTTAAACACTTGATATTGTCATAGCTGTCACACAGTACACCAAAGCATGAGTAGGCATAGACAGGTATTACTAATCTATGCCTGAAACTTTTTTTCTGTTTTAAATGTGTAGAGATTCATCTTACCGTATATATTTTTATTATTTTTTTCCCCCCTCATTGTTTGCAGTTATATGCGTCATGCTTATGGACTTGGAGAGCACTACAATTCTGTGGAGCGGCTAAAGGACTCGGCCAATGCAGAGGACAGCTGAGACGCAACTCGGTCATGGTGTGATGTAAACCGATGCAGAGAGTGTCCAGACCTCTTACACCAGGGCCCTTAAAAATAAATGTATTTGGGCAGTGACCCTTTTCATGGAAACGTTTGACGAAATGAAATTAACAGAGAATGTTGCTGTTTTCAGATTATGTTATTAAACACTGAATGGGACATAGCATAGCACAGTTAGGATATTGTTTATAATTGTACACTGGTCCCTCTTTGAGAAGCACTAGTGCAATGTACAGTACTCACTTTTTGACCAGACGCACTTGGGTTGTAGAGAATGTAAGAGCTGTTGCTCATGAATCAAATCATCCATCAGCAACCAAATGTCAACAGTGTCACTAAGTGGTTGTTGAACCTTTGCAGTGTACTTGGAATGAACTGAATTGTTGAACATGTAGATCATATCAATGTTACATAAAATACTAAAAGACTGGGGATATGTCACTGTTTGATTTTTGTATATTTCAATAAGGAAAATACTATACTGTTGTACTTAAAATTGATGTTCAGTTCATGAGATGGAAATGTCATTTCTTTAATTCAAGATTATTTTCTATACTCTATATGGACATGACGTTTCCATCACAAATGCTCTGACTCAGGTTTATACACACACACACACACACACATACACACACACACACACACTGGAGACCTACATTTAATTTATAATTCAATTTATCATTATTTTTATGAAAAAGTTTAGTAAGTTGTATTTATCAGTAAACATGTTGTAAAATAGTATGCAGTAATAGTTGGGATATTACAATTAAAACCAAGTAAGCAGAATGCACATTAAGGATGTTATACTCACTTGCCACCACTAGAGGTCGCCGCGGCACAGAAGAAAATCTAGCATCTCGTCGTCATGGGAACATATTAGGAAAGGAAGACGTCTTGACTTCTGGTTTTGGCAAATGGCTGAGTCAGTAGTACGAGCTTTATATGGCAAAGCAACGTCCTTAAATCTGACTTCTAAGAAAATACACGACGTTCCTACGTGTGTTACCATGTTAACAAACCTCTCAGTCCTCTTGTTGAACAACAACTTCATCACCACCCTTCCCGTCGAGCTCCTCTCTTTACAACACGTGAGTCTTCTCTTCTTTTTTGCTCCTATAGCTCGTCTGCTAACTTGCTGGAAAAATGCCAAGATAACACTTTAAATGTTTCACACACCACGCAGGGTTGTGATTAAATACTTTTCCCTTTTGCAATGTCTGCAAGCTGGCTGAGCTGAATTTAGGAAATAATGCCTTGAAGGAAGTTCCCGCTGTTTTGGGCCATCTGGAGTCATTGAAAAAACTGTATCTGTTCAGCAACCAAATTACAGTGATGCCGCCTGAGGTGATGGGTAGGTTCCTCCCTGCTCTGCATGACTTGTACATCAGAAGATTTGTTAAAAAGACAAAGCTAGAATTAACTCATTTATTGTCATGCTTTACAGGTGGCTTACCAAACCTTGTCGTACTCAATCTGAACCACAACCAGATTCAAAGACTCCCACCTGAGATTAAAAGGTAAATGTATGGCATCAAGATGTCTGAACGCTTTTTCTACATATTGTACCTTCAGTAATAGATTCTGAATACATATTTCTGCACGGAAGGCAAAATTAACTAATTTATTGGTCCTGATAAAAGTTATTTTCATCTCTGTCTCAGGATTAAATGTTGATCACACAATGTCTTCTTATGATAAAACAAATGCAAACCTGTTTCTCCGTAGCTTGAGTAAGCTTCAACACCTCAGTGTGCTGGACAATAAACTGGAGGAGTTGCCTGCTGAGCTGTGTCATCTCACTAAGTTGTCTGAGATAAACGTTACTTCCAACATGTTGTCTCGGCTACCTCAGCAGCTGAAATGCTGTAAAGAGTTGACCAAGTTGTATGTAGCCAGAAACAAGCTGATCAACCTACCAGAGGTGGGTATTCAGTTCACTGATGTGATTTTCAACTTTTCAGGAAGTTGTTGAAAACTTTCAAACACAATGTTGTCTTTCTTGTTTCATGATTTTTCTCTGAACACACAGAATCACATTAGTGTACATACTTACAAAAGGTACCTTTTAAGATACTAAGTGACATCTGTATGCTACTGTAGCAATGTTCTGACTTAAGCGCTACTTTTTAGTTGTACAATCGATTGGCTACATAACCAAACACTCTCCTGACATTTCACCCAGGGAATCGGGACACTGGCAAAACTCCAAGTTCTGGATGTGGCTGGGAACAAGCTGTCCATGTTCCCTGTTGAGGTACAGTATATACAGTATTATTTATCTAAAATAAGGAATGGCGTTCTCACTATCTATGTTTGGTAACACCGTCTAGTTTCACCAGCTGCCCCTGAAGGAGCTCTACTGTGAAGGCAACAGGTTTGTGCGATGTGAGCCAATGCCGTCGGTGCAGGACGTGGAGGTGCTTACATTAAAGGTAACTAACTAAATATTATATTATATATATTATATGTCACGCAGTATAGCTTTATGTTGTGCTCCAATATATATTAATGATGTATTTGCAACTCATTGCCTTAATGTCTTCCTTGTGTCTCCATAGGAACTAGTTGCCAGATTTGTGTTGCGGGAGGACAGAAACAGGTCCTCTCTGGTCCATAGGATGCTTCCCTACTACCCATGCCTGGCTGCCTTGTTGGCTAATGGCAGCTGTTGTGCGCTCTGTATGGGCCCGTTCCTCACCACCTGGCTGGAGTGTGTGCAGTTCATGAGTCTGAGGAAGGTTGGTTAAATGTTTTATTATTGCATTACATGGTACTGTGACATGCATGTAATCTGACATGCATGTGTTCATGTTTACATATGTGTATTTCAGGACATGAAAATGAGGAGTTCGTTGACCATCCCAGTGCGTGTCCTTCTCTGCTCATACAAGTGCTTTAATACAGATGGGCACTCATACTACGGTGTCGCTTCAAGATAAATACAAGTTCATTAAAAAAGGTAAAGTCCATGACCTCCGTAACTATCCCTTCTCATTATTTTTGGATAAATCAGTGGACACAGGCTTATATAGACCAACATTTTATTTCTTGCAGTAAGTAGATGTGTTGATTTGGGTTAAAGACAGTATTCTATATTAATATGTTTCTATGATTTTCAGTGATTCAAATATTTCATATATGTCATGTGACTCTAATGTCACTAGGTGGCAGCAAATGAACACCAAAAGTTATAAGTATTCTGTAGTTGCGCCTATTAGTTGTACCTTCATTGCTCAACATAGGCTTCAATTGATAGTCTGTTGTCAGCTACAGTACAGCTTTCATAAAGTTTGCAAAAATAGTATAAAACATTGCGATGGCTAGATGCCATGTTTATACATGGTGACTTTTCAAAACGTGGTCTATATACATTTTATTGTCACACAAGCTTTTATGTGTACCTGGTTTTACTACAGATGTTCACATTGGTTGGTCACTGCAGGTCTGTAATACACAACTGTCAACCCTGTTGATACTTTCACCATGTTTGTTCAACTAAAAGTGCTATGAAGCCTCAACTATTTCATTAAAACTTTCTTTTTGAAGATGTAGTCACACATTTGCAAAAAAAAAATAATGAAAACCTTTTTCACTAAAATATATCACTCACTCATATTTTGAGTAGATCAGTGTAAATCTACTGCTTCCCTTTTGTTGGTGCTGAATAAGCTGCACTGAGACTCAATAGCTGCCCCATCCCCATCCCCATCCCCATCCCCATCCCCATCCCCATCCCCATCCCCATCTCCATCCCCATCTCCATCCCCATCTCCATCCCCATCTCCATCTCCATCTCCAGCCTTTGGCATCTGTTCCAACCTGCCAGACAAGAGAGAGATAAAGAGAGAGAAGGAGGGAGAGAGAACTTTATTTCTAGCAAATTAATTTCCCATCCACGCCTCCAGAGCTTGCTAGGTCGTTCGCTAGCTGCTGCGGCCGCTGCTGCGTGTGTCTACTGAGTCGGAGCCTCATGCATAATGCATCAGGTTTAATTGCAAACCTAGAAACTAATGACTTTGGACTGGTTAACAGCAGGGGAGCCATACATCTCGAGCAAACTGAATGAAAAATCAGCTCAGAGGAGAGAAAAAAAGGAGCCTAGCCCCTAATTGATGAATAATTGAAGCGGCGAGCTACAGGGCATAATTGTGACATTTTGTTTCAATCAATTTCCAAGTGGTGTGGGCGAAAGTGCACTTAAAGGAAAAAGGCAATGACAATGAATGCGAAGGAAAGAGAGAGATAGAGAGAGCAGTCTGTGATGGAAATGGACATTGGGTCCTCAGTCATTGTAATGACATTTGCCAAGGTAAAAGAATAGACTTATTCAAACACAAAATGACTTTTTCTTCTCCATCTCACTCTGTTTTCAGTCAAAATCCTGTTATGCGACTGTTGGGTCACTTTTTCATTTCCAGCCAATGGATCGATATCATTTTAATTATTATTTCTTTTGTTCATCTTCGCTTCCCTTATTCGTTTTTGGAAGTCAATTTCAAAGCTACTGTACATTTACAAAAAAAAAACCATAGTGACTGCTTAAGTGCAGTCGTATGTGTTTTCAGCAAAGCCTAAATCCCTTTTGCAGTCAGATTGGTTAGTTTACCCTCAGTTAGAGAATGAGGGCAGCAGGCCAAGTCATCCAATGTAGTAGAACTAAGCACCACACCAGTGTGTCTGTCTTGGCTTCATTGGCATGGACTGGACGAAGCCTGGGGGTCAGGCAGACAAAGCGATGCAATTGGGGTCGCTGGAGCTTATGCATTTTCCCACCCAGACATTAGCCAATATGTGGATTTTGGTTTCATTTTTCAACAGTAACAAAATATAGTGTTCAAAAGGTATAGAAATGTTACAGTATCCCTGAATAACTGAACTGAGTAACATCATATTGCCTATTAAGTTCAACTCTGGTTTATTATAAATACACAGGACACACAGGGAAATGCAAGATTACATCACTACAGATTTTGCTCTCCTGAATCTAGCAGTGGAAGAGAGCTGTATTTTCATACATCGACATTCAAACTTTTTAAAGAGTTTTACCATTACCAAGATTACACAGGCATTTTGTTCTGGAGTAAAATTTTGTCATAAATGATACATACCATCACTAAATATTCGTTAGATATGTAATAGTTTTAGAGGTGTGTATGTGCACATGGCTGATAAATAGGTCATTCTATTCTGCTGGCACCATAGTAATGGGTGAAAGGCCAACAGTATGTGCCTTCTTGCAGGCAGCAGATGTTGGGTCCTGAAGCAGTGGAGCAGCAGCAGCAGCACCACCAGCTCAGTGGCCTCAGGACTTGTCTGTTAGTTGGTCTGGAATCTGGTGTCAAGCTTTCTCCATATATTCACACACACAAACACACATACACATACACATGCCTCTTTAACACACTGCAGGAAAGCAAATACAGTCACGTCACCCAGTCTGCATTTATGGCACATCATCAAAATAATCT
Organism: Pampus argenteus; assembly: GCA_036937835.1. Classification (NCBI taxonomy): domain Eukaryota; kingdom Metazoa; phylum Chordata; class Actinopteri; order Scombriformes; family Stromateidae; genus Pampus; species Pampus argenteus. Next base: position 11,415,303 of record CM072879.1, read on the forward strand.
TGCCGCTATCGTGTTGTTTTCATCATGTTGTTTCACAAGACACATACTCACACCCAGACACAGTTTTTCCATATATCACTGAGCTGTCCCTTATGGTTGCCATATTCAGAGAGCCCTGTGTTTTTGTACAGAATAATTCTAAAAACCATGCACAGCTTGATTGACATCTATGGAAATGAGGAGGTTGCATCCTCAAAGGAGACACCATACGGATGGGAGCAACACACTGACGAGAAGCATCTACAAAAGGCGCTTGTAAATTCCTGACATGCCTAGCATATGTTAATGAGCCATTCTCTCGCTCTGATATAATTACTGCGAGGGGATATTGCCTTTAGTGGAAATATCTGTCTCGCGTGGCATGGCTACCTCTTGGGGGTAAAAAAAGTAAAGAATGATAAAGTAGCGGGTGCATAAATTCTCATTTACCATGCTTGCAGGTAAAGAGTGATGTTGGCAAATTCACTCAGGATGATATATTGGAGAGAAGACATCTTGGGTTCATTACATACCTCCTTTATTAAAGCGTTTTATGCAGCCTAGTATCGTTTGTTAGGGGGTATTTAGTCTGTCTTGTCATTTGGAGCACTTGCTTAGGATGCCTTTAGAGGATTCTATGGCTGCTTGAGCTCACATTGCATCTTGGTCCTGGCAAAGTGAAATGATATGTTGGCTAAAAACAGAATATAAGATCCTGGATACAAGCATTTTTTTGTAATGTATATGATGAAAATTTGTGTGTATGCAGCTGAAGACCTCATGAAACCATGCATGATTTCTCTACATCGTCAAATCTCTATTATTATTATTATGTATTGTATGTTATGGCTCAATATATACTTTACGTGGTTATCTGTGTTGTCTAGATTGCTGAAAATCTCACCCTATTAATTGTTCATAATATTGTTTTGCATTCATTAATGAAGCCACTCATTTAGGTGCTATAGTATTACACTTAAACAAGTATATGCATCTGGTTCTAGTAACTTACTGTCTAGCAAGAAATCCTTACTGTAGCATTTAATCATTTTCAAAGATCCTGCACAGCCATGATTGCAGTCCTCATCTCATAAGAATGATTTGACATCGGCTCACCCTGATTTCTCCTCTTCTCTGCTCAGGCTGCAGCAGAGGTGCTATTAAAATGAGTAGCATTGATTGCTGAATTAGAGGCCTTGTGACTGGAGAGAGAGAAAAACAGCCATTCGATAGTGAGCGATAGGCCAGTGTCATAGCCAGGAGTGTGTACCACTCCAATCAGTAGAATCTATTGTCTTGCATCACTGCCCATGACAGATCTCGGTATCGAGCCGCTGGCAGAGTACCAGGGTATTGTCTGGTTGACGGCTATACAATCAATTCTGCTGTGTCACTAATGACTCTGGGCACTAGGGGGCAGTATGATTCTCTGCTGGCTCCTGAGCAGATGGGGCAAGAGATGCACTGATGCACGGCACACTGAGATATGCCTGATGCATCTAAGAGATAGAAGAGCTAATAAAAGCAAGAACAATGAGCTGTTATTGAAATTCAAAGTGTAATTTAAATCTGAACGTCAGATCAGGGCATCGTAACACACGTGTGACTTTTAAATCTAATAAGTGCAACCAAATATGAGAAAAGGTGAAGGTTTCCTTGCACGCATTGGTGCATTTTAAGAGAAAAAGAGATGGCAAAAACACCAGGTGTACAAGACAAAAACAGCACTATCTCATCATCAAAATCAACACAATGACAAAAGAGTAGGCTATAATGTAGATTAGAAGGTGCAAGTACAAAACCATTCAGATATGCCAGTCTAGTAATGCAGCTTCCTCCAAGTCTTTTTTCCTCTTTTTCTCATTGCAATATGATATACTGTATAAATATGATATATATAAATAGCTAGATACAATCTATAATAAGTATGAATAGTAGCGAGTCAAGTCCTTTGAGGTTACAAGGAAGCAATGCCATTACTGAGCCTTTCCTCATTAGGGGAGTTTAAAGACAAGAGCCCGGCCGACAGACCAGCAACCTCTCTCTGGCAGTTCAAGGTCACCGCACTGCAAAAACACTATTACTATGCAGCATTTGTTGAAGAAGTAAGAAAAACACTGCTGTAACTTAAAATGATAATTTAAATCTTCAATCTCTCAAACTTTGAATCTCTGCGAAGGTTTGATAGCAATAGGGACGATGGAGAGGGAGGATGAATCTGTTTCTGTTTGTTTTGAAGAGTGAATGTTTATCTATTTTGGAAACATAACTGGAGGGGAAAGAGGCTGAAATAGATGTAGATGCTGCATTATATCTTTTGATGTTACTTCAGATATTGCACACAATAGGATGCCATGTTGTTTTGATGCTGTCATTTTCCTAAAATAGTTCTTTATTGTATTGGATGTTATGAGTCCCTTTTTTTTTGCTTTGGTTTTGGTTTTTACTGCTCGCACATTAGTCGACTTCTCAATTTGAAATTGAGCTCCTCTGATTCATATACATCCTTCATATAGCTACATTATTTGAAACAATCTGGCATATTAATTCAGCCTGTCAGATACACAGTAGCAAACCTGCTGAGTCAACCCCACAACATCTTTCAATTTCAACTCTATTCCAGTCTATCATCAATATGATTGACGGCACGCAATCTCGAAACCCAGTTTGAGGTCATGTGATGGCCACTGGAGCATGCCCAGTATAGTGGAGCGGCAGGCGGGTGGAACACCAGGTAGCAGCATCTGGTCTCCGGGTTTTTCTAGAACACACACTGCCTGTGGCGCTGCAGGCTTGGCTGGCCGAACATCTGTCTGCGATGTGCAGGCCGGCTGGATGAGCAGACCCACAACCCAACTCATCCAGCCAAATGAACGTCCTTCAGGAATATGTGGTTAATATCTCTGTTATCTCAATATGACTTTTTTCAATCTTGCTGTCATTATTCCACTTATGTCTTGTGTAATCTCTCAAGATAAAATATTGTTGCTTTTCTTTTTTTTTTTTTTAGTAGCAAATGTTTTATTCCAGCACCAGACTATTTGCAAATTAACTGTAGCCTAAAGTGATAAAATGGAAACTAAAAACTTCAACACACACAGTCATACACTTATAACATCTACTTGTTTGTACTAAACACAAAGTACGGCATAGGCTGATAAGGGAAATGGGAAGATGATGTCATTAGTTTTGCAGTTATTTGAGTATTAGACAAATAAAATATTTGAACTTGTGGAGCATAAATGTCAAATTCAAGGGAATTCCATCAAACAGTTGTCGAAACATTTCACTCAAAACCAAAAACCTCATGATGATATCAGAGGAAATGTAAGAATCACTAAAGTCATTAGGATTAGGATTCATTGTCTGTAAACCATGAATCCTCTGGGGACCCTGAATGTCTGTACAAAACGTAATGGCAATCCACCCAGACCTATGAAATCTAAGTGCACATGTTTTAAATACCACAATCATTTTAACGGTTCTAACTCCATTTCCTTCTTTTACATATAATCTCAACAGACTTAAAATTCATAGGTTACAGCAGAGTAGGTAGAGAAAAGAGTTTACTATTTCTGTGTTCAAAATGACAAGGACCCGCTGTGAATCAAGAAGCAGCATTCGTAACCTTGCCAGGATAATTGAAGAAACTTTGCAGCCACTGTCATGTCAATCAGACATTCACATGCTGTCTCCCTGTGAAGAGAGGTAAACATTTCCAGGATAATTAGGAGAGGGTTCAATTTGACAAAAGACAACCATTTTCATGTGGTTTAATGAATCACAAACATTTTCTATGAGGTTTTTTGTAATTAGCACACATGTTGAAAAAAAAAGAAGTTACTGGCCTCAAAGGAAGCTACAATTACTTGTTACAGTGTTGCCGCAGCTACCTTTTCCTTTTGCTACGTTATTTTAGCCAAGCATCACCAGTAGGAGTGAAAACAACAAAAACACCATCACAACATTTCACACAGCTCAGACCGACAGAAAAGAGCAGCATGATGCATTGTGCCCGCTTGCACTAGTCCAGCCTTGCCGACAACAGATGGCCGTCTCTCCCACAATGCCACGCGGTTGCAGATGCCAACAGAAGAGGTGACAAACACTCTGCAGGTGTCTGTCCCTCTGCGTCCTCAGTGTGTGCACACGTCTGTGTGTGTGTGTGTGTGTGTGTGACAGGGGGACAAAGAGTATCTTTCTTGCAGGGAGAGGGGAGTGTAATTGATAGCAGAGGACAACCTGCAGGAAGGAAGTGCCATCATATGCTAAATGGATGGGTTGGCACAGACTGGCACAAACAGTTGGGGACAGACGTAGGAGAAGTCAACATTGCTCATTATGAAATCTTACATGATTATGTTAAGAGTCTATTTTCTATTAGATCTGTGATCTATTTTTGTGAGTCGTATTTGAAAATGAAGGTTTAGTAATGTAGTGCCTTCACATTCTCTACACAGACTTTACAGCACACTGAACAGCAAATGTTTCCTGCATTATTTCATGCTGCATTGTAGGGCTTTTTTTTGACTGTGCTGTGCAATCTGTTCCCTTTACCTGTGTGCTGGCTAGGCCAGGTGTGGTGGTTGGCAGGGGCTAATAGAGCCAGGTGAGCAAGCTGCTGGCCAGGTGCCCTCCAGAGGCTCGCTATGCTGACCAGATACCAGATGGCTGTAGAGCACCAGCAGGCAGGCAACACACATGTGTGCGCACATGAGAACACACACAGTTACTGATGTAAGTGGACTTTCTCGCACATCGTTCTTGCATGGTGGCTCAGAGGTTATCACTGTTGCCTCATAGCAAGAAGGTACTGGGTTCGAACTCTGGCCATCCCAGGCCCTTTGTGTGCAGAGTTTGCATGTTCTCCTTGAGTTTGTGTGGGTTTCGACACTGGGGATCAATGAAGTACTTCTTCTTACACACACTCTGTTGTGTGCAATAAAAAGGAGAGCATTAGGAAATGTTGCAGCCCTCCAGTGAGTTTTGATGTGAAATGCTTAATGTGTTTTTACTGTACTTCACTCCCAGCGGCTGAGGTAGTTGAACTCATGCACAACCCAGCGATGTACAACTCTCTCCACCCCAGGACTCACATAAATGTCACTCATAAAGTCTGAAGCTGGTCTAGATCAGGATGAAATTTCGTGAGTTTATGGGACTCCAGTTTTGGTGCTTGAATAAATACTTTTTTTTTTAAATGAGTCAAGCTGTTGCTTATATTTTGAAAATATTCTACATACAAGGAAATTCTGTTTTTCTTAAAATCTGGGGCTGTCAACACTTGAGGCATTGGTGTATAACTATACTATGACTCAATGCTTCATTAGGTTTTATTTGTTGTACTAAGATTAATCTATGCAAACTGAATTTTTCCAAGTTGCCTGAGCACAATTTTTTACAGTGTACATTCACTCACCAAATCTAAAAATTTGCTGATTAAAATGGCTCAAGAACAATAATAATCTAATTTGCTCTCTGGACACAAATCATGTTTTACATCATATGACAGTTCTTCAAGCATATTGTATTTGCATACCAGTAGTTTCTCATAACTAGGCTTGCAGCACCACTGTTTCCACACAGCCGCCCACGTGGGTTAACTGTTTTGGATCCCGGGGTTGCTAATCTAGAGTTTTGACTCTCAGCCTAAACCTGATTAGTCTGACTCTTTGGGTTTGGCTTGATTCAGGATGTAATTCCCTCTGCTTGAACTTGGTCAGGTTTGATTTTGTTCATCATTTCCCCTTTAAATTTGAGCACCACTTAGTCATTGTATTATTATAAATTTAGTATATTCTGTATAAATATATTTTGAATATTACATTGTTTCTTATTCTCAATATTTAAATTTGTTTCTAATAAGCAGCTCTGCAGTTTTGATAACAAGTCAAGTGAAACTTTAGATGTTAGTAGGGTTTGGTTCAGGTTGGGTTATATCAGGAGCCACGCCTGGTCAAATGAGTTCTTAAATGTTAATATATTCCATTTATTCGTATCCATCATATCTGACAAGACCCGACAGCTTCTAAAGCTAATCCCACTCCAATACCTTTACAGGTTACAAGAATCCGTTTAAACTCAGAACTAATTTTATCCAGACTTTTAGTATACATACTGTATATATAGTGTATTATATCCAGCCTCCATACAGAAGCAATGACAGTCGTTTCTTCCACATTAACTGACGAGTTCATTAATCACACTCATGGGCCTGGCCGAGAGAAGACGGATCGGCCATCTGTAAATATTTATTCAGCATCTCTATAATTAAACAGAGCCAATGCATCATGTCAGGCATACATGTCTAATGATGACGGCTCACACACAGCACTGAATAATACAGTGTGGAACAGCTTGGTCAAACATTTGTTGTAGATCTAAGAGAGAGAGAGAGAGAGAGACAACCAGACAGACACACAGATCTAAAAAGTGACAAAGGATAGATGAGTCCAACATATAAGAATAGTAATGGATAGATTTATACATGGAAGATGTCATTTGACAAAGAGTAATAGCACAAAAGAAAGTAACAGATCAGTCGATAAATACAAGAGAAAGAAGAATGAGGGAAAAATAGAAACAGCAAGGAAAGGTAAATCCAAGATGAGAAAGGAAAAAGAGATAGAGACAGAGAGCGTATGTGTGTGGGAACGTCTGATGGAGGAAATAGTTTCATGATGGTCTGTCAGTGGCTGTTAGACCTAATGCAGCCCGGCATTTATGGAGTCCCACCTCTCAGTAAAGGAGATGAGCTGGAACCAGGTTTCACTGAGATTTAATGGACTTCCTTCTCTGGATATTACCATTTGGAGGAAAGGAAAGGAAGCTGTATACTGATGTAATCTGAAATTATGCTAAACTCATGAGAGCAGTATCCTGTATGGCTGTGTGCGGGGGAGAGAGAAGACGAAAAGTTCTTAAGACTTGGCGGGGAGATTTTGCAAGTCTCATTAAAAGTTGATCAATTTATAGCTGGCTGGGTGATACAAAGAGTAACAAATTAGGCTGACTTTTGACCTCAGCAGGACAGAAAGTGGACTCCTAAACAAGCAAGGAGTCATGATATATTAGTGGGATGTAGACATACATGTATGTCAATGTAAATTTATAGTATATACTTAGTATGGTATTTCTAAAAAAAATCATCACTACATATAAGCTACATTTGTTTTCAGCCCGATTATTTACAAAAAATTGGGAAAAAAACATACTGGCATGAGCTGGATCAGAAACATGCCACAGTCTAATTGCAGGGATAGTTCAGAGTATCTACTATGTTTAAGCCCGCTGTATGTTTTGCCCCAGTTTATTTCCATAAATGTGTTTGTTTTCTTGATGTGCATGATTTCTGTCTCGTCTGTATGCAGTTTGTTTATTAAAATGCTGATGTGTCAGGTTTTGAATCCATGTGGGAGCAGCCATTTTTGATCTGAGACATTTCACTCAGATAGAACAATGTTGTCCTCCCTTGGTCCCCTGACAACCAAACCTGGATAATCTTCATCCATCTTACTTCCACACCAATCAAATTTGTGTGCCATGGGAGAACATAAAAGTCCCATGTATGTTTAAAAAAAACAAAACCTCAGCCAATCTGCATTGCAAAACTTTGAGAAATGTGACATTTCCAATGAAAAATTGATTTTCACAAACAAACTATCACCAATAAATAGCTTTTAATCAAGATGATAGCTTGATGTTCCTGTGGTTTTAAGATTGTTATTAATACATGTCTTTGGAATTAATTTATTCTATATTGTCCTCGGGGAACTACCTCATTAAGAGCGCCACTATAAATATTCCATCGGCCCTGTCATGCTTTTTTCAACTTTCCAACTTATTAATATTAAAACTATTTAAGCAATCAGGACAAACATAGCAAGTAGAATAACACACTGGAGAAACGTCTGGAACTCAGTAATGTAGGTATCGCTACTCTGAATATGTTTTTTTTTTTTTTGACAGCAGGAAACAAATACTATATGAAACTATATGTCAGCATTGTGAACGATTGCTAATTTTTAATAGTGAAAACAAAACAAGGTGGAATTATTCATCTTCGCAACATGTTCCACCACGTAAAAACCGCTGTAGGTACAAATGGGGAAAGTAACTTAGTAATCTGACCAAACAGGGAGGTGTGTAGCCTGATAATCAGACTGAATTACTATTTCATTTCATTAGTTGGTTTGCTGGAAATATCAGAGATGTGCACATCAGTTTGAGATCTGGAATCACACCAGGAGGTATGATGTATCTTGGCATTGTGTTCTGGATTTTTTACTTTTAGACTTTTAGAGAGTGTTAAAATAAAGTAGGTTGCAGAGTTTCTATATTTTAATGGTGTGTGCACCATTTCGTCGACCAAACACGTCGTGACTCATAAACCCTTGGATCTTGATTTGAATGTAAAGGTTGTGTGGGTTTGAACAGTGCTTATATGAATTTTATCTTTTTTAGTCAACAAGCATGACATACACATTGCATTTTAAACCAAAAAATGTTTGGGCATCAACCCAAGATTGATCATGCATCATGTGACTGAGATTACATGTTTACTGTTCACTAATCTTTGCAACTGTGTTGGTTAGACCTATCAGACTTGAAGGCTACACTGAGATAACAATGCATACCTCCTTTAACCGTCTCATGAATTTTTGGTCAAACACCTAAAACTGTTTTTTTAGTCATCTTTTGACAGAGCACCCTTGACAATTATGACATCCCCAACTCATGGCACTTTCATGTCCAAAATTCATGTCCAGTGTAGCGGCACCAAGCCAAAGTTATGTAATTTAATTTTATCCACAACTCATCCATGATCCCACAACTCCGAACTGCACACACACACTCACACTCATACATACCACACATACCACACATGCCCCCTCAGAGAGATGGATAGCATGCATTCCCATCACTCTCCTAGGCCAACATCCAGGTGCACAACAGCTGGGGAAGCCAGGGGGATGGTGCTGGGTAAGGAGGGATGGGAGAGACAGAGTACCAAGGAAGTGTGGAAAGAAATGGGACCAGAGGGTGTAGCGGATGCACAGGAATAAGCTATAAATTTTCTCAGGAGTGCTCTGGGTGTCTTCTTGTCTGTCCAAACAGCAGTTGTAATCTATGGTATTGCTGTTGCTGTGAGCCTCGCTGTATCCTGCTGTCCTACCCAGCCTGATCAGGCGCACATGGTCACTATTATTCCTTTTATATTATCATATATATCCTTTTTATGGCTCAGAAACTCTGATCCGTGATCTTTACTGTCCCTTGATAGACAGGGATTGATGTAAAGGTGAAGAGAAAAAGCAGGATGTCAGCTGTAGATAAAGGAGAGAATAAAGAAAGACAAAATAAGAAAAAGGTGTGTTGGGTTAAGAAAAAAAAGTTACTACTGGTGCTTCATTTAGGGGTGGAAATGATACATCACAGGTACTTAATGGTCAGAAATGTTCAATGTGGTGAAGCGTGAGATTTAGCCCAAAGTATGCAATGTATATTTGATAATGTATTCTATGTCCAGTGCTGTGAAAAATGAGTTATTGTCTCGGCGGCCTATTTTCAAAGAAACACAATACCATACTTTTTGTATCACGTGAATGGACAGTAAATGTGATGAATACTATCTGCAGTAAAATAAAATACTTCTAGAGATCACAGACAGTAAAAACAGTCCATAACTGTACTTCCTTTTTCTTTATCATGACATTTATTGATTCTTTTCTGGACATGGCTGATAATACAGTAATAATGATAATAGTAGTCTCTCAAAATGCACCTGAACAATAACATACAAATGTATGTTTAATGTATAATACAAAGTGTATCACTTGTATGTTTTACATCATGTATGTAGCATGCATAGATATCTTAGTCAAGGTTATGTTGCAAATACAGACTCATTTATCACTGATCAAATTAACCTCAGTTAAAAGGATTTCCCTTCCATCCATATGTTGCTGGGTTTATACGAGGCTTCATGCAGTGTCTATAGGAGAAGTCTGCTTGATATTTGAGTGGTATAGGATAGATCCACTGTGCAGGAAACAGTGGGGTTCGAGATGACTGATGGAGTGTGATGTCCCACTGTGTGTCATGGTAAACTGTTTTTGGATGTGATTTGGCTCGGAGGGTTTAGAGTGGAACAGACTGGCTTGTGAGAAAAAAATACAAGACGAGAGAAAAGCTCTAAAGTTACTGTAAGGATTGTACAAATAGACATGAATCAGCTGGTGTCAGCAGTTTCCACGATCGGAGTAAAATGTATTGCCTGGTAAATGAAGGACATGCTCATACACATATAAAGCAGTAATACCCAAAATATTTTCATATCAGTATGCATGTCATACATCAACCCATTCATAGGCATCACACGTAGTAATACATGCACATATACTTAAAACAGTATCATGTGTATGTGTGGGTCCTGTATTCCAGTGTGCCATCCATCATGCGGTAAAGCCACAGGCAGTATACAATGTGTTTGGCCTCGCCTCCTCATTCAGCACTCATTAGCCATCAATCACCTCCTCTCCACTGGCTGCCTGTTTGGGATGAGACCTCCTAACTTCATGTCCTTGCAAGATGTTCACTCACACCCAAACACATATGCATGCACACTCACTTGCACACACACACACACGGGAGTGAAAACATATATTTGTTTGCCCAGTGAAGCCAATGTCATATACAGATGTTGAGAGAAATACTTACTGAGAGTTTAGTCGCTGTAGGATTATTTGTGATTTGATGTCAGTTCTCAAAGTTAAAAAGCATGTTTATGCTGTACAGTTTGATGAGAATTCGAAAATGTCAAGGGAAGTCTTTACTCACCGCTATAAGCACTATAGCGTTTTCCATTTAATCATTTCAGAGCTATAGTTAATGGTGAAATCCATGGATGTCTGAGTACAGAGGAGCAAGGTGTATTGTTTGCTTTGTATAGGAGATTGTTCATATAATTTCCCAAGTATGTCATATTTCAGAGAAAATGTACTGACATGTAAAAGCATCTTTGAGATCCAAATGTGATTTTAACTCACAGCTATGTTTGTGGCTTATATCTCCAAATTGAACAAGCATGTGTATGTGTGTGAGTATGTGTGTGTGTGTGTGACCGTCTAAAACAACTGTGGCTGTTTCCACGAGAACAACTGCTCAGTGGATTACAGGATGCCACCGTGGCTAAGGGTGAGACTGGAGGAGGTGCGAGGGAAGGAGGGAGTGGGTGGAGTGTAAAGAAAAAAATGAGAAAGAGATTTTTGCCCTCTGTTGAATCCTCTTGGTGAGATCTCACTGTCCCCCAGGGGTGTAAGGAAGCGTTGTGTATTTTTCCCTCCACTCACCTGCTGTGCAGTGTATGGAGGCCATTACCTGACATTGATAGCTGCATGGGCTTTTGTCCTTGGCCTGTATATGCCACAGCTGTATACAATGTACAGAGACATGATGTTAGGGCGTTCCCTCACACAGCAAGCTACAGAGTGCGTATGTGCAGTAACTGCACACTGTTATTTTATGGTATCCCGTTCTGTTGATCTGTCAAATAATGAAGATCTAACTAACTTTACCTAATGCAACCTTCTTCAGATGAGCAGGGAGTCAAAGTGGTTTAGTAGGTCACAATTTCCCTACATAGTGTTAGATTTGTCATTTGCTTTCACCTATTCATAAATCATTTTGAACTTTGAACTGATATTGTTGCGGGACAAATAAGACATATATTCTCATATCATTTACCTCGATTTCTTCCCTCTTCTGCTTTTTCTTCCCTTCCTTATTCAGACTGGTACTTATCTCTTCCTTCAGCTCTCCTCATCCATCTCTGACCCCTCCCTCCCTCCCCCCTCCCTCTTTTCTGATCCTCACTATGTATGTATGTGTGAGAGAGAGAGAGACAGATTGAGAGAAACACATATAGAGGCCTGACACATGGGCCCAGTTTCTTAATAATGTCATTCGGTGTGAACGCTATTAGCAGATTACCCTTGGCCCAGGGCAGCCTAGCCATGTGCAGGAACTAGATAACCTTGTGTTCGGTAATTTAATATCAACACTTCCCCTCTTTTCTTACCACGCTCTACAACACACAAATACCCTGCTTGTCCCCTCCGGTTCTATTTCTTAAAGAGAGAGAGAGAGAGAGAGGATTACAAGATAGTGACTTCTTGAAGATTTCTTTCCTCCGCTGAGAAGTGTGGCAAATCACCCCTTGTCCGTGGATGTGAGAAAATACATAAACAGGCTTATAGTGAAAATTCCATCAGATTTAATGTAGCAAATTTAGCTCAGTGCAACATCAAAAGAGCCGCCCATCTTTTAAAAAGCCCTAGATGGGGTAATATCATTTTTCCCCTCCTTCTAGTTTTCATCCTTGCGGGTTATCATGGGCCCAACACTTACTACATATCAGGCCAGAGTGAAAGGTGAGGAAATTTCTTGTCACAAAGTTTGATTTTGTAAGAGTGAGTGGGAGAGACGGCCTGGGAGAGAGAGATGTACCACTTAAAGGAGCAAGCCGTTATGGAATCAGATCCCTTGCCTTATCCCCTGCAAGCTGAATCACAATCCTGCATTAGCTGCTATATCACACTTAGTCCTGCTGCTGCTCTTTTTCCTGCCGCCCGTGAGCCAAGCGGGAGCAAGAAGGCCAGACGGCACAGCCCTATCACTCACTGGCACTCTCTCACACCGGCATTACCATGCCTTTATCTCATCTCCTGCAGCCCGGCACGGCCGGCCGCCTCTCGGCCCTCCAGGCTACTTTACTAATAACCTATTTCTTATCAGTCACCATGCACCTCTGCCTGTGATCAAAGAGCCAATTAATGGAGCGGGGAAAGGTGAAGCATTCAAATAATGGAGACAGCTGTTTTTCTCTGTTTGAGAAAATCCATTTTGTATTGTTATCAGCTCCAAGCAGCTCCTCCCCGACCAGCGCTTAATTCAAGTCTCTGTCTGCTTCTGCCTGCCTTGATAAGAGAGTTAGAAAAGACAGGGGAAGAGAGAAGGAGGTGAGGGGGGGAAGAAAAGAGACCTGGTCACAATGAACTTTATGTAGAAGAATGCAGCAGGAATATCACAGCAGTCCAACTCATCCCTGAGCAAAGTGGTTCAACACAGAGATTAAGATTGGGGTGGGGGTGGGGGTGGGGTGGTCATAAAAAGGCAGAGCTTCCAGAGCTGACTGCTTTATGGCTTCACTGTCATTCGTTTTGAAAGGAGGCAGCTGATTGCAGTTCTTTGAGGTCCAACACAATCTTGTCAGGCAAAAACCTGAGGTTAGTTATGAGGTTAATTGTACTGGTGTTGGAGCAGCATATAAATAGCCCCATCAAATGCCCATATCTGAACAGCTTTGTTGTAATGTACTATATATCACTTTTCTTTTTAACTGTGCCTATGACATTGACATATGACATTTTAAGATGTAAGGTAAGGTTGTTGCATGTGTGTAAGATGCTACTTGGATATATAGTATCTCACATACTACAGCTAGATTATTCTAGTCTTATTTGGTTCTGATATTAGTGAGCAATTAGTCATGCATCTTCAGGAAACATGTTAATGAAAAGATAATCACTGGCTACCTGTTGGTTTTGTGCTAACCAGTCTAATACATCCCCGGGTCACTGTTCTGTCAAGAACTCAGATATGGACAATATATTTTAGAAACTAATGCATATGATTTTTAATGGCCAATCAGAGAGGGTCATGGGATTTAAAGTCATTGTGAAATATGCTACTGTCTCATGCATTTGTAATTCAGGAGTTACCCTAATTACCCAGTTATAATTACAACTGGGAAATATAGATTTTTCTGATCGCTGATTTATCACATTTATAACACATGTGAAGTCTTTGAGTTAGCCATTCAAAGTAAATGGACCCTCCCCACAACCAACTCTACTTTCATGCAACAGTCTCGAGTTGACCAATGATATGAGTGCTGTCATATCATAAACACTTCTGCTTCCTTCCACCTCACATGACTGATCTGTTTTTTTATTAACCCCGAGGCTGATCTATCTATAAAATGTTAATTTATAATTTTACATCTGTTTGTCAGGCTCACTTTTAACATTTTACAAATTGAACCATATCTTATAATTATGGTAAAAAAAAAATCAGTTTGTATGGATCTGTTCTGTGGACAGTGTGTGATGGGATGATAGGAAGTCTGTCACAGGAAACCAAGGAGTCATGGGAGGAAGACCAAGTAGTACATTTAAAGGTATTGTACCAATAGCAGTGTCCCTCACTAAAAAGTGAAATCCAAAACCTGGAAAGAGGAAGGATAGCCAACAGTGTGGAAAAATAAAAAGCTGTGTATTTACTTAGCAGTCATACTTTGGGTTTCATGCATACATCCTTCATCAGCATTGACTGATTTTCCTCTTCTTACTGTCTGGATGATCACTGTGCTAAAAGAACAGCTGAACCAATTCTGGCACGTATGTACAGTACCTATATATTGTTGCATTAGCTAATGGAGTTGACAGAAAATGGAAAGTTCTGAAAAAATGGTCAGGGACAGATATGCACTGGTATACAGATTCCTCCTAAGCCTCTTTTATTTCTTGGAGCAACTTCATCTTTATAATAACACCCTTGACCACTTCAATCCTCCTTTGAAGGCAACAGCTCCTTAAAAAAAAGTGTTGGAGTGAGAGATGGTGTGGTTTTCAACGGGGATCCAACACCTCATCTGACCTTCGTCTTTTAGAGTATATAAGTTGGATATTAATTTTGGTTGTGCTGATACTCATCTGGATACTGTTGCCATATTTGGATATGCCTGCTGTAATGAAAAAAAACAAGAGTCTTAAGTCTCTGAGGCAGGTATTAACATATTTATTACACCGTAAAGAGAACAACAATACCAGAATTATACTGCAAAGATTCACAGACTGACAGACCATAGTTTACAGCCCAAAAAAAAGAATCAAAAATAAAGAAATAAAAAAAATAAAATAAAATCAACAAGAAACCACAGTTCTGACATAGTAGACTGGAAAGCTCTCTAGAGGACACTGACTCTAAGCGATGGAAAGACCGCCCAGTGTCAGCCTACCACTAACCTGTGGTTTTCATGTCTCAATTAAGTATTGCACAACAACTTCAAATCATTTGAGCTCTTTTTTTTTTTCACAATAAATTTTCTCAAGAGAACGCAAAAGAACCCCCTCCCACCCCCAAAAATCAACTCACTCCCTGGGATTAATGCTTCAGCTTTTGCTGTTTTACTGCCGGCCCCACTTCCCCAATGTTTCTTGATAAGTAGGAAATTCAAACATTTCCCCCTATTGTGAAAAACAGGCATGCCTAAATTCATAGCCTTAAGTGTTTTTACTATTTTTTTTTTTTACAAGCTTTGCCTTTTGTATATCCCTCTTTTGAATTCAACCCAGCTATCAAGTCGACAAGCACTTTAGCATGTCGTCACAACAGAGAAGAGAAGACGAGAAAAAGGTTGAGGGGGAACGGGAGAAAAAAGAGCAAGAGAGAAACAACATTTCTTATCCGTGACCTTAGCTTGTAGCATCGAAATAGGAATCTACAACACTTTTCTTTAAAATTAGCACAATTTTTTAAAATCTGTTCAAACAATTCAAACTCTTGATGTACTCTAGAAACGCCACAGGCATAAAGAAACATAACAAAAGTTTTTTTTCCGTTTTTTTTTTTCTCATTTCTATTCATTTATGTTTCATTTATTTATGAGGTCTGCATTGTTACCAAGTAGTGATATGGTTTTGCAGCTGTATGAGCTTCGACTTTGGATTTTTTTATTTTCCTGTTCTCTTGTGCCCATTTGGTTTCGACTAGACCAGTATCAGCGCCGCGACTGATGCTCTTATCGTGCTGTAAGAGGTAGAGTGAGACTTGTTTGCCACCGAGGAATTTGTAGCAAAACACACATAGAGGAGGGAAGAAATAAAAAAAAATAGAGCTTCTCAAAAATTATTGAGTGATAATGTTTGTCTTAGTATTTTTGTTTTTTTAACCCAGGATTTGCCTTGATAATGATGAGCACACACATTATTTGTTGTATACTTTCAAATACACGAGTGTTAAAACAGCTTGGCTGTTTCTTCACAGCTTCTGAGGAGTCGCTAGTAGGGTGTGAGACACCTTTTTGGATTATTTAACCCTTTAGAGTCAAGAATGCAGGTGTTTTTTGTATTTAGACA
Source organism: Pampus argenteus (assembly GCA_036937835.1). Taxonomy (NCBI): domain Eukaryota; kingdom Metazoa; phylum Chordata; class Actinopteri; order Scombriformes; family Stromateidae; genus Pampus; species Pampus argenteus. The sequence goes on from CM072879.1 coordinate 11,431,481, forward strand.
TGAGGGATGAGGAAGTACAGAGGGAGCAAACTGCCCAAAACCTTTGTGGGCCTCCACCTGTTCCTTGAGGTCAGAATTTGTAACGCGCTGCTGTGTAGCACCAGGGTGTTTGGGGTGAAGAGCCTTTGTGTGCGTCAGGGTAAGTGCTCTCTTACTGCAAATGAAAGGTTTGTTTGATTTACATTGAAGGTTTACAACAAAGCTGCGACTGATTATCTGTCCCAAATGAAAAAAAAAAGACATATATATAAATAAATAGAAAACAACTGTAAAATGGCATTGGTGTGAAAGCTCGGTCTCACATTCACCTCTTTACGAATCAAAAATGGAACTGCTTAAAGCTGAAATGGGCACTTGATCTGACATTTGTGTAATGAGAAAATGCACAAACAAGAATAAAATCTCTAAAAAATATGTCAAAAGTTTCTTTGAAAACGGTTACAGAAGTTGTCAGTGTTCATGTCTCATTGGTTATTATTGCTCCAGTTGAAATGTAACACTGCTGTAAAAATGTTGGTTATATTTAACACAACTTCTCATTTCACAATGTAAGATGGGTGCCACTGGTTTGCCCTTTCCAGAACAGATTAAAATAAACAACTTTTATGACACTTAAATTGGTTTTCTTCTGCGAATGCGTGAAGGAAACCGCAGAAATAAATAACCAAATGTTTGTGACGACAAACCTCTTTTGAAAATCATTTAAATCAGGATTTTGGTCCTTGGTGTCAGTCTTTGGCTGTTTTTGGTGTTTGTTTTTGTTTATCTCTTGTGTTAATACTGTGTGTTACCTGGTGCTTTGCAGTGTTAAAGCTGTCAATCGGAGTCTACACCTCTGCATTTGGAAAGTTAGTTTGTTAGAATATTTTTTAGGTTTTTTTTTTTTTTTTTTTTTTTTTAGTTTTTTTGGTTGTTTTTTTTCTTCATTTTTTCTAAAAAATAACAAATATTTAACAAATGTTCAGTAATGTGCATGCACTGTCTGCAACTATTAAAAATGTTATGGCCACTTTTGCTAGCATGTTGAGAAGAAAAACAAAGTAAGTGGGTTTGGTGATTTTTTACATTTTTCCAACCCCCCCACCCCCCCAATGTAAAAACAGATAATGCTATCACTACATACAAAATGGTTTGATGAATTATGGCTCTATACTGACAACACAAGTATGCTGAAAAGAAGCATGCCAAAATAACCTCTGTGACAGTGCAAATACATTTATGTATGTCCCTTGTACAAAACATTTAGGTTAGCATTCCGCACGACATGCTAGTTCTCAGAAAAGATCTGGGTCGGACTCAAGTAGCAGCTCTGAGATATAGCTTGTGTCTTTTCTTGAGGACAAAGGGAAGTAAAACTTATAGAACTACGGGCGATCTACCACTTAGACACAGAATAGAAAAGCAGCTTGGAAAAATGATAACACTTCTTTTTTTTATCTCTTTTTGCACTCTTTTAGAGAGAGAGAGAGAGGGAGAGAGAGAGAGATAGAGAGAGCTATGAAGGACTTAGAGTTGTGACTGGTTGAAGTACTATGCATTGTCACAATTGTCCAACACATATACAATAAATAACCATTGGTGACACCACAGGACAGAAGTCTTTAACACCATGACATCTACAGAAAAATAATAAGAACATGAAGAAAGATGAACATGTTGTTTTTTTTTCAGAGTTGAGACAGGATGGGAGTGTCTGGGGCGCAAAATGAGCTTCCTACTGAGTTCTTCACACTGTAGGTTTCAGCTCTAAGTGGCCAAGTGGCTGCTGTTCTGGTGATTTGACAGTCTCACCAATGATGACTTCACTTCCTGTTTGATAGCAAGCATGCATGTGCGAATTGTAGCCAGTAAGTACATCCTCCACATGTGCAGTGGGCAAAGTTTTGTAGCTTGTCCAAGAATTCTTCCTTTTACATCCTTCAGGGAGATGGATTTGTATTTCCCAGCCCACTGACCTGGATATTATTACAAGTGAGAGGAAATAACATTGGTTGAACAGCTGGCTCTGCCTGCAATCTGCTGCACATCTGCCCATTTCATGGGAGTCGGTCTGTGGGCCAGAGATTCAGTCCATTCCTCTCCGTCTCATGGCAGAAAACTCGTTTATCTATCCATCCGTTGGTATCTCGCTCAAGGTTTTTAAATCTGATATCTTTCTTTACAAAGAATATTGATGACGACAGTCTTTCTGCTAGCTAGAAATGTTCCCTTGGTATGTTGTTTGGTAAAATGTTTTCTTGAGCTCAACTAGTCCAAGGTACAGGAAGGAAATAAGCATTAATTCAAAGATGGGAAATAAACACATTTTTAAAAAAGGGGGGGTGGAGGGGGTGGGGGTTAGATATACTTGAGTTCAAGGCTACCTCTGTTCAGTCTCTTTATATTTACAAGAAAAAAATAAGCTACAATGACAACAACATTAACAACAACAGGCACAACAACAAACGGACAACAAGAATAGCAAGTGTAACGATAAAAGGATGTCAATATTTAAATTCATTCATTCAAAACAAAGAATATCTTTGTGTTTCCTTAAAGTCACGGCAAGTCAATATGACCTGATTACGGACCTCCTTTCTATGACTATGCTGCAAGATAGACAGAAGCATTACCATCTCTTTCTTTTAGCCATGTTAGCTTAGTATCTTTGCAAGGCAATGTAGACAGTCATGCTGTTTGTGGGGTTGAGGGCTGGCTGTTACGCCCCGGAGGCCTTCGCCCTCATCCTTCGTGTTAGTCTCTTAGCGTGGTGTGCCATCCAGGGCAGAGGAGGACGGGGTGCTTGGGGTGGATGAGCGAGGGGTAGCAGCAGGCGGGGTTGCAGCCGGACTCCCAGTCCCACTGCTCGGGGTGCAGGCAGAGGAGCTGATGGGGGCAGGGGTCTCTGATCCTGGGACGCCTCCCTGCTGCTGGCTGGCCTGCTGCTGGGCCTGGAGAGTCTGACCGCAGACATGGTGGTGCTTCTCCCAGTCCTTATGCTGGCAGAAAGAGCCACAGTAGCGTGCCGTGTTGCAACCGCTGCATGTCTCACTGGCCTTGCGACCACAATTCCAGCAACTCTGACAGACAGAAAGAGACAAAGTTAACTAACACAAAACAATAACGCAGCAGTAGGCTTCACAATCAGACAGATAATGATCGTCTGATTATTGATTAAAATGTTTAGACCCTTTGTTCTATTTTGTGCCTGTACTGTCACAAAAGATAACCACGTATTTGATGAATAAATCAAACAGAAGAAATTCTTCAGTGAACACAGCGTGAGGATTAGCAACAGATATCAGCGCACCACTCTGCACATTAACTGAACAAGCCTCTGCTTTTACAACAATTAAACTGAAAACAAACCACAGACAGATCAAAAACCCATCTATCTATTTTTTATATTATTACACTTAGGTCCTCTTATATCCCTTGGAAACCACAGTGAGAGCATGTCGGGGTGGTTGCAAATCCGCAAGGAAACAGGAGAACAATATTACAAAGAGCTTGTGTAGGTTCTCTGGGGCACTTCTCTCACATAAACATCACTCTTGCATTTAATGTCAGATGTGAGCAATATTTCCCTCTCATTTAACTGATTAAATGTCTCCAATGGTGATTAGCAAATGAAAGTTCCTTCCCTTATTTCAGCTCAGCTGAATTGGTAACATCTTTCTAAACATGGCAGCTACTCTGTTGGAAAAGAAGAGAAAGGAGGAAAGCAAGACTAATAGATTGACCTTGATTTGCTCTCACTCCCACTGTCTTCTGACTATAATGTAACTTCTATTTATAGGGCTGTGTTATTTATAAGATAAGATCCTTTCATCTTTGTAATTTGGTAGTCACTAGAACAACTGGCAACAACAGTGACAACAAAGAAAGACACAATACCATAGCTACCAAGCAGTACGATGACAATGACAGTATCGTGTGTCTATGTCCCTACCTCACTGGAGTCCTCCTGTTGGTTTATTATGGAGAGTGCGTCCTCAGCCGCCTGCCGCTTGGCCTCAGCTACAGTACGCTCCATCTTGGCCCGTTCACTGCTGATCATCTCGTGAGCCTTACGCTCTGCCTCTGACACGGCTTTCTGTAGCTCTGACATGGCCTGTCGCTTCACCTCATTCACTGCCTCTTCTGGAAAGAGTGTGGAGACAGAGGAAGTCAAGCCTCCCGTACCTGCAATGTAGTTTGCAATATGTTATCCTGCCTTTGGGGGGAGGGGTTATTTTCAATGACAATACTGGTAAATGAAGTCATGTTGTTAATATTCAGAGAAAAACTCAAAACATTTTCAATGTGTAGTCTTTCCCTTTAATACTCACACCACACTACAGTTCAAACCCCCTTATTCTTTTTAAAATTAATGCATCATTATTTTTAACAAACAAAAGCAAAAAAACAAAAACATTATTTCTAGTTGTGGAGATAATGAGAATTATTTCACATGGCAAAGAAGACAGAAATGTTGTAAATATAGCATACTTGCTACATTAATACAAGACTCACAAATTGTTTTCATTAAATTATTCAGCCATTCAGGAAGAAATATTTATCAGCCTCCATGTTTGTTAATCCCACTCTTTTGATATTGACTATGGCATGTTTAATTTGTAAGATCCTCTAATAGGTCAACGTGTAATGTTCTAATTTTTTTAAACAAAGTTGAAATGATCTTATTTGAAGATGAGCAAACAAAATATATCTTTTCTTTTTAATTTAAAAAAAATAACCTCAAGACAGCAGCGTGAGCCAATTAATCCCAAGTAATCGCGTGCTTTTGAGATGTGTTATTTTATACTTGTTTTGTGGAATGAATAACCTTGCCGTGCGGGTGTTAAGTGGTGGAATTCCAACTGAACGTCAAAGCGAAAGGAGGTCTTTTTGTTTGCTCCAATCAAGCCTGCAACTTGACTAATTGTGTATGCAAATCAGGCAATTTATATTTAAATTATGCATTTCCATTGTGATCCCAGAGGCCCACGCAGTGAGGGGAAGTGGGAAACCGGTAGGACACCGTGCAAGGTGCTTGAATATTTATCACCAACTGTAAACATTTTGCCCATTTCAAACAGATGTATTCACCGCCGACTTTCATTGTGTTAAAAAAATCCTATTTTGCAATTCTCCCTGGGTCACATTTAAATCAGTCTCTCCTCAGCCAGAATATATGCAACTGAAAGTGAAAAGGATAGTGGAAATATGGAGAAGAATGCAAAATAGCAGGCACCATTTATCCTACAGACAAAAGATAAATACAGCTTTATGTTTCGGAAAATACGCTTCACTTTACTTCATTTCCTTTGTACACATTACACTTATTACAAATGTAAAAAAAAGTGTCAGACAGAATGTGTGCGTTTCTAAAGACGAGACTTTTTTTTTTCTTTGAAAAGCTAAATATTTAAACCAGTGTGGTTTCTTGTCGTTAACTTACTGTGCTGCCTGAAGTCATGGAAATTGCCCTGGTGCCGTGTGATATATGCCTTGTGCATGGAATTGTGATTACACACCAAATGCCTTAGATGGAAGATCGATCAAAGCTGGTGAGGGGAGGAGGATACTGGAGAGCAGGCAGTGTCCCGATGGTGATACTCAATTCAATTTAAATGCATATTACTTGTTCTGAGTATCTCACACATCATGCTTGGTCAAGCAAGGGAACAATTTCTTTTCTCCAAGGGGTTTAAAAAGCAGATATACTGTATCACTGACGGTGAATACAAAGTGGATTCCTCAAGCACTGAACCCTCAATGGAAAATTTGTTCAGTTTTTTTTTTAGGACAGCAATAATGGTGATTGCAGTTGTGCTCCTGAGTTTTTAGGATGCTCTTTGTGTACACTACAAAATTTAATGGCAGCTGAAGAAAATTGTTAAAGCAGCATATTAGTTTCAATATTTGATCTTGACCAGTTCTTCAAATTTCCTTTAACAATTTTCACTGCAGTTTTGTTAAATGGAATAGCTACAATGTCTGTCGCTAAAGGGATTACCAAAGTAACCAAGAGCAAAGAGATATCAAATGTTGCTACTGTACTTTTAACAGCAGAACCACGGAAGCAGCTGCAAAAGCTACTTATGTCCCTTATTTGACTGGTGCAATAAAATCATTTTATGATCTGACATCATATTTGGAGCGTGCACAATGTTGTGGCGACTCTCTTATTTTTTAAAACTTCCCAATGTATCGAATATGACATTAATACAAGTCTAAAAAGGAAGAAGGATACAGACAGTAGACTATATTAGGATGAGAGGGGACAATGTGGTTTAAAGGAGCGTTTCTCATCCACTTCCAGCTCTGAGTCATCTGGGTGGCCTTGATTTCTACATTTCTACTAAATAAAATGACTTTAAAAACTGCAGAGAGATCACGAGAAAGAGTGTGTGTGTGTGTGTGTGTGTGTTTATGTGTGTGTGTTTGTGTGATGACGGCAGGCATGGAAGTGCTGCTCACCAGCTTTCTTCCAGATCTCTTCTGGGACGTAGCCAGACACAGGCCGGTGCAGCAGCTCCCTGTGAATTTCTGGGGAGACACAAATACACAGCTTTAGCAATCAGAGATCAACTCACGTTTTGCTTGACAACAGTGCAGAAGATTGTAGAGCAAATCGGCATATTGATGAACCTGACAAAACTCAATATTATTTAAATATATTTCTTAAAACCACCATAAGTCTGTGACTGAAACTTACAGTATCATGACCTTTTTAATCTTACTTGTAAACAGACATTAATTTCTTCATCAGTATGACTTATAATAATATACATTATACCCTACCTGGTGTTGCGTTGTCCTGTGCTGCAGGGCTTTGTTGCCTTGACTGTCCACTAGTGACACCCTTTTTTAGCTCTTCAGCGTCACTGTATCGTCGGATCCAGTAGTTGAGCTCCTCGCGATCGGCCTCCTGGCACCGCCGCAGTACCGTCAGCGAGCGCCTTGTTTTCTCCACCATGTCCATGATACAGTTCAGCAGCTGGAGGAGACAGGGAACGGACAAGGCGCTGAGTTTACACATAAACATCAATGGATCGATTGATCGATCAATGGATGAGTACACGTATAACAATTTATGTTGTATTTACATTATATTTGCGAGCATGCACACAACACATCTCCACTCTCCATATCTGTATGAACAATCTCACGATTTGTGTTAATATGCACAATAATTTCAAACGTTTCTTATGATTAATTTGCCCAACGCACATTTTTATAGGTTTATGTCCACCAAAAACAGTCCTATTTTGTATACAGAAATGAATAAAAACAAAACCTCTTTTAGATCTATGGTGTAACAAAGACTTTTATTACTAAGTAAGACATTACAATTTATTATTACTTTAAAATTATAATAACAAAATCATGTTTTACAATTAATATATACAATTTGAATTAATTTAATCTCTGTTATTTAGTGAGACAAAACTGTGGGGTATAGTAATATAAAAATGTTATTACTTTTCTTACATGGTCAAGGTGCTTCCACTCCTCAGCCCACTCTCTGTCTGTCAGTCTGTGGTCAATCACTTCTTCCTGTCTGGTTCCTGCATGCATACCTGAGGAAAGATAGATAGATAGACAGACAGATAGGAAGATAAAAAAGATAAGTCAGTATGACAGAGAGGATCAATGTAACATTACTTCATCATCCCCTTACTCTTCCCTTCATTTATCCTTCATTTGGTCTTTGTTTGACACTCTCTCCATCCATTTCTTTCTCCTCCTCCCTCATTCCCCCACTTCTTCTTTGCTCTCTCTCCCATCCTGAGGGCAGGACTCAAATGACTGAGCTTCTGGTCTAATAAACATCCATCACAAGGCAAGACATGGTAAATGTCTTTCCTATTTTTAGAACAGAGTAAAGTCATCATTATACAGCTTCATCAAGGCTTAGTCTTGATGTCTGAACTTTCGTTTGGGCTCTCTGGGGCAGCAGGATGGTTGGATGTGCTCTGCAAGACTGTCAACTTGTTGTACCAACAAGCATCCACCCTGCTGAAGTTGACACTGTTTGATGATCATTATTATTAAAATTACTGATCTTAGATAAAGAACTCAGAAGCCTGAGTCGTGATGTAAAAATGATGTAACTCTTGTAACTGTTTACTTTTTATATGAAATCCTCTTTGTTTCTCTTGGTACTACTACTTAGTAAAAGCTTTGACAGCATGCCATTTGGTTTGTGTGTCACTATCCAAATGCACACACACATGCCCATATACCCCCAGTGTCCTCACCAATGGGTCTGGCTCTCTCTCGGATCTCCCGATGATTGGAGGTGGGGTGTCTGTAGGTGTCCCGGTAGTGATGGGCGATGGCCATGTCATCCAGCCTATAGTGCTGCGGAGGGAGCGGGCCCGGGTGAGGCAGGCCGTTGGGTTGGTAGGAGAGCCCATTAGATGGGCTAAAGCGCTGGGCGGGGCTTATGGTGCAGGGCCGCTTACTGGGGTGAACATCCGAGTGCAGGGCACCATCTCGCTCGAAGCCATTCTCTTTGGTTCTGGGTGGAGACAGAGAGAGAACGTTTTGAGTTTGTAGTTCATTGTCACTGTAGTGATGCATGTTAATGGTGTCTTCTTCCGGTGAAGTGAGATAGTTTTCGTTGAATGGAAATCAGCTGTTTTGCAAGGATCTGAAGTGACAATGCATTATGAACAAAGGTGAACTATTTCACACTTCTGGCAAAAAATTGGCTGAATTCAAGCCACTACTCCATATATGTTTTTTTTTTTGCAGTATTGTTACCAGACTAGACCACATTCTTGTTACATTAACAGCCTTGCAGTTAAAAAAAAGGCCTGGTGAAGAAAGGAGAGAGGGCAAATCACTGTGATTGCAACATCAAGGTTAATTTCTTGGGAACCCAGTTATTTTGTAAAAATGTAAAAATTGTTTACAGTTATTAAATACAAGCCAAATATAAAATATATTATCACAACAATTTCTGCCTTTCATGGAGTAAAGGCTTGAGCTGACCTGCTAACAGACAAAGGAAAGACCTCTTCCCAGAATCATCCTGAAATTGTTTCACTGTAAACGTGACGATTCATACGAACGTGCGCATACACTAAAGCTGGAGCGTGTGTTCTCACATAATTTACAGACACACACATACAGTACTCTCACAAGTAGCTTCCAGGGGATCAGGTGGATTTTTGTTAGCCTGCTTCCGAAGATTAATGGAGCCAGGTGTGTTTGTGTGTGTGCATGCTGGCACATGTGTGTCTGTGTGTGTGTTCTCAGCTTTGTCAGTTCACAGTTAAATCTTGCCAACCCCCCCCTTCAGTTTCCTCTCTCTCTCTCTTTCTCTCTCTCTCTCTCTCTTTGTCTCTCTGTCCCCCTCTCTCCTTATCCTTCCCATCTCTCTCTCCGATGAACAGATTGAACTTCTTAATGAGCTGTTTTTATGGGCTCCTAATGCTCATCCACAGCTCTCCATATGTTCTTCCCCTCCATCCGTCCGTCTCTCCCTGCCTCCCTCGACTCATCCATCCATCCATACCCTCCTCCCCCCCAAACCACATTCTTATCTCCCCAGCCTTCCTGCTGCAACAATGCTTATGTCTACAGGCGTGGAGTACACACATGCATACGTATTCACAGTCACCTACACAATGCACTGATGTGTGCACACATGTTTTAATTTACCAACTGTAGATACATATATGCCCAATATATGTACATACAACATAAATACTGGATGATTCAAACTTTGTTGTTGGATGCTCTATCTTTAGAAACAAACACACACACACACACACACACACACACACACACACACACACACACACTATATCAGGATTTTAGAAACTGGGTTCACATCCTCTCTTTGGTAATGTAATAACAACGTAGCTGTGCAGCATCTCATAATGGAGAACATTTGTATAAGAATATTGTAATTTTATATTGTAAAAGAGTGGATGGGAACTTTTTATTTTCTTTCACCTTAACTGAGAAAAGAACCAGTTGCTTAATTTGAGACATTAAAATTTTATTTTATTTCTAATTTCTCTTGTTTTATAAGTACATTTGATCAAATTTCAGTAAGAAGCCTCCCTGCTTCCCTGTTTTTGTTTTCTGCTCCCCTTTTCTGACTTGCTCAGCATTTCGTCTACCTTTCTCACAGTAAAAACCTTCCAGCAATTCAAGGATCAACCTGCATTTCCCTGGAAGAATTTCATTACGAAACACAGAATTGCTTGGAATTAATAATTTAGCGATAAATAAATACAGAAAGAATAACAGTTTTGGGTATGGTGTAATTATGAATTTAGCCTGCAAGCCACCACAATACAGATGCTGGTAATATTGCACTTCTGGCCAATATTTACTTTTGTAAGAGAATTTGTGGTATACACTGTACAGTATGTATGTTTATTTTTCATGTGCAATTGTGTACTGCGATATTTGTGGTCTGGCTGCTGCAAACCATGGTATTAATCAGGACCAATTGATAGCAAATTGTTGTCTGTAATTAACGATTCCTATTCAAATACCAATATTCCAACAAAGGGCTCTAATAAGCGAGAATGCACAGCACTGGTAAGCAGAAACAAGAGGTGCTTAGCCAGCCATATTGGTGCTGGAGCCTCATCTATATGTGTTATCAGCCTATCTCCCTAGGCACACACACACACATATGGAGAGGTATATAGATGCTTACGCACTGGATAGAGAATCATGTCTACACACGTGCACGTACACACACATGTTCACACAAACAGACTACATTTTCTCATTGAATAGAGATGCCTACTTACTTTTTCTTTCTCTCCACATATTCTCTCTCTCACACACACACACACCTTTTCCCTTAAGTTCACTCCCCTATGCACCAGACAGCCTGCAAATATGCAGGTATTACAGAAAAAGTCTGCCTGTCTGACTGTTGGGGGAAAAAGAGAGGTGAGAATTATTAATATCGCATTCGACATTTTTGTCCCTCAGCAAATATAAAAGTACATTTTCCACCCTCCCCTCACCTGGGAATTACTCTTTATTTCAAAAGACCAGGTTGTATTCAAAGCACAGGCACATACTTACAACAAAGCACAAACACAAATGCACAATTCTTTCCAAGAAGTTAAAAATGCTTAATAATGTGTAACCAAAGGATGTTTGCATGGATCTGTTAATATCTGCTTCAGCTCTGCCGTTTTTAAAATGTACTTTATTGGGCTGGGAATCAGCCACAGTCTTAAACATGCATGCACGCTTGCTGTCGGCCTGGACGGTGTTTATTCTTGTTTCCGTTTCTGCTGCTTTGGACTAGGACTGTTGGAAAGAGGACTATGTGGGCTTTTACAGTGCTGTGTGTTCCTGGACAGCACGTCTCAGTGCTTGTCCATTAGAGCAGGGAACATTGAGTCATTACCGAAGTCCGTAACAACAAATGGATGTAATGATTTGGCTGGCTGGGGTGGGGGAGTTGTACTGATACAGAGAGAGAGAGGGACACACTCACTCAGGGACATACTATGTACTGCTTACATACCCAATCAAGCATGGAAGTAAATGATAACCCACGTACCAAAAACACACACAGCAGAAGTATTCATACACATTTACCGACACTTTTCATTAAGGCACAGCTGTCTTCCTTCTTTTTTTCCTATTTACAGGATGTGTGTGTGTGTGTGTGTGTATGGGTGTAGCCAAGTCTCCTTTTTTTCCATCAGTTCCTCTCTTCAGTTCTGGCCCATTAACAGCAGGAGCTGGGAGCTGAGATGTCCAATGGAGCACGTCACGAGCCCTGGTGGCACACTGTCACTTCTCCATACATATATTAACACATCACACTATTGCCTTGCATTGGCTCAGCTTGTGTCTGTCGAGTAATGTCTGAGTTCATGTGGATGCCGGCGGACTCAAAGGGATTTATGCATGAGATCAAATAATAGAGGGGTAAAAAGCCTCAGCTGTTTAAATGGTACTGGTAAACGTATAAACTCAACATTCCCACCCTGTAATCATGCAATGATCCAAAACCAATTTAAGACTCACAAAAGATTAAAATCCTAATTTCAAATTGGCCCCCACTTTCTGATTGACATACCTGTCTGGCGTCCTTCTCTTGCCGTTCTCATTGACGTCCAACAGGAGTTCAGAGGAGTCCACTGGGGAGGTGGTGCTGGTGTCCAGGAGCAGCTGCTCGTGCTGGGCCAGGTACTGTGCCGGGTTCTGCTTGGCCAGCCTTGCACAGTGAAGGAGCTCCCTCTGAAGGAGCGGCAGGTTGGCCTACAGAAGAGAACAGCACATCATGGTTGTTAAATAAATATATATCATAACACAAATATTTAACTATGCTTCAGAGGAAACAGAGTGCCTCAAACACAAAAAATAAAGATGTGGTGTTATGAAAGTTTCTTCTCACTGCCTTTGAATTCCAAAAACACCAATTTGAGGTAACAAGAGACCCATTTCTTCCTCTGTTTGCTCATTACCACTGAACCACCACCGCTTCCTGTGACCCAAAGTGCATTAACACCCAAAAGAGTTCCTCTATGCCATATACTTTTTCTTTTTTAAAGAAACAGCAGCTACTTTGAATCTCTTTGACATAACAAGGGGGTGTGCTTTCTTGTGCAGAGTTACAGGGTCATGCAGGTATGTGAGCATCAACTTCAAAGACATCTGATGGGGTGCATTTTGAAGTAAGAAGATGAAAGTGTTGCGTCAGAGAGTTTCAGAATGAGAGTGGGGGCTATTTTGGCGAGGCACATCACGGGAGCCTTTGGAGGGGCCATCTTTGTAAGTTTTCATTTAATCTTTGTTTTGTCCTCAATAACTCAATCTCTTACTTTTGTTTTTTCTTTACCTATTTTTTTCCATTCTTATATATTTGTATTCATGCTATAGGATTTTATTCACTCCATCCCCTCCTTCTCCTTTCATGCATTAGCCACTATTCTATCTCATCTTTTCCAACTGCATAGAGTGATACTCACAAAACACGACTATGATTTTTAAACAGTATTTATGTTTCATAATCATACAAATATTCCTCTCCGGTAATTGGCTGTAGTAAAAGAAATGCCAAGCGCTGGCCTTCGTTTTACCTGCCCGAGTTAATGGTCCGTTAATAGTTTATGATCGCAATTACCCTCTGAAAAAAGAGCATTAAATAGATTGCTTTGACCCTGGTGAACTCATCCTTCATTTATCAGAGGTCATCCTAATTGCCGGAGATGTGGGATGCATTAACAAAAAGACCGAGTCAAAAAATGTAGACCACTGAAGAGACCTGGTCATTTTTCATATGATAAAGTGTGGCAATTTGCTTCTGTGTGTGTTAACGGTAACCAACATCTGCACTTGCATAAAAGGCAAAATTCAAGTAGTTTTTCAGCAGCCGCAGCTAAAAATCCAGCCAGGATGATTTATCGTGCAAATACTGGATCTGTCATTTTGTCAAACGGTGCCAAAAAAACAATTCAGAATGTGCCACGTTAAGGATATGCTGCACTTCATCAACTTTCTGTTTCTGTGTAATTTTCCGTTGGTGGAGAATCTATGAGACTTAGTTTTTGCACGTCTGCATTGTCCTATTTCAATTATTTCCTATCACAACTCACTCTCTCTGTTAAGCTAAATGTGTTTATTCCTGTGGCTCTGGCTCGCAGCACTGCTGTCACTTCAGCATGACACAAGAAAAACAAAACACCTGTCAGCTACGATGAGAGCGAACTTAAAAAAAAAGCACCACCTTAACTTAAAACAGAGAAACATCGTTACTTTGTAAGCCTGTTGTCTTGTGTGGTGGGCAGCCCGCCAACACATCACGTCACTGGCGCTGTGTGGTTTATGATTGCCTCCTTCCAGTAAAGAGTCCCAACCAATTTGTGGTTTAGTATTAAGAGAAGGGGAAAGGAGTTGAGTGGGTTTGGGTGGGGGTGGGGTTTGAAGAGGTTGGCTTGGTCTAACATTAGCGTAATGAAAAACTCTGAGCCCTGACGCGCATTGTTGCAGCTGTGCTTCTACGCACCTATAAAAGCTCCCCCACACCTCCAACAGCTCTCTGCTACCATATGGTAGCTGGAATTAAAGGCCCCGCAGTGGGAAGACACTAAAATTAGACTGGGGAGAGAGAGAGGCAGAGAAGTAGCGATGGAGGGGGAAAAGAAAGAGTTGCATCTTTGATTCTGCAGCCATCCCAGTGATACACTAACCATCTGGCAAGGCTAAGAGAGGAGCAGGGAAGGGAAGGAGGAACTGGAGGATGGATAGCTGGAGTATGGTAGAAAAACAGGGACAAGAAAAGGATAAAGCTACTGAATGGAGAGAGATCAAATGAGACGGTGAATAAAAAGAGAAAAAGAGGAAGAAAACTAAGGAGGGATGTAGGGAAAAAAGAGGGAGGACACAAAGGCCTTGTTTGTCTTGTTAACAGCCAGTAACAGCAGTTCTAGTGGGACCAATTTCTGCTGCCTACATCCATGTCATCAGTCGATATTATAAGCTTGTGAATGCCAGTTCACATATCTGCAAATCAGTGACGTGTGGTGAGGTTCATGGATGGTGAAGCACTGATGTCATATGAACCCTACAGTGTAGCTTAGTAAACATCCTAAAATGGTGAATTTAAATGGAAAATAACTGTAAAGCACACATTACTGACTAAATATAATCATGCAATTAATTTTTTATTTCCATAAAAAGGCATGACCTCCCCCTACTGCACGTCACTTCTACAAATGCACATGCATGTGCACACAAACAGAGTAAAGTAGAGATGATTTTGTGTTTATGGATAGCTTAACTATCTTGTTTTCATAAATAACATTTACCTCATACTGAGTCTCAGACACAAACAGAACAGGTAGAAAGAGAAATGAAAGAGGACCGAGGAGGGAAAGAGGAAAAAAAATGGGTGGAAAAGTGAAAGAGAGTCTTCCCAGAGATGTGTTAAATGTTTGGCTCGTTTCTGCTCTCCATCTTTCAATACAGCACTGATATTGATCTCAGCCTTCACCTCGACCCCATAACATGATGTGAACTGCAAGTAGGCAGTACATTCCTCGATATAAACCAGTTCATTTGTCATCTTTGACTACCAAAACAAATCATATCACCACCACTCTAATCTTGAGACAAATCCTGCAGACATTCAGAATATGCACCAATCCTATCTAACACAAATACACATAAATGACCCATATTACACCTCGGGTTACAAACAGCAAAAAGCACCATCCCTTTTAAATTTGGTGACCGGTGACAAATAGGCTGAAGCAAAGGTATGGTTAAGAGAGTGCTCTTTCCACTGGTAATACCACGCTAATGGCTGAAAATGGATATACTCGCTGAAAATGTGTCTTTGCGGGATGAATGATCAATGAGGAGTGGAGGATGGAAAGGAGTATATGAAAGGGGACGTTGTTCTTGTGGAAAGGCACAAAGCCACACTCGTTTCGCTCTGTTCCAGCACACATCAAGCAACTTCTTTGCATTTCAAATATTACACAGACACATATTGTATACAAAGTGGTTTACTGGTTAAAAAGACTGAACTTGTGCTCCTTTTAATTTGTAGGAAGGAGAAACAGACAGATTGAGCAAGAGATAGGAAAAATACAGATGATGCGAGAGACAGAATGAGAGTGATAGTATCCTGTGAAACTGCAGAGAAACCGAGTGGGAAGCAAGAAAGAAAGAAAGATATAAATAAATATACAAAAAGTAAAAGAGACCGCACAAAAATAAGGAGAAAAATATCGTAAACATAAGTATGCACATCTGGGTCTGTGCTCGGAAATGTTTTCCAGATTTGGTCAGATCAGACAGGCAGGCAAACCTTCTTTAGTAATTACATATTCAAATATCTACCTTCAGAAAGGGTATGACAAAAGGTCGCAGAGGGAAGTTGGTGGCTTCTTGGAGCTTGGAGTGAAATTCTTCGATGGTTAGTGTGGAATTCTGGAGGAGAGAGAGAGAGAGAGAAAACACATGAATCCATGTGGAAGGCATTAAGTGATAATATTACTTATTGGAAGTTAAGCTATCCTGGCCTGGAATGAATGTTTCGGGTTTTGTAATAGGAAGCATATGGTGCAGACCACTTTGAAAGACCCACAGAAAACAAAGACACACATCTCCTTCAATTAACAAAACAAATACACATGCAGGAGTTTCAGTCACACCAAGAAGAAAGAAAAATGCTGCATGAAGGATAAATGTGTTTAATTTTTACCAGCTGTGCTCTTTTTGAACATCGGTGTAAATATGAGTGTCAGTTATTGCATGAATTTGATGATTATTGGGTGATTGTAATAATCTGCTACCATATTTATCTAAACATTTGGCAGCAGTAGTAGGATGTTACAGGATGTTAAGAAACTGAAACTCCTGTTGGTGTAACTGACAAATAATTATTTGGTTTAATTAGAACCTCCTAGTAACACCATAAGGGATATGATTTCATTTTTTTCTCTCTCTTAATTACCTTTTTATTTTTTGGATGGACCAAAGTGACCAAAATACATTTATAGTAGCATGTGGTGGACCAGAAAATATGCAGCAGACGGGAAGTAGGTAGTAGTCTATTTACTGTGTGTGGGTATTTGTATGTTTTCTATGGTTGCAAACAGAAAGTGTGTATGAGTGTGTCTTTGGAGATGTGTGTGTGTGTGTGTGTGTGTGTAAGTAAAGTAGGTTATGTATTTGTCAACCTTCCACACCCAAACAAAGTCTAGTTTCTGTCTCTCCTTCTTCTTGCACTGATGACATGACAAGGCAGCGGTGACACTATTTTTAATTTTCAGCATGAAGTATTCCTAAGATGCAGAAAAGAGCGAAAGAGTGAAAAAAAAAGGGAGAAGATGAGCATGCACATGGGAGAAGAATCTGCTATATAACAAGCAAAAATACAAACAAGTTAAAAGAATCAAGCGAGACAGAGAACATAAAAAAGCAGAAGATATTATTTTTCCTCCCCATACTCCGTGTTATTTCCCAGACCTGAATTTTGTTACATTCAGCCTTACATCTGTTCGCCCAGATTGCGTAGGGGCTGTTCTTGACAGCTAGTGAAACCTCCTGAGTCTCTCTCTCTCCCTCTCCCCGGCACACAACTAGCTAATTAACAGTGTCACTCTTTTCAATAAGGCAGGGGGAGGGACAGAGAGACAGTGAGCGAGAGAGGAAGAGTGAGGGGGGTGTTGGGGGGGGGAGGTATGCAAGCCAAAAGGACACAGGAGAGGCATGTGCATATGCAGACGGTGAGAAAAATAAACATAGTGAAGCCAAAAGGAGGCTATGCTCTGTGTGGCTAATTAAAAAAAAATGTCTCCCTCCATCTCCTCCTCCTCCTTGCTGCAAAACATTCAATCACTATTTCTGTATCCCCCTGCTTATTATGCTCAAGTTTTCTCAGATCACATAGACGTGTGGTAAATCTTTAGATTTGCACATGTATTTTATACCAAATGCTCCTGATGATATAGCCTTGATATAACCGTGTCAGATAAGCTGGAGAAACACTTCTGTCTTAATCAAATCTCTAATGGATGAATGTATTCTGAAGTCTGTGGGCTTGATTTGTATATTGCAGTATTAGTTATGCAGGTTATGTTGTTGATGTAAAACAAATCTTAACATGAATCTGGTGTTAAAATAAGAGTTTTAATCCTTATTGAGCCATTGCCTCTAATTCTCCTTGTTGCTGCATGCTCTATGTAGTATTTTATTTCAATAAATGTAATGCAATTAAATGTATAGTGGAGCAGGTGCTAAAGAAGGTTTGAACACACAACGCCATGGTTTCACCGGGCACTGTGTTACACTGAAGAATGGGCTGCAAAGTACTGATGGATGTCAGTCTAGGAGGCAGAGCTTTGCAAATGTCTGTTTAAGTGTTTATTTTACACTAATGTCTAAAGTACCAGGTGGGTGAGGTTTCAGACATAAGGAAATATCCCCGAGGAGATTTCATAATCAGTGATATGTCAACATCACTTTCCTGTGACATGTCATTGCAACTTGACACTCTTTAAACTCCTGTGATTCAGTAAACTTTTTCCATCTGGTACTGCAGGCACGCTGAACACATTTGTCTCAAATAAAACTAATTGATTTGCTTACTGTATTCTTGCTAATTTAAGGCCTGGTGTCAAATTTCCCTCCGTGAGCTCTTTGATCTAAAGCTCACGAACACGGAAACTACTCACCACTAGTCCCAGCACTAGCGTGCGGACCCGCTCGCCAATTTCAGGTGAGATGTCGTTGCCAAACTGTTGTAGAGTTGTGAGGAAACGTTTGAGCTTGCTGAGCTGCCGGGCGCCGCAGGCTGGTGGCAGCTGCTGGTTGGCCAGCGAGGATGAGGAGGAGGAGCTTGGACCATTGCTGTAGCTGTTGGGAGGTGACGGAGCGCCATTGAGCGCTGTAGGGGAGTGGCTACTGCCATTGGTTACTGGGTGAGACAAAGACAAAGAATACTGTTAAGAAAACATACAGCAAAATGAAAAATACTGATACTGCTGATTTGAAATGATTTACATTCCCTTGAAAACATTCATAGTCCTCAACATTTGTTTCCAGTCTTTGCAGTGTGTTTGGTCCTTTGCAGCATCTTTCCATAAAAAAACATATTTCTGCATTTGCAGGCATGTTGCCTCTCTGCACCTCCTCACTTTCAATCCCTCCCTACAGTCTAAACAAGCTGAGACATTGTGACCCCCCCTACGCGCCTCAGCACAGGAGCTCTGTGTGTCTGTGTATGTGTGTGTGTGTGTGTGTCTATGTGTGTGTTGGGGGAAGTTGGTGTACAAAGAGATACAAAGCGGCATAAAGCTTTCTCTCTAATGAGATTAGGTTTTGACTAGTGATCCACTCACTCCCCTTCTGGCCGCCGTCCAAAGCCGCCACTGTAAAGAGAGGAGAGAGAGACGAGATACTCAAACTGCATCTGGTAACAATTACGTCGGGTGGAAATCAAAGCATACTGCTTTGTTAAAACCTTCACCGTGCGTAATGAGAGAGCTGGGCCTTTCCTCCCTCATCGCACGGAAGCCTCGACGTTAATTGTGGTGTGTGAGTGTTTGCGAGAGAGAGAAAGTAAATATCAGAGACTAAGAATGGGGGAGTAAGCCATTGAATGAGAACAAAATAATGTCTCTGTGGAAGAGAACCAGCACTACTAACACAGACTTAAGGGCTCTGAGCATTTTGAACTGCAGGGCCTTTGATTCTTTGATTCTAGTGCTCTTCATACAAGTGGTTAAATATGCACTTGTAAGTGAATACTGGGGTGTAATTTGCTCGTCACAGGCTATGTGCACGTCATGGCAAAGCTCCAACGGTTTGTAAACGTGGGTGTTAATGAACTTGTTGGGGGAGCTGTTGGGAATGACTACAATTTGAAAAGGCTCAATGCATCTCGTTAAGACTTGTGATGCTGATGATATTTTTTAGGTTTGGGTTTTACTAATGTGTCTTCTCGTGTGTGAGTGCAGGTGTATCTGTTCAGTTTTAGTGTGCGTCGCTGTGTATTTTCTGTGTGACTTAAAGTGGAATTTCTATGTTCTGATGTACAGTGTTCATTCTTCACCTTTGAATTGATTTATAGTTCAGCTGATATAACCATTGTATTATATGTAGGGATGCTTCTATCCTGATTCAGATTCCAGTCCCACAGCACAGTGTATCTGCTGATACTGATTATCTCTTCCCACATTAAATATTTTCCCTTTTTTTTCCATTTTTTATGTAAGATAACATAAGGTCAGGGATGCTGAGTTGGTGGTAGAACTTTTAGTAGAAACACTGATGTCTGTGTTTGCTTTCAATATTGGAAACATGTACCGTAGGAGACAACATAAGTAACCCAAGCTGACTAATCACAGTTTTTGCAGCCTTCTAACGCAGAGCTATAAATCTTGCATTACTCACATGTGGTGGGGGTGTAGGAGCTGTTGCGGGGTGCTCCTTGTGTGCTGGGTGGGGGCGGCATAGTAGGGGGGGTCAACCTGGACTGTGTCTTGACGTCCGCAGGTGAGTCGGGCATGGTGGAGCGCTTCCCAGTGCGATCTGAAGGAAGACAAAGAAGGCAAGAGGAAGATTGTAACATAACAAACATAACATGTTCATAGCTTAACACAGGAAACAAGCTGCAGTTCAGGGCAACACATTCCACATCTGTGTGCCTAGAAAGGAACTATGTCATAATTTGCATGTCAGGAGAAGCAGGATTTGATAATAACGTGCCTGTGAGACACACCAGACAGACTACGTCTGGAAATAGATGGCTCACCACATCACATGTCTGCATGTCTGGCCACATTGACACTGATGCGTATGCTCAAACTTTCAAACGAGAAATGAGAGGAGAGAAAGAAGAGAATCACAAACACACAAACAAAAACACCCAAGAGAGGAGCGTAAATCTGCAGCGAGTACGCGTCTCATTCCACCACCATCTGTGCCATCCTGCATGCCTGCTGTACACAACGGCGACACAGCAACGCACCTTCTCTATTTACGACTGGAGCGCTCATTACACACACATGCACACACACATGCACACACACATGCGCTCTCTCCCTCTCCTAATGCTTGTTCCTCTGCATACTATACTAACATTTGTTCAGGACAGTAACAGCAGACAACCAACTAGTCAATGAGCTAATTTGAGATTACAGAAACACAAAACTATCATGCTACTCTTTATTCTTGACTTCTTAACTCAAAATCGAACCTCAACACATCATACGCATCATACACATCCACATCATATTCACATTACATTATGAGGAATTTAAAACATTATCAAGACATAATATTTATTTTGCGATATGCTTATTTGGACCTAATTCGGTTTGCTTTGTGTTCAGACCGTATCAAATGTATGAGTACAACAACAAGACGTTATCAGTCTTGCACTGGTGCGAGGGCTGAGCCCATATAGTGCGGGATAAGATACACGGCTTCTCTCAGCAACAGCAGAAACAAATCAACAGTATCGCAGAGTCAACAGACTGTCATCGACTGTCTCTATGGCACACTGTGAAAGATTAAAATAAAGGGCAAAGAAGGGAAAGAGGGCGCAGACAAGAGAGAGAAGGGAAGGGAGGAGCTGCTAGAAAAACAAAAGTACTATCTGTGACATTAGGAACACATAGCTGCAATCATGGAGGGAATACATGTGCTTTGACTCATGTCCTTATACACATACAAATTCACAGTATAGGTACACACTGTTTATAATCAGGGTGGTACTCATTCTTATAGTGATAGAGACACCAGACACACTATGTGAGTGTGTGTATTTTTGCATGATGAATATGCATGCTGTAATTTTATATTTTACAAGCATTGCACATTGCATGTATTCCCCTATTTAAATGTGTAGTATATGCAGTAGAAAACACATAAATGTTAGTGTGCCGACTGTTCGGATTTATAGTATCAAGTTTAGGTGGAATAAAAGAGAAAATACTGAAGTGAAAGAGACAGGATGGCCTAAGCCTGTTAGCTAGGCCCGAGCCTCCGTAACACCCTGCCTCGCTGCTGCCGAGGTTTACCGTGGCTAAATATTTTTGTCATGCTAGCTTGGCTTTAGTAGACAGGCAAGTGAGAGATGAAGATGTCACTGAGAGCACCCCGTAACTCCATTTCCAGACTGTTTGGATCACTTGCATTTGTTCTACATTTTGACCCTTTAAAAATAAACAGAAAGAATATAGTGTCACTGAATGAAACAATCAGTCTTATCACATGAAGTACACAACATATAAATACACAGTGATTACATATTTTAAGCTTGAAAGGTTTACTGTGAGGTACCGTGCCAAAAAGTGAGCATTAATTTCTTGAAATAATTTTTTTTGAGAAAACACTGGTTTCCTTCCACAACCACTTTGAGATGGTTCAACTGATTTGGGCACCGATTTGCTATTATCAGGATTAATTGTTGTTAAATGGTGATAAATAGTGAAATTTAACGCCCTCCCCAGACAGAGGTCACAGTTCTCCTTACAAAGCGCACTAACAATCACTCTTTGGAGCTGTTTCAGGAGGGGTCGACTGATACAGTCACTGGGAAGGTTGGATTTATCTGGCTCCCAGCACACTGGCACAAATACTAAAGGACTGGTAGGATGAACTGGGAGATGAAGACTAGGACTGGGAATCAAGATGCAACAAGGCTCAAACTGATACCCTTTAGACTTCCTGGGATGGATCCAGTTTAATTTTTTTTAAATTATATATTTAGCTTCATCATTATCATACTATAAAATAACATTTTGCTTAGCAAAGGAGGATTGATCTGAAAAAAAAACAAACTGCATTAATTGCAGCAGACCAGACCAGCATGAATGTATAACACGGTAGAGATTAGTGGAAAAAAGCTGAGTGATTAGGAAAGCAGAGAATAGAGGAATGGAGGTGAACGAAGAGTCAATATGAAAAGAGGACAGAGAGACTATCCAAACCTTTAACTGGCTATTCACTGCGCTGCTCTTTTGGTAACCCAATCTTTCCCATTTAACCTATTTCCTCACACAAACACAGACACACTCTCCATCCCTCCAATCTGGCCAGAATGAGAAAGGTTTACTACTCTAATTTCACCACAGTAAAAAGTCAGGCTTGGACTATTTATTTTATAAACTCAGTATATAGCAGAGTAGCTAGTGGAAACATATAGTCTTACCTCTGGCTGCCAGCTATCATATCCTGTATGCCTGCCTAAAATATGATCTATGAAAATACAAGATCATTAAAAAAGACCGGGTGACAGAACCCAAAGTAATTCATCATTTTCCAGTCAAACACAAAGACCTTACATGTATACTTAACAAGCCCAAGTTAAATAGAGAGAATTCACCATATCACACATGGTTGTAGTTAAACTGTTCCACTTTCATACTTCTGTATATTGGCTTGTCTAATTGTGTGGTAATTTTTGGCACAGTTCACATAATCTATTAATAGATAGTTGGACATCAAATTAGGAACCAAATCATGTTATAATTACCTTCATCTTTGTGATTAGATTTAGAAACGGGTAGACCAAATGACTCGATGACCACATGGAATCAGATACTGAGTGCAAGCAATACAATATAATTATTTTTTTCAATTTACATCAAAGCGGTGTGTTTTAAGAGAAGGCTGGAGCATCACTTATTAGGCTATAAATCATTTAAAAGGAAAAAAAAAAACCTTTGAACATTTGTTCACGATAAAAATGTAAAAAGTACATTTTAAACACAATGTAAAAGATATAAAGTAAAAGTCTGGACTCAAGTTCCACCTGAACTTCTGCGTGGTATTGCAGGCCCTGCGGCAGTGTGAAAAGATGGGTTTGGTTATAGGCTTGTAATTGGGGATTAACACCTGGGTCAGTGTTATGAGATGAGAGAAACATAAACCCTGGAAGCATTTGAAACTCATCTGCAGTCCCTCAGGTGAAGAAGATGAAGGATAAAGAATGAAATGAAAATCCATGCACACAGTAAATACGCATGCATCGAGGCAAAAACATGCTCTTTCTCCTCTACCTTACACACACACACACACACACACACTTTTGTGATTTATAAGCAGCATCTTCTCTGTTTCTGATTTGATTGAGAGCCCTGTAAAGAATAAGCAGAATAAAATCAATGGCTTCATACTAACCAACAAGGGCTGCACCCAACCATTCACTCAGCGATTACTATGCCACTTGAATCAATAGCAATACTCCCTCCACAACGTAATTTACCCTTTCTTTGGGAAAAATAAAAATACATCTTATACCTGAAGGACACCATTGAAAACAACTCACAGCATATGACTGCATGCTATCCGTCTTCATGAGCAGACACTACATATATATCTTAAAATAAAAAAATATATGTGCAGACAACAGGCAAGCCCTCATTTTATTACATCAAAAGAGCAAGGCTGAACAATAGCTAGCTATTTCATGCATAATTCAATTCAAAAAGCACCACCTGAACAAGCATCCTTAAACAACCTTGAAAACAAAGTTGAGCCTCTCCTCCAGTCTAATACACCTGTTAAACATTAATGACTGAGCTTAATGCACATCTATTGTCCATTTATTAGCCCTGTTACTGCCCTGCCAGTTGTATATTGTGGGCAAAGCAGTGGATGGATGGTATTCCAGTACTGGACAGGCATTGATGTGAGGAGCTTTAATGGAAAGGGGTGATGAGTGCTTTGACTTTACGACTTCTCAGAAGTGCTGTTGTCTAGAGATTAATGGACTGAAGAGGATGAGGATGGTTGTTGAAGAGGCAGCCATTAGCTATAAATGTGTGTTGATTCACTCGTGCACTCCATGTAGGCAGAGGTGGCAAAACTATTGATGCCCATGCTTATGAATGACAGTGATTAACATCTCACAACAGCCACTTGGTTTTATCTAAAGCATCATACAGAGGTCTCAGGTGCAAATATTTGTAATACAGGTGGCCATGTAAATATATAAGAGATATAGTGGTACTTCATTAAATCTATCGGGTGTATTGTTTCCCAGACATCATATCGAATGTGTCAAAGGTAATTGAACTGATCGTGATTATGCTAACGGCAGCAGCCCTGTGTAGGCAGAAATCTTTCGGTATGAACCACCAAATTCAAGGCTTTATCCACGTACTCTTTGTTTTCATTAGAATTTGAATAACCGCTCTCATCTCCAAACAAATATTCAAAACCTCCCTGTTAAAATAGCAAAGCAAAAAGTTGAATGGCAGTTGTTTATTACTCCTTTAATCTCTTTACGATTGCTCTCACTGACTCAGAATGCAATCGTAGAAAAGGAAATAGTAACCTGGACAACTACCTGCCACTCACAAGGATGTCTTCACACTTACATCACCCGTTTGCATCGTCCATGATTATGTGATTCCCAGTGTTTGCAAAATCTTTCTTTTTCTTCTTCTTCGCCTTTCTCTCTCTCTCTCTCTCTCTCTCTCTCTCTCTCTCTCTCTCTCTCGCTCGCTCGCTCTTGTTCGCATACCCTCTTTCAGCCAAGCTCAAAGAAAGGAGATTTTATCCCCTGCTGCCTTGTGATACACGTCTTTTCTAAGGTTACATGCAAGTTACATCACTTGCCTAAAACAAGGTTGTTGCAATGAACGATATCCAGAAGGAACGTGGTCCCTGGGAAACAGTTCAATATATTACAGATAACCCACAACTCAAGGCAAAAGATACAATGGTATATCAAAACCTTATACATTTCATCATCATCACACAAAACTATGAAGACATTTCATATTCAAATCACGATGAAACAGGGACAACATGCTGCCTAACCTTGATATTTTAGATTATTCACAGAGGTTACAACGACTTCAAAGTCTACCATCAGGAGACAGAGTCAAACAATCTCTATTACACAGTCTATAAGCTAAAATTGCTTCTGCGTGTATGAGTGTGTTTGCATGTGTGTATGTATGCGCTGTGATCATACAGTTGGAGACCCAGAAAATGATGTGATAACAGTGGCACTAATATGCCACTCGAGAGTACTTCACACAGGCAAATCCTATTCTTCAAAACGACAATGGATTTCAATCACGCTGGGTGAATTTTCGAGAGTTGGCGGCTGTGACATAAACAATTTATGGTGCGCTGGCGTCTGTGTGAGCACAAGATTGTGTTAGCCAGACATAAGATATCATCATTATGGAGTTAAATGGAAAAATGCATATAGACTGACCCACTTATGCCTTGCACACACACACACAGGCAAACATGTAATCCAGACACACCTTCAACGCACACATTGATATGTAGGTGGTGAAGTGAAAAGCCTGAGGCGCAGAAGCTGCAGGAATCCTGTGAATTGAGCACTAATGTCCACAACATACCAATGTCTGTGCAAAATGGTGCCTCTGGGTGTGTTATACTAACACACACATACACACAGTACACAATAATGTGTGAGGAGAGGGAGCGGGACAGATAGGTAATGGAATAGATGAAGCGATACAGAGATGGTGTGATAGTGGCTTGTGGTGATTGCTCTGTGTGCTGGGTACAAATGTGGAGAGAGGGAGCAGAGGACAGACACGAGAGATTAAAATGGAGCGAATGAGAGGACGGATGTGTTGAGAGGCAGGTGAAAAGATTGAGATTCAGGCTGAGTACACAGAGAAAGAGAAATCTATCGGTATGCAAGTAAAGTAACCTCTTTTCTCTTTCCATCATTCCCCTGGTTTGGACCCTGCACACACACACTCACTCACACACACAAACACACACACACACACACACACACACGAAGATATATGCAATGCCCTACTGCAAAACCCATAAACACTCTCTTTCTCTCTCTGTCTCTGTCCCTCTGTCTCTCTCTCTCTCTCACACACACACACATACATAGATCTGATTTTGATCATTATTTATTTATTTCCCTCCCCGGCAGATGCAGGATGCAGAGAAGACAGTACCATCATCATGTGTCTCTTGGACCTCTCTCGCTTTCATTCCTGCTCTTCCTCACTACATTCCTCATATCTCTCTCTCTCTCTCTGTCTGTGTCTTTCTTTCTCATTTTCTCCATGTCTGCTCCGCCCTTTTCTTCCTCTTCATTTCTTACACATTCTTTTAGTATAGGTTCCTGGGCATTGGTTGGTCCTCATCTAGCCTCACAGCAACAATAAATGATGCAAGGAATTTGGGCACAGTGTGATGTAGTTTTCCCTGACCAGTAATGGTCTTGTTATTTAAGAAGTCAGCCAAGTAACTTAACATGTTCGGGGATCAGGACTTTGCTTTATCACAACTTAACTGGTTTCCATCCTTTGAAACTTATCTCTCATATGTGCTTTTTATATTGTATTCCGTTCTAGTTTGGTTTAGTTCTTAAATGTATTTCTGGAAGGCTTTCATACTAGTAGTCTACATTTTTTTGTGATTTGTGGCTGATATTGACAAACTAATTAAAATAAAACACAACATTTCCTGTTCTGGTACCACCATGTTGTCCAGCTGGCACAGCAGCTTATGATTTTAATGGGACACGCTGACAATCTGAATTAAATTACATTTTTCCTCTCCAGCCACCGGTCATATTGTGGAAATATGCTACATCTGGGAATTTGGTTATCTGAAAAATGGCTTGCTAGCATGTTCCACCTTGAGACCAATTACTGTAATACTGGAGGAACGTTGGAGTCAAAGGTCACCGTGAAGAAGGGATTGTGAGCACATCATTTGCTATATCTTCAGTTAAACAACACTGCTTATAACTCCTTTGTCATTATGCTCAATGTTTGGCGTTTCAAGTGTAGTTTGCTGTCACTCCAACTAATTACAACACTATGTTGCCCTAATATCATAAATACATAGACTGGATATGCATAAACTAGTGAAAAATGAATGGTACAATACAGCACTAGAGCATTGCAAACAGATCTACTCTTGATCTGTGTTGACAGTCCTTTGCATCTTCCACCATATCTGTATTTTTCTCTCAGTGTAACATCGTGTGTTTATACTTTTTCAGGCCAGCAAAGACATAAGGAGATTTCTAAATCGCACACAAGGTCTGAACACCATCTGTTCCATCACAAAAACATTAACACGCACACGCAGCACATGCAAATACAAAAACTACACAAATGAAACACGTCTCACACTACACACACACACACACACATACATATATGTACACACTGGACAATAAAACATATGCAGCGCATAACATTAGAAGTCCTTCCGTCTTTAAAAAAAAATAGATTTATAGTAATGTCTGTTTTACCCATCTGTTGAAATAAAATCTTTCTTGCAGAAAGAAGGAGGTAGAAAGTGTTAAGAAACAATAAAAATGCCCGTTACGGGTCCCCTCAAATCGAACCAATTCCTGCCACATCTTGTTGCCAGGCGAGAGTGAACTAGAGGGTCTTGTAAAAAAAAAAAAGGCAATAGGAATGAGTGGTTAGAAAAAAAAAAAAAAAGTGGAAAATGGGATTGTGATATGTGTTTTAATTATTATAAGACTATATAAGGAACATACTATATATCAACCAAACATTCAAACTCAGTGCTGCTCTATATGAACGAAAAACACTAACACGCTTCAGACACAGCCAGTCTGATGCAGTTCAAAATATATAGGTTGTGTGGCTGATGATTAATATTACTGCAGAATAGATTAAAATAAGAATAGATAGATAAAATTACATAGTAAACAACAACAACCTCACAAGGGGTACATGGATACATACCAACACATTGATACACACTGGTACACACACAGAAAAGTGGCAGTTTGTATCATTTTGCCTTCTACTGTATGTTCCCCCTTAGCTAGAAACTGGAAACTCGCTGCAGCCAATTTGTATGTGTGAGTATGTGTGTGTCCATGCTAAAAGGATTCATATTCCTGTCTTCGGGAGTAAAATCAATTTTCAACAGACAGTAAAGGACCTCATGTTTTACATGACAGTTATCTTTTACTATGTGAGAGAGAGAGAGAGAGAGAGAGAGAGAAGGATGGAGGAAGGGTGTGTGGATGGAGTGATATATGATGTTGGCTAAGTGAGAGTGCAGTTACTGTGTGTGATGGGTAGGAAAACAGACAGGGTGAAAGCTTAAGGAAACATGTGCAAAACAGAGTTTGAAGAGAGAAGGAGGAGGAGGAAGAAGAAAAGGATAAGAAAGGAGAGGTGGAGATGTGGAGAAAGAAAGATGGACGACAACAGACAACAAGAGACAGAACCAGAGATAACATTAAGCGCCTATGAGACACAGATGGGGAAATCAAAGGCAGAGAACGAGTGCATGAAAAAAGAGGGCAGAGGCTAACCGTAAGGGAGGGGAGGAAGAAGGGGAGCACGTTGGAGGGGGTTGGAGGTTGGGGGGGGGCAGTCTGTCAGTCTGGTGTTTTCAAAATGTCACATGACGGCTGCCATGTGTTGGAAATTACTGCCGGTTAACTATCTTTCCCCAAAACCGCTCCGAAAAAATATGTCTGCAATTTATGAAATGTGTTCCAGGGCCTGCTAAGTAGAACCAGATTTGCAAAACAGAAAAAGAAAAAACATTTACCCCTTACTTACCGCCCCTTCTCTGAAAACCACTCTCTTTTCTCTTTAAACTCCCTCTTCTCCAAGCCTCCTTCTCCTCTCCCCTGCAGGAGAAGATGTTTAAAACGGAGTCTTAGTCACATCTGGTGAGCAGGGAGTCAGAGAGTGGCGGTTGGTGTGACCTCACATCAGGGCCTTTTCGGGCTTACATAGTGTGTGTGTGTGTATCTATGTGTTTGTGTGCGATATGGTGACTGTGGTTTGCTAATGGCTCTGAGAGGCTGGGTTTGGCTGGAGGCGAAGGCAACACACAAGCACACACACACACACACACACATACACACACACACATGCACATGCACTACCACCACAACCATTCCAGGTCAGCAGTGTGTGTTTGTCTCCTTTCATCTAACCATTACACACTTTCTTCTCAGCTCTTTCCTCTGATCATTTCACCTTTCACTGTCTAACCTCCCTGTCAGCAAAGAGCCATCTGAGTCCTCTGACAAATAAGAAAAGAGGATCTCAAATGGGCAGAAATACCAGTTCACAACAAAGCTTTGACATACACTGACCAATGAACCATCAGTGACAGATAAGTAGACAACAGAGTGTCTGCCTGGATTCAAATTTTTTATTACATGTGCACTATATGTATTTCAGTGTATTTCTATTTAATTTAAATATGGAAATATAGAACATCAGATACACACACTGATAATTCAAAACACAGAGAAAAAAAACACGTTTTAGACAACTCGCTGCTTAAATATTATAATTTAACAACTTACATTAATTTTAGGCACTCTGACGTACTTTATAATCAGCAGTTTATTTGGATTTTTTTTCCTCTTCACTCTCTATTAGCCAAAGTAACTATTGAGCCATCATATTTACTGTAAACTGCAGAGAAAGTGCGTTCAACATTATTTACATCTAATATTATAATATGTTAATAATAAGATACTGTACTTTGTGTAAATCTAGTTATTTTTAAAGCCTGGTTGCTAATTTGCCACAATCCTCAGCAATGAACTAATGAAGGTTAACTCAGATTACTGTCCTTCCCACATCCACCTCCCACTATCCATCAAACAACAGCAGCTTTTTACCAGCACAACTCTGAACTATATCCCCACACCCACCACTGACACCACTATTAGCATCATCACAACAATCACACTATTTTTGCTTTTTCTGTGGCATAAACACACACACACACACACACACACACACACACACACACACACACACAGACTCACACTGACTCAGACACACAGCCTAACAGCTCTCCAGTGCTACAGATGGATGCCACCACTCTCTCTGGAGTGTTGCCAGCGCCAGCTAGTGAACAGCTTGCCTGGCACAGTGCTCTGTGTGTATGTGACTGAGTGGTGTGTGTGTGTGTGTGTGTGTCTGCAGAAAGAGTAGCGAAATAGCCTAGCACAGATGGGTGGCCAAAATACCCCCCCCCCACACACACACACAGACACATGCCCCCAGCCCCAGCATACACACAAATATGTAAGCACACACATATGCTCCAGAATACAGACACACACACACACACACACAGTGTCTCGGTTCTGCTTAAGTGTTCCTGACCTGGCACACGCTGCCGCTTGCACAGCTGCTTCCTCAGAGGCACACTCACTTATAGACACTCACACACAACAGAGGATTGCAGTTACACACGCGCATACATCTGTGCTTAGTTTACTCTTCCTGTTTAAGGCATGGGAAGTATAAAGTCCACACTCCACACCCACATAAACACATGCAGTGCCACCACAACTCCCACACCACCACACACATGCCCACACGCAGACAGACATAAACATTCCTGTGCATCTGGGACACACACACACACACACACACACACACAGAAACAAACGCAGTGCTTTATCCTCAGTAGCTATTCAACCTTGTATGTATCTGCTTGTTTTCTTGACACACAGAGAGAAAACACCAAGGCGTAGAGCTGGAAAGCCTCCAGTGCTGGCGACCTGCCAGCAGAGGCCTATAGATCAGCATGATCACAGGAGTGTGTTAAGTCACATCACTCTTTAATGATTTGACAATGAAATTAAGACATGAAAGCTCTTGCTGGAACAATAAAATCAACAGAGTGTAATTAGAATGCAGCTGTGAGCAGTTGAAACCGTTTAAAAAGCTCAAGGTGTGATGTGAGTTCTTGTGACAGGCAATCTGATGTTGCT
Source organism: Pampus argenteus (assembly GCA_036937835.1). Classification (NCBI taxonomy): domain Eukaryota; kingdom Metazoa; phylum Chordata; class Actinopteri; order Scombriformes; family Stromateidae; genus Pampus; species Pampus argenteus. The sequence continues at coordinate 11,462,682 of CM072879.1, forward strand.
TCATGCCTCGACTCTGTGTTCTTTCATGAGATGCAGCTGTAATAGATTCACGAAGTGCTGCTTCTGAACAATGAATTCAGGAGGTTTAATATTCATTTTCAGGTGAAAGGGGGCTCTCTTAGGATCAAACAAAGACAGAGAAACTTCACCAACATGAATAAGTTGGTTGGTAGACAGCCTGCCAGTCAGTCAATGAGCTTATGTGGCTGGCAGCAGGTACCCTCGCCCCAGTACATAGGGGAGAGCATGGTGGCTACCCAGTGCCAACTGTGCACCGGGTAGCCATGCCAACTCTGCCAGCCTTGCAGTGTCTGTTTGCCAGTGCCATCTGGGAAGAACAGCTATGCGCACATACAGTACCTCTTCCCCGCTCAGAGGGCACAGACACATACACACACATGCATGGATGCACACAAGAAAACAAGGACAGACACGCACTCCACATACATGCAGCATGCACAAATATGCATGTATGACTACTGCACGCACACATAAAGGCATATACACACACACACACCACACACACGCGCAGTCGGACACTGACAGCTCACCATCTGTGCGCTGCCTCTGACTTCTCCCTCTGCTTCATTCTCTGCCCTTGTTTTTGCTTTCATAAACTCTTAGTCCCTCTCCTCCCTTCCACACATTCTCTCATCATGTCTCATCTTATTAGATGAGTTTCCAAACCACAGATTGCTGCATTATGTCATGACCACCTGTGTATTGACACTTAACATACATTTTTTTTACATCTTGGTTTACTAGATTAAGATGTGTCATTGCTTGACAGGTAATTTTCAGGTTACCTGGAATTGAACAAGACAGACCCAAATTCCACAGAGTCTTTCCTCTAAAACCTCTTTCCTCTTTCGCTCAGTCTCTCAATCCCATGTACAGCTGTGTCCTTAAGTGGTATATTGTGTATATATATATATATGAGTATATAGTACTTAAGCTTGCACATGCACACAAACACACATCAGCTAATCTGGAACCCATCACACAAGACCAAGTAAACCTTAAAAAATAGATGAAAAAACATCGGAGGAAAAGATACAAAATAGTGCGGAGAGAAGAAAAAATATCCCTCCTTCTCAGTCTTCTGACACACTTTTTCTCTTAGGAGCAGAGAGTGAAAATGAGAACACGAATGAGAAACGAATGCAGAGAGAAAAACAGAGTGACAATAGTAGTTTGAATTTATAAAGGTAAAGAGAAGAGGACAGGAGAGAGGAAAATAAAAAGGAGGAGGAGGAGGAGGAGAAGAGAAGTAGGAAGGTAATATGAGTTCAGAACCGTGGAATTCACATCAAAGAAAAGCTAAAACAGGTCACTGTCTTTACCCGAGTTTAGCCTTGGGTGAAGCTCTCTTGCATATGTTTCTCATTTAGACCCTCTGAACCACTGTTTGAAAAGGAAGGCCAGGGAAAGAAACAAGTACTATTCATGCAGCCAGTATCCTCTTTTTGTAGTTCAAATGCAATTAACTCATTTTCTAAATGTATGCATTAAAAAGAAAAGAAAAAATCAGTTCTTTTCCAGATGCTGTTCCATTTATCCCAGTAGTTTTATTTCTACATTGCAGTGTAACAGGTTGAGTTTTTGAATACCACCAACCTATTACTTTCCTCCTCTCCAATACAACGTGTAAAGTTTTCAATCACAAACCTCCCCTCTCTTCCTATTCCTCGCTCCATTTATTTCTTTCCCTCTCACTGGCCACCACTACCTGCATTAAATAATTGTTTCTCCCACTATCTATCCTTTGCTCCCTTTTCCTCCCATTTTTCCTCCCTCCTCCCTCTGCGTAACACCATCAGAAAGATCTATGATTTAACACTATTCCACTATTATTATTATTATTTAGACTCTTTCATACTCTCCACAGCCTCTTTTTTATTTAGTCGCCTCTATCGCTGTACTTGTTTCTGTCATTCTCTCTCTCCATCCCCCACCCCCCCCCAAAAAAAGCCACATACTATGGCAGCAGCAGAAGAAGTAGCCTTAATACAAACAAGGAAAATCCATTTGGAGCAGCCGTCTGCTGCTTCTCTGGCCCCGTCTGAACCCTCTCGAGTAGCCGTGCCCCACATCTCTCTTCTTTCCAGGTCTGTTCTTCTCTTCTGTCTGTTGAATTTTCCCTTTATAATTATTTCTATTTTTCTTTTTCACTTATCTCTTTCTTGCTTCCCTGCCTCTGCACTTCCTTCAAACCTGTTCTGTATTATTTAGGCCTAATATCGCACATGGCACCTACATGGAAAATCATGTAATGTTATATAAAACAATCGTGAAACATAATCATTAATAATAGATTAATGCATAATAAATATAATAATAAATCTGTTTTTAGAATTTAATTACAGTTTGCTTGTAATCATTGATTTAGATAATACCATATCTGGATATAAATAAATATTGAACAAGGTTTATTTATATGATACTTATGGTAGATAACAGATGTTGCTCCCAAGCTAAAACAAAGTACCAAAGTCATATAAAAATATCTATCCTGCACACACAGGAAACATTTATCATTTTTGTTCAGTGACCTTAACTTATAGCGTAGGTCCATTCAGTTAAACTAATGGGTTGGATTGATTCTCAGCAGTGGTTTTTGCAGTTATAAAATGAATCACTGCACCACTTCCTGTCATTTTCTCTGTTCTCCTCCTCATTTCTTCCCTCCACATCACTCTCTCTTCTTCCTTTGCGGTTTGCTTTCTCTCTCTCCCTCCCTCCCTCTCCCTCTCTGTCATTTAAAAGCGCCTCATTTCTTTTCACCACTCATTCCTCGCCTCTAGTGCTCTCTCTGCCTCTCTCACTCGCTCCTTCTGCTCTGCCATCATCACAACATCTGATTAACATATGTCTGGGCTTTCACTCCTTGTCAGCTTGCAGGCATCTGCACACATGCACACCAACACAAGCGCACACATTTACACAATCTCATGCTCTATGTCTCAGGTTCAGGAGGGTAGAGGACAAAAAAAAAAAAGCCGAAATCTTCCTATCCTCCTTTTTAATTGAATTTGCCTCCTTGTGTGTGTGTGTTTATGTGTTTATGTGTGTGCCTGTAACAGTGGGGGAAGAGAGACAAAGCATCTTAACATTATTGCAAGCCAACACGCTTCATGTTCCCTAGTGAGCTGCTTAAAATGTCAGTAATGGGGGATAGAAAGAAAAGGATAAAGAAATATAATAAGACAGACAGAGAGGTTGTGTGTCTGCGTTGATAGAGACAGATGAGAGTGATCAGTGTGCCGATAAACAACAGCAATAGTTCACGCAGCTCCCCTGTGACTTGTGGCCCCCTAAAATGACTCACATATACAGTCTCTCTTTAAGCTCATACTTTCTTTCATAAGCAGACATTGATACAATAGAATTAGTTTATTCAATAAACAGCAGTTGGGAGCTTAACTTCATATATCCCACCCTCCAGTTATTGTAATCTGAGATCTGTTATTGATTATTTTCAACACTGGTGCCAGGATTGCCATGATAACCAGTACCAGCTGCTGCTAGTCAAGCGATACACGATCATTGGTGGAAGCTTTTTTTTTTTTTTTTTTACCTGATATGGATTTACTGGCTTGTAGCAGCGATGAAATCATTTCATTCGTTTTTTTGGATGCTTGAGCCTTTCAAGTCATTTGTTCGCACTGCTCCGGTCTAGATTGCCTGGAATCAGTCCCACGTTCACCATCTCATCCGCAACAAAAACATGTAATAACAGCAACAGACGTCGGAAACCAAACAAATACTTGCCAAAACACATAATCCAGCTGATAGCAACAAAAGCTTTGCAAAACTCTGCGGCCAAATATTGATGATTGTTTGCATTGGTTTATGTTTTGTAATGCCTATAATTTCACCTGTTTTTTTTTTACAATTGCATTTCCTGCCATTTGAACACTTTTGTTAAAAAGGGAGTAGTAACAGGACAAATACATTCAGGGCGCTCACATTGCAAATACCACATCTTCAATTGTATGGGATATGAGTCGTGCTGTGTTAAATTACTCTCTCTGTGTGTGACTGTGTCTGTGAATGAGCATCAAGAGCTTTCTTTATTCAAATATTAAACAAGTCAACTTGGCAAGATGCTGCAAACACTGTGGCTTTAAGCAAACCTGCTGCATCCCAACATCTCCTGCTTCCTAAACCCTGCCACCCCCCCATTCAGGCTATTAAAGAGCCTGAATGGGCTTCACTAAGAAAGAATGGGAGTGACTTTTTTGTGGAAGACTTGATAAACTCAATAGGGCTTTGGAGAGCCCACTCAATGATGAGTCAATGAGGTGGACTTGAATAGTGGGGGTGATGGAGTGAGACACACAAAATGCCCTCTATGTCTCTCATTCTCTCTGTCTCTCCGTCTCTCTCTCACTTACACATATACACACACACACACACTGAAGTCCCATGGGACAGCCTCTGGCTACTCGACATGTGTAGGTTTAATGGCACTGAGGGATGTGTGTGTGAGAGAAAAGAGGAATGGAAGCAGGAAGAGAGCTAGCTATACAGATAAATACACGGTTGTGTTTGGACTCACACAGCAGCACACCACATCACCACACACCCATACATGTCTGCCTCCTTTCCTCTATATCCTTCCTTGTCTTTTTGCCCCTGCTTGTGTGTGTGTGTATGTGTGCTTGTGTGTGCGCTGCCTACCGAGTACACAACCCCACACAGTTTACACGCCAGTGGAGACCATTAGTGATTCTCTACCAGGCACACAGGGAAGACATCGTCTGAGAGATACACAGGAAAAGAGCAGAGCAGAAGTGTAGAGGAGAGCGGGAGAGGGAGAGGGATGGATGGCAGAATCAGAGAAGACGGATGAGAAAGAAAGAGTTAGTGACAGACTGGCTTTACAGACACAGACAGATGGGAAGATAAATTAACAGATATTCTGGCAGTGCCACACAATACTGATGGAAAAGGAAAGGGAACATCAGGGCAAACGTCAATACTCTTCCTCCCTGTGACTTTCTCTCTCTGTCTCTCTCTCTCTCCTCTTTCTCCATCAAAGGATCAACCAAAGATGGCCTCAGCTTTAGCAATCTGATGTAACTTGCCAGAAACAGAGTCTCAATACTGCATATCAAACATAGCCATGGACCAGTCATCACACTGAGGACTGAGGCCATGTGAAATCTGTCCAAAATTGTACTAGACTTTATAGTGGGCAGATACATCTAACAACAGGTAAGTCATTAATTGTTGGTAGTACCACTTCAGTGAATTTATGATTTACAGTAGGAGAGATGAGGAGGAAAACAGGACTTAAAAGAGGAGGTGGTTAAAAAAGACACAAAGCAGAAATGGAAGAAATCAGCTTGAGTGAAAGTGCAATGGGCCACATCAGGAGCTCCACTCAACTGCTTTCTACCTCCTGGTCACACATTGCGTATGAGGCTATGTGTGTGTGTGTGTGTGTGTGTGTGTGTGCGCACAATGGCTGCATGTGAACAACAGCGCTGGAGAAAGGGAGGTTACATATGGGCCTGGCCTTTGTGTGTGTGTGTGTTGATGGAAGTGAGAGAAGGAGGGAGCTGCAGAAAGAGAGCAAGTCAAAGTGAGTGTAGTCAAATGGCGCAATCAGCGGAGAAAAAAAAAGAGCGAGAGACTCCCCATGTGTGCGGCAGGTCCCCAGCCATCTGGACACTCTCCTCCCTCCCTCTCCCCCCAACTCTCCTCCCCCCTCCTTTTCCTCTCCTCTCCTCTCCTCTGCCGACTGGTGTGCTATTCATGGCGGACTCATTTCACCTTTCAGCGTGTTACGCCCGCTCGCCACAATACATGCTAATGAGGTAGAACAAATGACTTTTTTGCGAGGGGTGCATGCATGTGTGCCTGTGCATGCATATGTGTGTGTGTGTGTGTGTGTGTATGTGAGTGGGTGGATAGGTTGCTGAAATCTTACAATCTCAGCAGCTCACTACCAAACCACTCACTTAACTGCTGTAAGATGTGTTAATGGTTATGCAGAAGCCATTTTTGTTTTCTCACCTGAAGGCACTAAATAGCAGCAGATTACTGGCATATAATCTGATGTTTCTTCACACAGATGCTTGATTTCTGTGGCACTAAAAATAGTAAACTCTCTGCAATATCAATGGTTGTTGGACATAACCATTTTATACAACATCTAAGGAAGTGTAATTTGAATGCACATCCCTCCGCCCTGCGCTTCAAGGATCTGTGGAAAATAAACCATATGATCATAATAGGCACTACTTTATTTCATTTCATCTTGGGCCGCCTCAACCACCTCTATAAAGACTCACTCATAGCCAACTTCCATTTATCCAGCACTGAGTGACTTGGTCCAGTTCCAATCTGATCTGAAGAGGTGGAGAGGAGAAAGTGCACATATCCAGTGGAGGACTAGAGATGAATGGAGTGCTTCATTTGTTGCAACAGTATACACAAGACAGCACAAATGACATCGACAAGAGAACTGGAGACAGCAAGAAACCTCCGTTCATAAAAACAAGCAGGCAAAAAAAGAGAGTGCCAGGGGGGGTTGAACGATTTCAGGTGCAAGATAGAAACAGAAAGGGGACATTTGAGAGGAATAGTTAGAGGTGGTAGAGAACAAGAAAACAAAGTGAAAGGCTTCAAGAAAAATACAAACACAATGACATACAGTTAGTCAAAATCAACTCCTCTTCAAGTCTACCTTAAGGCGTTCCTATTCTCTTCTTTCTGTCTCACTAGGTGGCGCTAACGATACATCTGTACACCTGCCAACTCTCTCTCCTTCTCCCCTTCCTCTCTCTCTCTCCTCTTTTTTAGGGGATCACTGTGACAGCCTGGCTTGGCACTCATAATTAACCGAGTACACTAACACATCACAGTAAAACAGCAGTCTAAAAGTAGGATACTCACAAGACACAAAAGTGGACTGAACCTGCAGTTAGAGCTGCCACATCTGTCTGATAAGTCTTGTGTGTGTGTTCCTTCATATCAGATTCTACACACACTGTGCAGACATCTGATAGACAAACGCATGTACTAAAATGCACTAAAATCTTAGTGACTTAGTGGCTGTATTTTCAGAGTTGTATCATCCTTTTAATGTCATTTTAAAAAAATATTTGTCATCACATTCACTGTCTGCCTGTCCAGAATAGAGGAAAGCCATCAATTTCTACCTGTAAAACACAGATATTTTTCCTGCAACATCTGTGAAACCAAATACCAACTGTGTTATTAAGATATTTTGATGCCCAAAGCAACTTACAAGGATGTACTGTAGCTGTTTTCACAAAATAGCCCTAAAATCACTTTCAAAGAAGTTATGATGGACTAATGGAAATGGTGCCACAGTTCCTTTAACTAGTACAGCAACAGGAACCAGGCCATTCCTGGCTCCCCTCCCGGCCCCCGGGGCCCCGGGTCCAGCCCATCTCACCACACAATGGGCCGGCAGAATGAGAGGAACCGCTGGCCATCCAGAGATAGCCCCGCTGGTCAGGAACCAGAAAGGGAACCAGAAAGGGAACCAGAAGGAACCTCGGGGTGAGGGGGTGAGAGTGTGTGTGTGACACAAGAGGATGGGAGTGAGGGAGAAGAGAAGGGTGGAGATGGTTGGCTGGTCGGGGTCAGGATGTGTGTGAAGGGGACAGTTTTGTGTGTTTCATGCAAACAAACGCACACACACACACACACACACACACACACACACACACACACACACACACACACACACACACACACACACACACACACAGACACACACATAATAGACTAATTCACTAGTCCTCTGTCTCCAGGGCCAGGATGTTTTTGCTTATTTTCAGGTAATTAAAATTGGAACACAATTGTTGAATGGAAGGCGGATAGAGGATAGTTGGTGGAGGAGGGAAGGGAGGTTGGAAGGTGGTGGTGGGACCGTTGGCCCTAAGCCTGACCCCACAGTCCAAGCTCCTGCCCTGGGTAAGCGGACTGTCCTATCTGGCTTCCTCAGACACTGCCTGAAGCATCAAACAGTGAGTCAAAACAGAGTCTCTGAACAGAGTTCCTTATTAATGGGAGGGAGAGGAAGAGAGATGCTAAAAAGTAGAAGTGAATTAAGCGAGTGTCAGAATGTGGTTCTTCTGACCAAACCTGCTCCCTGCTCTATTTTGGGGGTCTCCAGTGAAACACTTACACAGACACAGTGCCCCCTGTTTCCATGACAACAAGTGCAGCAGATATGGTCTCCAAACTGTCAAAGGACACACACACACACACACACACAGGTATGCACACAGAATATGAGTATATAGAGAGGGTGAGAACTAAAAAGTGCTGGAGTGACGGCAAGAGAAAAAGAGAGAAACAAAAACAAAAAAAAGAAGGTTGTTTAATCATAATGAATGATTGCAGTATGGCACGTTAATATGATGAACTGGAATAAAATCTTAGGCCTAACCTTTAATAAGATATGTGTGTCTCCATCATTTAAGTATCTCTCCTCTCAATAAGTTTTGTTCTTCACCAGACAACCAGACAAGTCATGACAGAGTCGGGCTGGTAAAATAAAACAGTGTCCTTGCCCTTTTCTTCTGGCAGACATGCAAATCAATCAAAACCACTCAGCAGTATTGATGGTTTTCAGTGTATGTGCTTGTATGTATGTATGTATATATTATCTTGTACAGACAATACCTGTGTATTATGTAGGGATTTGAAATACTATCACTGTCTTTTCTGAATAAGATTCAATTCTGTCCATATACTGATTTAATTTGAAGGGTGTGAATATAAACACTGGCACATTTCAAATGAATGAAGAATGAATACATTGAAAATTGCTCCTCTCACAGCACACACACACACACACACATACATGCACACACACGCAGGAATTGTTTTGTCTTTGCTCTCTTACTATAAAAAAAACCAAAACGCTATGCCTCTCTATCCATCTTCGTGAAACGAGACAGCTTCACTCCAGCAATCAACTGAAAAGCAAGAAGTTCTTGTGGCTGCAGGCTATGTCACATTTTACAAGCTTTCTTCCACATATCATGAATACAGCATTTTTTCCCAACCTCTTAATCCCCAGTTGTACTATAATTTTCTATTACATTAGCAACTATATATAGTGTATACTGTAGCTTGCATGTAGGTAGCTGTGGTAAAGACGGGCCGTGTGAACTCCTTGACATGGACTGGTTAAATATAGGTTGACTGATTTCATGTGTTGTTTTTTTTCCACAAATGTTGAAATGCTTCCAGCTTAGAGGCAGTTTGGCATTAGTGGCTGGATAAAAGAGACACAGAGAATCTCAAAAAGAGATAATTAGAGGTCTGAAAGCTGAAGCTTGTATCCAAGATCAGCAAATTTGGTCATAAACATCTTGTACAAGGTATCTCTCTCTTTCTCCCTCCTTCTTTCTTTTGTCTTTCACTACCTCTGTCCCTGTTGCTTGACTCTGTGGCGTCTGGCGTCAGTCTACAGCGGTCTCTCAGAAATGTGTCCCACTTGCTTTTCTCTCTGTTTCCCACTTTTCAGGGCCTTGTTCTCCCACTGGCACGGGCAAACAGGCTTACATCAGAGCCACAAACACACAACCTCACCGGCCTAATAACCTGGCTTTCATTCCAAAACACAAGAATCTTATTTTGGACTGTTCCCATGAACCTCACTCAAAACTGGTTCCTAAAATCTGACAGTCTACACAAATGAAATGTCAAATCAATAACAGACCCCTGTTAACTAATATTAAAGCAATCTCTTGAATATTGCTTGAAAATCTATATTAAATTGTTCACACATGCAGATTGTATGCCAAAGAAGCTGATAATGCAATACAGATAAGTTTGGGTTTTTTGTTCAGTGACTTTGGCAATGTCTGCATCCTTCTCGGACATGATGGATATCTTATTTTGCTCTTCCCTCATCTCATTCTCCCCACTACACCTGTCTCCTTGTCAACATTGACCTTCCTCCTTTCAGCTCCCCAACCCCCCTTTTGTAATCACAATCTAATCCTTTGCAATCAATCCCTTATTGATCTTTGGTAATGTGGTGGTTGCATCAATGCATATGCACATACAGGTAGACCGAACAAAAAAAAAAAAAAAAAAAAGAAAGAATTATTCATTTCAGGTAATTCAGGTTGAAATGAGATTTATGGAAACAAACAACAGGTAAATGTGTCCTTTTTTAGGGGGGCTTCTCTCAATTATTAAAACAAACTGAATGGATTTAGCCGCAAGTGAAATTCTTTTCATATGGTAATGTAAACAAACATGGCATCAGGATAAACACACACAGCCACACACACGTCTACTCGGAACTGCGTGTGTGTGTGTGTCCTGCACCCTTGATCAGCTGGTGACTTGGTCTTGTTATTGTCCTACCAGGCAAAAGCCTGGAGGCAGTGCACGACTAATGCATTAGTGTCTTTGGCAGTAAGGGGCATCTGTCGTGTGTGATTGTGTCTTGTAGCCTTGGGCAAAGTGGCAAAACCAAAGACTCTTTATCCAAAGACCCTGCATGTGGACATGTAAGTGTGTTATATAACGAAAACACAGATACAGGTTTGTCTCCAAACATTTTCTGAACAGTTTTGACAGTTGTTTGATGTAAATTTTAGTTGCATATTGCTGAATGCTTATTTGCTTAATGTTTAACCTTTCACTTTAATGAAGTGGTGAAAACAGTACGCGCTTTGTTCCTAAAATGTATCTGATGCCGCCTTTTAGTGTTAAAACAAATTTCTATGAGCCTGTGTTGTGTTACAGTAACAACACTGATTGAGTGAGTGTGAATGTTCTGTTGGTGCGTACAAGAAACAGATGCAGAAATCAAGCGAGTATTTGTGAGTTTGCGTGTATGAGCATATGCGTGTTAATGTGACATGCTATATAATCCTTGAAATGCTGTTCTACCTATCAACAACACACGCCGGTAACATTGTACACCATCCTACATGGCACACTCAAAGCACACACGGCATGCCTTCGTTTTAGATTGACAACCCTGCCATATGGTGCTGAGCTGTGTGTCTTTGTCTGCATATTCAACTTCTCACTGTAATGTCTGTGAGCATGTGAGAGAGTAATTTAGCGATCGCACACCTGTGTGTCTGCGCGTGCATATTGTAGATGTGTGTGCGCATATGATGTGCATTTCAGCTCTTTGTGTTGAGATGGTTCAATTCGCAAACATAAAGTTGCAGCTGTGCCACGATACGCAATCTCTGTGCAGCTGTGAATTATTATGTGGACAATTTAATACTGCCAAAGAGGAAATCGCAAATTAAGATCTTGGTTTTGCTATACTGCTAAAGTGTCCAACAAAATATTTGTGTATTCATTTCAAACACAGAATCCCAAATAAATGTGTCTTCTTCCTATGGGTGAATTGATGCCATGCATCTCTGATTCTATCACCCTGAGTAGCAGCTTTATGTTCTCCATTCCTCAATGGGTTGTTAAGGTGCAGACAGCAACCCATGGGTCTAACTCAAATGGTTAAAGGGAAGGGGCTTTCCTCTCACTAAAGCATCCTCAAACTAACATCTAGGCAGTAATTTGTCCTCTCACAGGGGAGGCATAAAAACCAGAACCCAAAAATTCTTTGCAGTTATGGAAAAACTGAAGAGAGAACAAAAAAGCTAAATACTTTATCTCCCCCTCTAACTGAAAGTTATTACATTTTCTGAATGGTATGACTTTCTAATGGTTAGCATATGTGAATATGTGTGCACCGAGAGAGAGCAGTAGTTGAGGCTAAGTTAATAGCACAAGCAGAGGGGGAACTGGGAACCCTTGGCTTATAAAGGATACTTGTTTCCCTACTGCGCTGAAAACCAGATGTTGATAAAGAGACATAGGGGGAGGAGAGAAGACAGATGGGCAAGAAATTATCATCACTTGGGCCAAACATCTTGAAACATCTGCAAAAAAAATTTTGGACCTTACGTGGGAGATGGATTTATGCTCTCTCCTGGATTTTTATTGCTCCGTGAGAGCCATTCTCCCTCTTCTGTTCTAGTCTACCCTCAGTGTTACCAGGACCAAAGAGTTTTTGCTGCAATCTGGAGCTGTTTAAATCCTGGAAGAAGCCTGGATTCTTCCACAAATGGCTTTATCGTGTAGAGAAGACAAACACATCCATATACTGTAGGAGCCATAAAACTTCAGAGTGCCGCAGTATCAAGTCTGCACGAGTCCACTATCAAGCCGACCGACTCGATATAAAACGCTATAAATGTCAAGGTACATTGTAATACAGACACCAGGGTGTGTAGACATCCTCGTACATATGGGACCAAAAACATAATTCAAATCATATTTCTAAAAGAGCAGTTTTGGTTACCATGGAGACACATCATTTATGCTACTATGAAACGCGCAGTTGAGGATGACATGTCCATATGGTGAGAGTACGACAGAGGGGAAGAACAGATGCTTTGATGATTTGATGAAAGGGCTGTCAATCGCAAATCCATAAGAGCAGCTGGGGCCATGAATGTATATCAGATGACACTACGGATAGATAGATAGATAGATAGATAGATAGATAGATAGATAGATAGATAGATAGATAGATAGATAGATAGATAGATAGATAGATAGATAGATAGATAGATAGATAGATAGATAGATAGATAGATAGACTATTCAAAAACTGTGTCTCTCCCAATTCTATGGTTTTCTGTAACACACACACACACACACACACACAGACACACACACACACACACACACCTGAGGAGAGGCAGCTCTTGAGATCTCTATCTATTCATCAATACTCAGCTACAGCCACACACCTAATCCCCCTGTCCAACTGAATTGCAAGAGCTTTCTTTACTTAACCACCATTTTCAGCCAGAAAACCAGGACTTCCTTTTTTTTTTCACCCTCTTTGAGGAAAAAAAAAAATCCCAGTGAGTGTGTGATTATAATCTTTTTTTGGAGGTGGAAATGCCATCAAATAGCGTTTTTAAGATAAAATGGACCGTAATTTTGTTCCTGCTGAAGACTATATCGACTGTGAGCATACAAACACTTAGCGGGGTGGCGAGCAACAATTCAGGCTATTGAGGGTTGGATGGGGGTGGGGGTGGTTATGTGAGGAGGGAAGTACTAGGGGACAGGATGCACTAGAAGTTAAACAAAATAAGGCTTTTACTTGGCCCCATTTTGAGAAAATGGACCGGCTCCCTCCATTTCTTTATGTAACCCCCACTGTCTCCTCTTTCTCCCTTTCTCTCCCTCTTTCTCTTTGAACCAATTTCAATAATGGCTTTTCCTCAAAAATAATTGACACTTGCCGTTTATTATTTGAGGCACCTGCTGTCAGTTTGACAACAAGACAATCGGATGGAGTGAGCGACCGTCATCCCATTGTGCCATCTCCCTGTTTGTCTGTGACACTAAATGACAACAGCTGGAAGCTCTCTCTTCCTACAACACTCATCATGCAAGTCAAATCCAAGCACTAAAGAAAAGAGCCTCATTATTTGGCTGTAGTGGTGTGATTTAACCAGCAAAGAGTGGAAACAATGGTTTTAGTTGTATCGGCTGATGTTAAGATAAGGCACACTGTTTTGCACCTCCTCACACATATAGACTATGCACACATAGGGTGTAGACACTCACAGTATATGAGCATATGTATGCGTCCATCTTTTAACACACATATATGAACACACACAGCCTCCTACATCGCCATCTCTTCTTCTCTCCTTCTCTCTCTAGCTGTAATTGACTGAACATGTCAATACTGTGAGAGAAGAAAACAGAGGGTCCACTGTCTGCATCTATTGATCTGTGCTTCTTTCTTTCACTCTCTCTCCCTGTCTGCTGATCTTAATTACACTTCTTTTTACCAGGCTAGCCGAGGCTCCACTCTAGCGGCTGCCCTTTTCATAAAGTGTACCGTCCAAATCCATACATCAAAATTAATGAGAGAGAAAGGAGCTGTAAATCAAAATATCAGTGGTATCCAAGCTGATAAATCGGGGTGGAGATTGTAAATTATGTCCTTTAAAAAAAAAAAGAAAAAAAAAGAGATGGCTAGAAAAGAGAATTATTTTCATATGCTCATACAGGTCAATGTTAACAATGTTGAATTTTTATGGAGGAAGCAACCTTGGTTTAGGTGATTAAAACCGCTAAAGCATGACAAGGCTGAGGTGAGGTTTCTGCCAACCCTCACCCCCTTCCTTCTCATCTACTTCCTCTTTCTTTGTGTCTTTCTTTGTCAATTTGTCTGATTTTCTGCCTGCCTATTTCTTTGTTTTTTACGAGCTGTCTGTGCCCCCGCCTCGTTCTCTTTTTCACACGCATGCACGTGCGCACACACACACACACAAAGGACAAAAACTAATTTTATGGTCTGATTTTATGGACTGGTAGCGAACCAAGCCTAGTCCATTCTTCGGCAATTGTCCTCTCGTGAACTAGCCAGAAAAAAGCCTCCTAATCGCACAGCTCATACTTGCCATCAATCAAACCTGTCATGTGAGCGTGTGTGTGTGTGTGTGTGTGTGTGTGTGTGTGTGCAAGATCCCATACACTAAACAAAAGCTATTAGAGATGGCAGTGCAGTAATCTCCTTTCATGTGTGCCCACGCACATACACACTTTTTCTTTTTGGTACCCACTTTTACAAAAGACATGTACATACACACATATACACTACACACACATACAACACACACATCCCCGACACCCCTGAATCCTCTGTCTAATCTTTAAATGTAAATTGTGTGACAGGTGAATATCGAGGAGGTGAGTGATAACAGCTAACATCTTTACTTGGCCACACTATCGCTGCTCCACATCACTAAGAAGCGCCTATTCAATATCGTTACCTTTGGCAGTGTGCAGAGCAGGGAGAAACATACTTTTGTGTGTGTTCTTTTCTATTCATTAGACATACTGTATAGACACCTGCATGTGCACTTACACTCACTCACACACGCAGCCACAGAATCACATCCAGTGGCTTATCTTTTGGAATAAGAAAAGGGACTTGTCAGGATGGCACATTGTATGTATGTGTGTTTGTGTGCATGTGTGTGTATGTGTGTGTGTGTGTGTGCGAAGGGAAGGCAATGTGCATTAGGGCGATTACAATATCAGCAGACTCCAGATGGAGGCAGGAAAATAAACAGTGGGAGCGAGAGAGAGAATGAGAGAGAGACACAGAGAGAAACAGAGAGAGAGAGAGCTAGGGGACGGATATCATGAGAAGTAGTCTAAGAGAGAGATTCTGTATGTGTGCATGAGTGTGTGTGGCAGACTGCCTGTGTGCTATACAGTTAGAGAAAGTGAAGTCATTTAGCAACTCAGTCCCAGTCTATATGAGCACAGGGAGCGCAAGTGTGTGTGTGTGTGTGTGTGTGTTGTCCTGCACAAGTGTTTGCTTTAGCCCAAGACCACTAAACTATTTGATATATACAGTAAGCGGCCTATCTAAACAACTGAAAAACTACATTACCCAGCTGCCTGTCTTAATACAGCCATATTTATATTAGAAGAAGAGGTCAAATGGCTTGAAATGTTGGGATTAAATCCTATGAAGAATTAACTGTAACCATGAAACTTGACTCTGACTCTGACCTATCGGCCCCGTCTTCGCTTGCCCCATAAGTCTCATGTTATCTGAAGTAAAAACACGAACAAGGCCAATAAAATCAGTTTAAAGTGTTCACTGTTGACTCTGACATTAAATAAAGTAAACGCCAACTCGCAACTACAATAAAACAAAGACCTCTTGCTTTTGTGAACATGTACACACACACACATACACACACACACACAACTGAGTGCTTGAGGATCTGTTTGACTGTTATGTGTGTGTGCTGCAAATAAAGTAGGACTGTGTACACACACACACACATACACACACACACATACATGCAAGTCCTTTTATACAACTGCTGCTCTTTCATGGGTGATGAAATTCAATAAGCAGTGAAGAGAACTGCCCTCTTGCTGATAACCATCAATGGGCCTATCGATCGACAGGGATATGTGTGTGTATGTATGTATTTATGTGCGTGCAAACACACACCCTGATTCCATCTACAATTCACTCTTAAACTGAGTAACAGACAGCTCTAAATAATCAGAACAGATCTGTACATCTTGAAGGTGTGCGTGGAACAGTGGTTTTAGCATCCAATTCTACAGCTGACATTTGACCCTCTGACAGCCTGAATAAAATCAAAAGAAAAATATGAAAATTTTCCTTGCTTGTTATTGAAGAGGATAGCAACACATCCTCTGACTCTGACTCAACTCCTGGACAAATAAACAAACAACAAAATAGGAAGAGAATATTCGCCAGTCCATAAATAAAATATCTTGTCGGAGACAAAAACCTCCAAAACAAAAGATGCTACTCATTTTGCACCACAAGCAGTTTCCGATTACCTTTGCTAAAACTAAATGAGCATGCTGAAACAATACAGATGATGTAATTTTTCTGGGGATCAGGAAATATTCCTGCTTCATCATTTCAGCCCAACAGGCTTGAGTGGGAGAATATTTCACATATATGCATGTATACTATAGAGTACAGCCTTTCAGCAGAAATACACAAGTGGGCTTCATGATGTCGTCTGCGTATTAAGTATTGAGTCATCATCACTTACTTACCGTATAGCAAACCTGGATCACGTCCAAGTGTCTGTGTGTCATACTTAAAAGAAGTGCTTTGTAATTACATCACAGCACTGGAGCCTCAATGTGACTCTGATACTAAAGACGAGATCAGAGTTTTTATTTTCCCCTCCCTAAAATAAATTTTCTACATCAATTGTTCAACCTACCAACCAGACAAGTACAAGTGTTTGTATGTGTTCCTGTGCCTGTGTGTGTGTGTGAAAGCAAGAGTAAAATGGCTGCCATCTTTTTTTGCAAGGCCATGTCCGTGTCTGTGAGCAGCGGTCTGATGCATTTGACCCTGTAGCCTGAGAGCTGGGAGGAGGAGGTGATGGGAGAGGGGGAAGGGAGAACAGGTGTGAGGCAGGCTGGTGGCTGGGCAGATGGCCCCTGGAAGTGCTAGCGGATGCTGCAGAGCCTGGACCACAGAGAGTTAGCAACTAACATTAATACAAGCCTGTTTATACAGTGTGTGCATGTGCATGTACCAAACACACACACACACACACACACGAACAGAGTGATAACCTGCAAACAGCACTTATCATTTACTCTCCCCTCATCGCCAGCTTTGTTTACTTTTCATTTACTCCTCCTCTCTCTCTCTCTCTCTCTCTCTCTCTCTCTCTCTCTGTGTGTCTCTCTCTCTTTATCTCTGCAAACACACACACTCCAGGTAATGGTCTTTTCAGTCAAGTCACTATTTTAATAGAAGTCCCAAGGGTTAACGCATGGAAAGAAAACAAGAATTGACACAAAAAAATTGCAGATTAACCAATCGCAACAGAATGATCACTGCAATCAATAATACAACTATTTTTAATTTCTACTGTTTCCTTTTTGGTACACACTGCACATATCAACGCAACACCTTTTAGGGTTTCCAGCAGATATTTTCCTTCCTGTCTAATCCGAGCCGTGAGAACAGTGGAGCAACGACAGCAGGTTGTGCCCCAGCAACCCCCTCACCCCAACATGCATATCTTCTCAGTTTCCAGTTGGTGGAAAAGATTCCCACTGGAGTAAAATACAGCCTAAACCTATTTAATTTTAACCATATGCAACTCCATTAAAATGATGTAATGATGACAAAGTTGCAGCGGGTGGAGATGGAAACTTCACATGGATTTACATGCATTTGACAGTCGTGACAGAGTTCAGGAGAATGTAAACTCTGAAACGCAAAGTCTCTAAAGGGGGGAGAGGAGAGGAGAGGAGAGGAGAGCTGCAGAGGCACCTCTTCTCTAAACACAGAGGGATTACAAAGTGGCTGCATCCAAGATCTTTCCACCAAAACTGAAAAACATCCACAACCACAATTTCTTGGAACAGATTGAATTATGATTAAATATTATGTTGTTGAGCTGCTTTAATAATGTGTTAACCATTGGTCAGGGACATTTTTGTAATATCGGTCTGTTCATTCAGTAAGAAGGGAATAGTAATTAGTGGAATCATCTTGTGCAATTTTGAGTTTTTGATTTAAAGAGCTGCCTCAGCTGTGGTTTAACATTGTCTATCCCGGGCTGTTATATATATATATAAAACTGATCATGTGTGATTGTCAGCTGATGATGTGATGTCTACTTCACTTAGAAATGTGTCGTAACATGTCGATAGGGAGTCACCAAACACGATCCGTCAACCTAAGTTGCCTGTTGCCTGAGAATAACTCTGCATTCAGGGCTCAAGCTCATGAATTGATGTCTGTTTTTATGGAGCAAGTTGGTGTCCATATTTAAACAAACTCAACCCGCTAATTTATTGGCAGGTAATTCTGTTTTTTATAATACAAAATTAAACAGTTTTATTTGATTTTGTGTTGCTGTCAGTTGCTGTCAGTTGTGTAGAGTTAGGTTATACAGCCAATATACAACTTAAACGTGTTTAATGGCAGTAAATTCATTAAAGAAATATCAGTTTTAACTGCTTAGCCTGAATCTCATAATAAAATAAAATGTCTTTTAACCATAACATACACATAATATATATTACGCACAGCAGAGGCACGCATTGTTCCCTCGCGCGATAGATTTATCATCACAGGTCAAAAAAAATAAAAAATAAAATAAAATAATAATAAATATTTCATGAGATAATTATTGGAGATATGAATTGTGTATTTATATAGAAAACACTCCACATATGCTTCCTACACATTAACATATATGAAAGAAAAGGCACAAAATTAAAAGTGTGAAATCCAATTAAAGCCCAGCGGATATTTCCTATCGTTTTAATTGATTTTAGCGCACACATGTCTATATGAGGGCACAAAACACTCAGCCAAGACCAGATTGGTAAATACAGTCAATATGGTAATAAAAGGCAGTTAAAAGAGGGCCACTTACACTGAAAGGAGTCAGAAATTCCCACCATGCGGTACGTTGATGTGAAAGGGCTAAATAATTTCCAGTCCTTTTGACTCCGCGCAAGGTCCCCTCGATGATCCGCTTGTGTCGGGAACACGAAATCTACAGAGTCCAGCCAGCTCTCAGGGGCTCTGGCGGTATACTTCCAGCAGCTCGGAAATGTGCTTCAAACTCCCACAAAAAGAAAAAAAGGCAGCTCACGGCTTGCAATAAGTGATCAGTCACTGGGGAAATTCAGGGACAGAGAGCCAGGGAGTCTCGAACAAGCGCAGAGGAGGAAGAGAAGGAGGAAAGATGAGAAAGAGATGGAGAGGGAGGATGCTGTAGTGTGCAGGACGCACGTCTGGTTTCTACCCGTCTTTCGCACTTTCCTCCAGAATCCTTTAAGCGTCGAGTCGATCTAGATTGTGGAAATGGTTTTGTTTTTGTTTTTTTCTGAGAAGATTCATACACACACACCCTCGATCTCAGCTCCTTGTTTTCTGCTTCTCCTTTGGCGTGGGGAAGAGGAGTAGCGGCACTCTGCCTCCAGTCGGCGATGAGCAGCAGAGCCAGGTGGCGGTGGGCGGGACTGAAGCGCTGCTGCCGAGGAGGAGGAGGAGGAGGAGGAGGCGACTGGGCAGCAGCCAGCATCTGTGTGCCCGAAAACAGGTTGGAAAAAGCAGGGTCAGGTCAAGTCGAAGTGTTTTCCTCCGTACCAGTGGCCCCCAAAGCTTTTCGCGAGGTAGCGTATCATCATATATGATTTGGTTAAGAACTAGTATATGTTTGCTTGAGGAGTCATTGGTCCTTGGACCTCGCATTGAGAACCGCTCATATAGACAGTAATGGTGTGTAATGAACAATAACCAGTCAACTGAGTGCTTGAGGATCTGTTTGACTGTTATGTGTGTGTGCTGCAAATAAAGTAGGACTGTGTACACACACACACACACACACACACACACACACTGTATCTCTATCTCTCTCTCTCTGAACTGAAAAAGGCACAGGCAGGCTGGCCTGCAGTAACCTAAGGCAAACACTTTCCCTGGACCATCTGGAAGTCATCTTGCCTGCAGAGTCAGTGAAACACAGAGCAGAAGCTACGTTTACAACTCGGTGATAACAACCCGTCCACTTGAACTGCGCGGTTAGACAAGTCATGCACCATAGCCTGTTCAAAACATTTAATACATTTAAAGAAATCTATTCTATATACCTGTAGATCCTTTGGCTAAAACAAATTAACAGTATGATGGTGGCGGCAACGATGACTAAACTTCACTTAAAAACACAGTGAGATGATTTTCAAGTGTTGCTCTTTGTATAGCTTTGGATTATTTTCAAGAAAAGGTCTCATCATTATAGAGAATGATCAAAACTCGAGTAGCATCTACTATTTTGTCTGCCATGTACTTTATGTAGAACATCCAGTGAATTGTCAGCGAAACACCATCGTAGAGTTCGTTGTTTCCTCAGTGCGATCTCTGCGGGGAAAAGATGATGCCATTAATGGCAATTGTTTGCAACAGTGCTATTATGCATTTCTCTCTTTCGCTTCATCTTTCTCTCCCTCTCTCGTCTCTCTCTCTTGTCATCTGGAGTGCTTCAGTGGTGGGTTGCATTGTATTCTCAAAGGGAATATGGATGGATACAGTCTCTGGCACTCTCACAAGCACAGAGCAAGAACTCTGTGCTCTACCTTCATTTTCCAGTCTGCATCCTTTTGTAAATCTCTGACAAAGGCAGTGGGCTACCCAGGATGTGTGAATAGATATAGGGAGAAAGGATGGAAAGGCAGGGAGCACACATTGAATGATAAGAAGGGGAGGGAAATAAAATGAGACATGGTACAATTAGATGTTTTTGGTGTATGCGAGTCAGAGAAAAGTCTGAATCAGGCACAAGAAAGGTCAGGATGGGCGCAGATGTAAAGAGACCACTCTTAACTCTCAGCAACCCAAAGTGGTCAGAAAAAAGCAGCACGGCTGTGAGGATGCAGTCACTCCTCGCCTATTTGTGTCCTTTGGTTTGTTCCCAGAGAGCAAGTTCTCTCATGACAATCACAGCGAAACATCTTGACGGCCGGAGGCACAAGGATAGGCGCTGAGGAAACCTGCAAGGGAAAAGAGAATAGGGCAATGATCCGTGTGTGTGTGTGTGTGTCCTGTGATAACGGTGTGTGAGAGCAGGAAACACACAGTGCCTGTTTTTGCTGCAGGGGTTCCTGGAAGTCAGCCGCCCAGTGTGATCGGCGACATACATACACACTCACATGTGAGGACACACACACACACACAGGATACCTCGCCTCTGAAAGGGAAAAACATGCTGCGTCTGATACATGTGCACACAGACAAGCAGACTTCCTGCATTTTCCCACCTACTGGGCGGCCACCTGTAACATAGTCACACACACTCGCACACACACACACACACACACACACACACACACACACGCACACACACACACACACACACACACACACTCATAGTATATTTATTCACTGGGACAAAGACAGAATGAGACAAGTATAAGTTAGGAGTTGACAGTAAACAAGTGCCATTCGAACCCCGTAATTATCTGGCATTGGATCAACGTTGCCTGAGGCCAAGTAACTACCATCAACATCATCAACAGCACTGGTGACAAAAGAAAGAGGATAAGAAGAGAAACAAAAGGAGGATTTAAAGCCAGAAATTATTGCATAAAAGTGATGATGCCTCTGTTTAAATTAGTGTGTAGATATAATTGAATTCTACAATATCTGTAGCACTTTGGTCTCCAATATGGCCAGCGATGCAAAGCATTTGTCTTGTGTGTTGTATATGACATTGTTATTGTATTAAATTGCATTCATATTTTAAAGGGCACATATCATGCACATTTTCAGCAAGTAGATGCTTTTTTTATACAATCATATCCAAGGTAACGTTTGGAGTTGAACTTAAGTGATTAAGCAGGGACTGAATATTAAAAAAATGAATGTAGCATTGATGAGTCTGTCGAGAAGATTTATTGAATATAAGAGTCAGGGATTTTTAAAATTGTGTCAAATTTAATGTCTGAAATATTTTGTTTAACCTGAGATATTTCTGCCACATGGCATGACTCCTTGATTTCATCATCAACATACCATTAAGCTCACATGTTCAGTACTACAGTTATTTACCCTGACACAAAAGAATCCAGTGTTAAATAAATTATGGCACAGGATTATTCAACTCATTAAGGAAGGAAGTGTAAGTAGAAAAAAATTAGTCAAACAAAATCCCAAATCCCCTTTTGATAGAGATGGAAAGAGATGGTGGGAGGGAGGAATAGAGACAGAGCTGCATGATGGGATAGCAGCTGCAGTGCAGCATCTTATGCAGGTACAGCGTCTGGAGAGTGATCTCACTCACTGGGGGATTTTGGAATTCAACCCACCGTCTGGCTTTTAGCAAAGGAGAAGAACTAAGTGGGCGAAAAAACTGACAACCTTGCTTTCTTCCACTAGATTGTAAGTCTCTCAAACTTCTGCAGAAGACTGGCTAACATCCTCACAAACATGGCAATAACTTTTCAAATCACAGTGCAGACTAATGATGTCTTATTATGTTATGGTAAATTAAAGGACAAACTCCAGATTTCATTAACAGATAGGTTGTCAACGTAACTAATGTTTTTAATTAAAATGTGAAGTAGCAAATGTTTTCATACGTGAAACAAAAGTGTGTGGATGAAAGAACAGCTAGGCATATCCCTACTGTATTGTCTTTTGATACATCAAACCCCCAAATGGCAGATATATATGTCATTGCTCCTCTGCTGGGGCCTGGAGGGTATCCTACAGTTCTTTGAGGTACTCTAGATTTCCATGTGCATTTGATGTGAACACGTGAAAAACACATCTCCCTGCTTACTACCACCACCGCCTCTCCCTTCCCTTTCTTGTCACTCCTGTGCTCCCTCCGGTCATGGAATGAGAAAAAAAAAAAAAAAGAAAAAGAAAAGTTGACAGACAAGATGCAAGAAATGTTCCATTGCTTTCCTCGTCAGTCGGTCTCACAGCAAGTCTGCTTTATTTTATTTTATTTTTTTTTTTTTTCGAAGTAAGCAGAACCTCCAAAAGTTGAGTTCTAAATTTTACACCGGGGATGATGGAATGAATTAATTTGGACGGGACCGTGTTTTAACAACTGGAAGTGTACTTAGTCAAAGTGACCTTTCACAACACATCTCGGGAGGTTTTCCAATTGCGTGGGCAAATTCAGAAGCCAGATATACACACACAGAACCCACTACAACACACGCGCACACACACACACATATGTGGGCATGTAACATCAACTGTTCATAGACGTAGCCTACTTAGACATGTACCGAAGCCAACTAGCGATCTGGTGGCGTTATTCCTTCCTTCCCATCTTACTCATATTGTTCATGCAATACGCACTTTCTCATTTATGAAAATACAATATTGGCAATTCCTTTTCTGTGAAGGTTTTGCCCTTTGTAATTCCTACCCTGGTAGCTTTCTTTCTACAGCTGTGCTAATCCCTTTGTTATAATGTCACTCTCGGTTGATGAATCATCGTGTGAGCCTCTTGATGTTGGTGAAACAAATGTACAGTGGAATTCAATGGATGAAACTACTCGTCAGCTCAGAAAGTAATTAACAACCGTATATTATTCCTTTGTCTTGGGAAATACAAGTGTGTTCTTGACTCAGACAGAACACACTTTCGCTGTTTATTTTCCCCACACAAATACTCATTTAATGCCTTTAGGTGTGTGAGTAATATAATGAAAAAACATTACATTAATTAACATTTCACAAGATTGTCACTGCAGTAGTGACAAAAATGTTTTCATTGTTTTTCATGATTAATTCTTTTCTCTTTTTTTCTTTTTTTGTTGTTGTGACTGATAACTGCATTATATATGATACAACAATAGTGGGCAGATACTGAGACAGATCCACAGTATACCTTATGCAAAATGTCTATTATGAGTCATTGTGCTATCTAGGTTCAAACAGTGACTTTACTCAGGCATTGTTACCTGCACTATTAGCTAACGGACAAAAAGGCAGAAGTCCTGGTTGTTGCTACTGTATCCTCACTCTGTCAAACCAAATAAGACTTCTTCAGTGGGAGCCTGCACTTATCAAACTTCATGTCAAGGTATCGGGGGAATACCCACGCCCCAGGTATTGGATTTACAACGTTGTACTGCAGGATGTGATTTTGTATTCTTTTGCTTGGATTGAGAACAGCAAATGCACTGAAACAGTAGAAGGAAGAAAATGTGAAATGAATGATAAAGGGCAGAAAGGGAGAGATGGATGACTGTGAGGAGATTGTAAGGATGAAAAGAGAGGAGATGACTGACTCGGGGAGAAGGGGAGGAATGTGTACACACAACAAATAGTCAGACGGTGTAGCAAATGGCACGTGTCTAGCCATGCCTACATACTTATGTGGTTGTGAAGCAGTTCCTCTACACATGTATGTATAATAGCTTCCAAAGGTTGCTATGATTGGCAGCAATGCCTCTGGCCCCATCCATCATCATCACCCACCTTGCTATACCTTGCTTGCGGACCCGACATCCCAACTTCCCCCAAATCATCGGCCAGATGGCCCTCGCCGATGCTTGCCCGCTTTACACACCTGATATGAAGCTATCCGTCATCTGATAATGACCAAGCTTTGGCGGTCCCCCAGCTGGGGCCTCTGTTGCAGCACTGGGCACTGGTGGGTATCAGGGATGGGTGGTGGCGGCGGTGGGGTGGTGCACAGCCTGACTACCCTTCTGATGGATTAGTGCCAGGTAGTGTGGCTGGGGAGGGGCTAAGGGTGCTGAGGGGTGTCCCTTAATAGGATTTACAGCCATCCAGTGGACCATGGAACAGGTGGAAGCAGAGAGAAGGACAACGGCAAGAAAGAGAGGTGGCGGGATGCAGCACAAAGACAAGGAATGGCAAAAATGTAAAGACGAGGAAATAGAGGTAGAACCACTGCAATACACCAAAAGCTGAGGAAAGAATAAGGGAGACTATCCTCCCATGAAAAACAACATCAGTTGTTTCAGCAAATGTCCCGTAATGCATGTAATTTTGAAATGTTGACAATATAGGATTAATAATGGGTATTAAATTCACATTCAAACTGTTATTCTAGCCCAATCTAGCTGTAGTTAAGATATTTACAAGACTATATCATTAGCACTGAAGTCATTGTTGTGCTTGAACCGGTGTCAGGTGACAGTGTTTTCAAAAGGCACCGATGCCACCAATAGGGGCACCAGTGAGATAACACATGTATTTTGTATGTTTGATTAACTGAAACAAAGTAATTTAATGTGAATGCAGAGGCAATTAAATTTTTGACCACATATCTTAATGCTACCACACTAAAGCTGATGTAGTAAACAATGTTTTTACCTGCAATGCAAATGAAGCTAAAATACCTTTAGCTTGCTAAAATAATTGCTGTCCAGACATACTATTTTTATTATTATTATTATACAGTAGTAAGGATTGTGTTTGGCTGTAAATAATGACTTTTTAAGCAGTGCGATACAATGCTATCTCGGTGATTGACAAGAGAAAAATGCCTTAATGGCTTATGTTGGGCCTAATGTGGGAGGTTTTTTTTTTCTTTACACATGCCAGCGCACAGTGAGGGAGGCTTGCAGCACAAATACAGTATATACACATGCACACGTACACACTCTTGCACATTCACAGACATACATTTAAACTACTGTTCACGCACACACACGCACACACACATTCAAAGACGGGCGGTTCTCATTAGTGGAGTCAGTGTGCTCTAGGCAGGCAGGGTCCCTGGAGCAGTCTTTGGGAGTCAGAGGAGCCATTTGTCAGTGAAAAACAATTAGCGGGGAATGATCCGTTCCATTGGTTTTAATGAGTACAGCCGGGTCACTCCGCTCACAGCAGCAACACGCAAAGGTCATCAAAAGCTGAGAGCGACGCGCACTCAAGTCACATATGTAGGCACGCAAACACACAGACACGCGTATTCATTTTCGCCTCTCTTCGCTCCTTTCATTGTGCAACATTCACATACTCATACACGTGTGCCTACACACTAATGCAACCATGAACTGACAAATGGACACACCCAGCCCATCTCACTCGACACCCATATATTTCCCATCCCTGTCAAGCAATCAATCTCGTTGCTGGCATTGAAAAGTCATTATTGTAAGTGAAGTCTTGTAGGAGGTTATTGTGCATAGGTATATGTGACCTTGGACAGTACCAATACCGTAATGATATACCATATGTAATGCATACACCATGTTAGTGTGGATGGTTAGCTGCAATATGGTAGCTATAGTAACATATGGAAGAGCCATGTGCCTTTAATTTCCATTTGAAAGGAGAAAAATAGTGTATGGCAAAAGCGTGTCAGTAATGGGAATACATGAACGCTGAATGACTAGCCAACCGCTGACGAGATAGAATACACTATACGCTGGTATATGAATAAGGGTCATCTGTTATATATGTAAAGGTCTTGTCCTTACTATTTGCCACACACCGCTGTACAGGTGCACAAGTTGTTAAGATCATTTAAGATATTGGTATGTAGAAACTTTATTAAATACTAACCTTACAATATAATTTGATTGAACTGTTTTATGGCTGTTAAAAATAGACTAGCAGATAATTAGTTACTTTAGAAAAATGTAATGTGTTTATCCACAGGTCGAGGATGACTGACCACAACATGCAGGACTCAATCCATATTTAGGTCAATCATACACATCATACCATGTACGTGAACTAAAACAGAGAACAAATAAAAAACAAATAAAAAACATTTGTTTTAAAACATTTTGTTTTTTTTAATTTTATTCTTGATACTTTGGCGATGTTGTTGTGACATTCATGCCTATTGATTAGCCAAACCTTGCATTTTAATTATAATTTAACACAGATAAACCAAACTGGTTTTTGTATTTTGAAAAGTTATACACACACAAATGCAAAATTTGTAATGTGAAAGGTTATTTCTAAATTAAACGTGCAAGCAAGTTAAGATTTTATTTTAATATTTATAATCCCCCTCTAGTCAAAAAATGCTTTTTTGCTTATTGTTACCTCACCTGGATGTTTGACGCAACTGAAAAATATAGTATTTGTATATTCTTACAGTAGATTCTGGACAGATCAAACCAGGTTATATGTGGAAAAATAATATAATAATAACACAAATTACTATTCAAAGCATAGTATTTTTATTTGTCTTATAACATCTCTGGAGGGGCTATTTAAATACTGTTAATATTAAACTAACCTAATACAACTATATTACAACTGCACACATACAGTGTACATTTTAATGTTCTTAATTGAAGGACATATAACAGGCTACGATGTAAATTCAGTTGTTGAACTAGGCTAGATATTTGGAGACAGGTTTTGTTTAATGCAACCATATATTAATTTTACATGAGTTGCATTACTTAGCATTTAGCTAACATATTGAATCACTCTAAATGCTCTGAGCCTCTGACCTTCAATTCTGCCTACACAAAACATGAAAAGACCGTGCTTTCTATGTCCTGATTTTCTGCTCAATACAAAGCACTCAAACCACCATTTAAGGTCTGCCCTCTTCCTACCACACACATATGTGTATGTGTGTGTGTAGGTATAGTGTGTATATTATACATTAAAATGTCACAAAGATATATATTTTGAATTTAATATATGATTTTAAATGCCCCCATCTCTTCTGCCCTCCTCTGCATAAAACAACCATATTTTGTCCTGTAATGACACTTCAGACACACTGGGGAAATGCAAAATATTGAAGAGTTATGTACCATATAACTGTCACAGTTGGTGTGTAATGGCTTCGGTTTGAAGAGGAAGAGACAGAAAGCGGAATAGGAGACCACGAATGGAAACACACCAGGATTCATATAGTGGTCATACAGGAAACATTGCCACTTCGTTGCCTTTAATGAGCACGGGAAAGCCCAGGTAAAGTTAAAAAAAAAAAAAAAGCTCAGTTTTATTTTCTGAATTTCAATGTTTCACCTAATAATGCCATGTATTTTTTTATTATTAACGTAGCAAAAACATATTTACATTATTTATATTCTATATTATATTAATCATATTCACAAAATATAAGTGTTTTTCCTTTCTTTGTCCTACAATATCCATTTCTTGCAATTAGTTTTATTCGTGAGGCAACTCAAAACACAAATTAAGGGAAACACTTTGCCCATAGTAGAGGGAGTAGTGTACTGTGCTGTAAATCCATGATTCAAAAAGGTACAATTCAGCAAATATCAGAGGGAATGTGGAAAGATTGTGGAGCAGATCAGCCATAAAGAATAGATATGATTTCATTAAAAACATGTATCCACATATTTGTGTTGTAGATAGAATTACAAGGAAATAGGGTTAAGCAACTAAGCAACACTATACACTTGCTCAAAATTACGCTAATAAAAGTATTAACTGCTTCAAATTATGAGTGTAATTTGTAGGATATTGGGTATAAGACAGCTCAAGGTCTTACATACACACACATAAAATTAATTTAGATGTAATCTAACAAACTAAATTTTATTGTCAAAGGGCCATCTCCAGAGGGGAAACATATTAAAGGAAAAACCAACGTAAAGTGTCCCAGTAAAGAGGTTGGGCCACCATGTGCCAACAGAACAGCTTTAAAGCTCTTTGATTCACAGCAGTCTCTGAACTCTACTGGAGGGTTGGTTGCATATGATTCACATCAGTTTCATACTCATCAAACCATTCAGTAAACCCTCATTCCCCATGAATGGGGACATTGTCATCCTGAAAGAGGCAGGATAGAAATGTTTTATCATAGAAAATAAAGGTGATCACTCAGAACAACTTTGTATTGATCCCCAGAATTTCAGTTTCTACACTCATTTATGCAGGTTTTTAATTTAATTTGTCACCCATTTATATGATCAATTGAACTATTGTTGATCTAATTAATTGGATATGTGGATATTGTGTGTATACTTGTTTATGATGAATGTGTGTCTCTCCCTCTCCCTCTCTCTCTCTCTCTTGCTCTTTCTTTCCTTTTTTTTTCTTGCTCACGCACACATACACTGATCAGCCACAACATTAAAACCTCCCTGTCTAATATTGTGCATGCGTGTGCTGTCAAAACACCTCCTACCAGTTGAGGCATGGACTCCTTAAGACCTCTCAAGGTGTCCTCTGGCATCTGGCACCAAGACATTAGCAACAGATCCTTTAAGTCCTGTAAACTGGGAGGTGGGGCCTCCATGTATCGGACTTGTTTTTCCAGTACGTCCCACCGATGCCCGATTGGACTGAGATCTGGGGAATTTGGAGGCCAAGGCAACACCTTGAACTCTTTGTCATGTTCTTCAAACCATTCCTACAGTAGCTCTTATGTGGGATCACACCAGATGGGCTAGCCTCCCCATGCACATCAATGAGCCTTGGGCGCCTATGACCCTGTTGCTGGTTCACTGGTTGTCTATCCTTGGACCGCTTGTGTTAGGTACTGACCACTGCATACTGGGAAAACCCATAAAACTTGCTGTTTTAGAAATGCTCTGATGTTGATCCCTTGTCAAAGTTGCTCAGATCCTTATGCTTGCCCGTTTTTTCCTGCTTCCAACACATCAACTTCAACTGACTGTTCACTCGCTGCCTAATATATCCCGCCACTTGACAGGTGCCATTGTAACAAGATAATCAATGTTATTCACTTCACCTGTCAGTGGTTTTAATGTTGTGGCTGTACACTTGCAAAGTGCATCAGCGAATGAAAGGATGTGTCACGGCAATTGGAACAATATAATTAAAAGTGCTAGAGAGTAGGAAAGTGCTCTATGGTGATAATGTGGCACAGTAATTAAGGGGAAATATCATGACCCTAGTGCCCATGGCATTTTAAAAAAAATAGTCATTTAAGCCTGAGATTACACAGTGATTGTCAAATCGCGGAGGAGGAGAGCGAGGTTGGAAGGAATATGGAAGATGAACCTGAACATTTGCAGGTTTGTGTGAAGTGACAGTATATAGACTTGCAGATGTGTGTGCTGATATAGATGAACAGATTTTCTGCACTTCTGGTTAGGTTTTGTCTTACCATATGAGGAAATGTTGGACTGTATTTCAAAACACTGCACAGCATATATGTTGTTGTGTTATTGCACTAATATTTTGACACTGCCAAGCTGCAGTGGTGGTGCAGAACAACCACAACTGGCAGTTAGACAAAGGGGAGAGGGGAAAGAGTTAGACAAAGGGAACAAGGGAAAACAGAAGGCGAGAGATCTCAGCAATGACAAGTACTTCACAGTCAGATCCGACCTCCCTCCACCCACGCACCCCGATGAGATAATTCTTTCTCCAAATTGCAATCAAAGCTCAGAAAAACACTTGAGGAGCAGGAGCCCTTTAGCCATTAACTCGCCAGGTCCTGGGGTGCTGCTTTTTAAATATTACATTTCTTTGAATGTGTTTTCTCCATGTTGTTTTTTTTTTTCTCCTCTTAATTATTATTCATATTTTTCTTTCTCTTCACCTCATCAATAGCACTGTTTGGGAATTATTAATATTCAAGCTGAGTAACTTCGTTGACAAAAAGAATAATAAAAAGTTTATGCACTTAATCATCTTTTTTTTTCCAATCCCTTTGTGTATATACGGGCATGACCTCACTCAGCTATGTTAGACAAAGGAACGCATTCACGAGAAGGCTACTACTTTGGTTGTTTTCTTCTGGTTATTGTCTCCCACTCAGAAGGACACTTTGGAAAATAACAAATGATGTATGCTCATCAGACTGTAGACAAGTGGCACCAAATACAACCAGCTGTCACCAAATGTCATTAAAGGCACACCTTAAAGGAGTCATCACTGAAATTGTATCAATTAAAGATACTGCTTAGTTTATGACCACCATATATATTATTTTATATATCCCGGCTCCAATTTAGAAGCTTAGCAAGACTCTGGCAACATAATATAACCAATGTCTGTTAACCAGTGTGGTTGAGGAACATCATGAAATGAAAAAAGCACAATTTGTCCAGAGAAAATTGGGGTGTTTCAGTGAAAATGCTGTGTGTGGGTGCATGAAGATGCCTGATGTAATGTTTTCCCGTATAGGTAAAATGTGAACAACAGTTCAGTGCATTTGAGTTGCTGTAGAGATAAGCAGTATACGTTCAGGATAATGCATCGACCCATTTTGATGTTTTTCGTGACTCACGCGTAGATCCCCACACAGAGGTTGAAAGATCCCGAATGACAGAGAAAAGAAAGCTCGGTCCTCTGCTGTAGATTTGGTGTCAAGTGGCTCTATTTGTCATAATTATGTGGTTGTAAAGGGAAAGTCTAAAAAGGTCTAATCAATCTGATTAAATTAAGTGCAGTCATTTGAAATGAGCAGAATAGAATTAATAAGCACATTGTAAATTTGCATTTAAACCCATGTAATTATGCCAATTCGGTGGCCTCACAAGCACATTCATTTTTTATTTTTTTTAAAACAGCAGAAAAGAGACAACATTTCTCTCTTTCTTTATTGGTTTCTGAATCGATATGGAGTAAGAGGAAATAGCTTAAATAATAAATAATCCATGTGTAGTTAACTGTATAAAAACCATAATGGAAATGTTTATTAATAACACATTAAGACCTCCTACATGAGGATGCTTTGATACTTGAGTAATAAGAAATATACATGTAAACACAGTCAATATGCCAATGATTTAGTATGTTATGATCAAATCTAAATCAGGCAGGATCTATTTAACTAGCCTTACAACAAGTGACTTAAAAATGAATGAAGCCCATCCATCATTATCCAGATAATGTGTTAATGTGCTCATAAACAGAAAGAAGCGTGAACCACTAGACTGAAGCACAAACATGCTCGGGGGAGGGGAGGTCCTGATCTGATCTCCACCAAACATCAGAGGAGAGTAAATGGAGGAGACACTGGATCATTACAGGTCTACGAAGCTCAGTTGGTGGTGGGGAGTTTTGGGAGGGAAACAGAACGATCAGTGACTGGCGCACTAGATATATGGTTAACTGAGTAATAGGCTGGATGGTGAACTGGCCATACTGGCTCACTGACTGATTGACAAGGTGACTGACAAGGTGACCGTTTATGTGTTGGGTCTCGCATGGATGATTTTCTGAGATTCACTGAAGCGTTTGCTCTGGAGTGAGGCCGGCAGGTGGAAAAACCTGACCTGTTTTTATTAGAATACGCTTTGCAGAAAACTTCTAGAAATCCTCGCTTATGAAAGACAAATGGAGGGCCGTTGGTTCAGAACTTTAAAATAAATAAAAAATAAAAAACACACCTCTCTCTGTTTAAACACTGCTGCTAATACAATCTAGCAGCGAAGTACTGTAATTTTCTCACAGTCCAACTTGGCCTTCAGTACTGATTTTTTTTTCATGCATATTTTTGATCTGTACAAAGTATGTCAAACATAATTTGACATGCTGTGCAGAGAAATAACGGCACACAAATAAATATCACAGCCTTGCCGATTGGAGCTTACCTGCCATGGAAACAGCTGAAATTAACTACCTCCCACAAGCCTTTGTTCTATTAATGTGTCAAATTCTGCTCGAGCAACTCCTCCTCTCCCACTGAAAACCATATGAGCATGATGCAGGCCCTGGCTCTAAACAGATATTACACTTTCAATCACAAGTTACGTTGCACATCTGTCATTTAACAAAGAAACAGTTGAAGAGGGTGGGTTTTTCTTTTTTTTTTTTTTTATGAGAGATAAAGAGATTCGTTACAGAGAGATAGAAAGAGGAGTAACTGTTGTTGAAAAGATGCCTACGAGGATTTACTGTATCTTACACATCTGTGTTGTTTTCTTTCTTCTTTGATATCAGAACACCGCCACACACTCACAAGATTTTCCCCAGCAGCACTGAGTCATTCCTTCCCGCTAATCAACAAAGTTAATTTGTTTCCCCATTTATTTTTATGATTCCTCAAGCTATCACACTTGGGGTTTTCTGCGGTTCCACAATATATTTTTCCCAGCTAACTGGCAAAAGCTCTCTTCATTTATCAGATCCACACAGCCGGCTTATTACAAGAGTCCTCTTATCTGTCATATTTCCTTCCAGTAGCACTGCAGTGGTTACAAATAGGACTTAGTCTATGGCTTGGAGCTGATGAGGGGGGGAAATGAAATTATGGCGATTAGATCTGACCCATATGCTGTAGCGCTCGGAGTGTGTATTGATGCACATGTGTGTGTGTAGCGTCGGCAGAGGTAGTGGTACTTTATCATGTTTGTGTGTGTCTTACACTGTGGTGGGTGGCAGTGGCTAGCAGCTAGATTAAGGCATTAGGCAGTGCTTGCCCCAGTGAAGGTGGGTGATAATAAGAAGCAGATCTTTTTCAATTGGTTAACATTAGGTGATGCTCAACATTTGATTTGGTCTGCTTCAGTTCTCTCTTTCTTTTTCTTTCCCTGGCTCTCCCATTCATGTTTACCTCTTACTTCTTTACTCACACACACACACAGATACAGAGAGAGAGAGTGAGAGAGAACCCCCCCCCTCCCTTTATTCCTCTTTCCGTGAATAATTGAACAGCTAGTCCAGGCCAAGGTTTAGCGCTATCATCCAGCGCGCTGTCTGACTGCCAATCAGTTGACTCATCTACTCTTGTGGAGAAAACAAACAGGAGTGCACTGATGCAAGCCAATAGGCGGCACTCCAAATCCTGAACCAACAGAATGAATAGTGTGCTGTTATCTGGAGCAATCTGAGCACAATGGGAGGAAGAAATGGAATCAATAGATGTAATACATAGATTCAGTTTTTCTCTTAGACATAAACAAGTCAAGGGAGATCTGACTCCATGTTATCGGAGGAAAGAAGAAATTACTTTAAATGAAAACCCTTCTTATTGCAGGATTAACTATAATTTGACATGTGCCAGTAGTTGTACTGAATAATACAGAGCTTTGAAACTGAGCTTCTGGTTCTGCGTTCCACCATATATCAAGCCATTTTAAAATCTGTTTAACAATATACAGCAGTCCAGACATACCTGTGTGACCCTCACACTTCCTGCACAATTAGTCAGGATAAAGAAGCTTGGCACCGTTTTAGTTATTGTCCATAAGTAGCTGCAGGAGCCTGCTTTATATCAAAGGATGTCTTATTTGGGGTAGGGTAGTTTCAAAGGGCCCTGGCTTGGGACGTTGCAGTGAAAGGAAAGATCCGCTGCACATGTAACAACAGCAACAACAATAACAACAACAAAATTCTAATAATAGTAATAGTAGAAACAAAGGACAGTTAAAAGTAAGATAAATAGATTACCTACCTAAAATGTACAATAACATGCTTTTTAAAGGAACATTTCAACCAAAAACTGCAGTGCATCAATTACACAGCTCCACAACCCAGAATACCTTCTGAATATCTTCCACCACGTCCACACGCAGCCTCACACCTCCCTCCCTTCATCTCTCTGACTGCCCTCAGAAAAGATCAAGGCAATGCACCACTCGTCAAGCTGTCACCTTAAGGTGCCCTCTCCGTGCTTAACATGGCCTGATCAATAATCATTGGCCGGGAGGACACCAGGGCGAATAATGAGCAGCAGTGCCAGGGGACACACACACACACACACACACACACACACACACAGTATCAGTTTTCCCCCTAGATGTCACTTTGTTGTTTTTTTTACTAAATATTTCAAAGCTGCTCTACCTCCCATTTATCCTTACACCACACATGTATAACCCCCAACTCGCATACACACACACACACACACACACGCACACACACAGAAATTTCTTATGCAATGAACCTCATTCTGTATATACGCCATAGAAGAAATGACTCATCAGTGCAGTTTAACTGGACAAAACACTATTACTAATAGACAGAACAGAAAACATATCAAATATTTTATAGTATAATAACAGGAAACTTGCAGGATGATATCAGGACATTACCTTGAAAAATGTTCTATTGCATTTACTGATGAAACAATTCAAGTCAATTAATTGATTAGTTGATCACCTGAATGAATTTTGATAATAGTCATTTATTAGGGTAAAACATTGTCTTTGTTTTAGCTTCTCCAATGTGGTTATTTGCCTTTTCTATTTATTTCTTTGTAAGCTGAATATATACTGTTGGTCAGACAAAACAAAACATCTGAAGACATCACCTTGGGAGCTCTGATGGACATTTCTTTAAATTAAATGATTTAATTCAGATGAACTGAATTAAAAAACAATCGTCATACATATGTGGGGATTAGATTTCTGTGCCTGGTTGTACAATACTGTAATGGCCAGAATGCAAGTGGTTCAGTGCTGCCATTCCCTGCTCATTTCATTTGCATCAAGTCCTTGAACAAGACCTGCCGCAGTCTCTCCAGTGCAGCTTGTTTCTATCATAATGGGCTACAAGGTATGTTAGTAGCGAACAGAGGAAACATCAATATTTGAAACCAT
The DNA here is from genome assembly GCA_036937835.1 of Pampus argenteus. NCBI lineage: Eukaryota > Metazoa > Chordata > Actinopteri > Scombriformes > Stromateidae > Pampus > Pampus argenteus. Next base: position 11,498,199 of record CM072879.1, read on the forward strand.
TTTGAAAACCATTAGGGTTTCTGAGTGCATGTGTGTGTTTTATTCTGGCCATTGAGCAGTGAGAGGTTAGCGACTTAAGTAAATAAAATGCAGCAGGAGGTTTTTGTACCAAAAATCCTTGATGCAGTCTTGTTTTTTTGTCAGTTCTGGAAATATAAGTAGGTTTGGTGTATTTCTTTTTCAGTGTTCCTTTGGTTTTATATTCATGAACTCTCCATCCTCCATGAGTGTGTATGTGATTTTCTTTGTGATGGGCTGTCAATGTGTATGTTCACTTTCGTGCTCCTGTGTGTGTGTGTGTGTGTGTGTTCTCATGGTGAGGCAGATTAGCGTTTCTTGGCCTCTAAGTATGCACATCTGCAGTGAAGGCTTAACATCTGGATCTCACATTTGCTCCCACTACCACTGCTCCTACTGAAAATGAGCATACAGAAGAGAAAATGAAAGAGGACCAGAGAGAAGGAAGTACTACTCAAACAGAGAGATACAGTGGGGCAAAAAAGTATTTAGTCAGCCACCAATTGTGCAATTCTCTCACTTAAAAAGATGAGAGAGGTCTGTAACTTTCATTATTGGTTTACTTCAACTATGAAAGACAGAATGAAAAAAAGAAATCCAGAAAAATCACATTTGTAGGATCATTTATGTACTGATACACACATCCACTATTTTTGTGATATAATAGTTTCTTTCATTTCTTTTTAACTTATATTGTAACTTTCAACATAATGGCTGCATCTTTAACCCAAACCCTTTAACTTTAAATGTCTTTCTTGTGGGGAGCGATGTAAGTCTCTCTTTTATGATGATGTGAACAGAAGTCTGTCTCCACAACCTGATAAATACAAAAAACATGGACACACACACACACACACACACACACACACACTCACGGTCCATCTTACATGGCAGCTTTTCAACTAGGCTGATTTAGCGGTCCCAGAGTCAAGCTCTCTTCGCTGTGGGACAGATAGTTGGTCACAGAGCCCATCCAAGACCCATTTAGCCCTCTCACCCAAAACAGATGTCAGAGCACAGGCCACAGATCTCACACACACACACACACACACACACACACACATACGCCCACACAGTCTGACCTCACAGCCATATGAGATACCTGGGGATACTCCCGCTTCACTTCAAACCATGCTTCTCACAAATATGCAGTAAAACATCAGTTTTACCCAAGTATATATTTATTTATTTATTTATTTAAAAAAAACAAAAAAAACAATGATATTTAGATGACGCAATTATAAAGTTCAGCTCTGGAAGGGCAGGAGGGTTCTCTATCTTGACCGTTCCTGTCTTTTGCTCTCTGCTTTTCTTTGATCATAATACAAGTATATTCACTTCAAAAACTCCCCAGGCTTTCTCTCCCGTTCCCCTCTCTCTATTGTCCCACCCTCCCCCCTTTCTATTCCTCTCTTGCCACCATCCATTGGATGACAAGGGACCAGTTCAGAGTCCGTATCAAAGCCCATCTGGGTTTGAAGTCTGTCTTTCTCTGCCTTCCAGTCATCCTCTGGAGTCGGTGTACTGCCGTCCATGACTGCTCCACCCCCACTCCCCTTGACTTAGGAGGGTTTCTGGGACTATGACAGCCTCAAGGTGGGTGGTTAGATAGAGCATGACCTGACTCCATCCTGGTCAACTTCATTATAAGGCTGCTATTGGCAAAAAACTAGGCTGTGATGTGCAGAAGGAAACGGCTTCATAAGGTGTGTTTATTATTATTCTTGTGATGATCAGCGTCACTATCATCTTAAAATTCATATGATGGTTATATAAAATCATATAGTACATATCCTAGCTATGACACAAGCACTGAGATACATACCATGATTGCATCCATGCCGACAGTTTAACTTATACAGGTGAGTTTCATTTTGTGTGCTAACACATATGTAATGTCAACTGTTCACTTATTAAAATGTTTTGTGTTGGGTGAAAACAGCTGTGAGTCTATGAGGCAGAAAAAGCCCAGAATGGCAACGTCAGAGCAGACACGTTGGAGAACACACACACACACACACACACACACACACACACACACACACACACACACACACACAGACATACACATTTTTTCCCATTGCATGGTCAGATAACTGCAAGTTGTCATCGTCTAGGCAGAGAGATACAAATATCACCCTGCTATCCCTGCTGTCACCTCTGTAACAAAAAGAAATTATTATTTATGTATTAATCATTATTTATGTTTCTTCAGTCACACAAACTAGACTTTTATTAAACTGAATCTATCCTAGTAATCCCCTATATGATCTTATTTTACTGTGTCATGCAATAAAGGAATTATGGGATGGAGTCACAGTATGTCTTCCCTCATGCACGCACTGACACTTTCTCTCATAACTGCCAAACTACATTTAACTGTCTGCTGTGACACCATCCCAATGCCCTTTGTCTTTCTCTCCCTGAGCTCGCACACACAACATACACTTAATAAAATATTAACTAGATGCGTCTTTTAGCACTGCCAGCCCCGCTGAAATATAGTTGATGGATTTATAGTTTCACAACTGCTCCAGTGAAAGGACGTGCAACGCCCCCACCTTTCTTTAGTGTTTTTTTTTTCTCAGTAGCCCCTCTGTGACTCTCCTCCAGCTGTTTAAAGTACAGCTCCATCTGAGGAAAAAGGTGGAGGAGGGAGGCATAGAGGCCCACTTGCACCCTCCCAATTCCCCTGGCACACACATTCATATAACCCCCCCCCCTCTGCCATGCCAAATGTCTTCACCTAAAGCCCCAGCTAATATGCTAATAGCTAATAAGGGGCTCGGGCCAATCAAAATAAAAGTGGAACAGGCTTGCATAGTTAAAAGATGGATGAATTATGCTGCGTTTCTTTTTTTTACATCTTCAACAGCAGCTTCATCTTCTTATGTGGCGAGTACAACGATTAGAAAAATGGACAACCTGTATCATAATTTAATAACTTCTGCAGGCTATCCTTTTATATTTGTGATGTTACTTCTAATGTATGTACTCATTACATCTCTTGTCACATTCATATCACACCAATGAGTTTGACAGAATAACTGTTACCCTCATGCTTACACAACACAAACTCGTGACCTCTGTCAGCATGGGAAGAAATCCCAAAAGAAGACAGATGTCTGGTTCTGTGGAAACGACACAGAACAGCTACTTTCTCCTCATACCTATTCCCTTTTAAGGCTCTGGTGGCTGTTAGCTGCTCAGCTACATATAAATTTAGTTTGCACTACCTCCATTCTTGGTCTCATTCTCAACCCGAGGGTTCCTGGCAATGCATTTATTGATGACAAGACCATTCCTAGCACACTTGTAAGTGGTGGATGGAGTCAGCATAACTGATCATTGGCATCTGCAACAAGAATAGGTTAATGTGCCATGAAAGCTGTAAAAGAGGCAGAAAACTGAGTCCAAACGTAAATTCTAATCCTTATTCTTCTTCTGAACCTCAACTCTGAATCTAGGAAAACAGCTACACTACTGAATCAACGTGCCTTTTTAAAATAGATGCTTTTTTCCTGTTTCCTAATAAATAGTTTTAGCGAACTCAAAATGAACTCCTCCTGCTAGAAATTACTGCACAGTAAGAGCATACAGTGAAGTGAAAAAAAGTTGAGAATTCTCAGAGGAGCGAGGCACGAGTTTAACCACACACGATCTCGTTTGAACACTTCACGACTGCAAGAGATCATAGATAAGCGTGTAGTCAGTTCAGCACCGGATTGTCTCGACACTGTGGCAAAATCAAAACACTGAGACCTTTGAGTTGAGCCTGAGTGATCACAGTGGCTCTGAGATGTGGGAGTTACTTGTCAAATCAGACAGGTAGATAGGGATGCTGACAGGCAGCAAGGTAAAGACGCAGGGGAGCGTAGACCAGCAATTAGTGCAGATTGATTTAGGTTGAGGAGCCACCCACGTCCGTCTTGGCAGGAGCAAAGTCGGGACCAGCAGCTGTGAGAAGCACCAGGTTAATTAGCGGTGTGTAGATCTGTTCAAGTGTGTGCGCTGTGTGCTAATATAACTCTCCTCTCCCTTGTGGAGTGTATATGACCAGATGTGCGCTAAATCACACACATTACTAATGCCAACCCTCTGCAGACCAAACCTCCCATGGGTTTGCATACATGAAAAAAACACATAGATGCATAATACAAAAGAGAAAGCAACAAAACAGCTGGCACCATCGTGCTCCACCATTGGTTGATTAGAATGACTCCGCCACAGTATCAGAAAAGGCCTGTGCATGGAGAGACAAAGATCAGACACAAACACACACCGACCCTATAATCACAAATGTGTGTGTGCGTTCATCATTTTGACTCTCTTTCTCTCTGAAATGCCTGCCTTCTCATCCCTGGCAATTAAAAGGTACCAATTGTGGTTGTCATTAATCAGCATGTCTGCATGGCAGTCTCCAATTCATATCTGTCAAATGCAATGGGCAGAAAGTAATAGGTCACCAATTATACGCAGGGAGTCTCGTAAAGCCTTTGGAGACAGTGGATTTAAACAGAGCACATACTGAGTCACTTGGAAAACACGTGTGTACACATGACTGGGTAGACACGAGTGTGCTTAGATATGTGCGCACACACACACAGAAATATATGTACATGCACAAACACAGAAAACACACTTAAAAACGCACACTTCACCGTGGAGCCTCACACCTTCTATTTCTCCCCTGGTGAGAGGTTTGACAGGACCTGAGGTGAGGAGAAGGGGAGAGAGGGAAGGAGGCAACAGGATGGTGAGCGAGTGGAAATGAGATGAGAGGGTGAGTATTCCAAGTCCCTTAAACAACAGAGTGGCTAAAATGAAACAAAATGTTTTCCCTCGATGGCCAAGCCCTGTTTCAGTGAAGTCGGGAAGCAGCTGTTGAACTGGAGGCCCAGAAGAAGAGAAGTCACAATGGAAATTATTGCCATTTTTCTGAAATGCAGTTCAGTGATAAAAGCTAATTGAAAAAATATTGACCCAAAGGAGAACACGAATGCCAAGGGTCATTTGAAATCAGTTGTAAACTAATAAGTCAAAAATGTGACTTTTCTGAACTGACAACATGTTTTGTTTTCGGATCGTGGTAGTAAGTCATGTAGAACACACACACACACACACACATACCCACTCACATACAGTAACATACAAAAAACACGCATACACTCTCTGATGTGATGCAACTCCCACATATGCGTTGAATTCAGCATGTGGGATGGAGAGCTGAATGATATAATTGCCACCAGATGTAACGTCCTGTCGAGCAGCAAGTTCTGGTTTCTAAATAAACAGGCTTTTATGACTCATAGTCTCATAGTGGTGACAGAGCTCCGGTTTCCCCTGTTGAAACACAAATAAATAATCAAGCGCACCCCCTCAACATTTCACCATTGCCATTTTTTTTTTTCTCGGTGAGCTGTCGTGGGTGAATGTATGGTTCGTATTAGCCTGAAAGGAAAGAGTGAAATGTTCATCCGTTTTCAGTGTGGTTCTGCGTATTGTTTATTTTTTTGGCAGAATCTTGCAGATACACAAACACAATGAACACACACTCGTGCATGCATCAATAACACATGCACAACATGCATCAGTGCACAAGGTTACAAGGTTTCTGCAGTATCTCGATTCTTCTATCACTTTGGCGTGTTTTTATATGTATTTTATATGTATGATATGCAAAACTTACAGGCTGCAGATTCCCTAAACATGCAGCTTGTCTGTCATTATGAAAGCAAGAAAGAAACAAAGAAAGTAATATTTGAATCTGTAGATTCACTTGTGTTGATTTTGCAGGGAAAGAGTGTAATCACTACTGTAATCTTGCTTGTGTTTCTTTTTTTTTTTTTGTAGTGGGTGTTTTGAGTTGCTTTTCTTGCCTATAGGTACAAAGGTGGAGCTAAAGGTATCAATGACGTACCAATGACACTGTGTGTCTTTGTTTAAATATCAAGGCTTCGTTAAGATATACGGTATATAAAATCAGTCTCTTTTATGTCTCATTTATAAAGACAGAACTGGTCGCCAATTTATTGGCTTACCATTACAACATTCGCACTGTTAAGCAAACGGCAGCCCTTCATTTTCATCCACCCCTCTCATTGCATATACAATTATCCACTCAGTGTGCTGGGCCCAGTGTCAAACCTAGAGTACCCAGGACATGACACTCACATCAGCCTGTGTGTGTGTGTGTGAGTTAGTAGTCAGTCCTTTTGGGGTCCAGAATGAACGCTGGGGACCTTTTCTCTCTCTACATGCTAGCAGGTAGGACTTTAATAATTGACAGCCAAATTATAGAGATTCTGAAAGCAGACAGGTTAATAGCCTGTGTAGAAGAGAAAATGTGTGTGTATCCGAAAAATATATGCACATAATGTACAACTGCATGTCAAAGAAGGGCATTAAGAATCATATACTCTATGCAACAGGAGAAACTAAATAAAATATAGTATTCTTTTTTAATGGAATAAACCTGACTTAGTCTCTGCTCTTAAAGAGAGCTGCATTCCTTGATCTTGCTAATTGTGAGAGATTAGCAATACATTACACTGATGAGCTGAGTGGGGGAGCCCATTTACAATTAGTGCCCTTATGCATCTACATGAGGAGACACATTTTAATAACCTAAAATGGAGATGAGAACATGGATTTTATAAGGGTAGAAAGTAATATAAATATAGACAAACATATTAAGAAGTTGATTTTTGGGTGTAAAAACGATGGATGTAGTCACCATGACATCACCCATTAATTTGTGCACCAGTTTTGAATCCAGGAGTTTGCATGGAGCTAACACCAAGACAGCTATATTTGCCTTGCTTATCTTGCAGGGTGTTAAAAATAATATTATTATTATTATTTACGTTGCATTAGAATGGGTAAAATAATTCTCCTCTATCCTTGCAGACTTATTGCTCTTTAAATGTGAGTGCAAACACAAACTACACAAAAAGAAGACATATATTAGTCTGCCACAGACTGGGATGAAATCCAAAGCAAAATTATTTCTATTTTTCCTCAAAAACATACACAAACACACCTTTTCTCTGACTCCAAAAGACTGCCATTGTTATCAGTATTGACAGGCTCAGAAACATGCCTACAAAACATAACAATAGTCATATCTATTTTCTATGCATTGGGTGCAATCCACACAACATTGGCGCAGTGTTTTCTATGCATGGGTAACCGCCAGGAAGCAATCTTTACTGGTGTTGTTGATGCACAGAACTCAAAAGAGAGAAAATTGTTCAGAGTGAGACCCAAAAAGCTCTGGCTGGGTGCTGAATATTATTCTAAAAGTCCAAGAAACTCCAGGACTTGAGAACACTAATCGAGCAACAGACATAACATTGTATTTTTACTGACTTGTTGGTGTGACCCAGTTAAAAATTGTAATGCAAAAAAAAAAAGATGCTTTCATACATGATATATTTTATTACGTGTTCTGTTTGGAGGAAAGAGGTGTCATCAATGCACTTTGCAATGGCTACCCTGTTTTGTCTGTTCAGCTTGTAAATTGCTTCATTTTAGCCTTTTGACTGTGACATGAAACATCTTCATGAAAAAGCTTGGTTTTGATTCTGACACATACAATCACATTAAAAGTGTGCTCTTTCTACCTGTTCAGTTCCTATTTAAACCTGTCAATTTGGCAAATTTTAAAAGCCTGTTGATTTCAGCATAAGGGACATTTTTTTCTCCCCTAAAACCGCCACCTACCTATCAAGAAACCCTTGGAAGTGGTGAAAAAACATACTAAGATACACATTCGTACAAACAAACCACAGAACATTGATTTGATAAAAGGACCAGCTACAAAAAAACAAAAAACGGACAAGGACATGATGTAAAAAGAGCCAGCCAGTGATGGAATTCAGTTTTCCTTCAAATGTATTGAAGCCACTTATTCATCAAATATATTGTTTTGGAAAGTCAAGGCAATCTTTTGAATCTGACTTGTCATGTGTACTTTGTCGAACAAAAAAATATGTTTTTTTAGAGCTTATTGTTAAGCGTTGAAAGAATGTGAATCACTATTGACTTAAATGCTGCAGTTTTGAAGGAGAAATCTTTTCAAAATTGAATTGGACTGTTTTTGCCCGTTTTATTAAAAAAAAATAAAAAAATAAAACAAAATAGTAAATAGGAAATTGCTTGTTTTGTAAATCTTAATCTGTTTGTCACCACACAGAAACAGACTAATATTTACATCCCACAAAAGGATAAATCTGTTGGTGCTATTGCACAGGGGCATACAGTGCTCAGCGCAAGAATATTCAGCATAAAATATCTCATTGCCATTAAATCCAGTTCATGCATGTCTGTGCATTAAAAATACACCTTAATTCTTGGCAACATTCCAACCAAAAAAATTCAAAAAAAAAGAAACAAACAAAATCAGTTACCTCATTAAAATCCTTACTATTCAATATTCTCCTTCTCCCTCATTGAAAAGTCTAGAAATCTATAGATATGTAAATAGTGTTTATTTCTAAAGTTTAATTGCTAAATAAAAGATGTCTCATAGTTTTTATTGGAGGAGGACTTTAAATGTTACTCAGCATTTTTGGATGGATAATTATAGTTAATGTAAAAACGTACACCAGGCTGCAAACCTGGATAAGTGGGTATAGACAATGGATGGATGGATGGATGGATGGATGGATGGATGGATGGATGGATGGATGGATGGATGGATGGATGGATGGATGGATAATTGCTGTGTGGTTAATGTCATGGATTAAATGGTTCAAAGACATATCAGATAAAAAAAAAAGGAACATTTTAAACTGAATTGTACAAACAAGTTCAATTTTGAACTAGTGAGATCTGACTACACACATACATGCATGTAAGGAGTCGGAGTGGAACGACTGTTCAGTTCAAGGTAAGAAAAAGAGGAAGTAGTGGGTGCACATACCAGAGAAAAACATTTCATCCTATCAGTGGTATAAATCCATTCATAACTTTAACCTGGGGATCCACTATGTCCTCACTACAACTCCCGCATGGCTACTTTAACCTTCCCCTCCCTTCATCCCTCTAGTTTCCCACCTCTGATAGCTTCTTACCTTCCAGTCGTCCCTGCCTCCTCCCTCCTGTCCTGTCTCTGATACACAAACAGTACAACAGCTGGAAGTGGACTACTTCATCCAGGCTTGGCTAGCCACCAACTTTCTCTCTGCTATTTTAAGCTCCTACCTCCTTTTCTCTCTGTTTCTCTCTCAATTTAGTAGAAAGCATAACAGACACTGACAGATGTTGAATCCCCACTTTACTCCTTATCCCTCTCTCCCTCTCTCTGTTTGACTCTCTCCTTTCCGCTTGCTCTGTTTTATTGGTGAAAATTTGTGCAACAGCCATTGACACAGATGTTGAATTTTGTTCACAGGACCTAATTCTCTCTCTCTCTCTCTCTCTCTCTCTCTCTCTCTCTCTGTCTCTCTCTCTGTCTCCCTCTCAGTCTGCACCTGTGCAGAGTCAGTGCCAAGCTCCTGTTGAGTCTAAATGGGAGGTCCAAACATTCCTGGAGCTTAGATCATGAAAGCAAATCTCCCATTACTATACACTGTATTATAGGCTGTCACTGGGGCAGCCCTGTTTGGAGAGTCACCAGCAACCAAATGATGCGAGAGGTCATGTAAATACTCAGATGCACGTGTTCTGTATTACATGCTTACACACAGATGCAGGTGGACTGTATAACACTGAACTGTAATTACTAATGACATGCATCTGTTTAGAGCGTCCTATTCTATTCTATTATTTGGAAACTATGTACAGTAGCATGTCTCCCTTTTAGACCAGCTCTACTAGGTTTAATAATTATGTCTATTCTGTTGCTCGTTTGTTTCTTAGAATTAAAATGAATTAATGACCTTCTCATTTTCTCTATTGAGAAATGTTAAGCTTTACTGAAAGCACTCCATCTTAAAATGAACTACAAACATCTCCAGGTGTTCAACAGAAGGACTTTTTTTTTTTTTAGGACAGTTATGCTCAGCTTCACCTGTTTTTTTTGGCAGGAATCAGTTGTTGCTCTTTTTTCCTTCTTTGGCCAACTATTTTAGCAGCTTGTGCTTTTGATTTAATTTTTAAATACTTGTTTGAGTGCTAACGTTAAGCAGGCAGACCTTTGTAAACATTAATACAAACTTTTATAGCATATTCATAAGATAAGACACAATGTATGCATGGAACTGGGTAGAAATTCAACAAAGAAAAGTCTCCAAAGAGTCTCTAAAGTTTTTGTGAGAGTAAGATCTTGGGGAACATGAAACTATAAGTTTTGTTCAGAGGCTGCGATTTTAAATCATGCAGCTGAACAACATTTCATGTCAAGACAGTTTATCTCCTTTATGATGCATTTAATACTTAATTTGTAGTTATACATCTTTTAATGTTATAATACCACGTATACCACATTTTAGAAAATTACAAGAAGGATATCACTTTCTAGGAATTGTTCTTTATTTTACTGACTTATACGAAAACATCCTGCATGTATGATGGCTGCCGTTGTTTTCTGCAGGCAGTGGTTATTATATTATATGTCAAACTCTAAAATAAATAACAGATGGAAGTTAAGAGGAAAATTAACCATGGAGGACAAGAGGATAGGTAGGTGGGATGGTACAAGTTGTGGATGAAAATGAGAAAATTGTTGTTGTTTTTTGTGTGTGTGTGTGTGTGTGTGCCAGGGGAAATGAGTATGGCGGAGAGAAGGAGCGAGAGAGGGAGAGAGAGAGAGAGAGAGAGAGAGAGAGAGGGAGGAAGAGATGGAGAGGAGTGAGCTGAAAATGAGTGTGAAACAGATCGGAGGCTGTATGCAGAAGCAGCAGATGGACTGGGGAGCAACAGAGCGAGGCGGAGGAACACAGCCTTTGTTCTCCTTGCTGTCTGTCGGCCTGTTTTTTTTTTTTTGTCTGCCTGCATGTCTGCCTACCTTTCTGTCTGTCTGCCTGCCTGTCAGGTTGTTTGGAAATGTTTTAATGCTCACCAGTACACTCCTGCTCTCCTCATGTCATCTTCTCTCCTCTCCTCCTCTCTCAGTTAGTCAAACATAACAACTCATATGTCCTCTCTTGTTCTACCTCCTTGTCACTTTCCATATCTTCAGTTTCTCCATTTCTCTTCTGTACCAATTCCATGAATCTACTTTTTCCTCTCTCTTAACCTCTCTCTCACCTTCTTTTCATTTTTTTCTTACTTCAACCTCAAAATTACCTTTTAAACATGTCCCTTTGTTCTATTTGTTGTTTACACTATTGTCTTTCCTCTTACCTCAGTGGCACCTATGCTCCCTGGAGACCTCATCTCTCTCTCTCTCTCTCTCTCTCTCTCTCTGTGTGTCTCTCTCTCTGTTTCCTCTCTCCATCCTCTGGCTGCCTATAGCCCAGATGTTACGGCACATGCCATTACACCTACACACCATTACTCCTAATTTCTCACTGGGGTTACAGTGTGCACTTGGCAGAGCTCATCTGTGACAACTCCTCTCAAACATGCACACACACCCATGCAGGTGTAGACTAGAAAGAGCACAGATACCATATATGTCATCTAAAACAGTCTTTCCTCATCTTGCTTTCATGTGGATATTTTTCAATTTCATATATTCCAAGATAATATTCTTCAGATTCACTTGTACCTCACTTGTAATTCATTATCTATCATCTAGCCACAAAGTAACTGCAATATTTAGTTTGGGTTATTTATAGTATGCGTTTGATTTTCAGTACAAACTCTGAAGTGATAGTTTCAAGTGAAATTTTCTTTATTGTTGCGTAAGCGCTTATGTATGATTCTGTATGAGGCCCCCTCCAAAGATCATTGCAGCTCTCCTCACAGCGGGGGAGTGCAGTGCCATACCGTGAACAAAGGATTAAGAGGAGACTGTGTGTGTGTATATGTGTGTGTGTGTGTGTGTGCATGGGACTGCACACATAACCCTATATCCTCAGGGCTGACTGCTGCCTAGGCTCTATTCTCTTACCATCCATCTCTTATTGTGTGTTCATGTGAGTGCGTGTACAGGCATGCGCACTGATGCTATCATCATATTAACATAGATGACAATCTGGCGCGAAGGTGCTGATCAAAGATAAATTTCCCTCCCTGGCTCGCCTCCCATTAATTACGCCATCTGTGTAGGAACGTAGCGTCCCGAGTGTGGGGGAGGCCGATCAGTCAAACGCTCCCGCTCTCTGGCGCCGACAGGAATTCACCAGAGACTGATCGCCGCTAACCCTCAGATGGGTTATGCACACATGGCCACAGGGGCACACACACATTCAGTGCTCAGTTACATATATTCAAGAGACATATCCCTCTACAGTTTTCCTAACAGTTTTTTTTTTTGCTGTAAAAACTAGAACCTGTCACACACACACACACACACATAAACACAGATACATGCATACATACTCAACCTTTTGCTCTCCTCTCACCACCAATCACACACACATTTTAACACTTCCCATGGAGCGTTTCGTTAAAATTTCTATGACAAGTTGCCATTTGGCCACTCAAACACAGCTTTCAGAAACTTCAAATCTCAGCGGAGCAGCACCGATAGTTCGTGGCGTACGTCTGAATTAGAGGACATTAGAAAGTAAACAATCCTTCTTTCCTACTAATCACACAGAATAGGAAATATGGCTCCTTAATTCTGTGTTTTGTGATAAAAAACAAGACAATAAATCCTCTGAATGAACCTGAAACAGTTTACCATCAACTCATTTAATTGGTTTTCCACTAGTGTAAGCACTATTTCCCCCTTCTATGTTTAGGCAAATAAAATCACTTGGTTAAGGTTAGAGAATGATAGTCTGGTCTAGTTAAATACGGAAAAAATCAACACTGAAGTTCGAGATGGGACACACAGTATTATATGTAACCAAAACCATGAACTTTTTCTATCCTATCCCAAGTATTTTAACTACCTTCAACTTAACAACACGCAGGAAGTCCTATGTTTTGCTTACCTAACCATTTACCCCAAACTCTTCCTAATGTCAAACTTCTTAAATTGGGGAAAAATAAAAAACATTGCCAGTGAAATTTAATACTGGCAGTAATTACATTTCCTCCAGAACATATTTGTCAGATTAGTATTATATAAACATGTTTTGTGGGAGATACAGTTGGAATCAGCTAATTGTGGTAGATTTGGTGAAGATATGCTGAGCCAGGCAATACAGCCACAACTTACTTGTTCACAGTCATTTGTATTCAGTATGAAAGTAATCCTATCAGTGACCAACAAGGTAATTGTATTACTGTGTAGGTGATTACTGTGTACCGGTCCCAATTGATCAGTACGTTATATATCACATGGTCATCACAGAAGTACATTTAAACACACAGTGCAGCCACGCCAAGAGGAACTTCCTTCCTCCGGAGAACGAGTGAAACAGTGACAGAGAGGGATTGGTGCCCCGTGCCCTGCGTTTGTGCCAGATGTGTGGTGTGTTTTACGAGGGGGTGCTTGGCACAAAGTGCCACTGTGACGAAGAGGCACACGCCATTAATCTCCTACCTCTGGGGCGCCTATATGCCGCTACGCTTTAAAAGTCCTCCATCCCCCCCTTCTCTACCCTTCTATCCTCATTGCCTCTGCTTCTCCCATCCTTCCATCAATCCTCCCATCTGTTACGCTGTAAACCAGAGACTTTTCTATTCCTCTACACTTTCCTAAATGAAATCTCCATGAATGCACTTACTCCATCACATTCCTCTATCCATCCATCCATATCCATACAACTGGCCATCACTTAATATCATTTTGCTGTGTCCCTCCATAGAATCTCTCATCTTTCCCTCTTCCTCCTCCCTCCCCTCTGTCCCACCAGTCAGATGAAGCAGCTGTGCAGGATTTCAGGGGGGGGGCACTGATCACACAATTACAATTATTGACTATATTAAGCAAAGATGGGGGTGGGGGTGGGGTGGGGGGCTGGTTGTAACATTGACCACAGTGCTGCATGATCAATACAACCTTTGAGGGAGATGAAAGTGTTGACTTAATATTTAACACATCAGTAGTTTGAGTTGGGTAGATTTAAAGGACAATTAACTGGCATACACCTCATACAAACACTAAGATAATGCATAGGTCCCATCACTGCTCATAATCTAAAAGTTACGAGCAACGAAAATGCTTTCACATAACTTTCGTTTTTGATGTCTTAATACTGTGAAATCTATTTGACTTCATCCAGTTTAAGACTCAAATCAGAGGTCCAAATCAGCTTTAACTATCAAGGCAAAATACACACAACCAGTTTGCTTCAAACACAACTTCTCAAAGAATGTTTACATCTTCACTGGGTAATTAATTACGACGTCCACCACCCACTGGTGTCCTTGGAGATGTTATTGGACAGCCAAACTTTAGTTGTTTATGAACAGGGGCCTTCAAACACGAGCAAGAAACACTGATGTTCACTCTACTCCCCACTGAAGCATTTGATTCACACAAGAATCAAGGTCATCATTAAAATTTCAAAGACTTCAAAGCAATACAGTTTTAAGCGCTGCTGAAATTGACCATTAAGAGAAAAAAAATTGAGTTCCACATCTTAAAAAAATCTCTTTCATCTCTTGAATCATTTTCATGTGATAAACCTTTTGAGGAAAAGGTTTTATGGCGGAAAGCTATAAGCAAACACAACCGGAGTGCTCTGGGTAGCCACAGTCAGGATTGTAAATTTTGTTCACTGATGTGTTTTCAAAGTGAATAAACCATGACACATCTTTCTTTTAAATATGTTTATATAAAATATAATGTATATAATTTTATAGTCTTTATATATTGAATGGAGTATTTATGATAATTCAAACATACGTACAGCACAGAATACGTTAAGATAAAGCTTTTTATGTTTGAGGGTTTGCAACTTACGTACTGGTGTGGAGCTGTTTGTTTCATTTATGATTATGATGCACATTCAGGTCCCAGGCCCCACTCATGAGTGCCAGGCTCTCCCAAGATCCTCCTGGAGCTTTCCCAGATGGCCTGCAGGACTCCTACTCGTCTCTGGACTGGCATCACTGCCAGGCCTGCGCTCGCTTGCAGGGCCCACAGACTGGGGACTTGGCACGTCACTATCTCCCAGGACAAAGGAGCAACTTTTGGAGGTCATCTCTTGTGTTCTTTGAGCAGCTGCACTATTACTAAACTGGGACTTTATAATTAAATGTCAATGACTTGGCAAGATGTAGAAAGGTATGGAAATCATATTTTAAACTTTTACCTACCATCGTCCATTGTGCAACAATAGAATAAGATGACTGTCCAACAGCATGAAATGTTAGATTTTTTTTTTTGTTAATGTGAAATTGACCATCAGCTGTCATATGACAAAATGTGAACAATTAGAAGTGTTAAGCATCAAATCTGCTGTAAAAAATACCAAGGTGACATTCAGTACTTACCTGGCATGACATCTGAATTTTCATGAACCTATTCCACCTCTACAGACCATGCAATGTGTGTCTTTGGCAACTTTTTCAGTCTTTTTTTTTTTTTTTTATCAGAACTCCAAATGTGGCATCAGGGGAAAATGGGGGGTAATGAAGATAGGGAGCAGAATTAAATGATACGGAAATTAGAGAAGGCGTAAAAGACTCGGCGAGGGTGAAGGACGGAATAAATTGGATTGGACTGATTCTGGAAGCTAGCAGATAAAATCCAGCAGGGATAAAAGACGACCATCTAGGTTGTCACATGGAATAATATGTACATGCACATAAGTGCACATATAAACATATGAAGAAAATTATAATTTTTGTTTAAATATAAATAAATTCTCCCTCTCTCTTTCTCTCTCCCTCTCTCTCACACACACAAACACACACAAACACACACAAACACAGGCATAATAAGAATATCCTACCATCTTGGCATGCTGCTGACCTTGCTGTGCTGGACTTTTTTCCTGTTGTTGTTTTCCTGTGAGAAGCTTAGGGTGGAGTGTTGGAAGCTGTGCGAGTATTGGTGTGTGTACTGGCGGTTGTAGAAGGCTTAAGTGGGGATGTTGCAGGATGTGTTGCTGGGATGAAAGACATTCCTGTGTGGTGCCAACTTTGGGAACTGCTGCCCTATCATCATACGTCCTCCGGCTGGAATAGTTGGAGTCTTAAGCCAGGCGTCTCCCAGCTGCTGATGAAGCCTCAACTGCCTGTGAAAGTGTGTCCATCTCCAGAAATATCCGCAAGGCAAAAGAGTGAGAAGAAACGGGACAAGACAGGTTAGTTATATATAATGTATAAAGAAGGTGATAGGATGGGGGCAATATAAAAAGAGTAAAAGTAAGACAAACAAAAAAAAAACTGCAAAAAAGAGAATGAGAGAGAGTCATAGAGGACAGCAGATCAAGAAGACTACTGGAAAAGCATCCAGGGACACACTCAAAGGCAAGCCCTGAGGGAGCACAGAGAGAGAGCAGTAAAGAAACTGTGTCACAGGGGTGAATAATCTTTTCCCCAGAGAACCTGAAGAGAAAAAAAAGGACTTCCACCCACACAACTAAAATGACTTGTCAAACAACTGTTGATACGAGAGAGATAATGAGTGTGTGTTCTGTGTCCTACACATGTGCCACATGTGTGGAGCGTGTTTTACAAGGAGGTGATATGAGAATATGAGAAACAACGAATAATGGCTCAGTTGCCAAATGGCTCTTTTCCTACTGAACTGCCCTTATGCAACACATTTAATTTCTACCTTGACCTCTGACCTCTGAGAGGGACAGATGTTGGGATCCAAGCTGGGAGTGGGACATCTAAAATAATGAGGAAAACATATCCATGAACCTAAACAATGTCTGTGGTATTATTATTATTATTATTATGCAAAAACATTTTTATATGGTATGTACATAAGAATTATGGAAAAATTGTGATAAATGATGCACACCAGTGAACCCCCTTTATAAAGTTGGGATAAAGTCAAAGTCAAATGACCTCTTTTCCTAAAGTAAAAGCTACAAGCTCTTTAACTTACCCCTAGGTACTGAGACCTCCAGAGCGAAGCGAGAATGGTGCCTGGTGAGTTGCTTTAATTACTTCTCTCCCTCCCTCGCTGCTAATACCTTTATTTTATTAGGCCTGATCTGATTCATATGCATAGTGCAGACATAATTTTGATTTGAAATTCTTTCTTATCTGCAGTGGCTGGGACTCCCCCTGCATGACTGCATCCAAAATCAATTACCTTGCTCGGTCCCCTGGCGAGCATTTGGCGTAGAACAGAGTGGCACAGTGTGCACGGCTCTATCAAACTTTTAACCTTAAAGACAATGTTGTTTTTCACTTTGAAGGACATCTCTGATACGAGAGTGATGCCGTGGTTTATGGATGAGGAGGTTGTTGTATCGCTTTAAAGCATTCCCGTCATTCAAATCACTCACTGTGAAAGCTGGTTAAAAGGAATGGTTTTATCATGTCAGTCAGGTTGAAACAGAAACAAGTGAATGCAAAACTTGACTTTTAAAACCTTAAGTTGCCATCCGTCTGTATTGACTCCTCACAGGAACTGTGCAGACAGAAAAGCTGTCTCCTTTCCTTTCCTACCTCTGTCTGATAACTTACTCTTGTAATCTTGGGATTTCACCATCATATTTACATAGGGGCAACACCCGTGTTAAAAAAAAAAAAAAAAAAAAAACACAACCTCCCTAAAGATGTTTAGCAATTCATTTGTAGCAACTCTCGTTATAGATCCATTATGGAAAGTGTCCAATGCGCCTGGATGTAATGACACAGGCAATGCTTGCTGTAAAACAGTAGCATATGGCTAAACTACACAACATTAAACATTTTTGGAGACTGTGCCTCCCTGGTGCCTAAATAGCACAGTGCTTTGGCAAATAAACCATTACGCAGTGTGAATGACTTATGCACTCGCATGCCAAGCTGAGCTTCTTAACCACGTTTTACTGTGACAAACACAGCGGCACACAGAAGCAGAGCAATCTACATTACAGGATTAGGCAAAAAAAACGCACACCGCATGTGAGTAAACTTAAAAACAAAAACATCTAAAAACAATATATAATTAGACTACATGAACATATAGTATATGCTCACATACATCATCCATCTATCCAATCCATTTTTAGCTGCTCATCACAACCGCGCACAGTTTGCTTTTGCATCTGTGTCTACTTCTCTGTGCCAGGCATGTAAACTCATGCACGATGGGCAATCTACTGCACAAAATATCCCCAAAAATCTCAACTACATCCTTCAATATATATATGAAATTGGGAGTTATTGAAAGGACTCCACAGGGTTCATTGTTCAGGACACACACAACAGATGCTCAAATCACCTTTTGATGTGGCAGTTCTTCTCTGAGCTCCTCACTCATATCTATTACGACCCCTGCCCAGCAAACTGTTTTGCTGCCAATCATTTCCTAAAGCTCATAACCACTTTTGAGGTCTGTAGATAAACTACAGAATCAGGAGTTTCATCTTCAGCCTTAGAATCTTCTTTATTTTTGACAGCCTAGAAAAACACCCATATCTCTCTATTAACCTGCTGTTGTATCTCTTACTCCATATTACACTTCCTTTTGAACAGGATCTCAAGGTTTTTCTCTCTGACACAGTATGTCACTGCCATCCTACTTGGGACAATTGCATTCAGAAGGTCACATGCTAACAAAGCCTACAGGACTATGTCCCCTGCAAAATGTAAAAATGTAAACCTATATGAAACACAAACATGTGCTCACCAATCCTCATCATTTCCTTAGCTCATTCTCAGTGGTTGTCAGACATTCACAGCATAAAAAGGTCTTGCGAACCTTCTCGATAGACTTGCACCAGTAGCCTAAACATATGTAATCTGAGGCTCTCTCTAACATATACACGCATGTGATCACACACAGACACACAGTCTGCAGGCAATCATCAACTGGCATCACAACTGCACATTTTTGCTGTAAGCTTAAGTGGGCTCACAGCTTGCCTCTATATCTGCATCTTCTTCTCTGTGCCAGGCATGTAAACCTCCTCAGTCATGCAGTTCCAGCCATTTCTGTGTGATTGATGTGAGTGGTTAGCCGGGCGACAGAGGTCACAGTGCCTGAGAGATTGTTTTAGCCCTACCTGCTCCTCTTCTCCACTTGCGTCTCTTTTCTGTTTCTCTTCCTCCAATCTCTTTCTCTCTCTCTTTCTCTCTCTCTCTCTCTCTACCCACCTGGAGTGTCGCGAACCCTCTCCACACTCCACCACCTAATTATATCCTGGACGTGTAAATGTATTCATATTCATGAAGGCACAGATGCTAAATTAACTGTGGCAGGGACACGTTGCACTGTGCCGACTGCACAATCTGCTTCCTCCACTTACAGAAAAGAGGGAGGGAGGGAAGGGGTGTTGTAGTTGGAAGAGAGAACACTGAGGGGAAAGAGAGAGTTAAACAAAAGAGGGGAAGAAGAGGAGGGAGAAAAGAGATAAGCAGATAAAAATATGGGTAGGAGGGGAGGTGCAGAGAATAACGGAGGAAGAGGAAGAGGAAGAGGAAAGTTGAATCAGCGGTGTTGGGAGGTGACAGTCATGGCTACAGCTGCTCAAAGTCACTTATTAAGCCTCAGCAGTGCCTTGAGTCACCTGCAATGTCACCAACCCTGATCCCACCAAATGCCACCACCGTCCTGGAGTGAGCACGCTCAGCTGGTCACATGGGCCTAGGCGGCGATGAGTGACAAATCAAAAAGCCAGAGTGCATAAAAACTTGGAGCCGATGGCAGCAGAACAGCACGCAGGGAACTCAGGGGCAGATGGAGGGAGGTGTAGCGGTGCGCAGCGAACAGATGGCCGTTCCAAACTTGATATATGAAATTAATAACGTTTCTCAAATAGAATTCAGAAACAGGAATACATTACCTGCATTTTAATAACTGATTTTTGAGGAGTGGGGGTAGAGGGGAGGATTTGCATGTCAGTGAGAGATATGTGGGGGTTAACAAATATGCAATGTGTCCAATTCTAATGGTTGTTTTTCTTCTTTGGTGGAGAAGCAGATAATAGAGGGTAAATGATGGCAGCTGAGTTTTTCAGGCAAGTCGATCCAAATCATGGTCATATGCTTTTGTGGTTGCTACAATCACACACATATGGTAACTTTCATCAAGTTAAAAACGTATTTTATTTTCAGCTTAATATTTCCAATTTAAATATGACTAAAGTATGTTTATATTATATATATATATATATCAGGTTTTTTTTTTTTTAAAGTGAGTTTTAGAACACTAACAATCTATACGGTTACATTTTCCTTCACTGCCTGAATGATGAAAAAAAGATTGCCTTGAACTAATGTGACTTTCTGTTTGAGGGCTTTCATTCACATAGTTTCAGAAATTGAATTTTTGTGAGAGGTTTGGCTCATTCAACAAAGAGTGTTATTCACTGCTGCTTGGATTTGCTCCGACTAAAAACAGAACCGTGCATATTCACAGACTTACAAAACTATGAAGCTATGCCCTTCTGACACAGTGGTTATTCAGTGGCAGAGCCTATTCACTTTCATATATTAGTTTTTTTTCCCTTTAATGCTAAATTCAGTAGTACTGTGGTGAAAGAAAAATGCCACCATGATTAAAAATCAACCCTAATGCCATTTTGCAGAATTAATTAAAGCAGAATATTTCTGTCTACCAAACATGATACAGATAAGTATTCCAAAGGCTTCATTTATAGTATGTTTACAAATGATTTCATGAAGGTATGTATTTTATACCTGCCATTTATGCAGCTAGAGGTCATATAAACACAAACAGGAGGGGAAGGACAACGTTTGAAAGTTAATGTAGGTAATATAATTTAATATATTTGAGCAAATTTATGCTGTGCATTTTGCACCACATAGAGCAGTTCTGTACCTGTATTCTGTATCTTCACGCCTGCTTTGATTTACATGTATGCTTTACTTTGTCTATTGCCACTGACCTGTAGAGGTGTTGGTATACAGATGTTACTATGTACAGAGCCAGGCTAGCTGTTCCCAGTCTTTGTATGAGGATAAGCTAACCAGCTGCTGGTTTTGCCTGTATATTTATGATTCAGATTCATCTAACCATTGATAATAAAGCAAGTGGGCCTCCCAAAATGTCAAACAATTCATTTAACCCATTTGTGATGAAATGAACTGGAGCAGATTCTCTCTCACAGTGAGTTCGGAGCATCAGTAAGAAATCTTGGCGTGTCTGTAAAATAGAGTCAAGATGCTCGTATGAAGAACTTGTTCTACTACCCAGGAAGCTTAAAGTTAAAATATCTGTAGTCCAAAAATGAATGAATTAAAAGCTTAGATTTGAAATGAGTTCAAGATATAAAGATGTTAAAAATATTAGAGCTAGATCAAACTGTACTTTGAGGTTGCAAAAGAAGTATGATATCAATCGAAAACAGTGCAGCAGTACCTATACCTTAATATTTTTTTTATAATTCATAACAATAAACTTAAATTCTAAGACAGTGTCTCAATGATGCTAAGGTTTCCTTCAGCTGGGTGGAATAGAGCCAGAGGAGTCTTCAGTTCAAATAATAGCCTGCAAGTAACATAAAATGACTTTTAAAATGTTTGGTAGTAGAACTGTGTATTTTCATAGCCTCAAATGATGCCAGTATATGACACATTTATGACCAAAACTCATTCTGTCTCTCTCCTCTTCTCGGATTTCGAGCAGGAAACTATGGCTCAAAGATAAAAAACAAAATGTGCAGCATATGTTTGTAAGTCTTTTTCCTACATATAAAGCAAAGATTTAATGTATCTCAGCAGCACGGATGCATTAATGAACAGAATTTTTTGCAAGATGAATACATATGAGCAATTCACATACAGAGGCTTTGCTGCTTTCCATACTACACTTTTCATTTAACAGTCAAACCACATTATAGTTTTGTAATTAATTCAGGTATATCAGGCATGTTTCATAGTCCAGTGTTTGTCACATGATTGTATTTTGTAGAAATTTGTGAGGAAGCCACGCTGATGGTAGAAATCTGACAAACTGCTGAAAGCGATGAATATGCAGCAAAGCTGGTGAAGGTGATACGACACCCTTGCAATATGTAGTGGGAGTGGTAGAATAAGAAACCTGGAAGTAGTTCGGGCACACAGTCTGTTCACCTTCATGAAGGAAGAATGACAGATGGCCTGGGTAGATTCCTGCAATAGAGCATAGCTGAGCAAAGCTACCATGTCATGAAGGAGAAGTCTGTATGTGTGGGAGTTTTGACAAGCTCTGGTCTACAGCAGTTTGTGCATGCACAGACATTTACACCTGTGCATGCACAGACACACAGGCATTCAGTAAAACCTCTATTCAAAATGTTTGTTTTCCCTTCCAAACCAATCACTAACATGAAATCCATTACCATGGCAGTGTCATTATCAGTGGCGGTGGGGCAAGTCAGGAGCTTCAAGGTATGTCTCAATCCACGGGGGTACACATTCCCTCCAAAAACAGAAGGTAGAAGTTGGCGAGGCGTTGTGCACATGGAGAGTGTTACTTACTGGTTATTGTGGTGGTCATACTGTGTCCCGTATGGCAGTGTATAAATGAACAGCATGCAAACACCTTCTGTCCAAACATCTGCGACAGGCACATTTTTAGGCTGCCTTCCAAAAACTAAAAAAAGATGGAGGCAGGAATAATAAAAAAAAAATTCTCTAGCTGCTTGGCCCGCTTCGCTTACTTCTCATTCTTCAGGCTTATTACTTATTACTTTTTTCTATTTTGGTATTCAAGCTTGTCTGTCATTTTTGAATAAGAAATAATAACTTTTAATTTAGTTTGATATGAGACTAATATTGATAAAATACCAATCCAGAAGGTTTTTGACTTTGCATTGTCACATTGGAAACATGAAAAGACAAGCAGCCCTGAAAAAAAAAAAAAAAATCTGCACTCCAAAACAAATGCATATAGAACATTATTTACACTGATCAGTATTTTGTAACTTCAGTGGTTTACAGTTAATTTATGCTGATCTATGCAAACCTAGATAAAATATAGTTTACATTGGCATAATATTGTGATTCAGTATTTATAATAATAACTAAATAAGTAGTAATAAGGTATGCCGTAATGTATCAGTCTGGGTCTGTGTGGGAACCTGTGGCTTTTAAATCATATTTGCAATGTTTTTCTTATGTTCTTATGTCAGCAACAATAGCAGGAAGTAGGAAGAAACAAAATGAAACTAACCTGAATATACAGAAATTGTGAAAATTAAAATTTCTTAAAGAGCATTTCTGTTTGTTTGTTGTTGTTTGTTGTTGTTTTTTTTAAAATATCTGCAGTTGTTTTATTGATTGTTATCCTCATGATGGGTACTTCTTCAAGCTATAGTCAAACAAAAATGACATCGCTGGAGTGTGAACTCCACCAACTATGTAGGAGGTGGGATTTAAAAATACACTATCTGCTTCAAGGCAAAAGCATAAAAGAAGATCCAAGTTAAATGACCTTTAAGCAAATCTTTAAGAAATGCTATAATTAATTACTCCGATGTAATAGACTTAAACATAATATATATTTATTTTCTTTGGTAATTTCCTCTAGCTTTTCAGCTCCATTCACTTGAACCTATCCTGGCTAAGATGTTTTTCATCTACAAGTTACATGACCTGGTCAACACTGTGTACACAAGTACTTGGCACAACCATACATAGCTGGCCAAGGAGGCGCCTGTTATAAAAATACACAAGTGGAAGCTCGGCTGGAGAGGCTCTGCTGCTCCTTCTCAAGGCATCACGTCATGCATTCCTTCTGTTTTCACTCATTTTCCAGCATTTTTGCCGCCAAAGCTTTGCCCCCTGAACACGTCTTATAAAAGACATCCAGTGTCAGCCAATTATTTTGGACTTTGATGGTCATAAATCAAGGCTGACCAATAAAAATGAAGAGAGCCAAGTATAATGTTCGTGTGTGACTCCAACTGGATAGTAAATGAAGCCAGATGGGCTGGGAGAGTGCCACTGAATAGAGCTGGATCCCATCACTAAATGGCTGTGTGTGTTTTCCCCTCGTGCACAAATTACGGCATCACCTCATTCAGCAGCATAAATCAAAGCCCAAGCTGTGATATGCGTAGGGCTTCTCTCCATCTCATTACTAAAATAAATTCTCTGGCAGCCTTGGATGTGTGAGCCCTGCATTTGAATGGTTGATATTACCACAATCAGTACTTTTGTAGCCCGCTTTTTATTATTTTGAAGCAATTTTGGAGTCATTCATGTGACTTCAAGCAAGCTGAGACATACAAGGAGATGAAAAAGAGCCTGGGAGTGTTACCTAATAGGGGACCTCTGGACACTTATTGAGAAGGACTGACATGTTTGGATCTGGGAGAGTGCAGAGATGCAGGGAGGAAGAGTCAGCCAACTTGAGAAAGGGAAGAGAAGAGAATGGGAAGCAGCAATACAGCTCAAAAAAAAAAGCACAATAGGCAGAGTCGGATAGTGACAGGGAAAAGCGACAGGAGTGACAGATATGAACAGACAGACGTATGAGGGCAGACAGACAGGCAGACAGTGATTGAGTTATTTGGAAGCATTTAAAGGCAGACTTACTGAGCTCTGTATTTTCCAGACACACAATGCTGACCTTCATTTGTCTGCTGTGACTTTCATAGTAGAGCGAAGTAACAGACCCCTCAGAGAACCTGGCTTTCTCATTCAGTGATAAGACAGGTATACCCCTTTAAGAAAAGAGTGAATCCTCTGCAACTCTCTTTTTATTATTCAAACATTTACAAGGGTAAGGTTATAATATTTGTGCTGTACTGGCTGAGAGTACAACAAAAATAACTGTTCTGGGTGGATGTTGGTGTATGAAAGAGTTACATATGGAATTCATGAATTTCTGAGGTCAGGGAGACTTGGCCAAGCTAAATAAGATTCCCCACTTTACGGGGCTAGACTACTTGATCAGCCGGTAATGAAACAACATGAGGCTTGAAAGAACGTCCTTTCTTACAGAGAATGATTCATGGGAGCAATGAACAGCCTGACCTGTTATGCTTTCTGCATTATGCTTTCTGAAAGGGGAAATACTCTGAGACTGGCACCTGATAAAAGGAAACTTTCAGTCGATATTTTTGGTCCAGCATTTGAAATTGAAGGTCATTGATATGGGTCTGTGAAAGATGTAGTGAAAGTAGCGAGCACTTGCTGACAAAGTCGGTCAGCTGTCAGTCAAAGCCTGCAAAAACAGATCTATAACATTATGCAGTCAGCGGATGGCAAGAGAGCAGCGGTACTGCCGCAGGCAAATTTCACCCCGCCTCCATCTCACTTTGCTCAGATATACTTTTTTTCCTTTGGGAACTGATTAGTGAATATATACAGCCGATTTGTTGGAGCCTGAACTTTTTTCTCATGTGAATAGTGAATCAATCAGTCAGTCCAATTTCAAATCAATGTAATGTATATGAGACTACAGTATCTATTAGTTAGGGCCAATATATTTACTGTGGTCTTAAGGGATGTGCAAATTGTTCTGAAACCCGCGCTTATTAAATCAAAGTTCAGTGATCCTTTCTCAGTTTAATTGGTGTGATGTGATGTCCAATCATAACAGAATTGAAAAACTCAAAAGTTCTGAAGTAACGCAGATGTTAGCTGAATACAGAGAGTAAGCAGAGCACTGAGAAGCTGGATAATGCAGATATGACCTGGTATGCATCATCGTCCTTATCAGTCAGAATAACCGTTTTCTCTTTTTTGCAGGACGGTCTGCATAATCTTATATGGGTAACGCTCTTGCAACCTATATAGCCATGAACCATACCAGGCATGCACAGTACACAGATCATCTGTTACACACTCGAGGAATTGTCAAGGTGCGCAACAGTGGGCGTCAAGCTGCAGACAAGTCATACGTCTTCTGTGTTTCCCTTGGAGGAAGTGGTGGGGGCGGTGGACAGAGTCTGTTTGCCCATGTTGGCATTTGTGTGAGTGTGTGTGTGTGTGTGTGTGGGGGTTTCAGGCATGTTTTTCCTTCTTCGTCTGAATGTGCACACGAGTGTATTAGTATACCTATGTACATTGATGTCTGCCAACAGTCATCCCAGTGTTTCAAACAAAAGAGCCCACATGCGGAAAAAGGAGGACTTGAAGAGATGAGGACCTGGATCTTATCACTCAGTGGTTTAACACTAGCCAGATCACTGCTCACAAACTCCAGGCAGCAAATTAGGAGCTGGGAGCTGCTGACTGTGCTTGTGACAGGGATGTGATGGAGAGCAGGCAGGCTGAGCTACTTCACAGTTTGCATGGACCATGATAGGAGAGGAATGCTCTCTTTGTGTAGCCAGATTAAGTAGTAAAGAAATGTACACTCATATTGGTGCTTTTGCTTCACAGAAGTGCTTTTCAAAATGACGTGCATGCTGTATTTGAACAATTGGAAGTTTGATATAATATAAGATACTCATTTGCCAGCAATCTGTTGCATCAGCACACATAAGAGGCCAAATAGAACATAACTCAAACTTGAGGAGGAACTATGACAAACTTAAAAATCTGTACAATAGGTTTTACATACCTATTTCAGTAGGGCATGTAAAAACAGTTTTCAGGTGTTAGAGAGTGACTTTCATTGGGAGCAGTATTTCCAGCTGGCTACTTATAAATGTCTAAAGAGTTGAGTTTTGTCTATTGTCACATTCTCTGCCCACCCATTTTTCTTGCCAGTACCTTGACTTTCAGGTTAATTTCCTCCTCCTGTCTCCCTCTTTGCCCTTTTCACTTTCTCGTTCTGTGTCTCTCTTGGTTTACCCATCTCTCTCTCTCTCTCTCTCTCTCTCTCTCTCTCTCTCTCTCTCTCACACACACACACACACACACACACACACGCACGCACGCACATATACAGTATTGGGACATGGCATATACTGCAAGAGACACCTGAGTCACTCTGTTTGTTTTGGACGTGTCAGATTAAAATACATTCTTCTTGCCTGCAAAATACGTCGGCTAGACTGAGGACTTTGGCAAGTTGCCATCATCTTTTTACCACTGGCTGGTTCTAGTTTGAAGAAATATGGTCATGATAATTCTCTCTCTCTCTGAGTCTTCCTCGGGTTTCATTTTGATTTAATTTTTCATTCAGTGTTGCAATGTTTATAAAATAATTCTTTATTGTCAGTTTGTATTTCTATTAATTATTCGCTATTTAAAACCAGTTGTCTCTGTTAAAAATATAATTTGAAATGAGAAGTGTTCCTTTGAAAATAGAGACAGGTCTACATCCATGTGCTGTACAGAAAGAAGAAAAATCGAGACATTAACTTCCTGCATGCCAAGAAGAATAAATATGCTCAAGGGATCTTTTCCACTCACAAAATGTTTGCACATCCAACGCAGTGTTCCTGAAGTTGTATTTCACACAATAAAATGTGATTTTTCTGTTTGCTCTGGAAACCCACTTTTATTTTAACAGCTTGTTCTCAAATAAGTCAGATGTATCCCAAGAGATCTCACACAAACATACACTCCAATACATGCGTAGGAAGAGTACTAAAATGTTCCTCAGTACTGTTACTTTAATTAAATGTTATAGAAACATATTTTTAGATGTTTTTTTAATTATACAAACATCTACATAAACAAAAATAACAAATAGAATTTGGGTAAGGCAAACTGAATTTACCTCCATTCAGACAAATATTGTAATGAATTACAATTAATTGTAAAATTGCAGATTATTTTTATTTAATCAGATACTGTAAGATTAATATAAACTAATTAATTACTCATGTTTGTTAAACTAACCAACAACACTAGTAATATAGAAACTGATTAAAAGTGGTCAGATGACACAACAATATAAATATAATATAATAATAATAATAAAAATAAATAATCTGCTGGCTGGGAGTTGTTATAGATATATTTTAATTTCTGTGGCAACACATAAAGAATGTACAATAACTGGAATTAAAAGTTACTGTTTTTAAAGATACTTACAAATCTACAAAACAACTTTGTTACTGTAATACATCATTACATTACTTTCAATCCCTGCCATACTTAATACTATAATTTCCAACAACATCAATATTTTGTGAAGAGAAAAGTTTAAAACTAACCGTTATGGACATGAATGACTATAAATTCAGTGTTTCTATATACAGCATATGGCACATTTTGTGTGATACTGTTGTACAGTATATACTGTATGTATGTGTGTGTGTGTGTGTGTGCACGCGTGCATGCCTGCGTGTGTCATGTCTGTTTACTCAGTTAAGCAGGCTTGAAGCCAGCCGTCCCTCATGTGATTCTCTGTCTCCATTCCTTATCAACAGCACTTTGTCGTCCCTGCCTCCCTGTCAGTGCTGTGTGTCTGCACCACCTCTCTGCCTGATAGCCAACAGCCGCCTAAATACACCTGCACTCTGTCACACTGCTGCCGCTTTCCCTCTCCTGACAAACCCAACGGACGCTTGTTTCAGGCCCTATCACCTCCAAGGCTTTTACAAATATTTATATACGTCCCTGAGCAATTTATGTATAGCTCAGACTGATTTAATAACATAAAAACTGAAATTAGTGGTTTACCCCATTTTAATGTGTTTACAATATTTTACTGGTAGAAATACAGAAAATAAGCAGAAATGAAAGACCTACAGTGTTCAGCTGTAAGCCTCCAAATCCATCCCACTCCTCTCCACTCTGCTTTACTCCAAGTCACTGAATATATATTACATTGCTTCTCATATTTCCTGCTACTATACCAATCGCTCTTATCCATTCCAACACTCCTCTCTGTAATACAGTGCACTGTATATCTTTTCTCTCCATCCCTTCATCCGACTAGTGCTTTACCTTTCAGCTCCAGCCTCTGTCTGGTTTTCATCAAGTAAGCCCACTGGCACCATATTGACGCCCACCAGGCGTGCTACAAGTCAGGAGGCTGCCCTGAGGCTGCCCTTTTCCAAAACCAAACACACTCCCTTTCTTTTAACCCTGATTAGAGCAGAACAGGACACATTGAACTGCTATGGTGAAAAACATTCTTTGGAAAAAAAAAAAAAGGAAAATGTTTACTATTTCAGTTATATCACATAAACATGTAAACAAGGCAGCAAAGTTGTCCTTCAATTAGGGGATTTGAGGTCAAGACTAGCTGGCTCTCCATAAATGTCCTTGGGCAAGACATTTGATCCTTACCAGCAGTTATAGGTGCTGTGTCATAGCTGCTGTGTCATAGCTGCTCTGAGGGAAACGAGTCAATAAAGTGGCACAGTAGAAAATCCTGAAACACGTACATTTTTTTTTTTACCTGTAGGCCCAACCTGGTGACAAAAATCGCATTGCCAGTTAAGAGTGACAGCCACTGATGACGGCAACAGACAGTACAGCGCCATGGGGGCTATTAACAGGCTGTATGCCATCATGAGTAAAGTGGTGATAGAAGTGTGTGTGTGTGTGTATTTGCACAAAGAACAAACAAACCCTCAGGCAGGGTCAGATATGTTGGGAGGAAATTAAGGTCTAAACACACTTGCCTTGAAATTGCCAAGGGCTGCTGTCTGATGTTGCATATACAATGACAACAACAATATGTAAACTAGTTGACTCATTTTAAAACATTTTTTTTATAATTTTACTCAGTGTTCTTGTGCACGTCCAAAACCTTTCACTGTCTTTGCACTTAACTTCTGCAACACTGATGGACAATCAACACAAAACACTCAGTATCTCTTTAAAATCAATCATCCACCACAAATCACTGTCTCGTGGTTTTTCCATCAACCTCGGATCCAAGTATTTGTCATTCTCTAATGCAAAAACCTACACTATATAACACCACAGACAGACCTGTATAGAAGATTACACAGGAGAGTCGTGTAAGTACTTTAACAGAGTTGGTGGAACAATAGTGTGGCGTCCAGGATGCTGCACTCTGCCCTTCACCGGCAAATCGAAAAAAGGGAGTGAGAGGCAATAAGTGGCTTAAGATGTGCAAGGTGAGATGTGACAGGAGTGTGCATCTGTGTGTGTGAGCAGGAAAGAAAAATAAAGTGTATTGTGAAGGATGGTTGCGCGCATGACTATTTGTTTATGTTTATTTCTGTGTAATACTGTGTGCATTTGTGTGTATGTGGAAGTGCTTGTGTCTGTCTGACTATGCCAACATATATGAACGTGTCTGCCTACGCATGCATGTGTGTGTGTAAGCAAGTGAGCGGCCTACATTGTGTTGGCTTTGCACCAGCTGTGTGGGCCATGTGGAGGAGGATGTATCATGGGGTCAGGAGCTGGCAGCTGGCAGGGAGGGAGGGAGTCCAGTGCTGTGTCTAGAGGCCCAGACTTTAGGAGCTGCTTTAACACTCTGCACTGTGTGTGTGTGTGTGTGTGTGTGTGTGTGTATCACAGGGGCGTTTTGTGCATGCTTGCTGAGAAAAAAGAAAAAAGTAAAACAGAAAGAGAGAGAGAGCGCACGAGCGCGTTGTGCAAGCATCCATGTCTATTAAATCAGATAAGCATATTAACACATTAGCAACAATGGAAAACACACCCTCCCACCTCATAAGAGTTCCTCTCTGTTGATAGTTGTCCCCCGGAGTCACCGTACTCTAACACTCAGCATCCACACACACACACACACACACACACTGTGTTACGTTTGTGGTTGAGCAGACATTAACACCTTCAGCAGGCATCTGGTTTTACTCTGACATTACTGATGGTTTCGACCTCTGGAGTAGAGGGGTCACAATGTGTTGTTTCCAGAGGCCACAAAACATCCCCACAACATGTTTGAAGGCAGATATGGAAGACCAAAGCCTCATGTAGCAATGTCCAAGTAGTCAAGTTATCTGACAGGTATAATTATCTGACATGCACTGCAATGCAGCATGACTAAATGATTCTGGTGTTTATTATTATAAGATCATACTGACCAAAGTATTTTCTGAGATCTAAAAATATGGCAACAAACATTGCTACATGTGCATGTATGTTAAGTACAGTAAGTCAATAATAACAATTATTATTGTTAATATTATAATAATACTACTACTACAACTATTATATAACGTCTTATCTTGATACCCAAAGTGCCTCGCAGTCACTCACTCGGGGAATGCTCACCACACACCAGTTTGAGGTGGAGAGGGAGGGAATCATTGAGCCAATTACACTGGGGCATGATTAGGTGGCCAGATGGAGAGAGCCAGGTTGGGAATGTTTTTCCCAACTAGTAATTTTTTATTACTACTGGTAAGAATAATGACCAAAACTATGAAAAGCAACAACCAGGTTGTTAAAAAACTTACAATTATCCTTTAATAATCACTAAAGTCGCCAAATTGTTTCACAAAATAGCTGAATACCCTCAACATTAACTGAGTATGAGGCGGTTTCTGTAAGACTTTATTTCACGATTATTTTACGATAGAAAAGCGGTAGAAAAAGGAAGTACAAGACTATTTGCTACAGCCTACAATAACAGCTAACTGCCTATTACAATGACAAGACATAATTACATCAATAATAGGGCGTTTATGATATCCCTCTTGAGGTCACAAAATCTGTTATTAGCCAGTTACGATAACTGGAAAAATTCTTCAACTGAATATTATCCACAGTAACTGTATTTCCTTAAGTGTTATCTAATATCTTGTATTTTTTTAAAGCTAACAAACCAAAGTGCATTCCAATCAAACCGCCTCTAATCATTACTGTCAGTGACTCCCTGAGGTGGATGTAATGTGTCTTGCTCTCTGATAAAGCTTCTGTGTGGTGGCAGGTTTAGAAATATGCTGCAACATCTGTGAAGCTACTTGGGGTCTTAACATTTCACTCCGCTTCCAGCTAAAGCAAACAAGGGGAAACATATTGGAAAGGAATTAAGGAAAGATTTCAGACAGGCTGTATTGTTAAGCCTTCACCAGTGACATGTCTGTTTCAGTCAATGTCTACGGACGGCCTGACCTGGCAACCACATTATGGACCTGGCAACCCCAGCCAAGATTTGTGAGGTACTGATTTGCAAGGTCTGGAGGTTTAAGATGTACATCTATTGGGGAGTGCACTTTTTCATGGAGACTTCTCAAATTGTAAAATCATGGAGCGTAATAAAACAGAATAAATGTGAAAGTTGTTGCCAGCCTTCAATCCCATTCCATCAGATCACACACACAAACACACACACACGAGACAATCACCACCAGTCCTCTCACACACGTGCAAACACAGACAGACCAGTGGACAGACGGACACCCGCTCATTTGTTCATTTGCGAGCTGAAAAAGTGAACAGATGATGATTTCTCCTTTCGGCGCCATGCCGGTCTTGGTAGCGGTAGCAGTGGTTGGCGGCAGTGGGCTCATCATTCCACAAAACCCCAGCCAGATGTCCCAGAGCCTGGGAGGCAGGTGGGCTGGGGCCCCCCTCTGCCGCACCGCGACAGGGCTGGCAGCTCTTCAAACCTGCTGGGTATAACCTTTAATTCACATGCTTTTCCTGGCACGGCTGGCCGAGTGGCTGCCATCTGTCCGGCCTGTTGTGGTATACATAGAGATACTGAGAGAGAGAGAGAGAGAGAGAGAGAGAGAGAGAGAGAGAGAGAGAGAGAGAGAGAGAGAGAGAGAGAGAGAGAGAGAGAGAGAGGGGGGAAGGAAATAAGTGGGGAGGGGTGGAATGGGAGGGAGTGGGTTGGGGGTGAGTGTGTATGTGAGTGGTGAGGTGGCACAGTGAATGACCGACTTGCCGAGAGACCACTTCACAAAATATCATGCTGGTAGTCCATCAGTTCAGGAGACGACCTTCTTAGACCATGTGACACACACACACACACACACACACACAAAGGCATAAAGGCTATAATCATAAAACATATTTAATATTCTGTTAAGGAGTCAGCAAGATCACACACACTAAATTGTGATGCCTAATCCAGACTAAATAACACTTGATATTTTTTTTTATTCTATATGCCATAGCACAATATTGCATCAAATATCAACACCTTGTGTAGCAAACAAATGACTGGCCTTTTCGTACAGATGCTCACCAGATGCAGGGATTTCCACTTGAGGCTGACACAACTTAGATTATTTTACAGTATCCCTTTCATCTGTTTGCTGGAAGAACATTTATTGCCTTTCAGTACACTCTATCGTGGAGGAAGGGCTGTGCTGTTTTTGTTCAGAACAGATGTCATTAATAATCCCGAACATAATGAAACGCAGCTGATCCCTAAGTCATGATACAGTCAACAATCATGGCAACACTCACCCTGGAGGTGAGCAGGGAAATCGGTCTGCTTGAGTCAACCTAAACATGGGGAAAAAATCATATTACAATGCTGGGAATTATTTGCCCAGACTAAATTAACTGATAAGATCAAGAGAAGAGTGGAAAACAAATTGAAAGTGTCTTATCTCTTGATGTGGGGTAAGTCTCAAGATTTTATTTTTTTTTACACCAAGTTTCCACTTTTATTTTGGTAATTCCTTGCTGTTAAAATGTTTTGATTTGGTTTAAAGGGCGTGACAAACAATGTGAGTTTCTACACTTAAAGTAGCACTGAGAACGGTAATGATAGTTATTCAAGAAAGCAAATTAAGTGTTTGACATCACATTAAAAATAATAAAACAATAATAACAATAATAGTATAATTTACTCCTTCAGACAATGAGGTAAAATAATAAAGTGCCAATATACCGTACAGTATTGTATTTGTATCTTTGGAGCAAAATTATATGGTAATATATGTCAACTGTAATTACACAGCCACTGTCGTAAAGCCAAAATACAAAACTTGAATATGTAGCATCTGACATTTGACGCCACTGCACATGTTCTATTGTGTCAATAAATATTAATGGTAGGACTAAAAGTATTAATGCTAGAAGATAATATAATTATTGTCTGAATGATGAGTGTCATCACATATTTCTAAATCTGCACAGTGGTATATTGGTGTTTGAGAATGCAAATCCATGTCTGGGTCTGATTATGCACAACACGGGGGTGGGGGTGGGGGGGTGTCGGGGGTGCGTGTGTGTGGGTGTGTGTGTGTGGGGGGGGTCGGTAGAGAGAAAAAGTAGAGTGAGTCAGATCCCAGGAATTAAATAAAGACAAAGACAGAGAAAGAGAGTAAGGCGAGTGAGAGAGGGGAAGAGAAGATAAATGGTGAGCAATACACAGCACATGCAAAGAGATAATGAATAGAAAGAAAATGCCAGAAATAGAAAAAGAGGGCAAACTAGGGAAAATGGAGAGAAGAGTGAGAGAGAAAAAGAGGGGCGCTGCAGAGAGGCAGCCACAGGCCTGCTGTGCGGTGCATGGCGGAGGATCATCATTCAGCTAATTATGATCAGGCTTTTCCCTGCAGGCACAGCAGCGCTGGAAATGGAAAGTCTTTGTTCTCACACACCCCAATGGAAGCGATGGGGCATGGCGCCATGCAGATGAGATGTGTGTACGGACGCGTACACACATATTCAGACAAATGCACACAAACACAAGCAAGCGTGTGGCCTCATTAACACTACATGCACGCTCTGTGCTTAGCTGCTCTTGAACATTCTTGTGTGCAGTGCATAGGACACACACACACACACACACACACAATCACCATTCACACAGGACTTCTCTCTTAATGCAGGTTTCCCTTCACACAAACACACACATCTCTCTCTCACCCATAATCATGCAGTGCCATACACACATAGACACACACACACACACAAATACATATGGACACAAAGGATTGCACATATGCATCGCTATCCCACACAAATAAGTAAACACACACAGACAAAAAACTATACACAGACAAATTAGATTCAGCTTTTCACTAAGTATGCTAACATAAAGACATTATGATGGCACTATAACATTTGTACCTACTGAGCCAGGTTATCCATCTGTTTTAAAGAACACACACACACATCTTTCGGAAAGACAAGTATGCAGCCAGACAAATGAAGAAATGAGGGGCATTAATTCAACTTGAACAAAAGAAAAATGACTAATGAGATCTCAAAAAGATAAATTCCAACTTCCATAAAATCATGACTTTTTGTGCCAAGTTTGAGCAGTCAGGATGAATGCATGCAGACAAATAAGTAAACATCACACGAAATGATTCATAATGGCAGCAACTCCCTGTCAGGACCACGCTGTGAACTTCATGGCCACTGAGCAGCTCTTATTAATTGAAATTTAAGGGTATTTCAAACACTTAATTACAAAAAGGGCAAATGATTGCTTTATTAATAAATAAAGCAAAAGAGAAAGCCTGCCAAGAAATCGACAACGGACTGAATGCATAAATACCCACCTTAATTCAAATGTTTCATGATTGAGTTTGAGAGGGCCTAATCAAATCTCAGAAAAAAACACATTCAACACATTTCTGAGAACAGAAAAAATGCTATTAAAATATCTTATATATAAAATATATTTATGGAAAAGAATAAAATAGCTTCATGATTGTGAAACACTTTGAAAGATCTTGAGAAACAAAGAGCAAGAACTGAAAACAAAAGACAAAAGTATCATAGAAAATTGTAATTGGAAACATTTTCAACAGAAAATGTTGAAATTATAACTGACTGATAAAATCTGTTCTTTTCGCAACAAAGAAAAGTGAGTATAAAGAGATGTGTACCTGTGTATTATCAGAATGACGCAGAGAGCAAAAAAACAATATTAAATATTGGTCAAAATCAGCTTCTATGTCTTGTTAACATAGTTGAGAGTTTCTTAGTGAGTAGCAACTCTTGCACGTTGCATGAATCTCTGCATATTGTGTAGTTGGTTGATCACGTTGAGCAAGACAGCTTAAGGAACCTCTCAGACTGACACGTGTTGTTTCGGTGAGTCACTGTTGACTGCTGCATAACACACAAAGCTTAGAAAATAAATTAACTTCTTCTGTTCATACAGGATTTAAAAATGTTGAGCCTGTGAAGATCAATGTTTAATTAAATCAGGGGAGGTAACACAATCACGCGGCATACAGATTTTAATATTTTAAAAACTGATTATATACCATAAAGTGAATCCATCCCAGAGATCACACATTAATTGGTCATGTGGAGCAAAACAGTTTAAATACCTCTCAATTACTTTCCTAAATGTTTCAGATACAACAAATTTAAATATTAGTTAATAATAAGTAAAAACAAAATGATGTGTTTATTATTAAGGGAAAACAAAACTGGTTGGGCCACACTTAGCAACAACTGCAATCAAGCGTTTGCGATAACTGGTGTAACCCAGGTGTAAAACTCGGGTAACTAAAACCTAAGCTAAACCTGAAATGGTTATTTAATTAGTTGTTTCATACAATTAATATTTTCTGAGTTGCACTTGAAAGCAACATGGTCCCACTGTACTTGAAGGCAACACTCTGGTTCACGGCATTCAACCAAACGAAAGGCAGGTAGCTACTTAGCAGCCAATTAGCGTGCACGTCTCACTTATTGTGTAGCAGGCAAGGTTGTACGCGGCATCTTGCACGTCCTTTTGACTCCAGCCGCGACAGCAGAAGGCAGCTACCAACTGAACGAAAGCGTTAGCACGGTGCTCAAGCGGTTACACGGGCAAACCGTTTTTCATCGTGTGAGAACTGAAAGCCGCGACGGTGCTCAGCACTGGAATAGAGTGCATCGGTGAGAATGACATTTTCGTTTTGATATGTTAGCTGCTGCTACTCATATGCTAAGTGGGTTAGCTATATGGAGGTATACTGTGGTGAACTGTTGCACTAAGCTTTTTGCACTTGGCACCTTAGCCTGTGCACTTAATAAACTAAATGAGCATTTATTATAGCTGATTAGCATTGTGTTTTTATACTGGTACGCGTGACTGCAAGCAGCACAAAGTACATCGCGGTCAGCCATTTTGTCTGTGTGATTAAAGGGAATGTTTATGATTTTGATTGATTTATGTTTCTAATTCTGTGCTAAAGAGGGGAATAAGTTTATTTTGTAAATACGAATTGTAATGTGAAGGAATTTTCTTCTTTCCGTTGTGAGTTCATTTCATAATTCTTGTTACAGAAACTCATTATGAATGAATATATTCTGTTCATGATTTAAATGAGTATTTTGAACATGTTGATTTGAATTATAATGCAATGATTCATGATTTCTAGATTTGAAGTTATTTAGCTTTAGTGTAATGCAAGGCCAGAATGTCAAAGGTGACATTGTCATTATACTTTAGTATTATTGTTGTACAACTATTAGATTGTTTAATTAAAGGTCCTGTTTATGAAATAAACAGGTCAGGTCTTTTGGAGATCCCTAGTCTCCAGAGGAATATCCAGTCTGTTGGAGAGGATCCAGAACCCGAATGAAGTGATTCAGGACCAGGCTGTGATACATAGATGGCGAGCCTCCCAAGACCCTAAACAAGCTGGATTGATTGGTCGTAGCTGATAACCACCGGTGGTAGGGCCAACCTGGTTGGCAGGATCGCTACACAAACGAAGTGAACACATGACTCTAATCTAAGTTAGAGAAACATCTTGATTGAATATATACAAAACAGTACCGGTACTAAAAACAGACAAGACTCTCACTATTTTAAAGGCGCCATTTTATTTTCATTTATTATTTTTCATACTTGTTGTTTATACTAATGTTGTTATAATTATGTTGTGCAGTATTTACTAAAAGAGTTCACATCCATTCCATGTGTGGTGGTGTTCATTGTTCGGCTGTTAAAGTCTATGGTAATTGAGCTTATTTCGAACCTAGCTATAAAGTGTATCTACCATAAGTGGGTTACATGGACCAAAACTTGGCGAGCCAGCCAGGAGCTCTGTGAATGGACCACCACAGCCATGCATGAACATCACATTTGATTTCAAAAACAAGAATATACTTTGAACTATAAAGCCTTTAACCCTGATTTTTGGTACACCTTTTAGAATGGAGATTGTTGAGAGGGAGAACATTAAAGTTCCTAACTCCCTTATAGTTAGTGGGTTGTCTGGTACTCCTACAGATGATGAAATTGTTGACTACCTCAAACAGTATGGAAAAATAAGTCGTACGATAGGTATTGATGATGAACAATCAGAATTTAATGGTCAGACCATTGTTGAGTTTGAATCAGGTGTAGCAATACAAACACTTGAGCCTATATTACCATTGCATAGGACCAGTTCTGCGAACCCTTCGATCACTCACCATGTAAACACACTAGCTAGTGTTTACAGCACTACAGTAGGAACTGAAACTACTCATACCTTTCTGTCTGAGCTTAAGAGCATAGCTAAAATGAGTGGGAAGCCATTTGAGGACATTTTGCATGAGGAGTTGAGCAGAATAACAAAATCTCTTGCAGAAGAGGCACCAATGGCAGAGGTTGAGGCAGTTCAGGTGCCTATTATCCAACTACCAACTGAAATTGCCTTGACTCCCTCTCAGGCTGCCAGAGCTGAACCCCACCTTACACAGACTCATACTGAACAGTCTCCTTTCCTTATCGAATCAAAACTGCCATCTCCTGAAGGGCAGTCTCTCACTCTAACCACAGCTCCAATGGGTTCACCTGGTGTAGCAGAGACCATACACAGTTTCAGCTTGCCTCCCGACCATCTCAGCACACCCGAAGTACAGCGAGTAGTGGTGGAACACGTTGTGAAGAGTACAGAGATTGCAGCTCAGCTTCATTCGCATGTTAAATTGAGGACCTTCTCAGGACGGGTTCCCTTTCCCAACCATGAGGTCGACTATGATACTTGGCGATCTAGTGTCGATTTCTACTTGAATGATTCCACTGTCTCTCAACCACAGCTACTGAGGAAAATGATTGACAGCCTTTTACCCCCCGCTGCTCATGTAGTGAAGTCTTTAGGTCCCAGAGCCACTCT
Organism: Pampus argenteus; assembly: GCA_036937835.1. Lineage (NCBI taxonomy): Eukaryota > Metazoa > Chordata > Actinopteri > Scombriformes > Stromateidae > Pampus > Pampus argenteus. Next base: position 11,537,102 of record CM072879.1, read on the forward strand.
CTATACTTACCTAGACTTGCTTGACTCAGCATATGCAACAGTAGAGGATGGTGATGAGTTATTTGCAAAATTTCTCAATACTCACCAAAACTCAGGGGAAAAGCCATCCATCTATCTGCACAGATTGCAGACATGTCTGAATGAGGTTGTGAAAAAGAAAGTGGTAAGCATCCGTGACGCAGACAAACAACTACTCAAACAATTCTGTAGAGGGTGCTGGAACAACACACTCATTGCAACACTCCAGCTCGAGCAGAGGCAGAGTACTCCACCAACCTTCTCAGAATTTCTGTTAATGTTGCGCACCGAGGAGGACAAGCAAGCAGCTAAGACCAGTCGAATGAAGCACCACTTAGGATTTCCTAAGGCTAAAGCTCAAGCTAGCATACAAGCTGTGTGTACAAGTGAGATGAATGATTTAGATATGCCAGTCCAAGATGACAGAATGCCTTCACTCTTGGAGCAAATACAGAAACAGATAACTAGCATGCAAGCTCAGATTGCAGCTCTTTCTGCTTCCAAGGGAGATAAATCTGTCAAACCTAAAACGACAAAGATGCAAAAAGCTAAGCCAAGTCAAAGCCAGCCTAGTGGCCAGAGGGACTCATTAGCCCAACAAATGACTCCAAGGCCCAGACCATGGTATTGTTTTAGATGCGGGGAAGATGGCCATATTGCTACAAGCTGTAACAGTCCCCCAAACCGAACGTTGGTCGAAACTAAAAAGGAAGAACTAAAAGAAAAGCAAAAGGCTTGGGATAAGGAGAACACCTTTAATGGCACTTTAAACTAATAAAGGCTCCTATGGAGGGACTGATAGGAACCGACAATGAGAAAAGTCCCAAACAAAACCAAGACACAGTTGATGAAAAAAGAAATCCCAACCAAAAGCAAAACGCCAAACTCAGAGCAATGTTAAAGGGGCAGCAAGTTGATGAGCCTAGAAAGATTCTTAAACGACTTGTTGGATGTAAATGCACTGCCAATGTAGCAGTTAGTGGAGTGGAGAGTAATTGTTTGATTGATACAGGCTCTCAGGTTACAACCATATCTCAATCATTCTATGATAAGTACCTGTCAGAATGCATAATTGAGCCTGTGAACAATATACTCGAGGTGGATGGAGCAAATGGCCAGCCTGTGCCTTATAATGGCTATGTAGAGATAAGCATGAAGTTCCCTAAAGAGTTCATAGCCGCAGAACCTGAGGTGCAAACCCTAGCCTTGGTAGTGCCAGATAATCGCTCGAATAGCAGTATACAAGTACTCATTGGCACAAACACCCTTGACCCTCTTTATGAAGAGTACTGTGATGATGACACTTTGAAAACCGCCACACTCTGTGGCTACGCCCAAGTACTAAAAGCTTTGCAAAACAGACACCAGCAATACTCCAGCGGTACACTTGGCCTTGTTAAACTCAGAGGCAGTGCACCTGAAGTCATTCCAGCCGGCCAAAAAGTCTTTCTACAAGGCTTTGTAGGTGCCAGAGCAGTATCCAGTGAAGAATGGGCATTGCTTGAGGAACCATCTCTCTCGAACCTACCTGGTGGAATTTTCGTAGATCGTTGTCTCATCACAATACCAACGCAGGCTCCTTATAAAGTACCTGTAATATTGAGAAACGAATCAGACCATGACATAATGCTGCCCATTAATTGTGTCATTGCTGAACTAACAGTGGCCCATGAGATTGTGCACGATGCAGATCCTGACAAAGAACTGACCCACCTGAACGAAGAGTCTTCTCAGTCTGACAAGCCACAGTATGCAGCTTGCATCTCTGCTCAGCAAGAGTTAGATTCAAGCCCAAAGATGAAGTTCAACTTCGCCAACTCTCCAGTTCCTGAGAATTGGAAAGTAAGGATAACACAGAAGTTAAGTAACTATGCTGATGTTTTTGCTCAACATGAGCTTGATTTTGGGCATGCAACAAAGGTGAAGCATCATATCAAGTTGAAAGATGAAACGCCTTTCAAGCAGAGATCACGCCCTATCCATCCACAAGACTATGAAGCAGTGCGTCGTCATCTCCAAACTCTCCTTAAAGCTGAAATCATTCGAGAGTCAGAGTCCCCTTTCTCGTCCCCCATTGTCGTGGTCAAAAAGAAGAATGGTGACATCAGACTGTGCGTGGATTACAGAAAATTGAACCTCCAGACCATCAAGGACGCATACGCATTACCTAACCTGGAGGAATCATTTTCTGCACTCGCTGGGGCACAGTGGTTTACCGTGATGGATTTGAAATCTGGCTATTATCAGATTGAAATGGAGGAGAGTGACAAGCAAAAAACTGCTTTCGTCTGTCCTTTAGGATTTTATGAATGGAACCGAATGCCACAAGGAATAACAAACGCACCATCCACTTTTCAGCGCCTGATGGAGAAGTGTATGGGCGACATTCATCTTCGCGAAGCACTAGTTTTCCTAGATGACATAATTGTCTTTTCCAACTCCTTGGAGGAGCATGAAGCCCGCTTGCTAAAAGTTTTGAACCGGCTGAGAGAACACGGCCTCAAACTGTCGCCAGAAAAGTGCCAGTTTTTTCAAACATCAGTGCGCTACTTGGGGCACATTGTGTCTAGAGACGGCATTGAAACCGATCCAGAAAAAGTCAAGGCCCTTAAGACCTGGCCGGTGCCTAGAAACCTGAAAGAGCTCAAGTCCTTTCTTGGGTTCTCCGGGTATTACCGGAGATTTGTGCAAGATTATGCCAGGATCGTGAAGCCCTTAAACAGTTTGACTGCTGGTTATCCGCCAACTCAAAAGGGGCGCAAGCAGGCAAAAGTTAATGGAAATTATTTCCACCCCAAGGAGCCATTTGCTGAGAGATGGATTCCAGCTTGCCAGGAAGCTTTTGAAGAAATTATCAACAAGCTCACATCTGCTCCGGTGTTAGGATATGCTAACACCAAGCTACCATATATCGTCCATACAGATGCCAGCACCACTGGGCTTGGCGCTGCATTATATCAGGTTCAGGATGGACAAACTCGGGTCATCGCCTATGCAAGTAGAGGGTTGTCATGCAGTGAGGCTAAATACCCGGCACACAAGTTGGAATTTTTAGCCCTAAAATGGGCTATCACTGACAAATTCCATGACTACCTCTATGGCAACACCTTTACAGTAGTCACAGATAACAACCCGCTGAGGTATGTACTCACTACTGCCAAGCTGGATGCTGCCAGCTATCGCTGGTTAGCTGAGTTATCCACCTTTACATTTGACATTACATACCGAGCCGGAAAGCAGAATCAAGATGCTGATGCCCTGTCCAGGAGGCCTCACGGTGAGTTGGTCAACGACCATCAGTCTAAAGAGGAAAGCCAAAGGATTCACACCTTCACTTCTCACCATCTTGGCTCACAGGGCAATACCTTCTGTTCCATGGAAACTGTCCTAGCAGCCTGTCAGAGTCACACTGTTACATATGTGGAGGAAGACTCACCCTCCACTTGCCTAGTAGAGTCCCTCGCTATCCACCCGGAGGCCATTCCGCCTGAGTTTGAGGAGGAGGGTGTCCAAGACGGTCTGATCACAGTTCCCAGGTACAGCAAAGATGAACTAGCAAAACTGCAAAGAACAGATCCTGTCATCAGCCAAGTCATTGAGCTGATTGAGTCAGGAAAACCTGCACCTGCCAATCTAAAGTTTGAATCACCTGAAAGTCGGCTGATTTTCAGAGAGATGAACCGTCTTGAACTAAAGGATGGCTTATTATACAGAAGAAGGCAGTACGACAGTAAACCAGTCTATCAGCTCGTCCTACCGAATGTACTAAAGCCATCCGTGCTCACCAGTCTTCACAACGAAATGGGGCACATGGGAATTGAACGTACTCTTGATATGGCTAGGTCCAGGTTCTATTGGCCAAGGATGGCACTCGATATTGAGACAAAGATCAAACAATGTGAGAGATGTGTAAGGAGGAAAAGTCAGCCAGAAAAGGCTGCACCCCTTGTCAATATCCAAACCAGCAGGCCATTGGAACTGGTTTGTATGGACTTTTTGTCATTGGAACCGGATAGTCATAACACCAAAGACATCCTAGTTATAACAGATCACTTTACAAAGTATGCTGTTGCTATACCAACAAAGGATCAGAAAGCCAGCACAGTCGCCAAATGTTTGTGGGAGCAGTTCCTCAGCCATTATGGGTTCCCAGAACGCCTCCACAGCGACCAGGGACGTGATTTTGAGTCGCAGACCATTAAAGAGCTCTGTGTTTTAGCCGGCATTCGTAAAGTGAGAACAAGTCCATATCATCCTAGGGGAAACCCAGTGGAGCGCTTTAATCGTACATTGCTAAGCATGCTGGGAACTCTGCAGATTAAGGAGAAGACAAGGTGGCGTGAGCATGTAAAACCCCTTACGCACGCATACAATTGCACAAAGAACGATGTTACAGGGTTTTCACCCTATGAACTCATGTTCGGACGCCAACCTAGATTGCCTATTGACATCGCGTTTGGGTTACCAGTTAAAGACAATTCGAATACTTCACATTCACAATATGTGAAAAGTCTAAAGAGTCACTTGAAAGAAAGTTACCAGCTTGCTATGGAAAGTTCAAAGAAAGTCGCTGACAAAAACAAGAAAAGATTTGATGCGAGAGTGAGAGAGGCCACACTCGAAACAGGAGACAGAGTCCTTGTGCGAAATCTCCGCCTTCGCAGTAAGCACAAATTAGCTGATCGATGGGAACCAACTGTTTATGTAGTGCAGAAGAGGGCTGGAGACTTACCTGTCTATACAGTGTGCCCTGAAGGCCAAGATGGTCCCTTACGTACATTACATCGTGACCTTCTATTGCCGTGTGGGTTTCTCTCTGAACCTCAAGAGGAAATAGTTCAGCCAAAATCAACTCGTAGGCCCAGAACGAGACAGACAACAAAGCAAGTCAAAGAGCTACCTTCATCATCTGAGGATGAGGAGGAAGCTGAGCAAAATTTTTATTCAGTTAAAATCACTGAAACAAGACCTTCTGGAGCCTCAAACATATCTGAGTCACAGAAGAGGACATCTTGTGAAATTGACACAAATACTGGAACTGTCAACTTACCTGGACTGGAGTCTGTGGGAAGAGAACCAGCAGAAAAAGAACCTGTGGAAGGAGAATCTGTGGAACAGGGATCTGTTGAGTTAGAAATAGTAGGGGATTTACCTTTTGGTCATGAACCTGAAAATTGCATGGAGGAAGAGAAGGATGCTGATGAAATGGGAAAAGAAAACATTGAAATAGGAGCTGAAGCAGGGACAGGAGAACTAACAGAGGAAATAGAGACGAGTGTAGGAACTCTACACACTGAGGAAACTGAAAGGGACAAGGAATGTATTCCCACAGCCAACCCACCTGTCTCTCAAAGTGAGCCCCAAAAAGATGCCCTCCAATCAGCCACAACTAGTGGTACAAATCTTGCTGTTGAAACAAAAAATAGCAACAATGAGGAAACTGTTGAACCTCCACGGAGGTCAGAGCGTGTTAGAAAAGCACCAGGGAAGTTCACATACCCTCAACTCGGAAATCCCTTTATCTCTTTTGTCCAAAATATAGTGGAAGGCTTTAACAAAGCTCTGGTTGAAACCTTTGAAGGTAATTATTCCTTGAAAGGAGAACATGAAGGGACTCATGTTATGTAAGGAGGGGAGGGTGTAACCCAGGTGTAAAACTCGGGTAACTAAAACCTAAGCTAAACCTGAAATGGTTATTTAATTAGTTGTTTCATACAATTAATATTTTCTGAGTTGCACTTGAAAGCAACATGGTCCCACTGTACTTGAAGGCAACACTCTGGTTCACGGCATTCAACCAAACGAAAGGCAGGTAGCTACTTAGCAGCCAATTAGCGTGCACGTCTCACTTATTGTGTAGCAGGCAAGGTTGTACGCGGCATCTTGCACGTCCTTTTGACTCCAGCCGCGACAGCAGAAGGCAGCTACCAACTGAACGAAAGCGTTAGCACGGTGCTCAAGCGGTTACACGGGCAAACCGTTTTTCATCGTGTGAGAACTGAAAGCCGCGACGGTGCTCAGCACTGGAATAGAGTGCATCGGTGAGAATGACATTTTCGTTTTGATATGTTAGCTGCTGCTACTCATATGCTAAGTGGGTTAGCTATATGGAGGTATACTGTGGTGAACTGTTGCACTAAGCTTTTTGCACTTGGCACCTTAGCCTGTGCACTTAATAAACTAAATGAGCATTTATTATAGCTGATTAGCATTGTGTTTTTATACTGGTACGCGTGACTGCAAGCAGCACAAAGTACATCGCGGTCAGCCATTTTGTCTGTGTGATTAAAGGGAATGTTTATGATTTTGATTGATTTATGTTTCTAATTCTGTGCTAAAGAGGGGAATAAGTTTATTTTGTAAATACGAATTGTAATGTGAAGGAATTTTCTTCTTTCCGTTGTGAGTTCATTTCATAATTCTTGTTACAGAAACTCATTATGAATGAATATATTCTGTTCATGATTTAAATGAGTATTTTGAACATGTTGATTTGAATTATAATGCAATGATTCATGATTTCTAGATTTGAAGTTATTTAGCTTTAGTGTAATGCAAGGCCAGAATGTCAAAGGTGACATTGTCATTATACTTTAGTATTATTGTTGTACAACTATTAGATTGTTTAATTAAAGGTCCTGTTTATGAAATAAACAGGTCAGGTCTTTTGGAGATCCCTAGTCTCCAGAGGAATATCCAGTCTGTTGGAGAGGATCCAGAACCCGAATGAAGTGATTCAGGACCAGGCTGTGATACATAGATGGCGAGCCTCCCAAGACCCTAAACAAGCTGGATTGATTGGTCGTAGCTGATAACCACCGGTGGTAGGGCCAACCTGGTTGGCAGGATCGCTACACAAACGAAGTGAACACATGACTCTAATCTAAGTTAGAGAAACATCTTGATTGAATATATACAAAACAGTACCGGTACTAAAAACAGACAAGACTCTCACTATTTTAAAGGCGCCATTTTATTTTCATTTATTATTTTTCATACTTGTTGTTTATACTAATGTTGTTATAATTATGTTGTGCAGTATTTACTAAAAGAGTTCACATCCATTCCATGTGTGGTGGTGTTCATTGTTCGGCTGTTAAAGTCTATGGTAATTGAGCTTATTTCGAACCTAGCTATAAAGTGTATCTACCATAAGTGGGTTACACTTGCAATGAGGGTTTGAGCTTGAACCGCCTTTTTAAAGTCATGCCACAGCATCTCAGCAGGTTTCAGGTCAGGTCATTTTGTTTTCCTTCAGCCATTCAGACGTGGACTTGCTGGTGTGTTTTGGATCATTGTCCTGCTGCAGAACCCAAATTTGGTTCAGTTTGAGGTCATTAACAGACAGCCAAACGTTCTCCTTCGGGATGTTTTTGGTAGACATCAGAATTCATGGTTCCATTTATCACAGCAAGTCTTCCAGGTCCTGAAGCAGCAAAGCAGCCCCAGACCATCACACTACCACCTCTAAATTTTACTGTTGGTATGATGTTGTTTTCTGAAATGCAGTGGTTTTTTTTTACACAAGATGTAATGTGACACACACCTTCCAGAAAGTTAAACTTTTGTCTCGTCAGTCCACAGAGTATTTTCCCCAAGGTCTTGATGATCATCAAAATGGGACGAGTCTTCTTTTTTGCTCAGCGGTGGTTTTTGTCTTGAACTCGGCCATGCAGGCCATTTTTGTCTTATGGTGGAGTCATGAACACTGACCTTTTCTGGGTTCACTCTCAAGTAATTCACATATTCAATAAGCTGCAGGGCAAATCCTTCTGTCTCTCAACAACTCCCGTGTACACAGAAAAACTAGCTATTCTTTCCAATGGGAGGTAAATAGTTACAGTTCGAAAGAATGCTGTAAAATTTTACATTTCTGTAGTTAAGTGGGTTGTGCACATTGTGTAAATTGTTGGAAAAAGAAATATGCAGGACTTCAGATGAACTGAGCCAGCATTGTTCTACATATTGAAGATGAAGCAATCAGCATCGCTGATCAGTTAAAGTAAAAAAAATAAATGTGGGAAACACCGGGATAATATAGGCCAAGAGAGGAGGAAAGTGCTTCAGGAGAGATGCGATTAACTACATTTTTAACTGGGGAGACCAATATCTGGGTCTACTCTATTCAAACGTTCTGATAAACAGCACATCTCTGAAATTACCTGTTGCGTAAAGGGAGGAAACAACCTACTTTAGAGTGAAGTTTGCTTTATGCAGAGAGGAATATTGTTGATGTGATACAGTCTTCAAAGAAACACTGCTAAAATATATATATATATATAAACATGTATTGTTGTGCTTTCATGCAATGCATTGTTCCTGTCCATATTTTTTGTGTAATCCAGAGATCTCCTGGCATGGGTCTGCACAGCTCTGTCTCCCCTCTCTTGTTTACAGTACAAACACATCTGCCTTTCACGCATAAGTGGCTCCTCACAGTTGTGCAACGGTAAATGATTCCCCCCTGCTCCCAGACAGAGGTGTGTATCGCAGAATATTGTCCCCAAAGCTGAAAGGACTAGGCAAAAATATACCGGTTGTTTTAATGAGCTGCTTATCATTGGGTCATTGGAGTGAAAATGTGTGTGTATTCAATAGGCATACAGTACATAGTCACACAAATGCAACCAAGACTTTAAGCATGTATAGCTGCTGTGGCTGAACTGTTTCTGGCACAACTTCACCTACTTCGATGGTGCATGGAGAAGGGGAAAAAAGACTAAAGAGGTCAAAACTCCAGCATCAATAGCTTATTTTAATCGTGTCACCTGCTTAGTATCAACAATTCACTCTTACCTCTCAAGTGAAAGAAGAGCTACATTTTTTGCACTACATGCGTCATGTTTGATGTTTGAGCCTACAAGCTTCAGGACTTTGACACTGGAAACCAGCGGGTACATAGGCAGATACAACATGTACATACATTGATAGATAAGTAACAAACAAAAATATTTGTTTTCTCAATAATTACTGGTGATAGTGGCACACAGCGATACCCGTCACCTTTGTGAAACTTCTTGCTGCCCACACTCTCATTATAGCTGAATCAATATGCCACAGAATGGGACACCTCTGAGATGAATCTTGATGGGGGAAATTATGTGCCATTACCAGGCAAATGGCTTTTGTGTAATTATTATGTGACGTAACTGTGCATACATATTGATGTAGCTATACAGGCATATTCCTTTACTAAAACTCAGGTTTTTGATGATAATGTTTGGTCCTGCAAGTATTTCCTCACAAAGTCTGTCAAGTACAATTTCACAAGCACATAAAATCCTGTAGCTCACTGTGACTTCAACAATGTCTTGAAATCAATGCTGCTACTGTATGCACCAAGAGGCACTTTTCTATATGCTACTGACAAACAGCCATAGGAGTAATCTTGGCCTGAGTCAAGCATTTCCAAACAAATGCAGCCAATAGTGTCATTGTGAAGTAACTCTAATAAGAGTGTAGTAGTGTAACACAATAACAGCTAGAAAAGTATGCATCTCTTTCATTTGGAAGAGAACACCGTTATGTCAGAGAAGCGGTCATTGTGGTTGTGACGGATAACTCGGACACAAACACACAGTCTCTCCTTTTGCTGTTTTTTCTTCCTCAGACTTCCTCCCTCCTCTTCCATACCTCAATGCCTGACAGATCTCGCCAGAGGCATGTAGGGAACGGTGGACAGCCAAACTGTAAGGCAACTGCCCAACAATCCAACTAACCAGATAGTCAGTCAAATAGCCAATCTCTGAGCCAACCAGCCAGTCAGCCAGCCAATGCAGCTGAGTGTCCCCATCATGCTGCCAGCTCTCTGTTTCCTCCCAGTAGCTACAATGTGGGATTGTTTACAGCTCTTTTTATAGTCCAGTGAATAAGCCCTTATTTTCTTCCAATCTACCCCTGCTAGGAGAGCCAGCCCAAACAGTGGGAAGTGGCCCTGGGAAGTCGTAATTATATTTGGCAATGTGTGCAGAGCATAGCACACACACACACGCACACACACACATACATACACACACACAAAAGTGTTTAAACACTATCACTTGCACTTATGCAAAGTGACCTGTGAAAGAAGGTGTACTTTACAGGTACCCACACAGTGTTGCATTCCTGTGTACAGTTAATACACATCAACATATATTCTATCCAACATTGCACACACAGTACAATTTTACTCTTTTGAAAAGCAACACACACGCACACACACACACACACACACACACACACACACACACACACAAAGTGTAACGCCATACCCACCCTCACAGAAAAGCCAGCACGCACTTCCATAAAGGACCTGAGACTCCTCCGCAGCTTCACTGATTTGCTTGAACTTGCCTCCTTCTCTGCCTGAAACATATATTTAACAAGCACTCTGGCCCATTTGGCTGACTTCCTCCAAGACGTTAGGGGACAGTGAAAAATCACTGAATACATTACAACTGCATATCTATTGCATCATTTGGCATATTGTCACCAATCAAACTGCTTCAAAATACATGTCTTCTGTTTAGAACATACAGTATAATGTTACACGTTGAACATTTTCCTGCTTTCGCACGAACTAAGTAATAGCAAAAGTTTATTTGCAAGATTATAAATATAGGAAATATATTTGACCCACAATCATTGAGCTATGTAATGTCTATATTCATGTATACATATCTCAGTCATAATAGTAATGCAGCAGGTGTACAGCTTATTTCAGTGGGGGAATGTATATTTGCTTCTTTTAGTCAGTTTTAAGGTATTAGATGCCTGAAAGACCATTTCCTCTTGGGAACCGACAATGTGAAGACAAGTAAGTGTTGATGTCCGTACCTGTGCATATGCTCCTGCACAATCTATGTTACTCTGACTGGAGATTAAATTGATTTGTAAGAAGTAATCTGGGTGTCAAACTCTCAAGCGAGGGTCATAGCGAAATAATAGAAACAGTGGGTGTAATCGTTTCGCCTTTTCCTCCAGCGGCAGTTCCAGGGGGCCTCTTAAGTGCTCTTTGTGTGTGCAATATGTGTGATTACTCTGTAATCCATTCCTTTTTACAAATGCAATTCAACCTTTCAGAGTAACAACACTAAATGAGATGAATAGGCCATCAGTTGCGCCACAGAAAATTTGCAATGTGGGGCAGCACACAGCTCCATCTAAAAATTGTACTGAACTGCAACTGGGTTAAAATGGTTTACATTCTTCTTCTCCATCTTAACTTCCCTAGCTTGCACTTTTATCTTTTAACAAAGAGGCTATGGTTAATGTTAAGCCAGAGTAAATAAAATGCTAAAAGCAACAAATTCAAAGAGCCTTTTCATGTTCTGCTGATGCTTTCACAGCACAATTGCTATGGGCGGAGAATGAATCGGATCATAGCAAATAACCATTGGAGCACCACAGGAATCCTATTTGTTTGTCATACTCAAATTTTGTTATCATAGCAATGTCTTCCTTTGCAAATCTGAGTTAACATGGGCAACCAAGCTTGATTTTTTTCTTTCTTTATACTCTCAACAATTCAACAGGTCACGGTGAAGAAGAAACTGAATTAATGGCAGTATTAGTGGCCACTTTTCTACAAGCAATATTCCTCCTCCTGCTTTAACTGGACACAACAGACAGTACAACAACAGGTCACTGTTACTTGTTCTATTACTTGTGGTCGATTGTAAAGATGTGCAACTGTATCCTTAAAATAATCAAGGTAAATAGCAACACCAAGCTATCATAACAGCTCTCATATTTGAATAGAAATAAAGCTGACTTAATCCAGAAAGACAGCCGTGAGAGGCAGCCATGAAAACACCTACTGCCTGCTCTTTGTCTTCCCTAGCACAAGTGCTGCCAGGATTGCCAGTTACCATCAATCAGGGCAACAAAGGGTCAAGCTAATTGGTATCCTATCTGTGTCAACTGATTAATGCCTGATTTCAGCATGATGTGGATGGATTGTACATGACATCGTCACCTTGGTGACTCCTGAGTGTATTTCAATCCTGCAAGCAAGCATCGCACTGAAGACTGTACGGTATTGTAATATTTAGTATTATATAGTATATTAGTATATTGTCACAATATTTGTAAGAAATATTTTATTTGTGTAAAGTTCCTGTCCTTAGACCCTGAATTCAAATAAGAAATAAAAACCCTTTAACGGGGAAAAAATGCAAGAAACCTCAGAAAGAGCAACAGAGGGGGGATGCATTAGATAAGTGAAAAATATGGGGAAAAAAGATATAATTAGATATAATTATAAAAAATGTTTTGGATCAAATAATGAAATTGTGCGTTCTTAATTTTATACAGAGGGTGACACTGCAAAGATGGCAAAATTGTAAATGAGCAGTGGATGCTAATTAAAATATTCCTCCATATGCTCTGATATTAATAATTTATTTATTTGTAGTTTTGCAAAGTAAAAAGGTAAAAGAAAAGCGATGCTCAAAGGTGAGACAGACGAGCTAGTGAGAAGGGTCGGTATCTGTGGGAGAAAGGAGGGGGGGAGCTGGATGAGCTCACCCAGACTGGCTGGTGAGTCAGGGGTCAAGTATGCAGGGGATGCTCCCTGATTCACCCTGGTACTGGCTTGTGTCGAGGCCTGGGATCTGTCTGGCTCACCCCATTTTACACTATCTGTGGGTGAGAAGTAGGGTCAGGGCTAAGAGTGTGTGTACATGTGTGTTTTTCTGTACGTTGTTGGGGCAGTTAGTGTTAGGGCTGAGAGGTGGGGGTGGGGTAAACTGGGGAGGAGTCAGAATAAATACACACACACACACACACACACACACATACACGCATGACAAGTCTATACAGACACCCAGTCAACACCTGTAAATGATTTGCTGATACCTCTTTACTCCTTATTTCTCTCCGGTCAAGGTGATGATGATGGGGACAAGGTGTGAGGAAGGCTATGCATTGTTATTCAGCAGGAGTTTACTGTGGGATAAATACCATTTCATGTTAAATCTTATGAAAACACTGGTTGTTGTGAGCTGTTGTGTGTTTGAACATAATAATTTTAAGACTACGAGCAGCCTTGTGTTTGGAAGGAAGAGTGAAGAAGATTTTTTATCCATAATGCAATAACATCAGAAGGGTGTGTGATCAGTCCCAAATTTATTCTGCAGCACGTAGCAATGACTTCCAGCGTACAGGCAGAGTCATAAAGAACTATCTTCAGCGACGAGAAGAACGAGTCCTGTAACAGATGGTTTGGCCCCCAGAGAGCCCTGATCTCAACATCATCGAGTCAGTCTGGGATTACAATGAAGAGACAGAAGTAGCTGAGTCAGCCTGAATCAACAGAAGAACTGTGGCAAGTTCCCCAAGATACTTGGAACAACCAACCTGCCAAGTACCCTGAAAAACTGTGTGCACCGATGCTGATTTAAAGGCAAAGCATCGTTGAAGTTAATTGATATATACAAGATATATATATATATATATAAGATGCATATACACACACATATGAATCTTATATGCTGAACTAATTATTTTGTTTGTTATTATTAGAACATATTCATGGATATGATTATATTATCAGATTTACAAACATTTTCAGTGTTCTGTGGGCTCGTTATGGGAAGCAGCTGTGTCATTCTTGGTAAACAGATAGTGAAGATGAGTGAAGTGTCTGTGAGCTAATCAAACTGAATGCAAGTAGGCATGTTGCAGCTTGCATAGTGTAGTTTTAACATCTGAAAAAAGAATCATCAAATCATACACTATGTGATTCTGCATAAGTGTGTGTGTGTGTGTGTGTGTGTGATCATAACATCTGTGATGGTGGACAAGCTGAAATTAGGTGGGGAGTTCTGAAGCAGAAGATGGATAGCTTGGAGACAAACACAAACCCACTGAAAGGCCAGCCAAAAGGGGTGTGTGTGATAGTAATGAAAAGGCCACAGGTGTGTATTCTCTAATCCCATCATTAAAACAAGTCTGGTACAGATAGGTGTCATATACACACGCCTACACACACACAAACACAGTGTAATACACACATGTATTAAATTTAATTACAACAAATCCACTGTGGTATCAGTTGTCCTTCAGAAAAGTATTGGTATTAGGCCCGTCTATGTAAATGCCACTTTAGCCCAGAGGCTTGTCAGATTGCTGTCTCTCTTTCACACTTGCTCATACTGTTTATGTTTACATTACCAACATCTACCCATAGCTATATTTAAAACAAAATATCTATTCTAAGCTATATACAAGCTATATTTATAGCCCAGAAAGATTTGATATCTGTATCATGTATATCCAACTGTAATGGCAGCACAACGCTGATCTTTAAAGACAATCTCTTATCCAGGCACAGTAAATCCAGCATCTGGCTGCCATGAAAATATCTGCTCATTGTCTCAAACCTTTTGACAGACGGTTTTCTGGCACCAAACATCTAGAATGACAGAGGTGCAAAAAAAATGAAACAAGGGGAAAAGTTCTTTATGAATGGTACTCTTTATTCCTTTAGTCCCTTGAATGAATGATATCTGCCCTAACCTCTAGTGACCTCTGGCTTAAGGGGGCAAAAAAGAGAGAGAGTGGACAGTGGTGTGCAAATAGAGAGGGTAGTGTGCACATTTGTGAGACACAAGATGAGAAGAGCAAAAGGGGAAAAAAAAGAGCATGTGCACGGTTGCATGGTTTCCTTTTGCCCCAGGGGTATGAATCCTGTGGCCCCCCAACTCTTCTAAATCAAAGAAAGAGCACAATCATGATCTTTGAAAGGCATTAATGACCCTTTTAACTATGTTCCAATGACCTGTTTGAGCTCTCCTCCAGCTCCATCTACAAGTGTAAACCCCATGAGATCATACCAGTAGAGACTCAGGTAATTGAAAAAGCACAAACTAAAATGGACCAAAAGTCCCACAAAGACACAGACACATGACTGCTGCTTACAGCTCGGGTGCATGTGGAAACAAAAAGAGCGCAAGTGTGTTCTGGCTTGTTTTCCTTGTGTCATGTGATATCTGTTCAGGTTTGTTTGTTGCTCTCACAATGATGGGAGCAAGTGAACAAGATGGAGAGGTGAACAGAAAGATTGATAGCCACCATCTTCTCGGACCATGTATCATCTGCCATTGTCGCTGTTGCCAAAACACAGTGACTGCTGCTTCAGCCCGTTAAAATGTCACTGCTAATGATGTAGGTTACGCTGCTAATTTAACTAATGTGTTGTTCCTCTGGGGTTTGGCGTTCTGGTCGGGTCAAACCAATGTCTGTAAAATGTAACGCTGGAAGAAAAGGTGACTGTCCAGCATCTTCAGTTAGGGTTAGGTTCAGAGAAGAAGAAGAAAACATCAATCAGCATTTTAACATTATTCTTGCGTATTGGTTATGGAGTTATGCATTTTAAAGCTACACTAATCAATATGTCTATGTTACAATCAATCAAATGATTATGTGAAAAATTAAAGGACTTGGTCATAGTGACTAAACCACCGGACATTACGATTCAAATCTGCAGTTCCTTCCAGCTGGTGTTGCTTTCAGTTCAGCCTCCCATCAGCATCATTTCAGCTGGTAGGTAAAGAGCCAGATAGCAAGATGAAGTTACACTCATCAGGTGGCCAGAAGCATGAGCCCAAATTAATGCTAATGTTGCTGTATGTGTAAAAAGGCATATATTTGCTGACAGTCACCAGCTCAACTTTATAAAGTGATAATATGTAGCTTATTTTGCTTCCCCAGAGTGGCTTTTACTGCTTAAACTACTGCCCAATTAATGTTTATATAGCATGATATAGTTCTTAAAAACATGTTTTAAATGCAACACAAGAACAGCCACAGCACCACCTAAATCATTCAATTACTTAACTTTTTCTAAACCTGATGTTGAGCCACTATATTTCATGAATGCACCCATCAGTGCTAGGCTACTCTCTGGAACAGTGATTCACAGAGAAAAAGAGAGAGACAGATAGCATACTTATTCCAGTAAAAACTACCACCAACCAAAAGATCCAGAAGACAACCTGTTGGTGTTATTCCCTCAGGTAATCCTATGCTCACTAGTGCATGGCCAAGCACACCATTGTGAGAAACACAGTTTTTTAAATATCTGTGGTGTTTAATATATCGACAAATTTGCATGCATTTGGTTTATCCTCTGGGACAATTTAACAACATAAGACATGGTAAGCGAAGGGTAGCTCATGTGTTTTGCTTATTTGAAATACAATCATCTCACTATGCTTATCTAATATAGGCCACAACCAAGTTTGGCACATGTCACTGAAATCTATTCACTAGAATTTAGCCCACAAAGCTTTCATGCATGCTGCATATTTTGTCAGCATGGTAAACTGCGCTTGAAATGCAAAACAAATTGATACCCAAAACAATCAGCCTTAGAGAATCCAACAGACCTACCCAATAGTTATTAGCTTAATGTGATAACATAGGCCTCAATGCTCTCCTTTTCCAATTCACTGTTGTGTACAACAGAAATTGTTCTCAGGTGAGTCAGTCTCAAATGGGCCCCGAGTTGGATGGTTTACTCAGGGTGTTGAGTCTCCAGGGAACTGAAGGATAGGATGTCAGCTGCTGCTTCCTGCTTTAGCCAGTAACAGGAACTGGCTGTGTTCCAGTGTGAATGTGTGCGTGTGCTGTCAGACAGAGGACTGGGCAACAAGCCCAGGTGCAGCAGAGCCCAGGTGTTCCTCTATGAAGAACACAATGAGCGTGTGCAAACATGGAGGGACAGACAGGCAAATGGAGAGGGATTGATATCAGAGAGCGCACCTGTTGAGCACCTGCCCTATCCGCTCATGACACACTGATTATGGATGTAGCAGTTGTAAACACACACGCATGCAAAAACCCAAACTAGTGCATCCACATTCCCATCAAGTCGAGAAACAGATGAGCAAAGTTGTATGTGTTAGTCAGTATGAGTAAGTCAGGAAACTCTCTTAGACCTCCAGCTACTTTTGAGTCTTTGCAACTTTTCTGTCACTTTTCTCTTGCCCTCTCTTGTCTTTCTCTGCTCTCCCGCTGACTTCTTTAGTCTCTGTGTCATTAAGCAGCGCATCAGGGATTAAAAAGACGATAGGAGGATGTGATTCACAGCAGAATCCACTAAGTCTGGCATTACCACACACCTCACAAAGCACAGGGGAGTTTCTAATCCACCGCACAGCACAATCCTGCTAATGCATTCATATCAGGCACACAGTCAACAAAGGTCGGCTGAGAATTAAACACCAACGTATTACTGTCAAGTTCAGTGTTGATGTGGTCATGTTTGTTTTTTACATTAAAGTCTGCAGGTACTTGCATTTAGTTAGGTGGCAGATCATTTGTTGGACAAAAACACTACAGAACTACAGAACAATGATCTCGATCACTCACTCCATAAAGAATGCAGAACTTCAAATGTATTAAATAATGATCTACAGCTCCCAAATATATATCACAGCATCAAAGAGGAATTGTATGCTTTTAGGTTTCTGTCCAGGATGTGTATTCCATAGTCCCTTACATGATATTAATCTACATATTTTAATTTTTAAGTAGAATTGCAGAAGCAGTGAGATATGCAGTGAAGCGGCAAATCAATGATAGAGGGGAGAAAAGGGGGAAGGTGGAGAGAGAGGAGGGAGGAGACATTATGTGTGAGACTAGCAGTAGTACTTTGTGACACGCATCATCAGTCCTGTCTTCTCACTATATCTCCCTAATGGGAGCACAGCAGTGTGTTTGTATGTGTGTGTGTGTGTGTGTGTGTGTGTGAGAGAGAGAGGGAGCGAAGGGTCTCCCTGTCAGAGTGACTTGTAGAGAGACTCTGTGTGTGAGTGTGCGAGTGTATGATAGAGATAGGGACTAAATGAGCTCCTGGCGGGACTGACCCTCCTCACTTCTCACCGGTCCGTCAGAGAGACTGAACGCTCCACTGAAGCATGGCCACAGGCATGGTGCTGAATACTGAAAATACACACATACACATACACACACACAGACAGAGAGAGAGAGAGAGAGAGAGACAGAGAGAGAGAGATGGACACAGTAGAGAAAGACTGCTGCCCTCTGTGCTGTATGCTCTCTTACTCTCACATACACACTTGGACGTATGCACGCACCAAAACAGACCATCTTAGAAACTAAACAGAAGATATGCTGAGGTCAATGTGCATTTATGTTCACATGATGTCATGGTATGCATAGAAAATGTGACGAAATGCATGTGTTTGTTTATGTCAAAAGCATATACTATGTAGCCTGAATGCAAGCCAAACCTAGCATACTCCGAGAGCGGGGTGCCGGGTTTACCACCAGTCATAATTATGATTCATGTCTCGATAAACAAGCTGTACATGTATGAGAACGTGTCCTACTGCCTAAGTGTGGGAAAGTACATTAAATATTTTACTGTATGTGTATGTGTGTGTGCGCATTGGTGTATGTGCAAGTTTTTCGTATAATTACTCTTGGTGACATACCTCACATGACTAATGAGAAGGATTTGGGCACGTGGCGTCTAGCTCATTTGTCACAGGACGGTAGGTAAAGCTTCAGTGCGTTCAACTCCTGTGGAACGCTGTTAAGGTCGTGCTAAGCGCTCATACAATGCTACTGCCAGATTAATTTCCTCTGTTTGACTTGCAGCGAACAGAAGTCAGTGGAACGCCGTCAATTAGCAAAGATATGTCAAATGATGTATACTGATGTCACACTCGTGTCCTTTTTGTCACAACACGGCTGTATGTATTGTGAGCCCTGAACAACAGAAAACACAGAAATACTCACACGTGTTTCCCGTCTACTGTAGCATCTGATCTCATGTAGAAACTCACTGAGGGATTCCTGAGTGAACTTCTTCACAGCTGCAGACAAACAGCCGTGCTCTTATTGAGGAGACGCCATAACATGACATGTAGACCAAATCAAGACAGATATAAGATACAACTTATACCATTACTGATAAAACACTGTTGTATATAGTAGAAATAGAAATAAAGCAATCTGAGAGAATTAATGGCTTTACCCCATAAAAGTAAATAGACACTAGGATTTTTTTATACAACTTTTAAGACTGAAGATAACAACTACACAGCTAAATA
The DNA here is from genome assembly GCA_036937835.1 of Pampus argenteus. Lineage (NCBI taxonomy): Eukaryota > Metazoa > Chordata > Actinopteri > Scombriformes > Stromateidae > Pampus > Pampus argenteus. The sequence continues at coordinate 11,556,187 of CM072879.1, forward strand.
AAATATAAAACATTGCTGTTAGTCATGATAATGTCAAGACATTACCTAAAGTATATACAGCCTGATCAGATGTTCCTGTATTAAAATACAATCTGTACATAATTTAATATTGGCAATCGCAAAGACTATTTTTGCAACATTAGATATGAATCTGATTGTGTTAGGTATGAACTTTGCTGCTTTTTCCATCTGTTACAGTCATTTGGTTGTTTTTTTTTAATGTATATAACCCATAAATTATAACCTTTGTCTTCCTGCATTGTCATGTAACCAGATGCTAATACATACTGTAGTGGTACATACTTCACATGACATAATATTCATTTAAATTACTGGTCCTTTACAAATGAGATAAATCATTTTGAAAGCAGTTTAATTAAAAGTAAAGAAATGTGGAATAATGACAATACATCACACAGTATGGGGTGTTATAATGATAAAGAACCCAAACATGATTATATACCATACAAATTAATTCCATGATAGCACATGTAGCACAAACCATTGCACCATTGTATAAAATGTAATGCTATTACACTATTGTGAAAAATAGCCAAACATGGGTCTGAATAAATAGCTCGAGCTGTCAGATCTTTTCCATTGTACTGATGTCAGAGCTCTAGTAGTTGGTAATGGTGACCCTTTAGATAACAGGTGTCACATATGAAGGTCTATTAGGCCAGGCTATCTATTGTTGCGCATGTGAGTGACTCACAGTGGTGGAAAGGGGGGGTCTAGATGTACCAAGGCCAGATAAAAGCCACCAGGTTGCGTGTATGGGTGCACGCTTATCATAATGGTTTCTTTGACATGCAGTCTTTTACTAGAGGTCAGGGGGGTCATGGGAGAAAAGAGGGGAAAAAGCAGAAACTGAAACCTCAAAATCTGTCTCACATTTCGAGAATCATATCAGCAACAGAATACAGAAATAAGACTTTAAGAAATAAGACTCAAAAAAACAAAACAAAAACATGTCAGGAATAAAAAACAGAAGGCCTCTTGCAGATCTTGGTATGGGACTTTTACGCATTACACCGATATAAAAACATATATCCACAAACAATTGCTTATTAGATAACAGTATTGCTTTTGGTAGAAAGTAGTTGAGATGCACTGCGAGTAAAAAAAATGAATACGATTTGATAACTTCATGGAAAAAATGTGCAAAAAAAAAAATAATAATTTTAAACCACAAAGCAAATAGACTAAATAAAAGCATCTGACTCCACACTGCTTTGCTCACAAAGAAGCAAACAGTGGCAGCACTTGGACTGAAAAGGAAGGTCAGTCCTTGCACCTTGTAAGACTAATGCACAAAGAGGCATTGATAAACCTTCATATTCCTGTCCATAGAAACATGTCATCCTTAAGGGAACAACAGACATTTGTCGAGGAGGAGAAATCATCAACATGTTCCTTATGAGAAACATCTAGACTCACCTCTATTCAGTCATCACTCCTCTCTGTAATTTACATGGAAATGAAAGAACAGGATCATATTTGTAATGCTAATCCTGCAGATGCCCGTCTCTGTGCTGCATGTATGTGCGACAGGTAGAATGTGTTGCTCTGTATTCTGCACACATGTTCAATCAGGATGAGGGCTTTGTGGATTCTAATCTCACACTTTGTGATCTCCAGATATCCGGGGAGGAGAGGCTTGTGCACTAGAATGTGAGGCAAGTGTTTGTCTTAATGTGACGAGAGGTTCAGCATGGAGATTTACATTTTTCTATTAGTGGAGAAAACAGTAGGACGTGACTCCACAGAATATGATTAATGTCGCTCGGTCACAACTGTAGTTTAGAAAGATTTGTTTAAAACTAGGCTCGTTTTTTTTTGCTGAATGTAGATTTTTCTACAGATGTTCGATAAATTCCATAAAGGAATAGGTCTGACTTTTTCATTAAAAGATAATCAAAGCTTCACTGTTGAACGTCGTCTTAAAATAAAAAGCATGTGTGGATGCTGAAATATAGTGTAACAAATATCAGTATAATTTCCAATACATTACACAGTCAAAATATCAATAATTGGGAAAATAATAGAGGTGGCACCCTGGTGGCCTAGGGATTAAGACGCTGACAATGAAACCGCAGCATCCATGGTTCAGATCTGACAGGAACCTTTTTCGCATGTTGATCTCACCTCTGCCCTAACTTCCTGTCACCTCTTTACTATATTCTCTCAAATAAAGGCATAAAATACCCCCAAAAAATATTTCAAAATTAAAGGTGAAAAAGACATTTAATGTCTATGGTAGCAAAACAATTCAAATTTAAAAAATGACCTGAATCTTGTCAACCAGTCCCAAACTGAACTTCTGTGTGTTTAGGACATAGTCATTTGACTGCATATATATTCATTCTACATGGTCGTCTCTGTCTACGATGTGCAGAAACAAGAAAGTTGTTCTGCCCACTGTCCACCTCTTTTTAATCCGTGTCCACGTCCATGTTAATCTCAGTGCTCAGGTTGAGGTAGAAGAAGGCGTACACACAAAGCACAAAGAACAGGATGGCTGCGATGACCAGAAAAGCATCCTGAGAGGAATAAAGAAAAGGTTTAATATTTTAAATGTCTTTACACTAAGGAGCAGCTCTACTTTCCTGAATATGTCTGCAGTGGTCTGTAATATTCATCAGTATTGTTGTCTATATTTGCCAAGTCCCAATTGTCTTTCTTTCTCATCCAATTATAGATGAAAAGATTATAGATGATGCATTCCTAATAGACTGTGATTAAGAATTTATTAGTTATTAGCTTGTTTTGAAAAGTAAAAAACAATACATATTTAAACTAACATTAAGCTATGTGGATGTACTTGAAAGACAAATGTTATTATAGGACTGTCAAACATCACACTTTCAATTCACCCACTAAAGTAAAAAAAAGTTTTGGTACAAAGAGATGCAAACAGGACAAATAAAATTAAGCCTAGTCCACAGTATTGCAGGTAATTAGGAAAACTGTGTCCAACACATCCTATCCACACTTCTTTCAATTTGTTCTTTTAAAGTTCCCTAGTCTACAGAGCTCGGGAGAAACAACTAATTAGTGTTCTGACTGATGGAGCCATTAACGACACTCTTAGCTGCTTTGACAGAGATTCACTGTGGGAAATCATGACCTGATGAAATGAAAGTGCGAGAAACTTAACACTGATGGTAAACATATTGAAGTTAGTACAACAGCATAAACTTTATTGCATATGTTCACATCAAGTCAAAGAAGAACAAAAAAATCATGTTTAATTATAGTGGAACAGAAAACTACAGTACCTTATCTAACTATGGCCTAATGTCAGATTTGGGATACTTCTTAAAAATTGGATAGACTACGTTTGGGATTTGTAAAGTTTAGTTCTAGTGTGACAGTTCAGTTTTCTGTTGATGCAAAAAGATCAATAAGAAACACACTATAGAGTAAAACTGTAACAAGATCAAAAAAAAGATGAGTAATTATAGCATTATAAAAAATCTGCAGTCTGCACGGTTCTACTGAGAAGTTAAACTTTCTTCTACAAAATGGCCTATTTTTTATTTTCTATTAGTTAATTGTCAAACAAATTGAGGCTTTCCAGAGGAGTGGCATTCAACTTGAAAATGAGAATTTTGAGCGCTCATTCATTATGTGGCGCTCACACGATTACAATCTTCATCAGCTGGAGTTTCATTAGGGCCACTCAAAGTATTGAACAATGCCAGTTATTCTTTATCAAGAGAACTCATTAGCAGCAAACTTTCTAATCAACACTGGAGAGCTTGGAGAGCTTCAAAAGAGTGCAGAGTACAGTCTGATTGGGGGGTGTTCAAAAAAGAAATATTTGATTTGAACATGGAAATTAGTTTTAAGATGCAAACTGGGCCACAACAACAAAAGGTGTCACGATAAGTGAAAGCAAAACATGCGATTCGAGTCCTACACGAACCCGTTCATAACGTTGTTTTTCATACAGTGCTTCCATTTCTGGGTTCACTTGGACAATGTTGTATTCATGAGTGACAGGCTAAAGTGATAACAAGGTAAGTGACAGGAAAAAAGCAAACAAGACCAGACTAAACGGAGTCATGATAGATGTTAAAAAAAATAAAAAATAAAAATGAATAACAATTTGAGAAAAAAATCTGTTTGGTAATTGCTATACGTATCATGCACATAGAGAGGACTGCAAATTCAACCCACGGTTGAAATAAAGAGAATGAAAAAAAGAGTTAACAGTGAGAATGAGAGAAGTGAGAGATAAGGCTCTGCACAAACGAAGGGTGGTGGCTAAAAATAATTGCTCTCTGACGAAGGGGCTGGGGTGGGGGGTGGAGGGGCAATTAAAAGGCGTCACAGCATCCACAGCTATCTGTGTACATGTTGTAGTGCCTAGTCATCAGCAGCATTGGTCTTCATTAGCCTCAACCGCATTTATCTACATCCCGGCAGCTTCCAAACAGCTTAAAGTCCTTGCTTAATTGGAAAACTTTTAAATTTCATGCACTTTAGCTTCATATATTAACCGCCAGGCTCCCTCGCTTGATTTACTTTTCTATTTTGCCTTGGCCTCAGAGAAAAGAGAACTGTTATCAAACCACGGAGGCTTGATTGTTTTCTGCTTTTTTTTTCTTGTGTTTTTACGCAAGGCTTTGAAAAACATGACAAAGAGAAGCATTTGTAATTCAGTTGACAATATCACAAAGAAAGTTGTTGTGCTTCGGACGTAGGTAAGCATTTCAGTGAATCGCCGCTGAAACAAAAGGACGTGCGATAATGCAATCCAGTTGTTTGATTTTTTTTTTTTTTTTTTGTCCTTTCTTTGCTTCAGGTTTCAGAGAGGAAGAGAACAGCTGGTTCTCTTGTCTGTGAAAACAATCTGAAGGGGCTTTGGTGAAAACACTTGAGTTGTAGAAAGCACCTGCACTTGATTGAGATCATTGTTTTGGAGGAGAGCAGCCCACTGTGTCGACTCTTGCCTTGTCTCACAAACACATTTATGCGTGCCCACTCAGACAGACAGACAGACAGACAGACAGACAGACAGACAGACAGACAGACAGACAGACAGACACAGACACAGACACACACACACACACACACACACACACACACACACCCTCTCTGCCCAAATTCTGATGGAGACCCCTGAATGGGGCCCAAGCACATCCTCATCATCATGTGGCTCTCTTAGCTATGGCGGCAGCTGCAGCAGCACACTCGGCATGCAGGGAGCTGCCCAGGTCACTGTCACCCTGGTGACAAGCCACAGCTCTGCAGAAATCACCTCATCTGGTTCGCCTTTTATTCTCCTCCTAGGTTTGCTTGTGTGTGTGTATGTGTACATCAGTCAGTTTGTGTCTACACACTAACGAAGAGAGACTGCGTGTGTGTGTGTGTGTGTGTGTGTGTGTGTGCGCGCGCCTATATGTGGGTGGCAGAAAAACTGCAAACAAATGTTGGTGCATTTGAGCTGCGGTTGGTAAGCATGTCTCCTCCAGTCACAGCAAGAAAATATCTGGAATGAACTGGAAAAGCCTTACCACTACCACAACCCATTGACTCTTTTGTTTCAACTTACTGTATGGCATAAAAGTCCATAAAACCTACAAATTCCCATGTACCTAATGACCAGCAAGGGTAACAGGTAACAGGTAAGGGGCGGACGCTACCGTTTGTGTCCAGGTTTTCAGCACAACATACATTCAACATTCATACTGATACTTTTTACAGAGTTTATTAGAAACTCTGTAAAAAGAGTTAGATTCACACTAAGAGCACTTTCTTGATTCTTGGCAACAATTGATGTTCTATACAGGTGTACTCACCTCACAACATACATTCAAAAATGACAGCTGGAAGATAACCAGAGTCATCATCTGTAGCCTCCATCCTCTGCCAATCCCATAAGCATTTTTCCCTAACTTTCTAGGCTCAGTAACTAAATAAGACCCAGGGAAAACAGTGCAGAGCTGAACAGAAGGCTAGTGTGCCAATTAAACAAGGCAGCAGGCTTGTTTCCTGTACTGGAGCTACTTTGAAGGTTCTTCTCTGGGCAACCTGAGCAGAGACTGCAGAAAGGGGTCAGTTTCATGACCCCTTTCCATCCACTGTTTAGAGGAACTGGAAAACACTCTACTTCAAGTAAACACACTTTGACTCCAAGTGTGTATTTGTATGTGCAAATACAACAGGTGGCAGGTTTCTGACACGTCTCAGGTCAACGTTTTTGTGCAGCCTGACAACTTATCACTGTTCCTATCTCTCTCTCACTTTCTCAGTCTCTCCATCCCTATTCTCTGCCAATTTATCCAGACTGCCCTGCTACTAGGACAGCCCCGAGACAGCCTGCCATGGCAGCTGCCAGATTTCTCTGTGCCTGTATGTGTGCTTGGCCCTTCTAAGATGCCAGCTGTAACTGAGATGAGCATCTCAACCAGGGAGGAAGAGAAGAGAAGAGAAGAGAAGAGAAGAGAAGAGAAGAGAAGAGAAGAGAAGAGAAGAGAAGAGAAGAGAAGAGAAGAGAAGAGAAGAGAAGAGAAGAGAAGAGAAGAGAAGAGAAGAGAAGAGAAGAGAAGAGAAGAGAAGAGAAGAGAAAAACATGCCAAAATCCAAACTGGGTCTATAAAAACCACAGCCAAACCATTGCTGTCAACCACAGTTTCGGAGACACAAAGCAGGGGCTTTCTGCTGTCATCATAGAGCTGTGTAAAAATTGCAACTTTATATAATGTTGAAAGGACTCGATGGGAAAGCAAGCGTGACCAAATATCCATTACATTTGGACCGAATTTCAATTGAAATCGGGGGCCAAGAGGTCTAAGTCAGTTTAATATCCTCGTCCCAGAGGTATTTTTAATCCGACCACTGAAAATTCCCCCCGTCTTGGGCATGAAAAACTTGAATTATTCATGAGAAATATCAATATTTCAAGATATGGACTAATCTAATTGGATTAAAGACGTGCTTAATGAGGCCTTGCGTGTCTAAGAGATGCATATTTTAAAACCTGACCATTTCACCCGGTGTTTAATCCTCACTATGATTTGTTCATCTCTATGTACTATGTGCCAACTGAAGCTTAATGAGGAAGTGAAGCCTTTTGGCTTTGATGTACTGTAAACAGAACCAATTTTCAATGCCATGAAGGAAAATAAACATGTACAAAATGATACCAGAGGATGTTTCTGAATTGTATTTTCTTACAACTGACTTTCATTTTAAACAGCTATAAAAAAAAAACTCGATGAGGACTTGATCTGATGGTATTAGCAATATCAAGGAGGATTTAGAAATATTACTGACTTTTTCAAGCTATTTAAGTCACATGGGCTTACTGTGGGTTCTGCCGTGAAATAGTATAACTGTTTTGACCAAATGAGGAAATACATAAACAGAAGACCCACATCTGCCAGAGTGATAAATGTGGAGCCATCCATCTTTGCCTGCACAATAGCTCCTAATCGCTGCAGTGTGACACAGCAATAAAGAGACAAGACACGTTTCTCCACCTTCGTTCACCTTCATATTACCCAATTCTATCTTATCACTTTCTTTTTCATTTTCTATTTTGCTTCTCTGCTTGTTTTGTTTCTCTGTTCCATATAATAAGGAAACTTAAATGTGAGTTTGAATCCTGTGAGTAATGCCCTCTTCTTTTTTTTTGTAGAGATAGAGTATTGTATTGTTTCTCCAACAACAGTTTTTAACACTCTGTGGCTTTTAAGCAGGGGGTGCACATCACAAAATGCAGGTTGATATATTGTTACAATCTCAAAAGACCAACATTAAGTTGTAAGCAGCATGAAAGTCAAGAGTCTGGGATATTAAATAAATCTAGTGGGACATACTCTCAAACCGGAAGGCAGATAGACAGACAAATGGAAAGAAGATGGTTGGCTGACAGACAGACCAGCAGAATCGCTGATGTCTCAAGACAGGCAGGCAGGCAGGCAGAAATAGTGGGAGACATGCAGATACAGACTTCAGTAATCTGAAAGAGAAAGAAAAAAAAACAGTCTCACCCTGAATCCAGAGGAATTCTTCTTTGCTTCAGCTTTCAGTCGTGTGGCTTTTAAGGCTGACTTTGTCTTTTTGTAGTCCTGCTTCCCTGAAAGAAATAAAGAGGTTTGTTGTGTTAAAAAGGGCAGTTCGATGTGGAGGACCACTTCAGGAAGTCACTTCGTCTGGCCAAGAATAGTCCCAACACCTAGCACCCCAGAAATGTACAACTTCTCATTTTTACACTTTTTTTTATAATAAAAACAAACAAGATATAAAATGTTAATGGATGAGTTTTATTAGTAGGCAGATTTTGTTACCTTTCATCACCTGGTTAGCCGTTTTTAATCTTAATGCTAAACCAAGCACTGACCTGAGCTACACACCTTTCACCTGTGCTCAGTTAACGTCCCATGGGCTCAACTCTCAAGAGTCTTGAGAGTCTTGTGGGCAAGCCGGCCACCTGGCAAAACATGTGTGTGTGTCTGTGTGTGTTTCACATGAGGCAAAGCAGGCTGTCTTGGTCTAATTAGAAACAACACACTGCAGGAAAAGGAACCTTGCTAACAATAGGGTGGAAAGGCAACAGCTTGTTGAGCAGTTTGTTTGTGCATGTGTTCTGGTACTACTATCTTTGTGAGAACCAATTTGTATGCTCCGATTGTGGAAATATTAGCGAGTCCAAAAAGGAGTTATTTAAGTAATCTGGTTCAATTTTAAATTAGAATTATGTTAAGGTTAGGGTGAGACTTGAGCTTAAGCATGAAAGTTTAATAGATAATGTTAAAGTTATGGGTTGGGGAATCAATAGAGAAATGTGTGTGTGAGAGAGACCAAGCCCCGCGGTCAGCTCTCAGTTGGTGATTTGACATGCAAGGGATGGTTGGAGTTTTTACTCCGAGCCAATTAAGGCTCATTTACATCGAAAAAGGGAACAAGGGAGGAAAGACAGGCTAGAGGAGAGATGTGTCCATATTCATCCTTTCCCTCTTTCACACTTTTTCCTTGCACTCAATTCCAATCTCTCTCTCCTCTTCCTGAACTACTTCTCCACCTCCCTCTGACTCAGTGGAGGGCTAATAGAAATAGGGAGCATTGCCAGGAGCAGACAGTGAGCTAGTGGGATTTCATTAGGAGGGCCACTGGATGTCTCCTCCACTTGTCAGAAAGTGGAGAAGGAGAAATTTTGATTGGAGGGCACCTCAGGTTGTGCACCATTCACAAAAATGGTACAGGCACTTTGAGACTGCAAATGGCTGGTTGTGATAATGCAAGATTACAAGAAGCTTCAAAAAATACTACAGTTCCTTTTGGCGAAGAAAAAACAATGAATCAAAAATATGAAATAAAACCTTTATAAATTCAAATTGAGATTCATGAAGGTATATTTTCTTGCTGTTACATTTGTCTTGATTTTAAACATTTTAACGCAAGCAACGAAAACATTAGCAATTTGGCAAGCCGAAGCAAAGCTTTTGGCCAAACTAAACTCAAGGGGAACATCCTGTGTATGAGCAAGTCTGTGATGTACTGCAAGCCGATAAACATAGTGGAAGAATTAACGGAGGTGATACAAGCCACCCTGCAGGACTACAGTGACGACCATCAACAAGATGTACAACGAAAAACAAACTTGAGATTTTGGTGGAGGATTCACCCGACTTTGTTGCCATAACCAGGATCACTGGACCTCAGCTGGCAACCACAGCTATTTGGGGCTTGACCGAACACTGAATAGTTTCACGCAAGAAATGCAACAACGTGCTTCACAAAATAAAACAGCGTTCTGCACTTACTTTTAATGTAAGTAATGTAATCATTCATTCATGTACCCGTCCATCTATCATTCATTCATCCATATATTTATTTATTCATTCATTCATTCAGGTGTGGACCAGTCTGGAGAACATGCTGGGGGCTGACTCTGAACTAGAAGAAGATGGACTGGAGCCTGGAGAGCTGCAGTGCTACAGAGCAGAGCCCAGCATCAGTACTGATGACTGTCCCCTGCAGTGGTGGTATGCTCACTCAGGAGCCTATGAAAAGCTGTCAGCCCCAGCACTCAAGTACCTGGTCTCCCCAGCAACCTCCACACCTTGTAAGAGACTGTTTAGCCTCGCAGGCCACATAGTGCAACAGAAAAGGGCAGCCTTGCTCCCAGAAAATGTGACCAAGCTGGTCTGTCTCAGCGACTAGCTGAAGAAGAAGAAATAAGAAGCATGAGGTCAGCATAGCTGCTATGTCATCTGCAGCTACTAGAAATGATTGCTTGATGTTATTTCAGCACTTTATTTTGTGATGATGAACAATGTTATTTTTGATGTACTAACTTACAGCACTGTGATTGATGGGTCAGTTTTATTTATTTTATATTATCTGAGGCAGAGGACAAGCAACAAGTTCAGTGTTGCTTGTATTGCTCAGAAAAGTGTTCTTACCATTGTTGATGCACACAAGCACTTTATATGAACCTGGTGTTTTAATAATAACCATTTTTTAATAATTTGGAGATTAGGTTGAATCTAAAGTTTGCAGGCAGCACGTGGGACTAGTCTCAAACACAGCAGAATGTAAATGATCTAAGACATAATTAATTAATCTCTGAATGTTTTTAATCTCTTGACAGCACTAGAAAAAATATACATGATACAGCTGTAATTATACTGCATGTAATATGCAGATGAAAGAATTGACTGGTCACTAAGCCACAACATATGCAGTCTACAATGGTAACCAAAGCAAGCTTCAAACAACCGTGGATTTTGTTGGCTGTCCCCATCAATACAGTAAGTTAATGACTTTGCATCGTGCCTTTGGAAAAAATACCTAAACACTAGTTCAATAATACTAATCACTAGTTAGCCAGGCTTGCATAAGTTAGAGCAGATAAACACATAGTTCTATCCTTTTTTTTCAACTATGTTTTTGGAAAGAAGACACCAGCGTCCAAACTCTTTTGACAGAGAAAAACACTTTTGTTATACACCCATGCACACCGCTTCGACCTGTGCAGAAATCCAAAGATTGAAAGGCCTCCTGTGCTTAGTTATGCTTACTAAGCTGAACAATTGCTGCTCGGGGTCTCGGTTTGGTAAACAAACAACAATAGCTGAAACTTAACAGAGATTTATAAAGCCTGTTCAGCTCCTAAAATTATTTTCATCATCAACATGTACTGCGTTTGATACTACAATATTTTGTCATAACCAGGAATATATAGGAAACCACAATGCCAATTTAACTATCTAGGAAACATACTGAAATTGTAAAAATCCAATTACTAGGTACCTGTTAAAAAGGTTCTACTTTACTACAAGCTCATAATCAACTGTACCGTTTTTCTCATGCTTGGGATTTCTCTATGTAAGTCTGCATGAAGAAATCATGCTTATATGCAAAAATCTCATCACAACCCAATAAAACCATAACCATCTGGTAAAAATCAATACTTAATTGCAGCAAAATCAGAATAATTACACCACGTTGGATTATGATATGGAGGGAACAGCCAGAAAATTACATCAGTCTTTGTAAGGTATTGTAATATTGTTGTATTATAGCCCTGTACTTTCTTAAAGCCTCATGTTGTCATTCTCCTGTGGTTTGTTTGTGGGCGTCTGAAGCCACACATACACAGTCCTGGTGATATTGCATTGGGCTTATGAGCACTCCTATTTGTCATTGCTGTTCTCCCTGCAGCACCAGTGCTGTAGACACTTTCTGTCACCAATTATCTACCTGCACTGGGCTACACACCATCCTCCCATCCCTCTCTGCTTCTGCCTGCCACACTGAAAAGGCATCACCGTCTTTCTGTACAGCAACGACAATGCCGTGTCTCAGAGGAACATTATCCCTTGTAAGGAGGTCTAGAGTGCCTGCTGAGAGGCTTCCCTGAGTGTGCTTTTCATTGAAGTCATCACTGATTTCATGTCAAGTGGACAAGAGAAAAGTGAAAGGGTCCTCCCACCCCACATACCACTTACTGTACATTCCCTTAGATGTGTTTCATGGTTCTTCCTTGCTCATTTATCATTGGGTTCACCCATAAATGGTATCTGATTAAGACTGAGGGAACATGAGTTTTTATCTCAAGCTATTGTTCTGCGAAGCATAAAGAGACAGGTAGGGTATTAACTAAAATTAGCCACATGTGATTGAGCACTTAAGAGAAGGAGGGAAAAGGTATGTGATTTGTGTGTCACACAAATTGGCCATTAAAGTGTAGCTACAAGAGGAGTAGACATTACAGTATTACAGTTTGTCTGAATGAAAGGAAATGTCAGAAGAAAAAAAAAAACCTTTGTCCCTGTGCCATGTATACTATGCCCTATTTAAATATACTGTGGCATCTTTACCACAACCTTACCATGTCATCAATTACAAAAGCTATTTCAAGTAGTCGCATTAAATGCATTCCTGTAACTATAACATTGTGATCACTGCAGAGCGGTGCAGGGTGAAAAATATAGACAACGTAGTACTGTAGAATGATATGCTAGCTAATTGCTGGTCACCATAATTCACATCACTCATAAGATGCGGTACATAGAAAAGAAAGGAGGGTAGAAAACAGCCCTGCATTAATATTGAATATTGAAAAAACAGTGCCTAGCCTGATGACATCACATTGCATCACAGCAAACGTTGAGCCTAGTTTGAGTTTTTTTGCTGTACAACCCTGCATTGTTTTGCTAGAACATGCTTCACCCCCAGACATCCCCAATTTGAAGGGCTGCGTCTTTTCACGCCAATGTCTACTCATCCCTAATCAGTAAATCGCACGCAATACCGACTTCTGTATATCGAACCCTTAATACGGTCTTGAAAAAAAAACTGTAAGGTTTTCACAGGAGCAAAGAAGTAAGAAGTCAATAAATACCTGTAATTACACTTATTTTTTTTATCTACTGTTTAGGTTTGGTATAGGTATAGGTCAGTCTATATAAAATTGATACTGCAAGGCTTAGAAAGCTACAGCTACATTATTCATGAAAATAATAACACACAAGTGTATGAGTGTGTCAAGAGAAAAACAGAGGAATTAAGCATGCGTGTGTATGTTTGTGTCCGTGGGGACGAGCTGTCCTGCTTATGCACCACATGCAGAGTGACAGGGTTATTTGGACAGACAGCCCACCGTCCGGTGCTCTCTAGGAGCCCTGGGACAATTCGGGTAACACACTGACAGCGTGTTTGACAGTTCTCCATGCTTTGCTTTGCTTCTGTGTCTATCTGGCATGGCGGCCAAGTAGTCAGTGACCTCATGGTGCGGATCGCTGGCATCTGCCAGAATGCATAGTAGTGGAACTGGAGGGCTGATGCCAGACACATGGGAGATATTTATGCCTTGTCCTTTGCATCATGTCATTGGAGGAGAAGGGAGGTAAAATCTCAGCTGTCAGCAAGGAGCCTAGATATACCCGAAGAATATGATTATTACTTATTTCTTATTTCTCAAGTCGATAATTTATAATGTGCCATTTGGGTGTCTTTATAAATGGATGATATCCCTTCGTTATTCAACAAGCAGCGGCAACCATTATTTGACCACTTGCACTTTCCTGTAAGAGCACTATAGCTTAACTGTCCTCAGGGCAGCTTGGTACAGTCAATTATAACAAGTTTAAAAAGACAGTGTCTTTTTAAACATGCGCCTCTTTAATGGCCATCTGACATGACAAAAGCATCCCAGCAGAGATGATGGTACAGCTAGCCTAGACTACTGCTGATGTGCCACAAATAAGCCATCCTATTACAATTTTAAATTACCATGTTTGACCTATTCCAGCTTTCAAAAGACACAGCCCTGTGCTATCTTTGAACACTTCATTTTCGTCTCTGACGTCTTTTGTCTCCGTTTTCCACCTTTTCTGTTAAACAGTAGTTTACTGAAATTGCCCGATAATCATTCCTTTCAAAAAAAAAGAAGGAAAAACAGTAGAAATTGAGGGGTTGGAAGGAGGCAGAGGTAGAGAGAGAGCTATAGTGTCCCTGACATCTATGTTGCATATTATTTGAATTGGTGAGATGTGTATGGGGAGGAAGTGAACACTAAATAGGAAGGGAAAAAGGACAAAAAAAGATTTCTGGCATTACTGGTAGAAGATGTGACAGAAGGCGAAGTGGCTCGTTATGTTATGTCCGTCTCTCATTTGTTGAACCTGCTGGGTTTTACACAATGCCTGACAGTTAAAGGGACTTCAGTATTTTTTCAACCTGGGCCCTATTTTCCGATCTTTTTGTATCTAAGTGACTGATGGGAACCACAATTTTTGAAATTGGTTCAGTATTGAGCAAAAATGCTGCAGTTGAGCTGCTGTTGAAATCAGTTATTCAGCCTTGACGGCGTTGGAGAGAGGAGTGCCAGGAGGAGCTTGTTGTGTTGGAATACAGAAACCGTAGCTTAGTGTCATGGCTGAATATTTAGCTGATTTCAGCTACTGAACTTAACTCTTGCAAAATCCTTGAGCGAGACTTAGACACATTAACAAACAAAAAAAAAGTGGATGGTCCTTTCCATAATGTTGTCAGACACATGATAACAACCTGATCTTATCAGTGGCAAAACACGGACATTGACGGGGCGAATATGCAAATAGAGAAATTAATTAGATTTAGGGCCTACAACGTGTGGTCGGTTCCAATCAACTAAAGCAACGATCCAACCTAAGAAAAAGCAGCATATTTATCCGTCAGTCAAGAGTGACAGTGCAACTTCTGGACATGAACCCATTTCTTGGACTTTCCAGGGACAGATGATTTCCATCTTTTGGAGTGTGTCACTTTCCTCTGCACATCTTCTATAGCTGTGATTTTTGCCATCTCTATTAGGGAACTTTCTTCACTTTGTTCACCCATTTCAATTCTCATATAGGTTCCCGGTGAGGGTATTCATTGATCAAGACCATTCGGTCAAGAAAAGCTTTATAAAAAAATTTCACACAATTAGGTGCAAAAACCTTCCTCCTTGGAGAGAGCGGGCACCTTTAGTGTCTTATGAGCCTACTACTAAGGCTATAATGAAAAAAGAACATCTCCTTTGTATTTGCATCAGTCTTAGCTGCTCACACTGGTGACCTTTTGGTTTTGTTCCACAAGAGAAAAACATTAACAAAAAGACATGATATGAGCTGTAATCTTTAAGCAACCACAGCTGGCATCCTAAAGGGGGCCAAACATATGACTGATACCAACCGTATTGCCTTAGTTAGGCCTTTGAGATGCAAGAAGAAACAAAATACTGCAGGATTAGATTGGTGACAAAACAGCTTCTGACATGATATAAAAAGGGCAGTTTTTTAAGTTTTTGTTTTTTTTGCAATTCACTTTCCATCACTGACTAGCTTAGATGCTGCTTGGTTGTCTCCAAGTGTAATTACATCTACTACTTATAATTTACAATACAAATTGAAAAGGGATTATGCTAATTATTGCATAGCCAACATTAATAAAGTGCTTCAAAAGAGTTGGGCTGTTAGCCAGATTGTTATATGTGTGAAACCAGTGTAACAAAGTAATGTTTGTGATTTATTAAGTGTGCCGTTGATTTCTATATTGTGGTCAAATTGCCCACATCAAAACAAAGTTAAGATTATTGTTAAAACAGAGTTGTTAAAACACGTCATGGACAGATCCCAACTGTCAAAAAGCATCATTAAATTTATGGAACCTTTTTAAATTGTTACTTAATACCATGATTATGTTTTTGATTTATCTATAAATCAGTCAGTCTACAAAATTAATTAAACTCAAATGTATTTGTATTGCACCACCATAAAAAAAGCTGTTCAAAGTGCTTCACATAAAGCTGAATAATAGCACTTTGCATAAATTATTTGTTTGTAGATGAACAAAGTAAAATACTAAATCAATATCTTTGTGGTTTAACTTATGCGTTTTTATTCAATAGTTCAGTTGCACAAAAGGTTATTTGAATTAATTATTTTTTGTCACAGGGTGACAAAAAGGGTGCAATTAATTGGGATTAATTAATTACAGACTCTGTAATTAACTTGATTAAAAATACATACACAAACAAACCAACTTCTCGAGTAAAAAGGAAGGTCTTTAGTTTGGTTTTGAAAGAACACAGTGTTGGAGAAAGTCTAAGATCAGCAGCAAGCTGTTCTTTAGGTGCATAAATACTGAATGCCATGTCACCAGAAAGTGCTCTGGACACATGGAGGAGATTTCCACCTTGCGACTGGAGAGATCTGCCGGGGTTATAAACTGACAGCATGTCTGAGATGTACTGTGGAGCCAGACTAGCAAGTGTTTTGTAAACCAATAGGAGGATTTTGAATTGTATTTCTGAAAACAACAGGTAACCAGTGAATATTTCAGAGGACTTGGCTTATATGGTCTGATCTTTCTGTTCTGGTTAGAAATCGTGCGGCTGAGTTTTGGATAAATTGTAATCTATGGATTGTTTTAAAATGAATACATTAATGGGAAAGTTTCTTGAGCCCTGAGGATTTATGTTACTATGTCATTATAGGAAGTATTGTTGCTTGAATTAACACTTACCAAAATTACAGTTGAACACTTTTCTGTTGATCTAACTAACCATAAAAGGATAAAAGCAGACTCACCAATCTGTTTTCGGTACAGATCAACTGGCAATTTGGTCGCACTGGCATCCTTCCTCCCCATTCTTCTTCCTCAGCCTGACAAGAAATGAGTAGAAAAACAACCGTGTCAATGAGAGAATTTCACAGCTGGGTTTCAGTGTTACACCTGATCATGATATAGCTCCATTCCTGTTACTGTAGCCTCAGATAACTTGTGAAATTTGCAGGAAAGATTCAAGTTAATACACACTCGTATATAGAGAAGATTAGTCAGTTTTGATCAGGCAGATGGTTTATCTTTCACATACATCTGCAAGACATAATTAAATTAATTCTCACCACCTTCTGTGTGTTATCATTCACAGTAGGTGCGCTTCCTATCTATCTCATTTAGTCTAACACCATTTCCCTTCACACCATGAGCTCTCCTTGATTGCTATGACAGCTCACAGGGAAGATATAAAGAGAAAAGAGAGAAAATAATATATATATAGATTTATAATATAATAATATATAGGCACCATATATGCTTGTGTAAAAGAATAGAAATATAGTCTGTAGGGGCATTTATGTCAATACAAGTGCATTTACTGTGCAGTCACCAGAAATAACTACACCTAATATTTTCCTTTAAAAAAGTGCAGCAAAAAAAAAAAAAATAAAAAATGTGTTTCTTGCATCCAACCAACATTCTTGTTTCTCAGTGAGCTCTCTGCTCTAAATTCCAGACAGGCATCCTCACAACCTACTACATCAATCAATAACGTAGCCTTTTGTTTAAAATAGTGGAAAAAGCAAGTATGAGGCGAGTGGGAGGCCTGTGCTGGTTGATGATACTGGAATCCCTTTGACCTGTTCTGTGTCTAAAAAGATTTTGACTGATTAGATTAAAAATACTCAATGTTCACCAAGTCGCACTCGGCTAACGATAATTGATTATCATAAAAAGAGACCATGTTTAATTGTGACAGAAAGAATAATGTGTAAGCAGGTGTTCACAGGGGAGAACATAGAAAGATGAAAAGAGGGGGAAAAAAGTATCTATGTGCATCCAAGAAGAACAGGAGTGGTAGAGACTTTAGAGGAGCTGCAGGGGGAATAGAGGAAAGAGACCGAATTAGCATGCTCAAGGAGCATGGCTGGCTGCCTGTGCTGACTGATACCACCTCATGGGAGACTGCTGTCTTGGGACACCTGAATTTTACCTTTCACTAAAAACACTGTTTTCATCTACATGTCAAATACTGTTAGTACCAGCAGAGAAGGATGCATGCACAGCTATTGTTCTCCAGCAGTCGGAAACCAGAATCAGCAAATTAAAGGAAGTAGGAGGAAGACAAAGGCAAGACAGGAAATTGTCCAAATGTAATGTTTACAGTTAGACACACTGGGCTCTCAGAGTTGGTGGCTGTGTTGTACTGTGCAGTAATATTATATAATGCAGTAAATTGCAAAAGAAACATGTTTGTAGCCTCTGTTATCACACATTGTCATCCCAATCTGAAGTTGCTACAGATGTGTTACTGTAAGTATATTTTGTATTTGTAATAGAAGGATATAAAACAACATATTTGTACACCTTAGGTGCATAATGCTGACATTACATTTAGGTCATTAACAATATTTAGCATAATCTCAACATAATTGATAATATATCTATACCTGGCAAGTCCATCCACCATTTTATTTCACTTTTATACACTCACAGGCCACTATTAGGTACACCTGTCCAACTGCTCATTAATGAGAAATTCTAATCAGCCAATCACATGGCAGCAACTCAATGCTTTTAGGCATGTAGACATGGTCAGGGCGATCAGCTGCAGTTCAAACCGAGCATCAGAATGGGGATGAAAGGTGATTTAAGTGACTTTGAACGTGGCATGGTTGTTGGTGCCAGACGGGCTGGTCTGTGTATTTCAGAAACTGCTGACCCACTGGGATTTTCACGAACAACCAGCTCTAGGGTTTACAGAGAACGGTCTGAAAAAGGAAATATCCAGTGAGCTGCAATCCTGTGGACGAAAATGCCTTGTTGATGCCAGAGGTCAGAGGAGAATGGCCAGACTGGTTTGAGGTGATAGAAAGGCAACAGTAACTTAAATAACCACTCGTTACAACCAAAGTATGCAGAAGAGCATCTCTGAACACACAACACGTCAAACCTTGAGGCAGATAGGCTACAGCAGCAGAAGACCACACCGGGTGCCACTCCTGTCAGCTAAATACATGAAACTGAAAAAAATCACACAGGCTCATCAAAATTGGACAATGGAAGATTGGAAAAACGTTGCCTGGTCTGATGAGTCTCAATTTCTGCTGTGACATTCAGATCATATAGGGTCAGAATTTGGCATCAACAGCATGAACGCATGGATCCATCCTGCCTTGTATCAACAGTTCAGGCTGGTGGTGTAATGCTGTGGGGGATATTTTCTTGGCACACTTTGGGCCCCTTAGTATCAATTGAGTATTGTTGCAACGCCACAGCCTACCTGAGTATCGCTGCTGACTATGTTCATCCCTATATGAGCACAGTGGACCCATCTTCTGATGGCTACTTCCAGCAGGATAACGTGCCATGTCATAAAGCTCGAATCATCTCAGACTGGTTTCTTGAACATGACAATGAGTTCACTTTCCTTAAATGGCCTCCACAATAACCAAATGTCAATCCAATAGAGCACCTATGGGATGTGGTGGAACGGGAGATTCGCATCATGGATGTGGAGCCGACAAATCTGATGCTATCATGTCAATATGGACCCAAACTCTGAGGACTGTTTCCAGCACCTTGTTGAATCTATGCCACAAAGGATTAAGGCAGTTCTGAAGTCAAAAGGGGGTCCAACCCGGTACTAGCAAGGTGTACCTAATAAAGTGGCCGGTGAGTGTATTTACATGACCAAGGATTAATGCATTAATACATTCAGTTGTCGGTTTATTAAGTACATCTAAAAGTACTAAAAAAAAAAAAACAACAGCCCTGCAATGAAGATTATATCTTTTGATTTTTTTTATTTATTGTTGATTCAACTTCATGGTCCTGTTTGTAGTTTGTGGCACTATTGAATTATAATCGGTTATAATGAGATGTGTTTCCAATATTTAGTGCAACACCTCTCACAGCACTCCAAACACGTTTAATGTACATTATTACCTTAATAAAAGGTAATTGCAGGTCTGCTACTCAAAAAAAGGTGAAGTTGTAACGCGTGCAGGACTCGTATTGTAATTGACAGTTATCGTATTGTCATTTTTAACGTCGTTGGTAATATTTCAGAGTTGATGTTTATATGTTTATACAACAGAAAACATTTCAGTCACAACGTAATTACATTGACTGCAGGCTTCATTCATTGCTTTCACAAACATACTTACTCTGCTCTTGTTTCTCGACAGAATAAGGCGCTTAGCGGCGGTGTTGCTTCATTACGACATGCCTGTCTGCTGTATGACGACAAAACTGGTTTTTATTTGTACTTTGCTCTAAATTTCTCCAGAATGCCAACACATCACTTCTTCCCTGCTTCTTCCACTGATAGTTCCTGGTTTGCACGTCAACATCCGCATCAAGAAGCCTCTTCCTCCAATAAGACGCGAGTGTTTGTCGAGTTGCCCAATAGCGCGAGCGTAGGGCGGGACGTATCGCGACGGGATGTTTAGACAAAAAAGCGCGTGATGTGTAAACAGACTGTAGGATATATTGAATTTGTAACCATGACAGATACATTTGTTGTTCCCAACAGTGCAAAACAAGTCATTATTAAATCATTTGACAAAACAATAATGAAATTTAGTCATCACAATAGGAAAGCATTGTGTACACATGCAAAGATATTAGGCATCCTCCTAAAATTCAAAACATGGTATTATTTTAAGTGACAGACACATGTTCTATTAGTTAAAATGCTGTATAAGTTTGACATGTTGACCTTAAGTCATTCTTTCCTTGTCAAATTACAAAAAAAAAATCTATTGCTGGAAACAGTAACATTATGCTGTGACAATTAAGGAAAGTAACAGCCGACCCCATCAAAGACTAGGCAATCTCACTCCATGGTGTTCATTTCTCTTTCATCAGTCTTTTTACATTTTTTCTTTGTTTACTGTGTAGAATTTTATTTCCCCCTAATTGCATCCAGCCTCATTGATGCCTGGGGCTTTGTGCAGATCATGGGTAGACTTGCCACTGCTTGTAACTTATTGAAGTTTAAAATGATTTTCTGCTCTCCCATGGGTATGCCATTTGCATGCAGCACAGCAGTAACTAGTAGATGTAATCTGCCTATAATATGCTGGTATTATGCTTTACTTTTATAAGAAGCTGCCATTGATAGTGAGCATTTTAACACTGCCCCTTGAAGTGTGTGAATGACATTTGTCAATGATGACATTTTATTCACAGAAATATTGTGTAGGAGACAGATTTTTTTTTTACTGCATATTCACATAGAAGGCTTATATAAGTGTGACACAGAATTTACATGAAAGTACATTTAAGGTCTGTGCTTTAACCTTTACAAACTATTTCCTACTATATAAACGCACACAATTTATATGGTAAATGGACTGCATTTATATAGCACTTTTCTAGTCTACCGACCACTCAAAGCACTTTACAGCACATGTCAACATGAATCCATTCACGCACACATTCATACACGGATGGCAGAGGCTGTCATGCAAGGTGTCAACCCGCTCATCAGGAGCAATATAGTGCCTTTTTATCCAAAGCACTTTTTTGTTGTTGTTTTTTTTTTTTTACAATGATTCTAATGGTCACTCACCCATTCACACACACACACACTCACACACCAATGACACAGCGGGGGCAATTAGGGGTTCAGTATCTTACCTGAGGACACTTCAACATGCGGACTGGAGGAACTGTCGACCGGCACAACCGACCTATGTATGTGCTAGCCCAAAAGCTAAAGCTGCTATGACAGTTAAGTTATAAAACAGTTAACAAATAGCTTCAATATAGGAAGCCTGAACATGTTGTCTTAATATGACCAAAAACAGCATGAGTGTAGTTAATGCAGAGCTCAAATGTTCTCTTGTTATACTAAATGTGTGTGATTAATTTCTCCTGTTGAGTGAAACAAACCAACGTGCTGTGCCTGTCACATTGATAGATATGGAAAGCATTAGTATCAACAGCTTATGTGAATGAAAACTAGGCAGGATGGATTTGCCTGATGAACAGTTGTAGTGTATGGACTGTGCATATCACTGAAATGTATAGATACCACTTTAGAGGATGTGAGAGGATTTCCCCCCCCCAGGGCCTGTTAGTGTGAATCACCTCCAACTGAGTACCCATGTTAAATAGGAGACGCGGTAAAGATCTCAGACATACAAACTGCTGCAGAGACAGTATAAAACAGAGTTAATCCCTGGCAGTTTTACTAACATGATCGTCTAGTTTTTGAGATATATTTGTATGTGTGCCTGTCTTTATGTGTTTCTCTCATTTCTTTTCAGTCTTTGAACATCACTCTTTTACACTCAGTCACTACTCCTCTCTACTCCTCTGTCTCCCTCCATCTCGCCTTCTCCCAGGCAGTTAGACGGCCTTTAATTGATAGATGTTAAAAAAGAATGCCAGAGAAGAAGAATCCCCTGGGGCTATTGGCATGCTAAATGGCAGCACTGCTGTCATCACCTCCTCCTACATTCAGCAATGCAGACGCATCAACATAATCTTGGGCAATTTGCAGTCATCAACAGGGAGACCGATTAATTTTCTGACTGTCAGTTGTAAACAGCAAGATTGTCTTTCTACATTTTTGTGCTTTACTTAAAAATTTTCAAAAGCAAAGTACTTATCACTGGTTGATAAAATGTATTCATGTGAGTAGGACATTAATCTACCTGTTTAAAAGGCTAGATAATAGACCTGTGTTTCAAAGGGCTTAGTGCACTGTGTGATAATAGCGATCTTATATATATAAATATATAAATATATATATATGTATATAAATAGATGCAAAATGATTTAATACAATTTTGGTGTCAATCTCTGTCAAACTGCACAAGGGGTAATTAAGGAAAATATAAATGCAAGCAGAAACATGTCATCAACTTGTCCTCCATCTGTTCAGTTTTAAAACTTTATTCAAAAGGGAAACGTACAAAGTCGTCTTCCGGTCGGTTGGTTTGTAAATGTTGGTCATAAAAGAAGTCACAGTGTGAGAACTGGATCCTAACTTTAAGGCACTGGCAGAATATTGATCCAGGCTGTTTTTGGGTAATTTTGGTAATTTTGTATTAATGTCAAATGACATCACCAAGTTTTTTTTCTCACTATTGTCAACTTTTCTCCCAAAATTAAAAATATATTCGGGGTTTGAGGCTATCTTGTGACATGGTGTAACATATTATCATCTAAATTCTGTCATATGAATTCTTATAGACTGAGGTTGAGTGTTACTTTTTCAACGCCATCCTCAGACATATTATTGGATTGGAGAAGAAGACACAATTATTTCTCCTGTTTAATATTCTAATCCCGGTTTTCCCACTTCGTCTGCAGCGTGCAGTGAATTCTCTCCTCCTCTCTATCGTCCAGCTCCAGACTTCTCTCTCATCGACGGGGAAACTGTATCTGCACAGATAGTGTGGATGAATTTTGGGTTTATGAAACGCAAAGCCTTATATGAGGAAAAAAGTCCAACACACGTGGTGAGATAAGTTATCGTACAATCGATTTAGTCCCGTTTTTAGTCACATTGTGATGAATGCTACCAACACCAGGGATGATTTGCTGCTTTGCTATTCCTGTCTCACTGATCCACAGTTAGCGGTTAAACAACAATGCCTGCCCTTTTGGATACAGACGGTGCATCAGCTCTCAACGATAAACTGCAATCGAAGAGCAGTGTCTACTTCATTCTTCCCAACACAGAGTCTACTTGTCTGGCCCCAGCTGTGTGTGGTGGCTGCCTACACTAAGTCTTAATGTTTATGCAGGTGCTGCAGCTGGATCTCTGCTAGGTCCCCCCACACACCACCACCACCACCCATTGACACAGACTGGCTGGCGAGGCTAGAGTATTTCTTTTTCAGTGTTTACTCTGGCAAGTCAAGCCGAGACCCTGCTGAGAGCTATTCTTGAGGTGCTTAATTTCTGTCACTTTGACTCATGCAGCGATCCACACCAGGACAGACATATATACTCTTATTCTTTCTCTATTTGTCCCAAACACACACACACACACACACACACACAGACATGGTAACTGACTCACTCACTCAGTAAAATAACTGTAATAGTCCTGCAATAGTTTCACACACAACCATCCACATAAAATTATACTATCCTGCCAACAAAATGTGATACATCCAAGCACCGCTTCACCTAGTTGTCATGAGGCAGCTGCAAAGTTCTGATGTGTTAATTTCAGCCCTGAGTTGACCCCCAGCTAATTATCCTTCAACTCTGTAAACACTAGTAGCACCAGTTAACACCAATTAATGGCCTCTAATCATTGCCAGATGCTGCACCTTGAGCAATTTGCCCCACTTCCTACACTTACAATTTCACGCATTCATATGATTTTGGATTTCTATGGTTTGTTGGGTCTTTGCACAGACTATTAACCAGGGAGGTGTGTGTACCACTCTACATTCATACTTTCACTGAAAGAGGGAGTAACACAAAAAAAATAGTTAAAGCATTATGAACAAGACATTTTACTAGATCCCAAAACAAAACACATTTCTGAACACTGAATAATCAAAAGCTTTATTCTATCCCTCATTTCTGTCTCCTCCAACATTATCCTTGATTTGCTGCTTTATTGTTTGTATTGATTAGTAGAGTGTGTACTGCTTGCTGTCTTGCCTGCCAACTGTACTGTTGCCAAGGGAAAGCGTGAACAAACCTCTGCCAGCACCATCCTCCTCCGGCAACAGCTGTGCCACATATGCTGCCGTTCAATATAAACAAACATGGCCTCCCTGCACAAGGGATAAGGATTGACAGGTATGATTCATCTTTTGTGCCACTGGTGGGAGGTGCAAGTAACAATAAGCAGAGATGGATCTTTTCCCAGTTGAGGTACGACCACTGAGGGTTAGTAGGGGTAGGTCGGAGGGATCATTCGCCTCCCAAGGTAAGTGGCAGGGCTCCCCACATAACCCCTCACAGTTTTGCTGAGGATTAGAGCAGCATGAATCCACCAGGGCTGTAATTTGTGGCATTCTATACACAGAGCGTGCAGCGAAGATTAATAGGGAATGGGCATGGATCATTGGTGCTGTGCCAGTCATACTGCAACTAAACATATTCAACACAGACAGTAGGGAAGATCATAGTATCTAAGTGATTCATGGCACTGTTTTTAAATAGTACTTTGTAAAGCTCCACCATTTCAGCATATGATCGTCTCATCAAGTGAATGGTGTTTGATGTATCTCACTCCCGAAATAATGATGAAATTTCTATGCAAGCACCCATTTAAGGATTTTGGATCATTGCACTGAGGTCCTTTGTGACTACATTACAGTAGTTCAGCAGCTTGTACATCACATATGCCATTGTCTCAGGGGCACAGCTGAAGACACGGGCCACAGAGGACAATAGCTGCATAAAGTGGGTATGACGTCCCCTTGATGAAGAGTAATGGCTTGAAACAATATTTCCCCGAGGAGCAGAATTGAAATCTGAACACTGTGATATGGTTTCATCGCCATGCAATTTGGAGACGTCAGATCAGTTTTGCAAGGGCCAGCACTGTATAAGGGTGAAAAGCACAACCACTGGATGAATGGATAGTGTACAGATACCAATGCTATTTTCATGGGCTGCCCCAAACTTGGGAGTGCTCATGGTGAACTATGAGTAGTATATATATATATATAATAGTAGTGACCTTTCTAGAGTTTTTTTTTCTTAAACTGAAATACAATGATTTACAATGATTTTCTTCACCTCTCCATAATGCAACATCATTGTGATTATTGCTTGTAGTAGACTTAAAAAAGAGAAAACAAGCCTGATTTCTTTGTACACCACAAATATCCCTTTTTGAATAAACAGTAGTTTCATTTACATACACACATCTTAAATATTAATGTTTAAAAATCTCAGACATCTCTTTGTTTTGATTTCTTTTGCCATACATGAGAGATACTCCCTAAAAAAAGATATAACACAATGTCTCCCCGAGCTACGATTATGGGAATAATTAATAACAGAATGTCTTCAATCAGTGCTACTGATCCAGAGCTACTTAATAATCAGGGTTGATATTTAGATAAGGGTTGATTGGTGCATTTAAATCAGGCCCATTGTGTGGTGTAGTCATTAACTAGACCATGACTCTGTTGGAAACCTCCATCACGCAGGCTTTCAAAAGTCACTACTGACAGTTTCCTTTAGTGACTTATTTCCTTTACACGGACGTTACCACTTGTCATGTCTGCCATGAGAAGCTGAGGCACAAGACAGTTATATTAGTTAGTTAACTGATGCAAAAACTACAAAAAAAATCTGTACCGCTGATTCAAAAACATGCATCAAAGGTGTCAACAGACTTTTTCTTGCTTATTCTTTGACCAGAGCTGCACAGCTGTAGAAGATAATTTATTTATTTACCAGTCAATTACATTTTAATGTGACTCGCCTAACGTCCGTATTCTGTCTTCAGATGTGGCCCATGTAATGGCTGTGATGGATAAAAGACAGTTTAATTACGCGAGACCCCTAATTGTTCGCACGCAAAGCCTCAGTTGCGGCCGTCTTAGATCTATACCGTTATCTCAAAGGGAATGAGGATAATTTGAAGTCTGCATCTAATGGTGGATATTATAGCTTTCTAAAAATGTGAGGTAAATGTTGCCTGTGGGGCCGCCAAACAATGACAAACACAAAAGATGTATAGAAAGCGTGTGGAGGAAATTGGAAAGGATGGAGCTCGCCTCTGCACCCCAAAACACAACAGCCGAGACATAAGATGACGTATGATGTAACGTACGTTTTATGGTTACAACAGCTGCGCTTCTGTTTCCTAGTGACATACACAGCAACCTCCCATACAGTCATCATTCTGTCCTGCACATAATCGCCACTGTGAGTTAGTTGTTAAGAGGAGATAGAATATTCTGGTCTTTCCTCACAGTTACTGTGGTGTATTTTAGTCCCAGTGTGATGCCATTCATTACTGCCCTGTCAAAGCTCTCACGACTCGGGCTCAACAACTAATTGAGATGACATTTCCAAATACACACACTGCCCATGCTGCTATGAGCTACGAGTAGTTACAGCCACACACACACACACACACACATACACGGAGCCCTATATTTTCAAACAATGATATAAAACCTTTATCCGAGGTTATCAACAGAGTGGACTCCTGGCAGAGCGGCGCCTAATTTTTCAGCGCTACTTTCTTCTGCTGTTGCTCTCCTTATTTTTCAAACTTTTGGAATTTCACTTTATTTGCGATGCCCTATTGGTCTTCTTCCTAGCTGTTTTGAGGTGGAAGTTACGACAGCAAGTCAGGGGAATAAGAAACAGGTGTGAGACACAGACAAACCATCAATTTACTTTCCTAAAAAAATAAAAATAAATAATCACACCATTAATACATTTGCAGCAGTGGTGCCAAGTTCAGGCAATGCTACCTTTACCTTAAGTTACTTATCTCAAAAATTCAACCATCAAACGACAGATTTATGGGATGATCCCATTGCTACATTTTATATGCCTATCAATCAATTTTCTATCCTGTGTGCAGGGTCAATGGGGAATGGAGAACTATCCCGTTTATCACAGGGGTAACGCATATGAAGACACATTCATGATCATATTACTATATTTTATGTGTTTGTTTTTTATTTTTATGAGAGTTAATGAAACTTTTGAATTGCAGATTTTTAATGAGATATGAACTTGCCAGGACGACTGATTACTAGAACAGGTGGGTGTGTGGATATTGTGCTAATATAATTATCTTTCTGTCACATTTGAATAATTAAGGGGGGCATTGGGCTTCTAGGAGTAAAACATTGTATCTTGCCTTCTTGCTATCATGGACACTTGAAATAGCAACAGTCTTCCTCCGTGGTATTTTGCAGTGAGCACATAAAGAATAAAGAAAACAAGGCGTTTTAAACTCAAATTTAAAAATTGAAATTGATCTTTTCCTCACCCCAACCATGGCATATGGCATGATATGCGGTTGTTTAATTTAAAGGACTTGATGTATTAAATATATATATACAGTTAATTATTAACCACATTTTGCTGCAATATATTGACTGTATCATGTACCAGGCAATGTTACTACATTTACAATAAATTTGTACTGCAAATTTTTTGTTGACTTAATTAGCTGAAGCTGCTAAAAGGTTAAAGGTAATTGTGTTTAGGATAAGATTAGCATTGTCTGTATTCATGACTGCCAAAATATTCACAGATATAGAAGAAGAAGAAGTGTGTAACAGTAACAGTAACAGACGCTAACTGTCTACATGAACTAGAAACATCCCGGGGTCACATTTTGTAGTTTGTTTCATTGTTGACGTCAGCTAGTAGCAACAGGAAAACATTTTTAATTGTTATTGACTGAATGTGCTGAATAATGTTTTGATTATAACACAGACATGTGCACACAGACACACAGACACACAGACACACAAAGCGTGTCCTCAAAACCTGGGAGAAATCGCACATGAAAGGTGCTCGACATCAGAGGGAGTCAAATTGGCCTTGGCTGGGAGGATTGGTCCAATCAACCTCCAACCGTATAATTAGTAATTAGATTGGGATTAGAGTCAACTCTGAGTGGAGGAGCGTGGCCAATTCAAATCAGCATATGAAATGTGATTAAATTAATAAGAGAAAAATTGAAATATTAATGTCCCTTTTTTCCCACTGGGTCTTACTTTGATTTGTTTGAACTTTGGTTAATTATGGACTCACGTAGAGTATTTTGGTGGCTATTTTTAACAATGTTTTTTTTATTTTTTTATTGTACATTGCAGCAGACCATTTTATACCAAATTAACAAAGAAAAAATAAAAACATTCATTAGAATAATGGACATTACAAGACAAATCATCTTGTTGACCTTCACAAAGTTTATGATTAATATGATACTGTTCTACATTATTCCCATAATGTAGTTTAATGTGATATAATCTAATGTCAAACTAGTTGTATATATAGCTGTAAATCGTCCTTTTTAAGGGTTTATTTAGCAGTTATACATATTAATATTTATTCTCATCACAATCACAAAAATGTACCTGTTTGTAAAAGAACATTTAGTTCAATGTATGTAACAGCAAAAAGCAACATGATTTTAAAGATTTCAGTGACATTTTATTGATGCTATTTCCTGTTCCTGTCTTCTCTGTCTGCTGGTTTGTGTTGGCTTACGGGACATATTTGTGCTGCTAGTTTTTTAAGGACTTTCTTCAAAAAGATTTCGATCTCAAGAGACTATCCTTTGTAAATAAAGGTCAAGTAAAATACAAAATAACAATAAATAAATATATACTGAACTCACTTATCTGACCTGTTCGACAATCCATCTCCGGCTCAAAATAATCCCTTGCCAGTTGACTGTGTGGAGGAGGCAGCAGGGTAACGGTGCTGCCTCCAGCCCCCGAGGGTCTGTCCTTCCCTGAGCTTGTCTAACTTCTCTGACATGTTGCAGAAAAAAACTCTTGCTCACCTTGAACGTTCCCCCCTTTATAGTAGTTTCCCAAAGTTTTTAATGAAGTGGAGGTGGTCACAGCTGATTTCTTGGACTAATGGCCATGGACACAGGAGTTGGTGCTTGCTGCACAAATAGACATGGTGATTGAGCTCCTTTTGATTCAAGCCATAGGAACCGTAGATAATTTACAATAAGCCTCTCTTTCAGTTCTCCATTGTGTCAAAAGAGTGACCATTTGTGTCAAAAGTCTCCTGCGTGATTAGTGCTTAGGCATTAAAAGAATTAATTCTTAACAATATAGCTGTCATTATGATCTGGATTTTTAAAAAAAAGATTTAATAAGCGTAGTGATCAAAGGGGTTCTTATGTGAAGCTGACAACCATTTATTTGGAGTGGGCAGGTATTTCTTCTTACCTATTAAGACCTAATTTAAAATGTGTTCAAATTCCATTATTTAAGCTTACACTGTTAAGTTTAGTCTTGCGAGGATACATTGGAGACTGCTTCTTTTGAGACCCTCAACTGAGGATGCATCTTCACTTTTCTGGCATTGAAGCATTTTAATGATTTATCACATGACTTTGGGTTCTGCTGTATTTGCATTGCAACCTTGCTGTGTTCTGACTACATATGAATAATTCAGCTCCAACAAGCCTTGTTTAAAGGGAAGAAGTTAAATATTTGAAGTGATAGCAAAGCCCTGTTGTAATGTGTGCTGTTGGTGTGTTGTGTTGAGTTTGAACAACAGGGAATATATATTATATATATATATTGCCAGCAGCCAGGTGTGTTTTTACAGAAAACAACAACTAATAAGTAATGCCTGTGACAGTGGCAAATAGGAAGAGAGAGATAGAGAGAGAGAGAGAGAGAGAGAGAGAGAGACAGATAGAGAGAGAGAGAGAGAGAGAGAGAGAGAGAGAGAGAGAGGAGTGATGGAAAAGAAAGAAAGAGTGCAGAGATAATTATTATATAATTATAGATTTAGTTTTGAGCCAGCTGCCACACCCACAGCTAACTTCTGGTCCAGCCAATAATTTGATATTTTATCTTTGCAACCACATGTGTAGAGCTCCAGACTCCAAACAAGTACAAGTGAAAATAGAAGCAGTTATGTATAAATAATTTCCAAAATGATGGCCTGTTTTTTTTTTTTTTATAATTGTGTTCAGTTTGATGAGAATGTAATTCTGCAGTTAACATAAATGTATATAGGCTACATATGCAGAAGCAACGTTAAGTATGTGTGCATTTAAGATATAATTACTGCCAAAATCAATAGTTGTACATTAACAATGGATCAAAGGTTTACATGTAATGTGCAAAATATATCAGCTGTCAGGTAGAAATAAAACTTTAAATGAATGTTATAATATCTCTGTATGTGCTGGATCTGTAAATAAGCCAATGTTTGCCACAAGTTTGTCATATTAATTAAAAAAGGTGATGGCATCTCAGTCTTGCAATTTTCTCATATCAGTTTTTAAAATCATTTTACATAAAATCTAATTCGGTGGGCTATTTTTTTCAGAGAAAGTATTCTTAACATCAAGCACTGAAGTGAACCAAAAACAAAAAAGAAAACAAGTTTTTTTTTTGATAATTCAAATAACACAATGTGTAATTTAAATGTTTTTGATGATTTGATCACAACACCAGGAGATGCACGTCGTCTTCATTTAAATAGATAAGAGCTTTTCTGCTAGCATATTGTACACTATATTTACTTGGCAGAGGCATACATTATGTTTTATTAACGCAGGTGCTTGTACTACAGAGGGAGTGGTAAAAAAAAAAACTCTCACACACACACCGCTTGTGGGACACATTCACTCAGTGCATTAAAATGTATGATACAAGGGAGTTAGAGAGAGACAGTTATCTATGCGGTAAAAAAAAAAAAGATGAATATATATTGAAACATCTTTATGAAATATTAACACCAACACAAACAATGAAAGTAACTAAGGGATTTAGGAGTGGCCAAAAAAGACCACAGGGGATGCATTTTCAAAGGTAGCAAAGCTGTATCTTGTCTTTTAGACATTTTTCACTGAGGGGGGAATAGGAGCAATTTTCTGAAGCATCTGAGATGAACTGCTTCACAGCATGAGAAAATAAATATTTCTTTGAGATCACAGGTTTCCCTTCAGAGAATCCTGTGATTTTAATGCATCACTGGGAGACAGAGGGGCGGAAGACTGAGCCGTGTGTTAAATATGATGACTCCTGAGACTGCTTTGATTTATGGTGGGTGTATCTTTTTGATGCAATATTTACCTAAGAGAGGTCTTGTGAGAAGAGAGGATTTTTTTCTCTGATGGGCAGGTTTGTCGTGTAGCTCTGTTATAGATGTATTCATTGTTTAAATGGTAAACTTTTCCTTTGATTCACGTGTCATCCTAGTCTTAAAGATGAGGATCTCCATAGCTAGCTTTTACGTCAGCTCTCTCTGCAAAATAAATGACAAAGAAGATTTGACATGCGAACCTGCAGAGATTCGTATTCATCAGGTTTGTGCTGATTATGTTTGAGCAAATTGCAAGAAAAGGATCATGTTTATCTAGTTTTCATTGCCAAAATTCTCAAACATTTAGCCCCTCCCCCCAGTCTGTCATTCTGCCTGAAAAAAAAAAAAATAAAAATACTGTTGCATTGATCATGTTTGAAAAAATATATGGAATACCGAGAACCTCCTGGGATTAGAAAAGGCAAGACAAGTATAACCTTCACAACCTCTCACTGCAGGGGGAGAGAGACAATGCCAGAATGCTGATTGATAAAGTTTTCTTCTGGGAGCAGAGCTATCAACTCTGGTGAGATTGTATATATAAAAAAAAAATAACTCTCTTTTTTTTCTCTTTTAGGAGAAAGACGCTTGAAAGATACAAGCCATCCATTTGAAACAAAACCAATATGAAAGTTTCAAAGATTTTACATTTACATTTTAGAAATGGTTAGTTTATCTTAAGCAATATCTACTATATAATTCTCCCTTAGGAACCTTATTGTAAAGTATTAACCATTATTGTATCAAAGCATGATGTGGAGCATCGGTGGAAGTTTATAGTTGCAAAGACAGAATCAAAGCAATGTTCAACTAAAATTCCCACAGAATGCAAGTTGAATGCAAAGCACCTCGTCACTACGGAGAGAAACAAATACAATAAAGTAGACTTTCTTCCCAAGAAAAATGATGCGATGACAAATGACAGCAAAGTAAAGGTATAACTTTCCTCCCCTCAGCGCAGGTCTTCATGATTCTGAATTTAGTTGAAGTTCTGACAGCATCCATCATTTTAATTGGATCAAGTGCAAGATAAATAAGACCACGCTGTCTTATTAAAGCTTGTTGGCAGGGTATCTACATTCCTTGAGCTCCTTTACTCAAATATGCCCATAAATTAAGAATATTGTTTTATTTCTCAATAAGACAAAAAAAAACAAAAAACGCTAGACAACAGCAAATTATCTACCTCACTCAGGTCCCACCTCCTCCTCTTTTCTCCTCCTTCCTCTCAACACCTTAGGATATCAGAATCACTTTCAATCCATCCTACCCACCTCCACCTCTGTGTCATTTAAGTACCAGGCCCTCAGGTGGGAGCCTGAGGGATGGGAAGAAAGGCGCGTGTCTCATGCGTAGGAGTCCACAGCTGCGTGGCGCGTCTGCTTCCCCTGCCTTCAGACATGCTGCCATTCATCGCCTCATTACCATAAAGGAGAAGAAGCAGAGGATGGGTGAAGGTAAGACTTCACAGAC
This sequence comes from Pampus argenteus, assembly GCA_036937835.1. Classification (NCBI taxonomy): domain Eukaryota; kingdom Metazoa; phylum Chordata; class Actinopteri; order Scombriformes; family Stromateidae; genus Pampus; species Pampus argenteus. The sequence goes on from CM072879.1 coordinate 11,589,187, forward strand.
TGCAATCAGCTCCCTGTTGCTGTTTTTTTTTTTAATGCACTACGTATCCCATTTTCAGTTTCTGTATGCTCCATAGCTGCAGGAATCAAAAGTTACCGCAGGCTCATAAGTAAAAGTAAGCAGCACTCGCATATTAATGATGGTGTTAATCCTGAACCTGAATCGACAGGTCAGTGACTTACTATTGATTTTATGCTGATATCTCGATACTCTTAAGAGTGTATGTGTGTGTAATGTTGATATCATATATACTCTATTATGATTTACTGCCAGACTTACAGTGAGTATTGATTTTGTGGTGTTGTACACTCTTTAATGACGTAAAGGTAGATTGTCACTATAGTCCACAGATTTGCAACACACTGACTTGCAAAACAAGTCTACTGCAATCTATGTTGGACTTCAGTATTTAACTGGGCAGGTCTTTTGGGATACTGCGTGTGCATGCGTGAACAGGAAATGGTGTATAAGAAATGCAGGAATAAAAAATAAAAACAAACAAACACCCATATCTCAATTATGAGTTGTCAAAACAAGACATACACAAGATGCAAAATTATTCTGTTTATCAGTGGGAGGATATTGTTTAATTACACTGCCTTATATTGTGGAAGCAAAGTGTACTCTCTAAGCAAATAATGTAAGAAGATGGATTTTCATATGGTGGCGTCTTCTGTATTTCTGCGCTATTTAAAGTTTGGCAATAAATTAATCGGTGATGCATTATTCATGAAGCCACTTCTACACTCTCCCGGGGCTTTTATGCAAAGTGGGGATCTCTCTATTTTTCTCTCTCTTTCTCTATCAATCTCTCTCTTTCCGTGACAAGTGTCTACTGTACATTATCTCACTAATGGTCCAAGTCAATGAGTCACCCTTGCACTCACACATGTCAAAGCCACATCGTACAGGTTGTTGGGACAAATTTAGCGGTAAATTAATTGTCTCTCCAGAATACAGAATGTTGCATGCAAATTAAAACAAGCTGAATATTATTGTGCTCAAAATGCTGATTTGATTTTGACATTTGTTTTTGTTTATTAGGCATAAATGGCACTTTTCATTCAGCGAGACTCGCAGCATTACAGACAGTAGCAACATAAAAAAAAAAAAAAGTCATATTCACAACACTTCTTTCTAATTTTCCTGCAAACTAAGGTAAGCTGTAAAACCAATTTGCTCCTAGACTCCTGGTTTTTGTGCAGCCAAGTCCAACCAAGTGTGAGTGATAAACAAAGAAATGAAAAACAGCAAGGTATATAAAGAAAGACACAATATAAAGAAAACAACAACCATTTTGTCCATGCGTGTTGGAGAGCTGCAGGTAGCGAACGTGGAGTTGTGAATATAGCATGGTGTTCCTCTCAGTGGGGGAGGGGTGGACAGAGCGAGGCTGCTTACCAGAGGCTGCCAACACTGAAAGGAGGGGAAAAGTGTTGACAGCAATTTCACCGCTGGGTAGGAGTGCACACAGCGCGCCCCAGGTACCTCGGCCCATACACAGTGTCTGATTGCAGTAAATTGTGGTGCTGTTTTTAGAACACAAACAAACCTTACTGTGTGTCTGGCTGCTTCGTTCAGCAAGTGGGTTTGTTGAGGACAGAAGAAAGGTAGAAGAGTCTACATGGTTTGCAATATATAATCTGTTTATAATGCTTTCTCTCTCTGTGTGTGTGTGTGTGTGTGTGTGTGTGTGTGTGTGTGTGTGTGTTTGCCTTTTTTGTTGAGGCAATAAACAGCGATGCAATTATTATTATGTTATTTGATGATGTGGGTATTTTGGAACTCTGTGAGTCTAAATTAAGGTAAAAGAAAAATCAGCAATCTGCAAAATGAAATTCTGCAGCGAAAGAAAAGAACGTAACGCGCACTGCTCTGATTGGTTCATGAACAATGTATTATAAAACAAAAAGTACTCTCCTAACTTGCATTTTACATCCTGCCTTTTTTTTTTTTTTTTTTTTTTTTTTTATCAAAAGCTCCGAACACTTAAAAGTTATTACAGCAGTATGTTGTATAAAAAAATGATGAAGCATGGGCATTCTAATAGGCAGCGACATCTCATCTGAGATTCCCACTCTGTCTAACAGTGCACTTATTTTCCAGAGAGCAAAGTATTTTCCTCCTATCTCATCCATCTCGCTTATGCAAATGAGTGTCTTAATTTGGTTAGGGGCCGCGTCATGTGGGAGATAGGGGAAAAGTACAATCTTGTTTACCTTAATGGGGAATGTTTTCAGCCCCGTTAACCAATACAGAGGCTTATTTAATCATGCTAGAAGCAGGAGTAAGGAGACTAATAGAACATGAATTTGACCAGTGTAAAAAAAAAAAAAAAAAACGTGCGTTGTAAAATGAAGTCAAGCAATAATACTGCCTACTGAAATAGCTGGAATGTACTTTTTTTCAAATATATAAATAAGCTATTCAATAATAAACCTGAACAAAGCTGCACAATCAACAAAAATACAGTTGCAATAACACATCCATAAAGTCACTGTCCCTGCAGTTCATTAAATCTGTTTTTTTTATGTGTCACTACTCAGATGCAACATAACATGTAAAATGCGCCCACTGTGCAGATAACCATGGAGATGTGAACAATTCCTCCAGAGAATAACAATAATGATCTAAAATGGAGAACAAAGGGCTGAGGTATAATAATTACAGCTGCCACTGACCCTTCTGTGATAGCCATGCACAGCGAGAGGGGCACAGGAAAGTAATTATAGTCAGCTGAATCCGAAGCATTTCACTGTGAATGTCTACTCACTGTGTGGTATGTGGAGCTCCTTTCTCATTTCTTCTATCCATTGTGTCTTTCAGTAAAAACGATGAATGTATTTTTTATTTTTTTTTCCCACTGGTCCTGCCATTTCCTCTGCTCAAGTTGTCATTTGCCAGTGTCACGCCGGTGCAGTATGCACTTCTCACAAATTTACACATAAATGCACATTAAAACAAACATCTACCCTCCTCTTATATGCACTCAATGCGCATCCTTTGCACTGATCAAGTGTCACGTCAGTTCATTTGATTAAAATCAATTAGACTTAAAACAGTTAATAAACTTTAAACATAAAACTAAAGGATAAAAATAATTCCCTTTTTCATTTTTGGAGCATTAAGTGGATATTTTGGTGGAGAGAGTTTGTCTAATGACAAAATCTAGTCTGTTATTCCAACATAACAAGCTTGTTTTTTGAGATTCATTATTTCATGATCATGAGAAAACAGTTTGCATTGATATTTTGTGGTTTGAAGGACTTCATTCATTATCACAGGATAATGTAATATCTGAATCTTTTTTTTTCTTAACGAAACAAAGGATTTATGACGATTATGAACACTTTACATCATGATGGTCAGAAAACAAAATATGAGAAATAATTACTGGCCTTGTGGAATTTAACAAATAGTGATTAAACAATCAAACTTTTTTTATATATATATAAATGCTATAGTCCTTCTGTGTTGTGGGTATCACTGAGGACAGTATGCTGTAGTATCTGTATTTAAAACAGTTACAAAAAAGTGATGCTGATACTCTAAAATAAAAATATATCAACCTAAATACAAATGCCAGTGTGCAATTATTATCTCGCCAATGCTTGTGCATGTACAACCACTAACCTTTAACATCACCACCACCCACCATCTCCCTTTTGTCTTTCTCTCCCCTCTCGGTGCAGCGGTTTCCTCCATCAGTAAAGCCTGAGAGAGAAGTCGCACCAGCACGCTCCACTGGGCTCTGTGAAAGCTGCCAGGTTAGTGTGAAAGACACCGCAAGGGACTGTGTTTGCATTTGTGTGTGTGTGTGTGTGGGCAGGTAAGTGGACATCGAGGTTATCGCCTTGTAGCGATGCCAGCTACAGCGCATCATTACCTGTGCACTTTGATGGGAGTGACATTCACCTCACACTCCACTGTGGTCATTCACCAGCTCACAATACACACACACACACACAAGCGCACACATATAGTGTAATGTTCAGTCAACCATAAGGGGGGGAAAGCTGTCACCTTATTTGATTTCTGTTTCTCTCACACATAAAAATGGTGGATTTTTGCTCTAACTTGTGAATTCTCATAAATCTAGTATTGCACTGTGTAGAAAAAAACCTGAAAATTTACATTAGAAACAATAACAGAGATCTTCGTTATAAGCTGTAGCCAATCACTGCACTATAGATGTGTGATAAAAAATGCAATCAAATGAATTTGTTTTTAAAAGTATACCAAAGTCAGAATTAAGAGTGGCTTAAGAAGATATCTTGGGATACATATTGACATAAATCCTCAAGTTATTACAGTATATAAAACCTTGTCTTGAAAAGAAAGGTTGTGATGAGCAGCTTGGATTTTTGTGTATTTTGGATGCAGTACGATCATTTGTTTTTCTCTCACACACACACACACACACACACACTATTCCACCCTGCTGAGCTACTCAGTAAGTCATATTCTGACATCTTGCTGGGTGTCATTTCAGCGGTCTGAAGGCAAAACTGAGTTTTTTTTCTTTTTTGATATGCAAAGAAAATGCTCTAGGCATCGCTTGGCAGAATGAGCAGCAGTTTGGGACCAAGGTGTCATCAGCTCATATTCCCTCCATACACAAATTCTTCCTATACCCCCCAATGAATATATGAGCTGGGGTCCCTTGAACTTTCACTTTGTAGATTTCCACAAAATACCTTTTTTGCTATTCTATTTCTGATTAACCAGTTGCATTTTTGCTGTATTAAATAAGTGCATAAAATAAAGTTAGAAAGGAAATAAAATGATGAGAATATAATCTAGAAATGGTTAATATATGTTCTTATTTACTTTTCCCTCAGAAATTATGTAAGCATAGCATAGCCCTTTGACCAAGCCATTTCAACATATTACAGACTATGGAGATCCCATTAGACCATTTTACAATAATTCAGACTAGTTGGTTTTGGATTCTCCGCATGTCTTTGTGTTGTATCAGCCCACGCAGTTCTTCATAGCCTCCGAGTGACTCTATGTGAGCATTGGAGCCATCTGTTGGGGTAAACGTGTTGTCAAAAACAGTGAAAGTGAGATGGCAGCAGAGAGATGCTTGCCCTGAGGCACTTCCTCTGTCATCACTCCTAGATCCCGCTGTGCAGACCATGAACATTAACTTCCCAAAGCACTCTGGGTAATCACTTGCCACCTCACACTAGCCAAAACAAAGATTGCAGGGGATTTTCTAATGTACACAGTCGGCATGCAGAGCAGGAATTGACAGTGAATGAATAGCCCATTCGAGAATGTTTTATATAAACAGCAAGTGCTGAAAATCGGGCAGATGTGAAACAGAAAAAGTTGCTTAATTTGGGGAGAGATCAGCGTGGTAGATCTTTTTGTTGATGTTAATGCTAATGAATGCTTATCATGAAACCACACCAGTCCCCCCAAAACAGCGTTTGGCATCAAACGACAATCTGTGACACAATGCTAAGGTGAATGTATGGCCGCTCTAATCCACTTGAACAGTTTCTCCTCTGCCACAGTTTCTGATATAAAGACCCACAGCATTGAAACATCTGCCACATTAGAAAAACAGACAGGCTGATATATGAGGAAGCAAACAGGCAGCTGTTGAGGAGACAAACAGGTAGACAGACAGGTAGACAGACAGGTAGAAAGACGGAGGGCCAAGCAAACAGTCAGATGCACACATACACCAACTCTACACACATACAAAAGTGCATCCAATCCATCCATGCGGCATCATGGGTCAATGTATTTTACCTCAAACTCCATATGGACATGAGACAAATATAGTCATCTGCTTGCCACTGAGGTGACTATAATTTGTTTTCCTGTGTGGCTATAATATTCAGTTTCTCTCCAGGTTAAAACACAATTACTTCCTAGCAAACACGACATGGACTAAGTCATCAACAGCACACCAGTCCTGCCATCTGTTGCTTGCTTGCAGTCGGATGTGAGCACAGTTGAAATAAAATGACTCCCGATTAGAGACTTTTCTATGCCCTCATCAGATACATGTATGTACATTGTGATGATGTCAACAAACATATAAGCATACAATACTCACAAACATGTGTACACAATGGATTTACACAAACACACACACAGGCATGCATATACACACATGCATGAACACAGGCACAAAGACGAGCCTCAGCAAGGATTTGATTTCTAATGTCCCCAATCTGGCAGAAAAAGGAGCATCTTAGAGTATACAGTGCTCTCCACTATAAGATGCAATACATATGGAATGTGTTTTCACCCAAACTCAGCTGGATGCCCAATCACCTTAAAGTGCCTTCGCTTGATTCTGCAAAACTCTCAACTTCAGCAAAAGTGGCAACTTTTTTTTTCCATATCCATGAGAAAATGTTTCATTCATGCACTTGCAACGAGTCCTTCAATATATTTTCTCTAAAGTATTTCGGAGATGAAAAAAAAAAAAAAAAAAAAAAAGAACTGTGGCATTCTTGAAATTAGTCTAGAAAACAGTGATAGGAGAACTGTAAACATAATCTGTTCATTAGATTTACAGTATTGTCTTTGTGCGAGGAATCAAGTGTGTGGGACACCAAAGGGATGTTGTTTTACATTTGGCACAGAATAAAAGAGTAATCGTAGTAACAGCAATCGGCTCCAGTTCTTTGTGTGTACAAATTATGGTAAAAAAAAAAAAAAAAAAGCCCCTTTCTCATCCAAATTACACCTTCTTTTGGTGCTGCCCATGAAGAAATTAAATAAATACAATATGCAAAACCATGCCTAAGCTAATTAGCAGCAGGCTGCCTCACAATGAATGAAGAATACAATTAATCAGAGTGTGTGTGTGTGTGTGTGTGTGTATTCAGGGGGTTGCCGATGAACACATATGCTCAGTTTTTTATTGACGCTCCCTTTGTTTTGCCCCTGCTAATCTCCAGCCTTGTGTTTTTATTCGACAACATTGTTCTATGAAATCAGTTATTTGCATGCTTACAGTTTTGCATATGCATAAACAGAAGCACTGTGGCTTTATTTTAAATGCTATTCTTACAAGAGATAATGCATTAGGAAAAGTCTGTTATTTTATTTTTTTTTAATCACATTTCCATCCTCCGGTAGGTAACGTACCACTACTGTATGCTTTCACAGAGAATTGCAGTTCAATTCGATAGCATGCGTCCATGGTTGGACCCTTTCCAGATACAAATCTCAATGTAATGATGTGGAGCTATTAATAGATTAGATACAGTCTTGTCTGTCGCAATTTATTAAACATGATTAAACTTGGCAGCAGCAGTCCCTGCTCTGCTAACCAACCCCGGAATGAAACACCCGAACTTCTCACAGTTAGAATCAATTAAGTCATCAGTTTGATTGTGTTTTTGTTTTTGTTCTAATTTTTAATTAAAAGTCTTTGTTCATCTATAGTAGGTTCCAGAATAGCTGAGGACGTCTTTCCTCATTACATGGTGCCACTTAGTAGGATTTCTTCATTATTACTAAAGTATATTTCTGATCAAGGAATCATTAAGGATCGTAATTACTATGAGGTTAAAATTTGTAAAGTTCACTGCTATGGAGTTAAAGGGAAAAGTCTATATCTTCATATCTAAATCACACACAGCACTAAGTTTTAATTCATGATTCAGACTTGACAAAAACTACTTAAGTGTGATGTTAGCTGGGGTCTGTGGAAACTGTGTGACAGTGGATGTGGACTGCATCAAAGTCTTCTGCAATGACAAAATGCTACCCATAACAAAGAGAGCCTTATGGCCGGGCCTGATGGTCTAACATGTACTGCTACCCCCACCCACCTCCCCTCTTGACCCCCGCCGGCCATCAGCACATCAGAGTGGAGACAGACAGCGGAGGAAAGGCTGGACCTCATCTTACCTCTCAAAGAGCTCTGTGACCCTGTTGCTCCCAGCTGCATTCACACCAACTGACACCAAGTTCAAAGTAATTTCTTCTTAGTGTGTGTGTGTGTGTGTGTGTGTGTGTGTGTGTGTGCGCGCGCGTAGTGAGAGAGTAAATTAGGGGCTTTGTTCAGAGTGCTGTGTGTGTGTGTGTGTGTGTGTTTCTTACGTGTACAAACAGTGACTGTGTGTGTATGCTTTCAAACACTTAGCTACATATATGTCTATATACACTGTATGTGAGCCTGTGAGTTTGCTGTAATAAATGTGTGTTATTACAGCCCCTGTTTAGCTGAGCTGAACATCTGTCACAACAGCCTGCTCTCAGGTCGGCCTGTCTCTGGTGGAAAGAAAATAGAAATATTCCCTTTTATTTATTCCCTTTAACACATACACTACATACATACAGAAACTAATAATTTTCCACATGTCTATATAAATGTTTAATGTCAGATGTGTTTTTTTCTTTTGTTATCAACTCAGAGCCTTAGATCATTTTAAGAGGAATAAAGTGGCCATGGAAACTGTGCCTTATAAAGGAAACTATAAATAGTCATTTGCATAGTGTGATAAGAAAGGTTCTCTTTCATTCGTCTGTTGTGGTTTTTTTATTGTCTTATCGACAACAACAAAAAAAAAGCCTTCACATGCAGTGCTCCCTGTTTTCATGAGATGATATGAGGGGTGAGAGAAAGAAAAGGGGATGAACAGATGTAGGTTGATACACCTCAAAGGAGCCATCTTAACCCCATTCTCTTCCCTCCATTTATTTCAGCACAAAAGCATTCTCTTCTGTCTACAAGACCCATTTAACACATGAGTGGCAGCAAGCTCATGGGGGGTGAAGGTTCATAAAATTGATGTACCTCGACATCAGCTCACCTCTGCCAGATAGTTCTGTCTGCTGAGGCTTTCTCTGACACACATACTGTAGCATGTAGCAAGCGTCCTGCCTTGACCAAACTCAGTTATTGTTTTTTTTTATAAAAACATCTTAGCTGATGCAATTTGATTTAAGCCCCCGTAACCCCCCCTAAAAAAATCCATTGCACTGAAAAACCATTTTGTGGATTAAAGACCTGTGAATATCAAACCGCTTTTGAGAGGTAATTGATCATATGTTTCAAGGTATCCAGACATCAATTTCATTACAGGTGAATTTGTATGGAGATGTTTTTAAAGTGGATGGATTTCACAATGCAGACAAAGAATCTGGCTCAAAGAAACTACTCCATAAAAGCTCTGGCAAGTATTTCCAACAGAATGGTGGGGTTAAATAACACTTATCAGCATTCAGCAGGGGTAGACATAGAAGGTATAGTATATCATCAAGTCTATCCTGAACCAGGTGGAATAAGATTCTATTTATTACTGTATTTTTCGGGGCTATAAAGCGCACCGGATTAAAAGGCGCAGTATCAATTAACATGTCAATTGCTTTCATTGTCCACACATAAGGCGCATCTGATTATAAAGCGCAAGGCGATTTCCGCATCAAATGCCCGGATCGTCCTCGTCATTATCCGAGTCAGTCTCGTTGCTGTCACCGTGCTGTTCAGTGATGATTCCGGCCTATAAAATACGTTATTATGTAATACGTAAGGCGCACTGGATTATAAGGCACACTGTTAATTTTTGAGAAAATTTAATGATTTTAGATGCGCCTTATAGTCTGAAAAATACGGTAACTGCTTATGAGCCGCTTGCCAAAGACACATTTTTAACAACTTCTACCAAAAACTGAGGCACACCAAATTTCAGAGAGAGAGAGAGAGATGCGCCTTATAGTCTGAAAAATACGGTAACTGCTTATGAGCCGCTTGCCAAAGACACATTTTTAACAACTTCTACCAAAAACTGAGGCACACCAAATTTCAGAGAGAGAGAGAGAGAGAGAGAGAGAGAGAGAGAGAAAGAGAGAGAGAGAGAGACAGAGACAGAGACAGAGCTTTATTTACCTTAAAAGACTTTCATTTACAGATTACTCATTTTGTTTGACTGAACTGCACTGACAGACACCTTGGCCTGTGCCATTTTATTTTTGACCGACATTCAGGACAATATGTGTTCCAATTAAAGAGTAGAGTAATAACAATAGATGTTTTAATGCAATGAAAGCAAATTGAGCCAGTGAAGCAAAGATGTGTTGACTTCCCTGGCATTCTTTCAAAGCCCATAAATATAAAGCTTGAGATCATCCATGTCATTGCCATGAAACTAAAGCTTTAATGTGTCATTGTGTGCAGTGCCAGCAAAACGTGCCAGCAAAGGAAATAAATAAGTCACAAATGAGTTCCTCTAAAAAAAGAGCCACAGCACACAGAAGTGAAGTGAAGCAGAAGTAATTGACAAAACATTCCCTAATAGGCTTTTCATCATGGCTGACTGAAATGGTGGCAGAATTTTTGCGACCACGTAAATTAGTAAAACTTTTCTTTCTCCCGCCTTCTTTCAGCTCTGAAAAGACTATGAAATTGCCACCACCCAGCACAAAAAGAAAAGCCTTTTATTACGCTTGCCTTTCAAATAGGCTATCGACAAAACAAGTTTTCTGCCTGAAGTATCAAGCTATTTAGGACCTGAGAGGGAGGAAGATGTGACAGTCACAGCATCTTTCTCCGAAGAGGCTTGAATTCGGTGTGACAGCGTTTGCATCATGGGCTTTTTCTCCCTTACGGTCCTCTGGATATAACCTACGAACTGACTTTTCAGACTGATGAGTTTGAATCAATTTGAATTAATGGCTGAAAAAAAATAGTAAATGTCAATTTTGGTTTCCCAATGGCTTAAATCACTGATACTTTATGTCATGCTGTAGTAGCATTTAGTGTTTAGTAATTATGAGCTTAGGTACTAGCCCACAGAGAATAAATTATTTAAGGTTAGGTTTGACAGATATGGAAGTTTGACTTTGAACATACAAATGTACACATCTGCTCTTTCTTTGACTTTACTTCCTGGATAAGGCTGCAGCATCAGGATCTTTCATGCACTGCTCTGGTTAATACTAAAAACAGGTGCCACATACATGTACATGTATGTGTGCGCATGTCCACATGTGTCACACAGACCTTGCAGCCCTGTGTCTCCATACGGCAGGCAGCTCAAAGCGGGCTGAGATTGCTGATGGCATTATGGCATTAGGCTGCACGGGGTCCAGAGAACCAGCTGGCCACCAGCTCTCAGCAGCCCTACCAGCCCCAGGACAGGCATGAAAGGGCCCCTCAGACCTCTGGGGAGTGCTTAGTGTCTTGTCGGCCATTGTGGCCCTAATGGTCCCCTGCAGTCGCACTCAGCATTCATAGTCGACCATTATACTGGAGCGAAACCAATCGCTTTGCCACGCCTGTTGCAGTCAAGAGGGGACGTAGCCTCCTGTTGAAGCTATGACAGCGGGTAGAGCTCGCTCAAGCTCCGACATGGGACTCTCTCTGTTTATTGCTTTCTACATCTTTCACTTCTTTTCCACTTTCTTTCTGTTGTCGTATCGCTTTTGTCTACCCTTCATTCTTCCTGCACTCTCTCTCTCTTTCTCTCTCACTGTGTTTCTCTCTGGTCAGATGCTGAACTGTATGGGGTTGACAGGGCCCTCCAGGCCCACCAGTAGTCGCCACCTGTCCACCTTCCAGAGGATGAAGGGTCACACAAAGACACAGCAGACATCCGTAAGTCTGGGATGGCAAAATAAGATCCTAAGAGACTGCTCTGAGCTAAATTGATTTTTCACACTTTCACACAAGTTAGGGCTCATTCGCTTTGATTTAAATTTCGTTATACATTTACAAACTGTGGGTAATTTATTTAAAACAGACACACGTTTTAATCACATTACGGAATAGGACAGTAAAAGAAGAAGAAGAAGAAGCAGAATCTGTGTAAATAATGTATTCTGTTTTCATTGTAAACTTTCATTGAGGCTGATTAAAGGTTCACAACAGGGTGCCTGGTAATAGCATTTGTGACATTACTAGACAGTGCACAGAAAATGTGGAACGGCAAAGCAATGTGCAGCAGTTGTTTAGTGTACAAACCGCAAATCTGTAGTCTCAAAGTCACCCCATCAAAGCTGTTATCAACTGGGTGGCGAAACACTTTGATGTCCCAACTGTCTCTCAGGTGCACACGGGCCAATTAGTGCAAGTTCTCTTTGTGCGGAAGGTGTACACAAGTGACCTGATGCTTGATGTCATAGTGAGTTCAAAGGGCTGACAGTGTCAAAGAAAAAGTCCCCGTGGGGTTTACATGAGTGAACACAACCCCCACCCCTCTCTACCCAGAAGCCTCGGAGCTCCAAGCAGGGGAACAATACTGTGTCGAGGCTGTGATTTTCTAACGCAGAGGAGGAGGAGAAACGTGCACGTACGGAAACCCATACAGACACACGTACAGAAAGAGATGAATTTGGAGATTAATTCAGCTTTGTGAGCAGGGCGGCAGGTTAGGTGTGAATTGAAAGCAGGAGACTGGAGAGAGAGAGATTTTGTCTATAGGGAAGAATGATGCGAGAGTCAGAAATACATTTTGAAAAGTTGGGTAACTTATATTGATTGAATTCAGGGAAAATCATAAGTTAATGAAGCGTTCCTACTAACTATTCATTATGATGCACAGCTTGACTTGAGGGGGCACAGAAATTTTGCAGTTAATGTTAGTTAAAGATGAATGATTCATTAAGCAAGTGGTCAATATGTCGATAGACAGCCGACTAACATTTTTCATTTATATGCCGTTTATTTTATTAATACAGTATCTGAAAGTAAATTCTCCCGAAGCCTACAGTTATCTTCCAAATATTTCTTTATTCAAACATTTCAGGAAATGTTTATTAACAATTAATCCATTATCAATTAATTTAAATTTTGTTCCTCACTCGTTCTTTAGCAATTGGTCGTAACACATTTTTATATTTAGAGAGGCAATCATTTTATAGTGATATCCATTTTTATGGAAGTGTCGTAGATGTCGGTTACTTGTGAGACAGCAGACAGGTAGCAAAACACAGCCCTTTGTTTGCATCCTTCACACACCAACACAAGTGTACTGTAGCACAAGCTTAACACACACACACACACACATATACACTTCATGTTCCCTCCCAGCAGTGCGAATAGGATATTGCCCCCCCTGCGGCATTACCTGCAGCCAAGTCAGAGGGCACTATTAAAATTCAACATGCTTTCACCAGCCCCCCCCCCATGACCCAGGAAGTGTTTACCATTCTGCTCACACACCAACAAGAGCTCACACAATATAATCACATCTTCCAGCCAACTCTAATAATGGTGAATTCTTGCCTATGTTTATTTGCTTAGTGTAAAAAGAGTTTGCTGTTAGCCAAAGGCATTTGTATTGTGGAAAGTAAGTACCTGTCTGTTTACGTCCGTGTTTCTCACTCTCCTCTTTTCTTTTGAGGTTCAAGGATGCTGCACTCTGTGACAACACGGAGTGAAACTGCAGTGCCATCTTTCACTATTCAGTGTCATATTCTATAAAACATTCCTCTACCTTCTACAATGAAATGAAGAAAATAATAAGGCACGAAAAAGCCTGCGGGGGAAGTGACACAAAAGTTCACGCTAGCTCTTGTCATTCCCCGGAGACTGAAGGAAGAAGAAGAAGAAAAAATTGAGGATAGATGAGGAGTGGGGGAAGAGAGGAGAGATTGCTTAGTGGAGGAAGATGGGGTACAGGAACCAAGGAACCAAGAGTCACAGAGCACACACAAAATATTAGTAATAATGGTTCATTGAACAGGAAAACTGTGTGCATACAAGTTACAGTAACTGTGGGCCAAATTTGAACCAGAACGTCCTATTAACGTTCACAAAAGTTTGGGTCATAATTTTACAGTTTACTTCAAACCGTAGTTTGCTTGTGTTTCTTGCCCTGTCACACTTCTTTTTCAGCAATGTATCAACATTTACACTTAATTAACTTACGAGTACAATCTTACAAACAGGAATTAAAAATAGAGACAATAGCCAAAACAATAAAAAATATGACCCAACCTGTAAACCAGAAATATTCTTTAAATGCTAAAACAGTAAAGCCATATCCTGGGAACCAGACAAATCTGCAAGCTCATGTTTTATTAGCTCTGGCAGATGTGTCATGTCTCCCTCGTGTTCAGACAGATTTCCAGGTCCTGGCCCAGGTCTGACCAATCACAACTGTTTATATCACTCCCTCCAGGAAATAAGCGACACTAGTTCTTGATACAGATGGATTTAGTCTCTCTCTCTGTCAATAATCCACTACAAATCTACAAATACACATCCATTCATTCAACATAATATTGACAGGCCAAATACTAATTAACATGACAACGTAAATAAACATACCTCGCTGGCTGCATACAAACTGAGGGAATGAGTCTTCTTAAACAAAAAAATACTTCAAAGATCAAAAAATAGGAAACACAAGGATCACCTTGAAACAACTTAGAAACAGCATTAACTGCATAAACTTCTTGACAATATTTTTTTTTTGCTAGCTTCCCGCAATTAACTGCGTCTGTAATGAGGAAGAGGCGCGCGCTCCCCCTGTCGGATCCCCACAGGCATGACTAACAGAACAGCGAACAATTCAACAACTCACACAGAGGAGGCTCTACATCTCCTGTCCGAGTTAAGATGAGGAGCACAGTCAAACTAGTCAATATTAAAACATGGTCACATTTAGAAAATGAAACTAAAGCTAAATACTGTCAGAATTGCAGATGAATCACGAGACATGAATCAACACAAACGTACGATCAGTTATGCCTGTCACTTGACTTTTTTCATATGTACTGAATGTCTGCACAGTATAACAAAAATATGAAATATTATACATGATATTGTGATATTTACAGTTTTTGCACGTGTGGCTTTGGGTGCGTGTATTTATGTTAAAGATAGAAATGCATTGCAATGCAATGAAATCTTTAGAAGCATGCTCTTGTATTTGTGTGCAGTTATTTATCCAGGCTGCAGAGATGATATAGCCTTGCGAAGAATCCATTCTGTCTAGCAGAGAGAAAGGAGAGAGATGAGGCACTCATGAAGATTTCAGCAGACCTCCGTACCTTTGAAATAGTTCTTTTCAAAAGCACCATGGCGTGTATCCATAAATATTTCATCTCTATTGCTCTGTGCATGCTCAGAGAGGCAATGGGAATTATTTATGTGGACCAAGGAGAAGAGATAAAGGAAAAGAGAGATAAAGATGAGAGAGAGAGACAGAGAAAGAGACACAGGTCTGAAGCCATTCACATTCAACTTCATCGTAGATTACACAGGGCAGAAGCCAGAGAGATACGTGTTCAACTAATTAAACGTCTAAATTAAGTCATTAAGTCTGTGGCCTTTTTTATCCAACCGCCCCTGGTTAAAAATAATTAAATCTCCACTCTTACACTCTCTCCTCCTCTCCCTCTCTACTTCTTTCTTCTCCACAGTTTTGCAGCTTTGTGTCATAATACACCTAAAAAAGATGTTGGCTACCAACGGCAAAACACTGCTGCATGCATGCCTCTTGTCTCACACTGAGGGCGATTTGCATGTAACGCTGGCCCTCGCTCAAACAGTCATGTGGTTTGATGCTGTGTGGACTTTACTCAGCTCCAGTAGCTTCCAACAGAGTGAATAGGGGGCTCTCACAACATGTCATTAAAACTGCAGCTGCAGAAGAAGAGCTCTGGACAAAGCGGGTGTAGGAAAAAGGATGCGTGTTTGGATTTGACTGATCCAAATCATCTTTATTGGCCAAGTATGTTTAGACATACGAGGAATTTGACTTTGGTTTAGTGGCTTTCAATTTATTTACATAGAAAAAGATCACAACAATCTTCATAAATATTATATGGTAAAAGGAAAACGCCACTTTATACACATATAGTAGGTGGTTATATACAGTATATTTAGCCTGTTTAGCTATATAATAGTAAGTAAAGTGTATTGCGCATTTTGTATTTTAGATTAAAGTTTCACTAGAGTTTCAGGGTTATTGCACAGTGCCTGAGTTAATTGTTCATAAGTTTGATGGTGAAGGAGGAAGAAACTGTTTTTGGTGTACAGTGATAGCGCCTATGAGAGGGGAGAAGTTTATGTCCAGTGTGTGACAGGTCTGCAGTGATTTTCTGTGCCCGTTTTCTGACTCTAGAGGTGTATAGGTCCTGGATGGTGGGCAGATCAGCACCAATAATGTTTTATACAGACCTGACTGTCTGTTGTAATCTGTTTTTGTCCTGTTTGGTGGCCGATCCAAACCAGACAGTGATGAATGTGCAGAGAACAGACTCAATGTAGAACTGGATGAGCATCTCCTCAGGCAGATTGTACTTCCAGAGGCGGTGCAGGAAGCAGGTTACATTCTCTGCTGGGTCTTTTCTGATGACTGTGTTGATGACTTCAGGTCCCGGGAGATTGTAGAGCCCAGAAGCCTGAAGGATTCCCCTGAAGGACTCAGTGCTGGTGAGGACAGTGAGGGGGCAGTGTTGGCCGACTCCACCTGAAGTCTATTGTCATCTCCACAGTTTTGAGCGTGTTCAAATTCCAGGTTGTTGTGACTGCACCAAAGGGCCAGCTGTTCAACTTCCCGTCTATGTGCAAGGCTCCTTTCTGTCTCAGATGAGGGCGATGACTGTGGTGTCAACTGCAAATTTCAGGGGTTGAACAGACGGCTCTCCAGAAGTGCAGTTGTCGGTGTAGAGGGAGAAGAGCAGACATCCCTGAGGGGTGCCACCGCTGACTGTTTGGGTGCTCGATGTAATTTCTCCCAGCCTCCTCCACTACTTCCCGTCAGTCCACTGACAGATGGAGGCAAGCAAAGTGAGCTGGGTGAGTTTGGGGAGGAGAACTTCTATGATAGTGGTGTTATATGCCAAGCTGAAGTTCACAAACAGGATCCTTGCATACATCCCTGGGGAAGTGAGGTGTTACAGGACGTAGTGAAGTCCCATGTTGCCTGCTTCATCTACTGCAGGGAGTACATCAGTGGGCTTGTGATGTCCTTCAGGTGGGTCAGCACCAGTCTCTCAAAAGTCTTCATGATGACATGAGATCACGTGTGCATGTGTGTGAGGTGGCTCTAGATACGGACAGAGCAAGAAGTGTGTGTAGATGTACTGTGTGTGTGTGTCTGTGCATTCCTCCATTGGTGTGGGAACACTGAGATGTAGTCATCTGCTCTGGTTGCCACAGTTCTGCCTGGTGTCAAGTCTCGGGGGTGGCTTGTTTTGCCAACTTGACACGTTCCCAGCATGTTCTTTACTTCCATCTCTTAGCTCAGCACAAAAGAGCAGTGAAACACATTCTTTCTCTCTGTTTCTCACTCATCTCCTTTTTCCCTCTTCCTCACTTTCCACCAGGACTCAGTGCAAGCTATTATCTTGTTCTCCACAGAGGTCCATCTGAAGTCTTATAATTAAAATATAATTCTATCTTCTTTATGTTTGTCTAGTTTGAACCCAAAATACTGTAAAGAAGGAATCAATCCATAGAAAGGTCAGTGCTCTTACACAGGAGAGCCAAATCATTGTGTACCATGCAGGCATGATGTTAATTTATTGAGTGGTAGGGAAGGAGACAAAAGGATAGGGATGTGAGTGAATGTGTGTGTGTGTGTGTGTGTGTGTGTGTGTGTGTGTGTGGGGGGGGGGGGGGGGGGGCATATTTGTCAATTAGTATGCAAATTCATGCGGGTGCCTCCCTCAGATATCCAATCAGGCTGTCACCTCAGCAGGGGGTGTGATTATAAAGTCCCTATGAAGTGTGGCTCTTAGGCTGCTATGCAAAATGAGGGAGGGGGCAAGCCGGGGACAGGACGACACACTGTTTGGATGACCGCTTATTGTTTGATGTTTCAGATCAGAGCTGTACATGCACATGTAATCCTCATATGACGACCGATGCCACCTATGTATATGTACTTTGAATTTAACCAGTTTAAAGATTTGTCAGGGCTTTGACATCTCCGAAGAGGAGAGAATTAATAAAAGGCATTATTGTTCACCTCAAGTGTCATAGCTTGAATGCTTCTTGTCAGTCCATTGCCTTTTTCAGTTGCAGCATAATACTGTAACATCATATTTGGAGATAGACAATGGATAGGAATGTATTAAGTACATTTCTAGGTAGGGTGTCATCTTCAAGTGCTTGAAAAAGATCTTTTTTTTATGAAACTACAAGAAAAAAAAGTAGCCATGGTTTCTGCAGTGCAGCATCTCTCTGTGCTGTCACCTTCTCTTTATCACTTCCTCCTCCTCTCTATTTCTTTCTTTGTCACTGTGTGTCACTCTGTCTTGAGTCAGTCGTGGGCATACCTGCATCAGATGTACACGCCTCCTGTGTGTCTGTGTGTGTGTGTGTGTGTGTATGCGTGTGTGTCATGGCCGTCACTGCTCACTCTGCCTGTCACAGGGGGAAATGGCTCGTGAGAGATTAAAGCTTTGTCTTGTCATAATGAAAGGTTAGAACGATGGAGAGATCTGAGTCCAATGAAACGAGAGGGACAAGACAGACAGAGTGAAAGCAAGGGAGAGAGAGAGAGAGGGGGAGAAAAGGAAAAATAACAGGAGTGGTGGAAAATGAAGATCAGAGGCACTCAAGCATCGCCCCGGTGGAGCCTCTGCGTTTTTCTCCATGAAGTCAATCAGGCGAACGACAGACTGCCACTGACAAATGTTACCTCTGAATTCTCTTTCTCTATCTGTTTCCTGTCCTATTGTTAAGCCCATGGATCAGGGGGTAAACACTGGTCTATCTCCACTGGATGGCTGAACAGAAATAGCAATTATAGAAAACAAAACAAAGACCATTTTGAAACAGCAACACAGCAGCAAGTCCTTACATGCATTTTTATTGTATCCTTCTGTATAGCGTCCTTATTTCAAAGGATAAATGCAGGATTTTTATCTTGTATGTTATGTTATGTTATGTTATGTTATGTTATGTTATGTTATGTTATGTTATGTTATGTTATGTTATGTTATGTTATGTTATGTTATGTTATGTTATGTTATGTTATGTTTCTTTGGCATTTCTTTGGCATTTCTTTGGCATTTCTTTGGCATTCATTATACTGCCAAAATACCTTATGTGAGCCCTTTAATGGTATACCACAGCTCCCCCTAGTGGAAGGTGGAAATCAAATCAACCATGAGGACATTGGCTCTTTGCCTCCAATCACCCAAAACCCTAATGCTGTTGACAGTTGGTTATTGAGTAACAGAGATAGATTTGATCAAGTGTGAATCTTGTCAATATGAAGTGTTTTGGTTTTTTTGCAAAAGTTGCAGCAGCTATTGTTGATGTAACAGTAAAATCCCATATGGATCTTGAGAGTCTTGGTTACAACATAGTACATCTTATGCATGTAATAATTTATGCTATGAAAATATAGAGAAAAACTGCCTTTTGATGTGGTCGCCATTCTATCTTCATACCAATATTGTTTTTATGACAGTAACGTAGGACTCCATCATCAGATATAAGCTTTGACTGCAACTGCATGGTACCATTCACGTAGAAAGTGGCTTTACAAGAGGCAGGGTGGAAAATTACCCAGGTACTGCTTCCATGCACAGGGATAAGTTGGGGTTCAATTTTGCCCTAAGGGGTGACACTAGAGTGGCACTTGTACTAAACACTGCAACATTTGGGACAACCAAGGGCACTTGGACTAATCAGAGAGACACTTGGGCTGCTCCAGCGCTCCTTTGGTGTGACACTGGGGCATAAATTAGGAATGGAAGTGTCCCAATAGGGCACAGACATGTCCAGGTAAAAAAAAAGACAGAAATAGGGCACTTCAGCATTCACAGCAAAAGTGGCGATCTCCAATTCCCTTGCTTTCCTCACCATATGCACCCCACTGCAATTGCATACGATGTGTATGGTGGCCATCTCCAAAGCCTATCCAGAGTAACATATAACACAATAGTGTACTCTAAGATAGTACAGCTTAAGGATAGGTTCGCAATTTTTCAAGTATGTCTTAAAACAATAGTCTGTTGCCCATATGAACAATGAAACAATGAAACAGATTTCACTCACTGCAATTATTCTTCCTCCTCATAATGTCCATTAAAAATCCTTTCCTAATGTGCTTTCAATGTAAGTCATGTGGGGGGGAAACACCACAGGCCTTGTTTTGTGAAAACAAATGTATTTAAAGGTTGATCTATTTATGTATTAAACTGTGTCATTGATGGCAGATTTATGGTAGGCTTCTTCATACTATCCATTACAATAGCTTCAGGTCCCAGCTAGAGACTACTTTCAGTCACACTATCTTAGATTCAGTCGTGTTTTGGTGCCCACAACATAGTTTGAGTTTGAATATCTGCACAATGATGGTCAAGGAAAAAGGTGGAGTTTCGTTTGCAAGTCAGTGGTTTTTCTGTCACCTATAGACATAAAGTATGTAAAGTATTTAAGGTCATTGTGTTGAAGCTTTTGACCTTGCATTGAATGGTCAAAAAACTTTTCCTTCTACCACACACTGATAGAGGATTAATTTACTATTCAAGATCAGTTGAAGGACAGACCATCATTCATCATCTTTCCTCAGCACCCTAAGGATGATATTCCCCACAGTGCCTGAGATTAAAATATATTATAACACAAACACACTTGAATATGCATGCATGCACACAAACCTGGTAGAGAGCCTAAAGCATTTCGGGACATGAGGTACCTTTCTGGCTGTTCCGGCACCTCATGTCCCAGAATGCTTTAGGCTCTGTACCAGGAAGTGAGAACTTCCAGACCTCCAGCAATCCTGCTGCGCCTCTGGGCACATGGCACCCGCAACAATGCTCTTAAAAACACAAAACAAATGAAATAAATGACATGTTATTCTCAATTAAAAATGTCTCTCTCTCACTCTACATAATTCCACCAGGCTGAAATCAAAGGCCATCATGCAGTTTCACCATTAAAAAGGATGTCAACCAGTTTGATGATATGTTTACCTTGGCTGTGCATGCAACTCACAGCTGAGTCAGTTTAGAGCACTATTTAAATCTCTTATCCCCTGCAGGTAAACTGTTTGTTTTGGGTGGAGAAAGATGCATTTGACATCTTCTGCTGCTACTTCTTTCGAGTGTTTTTCTTTTCTTCATTTCCTTTCACGTTGAAAATTGGCCTTCCCAGCATCAGCTTAGCAACACGGGAACCCAAACAAACTTGTATAATGCATTGGCCACCGCTGGCACCGTAGCTAGCTTGAGTGGCTAAAAAGAGAAAAGGCTGGCTGTTGTCTCTTCTATTCTGCTCCACACTGGCATTACTATTTTACAAGCAAGCAGGCTCATTACAGAACCATATGCTTGGTAACGATGAAAGCTGTGAGTGCATCCCTTCTATGAGCTGGGATGCTTAAATTATTAAATACACCACCGAGGCTTGATTCAGATGTGGCAGGCAGCCCAGTTCTCACACACACACACACACACACACACAAATACACACTCATACAGAAATGAATAAAGGCATGGGGAAAAACTTCAAACACCTTTCCTGTGCATTTAGTGTAATGAACAATGCCTTAATTGAGATTGGCTAATTACCCAATTTCAAGATAATTAATATGATCCTAATTAGCATATGTAAATGAGACGTTGCATAATTGAGAATCCCTGTTTTGAATTAGATGGCTCTAAAGTGAACCCGCACGTGAAAAGGTACAAAGCAGCTATTAAGAGTTTGATGCAGCATTAAAACAGGCCATCATTCAAAGTGCACTGATGAAAACGCTCAGCATCACACAGATGTTCAGAAACATTATGGAATGTTGTTGATTATTGTTGATATGTTTTGGGGACATCGCTAATTAGAAGTCATTACCTACTTATCACTTTTGTGCCAGTACTTAAGCAGGAACGAAAACAATCTTGGTGCCGGAATTGCCACACATGTACAAAGGCGAGAGATGGTGATGTGCACATTCAGCATTCAGCTCATCTGTGTCCTTGGAGCTTTGTCAGCAAAAGTGTTCCTGGAGCCATTCTCAATAATATGGTTATAGTTATTATTATGGAAAGATTCATATTTGGCTGTGCGGTTTCTCGACTCAATTGCTGCAGTAAATGGCATACATACTTGTCAGTATATGCAGCTGTGTGAAGCATTGACTGGTTGTACATATTGTGCCAGCTAAAAAAAAAACAAAAAAAAAAAAAACTATTACATATGAAATGGACAGAAAATTAAAAGTATTATTTCTGTCTCAAAGGTTGAAAGCCAGTGAAGTAATACACAACTCAATATATTTACTTTGACTCCAATGCATCTAAGCAGGAAAAGACTGTCCATTGAGACACAAAGAGGGAATTCAATACTAAAAAGTTTCAGAAATTGTCTAATTTAATTGACTCAGACGCCTCATATTAGCTTCAGATAAACTGTTAAATAAGTTTTTGCACAACACAAGGACTGCAGATTTTGTCCCCCATTACATTACATTGCAAGCACATTTAGAAGGGTCCTTTTAATGGTCAGTATTAGCAGGGGGAATGATGTGAACTTATCCTTTAAATCTCCAGTGTGGAACTTTTATATATGACGTCTCTTAGATTCAAGCCCTTGCCAAACGAGTTCACACAATGAGCAATAAGCCTGCCTCTGTATAAATCCAAATGCACACCAGAGACTTCTGTTGATGAAATAGCTAACTTCAGATTAGCTCCTGGAATGCCGAAAAAAAATACTTGCTCTTCTAGACTTTCCAAATGATATCAGACCAAATAGAAGAAGGGGACAAAAGTCCCATATTCCAGCTTTGAAGTGTTCATATTTTAGTTTGAAATGATTTTTATTCATGCAGAAAAGCCCTTTTTGCTAAATATATCACTATAAATGCATGAGTCTCATGTGCAGCAAAGAAATAATGAACAATCAGATACATCATTGTTTCCCAACCCAGTTTGTACTTCATGCTGCCTAACAATGGGTTGTCTGACCCCTCAGTGGTGGAATGACATGTTGTCCTCGGTGTGAGCTAATATTGATCTGGTAGCAAGTGGCAGTTGACTGAGCGGGCCTGGAGGGCAGCAGTAATAGGAGGGCCAGGGAGCGTGTGGGGGCAACCGAGCACCTGGCTTACCCAGCTGGTAGAGAGGCTCCTCAGGCACACAGAGGACCCTAGCTGGCTGGCTGACACCCACGCTGGGCCACACACACACACACACACACACACACCAACATACACAGATAGTACACACACCACAGACAAAAATGCACATACACTTTTCCACCATCTCTCTCTGGCTCTCACTCACTCATACACTCCGGGCCATGTCCAGACTTGTGGCATCAGTGCTGTCAGGACACAGGCCTCCATGTTGGAATCAATCAGCAGCATTGTCAGTCAATGGCACACACATTATCACACACACACACACACACAGACACACACACACTCAGGTCACCACTGTTTTCCGCATTGGCAGAAGGGGAGCATGTTGTCCTTCCAGTGTGATTTCTTCTTCCCTCCCGCCTGCCATCTCCGTTCCCTCGGCCCTGTCAGCTTTGCCCCCTCTCCTTGTCAGCAGCCATATGGCTACTCCCCCACCCACCCCCCATGTCATCCCCTAGACTCCTTCCCCATGCCTCATCCCCCTGTTGGATCCTCACTGACAGCTCTAAATGCACTCAGCCTCGGGATCACCGGACACACTATACAACTACTGCAGTTACTCCTGAAAACATCTCAGGTTTAGAGATGATCACTGGGCTTTTTTTTTTTCTTCAATCTGCTATTACCAGAAAAATTGACCTTTGTGTCACTGTTGGGCAAATCTTTGCCAAATATCCTCTTCATACAGTAGCAACACATTGCTAGATTAACCAAGGCTACCAGGATTGCAGAAAACATCTGCAATAAAATATTTAAATCAAATTTAAGAGATGCTTGCTTAGATGGAGTAATTAATGTAGTTGGATCCAAGTTAAAAATGTATTCCTCTACCTGAAGAAGCAGTCTACAGACACGTTGTTTAAAACTATTTCTTAGTGAATGATACTTAGAACAACCTAAAATAAAATTATTACAAATTATATTACTCAAACATGCAAAAACTTAAGTTTAAGTTTTCATTTGATTTAATATTAATCTAGAAGTAAAAAATAAAAAATAAAATCTGCAGTCTTGTATTAAAAAATAGTAATGGCTTAGATTACGGCCATCAGTGTATATGGTGATAATTAGTAGCAGGTATCTGTCACTCAAACGTAACTATTGTTGTTTTTGGCCACTGAATAATAAACTCTTCAGAAAATATATAATTTGCGTTACAGAATTGTAGCATACAGTCGGTGAATGATGTGGGTGTGTGCGCCTTTGTTTGATGTGAAGCAGAAAGTGATGGAACACCATGACCCATGGTGTAATAAAGAGTGTGCTATGGGGGTCCCAGAGCTCCCCAGTCACAAAGACATTAGGAGAGACAGACAGACAGACAGACAGACAGACAGACAGAGAGCAATAGAGACTACTGATGCCACCATTGCTGGCTGACAAATCTGCCGTCAAGACCAGGGGTTGTAAAAATGTGATGGCTAAAAGCTAATGTCAGAAGTTATGTGGAGCTGTCATCTGCTATTAGAGAGGATTATTGCCACCGTCTGTACTCAGAGGACAGGAGAGAAAGGAAAGGAGAGCAGAGCAATGCTCAGACAGGCTCACAAGAGAGAGAGCGACAGACAGTATACAAAAGAAGAAAGCTCTTGTTGACAGGAGACTAGTCAAAACAGTCAAAGAGTGGAAAGCAAAGGACATTTTGAATGTCTAGATGTCCTTCAGTCATTCAGAATGTCTAAACGATAAAGGAGCTGCATGTAGGCCAAGTGGTGACAAGCTGAAGACTGAAGCACATAAACTTTAACCTGCACTGATCAACGCTCGTGGCTGAAGGCGCCACGCTCTTAATAACTGTCATAGTGCATCAGAACAAGAGTGAGCGATCGCTGCTAACAAAATCCTAATGGCTTCACAACTAGTGCCAGAACTCAGTAGTGAGTTTTAGTCCCCTAAAGCACTGGAGTAATCAGGTTAGAAAAAGGTTTTAATTATTTATTTAAACATTTGAGTAACAAGGGCAGGAATACAATACGTGCCCTTTCCTAATGTAGATATTTATGTTTTTTGTGTGGCCACTTATGTGTGCATATATGTATTATGTGGTATTTCAACTGTTCACCTTCAGTTTTCATAAAAAATGAATGTAAAAATCATCCCAAATAATTCTTTCATTTTTCTGCCCATTTAACACCCATAACAGCATGAATTTCCACCAGACAGTGTTATGTTGTTGTCTATATTTTTTTTTTTCATGTACTCCGCCATTTCAACCTGTCTCCACCACTTTTATCTCAGATAGCAATTTCCTTTATTTCCCAGAATGCCTTTTAACAACACAAGTGCCAGTATACCAGAGAATTTCAAAAGGAGAATTCACCACCAGACAACAACAAAGAGGACATACAAATTGAGACAATTATTTTTCCACCCTTCAAACCAATAGCTAAACTATGTGTGGGGGGATTATTTTGCTGAGAGTTAGATGAGAAGATGAATACCTCAACAGTACCTCTACAGTAAAATGTAGTTCCAACAAGTGCAGACGTCACATCTGGAGAACCCAGGTCAATGGGAAGGGCGGACAGTATTTTTTAAAATCAAATTTGCGTTTCTCTGCTTAAGACGCAGCAATAACACATTTGTGTGTGAATATTTTACTCAGTCTAAACATCATACAGAATATAAACCTTTATGTAACCTTGTCAGTGTGGAATAAGATGATTTTCTCCAACCTCAAAGCCTTTTTTTTTCTGTAGAAATAAAGAGTGAACACTGTATGATAAGGGGTTAATAGTACTAAATGATTTACATATATTACACAGGTTATTTGAATCTTCCTTTCAATTTCATCAAGAATGCAAAACTGCACAAGTGAAGCCAATTACACTACCTAATTCAAGAAATCCATCATCCTTGAAATAGTCTTTAATATAGCCATATAGCTCCATCCATTGTGGTGAAGCCCTACAAAGACCAAGTTTTAATTGAATCCCGTTTACTGTTCTGTTGATTCTAATAAAGCTGCCAACAAAGCACTTTTCTCCCCGCGTGGCCAGCTGTCTGTCCGTCATTATCACACACCACATTCCAGGACCAGCTAATACATAAAAATGACAGTAAATCTACTAAAGGTCTGTAGTGCAGGAGCCATAAAGTAAATCACCTGCTTTATGCTTACTGTGCTCAGCGGAGCTGGGGCCAAGGGGAGTTTAGGGGCACTAAATCTGAGATGGCGCTGAGGGGGAGGGAAGTAGGGGGCATCAATCACATCAATGTACACATATGTAAATGTGCACACATGCATACACCCATGAGGGAGGGAAATGGGAAACGTGATACATAGATGGTAAAATTAACAGTTATTAATAATGGCAGCTGCCCATTAAGACAGTGGAGCAAATAGAGTACACTCAACGCACATACAACACAAGTAGCACCCTGTCATCTGTCAAATCATGTTTGATTATTACCCTCCACTCCTTCACGCACACACACGCGCACACACACACACACACACACACACACACACACACACACACGATCGTGATGTTGACATCTGCAACTTGGTGCGCGCGGACAAAGAGGAGCTCAGAGGCATCAGTACGCGCGCTGTGATGTCTCCCACCATGACTGTTTCTGATAGTTATGTTAATGGGTCACATATGGGCGTGACAAATGAACTTTTGTGGTGACATAAACAACTGATAAGGTGTGTTGTTCACAAACGATAACACGGATGTGTCATCACAGGTGACGGCGTGTCTGTCATTGTCAGCATTCCAGTTTGTTTAATATCATTTAGCAGTTTATGATCGTCACACATGCACCTACTGGGAGTGGATGTTTGATAGCTTGTTAAAAAACAATGTAATATTAATGTCAAGACTATAAAACAGTATAGAAATCTCATGATACATGTGCCATTTACTACAGTAAAATTCCTCTTTTTTTTCCCCAGTGATGAGTGAAGGCATTCTTTGTATACCTGGTACCCCCATTTTCTGCATAAGCTCATGATTGTCACTGATAAAATATTCAATAGATCCTGTTAACAACTTAGTAGATGCAATGCCCAGACTGAGAGGTTTCAATATTTTACAACACCAAGGTGTGCACAAACTGAGCAGAGATAGAAATGTAATGCTTCGACCTGTTGTAGGAGACACGTCTGAATAATGATCCCCATATAGTGAGCTATAAAATCAGTGGCTATATCCTAAGTGTGCATAAACATGATTTATGCATTGTTACTCTTTTATCGCATCCTGCCTGCCAGCCACCGCTTATAGCTGGCCACAGATTGTGGATTTCTGCATTATCCTGTGCACATATTTGTAAGGGAAAATGCATTCGCTGTACTTCAATATTATATGTTAATCTTATATAAAAAAAACTAAATTCAAATAACATATAAGATGATTCCGTCTCGTGTGATCTAGCAAAGCGATAAGGTGTTATCGTTAATGTCCCTTTGGTGCCGTTTCTGTATACTAAACATAGTGTAATCATTAATTACTAATGAATTGAACACGACTTTGCTAACTCTTCGCTCTCATATTTCACATTTGCATACAGCAAGCTATGCATTGTAGCATTCTACTTCCTAGCCCTGCTTTCTTCAGCGTAACCGTGGGTTCCCTCAGGTTCATTAACTGGAACAATAGCCGAGCTTGCAAATACAACAACAAATGATTGTAGAGTTTGCTGTAGACGATTACATATTTTCAAACCACGTGCCCCTTATAAAGCGAAACAGAGACGCTCTTCTGTATCTCTCTCTTGAACTTAAAACGGCAGCGATATATGAAGTGTTCTTGAAGCAACATGTTTGAACTAGTTTGGTTTTCCTATAAGGTGATTAAGGTTCCCATATGAATTCACTGCTTTGGGGGTAGAAATAGATTTTTTCTTTTTTTTATGTAATCATCAAAATATGCTTTTCTATTGAGCCAAAGTTGAATCTACAGAGCTCTATCAAAGGCAGTACTTGGAGCAAGGCCTAAGGCTTTTCTTTGGGTTTCACAATGCCCAGCACTTTTTACACCCAACAAAGCACCTTCAAGATGTAAGTCCATTCGTTGTATCACATCTCAACAGGGTTTGAATTATTCATCACTTTCCAGATAGCCGAAAGGTTATATTCGGTCTTTGACACTGATATCATTAAACAATAGCTCAGAGATAGAATAAACAAAGTTCAATGAGAAGTTAAAAAAAAAAAAGCAGACTGCAGAGAGAACATCTCCACCACATTTTGTCCTTAGTGTGAGTGCGTTTGTCCTTTTGTCGTGCTCTGGGTATGAGGGAGTGATGTTCCCTGTAGACAGCTGATACTGACCTTGTACATGGAAATCAGAACTGGAGAGAAAGAGTACAGAGTGTTCAGGTGAGTGCAAGAGAAACAGAGGGATGGTATAAACGTGCGTGTGTGTCTGCAGATGTGTACAGTACATGTCTCTGCCTGTTTGCCCATCTTGCCTGTGACAAGTGTCTGGTGTGACTGCACCTCTGTGTATATGTGTGCATGTGTGTGTGTGTGGATAAGTGTGATGGGCGCTTGCTACAATTGTGTGTGTGTGTGTGCCCCCTCTGTATGTGCATGTGGATGTGTGTGAGTGAGGCAGAAATGAAAGGCAGGAGTCCCATCTGTTGTGGTGTAATGACTGTGCTATTTGGAGGCAGGAAAGGTTTGGTGCGGGAGCAGCTGGTACCTCGCCCGGTGACCTTTTAGCATTCCTCCTCTCACCATCTGACAGATGTGTCAACTCGATTATTTCAAAAGGCCCTGAATAAATAAGCGATTGTGAGAGAGAGCGCCGAATGGTAACCCAAAGAGTCGACAAAACGCAGTCTCCTCACACATACACACAGGTGAAAAGTGGACGCAGCGAGAAACACGCCTGCAAGCACACAAACACTCTCTTAATACTTCCAAGAGACGACCACCGACACAAACACATGCACAGTGAACGGCACAATCGAATTCCCCTCCACCGAACAAAGTAAATGATCTCAGAGGTGAGCAGACGCATCACCCCTGTTGTTGCATCGCTCATTTCCTACTTTCCCCTCACTGTCCTCCACTCCCTCTTTCTTTTCCCATCATCTGCTAAATAGTTGTTGAGTCGCTGGTATGAGGCTTGGTAAAAGGGGTACAATGGGGGTGAATTGAATGCCATTGTGGTTCGGGTGCCCTTGGAGCACTGCTATTAGCTGACTGTGGGTGGAGGGAGGGGGACTAGGGATGGGAGTTGGGGGGGCCTCAGGTGTTGCTGGGAGGCCGCCGATGGACTCTCATTCCCTGGCGGAACCCACAGCGGACGGAGGGGAATAGGAGCATGTTGTGCATGTGTGTGAATACTGTGTGTGTGTGTGAGTGTGTCCGGGTGAGTGTGTATGTGTGGTGCGGCAGCGGGGGGGGAGAGGGAGGCTAATTGACTCACTGAGTGATTGGGGGACTGTGAAGAGGCGACCGCAATCAGACCTGCCCTGATAGAGTTTGATGCCTCCCTAAATAGTTTTCAAATGGAGGAGCAGGTGCTGTTTTTCCAAAGCAATCCCCACTGCCCGGGTGTATAAGAGAGGAAAGTGTGTGTGTTCCTCTGTGTGTATGTGTGTGTGTGTGTGTGTGTCAATCCACTAGTAAGACTGTATCCAGGTGACTTTGTGTTTTTATGTCATTGTATGATTTTTTTTTTTTTTATTAGTGTGATCAGAGAAAGAGTAAACTGGTATATGTATTTTTTTTTATTCCATTATTCCATTTATGTCACAGTTATATTTAACACCTCCTCTAAAAATATCAAATATCAAATATCCAACAGCTGCAAATCGCTGGAAAAGGAAAAAAGATAGCAAAAGAAGCTGAATTAATATTCGAGTGGTGATGGAACAGCCCACAGATGAGGGATAAATCCCACAGGGGAGCCACTGTTACCTCAGAATTCAATTTTGGTTGCTAAAATTGTAGAAAAGCCCTTCATTTTGTCTGCTCCTCTGTGTTAAGAATGACTTCTGTAGAAAATCCTCTGATGCTCTTGTCCAAAACCCCCTGGGATTTTAACAGGCTTTGGACCGTCCATCTCACTCAGCAAGTGTGAAATGGGCTTCATCAAATCATGTCCTGTCCTCTTGATTTTGCCCAGTGTATCCAAACTGGTTTGGTCTGGTTACTGGGATGTCATGCTTTGAGATGTACAGAGAGAGAGAGAGACATGGCACAGTCCATTCTCAGCCTATTTCATTGTCTTGTTTCACATAAACTCCATATGACATGCTTTGAATAACCTACCAAGTCCTTAGGAAAATGGATTATTCAGAGAAAATAAACATTTCTGGCACAGGAGTAAAGACATGTGGGTGAGTGATCCAAACATGCAACACTCAGACAACTGAGTAAAATTGATTTGAATTTTCAAAAGCCAATCTGCAGTTTTCTTGACAGTCCAAGCTCGTATCAATCCAACCCCAGCATGGATACAAAATTAACATTAGGACTTTTGCCCATTAGGTCAGGACCATGCACCATAACCGTGGTCGTTCCTGGACTCTTGTCTCAGTGCTTCTGTCAGCACAGCAAGCACTCCCCATATATCATCTCCATTGATCTACACTAATGACAGATGGTCGTTATGGGTGGGGAAGACAGATTGCCTTCAGCACAGCATGGCTTCACAGGCATGCTCAGGCAGCACAGACTTTGTGTGTGTGTGTGTGTGTACTGGAATATCTGATATCTTATTTCTTCACATAAACAAAGGCCCAAGTCTATTTTGACTCTTAATTATTACAGAAACTGACTAGGAGAGAGCAAAGCTACTTTAAGATTTTAGACATTTAAACAGAAGCCACAGGCACAGGAGAAATGTTTCATTACAGTGTCGTGCAAAAAAACGGTGCTACTATTTTTTATGCGTGTTTGTATGTGTCTTTCATATCAGTGTCTTACTGGTTTCATTCTAATGTAATTATCAAATAGGAACATCTGTCAGAGTTGAAAAAAAAAAAAGCAATTCTATTTTTTTAGACACCTAAAAATCCCATTAGAGAATCTGGGTCACTAACCCATTCACTCATGTAATGCGCCCAGACACTATCCAGATGCATAGCATGTGGAACGAAGCAAGGATGCTCACTTTCCACGATAACATTTTGCTGAATTGTCGCATATTATGCATTTTGTATGGGGTGCTTCACAGACAGAGAGCGTATTTAAAGATGCACAAGCCATATGTGTATCTCAACTGCTGCTTTACCACTGATGGGAGTGTTACTTTGGAATTAGCTGTTTGTATGTTAGATTCACCCCAAAGCACCGACATCAATAAAACGTTCTTAAATTCTGATCTTCAGCATCCAACATCCAAAGTTGTGTTCTGTTCCCTAGTATTCACCACGACTGCTAACTACATTTATACCTATCCAGGATAGACATCCTGTAAGAGACTTTCATACATACCATATAACTTCTATCTTTTCGGAGAACTCACTTGTTTGTACACATAATTATACTTGCAGTAATAAAAAATTATTATATAATTATAAAATTGTCATTTTCTGTCAAGTGACATCATGATGACACATGTGCCCTCAAAGGCAATTAAAACAGTATTGTGTTTCAGGTCACATAATAGCAGCGCTCCTTCTTTTGTTTATTAACTGAACCCTGAAAGACTAGCTCTAACTAGCTCAGCATGATTTATTCATAAGACTATGGATCTGCATAAAGCCATGTCAATGCAGCAGTCATGCTTGAAGAGGTCAATAAGTGGTCGATACATATTGTGCATACATGGGAATTATTCATCATTCCTTTGACTGTTCAGTCACCATCGTGTCAATGGATATCAATATTATACTTGAGCTACCGCTCTTATTAGAGTGAGGAGTGTAAGTTGTCATTATTTTGGTCAGTTATTTGATACATTAGCAGTTATTTCTGGCCATGAGGTCATCTTAATCAATAATTGTATCCTATAGGAATTTAGAAGATACAGAGACGCATACATATATGAATACAAATATGAAGATATCTCTTAAGGGATCAACACAAGTTAGAGCTCATTATTTGAACAAAACAGAAGCCTGATCGATGGTAATTCTGGGCTCCACAAAAAACGACATCCTTTTTGATGAAGAAATTGATTGGTTTTGAAATACATTTTGCATTAATATTCATTAAAAAAATTGGCTTCATGATTGATGGTTTAAGTTTTGTGTTTTATGTATTTACGCTTCAGCTTGCAAGAATCAGAAATGGAGAGTAAAGAAGAAAGTGACTTCTTGAAAGGAGATGAGAGAGTGACAAGCAAAAGCTGAAGAGACAAATAAGCAGATGGGTTGATGGTGTGAATGGTCGATTATTGTAAACTGGCTGTGAGAAGAATAAGAAGACATTTCCACATTTCCTTTGGGAAAAGTAGAGGTTGATAGTACCACAGTTTTCACAGATGTAAGAAGTTGTCTTTCTCCCTACAGCGCACTGATGGAACCAGTAGCATACACACCACCCACATCTAAATCCACAGGGCTACAAAGCTCATGTAGACCACAGCTTCCAACAGCTGCAATTGTGCTGCAAAAAAAATGAGACCGAGATGTGTAAACCGTGCTCTTGTGTGAGCAGCAGTAAGAATAACGTCTATAATCCAAAATTGTTACTAGGGGCAAAAGAAGGGCTAGAATCACAGTGCTGTCCCAAACCAAACTATCCAGTGTCATGAACTTAGATCTTTAAAGCTTGTGCCCTCATTGGGTCCCAAAGGTCTCCAGCAGCCAGTGGGGCCCCTTGGCCCTGGCACCAGCTCCATGATTTAGATGAGGCCATAAAAGTCTAAATGGAGATGAGAGGCTAGTTGCTTAATTGACCTTTATTGGGCTTTCTGCTTCATTTGAAGACTGGATATTAAATTAACATGATAATTCAGGCCCTGTGTGTTAATGCCACTATTGCTCCTCCCTCCTCACCCCCCACATTTTAATATCACCCTGTAACTTTTATGGCTCCCATTGATTTAGTACTCCTTTTTATTAACTGCCTTTAATTTTCCATATTGGCACACACTTACACAAAGAAGGTTTTAACCAATTGAGCAATACTCTGTTACAGGATCAGGGGTTTATGAGGCAATTTCTATTTAAAAACCTCCCCTATTCTCACTGTGACATATATAGGCTGTAACATAGAGATGAGACCTAATATGTATAAGGGACCTCAGGAGTTGGTTACTGGAGCAGTACGCATGTCATGGATGTAGTGGTGCATTGTACATAAACACTGCAAGAAAGGGTTTTTCCTTAATAAAAAAAATGAGGGTAATTAAAAATATATCTATTAATTGTATGAGTGTAAGGAGTCATATTCATGCCTCTGTCTAATACCTCCAAATATCTCAAAGAGCTCTAATACAGACACACTCACAGCTGTATTCAAAATCTACCTATGCTGTAATGAACTTATTTTTCGCTGACTGCGTGAACTATAAGGATTTACATACTAGCAACGCTCAAGTTATGCAGCCATCCAAGGTGAAACGGAAGAATTTTGTGGTCTGGCCTCAAAGGTTGAGAGAGCGCTACTGTCCTCTTGTGGAAGCAATGGGTCCAGCATCTGGTGGCTGTGGAGATAGTGGCGATGGTGGTAAAAGTGTCTAACTTAACAGATTCATAAGAAGCACATCTTAGTGCCGTGTTTCAACAGACTTCATTCATCACACATTGTAACTGCTGCATGTGCGCACACACACTGTTGTCAACCCTACATAAAAGACGAAACGGTTTTAAATTGCAGATCAACACATTCGACTGTGTTTGATGTATGAGTGAGCAGTGACCTGTACCTTAGAACCTCAAAGCTACAGCGTGAGTGTGTGTGTGAGTGAGAGCACTTAATATGTAGATGGGCAACTCCACACAAAAATACACTAGACACAAACAGCAACACACACTGCCAGACCGACAAAAAGCCAATAACCCACCAGCACATTAGAGGTGAATTGCTTCCTGAATGCAGCCCCTTTCCCCTCTGCTAAGTGGATGCATTATCATTTTGTCTGTCACAAAAAAAAAAAAAAGATGGAGCCAAAGAATATGAATATGCGTTTACATCTGTCTTCCATTAATATGCATGCCTGGATCCACATCTCAACACAAAGACAATTTTCTGGCCATCTGGGAGATGGCTGGTGGAGGTAATGAATATTCTTTATGAATATGTTTTATTTTGTGAGGTGGCGATATATTATGAGCATGCCACTATCTTTCTCTTCTTGTGATCGCTGAGCTGCTGGAAACCCTCACTTCACAAGTTGATGAGTTTAATTAGATTGTAAAGAGGAGGGATGGATGGATCGACAGATGGAGGGAAGGTAGGATGGAAAGAATGAAATATATATTTTACAATACAGACTCTCTCTCTCTCTAATAGGACCCTTAATAAACTACGCACCTGCTCTGAATGGTAATGCTGGAGAAAGACATACGTCTGAAGTTAACAGCTATCATCACTTACTGCAGTAACTAGTCTGATGTTCATTTAAATACCAAAGTAACTCATGCGGTACGTCTCATAGAATACTCACTGATTTTACAATAGTTTCTGTTTGGTTGTGCACACAAGCAAATTCTTTTCAGGCAGATTTTAAAAAACTGAAACATCTGCCAGTTTTACCTTTAAATTTCTGTGATTGCAGAGTCATGAGAACACAAATCAAAGCTTAATATATGCACTCATAAAGTATTACTTTTATAGATAATTCACAAGATTTTATAAAATATCATTAACACCAACACAATAACACTGAGTTAGCTTCACTCCAGTAAAATATTATGCAATTTCCTAAGCCATTTCAGGCACAAATCCAAAAACTGCATACCTGACATACTGCAAAGTTAACATACATATTACCTAACTAAAGGATGCATACATTTTTATGATGACACCTAGTTAAGAAATGAGGATAGAGAGATGGAGAGTAGGATATGTCAGCCTGTAGCCACCTTAGTATGTCACATCAATGATTTAGACATCAGTGACAGAATTACTGTTGCTCGAATGTCTCAGGGGCCTTGGCACAGTTCATTGGCTAGTGGTGTCCTTTAATGATTTATGATTGAAGTTAGCCTGTAAAGTCCCCAGAGAATCCCCCAGAGTGAGCGGCACAGAGAGTGACCAGTTTTATGGCAGGACTGGGAATCAATTATGCTAACGGTGGCTAATGAATGCACTTGAGGGAACTGCTCCCGCACTCAAGGGCCATTTTTTTCTATTTGCATATTGATGGCAGAAGGACAGTGGCCACTTTCATCCGGCTGTGATGGAGCACCATGGAAATTAAGATCTGTGTGTTCCATTCAATCTTGCTGCAGATCTCTTGGGTTCTTGTTCTTTCTTTTTCCTTTCTTTCTCTTTCTGTTTGCTTTTTTATATAAATAGTTTAAACCTATAACATCATATTCATTCAGCAAACATGCAGTAGGGAAATTTAACCTTACAAACATCCCAGCTGTATAAAATAACACCAACGCATAAGATATTGTGCCTTCAACCACAATTAACTTTGAAAGCCTGTCTCTCCTTTTCAGCAGTCTGAGGTCATTTTCAATTAGTGGCCTTTTACAGTCGGTAGGTGAGCAGTCCTGGAAGTGCTCCAGTTTCCCCCCCAATGGACTCTGATCGACAATGTTATGGTTTAAGAGGAATAATGGTGAGACTTTTTACCACCACCAAGGTTAACATGCATTAGAGTCATCTGTTTGCAAAGCTGGACGTCTAGCAATACTCTCCCTCACTCTACTAAAATGCATTAAGGTAAATAACGCCAGACCGAGAGAGAAATCGCTTCTGTATGTCCGATGCAACTCAGTGAAGTAAAGAAGGCTATGAATATGAAATGTGCTATGAATAAGTTATGTGATGGTTGGTGACACTGCAAAAGGAAGTGGGTGAGAGATTAAGGCTGTCTCAGCATGCAGAGGTGTTGCCTCCCTCATTCAATGAGATAATGAAAGTGATGTATAAATAATTTAACATATTTAAAGGAGTAATACAGTGCATCTTGGGTAATGTTTTTATTTGCTTTCTTGCAGAAGTGGGCAAGAAAGTAAAAAAGTATGTATTATGTATTTCAAAATATAGAAGGAGTTCCTATTTATCCAGTGGTAAAAAAAAATATGATATACATGTACTTTAAACTAGTTTAGAAACTAGTAGTATCATACCTGGGGAATATAAAGTTTGGACACAAACTTGCAGAAACTTCCATGACTGACGCCATCACTCTGTGGAATAGACAGACAGAGACAGACAGGCAGTGTTGGAGGCTCCCACTAATTTGATCTGGTGACATTTTCTTTTCTAAGTCCTCGGGGGAAAAGAGCAGCGGCGAGAGAGTAAGGGAGGGAGTTAGAGAAGGAGGTGTTGGAGGGAGTAAGAAAGAGAGAGAGAGAGAGAGAGAGAGAGAGGGATATAGTGAAGGAGACACTAATGAACACAGACAACAAAGACCCTAACCTGAGCTCCAAGCCCCTGGAGACACAGAGAGGTTTTTCATTGGGTCAATAAAAGCACTGGACCGTGTCTGCGTTGGCTTGCCCTTCAAGCGCCCACTTAACTGCAGAGGGAGGACTTTTGTTCAAGGTTGCTGGAGTTAAAGGGAAATATCACTAAATTTTAATATATAAAAATGTGATTCAGAAACAATTTATTATGGCTGTCTGAGCATCAGGAGAAAAGATCTGTGTCATTGTGTTTTTGTGTGACGTCAATGTAGATAGAATATGTCTGTTGTGCTGTAATAAAGTTTAGTTAGATGTAAAGACTGGAGTAAAATGGACATCTTAATTTTCTGTATGATAGATTTGAGATTTTTGCTTTTCCCATTTAAACACTCTACAGAGGAGCATTTAATTGCATTTGAGAATCCAACTCTTAATTTAGGGATTGGTTTAAAGTTATAACACTGAGAACTGAGTTGAAAGCACACAGACAGAAGATGGATATATTTCCCACTGGATATTTCAGGGTTAATTTCTGCAAGAGAGCAATGCTGTGCCCCTCTGCCAAATCAGAGGAATGTGGCTGTTAGAGGAAGGAGAGCGAGGTTAGCCAAAATCAGCGTGATGATATTGACTCTTGGCTTGTAATTTCATTTTATGCACCAAGTGGCAAACAAGATACCACGCTGTTCATAATCCTCAGTGTCCCTGAACACATACACACGCCTCCCACAGACTCCCTCTCGTTATTAATGGGGGAATCTAAAGCCGCATGTGAGCCTCTGTGTGGGAGGAGAGCTTCTGAGTCTGGGGTCTTCACATCAGGACTCACACCTGAAGGGGGGAATGTGAAGGGGGAGTGTCAACACACGCACACACACATACACACATACATACACACACACGAGCACGCTGGGGGACACATATTTGGTTGACCCACTAAGTCCCCCCACGTCTGACATATGTCACTCCCAATCTGTTCAACAAGCCACCACATCTCTCCAGTGTCATATTGAGGGCTGCAGAGGGAGAAAGTCGGGCATGGCATGGCATGGCAAGCGAAACACAGAACGCTCAAGATGGAACAAGAGAGCATAGATGGACAAACAGAGAAAAAGAGAGCGACTGAGAGCATGAAAGAGACAGAGAGAGCTGCTAGTGGTTGCAACCCTGTCCTTGCTAATTGGTAGTTTGGGAACAACACCATCTGTCTGTTTTTTTGTTGTTGTTTTTTTACCAAAAATCTAATGCATAGTATAAAAAGATGCCACAAGTCCTGAATACATTTTACTAGCAGCCAAGACAAACAACTCAACAGCCCCAGGCTTCTTTCAACACAAAGATCCTGCAGGACAGTAGCGAGACAGGCATCTGTTATATTTGCTGCAATGTTTAGGGATTTTGAATCTACTGCCAAGGAGTGCTGAATAATGTAAACATTTGATGATGAAGACAATATGGAGAGACACGAGACAGTAAAATAATTTTGTGTGTAAAGGCTCATTCACAAACAGCGCAGAGTCCACCTGTAGCCTTAATCTTTTTTTTGCAACCTAGTGATGAATTGATGCAGATTGCCATCATGTGGTTAACCAATGCAATTACACTGGTAAAACAGAGACTGTGCTTCGTATGTAGGCTTTTTTTTATTGTATTGAATATGTATAAGAATTGTATGCATTTAGGATGCAATCATAATTTACATTTCCAGTTTCCTGACTGAAAATGAGTTGGTATTTTCAAGTATTAAAACATCCAGGTGTTGTGACCCATCAGTTCCAGCAGAGGAAGTATCAGAGGCATCATAAAAAAAAGAATCTACCCGCAGAAAGTATAAACCAGGTCCTCTTGGGATTCCAAGCACACAGCTCAATGCAATGACCGTGTTTTACATCGCCAATCTGTTACAGTGGGATCTCCCCTGCTTCAATCCCATGGATGATTAAGCGTGATAATTAAGGTTTTTGGACATTTTCCACAGAGGAGCAGACGTGGCAGCTGGTGACATTCATGCATTCCCAAACACAGAGGAGGAAATTACAATGGGGCCTCCATTCATTTCAGTGATCACAAAGTCTGCTCTTGGCACCAGTTCAAGAACAGTCGAGCTGTTGTTGAGAAGGACTATTTGTGGCCCTCTTTGTTTTAATGTAGGCAATGTACCTTGATCTATTTGGGGGATTATACAAGCCATAGAAAACAGACAAATATTTGGGATATTTATTTGCTATTGTTCAGAGAAGAAGCCATAAAGAATATTAAATATGTATCAAATGTATTCAGGTTAATATCGCTAATAGGCATTATTACTGATATTTATTATTGTAAGTGAAATCAGAGAGCTTAATCATGCTGCAGCTGGCCAAACAAAGAAAATGGTCACAAAAATGTAAATATGACACATTTTCCCAAAATAGACCTAACACTAATGTTTATACAAGGTGCAAAAAGAAGTATGTCAGAAATAAGCTATTGAACAGACATGTTAGTGTTGGACGAATTATACTTTGATTTACAACAACGAAAACATCATTATCTCAGTCAGGCTATACTCTTCTCAAATACTGTAGATAGAGCGTTTTGCAGGCTCTACACTTTCAAACAGAACGATGCATTTTGCAGTGTTGTAAAGACTTCACAGCAATTATGGAAGAAAAATTAAGATCCTTTACTTAAGTAAACATAGCCAGTTGGTCAAGACTATACATTTAACTAATTTATACAGTTGGGTAGTTTGACCCATAATGATGCATCATATTTTATAAATTGTCCATAGTTTGCTAAGTTCTATATAAAATCTTAATAATTTAGATTACTAGTGACAATCAAATAATATTATTATATTACCTTTAACTTTTTAGTAAAAAAAAACAGGTCAGACCTGTCTCATAAGATAACATAAAAATAATATCCTATTATACATTAATAAGATTTTTTAAAAATTAATTCCTTTACTGATTTTAATTTTTTTATTTTATTTTATTAATCATATATAAATATGAATGCAATTAAATACACGAATTATAGTATATGTTTCTAATTATATTTGTTTAATAGGGAATCAAGTGATAGTAGTAGCCTCGATTCAACGACTCAAACTCCCAGAATGCATTCACCAAGCGGAAACGCTACGTGACTCCATGGAAACGGCAGATTGGCGTGCTAGCCTGAGAGAGGGGAAGCACAGCTAGCATAGCTAACGTTAAATCTGGGTGCCGACAAATTTGTTTGTACACTAAATACATTTCATTTACTGCCTTTCTGCAAAGATGAGTCGTACACCAGATGCAAGAGCAAGGTAAGCGATATCAACACGTTAAAACTAATCCTCTAAGTTGTAGGAAGTGCTCGGGGGAAAGTTAAAGTTAGCGTTGACAAAAATCAAGTGGCGTTGCTGTAGTTAGCTGTTATTATATACCGCTAACTTTCACACTTTACACTAATTACAGATATAACTGGCATTGAGTTATTCAACAATATTAAAAACAAGACGCTGTTACCTGTGTTTCAGGAAACACCTTGTGTGTGTGTCAAAAGATGATGAGATATTAGACTTTATGAAAGAATCTTGAAAACAAAACACTGTAAGATACATCACGCCCAAGATGTTTTGGTTTTGATGTCCTGCTATATATAGATTTAGTAAAACCTCCAGTGTACTCAAATGATTTATACAGATTAGATTAAAAAAAATGTTACTTGCACAAATATGTCCTCATACACTAAACTACAATTTGATTACTACTGTTAATGTTGTACTTCACCCTCCTCAGGGACAACCAGACAAGAAAGATCCAGGAAAACATCACCAATGTGGAGAAACATTTTGGAGAGATGTGCCAAATGTTTGCTGCCTACGTCCGTAAAACAGCCAGGCTACGAGACAAGGCAGACGTCCTGGTTCGAGAAATCGGGGTGTACGCTGACATGGAAACGCCAAACCTGAAGAGGGGTATGAAGCAGTTTGCTGACCACCTGGCCAAGATTCAAGACTACCGCCAAGCTGAGGTAAAACTCATTTATTTTCCACTGGGGTTTTTTGGGTTTTTTATTTTGATCATAACATTTTCACTGCCACATTCTAGATTTGTAAAGTGAATTCAAAGAAACTAGAACCTGAACCTAACCTGAAGTTATTTGCTTTACAGGTGGAAAGACTTGAAGCCAAAGTCATAGAGCCTTTGAAAAGCTATGGAGCTGTAGTGAAACGTAAACGTGTAAGTGGAATAAGGCACAAGCAATGTCAAGAGTACAACCATGTAGCTCAAACTGTCTGCTGCCCACACAAGACTAAAATGTGGTGTGACCAACAAGGATGCAGCAATTGTGTTACTTCAAAAGGAGAAGGCAGTTCTGGTCACAGATACATTTACTTTGTGTCACTGCATGGCCACATGAGGGCAGTATGGATTGAATAATAACATCCCACAGCCATACCAGACATTGTTAGTGTCATTGCCAGCATCTTCCCCTTATTTATTCCTGGATACAAAGATTGATTCTGGTTTAAAAAATCAATTTTTTCCTTTTTTTTCCCGCAGAATTTAGTTAATGACTTGATGAGGAAATTGGGAGATAAACTAAATGTTTTAAAGTTTGTGTTCTTAAGTATTTGAAATTAAACTGAACTAAACTAATTAACTGATTAGCATTGATAATTCTCATAATCGCTACTGTGTCCTTTTGTGCTTGTGCATCCACGCAGGAGGATCTGAAGACGACCCAGAGTGCCAGAGACAGAGAAGCCAAACAGATGGCTCAGCTTGAGAGGACAAGGCAGAGAAACCCCTCAGACAGGCAAATCATTGTATCCTTGTTCTCAAATTCTTCAATATCAAAATAGTCACGATTACTTTTAATATTACAAAAAACACATGTATACTGTATGTGCAGGTATCATCTTGGGTACAGGTTCATTCCTTGTCAATATTTTTATGGTGCTTCCTTGACCAAGCCTTCAGTCTCAGGTGTGTTCATTGTAATCTGTGCATCTCATCACTGGTGATGTATGACCACAAATTCATTAAATCAACAAGCACTAAAGGATGTTGTTGAATCTCTCTGTTTGTCTGACATTATGAACCCTGATGTTTTCTCACGAACATCAGCCATAACCTTAAAATGTTGTATATTCTTTTGTTTTCCCATCAGGCTGAGAGTGAGCTCCAGAGAGCCACCATGGATGCCACGCGGACCACCAGGCAGCTGGAGGAGACTATAGACGAGTTTGAGAAGCAAAAGATCCGGGACATTAAGGTCTGCCGATCTCATTACAATTTCTGTTGGAAATATGTATACGTCTTTTGAAAGAGCGGGTGACCATGAAGTGAAACTAGACAGTGATGATTTATTTTTTGTCACCTGATCCCACCTTTCACCTCTGCTTCAGTTGTCAAAAACGTGTTTATCATTTCAAAGCTCTTCTTTCATGTCTTAATGAAGAAGTGGTCACCAGAAGTGACAAAGCTTATTAAACATTGTTTTTGCCCTCTATAGAGGATCTTTGGTGAGTTTGTAACAGTGGAGATGTCTTTCCATGCCAAGGCCTTAGAGGTGTACACTTTGGCGTACCAGAGCATTCAAAGTGTGGACGAGGAGGAGGACCTGGAGGTAGGCAGTGGCTCCTCTAAAGGTTAACCATGACCCAGTCATCATAAACTCATTGCTCATACATGCTATGTAGTCTACACCCTTTAACTGATGTGGTAACTACAAAAGTATTCTGTGGCGACTGCTTTACCATTCACACTAAGTACTTTCTTCTGTTTACAATTGGATGGGAGATTAGCCAAACTATTTTAAGAGACGGTGCCTGTAGTGAGAAAACAAAGGATCAATGATACTCGTCGAGCGAGGTTCATCCTGCTGATGCCTTTGTGCTATTTTCCTCCACCCATAGCCATCTCATCTGTGTGTTTTTGCACTGAATCATCTCCCTTCCATTCAGATTGAAGCGAAACTCCTCACCCAGACAAGGCTGTTTTTCAATGACTCATAGTACAAAGCATGGGAGATTGAATCATCTGAAAAAGGCACAATGACAGGCATGGATAATCCTGTTTCCAAATTTTTTTTTATTGAGCTGAATAACCTTATACATACATAATATTCTTGTGTCAGTGTTAATGTCTATTTACATTAAATAATTATAAAATTATATTTGTGTATTTTCACAGATATATGTGAGATATAGGATTGCATTTTGAGATTTTTGAGTGGAATTTGTTTTCTACACAGTGAAATTTGTTCTGGTTTTTAATGAGTTTGTTGTGCTATCAGAAGCATTCTTTCCAAGCTGCTTTGTTCATGTATGACCAAAGCACATCGCCAGTCCATTTGTTCATTAGCTTGATATTCCAGATCATGGAATATTTCTTCTGTATTTTATTTTCTCCTGAGACCCCAGGTTTTATATAAAATTGTAATATAAAATACCCATAATATTTGTTAACATGCCTAACTTCATACTTTCATTTTTTTTTATAATTTATGTTCATAAAGTGTAGCGCCTCCTACTGTCTTTGGCAGGTGTTCAGGAATTCGCTGCACCCCCCTGACTACCAGTCACGCTTAGACATAGTGCGAGCTAATTCCAAAACCTCTCTCGATCACACCGGGTCCTTCCTGAGTACATCAGGGACCTTACAGGTAAGATGCAGATAGTGCATTAGATCCTTAATGCCAACTGTCATTCTCGGATGCCAAAATTTTCCCCAGAAGAAGTTCTTTGTAATGACAATTGGTTTTTATCTTCCACTTTGACAGTTGTGATGATGAAATGAAAAAATTCCCAGCTTCCTTTTTTTTAACCTTCCTCATACCAGTAGAGGCTAGTGCCTGATAACACTGAGTCTTATAAGTAGTGTCAATGTTGGTGTGCGACATC
Source organism: Pampus argenteus (assembly GCA_036937835.1). Classification (NCBI taxonomy): domain Eukaryota; kingdom Metazoa; phylum Chordata; class Actinopteri; order Scombriformes; family Stromateidae; genus Pampus; species Pampus argenteus. Next base: position 11,632,540 of record CM072879.1, read on the forward strand.
ATCTCAACCATCTCCCTGAATTTCCACACGTCATTGCATGCCAGTGAAATCATGCATTTACTCCTGTGTTCACAGTTTAACTCATCATCCTTAACAGTGATACTGTTAATTTAGTGTATTGGTTATCAAATGTCTGGATATCTATTCTTTGCTTTTTATATATTTGATGAACTATCTTGAGTCACATAGGGCAGGTTCAAATTTAGTGTCTTGTATGTGTTTTTGCTAGTAAAGGCAGATTTCAGTTCGTCTTTTTTTTATCAGAATGCATCTTGTGCAACAATCTAAGATCAAACTTTACATCAATGATTATCTAAGAGAAACTGCAATCATTTTTGCAATTGTCTCTTTTCTTAACTGCAACCATAGAGGAAAAGAGAAGTGTTGATCAAAAAGGCAGATTCCAGCGAAGCACAGATTGTGCTTAATAACTACCTTTTAAGTGTCTTAGTTGCATAGTGACTGTTTATTTGTTGTCACAGCAACAAAGAGCTTCCAGCCAGCAGACAAGAAGAGAGGAGGAGGAGGAAGATGACGACAAGGAGTACGAAGATGAATCTGAAGAGGATGATGAAGATGAAGACTCAGATGATGAAAATTGAATTTTCTCTATGTGGGGGAAGAAGGTTATAAAAAGTTGTTTTATCTATTTTATGAAATAAAACTAGTGTCAATGCCAAATTTACCTCACACAGGTGGTCTGAGCAGTATTGTAGTGGTAGTGTGCTATAGTTGTGTGATGCTTTGTGAAAGAACATGTTGTTGTTCTCTACTGCTATTTCTCTTTGAAATTTCAGTCAATTATTGTCTTAACTATATTTTTATATTACACACAATGCCAAACTTTGTGTGCATTTGATTGACCCATGCTCATTTGTCTTCATGAATAAAAAAAACCCAATCTGTATATCTTGCAGCAATTCAATTCATTTATTTTCTATAATAAGTACACGGTGCACCCTCAGTCACTTTTTGCATAAAAATACCAGCAGAGAGGTTGATTGTTATTTTAGAAATTGTTCCCTATGAATCAGTCTGACAGTAGTTATGTGACAACGGCAGTTGAAAGTGACTCATCTGTTCCACAGACATGCAAAAGAGTTACAAATTAAGCGGGGAACATTTTGCTCCACACTGTAGGTACTTATCTGGATATATATATATACAGTATATGTGTGTATATAACACAGCTTCTGTAGGTGCATATGGCACTTTATGGAACCAGTTGCATGTGTGTTACAGCATGTGTTGTCTGTCACAGCGGACGCTGCTGCCATCGTGCCGACTGATGGCTCCTGTCTGTCTTGCATGAGTCACTCAACACATTTATCATTCCTTAGCTGCCTGTGTCATAGCGAATGCTTTTCTGTCCCTGGTCTTGTACACTCAAACACACACATACTGCAGGTTAGTACCATTATATCTACAACAAAGTAACAGTATGTTCACATATGCACATGCACATATATGTATTGTATTCATGGCACTAAAGAACAGTCGCACAAGCAACAACACTACTTACAATAACAAATTAGGGCAACAAAAACCAACCTTACAGCAAAGTCTGATTATCTCAGTGAGATAAAAGCTTTGTAGGTGGTGTGTCATCAGCCCTCTCTGCAACAGCACCTTAATGCATATAAAGGTTAATGTGTATGCAAACACAGTCACATTAGCACATGCTTGTGTACCAGTTTGACTTTGTTGTACCGTGGATCTGAATGGCTCGTGTTGCAATGAGTCATCACCTATAAAGTTTGTGTGAACGAATGAGTCAGACAGCTTTTCAAAATGCAGATAAAAAGCCTCCACTCCCTGATCACAGAATAGATGCATGGACAGTGGTCGGTGAGAGAAAAGGATCAGAAAGAAACAAAAAGAAAGAATCAGGAGAAAAGCAATGAAAGAAAGGCCAATCTTGATATTAAGAATCAATGGTAGCCTAATAAAGCAAGAAGTGGTTGTGAGTCATTGACTATAAAAAAACAGGATAGAATAAAACCAAACAGAGATACCCATGCAAAGAACCAGATGTGAAGATAAAAGAGCAGAAGCATGAGGGGAAAGGACAGTTGAGAGAGGTCAGTCATAACCCCAGGTCTTTATCATTGACTCTGACTCACTGCCTGTCAGCACCATGCCACTCCTATCAAATAAAACACCCACAGCACACATCAACTGCTGCACAGCCTCATACTGCTGCTTTCATATGAAGTACCTTTTCCTTGAGCCTTATGCCACTGATCTTACTTTGACACAAGCCTTTGTGTGTGTGTGTGTCAGTGTTTTTTGTTTTGTTTTTTTGATTGTCAAACTGCAGTTTTTATCAAGATACAGTTCTGCAAAACTGCAAACCTCAATATCCACAATTAAATGCACCTATTGGAGAATCCCTATAATAAAAACAACAATTAAATAAAAACAATAAGGCTTTAAGAAAGGTTTGAGGAAAGCCTTTTCCTGTGAAATACCCCTGGTTGTTTTCTTCTACTGGGCCACCACCAGAGGGCGTTGTTTAAAACTTTTCTCACCTGGACTGTTAAATTGGGGAAACTGTGATATGGAGACATTGTGTTCTTTTCAACCTGTGGGTAGTGTGTGTGTGTGTGTGTGTGTGTGTGTGTGTGTGTGTGTGTGTGTGTGTGTGTGTGTGTGTGTGTGTGTGTGTGTGCGTGTGTGCGGTCTGTTATCAGTAACCTCTCTAACTGAGCTTTAAACTGTGATATGTATTGTATGTATTTTCAACATTTTGATTTTCCTTCACGAGAGTGTAGTTTTAGCAAACAATAATAAACGAACAGACCACCACTTAGTTGGGAAGAACACTGCATTGGTGTGCAAAGACTGTTTAGTCCTTTTGATCCATAAGAGAGCTACTTGGAGCCAGTGTTGTGTACGTACACTACCAGGTGAAATGTGGGGAATTTAATATTACAACTAGGACACTAGAATTAAAACCATGTCTAAACATGTCTTTCACCCCCTCCTAAAGCTACATACATTATTCTGTGGGAATGTATAGGGGAGTGATTCATAGGTCAAATCTAATGGAGCTAGTGTGTGTGGTGCAGAAGCTTATGATTGAGTCTCTTGTAGATATGGCAAACAAAAAAACTAAGGATTCCCTCCTTTCCCCTCCTGACTCATCTGCAGTCATCCCCAGTGACAAGTATGTGTGTTTGAATGGAAGAGAAAAGGCAAAGTGAGTATGTTGTTTGTCAATACAACTCCTCTGTTTTCTCACTGTATATTTATATATATATATGTGTGTGTGTGTGTGTGTGTGTGCATGTGTGTGCAGTCCCACAGTACAGTTGTTTGGAATATTAAATACAGTGCCTTGCTGGCGGCTGTTATAAAATCAAGAGGCAGCATAGCCGGAGTGTGACTCACACACTGACTCACTGACAGAGCTGCCATGGCGTGTGTATGTTTCTGTGCATGTGTGTAAATGTGTGTCTCACACTCTCTGGTTCCTCTGGCAGCCCTGCTGTGTGTTGCTGGTGTTCTAAGAACTCTGAACCCTGCCACATTCCCGAGATTTCACACCAGCAAACAAGGTTACATATGTGTGTGTGTGTGTGTATATATCTCCCCCCTATAATGGCGCATGTGTAGTGAATGTACAATGTCCATGTGTGTGTTTATGCAAGATAGCATGTTTTTTATGTGTAACTACAGCAAGTGCTACATGTGTGCTTCCAATCGTGTTTACTATTACCAAGAGAGGAGACCTCAAGCTGCTCCTGAATATCTAGCCAATGTGTATATAATATTGCAGCTGCTCATCTTTCATATTTCCGTGATGTGTGCACTTGAAAATGAAAGGCAGCGTACCTGTTGTCAAGGGCACTAAGTCATAACAGTTATTGTACAGTATCTGTCCCGCATTCCAGGATCACAGGTACAAACATAAATCAAGGGACATGTGTGATTTAAACAACCGTACAGTATTGTAAATCTGTACGTGCAAGGTATGTGTCAATGTTGTGAGCTGTGCTCTGCCACAGTATATCATCTGATGGTGATAAAGCAGAAAGTGACATCTTATTTACTTTCCAATGTCTGATAGTGACATCTCTGGGGTACTCCTGCTCTGCATAAATCACTGTTTACAAAAGGCTTAGAGGGAAGTGAGGAACCTGGTGTGGGTGTGTGTGTTTTGTCCAAACTGATTTTTATGTATGGTCTGATATCCTCACAAAAGTAAAAGACCTGGAAAAGACCGCCCATGCATTTAAAAATAATTATTTATCCAGTTAGTTTATCTTATCGCATGATTAGAAGGTTTAAGGTCAATATGAAAAGGTAGTGCTCTGTCGCATACTATAGCATAAGGACATGTTTTAAGGGCATGTGTGTGTGTGTGTCTGAAGTACAAGGATTACTCGTGTTTAGTCATGTACTGTGTGTGCTTCAGATTTGTGAGTATGTCTGTCTTTGTGTGTATTATTTGTTACACCTGATATCCAAAATTAAAAGTTAGTGCCTGCACAATTACTCCAAGCCACACTTACAACTTAATTAAGACAACAAATCAAGACAATCCTACTTGGATCTTCGTCGGGTCAAAACGCATCATACTCTGCCTGCCAATCTCTTCTACCCCATGGCTGTTTTTTAATGATTTTGAAATCATCTTGTTTTCAAATGAATGGAAATGAGAAAGAGAAACAGTGTGTGAACGTGCATCTATGAACAAGATGATAATCAGTCACATAGAGCCTTAGTGCTTCAGCCTTAGCGTGTGCATGTGTGCGTTTGTGTGTCTGCCTTGTTTTTCTGTCTGCCTGTCCCGTGCCTCTGATCAGCCAGTGGCCTGGTTATCAGAGGGTCATTATGAGTCCGTTTGTGTATTGGCCAATCGGACTCTCCCGCCAGGTAAACAGTGAGTATGTTCACAGTTGGCCAAACACTTCCTAGTATAACACTGCCATAACCTGCAACCCATTAGCCTTATCTTTGCTGCAGTGCATTACGTATATATCAAACTATTTTTATGAACTTTAACTGCATAAACAATTCCTGAACCTTGACCACAGAATTTATTTATTTATTAATTTAACACTGGCTTATATGTTGTGTGGGATATATATATATATATACACACACACTTGTTATTGCTATTTGGTATTGCTAAAAAATCTGAAGGGACAGAAGAAAAGAGTAGTTTAAAGCCACCGGATCCGTCCTTTATTTATCTTAAAACTGTGCATTTATTTAAAGTTTAGTTTTGACTGCAGCCACCGGGTGTTTGTTGCTCACTCGGTAACAGATCCTCATCTGAGTCAGGAGCAGAAGACATGAAGCAGAAAGACAAACAGACAGGCAGAACACATGGTGTCTCCTCTGTTTTATTGTTTACCTTACATTCAAATTGGCAGCCGAGACTGAAGCAAGGAAGAAGTACAATGAATAGCCAGACAGATATAATATTCAAAACTCAAAGCATACTATGGCTATTATTCAAAATTCTTATATTACATAGAGACTGCCACAATCTTCATGTTTCAGGTAAGTTACAGTATGATTCACAAAATTCACTTACAAGTGGGAAAAAAATATTTATCTTCCCTCTTGCACAACAAAGACAGCATTATCCTTCCACATTTAAAAAAAAAAAAATCAGAACAGAGTGCTTCCAGTGAACGTCGTGCATCCCCCCACCCTCGACTCGCCTCGCTCTCCCCAGGCTGAAAAATAAAGTGAAACCAAAGACAGAATGTGACATGAGAAGCTGTCAGGCCCAGCTCGGGTCAACAGCGAGGGGTCAAAGTTATGTCTGGAACCACGGAGTCACTGAGTGATGTGTTAAGTGTCTCTCAGGGACACTTTAGTACATGGCAGCATGATGAAAAGAGTGTGCACAAGCAAGTGTGTGTGCGTCTGTGTGTGTGTGTGTGTGTGTGCACTTTTACAATTTCTCCCAGGTTGGGAAGAGTCCATCAGGCAAGCTGGTCTCTTGGGTACATCTCATCCACTTGTAGTCTTTACTGACCTCCCTGTGCTCTCTTACTGAGTCTCACACAGTATGTCAAAACACAGGCAAGAAGCCAGCTATGGTGTCAGTCTAACCTTCCTTTTAAACAACACACGAATGCAAGAAGTATTGCACAACTCATTTCCAAATACAAAGTGAGAAGAAGATGCACAGATACCCTCACAAACAACCGCAAGAGGACATGGCCACAAAAAAATGTGTGAACTTATAATTAAATGCTTTCACATTCTCACACACACACACACACACACACACAGTAGTAGTCGCCATGAGACAGCCTGGGAACAGCTAGTCCACTAATGAGGTCTATCCCATGAGGATTTAGTACTGCACAGAGGAATGCAGGCTGTCCGCTCTCATGACTGACCTGCCCTGACAAAATCACACAGAGCTACGTTACTGTCCGAGAGCTGCCCTCTTACACATGAATGAGAATTGATAGAAGGCATCCAAGAATAGGACACTTGTAATTTGCTAGGTACTGCATTAGAGGCAAACATAACAGCCACACTGGGGAATTTGACACTAATTTGAGACGAGAGCGAGCGGAGGCAGGAAGAAGGGGGGAATGGGCTGCGAAAACAGAACGAAACGAAGGAATAAATAAACAAGGGTACATAAGGGGTCAGAGAGAGAAAGCGATCCAGAGAGAAGGAGACAGAGTTATGAGGATATGAATCTCAGAGTTTTATTTGCACTTCACATTTGTTCTTGGCATTGGCTCACGATCTGGATGTGAGAGCCAACTTGGGTGAGTTTACTAGAACAGATCTGGTGTCTGAAGCAGACAGACTCCGTTGCCGGTGGCCTGTTGATGGGGCCTGCTGCTAGCTGAGAGAGGGACAGCATGGGTGTCCGTCTCTCACGACTCTCAGAGCACACAAGAGTGAGTCCCACACTGTTCCAGGAAAGTTTTGAGATGAATAACTTTATGAGCACGCGTCAAAATATTTTTTTTTAAAAAGCCGGTGCACCAGCAGTTGCATAGCCAACACAAACTATTTGGAGCATGAATACATCACTCGAAAGTACACAAACTGCACCGCTTTCAATTGTGAATATAAACATCTCTGAAAACGTAGTGCGTCGATTAAAAATTAAAAACATTATCCATTCGAGAACCCGCAAGGACTTTTATGGGTTTTTGAAAGCAAAATTCCTTCTACTGTATAATTGTCCTGTGAGATGTTTGGACTATTTCATAGAGCTCAGACAGTATATTAAAAGATCCGCTGGTAGGATGACATAGTTATTCTACAGTGTACAGTCATGCAACAGTGCTTGCAGCTTAATGCCATCATCAGTATGATAACATGGTCACAATGACTGTGTTAGCGCACTAATATTTAGTAATATTAGCCCATTCACCATCTAAAGCGTGTTAGCATCCAAGCAGCAACAACCATTTATCAACTTATCAACCTATCTCCAGAAATACTCAAAATCAAAGTCCAACAGATCCTGATGGGGTGAAAAATGTTTATATTAGACTTTAACATGGTTCATTTATGGTATATAAAATGACAGTATGCAACCAGTGTGCACCCATCCCTAGAAATAAACACAGTGCTGCCGCTAATCGTCCCTGTGTCAGCCATGCGTAACACCATGTCACAGCCGCCGCGCATGCTGAATGCCTCACTGGCCTTTGTTTTGGAAAATGTGGCAAGGGTTGCCATGGAGCTCGTGTTTGATCTATTGTAATTAACTGAGCCCATTGATTGCACAAGGCTTTCCCTTGGCTCGTCTCCATCAGCGGACAGCCCTGACTGGACGTCTCATCAAACACCACACTAACCACCGTTTATGCAGTTGCCTCCTCACAATGCTTTGTCCTTACATGGCCTAACAAGGATGAAAAAGGAGTACAGGAAGCGGAAGGGAGACAGGGCAATACGAATCATTTGCGGATTTATCAAAGCTGACGTTTGCATTTGAAATGGTTTTGATTCTGAGCTCAAGAGGGCTGATAAGTGCTAACTGATTATGGCAAGGTGTGTCTGTGTCTGTGTGTGTGTGTGTGTGTGTGTGTGTGTGTGTGTGTGTGTGTGTGTGTTAGTGACAGCACATCTGGGTTACATATGAGCACAACCAAATTTGCAAATTTGCATTGAACATTTTCCCAATCTATCCTCTAATGTAGTTTGGATGTGAACAACTTTTTGGGGGTTTTAGTTTGACAAGCAACTTTTTAGAGTAGTTTAAATCAGTTTTTATACTGATAACATAATTCGTGCTTTAGAAGCTGGTAGAGTCATGTTTGGCGTTTCTCTCTCCTCCCAGTTTATGATAAGGTAACGGTCTCCTAGTTTTAGCTTCATATTTAATAGACAGACACAAGAGTACTTTTAAGCTCTAACTTGCAGCAGGAAAGCAAATAAGAAGTGTATTGCCCAAAATGTCAAATCCTTTAAATGCTTCAAATGCATAACAAGGGAAATTCCTGTTGACTAACCCATATAGCTTTTTGTAGCCACAATGTTTAGCACAGCTTTATCATGACTCCGAAATTCATCCGAAATTTCAGACTGAGGAAGTTCAACTCGATGACGTCATTACTTTGTGAAGTTGTCCTTTGTCCCTTAATAGTCCAGTCACTGTGTCCCGATGCATGTCATGCAACCTAGTTGTTTAAAGTCAATTAGCCCTGCCTCCCAACCCCAGGGGTGACATCTGGGGCTTACATGTCCCATCAGGGCTGACCTTCACATGAGGGACTGAGCCAACACTCACATATGGCCAGGCCCTGGGGTGGGAAACTGCCTTCTCTTAACAAGGGCAGAGCTGCATGAAGGGTGAAGGGATGGAGCTATAATCTCTAGAGATGCTATTTTCTGGGGATTTTGTTTATTGTCGTTTTGGGTTTTTTTTTTTTTTCTTTCTTTCTTTTTGTTGGACTACAAAAATAGTCAGCAAAATTAAAAGTGGAAGGGAAGCTACATGTAAAGTCTCAGGGGAAAAAAAGGTATTGCAAAATAAGGTTTTCACTTAATTCATTTGATGCATTTGAGCCCTTTTTTTCTTTTCTGAAAAAGTACAATGATCTTGATCTGAGGAACGTAGAATCCTTTGTAGGGGATTTCCAGTTTAATGAATTTCTACGATACAGGATTGTTCTTTGAACCTGTTGTGCAATAACTCTACAGGTCTATTTATATCATAACTATGATTAAAGAAATTATAGGGAATCTAAACTATATAGACGTAGTAGGTCCCATGACTTTCTGGACTTTCCCAGAGAATGAAAGGACTGAAAGCAACCCCCGCAATAAAAGCAACTTTCATTTCTTGCTTAGTAATCCTTGGTGGATCAGGTGGGGTATATTCCCTGAAGCAGCAGCAGCAAAGGTCATCGGAAGACTGGCCATGAAATATGGAACAGCAGACCACCCATCATTAAGCTACTGGATATAAGAAGGTCCATTGAGGGTAGTTTGGATCAGTTTTAATATTTAAAAGCAGCTCATCCATCAGAGGATAGGACACAAAGATAGATACATGCTTGTATTGAACATGTTACAGTTCAATAAAAGCATGGGAACAGGTGTGTGAAGTGGTCCACTGCAGTAAATCAAGGTGTTTCTAATTTGAGAGTCTATTAAATTGAACTAAACGGAAAAAAACAATCCTGTAATGCAGCAAGTTGCCTCAGCTAGTCTTTCCAAACAATGTTTACTGTAGTTTATGTATGTGTGTGTGTGTGTGTGTGTGTGTGTGTGTGTGTGTGTGTGGACCAGGTATTCCCTGATGTTGTGGGGACATAAATCTGTTTGCACAAATATGTTACAGGGACTCACCTCCCTTATGGAGACAAAAAGCAAGCCCACTTAATGTAAATCATTAATTTTAGGGTGAAGGTTTAAAGTTAAGGGAAGTTCAGGTTGTGGTCGAGGTTAGAATAAGTCTCCAGGAATTTAATGTAAGTCAGTATAAGTGGAAACATGACTGTGTGTGTGTGTGTGTGTGTGTGCACATGTGACGTTTTCAAGAGCTGGTGGCTGCATTGTTGTGCAACTGCAAGCAAATAAGAGGAAAGGGGGGGTTGTGCTTTACAAAGGTTTTTCACATATTTTCCCTTTCAATTTTCCACCAATGTCATTCTGCAGGGGCTTGCACAATTTTCTGTTTCATTTGATGTTGAGCAACATGTTGATAAAGGTCACAAAAAATTGTGGCACTCCTTTCAAAAACACCTCACTGGAATACACTGGGGCATGGATATGAATCATGTGCGGAGACCTTTTTAATAGTGTTTTAATCATACAGTCTACAATGACAGGTACCGGTGGGATATTTTTAAAAGGTCATCCGGTTTGCACAAACACCTTGCTAAATAGGTGTTGGCTCAACTTGTAAGAGCCTGTAAGTCTTCTTGCATTCCTGCAAAACCATAACCTCTGGGAGCTACAAGTTGCCAGGTGAAAGCCTCAAGCTTTAGTCTGCTCATATCTCTGAAAGGCAAAGATTATGGAAATTATTATGGAAAACTAGCATTTGACAAAAAAAAAAACGTGTTCAAAATACTGACACAAATGCCAAAATTAATATCTCAATTTGTACACTAAAAACAAACAAAAACAAAAACATGGATGTTCTTTTTTTGCTTATTATCAATGAGCATTAAAGTATTGAAGCTGATTATGATCAGCAGAAAACAGCAGAAAAACCTGACAGCAAACAGGAAAGCGGAGCACCTGTATCAAAAGACAAATATAAAAGGATGATAAAACAGATGCTTCGGTAAGGTAACCCTGTTAGCACAGAAGTCAACAATGAACTATGCACAAGTGTATGTGTATTTAAGTGTGTTTGTGTGCACTTATGAAGAGGTTATATCCTCTCAGCCTTACTGGTAAATCTGTGTTTACTGACTGACAGGGCCGCAGCCAGAGGCATTTTAGGCAAACGGGAGGAGTTACATGTGTGGGAGTGTTGGGGAACACCAACAAGATTCGGACCAGATCACTTTTTTAAATTCCCCATTGCTGTTGTGAAAAAAACGTAGTGAGGCCAAGCTGACTTCACATCTGTGTCGAACGGTGACCACTGCAACCGTTATTACCTTTGCCAATGGGAATCCTGTGTTTACTGACTACACAAATACCAGCCTGCGCCTGGTACCGCGATCGCTTACAGTCACTAAGCATACATATGTCAGCCTGTTAGTCAGTGTACTTCCCCATGCAGTGACATACGGATGTCTGCTCCTCCCATAATCAGGATGTAAGTCTGTCATCTGTTCAGTGGTTTTCCTCTGCCTGCTCTAATGCTGTTGGAAAGTCATCCCGTTTAATCATCACATGTTCATGATTTACCGTCCTGTGGCAGCAGACATGGATGGCTTCAAGAGAGCAGCAATGCACGACAGTGTTTTGTTTTGTTTTTTTTCAATGTAATTATGGAATCTAGCTTTGAAACTTCCTCTGCTGTTTATTCTGAATGTTTTGCATGACATAAAACAAAAATGTTTGTTATGAGGAAAGACGCAATTTTCAGTTGGTTTATGTCTTTTATCTACAGAGTTGTAAAACTTTTGAACTGAATTTGTCATTTGTACAAATCACTGACCCTCTCAGTCATTTTTTAATACTGTGCAAAAAAGATACCAAACCCATCATATGTTTTGTAACAGCGAAATGAAGAGGCAGGCAGGTGTGTTTGTGTATATACATTTGTTTGTTTAGGATCGTTTACGTTAAGCCCTTTTCCTGAACTTTCATATATTGCCTTTCGCTTTCTTGGTATGCTAATTGTTTGCATGTAGCTCATCTCAACTCAGGCTCACACGCCACATTTTTTAATTATTCAAACGTATGATGCAAAAATGTTTCTCATACGCAACTCATTCCAAAAACAGAAACCCAAGGTCACATTTTAATTGGCTGCAGTGTAGCTCTGATACTCTCATATTTCCAGTAATGATGGGTTTCCGAGCTGAGCAAATTCCTAACCACCCGTTTGTAACTTGAGTCATCTCGCCCTGTGCAATCCTTTGTCTGCCGGGCCCTATACGAGGCATAACCCACAGACAGTGGAGCTTTTGAAATCTAGCAAATTTGAAATGTAAAAATGTTCCCTTTTTGTGTTGTTTGATTAATGCCCCGGACCACACACTGTGTGGGGGAGTAGTGGATTTTTTTCTCCTTAATAAGCGTGTTTCAGGTCGAAACAGGCTGTTTTGCTTTCATTCATATTCATGTTGCAGCGTCTGTGAAAACAGGCATGTCTGAATCATCGTAGCACATCACAAGGCAACAGTGTATTGACGGTTACTTCAAAGCGAACGTCATGTATTCCATAACATCAAAAATCACTAAAGATTATATTCAATATCTGACTGTAAGGAAGCGTTTGGATTTCAAAGGCTTCATTACACTGCTGTGTAAATTTATTCCTTTGGCCTGTCGTGACAGTTCAAACAAATCTGCAGCTCACTAAAAACAAAGACGCATAATCTTTTGTATAACACGAACACTTTTCCACGAGTAAAACAAGTTTTTGGTACTAAATACACCCTTTTCGGTGATAAAATCATTTGCAGTGCAGCGCACTAATAATATCTTCTTCTTTTTTTTCTTTTCTTGTCAGTCTCTCTCAAACACAAACACGTCTGCAATGAATCTTGGACAGTAAATGAACAGTCTGTGGAAAGAAATAATAACTGTGGAAAGTATGCTCATCCCTTGAATTACACAGTCCACCTTCACTTTCAGATACCTTATCTTGACAAATGTGTCATTACGAGCATTTTTCTGACAACTCAAGTCTATATTAGGCATGGAATGCTGTCCTGTATACAACACGGGGAGATGGACAGAGGCAGCGATCTTAAAGAGCAACATCTAACAATAGATAGTTTCACAGTTACTACAGCAGGATTTCTATGAGGACCGACAATGGGATCGGAAAAGGTTTCCTTTACAGTAATATTCGTCTGCATCTTCTTTACTGTAATCCCTACTGTATTAGATTACAGTGAGTCACTTATAACAATAACAACAGATGCTTCTTTTGTTGTAGGAATTTTTACGCAGCCGATGACGTCAAGTTTACTGAGGAAGTGGAAAGTTTAGGTTTAGCTAAATTTAAAAACACACACACACACCCTCAGACCATATTTACATTACGTAGCACATGAAAAAAAAAAAACCTGACTTTTTCAGCCTACTTATGCAAATAAAGTCGGAAGCATTTTTTTTTCCATAGCCTTGGTCATGTACACCTCAACACACAGACAGGATGTGTTCAAACCACCAACCTTGTCATTAGTGGGTGACCACCTGAGCCACAGATACCCCACCATGTTAGACGACAGCATAGTCTCACTAGGCAAGTGTACCCCATGAAACACCACTTACACTACAGACGGGAGAGCAGAGCTCCACTGTAGGTAGATCTTTTAGAAACAAGAGTTTGCCCTAAAAAGGTACCAAGTGCTCTAACAACATATACCAGAAAATAAGTAACTCAGAAATGGGAACCATGTGTTGCCCAACAGACATTCCTACCACTGCACAGTTGCAGCATCGGACAGTTTTTTTTTTGTTTTCTATCTAAAGTCTACTATTCAGAAAATATTTTTTTCAGATGATTTTTTTTTTCTTTTTCAGAGACACTAAAGATGCTCTGTAAGCTGAACACATTTAGAAACCTCCATATTATAGCTATACAATTTGTTTCCTTTAAACATTAAATTCCCAACACACACACGTTTGCCTCAAATCAACAAAAAGTCCAGTGCAATGAGTTTTTTTTTTTCTAAGTTCACATAGGAAGTTCATAAATCAAAATCTTCTGAGGATAATGTGGCAGTTAACAAAACAGGTGGAATAAATCATCTGGGTCTCCAAATGAAAATACAGAAAAGTTATTACAGTAGTTATTCTAATAAGAAATGTAATAAAAGACATCTTGTTCCTAATCCCAGTGTTAGACCAGATATTATCTCTCAAAGGACAATGCAGCATTTTATCTTCAATGGAAATGTTCAGAGTGTATTAAAGTCATGAGTAATTGATGCTCTTTTTTAATGGAAATGCTTCTGCAGAGTTAAATATATTACATCTTAATATACTCACCACACACTTTTGAGTAAAATAATTTAATCTGAGTATTTTACTTCAGATGATTCATTTTTGGGGAGGGTTGTAAAGTCTTGTGAAGCGTTCAGACCTATAGTTTCAACTCTACAGCCAGTTAAACAGTTTTGGTTCAAGATTTCTGGATATTTTGCAGGTGATTTCCTACATGTGCGACACTTTACCTTGAATGAGTTCAACCGTTACTTCATTCTTGCCTGTATTATCTCCTTAATAATGTAACAGTATACTCTGCTCCAGACTGTGCATTTGATCTATGGCTGCTTGGAACATGTTCCGTCTACTCAAGGTTAGATTGTTTCAGTACATCCCATCACTCATTCAGTGATGTAAACATCCCTTGAGCATAACGTTTTGCCAAATGCCATTTACAGAGGGAGCTAACGGAAGGAAGGGAGACAGAGAGAGTAAATGCAGAGGAGGAAGAGAGAAGACAGATGATGAACAGGAGAGTGTGGAAGAGGGAGACACTGAGTAAGAATGAAATATTCATTTGAGATTTGCCACGTATCCTGGTCTCCCAGTGAGAGAGGATTTGTTTGAGCTGGACAGGATACAGGGGGGTACATCTGGACATATTCAGCCCAAATACAGATCTCTATTCCTGTGCTGTGTGGGGACAAGGAGTCCTTTGCTCCAAGCATGGTCGTCTCTTCAACTGGAATGTCACCACAAGTCTAAGATCAACACATACACACATCTATTTACCAATGCTGACATTTTAACTATATATACACACACAACCTATAACGTACAACTCTATTGGTATAATAACATTGTACTCACCAAGCTGATTGCTAAAATGTGGGAGTTCAACAGACGATCAAACAGACAATCTGACTGTTTTCCTAGAAATTTATGTACTACTAAATTGTTATACCAAAAATATATTGAAGGGATCATAATAGCTGCCTAGATTATGTTCACTAGCAATGTTTTCTCCAGTCAAGAAAATGCCCAGTTCATGTACCACATGGTCATACAGAGGTGGTCATAACTACTTTGGAATTAATCATGGTCCAGTATGCAACTTACACAAGTGTAATGTGGAAACATAAAGTTGCCAGTGCACAAAGAACTGCACTTTGTGCACAAAGAAGTGCACTTTGTGCACAGTAAAAACTGAGAATGGACTTTTCTGTGACTTTTTGTATCCAGCGGTTACATTTCTGAAACATGCATATTCATAGATTTGGGATTTTCTTTTAATGATGACAAAGGAGTTGGACTTTTTCCATTTCAGCCACAAATTATTATTCTAAGAAGAGTACTTTTTTTATATACTGTATTTCAAAATGTGTCTGGGATGGATCTTTAAAGTTAGGAAACGTTTATAGTTTCATGTCGTTATGAAGTAAAAGTGTCCTGTCTCATACTTTAATACTTTTTCAATACTTAATCAAGATCGCAATCCTTTCCCAACCTTAAGCAAGTGCCTTGAATGCGTAAAACTTAACTGTAAAAACATGAATTGTGCTACAAGCGGATGTATTGCAAGAGTGGATATTGAAGGTAAAACAAATAGAATACGTCGTCATTACTCATGCATACATAGTTATCTTAATTGTTAGCAATGTTGGCCAAAACTATGAAAATGAGTCCTATGCTGTAAAAAGCCAAAACAATCCTCTGCAGAATTCATGCAGCACTTGAATCCTTTATATGGATGTAAAAATTACAAAAAAGATACAAATTTAGCTTAAAGCCGAGTTCACTTGCACAGGACTGGACGACCTTTTAAAACTTGGGAAAATACAGAGAGTGTTACATGAGCAGAGCCTGTGGAGCGACCGCGGTGGTCTCGTTTTACTATCATTCTTCTATCATGAGTATCATGCAGTATAACATTCCTTTTTTTTTTTTTTTGTCTTCTTATGACTAAGTGGCTGAAAATTACTAGGAGAATGCCCTTTCCTTCTCTGTGTTCCTATCCTTTTCTGCAATCCGGCTGTTTCCTGTTACCTTTCAACCGGTGAAAATATTTACTCCTGAAAATGAAGAGGATAACTTTCCATCTCCGACATAGTTCCAGGAGACATCTGGCTTGTGTTAGAGGAGCTGTGTCTGTATGTGTGTGCGTGTGTGTGTGTGTGTGTGTGTGTGTGTGCATGTGTAGTGGAGAAAAATAATCACAAGAGAAGCGTATTGTTTCACTGTCTGTGTTCTGGGGAAGTCAGCTTCAGTGGCTTGCACACGCATACAAGCCACAAAACAAATAGCCAAGACAAACAGGCACACACATACAGTGAACCTTCCCATTGTTAGTACCGCATGTGTGGGAGGAGATTCTTGTTGTACTTCCTCCTTTCTTATGAATGCACATGCATGCTGACATGCAGAGGGGATTCACTGGTGGGAAACTTCCTATTCTTACATGCAGTGTGTATGCCACCCGACTCCAGTCAAACATGATGTGTATGCAGACTTCTTCTTACTAGAACTGATGTACTGGCTCTGAACTTTCCCTTGAATCCTCAGTGAGCCTCTTGCATACGAAACCCAACCTTCGGACCATGAACCAGCTTACAGTGTAAACCGCATAGTTGAGTAAGTCATCGTGCTGACAGCTTTCAAATAAACAGAAACTGTTAATGATCTGATCATTTTCTGCAAGGTTTCACATCATGTGTTATGTGTGATCTGTTCACTGGTTCACTTTTCAGTCAAAATTAAAGGGGGAAGAGATTAAAAAAAATTTTGATTTCATCTACAGCTGATGGGCAAAGCCCCATAGAGTTGTGAAAGATGATAAAAAAATCAAGAGTGCCTCAGGGATTGATTTTAAGTTGCCAATTTGGCACAACATGTACAAATATCAAAAACAGAAAAATACTTTCTGTGAGGTAGAAAAATGTACAAATGCTCTAAATTACTTAAAGGAGCAATTCAACAGCTACTAAATACTAAACAAACAATAGTAGGAAGTTTTTACTACTTTCTCTTATTCATTTATTTGAAATGTGAACTTCTCATATACATCTGTATATATATAAATATATTCATACCAAAATCTGATCCAAAATACGAGGGTGGACATTGCAAACAGCACAACTTTAGCAGCGACCTTAGCAACCGAGGCCTTAGCAAACAACTCCTTTATTTTCATAGGACATTTTATTGATACAGTAAGTTGAAACAAAAAAGGGCAAACATGAGAATTCCAAATTGATTAGCCCCCTGGCCATTAAAAGTCAATAGTTTACCCTTTCTGAGACACAACTGACAACAACCTCTTACAGTAGTTCTTTACTAGGTTGGCTCAGGTCTCCTGAGGGATTTTGGCCCATTCTTCCATTGCAAATTGTTCCTGCTGGTCCAAATTGCATGGTTGCTGCACATGGACAGTCACTTTGAGCACACACCTCAGATTGTCAATAGGATGTGGTCTGAGCCACTCCAGGATACTTGGTTATGGTATCCTTCAGGAACAAATTTCTACACATTATCTCCCTGCACCCAAACAAGGCTTCCTGTGTCTGAGGCTGCAAAACAGCCCCATAGCACCATGCTCCCACCACCATGTTTAACTGTGGGAACTGTGTTCTTAGGCTTCAAGGTCTCTCCCTTTCTTCAAACATAAGCAACATCCGTCAGGTGCTCTGGTCTCATCAGACCCAATTTTCTTTTCTAGAGATCTTGAAATCTTGAGCTTACAACCATGCCCACGTTTGTTTCTCGCAGAATTGGTCTCCTTGTATTTAGCAATGATGCAACGTACAGCAGTCACTGTACTGTACTGTACTGTATTGTAGTGTCACTAGACACTGTGAAACACCTGGAAACATAACCTTCCCTCTTATCATGAGCCTCCACTATCTTCTTTCTGAGTTTAAGACTGATTTCCTTCCTTTCGTCTTTTGCCTCGTGAGTAAAATTGGTCCCTCTCAATAATGTGTTCAAGTGTCCTGTTCCTTGAAGTCCTTTTATGCTGATTGAATGTTCAGGTGATTTACTCTCTCTGGTCAATGCGAAGTGTAATTAGCATTGACAAAATTGTTAAATTTGTTGGTAGTGTTCTTCAAAACCTAGCAACTACTGGTGAAGTGAAAAAAAAAAAAAAACCAAAGAGAGCTGTTCCCTCCTCTTTCCCTCCACACTGAATACTTCAGCGATCTTTTCCAGGCAAGGCTCCATGCAGGTTTTAGCTGTTCTCTTAGATGCACAGCCAGGCGCTGTAAAGAATAATAACATGTCAAAAGAGCTCACAACAGCACAGACCACAGGGTGGAAAAACACTTCAAGATTTCTTGCAGTGCTCTTGAATTTATTAACTGCCAGGACCTCTGCCTACTGTTCACGATCAGGGGACCAAAAGTAGGGGGGGAAACAAAAACACACACACACAGAGAGAGAGAGAGAGTCACAACTTTCACCATGACCTTGCAGTGCTACCTTGCAAAGTCAACTGTGGCAGAACAAAATTCATAAAATTAATTATACTATCACATTGCCAAATTTTGGTGAAAATATAAAATTATAGCCGTTTCAGACCAACAAGATCTGGAATGCATTTACATTTTTTTTTTCATCTGGTTTTTTTTTTTTCCCCTCACAGATGAACAGTAGAAAGACAAGTCTGGTAAGATTGACAAGTGACAAGGAAAATTACAGATAATTGCTGCAGATAATTTCATTGATTGAAAACGTATCGGATCCAAATGTGACAGTTAACGTAGCAAAACAAATAACAGGATGTTCATTTATTGAATACGGTATGACTGACAGTCACTGCAAAACAAATGCAAGATTTTAATCCTGCAGTAAAGGCATCGTAGAAATGAACAGGACCTTTATTATCTGCGAGCACAATTGTAAATTACGTTTTATAAGTTCTTGTATTTATTTTAAGTTGGTACAGTCGGTAAAGTCTTTCTGAACATCACTTTGGCTTTACTTAAAAATCAATTTATAGTGTTTCTTGCCTTTTGTTTGCACCTTTTTCTTTCTGTGGGTTTTGGTTTGGTTTACAATCTGTGAAAACAACTTTCCCTAAGCCTTCTTCTTCTTTTGTTCCACCACCAGTCAGCTTGATTTAAAAAAAAAAAAAAGGACTGGATCAACCTAACCCTTTCAGAATTACCCTTAGGGAAAATGACATAACACTAAACGCTGAGGGAACATCAGTGCTAAACACTGAGTCACAGCCTGGTAACCTGCCTAACACCCAAGTCCTGTCTCAATACTGTAGCACAAATAAGCGCGGCTCCTCTTCAGCCCACTGAGCCATGAATAGAACATTTCTGTCCTTGTTTGTGTGATGGCCATGTCACGACTATGCTCATTGAGTGTCCCTTACTTGTTTTGTTGTGGATTGACTGGCAAGAATGATCTCATGAAACAAAAGCAAGGATGGTATCAGAAATGGGACATATATTGTTCAAAGCACTCATGCTGAAATAGGTCATACATGTATTTTTCCCTCTTCTTCTTCCTGAAACACAGACTGAAGCACGTTTATGGACTCCACAATGCAAATGCAGTTACACACACATACACAACAAAACACACAGATACACACACCCCAGGGCTGTTAGAGCGGCCGGGCATGACAGATCACGCTGCCGCTCCACTGTTACGTCGTGTTACGATTAATAATGTATGTTTCCTGACACCTTAATTACCTCCGCCCACACTCTATACACACACACACACACAAATGCACGCGTACAAACCTTCAGTCAGCACCAGCTCTATCACATCAACACACACACATACATACACTGTCTCCCTGTGGAGAGTACACATCAACAGCACTCATAACAATACTTGAAGTAACTGCAGCCGTCTGTCCCTGAAAACACAAACACACACACACACACACACACACACACACACTGCAGGACATGCTGTTCACTCGGCTGTCACGCACCTGTCGTAATCCCGTCACTGGAGACAAAACCTGCTTCCTGCTGGTTTGAATTCCTGGGTTAAATATGGTACAATGAATCATCATTCATCAACATTGTGCAAGACTGTAATCTGAATGGAGACTTTTGACACGGAGACTATATTCTGATGAGATATATATAATACACAAAGTTCCCTACACACACACACACACACACACACTTCACATCAATGTATTGGATTCGCCAGATTCAAGTTCAACTGTATTCCCATACCGTAGAGTTCAATTGCTATGAACCTTGTCCATCTTATCTAATGATCAATGTTGATAGTGTTGCCAAGCAGAAACAGGAAACACATAATGATGGGAACTGACTACTACTACTTTTTTTTTTTTTTTTTTAAATGGTCATTTCCCATTTTTTCCACTAATGGTATTAATCCCGAATCAAATGAATTTGGTAGACGTGCTCAAAGTACATTTGAAAAACAGCATCCTTGGTTTGAGATCTTTGTTGCATACCCTTCTATCTCTTCATCATAATTTTATGTATGTATGTCTACTGTTACCTATCTAATAAAGTCAATGAGAAAAAAGCTTAACAGCAATATATCATTCCAACAATGTCCCAGTTACTCTGGGGCTCTGCTTCAGGAAATTTGCAACATGCAAGCTGCATGCAAAGTCCTCGAACATGATGCCGCCACCCTTTACAATCAACATGTAAGCAGTGCTGTTTGTGCAAAAAGGCCCAGGCATAACTGACAGATGTCACCAGATCAGAAATGTTCGATTGAAGATTAAAAAGACAAAAACAAAAACAATCTGCACCACTACATACCATTCAAAGTAAGTAGGGAATTATTTTTCTAATTTGAGTGAACTTATCCTTTAAATTCTGCCAGAGAGACAATGGGCTCTAAAGAGTTTTCAAACCATTCACCAGGAATAAAACGCCTTCAAATATTTGAACAAGTTCGGTATCAACATTTTCAATCTTTTCTACAGTTCCGGGATGTTTTTTGACTCTGGTCTACCATCTCCCATTAATTAAGCTGTTGTGCCATCACGATTCACCAGGGACAAAATGTCTATGAATTAATTCCTTTGAAAGATTTTAGTGCGCGCGCTTCAATAACATCATGTGTACGCCTTTTTATGACGACATCCTACCGTTAAAACTCAAACACAAACTTCATGAATGTTAACCCACATTTTCAACAGCTTTCAAAACTGATGAAACGCCAAGAAACGTGCAGCCGTGGAGTCTGCAGTTAATAGAGCAACGCTCAGCTTTCATCTTTCTCCCGTGAGTTGGAGTGCAATCACATCATTAAAAGCTCTGCGTTAGGTAATTTGTGTAGAGTGACAGGTTGTTGTGTGGCTCGCTGAATAGTACGTGTGTATTGTGTACACACAAATCGCTTTCTTGTCTTTACCTCCTGCTCTCCACTTCCTCTTACTCCCGCTGGCCTAGCCCTGGTTAAGGCAGTGTGTTCCAGTGCATGGTAAAATAATTGGCCATCCCTTTCATCACAGGATTATGAGAATAAATCTACTTTTGGAGCAGAGCAGCGCTAACAGTCATTGAAATCCTGTTACATGGAGTATTATCCTGCAATTAATTGCTTTCTCCAAACGCTTAAGCTCTGCTCTCCATCTCCTCTTCACACACACACTGATAAATTCACTACCGGTTGACTCACTCTGGAAAGAGGTTGGGGGTTATGGGACTTGTAGAAGGGATTGGTAACAAATAAGTTCTCTCTTTGCCGTCTCCGTCTCCCAACTGCATTAGAAAGTGTCATTAACGTTGATCCAACCTGTTGTGTTTTGGCTCGAGGGTGTACTTTGTGTCCTCGGCCATTGAAATGAAGAGGGACTGAGGATCCGCTCACTTCTGCATATAATTTAGTGTAGGTATGTTAAAAGCAGACAACCCCTCGTGAACAGCGGTTGTAGCTTATCTTTCATCGGGCAGCACAGAGGAGATTAATGTTGGATGACACTTTCATGTGCTATCCTCTCTAAGGCGTAAAGTAAAAGAATATTTTTAACGCTGCCGATAAAATAAAATGAAAGCAAGTGACACCAGAGGGAAGTTAACATTAGCAAGAGAAAGGCCAACTGAAAAAATATATATGAATAAGTCAAGCAAGAAAAACTGTGCATGCATTTTTTTTTTCCATTTAGCATGGCTGTTTGGATGGCAGTTTTGGTTCAATCAGTTTTCTATTTTGATCTAGACTGAAATATCTCAATATTTGATGTATTGCCATGATTTTGCACAGATATTTGTGCTCCCGGGAGGATACATCCTTCTGCTTACTTTCATACATCTAAAACAAGAATTGTTACCAAAATAGATAATAAAGTCTCTCGTCTTTTTTCCTTTCAGCAAAGCAACAAGTGAATCACTACTTTTTCCTCAATGAGTGTTTTCTCATTCCTCCGAGGGTGACATCATGGGCATGACCCCGTACGAGCGGTGGCAGCGTGTGTAACGTCAGCGATGTGCTGGTGACAATACAGTGGTGACGAGAGTTTGTTGTGGCAGACATAATTGCCATCCACTTCCCATTAGCAACAGGAAACTCCTTGAGTCACACTGGTGTGGAGCCACTCAGAATAAAGCAAACCTTTCAGTGAAATCATGTGTTGACAACATTATGAAATAATGTTCTTAGTACATGAAGGGAAGTGAGCTGATCTTTTCAAGTGAAATTCTATTCACATGGATCTGAAGGGATACCTGGTATATGGGTGTGTTTTCTGAGGAAATAGTGTTATTGTGTGGGGGAACTATCCGTTTCATTTTGAGCTTCACGGGGTAAAATACATTTCCTTATTCTGCCACAGAGAAAGTGGAATACTCCGAGTACAAGTCTGTTGTTGATCGCATCAGAGAGGATCTTCAGAGTGGCCTTGACAACATGGTTTCTCAGTAATCTGTAGCTACTATATAATGCAGAGGGCTTGGCAAATGTACTGTAAGCTTAACCACTTTATCACTGGTCATGTTCCCAAAACATGAACTAAAATGAGACAGATCCTTTTTTGTTTTAATCCTGTATATAAAAATCAATTTTTTTTAAAAAGTAGACACAAAGCCATTTAAAGCCATTGTTCACATTACATCGAAGATGACAAAGCATCCAGTGCTGCGATGGAAAATATTCATTTTGTTGCCAACATGAAGTAAAAAGTCATGACCTGTTCAGGTGTGTTAATGTAATAAGTTTAAAGCATTGTTAAAGCAATGGTATTATGACCTAAGCAATGTGAGTGCATTTCCTCACTAGAGGAACAAAAAGAGTATCTTCACTGTAAAAGCATTCTGACCACAGGATTACATATGATGAACCGCTGATTACAACATTTTAGGTTTCAGCCTTAAATAGGATTTCCTTTCTTGGGTTAATGATTTTTTAGAAACAGCTACGTGCTCCTAGAATATCTATTTCACACGAACGAGCTGCGAGCAGTAGATTAATTTTCAGCTAAGCTTTATAACTTCTCAGAAGACATTTGGAGAAGTCTTTTTGCTGTGTGTGCGTGAGCATGACAAGTCCCTGTCTGAGAACAAAGGTTTTAAATCAATGAGGAACAATGTATAGGTGTGTTTTCAGATGTAAAAAAAAACAAAAAAAACAATTAGTGGTCATGCGCTACAAAATCTGAGCTCAACTTATTGTGAAAAGTACGGTATGTATTAAAGCTAACTCGGGTTTTCAATTCCACAAATCATCTGTGTTGCCAAGAATCCAGTCAGTTTAATCTAACCAACCGTGACTCAACCTAACAGATCAAAGTGATGGTGATGGACAGATTGGGATAACTAGCAAAAGGAAGGCAGAAATGTTTGGCCAGACTACGGTCTGGAGTCCATCCACATGAAACAATCCCCATCTCGGATCCTGGCTTGAATAATTGTCCTTGGGGTCAGCTGGGGTTGTGAAAATATAGGAAGTATTCAGTAGGTATGTTTGTAGCAGGCTGATGACTAATTCTGTATGAGATCTCAACACTTGAGTTCATACAGTCCACGGTGTCGAGGAGATTATGTCATGATATACTAGAGTTCAGTTTATAAAGCACATTTTGTTCTAAATGACAAATTTACACTTTATAAGAAAAGAAATTAAAATCATTTTCATTGCAAGCATACAGCTGAATATCCACTGGCCCACTTTTATCTCCCACACTCCAATTCATAGCAAACTGTCAACTATCCAAAGACATTTGGAGAAAACAAGTTCTACTTAATATGAGAAACAGCGAGAGTAGTGTGTATAATACCAATATAGGACGATGATAGACTTATAAAAAAGGCTATAATTGCCTACTATCCTCACATGACCTCTTCAGATACATAGAAACTAGGTCAAAGTTCAGCTGTAATTATAACACCTACCATATTTTCCATTGATTTGTAAACCTGTTACTCTGTCACAGAAATACTAATGGTCAGTCTTTTGCTATTGCAAAGATGGAAATGTCTGAGGTGCAATGTTCCTACCTTTTTTTTTATTAATCACAAAACACACCCATTAATCAGTATGGTTCAATAACAATGACTAAAAATGTACGTTGTCTACAGCAGCTATTAAAGGCTTCGGTCCCTGTAACGATGAAAATATAGTAGGATTTTTTTTTTATTTCTGAGTTTAAAGTCAAGTTTAAAGTCAAGTAGTTAAGTCACAAGTCATCTTGAGTTCTAGCCTCTAGTCTACAGTCTCTGGCCATTTGTTTGGTGGACATGTATGCGCATTGTGTCAGAGCAGCTCTAATGAAGAGTAATTCACAGCGATGGCTGGCTGTCAGCCAGATCCGACTGAACTATTCTCAGACCAGATCAATTCCCAGCCTTGCTTTACCACTACTGGTGGTGAGTGACTCAGCTAATTATAACAAGGGCGAGCATGCCCTAAATACTGTCTTCTCTTCTTGCTCACTGGCACGGGGATGCAGCCATTCTCCCACACAAGCACTGTATACCCACACATAACACACACATCCACACACACACACCAGAATGTACACAATGGCTGACCAACTATATAATGTTACTACACCATAAACTATCTTTTATAAATATATATAATATACAGCCCACACATGGAGTATACTGAGACTTTGTGTATTGATTCCAACATAAATTCTCAATCACAGACAAACTGTTATTTCACACACACACACATGCAAATACTTGCTAATCACAGCTAACACAAATATTTTTTTTCCAGTGTACACCTCAACACTGTGTCAGACACAAACAAGCTACAAAGCCACGTCATCATTGTGATGCTCTGACATACCAGGCCCAGACTATTGTCACATAACAATAAATCTTCTGGCCTTCTGCTGCCCATTCCCACAGTGCATTGCTCATCCTGCTTTTTGAACTTCTTGAAAAAAAAAAAGAGGCAGTGATAGAGACCACAGTGACAGAGGAAACCTGTTCCTGTGGCTGCTCGATGGCATGACAAACACACTCGCTCACAGAGATGTACACACATCAATCAGTTGGTGAGTCACCTTATTCGTAGGACGGCCACTGCACAAAGAAAGAATGCACGGCCTAAAAATAACAGCCATCATTCCTATGGAATCTGCAGCTCATCCATGTTTGGACAGCCTGCAGACACAGGTTCACATGACCTTTTTGAGAAAAGCTGAGCCCAACTACTGTGACCTGGTTAAGTGTGTGACCTCTTGCGGAAGAAACTGTGTTGGAAATGTGGAAGGAAAAAAAAAAAAAAAAAAGAAAGAAAGAAAGAAATAGTTTGAAATGGCTTCTGTTTTGGCAGGAGAGATGGGGGTGATAGTGCGTACACACACAGGCCAGCTGGTGCTCCGTTTCAGTAAATGCTCAGTTGAGCCTCTACTGCAGCCGCTATGCTTGTTCAACATAAAGCAGGGAAAAAGAACTCTTGCGCAACAAGCACGTGGTCAGGCAGGTGCACACACACACACACACACACCCCAACAAACACACACATTTATAATTAACTCATAACGCCAGCTCATCTCAACACTCATGTTTTTTTTTAACTGACTATATCCTGTACTTCACCCTTGAATTTCTGGTTCTTACATTCTTAAGTAACAGTCCGTAGTTCACTGAATATAGTTGTTGTTGTTGTTTTTTTTTAAAGAATATTGCATAATTTTCACACAGATTGCACAGTATTGGCTTGCTTATTTGTGGTATTGGGTATACAAGTGAGCTTGGGATCGGTGTCTCTGGAAGCCCAGCTGCTGTGATCTTGTTTACAGAACTGGTCTGGCATATTTTATGTGAATGCTTATAGCCCAGCACCACGGCTTTATGGGGGTGAGTCATATCCACATAACAAACAGGCCCAGCAGGGGAAAATATCATGGTGATGTTAAGACACATACACTGTAGCTTTGTATTGGCTAGTTCACACTTCACAGGCCTAGACATTTGAAGAGCAAACAGTTCAGGTGCCACACGGGAGGTCTGTGGAGAGATTGCTGCAACTAGCAATAAAGGGCAATAAAGAGCTGACATTAAGTAAACATTAAGGAAAAACTGAGTCAGACGAGGAGTTTTAAATGTTGTTAATTATTGTCTAAAACATGTGCATGTTTGATGAGGCAGCTGTGATAAGTAGCAGACGATTTCTTCATTCTTCTCACATGGTTCTTTTTTTTTTTTTTTTTTTTTTTTTTTTAATACATCAGCAAAATCTCAGATCAGGAATTTTGAAGATGTCATGTAAATAATATTATTAATGTTTGTGTGAGAGGTAATAATACAGCAAGCAGTTTCATCAGAGTCGAGCTGGAGTCGGTGCCGTTACAGGATTGCTCAATGGTTGTGTCACCAGGAGGCTGGACTGGTCGGGCGGAGTGTTTGAGCTCAACATCACCGGAGCTCACTCACTCACTCTCTGCCTCTCTGAGTGTGAGGCGGTCTCTCTCTCTCTCTCTCTTTCCCTCTCTCTCTCTTTATCTCTTTCTCTCTCTCCCTCTTTCTCTATCTCTCTCTGCTTAGGCTCTGAGGGATCGGGATTTTCTCACCAGAAGTACACAGACCTTAGAGCCACGGGCAGTCACTCAACAAAAGGACGCGGGTTGGATTACTACCAAAACGCGTCTTCACCCCGTTTGAAGTTTGATTTTTTTTTAGCTCAACTAGACTATAATGAGTCTCACACGGAGAAATGGAGTGCACCGTTTGTAGTTTATTTTAGCCTAGATTAGTAAGGGTTTCGTTTTTGCTTTCACGGTGAATCGGTCTATCAGGATGAACTTGCAGTGGAGCAGCCCGGTACCCTGCATCCGCACCGGGAGAGTCACGGCGCACAAGCGGCTAGACTCAGACGATCAGCCGCCGGCCAAATGTGCCAGGCTCAGCGCCGAGGCGGGGGACACACAGGGACTACTCGGCACCTCTCCCGGGTCCCCGGTCGGCCCGGTCTCAAACCCTGTCCCGGCGACCCACCAGGGGCCATCTAGGATAGGACCGTTTCTGCTTCTACCTCTGGCGGACCGCGAGTGTATGCACAGCGCGATGAACACCGACACTGGCGATGAGCTACTGTGCAAGGTATGCGCAACCCCGTCATTGTGCAATTTCTCTGAATGAATGATGTTTCAAGACTGCGCGTTGCTCAATAGTCTGTCTGACATGTCATCAGCATTCAGACTTTTTTCAACGAAATGTAAATTGTGACACATTTCGCGTGATAACAGCAGCGTTGCTTCATGTTTTCTTTTTAAATGTGGAACTATATAAGGCTCTATGATTAGGCTATTTTAAATCCGTTACACTTTGTTCTTTTTAAATCAGGCAACCACATAGTCTTTCCTGAGTAGAAAAAAAAAGAAATACAGCCTACCCATTAAAGTGCACCTATTCCTACCGCTTCACACCGTGTCTGTCAACATTTGCATACACGTCACTGCAATACGCCACGCTATGACACAAAAATGCAAACGTGAGTCAAAGAAAGACCATCATGATAAGGATCTGTCCTGATAACGCTGGTGCCCTCCACTGTTCCACATCCATGTGTTTATTTTGCTTGATAGACCTGCAGGCGTTCGGCTTTGTGGATTAATAAAGTTAATCCCTTCATGCTTTGGTGATTCATTTGTTATGCTCTTGCAAAAGCAGTGTATGGAGATGGAATCAAAGCATATCCACTGACAAATTTTGCATGCCTGTTTCCTCTGATGATCATTACGAACAAACTGACCCAATGCCTTCTCCCCCTCTCCCTTCCTGTCTCCTTAATTTCCACTCTGCATCACCTTCCCTTCCCTCCTGTCATCTCTCTCCCAGGTCTTTGACATGGGTGTGTATCAGGAAAAGATCAGAGCCTACGGGATCCTACCAGCTCACAAGAATGTGGCTGGCGTCAGGGACATCATCCTCGGTGAACGCAAGGCCTACGTGTTTCTGGACAAGGACTTTGGGGACATGCACACCTTGGTAAAGAGCTGCCGCAGGCTGGATGAAGAGCAGGCCAGCAGACTCTTCCGTCAGGTGGCGCTGGCTGTGGCACACTGCCACCAGACGGGCATCGTGCTGGGTGACCTCAAACTGCGCAAGTTTGTATTCGCTGATGAGAAAAGGTGAGATGAGAGTAACATGATATCCATTACATTCAAGGGTTTGAATCGGCTGCTGAAAAACTTTCTTGCATTGTTAAACCAATCCAGGAATCTACCTACATTCCTTCTGACTTTATTTGGATGCTCTCAGACTAGTATACATGCAGTTTAGTGGGATGTGCAAGTGAGGACAGAATAAACATGGCAGCAGCTGATACACACAGGCCATGTGTGCAGATATCAATGTGGGCACAGATCGAGTAGGAGGATCTGCACTTGTGGAGGCAGACTGCGCAGCTTCCCAGATTTTCGCCCTCTCTGTCTGTCTCCCTTTCTCACTCTCGATGTGTCTCTTTGTATGTTGTGTTGTGCGTTTGTTTTGCATGAATGTGTGTATGTGAATGTGGTGGGCGGTAGTTTGGCAGAGCTGCTAGACGAGGCTGGTGAATGAGACAATCATGCCCCTGCTGTGGTCTACATCTCCAAATATATTTATTACTCATTATTTATTAATAAATGACATCATAACTGTGCTGCAGAATAACCGATGCTTTCAATACGGATTCATTCAAATAGACTTTCATCCATGAAGGAGTAGTTCAAAGCGTTATCCTTTGAACTTGCTCCCCCACACACACCCACTCACACACACTTATATACACACACACACACAATGTCTGCATCTCTGAGTACTGTTCAGGAAGACTCACAAAACCCTGCTTACAAAACTATTTGTCGCCTCTTTGCCCTTGCGTCATTCTCTTTCCTGTAAGCACCCGCTGATCCCACACAACCCCACCCCCTCCCCCCTCTCCAGTTTTCCAAAGGCCCTTTTTCATGGAGACTTTTCTACAGTAACATTCTCCAGCCATGACCTCTGGCTTTGCAGGGTCATACTGGATGAATGAGAGCAGACAGCCAGTGAGAGAAGCTGAAGTCAGTTGTGTCCCTCTGATAGCTATACGGCTGCAGAACGATGAGTCACAGTGTATATGTGCAGAGAGGAAGAGTAGGAGGGGGGGCTGCATACCTGATTTTCTTTCTGCGTGTGTGTCCATACATGCATGTTTGTATGTTTGCTGATTACGGTCTACTGCGAGCTCAAATGCCTGTAATTCAGTATATTATTAACTGGTATTCTAACAATAATGCTGGTCGACTGACCCACTTGACCCCTGCAGTGGTGGCTTGACATCTTTTTAAACACTTTACCTCTCTTTATACTTTGGCTGTCGACATACTGTAATGCTTCCACAAATGGATGTAGTGCGGTGTGGCTGTAAAAAACATAGCTGCAGATTTTGCTGATAGCATTAGATGGCTGCATGACATCATGGAACTTGGCTAGAATTCATTTCCAGAAAAAAAATAACAATAATAATAATGTTGTGCACCCTGAAAATGTTGCTACAGTCCATTCAGTGTCTGTTGACACACATAGGACTCCTTTTAAACGTTGCATGACCTCATTTAATTCGTCATACATTCTTCCAAATTCACAATCAGGCATCTTTCAAATGCCAACAATCAAGCTGTGATGCAATGTCCTGGCCAACAATGCAGTGCTGGAGCAAGAGACAAAGAAAGTCACAACAATTTGACGAATGCTATCTCCATTCTCACACACACACACACACACACAAACACACACAGTGCAGTTGGAAAGCCAGTTTAGGGAAGGTGACTAGCACTGTGAAGCATGCAGAGCTCTACTGCTGGGCCAGCCTTCCCGTGCGTCACTGATGTGGCAACAGCCATTTGAGGGTAATTATGGGATGGCTGGCGCCGCGAGTGTGGGACCCAGGTGCAGATAGCCTCGGCTCGAGAAAGAGAGAGAGAGAGAGGAGGAGATATGTACTCTCGACAGAAGGATGAGTCACTCTCTCCACCCCTCCAACTCTCTCTGTTCTGTTTCCTTTCCTGTCTCCATCTCTCTTTCTCCTCTACTGACTTATCGCCTCCACTATCTTAGTGTTTAAATATCAGCTGCTTTTGGCGTTAGTCCTTCAGGCTGTCATTCTTTTCCTCGTCCAGCCACTCTGTCTGACAGCTGAAGTGGCTCATATTTGTCAGAAAGAGCAGAAGTTTTCCATCATATGCTCTCTCTTTGTCCTATTAATCATTTTGTGAGAGCGTTTCAGCGGTAAATGTCTCACTCTACAAATACGCTCTTACGCAATCTTAGTTGCTCTGGTGCAGGGTTAAATGTACGTCCTGTCATTAACATGGCTAAATATAGCATTATGTGTGTGAGCAGAGGAGGAGGTGGACGGGGTGATAGAGTTGTATATTTATACGCGTGTTTATGTGACCGTGTGTGTGTGCCAAGAAGTCGTTGAAATTGTGCTTAGGCTGCTCTGCTTCTCAAACTGGACTCACCGTTGTACATTTAGGTCATAGTAAGTTCACTTGTTTCTGGTGTGTGTGTGTGTGTGTGTGTGTGTGTGTGTGTCTGTCCATCTGTCTTAAAGCTTGTTATTTTTCCCATGATGCAATCAGTGACTTAGATTTAGCAGATCTTTGAAATGTTTGACAGTGTTAAACAAAGCCACTGACACACACACACACACACACACAGTTGTGCACTAGATCACTGACTTTAAACTTTAAATGTTGTTGTATGCTCTGAGAACATAATTTCCAACCACAACAGATTGTGATTGTCAGAAAAAAAATATTCTATTTTCTACAACATTAAGATTTTAGGTTGCTTGCGTACATAATAATGGGTGATGTCAATCTCTTCTATCTGTAGTTGCATTAAATGAGGTTTGAGACTCAGACGTACAGCTGCTATAAGTAGCTCACAGAAAGGAACCCCAGATGTCATTGACATTTCTCTGCATGTTCTGTGCTCTTAAAGGTGACATGAAACGTCCTAACCTTTCTTCTCTTTTTTCCCCCCTCACAGGACACAGGTGAGACTAGAAAGCCTTGAGGACTGTCGTGTCCTAGAAGACCCAAACGATGACTCCATGTCAGACACTCATGGCTGCCCTGCCTACGTCAGCCCGGAGATCCTCAGCGGCTCAGCGCCTTACTCCGGCAAGATGGCCGACATGTGGAGCCTGGGGGTTATGCTGTACACAATGCTGGTTGGCCGTTACCCCTTCCACGACCCGGACCCAGCCACACTGTTTTCCAAAATCCGCAGAGGCCAGTGCTGTTTGCCAGAGGGCTTGTCACCCAAGGCCAAGTGTCTACTCCAGAGCCTGCTGAGGAAAGAACCCTGCGAGAGACTCACAGCAACTGAGCTGCTCGCTCACCCATGGTTCCAGCAGACGCCATCGTTGCAGGAAGTGGCGCTGGGTGAACAGGAAGTGAGCTTGGCAGAACAGATGGTGCCATCCTTTGACGTGGAAGAGGACGATGATCTGTTCTGCTGACAGACTCAATTCAGCTGGCTGAGGGACCAAAACTAAAAAGCATATTGCTACGAGGGATTCATTGTTGTTGTTGTTGTTGTTTTTTTATGTTTGGCACTTTTTAGAAACCATTTGTGTACTGTTGTGTGTACATACACCCTTAAGCTTTCTACTAAAAATTAGTGTACTGTATTTTGTTGTCGTATATGTTACTTGCTAAGGGCATTTTCTTCCACAATGATCATTCATTGTTTCTCTGTATGTGCGTTGAACATTTTTGGTGCTAAAACACATAAGGACTCACAATTTGCCAGATTATGTTAACAAAATAATGTCTGCAGGCTACTAAGAGTATATCACAGAAAATTGACCCATGGCACAACAGTAGTCACCGATGGTAGCTCTCAGCCTGGACTCACAACGCATCTGAAAGCATTAGATGATGTCTGGGGTGGGAGAGATGAGGAGACCAAGCTGGAGGCACCACCAGGCTGACTCACCGACCGGCTCAAGGAAGCCCTAGCACAATCTTGATGCCTCACAGCAGTCAGTGACATCGAGTGAGAAAGATGGTTAGCAAAAGGACTGATGTGTCACACTAAACGCAACGCCACAAAAGTGTCTCACTGCCAATCTGGCAATGTCTCAGCGAGTGGAGAGCTTTTACAAATCTCACGCCACGCACAGAAGGTTGAGAAAGGCAGGGTGTTACTGGTGCAAAGCTTGCAGAAAAGTGGGAAGTTTGTCACACATACGCAACAATAAGCAATGGCACTGGGCTAACACCAGTCTCTATAAAATGACTAACAGAGAAAGGTACATCGAAGTCATTTTCATATGTTTAACAGTGAAAAGAAAAATTATATATAAAATGATCAGGGTCTGACTTTCGCAAATTAGATGGAGATTCTGCCTGTATGCACTAATAACACTAATGCTTCTGGTTTAAAGTAAGATTCTGGGAGCAACTGTGGGTCTAAAGACACATGCCTTTGCAGCAACAGAGATAATGTGATATTTCTTATGCCTGAAGTGATGCATCTGTAGGATTTTAGTGGGGAAAGTAAAAGATAAACAGGTAACTCAAATTGTTCTGCAATATGAATTTACTCTCAATCCAACATAGTTTTTTGTTTTTTTTTTGTATTATTATTATTTTAGAATCTTGTCAAATATCCTGTTATGGAGCCATCAAATTTAGAAAAGAAACACGTCACTGAAAAATGAAGAGATTCTCAGCTGAGCAGTGGGGCCCATGTCGTTCATTTCTGTTGGAACAGTATGTCAGTATGTGCTAGTGTTGTGCCTGTATCACTGTGTTTCATAAACTGAATGGCTCTGAATCAGTCGCAGTCAGGCGATATTTGATGTTGGTTTGTCTGATGACTCAACACTTGAGCGTGTCTACAGAGAATGGTCCTGACCTTGGCTGGTAGAATCTGTTCTGACTGTTTCACTTCTATAATGGTACATTTTTTCCCCCTTCCTTCCTTCCTATTTTTTTTTTTTTTTTTTTTTTGCCGTTGAAAGCTGTGGATTCATAGAGACAAGTCTTTGTAGTGAAATGATGTACCATGTTCTAAAAGGTATTTTTATCTTTTGAGTGTGACAGGTGAATGCAGTGTGTTTCAGTGATTGTTTGAGCCTTGCAGGCTGCTGTAGGTCTGCAGCCAGCCGTTTCCTTCCGGCTCAACAGTGCTAAAATCTGTCATATCTGAGAAGTGCTGTGCAATTTTGGGTCACATAGTAGACTGATAAAACATCTATTACAGTACTTTTATTATATGCTCTCATCTATGCGGGATGCTAGATGGGAACAGACTTGTGATGATCTAAATTGTTCCTCACAGAAAAGTAATTTAAAAACATTTATGATTTCGTTCCTCGTTCATACATGTAGAGTAAACTGACACGGGTGCACAAACTTCATATTGCACTGTGAATTATGTATTTGTGACACAACCTAGAGGCTATTATGTCCAGATAGGTTACACACAAGAGATATATTCATTGTAAAAAAAGAAAAAAAGAAAAAAAAGAAAGAAAAGGAAAAAAAAGATGTAAATATGTATATTTGAAATATGTGGAGATGTTGAATAAAGATCACATTTTTTCATATTCAATTGACTTGTTTTTTTTATCGCTGCTGCGCAGCTCTTCATCACTGCGAGTGAAAACAAAAATGTTCTCATTTTCCTCACTGCTTTCAATTTCCTCCTTGTGAGGGGAAAAAAAGAAACTCTCTCCCCATCTTGGCCTCTAACCATTTACTCTTCTCTGACCTTTGTGTAATGTAACGCTTAACTCCTCAAACACACAAATGTCAATAGCGGGTCAGTGTCTTTTCCTGGAATACAAGAGGAGGGCATTTACACCAAACTGAAGGTCAGCTCATCAAACACGGAAAACAACGCAATTTAAACTCTACTTTTTATCCAATCCTCGTCGGCTTGTGGATCATTGTTTGACCTATAAGAGCTTGGCATGTCTCCACCCAGTGTGTTATGACTACCTTAGGCATGGCTGGCTGGGGCTTGCGTAAGCATTATGTGTGTGTGTTCATGCGCATACCTGCCTGTGAACGTGTATGCGAGTGTGAGAGAGCACAGGAGTCAGATTAGGTATCAACAAGGGGAGCTGAAGTGTCTCCGCTGCTGGGAAGCAGCCAAATCAACGGTTGCCTAACATGTCAGAGACCCAGGCTCGTCCGGGGCTGACGACAGGGCCTCGTAAAAAAAATAAGTAGTAATTCAAATACTAAGTATCTGGAGGTGTGTGTGTCTGAGTGTGATAACAGGTGAATTTGAGAATGGTAAGTTGTGTACATGGAAGTAGTCAGGGTAGTAGTTCAGGGGATAAAATATTTGCTAAAACTTTGGTTAGTATTCAACAGAAAAACTTTGTGGCAAGCAGAGTAAGCGTTGAGAAATGTCCTCAGGTATATTGTGTGTCTGCATGATCTCATCCTGTCCCTCGGCCACGTGTAAACTTTATCCTTCCTTGTGATCAAGGATCATTAAAGTTTCCCAACCACATAACCCTTTTAAAACAACACACTACACAAACTTCCTCGTGACCTGTTTGTCCTGTCAGATGGATACCGCGCACACCGGAGCGTCATCAGATATTTCCTTGATCCTATCTTACCTCATCTAAAAAAAAAATAGAAATACCAGAGTAGGACATTTGCTTGTACTTAGGATGTTTCTGATATTTGAAACAATCTTAAAGTCTTTGTCGGTAAAAAAAAAAAAAAAAAAAATCTTAGATTGAGATTTATTAATTATTATTATTATTATTATTATTATTGCAAATGATTTGACAGCACCTGCTCCAGTCTCCACTCAGAGATGATGTTGAGTGTTTCTTTCGGGAAGTCTTTGGCACAGCCCGGTGCTCCACTGATGCAATGGAAACAGCCGCCTCTGTTTAAATGACTTTTTGACCCGATTTATTTCAAAATATAAATCCCTGAAAGAATGTGAGTTATTGTGTTGTTCACAGTTCAGTGAGGAGTCTGCATGCTTCTAATAAGGCCAGACCGTCTTCTTAAGTCATAAAAGGCATACCTGGAATTCATCTGAATCAAGTCATGATCTTTTCTGCAATCTAGTGGAGGTATGGTAAACTGCAGCTTTGTGTCTTCAGTGCTTATGTGGCCCAATGAATTACTGTAACAATCTTCTTTTAAATAAAAGTATACAGAACTAATTCACACTTACAACTCCCGACATGATAGATTTTGTGTAACGGAGGGACTCTTTTAAAAGAATAGTTCAACATATTGGAAAATACATTATATTATTATTTGCTTTCTTGCAACTAATTAAATGAGAAGTTGACAAGAAAGTGAATAAGCATAGTTCCCAATATGTGTAACTATTCCTTTAATGATATACTGATACTCGTGGCCTTTTTTTAATGATTTACAGTCAAATAAGCCGTTGAGTCTGCAGTCTGGAAATAATAAGTTGTTAATGGATGGATTTTAGTCCAGATGTCATCTAAAAAGACTGTTATACTGTTGGAGGATATATATATCATTGTTCCATATAAACTGTTCATCACTGATCTATAAAGAATTTGTGAATTCTTTTTTAAACTCTGAGTAATTAAATATTATTCAAGCCACCAGTCACAAAACCAAACCCTATAAAGTAAAGTACGCTTCAATAGACAGTGGTAAAATATACCTGCCTGACAGCATGACCCTCCTTGGAGGTAAATTGAGTCTTGAGTGTTGACTGGGTCAACAGCCTTTTAAGCACAGACAGGAGGAGAAATATAGAGGAGTATTTCTCTGATGAGGTTATTTCAAGCAAAATGACCCTCCGGGGCTCTGCGTTATCACCATGATTGTTTTCTTTTTCAGAAAAATAAAGTGAAACAGAAAAAAAAGTTAAGATATGAAAACATGCTGATGACATGGCCCTAGATGGCCGATTTACATGGTTTGCTTATCATGAGTGCTCCAGTATACATCCACTCAGTCAGAATTCAATGTTTGTCTTTCTAGCTGGCTTTATCAGATAAACGTATACTGAAATCACTCCTTATAGTGACTCATTGTGGCTAAAACTGCTGCAACAGTCATCAGCAACTGATTAACCATCTACAAAGGCTTTGCTTCACTACTTGGAAAGGTGACCTGAAGCCTAAATCCTACCTGTAAATGCAAATTTCTAACTTAGTCGTATGTGCTTATTTGCTCTTTTTGAATACATTGTTCATTATTGCTAACATCTTATCAGTTTTTGAATCCATCCAAAATACAGCACCAAATTCAAACTATGTCATGTTCACATTGGAAATATATACATTAAAGATAATCGGGCTGTTTGTCTTCTGTTTTATTGATGCTTGTGGGACATCTTCAATTCACATTACGACAACAAATGTCCAGGAGAGGGCAGTGATTTCTTTGCAATTGGACTGTCCTCTTTCACAGAAGGAACAGGTTAATCGAATTTATCAGACATTGTCTTGTATATGAGAGTATGAGATAAATAACTGTGTGTAAACCAATACAATTATGTGCGATTAACATCTTTCATAACATCCATGTGTTATTTGAAGAGGAATAACTGATGAAGTCTACATAATAATGCATCTGATCACTAGTGTTTTTTGTCATAACAGTCCATTTGGCTGACGCTGTTGCCTAAACAATAACCGGTCCCACAATCCTGCATCTCCCACTTAGATTTTTTTATTTGAGGCAAACAACATGAAATGACCTCAGATTTCGGTTGGTTTTATTGGGCCTTAAAACAGGAGCAGCAAACCAAAATTGTTTAGATTGCCTGGTTGTAAAAACCGTCCATCTGTCTGTTGCACCGATCAGCCTTCCCTGTCCTCGTCTCAGGCTGTTAATGATGTCGCTAAATTAGCCAGCCGGAGTTAAAAACACCCATGCAGCTCTTAAAAAAACCTGTTATTACAGCAAATGTGGAATATTTGTATTATTCTCAGAAGCATCTGAAGGCATTCTCCTACTGCACAAAACTCTGCAGTGTAAGTCAGTAATTATTCTATAATAATAACATCTACAATGTATGTAGTGTTTTATTAGCAGATCCTCACGACTTCTAGTCAACTTAAACATCAAATGAGTTTAATTCATGTTTTTGTACTGGAATAGTTTGTACAGTTTGTATTATGAAAGATGTCTGGTGTCATTTTATACAATAATTCACCCTTATTGGAGGGTTTACTCTGCAGTTTGAGGAACGATAGAGAGCTAAACTATTTGCTATGTACTGTCAATTACTGGGTGGAAAATATTGTTTGTAACATACTAATAATGTAATGCAATATTTAATCTCTTTCTCGACAAACTTTATTCACACTGTCATTCCTTCCATACTCAGAGTTAGTTTCCTCTACCCGTTTGGACTTAATGATATAGACATTATCTAACACAGTGTCAAGACAAACAAAAAACATATTCACACTTCATCCTTTACTTTAGATCAAAAGGCAATTGGGTACTGATAAATAAGAAAAATAAAAGTAAACCAAACAAGAGAAGACAATCTGTACGTGTTCTACATCGCTCATAAACTCATTATTATGTACAGTATCTCTGATGGCTGCACTAGAACAGGAAATAGGTGGCATGTCACTTCACACGCCACAAGTCCCTCTGTATGTTTTGTCATTTTCTTAGGAATGTGTTGCTCCACCACCGGCTCCATGCACTGGGGTTGTAATGTTAACACATTGACATCATTGACTGACAGTTACTGCTAAAGGAGCCAGTGAGATGTATAGTACAGGAGACTTCTCTGAAAGCTTTATGTCAAACACTTCTGAATAATACAACTAATTCTGATCAATCTAAATCACGTTGGGCTAAGTGTGTGGAGCCTGTCCCAGCATGCATTGGAAGAAGGCATCACAGACAGGTTAACCAGACCATCACATAACAAAACACAGATAGGAAATCTCACACAGTCTGATCTGAATAAATCACTGGGCTGTGGGAGAAGAACTAGAGAACCAACATATCTGAGGACTATCCAAAATCCACAATGGGAGGAAGAAAAATAAATAAATAAATAAATCTTACTATGCCTCCTGTATTTGCATTTTTTAAGAAGAAATAAAACTGGCAGAAACTCTGCTCTGCCTAAAAATGCAGCGGTGTTGTATATTACAAATTTATTTTGGCTAAATAGCGGTGAAAGAGTTAAAAGAGTTAACAGTTAGAAAACAACAAGGCAAAAACTCCTCTCTTCTCCTTTCATTGAGTAATGTGGTATTTTTGTTTTCTGGGAAATATTAAATTGAAGCAGTATTCTGCTGAGTGTTTTTTTTATTCAAACATATCCTCTCTTGCATGTCACTCATGCTTCGAGGGGCAGAGGGTATGTTGTGCTTTCAGGGCTGCATTGTTCAAAAGGAGCAGAGTCAACCTTCCTAATGCCTGACTTTTCAGTTCCCCCTCTACAGAGAGTGCTTGAACACAATCACTGCTGATCTCTCTGCAATAGACCCACGTCTGTGAGGAGAATAAAAATTAGAAGACTTTGTGTTTTTCATCATTCGTTGTATGAACTACAATTTGGGCCAGCAAGGAGTTGATTATTTCTTGTAGGGGGAAAAAAAGATCTCCCAAATATGAAATGAATAACCTTAAAAAAAAAAAAAAAAAAAAACAGTTAGAGAGACTTGACATTTGCATTGCTACACAAGTGTGTGTGTACTGTATAAGCTGCTTAATTTCTAACATCTGAAAATGATAAATCAGCAGTTTGATGGCAGAGAAAAATAATACATTGGTGAAAGAGATTAGCTCAAAATTAAACAAAGAGCGCAGTGTAAAGAGATTTGCTCTGCCACTGCTGTGTTGAATAAATGAGTGTACATTGGCTAAGGCTACAGCCTTTGTGGTCTTTCATGCTGCTGAGCTTTGTAACAATTCTTATTCTCTACGAATGCCCATTAGCCAACTTGCTGCTCACTTCAATCCTGTGGATTAGAAGTTGAGTACATAGGTCCCATTGTACGTTGGAAAAAAAAAAACAAAAAAAAAAAAATACAGATCAGTTGTGCCCAGTGGCAACATTAACCCCTGCTTGTAAACTTGTATTTAAAGCTGCACGCTCGAGAAGAAAAGAGTGGAAGTAAGACTGTGCCTGTGTATGTACAAAAGCTAATCCAGAAGGTAAAAAGTAAATTTAAAGTTATTTTGAGGTAGTTTTAGCATATCAAATTTTATGCTATTACACTTCTATTCGACTACACAGTGAGAAACTTTCTTCTCCACTACATATATGTGACATCTTAATAGTCATTTTGCAGATTTATTCCAAACTGCAGATTAAGATTTTACATATAAAACACTATGCAGATGTGATGCACCAAATAACACTCTAAACTTAAATTATATATTTTTATTTTTATTTTTTACTATTGTGAAAGCTCTGAATCCATCTCACACCATTGAGAAAAATAATGAGTGTGCTTCATGTGCTTGTACTTATGCAAATATGACAAACATGCTACATCTAATGGAACTGAATTTCATTGAGCCTCGGGGGAGGGATTAAACACACGCGTTCCCCTGACACACTGCCTACAGCCTCATTTAATCCGCTGCTGATAGAAGTTCTATTGGCTCATCACATCTCTCCTGCCCTCCTATTGGCTGGATAGCTTGTCCCCAAGTGGGAGGAATCGTGACCACTTGAAGTAGTAGTATTTGCTTTCTTAACATCCTTCCATTAATTACAATTCAATCACAGACAGTTGTGACATATAGTGACTGAACTGTGCTAAACATAAAAAAGTTGAAGTATTAAGTCACCAATCCGCATAGTTTCACGATAGCCTCCTCCCTTTCTATCCATTTACTCTGAGCGGCCCACAAGTGCG
Source organism: Pampus argenteus (assembly GCA_036937835.1). Taxonomy (NCBI): domain Eukaryota; kingdom Metazoa; phylum Chordata; class Actinopteri; order Scombriformes; family Stromateidae; genus Pampus; species Pampus argenteus. Next base: position 11,672,821 of record CM072879.1, read on the forward strand.
CCAGGGGGTTATGCACAGGGGAGCAGTGAAAGGGGGTAATCTTTCACTCTTTTGCATAGCACAAAGGCTTAGCTGGAGATAAGCTCACAGTCTCCAACACACACACACAGCAAGTAATATCAGACAGACAGCCCTTACTTTAAAAGGAAAGTTGGTCACAAATCTGAGAGATCCGACAGGATATACATGAGCCACCTGATTATACATGAAGAGATACAGAGAGAGAGAGACTCTACTGTACAGTATATACACACACAAAGAACCATTACACACAACTCTGGAAGTGCGAGCTGTGGTTTACATTTAGCACCATTACAAGAAACTTCAGGTAAAAACAGTTGAATTCAACTTTGGAACAATCATGCGTCCAGTCCAAGTGTGCGAGCGATGCTGTGGTCCATTCATTCACTGCTTATGCATAGAGAAGAGAGAAAAAAAGAAGTTTCACACGTTGGAGGAAAGATGGACAGGACGGGGCGCACAAACAAGGCAGGAGTGTTAGGAAGGAGGTAACAGAAAGAGATGCAGCAGCGCAGTGTAAGAGAATGAAAAAAAGAGAGAAAGAATAATAGAACAGCAAGAAGTCATGAAAGGGTGTTGTAGCAAGCTAGGAGGGCAGTTTGCATGGCTCCTTTCTGTGGGTGACTTTAATTACTTTTCAGCGTCACTGCCTCTCCTGGTTATGAGCCGCATGCTCAGATCACCAGTCTCTGATTGCGAGGGCCTCTGCCCGCTGTCAGGCTGTAATTATGTTTGAGCTGGAGAGCATCTCAGCACGTCAGAAAGCTTACAAAGCTATTATCCAAGTGCTCTCCTCCTCTACGGGCTTGAACTGCTCTGTGCTAAGGAACTCAAAGCTTAAGGGCAGTGCAGTACATGCATAAAATTTGTTAAATAATGTTACTGGTGGATTGTCTAATGTATGATTATTTGTGTTTTTCCGTCTATTCTATAGGAGTTAATAGCAAGCAGCAAGGCTTCCTCTGTGTGTGTAAGCAATATAGTGGTGACAAATGACAGCCTTGAAGGTGAGAATAAAGCCACTTGTTTCCTGCCAAGCACAGCTGTCCCCATGGTCACCCTGAGTGGGCTACATGTACAAAAGATGTTACTCGGTCTCCTAGGTTCCTTGCTCACAACCCTTCTTTCAGAAATCATTTAAATTTTTTCCATTTGCTCACTTACTTTTTTGGACAATTTTCAGTTTACAGGATGCACTACATTAGCGCAACAGGGTATCAAATAACTTACTGTGTTTAGACTCTGAGTTTGAGTCTAATGTTGATTATTTATCAGTTTCAGTTATGACCATATAATCATTTTTAGCCCTTTGTGCTCTTGAAATAAATTGACTAATGGTTACTGCAGCCTCAAATTCCTGTCCTTCATCCTGTCTCCCTTTAGACTGTCCAACCTTCTTTTGCGTCCATCTCTCTTTCCATTCCCTACATCCCTTGTGTCTCTGATCTTTGTTACTCCTCTTTTTGCCTATCACAACCACTCGGCACTGAACAAAAAGCAAAAAACAAATAGGAAATGTGATTATATGGAGAGGCCTGCAGGTGTCTATTGAAGTGTTACCCAGCCAGGCAGCCCACTTCCGGGTGTCCAGATCCCACATGCCTACCCTGGCCTGTACTTGTCTGAAGGTTGCACCTCTCTGAGCCATCACACACAGCCGCTCCGGGGCCTTTGAGCGACATTCTCAATATCATTCTTATATTCCCTAATGACTGCCTGCTGAGCAAAATCAAGAGAGTTGAGACAGACTTTAAAAACCAAAACAAAGTCAAAAGATTCTCAGCTTCTTATGCATCAGTCAAGAGCAGATGTCAGAGTATCTCTGCAGGGTAGTTGTTTGCTTTTTTTTTTTACCCGATATCTGTCAGTTAAGGTCATATGAAAGAAAATTATGAGGAGAGTAATTATTAGTGACAGAAATGTACAAAAACCTGGCATAGTCCCACAGAGAGAGGACTATAGGATACAGGTCAGCAGAGTTACATGACATTCCTCTGGACGTTGAAAGGAACGCACACGGCAGCAGAAAGCATATAAACACCTCTAAAGTAAAAGCAACTATACTTTTAGATGCTTAAAATTCAGGACGGGCTTACAACAATATACTGTACATCACTTGTCTTTAGCGACTAAACCCGACTTCTCATTTATTGAAAATGATCTTTTGAGAGATTTAGCTGACTCGGTAACTGGTTCTTTATTCCCAGCTGCAGACAACTTGTTCATTCTGGGTGACAGCAGGCATTCAGCAGGTTTCATACTGCCAGCTAAAACCCCTTGCTACGAGACAGAGCAGAGGTCTAGCTTGGAAAGTGAGCCATACAGGTTAAATCAATGTTAAAGTAAACAATTGTTCCAAGAAGTTTGTTGTATGTATGTTTTGCTGTAGGTCAAATTTAACATAACAACAATGCTGGGGATTTGCTGCTGTTATAAGTTACAAAGTAGCATCAATTTGTTAATTTATTTTGTCCACTTGCTAAAAAACACAATAACTATCTTGTAAGGAAGCTTTTTTGACAGTTGCAGTTTTTACACATCCAGCAAATAGAGCAACATAATTCGTATGGAGTCTATATTCTCCAGGACAAAGCAAAGGGAAAAGGCACCACTCTATAAATAAAAAAACTGCAAAAAGAATCACCTTGTGTAGGTCTTTTAGATCAACTTCAGCCCGACACTTTTTGGCATAAAGCCTTCTTCAGCGCAATGCGTCACAACAGTGAGCTCTCACTTTATAAAGGACACATCATGTGATGATCATGTAATCTGATTACTGTAGGTGTAATCGGACGATTTACATAATCGGATAGCAGGACTGACCTGTGTTGAAAATTGAGTCATTTTCCCAGTACACAGGCCAGTGGCAGATTGTTATGGTTGTTACACCCTCCGGCTGCGTTTCACACTAACCTGGCATCCTTTCACAGGGCCCAGTGGCATGTGCTGGTTTGATGCTGCCTGGAGGAAACTGTTGCTCTGAGATAGACAACGTGGTCATGGTGGTGATGGGGACAATAGCAGGTCTGAAAGACAGAGTGCAGAATTGCAATAATATTAAAAGCAGCACTAATAATCTGATTGGCTAGAGGAACATGGTGAGAAAGATCATTGGTCAGGAGTGGTGATATGAGAATTAAAAATGAAGGGATTTGACAGCACGGGAAAGTCCAAGTGACGGAGAAATAGATCAGAAGGAAATAGCAATTGCTAATTAATTACAGACAACCAATAAGTGACTGACCAGTTTTGTTTAAGGTCATCTAAGAAGATTTAATATTAAAAATATGTGCCAAAAGAAACAAAAAATGTGTTTACCAAAGATTTCAAAATAGCGGGAAATTATTGTAGGGCGTGGCCTATATCAGTCCAATTGGCTTCATCCAAGGTACACACGGTGCAAATATATTGCATACATTTTTTTTTTACCCCAAGGATGGCAAAGGCATTACCTGCCCTAAGCTGCCTCTGATTGGCTAGCACTCTTTGCCTTTGGTGGTTGGGTTGGTTAGGTTTGGGCATGAGGAGTGAGCTTGGTTTGGGTTAAGGTACGGATATCTGAGTAAGCCAAACAGAGGCATGGTAGGGCAGGTCATTACTTTGCCATCCAAAAACTTCAGTTCATGAGTTATTAAATTGTAAAACACATAATAACGCACCACGTGGAGTGAATGAATACTTTAGTACTTGTTGTTGAAATCCCAAATTTGAAACTGAGGTGGATCATTTTGGATCAAGTTTTAATATATATTAAAAAAAAGAGTTTTATGACTAAAGAGAATGATTTATTGTGACCAGCGTAACCAAAAAAATATTATGAAATGAAATTAAATGAAATGAAACTTGCCACAGCTACAGGAACAGGAACATCCTCTTTCTGTTCTGCTCTTTCTCAAACAAGCAACTCTGCCTTTAAATAGGCCCTTCACTCTATCTAGGCAGACCCATATTTCTAGCAGGGGTGTCTTTTCCTTTATATCAACAACTGTTATAAGCCAGAATCACTTCTGTCAGTTAACATTGTTTACACACAGATCAACATTAGTATAGCTGTTAACATAAACCAAAATTAGTACAAATAACTTAAATACAAAACCAATAATTTTAATTAAATAAATTAAATCCCCTCATACTTGGTCTAACCCATGACATCACTGGTGATTTCAGGAAGAGCTAAAAGCAGGAAGTGGTTTAGTGCCTCCCCTTTTGTCTCCTGGAAAGCTTATGGTGAGTCTATGATAAGTTATAACCGCGGCAAATATATACTAACTAAAAATAACTAACAAATAATAAATAACTCAAGAAAATGGACTTGATTAACAATGATTAACAATAAACACAGATGTAAATGTGACAAAAACAATGCTAAACACAAACAAAACCCAGGATGTAGTGTGTGACTGCCAATGGCTAAACAAATAAAAAGGACAGGTATGGAAAGAAATGCAAAGTGTAATGGATATAAATAGCTTGACTGAACCAGTAAATACTGAACTGTGTTACTATTGAACATACTGTATGTTTGCATGGTAAGTCCTTCATGTATTTTGAGTTAACTTATATCTGTTCTCTTTTATCTCTTAGGCTCAACTGGGACATTAGTACTGAGGCTCTTTGAGCTTCAAAGAAATCTGATGTTTGCTGAAATAGTGCTTCAATTAATTTTATTTGCCATGTACCCAATGGTTCCCTTAGCACTAATACCCCAGTAACTGGTTGCCTCATCTGAAGTGGCTGCTGGGCTTTAACGTGAAACTGCAGGTAAATATTTTCAGCTTCAGTTTCAGGATTTTGAAAGCCAAAAATATTATATTTCCTACAATGAGTTTTTTCTCAATTAATTGTTCAGTCTACAAAATCTAAATAGGTATGAAAAAAACAACCATTTTAATGTTATTTTAATGAAGCCCAAAGTAACTTCTTCAAATCTTGTTTTGTCCAACCAACACAGTCCAATGATTTAAAATAGAGAAAAGCAGCAAACCTACATATTTGAGAAGCTTAAACCAACAATTTCTATTAAAAGTTACTGATTAGCAAAATATAATTGTTGATTATTTTTCTTTCAATCAATTTAAAGATTTATCAGCTAAACATTTTCGCTCTACTTCAAGCCTTGCCCATACTACTTTGTAAACTAATCAAAAGTTCATATTCTTGTATTTTGTGCACATCCTAGGACTAAATCTTCTGACTCATCAGAAAGCAACTACTGTATTGGTAAGTCAAATAGTTACATTTTGTATTTAACAAGTCAAATTATATTTGTGTAACACAAATATAAAAAATAAAATAAAATAAAATCTGTTCCCGCAGGATCAAATCACACTGCTCCGATGCTTTTTGAGTTATCTGAACTCTGTTCAGACCAAAAATGGTATTAGTGTGGGCATTTTGCTTCAGGTGAGATGATGATGATGCCCTCAAACTGGACTTTCAGAAGTTCAGTTTGAAGGCAAGATCTCTGTATTTTGAGATTAATCAAATGGCAAAATCTGTATTTCTGCACTGTTGCACTGTTTTTAAATTGATGTGCATGTGATGTACAATTACAATTTCTTTTATTGTATTTGTTGTTATCAAGGCAACCATGTTGGTGTTATGGGTGTTAACTATAAGTCTTTTAGTTTCATTCAATTCAAGGGGTTTCATTTTAGTTTCCATTTCTCCTTTAATTGGCACTACTCGTGAGATTAGGGCTGCAACTAAAAATAGTTTTTGGTTTTGATTAAATAATGTGAATTGTCTCTCTTCAAATAAACCAGTACTTTAACTTTAATTTGTTGGCAGTGGTTTGATCTCAGTATTTACTTGTGCTTATAGATGAATCTTGAATCAATAAGCTCCAGGGGGGATAAAAAAAAATACATTGTGCTTTTAGTTCAGGAAATTAAAAAAGGAAGAAGCTACCGTCATAAATGGAGACATGGTACATGGCACTATCCACACCAAATAATAATCAGTTCTACCTTGAACGGTGATTAAACTCTCATCAGATTTCATTGAGAAAGGTTAATTAGTCTCGTGTTTTCTGCTAACTGGCAAGGAAACGCACAGGCACACACAAAATTGAACTGAAAACATAACCTCACTAGCGGAGCTCAAAAATTAAAGGGAGGATGGTTAAGGAGCTCCCTGGTTTTCGCTACTTGGCTCAGCAGTCTATTCATAAAGCCCGACTGGATCTACTCCTCATATGAAGGTCTGTATCCTGGCAACCATAGAACTGGCCTTTAAATGTGATTGGACGTTATCCCTGGCCTGAAGCTAAAACATCTCCAGCAGTAATTTCTAAGACACAAATATGTCACATTTCAAATCACCTATTCAGTCATACATATCAATTTTTAACAGCAGTAGAACTCCAGGGCCAGCTTTTCATTTAACATCTACAAATTACATGACAGCTTTTCACTTTTCCAGACATTTGAGGGGTACAGATAACAGCACCATGTACAGTATGGTGGTGGTGCAAAAAGTGTCAACTGTCTTTGATTGTTCCTGTGCCTGGCCTTAGCTGTGTGTCTCTCTAATGTGCTGTCGTGCTCAACGTGTGTGTTTTGATTTTCAGTATAGCCGGCCATCAGAGGAGCAAGAGCCTGTGCTCCCCGAACGAACCTCCCTGACACATAGCAAGATTTTTGTCAAGCTTCTCCTAGAAGGCAGCAATGCTACCAATTACCTGTGTGGAGCCAGCCAGCCAGCCAGCCGTCTCGCTGGGTTGACAGATGACTTTGACCTCGGCAAACATGAGGACCCTTCTCTTGGTTGACACATACGCCTGCTGTTGAAGGGAGAGGTTGATGGCTTGAGGTGCAGGTGTGGAAGATGTGAGTCTTAATCTTATACTGCATCCTGTACACTGTACACACAGGCCTCAGGCGGGCAAGGACAGGTAAGTATACCTTGATGGCATCGTATTATATATATATTGTATGACTTTAAGATCCTTTCTCCTTCCTTTAGTGAAAGCTAGATCAATCTATAAGATAAGCACCTAGCTAGCAGTAATATTAGTTGAGCTAACAGTGTTGTTAGCCCGCCTGCTCGGAGTGAGCAGCAAAGGTAAAGACCCAGCTGGCACTGGCCCAGGGTTTAGTTCAACATCACCAGCCAAAAGACGTATCAGCAAGAGATTAAGAGTGGTTTTCCTGTATCAGCCTTTTTCCTGCTCACCTGGGGGTGGACTGGCATGGCCGTAGTCCAGTACCCTTGTGAATAACATGTGCTGACTCCATCTGGCTGGGTACAAGGTTAGAGTGTCCCTTTTTCTTGGACAGGTTGAACTTAACAGAAGATGGAGAGTTATCCAAACAACAGACGTGTGTGTGTGTGTGTGTGTGTGTGTGTGTGTGTGTGTGTGTGTGTGTGTGTGTGTGTGTGTGTGTGTGTGTGTGTGTGTGTGTGTGTGTGTGTGTGTGTGTGTGTGTGTGTGTGTGCACCCCAGCAGCCATCTTGTCACTGTTTTGATGCTGATAACTGATGCTAGATAGGTTGATGTGAAGACAATGATATTACAATAATGGAAAACATTGCTTTTCATAAGACTGAAATAAAAAAAAGAATTTACCGGAACAAAAACCTACAAAGTAAACAATAATAGGACTTTTTTTTTTTCATTCCACACAATGACATTTGTTTCCTTGAGATGGAGTGAATAGAAAAATCAATAATGTAATGTCAATGCCAAACATAGCGAGGTACGTAATCTTAAATAAACTTACATGACCTATACGCACTCGGCAGTGTACGTGGAGCACACTTTGTGTTTTGCGAGTCGTGGCACTGCATGACTCTTCATGCTGTTATTAACATTCCCTCTGATATTACATGCTGCTAAAACACCCCTGTGTTAATCAGAGTAAGGCTCTTCAGCCTTACACCCCCCACGCACTGACTTGATCCCTTGTTTTCTAGGCTGCTGTTATTATCGTAATCAAGCCCCTCCAAGCCCTGGAATTTCCTCTGCTTTGACTGACCCACCAGGCTGAGAGTGATGAAAATGTGCCTCATGATGAGTGTGAGCTCATTATTCTCGGCTTCATACAAATACAGAGCGAACAAACCTCTGGTAAGAGTGAATCAGAGCTCATTTTCGAGGTTACTGACGTTCTTTGGTTTCCTTTCACTCTCCAGACGAGGACTGCAAGGATTACAATGTGATTCACACTGCTTTTTTTTTTATTTTATCACTGTTTTATAGTCCACATCCTAAATTCACTACTGGAAGTGGTCATGCGGAGGCTTTAAATATTACATTTCAACGTAATCATGTTGTCTTTTCATATTTTGTTTCTTAGTTTTAAGCAGTAAAGAAAAAATGTCAGTGTCCATTGAAAGCTTCAGATTGATAAGCTCTTAGGGTGCAATGAGGAACTGATAGAGTACCAGATACTACATCATAATGTGAAATATCGAGTTTTGGGCAATGTTTTACTGATAATTTATTATTCAACTTTCTTTGAATATCTTCAGATGAGAGTTTTAGCTCATAAATTGCATTTAATCAAATGTGCACATATTGTTGCAGCACTAATATTATGCAGGTAAGTCTACAGCAGGTTCTTAGCAGAGTTGCAGAGTATGCAACAACTGTTTTTCAATAACTAATATAACTACATTCAAATCTAACTATCTTTTTCATTAGTTGACTATTATATGGCACAATGCCACAGCTCAGTGGTCACGGTTGTCATTCACCTGCTATTTGATTAAAATCACCTGTGGTTAGCCTCCAAGATGCCCTCGATCAAATACTACGGATTTCCCTGGAACTTTAGCATTTTCCTGATTTCACCTCAACAATTGCTCCCTACCGTCTCCTTAAAACACGTCCTCAGGCCACCTGAGGATTGACATGTCCTCATCCCTTCAATCAGTGTCAGTTCAGCTATATCTGCGTGGAACAATATGAGGTTACACATTCAGATTGTGATCAATTTCTGTGTATGTCATGAAAGTAGTAATAGTTAAGATGTAGTTTAACTCATTAACTTTGATCCTTTGTTATTATAGAAATATTGATTATAGCCAGTTTAAAATTAAAGTATTTAAATCAATGAATTTTCAGAATAAGAGCCAACATGAGGTCAGAGTTCACTCACACATGCCTCAGTGGTGACCCAGCCAGCTGTAATCATTAAATTGCCACAATCCTGGCATCTGCAAGCCACACATGTATGTAAATGAGCAGTAATTAGAACATGGATGCTCATTTGACCTAATGTGCTCTCCAGACACAACCAGAGCCAAGGGGATTATTACAGGAGAAGGTAAAATTTCATGAATACTGATATGTCATGTAGCACACTGGCTGACCTCCCTGCAGTCAAAACTACAGAATTATGTACCATTCCTGAGGAGTCAATTCTCTCTTTTGGCACAGCTGTTAATGACAGCACCTCGACCGCCTGTGGCATCATTAGCAGAGGAAGCTCAGCATAGTGACACGATCTGAACAAATGGCCTCTCTGAAGAGAGACAGGTGAGGCAAAGCCTTTAACTCTGTGGAGGGAGACTGACTACCTCCTGAAGCTTATTAAGTCACAGGGGCATCAAAGTCCCGGCTGATGATGTTTAAAATTCAAAATTCTTCTTCTTTCTACACACCATCAGTCTTCAGTCGTGGATCAGCTCAGCTTCCCTGAACCCTGACCTCAACTGCTGAGGTGAAAAATGAAAAACAAGCTTCTGAGAGTGATCAATTGCCTTCCTGCTCCGATTTCAAAATGAAAATGAAGTTGACACATATTTGGAGCAACACCTTGGTCCCCAGAAGTCGAGACAGATGGCATGTGGCAGTCAGTGCGTGCCCTCAGCAGCCTGGCAGTATTTGCTCGACAACTGACCCGTCTACGACACTCTATCCGCCATCAAAATTATATGACCAATATGTTCTGTTTCAGAGAGGACTCAGGAGAATATGCCATTGTGGCCTGTTTGCATCATATGCTCTTTCAATCCAATAAAATGGTAGGTATGAAGAATATGAAATATTTGGTAAATAACTCCACACTCTCCTTTAAAGCATTGCAAGAGGATGCTTTGCCTTATATTTGTAATTTAATCAGTATAAACAGTTATCCATCGTCATATTTTCAAATGGCCCAAAGCCCGCCCATGTGACTAGAAAGATGGGGTACACTCAGATGAACTCTGGAAAATACCTTTCATTTGAAAATAACTGTAGATGACAGTCATTATAAAGTCTCACATGCATTCATAACTAATATAAAAATTGGCAATGTGATGCAGCACAATTTTCTGTGCCGTCAAGAGCTTTGAACAAGTAATTACTCAGGCAGCCGCATAGAAGTTTCTGTTAATTTGTTTGTTAAAGGGAAGTTGTAGCTGTGAGAGGAGGAGAGGTGCAATGCAAATTAGTTTTGGAGGACCTTCTTCCTGCTCGCTTTTCCTTTGCTTTAAACGGCCACTGAAGAGTCTAAAGAAAAAGAAAAAAAAAAACAGGCTGATGATTTGGAACAACTGTGGCCAGAAGGGACTCAAACCAACACAATCATGTTGTCACATAATGATGATGTAAATGCAGGAATGCAGCCAGAGCAACATAGATCATAACCCCCAAGATCTTGCAGACACATCATATTTATATATAGTTCAGTCTGGAATTTATGGAAAACATCATGTTGTGTGACTATCAAAAACCAATATTAGTCACTGAGAGAAGAAAGCAGGGCTCTGTCTGACACGCTGAGCCTAAGGATAAAGCATCGAATCTTCACTGCAGGTTGATGTTGTTTATTTACCCTTGCAACAAACACATACATTTATGCTGTTGAATGATGGAAAATTAACCTTTGCAGTCAACAGAAATATCGGGCCTCTACCTCACACTCTCTCTATACCAGAACACACAGATTCACAGGCAGGTGCAGGTGATATTCATTTGGCAATCATTCAGCTCACACCCACGCCCACACACATGTAGCCACACCCACTACCCAAGTGACAAGTGAGAAAATCTCTGCCTCTACACATCAGTTAAGGACTTAAAGCATTGAATCAATTCAGGTGTTATTCAGCACTAGCAGCATGTAAATTTTTTCAGTTTAGCTTTTAATGGATGAGCACATACTTGTGTAAATTACCAACTAATCTTTGCCTTGCACATTTTTTCTCATGGCGACGGACAGATTTAAGGAGGGGAAAGAGAGCACGCTGCAAACGAGGATAATTCGAAATAAGTTAAACACAAGATATATGCATATATATATATATATATAGTATATATGCTATCCAATAATTAGACTATAAAAAGGACATCATTGTGAAATTAAATGATATAAGCAAAAAGTCGGGTGACTGTAAAATATGTAGAATATACACTGAAAAAATAGTGACATTAATTGATGCTAAAGAGTTTGTTGTCAAGTTGTGCTGTTTCAAAGCCAGTCTCTGGTGGCGAATACAGCTGTGTAAACAGATAAGGGAGCGATAAAAAGAAATAGTGGGGCCGCATGCGTCCTTTGACTCGCACACTCTGCCCTTGTGTCCTCTAATTTAGCAGCTTAATGGTGCGTTCACACAGAGGAGAAAAAGCCTTTGCTGTTGGGTTACAGTATGTAAATTTAATTTCCAAGCTTCACATCATACAGCGAAGTGACTTTCAGGTCATACATAAAACGGATGAATCTATGAGTGCACAGTGAACTGCTGTGAAACAAGCAATGTGATACATCTAATGCTACAGGTCAAAAAAAAAGAACCTTTCAGCTAAAAATGTCAAAGCTAAAAGCTTTATATAAGCATGACTTGCTTGTGTTACCTTTGATGATGCAAATTACCCGGAAGGGTGTTGTGATCATTTTAAAACTCACAACTCACAATTAATGTGACTCAGGTTCCCTCAAGCAAACATGGAGGCTCTATCATCACAAAATGATCAGTTCAAAGAACCATCGCCAGCAGGTGGGGAAGACCAGGACAACAGCGGATAAACAAAGACTGGACAGACAATGAAGCCACCTGCCTCATCTCAGCTGTGCCACTCGACTGGACCTCAAATGAAAGACTTCAGGCAACATTTTAGGGAAAAATTCAAATTGAATGCTCTGTATGACAATCAAAAGCTCAATTGGTGAAAATGTATTGACATCCGTCATAAAAATCAGATGACTAGATATAAAACAGCTCTAAAAATCATTGTGATATAACAAGCAAAGTGCATGAAAAAAAAGGCATTTAGAAGTGTATTAAAACACTCCAGTTGGAAGTTTGAACTTCACTCTGCATGATGTATGTGCAAAGTTTGTTTTCATATTCAGTTGCTGAAGGAGTAAAGTCTTACTGTGCTCACCTTCACCACCCTTTTTACAGACAAACTGCTTTGTCATTGCGTTAACCTTTCAGGAGAAGCATGATATCACACTGTTACGCACGTAATTGTCCTTTAGGGCTCTGAGGAGTTTTCCTGACATAACACTGATACACAAAGAGCAGCTGTGTTGCTTTGTGGGTCGATATTACTCACTCCCAGCATGACGGGTGTAATCAACCCACCTTTTGTCAACGAGCTCTCTGTTTGTCCAGACAGGCCTCACGATAAAGAGAGCTTCAATCATACACAAGTGACTGTGTGCATATGCAGTTTAAACTTTTTAATGAGATGATTCACACCTGATTACTTATAGGATAGATGTCTAGTTTATTTTCTCATGCAAGTATGAGTTTGTGTATACATGCACATTGCTCTGTCCAACAACTTTGTCCCTTTTTAGACACTGCACTAATTTCTCTATCAACGTTTCATTACCCTTAGCTCATGCATATATAATCTTTCATTTTATGAAAACAGAAAATAACATCATTTTCTTATTTTCTGGCACTAAGGACACTTTTATGTCATTAGTTAGATATTTTGCCTGAAAATATTTAAAGTCAGGGCATGGATACAGCAGGAATCAACATCACCTGATATCAATAATATCATTGATATTATAATATATTACCTATCAAGGTCTTGTTTGTTGGGCTTTTTACTAAGAAACAAACATTGGTGTGAATGAGAAAAGGATAAACCTACCAAAGTTATTTTTTAACATCTGTTTTCCAGCTGTTTACGCGTTAATGTGCATCCACGTATCTGAATGTGCAGTAGATGTGTGAAGGCAGTACACAGATGGGAGCTTACGAGCGCATTGTTCCTGAGCGTGAAGATAAAACTCTGAAAACAGGGCTTGTTAAAGTGTTGTTTGATCCACTATGTACCACTCACATATTCACTAAATGCCTCTTTCATCCATCCTTTGCATTTCAGTCTCAGTGGGATGTGAATTTCCAATTTGTTGCTCTCTTACAATAAAATTTCATCAGCATCCTAAGAAAGCGGAACCTATACAGTAACAACATCTGGCAGAGGTACCTGTAGGCAAGCGCTGACAGATGATTATAATTGGGTTGCCTCTGTATGTCCAAGCTTTCAGATCCCATCAAGAGGAGCGGGCTGGGAGATGGTTAATGCTGGGTGACTGCTGCTTCACCGTAAGAACAATCAGACTGTAGTACACCCTTTACTACAGGAGAAAATGGTCTATATAAAAAATAAAGTATCTCCCAGCATGAAGCAGGAGTTGGGGAAACACCCAGAAGAGGTCCATGACAGGGACACAGGTGTACACTCTCACCTATGAGCAATTTAGTCACCATAGAGTTTATTTATTGAGCATTGTTCTATATCAAAGGCTTCACAGGTGAACAAAAAAAAATCAGAAGTCCAACAAACAAAATAGAAGAGCACACACATTAATCTGTACAAGAAGGTTTTCAGATGGCATTTAAAGCTGGTTACACCGCCTGACTGACCTTATAGGTTTTGATGTTTTTGACTGTCAAATGACTTGAAATGCTTGAAGAATCAGTGTGTTACACATTCATTGCTGTATCAAGAGGGTGTGGAAACCTTCTCAAACATACAAAGAGGACCCATAACCAATCTGACCTCCCCACACTCACGTTCACCTCTTGTGAAGCTCAACATGTTGAATCACAGGCTCAACTCGCTCTATACCATAGTCACACATATGAGGTTATTACACCTGTGCAGCTCCAGCAGTAACATCTGCACAGCTGCACTCGTGTCTTGTTAAATCACACTTGGTTCAATATAAAATTGTCTAATATACTCAGGGAAGGCTGAGCTTGACAAGACCCTTACCGTGTCCTAATTTGATTCCCGCGCTGCAAGGACCGTCAAGGCAACCGCTGGGAAAATGCAGCACACGGTGGCTAAAGCAATCAGATCAGATACCAGTGTGATCAGGTCGATATGTACCACATAAACGTTTGTTCTCTGACTTTAATTCGGAAAGAGTATCCGTTTGATATGTGTTAACGGAAACTGTAAGTGAAAGGACTACAGTTTATTTTTAACTTTGTAGGCATTGGTATCTGCAACAATGCACTATGCAGTTCTGCACTACCAACAGTAGCAATTGTCTGTACTTGTCGAAGGTCGACATTCTCCTCCAATGGCCGTGTTGGTCTCTCACCAGTCTAGACACAAACATGATTTTTTTTTTTTCTTGTTAGATTTCTCTTTAGTTACAACTCATCTAACACAAATGAGCCAAGAAAAAATGCATAACAATTAAAAAATAATTGATTGCTGACGCCACTGAATTGCTGATGGAAAAGTACAGATAGTTTAGTGTAGTGTAACTCAATAAGCTCATCATCACGGCCATCACTGGGGCACAATAAGCCTTCTTTTCATTGATGCAACATTGTATCATCACAGCGAGGCTATAAAAACCCTTTATAACAATGTTCCCTTGTGTTCTTCAAGGCTGCAGAGAGTTTACGGTCAGGAATACTGACGATAAATGTAATGTATTGATGTTATGGATGCGTTGCCATCTGCTATTTGTTTAAAGTCCTTATTTTAATGCTGAAGTGGGCAGATGGTCTGAAAATGACACAAATATTCATTGTGACTCTATCATTCTGTAAAATGCTTGTCATTGTATCGCTCCTTGTGTTGTATTTTCCCGTTTATCACTACTGAAGACGACGGTGATATTGTCCGTTATAGGATCCTGCGCAGGGGTGCAACTAAGGATTCTGGGACCTCTGAACCAAACATTGTTTTAGGCCCCCTTATTGTCAAACCATTTGTTTTTGGGTTTTTTTATTTGCACCGTCTTCAGCTGTGAACCCCTGGAATCATCTCAACCTTTCCTCCCATTATAATGATGCTACTTCCTAAAGGAATTAAGGCTCTGACTTTTCAAATTGTTGACAGATGAGGAACCAGCCTCAACTGTTTCAGAGCCAATTAGCACCTGCATCGTTGGCTACCATGGTGATACCACAGTTAAAAGTGAGCCAATTATGTGAGCCAATTAAAAATGAAACCAAAGCTACCTTATGATAACTCATAAATAGTCCCAATAAGGCACCTTTATAAAGTGTTTATAAGTTGCAACTTTTTTTTTAATGGTTAATAAGTAAATCCTACTTGTTCTTTAATAGCTATAAACTGTTAAGAAGAATAATTTTTTGGGTTGCCAGATTGTTTTTAAAAAAATCAACCTTCCAGTTGCCTTTGACTTTGTTCTTCTAAATATAACATGACGAATGCTTAATAAGTTAATACATGGAAGCGGTAAGTGGTCTTGCAGTCCAATCAGGCAAAAAATTTTTTTTTTTTTTAATCTGGCAACCAACCGATTGCTCTTATCAACAGTTTACAACTTCTCTGTAAAGCATTAGTAAAGTGTTTATTTACTAGAGGGGAAAATAAAAAAATATATATATTTGTTGCACAAACAGTAAAACAATTAATATTTTAAGACCAATTAACCCACACTAATGTCTAAGAAGCACTGAAGAAACAATTATATGTGTTTCCAGGACCTTCTCTTAATTATGTGCATGTCAGTAACACAACAACACTACAGTATAAACAACAAGACTCGTTTGAAAAAGAGACTGGGGATCATGATTTACTTGAGCTTCGGGTACAGTTAACACAGACTCTGATCAGTGTAACACAGACCAACATTTTTCTTCAGACGTGCTGGTGTGAGAATTACCCTTAAAGGCAGAAACCCTTCATGTATTCAGCGAGCAGCTCTGACACTTTGCTGTCTGGGTGAGCTGAGAGATGAAGTTACAGGACACACTATGAATAGAGAAACATACTCTCTGTATCTACAGATGGTTTAAGACAGACCTGTAAAGCATTTATAAAAACTATAGAATGGAGCTATAAACAAGCCTATCGACTACTTCAATCAATTACATTGCTATAATAATTATAAGTGGATTCATATTTGCTAAGGCCATTAAGCATCAGAGGACGTTGAGTGAGTGTGGCTTTAAGGCAATAATATTGTTATAGACTTATGGATACGCGTGACCAAAAACGCGTAAATAAAATGGAAATGATGACACGTGCTCCAATTAAGACTAAAATGAACGAGCGAAGGCTTGCTATGGATTAAAGCAGGGTGTAACAGTTTGTGTTTGGTAAAGGCTACTCTACTTGCTATCAGTCCGCGTCCGGCTCACTTTTGATCTCCTCCACGCTGCTGAAATGAGCAGCCAGCTCCCGCAACACGGCTGTCCTGCCCAGATGATCGTTCCTCCTCTTCTCCATCACCATGTCCTCTAAACTCTGAAACTCCAGCACGTGTGAATGTTTCTCGGGCATGAATATTTTCAACCTGTACGGCTGTTTTCCTATCCGTATCTCCCCACCCATCTTGAACTCCCTCTTGCCGAACCTGCACCACGCCGCGAAGCACTCGGAGTTCCTCCAGCTCAACTCTCGGTCCTTTAAGCCCACCTGCTCCATCGCGTTCTGCACCACCATGTCCGCACCGAGTGCTTTCAATTTATACAAGTCGTTCACGATCCTACACCTCCTCCCCTGACTCGCGTCTGTCAAAAAGCTGTTCTTCACCTCGGCTCTGTGCAGGTGCACCACCTGGAAGTCTCCCACGTACACAGCCCAGTGCGGGTACTGACCGGTGGCCACGAACTCCACCAAGTCGCCCGCTTTGCATTTGTTCAGCAGATTCTCCGGGGAGTAAACCTCCAGGCTGGCGGACTTGAAGCTCTTCTCGTAAATGCATTCGTCTCTGTTGTAGACGGCGCACTCCACCTCGTCGCGCTGGTCGTATTGTTTCTCTTCCTGATTCGGGTCCTTTGCTGTGCCATCGACCGCGCAGCCATCCTCCAGCTCGTCGTCGTCGTTAGAAAAGATATAAGAGACGCCGATCCGCGGACCTTCCTCCGTGTCCACGCCGTTCGGGTCCACTGTGGGAACTTCTGCGTAACTTAAATGTGATAGCTTGTCCATCTGGTTCCCCATGCCGCTGCTCACCTGGTAGCAGCCTGCGTAATACGATGTGATGACGAGAACTCCTACCGGCCGCCAAACATCACCGCCGCCTGCTGCAAAACATCACAGGTTCAAACTTCCTGCTCTCTGTCGTCGGACAGGGCTTTTATCCAAAGTATAATAGGAATATCTCCAGGAATATATCTAGGAATATCTCCGCGGTATGACTGCTGGGAGAGACTGTTTGTGCCCCCATCAACAGGTGGAGAATTCAAACTGCTTTCAAATTCCAGCCACTCAAAGTGCAGTCTCGCAGACTCATTTTCTGTTTCCTGCCGAGTTAAAAATCCAAATTGTCGCCACACAGAACAGCTGATGTGTCGGTCTCTGAACTAGTCCACTAGTCCTGACTGTGCAGCAGAGATCCTTGAATGAACTGAAGGCAGATCTGAGGCTGCTTGCATCGCTCCTGCGACTCTCCAGCTACACACACGGCTCAAGCTTTTAAAGCGGAAGTGTGCGTAATTTCTATTGCCGCACCTTTTAACGTTCCCCTCATCTGCGGAAGAAAAGAGAAAACTTAGATGTCTGAATTATGACCCATTAAAGGTTTGTTGAGGTTATTTTGAATCCAGAGTTTGAGGATGGAGGATGCTGTGTGGAGGGAGATTATATGATTATACTATGTTATGATATGTTTTGCTGAACAGTTTTGATCATGCAGGTTTTTATTTTAGAATATATTCAACATAAATCAAATAAAAAATATTTTAAAATATCAAGCTAAAAGTGGATGCTTTTTTAACACACACACACACACATCATCATCATCATCATCATAAACTCACTGGATGGTAAAGAAGCAGAGTAGACAAACTCTCTGAGTTTAAAGCTGAATGAAGTAAGGAGGACTGAGAGGGGTCCAGCCTTTACTGATATTGTTGTTATCCTACCACCTGTCTGTCCTTGAATGAACTGGAGCTGCACAGTCATTTGCTGCCTCTACATCTCCTGGTGGGACCATAATGTCTCCATTACGTTTGTAGTGGCCTGTGGCCTGCCTAGACTCGCTCTCAGTTATGGGCTATTTTCTCACCACTGTATCCCACAGGCAAGGAGAATATGCTCACTTTGCCCCAAAAAATGGCAACGCACTGCAGCAGGCTCTGTGTGAAAACACCTGTCCTGAAAGTGGCGTGGCTGTGAGGTCTAGTGAGAGACTAGGAGAGATGCTTACACGTGTTTGACAGGCTGCAGGGGGGAGATGATATGTTCAACTCGAGACAGAAACTGTAACAGGGCCGACGAACCTGAGTTTGACCCCAGTGCAGCTGGGTAAGGGACAGATTACAACTGCAAAGTCATCTGGTACAGGATATATGGCAGAGGAAGTGTCTCAACAGAAATAACACTGTGTTTCTTATCCATTCATCTGGTTCAAACAGGCAGAAGGGCCTCAGTGGCCTCAGTGGAATCAGCAGATTAACGAGGAGGCCTGCGGGCAGCACTCCTTAAGACTATCAGGTTAATTAAAGAGACTGAGCTTTCTTAGAGCTGTACTGGATCACACTGCGTGATATTTTCAGCTCTGCGTAATCCTAAGTGAATGTTTTCCATGGTTAGCCCTGGATTACAGGGTTCAAATCAAATTTAAAATCAAATTTCTTCACGCAGGTTTCCAATGTTGGGAGAAAAGGGAAAAAGCATTCATTCTGCAGATAAAATGTTCCCTGATATATTATTAAAAAAGACTTATTGTATTATTAGATTGTTAATAGTGATGCATCGACGTGTACATAATAGCACTGTTGTAGCTGTGGCTGGTAAAGATGGAGCTTATTTTAACTACTTTATGAACTACTACTTTATCTATTGAAACATTAGTTTGTTGTTGTTGTTGTTGTTGTTGTTGTTGTTTGGACTTTTCTGTAATTTTAGCTGGATCTTTTTAGGTTGTTTTTTTTTTTGTTTGGTGAAATATTGAATCGTGTTACTTCTTTGACCCTTGAACATTTAATGTAATAACAACAATACTGGTTTAATCTTTAAAAATTTGCTGTATTTCATAAGCTGATGATACATTTTAATGTAAAATAGGTAACTATAGCTGCCAAATAAATGTGGTGTATAATGTGCAATATTTTAGTGAAAATTTAGTGAAGTAGAAGTATAAAGCATAAAAAGGAAAATACTCAAGTGAACTACCAAGTATCTCAAAACTGTATTTAAATACATTATGTGGGTTAGTTACTTAGTTAATTGCCACTCTTGCCTGTTTGTCTGTTGGAGTAGCAGGCTTGATACAAATGTGGGCATCAAGGACAGCTGGAACACACAGAGATAAACTGGAGCGTTGTGAAATGACCAAATAATGACATGACATGATTCAAAAGATCACCTGAGTTGCTGTACTTCTAGTTTCACTTGAAATTAGAATAATGATAAGAAAGCAGCAGAATGCAGCGTGCAGTATAATTTCACCTTCACTGACTTTTCATCAGTTAATGCACATATACAGTCAGTCCTCCATTCCCTGCTTTTCACCCATTTCAGCCTGAAAGCCTTGCAGCAGCTCCCGTTTGACAACGTGTGTGACAAGCGAGTCAAAAATAACAAGAATGAAATCGGCAGATGTATTACACCTTTCCTGAGCATGAGGTTTTTATATCAGTGCAGGCTGAGGGTGTTGAGAGAGAAATGAACTGTTAGAGTGGTGACATGCAGCCCATTTGACCGCTTCTTGGAGCTTCTTTTCCTCAGGTGGCATGACCCAGTTTACGCCCCTGGTGCCCCCCCCCCCAGTGACACGCTGTAATTTGTGGTGCCGGGAAATTACTGGAGCAGGGAGGCCTCGGAGACAAAGTCAATTAAGCAGGGCTCCACCTGTCCGGTGAGGGCACAGCCTGCCGCGGATTGACACCTTAATCTTCTGTTTTTTCATAGCTTTTCAAAGGCTTCACATTCATCAGTCAGACATTGCACTTTTCAGTTCAGTGTCCGTTTAAATCTACAAGGGTAGGTGAACAAACGTATACTTGAGGCAGATGGACAAAGCATCCGGACCACTGCGTCTTGCACACCATCTGTTCCACCTGGCTTGGAAAACATCTACCGAGTGCAGCCTAATGTCGTGTAATGTGTTTGGCTACAACTCAAGAGGCAGTGTGGGCTGGAATTAGTGAAACAAAACCTCAGAGTATAGATGAGTTTAAAAAAAGACACCATATTTTCAGGGAGGAAAAAAAGAGTTTGTTTTTATTACATATTTATTTATATTTTCATATACTTTTTACATATTTATTTGCAATAATAACAACATGTATCTGGAGCAGAATGGAGGGAGGATGGAGGAAGGGCATGTTGAAGGAATGTCACTTGTTTTTTTGTTTTGTTTTTTAACCCATTCAATTACAAGAGCATCATCATTATTAACTCAGTCAATGATATTCACAATCCCATTAAACAAGCTACAACAAAGAGTTCCTAAAATATAGGCTATAGACATACAAAACTAGCTCTTTTTTTTTTTTTAAACACGGTGGTGGTTGTATACCCAACTGAAGATGAGGGATATCTGGGATGACCAAGTACTGCGACTATATATATAACAGACAGGCAGGATTATGGGGACTTTTTTTTTTTTGTGAATGGTAGGCGTGTATGAAAACACACCAAGAGTAAGGTGTACAATACGCACGCATACACAACAGTTTCTACACAGTCATCATGCTTCAACAGGTTCTCATGTTAGTTTTTTACTCTTTTTTTTTTTCTAAATCAGCATCACGTTATTAGAATCAACAACCACAAGTGGGTCAAAAACTGCAGAAGGCTGAAAAAAAAAAATAATAATAAAAAAACTATTCAACAAAATGTATTACCACTCTAAATGAAATGATATATTATATATTCTATATTCTTGGAGCCACGCTAAAAATTCATGACAGACTTAAGACACTTTTTGGGCCATTGGATCTGCTCTGAGACACTGGGCAAAGCATTAGCATTTCCACCCCATGGGTCTGTGATAGCCTTTATAGCGTAGATGCCTACTCCTCTCTTGACTACAAACCCCCCTTCTTTTTTTTTTTTTTTTTTCAAAACATGTTGTAAACAGAATCCCTTGGAGATCGTGGTGTAGCGGGCGCGCCAAGAGTGCACTGCACTGAACTGGAGTGGATCCAGGGAGAGATACTGGCAGGCAACAGGCCTTGGTCACACAGACACAAACACGATCTAATCTATTCGCTTCTGTAATCTTGTTTAATTCTTGAGAAGGGGTGACCCAATGTTGTTGATTTCAATGGTTATACACACACACACACACACACACACACACACAATTAAATGCACATAAATCATTTGTAAAATCTAAAAAATAAAGACTAGAAAGGCAAAACAAAAAAAGCTAAACAAAAGCAAATCAAATCCAGAGATTTGATCCAAGACCTGGTGGTTTCTGATTGACAGTAATAAGGCAGCAAAATAACATTAAAGACATTAAAGAGAAGTTTAAAAAAAACTGTCTTTGGTGCTCTCTTGTACTGAGAAAGAATGTTTTGCAGAAAAAGAAACTTAAAACAGATTTTAAAAAAAATAATAATAACAGCAATTTCTCTGATGTCCTGTGATGACTTCTTCAAGAGGAAACACTTCCTTGTGGTATACGTGAGCTCTAACACCTAAAGTCATGTGGGCACTACAAAAATGTTTAAAGAAAAAAAATAATAATTACATGACGTTACTTCATCCACAGGAAATCCTGCACAGTGCAAATAATAAATGTCTCCCAATATTGATTACAAGTAAAGAGGAAAAGTATTTCTAATGTTGTGTAACAGCATCATGCATCAGATCACTTAACATGAGACAACACAGGGAGGCAACGGAGTCGGTATTTGGGCTCCGATGTGACCAGTTAGTCCTGAGACTTGGTCCTAGAATATGCATATGTCAAATGATTTCTGAAGAAGTCTGTTCAAAACTTCATTGTTTATTTTGTTAATTTTTTATAACATCTATACAATATTAACCATTTCACACTCTGCTCCCAAGGATCACAAAAAAACATCCACTGATTGAAGAGTAGGGGGGGCTAGTCAGTGGAGAACAGCACTTGTGTTTCCAGTTATATGATTTTCCTGGTAATATGCTGTTTACCTGCATCACTGTTATATACTGTGATAATAGCACCACTCCAACAGATAACACTGCCTTGCTACGAACACCAGGAATCACAGAGGGGGACAGCGAGGAGGGTCGGTACTATTGTTGGCAAAACTGTCAGAAAGAAGGATTCCTCATAAATTAGATAATTTGCTATGTGATGCTCATTTTTCCATGATTGGATACTGATGGACAGGGGTTATAAATGAGGGAATTTCCTCGTGACCAGATATGAAGATGCAGGATTGGACCTCGAATAAGAATTTCCTCAATGACGCCTTCAAGCTTTTTCCTCGTGATCAAATCTGGAAGTTTCAGGAAGTGGTTTATGTGGGTTGGTCCTTCTGCAGGGCCGAGATGTTCAGAGGAGGAGGGGCCCGCCCGCTCCACTCCTTCAGCTGTCCGTCCTTGAAGATGAGATTGAGGGCGGGCAGAGGGACGCCAGACTCTGCCGGGGGCTGACTGAGAGGGTTCAACACACCGCTGTCCAGGTCGGAGGACTGGCTGCCGTCCTGCCAACACAGGGCAAAGGACGCCGATCAGGTGACATGTGGGACAAGGATACATTTCTCCGGGATAAAAAGAAAGTAGGAACAAGGCTAAGCAAAATTCTTGCTGTCTGACTTGCAGCCTGTGGATTCTTTATAAAACATCCAGCCCCTCCAATCACTCAATACTGTTGCTGAAAACATGTATATAAATATGTAGGGTCACAATGTTTAGTTACAGTTAAACTACCGTAAATCAGCAGATCTGTGGAAGGATGTTCAAAACTACAACTACGTGTTTCTCATGTCCTTTTCCTTGGTGTATTATTCTCTTCCATTTGACTTTCTGCTTCACATTATCTTGCTTTTTTCTCTTCACAATCTGTTTGAGTCCTCTTTTTTGCATTTCTCGTGATTTTCAGAACACTGCATGCATGAATGCATGCTACACACACGTACACACTAATTTATACTTGGTATGTTAACGCTTTGTCTTTCATCTTTTAATAAAATAAAATAAATCACTTTAGTTGCTATATTTGAAAGGTTTAATGACGTGGTTACCAAGGGCAGTGATGTTCACTTAAAGTTGTGTTAAGTCCATTATCTCAAAGCAACAACTTAATTATCTCATCATCTCAGACTAAAAGAAATTTGAATTTAGTGTTTATTTTTGCTTGTTATACCAAAAAAAAAAAAGAATTTAATTATATTGTTTTTCTTTCACATAAAGTAATCTTTTCTATATCTAAATCTGCTTTTTACCCACATTGTTTTTGACGTTGTGACTAAAAGCAATCTGGGCACCTTTCCTATTTATTCATTTATTTGGTCCTGAGGTGATCCACACCATTGCTGTATTTAAAATAGATTAAACCATCTAATATTAAATTCATTTATATATGATTATTCAATTTATTCTTGATTACTTCCAACAAGTGTAAATTAAATTTCCTGATTAAATTTCTGTTATTTTCACTGGCCATTGTTATTTCTTTTCTTTTTCTTTTTTTATCTGAGGGTGTGTTTACCTGAAATGACTGAACAAAGCTCAACACCTTCAGCGATAGCTTTCGGCTTGAATGGAGTAGCTCTTGCAGGCTGAAAAGATACAGAGGTTTAAGTCTGGCTCCGCTGCAACACACGTCTTAACACTTCTCAGTGTTTTAAACCAAAGTGAATTCTGGGTGGTTCTCTTTTACCTTTCGTTGCTGCACAGTTTGTGCGAGGCGATCTTTCGACACACTTTGCGGTTGAGCTCGGAGCTGAAAAGCGGCATGCCAAAGCACAGTTCAAGAGGGACCCACTCATCTTCGGATGAAGGAGCTGCAAAAAAAATTTGTAAAAGGGAGCAAATATGACATGGGACCTTAGGCAAACTTACCTACCTCTCAAACCAACTCTCAAACATATGAGTAAGTAAAGAAGAACCAAAAATGGAGACCTACTGTCTGTCTTTACTTTACTCTCTCCATTGTTCTCTTCCGTCACAAGCTCAAAGGACTCAGTGCTGCCGTTAGTGTCTATGCCTCCACCTAGATGGGTGTCTCCTTGAAGAAGAGCAACAAATCTCCATCAGCATTAAGTCACTGAAAGGTTGTTTCTGGGAAACTGGTAACAGTTACATTACAGGTTGAACAATCTTCAGTTAAGAAGCCTCATTAAAAGGAACAGCTTTTTAAATTCGTGTCCATTTTTCTAAATAAACACTGTGCACTTTTATGTGAAAAAAACAAAAAAACTGATCACATCAGTAAGATCCTATTGGAAAATCTAAAGGCTAAGAATGTTTTCGATCCACCTCCATTAGCAGAAGTTGTCACAACAAGGGACACAATTATGCAGACAAACAGCATAATAAACTGGACTATGAGCAATCGTTATCTAATTTGCACCATCAGTGCCAATGGCCGTGCTACTAATTCAACTATACGTCTTGTCCTCTCAGATGTGCACACATACATCAGCATTGTGTAAAGAGACACACATATGGTCGAAAGCTTTTAGTGTTACCTCTGCACTCAGTGCTGTCGCTTGCCCGGCGACGGTGCCTGTTGTTGGAGTTGAGCATGGTGATGTAGCCACACTGGTGCTCCAGATCCACTTGCTCCTTCAGCTTCTTCAGTGCCTTGTGCACACACATGTTGGAGTAGGAAAACTCTGCACAGGAAGGACAGAGAGAAAACAAAAACCAATGGGAATAAAGCTTTAGGTGCAACGCAAATTACATGGTCGACACATCAAGAAGACATGTAACAGCATAACATATAGGCAAACAACAACTTACCTCCCTTCAGATCCTCTTCATCAAAAGGGAAAGGGATGTGAACTGTTTCTCCGTGGCCTTGCATACCGTGACCCTACAGATACAAACGTAGAGTATATTTAATGTCCAAACAGTGAGACTTGATATGAAAAAAATAAAGCTCAAGTTCATGTGGCCATTTACCTGGATGAGAACAGCAGAATGTGTGAGGGCATCATTGAGCATGGTCAGCACGTTGGACGTAGGGACGACCCCGGGGTCGTGACCCCAGGAGGTGATCAACAACCTGTCGTAGACCTGAACAGAAAAAAAAATGGTTCAAGAGAACATTATTCCAAAGCTGCTAATAACTGAAACATCAGCAGCAAGATAATGAGAGCATGTTTTCCTCTAAGAGTTCATTATTTAACAAGCTGTATAATACAAAACTTAATAAGGATATATTCTATTTAAAGACACATACTTTACAAAGTATGCGTCACAGAAAATTAACAGCAAAAGAAATAATATGCCATAATAGAAGTACAAAGAGTTCCTTTCTAATACATGACCTGACTAATACTATTTATATTAGAAATTGTTAAATCTAGGAAATGAAAAGTAATGTTGATGGGGAGGAAACATGCCAACATGTCAACTTGTCAACCTCCGAGGCTCCCACTATGCCATTAATTAAAATTCCACACTCACACTGATTTTCTTTTACACGTTATAACTTTTGCCTGGCACAGTCATAACTCCAGATCTTTTTGAACTTGACATCTTATTTCTTTCCTGGTTTGTTAATTATTTCCTTTAGTGCTCAAATAAGGGCCAAGTAGTCTGTTTTTCACTTTAGCTAGGCTTACTGTGAAAAACAAGAAGGTAAATACATGTTCCCATGACATGATATATTTGCATGATATTACCCGTTTTCCCTTGAGAATTTATTGCATCAAATTCTCTTTTGTTCCCTGTCTCACATTCCCATGATATTTCTGAAATTCCAAGAAAATTGGGAGGCCATGGATGACGAAAATGCAGGTGCACGGTGAGCTACCTACTAACCTGAAATATGTCCGGCAGTTTGCGGAGCCTGGAGCCTTTGGAGAGCAGCAGAGACGGCGGGCCTTGGCCCGTCACATGGTATAGATACAACTTGAACCAAATGGAGCTCACCTCAGGGATGGCCGGGCCAATGTGCTACAGGGGAGAAACAAACTTGCACATATGTAAACATACTTAAATGTTAAGGAGCGGCACTTATTCACGCACATGTACACATCCTCAGACACAATCTCATTTCACATGTAAGTACATACTTCAAACAAATAAAAAAGTAATAAAGACAAAGGTAAATGACTGAGTCAGCGTTGTTCTTCTGTTTGAGAAGTACAAATTGAAACTCCAATTAGAGATGTGAGCAGAGCTCAAAGAAACAAAGAAAATAATTCACTGAATTTCAATTGACCAATTCCCAGCAGTGTGAGAATAAACAACAGCGTGAATGGCACAACAAGAGTTTAACTTCTTTTCCTTTGTCTTTCGGAGCTCAGCTAGAGAGCTGGAGTGTGGCCAAACAGAGGAATTACTCATGAGCCTCCCCTTTCCCTCCTCTCACTCTCTCTCTCTTTGTGTAGTCTTGTTGTTGGGGGCAACTGCAGGCTGAGTGCTCACAAAGCATACACACATAGTCACAATCGCCCTGGGCACACAAGTGCGTAAACACAGTGAGAGAGCAAACACAACCAAACAGTTCACACTCACCAAATGCATGAACTGCTGACTAAAACACAAACATACAGAGCACTCACACATCCTTACACACACACACACACTCACACACACAGTATTTGATCTAACATCCCAGCATGCAACATAATATGCCCTCTGCTCTCTCTCCATACAGGCGTCATACCTGAGGCGTGCAGCTGCTGATTGGTCTGATCTCGTTGCTGAGCGGCGCCATCGAGACCAGCAGCTTATAGTTTTTGTTGAGGACACGGCTGCAGGTGGCTTGGTCCAGACCCAGCAGGCTCTCACAGCGCAACATGTCCAACGGGAAACCTATAGGGTGAAGAACCAGGGGACAGAGACAGAAAGATAGGCTGGGAAATAGGCGTTTAGAAGTATATAAGTAGTTATGTGTCTTCTGTGATGTGCCAGAAGTAAATGAGCGCGTTAATGATGAATGAAAGGAAGCTGAAAAGAAAGGACGGATAAAGAAGTGTGGATGCAGTTTGTTGATGAGCAATAGATCAAATTCTTTTTTTCTTTCTTTCTTTCTTTATAGCGGTTGTGAAGAAGAGTGTTCCTCCTCTCTCATCCGATGTCATTAGTAAAGATCATCCTCACAAAGGTCACAAGTGTCAACACACGCTACCTGAGAGGTGATTCATGCACTCCGAGTGCTGTTTCATATTATCTAAAGCAGCTTCGGTTGATGATTCTTGTTATGCAACAGTAATATACCTCCAAAACAAAAATATAACAAATATATAAATATATTCATTATATGTTCGCTGATGACAAGAAGCATTTCTGTGTGAAATTGTTAATTGTCTAATTAATAGGTGGTTGTGTACTGAAGTGATCAGTCATAGTAAAGAAGAATCTCGTCCGTTAGAAAGATACTTTTTTTTTCCTGTCACCTAAATGAACAATCATCAGGATCACTAGACTCCTGTATCATTTGGGGCTTAGTGAAGCTTTAGCCAGCAGGCTCTCAGCACCCAGCAGACAGACCTGGAGCAGCAGCTGAGGAGGACTGAGAGATAAGACAATCAGAAATGAGGCACCCAGCCAAACCAAACAAACAGCATCTGGTGGCACAAAAGCAGCTACATGGTAACTCAGAGATTTGATCGTAACTGGAGGACTTTTCTCTCTGCTGCTCCCTCTAAAAGAATACAGCTTTACTCTGGATGTATAATGTGATACTGTATCCAGAAAAATACGACAATATGTAAAAGAAACGACGGACGGACGGACGGACGGACGGACAGACAGACAGACAGACAGACAGACAGACAGACAGACTTGTGTAGTTACCTATATTTGGGATATCAGGTCCCTGGTCCTGAGTGAGTTCTTTATTGTAGCGCAGGAAGAGGATGGTATTTTTAAGGGTCAACGCATGGTCAAAGTAACGCTGAGCCTCACCCTCTGCTGTGCTCTCCACCTGGAGGTCAAAGGAACCAGGAAAAAAAGTTAAAGCAAAGTGTTTGTGCATTTAATAAGCTATAAAACATTTTATAATTCTTTTTGTTTTGTTTTCTCACCTTCTCCAGCTCAGCCAGGAAGCTGTCCAGAGTTTCGTCAGACAGCTTACCCACCTCAAACATGGTCACTGCGTGACTCTTCAAGTTCTGTTAGGACAACAGAGATGCAGAAGAATTGAGATCAACATTCAATGTGCAGTTTTCATTGTAATAAAATACCTGTTTCTGTACAGCGTTTGTGTATGTTTCCAGTCATGTACCGGAGACAGGTTGCCCATCATGAGGAAGGCTGTGAGGGTGGAGTCAAAGAGGAAGGCGATCCTCTTGGTGGGTGCAGCTGGGATGCTCAGGCTGCTGACGCTGGCTGTGTCTGCTGCCGACACAGAAAGACAAACGTATATCCATGTCGACCCATTAAACAACAATCTCTCACAAACTGAGAATATAACATTGTGAGTTTTAAAAATTTCATGAGGGATTAATTAGCACCGCCGTTTCAAAACTTCAGAAGTAACAATCAAAAAGTGCTTTGTGTGCATACATCCCTATGTGTATTTATTTGCACGCATTGCAGAAAATGTTTGTGTGTGTGTGTGTGTGTGTGTGTGTGTGTGTGTGTGTCTGAGTCCAGCCAGTAAACAGACCTTGGTCTTCCAGGCTGGTGGTGTCAGTGTCGGTGGCTGAGGAGCCTCCCTCCATGACAGGACTGCCCTGCTCCCAGGACAGCAGCATCTTCTGAGGGTCCATGGTACTCCTAACACAGAAGACAAAGTCAGTACTGATCAAACACTCAAACCCAGTATTTATTTTATTTGTAAAGGACCTGCTACATAACATAACTTAAGTGTTATGTTATGTGTTACTGTGAAACTAGAGGATGAATAGATGCATGATTGACAGGCAGCACATACTTGAGTCTGTTGACAGACGGGGCGTTCTTCCAGGTGGGATGGAGCTGCTCTGAGCTGAACGCATGACCTTTCTTTACAGCAAAGCCAAGACGACAATACATGGATACTGCATTCTGATAAAAGCACAGTAGAAATACAGTCAACAGAGCACACAAAACGTATCTGACATCATTAGTCTGATACTCAAACACTCTTTCAATGTTACATCATCAACCAGTGAGGCTGAGTGTATCCCAGGAGTTAAACATAACTCAACAGTGTTGTACTTTACTGGTTTATGTCCAGTTGGTGATTTCTTAAATTTTTTCCGTCTTTCTCCAAAGAACTTTCCTGGACATTCAGTATTCAGAGTTTTACTTTAGGTGGAGATGAACAATAACAGCAATGAGAGGGAACTAGAGAGAGAAGAAGTGGATTGCAGCACTTATTCAATCTGACTGTCATGTGGAGCTTCATCTCTACCTTTTTACAATGGATTTCATCCTGTAGCAGTGACTCAAAATGGTGAGTCATTCAGAGGAGGTGACACCAAAACCTCCAGTTTACTGTTGATGTTTTTACAGAACTGCAGCTGCACTGAAAATAATTCACAGCACACTGTCTACTTTTAGTCAGATATCCACATGAATTAAAAACATAAATCACTAAAACTACCGTAGCAGTCATACAATTTTTGCAACTTAGGTCATCTGAAGCCAAATTTTGATAGATTTGTTTCACTCGGTACAAGGAGACAGTTGCAGTCTTACAAGGTCAAAGGTTTATTAATCACTGTTGGCTTGTGAGAGTCTAAAAAGAAAATAAACTAACAGAATAACTGTTCTGGATGATTCTCACTTGAGGCAGACAGCAGCTACAAAAAAAAAACATTACTGAATGCCCAGGGACTCAAATTGCCACAATAACTTTGGATTTTCCACTTAACAGATGGCTGGCTTTTTCATTACTTCTATAAAGTATACAGGCATCAACTTGCTGTTAAATTTTTTATTCAGACTGAACAGGCCACCCCAGTCAAGTATAGTGGGCTTGATTGCTTTCTACACCTAAATGCCCTGAAGTCAAGCTGAGGTCAACTCTTAGCCATCCTCTTATCATTTCTAAAGAAGCATGGCAAAGTAATTTTGTTCAAGTGACCCAGGACATGAGGTAGTCGTTGCACGAGAGAAAGCTAAACTCAAGTCACGATGGGAAAACTTCTGCACAAAGGAGACCTCTCAGACATCTCTATCATTTCTGAAGTTACAGGGTTTCTCTCGGAAAATTGCTGCCACTGCTGCCTTCAACCACTTCTCTTAAGTGATGCTTTTCAGTGGCAGGGATGAGATGAGACCAAGATACAGGGCAGTTTGGCCCTTCACACTGGAGGTCATAAGACTGAGAGGGAAGTTGGCTCTGTGTCAGATAGAGAGTGAATAGGAAACTGGGGAAAACTAGGTCAAACTTGAGCACCAATTCAACTGGAATGTTCCAGCTCAGACAATATAGATCTAATCGGAAACAATGTGTGTGTCTGTGTGTCTTCGAAAGTCACCGAGAATAGAAAATTACCTCCCCATTTTGACAGTGTCAATATTGAAAGCGGGGGGCCACATCTCCCAGATGTACCGTTTTTACATCCTCTTGTGAAAAACTGTAGTTTAGTGTATGTATTACAATAGGACTCTCACATTCTCCATCAAGCGGATACCCACCTTCACTAAGTCCAAGTCGATCTCCAACACGTTTGCCAGCTGAGAGTCACAGGGGAAGGATGGATCAGGAAAGAAGAAGAAGAAAAAAGGACCTGGTTAAAAAGTTGACCAATAAACTTGCACCGACACACAATTATATCATTCAATGAGCACAGCAAGCGAGCACAATGAAACACGTTTTTATAGCTTACCTCTGCTACGTTTGTCTGCTCATCAATGGACACAAAGATTTTGTAGAGAAGCGTTTCAAAGTAATCGCCCTGGACGCGGTTCATGACAAAGCCTTCGAGTGGGGGCACTGAAAGACAAACAACGATGAGCAACTGTGCAAACACTTGATGGGTTTTTTTTACATTATTTTATGTTATTTATGTATTCTACTGCAGCAGAATTATTTTCTCTGCCTTTTTTAAACATTGTATGCATCTGGAATAACACTATTAGGCTTCTTTTCAAATCAGAGCAAGTCCATTACCCGTAATACTCACTCATGGTCCCACAGTTAGACACAGTGTCTAATCAAGGTAATTACGCAGAGGAAGATAATAGTATGAGTGTTTAAACACACACACACACACACACACACACACACCTGAGATACAGCTGTCATCAGATATGGGCACATCCAGGTAGATAAAACCCCGGTTATACAAGCCTGCAGTGAAAGAACAAACATATAATAAAATTCTCAACATAATTGTGCTTCTGTTTATTTGCATCTCCGTTGCCATGTTCAGAAAAACTACTTCCACTATACAAACTATCCAGTTATTGAACTTTTTCTAACCAGAAAACATAAAATCTCATTTAAACAGCTCGTTTTTTTTTCTTGTATTCTATCCCAAAATTCTGTATTCTACAAAGAGTGGAGCTGCTCAATATTACAAGGACATCAAAGACAAAATAAGCCACTGGTGGCTGAAACAGGAAATAAAAGTGGGAAGAGAAATCCTGAGCTGACACAAAGTCCAGACGCAGTAATAACTTCAAATGCATGAATGCATATCCTACCTAACACTGTTAGTTTACAAGATGTGAAGTTGCAGGGATTGGTGTTGTACTCCTCATTGCCGTTGTATCATACGGAAATTTATTTAGCCTATTTACATTAACCGAACAACTGCAATATATGTTGATATGACTTTAGTAAGGGAATTTATTTTTAATCAGAGTAAGGGTGCAAAAAGCATTTTGTGTCAGTAGAAATAAAGTAATGGACAGAGAAATCACATCTAAAAGTGCCTACCGGTGGATTTGAAAGCTATATATTTGAAAGACAAAACTTGAGTACTAACCTCTATAAGAAAAATAAATATTTTGTAATTTATTTGAAATTTCTTCAAATTTCTGTCGTATTAAAGATGTGTTATTAGGGCGATTTATTAACATGGTGAAAAAGCCATTTATCTCCATTGTGAGTTTAACATTTTTTAGCACAAAACATTTGTTTTTTTAATGGGAAGACAACGTGTGATAGTTACTCACTTAACACCACATTATACTCCATTGCGCCTGCCAGCTGAGGACCAGAATCAATCATCTTATCAATGGCTTTCTTCTCTGCTTGAGAACAGACCTGTAATTACACACAGACACCGACAATATTAGAATATACCTTTACATGCGAGTTTGTTTCTATGGGTGGCAAACATCAGCTGTGGTAGTGCAGTTGTCGGGAGGATGAATACATTTGCATATTATAGCAGTCTGGATTCCTGTTTTTATTTATTCTGGAAGTGTTGGGAAGTTGTCAGGTTTATTTATTTTTAGTCAGGTGAAATCTCTACATGCAGTGCAGGGGCTGGTGGGATGAACTGTGGTGCCTAGCTGGGTAACGTGTATGAATTTTAAGTGAAAGTTCGGGATAAATATGACCAAGAGAACTTGTTCGTGTCATGGATTTATTATCCAACTGTGTTGACAAAACCAAATGGAATAAAGAAATATTGAGAAAGAAGTCTAATACATAAATAAAGAGAAAGAGAGCTCTAATCTCACCCTGATATCATCCTCAGTGATGTAGCCCGTCTGCGCCACCCACCACGGCTCCACAGAGATCTCTACTGGCTTAGCAGGAAGCAGGTCCCGCGCTGATTTCCTGCGGAAGAATTTCTGACAAAAGCAGACAATGATGGACGCGGTTAAGGCAAGTTGGATTCACTAAAATCTTTATTAATATTTATTATAGACTAAAATCTATATTAGAAACACTCACTTTGGAGGACCTGCACTGGTTCATCAGGTCGATGTACTGGTTTCTCCCAATGCCAAGCAGCCTCAGACCTGTGGGAGGAAGGAACATTAGTAAGCAAGTAAAACTTAGTCATGCCAGAGTAAGCAGCCACTTATGTGTTGTAATGGCTGCACATTAACACTACAGCAAATGATTCTGGCTGCAATGCAGCTGGAAAAGTATGCTAATTAATCCATCTACCAACATACACACCGATCTCTGATGATAATAATAGTGGTAATATGGGTGCATTATTTATCTGCTGTCATATTAAGATGTATATTCTGTATCAGAGAAAATGTTAGGCCATATAGCAAAAAGTTTTATATTTGGTCTAGTGCAGCAGTATGCAAATTCTGGCTCCAATTCCCACCTTGTCACCAGTCAAAGGTGCCCCTCCTCTACCCTGCTGCACAGGCCAGAGAGGGGCAAAGCAAAAAGTGCTGGGATGGCTGCCAATGCAAGCAGTGACAGTGAGAGATGTTCGCATTCAGCCTCCTAACACAGCAAAATCCGACAGGCATATCCTGCTGTTTGCACCAAGACACAGACACAACACACAAACACCCACCCACGTAAACCTCTCTCTCTCTCACACACACACACACACATACATACACACACACACACACCTCTTCTCTATCCACCCACTTCTGTATGACACACTTCCAAACCTCCTCCAGGGAGAATGGAAGAGAGGCCCCACCGTGCACAGCTCTCGACAGCCTGCTGGCAGCCTTCTGTCTCCACAACATGAAGGTTCTGTACTGCCAGCACTCACAGTCACTCACAGGCCAATGCCAAACCCTGTTTCACTTGACAGCAGAAAGTCAAACAACCCTTCAACTGCCCAAACACTTGACGTTCAGCTCTGACGCAATCTTAATTGGGTGTTGTGATCATTTGTGACACAGTTACACACACAAAGCGACAGTTTTGTGTTTTGAGAAGCAATTTTGATTCACCGTGGCATTAGCCAAGTCAAAAACTACTTGGCCGGTGCTTTTTTTTTTTTTTTTTGCTTATGGGAACACAAAAACAAATTATAGAACCAAATCAAAAGCAGATGTATAATACTGTATATATAACAAGATATGTGCTACACCTGCCAAAACACAGTCACTTGGGTATAAACAAAATTGTTTTCATTGTGGATTATCTGCCAATTAATCATTTTGTCTATTGAATGTAAGAAAAATAGTAGACCAATGCCTGTAGCATGTTCCTAAAGTCCAAGGTCAATCATGTAAAACACAGGAAATAAGAAAATCATTACAATTAAGAAGCTCAAACCAATAAATGCTTGGCATTTTTACAAGAAAATAGATGTATCAAAATAGCAATTAATTATAGCAATAAATTAAATTTCCGTCAATAATACAAAAATAATTTAAAAATATATAGCCTTAAGTGCTTCAACAATGAAATCATAACCCTCATTCAAAAGCTTGAGCTTCCTGGAAACTTCCTGCATCCTGTCACAGTAACTGTTCTACCATCTCATGTAGTCATTTAAAGGCAAGAACTGGAAAAAGATGTAGAAAAGTGACCAGAGACACAAAGACAACAGGAGTGGGAGATACACAGAACTACTGTAAAGTCATTTCAACAATGTGGGAGAGAAGGAGGGAAGGGGGAGGGTGGGAGGAAGGAAAAAAAAACTCACAGTCAGCAGCAGTGAAGTTGGGCAAGGAGTCGTAACTCTTCTCACTGTTCATAATATCCTGGAGGTGCAAAAAAGAAAAAAAGAAAAAGAAAAGAATAATTCAACTAAATTTTCCTCTCTCCCCTTCCATGTCCCCTGCCTCTGATTAATAACAGGATTAGCAGATCTGGGCGCTGTGCTAATTTCGACTCACAGTTTTCATTAAATGCTTAAGACAGATTATGAGAACATGACATAACCCGCGGCGATTTAGTATCCACAATTAAAGCTCAGGAAGGTTTAGTTTAGTTTAGTTTAGCATGCCCCAGTAAGTGGGTGAAGCTTTTTTGTATGAGATGAAAACTAAAATTACTTGATCTGAAAATATGTCTGATGGTATCATGATGCATAATGTAAAGAAATGTATCTGTAATTATCATTATAAAAAAGTAGTAAGTAGTTACTTTCATTAAGAAATCAAACTGATAACACTGATTAGACTGTTCAGTATTTACTTAAAAGAAACCTTCCCAGCTGCATGAACACATGGGCTCAGTGTTTGTAATCTAATCGAGAACGTCAGGAGTCAAGGAGAACCTGGCTGGTCAATGTCTCTAACAGACTGTTCTCCGTGTGCCTGGCTGTGCCAGTCTCAAAAACCAGCCTGAGCTTTATGAGTGAGAGCAAGCCGTCATGCAGACGAAGCCCAAACTGACTGCAGAGCAAACAGCAAAGATTATCGCTGGGTGTGTTTGTCCTGGGATCAATCCTCTGTTCTTTCGTAAAGCTGGTGCACGAAGCTTCACTGGACGCTGACTGACACCTAGTGCCTGACTGATGCCAAATCCATCAACATGGGAAATGCATTACACCACAAATCACCTGTAAAACCGCAGAATACATTAATTATTCCCTAAAGATTTCTTACAATCAAGTGCACCAACTTTATAGCTACTGACACATTTCTCCTCTATATTCTGCACATACTAACTATACAATAACAAAGTAACACAATAGAAAAACCTTTAGTAGATTATAGACCATAAAATATGTTATTCTGCTATTGTCCGAGTAACAAAGAAACTATTACACATGAGAGCAGGAGTTAAAAGACGCACAGATCCATCTTATTATTGTTTAACTGATGTTCCTGCAGCAGTTTCTAGGGATGCCAAAATTGTGGACATTGTTCAAATTAAATTTAACAGAGTGGATGTTTCCAAAGCAATTAGAGAATCTTTGCTGCTGCACGATAAGAATTTCTGCTTTGTGCCTTTGAGTTTACCCAGCTCATTGTTCACCAATGTTATTGTCTTGCGTTTTTAGAAAAAAAAAAAAAGCAATGCTTAGTCTTATGAATCTAGCCGAGCTTTCATATGATGCGTGCACAAAGCTGTTCAGGTGTGTGGGAAACTACCTACCAATTATATAACAATAGAACAATAGTAAAAAAAAAAAACTGGTTGAAGTTTAATCGTTCCCCATCAAACACCCATCTCCCCAGGTCTGTTCTGCAGTGTGGTGTAAAACTGTTTACCTCCATGATTCCTATGTAATATGAGAATGGAGTGACTCGCAGCCCTTTGACCATGATGTCAGACAGGTGGTAGGGGTACAGCATCAGGTGGTCCCGGCTGTACTTCAGTAGCTCCTCATAATACTTGCGCTCATCCTTCCTCACGTGGCGCACTGCTCATAAAATACACACACAGCAGTTACGACGCAGGCAATCCATAACAGATTAATCCAGGTTAAAAAAAAAGGAATATTGATCGCAAACAATCTCCAAAAGGTCACAAGGGAAATAATACAAGTGCTTACATAAAATGCATATAATTACACATGATGTTTTAATGATATTACTTATTATTAATCAAGGAACTGATTATTATTTGTAATATAATCAGTTTCTTGATTATTGAGACAAGCACATGTATATAAGTACCTGTTATACAGTGTGTTTATTTGTTGCCTGCTGCAGCAACAAACACATTTGGCATATCTAGAAACTTACTTACTAACTTTCTTAAGCCATGAAATGCAAAAGATAATATTATAAAAAGGAGCATTCCACTGATTTTACACTGTTTACTTATCACAAGGAGACCTACTCAGCCAGGGAGGATTATAGATAATATCTTCCACCACTCTGGAGACAGCTTTTTTTTGAGTCTTTGAGAAAATATTAGTAGTTGTGTCATCAGGGTTATCTCAGCTTGGGCTTGGAAACAACATTTTTTGCAAAACATTGCTGTTTACCAGACAAGGAGGGTCTAATGACATATTAAAATTTACCACAAGTACAGTTTCCAACCTGCAAGCATTCATGCAAACTACACGGCTGGTGTAACTCTTTAATATCACAAATAAACATGATGCGTCTACAATACAAGGTGTATGTTTAGCACAGGTGTGAGGGACAAACTTGCTCACCTAGGTTATTGCGGAATCGCAGCTGGTTGCGGATGCTGTAGAGCAGCACATGTTTCTCATACTCGCGTTGAGAGTTCCCCAAACTCTGCAGAGAAAAAAAAACAGCACAGGTGAATGCAAAAATTAGCTACTGGGCACATATCAATCCTCCTTTCCTTCCTGCTGCCTGTGCATGGTACATGGCCCCAGATTTACTGTGCAGAAATCTGATTAAATACATCGATTTGGGACTAAACAACATATAAACACAAACCCAAAAAAATGAGAGTAAGGAAGTGAAAGATAAAGCTCTTCCTGTATCACTTGATATTATGCTTTAATGATCCATACTTCCATTTTTCTTCTGAATGCAATCTAATCCGATACAGTGAATTGGCATCTGCAACAACACTGACCTTATTAAGCGAATGAGGTATCACCCATAAAGTGATCCACACAAATTCAATCATATAAATTCTGTGTTTTTGCTCTCAGTTGCATTCAGTCACAGTTCTAGTACCACCGTTACTTACTTAATTTACATATAACTTATTCCAATAACACACTGAGGTACAAATATTTTTTAAAAAGTATAAACTTTTATCAGATCGATAGTCGGTATCGTAGATACAGAAAAAGTTTGATTGGTGCATCCCTTGTGTTTTCAGTCTTTTTTAATACAAACCAGTTGATGCAACCTTGCTTTGGAGGACATGACACAAGGACAGAGACAGCTCAAACTGCATGTATGTACATAGTATGTGCATGTTACCGGCCTCCACAAAACATGTATGCATAGGGAGGGATTTATTTATTTTACTATTAATAGTATAACATCCTTCCAAAACATGGAACCATGCACCATAATGTGTGATTGCAGTGTCTGCAGGTGACATCCACCTTATCAAACAACAACCTGTCATGTGATCCCAGTGTAGTTCAGCAGAAGCAGCGCAGCTTCAGTGGCTGTAATGTAACGACGGGTCAGTTATGGCTGAACAGTGAAAGCTTCTTGCAGGAGGAGCGAGTCTGTGCGACACTGACAGCCGGCGGAGAGAGAGGGGAGCACCGCGGTGACATTGACGGGTTCACCCTCCCCCTACCAACACCAACACCACCTTCAGGACACAGCGGTGCTCGCCTCTCAGTCCGCCCCGCGGTGACGTTAAAACACAGTACCTGTTTGACATTAGCTGGTAGCTTGTTCCACGGATAATTCTGCCTGATGTGAAATTCCACGTCCGTGTTCATCGCTAGCTGGTTGGCTAAAAGCAGACTCCCACGAGACGATGTAAAACGGGTTCTCGGGTAAATCCACGGTGACTTTACCCCCCCGACACCCAACGAACGAGCGAAGCGGCTCCCGGGGTGCAGAAATGTTTTCTCCGTTGATTATTTTCCTTTACAATAAACGTTCACTTCCTTGTTGTATTTTCGAACGAGCCGTTCGTCACGCTCGTGGCTACATTCGTCACTTCCTGTCGAGGCGTGACCATGACTGTGAATGGAGCTCGAGAGCGAGGGGTGATGGGGATAATCCTACCTGACTGGTGTTATATAACAAGTTATATTATTTATTTTTTTAACTCATTTATTTATTTATTGCATTCTATTATTCTATTTTTTTATTAGTTTGTTTCTTTTTTTTTTTTTTTTAGCTCGAGGAAGAGCTGTAGTTGCTATTTTGATGTAGTTAAATTGTTTATTGTATCCAGCACTTATTCCCATTGAGATGACCACATGACTCCTTTGTTTTATGTAACAAATATTTCACATCTAAAACCTGAGTTTTCAATATCTGACTACTAAAACACAATTAAAATAATGGGCAAAAATGAGCTGCTTTGAAGTTGACATTCTATATTAAATCTATTACATCACCTGAACTGTCTGTGACTTTCAGCTCCACTCCCATTCATTACTGAAGACAGATATACACACACATTTTCCACTTTGGCTAAGTGACACATATATCAACATAACAGATGCTTTAGATGGGAGAGTCTTAATAGCAGTTGTTTCACACTTTGCCCAATTGGTAAATCAAGATTTTTCAGTCTTTTCTATCTTGTGACACCATTTTAATATCTAAAGTGTCAGATATGAACATCTGAGTGTCATATGTTTATATTCTCTAAACCATGGAGTAGAGTTTTAAACAGTAAAATGAAGTTAAAGTGGAATATAATAATCTCCGCTCTGCACCTCAACCTACATCTTTTTTTGAAAAGTGCATTTTCACATGTTTTAGCCCCTAAAGGAGTCTACACCACAACCTATGAGTCACTTAGTAACTGGAAACACAGTGTAGGATTTCACTGTGTGACAAAGTCCAACCAAAGCTGCATGTGCTTGCATGATGTCTGACTTGCTGACAGCTCGCTTTCTTGCAGCTATGTCATTTAATCTGCCCATGTGTGTAACTCCAGTTCCTTGTCATATGCCACTAAACAAACATGACAATAATTCAACTCGCTGCCTCAGGAGCTGCATGGAAGAACAGAGGGTTAAAATAAGACCTCTTTATGAGATAAAGAAATGGCAATTTAGAGATATAAGGGCATTTTTGGGGGCTTGTGACCCCTTCAAATAAACCAGTGTCTACTTATGACCCCCCATCTGGACTCAGTGTGAATATGAATCTCGTAGTCAGTTATCTTAGTTTAGTACAACACTGGAACAGCAGGGGGAACCACTAGTTCATCTGTGTTGAAAAGTAACAAAATACGCCTGCCAGTACCTTTTTACTAATGTACAATATCATGTTTGTTCAATTAGTAAAAGAGCGAAACTGTAAAAACAATTAGAAACTGGATTATTTCTTGGCCCAGAGCAGTAATTTCATAGTCTTGTTGTCATGGAGAGGTTGCCTAGCAACCAGCAGAGACCCTAAAAGTTACTTGTGCCAAGCCAAGAAATAGAAATCATGCACATAACCAACAGCATGTTGTTTTCACACTTAGGGTTTTCTACACATAAAACAAATTATATATAATGTCTTGAATAATGAGCTTTAGAGGGGCTGGCTGATAGATTTTGTTACCTTTAGACAGAGCAGGCTAGTTGTTTCTGTTTCCAGTCTATGTGCTAAGCTATGCTAACTGGCTGCTAGCTGTAGTCTTCTCAATCAAATTCTTGATTAGAAAGTGAATGAGCATGCTTCCCAAAAGGCCTAACTATTCCTTTAAGAACAGAAACCATTATTAGTTTCAGTTACAAGCTAAAACTATTTGAAGGACATTTGTTTTGGTGATTGCTGATCTTGGTCGATTTCCAGGTCGGGTTATCAGACATAGACTTCTCTTGACTGCATCAAGATATGTTAACGTTGTGGTATTTTCTCATGTAGTAGTGTAGTATAAATATCACTAAACTTCTCTGGATTATCAAACCAAAGTCTTAAAGCATATAAACTAGAATATATAACTTTCATTAGGATTTGTTATGGATGGTATTTGGCAGCATGATACATGTTAGTAGAAAACTGACACCTCAAACAGGTATTAGTGGTAGTAGTATTAGTCATCTCCAGTTGTGCACACTCATAAATGAACACATAAAGATACCTTGAGGCAAACACAGCCCGGTTCTTACAGCTGTTTCTCCTGATCAAGCTGGCCCATCAGCACTGCTCTATATTTACCTACATCCTGGATTACATTCATGCAGGAGGAGAAGGGCAGGTCTTAAACGGCATAGGAAGATGGACAAGGGTTAGCAGCTCGGGGACACTTTGATTAAACACCAGCCTGGGTGGGCTTAATGGCTGAGTCAGGACCCCGTGATAATTCTCCCTCCCCAAGCTATTGTAAACACTCCCTCCACTGGATGCTGGCAGAGCTGCTAAGCCGGCAACTGGGTACCAAACAGCTCTGTGTCACATGAGAGGCCTGGCTGAAGTCACAGTGGCCCAGGATACTATTCTTAGCTACAGGAATGTACACAGTGGCCTCATGGCAAGCTCCACAGCGCCTAACTGGAAAGCCTTTTCGTTTCTCTGTGTCATGCTACTTCTCTTCTCTGGATAATGGTTTGGTTCTCTTTCGGTTTGAACTGATACTTTTTCTGACCAGACTGGCGAGACATTTTGGATATTACTGATTTACTGAGGACACGAGGTAAACATCCATCCACTCACAGGTGTTGCAGATGAGCTGAAAACAGGTTAATCAGCCAGACATTTGGCATTTGTTATGTTTTTCCCCAGCTCTATTCGTTGATTTGTTCAGATAGCATTAGTATGTGTGTCATCTTTTAATTATATAGGTTATAAAATCTCTTTTTCAGGTTTAAGTGAGACACTACTAATGTAAAACAGCTGACGTGAGTCTGTGGCAAATGTTACTTAATAATAATCACTGGAATCTTTTAATGGATGATGATTATATGATGATGATGGGAAGGATGACGATGTTTTTTTGAGCTTTGGCATTCAGGTAAAAGTGTAAAATGTTCTGTATTGTAGTGAAACAGAACTGACTACTAACTAGAAGGTAAGTAAGTGCTTAAATATTTAGTGTGACCACATTTTTAAATTATTAGGTGATTTGTTATAAAGAGATCTGGGTCTCTACCAGAGGTTCCTTTGAAACCTGCCAGCTGTGAAATGTCATTTACAGCCATTGGCATTTCATAAAATGAAATAATGATTAGAGGTCCAAATATATCAGACAGACTGGGCCCCGTAAGTGGGAGTAAATCAGTAGCTGTCACAGAGGTGATTAGAAGACTTGCTAATAGACCAATGAAATTCCCACTCTTTAAATCCTTCCAACCAGGGAAAGACACACTGACGCAATGGAGAGGAAGATAAGGCTAGAGGGAAAAACACACAGTATAGATAGAAAATAGCATCAGAGTCAGAGAAACAATGGATGGAGATACAAACACAGATGGTCTGTTGACACAGGTCTGATAATGTCATTAGTCAGAGATGTTGCCTAATGCTACATACATGCATGAAGATAATTTAGAAGGGGTTGAAAATAGAAATCGGCGTGAGTCAGTAATCGTCACATTAAGGACAGCTGCTCTGCATTAGTTTGAGAGCGGGCTCATAAACGAAAGGGTTTGCTGTCAGAGGGATCTCAGTGATTAGTCTCAGGACAAAGCCCAACGCCAGTTCAGATGTCAAATTAGAGACTGGTAAAAATGTACATGATGTTGTTGTAGATATACATTTACTATACTGAGTCTGAAATTCACTGCAATATACACAGATTTCACATTATTATTATTATTATTATAGATAGATAGATAGATAGATAGATAGATAGATAGATAGATAGATAGATAGATAGATAGATAGATAGATAGATAGATAGATAGATAGATAGATAGATAGATAGATAGATCGATCAACCCTCTCTTTTCTCTCCTTCCAGAATGGCCTGTAGACCACGAGAAGCTTTCTCTTTCAAAGACTCTGAACTCCCCTCCGACCTACTTGCCCAGCTCAACATCCTCCGGCAGGAGCGGATCCTGACAGATGTCCTGCTCTGCACTGAGCACCAGGAGATCCCCTGCCACAGGAACGTCCTGGTGTCCAGCAGCCCGTACTTCCGCGCCATGTTCTGCAACAACTTTCTAGAGAGCAGCCAGACAAGAGTGAATCTGAAGGGAATCTCTTCAAACATCCTCAGTGGCATTGTGGACTATGTTTACACAGGTTGCATCACTATCACCATGGAGATTGTGCTCCCTCTCATGCAGGCAGCATCAATGCTGCACTATGGAGGTCTGTTTGAGGCCTGCTCGATGTTCCTCCAGGAGCAGCTGAGTCCAGAAAACTGTCTGAGCATGATACGACTGTCTGAGATCCTTCACTGTGAGAGTTTAAGAGACAGGGCGAGAGAGATGGCTGTGAGGTGTTTCTCTGATGTAGCTGCTACAGAGGACTTCTGTGAGTTGTCTCTTCCTGAGCTCATGTGTTACTTAGAGGATGACCGACTTTGTGCTGAGGAAGAGCAAGTGTTTGAGACCCTCCTGGCGTGGATTCACCATGACCCGTTCTCACGACAAGGTGCCATCCATGATCTCTTTAAGAAAGTCCGCCTGCGCTACATCCATCCAACTTACCTTTTCCAGTTCATCGCCAACGACCCACTGGTGCAGTCTTCTAGCCTCTGTACAGAGATAATCGAGTCAGTGCGCCGTCTCATGCTATCTGTCAGCAACAAGTGTAGCCGTGAACTCAAGCCACTCTGGACCACACCAAGACGTTACACCTGCAGTGAAACTCTGGTGGTGGTTGGAGGACGTAAAAACAATGAACAGACGTCTCGAGAGGCCTTGCTTTATGATGAAAGGACCCATCGTTGGCAGTGGTTAGCCAAGCTCCCGTTGAGGCTCTACAAAGCGGCGTATGTGTGTATTCATAGCATCCTGTATGTGCTCGGAGGGCTCAGCCTCTGTATGACATCAGGCGACAGCTCAGTCAGTGCCACAGTTTACACACTCTCACTTAAGACCAACCAGTGGAGGACTGCTGAGCCCATGTTGGAGCCACGGTATGCCCACCAAAGTGTGTCCTTTCTGCATTTCATTTTTGTGTTAGGAGGCATCGGTGTAGACAAGCAAATCTCTCAGTCAGTGGAGAGGTATAACAGTATGTTTAATCAGTGGGAGGCCATGGCACCAATGCCCACAGCAGTGCTGCATCCAGCAGTCGCATGCAGTGACCAGAGGATCTATGTCTTTGGAGGAGAGGACGCTATGCAGAACCCAGTCAGGCTGATTCAGGTAGAAATTAATGTTCCAATTGAATTCATTGTCAATATTTGCAGATGACAAGTTAAAAATTTGCTTGTCAGAAACTCTAGGATTGACTGTCTGTTGATATTGGTGTTATGTCAACAGGTGTATCACATCTCTCGCAACTTGTGGTCCAGACTAGAGACGAGGACAGTGAAAAATGTTTGTGCTCCTGCTGCAGTCATAGAGGATAAGATCTACATCATAGGAGGTGAGTTGCCAACGGCTACACAGTTTTACATTAGTAACATATTATTAATATATTATTAATATCTTTACATAGTAAATGTGATTTTTAGTGGATTTTGCCGTTCTGACTTCCCTACCTGTCTGTGGATCTCAACCCCGTGAGCCTATTGGTTCCTACTGAATGTGTAAATCTTTTAAAACCAGTTGTATTTTTTGAAAAGTAATTTTATAAAACAGCTGGCCACTGTCGGATTCAGCAAACGTTACCCAAACAGGAGTAAATACTGCATTTGTTGGGGCTTTTTTGAGCAGCAGATTAACATATATATTTGTGCACTACTGAGCATTTACAGTAGTAGGACAGTGTTTGTGGGATTGAATGAAAACAAACTATGTCTCTGTGTGTTTATCACAATGGAGGGACATTACGTCACCCAGTGGCACAGTGTGGCTTATTCATGTGTTATTGACAGTTTACAACAATGCAGGTCTGTGGCACAGGAGAATAAGATATACCAAGCTTTGGATACACAGACAAGGATCAGTTCATTGCCTGGTTTTGGTCTGTTCATGGAATTACATAATATTAAGAAAAGTATAGTCAGAGCTGTCTTTTAAAGTTGGCTCAATGAAAATCTAATTTCCAGGGTACACCAGGCGGATGATCGCCTACGACACCAAGGCCAACAAAATAGTCAAGTGTGA
The DNA here is from genome assembly GCA_036937835.1 of Pampus argenteus. NCBI lineage: Eukaryota > Metazoa > Chordata > Actinopteri > Scombriformes > Stromateidae > Pampus > Pampus argenteus. Next base: position 11,717,809 of record CM072879.1, read on the forward strand.
GAATCTGAAGGAGCGAAGAATGCACCACAGCGCTACGGTGATCAACAACAAGCTCTATGTCACCGGCGGACGAATCCTCAATGACCACGATGTCATCGAGGACTCGGACTGCTTTGAGTGTTATGACCCAAAGACAGATGTGTGGACCTCCAAAGGTTCTTTGCCATACAAGTTATTTGACCACGGCTCTCTGCCGCTAGTCTGTATTTCCAACAGACCCAACCCACCATGACTGATGATCAAACCACCCGCCAGGATGAAAGCTTTGCTACATGTTCTTCACCCCTTTGCCGTGATTTATTGGCCTCCAAATGGGACGCCATTTCAAATTGACTGCATTCTTTCACGTAGCTCAGCCTCTGTCCTGACTTGGCAGCACATTAAGTCAAGTTGACTTCCGTCTGAATCAAAGGAGAGCTCAGCTGACAAGCAGAGGTGTAAGTGTTAAGGCACCTGAGGTGGAACTGAACCGAGAACCTCAGAGATAACAAGAGGCACACATATTTATACAACAAGCAGCTGTTCAGACACATACATAATCCAAAAAGCTTTACCCACAGATGGCTGCACTCTTTGGATGCTAACTAAAAAGTGTTCACGCTTTAATTTCCCAGACATTTCTTCACAGCATATCACTGTGTGCTGCTGCAGTTTACTTTCCTGTAACAGTTTTAATTACAATGGGAATTGTGTGTCTGGCTGCAGGTATACGAGCTCTGCTTTTCTGACAAAAAAAGACAGATCAGACAGTTAATAAATATGCACTTTACTAAAATACATTCCTCTTTGACCTGCATGCTTCTATCAGAGTGCAGCTTCTATCATGTTTGCTGCTGCGAAGGGGAATTTGAATTAAAATGAATGGATTAAATGATCAGGGCCAACATTATTCCAGTAAGGTTGGCTTGATTCACATTAACTTTGTTATTTATTCCCAAAACCTCCAACAAAACATGTTCTGTACAATGTATAATGGATGATTTTCTTGGCAACAAACAGGAGACAGAATAAATATGCACGAATGTATTTCCTACAGTTGTGGTTTACGTTTAATTTCACAATGTGCTATTGTTGCTAGACAAAGAAAATGGCTTTGCAAGGCAGCTACTGAATGTTGATGTGAGAATACGTGAAGGCAACTTCCTGGTTGTGACGCAGTGAGGCAACTATGACTGGAAATGGGTTTTTTTTATGACATTCTGCATCTACATACTGTATGTAGCCAGCAGGTGATTTATTAGAAGCAATGCCCACTGATCTGAAATCTAGCTTCTCTTCATCTGAGGAGAGAAAAACAAACTGTATCACATGTTAAGTCTGGCAAGACACTTTCACTCCAACAGTGGTTACCTCCCTATTCATCCTATAACCCTCAAAGGTTTGGACACACCTTCCCATTCACTTGAATGAGAAAGTGTGGATATATAGCCTACATACATTCACTGCAGTGCTCAACTAGCCCTTGGTCCCAGTAACAATTGCCATGGCAACCCCATTATCACCCAATTATATCATCCGTGACATGCATCCCTGTGATGAATATATTTAAGACAGCATCAAACTTGCACAACTGAGAGACTTGCTCTTTATGTTTTGATGTATCACTTGTATGCAGTGTATTATACTGTCTGTACTGTGATACTACAAAGAATCATCATGAATCTGGGCTGGACGTTGGTACAGATTTTTGTCTCTGTTCATCAAACTTACAGTTGAACTTGGCACAGATATAAATGGTTAATTTGTCTGCAGACTGGCCGAGTCATTCTCTTCACACTAAAGGGGAACATTGTTGACACAGAAACACGTATCAGGTGACACGTTTGCTTTTCCATACGTTAACCAGCACTACTGCAACATCCACTAATAATGAATATTGCAACATATTTAACTTTGGTGTAATAATACAGGGATTATGAGAGAACAAAACCTGTTTACAGTCGAACTGTTTATGAAATGAATACTTCAGAGCACATTATCTTCATAAAGAGTGTCTGGCATGAGGAGCTCTGAATGTAGGCTAAATATCCTGTTACCTGTTTCCCCCCTGAGAGGCTCACTGTTGGTGCTGTATGGCCTACTTGCATGCAGCCCTCTGGTTAAGTTGACCTTAGGGAACGAGATGTGGGACCAGATTTCTCTCTTACATTTTAATCCCTGCCTATTAGTGGGGAAACACTGAAACTTGTCCGGGAGCAGCGACCTAATGGGAATTTTCTCACGCTTCACATTAGCAAACCCAGATTGTCGTTGGGTTAAATGGCTACTTGTTTGTCCAATTACTCTGAATGCTTCACGATAACCCTCTTTATTCAATACATAAGGCCCAATCAAATCAGTAAAACAACATAATGCATAGAATGATACATAAATACCAGCAGATCTTACAAAATTAACATAAAACCTTAAAATAACAAGACTGTTGTGACGATTGAGAGTAATTTGCCATCGAATGAGACAGATGTCATGTGCTCCACTCAGTTAGCCAGAGCAGCATGTAAGAACAACACCCTGTGAGACTTTTCATTGGGCTGCTGCTAAATACACAGCCTATTCAGACTGTTTATTGATGTGTGTTTGCTTGCTGTCTTTCCATAGAAACCAGTGTGTGAGGGTCACCCTTCAGGGAGGATATGGCCTTGCAGGTTATTTTCAGCATCTGTTACTAACCCATAAAGGGATAGCATTTCATTGCTAGTCCTTTATGTGTGCGCACATACACATATAATTGTGGTTTAAATACCTGTATACACACACACACACACACACATACCAGAAGCACCTGTTTGGAGGTTTTTTCCTAATACTAATTGAGGGAATTCCCTGCTGTGTCATGTGAGAGGATCAATGGCTGCTCTGTAACTTTACCCCTGTGTTAATGTGATGGACAGCAGGATTAAGAAAGTTTAAAACTACAGTACAACCAGGAACACTTCAGAAATTCTGCTTTTTTTTCTTTACATAAACCCCAATAAGATAATGATCATTTTCATATATTGTTTTAATGTGAAGTATAAAGTTTGATTGGAACACATCTTCACTTTTTCTAAAATTTTAAGTAATACTCATCATCTGCCAGCTGGTGTCCCTAAAACCACAGGTTAAAGTGAAGTGCAGCAGAAAATATATTTCCTTTCAAACTCTATCGCCATCTGCTGACTCAAATTTCTTCACAGCGATAACAAGTTCTACACTTGGACTTTGACCAAGCTTTACAGTATATGTAATAGAGATATGGAGTCAAACGTAAAAATCATTATGATTTTATTATACCGTAGTTTCTTTGATAAAAACAAGTCACAATAGAGCATGCACACATTCCTTAAACAGGCCTAAAATAAATCTGCTTGGATGTAGTGTTTTTATAGGAACTTGGCATCATTATCCAACAGGCTGGTTAGGCTTTGTGTTTGTGCCAACAGCTGTCACAAAACACACTATATGAACATACATATTTAATAACAGGTGTATATACTCTGAACAGCCTACATTCAACTCAGAAGTGTTTTAGCCATTATTCCGAACAACAACAACTTGCAGTAGACATTCACACACATTTTCATTCATGAGGAACCCTGGGAAATGGCACTATGGACCCCTAAAAAGGTTTAAAAAAAAAAAAGAAAAAAAGAAAAAAAAAAAAAAGAAATTATTATTATTATTATTATTTACTAACACAAAAACCCAACATAAACATTAAACTGGTCCAATAAAAGTGCTATTTGAAATTTAGGAGTATCTTAACACTGAGGAGTTTATAAACTATACAACAGAAATAAAATCTTATTACATATAAACACAAAACCAAAAAGAGGACTAATAAAGGTTTCAGAGAAGAAGTTTAGATACCCCCACAAGCAGAAATCCTAAAACAGTAAAATTATACTTCTACATAGTAAAGTCTTTATATTAAATTTGGAGTCATTTAGATATACAGCATGTACACATTCATAAACCTACATTTCTGTGCTTCCGTTGCCCAGCTTGAAACATGGATGGGCAAGAAACAAACAATACCTTAAATTTACTCTAAAATTCCCCCATTGAGTTTATAACACATATGTACAATAGATCCATAACTACAAAGGCATTTAAAGAAAGAAATTACATTTTGGCACCAGGCACAGACTTTAATACACATTATAACTAATAGCTAAAACCCACGCAGAAAAATAATGAATTTCCACCCTCAACTGTCATCCCAACATTATGAGAGAAAGTAGTAAATATGCTTTTGTCAGACTATGTTTGATGAAAACTGGCTAAAAAAAAATAAAAAAATAAAGAACAATGGAACATTTGGCATAATTGTTGCTGGAAGAATAAGAGAGGAGCAGGGAGTGTCAGAGATCAACCCCAGCAGACCTGATAGGCAGATCTAGAGTGCATTTCTGTCAAGACAATCGGTTGTTCATCCTGAGTGCTAGAAGTAAACAGGAACTGGAAAACTTAGCTAAGATTAGGGTTGGGCCTTTATACGTATTACACAATATCACTGCGCTATTTGACTTTCTATATCCGTTGATCCAGCTCTCATGTCATATATACAACATTAGCAGCTCAATATATTCACTTTACCCACCACTAACATGCCCTGAATTATCACGGTCACAGAAAGAAACATGGCTCTCTATTATTATCTGGCAGCTAATGCGGAGTCCTGACCACGCGTCTTTGTCATGACCAATCATAGCATGACAACTGTTCCTGAGAGGGGGTAAGGTAAACAAACCTTTACTAACTTTGGGGCTGAGATGGACTGGCTTCAATGGTCACTGGAAATCACCATTTTCATACAATGCAGCGAACCAGTCGGTACCAAAAACTACACAAAGTAGGGAGTTTTCTTTTCATTGAACGAATAAGCTCTGGGAGAGAAAAAGTGCACAGTCCTATTCTCTACACTTCATTAATGGTGCGCTCGCAGGGCCTAAAATTGACCGAGCTAGACGACGGCATGTAGAAGGATTGGGTTTTGCGATTGAGGCGGGCGCGCTTGGTGGCCACACACAGGCTGCGCTTGCTGGAAGAGATGATCTCCGTGATGAACTTTTTGCAGTCCACGCAGACCTCCATAGTGACCCAGTCCTCAGTCATTTCCTTGGGAAGCTCTGGCTCGTCTTGTGACCGGCCCTCCTTGCTGCTACTACTGCTGCTGTGCTTGGACAACCTGATGACAGGGAGAAATAATGAATAAGTAACATTTTTATGTTATTTGTGCAGCATATGAAAGAAATTTGAACTCTATGGTAACCTACTTGTAAACACTTCTGCGTAGGCTGTGTCGGCTGTGTCCAGATGCAGAGGGGGCAGAAGCTCCACTTGCCTCTTCTTTAGTCATAGCACTAGGGCCCAAGGAGTAGATGGGTAAGGTCGAATAGGGCTTAGACGGAAGCCGCATCTAAGGTAAAAGATACACAAATAGATCTTAAGAACCACTTATATAGTATATAATAATATATAGTTTTATGGTGTTCATGGATCAGCTGACAAGGGACTGTGGTCGACAGGGGACATGAGTACGTTCCTACCTTCTTAGAGCACTGGGAGCACACAGGCCTGCAAAAGATAAAAATGAACTGATAAGTTGAAAGGTTCTGAACAGCTGCTGTACTTTAGTAGAGTAATTCCAGGAAGAGTGATTTAATTTACCTTTTGCAGAACTGGCAGGTGTACGACCAGGTAAAGAGGGAGAACCTCTTGGTCCGACACGAAAAGCAAAGCTTGAGAGGAAAGTGTAAAGTGAGATGATGAAAGTACAGTACATGGAATCTGACGCATGGGATAATCAGTCTGATTGATCAGCTGGTGTCTACCTTTCCTTTCTTGAGGGCGTTGTAGATGTCTTTATACTGTTGAAACTTCTCCAGCTCAGCCTTGACCAGAACCTGCCTGATGTGCATCACTTCCTCCACTGTCAAAGCCAGACACTCCACTGGGTAGCAGAACTCCTCCTGAAGGAAAACACTCATCACATCAGCAAACTACCTTTCTATATGCAGGTGACTGAACAGACAGTACAACAGCAAAAAGTGATGTTATCTGCTGCCTATGAGACTAACATCGTGTGAATGTGGCTTAATGCCAAAACAAAAACAAACAAGCAACAAACAACAAAACAAAGGAGACCAAATTCCCCAAAATACAAGCACCCATTGGATACCACTTTACCAAAACACCAAACCTACGATGAGATGGTGAGAGTGAAAACATGCTTCTTCTACCATGAAATATAAATGATGCTTCCAATGACATGACGGTGAATAGAAATACAAGCTTCCTGGTGACTGACACACCCACCATGTTGGTAGTCTACAGCTTTTGGCTGTCTATTTACTTTTATCAATCATTCCAGACCATAGGTCTATATCAAAAATTAACAAAAAAAAAACAGCTTTAACAGATTTCTAGATTTATCAAATCAACCAGCTCAAGATGGTGACTTTTTTTGCACCATTTATGTTTACTTCTAACATTATTATGACTGTTTTACATACTAATGAATGTTTTAAAACAATTATTTCTACTTAAACAATTTGACGTAGACAACATCATGGTGTAGGCTGTGGTCAGCAGGAGATTTGTGGCATAGTTGTGAGCTTTTTTTTTTTTCTTTTCTTAATGAAACTATCTTTTGTTTCCATTTGCATTATGTATGCCACAGATCCCACATTTAAAACAAATGGTCTTGACACAAGGTCCCAATAATCTAAAAACAAGTCTAATGAATTATATGGTATTCTGGATTGGTTGCCCACACAATGTTATGAGTTTTTGATGACACAATTTGCTGATATGCTGTAACAGTGACATACCGGGCCCTGAGCACCACTGGCTGCTTCCACCTGGCCAGCAGACAGAGGAACATAACAGAACCTTATATTCCAACAAGCTAATCACATGTCAGTTACATCACATACAAGAGTTTATAACAACAAAACTAATCAGTTAATTAAGAATAAAAAGAAAAAAAAACTGTCCAGACATGTTCTACAGGAATACAATTATACCATTAATTAACTGTTATTTAATATCATATGTGGCATGAAATCAAATTTCAAAACAACAGAACATCATAACAGCAAGTCCCATGATAGAAAAATCATCTGACAGCATCCATCCCAGGGGAGGAGCGTTCACAGAGACGGCTGCATTCATCTCATGATTGCATTTTTTCTGCTTCATCATAGACACTGAGGTTCACAGCTGGTTTCTACTGATGCAAAGTGTAAACATGATGGCGATATAATAGGGGAGTGAACTTTAAGATGTTACCGTTTTACTTTCTACTATTAAAAGCTACACTGATGGCTAGAAAACTGCAAAATATGTGGCTTTTTAATACCCCACTCTCTCAAAGAACCTGAATTTTTCTCACTTTTAACAAACAAGACATAATCACAAATATGAAAGGTTAAAAAGGAAAAAATTAAATAAAAATAGTGTAACAAATTGCCATTAATAAATAAAGACACTGCTCTTAAATAAATCATCAGCATTATCAGAGTAATAAGCTACTGTGAAATAAAGTGTACGCTTTTAAAATTGATTTGATGTCCTGCGGTTGGTTGAAACTAGGAGCTCTGGTTTGGCACCAGACGTCTGCTATTAAACTAGCAAGTGGCGAGAATGAACCAATTGCCTCTAAATCCTCTTCATACAGCAGCCTGTCCTGTGGTTTCAATTACAGCCATAAACCTCACTAGAATCATACGACCGGCACAGAGTTACTCAGAGAACCAGTGACCTCATGGCAAACAAATGACCGGTCACAGGACGGGAGTAAACTCAACAGATATATTGTACGTCCAGTGTTGTTGGTGCATGTAGCTGCAGTAATGGGCTGCATTTATCCAAATTACAAGTCCATGTTTATGACTTTAGATTCTACAGACTCAACTCTGCAACTCACAAATACTTTAGTTCAGTACTCACATTTTACCCTTTTCGCATATTACCCTTTTCAATGTTTTATATTATTATGAATAATATTTAACCGATCCTCATAGCAGTGCCTTTAAGCAGGATAATCTTAGTTGTACTAATAAAGAATATAATTTACCAAGTCAGTCTAATCATCTAATACAAGTCATTTGCAACTTATGGAAAAGACAAAATTCAGTTATTAACATTGAGGACTACATTTATTTATTCTGGCTTTGATCATAAATCCAAGAGAATTTGCTCTCATAGTTTACATACCAAAGACTTGGAGCTCTGTCTGGACGGTGGTACGAAAGGTCGAACACTGGTGGGGGTCTCCTTCTCAATCGAGTGCCGCCTCTGTGGAGACTGACGCTTGTCTGGTTGGGGGGTAGCAGAGATTGGCAGGAACTTTGGGGGTGCTGGAGTGATGACAAAAAAGAAGAAAAAAACAAGCCTGCATGATAAAAAACTGCCAAAGAACGACTGATTTGACAAGTTTGGGGTGCAAGATCTTACCCTTCTTCCCTACGACAGACTCAGGAGACGTGTCGTCTAGCAAAGACGTGGACATACTGGAACTGCTCCGTGTGGGCTCCTCCTGTAAATCAGAGGATTACACAGTACAAATTTAACAACAGTAAAGCACACCTTAACAGCCGCAGGGGCATGTTGATGTCTGTGTTTGACAGCAGTTTGTAGGCTGAGAGTCGGCACGGGAACGAGAGAGACATTAAACAAACTTAGTTGTAGTTTATAAGTCATAGGCAGTCCGTGTGTTGTTAGCAGTGATACTGAAAAGGTAAGAATGACACCAGCATCTAAACAAATCCAAGTGACATTTGCAGCTGTGTTTACATGCTGGTTAATGTGCTGCAGCTGAGCAGCTAATTAGCCAGCAAACATTAGCAGTGCACTTTTCCCCAGGGAATGTTTGTAAGGACAAGACATAAGTTCATGTTGGTAAGTAATGCGGGTGACTGTTCAGATTCTGTGGCTCTTGTATTGTTTAGCAGGGACCGTCTGCTCTGTCTATGATAGAAATCAGATTTGATTGGCTATGATAAGATAGGGGTTGCCATCGTGAAACTATAAAATATTAAATATAAATTTCTCCCTTTTGGTTTCTTCTCAAAGAAGAACACAGAACACACACTGATTTACAGAGCAGGTATGTATACAAATCATTTGGCCTTTCTCTCTTAATGTACTTAATTAAAATTATGTCACACAAACAGTCCAACATCTTACATCAGATTCGGAGCTGTCCAGTTCAGCCAGTGTGGGTGCCCTGAGCAGCCTCTTCCTTTGTGAAAGCGGCTGCACTCCACTTTGATTGGGTCCTGCGGTGCCACTGGCCAGAGACTGCGTGCTGACAGCCAACTTCCTGGGTGCATCAGGAGTGTCTGCAGGTAAAAGATGGACCAGGTAGTCAGTAGCTTGTGACATTACAAACACGATTGTATTTTGAACAATGTTGTATTACTAGTGAACCATAAAATATTATGAACTGTCTCCTTATTTTAACAGCTGACCATCATGCTTCCTGTGTGAACTATGTGCGTTTTCATACTGTTACCATATGTTGGACAAGATAGTCCCCAACCATATGCTATTGTTACAGATTTTCTCCTCAATCATTATGACAAAATAAAGCAGGCTTGACTGACAATACTTAAATGTATTTCGTTAGATCACACTACTTTACCTGAGCTGCGGAACAAGTCCTGAGGAGTGCTGATGCTTTTCCCTGCGCCTGTAGAGGAATTGAGGGGAATTTAGTTTTGGACCACACATTCATGTCGTCATCCCTAACAACAGGCTGGTACTACAGGAAAGACTTGACAGCAACAAGCATCTGTCAAGACCTGGTGTGCAGTGAGGGGGATGCTGTGTAATTTTGAGCTACACTCACTCATACAAACATAGCTGGAAAGCACAGAGGGACAGTGAGGGAATCATAGAACGACAATAACTGCAGCCAAAGCACGAAAGTTTATTCTCGTACATCCATCTGGATTACGGTCATCCTGTGAACTGCAGTGCTACATTCAGAGCGTTATCTGCCATTCAACTTTATCTGAGGTAGGCTGCTGACAACTGTGTTATGTAATTTTTCATATTCCTCAGTGAGAGCAGATTAGGTTGACAAACAGGCTGCAGAGGCAGAGTGATGACCTGTAATCTCACCCTGGCTCTGGTTCAATCTCTATCCCTTGTCACCTAGTCAACCGATAGCCCCTGTGAGAAATTGCTATATGTTAAACTTATACTATTCATAACATGCTTAAAACATACAACTCCTTCCGTTTGAAGACGTGGTACTCTAACTTATGAAAGTGAATACCAATGTTAAAATTATTAAAGATGCGCTGTACTAACCTATCTTTTCCTTCTACTGCAAGTTTCTGTATCACAACAGCCAGAATATGAATATTGTGTAACACAATGTGTACAACACAAACATGACAGAAAGAGTGGGTGTGCATGTTTAAAATAGGGAGAGGCAGGTGCTAGTCCTAAAAATAGCCTGGTATGAAACACGTGTACAATAATAGGCAAACAACAGGTGACGTAAAAGTTTACCTGATGAGTCAAAACTGTAAGACATGCTAAGAGGTCGCATGACTGACAGATATGCCCGTGTTTGAAAAACGGACATATCATGGAAGCAAATTGGAGAAAAAGAAAAGATGAAAGTTTAAATGGATGGTGAAGTCAATGAATCATTCAAGTCTAAAAAAAAAAAAAAAAGTATTCATAAAAATTGAGACTGTTCCTAAAATAGTATGTTCTTTATAATCTTAGTCATTCAGAAATTGTGTAAGAGACCCTGTAAAGCCTCCCATATGTATGATTATGTAACCATCCTAAATCCTCTAACAAACGGCGTTCTTGTATGAACGGTGCACGGTATAGACTGACAAAATATTAGCTTCTATGCTTTTATCTTCTCAAAGCCTTAACTGGTTTAATCTGTATAGATTAAGAGTAAAATTGGCCAATTATGACCACTACAACCAAAAAGGTTATCTCCCGCCTATGCGAGTACTGGCAGAACTGCATACTAGTATTATAGCAGGTATGTTGATAAAGTTCAAAACAAAGAGCCCATTTGTCCTTGTTTAAACTCTATGGCATTTCAGATGAAGTGAACCGGTCAATGTTGGAAGAAGGCTGTTGGAGTTAGTATGATGGGTGTGGTTAAGAATGATTAAGTCACGTTTAATGTTTTTTGCCCCGAGTGAAACTGTTAGTCTCATGGAGAGCAGCCATGCAGTAAGTTAACAGCCACATTCGAGCATTTTCATTTAATGTCCATGTGTGCATCTAATGCCAGGATATACTACTGTATGTCCATCTGTGTGTGTCTCACCCAAACGGCTTCTACGGATCATGTCCGGTGAGACCGGTCGGAGCTTCCTTTCAGCTTTGATGTCCTCCAGCAGTCGTTCGTGGAGACTACGGGGACGTGGCGGGTGGGGTTTCAGTTTACGGGCTGAGACCTGTCACAAAAACCACAAGTAAGCACTTCACACAGGAGACCAAAGTGAGTTTTGACTGACATAAGTCATTATAATTACTCACATTCACTCATGTGAAAGGATCATTCTAATCTCAGTCATTTACTTTATAATAATTAGACGTTTGCGTCAAAATTGAAGGCCTCGCATTGCCCTCAGGCAAAGTATTTTTGTTAGCTTACTGGCACTTGGGTTAGGTGCTACTCACAGGGTTGAGAGGAGGCCGCGACCTGATGAATTCAAGAATGATCTCATGAGCACTCTTCTTTAACCTTGGTGGGATGTCTCCATTTACCTGGAATGAAATTATGAAACAGAGTTTGTAGATTTTGATTTCTTCATGGTGGAAAAGTTCTAAAAACCTACAGGCAGACATTAGGATAAACAGTTACTCCCCATCACTACATCAATATATATGATATCAACATGAAGACATGCAAAAGACATCATCACATGTTGGACCTGTGCAGGTTAGTGAAAACCTCACCATGACTTTTCGCAGCTTGTAACGTTTGGAGCGGATGTCATCCATCAGCATTTCGTACGGCGTGAGCTGGTATTCGATAGGTAGTGGGTTGTACTGGCGCTCCTGAACCTTCTTTAACTTTACACCGTCCCGTAGATCTCGCATCACCTGCACCCAGAACCGTGCCTGCGGGGACAATAAAAATTAATTGCTGGATTATCAGAGAACATACTGTACATACAATAGTTATGTAATCATCTGCCGGTACGTTGATATTCTTACCCAATCTGCATTTTGCAGCTCATCGAGATCTTTAACAGGTTCCCCCCGAGTCTCACCTTCCATTTTCCGAAGGTTCTGACAAACAAGAAGACAAGAAAAAAAAATCAGAAAGAGGGAAAAAAAAAAAAGAATGTTGAAAAAAAAAAAAATCATGATATCATGAAAATCACAATAGTATGTGTACCACTGCTTTTAAAGCACTGGCTGACATCAAGTTGAGGTCAACCTGCCCATATTGCCATAGCAGTCTGGTTAATTAATCAATGAGTGTTGTTTCACATGAGCATGTCGATACCCATCTCATCCTATACCGACAGCAATACAGGAGAAAAAAGAAATCGATAGAAAACTAATGACTGCTGTTAGTATCTGTCTCGCTGCACAAGTCACTGAAAGTTCAGTATGACTAGTTGTATGTCGAACGGGTGAAGTGAAAGTCCACCGTTCTTGTTAACTTATTCAATATGTGCAGTCTTTTTCATTAAAGGTTTCTGTCAAATTTTATTGTGTTCTGCCAGGTCTGTTTGTGAGCATGTTGTAACACTTTCTTTTCTTTTTATTTGATTTGTTTTTTTTTTTCCAGGACATGAATACTGAATAAGGACAAAGCTGCTCAGGCTGGAATGAGTGGCAGGTGATGACAGGATGACCTTCATTTTCCCTCCATCTTAAAAACACAGTCAAATGTTTATACCTGAAATAAAAATCCAAAAACCACTGCAGGCCAGATGAAGCAAACATGATCATATCATATCATAAAACACCAGACGTTTAGATCAAAGACAGCTGCAGCTGTTTATCTCATCTACACATCTGTTCATCTACATCCATGTTAACTGCTCAAACACATTCCTTCTACCCAACCCTCTTTTCTTCATCTTATCTGACCTTCCAAAAATATCACCAATGTTGATTATCTTCCACCTTTGTTATGCAAGTGTTCTCTCTTTTCTAAATGTAGGGCAACATTTTGTCTCTCATCTGCTCCTTTCACAACAAATGAGGCTTTCAGTTTATTTCCAGATTTACAGAAAAAGAGAAGAGAATCTGAGAATAAAATAAAAAAAGAAACACAGAAACACAGAAAAACAAAAACAACAGCAGCAGCATGAGAAGACTCATTGAATAACATCCTAATTTGCAAGCATGTGTGATGTGTGGTATTATGTATGGCTACTTATTAGCAATTATCCTGTGACATTCAGTACAGGAAAGCAAAGCCCCTGGTGGCCCCTCCTGTAAGCTCCTTAAATTGCTGTAACAAGGTTACACTTGATTCCATAACCATTTATTACATAAGATAGTTTCATGAGTTCTCCCTCTAACAAAAGTTACAGCGTGTACTTGGTGTACGAGTGTGTACTTGCTGAACAGTAAAGGTACGTACGTAGGTATGTGTCCCTTAACCCTAATTCAATCAGAGAACACAGAACAAGCTACTAGGTGTGCAAGAGCTTCAATTTGATGTGCTATTTTGAATGCTTAACTAAGATGAGACAAATATTTGCCACATTTTTTTGAGACATACTTTATGGTTGTCTATTAAGATCTTTGTATTTTATCAGTACCGTCACGGTGCAAACGGTATACACCAACATGTCCTATCAGAAAACTGTCATAAGAATCTCCATTATACACTTACACTTTGTATTTTTACAGAAACAAATCTGCCAGTTAGCAAGCATGGCGACATAAGACAGGCAGAGAGATCACGTCCACTCTGAGTTAAATCATGCCAAGTGCTCTAAGGGATGCAGAGTTCTTAGTCAGCCTGACAAAAGGGTCAGACGGGGACTCCTACACAGTCTCCATCCATAACAACACTGCAGGCTGTTTGTTGTTATTGTGCTGTTTCTGGGCATCACTCTGGTATTTTTGTTCCCAGCGTTTGAAAGCCCGGTAGACTAAAAAGATCCTAATTTAGCCAAATGAATTTGATGCTGTAATCCACATACCAAAAGCAGAGCAGTTAAACCCTGCAACAAGTTTGGTACCATCTTTTATCAGTTTTGTGCCTTCTTAACAAGTATTTACATCACTTTCATTTTTTTTTAAATATTTTCACAGGTTTGTGATGTGAAAATGAGTCAAACATTTCAAGTCTGACTCAGTGACACAATGACCCTGGAATTATTAAGTGATTAAGTGATTATTCATTATTTTTGATAAAGGTATAGGTGACTCACTTTATACGCCAGTGTCAATTTTTTTGGGCGAGCAGACAGCACTGTATGCATTTTATCTCGACTGTGACTTATCCTCAGCAACTCAAATGCTAGTGTTTCGTACCTCCTTTGCACTTCTGATCTTCTCCAGGAAGGTGTTCAGTTCCCTAGCCTCAGCATAGAGAGCACGACACACAGCCTGGTAATGGTTGGGGGCATCCGACGGGCTGGGAAGGTGTGAAGAACACAGCTGTAGGGGAGGCACGGAAGAGTGTTATATACTGTGCTTATGGAACAATCATTAAACATGGCTAACATGGCTCTGAGAGGCTATCCGTAGACGCAGCGGTGCTCTCAGCTAAATGCTAATATTAGCAAAACAATGACAGTATATGGTGACATTTAGCTAGCATGTGTAGAATTACAATTATTAGTCAATTAATTGATTTTAGTTTAGTGTATTGGCATATCAACATTTGCTATTAGCACTAAACACAAAGTGCAGCTCAGGCTGATGGGAATGTCATTAGTATTGCAGATATTTGAACATAAAGTGTTTCTCTGGGCACTATGGATGGCTGTACCAAATTACATGGCAATTCTATCCAATACTTGGTACATTACATGTATAATCAACATCACAGTGGTGGTAGAGGAAAAGTCAGGGGATCATCGAAGTCATTAAGATTCTTTGTCTTTGTCAAAATTAAATGTAATCTATCAGTTGTTGAGATATTTCAGTCTGGACGAAAGCATGCTAGCATGGCTAAAAACATGAAACTGTGGGAAATGCATCAACAGAGAAAAAACCTGATTGTCCAGTCCCAGCAACATTGTCTGACCTATACGGTATTCTACTGTGATTGGTGATAATGACAACAGCAGCTGCCTGTCAGGGTAACGGATGAGCAGTCAAATTATCTTCAGCGGCACAAAAGGAAGAAACCAGACTAATGACATACTTTCACATTCTCCTGATGGGCTGGGCAAGACACAAGAATGTCTGACTCAATGGAAAGTGTCTTGTTCCTTGAACACGGCCGGGAAACTCACAGGTACAAAGGAAGGAGGGAGAGTATGTTCTACTGTGCTTAAAATACTGCTGCATGGGTGGTTTCCATTGTTTCTGATAAACATCTGCATGAAGCATGAAACCTAAAGCATGAGGGCAAAACTCTATCTTAACTGCAACAAACCATTAACAATATTGTGCCATATCCAAGTTTGGCATGACTTTACATTGAAGGGTGCTTAAGTGTGAAACAATTTGAGGGTTTGGAGAGCAATAAACACTCCAATCCAAACCCACAGATTGACAGATTTGCTAAGAGGACGACTGCTCATGCAGTCACTCCTGGGTTTACATCTACATCTATCTATTCCTGACTTAGTGGGGTGCTTTACTAGCAAGTCCAGGCATCTTCAGTCAACCTCAAGTCTTGTTGAAACAGACTGACAGAACAGCAGATTGCAAGAAAGGGAGGTCAGTCAGGAATGCACACTTGCCTAATATAGCAATGTCATCCCAACACGTTGCAGTATACACTCAAGAGAATGATTGTTGGAGGACTTTAGGGGCCAGGCTAGACACACACACACACACACAGGCAGCAAACATACCTACCGTTTGGGTTTTACACCTTTGTTTCAGATAATACAAGCTGTCTAAGTTTCTAATCCTACTCCCCAAATACCAGTGTGTTTACACGGCTATAATTACTTGTCACATATTCAGAAGCTACTTGGGAAATTTACAGCGTGACAGCCCCTATCCGGGGAATTTGTTTGAAGCTGCAGCGATGAGAAGGCCTGCTCTGTTACGATGACGATGCAGAAATGGTTGGAAAGTAGGAAAAAAATGTACATACATTCAGCCGTCTTAACTTGTGGGGGATAAAAGGAGGAAATAGTCAAAGCGGAATGTGCACATTTGGTATTCCCATAACAACTTAGTAACAAATAGTGTGCTGTGAAATTTCAATCTTACACAAACCCTGCAACCACGACCCTTCAACCCATGACTGATCGAAACATTTCAGTAAATTATTAGTTACGATGGGAGTATTATAGAGTGTGATGATTCTACTTTTGTTTCCACAGACTTGATGTCGCCCATAAATGCTGTTAGATATAATAAGCTCTCATTTCTGACCAGACACACATGGAGACATGTCATTGGATACTGCCCACTTTATCAGATTGTTCAATGAAATTTTGTCATCTGTGCTTATCACATGCAGCTGAGTGTTGCACGTGTTAACTCAATTAAAATCGATGCCAACGACAAGAACACATCGTCACGAACGTATCTGTTGTTTTAAAACATGTCATGTAACAAAAACCTACCGTGATGACATCTCGATAGCTGCGAATGCTGCTGTTTGAAGCAGGGACTGGGTCTTCCTCCTCTTCCCCGCACTCGTCCTCTTCCTCTGTGGCCTCGTAGCCTTCATCGGGACAGGGGTCACTCTCAGTTTCTTCGGTGTTGGTCATCATGTCGATCAGGTGTTCCAGCGGCGGACTGAGTTCACGCTCCTCATTCTCCTTGAGCCCGTAGTCCAGAGCTTTGTAGATCATGACACCCAGTGAGTCAATAACCTGTTGAATAATGAATAAATGAGATATTAGAGATCATCAATGTGGACTGGAGAATAAACTAATATTATAGACTTGAATTCTTGAATTTCTATGGAAGAGGGAACTTTGTAAGATTGGATTTAATTCTTATATAATGGTGTACTCATAGAAACTTTAATCACAGTAATGAGTTTAATGTATTTGTACACGACTATAACTGTTCTTTAGATGGCAGAAATATATTTGTTCCATCTTGAGGGACATTTTTTAATCAAGCCAGGACAGTAAACATATTTTTCCATGTCAACTACTCTCTAGCCCTGCTCCTCTATAATTCATGGTACACCAGCACATCATAATGGAACAGGCCCATTTCATAGCCCCCGCTGTCTGAGTCAGATACACAACTCGATCTACAACAAACTCAATTCACTTGAGCAAAAAAGGCGACAGTTCATGTCCCCAAACTAAATGTGAAATGAGGCCAGAGTGCTCCTCCAAACAGCATGATTATTACCATAATCAGGGGATGATTTCATTTAATCACCGCCTGCCCTTATTAATAAGCAGGGTATGACCTTTTTTTTTTTTGCAGCATGTTCTAACTCAGCTTAATAATATTTCAAACTACCATCGGGACACAACAAGACAAAGTTGTCCTTTCACTGTAGCATTTGCAGCTGGCTTTATTCCTCCATGTCCTCTCTTGACAGCTTAAATCAAACCACTGCTCTCAACTGACCACTTTCTTCTAATGTGAGCTGAGTGGTCATGTAAGGCTGGGTTGTTGGAAACAAGATGAGCTTAAAAAATATATATAAATAAAAAAGGACAGTAGACCTGAAACAACTTTTAGAAGGGATGGGGTGGTAGCGCTTCATCTAAACTTGGAATTGTACCTTTAAATTATTTCTAGAAAGAAGAGCTAAAACAAGAAGTTGAGGAATTGATTGTCAAAAGTTTGATTCGCATTGATTACTTCAGTCATTTTTTCATGCAAACGTGTTTCACCATTTTCCGACATGTAGACTAAACAACTAATAGAGAAAATAATAAGCACATCAATAATAACATTTTACAAAATAAGGAGTGCCTTCTTTATCAACTAGTAAACTAATCCATGTTAGTTTACAGCTTCAAATCAGGATTCTTCAATTGGATTGTTTTAAACAAATAATTCCTCAAGTCACTGTATGAAAGAGGAAATTAAATTCATCCTCAACAACACCAAGATCACAAAAACACAAATGTTGTTCTTCAGGAATTCTTACCTCAATTGCCATGTCATATTAAACATCTGCTAATGACAGGTCGCCATGTGATATTTGTATTTTTGTATGAGAAGGTTGTACGGTTTCCAATAAACACTTGACTTTCTTGGGAATGCTTTTATACTGCAGCCAGTGCTGATTGATTAAAAATTACATCTTAATCCTAACAACAACAACCTACTGCAGATCTTTAATAAGCAGCAAGAAAGCAATGAGCCCTTCTGTACATCTGCATTATTATTTGTTTTTCTAATCAACCTATAAAGAAAGGTATGTATGTGTATGAATGTAAAATGTATTTGATCACCCAACAGATCAAAGCCATTTTCTGCAATATTTGGCATAACATAACACACACTTCAGGTTTAAATATAGTATCATCAAATATCACCTCAAAACCATTTTTAAAAAGTCTTTCTTTAGGCAATAAAAATCATCAGGTAAGAGCGTGCTGAGTCACGACTGTACTGAATGTTCTTACACACTTACAAGGAACAGAGACACATTGTTTTATTTGGCACCTCCTTTTTTCAACAGAGGGTTGATACAGGTGAATGAAGCTGGTGTTGATGGGCAAGGCTGCTGCGCCTGTGCTTGTGCCAGAGAAGAGCACCTGGCTGTAGACTCTAGCGCACAGAAAGGAAGCAACTGAGATAAAAAAAAAAAAAAATCATGTTTGACTAGACTCACGAGATGTTTCTAATTGATGTTTTTGCCATTGATCTTACTAAGAAGCGTGGCATCACCGTCCTCTATAAACTGCATCTAGAAAACGACCAAGTAGTTTTTTTTTTATAGCTTACTTAGCTCTAAGGAAACATAACATACTTTTATTCTGGGGCTCTACTGGAATATTTTTGCAGGATTTACAGTTTTTGTCTTGTTCTTTACTTGAAATATAAACTTCTCAAATACATCTGTACACATCTGAGCCCAAATCCAATCCAGAGGCATTATAGCGTTATCGTTTGGCAAACATCTCTGTGTGCATCTGATAATCCCGTTCCAGGGCTAAAATAAATATCCTATTCCTTATTATGTAACCTTATAATCCATGTGTAGTCAGCGGAGATACTAGGGGATGCTGGAGTGACAGACAGTGCAGGGGGTCCCACGCACAGTAAAGCCCAGACATGCAGTTAAAGGCAGAATGACTCCAAACTGACCCAAGTAACTGTTATAATGTGGGAAACTAATTCTTAACCTTTTTTCCAGCATTGCAAAAACATCACATCTTCATTCAGTTTGTCCCATATAGGTTTATGTCAGAAGGAATGGGGAAGAAGAACAGCATTAGCCAGCACCCAGACTACGGGGGAAAAAAAAAAAAAAAAAAACACAGCTTAGTTTTCCACTTACACATCACAATCTCATTTGAAGACTTGTGACTCAGAGGAATGAGGCAAAGAGGGAAAGCAGAGGCACAGCAAGGGAAAGGAAGGCGGGGCAACACGTATGTGGATTAACAGTTAGGAACGACAGCCAGAAAATCCACTGCTGGGCTTCAGGCATGGGCTGAAATGTTTGGTAGCACACCACTAATTGAAACCAGCCTCCACCCAGGCTCGGTGGATGCCTGCCACTGCGGATGAACGCATATGTTCCCATCAGTGAGGGCTCAGCCGGCCGCAGGTAACAGGAAATCGCCTACTGTATATTTCCAAATGCAAATGTCCTTAGAAAATGTAGCAGGATGAGTCATCTGGGTTTCACAGAAAGAAAAAAAAATTCCTGAGACTAAGCTTCAGTGTTAGCGAGACAGGTTTACCAGGTTACTAAATGCAACTATTTCTCACACTTCACAAACAGATAGATACTATGTGTCTGACATAACATCATTTTCCACTAAAGAAATTCTTCAGGCTGATGTTTTCTAAGAATGAGTTGTTTTATTCTAAAAAATCTCCTTTTACCACGAAGACCGTGTCTTAATAATCAATGATGAATACGAAGACAATTTTTCATTCATGGATAACCTTTGTCTCCTGGTACACATCTGTCTGGTCTCTCCTCCCAGGCCAAAAAGCTCACACAGACAGGCAAGCGAGTTTTGTTACTCGTGAGTGTAAATGCCATCGGTGGTGAGGCTACAACTCATGTGACCCTTCGCTCAAGCCTGACCGCTGCTGTTCTGTTCTGCGGTGTTGCTTTCTTGGCTAAGGCTCACTTCGAAGAATGATTCATTGTCAATCTGACCACCTCCGGTTAGAAAAAAAAAAAAAAAAAAAAAACTATTTTCCTATGAACTGCAGGATTTTTCTTGTATTGTCCACCACTGTGTATTTGATACCAACATGCTTTAAGCCAGTTTAATTCATATGTAGCTAATTAAAGGGTTGGAAAAACAAACAAGACTATACTGAAACCTCGACATATTCTCAGTCGTGTAAACGTGCTTATACTAATATTACAAGAGGAGCAACCGTGATGTGGGAAGCATCAGTGAGTCAACCAGTACACAGATGGGTAAAGAATGAGCTGTTTGTGTTAAAGAGCACCGTTAACACTCACTCAAACACACACGAAAACATTGTTGTTGTGTCCTGTAGACTAACATACAACTACTCCTAGTTTCCATTATTAGCAAATTGTACATTCATATCAATGTCCAAGATTAATTATATGCCAATCACCAATATGACTTCAACTTAAACAGCAGTAATAATGGAGATCATGTCTTAGATAAAGTTTAAGCTGGAGTAGAAGAATAGTGCCACTGGAAGTATCATAAAATCTGATACTTTCCAAATAAGTGTAAAAGTACTTTAGCAGCTGCCCTGACATCATTTCTGGATCAGAGTCACCATGATAACACTTTTGCCTTTGCAGTGGAGCCCCGAGGCATCACTGTGCCCATCTGAGTTCACAAACCAGTCGGCTAAGCTGCCTTCAGCTTTTGCTGCGGTAGTAGAGAAAAGCCATCACAACACAGTTACATAACCAGAGCAAAATCTAGAGGTCTTCCACCGCAGGAGCGGATACTCAGCCTCCTCTGGTCTGCAGCATCACTATTGTGGTTCATAGTACATCAGAGCCAAAAAAAAAAAAAAAAAAGTCAAGTGAAGTGAAGCATGCACTCATCTGTGGTCAGCTCAACATTGCGCTGTACTGAGAAGTGGTTTCTCAGTAATTATTACACACAGCAATTATTGTATGTCCCTAAAACATCCGCCCAAAAAGGACAAACCTACAGAGTCTACTTTATTTTAACATTATTCATTGGTAGCAAAACAACTAAGTCCCTCCTTTTGAGTTTAACCTGAAATGTCAGAATCTCCATAATGACTGTAAACACCACTCAAATCTGGTGCCTTCATACAAATTTCTGGAAAACATCTGTGACAAAAGATTCAATAACTTCATGAACTTGACAGACTGAGGAGGAAACTCTAATCGTCTCATCTCATCGACTTCTTCTGTGGTAGCTATAAACAGAATGAACTGCCTCAAATAGTTGAGGATACTCAAATTGCACTTCTGTGGCTTTGTGCTTGCTGTGAATATCCCTGTATAGGCAGAAATGCAACCTCAATGACTGTAATATGAGCTGCACGGGTGCTTCTAAGTAAAGCTGTCAATGTCACAAAAATCAATTGATTGATCAGGATAAAAGCAGGCTGTAACATAATGAGGTCACTGGTACATACAAGAGTCAAACTGACAAATGATGCAAAACATTTTGAGCATGTTTATTAGCCTATATAAAACTCCCTCAATCACATTTAACACATCTATGAGAAGAAACTATATGAACATTTTCTGTCTCTCTTTTTCAAATTGTGCAGTCTGAGATCAGGGCTGACAAATGTGAGAACCAGTGTTTGTAGAGACAGAGAGCAGCCTCACACGCAAGACACATGCAGCCCCTGTCAACCACTGTTTACATGCAAAGATATGCAAAACTCCATCTAATGACGCCCTGAGTAAGAAAGAAAAACGCTTGAATCTGGAATCAAACTCGTCTGTGAGTGAACAACACTTCAAATTATGAGTATGATAGGATCCATATTATATGAAGCTATTACATTAAACCATTATATTCACTTGCTGATAAGAAACTCAATCCATTAGGATCCATTTCAAAATCCAAAGCTTTGCCTTGTGCATGATGCTGGCAAATTAATTGTCTTGGCCCAAAATTGCTTGAGCGACAAGGATCCGAGTAGGCCTGGCAAACTGGAGAACCTGTAATAGGATACTACAACTAATCTCACCTTAATCTTCAACTGACAAACTGGGTTAAGACTATCCTGTAGGCACAGAAGGTGCTAGTCTCACGTAAATCATTTTCCTGATAGGAAATATTTAATACCAACACAAAAGGTGATAATATAGCACCACCGTCAACTCAAGATCAGTTTAAATGTAAAGATGAAATCATTATTCAATTTGTCTTTATTGATATTTATCCTACAGTTAATACAGGTTCAATGGTGGGAAGTCAGAGAAAGTGGGTCAGTTCACCACAAGCTGGTGATTAGCCCTAAAAGACTGAAGTGAGTAGAAGCAGAGAGGACACAACACGCATACAGTAAAAACAAGAACTATGGCCAGAGTGTGACCATGTGGGAGAGTGTTGTATATCAATTTAAAAGGTAATACTGCACGCGTATGTGTGTGGCTGCGTGTACTAAATTAATTGTCCCAAAAGGATCTGAATGAAATTGGATCAATTAAAAAGCACCAGGACAACTTTACAGCTCCAAGTTACGAGCCGCTAGGAACATAAAATTATATTAACCTCCCACAACGAGTGACAAATCAAAAGATCAAAACACATATGGGTGATTATATCTGTGCTTTAGTCATCAACCAATGAGAACAAAACAAACAAACAAATATTTTTAAAAACAAGGTGTGTCCTTCAAGCTTTAACCACATGGGTGTAACACACCCTGTTTAGGGCTAATTCCCAGCAACGCAAGATCAGGAAAGCTGGTTACACAAGAAGCAACTCAGCATCACTATTAAGGTAATTTACACCCGTCTAAATCTGATTTGAAAATCAGCTGAAACAAGTTGTAAACATAAAAGCGAAGCATTATCACCTTTTGAGTCATATGGTGATTTTGTTTATGAACAATTGTCCATTTACAAACGAGCATCATTATCATTTATCTGGAGTTGTGCTTGTTGCCAACTAGTTAATTTAAGGCTAATATTAACTTTACTTTTAGCTCCGTTTTGGTCTCCACTACTGTAAGCTCAATGTTCCACTTATGTTCACCAGCTAGCCACTAACATTGATTGGGATTTGGTCCTGGGCAGGTAGTGTACAGTTGTTGTTTTTTTAGAGCGTTTTGCTAAAAGCTGCATGCTGCATCCAAAAACAAAGTGTGGGAAGGTCCTGAATAAAAGAATGTTTCAGTGCTGATGGCATTTCATGCCACCCAAAAACACATACTGTGCATGCCTGTGATCACATGAACAACAAGACAAACATGATGGACGATCAGACTGCCGAAGAGTTAACAGAGCGCAGAGGACGCTGTGTAATTAGTCTATGTATACATAAGGAAGAATCAAGAGTCTCTCTTCCAGATTATTATGTTGTGTATTTTTGCTCAGTCAAACAGACACGGGCTACATGTCCACCTCATGTGATCGAGGGAGCAACAGGGAGAAAACTGACCCTATACACAGGAGAAATACTACAATTTACCAGCATTTAAAATCAGTTAATGCCAATTTAAATGTCTCCATTCACCAGTATGGTAGAGGAAAAGTTTTTCTCAAGGCTAATATCAATATTGCAACACTGCATACCATACTGGGTGGTGCATAGCATCAGCGGTGAGCAAGCTGTGAAAACAGATTCTGAAATTGTTTTGTCTGAGTGACACACACACACACACACATCATCATAACAAGAACTTAGGATAATAAAACTGCTGGATCGTGGCTAATAGAAAAACTTCAAAACCAATCATGCAGCACTTGTGGAAAAAGGAAATCCAGTTTTACAAAACTGCAACTGGAATGATGACGATGTGAAACTCACCTCCAATGATGTGGCGGCCGACGTGTATTTATCTGTAACGACAGAACACAGAAAAGGGTTATTTACACTCAAACACTGCGGACCGTTTTTAATTATGAAAGCAGTTGTATCTGTAACAATCGCCAAGGCAAACACTTCCTCTGAATTATTAATGTGCGTGTGCTGTAGATTTACGCGAGTCATCTTTAATTGAATGGCTACTAAAGAGAGCACAAACAACTCAGTGTTGCATAATTTGAAATATTAAATTTAACGTTCTTGGAGTGAGATAAGAGACTAAAGCATGATTACAAAAACAGCACTACAGACTGTAAAACTAGTGAGTGAATAAATTATTATTTCTCTGCAGTCACCAGGACACTGCCTGAGGCAAACTGAGGTCACAAAACCTGCCGCTGTGAAGATAGAACAGCTCATTCACACTCTGGAGGAAGACATTTAACTATTGGCCTCTATCCATTTGCGTGAAAACCTTAGAAGGACGAAAGCAAACACCTGAACCTTGATCATGGACTTTACATACAACAACACTGCATCTCAGGTTGAATGAATGAGGTTGATTGAAAACACACACAAAAAAAAACATGAGTTTGATGGATGGAAAAAACTTTCCTGTTTTCTTATCTGCAAGATTTGACAACCTTATCTCTTATTCGGACAGTCTTATCTCTTGTTTGAGAAATGCTTGGCTTTTTTTTTTTTTTTAACACACCTGTGTCACTGGATTTTCGTGTAAGTGCACAAAGAGGTAATCGCTTTTCAACACTGAACAATTCTGAGTATGAACAATAGTATATTTACATTTAGAAATTTTACATCTGACAGCAAGTCCTTCGCAGATAATGATATGAACAACGGTCGGAGTAACGTCAGGGATGAAAGTACAAATAGAGAGATAGAGCAGCAGACTTTAACACCGGTTCAGCATGTAAAATGCATCACATAAATGAGACACTTTGGCCAGTGTGCCACCTCACAATGCTAATATCGTCAAATCCATAACTGTTGTTTTAGACAGAGATTAAGGACACATCCATGGAAAATAAGTGTAGCTTAATTCTGTGCGGGTCACTAGAAATTATAGCTACGGGAGACAGGAGGAAAAAAAATAAACAGTCATCCACCAACGCTCAACAGGGAAACACTAGGTCCTCTGTTAGTCCTAGCCAAGGAGCGGCGGCTTGGCCAGGACCCTTGTTTCTCCTCGGGCAAGTAAATCTCAGTGGACATATTTGGAGCAGTGCGCAACGTCACCCCTGGATATCCTATTCAGAAAAAACACTCAATCTGTGTGTGTATAGTGAAATACAGTTTGTAAGATTTTCACCACGTTTGACTTGCAGGTTTTATCTTTCATCCAATCATAGGTCTCCAATCTAATAAACAAATATAGCAGAGGATGCTTCAAATAGATCCACTTACATCAATTCAGATAATTAACCTGATCAACAGTATGAATTTTATACTGCATGCACCAAATCAGCAAAAAAACAAGTAACTGTAGGTATGAATCATTGAGAATCTCAGGGTAAACAAGTGTCTCATCTCAATGCAGCATTCAGCCTTCTCGGATGCAATGTGGACTGAATATATTCTCCCCCCCATGCTTCATGTAAATTGATCTTACTGCAGCAGGAACGGCGTACATCTCGCATAAATTGAATCTAAAATAAGACTTGATTGCTACTTATTAGCCTGATTCAAAACAAAAATAAACGCTTCCTTGTTTGCTGGGATTGTTCGATAGATGATTACAGCAGTAGGTTCTGGCCAAGTGATAGATAGATAGATAGATAGATAGATATACTTTATTAATCCCAAAAACTGGGAAATGAGTGTAACAGTTGTTAACGCTCAGGCCATACTATGTTGCATAAGCATCAACTTTCTGCTGGGGTAGCAACCTCTTCAACTCGAGCTACTGAAAGCTTAATACGTCTCACGTCTCTCTCATCGCCAGGCCTAATAAGAATCGGGACAGGGCCAAGCTGTCCCAAAATACCCCAGCTACAGGCTGGAGCGCCCGCAGAGGACTCGCCTCATAATCTCCATTTGCAGTCAGACTTGTAAAGTCTGTGCATCTAATCATCACATTTGTTCTATATTTTGCAGTGTGAACATGCTTAGCACTGAGTTTCTGTTTATAGAGAGTGTAATTTCCACACACACAGAAATCATTACCGGTTATCTATACTCACAGAGATAAATTAGAGCTGGACTGAGGTTTTACTTCAAAAAGGGAGAGATGTTGGGGGGGCTAATAAGACATGTAATAACCTCAGCGCCTGAGGCTCCGCTGACCGCCACACCACCTTCTTCCACACCCAACAGTAAAACCAAGTTACCAGGTGGTCCTTGAGACCCTGATAATTGCTACGTGTAAATATACAGCACCCGTCAAAGCCTTCCCATTCACTTCAATGATAAAAGTGCAGCCAACTTTTTGACTGGTGACTATATTAAAAGACAGCAGAGTCCAAATCCCTAAGATGATTAACAGATAGACAGAAATCACTATTTTTAATAGTCGAATCATCATTAAATCATTTTTTTTAAGAAGAAACTTTATCTGCTTCCAGCTTCTTAAATATGAATATTTTCTAGTTTTTTTTAATCTTCCATGATAGTAAATAGAAGATCTTTGGGTTGCATCTTGAGTTTTGGGAAATTAAACAACCTTTTTAACCATTCTGACATTATACAGACTCAACAAATAATTGACTAATTGGGAAAATAACTCTTCTATTTATACAGGTAACCTGTTGTCAGGTAATTTTTTTTTTTTTAAATTAATCTGCCAATTATTTTCTTGATTCAATATATAAAATGTCCAGAGAAAATAGTGAAATACAAGTTTACATGTGCCTTGTTTTGTTAGTTGTCAATGGCTTAAATCCATCTACTGTCCATGTATGCATGTATTCTCATATGCATACATGTAACAATAATAAACCATCGTTTCACATCTCCTTCAGGTGCATGCAGCACACACCCAACACCTGCTCTGAACTATTCACTGAACCTTCTTCGTTCATTTGTGCCTCTACGTAAATGTCACAACACTAATCACGTAGCAGTTGGCAGCAAAATGAGTCGTCTGTCTTTGGCTTCTGGCTTTTGATCGTTGGCTACTGGTGTCGCTCTGACGGACCCACGGAGCTGTGCAGTTTGAATCCATCACATGGTTCATTGTTTACCGAAGCCAACTGACTGCTGCAGGAGGACAATTTCAAACAGAAAGCCAGCAGCCATTATTAAAACAGCCCTGCCTATGTGTCTATGCTGCCAACACCCTTGTTTGAATGAATCAATTATATGAATCATGTTTATAATGTACGTATCGGGTTGTGCTGTGAGAACAAACTCCGGGTGTTAATAATTGATAATGCAGCTTTCTGGGTCTTTTTTAGATTCACAGCAGCTATGCGGTGATCTATGATGTATTATTAACAACCGCATCGGGCGTCTGTAAACAAATTCACCACATGGCTGGAAGCAGACAGACACAACAATATGGCCTCTTTGTAAAGATGCTCCATTCGTTTTGGCCTGTGAGTGATGTGGAGGAAAAATGCTTCATTGTTGGCAGCTTGCTGTGCAGATGTCAGTCGTTGTCGTTTAGCTGCGCAGTAACTCAAATCAGACAAATGCTCGGGTCATGTCGGACACCTGGCCCGTCTCGGTTCGTTTACCTGTGCCGTGTTCAAAGTGCAGTTTGACAGTCCCGTCTCTCCCGATCGTCACATCCCCGGGTCCCTCAATCCTTTGCGGATAGTCAACAGCTGAAGCACCGGAGGACTTGGAGCTTTTCCTCCGATGTTTCTGCGCTAAAGTCCTACAACACTGATAACAAACTGCCCACGCTTGTTCCTCGTTTATCGGCTGGCTGTACAGCTTCAGGATTTCTTCCAAGGATACCTCCTCGGCTGCGTCGCCACAGTCCATGTTCACCTCCCCGGTGTTCAAATCCGCGAAATCCCGGAGAGCGGTCGGTGAAGTCAACATCCCGTCGTCAGTCCCCGGTCTCTTGGCCATCCTTACATCATTATAACCACATAACGTAAATGAGTAGTAGCAAAGTAGTCAATTAGCGTTTCAGAGTCACTCGGTTACATACATACAACCAGACGTTAATCTCTCATTCTGCCGTTATGTCTCCGGTGTGAACGAAGAGCCCTTAACGGCTCATATCAGCGTGAGCGACAGCTAGCTTACAGAGCCTTCCGCGTGGTCTCAGTGTCCGCCCGCTTCACTGCGTATGTTTGTCCAAAGATTTTAAATTCACTGCGGAGCGGAAGTCGTCATTTTGTAGGCCACATATTAACTTCCGCCATCAAATTTGCCTATGTAATTAGCCCAACAGTTGCCTATGTAAAGTAGTTAAATTTAGCTCATTCTCAACCAGCTACAACTTTTAAATGTTGCTTAAATGCAACCCGTAATATAACGTTTACTTTCTGTTACTGAATAATAAGCCCATCACATTAAATTTTCATATAAAACTAACAGACTAGTCACAGATAACTAACATCTTCCATAAATTGTTAATATTTCACTTGTAACGTGGAAAAAAAATAAGAGTCTATTTTTAGGCATTTCTTTTTGTCTTTGCTTAAATGAGAAAAATGATTACACGTCACGTTTTGTCTGAGTATGAGAACTTAAGAGTCCTAAAACAATTTAATACAAAGAAGAAAAAGGTGGTCAATACAGTGGATCTTGTGTGGTAGGTTTTCTATCACAAACATCGGTTGGCACACAAATCACCATCATCTCAGTGAGTTATCATAAAAAACCTTTGACAAGCAGCTGTTACCACAACATTTAAGACGTGATTGCCTTTCAATTACTCTTCAACCTCTATTAAATCATTGGTTTTCTTAAATTGGTTGTTGTTCAAGTAATCCTCATGAGATCTTTAATGAGTAAGACCTCAGCTGGTCAACATCTCCATCTGCTGGCCATAGATCTCATTATCCTAACCACCCATCCTCATGTTTTGTTTTTTGTTTTTTTGTTTGTTTGTTTGTTTTTTGTTTTTTGTTTTTTTGTTTTGTTTTACACTGGCTGGGTTAACTTTTATAATCTTGCTTTTCATGACCTTTTACACGTGATCAATTTTCAGCAATGCTGATTCAATTTGAGGCAGATAAATGTAAACCATACAAATGACATACTATTACAACACATTGTGTTAAACAAAAACAGCTAAAGTGTAACATCATATAATCTAAAAAAAAAAAAAAAAACAATTTAAGAGAACTAGAGAACGCATAATACTGAATAAAGTTTAAAAATAAATTAAACACAAGAGCAGTTCAAATCAAGATGAATTATAGGCACATGCGGGTGTGTTTGTTTTTTATAACTTGCAAAGGCTGAAAAAAGTCTTCAAGCTTCAAACCTCCAATTCTCAGTTTCCAAACAGCACTTCAGGTTCTTCTGAATGTAAATAATGTACAGCATTCACAGAAGTTTAAACAGCATCATCATTGGTTCCCACACTATTGTGTTTCACTCACGAGAAAGGAATATAGTTGCACAAAAAAACTGAAGCAAACTCTTTAGGAAACACGGAAAAAAAAACTTTGATGTGCAGATTGTGATTATCATGTGCATATGGAACTGTTTGTTCTTGTTTTTCTTAAAACTGGCTTAATACAGTGACACATTCCCTGACCGGCACCGTAAGCATGGGAGAGAAAAGCATGGTGGAGAGTGTGAACACTGGTTGTGACCTGCTCTTCGCTTCACACATGCATTGGCAATGGTACAACAAAGATGCAGCATCCCGAGATCTTTGGATGGAGACATACGCAGGTGCTTATTGTGTTGTAAATCACTGAGATCGACAGCCGAGATCTTGGAAAGTCACTAGCAAACATCATCCACACACTTCTGTAAATCACCATCCCGTCTTATGGTGAACTGCTCATAGCTCTGACCGTCTTCCTCGCAGCGTCTCTAGCTTTTCTTCATCTTTCATCACACACGTTCCCAGCTTCGGCGTCTCCACTACTGCTGACATTGATGGACTGCCCGTCCTTAGACAAAGCCTCCTTTGATGCCCTCCTTTTGGAGTCACGAGTGGTTTGCTGTGAAAAGATGTAAGATTTTTGAATGTCACGTCATTTAAATGTCACCACAGTGGACAGAGAGAACGAGTGGGCGAGGATGGTCAACTGATCCCTGAGTCACCCGAAAACACTGCCTTTAAATGGAAGGATAAATAAATAAAGCTGAATACTAGCTGAAAATGTAATTTCCTAGGTCAGAGACGTTGATTTTTATAATTGTTAAGGACTTTTGTAGAGGACAATAAAACATTTTAACTCATTCTTCGATAGCAGCCTCCAAACTGAATCTAAAACGTAGAATGAGTTTGCAAAAACTTTTGTCCATCTGCTATTAGTTTGCATTAATACCCATACATTTGCATTCTGAGAGCAGATAACAGTGTCTGAAAAATACTCGGAACAATTTTATAGTATGTCTTGTTCCAAGGACTACCGATTATTTAACTCCAACAATAAAGTTTGTTTTGCATGATTTTCCGGAGTTACCGAGCAGACTGAAGTAATATAAGAAGACAGTTAATGTATTCATATTTAACAGCCAGACATGCCAGTACCTGCTACCAGTGACACCTACATCAGTCAAGGAGCGCCTAGGTCTCCTCTGGTGGTTGGAGCTAGTGGTGGTGAGGGCCTGCTTCCCACACTGGGTGCCTGCATTCACCATCCTCTTCTCCCTCATACTGGCCTCCAGAGTTTTACCTTTGGAGAGAACAGTTAACAGATTACAGGTTATTAACTTGACATGCAACCGCAGAAATAGTCTCTCAAAACATTAAGACAAGGCGACAGAGGTGGTGCAAAGCTGCTGTGTCAGGGGAGCTGACAGCCGGGTGTTTTGGTTTAATTTAACTTTCTATTTGTAATGGGTGGTTTTTTGTTGGATTTTGAATATAATGTGGCCTGTGGTTCGTTCATTGCATCTTCTCATGTTGGTGATGGATGCTCTTACTGTTTGCTACGGGCAGAGGGGTCTCTACGTCGGTATTAGTAAGCCACGTCGATTCCGTGTCCCTGGTCCAGCTCTCATGGTACCTCGGCTCAATGATCGCGTCCGCCCGACTCCCTCCACAACCCATCGAGGAAAATCATCCACGGCAGGTGGAGCAGCAGCAGGCTGACATGGGATAAACACGACTCGGTTTGTCTCAGAACCGCTGCAGCATCCTCCCCGGATCTCCACTACTACAGCTCCATCTGTGTTTCCGTTTCCATCATCCGTATGAAGATGCTGCTACTGCTACTGCTGCTGCTGGTGGTGGTGGTGATGCTGCTCTCCACAGACAGCAGCTGACCAGCATGAACACACATCTGCGTCATCCAGAGAGAGAGGGGGGAGTTAAAACCGCACACAGTCTAATCGCTGATAGGCCGTATCCACTCCAGCTTGTGTCATCATCATCACCATGAAAATATCCACTCATACCAACCCATATTAAATCAGATCAGAGAGTGTTTTGCTCTTTGTCTTGTTTTATGAATTGATATTGATTGATTTAAAGAGAAACAGTCAAAGAATATAAAGAGGACAGTTTGGAAGACAACACAAAAACTAGCTATAGACATTATTAACTGTTAAAAATGATTAATCCTTTACATTAGATGACCTAATGCTTTGGCTGGTGTTTACCCTACAATATCAATGTAGTAATAATGTAAATATAAATGTTGGTAGACCATTAATAAATAGTCATGGGGTACTAATTCTCTAATAAACCACCATGTCTGCAGTTATAAATGATAATCAAATGTATAACAACAATAAAAGGAGTGAACCACTACACACATTATATAGGTTATATATATATTAAATCACTTTACTCACTTTAGCATCTTTCACACATAGAATTTATTGTCACATTTATTTTAATTTAAATATGTAGTTCAATTTTCAGTTATACTGACAATATACAGTATTCGCACATATGTAGACCTATCATTATTTTTTCCCAAACTTCTTAATATACATAAATCAAAAGAGGAGCATACAATCAGCAAAATATATTGCTTCTTTATACTGTAAAATGAAATGTCTCAGTATTTCACAGGATTATAGAGTCAGGGGGAAACGATGGTCAACATCTACTTGTAAACAGACATTCCTTACATGGAGCTAAAAACACATCACCTTCAAAAACAGAAACATATCCACTGATTTTAGAGGCTTTAAATAAATACTTTGTTATATTTGACATATATTTCTTTTCTCCCCATCCCCCATTGTTGATACTTTAAATAAAGTAAGATGAGGGGAGACAACAATAAAAATGCAGTATTTTACATGTCCTTTGGGTGCCAAGAGGGAATGTTAACCATTTTGATGGGTGTAAACTGGGATGCTTTTACAGCGTGGTACAAAGAGGACGTGACAATAAAGGAGAACAGAAGTTAAGACTGGAGACCATTTTACATCTTACATATAATCCTGTTGTCTGACCTGACCGTTTTGGTCACCAATCATTACTCCGATTCCTTGCAACTTATTCGATATCGACGCAGGAATGTGTCAGGAACACAGGTGGGAATAAGACAAAAAAAAGTAAGAAAAAGGAGGAACAAACATGGTGGGAATGAAAATAAAAAAGTAAAGCTTGGGTATGTGAACATGTCACATCAGAACACTACTGCACAGAGAGCGAGAGACGATGCTGGCAATGTGTCTAGACTTTGAAGTCCAGCAGGTTGCAGTCGATCTTGTAGTAAACATAGGGGTAGTACTCCTGCTGGCTCAAGTTCAGACCTGGGATGTCCATGGAGGCCTGCAAGGAAAAAAAGCAGATACATGAAGACATACACATCATTCTTAATGGTAACTATAATATAAAATGTTTTATTCATATTTCATGAAAGATGCTGTAAGGGCTTAAAACAAAGGTTTACTACATCTTGGGTTTTATTTTTAAAGCTCTTGCCATCTGGCATACTGGGTAAGACACAGCAGTCAGATGATCAGGAAGGTTGTAAACAAACCTATCCCAAAATGTCCATATATGTTGTAAACATATATTCCAGACCTCTGATTTACTGACCACCATGTTGTTGTTCTCATTGATTTTGATTGATTTTTCCTACGTAGCTAGATAGCTACCTGTCAATAATGAAAAATTAAAACAGGTACAGAAAATGTCACTCCCCAATGAATACACTCGGTTACTACGAACACACTGTCAGGATGAATTCATAACGTGGAAATAAATGGCAACTCAGTCTGGTTATCAGGATAAGTTTAAGCTTCTAAAGGAAAACCAATATTTTAAATTTCAAAAAGCACTTTGCATGCCAGACCCTAAAAGGTGAGTGGACTCACATCAATGATCGCAGCACTGCTGTCCAGGTGTTTGTACAGGTCGTACAGCACCTCTCGCAGCTTCTTCATGTTTTTCTTGTTGGGCTGCAGCAGCATGGCCTGGAAGTTCACTGGCAACCCATATCTGTGAAACACAACAAGAACCACAAGAACAATAAACAAATCTTACATTAAAAAGAGATTTTTTTTGTAAGTTATAAGTGCTGCTGATGTCTTAAGTTGCTTACCTCAAGACTGACTCCACAAACACACGCAGAGCTTTTATGTGAATCCATGCGATGAAGGCTTCACTGAAATTTACTTTCAGCCACCGTACCAAAGGTCCCTAGATGGACAGAAATAGTATTTTAATATTAGAAATACATTTTAATTTACTGACACATATACATATACATATATATATATATATATATATATTAGCATTATTTTCCAACTTGAATTTATGTAACAGAAAGCACAGTGGCAGATTTTAATCTAAAATAGAAAATACACATTTATGCATCTATAGAGCTCAGCAAAAATCCTCTCTGTACATTGTAACGTGTTCCTTCCCTAATTAATCAGTAGTACTGAGAACAGCTGTCATACAAACTGTTTCTTCTTGTCAGTGGACAAACGTGTCATCTCTTCTTTGTCTGCCTTCATCTCCTCCTCATTGTACTGGAAATCACGCACAGTAAACCTGAGCCAGGACACACAGCGGAGAGCCGGCAATTAGCTGTGAGTCGACGTCCAGAAACTAATACAAGCACCTACCGCCCCACGCACACGGGCATGCACACACAAACACTCCCTCAAGTGCACTCCTGAAAATAGGCTTCATACAAACATGCAGACACATAAACATAAATAGACACAATGAGATCTCTCTGTCATGCTAATTGGAGAGACTGTCGAGTGCCAGTGAAAATGTGGTTATTTATAGTCAATATGTCAGTTTTTAGCGCACAATAAGCCAGTATGATCTTTTACAAAGTGGAAGTCTACTTCAATCATCATTAATATTGTTTATCTGTGGTGGATCAATTTGAAAACAAAACAATATTGTGAACATTATTCACAGAAAACGGCTTATCGAATGGCTAAACTGTAACACGGCTGAAATGGAGTAATTTACTTGTTTTCTCTGGCCTTGTGTTTAAAGTCATCTACAGCCTTCCTGAAGAGAGTGACACTGAACAGTCCACTGTCGTTGTCTTCGAACAGCAGCCTGGAGGAGAAGACACAGGGTGACAGATTAAGGATCACGTCTGTATTACAAAACAAAACTCCATCTGTCCTGAGCTTTGAATGCAGAACTCCTTTGGTTGAAGATAGGTGCTCTGACTGAAATATAGGTTGTGTCCAGTTTCCAGGTCACATTGATGGACGGTGCTCCTGTATCTGCTTTAGAAATACGGGTTGCTAGGTTACCACACTACAATAAGCCATGTCCATCCAAAAGCCCGAACATAACGTCTCAAATCATCTAGCCACATTGGCAAAAGGTCAATTGCTCTCTACAGGTCAACCACATAATGTTTTTTTATTCTAATAAGAGTCAATTGCTTTTTACAGGTCAACCATGAAATGTTTCCATTTTTAATCAGAGTCAAGCACAAGACCAAACCAACTGTGGAGGACAATGACATGCTGACAAAGTGAGGCGAGAAGGAAAACTGGAAAAAGGACACAAACTACCATTCATGATTAAAAACATAAAAGATGAAAATCACAAAATCGCTACTTCCTTCAGTGGATAATTTGAATCATCTACAGTGGTGAATACTTACTTAGTGGAGCGTGGCACGACCATCTCTGCAAGAGTTTCATATGTCTTCTGCCAGTCAACATAGCTGGTCCTGGTGGGAGTGGAAACATCCATCAACATTTTGTTTACTGCGGTTCTACCGGGATAAACATCAGAAGCTGAAACCATGCTCTTTGTTTACTAAATCACCAGTCGGGATTAGATTCTGCTGAGATTAAGAATATATTCAGTTATCAGAGTGAAGAGGTCTTTGCATCACGGGACAATGAAACTGCCATATATGAAAAGGAAAAACAGCCAAGCTTCACATTTGAGAAGCTGGAAGCATAAAATATTTGGCATTTTTACTTGAAAAATGACTGAAATGATTAATATTCTGATGTAAGAGTACTTACTTTGGGACGACCGCCAGCATGGTAACCAGGTACTCTGAGTCCAGAACAAAGTCCTCTTTCTTCACTATGTCAGCCAGACTCCTGGTCAACAAGCTCCCCCTAAAGGATGACACACACACACACACACAGTCGAGACTGTCAGGTAGCAATAAAAAATATTACAGCTACAAAGTCACAATGCATAGTGTAGAAGTACTTTAGTAATGTCACGAAACGAACAACTGAATCTCAGTTACTTGAAATGATAATGTCCATGTTTGAATAGTACACATCTGTTGCCAAATGTACAAAAACAATTAAAGTTAAACTTAATTTTTCATCGCTACACTACTTGCTTAAGATATGTTCTCAAATTTTGGACTTGACATGTGGACATTTTGCTCTTGGTTGATATACTAATGTCTGAAAAGGGGGAATAACAGATTTCAGTCACTGTTACTCACGCGTTCTTCCTCTCCAGGTTCTGCAGGTTTCCCTTCAGGTTGTTGTAAGCCGAAGCTCTGGCCTTCAGGTCATTGTCTATCTGAGTCGCTTGCTAGAAACCAAAACAGAGAAGGTGGTTATTATAGATTAATTCAGTGTGGAACTTTTCCTGCATCAGGCTGTTGGAAGAAAATGCACCCAAGCAGACTGTGATTATCAGCATTGTGTCAAAAAAAAAGCCAAAAATTATTTCTTTCTACAAACCTTGGAGATGATCTCAGAGATGTTTTTCAGTGACTGTTTGATTGGATACTTAGCCATGTCCCACTGAAATCTGGTGATATAGGTGACCAGGTCAACTGTAGAGAATAGAGACCAGATTAAAGTCATCAGCATTAATCAATCAAACAATTTTAACTTAGCTTTGTATTGCTGTGACAATTGATTAATCACTTCTTGCTTTCCACCTCCATCACATTATGTCTGTTAGCTATTGAAGACGTTAAGTGTCAGTGTGACGATGTTAACAGTGATTACCTCCATTGGCCAGCAGGTTCTCCTGGACTTTGTCTCGGCTGTCCTCCAGAACGTCAGCCATATATTGAGCAACCTTCTTCACCACACTTAAGCACAACAAGGGATGAGGAGAGCGGTTACAGACAAACAAGAGGGGAAAGACTGACATAAAAGTCAGGATTGCGCTTTCTAAAAGTTGCATTTATTTATTTATTTTTTACAAGTCTTCTACTGTCCTCACAAAAAAATTAAAAAGAAATAAAGAAATTATTTTATATATATATCAAAGAATTAAACAAACTGTTCGAAATAATAACACGGCAAGTAGATCTTTGTAAATGTATCGATTACCTTTCCACAAACGTGTCCAGTTTAGCCAGCTCATCCGACAGACCCACTAAGACGTCTAATGTGCCGACCTGTTTTAGACAGACAAATAATCATCACTATGTATGCATACGTATAATCTGCCTGCTTGTGTCCACTAATGCATTGCAGTGCAGATGACTGTTGTGTTCGACCTTGAGGTCCGGGATGTTGAACTTGTTGTTGTTGGAGAGGTTGTTGGTGCGTGTGGTGGCCACCATCAGCTTGTCCCAAGTCTGCTGGCACGTCTTGTCCCCCGGAGCAGAGATCAACCAGAATTCTGTCATAGCTGCTGGCAGAAGGTTTGTCCACCGGGCGTAAAGTCACTGGGGAGTGGATGTAAGAGGACGATTAATAAAGCTCTGTTACTGATTTGTATGTCATCATCAGTTTTCTATTGTTGACCGGCACAGAAACGGATGTAACAGCTTGCATCACCCCTGCTGAAGAAGTTAAATGAAATCCTGCATCAGCCGTTCTGTTCCTGACTCTGACATTGCTCAGAGGGATTTTAAATTAAACATTTTCCTTTAAAAAGCAACATGATATTATTGGAAATGATTGGGAATTTTGAGGTTTGGTGGCAGAGGAACTTGCCAGGCTCCACAGTACAACCTACAGTCATTTAGATAGTAAGCACTTATTTTGAGGAGCTTGTACTTAGCGTGTATTGTATCCAGCTTTGTACTTTCACTATATTTATCCTATCCTATAATGTATCAGTAATAGTAATGCATTCTTCTGTAACATTTTGAAAGCAGGAATATATTTACATTTACTTAAACAAAAAAAATAATCTATGTACTTTCCACCAGTGCACAAAAAAACAGAATATTTCCTGAATGAATCAGAGTTATATTTGTTCCTCTTTTTAGTTGTATTATGCTTCTGAATCACGGACTTCCTCACATTTCCCCATGTTTACAATGTAGTCACAGCACTGCACAGAGCTTGTTGATTGCATCACTGAAGCACTGTAGGGGAACACAGGTCTCCATGTCTGCTGATTGACTTGTCATATGATCAGTGTCTGTGCTGTGAAAGACATGCTAATATACATATATTCCTGTCTACTGAACACCGAGCGCGCACACACACACACACATATACATATATATATGTATATGTATATATATGTATATATATATATATATATATATACACATACATACATACATACATACATACATACATACATAAAAACATGGTAGAGGATGGAGACTCTAAGAATTACATTTGTAACCAACCAACCAACCTCTGACCTAAGAATCACTGATAAACATCAAAGTATAGCTGGATCATATGTGATTAAATGAAGTGTTAGCGACACTAGCTTGTTAGCACTGCAGCCTGACGAGCTGTCACGACATCAATGATCGGTGTATTATCGTACTTACCTCTGTGTAAACTGGCGTCAGTATTTGGTCCACACGGTGTAATTTAGTTAAATAGTCGCTACTACCCATGCATAGCGCAGATAATAGCAGGTTTTTCGACTCAGAGGTCCTTCAACAGAGCATCTCACTCAGTCAGCTGATCAGTGGGGTAGTTGTGCGTCTGCGCAAAGGCTACTGCGCACTATGATGCCTTCACGTAACCAACAAGTCCCTGTGAATTCGAAGATCTAAATATATAATCGGAAATAAGTTATGTTGAGCATCTCTGAGGCGATTGAATGTTTTGCTTGGAAGGAAAATCACTATACATCCAGTAAACAAGTGGGGGTTTTTTTGCTGTTGTTTTATAAATTTATAAACCAGGTGGTAGCTACTATTCCACCAGCAGTGATGGGATTAGGAGGAGGAAAAACATGTTATGAGTTACACTCATATTGTTTACATGTAAGTATTACCTCTTTTCTACTTACTTTCCACTGGATAAAAGTCTTATATTGTTTGAAGTTGTATTTTTTCGGCTGCGACATTTGTGCTAAAATAAGAATTTTATTATGTCCGATAGTTTTAAAGGCAGCATAAGTGTTTGTTTTGACATCTACGAGTAGGCGCCTCTCAATATCGACCTCTTTCGGGTAAATGCAAGTACTACTTTCTTTACAGTTCTGCCTATAGGTGGCGGTGAATCAGTGACAATAAAGCAGCAACAGCACTTTTAAGCATTCAGCTGTTTGTCACCCAGAGAAAAACTATAAAACTGTGGAGTTAAGGTATATCTTTACCTGTTACTCTGTACAGCACTATGTTCAAAAGTCAGCATTTAAAGATGCAATATGCAAGATTCATTCAGTTTAAAATATCATTTAAAATCATCATGTATTGTGTTGCAGAAATATCTACTGAAGTTAGCATGCTAACCAGCTACCACTTTGTACCTTGAGAGGCATAGTCCTAGTTACCTAGTTTGCTATAGCTAACAGACCACTGATAATGCACTATTGAGCCAGCGCTAATGCAGCGTGACATAACAGTGATATGCTGCCCCCAAAGCGCAACCAAAGCGAGAATAACACTGCATTTTTGAGGAAGATACCAACATCAATATTTGAGTTTTGAAAAAAAAAAAAAAAGATTACAATGTATCTGCCAACATTCATTTTATACATAAGCACATGGCATGCACAAACATTGTTGATAAGGATCCCTTACATGTGTTTCATGTGACATGTCTAAACAAAAAAAAGAACAAATTAATGATGGCTGAATTTCATTTAGCTGTTTCAGTTTGAGGGTCCTGGTTCAGTGACATTCAACAGATCAAAAATAATCATAATAGTTAGTGTTTTCTGGAGGACAAACTATGTTTTGTAAGCACTGTTTATATTAAAAATAGTTTGGTTATTTCTGTACTGTCATACAAGCCAATAATGCCTGCCTGTAAGACTTCAAGTCATGTCAAGTTGAATTTATTTATAAAGCACATTTAAAAACAACCCATGTTAACCAAAGTGCTGTACAGACCAGAGCAGGTCACAAAATACAAGAAACATCTACAGACACAACAAAGCACAGAGCTCGTAGTCACAAATGAACACTTGGGCACAAGCCAAAAATCAGCCACATCAGGAGGACTCCAACATTAATGAATAAAAGGAAGTTTTGAGTCTGGACTTACAGAGTGGATGGAGAGAGCAGATCTGATAGGGAGGTCTAAGGGCTGCAACCACAAAGACAGGGTCACCCCTGAACTTAAGTTTAGACCCCAAGCCAGCCGAGCTGAGGGACCTGGAGGTAGAATAAGGCGTTAGAAGATCTGCGATATAGGAGGGCGCCAGTACATTTTGAGCTTTATAAGTAAACAGAACCTTAAAATCAATTCTGAACCATACAGGCAGCTAGTGGAGAGAGGCCAGGATAGGGGTAATATGGTCCCTCTTCCAGATACCTGTCTGGAGCCTTAAACCTCTTAACACTTGGAGAAGTTGTCTGTGATCTTTTGATAATTTGCCATTTGTTTTTCAATTTTTGGATTTGTGGATGCGCCGTGGCTATTGAGGATTATTGATTATTTATGCTGTTGATTGTTTATATCCTGAACTTCAGGCTGCAAATTCTGTTTCTGTCGTGAGGACAGTTAAGCCATTGAACCAGAAATTAGCGGAACTGAAGCAAAAAAATCTAATTCAGTCCTGTCCTCATGGACCGTAACATGACCTGTAAGGGACATACTTTTATACTTTCCACTTTGTTGAAGTATTGATAGAAAACTGGGAATGCATACATATAAAGAAATCAGCACTACTCCCATTTCAAATAATTGCAACAGCAACATGAGCAGTCATGATCCAACGATCAGTTGTATAGCTCTAACAGAATATTTAATTATTTTATCAAAAACATCAAAATTACATTATTATCTAAAATAAAATGTATTGCCAAACTGTGGCTTTCTTTGATTGCTTTTTAGTATTGTTTGTTTATGGTTTATTGGTCTGCTCTGCATATATAGATTATCTTCTAATGTACACACTTACTTCATAAATAAATCTTAACTTGACTATCCCAACAAGATGAGTAAAGAGCAGTTATAGGTTCCTAGATATACCTTCTTTCTCAGGAATAAGCGTGCAGCCCAATTTGATAAACTATTTCTGGTTTGTACCCCAACGGCATTAACATGGCTATACGGTGCGTATCCATATATAACATCCAGTCACTTGGTCTCTAAATATAGTATAAACAAAAAAGTCCAACCAGTTGAGAGCCGTGCATAATGTACTTCCATGAAACGGATGTTTTCTAGGCCATGCTGTTGTATGAACACAGTGTGACATAAAACGTCATAAAACAAAGATAAGAGCTACGGGACAGCCAGACAGTTACAGTTACACCATGCTGCATGTTGTTCCAACGCCACAGATACAGAAGTCATATGACTAAGGTGGCTGCAGGCTGAGTTTTTGTGCTTGTCTTGCCAGTCATTCAGTGCTGTACTCAACTCCTGATCACCATGCTTAATAATGTTAATTTAGCATAATGAATTTTTTCTTATCAAAGTGAATTGCATAAAACACCAAATTATCACAGTTAAACTAAAACTGTAAGTGGGTGAGATAAAGGCTTACTGACTAATCAACAACATATCCCATAAGCTCTTGAATCTTAATAATCCCCCACATTCCACAAGACACAAGCAGGAATACAACACAGTATGTTGTATTCATTGTCTTTTCCACGCCACTGCTTTATAATTTCCATACAAATACAAAGAAATCATGTATAGCTGAGTTCAGTAAAGTTGTGAAAATAGTTATGCGTGATTGACTGATTGACTGTTAATTAAAAGGCTTTTGACCCAGTGACATTCTCAACCGTGTAACTTCCCAAGACATCGTAGGCCTTTGTGCTTATTTAATCACAAATGTCTTCAAGGCTGAAAACATTGGCAGTGCATTCATTGATGTCTAAGAGGAGTACAGTACTTATGCATTCTCAAACAGAACAAAGATGTTAAAAAAAACAAGTTGAGCAGTTATCTTTTCCTAAAGTCTATTTAACTTACCATTACCCCATACATTTTTTTGACTGGCAATGTTTGTTCACAATAAGCTGTTAAGCTATACTTAATATACACTTCATTGTTACATCTGCTTATTGTGTAATGAACCTTCAAAATCAAATTAAATGTCCAGCAAAAGGTGTATTTCACAGTTTAGTTTTAACATAGCTAGTTGCAGGCTTTTTAATACACATTCAAATGCATTAATATTAGAATTTACTGATGTTAAAATATCAACAGTGCTATTTCTGCAGGCTTAAGTAAACACCATTAGGGTTCTAATTATACAAAGCAGTGTAAGGCAGTGTATATTTGTGCAGCAAATTTCAACGAGGTAATTCAAAGTGCTTAAATAAGCCAAGATAAAACGGGGAGAATAAAAAGTTATAGCGCAGTGCCAGGTATTAATCAAAAGCCTCAAATTGGATTTAATAATAAGCAGCAGAAAATAGAAACATCTTAGATATGTGATGCATAAAAACTGAATGTTAAGTGAATGTTTTTTGCAAAGGAATTGTCCATAGCATAGGCCACATAGGCGCGGTCTTGGGTGCCAAAGAAGGGTGGGGGAACCAA
This sequence comes from Pampus argenteus, assembly GCA_036937835.1. Taxonomy (NCBI): domain Eukaryota; kingdom Metazoa; phylum Chordata; class Actinopteri; order Scombriformes; family Stromateidae; genus Pampus; species Pampus argenteus. Next base: position 11,760,378 of record CM072879.1, read on the forward strand.
ATAAGTGGATGAATCTCAGTTTACAGGCAGAGGAAGCTGATACTTGGTTGGAGACGTTCATTGCCCAACAGCCACCAAACTTTATGTTAACTCAGGTCAAACAGTCTTTGAATGGCACCTTGACCCCTGCTTCTACTTGCCTTTGTGCTGGGAGGACTTTGCCTGGACTGGAGGCACCATTGTTGCACTTAATTTTAGTGTGAGTTCATTTTTGAAGTTCTAGGAACTATTGTTGTCTAAACTCTTCCGTGGAAAAACAAGAGCAATTGAGGTCTATAACTGATTGACTGGAGCGAGTGGCCATTTACGGAAAGTTTACGGTTACGTAACTTGTATAAACATCACAGATCTAACTGTAGCCGGTATGATATTCGGAAATACATATTTGGTATGATCTCAAAAATCCAGAAAGCTCATTGGTGGAAATGAACGTTAGGTCCCGCCCACGGGCCGTTGATTACCTTTTCCACTTCCCCTAGTCTGTCTAGTAGTTCTCCTCCCACCAGCCGATAGAGAAGACGCTACTCAGCCGCCGCTTGTCCCTTAGCCGAACATATGGCAACAAAAGCCTTCTTTCTTTCTTATATCGTTGTGCCCACTACTCTTTAAAAATTCCGCCGAAAAAGAGAAGACGATTTTCCAAAACCTTCTGGCCGTTATCTCACGTAAGTACAGCGGAACACTTCGGTTGAGTTCCTTGGAATCAGCGGGCGGACGTAACATGGCGGGCTGGTCTTTCTGCCTTCTTGCCACACATGACAGACAGCTTCATTAGATTCTGTTGGAAATGTTCTAACGTCACCTTTGAAAATATTAATCATTTATAAAGCGATTTAAGGACGTCGAGCGAGTGTTAATCCTTGTCTTTTTTTTAATCAGTGTTCGGGTTTGTTTCGGGGTTATTTATGAAATACAGAGCCAACATAAGCTTCTGTCGGTAGTAGCTCGCTCGTCGTCAATAATCTCTCGGCGGCGCGTTTCCTGGCGATGGCGTTTCCGTTACATGTAGCTGTAGTTGTAGCCTGTAATTAAAATGAAACCATTACGACTTAATGTTTCATGTTTTGTTTTGGTGACTCGCTGAAATAGTGTCTCGTATGTCAAATTGTGACATTTGCGCCGTTACAACGCATGCGCGTGTTTTTCTAGAAGCAGTTATAGCATAATTACAGTGTATTAAGATTAGAAACGGGTAGTTCAGGATATATCTGGAATTATTGTTTTATTATGTTTTATTGGCTTGAAAAAAACAAGACAAGTTAGCAGACATGGAAGTTCAACGTGTCAGTGACTATTTGACCAGTTCATTTTAATGTACATGTATTTGTTTGTTTGGTACTGCTGTGTGTAGCATACACTGTTGTGATGGTTATGCCTGCTTTACATGCCAGTGGAAGAACAACCCACTTTCATTGGGATCACTTTAATCTTACCTCAATGTGTAACTATCGTGTGTGGTGTGCCAAAGACACATTTACATTTTATGTAAATGTAAAGGACATAAAGTAATCTTAATCTGAAGCCAAAGATGATAGAGGTAACATTTTGTATTGTCAGAACAAATAAAATGACTAACAAGCAGAGCCAAGGACAACATATTTCATCACCCCACACCCTTGTGGCAAACACAAAGCACACAGAAATCAACCTAATGTTATGTTTGCTTGTTCCTCAGGGCTCCCCTGTCTCTGTACAGGTGTATGAGCGCTACCCAGAGGGCCTAGGGGCGGCTCTTTACCGGGAGCACTTTGACTTCAACGCTGAGCCGCCTTGGGATCCTAGCTGATAGTGGGACAGGTCCATCTCCAGACTTGTCCATGTGAGTGACCAATGTTCACAAAGATGCATGCTCGCTGACACGCACATTCACTTGTAGCAAAGTCCATACTGTGAGTAAACGCATGTTTGCAGTGAGTCTAAAGTATTTAAGATCCTAGGCAGGCAATAGTTTTAAATAAAAGCTCAATCAGATGTCTGGACTTTATATTTTTGTATAAAGATGAATGTTAAACAGTTGAAATGCTTCTAGGTAGACGTTAATTAGCCCTGTCCCTGTGCATTTCTTTTGTTTATTTAATCCACAATAATAAAGCTGATTGTGATGATGTTAATCATGTTTTTTTCCTCTCCTTTCTTTTTCCTAGTTTGTTGCATACCGGCAGGACCCCATTGGCTCAGTCGTGACCCCTTGACTTGCTTATCTATTCTTTATGATTGTCGGATTAGCGGAATACGGTTGAGATGAAAGGACTCGCTGACAAACCAAGCTACATCATTGAACTCCTGGAGGGAGGAGTGACCCTTGAAGATGTCATTGACAGACACATCTGCGAGCAGGCTCTGGTCAGTTCAACTTGTAGGCCTTTGAATAGGTTCAGGTTTCAGTGGGAAAAATTACAAGCAAAATATTTTAATAAAACAAGGTGTCACTAGCACAGTATAACTGGTTTTCCCCTGTTGACTTCCGAGATGTATAATTCTTGTTGACATCAATGAAGATAGTTCTTAAAAATCTGATTAGTAGATGCAGCGTGATCCTTAAACAGTAATGTTACTCTACTCTTATTCACTCTTCAGACCAAGATACTTTTAAATAGTGTTTTCATTATATAAACTACCAGTGGCTTGACCAGTTGTTTTGTGTACTTTTCATAGACTAACCGTTGCTGTCTCTTGTGTTCCCAGGTGGAGAAGAGTGCGTTTGTGGTGGGCGACCTTGGTGCCCTGATGGGGCAGCATGTATGCTGGCAGAACACAGTGCCACAGTTGCAGCCTTACTTCCCAGTCAAGTGCAACAGCAGCCCTGCAGTCATCGAGGTGCTGGCATCCTTGGGCCTCGGCTTCATCTGCGCCAACAAAGTAAGCATTCACCGTAACGATACAAATTCACACACAGCTTCATCCTCTTATGAAAGCACTTAAAATTTATGGACAATTACATTTTATGCACTCAATTGATTACTAGTCAGGAGGCAACTGTTATCCTTTCAACTTATGCAACACAATCGGTTTTTGATTGTTTTGATGAGGCTTTTAGACTTTGTTGTGTTAATGTGTCTAATCTCTGTGTCCTCTCCTCCCCAGGCTGAAGTGAGCCTAGTGCTGGAGCACGGCGTGCCACCCGGAAACATCATTCTGTCAGGTGTTTGCAAGCAGCTGGCACATATCAAGCACGCTGCGAAGAATAACATCCAGCACCTTGTTTGCGAAAATGAGGCTGAGTTGTCCAAGATTTCCCGCCTCCACCCGAGTGCAAAGTAAGTGAACAAATTAAAAGTACCCTGTGAAGTTTCTGACCACTAGAAGCACTATGGAGCAAGAAAATTGAGAAAGCCTACTAACTTCTTAGTAGTAAAGTTTGGTCACTCTTAAAACGTATCGGCCTAAAGCTGACGTGAAAAGCTCAGAGATACTTAGCCTAACCTAGCCTTAGCATAATTTAATCTGTATCTCAAATTATTGAACTTGCTTAGAAGAATGTTCGTGTTTTATCTTATTTTTTTGTAATTTTGTCTCTTCCAGGTTGCTGCTGCAGCTGACCACAGAGGCACACGCAGCTGAGACCAGCATGGCCTTCGGTTCATCTCTGAAGAGCTGTCGGCACCTGCTGGAGGCAGCCAAGGAGCTGGGGGTCCAGGTGGTGGGAGTAACCTTCCACATCCCCAGCTCCTGCCAAGACCTGCAACAGGCCTACACCCATGCACTCACAGACGCCCGCTGTGTGTTTGACATGGGGGTGAGTACAGATACAGATATTGTCTAGATAATTGAATTCTAAAATGATTGAGTAGGCATTTTTAGTAAAGTTTTTCAATTAAGGGAAACAACTGACTGGTTTGTGTCTCTGTTCAGATGGATCTGGGCTTTAACATGAACATCCTGGACATTGGAGGTGGATTCACTGGCTCAGAGTTTCAGCTGAGACAGGTAACATTTGGTGCAGTGCAGTGTGCAAAGACAGAAAAAACATTGCAAACTGTACATCATCCCATGCTACTTCATTCTTTTTGGTCTGCAACAAATCATCAAAGACATGACCTGTTTACTCAAGGACATCTTCAGGTCCTTCAGCTCTCGATGCTCTGCCATCTTTTTATAGCTCAAATGTCATATATTTTGCCTCTCACAAACGACATGCAGAAAGCTAGTTAGTAAAGTTCTTACACCACGTTTTGTTTTATCTTGGAACAGCCTCTGACTACATACTTTGTGTATCTTCATGCAGGTTGAGTCTGCAGTCAGACCAATGCTGGATGCTTACTTCCCCCCACTGTCTGGTGTGCAAGTGTTGGCCCAGCCCGGCAGCTTCTACGTGGCCTCTGCTTTCAGCCTGGCCGTCAACGTGATCGCTAAAAAGGTGGTGACCCGCCACTGGGACAGCCTAGCTCAAGGTGACTTTAGTTTTCTGAAGTCTTGTTAAATCTGACTGTAATACCTTTGTATCTGACTGTGAATATTTCTTGTTGTGCCAAAGACAGAATATTTTCTGTTCTAGTATTTGCAGTTACACATGACTGTAGCATGACCATAACAAAACCATTAGATGTCCCAAACTGGAGTCTTCAGGGCAATCTGAATCTTACACAATCTATTTCCACAGGTGAAAACAATGAGGATACCAAGTTTCTGTACTACATGAATGAGGGTGTTTATGGTCCATTCAGCCACAAGCTGCTGGGAAACTCCATCTCTCCCCCATCAGTGCACAAGGTTAGTAGGCCTCCACCCAAGGGAGTCAGCCCCATTCAGGAATGAATAAGGCATCTGATAGAAGACAACACAGTTGAATTGGGAAAAGGGTCATGTATTATGAGTATTTAAGGAAGTAGGATCAGAGTTGCATTACATGATGAACTGCATTGACCCATATAAAGAGCGTACATTGGTTGTGGGTTTTTCAGTACAAGACCCAGGTATTTAAACGTACTAGTACACTCATAGATGTAACATAATCTGACAAAAAAAAAGATAATGGCCATTTACAAACAGCTGATTGCTATCCAATCGTCTTTTCTGCCGGGTCAGAACCTTCAATGACAAAGTATTAATGAAGTATTTGCTTTTCTGTGCTTTGTTTACCTCACAATTGTAGCAGAAAATAAAAATGATACAAACTACACAACATTAAGTAAAAATTGAGCTATAGTTAGCTAATAATGCAATCATAAACAGCATTCAGACCGTGTAAAATGAACAGTCAGTTTGTGATATTGTGAACATTTTAGGTACCCTGACATTTCTGATTGTAACATACATTTTTGTTTTTTTATTACAATGTTTTCTCCATCCAGCATGTGTTGTGTGCTGAGGAGGCGGTGTATCCCAGCAGCCTGTGGGGCCCATCACTGGACCAGCTGGACCAGGTGGTGGAGCGCTGCCTGCTGCCTGAGCTCAGTGTGGGAGACTGGCTTCTTTTCTCCAACATGGGAGCGTGCGGCCTGGAAGAGTTGAACTACCTGAGCTCTAACCAGCTGCCCGTCTACTACACTGTTTCCACCCCTAACTGGTGAGTACAGAGTTGGCATGTAAAAGTTTCACCTCTACCACCTATAAATGTAACAAAACATTGATGACTTTAGGGAGAACTGACTCTTGCTTGTGCTTGGTGTTGCCCACAGGTACGAAATGCAGGAGGCCGGTGTGGCACTGGATAGCTCCATGAAGAATTTCTCCATGGTCCAGTACAGTGTATAACTACTCTCTGCTCCTGCCCCGTCTTGTATTGCACAGATCCTCCTTAGCCTCTGCTTTCACCATGTGAGAAGAGGGGTCAGAGTGTTATTTGGGACATGGGTCAAAATGTAGTCAACATTCCAGCCACCTTGGGGAAAATGCAGTGTCCTATTATTTCTTCCAGGAATTTGACTTTTGTACCTCTTAAGATGGGCAACAATTGGTTGTTTGTTAATTGTCCAACATTTGAAAGTTAATCTTCTCATTTTTGCTCCTCCCTCTTATGGACTCTTGGAAAAAAAACCTGTCAGCTAAAAGAACTTTAGCCCAAGCTCAAATGACATTATGCAACAAAATGGATGACTCTGTGGAGATGGGGATAACTCCCACCCCACAAACATGTTTGGGGTGGTTTGTTTCCTAAATCAAATCCAGTTTACAAAATGTACAATTGATTTAAATCATGCTCTCTATTGATTATTTGTTGACAGTTGTTTAAATCATGTGTCTGTTCAACACCAATACATTTTTTGTCTGTAGATTATATTTTGAAGTGTTTAAAAAGAAGCAATGCCTTGTGTGGATTCTGTACCTCGGAGCCTCACTTTGCACAGCTTAAATGACATTATGACAATGATGTAACCTATTTCTTTATTGCAGTTCACCTGAATTTTTATTTATTGGATCCAGTTATTAGTGGGGCATCTTGAAAGCTCCATCTTTAAGTGTCTGTTTGCCCAGGTATTATGCTGTGGCCCATCTAACAGTGTTTTCCTGATGAGATATTGATGTGTTTTTTAACGCTACATGGATTTCGTGTGCTGTGATAGCCATTTATGACCTCAGTGGTTTCCCTTTACAAAAGGCATAGAAGAAATCGCTGTTGATTTTTTATTTTATTTTTTTTCTCTCTCTCTCTACTCTGAGCTAAAGCGTAAATACAGAGAAGCTATATACACCCAAAGGCACTCCTTGCCTCAATTAGAAAGAGGTTAATCTGGTTTAAAATGCACAAAATCTTTTGTAGGTTAAAAAAATACTATAATATTCAACAGCACAGCCCGGGAGTTTCAGATCCTCAGATTAGTGTGTCTCGCTGTGTGTTTGATCCTTATCCTCCCAGGATCTGAAAAACCAGCAGATGAGCCATTTCTTGAGTGCTCAAACATAAATTTTCTGTGATGGGTATATACCTACACGTGTCTCTCAAGTGAAAGACATGCTAGTTGTACATAGACCTCTCTGAGGCTGTGCATGTAATAAATAACATGCCAGGCATTTTCCTCGTGCCTCCAAAGGCTCGAGGGACATCATGCAGTCTCTTGTACAGCTAAATGTCTAATGATATTAAAGGTGACCTGATGTAACTGCAGTTTTTAAAGAATCCTGCCCTTGTGTGTTACAAATGACTAATGTATTAATTACTTGCTGTCTAAAGCACTAATGGACCATAGCCTGTTTTTGACTGTAAATTGTGCTTGTTAAAGTAATGAAAGTGATTAATTTAATACATTTCTGAATTAAATCATTTATCTTGCGTATGTGTGATCTTTGCCGCTTGTTTTCTGGCTACTACCAGCTCCTTTATGTTCCAGCACATGTTCTGGATAAATTCTTAACTGTTGAACAACATAATTCAACTAATTGACAACCATATGTTTTAACAGTTCTTCAAATTTTTATCGAAATTGCAATATGGCCCACAATTTTTGGCACTGGTAAAGGAAGGATCACATAATAGGACTTAATTTGGTCTCTTCTACATTTACACTTCACTTATAGTCTAATTGTTAAAGATCTCAGCAGCCAGGTCCTCCCCACCCTCTTGTCACAGTGCATTACAGTATCTATTTGTTTATATGATCTTTACAAACTAACCAGCCATCTTAAAAGTCAGTAATTAATTACAGGTTGAGGTGAAAATTCAGCTCAGGATAACAGAGTGGTCTGCTGGAAAAAGACTAATAGAAATGAATGGTACAGAAATGACCTCAGCTGTTCTGACAGCACGCACCTAAATGAGACACCGTTCTCTAAGTTGCTCCCAGGCTGATTGTTGTTTTATAATGTAGTCATGCATATTACCTGTAACCAGTGCTTCATTATAATACAGAATAAAAAATAAATATGTTGTATATTTAATGTGAGCATAATGAAGCCATCAAACCTCAGTGATGTCCACTGGAGAAATATGCTGCAAATTTATTTTTATTTTTATTTTATTTACAACGACTGAAACATCTCCTAGGTTTTGTATGGGAGAGAGGAAAACATGAGATAACAGCATAAGATTTCTTGTGCCTAAAACTTAAAAAGATTTGATGACTGTGTGGGGTATTTAGATTAAAAATAAGACTAATAAATTAGTGGATGATTCAAATATAGTACTTCCTTATGCTACTACATGTGATTCAGATCACATGTGTTAAAATAAAGAAAAAGCAGACCATTTATTAGTCACTCATACACACACCATGACACTCCAGAGCAGCATACAAACAATTAGACTGTAATGATGAGATTACAACATGGAGTTAATAGATTTACAATTATATGCGGGTGGAGAAACTCTTGATTCACAGCCTGTTCAGTATGAATTAAACTGTAAGTGGCTGATTCTGATTGGCGGTAATTGGTTTATTTACATGCTTGACTAGTAAAGTGACTAATCCCTTTCTTCACTACTTTGGGTTTAGACATGATGTCATCAAACTCAGTCATCCTTCAGCGGTCTCACCTGTGGGATGTAGTTTCTTCCTTGGAGAGAAATACTGCTGCAGTGCTGCAGTACCGCCTTCACTCTGTGTTGTTCCTTACTTTCATCCCGATTTGCATTAAAAACCTCATACATCATATTCATGTGAACAGGTTTTTAAATAAGTAGGGGTAACCTTATTAGTCAAATTTTAAATTTGTGATGTCACTGTATTGCCATCTGGGCTTGTTGCATTACATGTAATAGCTATGGGGAAAATATTCAATAGTCAAAAATGGTAAATTGGTATCGCAAGGAATTGTGGAGCACCACCAATAAACTATAGACTAAAGTAACGCATCACTTTAATTATTGTCAATTAGTCTCCAAACAACATGACCTTAATCTTAAAGGTTCACCAGTAGGCCGTAATTCAGACAGGTAGCTTGGGTTCACTCAATATATGCCTGAGTAGACGTGCGTGTAAGCTGTTAGGTGGGAAAGCTGAAACATAACACTGCGAAAAAGTTTTGAGACGATTTTTACAACTACGTATAAAAATCTAAATGGGTACTGCTATTGGTTTCCAGTATAAAGTACAATGTGGTGGTAGCTAGCTGTTTGCTTTTTGTAATTGCTAAAAGTTATCATTATGCGATGCTAGCCAAAAAAAAAATGTAAAAATGTATACCTACCAATTTAATAATAATAATAAAACATTTAATTATTCATAGTGTAACTCAAAATGCTACAGTAGCACACCCTCCTCAATCCTTCTCCTATCAAAACGCTGCTATAATGTAATTGGCTAAAATAAGTAGCATGATATGATGTCACAATAGAAGGACCGCCCATTTAGCTCATTTTCTCGACAGCTCATTGGTCAGTCTCAGTCATGTACCACGTGACGGCCAGTGGTGGTCGCAGTAGCCACGCCCCCAGACCTAGCTATATGTTGCAGAACACAAAAAATGTAGTTAACAAGTCAGGTATTACATGAAACTCAGAAAGTGAATGACAAATTCATCACCAGGACACTCTGAATCAGCAGCTGACAGTGTGGGTACAACAATAAAAAGTTTTTTAGTTTTTAGGCTGAGAAACCTCCTATTGGTCAGTTTGTGCAGTATGCAAATGAGGACAGCTACGTCAGATCCTGAACTTGAGCGCCATTTTCCTCAATAGGAGGAAGAAAAAAGGGACAAAAAACTGGACCAAAAATAACTTGTCTGCGGAGTGGGCTCGGAAAAAAATCACCTTTCATATTTGGCCACAGCTTTTCTTTTCCTTAACAGTGGTGTGTGTGGACAGAGGATGCTGCTCGGATAAGTATCCGTGCAGCACTGACAGCGGACGCAGCTCACCGACACACACACACACACACACAGTTGCGGGCCGGGGGAAGTGGAAAACGTTAGCTCAGTCGGAGGTGGCACAGCGACAACTAACGTTAACCGACACGGAAAAAGTGGACGAGGTAAGTATCTGTGAGGAGGCTCTGGGCGTCCTCAAGTAGGAAGAGGGAAGCGGCGTGGCCGGCTTGTTGCTGTCAGCATGCTACCAGGAGCTTTTCAGTGACACACACACACACAGACACAGCAGTGTTAGCATGGATGGAAACTGTATACAGGGACAGATTTCAGGTGATATAGGTCAAAACGCACACTAAAAGATACGATTGTTGTTGTTGTTGTTGTTGTTTCCCTTGTACATCAGTAAATGGATAGTATTTATAGAGACATGCAGTGTGACATCGTCAAAGTGGAATCAGTTGTTGAACAGTATTTATGTTTTTTTTATTTACCATGCTGCACATGCAGACATAACATCCGTGTGCAGCCATGGTGTGATTCAGATCATGTCCTTTTACACTAAATTGTCTCCATATTCAGAGGTGGTGTTATTATGCTGCAATTCACTATTAATACTACTTTATAATTACTAATGTTCACTTTTCCATCCTCCATCCCTTTTTTACTTATTGTTTTGATTTTGTTTTTTTTTAGTGAAAGCTCACACATGTAGGAAGTTAATGACTTTATTTCTAAATAGGATTAGACGTCTTTGCTAGGTGGTTGATTTATACACTGCATATATCAACTGACTACATTGCTTATGTTTGCCTTTACCATTCTTCCAACCATTTGGGCATTTGTCAGTTTTATAATCCCTTTTCTATATTTCTGCATTTGTCCTCCTTTTCACTTACTGTATATTTGAGGCAGCAGTAAAAAGTAGAAATGAAATTATTAAATTCTCATATAGTGTTTACTTGGGTCTTGACTGGGAAATATTGTGGTGCCACTGTGCTGTACATTTGGATGTAAATACATAGAATAAAAGATGTAGTTGATGCTTTAATAGCTATAGAGCTGTTCTGTTAATGAGCCATGAATAAAAATGTTTATTTTTTTGTATTTTTATATACTTTCTATAAGGCCTTTGGGGAATAATGTATCAGGTTCCAGTCGGAAATATTGAGAAGATCCGAAAGGCACGCAAGGCAGTGAAAAACATCCTCGGTGAGATTGGCCTGGAAGACTGCCAAAATCTGCTAAAGGTATGTTGTATCCTGGAAAATAAAATATTTTTTAGATTTGGGTTTAACCAGAGGATAGTATGAGGTTGATAGCTTAAATAGATTTGCAACACGAATGAGCTAGTTTCAGTATTATTTGTGGTGTGGCGTCCTCTGCTTTTACAACATTATGTTCATTGATGCTGTACAGAAACTATTGCTGAAGATTTATTATCAATGTATGTACAAGTAAATAGTCAACTGTCATTACACTAAAAAGTTTGTTTACATTTTAGTAGTTTAGGTTTTAGGGTTTTAGCTCCATACGATAAATATAGCTGTGTACTAATTATAGGTCAAGATGTACAAGCTTGTATGTTTAATTGTATGTTTGTATTTGTATTAGTTAAATATGAAGCACTCACTGTTTTAAAAATATAATTTAGAGTCAATGTTTAATTTTGGGTATAATCTTTTTTAAAAAGCAGACATTAAAAGAAGACATTAAAATCAGGTTTGAATCCGATGTGTTCGTCCCATTAAAAGAAAGCCATTCAGAAGGTTTTTTCTTTGGTTGTTATGGCAACAGGTAGGGTTGGGCACTATGATGTCATCTGTTAACTGAGAGAGAGAGTTTAGGCTAATGTTGGGCAATGTTGTAAATCAGTGGGCTGAACAGTTTTAAGGAAACGTTTGATTTACAAGATTTGTTTTTTGCATTAATATGATAAAATACCTTGACTTGTCAGGTTGGGAAGCAGATGCAGTACTTTGCTTGTTTAAACATATTAAATACCTCACTACCATTGCAAAGATTTTTTACAGTGTGGCACGATTACAATTCAAATCTTGTAGGATGACACCGTGGCACCCGTGTCAATGGTTAATTTCTAAATTATTTGAGAACACAGATTTAATCCAAATTTATGTGAAATGTGAAATATACTCTACACTTAGTTACCAATGTACTAGGTACACCCAGATAAACATATACCTTTATTGCTATACATTAAATGAGGTGGAGAACATAGAAACTCCTCTCAGTATAATGCAATACATTTCAACAACACCACAAACTATAGCTTCCAAAGCTGCCTAATAAATTGGCAAATGCATATATGATATGTTTAATTTATACTGCCTTTCTTTAGTTGTACATTAGTTGTACATTAGTACTTTACTTTTGACACTCGATTATTTACTGCCAATCCTTATTCACATATACTTAATTGTTTGTTTGTGCCATTTACTGTGCAGGTTCTCAATGAAAAGTCGGAGAAAAACGCAGATGAAGCAGATGATGATGCTTTTGGGGGAACGCAGTGGGTTGATTTCACAGATGGATACAATAGCAGACAACGGAAAAAGGTGAATATGACACTTTGCTCTTGTGGACAACTGTAACTGTTGTTACCACCTGGACACACACAGATATATCAATCAAAAAGTAACTCAAACTAATAAACATAGAAGCTAACTGGTGAGGTGTGTGAGTAGGAGATAGCGGTGGATGGATGAGTGAAAACACGGTGTAATGCATGTGGATGTGCAACAAACCAAATATAGGAAGAAGGCTGAGTCCCACAAGGGCAGTGCTGTATGCCTTGTTGGAAGCCCAGCCCCTAAAGGCGGATACGAGCAGCCAACCCTCCCAGCTCCACCTACCAGCTAAATCCCTGTCTGCAAAACAGGCAGAGTAAGGGAAACGAGCAGAGTGGGGAGGGTCATCTCACTGTAAACATAGACAAATACTACTACTACTACTACTACTACTTTGGTTGATTATTCAATTGTTGTTGTGGATTTTAATTTTAAGATGTGTATAATGGTATAGATATACTCTATACACCTTGAAGTATCGAGTTTCTCTGGTTTGTCTCTTTTTCCTTCCCTTTTGTTCAGTGAAACTGCAGTATTTCACTTGGTTCATTCTTTATCTGAAAAAACTGTTTTTTGTTTTTTCTTTCTATTCAGTGGCCTTATCGGTCTCGATCCCTGTGCTGTAACCTGTGCAAGTACTCTTCACAAAACATCTATAACTTCAGGAGCCATGTCTCGCGCTGCCATGGGTATGTGCAATCATTCTGTGCATTGGCACCCTGTTCTCGGTGCCTCTTCATCGGCCACCCCAAGATCCTCAAGAAGCACATGCTGTTCTTCCATGCCAAACTGCACATACAGTCGGGAAGGGAAGGGGCTTTACCCACACATCGTGGTAATGAGAGGTATCAGTGTCGAAAATGTGGATTCCCAACCTCTTCTATCTTTGCAATGAAGAAACACATCATTCTCAAGCACCTTGAAAGTTTGGCAGAACAGTACATTGGTTACAGATTACACGTTCAAGGGACTACGTCTGTAAAGATCTACTGCTGCAAGGTGTGTAAGGTGAACACTGGAACTCTAGACCAAATGTTGCATCACATGCTGGTGGAGCCAGCACACTATTCTGTTAGCACACAAGTGCAGAGTATGATTCATGAGAACAAGAACTATACTATTAAACCAACACCTAATGGGAACGGTGTGTTTGTAACATTCCCGAGTATTGCTCCTAAACCACAGCAACCTCAAATGTACAGTAAGTCTTTGGTTTTACCAAGCAATGGCCAACATGCTGGGACTGTGGTGGCATTACAGCAAATACAAGGAACTACAAACAGTACTACGTTGATTTGTGCCCCTGGAACCAACCAAGCTTTTCTGCCCCCTCAGGCATCAGCCCTAGTGCAGCTAGCTAGTGCTGAGGCTAAAGGTTTGCTTCAGCCTGGTGCCACTATAGCCCTCCGAAGTGCTTTGCCCCAAGGACCATCGATGGTCCAGCTTCCCACAGTGTCTAACGTGTCTCTGAAACATGCACCAGTGTCCCTAGCTCATGCTTCTGCTCCACCACAACAGACTCCACAAACGCAGCAAATCTTTCTTCCATCAGGACTACAAGCCAATGTGGCAGCTGCAACTGGGGCTGTAGCCAAACCTGCTGTGGTCACACAAAATCAAACTAACCAAATTGGCCTACAAGGTACTATGCTGACGTCACAGTCTTTGCTGAGTCACCTCATCCCCACTGGGAATAAGGTGAATGGTATGCCGACATACACATTTGCTCCACTCCAAGTAGCAGTGCCTGCTTCTCATAGCACAGTTAGCCCTCTCAAGCCTGTTGAGCATGCAAGTAACTCCTCACCACAAACTAAGAAGTGGATTACCTGTCCCCTCTGCAACGAACTTTTCCCTTCCAATGTCTTTGACATGCACATAGAAGTCGCCCACCAGACAAAGTCCACATCATCTAGGTCAGAAAGCGTGGCTGCACGAGCAGCATTCCTGAAGAAAATGCCTGACAAAACTGTCAAATGTCTAACGTGCAAAATTCTACTATCAGAAAAGAGTGTCTTCCAACACCTGCTACATGGCCTGAATTGTTTATATTGCTCAGCTTTGTTCTTTTCAATCAAACAACTTGCTGAACACGTAAAGCAGCACAATCCCACAAGCAAGGCTTACTGTGATTTCCTGAGGCAGAAGTACAGGGTCTACTCAAAAGGTATTGGGGGAATCCTGTTCCCTTACTTTGATGTGCACACCACTGCACCAAAAGAGGTTCTAGGAGACAACGAGGTCAATCTCGCCCTCGTGACAAATTCCCTCGACTTGATCTTCTTTAAGTTACAGCCTAGCAGCCAACCGGAAATCTGCCCAGCACCTGCAAAAATCAACAGTGCGTACTGTCCCTTCTGCGACGAGAAGTTCCTGGATGAATCCAAACACCTTGAGCACCTGAAACAAAAACACCTTGTAGCACCAACCATTCATGCCATTCTCAAAACGGAGGCATTCAAGTGCATATACTGCAATGGTGTGTACACGGGAAAGGTCACCCAGCAGGCGGTGATGCTGCATATTCAGAGATGCCGGTGTTCACCAAAACCACTACCGCCACCACCCAAAATCACAGTAGTACCACAGCAGCCACCAAAACCAGCTCAGCAGCTCAGTCAACCATCTGGACTGTACTTTCTCCAAGTGCCACAAGGGGTGACTATGAAACAGACTTTAGCTCCAGTTCGTGTGGTTCCAGCTGCACCCACCGTAGGGCCTCAAGAAACAGACGCAGAGCTGCAGTGTAAGAAGAGGCTGGAGGCTGCATGGAGGGAGGTCATGGAGGCCAACAAACGAGAGCGGGAGGAAAAGGCAGCCATGCGCAAGAAGCGAGAGCATGAAAAGACAGTGCCTCCACCACAGCCTGAGATTCAGAGTGAGTCCACGGTGAAGCTAGTGTTGGAGCCCACTCCGGCGGAGCGGCGCTGCAACGAGGAGCGGAAAGACTTCATATCCAAATACTTCAACAGGAACCCTTACGCAACCAAAACCGAGACTGACGAGCTGTGCAAGAGACTGTCTCTCACCAAAGCTGAGTTGGCAGCACATTTCAGCAAGAAGCGCAGCAAGTGCATGAAGAGTCTCAAGAGGAACACTGCTGCAATTCTCCTCGGCTTCAACATGACAGAACTGAGCAAAGTCAAGCACAGCCTCCTCATCCCAGAGCAGCAGCCCACCGACCCCACAGAGCAGCGGTCTGCCA
Source organism: Pampus argenteus (assembly GCA_036937835.1). NCBI lineage: Eukaryota > Metazoa > Chordata > Actinopteri > Scombriformes > Stromateidae > Pampus > Pampus argenteus. Next base: position 11,775,849 of record CM072879.1, read on the forward strand.
ATCCCACAGAACCGATGGAAAAGAGTGACGATGGACCAGAACTGATGGATGAAAGTGGAAATAAAAAAGTTACAGATGGAGCAGAATGAACGAGTTTAGAAACAAGAGAAAAGGGAATCACCTGAAACGGTAAATGATGCAAATACAGATGTCCCTGATTTAAAAATTTAATAAATTTCATGGCCTTTTGTGTTCAGTCACTAGACGTTTATCATGCAGTGCATGAAGTCTTTTCCTAACATACAAGTTAACTGTAACTGAGGGCAGTTTGTTGATGTAGCCTTCATCAATAGTGCTTCATTGGACTTCAGTATATTGTCAGTGGTCCGTATTCTAATTTCTACCTAAATGCTCCTTGATAATGATGATAAAGATGTTTTTGTCTGTGAGATATAATGGTGCCAGACTGTTAATCTGCAACATTATTTAGCTGGTAACAATCTCCTTCATCTATGGCTACTGACTTAAAACTAAGCACTGATTCACTCCTGATAGCTGCTTTTTTGGAATCTTTATTTATATCTATTTGTACAAAATTGTGATTTATCATTGCTTGTCTGCTAATATCAAGACTTTAGAGCACACTTCAACATAGAGTTTATGTGTTATGTTATGCTTTCGTTTATAAATGGATGGGGTTTTTTTTTTTAAAAAGAACACATTTGGACCTATTTCTCTCGTGTGCACATTCATTGCTTTATGTCAATCGTGTTTTTTCCGTAACCTTACAGATTGTTCACAACACTTCTCCCCCTATGTTTTAACAGTTTTAAAGGTAAATAGTTTATTGTTCACTGACTCCTGCAGACTGTTTAGGTGAATGTTGCAGTATTGAAGCCAAATTTTTAAGAATGTACCAACTTTTGAGTTGTCGGGTTGCTGAGTTTCCAGAGTTATTGAACGCTTATTTCAAGTCTGACTATGTTGCTTGCATGAGCCTTTGTTTTGTTGTTAGATGCAATTATGATTTGTGCCATTGTGAAGTCTAGACATTTGCATAGACTTGTGGAAACTTACTTAGAGATTCAACAAAACATGTTATTGGGTGTTGATTCAGTCACCATATATCTTCTGTTCTCCTGACCGCTGTTTTTTGTACTATACTTGTATTTTCAATAATACCTAGAGGGTCAGAAATTTTGGGAGAGGAAGAAATTCACATTCTGTCCACGGCCACTGTGTTGTAAAAGATAAAGTGGTTTCCTTTCACGTAAATGATTATTAATTTTATTGTTCATTTCATAATAAAAAAAATATATAATTTTTAATAATTTTTTAATCAAGCTCTGTTAAATGCACCCAGAGGTATGCTTCATTCATGTTTAACAGAACGACCTGGAAAATTATTCAGCACTTCTGCCACTCTTCATTCCTCCATCAGCAGCAACAGAACATAATGGTAAAGTCATAATAAAGGCAGTGCGTCATGTGCAATAAAAGGCTAACAAGAGCAAAGTCTTGAGGGTTTTTCATCAGTTTTTAATACTCCCCTGAGAAATACTTAGATTTCTGCCTGCCACATACATTTTGGTCTCCTGTTGTGATAGCTCAAAAATTAACTATATTTGTCACACTTCTGCTTAAATTAATTGCTCGATAACAAATCTTAAGGTATGTTTTGGGCCGAGCCAAACGTATCATTACTAAATGCATGCAGTATTGACTTCTGGCCACACAGAGGTGCTGATTCTACCCAGTGTAAGTTCATTCTTGAGATTAAAACCTTTTTCCCAGAGCTTTCAGTCACATCACACTGTCCATATCATTACTTTATGTTATCATTATTACTTTACTATTACATTTTACAGCCTTGATGTAATGATAATGACTGTGACGTACGGTTGAAAGCTCCAGAAACGGCTGGACTTTTATATTTTTCTGGTTGAACTTCATAACTGGATACACCATGATGTCCACTCAGCTGTTCTGTACTCTACTTAGTTTTCTATTCATGTTCTCAGAACAGCTACTGAGTTGATTGTTGTGATGTTGTCAGCTGCTGGTTTCAAAGTCATTTTTTTTTTCACTCTCAATTGTTTTGATCTGATCAAGGACTGAGGGGCCACTGTAGTTGTTTGTTTGAATGGCCTCCAGCCTCTTCAGGTACTCTACCGGGAGTCCATTCTGCTCTGCACCCAGACACACCACCTTTATGAAACACACAGAAACACAAATCAATTACCAACACATTTGTGATGTGTCGTTTGTAGCATAGTATAGTTTAAGGCAACTCTATTGTCTTTGGATCAGTGTTCTCAGTATCTCTTTACGTGCACACACCTGTTTGTACTGAGGAGATGGAGGACAGGCGTGGAAATTGTTCATCTGATAAGTCCTGCACAGCGTCAGTCCATTGTCAGTCTCTACCGAAACCTCAAGTGGAGAGTACTTTCCCAGGTTCACCCCTTCCTGGCTGAGGGCACAGAAAGAAAAAACACATTGTGTTGGTACAAATGACAAACATAAAACTGCTGAATTGAAGGTGTGTGTGTGTGTATATTTTACTTGTCTAGGCTCTTGAGGTTGTCGTTGCTCAAAGTCCAAATCACCCCCCACACCTCTTTGCCTGGACAAAACTCAATGGTGGCAACTCCACCATGCCAAGCATTGTCCACATGTTTCTCCCACAGGCCAAAGTTCAACTCATAGTCCTATACACACACACACACACACACACAGTGGTAGTGGGTACAGGACAAAAGGCTGTAAAAAGACAAGGCTTGTGTATTTTAAACAAAATGCTTTTTATTTCTCTGTGGTGCAAAGAGGGGTGCTGTGTTTGTGTTTCCAGTGAGCCTGTTTGCTGTTGACCATCACAGTACACTCAGGCCCTATTGTTGCAGTTGGTTCATTGGGGGCATGGTGGGAAAGCCGCCTGCCAGAAGCTGGTAAAATATGAACCCGGCTGGTAGATAATTACATTTCAAAAAATTCATTTCCGACCCTGACAATGGGGGAAGTATTTTTAAGCTGCACTTGTCATTTAGGTGAGCAGTGGACAAGGTCGCCAAGTTTTTATTTATTTATTTTGTTTTCAAATTTAGTACAACTTAAAGCTCATTAAATTACTATACAGCATAAAGACTATAGGTAGCGTGTTGTTGCTATGGTTACCGGTCAGCCGTTGATATATGCATATATGGCAGTTTCTATGCTATACTCCCGAGTTTAGTGGGCACCTATTTATTTAAAAACAAGTATGCCATGTAACGAAAAACCTATAAAATGATCGGGATATAATCTTCCAACAGTCGCCACAGCTCTGTTGTTATTGTTTCCCCTCTGTGCACCTTAGTAGCCATCGTATTGTATTAAGAGGCAAATGCGACGTTCAAGAATATGAGGTGACAGGAAGAGAGGATATCGTCTCCATTTTTATCCCATCGGCGAAATGTACACAATTAACACAATGACTTAACATTTATATGTCGCGTTTGCTGTAGACACTCATCTGAAAAAGAAACTTAGAATACGAGAGTAACGCTAGCTAGCTAGCTAACCTCTTGGCTGTTTGGTAGTTTCCACACGTACCTGAACGCAATAATAAAGTCGATACAAACTGATTTGTTACCTTCAGACAACCAGTAGTGCAAAATATCGCCGAAGGGTTTGCCAGCTGCAGTCTTTCCTTCAACAAGTTGCTCCCAAAAGCGAAATACATGAAACGGTCGGAGGTAGACATCTTTGTCTACGGTAACGTTACGTGTGCTCCTGCCGTGACATACATACACAACAAAAGCTTTCGGTGTCCCAGAGTATTATCCAAATGTTTCCTAAAGACCGCCGTCAGGGCGGAAAAGGGTTCAAATGTACGACTGACTGGCCATGTTAGCTTAGCTTAGCCACATTTAGTGAACTGTCTCCTTGTAAACGACCGTTGTACGTGAGCCGCAGAGCTCGGAAATAACAGATTTAAAATTAATGTCTTACATATTTCAGGGTTATTTTTTGACCTGCTCGATATAATTATTAACTGAGCAGCTACATTTTACAGAGGATATATCATTCGACTCATTTAGTTTTTTTAAATTATAATTATTTGTCGTTTCAGGTGTGATAGTTACTATCCGAGTCGTTTACTTCCGGGTCATACACTAATGTTTGCGCAACAGAAGCTGCCATTGAGTATTTCTATCAAATGTTAGTTAAATGCAGCTATTTAACGTCATACGTCAGTGTTACCTTTCTAGGTTAAATAAGATTTGAATTTTTAATCTTTACCCTACTTGATGAAGACGTCCCATAACATATTTAATTTACAAAAACTATTACTTTTTAACCAAACCACAGAAGTTTAATGGCAACTGTAGCAATACATTACTGCTATACTGGAGTAATGCAGAGAAACTAACACAAAACAAACTTATCAGCACTGTAATGACACACCAAGTCAGGTTTATCCTCTTCATAAGGAGCATTTTAATGTACAAAATAAAAGGAAAACACACAGAAGTTAACAAAACATTTCCCCTGAAAAAAAAAAAAAAAAAAATCCTGTACAAAACAGCGAGGTGATGACAAGAGACTCTACGGCCTGGCAATCATCTCCTCGGGCCACCACGTCCTCGTCCCCTTCCTCGTCCACGTCCTCGTCCTCTGCCTCGACCTCGTCCAGCCACTGAGAAAAGAGGAGTGATAATCAGCATCATTTGTCAAACTTTAACCGTTAATCTGAGATTTGACCCCAGTATCAACTCACTTTAAAAAAGTATTCAAACCACTGCTAGGCATGAATGTGAGGAAATAATTTGCACAAAACAACCACAGAAAACCAGTGTGTTGTTCTCAAAAGGCCTATAGTGATATTGTTCTATACAACTACAGATGTGGTAAGTAAACAAAGTACAGCAAAGCTCATTTCAACCAGTTTCTTTGTGTAACTGGTGATTTTCTCCTAAACATGTCTGGTTATTTGTAGTGACAGCAAATACTGAAAATAGGAAGGTAACATTTAGTTGTCTTGCATTGCATTTTGAATGCTAGATGACATCCTCATAATTAGGGTTAGGGTTAGAAATGAAGATAAACAATCCATTTTACCATCAAACTTCTTCCAAATTCAGACTTTTTATAAATTGCATAACCACTCGTCAGATAACCTTGTGACCACTTTCCTGTGCTTGAAATAAATCATTTTAGGTTTCCAGCATCTCATGCATGGTGGACAAAATAGCTTCATGCACGAAGAAAATACAAGCGAAAGGACACAGTATGTACCAATCCATAAGGTCATGAGTCATGTTTTTCTATTAAAACAAATCCACATCAATTGGACTATTACGATATCCATGCACAAAGAGCTGGAAAAGCAAGGGCAGATGACAAATAAACTCCCAAAAAGCTTAAAGACAAAACCTGCCAAAGAAATCCACTGGGACCAACTATAACCACTGAATCTGGGAAAAGCCACTTAGTTCTGATGTTCTCCATATTGATTTAATCATTTGGCTTAAGTGGAGTCCAAATACCATTTGCTGCACCTAGGGCTTATAATGGTAGGGAAAACCCCGGAAGAAAAACTGTTGTCTGCCGGAGCCACTGTAGTGTTGCTGTATAAAAATCTAACTTCTTAATTGCAAATTTGACAGATTTCACAACATACAAGCATAAAATTCAGATGCCGACTGAGTTCAGTTACCTAAAAGAGCTCGAATCTGAGATCATGTAAGGTAGCCCAGTTAAGTGTTTTCATGTTCTGATATTACTTTACAGATCTGACAAAACCACAGTCCATCAAAGGTCAACTTCAGACTCTGCTAGTGTCATGAAAAGCATTAATAAACTGATACCTCTCTTGTGAGATTGCTTACCTGCTTCTCTCTTCTTGGACTTGATCTTTGGCTCGATGTCGACGAGCAACGTGTCAAGCGGCAGGCTGTCAGGCAGGATAAAGTAGCGGATGTTGTTGCCGCGGATACTCAGTGACTCCAGCTGAGTGGGCTCCCTGTTTTTCAGGGTCATTTTCACCGCCTTCAGGTGGGTGTTCATGCTCACATCAACACCTGAGCGGAGGAAAGTTAACAGGGATGCAAAACATGATGACGTTAAACCACTAGGACTGGACAATAAAAGAAATTAAAACTGATTCTGACTATTATAATCAACCTAGTTTGAGTAATGCTGCTGTGTTGTGTGACGCATCTACACAGACAACCTCGAAGTAAAACAACAAATCGTGCAACACACATAAACAACCAATCAGAGGGGAATTCTTTGAACCAAAGATGTGGAGGAGGACATCCACTTTATTTTGACTAATTCAAACAGTTCAAGCCTCATATTAACTTACAACTAACAAAAACTTAACTCAAAATGAGGGTTGTGTATTTTGTTCCTCGTCAGTTCTCTTAATTATCAGTATGAACAGGAGAATTAACTACAGCGTGGAAAAAATGCTTTCATATGTGAGACTTTAAAAACTTGTGAACGTATCCTGTAATACTGATCGCATCAAAAACTAACATATTGCTACAGTTCAACAGTGCAGAAGTAGAAGAAGTTGCTCCAGCTGGCTCTTACCTGTGATGGTGCCATGGACCTGGGTGCCATTTTTCAGTTCAATGGTTACCGTCTCATGGCTCAGCTTCATCAAAAACCTGCGGATGAATATTTAACGAGATTTACAGTGTGAACACATCGCACATTTCTCTCCGGACACTGTTAGCAACTCAAAACAAGAGGCTTGTCTGTTTGCTAATGTTAGCTAAGCTACAAGCTAGCATTCAGCACCAAAACAAAAGGCGAGCCAAACCTCACAAAGCACCTCTATTATATCTATCATGAAACAATACATGCTCGAAAAGCTTTCTGGTGCCGACTAGGTAACATATTGGTTAAATGAAATTTGTTTCCAGATCTAAAATCATCTTAAAAAGAGAAGAGGGGGTGAGAGAGGGCCTATCACCTAAAGTAACCGTGACTGTAAGAAAAGTTGGTAAACATTAATGCGAATGGACTTTAGCTTTTTGCACAGTAAAAATCGCTGCTTAACAACTCTTATAACCACTAAACGTGTATGTATCTATCGGGTTAATTCACGGTTCCTTGTTAACGCCGCTCAGTCTCCATTCATTCCGCCGCTTCCCGCCTCGTCTCTCCGTTTCACCCACTTTACATCTAAGTCCATCCGCCGCCATCGCCTTTACTTTTCTCATCTCAAGTCACCGCAGTCAACACACGGATACATTTCACCACAGCTCACCTGACTAGTTTCATGATGGTGACGGACTGTAGAGACAAATCCTCCACCAAAGAGACAAAAAATTGCAGCGCTCAAAGTGAAGACACAGGCCTGCCGTTGTACGAGTTACGTTTCTGTCGCGCTGATATGACGTCATTAGATGAGCGACAGAATAGATGAAACCACACTGCCGCCTACCGGTGGGTGGGATGATCTCTTAATACACAGTGAGCTATATGTATATATATATGAAAATATAAAGATTTTTTTTTTTTACATCAGTCATTACATTTAGCAGCATAGTTTTAATTTAATTTGTGGATATGATACTTTACTGACAGACAGTTACGTTCTTGATAATCAGCAGTTTTTCTAGTAGTACAAGCAGACAAAAACCTATACCCATATAGCAAAAATATTTTGGCTTAGCTTTGGCCCAAATCTGGCTTGTCATTTTGGCAAGGTTATGGGTGGATGTCTGGGCCATAAATGGCCCAAATTAAGAAAACCAAAATCATACCAAAAGGGAGCCAAAATTCACCCAAAACAAAATGTGGACTTCCAAAATATAACCATAATGGTCCCAGAAGAGCCCTAAATCCTCACAACCCAGCCAAAAAGTAGTCTAATCTGACCCAAAGATTGGCCATAATGCCATATCCTACATTAAAGCATCTCCAGAGTTTGACACTAGAAGGATGTTTTGAAGCCAATTGCGGTCCAGTAGGCAACTTGCACAAGATTGATGTGAAAATGTGACGCCTACAGTGCACATACACAGAGAATGATCTTTTTCAGTGAAGCAGGAGACATTTTGTTCTAAGTAATTCAACTTTTGAAATGAAACTATATTTACATATGAATAGTTCCTGGAATATTTGATGAGAGATCAAAGAAGGATGTTGTTTTGGGTTTTTTTTATGTCTTAAAACATATTTAGTATGTGTAGGGGATCTTTATCTATGTGTGGTTTCATGCCGGTCACTGGTGTATTTACACAAGTATTAAATCTGGATTAGTTTACTTACGTATGCATTTTGAAAATAATGTCTCATAAATTTACTGAATCACATTCACTGCGTTGTTAATCACTAACACGTGAAGTAATTCACTGACTGCGGGCTGGATAGCTGCCTAATCATAGGACAGAATCCTTACCTGTTTAACATTTATAGTACGTACTCTGGTGATTGATCAGAAAAAGAAAACACCATTAACATGAAATATCCCACCAGTGACATGTAAAGTAGCATATTCTCTTTTTTTGCTGATTTCTGCAGAGGTCACTTCATCACAGAGCACTTAGAAACATCTCATAGCAACACTTTCAGTTGTTTTTATTGAGTAAACTTTGCACTGACACTTTCATTTACAGTTTTGGCCACACATCAAACCTCTCTTATGGACCGACTGGGAATGTATCAAGTATAATCTATGAGAGTGCAATTCCATTTCTTTAATTTTGAAGTTGTTGGTTGAGGGATGGTTAAATTAAAAACATTATATATGGAATATAAAATGGCACCGGACCATACTCCGCACCATAAATCCAATACTAAAAATCAAGAAAACAAAAAAGGAAATAACAATAATAATAATAATTATTATTATAATAATAATAAAACCAACACTCATCAGTCCTCCACGTTTACTGACAGCACTTAATTAGTGCAACACATCAACAGCATGCTTGTGCAAAATAAAGACCCCAGACTCAGTGCGTTCATGTTGCACCATGCAACCCAAATAAATGTGTGCAGTCCTGTTAATCAAGCCAAATCTGCAGTGTTGTGGGCTGCACCGGCTGCCCTCACATCTAAAGTCATCTTAATGAAATGTCATCGTCAGCACCTTCACAGTTTAATATTCAATACAGAGAGCAAGAGAAAGGTCTCACTTTAGAGGTTTCCTCTATAGTCAAAATCACTTCAGTGGAGCACTCCAGACCACTTCAAATCATAAATGATCAGTTTTTTGATTGCACATCACATTCTCTATAACTGGTTACTTTCATAAAGGGAGAAACAATCCTGATATTGTTCTTGGACAAAATTCAGCTTCTCTACGTGCCGTTTTCATGTCATGAAGTATGATTAAACCACTCCATTATGGCTATCATCATATCTCAACACAACAGGCAGTGTTCAATTTCTGTGTAAACATTACAGTTGGGGAAAAAAAGTTAAAGGCTGGATTGAGAGTGCGTATTAATCATAGCAGAAACTCTTGTACTAGAAGCGGATAATCGAAAAAAAAAAATGTTAAAAGCAATTTTTGAGCTGGTAAAATGGCCAAAACATGGAAATTGCTTCTCTAGGAATAAGATAACGTGAGATAAACCTGCGGTGAACGGACAAATGATACGAATGTGCACCAAGAATCTCTGTGTATAGAAACAGCCAAAGTCGTGCGTTCTCCTTTCATTAGCAACTTATTTAGCAAGAACGTTAATAAATACCAATAAAGAAACAAATACGATCGAAACAAAAAAGGCACACAGACCGACAACTGTGGTCTCAACTGGAAGAAATTTCATCTCCAAAAGAAGGAATAAAAAAGGATAAATTACAGTAAAAATCCATCTTGCATCTATCAACAGCACACTGCACTAGCCATCAGTAGTGATATCGATATGATTAAAAATAAACTATGCAGTTATGAAACCTTAGTGGAGTTCAGGAGTGATTCCAATATCCAGAGTGTTTTTTGAAATTGCTTTGGCTCAGTGTTCATTGTGGAAAACTCTTAATGTGAAGAGCCAAACTGAAACACAAAATGCTCCTCACATTAAAAGTGCAACAATAAAACAAACAACTGCTTAATCCTTATATTATATATGTTTCAATGCTTAGTACTAATTGTACAGATCACTGAATCAATGTAACATGAGACTGTTTTGATGAAAACCTGTTAGTGTCTGACAGCATTATTTGGACCAATTCATTTATTTATTATTAAAATTCAGTTATGATAAATGGACCCAAAACAACAGTGAAATACAATAATATGGATGACACTAGTGAATGAAAGTTAATCTCTGATAAAAGGCAGAGAAGTATTTGGGATGAGTCGCAGGTGAATACTATGAACAGGAAAAATAGACAATGCTTGACGATGCTTAAGTGTCTTTGAGCAAGACACTGAATCCCTACCAACTCTGCGGGCGCTGCTCTGTAGCTGAGAGTGACTTTTCTCATCTCCGATCACTGGAGTATAACAAAAGAATCAGAACCGTCATAAGATCCAACAAGCACGAGTGTAACACTTACTGGGCAAGACCGGTGTATCGTCTTTTCTTTGCAGCACACCAAAAGGAAAAGATCAGTAGTGTGTGGCTCTCTAAAGCAGGCACAGTGTGCATGAAGGTCCAAAAACAGAATCAGGCCTCTGATTGTACAGTACGCTAAACAAGCTCCAAGGTTACACGTATTTGACTCTGGGAGCTCTGGACTGGCTCTTGGTTGGGTCAGTGTGTTAAAGTGTGGGCTGACTAAGAGTTTGGTAGGGTGCATGCAAGGCAAGTTTGGATTTCAGCATGATCAGCACCAAAACTTCACCCTGAACAAACTGAGAAGATAAATACAGGAAGTGGGGAATAAATAAAATAAGAAAACAAAAACATGTGCAGCATTTTATCTCTTATGATATCAGTAGCGTTCAATTGATGTACTCAGTTTTATACACTCGTTTGTTTCAAAGAATAGTTTGTCTGTTTTTACAGCAGACAAAAGCACTTAAAAAAAATCAAACTGCTTATGACATCATCTTCACTGGACAAAGTCTGCAGGGCTTTTATGTCCTTTTCTAGATACAGTATAATACATACAGTAAACACTCTACCCCCAAAGACTGACATTAAATCTTATATTTTTCCCATCAGTGCTTCTCTCTACTTTTCCCAGTCTTTGATTTTTTTTCCTTTCCAGGTTCAATCATTATCTGACCATTTCTGTACTTGGTTCAACCTTCTTTCTCTACACCATTTTTTCACACTAAGTGTACTTGCTCCTCCCATTCCTCAGGTGATTGATTCCCCTCTAACTGAAGCACAAGGTCTAAGTCTCTTTCTGTAGCTGGGGCAGTGTGTGCGGTACTATTTCCACCTTGGGCGTGTGAGCATGGGTGTGTGTGCGCTTCGTCCAGCGACAGATCAGCCTCACACCCGGCGTCCACGCCCTCCTCGCCAGCCTCTTTGTTTTCCAGCTCCAGAGTGCAGGGCCTCTTCTGGCCCTCCACACTTGTAGCACCCGGACAGGGATTCCCAGAACCTCTGTCCGCCTCCGGCTCGCCCTCCAGGGGCTGCCAGATTGGGGCGGGGGTTACATCCCTGGAGGTCTGGCTCTCTGTTTCAGTCTCGGTGTGTGTGTCAGGTGAGGAGTCAGTTTCTGTGGTGGGTGGAGAAGGGATGAGGGCCAGGCTCTGGGGGTTGTTCTGGGGGTTTATGTTGTGGTTAAACCAGGCCATGATGTTGTCCAGCAGCTGGGCACTGGTTGTGGGGTCCAGAGGTTCCAAACTCTGAGGGTCGCTGGGGGTGAAAGGGCCCCCCGGGGGGATGACTGGTGAAAGCAGCAGCTCTGGCTCGAGGTCTGGAGAAGGGAGGCACAACTGGGCGAGGGGCTGGGGGTCCGACTTGAGGGGCTGCTCGAGAGCGTAGGTGGCAGGACGTTCTGGAGTGTAAGAGCTACTGTGTTCTGGGAAAAGGTTGTAAGAGCTATCTGGTTTTGGGTTGTTGTCGTATGTGGCTGCGTGTTCCCGGTTATATGAACTATGGGCAGGGTTTTGGGTGCGTTCAAGTGCACATGAAGCAGTGTGCTCAGCCTCAGCCAAATAAGTACTTGTGTGGCAGTAACTCTGCTGTGGGTCTGTGATGGTGATATGGTCAAGCACATACGGGGTGGTCAGTGCACCCGGGTCTTGTCTATGGCTGGAGTTGCTATAAGCAGGTTCCATGGTGTAGGGAGCAGAGAGTGCACTATGGTTGTATGTGTGGTGTGAGCAGAGCTGCTCCTGTGTGTGTGTGTCTAGGTCATAAGGAGTGGTTATGTTCCCTAGTTTCATAAGGCTGTCTCCCAGCTCCAGCAGCTCTGCACTGAGAGAAGGAGGTGGGGGAGGGAGAGGGAGGGAGTTAGGCATGGGAGGCTGAGAAGTAGAATCTGTCCTGTTTGGGGGACGAGGAGGATCTAGGAGAGAGGTGGGAAAGGATGAGCCTCTGGCTCCTGGAGGATCGTCTTTGTTGAGAGAGTGCAACGCAACGTCACCCAGGTCTCCTGCAGGATTCGACCTCCTCTCCTGTCCTCTTTCTAGTCCACACTCCAGCTCCACCCTTCCCTCCATGCCTCCTTCCAGGCCTCGCTCTCTGCGGGACTCCTGGAGCGACAGCTGGATGGCCAACAGGATGTTTGGATCGTCTTCGTCCAGGGATCCCAGCACTCTCCTGCGGCCCTCGCTCCTCTCTGGACCCTCTAGAAGAAAAAATGTCAAATTAAAACAAGAGCTACTTTATAAAGCTTGTTTGGCAATTGGTCTCAGTGATCAATGCCTCTGTGTAATTTAATCAGATCTAATTTATGCAAATAAATAATATTACTTTAGAAAATCTATAATTTATATGATACCATACACAAGTTCTCCAAAATGTTACATATTATTTGCCAGACCTGTGCTGTCACTCCTCCTGTTGGTCTCTGGTGTGTTGCTGCTGCTTCTAAGGTTATGCAGACTCAGCATATCTCCTCTGCGCCGCGGCCTGTGTCTACGGCGGTACTGGATATCAGCATAATCCTGCAAAGAGCCATTCAAGTTAGGTTATTACCAAACCAGTTGAATATCATAAGGCTGTTTTGTATCTATCAGGCACATAAAACAGGATTTAGCCCATGCATTTGCACAGAAGTCTCGGGTAAGGGGGAGAGAGAAAAAAAAAACCAAAAAAAAAAAACATTCAGATCTCTATAAGTTACCTGTGACTGTCTCTCCCTTTGATCTCCTGGTCCCAGTACAGAGTGACGACTCCCCATCTTAACACATATAAGCAAACCATGTCAGCTGCAGTGGTAGTCATGCATTAATATGACTCCACACAGAACTAGGTCACTATATGCAGGTTTAGGAGTAGCATTAGCTGTGCATTACAACAAAACAGGTAGCAGATGAGACTCAGTTAGTGTTTCAGTGTATGATGTGACAAGTGGAGTTTTGTTTTACCTCGGGGGAGGCAAAGCCCAGGTACTCCCAGTCCCATGATCCTCCAGGATAGCTGAAACAAACAGTGAATCACGTGAAGCTGATGACTTGTTTTAGTGTAGTTTGTAACCAGGTTCTTCTAACTTGATAACTGATTTATCCCTGGCAGTGTCTCTTCTTACAAGTTGTAAACAGAAGCCAAAAAAAGGACGTGCATGTTCATACTTCCTACGGGGAGGTTCTGGGGAGTCGTTGGGAGCGACACCACGAGCCACCGATGCCAGGAACTCCTGCCTCTTCTGCTGAACCAGACGGGCTGCACTGATTATTTTGTGACACGGAGTCCTCAGGTACGGCCGGTTGACCTTTTGGGCCAGATCCTCCACTACCATCTCCAAGTCCGTCTGGGTGGACATAAAGACAACATGCTCATTTTCACATGTTCAAGCAGAGACTGGAAATTCAGATTTACTGTGGATAAAACATGAGCTGAGTATATTTTGAGTGTCTTTATCTCACAGGAGACTTCATCAAATCTTAAGCCCGTTTAAACATCTGAAAAATAGATGAAATGGACCTCTGGTGGTTGAAATGTTTTGCAAGGCTCTGCCTAATTCTACTCAGCTTCAATCACAGTATACTTTAAGAAAAGCTATCCAATCATCCTTTAATCATGAGAAAGGAGCCCACTTATCAGAAAATGCGCATTTTTTATCTAACAAACACCCAATAAAAATAATCCTTGTTTTCTTAGCAATTACAATAAATGAACTTAGCTGTTTGTAGAATATGAAACAAAAGCAAATCACTTTTTAATTTTATTTTACAAAGGGACGGTAGAACATTAAAAAATCTGCATCATAAACAGCTAGCATGCGAACAACTTGTTCAAATATGGCATGTTAACGACAGCTTAGCACATTTATGCTAACATTATGTGTTGCAGAGGATACATGCATGTCAGATATGTATTGTATTACCTGCATGAGCTCAAATATCTCTTTCTGGGTGCTGCCTTGCTGCAGGAAGAAGCCGTATGGGTAAGAGCACTTCAGCACGCGCCGCGTCTTCAGCAGCTCACACACACCGTCCTCGATGAACCGTGTGTCAGGAGGAGTGCCTTCACCTGGGTGAAGAATTAAACAATGGGATGAACTTAATACTGGCAGTCTCAGTCTCCTGTTTTGTTTAGAATAAGAAGACATACTAATACAGCCTCTGCCTTTCCTATAGCAAGAAGTAATGTATTGTGATAAAAACAAACTAAAGCTTGGGTTTCTATACACCTCTTAGCAACACAGACACTAAATCAAACTAGATTCTGATGCAGTAGTGAAAAAGACTTACGACAAATGAAGGCTCGGCTCAGCTGCTCCATCTTCTCTTTAGCTGTTTTCAGCAATTTCTGCTCCAACTAACAAACAGAGAGATGATTTAATGATCATTTTGTAATGTATGCCTTAATTTCAGAAATGTGTCTGTACAGTCTATGTTGCATGTGTGTTACCTTATAACTGTGTTCATGGTTCTTAAAGCGGGTGTAATAGTGCATGAAACGGTCCAGCTCCTGAAAACTTTTGTGCTTCTTTTCTGCCTGTAAAAAAACAACTTTATTTAATCAAAATCATCTTGGTGTATGTGTGTGTGCAGTAAATGTAAGTATAATTAAGTGCGTGTGACCAGACATGTGTGTTTGTACCTCGACAGTCATCTCCTTGGACTGCTCCTCTAACTGTTGAATGACCTCATAGCGAGTACAGCGGTAGTAGCCTCCTGTTGATGAGCTGTGCTTCTTCCACTCCTCCAGACAGATCCAACAGAAATCATACTTACACTGATAAAGGGAGAAGCAGTCAATAAGTTCATTTCATAATTAAAACCAAAATACAGTACGTACTGGAATAAAAATATCGATGTGAAATCATTCTACTGAACATTATCTACAGAAATGATGACACACACAGATACCTTGGCACACTGCATGTGGTTGCAGCCCTCATTCTTCTGAATGGGTGACTTGCAGTTGGCACACGGCTTGGAGTTGGTCAACAGCCACAGGCAGTTAGCAGCATCCTCATAGGCCTCGCTCACACCTGCCACTGTGGAAAGCACACACACATACAGGTGTTGATGGTCTGAAATCCAGCGAGAAAGTGAATAAGAAAACCAGTCCCAGTTAAAACTGCCCCATGTAACGTTCAAGAATCCTGGGAACATAAACAACACAAGACAGACTTACACTCCTCAGGCCTCATCTCTGAGACTTTCTGGAGCCAGTTCCTCCACATCTGACAGTCACATGGCTCATGGGCCTCGCCAAGGCACTCCCTGCAGATAGGGAGGCAGTGAACGGAGAAATGAGTACAGTAAAAATACAATCCACTGAAACTGAAGCAGCATAACAAGTTATGTCATTACTAGAGAGTAATGGAGTAATGATAACCATAGCAAGTAGAAATAACCATATGGGGTGCACTACTGCATGTGTATTCAGTGCCAATAATACATAGAACTTACCAGCAGAAGAGGTGACCCTTGCCACAATCGACAGCTGGGGAGGGCAGCAGGGGGAAGCTGTGTGGGTCACTGTCCCCAGGGCCTGGTCGGGTGAGCCGCACCGCCCTCTCACAACGTGCTGCAGGACACCAACGGATGGCTGGATTGTTCTCCACAAAGGCCTGGAACAGAGGGATGGTGAAGGATTGTGAGTAAAGTATAAGACATGGATAAATGACAAACAATATTGAAGTGGAGACATGAAAACAAAACACAAGACAGAAGAGAATGTAAAGAGCAGAAGTGATTGTGTAACGGCAGAAAAACAGGAAGAAAGAGAGACAATTTTATAACAAATATGTAGCAAGAAGTCAGGTGAGCAGCAAAGCAAACACACTAAATAAATTTACAGTCAAAAGAAAGGGATTACTTAAGATCAACATTGCTTTGAGCTGCATTTCTACCTTGATGTCAAACTGAAGGTATCGCTGGTCCATCTCCCTGGAAACCACACTCTCTATCACGTGCACCGGTACCAAGTGGTAGCACTCATAAGCCGGACAAAAGATATTGTGGGCATCACCCTCCTGAATCTTTACATTGAGGAACCTGAGAAACATGCACATGAAAACTGTAGCAGACACAATCAAACAAACACACTGAAATATGCAGGAACATTTACAAACACGCAATAACAGGTTCCTACCCCTCCCAGCAGGCTCTGCAGAACTCGTGGCCACAGGACATGTCCACTGGATCCTCAAACACTGAGATTGAGCACAGACAGATTCCACACTGCAGGGACAGAGAGACATAACATGATATTCAAATTATATTTCGTTTACTTGTGATTCAAAACCTTTACTGTGTCATCTTCATTATATCTTCATCGACTCAATAACACCATTTCACGGTGGCAGTTTACAAAAAGGATTTAATGCATCTCCAAGAGTTAATTTAAACACTGATGCCAGTTAAAAAGTTGTGTCTCTCACCGTAGCCAGACCTTCCTCACCAGGTGTGAGGCAGCTGTCGGTGGGGGAGGTGAGGGTGAGTGTGAGGGGTGAGCGAGGGGTCCTGGGAGTGCGGGGTGAGGGGAGGGTGTCCCAAGCGTTATAGCCGCTGGGTGGAGGGGTGGGCATGGCCACGCCTGAGCGCTGGCAGCAGCCTTCAGCGTCTGACATCCAGGCCTCCAAAAGTTTTTCTCTATCCCAGTCTGAGAGAGGGAGGGGGTTATACACACACGTTTAGAAACAGGAAGCCAATTATCTACAAACACGTTCTACACAGATGTCATTGAGGGTCAAGGTTTCATGAATTTTAACTCTAATAGACAAACAACACGTACCATGTGCTCGGAGAAGGGCCTCAGCAGTAAAGAGAGGAGCTTGCAGCATGTCTGCAGTCTCCACGATCAGCATATCTTTCAGTCTGCGTAGGTCCTGAAGCTTCAGTCCCTCGTAAGGCTGAAAGGACAGGGTGGGAGGTCAAGAGAGGTCAAAAGAAGAAATGTGTGAGATAGAGATTATATTTAAGGAAGTGAAAAAAATTTTTTTTTAAAGAGTGAGTGAGAAAAGCGAGAAGGACAAGGATTGTGGGGCAGTCAGGGTGGTGGTGGATCAAATCAATCAGATCAAATATATGCATGGTTTTGGCTACAGGAAGGAAGATCAAACTGTTATCAGCCGGTGCAGCCAGAGAACTCACTCTGTAAATACAACCATGACAACAGGAGATATGTATGTGCATATGTATACTCATAGTACTATAATTAATCAGAGTAAGTTGTGGCCTACGAAGTGAGAACTTTGAAGGTGAGTGGTAAGAATTTAGAAATGTAGTGGTGACGGGCAAGTCAATGGTTTGCACGGAAAAACAGGGAGCTATTCAATGCAGAAGTACGAAATGTAATCTGCTCCGTTTGTGCACTAATGCAGCCACAGGTTATACATGAAGGTTATACATATAGCCACACTAAAAGGGTTTTGACTAGCAACCATTCAGGTTAATTTATGTGTTGACTTCGGTTATTTAAACTCATAACTCATGTAATCATTTTGCATCTTTTCAGGAATTTAGAAATATTGTCTGAGTTAGTGTAGGAGTGTTTTCAGGACTCGCTACAATCCACCTTAACTTTTTTTTTAGCTTTACTAGAATAGTCTTGTGTTAACTGTAGATCTTTAACACTATTTCCTCTGAAAAAAGCAAGCTGCTACATTGCACAAAAGACTTACTATGATAAGCATTAACTTTAACAACTTCAAAATATCAGGGATAACATAAAAAAGCCCCAATATTCATTTCCTTGATGTGAAGAGAGCAAAGATGACAGAGTCATTGTGACATGGTGACATTGTATTGTATTACCAACAAACCAATAGATATCTAAATTATCATTTAACTTTAAGTAAGTGTAATAGCAAAAACTAAATCCAGAAACTTACACACAGTTAATAGGGAATACAATGAATGTTTTTAGGCTGCTCATCTTTTCTGTATGGATTAATGACTTAATAAAGACCCATGACTGCAAAATGCATGATAATAATACCGATTTAAAATATACAGCCAGCAGGAAACCCCAGATCTCATAACTGTGGTCTCACCTCCTTGTACTGTAGCAGGTTGGTTTCACCATGTGCGTCTGTGTTTGACTGCTGAGCTGAAGAAGAGGAGAAAACCATCTGTGACTCCAGGCTGAGGGCCAGCTCAGTGTGGTGATGCCGCTCAGCATGATCACATGGCGTCAGCTTGTCCTCATCCTCCACAAAAAGGTCCGCCTCGCTCTGGATTAGCAGCTAGAGGGAGAGATGAGGAGAGAGGAATGGGAGAACAAAGAGGGAACAGAGAAAAGAGGAGAGGAACAAGAAAATGAAGGCACTTGCAACAAAAGAAAACAAAGCAGCCAAGAGGTGAGAGCAAATGGAGCAGACAAAGAAAACAGCAAGGGTGAACAGGAGAGAGGGGGTGGTCAAAGATGAAATGATAAAAAACAGAAGAAATGGGAGAAGAAAGTAGTAGCGGGTGACACAAGGAAAAGGGAGAAAAGAAAGAATAAGAACATGGAGAAGAAAGTTAAAAAATGGAAAGGGGGAGAGTGAAAAAGCAAAAAAGGAGGTTTAGTAAAATGAAGAAAGGTTAAGAAGTTTACATTCATTAAGTTCTTTAAAAACAAGGGATCAGATAATAACAAAAGACACAGCCGATGCGCTTGATGCAGGGATAGGCATAATACAGATTTTACTTGTTGTATATGAGTTTCAGAGTTTCTCTCACCTCCACGCAGCTCTTCATGCCTGCAGCAGCAGCGTAGTGCAGACAGGTGCTGTGGTGGTTATCAGTGGCATTGACATTGGCCTTCTCATACTGGCCTCCCTCTAGCCTGGCCCCCGTCCAGCTCAGGATCATCTGGCAGTGAGAACACATATGCAACATTATTTGTATGTCAACAGTAATGACTTTTTATAGTAAGCATTAACTCTAAATTACCTGCAGGCAGTCCGCACGGCGTTGCTCATCCCTCTGGGGTCGGGCCAGTCGTGGTGATAGCGCCCCCTCTGGCAGCAGTAAGATTTGTGGGCCTTGGCACAGCACATGGAGGCACGTCTCATTGTGCACATTACGCTTGTTAGGGTTCCCCTCTTTATTGAACAAGAAGGCCCTATCGAACCGAGATAGAAAGGGAGGGGGATGAGTAAAACAAAGGGGAAAAGAGTTCAGAGGAGATCAGAAATGAAATGGACAGAGAAACAGAAAGACGCACAGCATAAGGTAAAAGAAAAGTGAAAGAGAAAAGTGAAGCACACTTAAGAGAGTCAGAGGTGTGGAGGAAAATGAAGGGGTGAGTGGAGAAGACAGGAGGGTGAAGGGTGGCAGTGAGATGGATTGTGAAATAAATGCAAGCGTGGTGGTTAAGAAGAAAGGTAGAGAGAGGGAGGAGAACAAAAATGGCAGAATATTGACTATTTCTGTTTAACATCTCTGGGAAAATGGACATGCTGGCTGGCATGCTGGCTGGCTGGCGCGCACACGCACACACACAATGATGGATGTGCCAGTTGCGTTGCGGGCTCTGTTTAGCAAATAGTTTTTCTCTGCTTTCTGTCTGTCAAAACCTCCATTTACTGATTAGCTTTCATTCCACTCCTTTACTTGGATCCATTTACCATGCAGCTGCATGTTAAACCAGTAAGAAAAGCCTGATTCTTTTGATCAGGTAAAGCATGAATACATATGAATCAACCTTCTTTGTAATGCAAATTCAGCAAAAAAAAAAAAAAAAAAAAAGGATAAAAATACTGGGATTTCCACTTGTTGAAAAATGTTGTAAATCCTCTCCTCCTCTGCTCCCTCTGTAATTTGGACATAGCCGTGGCCACTATTGAATTAACGTTTAAGTGTTTCCTTGTTGTGCAGCCATTCAACATATGCATCCACATGCTGTCCTGTTCTTCCACTTCTGCCCTTTTTATCCTGTCAGCCAGGAGCCCCTGAAGCCTCCCACTAATGACACCGTACTGCCAATTCACCCACAAAACAAAAGAAAATCTATTGTTCACAATGAGCAACCAAGCAACAATTGTTATTCACATATTTCTAAGACTATGTGCTCTCTTGTTATGGGGGAAGGATTACACTTCCTGAACTACACCAATTTTTCCAGTAATAGGTCTTATTTGTAAATTTTACCCCAGCACATGACAGACACATAGAAATAAAGGGAATAAAAGTGAAGTAGCTATATGTTAAAAATAATCTGAAAAAACAGAAACTACCAGCCCACGCCTGTCTCTCTCAGTCTTTATTTTGTCTGAGATTTCTCGTCTATCTGCTCACCTCTGTCCAACGGAGCTCTTGGAACAAAGACGCATTTCCTCTGATACTCATCAAGAGCAGAGCGCTGCATTCAGCACGCCTCTCTGGCCCATTATAGGTTAGTAGGAAGGGACACAAATAGCACAACAATTGATTCACTGTTATATTCATAGACTCGGACATGTTAAGTATTTGTCGAGTCACATTTTCCCCCCTCAAAACACACAAGCACGTGCGCACACATGCAGATGCACAGATAATTGACTAGCCTTACAAAACGGCTTCCTCTGACCCCCCCCCCCCTGTAATCATGGAAAGAAAGGGCAAGAGAGAAAAAGAGTGCGAGAGGGAGGAGGAGGTGAATCAGCTGTCTTGGTCATGGCCAGCAGGCTGATTATCCCTGTAGGGGGTAAAACGACACACTGGTGTCTCACTCTCTTTATGTTTTTCAGTTTGACCCTTAGGTTCCTCTAAAGACGTTATCCAAGGAGGGAGGGTATATATATATATATATATATATATATATATATATATATATATATATATATATATATATATATATATAAATCCAGTAGGATCCAAAAACACTGAATCCTGCAACTCCCATGATGCCATTTTCTCAACTTCACATTCCAAGTTTGTAACGCAGGCTTTCTGTTAAAGCCCAACTCCAGATAACAGCATTAGAGTTACTTTCTCAGACTTAAGAAAGCTCCATTTAGAGCCAAAAAAGACAGTATACAACTGTTCTCACAGGGTGAGAGGGACTCTTCATGATAAATGCTCTGAACATCTTTTTGTTGAGACTCTCACAGGTGTTCATTTAAGAATTTTTGGGGCTAGTTTGCACTTTAGTTAAGCAAATATTATATAGTGTTGATGAGGGTGAAATAGTGGTTGGTTGCCACTGTTCCTCACTGCTAATGTACTTTTCCTGTGTTTGGCATGTGTCACCATGATATTTTAAATTTACGCAATTTGACAGTGACTGGCCTTGTTGGACTTTTGTACAGCAAGATGCCTTACTTACTTGAAAACGCAATTATAAAAATGGTGACTCTCAGACATCTATTAAACCTGACATAGTGCTAATTGTTATTCAATTTAATATGACTCACTTGCATAACTGCCTTTGTAACTCTACTAGATAACTACTTAACATTATTACAGACTGCAGCCTCAAAAATGACAAATTAAATCAACAACTCTGTCGTTCTGAACTCAATCCAAACAATAAAACACGGGTGTTTTACCTGAGTAGACGGGTCATGGCGTGGCGGCAGACGTAGTGCAGTGGTGTGTTGTGCTGGTACTGCTCTCCATACGACGCGTTCGGGTCCAGGCCTTCCCTGAATTGAGGGTTGCCCTCATACAGCTGCCAGGCCAGGGCCTCATCACCACTCACCAGGGCCTTGCGGAATTTGGTGGCTGTGTTTCCCATGGTTTCAAGCTTGCAAAGGGAGCTGTGGCAAATTCCTGCCTGCCTACACTGTCGCCCTCTTCCTTCTCCTCCTCTTCCTCTCCCCTGTTCACCACCACAGGTCAAAACTTAGAGCAACATGGTTCAGTGTTTTCCTACCCTGTAAGTACAAGAGAGAGGGGGAGAGATTGATTGGAGGAAAAGGATGATGGAAAGAAGCACAAGAGAAGAGGAAGAAATTAGAATGAGTCGAAAAAAATGGCTGGTGAAGGTAGGAAAAAGGAGAGAAATATAACAAGTAAAGAAATAGGGAGACAGATGGAACAGGAGAGACAGACAGAGCAGTTCAATCAATCAGTCCGTCCATCGATCAGCTGATGTGCTGCAGCAAGGATCTTACCGGAAATAGAGGCAAAAAAGGAGGTACAGAAGAAAGAAGCGAGAAAGAGAGAGAGATAATTATAAAGAGGGCAGGCAAGAGGGGAAGGTTAATGATATCCAAGCCATCGATTTTCTTTAGCCAGTTGATGAAAGGCATGGTCAATATTACCACAGCTGACCACTGCAAGTGCAGTCAGGTTGTGTTTGGGAGGAATTTGCATATATTAGGCCGTTTACATGCTTGTCGGCTACTGGAGAAATGAGAGTCTGAGTGTGGTAAATTGTGCAGCACTAACACTCTGAATCCAAACCAGTTTTTACGTTGCCTCTAAGACTCTAAAACAAAGAATCACAGCTATGGCTGCTACTGCTGAGATTACTCTACCAGCAACAACTGATAACACTCCTGAAGATTTCAGTGCCATGACATGAATTTTAATATGACAAGTAAATAATACAACAAGTTGTGCAACAGTAATAACAATGTAGCGAAAAGGAAGAGATATGGGAAACAAGCAAACACAAACTATTTCTTGTCATACATTGTACATAATCACAGTCTTTATCAATGTGTTCTGCTTCATTTCCTGCCTCGTCTTTCTCTGACAAGCACACACGCACACCAAGTTTGTCCTGTTTTTAACACACGCACACAGCATTACATCCTGTAATGAGTGGAGTCTGTATACGAGTGCATGTGTCTGCGTGTGTATTGGGCCGTTGAAGGTATCATTACAGTCTTCATTCTATGGCCATCTGTCTAACCCTCACAAAGAGCCTCTTTTAGCCCAGCTACAGTTGGCCGCTGGCTGGCCAGGGTCTGGAACATTTGAATAACGTGGCTGGCTGCCTCCCCTCTTCTGCCTCCCATTTCTATGTGGTGACAGACAGGGACACAGACAGAGAAAACACACTGACAGACAAGAGACATACGGACCGCCTGGAAACTGCTACCACTGGCGAACATTAGCAAACATTTTGTAAGTTTTACTCCTGTGATACAGCAGTAAACCAGACCTTCTGTGTGTGCCTGTGTTTGTATATATATATATATCTGGTGGTGGTGGTGGGGGGGGGTTACTATAGTTAATAGGTCAGTCTGTCTGCTTGGCTCTCTGTTTTGTGCACACTGGTTTACTTCCAGTTCACTTCACTCCTCTGTGTATCTCCGCCAGTCTCTCTCTGTCTCTCATACTAAATAAGGACAGGGAGTCTGAACATGGAGGAACTTCGGAATTCCAGCGATTGCAAGATCTGCACTTGGCAGTGACAGTGCAATTATCTACTATTACAAAAGCCCTTTGAGCTAACATGTCATTTAGTGGTCAGGTGGAGCAAGGATAAGGAAGTGTTTCACCTGACCCATTAGCCTTAATCCACGCCAGAAACAGCAGTGTGCTTGTGAAATTGTGTTTGAAAATGAACACTTGAGTCAACACTGGTAGCACAGGTCTATACAGAACAGGAACAGTGTACATGTGGTCTTTTCTGCTTTAGGCAATGTGATAATCCCGATTTAATGACTCATGAGCTCAAGAATCCAAAAAAAACATGAAAGATATCTGGAATTCATGTCTGATGAGTTTCTGTTCACAAGAACTGAGGTCAAGGCACTGGTCGTGGATTTATGGGAAACCCAGCTTGCACGACACACATTGAGATAAAATAATCTTCCCCCAATATTACTATTCATGACAATATTTTGGGTGTAATGTTCATGGTGCTCTACCAAAGAAATATTATATTAGTCTGACTGGATTACACAATTAAATATAATAATTTGCAACTATAAATAATTTTTAGGCAAAAATGACACATTCTCTGGTTATAGCTTATCCAGTGTGATGATGTGGTGTTTTTTCTGTGGTTGATATCATTGAACATCTTTGTGTTTGAGCCTGTTGGTCACAACGTTTTATTTAAGACATCATCTTTGGCTCCAGGTAATTGTGCTGACCGGTTATTTTCTGATATCTTGCCGACTAAATGAGGATATGTTAATCTAATAATTTTTGTCTTCAATATTCAATTACTTAGCTGGTCAATCAAATGTCAGAAATGTCCAAGATGAGGCCTTTAAAACTCTTGTTCTGTCTGACCAATAGTAGTTTGCAGTAATATAAAAGAGAAAATCTGAAAAATACTCTCATACACACTAAAATCAGAGTAATAACCATTACTTGTAGCCTTACCAGGAGCACTCTCTGTCATATTACATCTTGATATCATGCTGACATGTATTTCAGCTCTCAGTGATCAGTTGTATGAACCCAACTATGATCAACAAGCTAATGACTGCTTGTTGCTGAAAGAAACCCAAACAACAACAGAGCATTTCAACCTCTATTTATCATCAGAGTTTCCAAACCTTGCTGCCAGCTGATAAACATCAAAATCAAACATTTCAGTCAAACTACATGTGGGTCATTTCTTCTGTAGGACAAAGTCTTGTTGCCAAGAGAGACATAAAACTTATGTGAGTGAGTGAAAGTCAGGAAAGAGCTGCATAATGAGGTACAGCCCAACTTAAGTAGCGGTTCGTCATTTACCAAAATTAGCTAGGCCATCGTGTATCATCTAAATATTCAGGTCAGACCTCGTGTGGTTATTTCTGAAGAAGTGTGTCAGCATGAAATGGAGCACAAAACAAACAGCAGTCGACTTCTCTCTGTATGTTTCTGTCCATGCGGCCCCACAGTTAAAGCTCCTTTGTTTAACACACTGAGAGCCTGTGTGAATTACTAACCCCACTGGAAACACAGTGTTTGTGTCGGCTATCTGAAACGTTACCGATAAAACGCGTTACCTTGAGTGCTAACGTGTTGCCCTAGCTGTGACGGCGCCGTGGGAAAACACCCAAAGCAGTCTACCTTCCTGCCGTTCCCGAAGCTAGCTCTCTCTTGTTAGGTTAGCGCGGTGTGTTAGCCTCAACTACCTTCCCCTACAGCAGCACAACATCCAGTATCTCTGCGGTTTATACTTACACTATTGTCTCACTTGGTCGCTAGTTTCACGTTCGGAAACTTCCGTAAATCAAGGGCCATTATCTCATCACTGTCATTCGCAACCCCGGCTGCTTTTCCGCTGGACCATCCTCTCTGCCACCGGACCCGGTGGGGACAACGACAGTGCAGCTGGGAGCGGAGGGGCGAGACTGACCGGAACGCCTCAGTATGTTGTTGTTGCTGCCAGAGAGGGAAGCGCACTGCGCATGCCCAGTGCCAACTGTCACATAGAGAACTTTCACCTGATTGGCTGTCTGGATTCCATGGTTTTTAGCACAACTGCTTTCTTTTTGTAGGCTTTAACTGTATTTTAGTTGCTATAACAACAAGTAAGTTAGTTTAATATTAATATATATGATATGATATGATATGATATGATATGATATGATATGATATGATATGATATGATATGATATGATATGATATGATATGATATGATATGATATGGAATAAAGAACTTAGGAGATAAAACATACACATTTATTTGTGATTTAAGGTTTTCAAAAGTTGCAATCTAACAAGAAAAATACATTACAAGTAAATATTTTGAATATGATTTTGTGTCTGATGTGTTTTTTCACAAAAAAGTTCAGTTATCTTGTTAAAACCCTGACAGTTTCATAACTCATTTCAAAGAGTGATTTAAATCGTTATCTCATAAATATGGTGGAGTTAAAAGTACAATATTTGCTTCTGACACACAGAGGAGTAGAAAGTAGCATTAAAATGGAAATGCTATAGTTATATGTACAAGTACAGAAGTTGATTAGTCCTTCATACTCTGAAATTAAATAATCTTTGCCACAAAAACAACAAAAAGACAAAAGAAAAAAAAGGGTACAAAAAATACAAATTGATATATTTACTGATACAAATTGATATATTTACTGATACAAATTGATATATTTACACCCCCACCATCACACTTCTACTCATCCTGGCAACAAATACCCATACGGCAGGCCTCACACAGGGCCTTCTCATGGGGTTTGGTCCACACCTTGGTTGAGCACGCTGAGGAGCCATCATTATCATCATCATCATCATCCTCTCCATAGCAATTCTTACGGATTTTGCCAAACAGCCTGAGCAAGGCATGTTGCACCTCTTTCTTGGTAAAACCTGGGAGGTCAAACTCATCATCTTGGCAACGGCGACAGGCCTGTCCAAAGGGCCGGATGATCACGGTCCCCCGCCCCTGTCCAGGTTCGCTCCTCAGCCGGTATCGGAACAACACCACCACCCGTGCTGAGGGCCAGGTCTTGTGGCAGGATCCACATTTGAAACTGAAAAGGAGACATAATATATACTGTCATATGTCATCAAAACGTAATCTTCAAATATCTACATTTATGTACAAGTCAAAGACTTTCCCTTGAATGAGTAAGTGTGTTTGGTTTGGCTATATATAATTTAACTACTGTCACAACATTGTTACATAAATATTCCAATTCTTTGTTTTGCATAAAAAAATATAATAATAATGAATAATAAAGGTAGATAATAGATATATATGGATAAAAATGGGCCTAATAATGGTTACAATAGTATAATAATGGGCAGTATAACTTGTGAGGATGCAGTACCATGTTTTTCCACACAATGACACTGTTTTATAATCTGTTCTAACACAATCATTTCATCATATGACCTGACAAGAAGTTACCACAGAAACGGAGGAGGAGTCAGATGAGCCACAACAAAACAATTGTATATTCGGCCTAGGACATTGTTAGAAAAATGGAAAATACTTGATTATGTAATTTTTTTTGGACTATTACTGTATATTAAGTTTATTAAGTATACTAAGTTTTATATCTTGATACTTAAGAATACTCAGTGAAACAATACTTACTGTCCATATGCGCAGTGGCAATAGACTTTCCAGCCTCTTCTCTTCTCCTCCCTGGTGATTGTGTCTGTCTGTCTGTAGTTGAAGCTGAGAGACCACTGGTCTCCATAGTCCAGCTCATTGTCATCATACAGCAGTTCCTCAAAGGTGTCTCTCCACAAGGCAGGAATCCAGTCTGCACAAGTGGAAACATACAGTAAATCCAAGTGGTAGTTTAACAGTCAACAAAATATAGGTCTCAAAACATTAAAATGTACAAGCACTGGTCCCTTTGAGGCAAATGACCAAACTCTCAGCAAAAAAATAAAGAAAACTGTAAGAAAAGCCACAAATATGTGGGAAAATAAAGGCTGAAAATATTGCAGTTTGCACCGATTCAGGAAGTCTCTTATTAGATGCTGCGTCAAACACAAAGAAGGATATTAATCAAAAAAACAACAACACAAAAACGAAAGAAGTGTTACCTGTGGATCTGCTCATGGTGGTTGATGATCAGATATTTTCTGTTTTAAAAAAGAAAAACAGCAGTTTTCTGGTCCGCTAGTTAAGCTTCTGGTAGATGAAACGATGAAAAGTGTTCTGACTGTGGCTCAGCTGAGAGCTTCTATTTGTTATGTGAAGCAGCTGCTACTCTGGAAAACGAAACTTAACATCATACTTTCATTTTCCTCCTTGTTCAAGGTGTTGAAGGGAGAGGGAAATCAACACATCATCAGTGCATCACAGAGATTAATTGTAAGGGGATTTCTGGCATCTTTATTATTATTTCTCATATAAATCAATATTAGAATTGAAATATTTAAAGTGTGAAAAGAAATACAAAACTTTATTTTAACCATAAAAAAAGCAGCTCATTTGATCTTTCTGGTCTTACCATAGCACATTATTAATCATTTATCTTAATTTCGTTAAGCAACATTTTTCATGCTTGTATGATGAAGAGAGTGCAGTTATTGTACTTATTAATGTACATTTTTTTGGTTTGTTTCATTTACAGTAACATTATTGCAAGTATGACGCAAGTGATTACAATTTTAAGTCAACGTCCTTCAGTTTAGTCCAGTTCAGGTCAGTAGGGGGTAGTATAAGGCAGCTGGTTGTTTCACACAGGCTGAACGCTTCTGCCAGTTTCGTTGCAATGCAATTTAACACAAGGGTGGCATCTTTTAGTGTACAGTGGAAACAAATATTTCAAGGTGGACAATGAGTCCTGGATCAACTTTTCATGGCTATGTTTATTACAAAAAAATAAATCTACTTTCGATATCCCAGTATTTGATGTACGCCGAGTCTGAGAAACTGAGGAGAAGCTGTTATCCAGATGACCTAATGACCATCGTTAGGATGACCCTAATCAATGAAGACTTTAATATGTTTTTCCCAATGTACTTGATCCCTGTACTGCACAGTGTTCTATATAAGTCTATCTTAAAACAATAGTCAGGTGCTCAGATGACTATTTCAGAAGACCATCTCTTTCTGTGGTCGTTTGTCCTATTCAAACTGTCTCATTAAGAGATCTCATTCAAATGCACTTACAATATAATTAATGGGGAACAACAATGTGTGTCTTGACAGACAGTATTTCCCTGTTGAGCTGCAGTGGGAGGATAGCAACAAAAAAGAGGGAATTTAGCATTAAAATAAGAATCATTACAACAAAAGAAACGTGTCAAACGTGTGAGTCATCCTGAAAAAAAGTCATAACCACCAGTTATGAGTTTTGCTCAAGTCAAAGTTTCAATAATTTTTGTTGTTGTTACTCCCAAATATAATAAATTCACACTCACTGCTATGCAGCATGCTGTAGTTTTGTGGTACTGTTGAGTTGTATTGCATTATCTTGAGAAGTGTTTAATATTCAGTCTTTAATAATCATTCATATAAATGGGGAATAATTAGGAATCACCTGCAATTCAGCAGCAGACCTGTGGAGGTATATTCTTATTAGACTACATTCATATCAGGACGTTGTCTAAAACGCCGTGGCCCTTTTCAAGCTGAGTTTTAACTGCTTTGCCAGTCTGTTATGTTTGTTGATTGACTGATATCCATAATTGCAATGTTGCATGTTTATTTCTATCAGTCCTGCCCATCTGTTGGCTGCAGTTTCTTTTTGTAGCTTGCATATAAGTTCTTGGAAAATTAAAAGGGCAAGTTAGTACAAACTCACATTCTTCACTGGAAGAGGTTTTTTTTATATCTTTGGAGGTGTTTTCTTTGCAGTAGCTCTGAGGTGACTTTCCCACCTAGACCTGTTTTAGGACTCCTTTCTTAGGTATGTATGGTTTCAACATGTTTAACGTTTGCTCTCCCTTTAAGAGCTGGAGTGCTCCCTGAAGTCTTATGTGTGGCAACCTGTTAGAGCTACTGTATTACTAACATATCTGAATAAAAATCTAATATTTTAAGAGACGTCTGCGTGTTTGCTTTTCTGTTGAGCCTGTCTTGTTTGTGTTTGCTTAGACTTTGTATCGTGAATTATTTTATTTGTTCGTTTGTCGCACATAAAGGCAAAAAACACATAGCATACGTCTGTGAGGGTGTGGTAGAAACTTTTGACCGCACCCACAAGACAATACAAAAGGTAAAATACATATATACAAAATCAACAATACACTTTTAACGTTAAACAATCGCACTGTAAAATAAGTGTTGAATTATAGGTATAGTATAGTATAAACATTCTTATTCAACAAGATGCTGACTACATGATGTTTTACAAGGTGAATGAAGGTGATTGCCTGTCAGTAATTCTCATTTTATAGACAAATGTACAGATTTGAAGAAGGTTTTAGGAAAAAAGTTGCTAATCTAATAAACTGTTTCTGCAGCAGCAATATTTTGTACAGATAAATTGGTAAAGCACCTGCCAATACAATCTTACAGTATACTAGATATGGATAAATCAACCTATAATATAATGTTAAGAAACACAAATTGTGTTCGAAACCTCAGATTTGTTGATCTTATGGCATATTAGCATCATTTAACATCAGCATTGACAATAACTGCATAAAAATCACATCCCTCCCACACACACACACACACACACAGACACAGTAAAAGAATATCGTGTAGTGATTTTCCTGTTGTCCAGCATTTCTCTCTGAGCTGTTTATGGTTCACCCTGATGCCTCACCCAGTAGTAAACACTGATCGTCAGACATCAGTCGCCAACACAGGAACAAGCACACTCCCACTCAAAACACACATCTGATAACACAAGTTTGACAGGCTCATAAGAAAAATCTCATTTAGAAGTACTTGACAGTGAATATTTTGAGGTATCTGTCGTAACAACATAATGACACTTATGTAATTAGGTCAGTATTGTTTTACTTTTTTACGGATCATGTTTTACCCTTTAACAGCTACAGTGGAGAGTTACTTTTCAGCTCTGTGGGTGGGAAAGCACAAATGCACAAATGCACAAAGCAGACTGAAGATGACATATCATTATGAAGATGGTAATTACCTGCACATAACCAGCAAAGCAGCCTATACACTGTACAGTTTTAAAAGTGGACATAATTGTGCACCTTTCCTCCCAGCACAGTGGTGTAAAGATGACCTCAAAGCCCCAGGCACCAGAGAGTCACCTTATACTCAGGTGTGACATTACAGCATGAGAAAAGCATGCTGGGAAAGCTCACAGGGCCACAGAGATGCAGGCCTCAGACAGTGAAAGAAAAAGAGAGGCAGTAGGAGTAACCTCTTTTTATTACAGCACAGAAGTGATGATGCTGTTAAATGTACCCCCCAGCCACACCAGTAGTTAGTTAACAGGTTAACACTTACATGACTTGCTTGACACAAAGTCAGTTTAAATTTAGAGAAAGAAATCTGTGAATACCTTTAAAATATAAATCAAGCTAAAAAAAAGTAGCTTCAGTGAAAATGAACACTCGCCTTAGTGCTGATTGATTTTCCACACAATCACCAAGTGTCATCTCATCTCACTTTTCTCTCTTTGAAAACACAGAAAAAAGTTTATGAAGTATAACAGCCCTGCAGTGAATCCTACTACATACATGTCTTCATTAATGTTAGAGCGTTGAAACTGTTGATTCAGCTTTATGGACATTTTGGAGGCCTTCAGGGCAGATTTTGTTTGTGTTAAATTTTTGCAATTTAAAAATGAATCTTTTGTCAAAAATGCATGTTGCTTTGTTGCAGTATACTTTATTTCTGGCATGGCTTTACAGACATGTGGCAAATTAAAGGAAAAGCCTGAGATGCTTTCATACAGTACATGATTTGATTGGTATAAAAAGTGAATGTGAATCATATCTAACCAGCACACAATCAACACATGATCAAAATTCCAAATGAGGGATTATATTTGGATTAACAGTGTTTATCCCCCCCAGTGTGTGACTACTTCTGTCACTAAACCTTGATTGAGATCAACTAGTCCCTGATAACCTCGACTCCTCAGCCAGTTGTGCTGAGGTTCAGACCAAGATTTAACAGCCACCTGGACTCAAGCCTGAACTTGTATACCTGTTCAATGGCTGCCAGAGACTCAGAGAGGGGGAAAGATGGGGAAAGAGGCTGAGCAAGAGGGAAGACGGTAAGAGGGGAGCATGTGAGAAGGAAGTTGGGTGTGGTAAGATGCCTTGAGCACATTCCATGAAACAGCCGCGCCCTCTCGTTCAGGGTCTGTTTATCTGCTAGTGTTTATTAGCAGAGCGTGTTCATGTAAGCAGAAACTAACTTTCACCCGGGGCATTTATTTTCTTTCATCGGTTACATTTCACCGTTTAAAAGTTTTTTGGAGCGCTGCCCTGGTGCACATGTGACACGAAACACTCACACACAGCTGCATGCAAACTCTCCCTCCATATATCTATAATGCTGAGAGTTGCACATTTGCATGAATTGGTGAAGAGCAAACAAACAGAACAAGGGTTTAGAAATATGGCTCATACAGTGTGTGTGTGTGTGTGTGTGTGTGTGTGTGTAAGAGCACATAAAGGCATAAAGGTTCATACCAGGACATAGCTGCTCAGGTAGACATTTAATAAGGCAGCACACCCTTTGGAATGAAGCTCAACACAGTCATACGAGTGTCTGTGTGTGTTGACAGCAAAACTAGGTGTGTTCTGTCTGCTAAACATGTTTCATAAAGCATGCGTACGCACCCGCCCGCACACACACACACACACCTGTATTATGCTTTGTCTTGATGTCATTATTTCTAATATTATTATATTTAATATGAATTTATCTAAGTGAAGAAGACATTTTATAAGAAAGACAGAAAATAAAGAAAAATATTAGTCAGACAGTCAGTAATTTAACGTATTGAATAATCATCAAATATTATTATAAAAATCATAAATAAGTAAAATTAACATGTATATATGTCGACATCCAAGACAAGAGGTGACACTGGATCTGTTCAAGTTACTTGACCTGCACTGTGCCTGAATGAGCACAACAAATAAATCAACTCCATTATAGAAGGAGGAACTGCTGATTCAACATGACTGAAAAACATGAAGCGTCTACACAGCATTTGAAAAAAGTACAAGGTCTCCAAAGAAACCTGTTGCTCTTTAGACTGAAACTGTTGCCACACACACTTCCTCCTTCAGGGTGAGTGATTTAACCAGGGCTGTCTGTTGTCCCACATTACTGAAGACTATAACTCCAAAGTTAAAGAGAGTAGAGAAA
The DNA here is from genome assembly GCA_036937835.1 of Pampus argenteus. Classification (NCBI taxonomy): domain Eukaryota; kingdom Metazoa; phylum Chordata; class Actinopteri; order Scombriformes; family Stromateidae; genus Pampus; species Pampus argenteus. The sequence goes on from CM072879.1 coordinate 11,808,866, forward strand.
TGTTTTTAAAAATATATAAAACACAAACTGGCAGCCATGACAGGAAAATGTCAGTACTTTTGAATTATACCTCTGGGAGTGAACTTCCAATGATCTACTCCTCCCAGTGACCAGCGGGTCTGGGAGGAGCCTCACCGGTGGGAAAGCCCTGCCTGCCTTGCAGGAGTCATCCCGCTTTCTTCCTCATTCAGCGCGCCTCGCCTGCACCGTAGAGGAGGGTTTTCTGACGCCGCCGAGTGAAGCTCTCAGTACGGGCCTGGACCCCGAGCCTCCCTCCCTCCCTCCCTCCCTCTGGCTTCTCTTCGCTGGCTGCACCAGGAGGCTGCACGCTGGGAGTTGGGTGGAGTTGTGGCCCGATCTGAGGAATGTGACACACCGACGGCGATATCCATATCCATAGAAAGAGAGAAGACAAGTTCTGCGGCGAAGTTAGGAGGTAAAGACGAACACTGTGTAGCCCGAAACGAAATAACTGTTGCTAGTGAAGTTTTCATGAATCTAATCTACTTGTATCCTGCTCTCTTCTATTCAGTATCTATGTTTACGGTTCTATTGTTGCTTGTTTGATTCTCGTCTAGTCGAGTCTGGTCTTGTGTTATTCTGTCCTACTTGTATCCTGCTCTATAGGCTACTGTAACCTATACTATACTCTATTGTTGCCTGTCTAGTTTAATGCTATTCTACTCTCTTCTACTTTAGTCTTTATATATTGTGTTCTACTCTATTCTATTCTATTCTTGCCTGCCCTGTTTTATTTAATTCTCACCTGTTCTGTTATATTCTATTGCACCCTTTAGTTTTCTGTTTTTATTCTGTTGTTGCCTTTCTGGTTCTATTATATTTTTTATTATTATTGTTTACTCCGTTAATGTGAGTATTTAAAAAAAAAAGTGAAATGGTTACTTTCCTCGCCAGCCGCGGAGGTTTATAGAGGACTGAGTCATCCAGGTAGCTGCTGTGCATTGCACAACCTGAACAGTATGGTTATTACAGTTTCTAAGTTTCAAAAGGGGCTCCACGCTGGCGGGGACCAACGACACATACTGCTCTCCTCATTGTCCTTTGAAGACATTCACGAGATGGAGAGACTTGCAAAATAACACGTCTTCAGAGTATGTAGTATGTAGGGAACCTCGGGTAATAAACAATGCTTGAAAGGGCAGAGACGCTTTTACAAAGATGTCTAATACCTTGAACAATGATTACAATAAAGAAAAGATAAAGATAATTGGTGAGGTAACAAGTTCCTGGTGTACTGAGCAAAGAAGCCACCAACCACACGTCTACAGACTTTGATCTATATTAGGCTCTGGCAGTATCTTTATCGCACACACACCCAGATACATTTCTCTTGCAGTTTTGACAAACAATCAGCGTCGTGATTTGGCTTTGCCTTGATTCATTTAATGTGAGTCACCGGGTAGGAACAGTCTGACTTGGGTATAATTTGAGGGAAAAAGTCTGTAATGCCAACATTTTTTTTTTCATTGTGGTTTGTCTCTGCCTGTGTGCTTCTTATTACGGGTTTCAATCTGTCACACCAGCCATATGCAACCCATTCATAGGTTTGTTTGCATTGTATGTGTCACAACGGGTCAGCGTCTGCTTATAAAGCTGTTGTCAAGCAAGGTGTGAGCAACGGTGTGTGCTCGTGGGGTACAGAGAAAAATAAAGTAGAAACATTTTTATGCTTTCATTGTTGGGTTTTCCACTCCAGATGCCTGCAGACATTAAACTAGTTGGAACAGATGACGAGGACCTCAGTGGACCTGTTTTTCGAGCAGTGCTGCTGGGGAAAGCTCACGTAAAGACAAAAAAGGGAGGATATGCGCTGCTGCTGCTGTGTAAATGTATGCATTGTGCATACATTGACCTTCAGTCTGTCTTTTGTGTGCCATTCTACAGGCGTGCTGAGGTGTGATCTAAAGAGAGATAAGTTGTGCTCTCTATGTTTACTCTTATCTGCTGTATATTTGTGATTTGAATATGACCACAGTGGCATCAGGACATTACTGGCTCGCCCCTCCGAACCTGTTTCGAGGCACGGCGGATCAATCATAGCATTTGTTTAGAAACGTGTGTTCACAACGTGTGAGTGTGAAAATATTTTTAAAATGTATAATAGTTTATGTCTCCTCTGGCTTATTTCCCTGATCACATGTTGAGGACAGATGGATACTTTTTCGCTACTCTCAGCTATTTTCGGGCATTTTCTCTTCCTGTTCCCATGTCATAGTGTTGAGAATGCTGAGTATGAGCCATTTACACGCTTAGTGAGCAAACATTCATGCACATCTGAGTATTGAGTTTATTGGCCTCGGGGAGCTGCAGTTTGCTGCATACACTGTGGTGGTGTAGTGTTTCATACTGGCTTTGTTTATGGTACATTTAGGGCAGGTGTGTCCTTGTGTGGGCAATAGAAAGCTTTACAACTAAGGGTAGAGAGGAGGAGAGAAAGATCAGTATCATCATGTGTCTACCATAGTTACTATGACGACAAACAAACCAGCTGTATCTGTTTAAATATCTAGCCAGGTTAAGTGGTGAAAGTCTGTCGTGCTTTTTTTTGCATTGTGTTATTCTTCATGATATGTGGCTTTTCCAAGGTTCACGTCATTGAAAAGCACAGGCAGGTGCACGTCTCTCGGTTTATGGCTGTTATCACAACTCCCCAGGCATGCACTGTATTGCTTCCTCAGCGCAATTTCCGCATATCCAGATCAAACACGAGGCGGCTAGATTTCTTTAAAATAAAGAAGAAAAAATAGATGAAAGTACTTTTTTTTTTAACATTAGAAACTTGGCAGTAGTGATATTATTCCATGTGAAGCAGCTTGCGCGCCCATCATGCCTCTCTGTCCACCATGGAAATTTTAGAAGTGGAACTGCGCACCGCAAAGGCCTAATTTCTATGGCTAAAAATGAGTCAGGAAGCAGGATGTCTGACATTTTGCTAGCAGATGAATCACCACAAAGCAGCGTGTTGCAAGTTCGCCCCAGGCTAGGCTAGCTCAAGCTTTAGCTACTACTGTGACTCACCAGGACGCTGAGTAAACCAGGTTCTTCATAGGATCGCGGGTTAGGACTTGGTTGCTTTGCTATCACCACTATCTCTAAGTGTGCATAAAAGTTTACAGAAAGGACATCACGCCGTGCTTTATAAGCAGGTAGAAAACACCTACTTAAACCCCAGGTTACACCCATACCCTGATCATATTCTGAATCAGACGGTCAACCACAGTTCCTGAGACGGAACATTGAACAGGACATTGAGAACATTGGTTGCTAACACAAATCATGTCGGGAGGGTGTCCTGTCTTTATCTAATGCCAAAACGAATCATACCAGCGGCAGCGATCGTCTGTTTTTATCTTTCAAAAGAACCATTGAAAGATAAAATATTTCCTAGACTCAGTGATTATTCCCAAAGATAATCCGCAGATTAGTTGACTTGTAGTGTTTTGTTGTCATAAGGTTTCCTGTCTGGTTTAATGGCTTGCCCTCCACTTTATTCATCCACATATGAGGTTATGTGTAGAACTTCACTCTTAAAGGATAGGTTCACAATTTATCAACAGTGAGGTACAACTATGAACACTGAGCTTTTCCTCTCTGTAATCATTCCTCCTGTTCATACTGGCTATTAAAAGATCTCCATTAAATGCACATTTAATGTAGGTGATGGGGGCCAAAATCCACTGTGTGTCCACCCAGTCATTTTGTGCAAATATGTATTTAAAGGTTTATCTGAAGTTTATATGAGGCTTCAGCAGTTTGTCTTAGTCAAATAAAGTGCCACATTTACACATTTCGTTTTAGCATAAACTTCCCTCACAGACAGTGTTAGGCTGAAGTGGAAGTATGGCACTAAAAGACTGTAACGTTGAAACATATTTACTTGATTTGACTGATTTAATTAAATAGAGTTTTGCACAGAAGGAGGCTTGTGGTTTTTGGCCCCTCCGTCACTTATATTTTAAGCACATTATGAAGGAATCTTCTAATGGCCAGTATAAACAGGAGGAATGTATGAGGCAAGAAAAACATGTTCAAAACAGTGTTCATTTGGTCACCAGACGGAAATAATTGTAAAAACCGCCCCTTATCTGTGGAGGAAATCATAAACACCCCTTATCCTCTTTGTCCCATTAAACATCACATCACAGAATACTTCAACGTAACAACGTTCCTGAATTCAGAACTGAAGTCCGTTCAAGTCACGGTATACCTAACAGCATATTCATCATGCTCGATTTAATTTGTTTGCACAGATTTATCAGGATGTGTCAGTAGCAATCTGAACAATGACGCACCAGCAGAACAAGTTTACTAAGCAGAGATATGAGAGAACCTGTCCATACACCTCTTCATACCTTTCCCGCCTTTCTCTCCCTTATACTTCACGTTTTTATCAATTGACTTGCTTCATTTTCTCCTTTATCCTGTTTTCCTTTTTGTTCCTACCTTTATGTACAGTTTTCTCTCAAGCCGGATTACATTTCAGTTAATTATTGGTGCTATCACAATGATGAATACTGGTTTAATGTTACATCAAACTGGCAATTAAGCAGGCTGGGTGATTCCAACAACATTGCATATAATTTATCAAATGTAACTAATTAATTAATGATTAATATACAAATCTGTACCTTCCTTTCCTGAACTGCATGAACCTGTCTTGTAAACTTGAAAAACATGACCTGACACTTGTTGAGATGTGTAAAATTGTGTACAGGTAAAGGTGTGTCAATATGTATACTATTTTTTACTCTGTGTAAGAGGTTATAATTTTTGATCTGTCGGCTTGTGTATCCTGACACAAAGCTCTTCTTTCTTACCAACCTAAGGAATATTTAGTTGAACTATGACTATTGTGACGGATGGAGATGTTGTGTGTCATCTGCATGCACCTGCTAAAGCTGTGTGTTTTGAACACATGGAAATATTTAATTGGTTTATATACCGGAGTGTATTTGCTTTGAGATTCATGAAATCCTGTAACACTAAACACTAAAACAGGATGTTTATCTGCATTAATGAAAATAAGATATTAATGAGTTTTATGCATATTTATTTACCAAACTATCAGATTCATTTCTCTGTATAGTGTGCGTAACTCACTCATAACTGACCTTTTCTCTCTTTCTGACTTCATTGTGCAGGTTTAAACTTCTTCCCCCATACCTCTCCTCACCCTTAAACCCTGACCATGGCACACCTGTCTCAGAGTTCATCGGTTGGTGATAACCCCCTCGACCCAAACTACCTGCCACCACACTACCGGGAGGACTACCGTCTCGCCATTGACGCACTGATAGAAAGTGATATACAGGTATCCCTGCACTTTTCTACTTGTCTCTTCTTTTTGTGTGTGTATCCAATGAATATTTATTTTAAAAAGAGACACTGATTTTTACAATGAATTTGTGCATTCTCCTGTCACACCAGGGATATTATGAGTTCCTCCAGTCTGTAGATGTGGTCAATTTCCTGGCGCAGTCAGAAATTGAATATATCAAGTCCTCAATCCAGTCACCCAACCAGACCTCCAACCTTCCAGAGCTGACATACCACGAGGGAGGAAATGATGACGAGAGCTCCTCTGACACCTACTGGCCTATGCACTCCGACCTGGCTGCCCCGGCTCTGGACCTGGGGTGGCCAATGATGCAGCACAGCTTTGTTGGGCCCACAGAGGTCACCACTCTGGTCAACCCCTCCGACCCAGACATGCCGAGCATCAAGGAACAGGCCAGAAGACTCATCAAGAACGCACGCCAAGTAAGTAAAAGGGACAGATAAAAAACAGGGTAATACAAAAAAATTGTAAACCTGAAGACAAGATCAAAGGATATATAAAGGGCATATATACATTTGCAATGTGTACAACTATTCATTTGCTAAATTTGTTTTTATTTCTAGGCTAGTGGATGGGTGGCAAACACCTGATAAAAATATATAACAAGAAAATACCCTTTCTTGTTACTGAGTATCGTCTTTCTCTGCCTTATCAGTATGTACCGTACAAAACAAGCAAAAAAAAAAAAAAGAGAGAGAGATAAACTGCTTCTAATGACTAGTTAATGTGTGGATTATGCTATAGTTTAATCTTACTTTTTATCTGCACTGTCAACTTTGCACCAGCAGCCAAACCTACACATGTGGTTGGTTATCTCGGGTATATCCATCCATCCATTTCTGTGTTTTTTTAGAGAGAACATACCCGTCTCTTGTGATGACATTTATGAGTGTATCTGATAAACGTTCAGACATTCCTGAAAGTGTGTTACAACATGCACATGGTGGACAGTTTCCAAGAGACAAGGGTCATTAATCTTGTCTATACTATATTTATTATATACATCTGCAACTATTTTTAAATATATTATTTAGTTAGCAACAAATATTTAGTTAGCAATTAATATTTATGAAACCAGACTAACAAAGATCACATTGTCTTGTGTTCGCAGGTTATTGCTGTGGTGATGGATATGTTCACAGATGTTGACATTTTTGCTGACCTTTTGGACGCAGCAGCTCGGCACATTCCTGTTTACATTCTACTGGATGAGCAGGAATCCCATCACTTTGTCTCCATGGTCATCAACTGCAAAGTCAACTTGGACTTAATTCCTGTGAGTTCACCTTTTCACCACATTGTTTCAAAAAGACCAGGCTAACAGTTGCTATTTACTTACTTATAACATGTTATTTTCATAAAGGCATACAGGTGTCCATAACATAAATACATTTTGGTTTTACAGATGATGCGTGTCAGAACTGTGGCAGGAATAACCTATTACACCCGGACAGGAAAATCTTTTAAGGGGCAGGTGAAAGATCGGTTCCTACTGGCTGACTGCAGGGCTGTACTCAGTGGGAACTACAGGTGAGTTCATTGAATTGCTTAGATCCCAATGCAATTCATTCTGTAAATACAAGTACAATAATTACCTCCATTGTTCTTCCTTTTTTCGTTATAGTTTCATGTGGTCCTATGAGAAGATTCACCGCTGCATCGCCCACCTTTTCCTCGGGGAGCTGGTTGCAACCTTCGATGAAGAGTTCCGCATCCTCTTTGCACAGTCAGAGCCTCTAGTGATCGATCCATCTGAAGGAACACTTGCACTGTCAGACACCAGCAGCACCAGCGGTTACTATGGCAACCAGTTTGGTTTGAAGAGGAGCTTGTCTTTGCGGAACACCATAGGTCTCCGCAGGCAACCTGAGATTCCCCCTGCTTTTACCTATGGAGACTCTGATCGCAACTTTGCGATTCCTTTCCGAAGAAATGATCCATTTCGTCAGACCGTTGAACCTGGGGCAGGAATTACAATTGGGAAGTATTCCCAGCAACAGTTTCGTATGCAGCAGTCGTTCCTGGAGCAGGGAAGGTCCATAGTGTCTAGGCAGATGGAGATCAGTAATAGTGCCTACAAGAGGCACAGCTATGCAGAGGGAACCCAAGAAAACTACACATCTTCGAGGCAATACATGCAGCACAGAGTCATGAATAATCTCGAGGAGACAGACTTCCACACGTAATTTACGTTTTCATACCTACAACTGTTTGGAATTGGAATAATTCAGAATTATTACATGTATTATCATCTTATGTCATTATGTCTTCACACATAACTATGAATTTACAATCAAACAAATAAGAAACGCTGTATTTTCTTTACAGGAAACATTACTACAAAGACGGGCCTGGACCAGGTTCTGGCCATGGACACTACGACAGAGTTCGAGGCCGACCTCCACATCTCTCCATTGACCAGTATTCAGAATCAAGCTACCGCTCAGATCTGGAGCCTCCTCCTGCAATTCATGGCAGAGACTATTTTTCATCAGAGGATTTAGGTGGCCCTGACGGGCACCAGGCACATCCGTTAGCTGGAAGGTACAGAGGAGGTTCCTCTCATAAGAGGCCATCTATAGGTCAGTCGTATGCCTGTCAGAGCTCACCCACACAGCCCCATCCTCCAGATAAGAAACCGTTTTCAAAACAATCCGATCAAGAGCATGATCAGGATGAAAGTGTTAAGCAAGGCCTGAGGAGTTGGAGAATCAACTCATATCTTAGCACTTTTGAGGACATTGGAGAAGAAGGCTTGACTCAACCAATGGGGCCTGATGCATTTGAGGATCCTCCACGATCTCAGCAGCCTAATGCTGCTCAAAGTTCTGCTCCCCACTTTGGAAATAAGGAACAAGCAAATGTTGCCTCCAAGCCCAGGCCAGATATTCCCAGACCACGGTTTGGAAAGCCCATTTTACCTGAGAGCACCAGCAAAGACTCTGCCCAAACAACTGCCAAAGATCAGCCATTTGTACAGGAGAAAAAAGGGAAAGAGATAGAGAATGAAAGGGAAGGAGAGTCAGCAAAGGAGGTGGGTGTGAATGCAGAGGGGAAGGAGGATTCAGATGCCTTCCTGTCCAAACACGAATCAATCCGCTCACGTTTTAACCCACTCCTTCAACGTAGCTCCCGTCTGCGTTCCTCGCTTATATTCTCATCTTCCAAGACAGAGATGCACAGTGGTAGCCTGGGCCTAAAAGTAGCCACAGAGGAAGATGAGGTGTTAAACACAGGACGAACTTCCTCAATTGTGGCTAAGATCTTAGAAAAGAGGAGGTCATTTTCTCGGGAGCCTTTTGATTGGAGACAGAAGGCGGAGGAGAGAGAAAAGGAGAAAGAAGAAAAAGAGGGGGAGAAAGAGCATCAGCAAAAGGAAAAGGAGATACAATTAAAAGATGAGACAAAAGAAAAAGAGGAGCTTCAAAAAAATAAAGAAGACGTAAAGACAACCCCAACTGTTGAGACCTCTGAAGCCACAACATATTCATCTGTGAACGTGAATGACCCGGCCAGTCGATTGCAGTATTTTAAAGATCTGGCTGCCAAAAGAAAGGCCTCAAAAATGGAGACAGAGTCATCAGTAAGAACCCAAGAGCCTGCTGAAAAAAAGTTAGAACCTGAACCGAAGAAGCCAGACCTCTCTACAAAACTGACAGAGGCCACTCGCAAACCTTCACTTAGTTCCTCAAAACCACCTCTAATCTCTGTCAAGGCGACTCAATCTCATAAAGAGGAGAATACAACCGAGGGTCAAAAGAAAGATATAGTCAAGTCGCTTCCGTCTCCTAAAATCTTTAAAGGGGATTCATTAAAGATTAAGGGACTGAATACTCGTCATGTCTCCTGTGGTGAGGAGATTCTGACCACAGATGCTACAGATGCAGAGAAGAGTGAACAGAAAAAGAGACGCTGTCATAGTTCTTCAAATGCACAACATGAGGACTCTAAGGATAAACTGCAAAAAAATACAGGATCTAACACATCTATCAACACACTTGGGAGTGATGGAAAAGGTGAGGGCAAGCCACTCGACTTCATCAAGAAGCAGACTCAGAGGCTAAAGGGACTTCTGGGACCCAAAGATAAAGAGAAGAAATCTACAGCAGATGATAGAGGCATGAACACGGTCAAAGAGAAAACCGAAGATTCAAGCAAAAAGCAGAGTTCATCGTCCAAAGATACAGGAACTACCACTGCTGACCAAACTACAGCCAACCACAAGACATCATCCGGCATATCAGTGTCATCACGATACCAGAGCCCCGCCAGCTCTGTTCTGTTCAGCAGCAACCTGCGTGATGACACCAAAGTCATTCTGGAGCAGATCTCAGCAAACAGCCAGAAGAAGCGAGAAGAAACGGGAGCGGACAGAGACAGCGATGCTGGGAAGAAGGTGGAGGTGGAGAGACAGAACTCCATCAAAAAGAATCAATTGCTGCGACCGCAGGGCAACATGCAGGAGAGAGAAGGATTGCTGAAGAGGATAGAGAGCATGAGGAAGGAGAAGAAGGTCTACAGCCGCTTTGAGGTAGTCTATTACTGCAGCGATGATGTTTGCACTGTAGATGGGAAGGAGATATAAACAAAAGTAGTGTTAGGTGTAAACAAGAAATGTAGTTGTAAAGAGTATTTGTGGAATTAGGATTTTGGATATAAATAAATCTTTTTTTTTTTTTTTTTATAAATGATAGGACTTAATCTTAAATATTGTTTAAGTTTAGATGCAGCAATATTATACACTTGTGTGAGTAGCATCAATCTGAGCTACCAAAATGAACAAACATTTTATGTTTAGGTTTTTTATTTTTTTATCTATACATTTGTATAGATTTGTATTATATAGTTACAGCAATAATATATGTGGTTGTTGGAATGAATAAAAGGATTTTTATTCATAAACCAATGGGTGTTAGGTTTACATAGTGTCTGCTCATAAGCTATGAAAATAGGTTTTGGTGCACCAGATAATGTATACGCTTTATGTATGTACAGTAGAAGTCTTGTGCAGATATATAGCATGTCACTGTTATAGATTATTATGCACTTTTAAATACTGAATTTTGGTTTTAGCCTTCCTGTTATATTGGATTTAAAGTGACATTAAGATAAGCACTGGACTGATTCACTGTTATTCCTGTTCTATTAACAGATGGGGAATAACCTGGGATAACGAAAGATGGAGGAGCAACCTTTTATATGGGAACTATTTATGCAAGATGATCAAAAAAGACCCAATTTTTAAAGTACCTCTGTGACTCAACATTGCAAGCTTTTCTTGGATTTCCACTCAACGTAATAAAACTTGAAAAGACAATGTATAAAAAATGCTGAAAATGAACTAAAGTCAGTGAGTCTGGAATGTACTTGTTTGCCAGACCCAACTTTTACCGTATATGGAGACTGAGAGAAAGAAGAATGACACTACTTGTATACTTGGTACATGAGCTAATGTTTCACCAAATAGAAAAAGGTAGGGCAGTTTACCTATAACTAAGCTTGTGTGGACATGACAGAGGGAGTTCAAGACAGTAAGAGAAAGTCAGCACTTATCACACCTGAGGGGAAGAAAATTCAGAAGATTCATCCCAGTCCAAAACCAAACATGACAGTATATAACTGCATATCTGCAGAACCCGTGTCTGTGTTGTTGGGACTTGTTTGAAACCGGTAGTGTGCCAACAGCCTATCAAGGGCATTACCTAATCTAGAAGGCCTAATATTAACCCAGATCAGAAAGCAAAGTGAGACTATAAAGTGGAATGTCTGAGAATTGATTAAGGGTGAAATATTCAGGGCAAGTATGAGATTTTAGAGAATTGAAGTGAGACAATTAATATTGAGGAAACTGTTTTTTTAAAGTTTCATTCAGACTTTGAGGCAGCAGCAGTAGAGTTTCTGTTCCGATTGAGCCTGTTGTGAACTTTACACCTTCAAGATTGTGTTGTGTACCTTTCTATTAAGGTGTGTACCCATTTATCATGGTTAAAGATGTTAAATAACTTTTTCATAGAGCTCGCCAGGTCAGAGGAATGGAGCTTTAAAAGTATGTGTCTATTTGTCTTGTTTTATAATGTAAATAAATATGTAAAGCTTATTTTACAGTGATTCAGGAATACTGTAAAAGAAATACAAAGACAATTTTCTTCCGAACTGAAAAATGTGCCCCTGCTTTTCTCTTTTCTTTTCAATTACCTGATAAATGCATTTTACAATACTGGAACACAGCCATGCTTCCTAACACAAGTCACATAACTTCTGAAACCTACGCCCTATGCCGGACTCCTAACTACTTTGTTGGCTTAGTTGTAAACACTATTAAAACAAAGACTACGTTATATGGTGCAGTTCCCAGGCTGAGCATATTCAGTGTTTAGTTTTGTATAGTACATCAAAAGATCGGAGGGTCTATTCCTATATGGACACTTGTTTTTTTTTATACTAGAGATTATGTTTTAAATATTTAAATAAATTAAGGGCTGGTTGATATTTTAGGTATCAAATTAGATTATGATGACCCTCACTGTAGTGTGCTATGTTTTTTTAATTAATATTTAGGGGGGAATCAATTGCACAGAGTCAATGTGTTTAAACCTCAAATAGTATTACATTGTATTTGAAATACTGTAAAAAATCGTTTATTACTTTTATTAAATCTCTACAAAACATAAGTTGACTGTGCTTGTGTGTCCACTTAAATCCAGTAGGTGTGTCTGCTGTAGTAAAGCCTCTTTAAGATTCATAAAGTACAATTCCTTTGGCAACAATGTGACAACATTTGGAAAAACTTTATATTTCTATAAGTTTATAAACAGCACTGTGCAGAAGTCGTACTGGCATTTAGCTTTCTGAAATAAACCATTTCAACAGTTAGAAAATGAAAAATATTTTAGGTTTCATAAAATTTGTCATGGACTCCAGCAACAAAGTAGATACCAAAATGCTTCACAGAACATGAAGCATTTAGAGGAAGATAGCCACGCATAAATGAATTATGTACATATATCAAGTATAAATAATTTGATTCGCCTGACAACAGAGATGAGTGGTCAAAGTGCTGCCGACTGTCACCTCCTCTGATTCTCTAAAACTACCCGTCAACATGCAGCTTTACTCCTGCTGGGTCTCTGGAGCTGTTGTCACCAGATTCTTCTGCTTCTTTAACTCTTCTAGCTCCTCATCGAGGCGCCGCAGCTGAACCAACTTCAGCTCTTCTGTAAGAATCACAGAACAAGACCAAATCAACAACTAATAATATTCATGCACAAATAAAAATAATGTTTGGTTACATGTTTGCTTGCACAACACTGCTTAAATTATGAGAGGGTACTTACCAGATGACAGAAGCTGAAATTTTGTATTCTCAGCAATCTCTATTTCAGCCGACAGTCTTTGTGGCATCTAAGTAACAGTTTGAATGATTAATCATTCAATTTCAGAGACGTAGTGAAGAGTAGGCAGGACACATGTCCTAAATTACTCATATTTATATTAAATATATAAACTTACAAAGACAGATTGCAGATCCTTATGCTGCTCTATCAGTTGATGCAGTTGGTTTTCAAACTTCATACTGCAGAAACAGGACTGAATTAAGTAATTATATGACATAAATATGTTGTTGTTTGTTTGTTAATATAATAAATCATTAATAGTTACCGCTGCTTCCGGTGTTTAAGCTTGAATTCCTGGATTTCACATCTGTACTGTTCCAGCACTTCCTCACTTTTCTTGTTCTGCTCTACCTGCCTACAAAACACAGTACAAGATATACAAGTGTTCTAAAAAAGCCTTTCATTGTGTACAGTAGACTGGAACAAGGTTTGAAACGTGTTCATTTATCAAATATGATCATTACTTTTAAACTTTAATGTGTTCAGCTATTACATAACAGATCTATGTAGTATTTTCCTCATATTATAACACTTGACACTATGTGCAGTAAACAACTAGCTGATAATCTCCAGGTTATGTGCCTTTAAGAACAGGTCACTGAACAAATTACACTGATTGGAGCCTTGTGCTGCCTAAGGATGAGGTGTATAGTATCATCTATCACGTTATTTAAAAACAGTCCGTTATGACTGCATGCATGGAAATCTTCTTGTAATCTTAAATACTTGTGTATGGATATTAGACAAAATACAACAATTAAGCCACAGAAGTATCAAACTCAAATATCCTATAAATAATTGAACCTTGTTTTCTCTGTCAACAATAAATCTATGGTTGATAGCCAGAATGCTAAAAATGCTAACTCAAAATCCACCTGTGTGTGGTTGACTGTAGTCAATATTTGTCACTAAATAAACATGTATCATTATAAAGGTACACAAAGGTACACAACTTCATTACTGAAGAAAGCAAACACAACATTTCATAATAGACCCAAACATTTTATAATAGATCCAACAATAAAGGTATTGTCTGACGCCAGAGAATTTATCAATGGAAGAAACATCCAGGATGCGACCATGACAACATGACAAGTTGCTGCCACCTAGTGTTGCAAATCACAAACATACAACAAAGGTCTCAAAAATATGGAGAAGTTGAAGGATCATGTTCAAACTACAGATAAACACCGAAGTGCAGTTGTTACTTTCTGTTATATATATATATATTATTATTTTTGTTTATTACCTGACAGAATCCTGCTCCGACTCCTCACACTGGAACTGCAGCTTCCTGCACAAATCTGAATAAAAGATCACTGAAACTCTGCTCCTCAGTTTATTTACTGTAAAGGTATTTACAATAAACTGACAAGTATGTACCTTCTTTTTCTTTGTGGATTCCCTCCAGCTGGTAAGCTTCAGTCCGTACTGTAACAACGACAGATACTGATAATATAACAAACAATATATACAGTACAGTACATGTGTCATCACATACAGGGCTGTCTATAAAGGATAGTAAACACAGTTACTATAAACTCTTAAAGAGGCTTTTAAATACATCTTAGCAACAGGTAAAATATATTGTCTGTGAATGAAAGAAAATTATTAAGGATAAATTTCAGCCTTACAAGTTGCCAGCTCCTTCAGCAGCGAGTCACTGGCTGATTTGATCTCCTTAATTTCTTCTTCGAGAGCTCTTTTACCTTGAATAAAAGAGTGTGACTACAACAAGGTAAAAACTGCAATAACAGTTAATACAACAGTTAACCCTGATGACAATAAATACCTATATATTTTAACTCAAAGACTCCACTCTCTTTTCACCTATACTTAAGTCCATAACATCTTTTACTTTATCACAACTGAAATCAGAATGGATCTTGTAGAGTGTTGCTGTTCTCTACAAGACGGAGACATTAATCATATCTCATGAGACCCCATTCATCATTTTCTGAAACTTCCCTTAGGAAGTAACAGGTAAGGATATACCTCACTGAAGATAGCCTGTTTACTGTGAAGGGGGCTGGTGTAATCGGTAGGCACAGCTGCCTCTGTCACGGTTTTACATTCGTATGATAGTGTCCAGCTTTTGGTCGTTACATGTTGCTGCATGTGTTTAGCATGACCTCAGATGTTTACCATGTTAATCTGTAAATATGTTCTAGTCGTTGCTGTAATTCTTTCTGTTAAACTAAAACACGATGCGTCGTTAACATGACGTCGGCTCAACCTGCCTTCTCATTGGTGCAAATTCACAAACATCTACTATCAAACACAGACCCGGTGTTGAAACTTTCTCACATTGTATAAACACTTTACCCTGTTAGGACAACATGCACATGGACGCACGCGGTCATTTCTGAAGGTTTTTGGTATATTTAAAGGGAAAAAAAGAAAAGCGTGACAACCGGAAGCGGAAATACAGCTTCACAAAGACGAACTACGGAGTCAAGATTTACTTCCTACATCTTGACGGAAATGTTTTATTTTAGATAAAATATATTACGGTCAAACTATGTTCATGTATGGAAAAAGTATATACATAAACTCTAAATAAAATCATAGTTTTCAATTCAGTTAAATTGTGCGAATTATATACAAGAAGACAAAGCTAATTTCCTGTTTGCACTAAAGATGTCGCTATTGGGTCTCAACAGGTCTATCGCAAGTTAATACAAATGTGCACATGACAATTAAAATTACATGATGTAAATGATTAAAACATGTGACAGGTCACCTTGTTGCAGCCTCATTAGTTTTTCCATCAAATGTTCAACTTTGGGCGCTTCACCACCTGACAGGGCAGAAAATAAAACATAACATGTTTTACGACGCTGAAGATCTGCAGGGGGGAAATATGTAAAAACAAATGTAAACAGTCTCTGGAGTCTCTTTGTAAATCTAGTCCAGATTTGACAAATTTAACGTTTGTGGTTTTTGATCTGGACCTGGTTCAAAAAAACCGTTAAATCGCGCTTTTTTACCCCCCAAGCAAAATTACGTGTTTAAACAACGTTGGGGCTTTTACTACGATAATATTCATTAATTTGGCCTTTACTACAGAACTAGAAGCTAACTTCAGCGTCGTCCTTGTTTTATTTTTTATTTTGTGCAACTTTGACTAGTTTACCTTCTGTCAGTGGTGTAAACTTAATCAGCTCCTCGACGTTGAATCCTGTTATACAAATGAAATGAAATGTCATTACCCCCATCATGTTACTGGACCTACAAGTGTTAGCTGACGGACTTAACTAACTGTTTAACATTTCAATAGTTAAGATGGCCAGTTAACGTTACATGGTGGGTTAAAGTTAAAGCTAACGTTACAGGGAGATTTAGCTCTGACTGAGCCAGTGAAGCCCAACAAAAAAAAAGTCGGTTAAATCAAAACCTGTGCTAACAGGAGCTAACGGAACAAACTGTAACGTTAGCTAGTTTAACGTTAGTTTGAACTAAATATAACGTCAATGACTGTTCACAATGTAACAGTAGAATAACACTTTATTACGTTTTAATTGAGTGATTAAACTAGCTATAAAAGGAAGTCACTAAACATTTGGTCACCATTTTCCTTTTCTACATTATTAGTTACAGCGCTGTTAACGTTTCCTCTGTTTTTATCGTAAGTTATCGTTCGCTAACACTAACTATAAAATGACGTTATGTATTTTTAACTGGCCAACATAGACACTTAACGTTATTTTAAAACTCAACTCAAATTCACGCTGTCTAACCTGCCGATTCGCTCATGTTTATCCAGCTAGGAGTATTTTGCAAACTGATGGCTGAAGTTTTCTCCTGACTGGAGAGACATGCGCATGCGCACGTCAACGACTCTTAACGTTTAGCGCCAGAAAAGTGGCGTGTAACTGCATTTTTTATTTGTTGGCCAACATTTATGGTCATAATTATATCTGTGATAAACCGAAATTAGTTGGTAATATGGGCCACACTGATTGATCAGGATCTAGTAATTTAATTCAAGAACAGTTTAAACAGTAAAATGTTAAGGTAAATGACCACACAAACATTACACTTTATCGGTTTTAATGAAAAGCGAACAGCAGTGTAGAGGAATATGGTTCCACTTTAAATTTAATGCAAATATACAATGCAAACAGAACTACAAAGCCCATTACTTATATCTATACACATCAAAAACTAATTAGTTCTATATATACACACTTGTATGTTAGTTAGACACAAACACAAGAGTCAAAAAAAAAGTCTAACAGGCTCTACACAAACAATAAACAACACTGTGTTGCCCAAAACAGAAACACATGTACAGTGTGCATTATCAGCACATGCAAATCTGAGTAGAGTCATGCAAGAGGTGAAAAATCAAAACATTATAGAGAATAAAACATGTACATGTTAAATATATCATTCAAATTGTATATTGGCTTCCAGTGCATGACTCCTATTGACAGTTTAACTTCGTTGAGCATGAGTGTAACCAGTATCTTATGGTTTCACAATGAACTTAATAACATCTATACATTTCCAAACAGTCCAAACAGCAACTTTAAAATAACCCTGGTGTCTACATAAAGCTCAATAAACAGATACGTTATTATCTACCATTTCCTTCAAGACCCGGAGCCCATCTATAATTATTTTAAAATTTAGAATAAAGTTGTCAAACTTGGATCAGCTTGGTATAAAAGTGGTCAAATATTCCAAGACTTCAATATTTCACATTAGTTGTTATGAGAAAAAAAAAAAATAAAGCACTAAAGTTTTACTTAATGTTAACGACCAGACAAGAAATTAGTGAGGAGAGGAAAGAAAAACAAGATAAGCGAACATCTCAGCTTCAAAATCATACAAATAATTCAGAACATACCTTTTCTTCCTTTTCAAACAATATTCCATGAGAATAAATAGAGTTTATAAATATTCATTTATGTCTGTGTCTCATATACATCCAGCGATGATCTTCATTCTTATGCCATTAAAAGATTTTAGTTATTGTACTAAGCTGTGTTCTGATGTCAGAGCACATTTTTCCAAGCAACATCCATATGAATCACTCCAGCATGACTTTCCAGAGGCAGGGGGGTGTTGGCATCATGTACAGTAATACACTTATTATTTACAGTTGTGACAAGCAAGCTAGAGGTATTCCTCTGGTAGTTCTAGAGAATCATAACACATCTTTAGTCGTGTTTCCATTGTTGCCATGCAGAGTTACACCAGCAGGCTGAAAGGGAGAGTTAAGTTTTGGAAAAAAGATTGAAGGTAGAGGGCAGTTCTAGCAGTTTCTTCTCTTCGGGCAAAGCTGGTCAGCTTCAATATTAAGTGCTACTGATACCTTCCCTGCTCTTTTTCTGTTTTAATCTCTGCAGCAAGGCACGGCTGAGTGCACCCACAGGATACCATGTTTTTTACCGTATGTGCAAAAACACACAGGAGGCTGGGGTTTTAGGTAATGTAGACATCTGTGTTAGTAGAAGCAGGACAGTTAGAGCAAGTGGAGTGTTTAAAATTGAGGAAAAGAGAGACAGATTATAATGCTCTCAGCTGCATTTTATGAAATCCACAGCCCCAAATATCTGTTTAAAAATGAACTGTGTGGTAGGAGAAGAGGGGAAGAGAAGAGATACAAAAAGTATCATAGGAAAAAGTGAAGAGAAAGTGAGAAAGGAATCAGAAAATGGGCGATGTTAGCAATGTTTCACAATCAAGGGAGGCATTCTCCATCTCCCTTCTGTGTTCTCTAAGGTGCAACTCTATTCACGGGAGCGTCCCACAATAGCTAGGATGTAGAGGAAAATGTTGATGATGTCAGTGTAGAGGTTGAGGGCAGCAAAAATATACTCCTCTGGACTCAGGGCCAGCTTCTTGTTGCCCAGGAGGAGCTGAGTGTCCACAGCCAAAAACTTCAGAGAGGAAACAAGGATGTATTAGTTATTTCAAAAGACATCCACAATTCATAAGTGATGTGGTGGTGACATCTATCAAATTTATCTATGTACTGACACAAACAGACAGCACAGATGTAATATGCATATTTTTAATACGCATATTACAATATGTAGAAAATGGAATAAAACAGATTTCCTGGCATAAAAAAGGGCACATTGTCATTTCTGTTCAGTCCCAGGGTTTTGAGACAACATGGAAGTTACACTGGATAGCTACTATGAAATGCTTTCTTGGTTAAACTATTGTAAGAAAGAACTACAATTCCAGGAGGGCAAGGTCTAAGAACTATGACAGATTACAAATCCCCTGACTACAGTTCAACAACATAATTCCCTCGTCATAAAACCTAAATGATCTGGGATTAAACACTTCTCTGTGCATGTGGATCCTTGACTTCCTGACAGGCAGATCCCAGGTGGTGAGGGTAGGTGGACACACCTCTTCTACCCTCATCCTTAATACCAAAGCACCCCATGGCTGCGTTTTGAGCCCCCTGTTGTACTCCCCGTACGCACATGATTTTTGCCACTTTTGACTCCAACACCCTTATCAAGTTTGCCGACAACACAGTTGTGGTGGTCCTGATCACAGATAACAATGAAAAGGCCTAACTAAAGGAAGTAGAGGATCTGACCCACTGGTGTTAGAACAACAACCTACTTCTGAACATCATCATCAGTGAGGAGATGACAGTGAACTTTGGGAAGAAGCAGGGAAGGAACAACACCCTCCTTAATGTCAACGGGTCCTCATGCAGAGGATGGCCACTTCAAATACCTTGGCATTCACTTTACCACAGGCCTGACCTGGATGCTACATACTCACTTAGTGGTGAGAAACGCAGGGCAGAGACCGTTTCATGCTTGAGGAGATTCCAGGTATCCTCTCAAATACTGAGGAATTTCTACTCCTGCACTATTGAGAGCGTCCTGACGGGTAACATCACTGCCTGATACGAAGATAGTGCCGAACTAGACTGCAAAGCCCTACAAACATTGGTTTGTATGGCTGAACACACAATAGGTAGTGCTATACCCTATTTACACCAGGCGAATCATTAAGGATCCCACCACACAGATAACAGCTTTTGCCATGCCAGCACTGAGAGGCTCAGGAAGAGCTTCTACCCTCAGGCCATTAGGATCCTAAATGAGTTCACTGACTCAAACAACTGAGTGTGAAACTTACGCAGGTAAACAGAAGGGCCCCCAGTGAGGAATAGACGATGTGCAGGATCCTGTGGCGGATGAAGATGCAGAGGATGGAGAACAGCAACAGCACGATCAGGCATACAAACAGTACACCCCGACAGGAAGTGAAGTCGTACTTGCTCTGTGGTGAGAAAGGAAAGAAGACAGGGAGAAATTAACATATATTTGATATATTTAGTGCTTCAAATCATTTAACTAGCAGTTGAACCAAGCAACTAATCAGATGAAATTCTCAATTTTTCTTCCCTAATAATTGAAAGGCCAAAGAAACAGAGGGATATTGTTGTTCGTGTGTGTGTGTGTGTAGGGATTTTAATGCATTTACTGAAGCAGCTGTTTGTGTGTGCAGACCTGTAGCGAAAATAGGACGACAGTGAAGCAGACCACAGCAGTGATGCCCACAGCCATGATGACAGTCTCTGTGTCGTAGAAGCTGGCGATCATTCCCACCATGTAGGAGAGGCTCAGGGTCAGAATGGACTGCAAGAAAAGTTTTTACATCATTGATAACATGTTTATTACATGTTTTTTTTGATATTTTGATGAAGGATGTATCTTTACGGCTTAACATTTCTTTTTAGAAATCAAAATGCGTATATGCTAGAAGTTATGAATCAGTTTAATTGTTATATAAACAAACTATCACAATGCATAATTCATGTTTACTTATTATTTGTTGTTCTTACCAGTGCAACCAAGTTCCAGGGGTGTTTACGACGGAAGTCTCCACAGCAGCTCAGCACAATCAGAGACACAAAGAAGACGGCATAGGACACATAGTATGTCCATGGATTACGTCGCACGAAGTACTTGGCATCTTCAACAAAGGTGAAGATGGCAACAAAGGAGAAAGTGACCAGCAGCTGCACTGTGAGAACCATGAAGACCTGGTGGAGAAGCGGTTGTGTTATGTATCAATGTGACTTATATTACATGCTGTATTTGTTTCTTTATCATCTATTTGACACGGTGAAGAACTTACTTTTCTGATGAAGGCTTGTCGGATAGTTTTGTCCTCAAAGCCGGAGTTGGTGAACTCCTCATTGTCATAGTAAGATGGAGGTACGTCACCATGGTAACCAGGGCTGCCTGCAGGTGCTGGTAAACAACGACAGACAGACAATTAAGGGTTAAGAAAACAACTGACAAAAACCAGGCTAAACAAATGGATGGTGGGATGTTTAACACACTAGTATTGATCATTTCATTCATCTACATTATGACTGATCTAAAGTAGGGCCAGCAATGCGTTTTCTTCTTGACCTGAAAACATGCTTACACATGTCTTTAGTGTGGAAATCCATTTACAGGGAAAATTCCATCCAAACTGGTGACTCTCACATGGAAAAAATGACAACTTTATGGAGCATAATGGAAAAGTTTTACAAGCAATTTTAGCTGAGCACATTGTTTTTTGTCAAAGCAAATTCATAAAGGAGCATAAGCTGAGCCAAATGACATGATGTGCTCACTTTCATATAGGTACAGCCTATGTCACACATTCAGGTAACTATTAGCAAAGAACAAGGTGGCCTAGAAAGGGAAAAGTTTTCAATCTCTAGTTTCATAACTCACCAGTGGGTTCTCCAGGAAAGCCTGGCTGTGTGGGTTCTTGCTGATAAGGTCCCTGAGGGTAGGGCATCTGAGGATAAGGCATCTGCGGGTATGGAGTAGGGCCGAAACCTGGGCCTGCCTGGGGGTAGCCCGCCTGCCCATAGCCGGCTGCTGGTGGGTATTGTCCCCCAAGGGCCTGGTTGTAGTTGGGAGGGGGCACACCAAAACCTGGCTGAGGGGGTCCATAGACGTTGTTATGGAGTGGGTTAGTCTCACCCATAACAGGGTATGCACTCTTGTCCTGGGACATGGTGTGCGGGAAGACTCACTCTGCTGCAACAACAACAAAAGAAAAGCAAGTGTTCAAAATATGAAAATATGCCTTTATTCACTTGATAACAGAGAAAAATCACATGTGAATGGTCTTATGGAAGGAAGCTGAAGAGAAAAAGAGGGGAACCACCACTGTCTACTGCGAAGAAAGTTGCAACAACTGCAGTAGTGAGAGAGAAGAAAGATATCTGGCTACAAGAGATGAAGAGCACCTTGCTGTTGTCTAGGACACTGTAAGTCTGAGGAAAGGGAAGTATCTGGTAAAGGTTGCAGGAAAACAGCATTCAACATCAAAGTGTTGGCTAATGATAATTGGTACAACAGGATGTAGCAACATTTCCTGATACATTCTAGGTTTAAGGTCAGGTATGTTGACAGGCATGTCGCCTGCTGAGTTTTAGGAAGTTAGGTGAGAGCTTCTTGACTGCTTAAGGAGACTTGCAACAAACTGTAGTTTGCTAAATGTTAGTTGAAATTAGACTTATCCCTCAATTGGCAGAATTTGGTGAGCAGTTTAAAGACAAAAAATGATTATGGGTAGATATGGTTAAATTTATTACTGATTTATTACTAACTTATTTTCCATATTATAAATATTACAACATATAATCCAATTGTATCCACTGTAATCTTAAATGCTTTCATCTTTTTTGTGTGCATTAGTCACCGAGAGAAACAGAGGAGGAATGTCTCTCTCTCAGGACGGACAGACATAAAATACAAACGTAACTTCTGACCTTTTTGCCTGAAAAGTGACTTAAAGGCTCCATGACATGACAAATACATTTTCCCAGTTTTAATCCCATGTTATATGTCAAATATATGCCAAAATCATTATCAGAGTATTTTTACATCAAAATTCTTCTTTTCTCTTCCTGTAAAACTGTTTCAATTGTTTGATTACTCTTTCTGACTTCAGGTGAGTAGCTTGGCACGCCACTCATATTAAAGTACACTTCATCATTTGTAGTTTGTAATATCCTATAGAGCAATATGGTGAGAGATAGGAAGAGGTGAGTATTTAAATATCAGTGGCCAAAAACTGTTTTAATTTCCAAAGCATTGTGATTGAGGTCTAATTCATTCATCTATTCTTTGCCGTCCTCCTGATCTGACAACAGGTGAGGGAGGTGTGTGTGGAGCAGTCCTCTAGCTCTGTTTCTTTCTACAGCTCCATATAACACTAAACTCCAGACCCTGTCCACGTTTTAGCGGTCCAATCAAATGCAAAGGATTTTTTTAATCCCTCTTGTAACTGTGCAATATTCCATTTCACTGGAAATACATCACAATACAGAAGCTTAAAGCTTCAGTTGTTAAGTTGCAGATTCATTTTCTGATGACTTAATAGTTTTAGCTCTAATATCAATTTTACTCAGCATGTGGGGGCAAATGATGGTAGTGGCTGACAGTGTTACCATGGACGCAGGTGGTGTGTCTTGCTAACCAAATGTATTTTTAACCTGGTTTGATTCAGGAAAGCCCTGAAATATTGACCATTACTGCAGTGTCCCTCCCCCCACCAGGCCCCTGCATAGCCCTGGTGAAAAGGTTTCTGTGCCGTTTATATCACAAGCTTCAATGCTAATGAGGCATCTGCATGCATGACACAGAGCTGCTCAATTGAAAACAGAAATCTCTCGGCGAGTGAGGTATAGCTCAGATTTATAAGGTTGACTGGTACTTTCAAATGTTCAGTGCAGATCTCATATACAGGCCTGCAGTCTTAAGGTTAAAAAAAAAAAAAACTTCTGGTGAGCAGGAAGAGAGCCAAACATTATTCATCTAATTGCTGGCTTCAAATGAAGAGGTGGAGTGGGCAGCAGTCTGTATTTACAGTGGTGCATATGCTGTGCTGTTCAAAGTACAGCTACTGCATGTATACAAGTGTGTAAATAATGCATACGTACACAAACAGTCACTAAACGTTCTTATGCTGTTTCACATATACCAAAAATCAAAGAAATACATACAAGCACAAAAATATTAACACTGAATTAACAGTAAGCATTATGCAACTCTGCTCTATTTCACCCTGGCAAACACAACCAGACTCCAAGTGTGCGTCCTCATGATCCCTGTCGGCCCATCACTCACTCACAGTGCAGAGACAGACTGCAGACAAACATGATGAGTGCTAGCTCTGCTTCACACTGACACACTCTACTGAGATCATAACAGATTACAATCATTATCTGAGGAGCCAAATCCCTCCCAGCTTCCCAGACAACAATGGTTGACAACAATGGTTGTCTGGGAAGGGCCATACTGTACACACAGTACAGTAGTTCTGCTGAATTACTTGGAAAAAAAAAATCTATCTGCCTGTAAACTATTTGAAAAAAAACAGTCAACTAATTTATTTACCATTTGTGTGATGCAGGCCAGGATAACCGTCTACTGAACGAACCAAGACATGAAACTGAACCCTTAACTAATCATGTGACACATGCAATCAAAGCATGTGATCCACTCCCCCACCCCCCTCAATGTCCATGTAATAGCTTAAAGTCTGCAACTCATTCAGATGACAGGATTGTCTTTCATATTGTACAAGTTCTCCAGTACTAATTCATATTCATATTCTTATTTCTAAATCTGTGATTTATCTGTGTATGATGGATTACTTGTTATAACCCAGAGCAACACGTCACGCAGTCAGGAGAATGGAAGACTAAAGTCTGAAATGTGCATGAAGTCACTACAGTCTGATCAATACTGAGACAGAGAGCCTTCAGTCACACAATCAACTCAGAAAATAGTTTCACGTCACTCTTCCTGAGAAGTGAAAATTGGGAGTACAATAAATATAATTTTTTTTTTTTGCGAGGGGGCACCAGTTTGAGACACTGTTTGTACAGCTTTACACGCATTACTTGGGAGATTTCAAATCCTCTTAGGAGAGACGTACCAACGTCTCTCCTACGTACCAACGTAGGAGAGACGTACCAACCCAATTCAGGGTGCTAGCTAGAAAGCCACGCTAACACAATTAGGTTAGCACAATACAACATGCTATGGAGATGCCTGAGCACCAGGAAACAAGAGTGACACAACAAGAACAGCCACACAAAACAGTGGGGCTTACGACAAAACAGGTTGTGATCTTTGATGACTGCTGATTTAGATAGAGTGAAGTATAAAATGATTTAGTAGTAGTTTCAAAGATTTTGTATTATACTTTTGAACATGCAGTATTTCCTAAACGCTACAAAACAGCATCAAAAACTCTACTGTCATTAATGTCATTAAAAATATAATGCTTTCTCATGGTCACATGACGAGGATGCAACTCTGTGGTGAAAACCACCACATTTTCACATTGCTGTTTCACACATGCTGCAACCATCAGATTTTTGATAAAACCCCTCAAAGCACGTATGTATGTTATTATAAATCTGTCACCATCAACAGCAGCTTCGGCTATGTTAACCCTGCATTCATCTTATCTTGTGACAGTTTACGTAGGTTTGTGTAGTATGAAAAAAATAGTGCTGCCACCGTCAAGACGAATCTACTTAGTCTCTCAGAAGAAAACTTACTCTGACAAAATTATTTTATTAAAATAATTTCAAGCTGTTTCTTGTATTAACAATATAGCATTTTATGTTGTTATAACGATAAGTATCTCATTATAAAAAAAAATATCATAAACAACAAAAACATTTCTTGTGATAATACTAAAAGTTGGCATTTTTTCTCTGATATTGATCACTCCATACACATGTAGTATCATTACACCTAGAGATGTTCATCTCATCATTTAACTAGTAGATAAAATATACCAATCTGAACCATCCCTTGTGGACAGTTTGAGGATGCTCTGCTGCAAATGAGGAACTGAGACTGAGGCTGACATGAGGTACAATACCTATTCTATATCTGAGGAGGGGAAAAGGGAATAGAAAAATGTCAGATCATAGACAATCAAAATTTCACAGTTCATCATTCAGAGCCAAAGAAACAACCTGTAAGTGATTACCTGAAATTGGTTTTTAATACTCAACCCTCACTAGAAGCAAATTTTATTTTTGCCTTGCTAGCTATGTTCACTATACTATACTATACTGTGCAAGAACTACAATATGTTTACACTCTGTACCTGTACAACTTTAAATACATTGTGGAGTAGGTTGTTGTCCACTAATCACAGAGTCTGTGATTTGAATCTCAGCTCCTCCTGTACATATGTACAGTAACGTTCTCGAACAAGACACTGAACCCCACATTGCTCCTGAAAGTCAGGATCCAGCACTTTGCATGTCATCTCACTGCCATCGATGTGTGTGAATGGGTGAATGACAGTCAATTTGTAAGATAAAACTGCTGCATAAATACAGCCACTTACGATAATGCGAATCATAAGTCAATCAATAGTCTTTACAACTACCAGAGATTTTACTATATGTTATCTGCCATTAGTTGGCAATATTGCTAATCAATGAGCAGGAGTGCTGTATGGCGACATTGTTTCAACGGGTCAGCAAAAAACAGACATTCCTGACCTAAGATATTTTTGAGTGGATTATCTGTGAAATGTATTATTAGATATTTTTTCATTACTGATTAAGATTTGTTGTACAAAAATTGTACAAAAGTGTTCATCATAGTTTCTTGACACAGAAGCTGCAACTTGGTAATATTCAGCATTTATTCTTTAAAAAAATATCCTTAAATGATTAATTGATTACCAAAATAGCTGCCATTTAATTTATCAACTAAAGGAAGCTGTAATACAAATAAATATCATGCCATAAAATTACACACACAGTGATAGAGAAAGCCGACCCTGTTGCTAACTACACATCCACCTTACTAATATACTTTTATAACATTACCTTTTATTTCAATAGAATATCAACTATATATTTATGTTGAAAAAGTAGAAATAAAAAGATTAAAAATGACACATCTGCCTGATGTTGCCAATATCTACGAGGTATATTTCATAATAATAACTTACACTTGGAAAAAGGAGTAAAATTAATATTTTATTCCTTGTAAGGCCAGTGACTTAAATGCAAGGGAGACTAAAATAAACCACCAAGTAAAGATGAGAGGTGGATTTAGAAGTCACCGTGCAAATTAAAACCAAAACAGAAACATGAATAACAATAAATAAACAGCCGGCCTCGTTTTCGAGAAGCACCTGCAGCGGGCGCGCCCCCATCAAGGCCTCTCTAGTGCAGATAAATGCGACACGCCGACCATAGTTTTTCATCAAACTCACAAAAAAAAAAAAAAATAATAATAATAATCAAATCCATCAGCCTTGCAACACCAACATTAAAGCTGAGTATCGATAAACCGTCTCTGAACAGATCCAATATCCAATATTCCTTGACTAAGTTATGTCATATTTGAGGAGGATGACCACACGCTGTTTAAAGAGCGCCTTTTCAAGATGGACTACTCTGTGTTCTTGTGACTAGCTGATTATTTTAAGCTATTCACCGCTGCAGTAAAGGCATTAACATTAACATTAACTGTGATGAGGCTAAATGACCGTTAGCCCCCAGACTAACTGGTGCTGTTAACCAAAGCGGTGCTCGCTAGCTGCACATTTAATGAGGATAAAAATATATATATATCATTTCTGCTTTACATCCTTACCTTTTTCTTACGTGTCGCTATAAACAGTCCAGAGGCGTTAATTGTGTTTATTTCAGAGTAACTGTCGACGTAAACCGCACCTCCTTCTCCTCCTGGTTGCCTCGTCAACTGAGTCGAATATGTCGACGGAGAACTGCTGACGACACGCACGACGTCGTCACGTGACATGTGGGAATCTCCGGTTGTTGCACAAAATGACCGTTTATTTCAACTAGTGGCACAATGACGCAGTATTTTCCATAACGTCGTTACAGGTCATACTATTAGAAAAAAAGATAATGAGTTAAAATATTAATTAAATCAATATTAACACGCCTGCTGAAAATACTGCAAATGAAAGGTCTATTGAGTTCTACATGATGCGGTACAATCAGTCTTGAGGTTTATTTTACACTTTTTTTTACACTTTATGCTGGTTTGCTGCCACAGTCAACCATGTTTGTAAAACATTATAAACCGTGTTCAAGAACTGTTCTGTTTCTATACACAAGAAAGGAACAAATGGGTTTATTGCTGTTGTATTCGAATACAAAATGTTGCTGCATAAAATTAAACAACTATTTATCCATGTGAAACTCTGCCTTAATGTACTTGTGACTAAGCCCCTCATTAACTACATAGATCAACATGAGAAATCCTAGCTGTACTAATCTCTAGTGGACCCCAAGGCCATTCCCTGCTTGTGATACATTGATTAAACACAAATGTATTTAGGAATATTTAGCATGTGAATTTGCCACAAGACCTCTTTACAAAACATGTAAACAAGACAACAATATGAGATAATAACATGGTCAAAAATTCACAATTAAATTTGCATTGATCAAACTTCCACAAAGCAAGTGACCAGGTCCGTTTTGAGAAATGCACACAAACATTTTTCATTTGATAGATATGATATGACATAACATTGAATGTTACAAATATACTTTATATTCACTGTCACAGACAGCGAATGGAAATCCATGTCTCCATGGGTACAGTCTATACAGTACACAAGACTTGGCTTAACAGTCTTGGCAGTTTCTTTTATTTTTTTACAAACATCCTGGTATGAGGCAAACTTTGTTGTGAGTTCAAACACACGTGACACTCAGCCTCTATGTAACCACTGATATGATAGCTGTTACTGGTTGTAAGGCCGACTTTGAAGCAGGTTGTCCAGATCAGTCTTATTGATGGTACCATAGGCCTGGGAATAGCTGCCTAATTTGGCTCGAGGGTCACCTGCAGCTGCTACATTACAGTTACTCTGAAATACTTTCTTGCTGAACCTGAGTGGCGGTCGAGCCTCACGAACCTGAGAGTTGAAGCGCTGGTTCTACACAGGAAGAAAAAGAAAAATTTACTGAGTAAACGAAAAAAATGCATAAGTTAAATATCCGTATATCTTCATGCATTATGTTTTTAGATCATTATTTCATCATATAACAGTTATATTTTACATGTTCTGAGGTGCAGTGGACTGACCAGGTGAGCAGAAGTGACGTGCAGTCCCGAGGACAGAGGTGGCTCTTCTTTGCGAACCAGTGGGTTGTTCTGAGTATGGGTTAGGGTCAAGGAGAAGGTGCGGTTATGGGCCACAGGGGCTGAGCGACCACGCTGGAGAATCTGGTCCATGGACTAGTGAAGGAAGGGCAATGCAACGGAGTGAAGAACAGGGTGAGTCACGAAAAGAGGGAATGAAAATCCCAGCAAGAGATAACAAAGTGGAATAATGAAAGGACTGAACTCTGTTGCTTACTATATTAGCTTTGGTACCCTCTGTTGGTGATGTAGTTACACTTTCACTGGTCTGTCCTACGACTTTCCTGCTGGCTGCAGGAGAGTGGTAGTAATGAGGAGCACCGGCTGGACTCCGAACAAAAGCATCTGAATGAAGAAAGGGAGAGTATGTGTTTTCTCTGTTTCCCTTGTGAGGAGATCTGTCTACCTACTGTATATTTAAGAGATGTATGCAAAATACAAGCAGCAGTATTGACACTCAGTGCAACAAGCATATTTCAGTCAGACCCAGAATAGTATTGAGGTTCAATCCCCAGCCCTACATGGAACCAGACATACTAGGGGCATGTGTGATGGGGTTATATGTGAGTTTTCCCAAGCCAGGGCTCACTGATGTGCTCATTTTTTCCAAAGCAGGTGGCGTTGAGGCATTCACAGGCTCAGGTTTGGTAATTCCTGCATGTGAAGGCACGTGGTTTGTCTCATCAGTCTTTTCATGTTGAGTTTTTGTCTCATGGTCACCATTCACTGTCCCCGGGTCAGAGCTCTCTACTTTTTCCTTCCCCTTGGGCTTATCCTTATTACTGACACCACCTTCATCCTTCAGTTGGACCAGTCTTAGCATCCCCTGATTTGTTCTCCTCTCCAGCATCATCTGCAAAAAGAGGAACATTTAAAAAGGTTTAATCAATGTGATTATATTAAAAATTGTAATAGTAATAGTTATTGAAATACACTTTTGTTTAAAAATGTAATCAAATGTTGCCTTCTGGTAATTTATGATTCACTTTGTACCTCATAAAGTTTGTTGCGGTATTGAACCACAGATAATTGCACATCATCATCCACTGGTAGCACTACATCATAATTAAGAGCCGGCTCCTTGGCTGGATTATGGAACCTCCACACAAGACAAAACAGGTATACATTAATGGCATGATTGTGCTTTATGGTAATAACAGTGACATAATGATACAAATATTGATCTAGCACAGAAAATAAATCATTCATTGTCACTGTTCAAAAAAGCAAACCAGAGGATAAAAAAAGACAACCAGATCAAAACTACAAATCCATGAGTCAATCTGGATGCATGCTTCTTAGTACCTGGCTACATATGGATGCTGGAGGGCTTGCTCAGCAGTCAGCCTCTTGTCTGGGTTAAAAACTAGCAAACCCCTCAGCAGATCCAGAGCATCAGAAGGTACAGACGGCTGGAGAAGATCCTCCAAAGGGACCTGTGGTCTGGTAAATCAAGAAGAGAGATTTACTTATATAAAAATCATAACAAAAATCAGTAAAAGATTGATCATTGTCTCACAGATGCTTTCAACTGGTGCGCTATTTAGATTAGATATCAGATATATAGATTAGATATAGATTTACATGTACATTTACAATAAGAACCCCTCTACTGTATAGTAGGTTTTTCACAGCAAAAGAAAATATTTTCTTACTTCAGTAACATTCTCTGAATGACAGAAGATCCATATTCAGACTTGATAGCAAGAACATCTGAAAATTAAATTGCATTTAATTAATTCATAGTAACAAGTGTTGTCCTTTACTGAAAGTAAAGTGTGAGATGCTTGAATGAAATTATTCATGAAGTCTTTAGTCACCATCTGGGCTTGGGTGTTGTATGGCACTCATGATCTTCTCTATTTGGTTGATGGTGGATGTCCCGGGGAACAGGGCTTTTCCCAGCAGCATCTCTCCCAGGATGCAGCCAAGGCTCCACATGTCCACACCCTTAGTGTACCTTTGGATGAGATGCACTCTCTTCAGAGCTTGGTACACTCATAAATGCTTGTATTGCTTGTAAAAACATTTGTTTTTCAAATAGGAATCATGTATCTTGTATTTAAATGTATTGTTACTTTCTTCATCATAGTTAAATCAACTGTTGTAAAGAATGAGCACGAGCAGAATATACTGACAACAGATGTCCATCACAGCTGATACCTTGTGGATCCCAGCAGGATCTCAGGAGCTCGGTACCACCGCGTCGCCACGTACTCTGTCAGTGCTGGATTCCCACTGTCCTCTTGGATCTGGTTGAGTGATCTGGCCAAGCCAAAATCACACAGCTTGACAACACAGTCAGTGTCCAAGAGCACGTTGGATGGCTGTGGGAAGCACAGACAAGTAAAAACAATTCTTCACAAGGACAATAACAGTTTGATTTTCATGTTGCTACACAAAGGTCAAATCGAGCAGGTATTATGTCCAGTACCCAGTTTGTCCAAGGTATGAAAACAGATAATATACAAGGAGTGAAAAGAAGAGGTACAGAAAGGAAGAAAATAGGATAAATTGAGGGATGATATTCTAGTCTCCAGGGCCATTTTGTGTGGCCATGTCAGCAGATTTGCTACAGACAGGAGATTTGAATATGTGATGAACATGTGTTGGCTAAGAGCTTTGTATAAATAAATAAATGCCATATTCAATTAAATATTATACTATATTTTACATTATACATTTACACAGATCACAAAACAGAGATTAATGAGATCATTAATATATCATAGAATAAATGCAGTAGGTAGGTACAATAAGGTATAAAATTATAATGCAACTATCTATTTTGGATTTTTTTTTAAACCAAAATAAATACACATTTGTGTAGTTTTTATATTTTTTCTTATGCATTCACTCTCCATATTATAAACCCGCCGTTGTACCTTTTTGTCCCGGTGTATAACATTTCCTGAATGCAGAAATTTGATGGCTTTGAGGAGCTGGTACATCACATAACGTTTATGAATGTCCTTCAGTAAGGTGCCTTTCTTTATCACTGCATGCAGGTCAGTGTCTGGTACAAAACAGAAAGCAAAAAACATTGAACAAATACCACTGTTACTGTGGTGTCAACCAGTGAAAGGGCTGTAAATATTCATCAGTTATACTCATATACATCACAGTCATGTTGGCACTAAGATTGCACATGCTTCTCTATAATCACACACACACACACACACACACACACACACACACACACACACAATGATCCCAACCCAGTAGGGTCCCAAAAATGAAATGCCAGAGAGAAACAGTGGAGATCTGTGCTGTGGAGCTGGTGTACAGTCATAGGTTAGACTGCAGCACGAGGGAAGGCCAATCTGTGGACTCAGCAATACGACAGTGACAGTGCAGGCAACCGAAGGAAGCAAAAATCCTTATACACAGACATCTTTTCAGTGTCAAGTTAAACTGCTAAGAACTACCGCAGCCTACATGCTTCCATGTGTGTGTTTTGTAATGTTGATTATTTGTTTGTGCAACACTCACCCATATATTCAAAGATGAGGTAAATGTCTTTATCATTTTGTGCTCTGACAACATTTAGAAGTTTGACAATGTTGGGATGATCTCCAAACTCCTACACACAGAGTAGCAAAAGAAAACACACATAAACGTACACTCTAGCTAATGGTTTGACCCTTAATAACCTGCAGTTATTGTATTGAGGTTGTGTACAGTGTGGACAACAGGGGGAAGCTTTAGCACTGGTTATGTAATGTTCACTACACACCCTGTGACTACAACACTGGAGTTTCACTGGAAGATGACAACAGCTGATTAGGGGGCAGTGGCACAGCTGAACATTGCATAATATAGGTTAGAAGATCAAGTGTGAAAGAGGAATATGTAACACAAGGATATTGAAAACAATGATACAGCTACACTGTTCGCTGCTCATTGTCTTTGATGACTTAATTTCTTTTGGGGGATAATGATAAGAGTGAAGTAAAAAAAACACACCATCTCTTGATGTTTCAACAATGATGACTTGCAGAGTCTTTTGAATACTTAGCAAGAGCACCATTTGGTTGATGGTGGATGTTTATGCTTTTAACCTTACCATGGTGGTGTCAGCATGTTCATACAGTAAAGAATGAGGAAATAGTCATAAACAAACTGGATTGGGCGTGGTACAACGATGGATGTGGACGTGGAAAAACAGGCAGCATTACTAGTAATATGAGTGGCACAGTTGTTTATGAATTAAGCACTTTACCTGTAAACACAGTTTATATATAAACTTGTAGGGGGCATGTTTATGTAGATAACTTATGGTGATAGAGCTCATTCACTGACTGAGAAGTTAGAAGCAGTATTCTCAGACAAAACAGTAGCTCTTTATTATATAAGTGTTTTCTTTATTTGTACATTTACTCTGAGAAACTGGACAAACAAAGTACTGATGGAAACAAATTGTTTGACAGGAAGTGAGATTCTTTTTGACTCTTGAGCTGAGAGTAAAACTGTCCAGACAGATAACTGACCCCTATTAGACATTTTATTACCTGGAGGAACATGATTTCTCTGAATGTCCGCTGCAAAAAGAAAAAAAAACAAGGTCAACAAGCAGCAATAAACTAGGTAGACACAAGCTGCCTGGTCTATTTAATCAGTAACTAAACTTGTTTTTCCAAGTGAGATAAGTAAAACCACAGTGTCCAGATCAGTAGTTCCCAACAAGGGGTCACAAGCTAAAATATACCTTATTCCTCTAACATTTGCTTTTTGTTGTGAATGACTAGTAGTCCTCAAATAATCACACAGTTTATTTATTACACAGAATTTATTCTAAACTGAAGGTATGACAACTGACAACTGACAATGGATCCCAAGTAGACATTATTTTACTTTTACAGTGTCATGAGAAGAAAGAGTTGGTAACCACGGTGATAAACAGCTGATCAATCAGACGCATGAAGCACACACCTGGGCATCTGTCCTGTTTCTGAAGGCATCAAAGATCTTCTTCACAGCCACGATCTCACCTGACTGTCTGTCAACTGCCTTCCATACAATCCCATATGCCTGAGACAGAAACACAATACTCACACAATAATCACATTATCATAACATCAGGTTCATTTTTACCCTTACATATATTCATGTCACACATTAACAACAAACGGCAACAAATTTTTTTACAAAACACTGCGTACTTTAGTACTTTAGCCCAGTACTTTAGGCAAGAATTTATAAATACTAAGGTCTTAAATCACAGCAACCCCTCCATCTCCAGTACAACTGGTAGGTAGTGGCCGGCTGTTTAATCAAGCTCTGGTGACTGAATGGCTGTTGTCTCTGTCAAACCCATGGCTTCAGAAAAAGAGGGAGTGATGAACATATATAGGAAAATTATGGCTTTGAAAATCACTTTATGACTTTCTACATATATAATATAAAACAAATGTGTTGTCTCCCTAGGATGTTTCTTGCCCACCAGTCAATTGTAAACAGGTTCATCAGCTGTGTAACATGAGTCATAGCCACCCTCAGGTATGTCTATTTAACCAATATGATGACGTGTGTCTGAGGCAGTTAACCACCTGGCCACTATTAGCAAAGCAGCAATTTGTGAGTCTCTGTGGACGGTCTATGGAAAACTAGGCTATTTGTAGTCCTGTGGCAACCGTACCAGCTGAGAGAAAAACAAAAGACTAAAGGAAACAAGTGTCCTCACACATCAGCTGATCTGCAAAGAAAAGAGTTTGTTCTGCCAAAGTAAATAAACCTCTTGCTTACAACACATGCACTGAAGACCTTAAGTCAGGAGAATTTCAGGAATTTCTCTTAAAGCTAAAGTACAGTGGGAACCCTAAAATAGTAAACATGTATGTACAGGTAGAGAAGGGTGTAAATAGGTTTGTGCTGCAAAATGAAATGACAGAGACACTGCAACTCAAAACTTTTGTAAATGGGATTCATATGAGAGATGTAAGTTTTGTTACTGATTGTATAGCATTCAAAAAAAATAAATAAATAACTCACCCCTTTTCCAAGTCTCTTCTTGATGTCATATTTCAGAGAGATATGTTCCTCCACCTCTGACACGTTTGTTGATTCATATTTCTTACTCATTGTTAAGAGCTGTGTCTTCTGCTTAGGCGGAAATCATCACTATAATCTGGTTATTCCTGAAAGATGTTTTGAGCGTCCGGAAAAACAGATGTTAAAAAAAGCAGCTAGTAGTAATGAATGAAGTAATAAAGCCACCGCAGAATCATATAACAATGATACACAGAAAACGTATTTTTGTTGCTAGCTTTGTATCTTGCGATCCTGTTCTTCTAACTTACTCGTCAGACTACGCGTTGCTGTTCAATCAACGTCGCTCGATGCGCAGGTAAGTTTTTCCCCTCTGTTTCGTGACTGTCAATTAAACACACACAGTCTCAGTAAAGCAGTAAATATTCTTCTGTTATTCGTCAAAGTGACAGCCAGTTCTTACTGTGAGTTTGAATACTATCACCACACTACTGCAAACTGAGCAGTCGTACAGTTTTGTCCCTATCTGTCGTCCTGGCAACGAACACACTGCTGCCTGTTTCTTAAAGGAGCCGCCACACAAACGCTTCCTGTCGACTTGACGCTATACGCATATTTTCTAAATTGAATATATATCTTATGAAGAACCACCAGTAAGTCTCTTACTCGACACTGAGAACTCAATTATTTATTTACTTATTTATTGCCTTCAGTTCTCTTATTTAGGTGTTTTTATTGTTTTGTTGTTTAATATATAATTCCACTCCTGTGTATTTTATATTGTTCTATGTCCTTTGTAGTTTTGTTTGACTGCTCGTTTTGTGTGATAGTTTTACTGTATTCGTGTACTACGTGTATGTATTGTGTATTTTGGTATTTGGTCAATAAAGTTGGGGAAAAAAAACACTTCCTGATACATGAATACTTGGTGTTGTCATGGAGATTAGCACTGTGGACGTGGAGGGGGGATTATAAAAAGGCCTCAATAATCCTAGATAAAGTACAAAGGGCTGCTTTGCTCATCATGGCTTCCAGCAAAATGTTTTCCCTGAAGAGTCAGTTTGAAGAGGAATAGCTCTTCTGTTAGTTAAAGTTCTGTAGCAGCAGCAAACTGTAGCCTGACCTCACACATGCAAGTAGAAAACAAACAAGTGCAGCAACTAACGCTGTGGCCTCTGGCATTGATCAACAATTGACACTAATGCACTGAGATATCAGGAATATCTAACACATAGCACACAATATATAACATAACACAACAGAAATTGGAGGTACACTGGTTTTTACTTTAATTCTAAAAAGGAGTTACATGCTTTTATTTAAAAATCAAAACTATTATTTACAATGATAAATCTGAATAAATATGTTCTCCCTAATGGTGCTTGGGGGTTGAAACATATTTAGTTAGCAAAATGTGGTGGGTGTGTGTCCACATCTCTTTTGCCTACTTAATCTGACCAAACCCTCACTTCAAAAGAAAAGATTGATTAGGCATGTTGACTGAAGACAGTGTTAGAAAATGTACAGAATAAAAAATTAAGAGCATACAACTTTCCACCTTAGTTTCAACATAATAATTAAAGTACAAATAATTATTTTAGCTCCATATTATTATCCATTAACTGACAGACATAGCAGATTTATCTGCCTCTTTTACTCTACTGAAAAGGAGAAAAAAAAATACTATTGTATGATGATCTACATGGTACACAGAACAGAAAATACAAATCTGACCTCAGTGGAAACAGTGGGTAGTGGAAAGATGCAAGGTATCAAAAAGAAAAATATACAAATTCTTCTTTCCAGTAATATAAAGGCTTTGGCTGTTGCAACCTTTTTTTCCATATGCAGACATTGTCCATTATAATTGTATTGTGCGCCTCTATTGGTGCTCTGCAAAACTTAAGTATACTTATGATATTACACTAAAAAGTTAGAAGTAAATTGTGTCATCGAGGGCAGATTGAAAAGAGGCCAATGGAGCATCTCACAGCACAGAGGAGTCCAGCGGACAATAATGCAGAAACAGTGATGTATACAAGGTGGGGGAGTTTCAACAGTACAGAACATTAATAAGGGCATAGGAAACAGATAGAGAGAAGGAATAGCAGAGTAATGAGACATAAACCTGTCCAGACTTAATTCCACTCCCTACAAATAACCATAAGGAGAAAATAGAGTTGTTTTTTTGTTTTTGTTTTGTTTTTTACTTGACAGGCGCAAGAGTAAAGATGCTTTAGGAGGAGTGGAGGAAGCGGTTAAACGCGTTGTAGGCCGACTCCAGGTCGAACAGCATCTGGCGCACCTGATTATCATCCAGCTCATCTGAGGCCGACATGCTGCTGAGGGTGGTCAACCTAACGAGAGAAGACCAAGGTGACGACATTTACAACTAAACATAGTCCATTTCACAATTACATGAGTCATGTACTTATAAGTAGTTAAACTGAGAAATAATGAAAACATGTCCTGTAAAAATGACCAACCATCCATCTTCCAGGTTCTAAATAAATCATAATCATAAATCAGTCATAACAACTAGATGTGTCATTCTAACACATACAGAACATAGCATCCTGCACTCATCTGGCATGAGGTTCAACCCTATAAAACACTCCAAACTTAGTGGCAGGTGTAACTAACCAGAGGCTGACTTTGTCCTTAGCCTCTGAGTCTGGAGGCATGTTGCTCATTCTGTTCATTGTTTCCATCAGCTCCCTTAGGTCCGGTTGAATCTGATCCAAAGAAAGAATTAGTCGGATATCCAGTTATGCAATCGTAAACATAAGTCTGCTAAATATTCAAGTTTCAGACTTTAGGTTTTGTTTTACCTCATCCATGGCTCTGATTTCCAGTCTCAGCTTGTCCATCACAGTGATAAATAGCTAAAGATTACAGAAGATGTGAGAAAGTGACAATGAGACAAAGTTCAAACTATTTTAAAACTTTTACTGTTGGCAAAACAGAGAAGTCACGCAATCTTTGTATGTCTGGCTGCTGATTTTATTTGTTACGATCAAAGTTTGTAGCTATTATGCCTGGCATTACTCGCTCACATTTTTCAATCACAGGATGTGTCAAATTAAGTGAAGCCACTTAGTGCTTGAACTGAACTCACTACATCATTTGATTTAAAATATGACTGCTACCATTTACATAATGGAACCAAGCCCAAAAACATCCTGCTCCCTGCACTGACTAAAGATTAATATACGAGATGAGAGAGGACTCACAGAGACTATATCTGCAATGCAGCGGTTCAAGTTGCCCTTGTCATCCTTAATGGTGATTGGCCGATCCTCCTTAATCCTTTCCATAGCTAGTGGGCAGTCAAGCTAGGAGACAAAATGACAAAACAAGATCCTTTACAACACAACACAAAAACAATCAAAAATATAGCTTTTGAAAAATAAACGTGTAAAAAAAAAAAAATCACAACATAATCTAGAAATCAAAACTCACTCTGTACTTCCTGCAGAAATCATCAATAGAGCCGACATCAGAGCCCTGCACCTGTTTGAAAGCGGCTTTATACTGAACCAAGAGTCTGGAACAGGAAGCAGTGTATCTACAGCAGACAAATTGACCTGACCATTAATAAAAGACATACATTGAAAATCACAGGTAGCATTTTTGTCTATTTTCTTTGTAACTCACTCATTAGGTGTGACACAGTCTTTGATGTAAGCTTTCTCCAGGGCCTGAAGGGTCTTGACGACAGCAAACAACTCTGCCATGTTATCATACCTTAGGAACAGGTTTAATAACAAGGTGTTATAGCACTGGCCACATTATGAATCCCTGGGTTACTTCATATTAATAAAAGACAGGTAACTGGTAATATATATTTGACACTTACTTCTCTCGTTCTCTTGCATTTTTGTACAATTTCACTTCCTAAAAAAGAAACGATTTGTGGTGATGGCATTGCTATGATTAACAAGTGGAATCACATCACGTGTTTTTCCGATACTATTCCCAGCTTTAATTCAGTTTTAATAAAGTATGGATATTACTAGTAGCCATAAACAAGGATACATTTGATTCCAGGTGAGTTTTAATTAACAATTTGCACAAATAAAATAGTCACATAACTGTATTGATGTATTTAATGTCAATATTGGGATTTAAAAAAAAAACCAGTATGGCCAGCTTTCACACAAACAATTATTTACCTCATACAACTCAGGTTTATTGGCTGGAGCTGTTGGAGAAAAATATTAATAATTTTTATGAGTGAATTATACAGTTAGTTATTCATTTGCAATAGGACTTTTTGCATAGTTTGCATGCCTAGTTTTTAGGCATAAAATGTATTGTGTCTTACCTCCTCCTACACCTCCTGTAACTGGTATCCCATGGAACATGATCCTGGTGTATCAGAACTTATTCTGAAAAAGTGTAATGTCACATCAAATTATGTAAATTAATTGCAAAGTACCAAAACACTCCAGCAAAGGAACATCTAGTAAAGGCACGTGTTCCAAAGTTTTATTCTCAGTAGTATCTGTTAAAACCATATTTATCAAGTTATCTTCTTTAGCTTTTGGA
Source organism: Pampus argenteus (assembly GCA_036937835.1). Lineage (NCBI taxonomy): Eukaryota > Metazoa > Chordata > Actinopteri > Scombriformes > Stromateidae > Pampus > Pampus argenteus. Next base: position 11,848,333 of record CM072879.1, read on the forward strand.
GTTTGTCCTGACTTATTTTATATAAGACATCCAAATCTGTCTTGTTGATATCAGATGCATGCATGCCCAATGCAAGAAATCCTCCTAATACTGAATAGGAAAATAGAAACAGTGCTTCAAAGATTTTAGGATGACTTAAGGACATTTTCTGGATCAACTCTTATAGTATTTAGAGTTAATAAGAACTAAATTGAGTTATATTAAAGCACAACTTCTAGCTCCCCAGTGACAGAACATGATTAACAAGAGATGCGTTGGCATTCAGGTGTGGAAAAAACATGTCAGACATAAACTATTATTGAAAGTACAGTGTTGTTTTTTTTATACATCTTAAAACATGTCTAGAGAGGAGCTATAATTATGTGATCTGAAGTAATGAACAGAAATGTTGTTCCATCATCGCTGTTGGTCCGATAATGTTACAGGCCAGACACAGTTGACACAATACTCAATCTAACAATGCTAAAACGTTGAGGTAAAATACATAGCTGTTTATCTAAAATGAACATTTGATCTACGTGCTGAACAAGGCCGATCACCAGCCTTCAGTATCATGTTTTGCCAAACAAGCTAACCCGGAGTTAGCTGTCGCTGCTAGCTCGTAAAGCACTTCCTTTATGATTTACCATGTCTGGGACAAATAGGTAGTGATTTGTAAACACTAACTCTGTGTGCATGACCATCAATATGTTAACATATATTTATTAAATTATTACTATTTCAATTTGAGTGTTTAATCAACGAAATTAGCAAACATTTCCCTTACCTCTTTCAGTAAACTGCTGTGACGTCAAGGTAAACACACCCTCCTGCAAGGACCAGTAGACGTCAAAATATTAGGTGTCCCCGCCGTGCCTTAATAAAAGGAAAACATTAAAAAAATTAATGTATATTAAACGCAACCAGTTAATTTTTCTGAGACTTATCTGACCATACTAGCGGTTACAGTAAAATATATATATCTGTTTAAGGCTTGACTACATTTGATGGTTTTCACACAGTCAGACGCCACCAGCAGCCCGTCGTCGAGGCGGGAGACGCAAACAAATAGTTGGTGGAGACAAATATCCGAATAAAAACACAGAAGTCTGAAAACATCCCTGTTCAACTTTACGAGGTCAGTTGATACGATCATTTACAGTGAAGTTGTGATTACTAATATACATATTAACGCTGCCTAACTAATAGCTGTTGGATAATTGAACTGAAACCAGTCACGCAGAGTAGTTAATGATGAGGACATATAGACACCAATACTAAGGTGTACATAACTTAAAAACTAACGTCATTATATAATAACGTAAGATCCGATCAACAGCTATACGTGGTTATTAAAGTTTTAGCAGTTAGGGCATTTAATTTAGTCTTTGATGCAACTATAACTGGAATATCATATTGCTTCTGATAAAATTTACACAGTGGATTTATTTATAAAAAGAATAGCTGGTTGTTTGTCACAGCTTGTTGAAAAGCTGATGTTTTGTATATAATATATTGCGTTTCCCTCAGTCTCCATCATGAAGACCTCAAAGCCAGTGCTGCAGACCTCAACTCAAGAGGAATGTGGTGTGTGGCTGGACACTGTGCAACTGAAAGGAAAAGCTAAACAGGTAACTGGATACTATAAACAATACTATAAACTTCCTGTTTATCAATACATTTTAATAAAATAAACAAAAAAGCTGTTCATTATACACACTGCCAGTGTATCAGTAACCTCTTACACTGTTATTGCATTTACCGATTGTTCTGGCTGGACTGTGATTTATTTTGCAATGTTTTTGTTTGTTTTTTAGAAAAGAGTTGCTCGTCCCATTTCCAAGTGGCTGAACCCGTTCGCTGAGGGTAGAGGATACAGTCTGGCTGTGGCACTCAACTTCACTCAAACCAAAATGGAAATGCCAAAGACCAAACAGAGCTCCATATCAACCTTCTTTGCACCTCAACGCAGAAGTAAGTTTCTACATCTACCATCATGCTGCAGAGACACCTTGGATTATTGTCTACATCAAAATTAGTCAGAAGCTGGTAAACATAAAACGGACTGTTGACTTGATTTGAATGTGTGAATTGTCACATTTTTTTTCTTCTGGCTAACGTAATACTTTCTTATTCTTTTAATCAAAAGTTCTCAACAAGATGTCTTCATCTGAAGCACCGGCACAGTCCACCTCATCTACCTCAACCGATCCCACGCGCATAGCATCTGGTACAAAGCGCAGACGTGATATGGACCGTGAGATGTCTGATTTTTATAACTTAGAGGATCAACAAGACTGTTACAATACTGTTGTGGATCATGAGTGGAAATGTAAAAATGTGTCTAAGCCTGAAACAGCAGCATGGCAGGATCAGGCAAGCTATTTATCTCCTCAAAACATGTACCGTGAATTTGAAGAAGAGCAGTCTGAGGAGATAAAGCTACCAGAGAGAAAGAGAAGACTTATTGAAACCTTGTCAATACCAGGTGACAGTCAACCTCTTCCACAACCATGGAGTCAGGACCCATTAATCGCCTATAACAGTGAATTTGACCTAACTAACCAGAAATACACCACAGCCAAGGATTTTAATGACTCTGAGCCAAGTTTCCTCAGCAGTTTGCGAAATGAGGAGGCTTTTGCTACTGAGATGGATTTGGACGGGAAAACCTCTACTCAAAAGTCCTTTAAACACCTCAATTTTTTTCAGATGGATGATGAGAAAGAAAACAGAAGGTCATTGTCTTTTCATTCTCCATGCAAGCACTCACCTCGCCCTCATCTTGGACCTCTTTCGAATCGTAAGCAGACAGCACCAATGGCTGCATCACCTCGAAAAGATATCCCAGAACACCTGTGGAAAAAGGCCGATAAAGAAGAGAGCCTCGACTCCCAGTTCAAGTGGGCAAAACCAAAAAGTTCCCCTTTAAAAAAACGAGCAGCACAGCAGCAAGATAGAGAGGTTGATGAGGACAGTCTGCTCACGCTGTTCACCCAGGACTCTGAGGGCTTCAGAGTGATAGCACACCGTGGTCTGCAAGCCAGGAGCCCACTTGAAGATCAGAGTAACATGAGCACTGGGAAAAGAAGTTGGGCCGATAAATGTGTGGTTGAGGAGGGTGAGGAAGACGATATTCTCTTTACTCAAGATTCTCAGGGAAATATGGTGATCAAGCACTGAGAGGACACTCAGCACCAGATTACTGTACGCAGATTGTTGATCTGTAGTTTTTTAAAACTCATTTGTGCCTCTATCACAGTGTAAAAGCTTGAAAACATTTGGCATGAACCTTTAATCTCTTCTCTGTGATATTTTTTTTGTAGTGCTACATTATTTCTTCCTGTAACTCATTTACAGGAAGAAAGTGTAACTCATTTTTAAAATAACACTAACAAGCAGGAACTGAGGGTTTTGATTTTATTTGAAAAATGATACACAATTACATCAAAAATTTTCCATGTAAATTAAAAGTTTTGAAAAGTACTTGTGATGTACATGATCTTCTCCTCTATGCTGGTGTCATATGCTACATCTTAATACAAAACACAGTGATGGACAAAGTAATATAGAGAATATGCAGTGCTCAAGTGTGAATGTCATTATATGGCATTTTAACATTTAATAATGCAGTGCTTGTAACGTGATATCTAAATATTTTTAAAAAAAAATAGTAGCTCGAGTTAATAATTTTCATCATTTGATTATGTTTGTCTGATTTTGTTACATTCATCTGAGCTGATTAATGAGACTTCACATACAGCATTATGCATTAGTAAAACAGTGACATCTGCCGTTAATGCAAAATATAGCATAACCTTTACTCACTAAGTGAAACAGCTCCATGTGTCTACCATGCACTAAGAGGTAAATAAGATAAATATAAAAGACTAAGAGAATAATCATACAAAAGACTCCAAGTCATTGTGTGCTTGGCCACTGAATGTTGTTTGTGCATGTTACATAATCTCTAGTATGTAGATTAAGTATAGTTATAATAATTGTAATCTAATCGCTTAGAGAAACTATTTTGAAGATAATGAGATTTTACATATAAGTTATATATTCTTACTATTGCTATTGTACAGAAATGTATACTGGGTTTGTGTTACTAAAACTAATAATGCTAATATTGTATTTACTGTATTTCTATAGAGCTGTGTTTTGTTTTGTAGATACGTATAGATAACTGACTCACTGACTGGTTCATTGCAATCAAGTGCTGGAGAAACATCTCATGGGGAAACAAATATAGCAACAATGACTTGACCAGCAGATTATTCACATGTAAAATCCCTTTTATATCTCTGAAATCTGCAAGAATCAGAGGCGAGGAAAGATTTTTTTTTTTTTAAATCAAAGGTGATGATGATGATAATGATGATAGTGGGGATGATGAAGCATCAATCAGCCTGCAATCTCAGTGGGTTCTGTCACCAGTTTGGAGCCATCCCAGACAGTCTTGAACTGCTCGTGGACCGGGAACTCTTTCTGTAAAATGACCAAAAAATGAATGTAAATACAGCTGCAAAATAACAACTGAATTAATATACGTTCTTTTTTCCCCTCTTATTCTACAGAATCCCGGTCGCTCACGTAGTCATTGTCTCCTTTTGGTATCAGGATGTTCATCTCAGAGCTCTTGGCGCTGACTATGTCACAGTTGAGGGACTCTTTACTCAGATAAACCTGGCAGCCTTCAGTTTTGTTGATGGAAATGGTGGGAACTTTACCCAACACCTGCAGAGAGACAATGCTATATTTTATACCTGATAAGACAAGAATATTTGTCAGACCCTCATAACAGTAACAAGTAACAAGTATCACAGTTAACCTTAAGTGTGAATGAATTTATTTAAAAGCTATATATTTCTTATTTTATTCAACTAGGAACTCTCTTGAGACACATGATTTCTTATACAAGGGAGTGCAAAATAGGAGTCTCACAACTGATAATAAATAAATAAAATATTGTGTGTTTTGAAGCCAATGTTTGAACATTTTGTAAATGTTTTGCTCACCTGTAACTGAATAGCCTTTGAGTTGATGATCTCCACAATACCAACGGCATTCTCAAAAACTAGACCCAGCTTCTTACAGTTGTCTGGAGAGAGTGAACCCACACACAGGATCAAGAAAATGTAATATTTTCCTATTTATTTACATTAATAGCCTTTCAGCTCTGTTAGGAAGCTCACCTATGATGATGGAGTTGATTTTGCCCTTGATCTGTAAGGTGGAGTTGTTACAACTGAAGACATAAACCACTTGTTTTAGCTCCGTCTCCTCGATCATCAGGTCGTGTTTCTGCTCAAAGTTCTCCTACGACAAACAACGAGGGAACTGATTTAATCAACAATCTGTGACATGATAGTTGGGATGCTGCTTGTGATTAGCTGATTCTTGGCATGGAAAGTATGATCAGCAGGTAAAAATACAGTAAATGTCTGTATGAAGCAGGATGGATACTAAAAAAAAAAAAGGAAGATAACCTAATTTCAAGTAAGTTGATAGGTTTAATGACCTTTGGGGAAGCTACCTGAAAAGAAAGTAAACATTTCACGTACCACCCTCCATTTCTTCCCCTCCAGCTCCAGCAGAGGGGGTCTCTTCTGAACGGCTGCTCTGGGTGGGTTCACAGGCCCGGGGTTCCTGCTTTTGATCGGTGTTTCTTGGGAGCGCAGATTTGGGTTCTTGTGGGACTTTTGGTCATCTGAGACATGCTTCAGACCTATAGATACATGGAGAGGAATTATGCATACTGAAGTCACTATCTCACCTTGGAAACCAAACTGTATTTAAAAACCCAAAACCCAAAAACAGTCTAAGAAAATCAATTTCAGAATCAGTCTTAAAAACAATGTGTGTAATTGCTGCATGCATCTTATACAGTATATCTGGAAAACTGAATCAAAATACACAATAAGGACTAAAACTACCATAATATACACTATCAGAGGATGTGATGTGAAATTGTGAACTACCTTTAGTGATTTCCATGCCCTGGTTAAGCTGGGCGAATAGCGCCAAGTGCTGGTTCGCTGCGCTGCCAGCCTGGGGCTTTGAGTCATCATCTGTGAAGACTGGAGGAGGGCCAGGTGGGGGAGGAGGAGGCGGTGGACAGGGAGCACTGGGGGTGGTGGGGGAGTCAAAGGGATAAGGAGGAGCAATGGGGCCCTGTGAGATAAGGAGAGACACATTTTAGATAGCAACATTGCTCCTGAGAGAAAACACAGGTACTGGTTGTTTTGTGGCTAATGGACGTAGTAACAAATCTCTCCACCAGGGGGAGTATTGCATAAAAAATATCTTCATGTCTTTTACTGCAGTACCCGAAACATGACAGTTGTACATGTTTATGGCAAAAGAGACGTTTCATTTTTTTAAAGAAGAAATAGTGTTAATAGGAAATGCTGAGATGACGAGGTTGCAAAGTTGCTTACTTTTCTCCTTTTAGTACCCTTTAAGTAGCTTCCAGATGATTAAAACCATTTTATTTGTCTCTGTCTGTCAGCTTATTCCATCACTTTATCGAAGCTACATGATATCATGATATTTATACAAATGAAATAGTCAAACCTACTCCGGACTCCATGTTTCTCTATGACTGTACCATTTCATCAAATGGAAACATTTAGATGTCTATTTCATCTTTTTCTAAATTTCTCCAAAACTCAGTCTGAACGTTTTAAAAATCTTTGTAAAGTTTGGGATCTGCACAAAAATTTAAATACAATTTCTTTGAAGTTTGAAAATTACGAGTTTGAACAATATTGAGTCATTTTCTGTTACATTTTCTGTGATGTCACAATTACATGTTTCTGAGACCTTTGACGAAGACATGTGTCGTGCATATCATTGCTGAACAATGCTGACCTGTTACACTAAACAGCTCAGTGCATACCTGTGGATTAGTGTATATGTGTGTGTATGAATGTGTGGTCTTTCCTGGATGTAAAACTGTCTCACGACTTCTGTGTGTTCATGCCTGCATCTGTGTTTGTGCATGTATGTGAACTCAAACATGTTTGTCTGAGCTTGGCAAAAAATAACGTCTTTGTTAGACAGTGTTTTGAATTTTTGGGAGTCATTTGGTCAATTTTGGTCTTTTTTTGTGGATACATTTCACTTAATAATTGTCATATAACATACTGTAAAATAATATCAATTAATAATCTAAGTATTTTTTAAGCATAAGTGCTCAAAAGTGACAACTTTTAACTAAATATATTTGGTTTTTGTACTGTTATTGGATCTTTGGATTTATGATTGTAATAGGCATTTTCCATCATTTTCTGACATTTTTTAGACCTAATGATTAATTGAGAGAATTAACCAAAAAAAATTAAAAAGCAAACGTTTGTCACAGCCCTAATTTACACTGCTGTTTTATCGTCACAAGTTACCTTTCTCCTCCAGAATGTACTTATCTGGTCAGAGGCCACTACAAACCGTTTAAAAGAGGACAGCTGGAACAAATATTTGAAAACTCAACTGAGCATACGAGCGTTAAGTGTGTCACTAAACCCCAATCTGAGCAGCAGATGACGGCTGCGTTGAAGGGGGGGACAAGCCCAGCAGTTTAGGTTACGGGTGCAGGCTGTGTGTGTACATAGGCCCTTTGTCGGGGTTCTTCTGTGAAGAAAACCTCCATTCAAGTAAACCCTGAGGGCCACCTGTTAGTACTACACACTCCTGTCCTTGTAATTGCACACACTGTATCCCTCACACACACACACACACACACGCACACACACTTGAGCTCTGTCGTCTGATAGCAGAGGCGACAGCTGACACACACAGCTTCTGCAGGCTCTCAAGTTTCTGCATGTAGGAAACACACATGTGAGCACAGTTGTTCAACATTAGTTTCATTTAAAGGTTTGAATCTGATGTTAAAGAAGACTTATACCACGCTACAGCCAAGAGCGTAGCTTAGCATAAAGACTGGAAACAGGGGGAAACAGCTAGCCAGACTCGATAACCAATAAGGTGAATACCAGTATTTCCAAAAGGTGAAACTTTTGCTTTAAGAAATATATTGTATAGTGTGTTTGTGTGACTAAAAGTCTGACATTTAGATACCAAAATGTAGAGAAGCCTCAGTCGGCGTTCCCGGCATGAATAACGATGAGAAAAATCCCTCTAGCTAGCAAGAGAAAGAGGTCAAGTGTGTGTTGCAGGATTTGGTTTTAAGTCGTGGTAATCTCTGGGATCTAGTGATTGTGTGTGTGTGTTCATTCAGGAGTCCCCGAGCAGACATCCATAAACAGAAGTGTGTGTAGGAGTGACAGGGGTTTTGTGAACTCTAGGGAGAACCTCGGGGGTGCAACCACTGGAGGAAGCTCATTCATTCATTCTCTGTCTCTGCTGTGGTTTATGTAACCGGCTCGCTCCATAACTAAAAATGGAAGTGTACGCAAATAGAGGAGTTAATTTGAACTCTGATATAAAAATATCAAAGCCTGCGAATGGAAACTTGAATCAAACACTGCTGAGATAACAAACAAGTTAAAGACGTGATTTCGTGTTTTTTTTTTTTTTTAGGCGAATGTATTGTGAAGTTTGAACAGTAGAAAGTGCGAGCAGTAGGACTGCGTGTATAGCGGTGTTGCAGAAAATGATCAAAAAACAATCACAATAATAAAAAAAAACATAAGCAGTGCACTCACAATCTTGCTCCAGGCCAGTCCGGTAGTGTGGTGCTGTTTGATAAACGACTGCATCTCGGTCCAGATTGACAGGTAGGAGCGCACCCAGTCCACATGGCGTCTGTCGCTGGGGGAGGTATGATGGTACGATGAAAACAAAGAGCATGAAGAGAGAAAACAGTAAAACAGGAAGGAGTGAAGGAAGTATGAGGTGTGAGGATGGGAAAGGAGCCAAAAGTCAACAAAAGAAGATGTTATTACATTTTGTGCCATTTACTGACCAAACCACAAAGAAGCAGATCTTACAAAAGGTAAAACAAAAGAAGCCGAGTTCTTGTAATGACATTTCTACGCCTTACATGTCGATATAATTACTTATTGGGTCGTGAAAAACGCATCTTTACCTTTCCTTGTAGTCCTTCAGCACTCTGTTGGTGTAGAAGGTGGCAGCGTCATTCATCTCTTTCACGTAGGGACCCGGCTTCTGACACTGAGAGATGAAATTTAATCGGAAACAGTGAAAAAAAAAAGCTCTTATAGCGACATGCTTAAGCTCAAGGTTTGGATTGGACATGTTTGTGTGTACAAGTGTTCTCCTGACACCGACACACACTTAGCAGAGCTTTTTTTTTTTTTTTTACAACTTTATGAGTGTGTGCGTGTTTGTGTGCATATTTAGTGTGGCCTTACCACAGCTACCCAGCCTAGAGCTGGGATACTCTCACTGACAGCTGAGAGGTGGTTGAAGAGGTTGCTGCCGCGGTTTCGTTCTCTGAAGCTCTGGATCTCCTGGATGTGATCAGAAATCGGCTTCAGCAGGTCATGAAGCTCCGTCTGGTTTTTTTTTAGGAAGGAACAACAGAAGGGAAGGACGTGGAAAAAGAGAAAGAGAAAACAAAACTTATTTCACATGCAAAAAAATCCGACATGTTTGAGATACTTTTGATTTTACAACCCCACCCATACACAGCCATACTCTCTGTGCCAGCCAGTAATTGCCAAACTAGGCTACAGGACAGTAACTAATTTTATTAGCCGGAGCCTTTTTCCATTGGAACGTCCAGATCTTAGCTACAGTATAGCTCGTCTTCTAGCTCTCCTCCCCTTCGCTCTGGTCCTACAAACATTCCTCAGTTCATGGGGAGATCCCTCTGGCCTTGTAAGGCATACCACCGCTCCAGTGTTTACAGTTTACCTATCACACATGGGCCTGCACAAACACAGATTCAGGAACACAGTGTTTCATTGCTGAATTGCTGCTTCTTATTCTGATCTGCAGCGAACTGGCTGCTATGGGAAATATCTACTGTTTGTTAATGATGACTCATTTCTCTATTCAGATGGCCTGCTGACAAACACACTGTTACTGTAAAATAGCTGGTTTGAATGCACACATTAAGCTGTGTGCATTGTGCGCATACATTGTAATTTCTTTGTGTGATATATGCAGATGTCTGTCTGTGTCTTGCGTGCAAAGGAGCAATAAAAACAGAATTAAACTTTCTCCTTTTTTTTCTCCATCAAATTCTTCCCCCAATCAGATACACATGATCTCCATAAGCTGAGATCGACTCCTCTTTCTCTGCTCTTCCCTCTGCTTTTATTCTCCCTAAATCCAGCTAATAAGTGTTTCTGAGCAGCTTTGAAGTGATATCTCGGTGCCTAGGTCACAGCGTGGCCTTCCACTCATTCAATCATGCTGCACAGTGAGGACACAGATAGACATGTGGGAGGAAGATGCACATTATCTATAATACCATGTGTGCTCTAACTTCTGTAAGTGAAAATGTGTGTGTCAGAACAGGAGCCAGAGTCAATTTGTCCATGTAAAACCTTGCAGCGATTTGTCAGTTCAGGACACTACTAACATTTCTGGAAATTTTCTGCCACAGATCTTGTGGGAACAAAAACAGCAACATTCCTGGCTAGTCTGAAAAAAGAAAAAAAATGATATTGCTCTATTGACAGTAGGGCACAGAAGGCCTTGTGTATGTGCTAGTGTGAAACAATAAGCAATGAGTAAACACGATATCATTAAAATGGGAATGATTCTTTCCTGTATTAAAACACCTAATAAACTGATTGATTTCCACTCGTGATGTTCATCCTGCAGACAGAAGGATTCAGTCCTGAAGCTCAGATGAGAAATCGCAACTGATCAAATCAAGCAGCAAATCACATCCAGCAGGTAATTAGCTTAGTTTAGCATAAAGACTGAAAGCAGCAGTAAACTGCTGGCCTATCTCTGTCCAAAGGTAACAAATACAACCTATAAAATTCACAAATTAACATATTGGGCCTCGTGCAAGAACCACTCATACAGATTTGTTCTTAAGTCACGTACTAGCAATTTGTGGCATTCATCAGTTGTTTTGTATTTTAAATTTTCTCTGAGGTATGAACAAAATTTACAAGTTGTCCAGACCTGTCGTTGGAGTAATGAACAAATAGTCTGCTTTTCTTCACAGTTTAAAATTATGACTATTAATATTTAAATACACATTGTCATGCACACACATTGGCAGCTGTAATAATACTGCTGATTTCTGAAAGCAGGACTTGAACGCTCTGTGTTGTGAAATTCTTATTTTTACTCTTTGTTAACATTTTTGTGAATGAAACTTGCAAATGAGCGAAACAACCTTAAAATGTCCAATGTCCATATAAGGAGATTTTGCTGCTGATTATCTCAAATCTCATGAATGTACACCTCCTCGTGTACAGGAGGCAATAATCAGGCTGGAACAAGTTTGGGCAGTTTAGAAAGTTTGTTGAATTTAACTTGTAGGAGACTTTTAGAATAAGAAATGATGTTGCAACACTTATGCTCACTACAAATCTGTGAAATGAGCTGAATAACAATTTGAATCAGCAAAGTCATTCATCATTTCCCCCTGTAGCTATAGAAAATGAGACAATGTGGTTACAAAGATCTCAGAGACAGAATGAGCTGCCGAAAGGATCAAAAGCGTCGGGACACATTATTCAGTGCCCGGTGTGTTAACACAGCATAGAGTCTTGACGTCCGACGCAAGCAGTGACTCAAAAGTGGAGATTGGAGGGTAACAATGGACGAGCAGCTGTAGGAAGGTTTTTAACGCAGTGTGTGAACTGCCTGACAAACACACACACACACACACACACACACACACACACAACAAGTTAACGGGCCAACTTGAGGTCACATGAGAGAGGCTTACTTTCTCTTGACTCCGTTTCTCTCTCTCTCTTACACATACACACACACACACACACACAAACACACACACACACACACAGACAACAGGCTCAAATATAGAACATGCCCATAAAAAGTCAAGGAGCACAACAGGGCTGCACTAGAGAGAAAGGCCAGAAGTTTGTACAGTGTGTGTATGTGTGTGTGTGTGTGTGTGTATGTGTGTGAGGGAAGGGCACTGGCTAGAGTCACACACTTTTTTAGCTCTGTCTGATCTGTATTGAGGACTACAGATATAAACATGAATGAAGGAGGTTGGCAGACGTGTGTGTGTGTGTGTGTTGAAGGGCAATGGGTCATGTTGACTGTGTATAGAGACCTGCATTAATTCCACTGCAATAGATTTTCTTTAATGTACCTTTTAGAAAACCTGAAACATGACATTTATAAACTAACACTAAACCCATTTTTAAAAAAATCTAAAATTTCATCTTTCATGTAACTTGTATATGATTTAGTTGACAGTAAAATTCCCTTGAGTCTATCATAGCTGCTATATCCAAGTTCAAGTCAAAGGTTAAATCTTATCAAAACAGGAGGTCTCAGGTAAACTGTCAAGTGTTTGATCACAAGTCTTCATACACACACTTCAAATTAAGCTGCAAGTCTTTGTGGGTTTTAAATGTCGACAGTTAAAGTGAAACCTGTAGCTATATCTGAGATCAAGTCCTTTCAACGCACGGGGCTAATCATTAAATATTCAAGGTTTGTGACCATCGCGATGTCTGTTTATTGCTATCAAAATGTGAGACAAGCCTCGAGTCATGTCTTTAGGGAGTCATAATTTCTGGGCTTTATCCTGGCTTGTTTTTGAATTGCCCATGAGGTCAGTGACAGTGATGCTGAATTTCATCTCATCTTCCTCACATCTCTCACCCCACCCTTTCATCGGTCAGTGTCTCTCTCTCTATCTCTCTCTCTGTAAAACCCTCACTCTTTCTTTGTTTGCATTTCTGACAATCACTGAATGCTCTTTTCACCGCCTCTCAACCAGTGACCTGACAGATAGGGAGTAATCACTTCCTGGTGGGCTCTGTGGACTCACACACACACACACACACACACGCACACACACACACACACACACACACACACAACACAAACAGAAGGCCAATGGGATGATATCATATTGGCTCTCTCACACACACAGAGCTCCCCCCCCTCCCCCCTCCCTTCTCTATACATGAACATGTTGGGAATGTGTTGTATTAGCATTTTCTTCGTCAAAGAGCAGCGTAATCCCTCTGTGAACAGCCCGGCCTGCTGGGGAACACAGGAGGGGAGGACACAGACGGACACACGGGACCTGCATACAGTTAATGTTTCTGTTAGGCCGCTGTTTAACATTTAGATGAACTTTTGTATCTGAATGTAATGAGGCAGCTGCAACTTAAAGAAAACATTTGTGTAACGTTTTTGCAACATATATATATATATGTCAGTGGAATAATAGGTGGGATCAGGTTATGGCAAGAACAAAATAAACCATTAAAAAAAACAATAAATTATATTTAATGTTGCCTACCGTGCAGGAGAAGTCGTCATTGCACAGTAAAGCTGCATAAACATAGTGGAACTGTAAATGTTTTTAAGGCCATTTTGTGCCTTTATTTGAGAGCCAACAGTTGAGAAATGACAGGAAATGTCAAATCAGTACGACATGCAACAAAGGTCCATTGCCGAACTCAAACCCGGTTATATTACGGTTCACAGACGCCATAAAACCCTCCAACTGTTACCATCCCTCGCTGGCCTCAGAGTTAAGTGGGAAGAGTCTGGTATAACTCGAAACACATTGGCATACTTTGTAGAGTAATGGTTTTCATTTTTTTTCCTTTTGTTCCTGAATCTGAGATCTTTTGAGCAATGCACAGATACCATTTGAGACATTTCTTGAGTAAATTGTAAGCTTGTTGAAAAATAGTTGTTTTCCTTTCAGATATACACAGTTGCAAACCTGTTGTGTTGTGAAACAAATTATGCATTTTGCAGTTAAATTTCCTTTCTTGGAACGCTCAACAATTATACACCCATTTATTCACTTTGTAGTCATGACAGTTCATGGCAATTTTCTGCTGTCATACCTGTGCAGGTTCCTGGTGTGTAGCAGCCATTTTGAGGAAAGATCTTTGAGTCTGCAGAGCGTTGTTCACCATCTCCGCCTGTCGATCACAAAGGGTCAAACTCAGATTGGTTCGGATTACAATTCATGCCTTTTATGGAGTGTAATAATCAATGCATTCATTTTTTGTATATATATTTGACCATAGAGGAACTGCCCTCGTGTATTCTGATGCCTACAGAACTCTGTGAAGTAAATTTGTATAAAACATATAAACACACAGAGAGGTTGGCTTAGTCCCAACAAAGCCTCCCAAGTGTCCTGTGTGTGTGTGTCTGTGTGTGTTTGGGAGGAGACCTCCAGTTGCAGGCCAAGGGAACCACCAGGGAGGCTTTGTCCATAAAAGGAGCTCTCCAAACTTAAAGAAAGTACCGCTGACTCTCACTCGCTCACACACTCCTCCTCCTCCTCCCTCCGTTCAGTGATGGATGCAGAGATACACATCTTCTTTCAAGGTGCAGAGGGACAAATACAAGAATTGTTTTTTCTGTATTTTAGTGTAATTTCTTTCTAACTGCCTTTTCTCTTCTGTTTTGGATCACTCCCTGTTGATCTGGATCTATTCTAAGGAAATAACACGATGACTATTATTGCCAACTGGCTTACCGCAAAACACACTTACAGCCCTGAAGGGAGTACAGGGTCATTACCAAATAAGAAAAAAAAGAGCTCCACAAGCAGTTTGATAAATGGATGTGAAGTCAAAGTTCAATCATACTCCCATCCTTGACTTTGTAGAGGACAGGAAGCCTTTTCTTTCATACACACATCATGGACCTCACATACACACACACACCCATTATGCTTCAGCTTTACAGAGTGGGAGAATCCTGTTTGTTTATGAATCTACGTCCAGTGAGATGAAGGCTGTCATAGAGAGGCTACACAAGTTGCTCCTCTGGAATATATATCTGTGCTCACTATAAAGAAAAGCTTCCATGTCTCGGCTATCATACAAGACAGAGTTTGAATTAAAGGATATCTTTTCAGTTATTTAGTGAGTAAAATATCTCAAATTGAAGATTGGTCAAAATTAAGGGTAACATCTAGACTCACAGTAGGGTTTAATTAAGTAAAATGTTTCTTCACCCCAAAGATTGCGGTCACATTAGTTCCTCGTTAGCCACTGAACACATGATTATTACCAGTACTGTAACTACATTCATTACAACAACAGCTGTGGTTGCAGTGCATGCATGAGTGTGTGCATTTGGGAAGTGTGTGTGTGTGGAGTGATTCATCATCACTCTTACATGTTTCTCCACTTCGCTTCCTATGGCTCGGCTGTTGCTCAGGTAGTCTGACACTGGACCTTTCAGCAACATATCAAACGCCTCCACACACTTAGACAGACCTGGAAACATACAGGGGGTCATTTTAAATGTATCCAACAGCTTTCTTTTAAACTTCTAAACCCTTTGAGACAAGTTTTATGATTATCACAGACTTACCTCCATTGATGCCATTGACACAGTCCCCATTAGCCATGCCACTGGACGCCTGCATCGTGACGGACATCTGTTCCAGGCGAGTCACAGCTCGCTCCAGCCGCTCCATTAAACCGTCCATGGTGACAAACCTAGAAACAAAAGAATGCAAACATCAAGTGTGCCGTTTGAGCTCATTTTTTAGTTTTTTTGAGACATTTCTGTATATTGAAGGTAATGCATAAACGAGAAAATTGTCGAACCGCTGAACACGCTCAATTGTATTTATCAGCTGTTTCTTGACAACTCTGCCTGATCCTGATCAGATAAGATACTTTATTGTTCCTAAAGGAAAGTTTGTCTTAGGCTCAAGTGTTGCATACAGCTGCATATAGAAAAATACAAGAACTATATATACTATACTATACTATACTATACTATTCCTTGAATTATAAAACACAATGACTTTTGGTTAGTAAAGTAGCAGAGCATATTTAAAATAATTAAAACAATAAAAAGGTGAAAAACAGATATGCAAAGGAAGCAATGTCTATAGATTAGATACCAATTAAATAAAACAAATTAAATAGTATAGCACTCACTAATCAGCCAAAGATATATTGCACTGGGTGTCCGAGTCTGTAAAAATAAACATCTGAGCTGTTCGTTGCTCAGCAGTCTTATGTAGGTCAGGATGACGACTTAAAAGTAAAACCTGAAACTTTAGACAGGAAATATCCCTTTTTCTAATTAACTTTTTCGTACAGCATCTTGTACAGAAAATTGTTTGAACTTTTACCCTGCAACACAGCACTTGTGAATTTATCAAAGTGGAGTGACCTCAGTAAACCTGGATGTCCCCCGATGACATTTCTACACGAAAAACAACTCCTATTAGAAATAGACATTTGTGGAGAGATGCTGACCCAGAGATATCGCTTAGATTGAACTGCATTTATCCAACATATAAAAAAGTGCAGACAGTACTGACAAAATAAGTTTACTACTGAGATGTAAACAAGTCTTCAACTGTAACTTAATGCCACTGAAATGCATTCTAGACAGCAGCACAGGCCGCATCATATCTCCTTCTTTAACACTGAGCAACCTCATCACGAGGTGATGCGGACCTCTTTCCATTATTCATTAGTCAACAGAGTGGAATTTAATCCAGCAACCGACTGTGTGTTTATGCAAGGTCTCCATTTGCAAACTACTGCTAGGTAACACGCACTTCCTAATCTGACATCTGCTACCTGCGTATCCAAAACACAATCTGATGATGAGAATGTTTTACAAAATTATCTAGAAAAAAAAACACAATGACGCTCCGCAGACTGGATTGTGTTCCCTGTCTGTAATCTTTGTAAATTATGTCTAGTAATTATGTGCTATGAACGCCAAACATGGCCTGATGGGCGTCATCTCTGGAGAGTTCCCTTAGCAGTGCCAGATGCCTGTCGCAGGCCTCGGCTGCTATTTCTGCTCTCTGGGTCGACAGCTCTTTTGAAAGGCTGATCATGTGCAAAGTCGACCTGAACCAACACTATCGTCTCTGCCTCATATTTTTTATCAGTTCTTTTGGTAACATTTTCTAATAAGGGCCTTTATAAAGGATTTACAGTTGTTTTTATCTATCTATCTATCTATCTATCTATCTATCTATCTATCTATCTATCTATCTATCTATCTATCTATCTATCTATCTATCTATATATCTATCTATCTATCTATCTATCTATCTATCTATCTATCTATCTATCTATATATCTATCTACTGTATCTCAAACAATCAAATTAATATTAAACTTTTTTTTTATTATTTTAGCTTAAATTTATTTTTAGAAACTTCATTCATGAGTGATCCTCTTTTTCATCACTGTCTTTCGACCAGTTCAGGACAATAGTTTTGGGTTGCCAGGTTGTGAAAAATCCCCTTGGCCGGTGTTTATCCTTCCCCAACATGATACCAGCTGGGGAAGCCCTTAGCCCTTTAGTTCAAGAGTGAAGCACTTCAACAGACTACATGTGGTGTTCATATATTAACAAAAACCAGAAGAATTTATCAACATTTATAACTGACAGGCAAACTTCTGCTATTGGCTAATTAATACTTCACTTTAACTTGGGTTAAGAGGAACTAGAGATAGACCTTATAGATACATTTATGAGGCACAAAGATTATATGATGTACAACAAAAACACAAAATGGTTCATTCATGTACAGCACATATAATTCATCCGCCTGAGTTTTTGACAACTGTCGCCTCCACTATATGAACACATTCCTCTCTCAGTCCCTGCAGACAGGTGGACCACAGTGTCCGCCACATAAAGACCCCAAGCAACAGCTGAGAAAGCGCACAAGTTCCTGCTGTGGAAAGATATTACTGACTTCACTCTGACCTGCATGTGTCTCCTGAACCCACTGGCCTGGTATATGATCTCCGGGGCTATAATGGGCCACAGCCTGCCGTTTGCTGCTATGGGCCACGACTGTACTGTAAGATATTCTAATACTATACAGTATATACATACAGTAATATCCTACAGTACAGTCGTGCTACAGCTGTCAGTGTACTGTGATGTGTTCTGGCTTCTTGTGGACATTGAGGTGCAGGTGTTGCAGCTGTTATGCAGTAATTACAACAGGAAGCTGTGACATCATCAGTATGATCTGTTATGGTTGTTAATTTAAATCTAATTGAAAGTAGCTATATAGTAAGGATATCTAGATAGATGATACAATAGACATATTGAGTTTAACAGTTATAATATGGACTCAAGGACCATATAGGAACAGGTTCAAATGTGTGGAGGCAGTTGATCTTATGGTCAAAAAACCTATAATTGACAAAACAATCTTACCTTCAGGGTCCATTTAGTGGCTGTTCGACCTTATCACGTGATCTTCTTCAGCTTTGTTGTCATGAGATGCTCAAATGTCTTTGAAAAGTTGAATTTATAATATGAACAGCCGCCTAAATGGACCTCGAGGTGGCCGAGAGCGAGCTCAAAAAAACTCAAAACAATAAAACATCAGTGTAGTCAGACATTCATGTAGGCTGTGATTTCAGCTACTCATCGTGCGTCAACGCCGACGCGTCATAATAAAACAAGACGTCGCGCTGGCGTGCTGACCGCCCCTTTATTTAAAGCTGTGATTTTCTACCTTTATGGCATCATTTCTGCGACAAATTCAAGACAGCCTGGCGCACATTGTGCAGATGAACATGACTTTGTATGGACATTTCTTGCGCAATAAAACGCACACATCCTCGCCAGACACCCCCTCCCCTCCCCTCCCCACTGTCTACTGGGTATCATCCCCTCCATCCCAACCCCAGAAAACACAGCAAAGTTGATATTCAACAATAAACACACAACTTACCTCCTTCCTTTCTATCGGGATGTTTCGTCGTGGCTTTCTGCTGCTGCCGCGCGGTCCCCTGCCGCCCTGCCCCGTCACTCAGCTGCGCACAGGACCGGCACTCTTCCGGGATGCCCTAATTAAGCAACACGGCGAACCTGAGCAGCCACGCAGCATGCAGAGAGCAGGACCATGACTCAGTGCTGCAGTATCTCCTCTCGACGGACATTTACCTCGCAACATTACAGCTTTAGAGAGCCAGCCTGCTAAAAATAGACGCTAGAGTGATTGACGCTGTGGAAATGTCCTGCAGGGGTCCTGACTAGGGGAATGTGGACCTCCACTTACAATGGAGCCATCATCATCATCATCATCGAGTCTGTGAGTGAAAGTCCAAAGTTTGACCTCCACTCTGGAAATTTCCCTTTCCCCAAACCTCCCCACTCCTGATATCAATATCAATATTACATCTATTCTTACATGGATGCCCTTGTTTTTGTTTTCTTAGCTTCAAATGTTGATCAATCCAAAAGAAGAGTCTGGTTCCTGAATACCAGATATATAACATACATAACTATTCAGTAAACACGGCTTGAAATAAGTAGAATGGAGCACAACCAAACTGTGATGCTCACGTGTTGAGATGATATGTGATTATGTGATTTTTTTTTAAGCCTCACTGAAAAAGCGGAAGACCAGCAGGTGCACAATTCAAATAAATACCTCCATGATCAAACAGTATAAAGGGAAACTTCACAGATTTAGTATTCCATAAAGCCTCCATAAAGTTTAAAAAGACAGGGGGTCAAAATCTATGCAGCAGAGATATTATAACGTTTGACCTCAAAGATGCTACGAACACTAGATCCTACATAATGCAACTCAAAAGCATATTTTGTCAAACTCCTCCACACCCTCAGTCTGTAATATTATATTAGATATTAAAATAAATAATAATAAGTCAGACCTAACAGGGTCAAAGTGCAAGCCGTGCCTCACATGGACCCTTATTCACAACTGTGGACACATGAATGTAACAGGTGTTTTTCATCTTTCTCTGTTAAAGTGGGTTGGAAATGTTTAGCTAATTGGTTTGCTAATGGTTAATAAACCATTTACTCATACGTCATAGATCAGTTACGAACCCTTAATAACAATAAGACAATCTGTGAAGCATTAGTAAATTATTTATTACTTATTAACAAAGCCAATGGTTAGAAAAAAAGCATCTTCAGAGCCTCCAACAGTTTTCACATGCTCCCCATGGCAAATAAACTGAACTTGAATTCTCATCAGAAGATTATCACAGCTATCCATCATCCTTTTGATAAAGAAACCACTTTAATGTAATATGTCAGAGGCCATTATAGCTGCTGATTTCCCCCATGATGCCTTGCTTCTTCCGTGCAGTGTCATGGTCACCCACTTCAATGTGGGCCAGTTTCATGTTTCAGCAGCAGAGACCAAAATACTCCCTGGAGCAGAGTAAAAAAAAAACAAAAAACGGCAGAGACATGGCAGCACACTCCTTTTGACATGACTTATTGATTAGACAACGGATGAATCATTGATAGACTGAGTCCTGAGAGACTTTATTATCAGTCGTATCCATGAAAACTTTGGGTGTGACCGTAATGTGAGAATAACGCCTTCATGAGGTGGTTTCATGATGAGGAGCAGAGCAGCATCTGGTGTGTGTGTGTGTGTGATGTGTTTTGTCACATGTAGGCAGAGAAATAAGACACACACAGACACACACAGAAGAAATTATTTAAAGATGGAAGGTGTCAAGGAAAAGTAACTTGTGAAATGATCATGATCACATTATTGATTTCATGGGTGGGAAAAAATGGCACCAAGCTTTTTAAATATATAACATTTTAATCCAATTTTGAGTAAATGATGCTGAAAATTCTGAAGGTTTTAATAACAGGACCTTTGCATTTAAATAGTAACACTTTACATGCCTTTATCCAGTGACAATGAAAAGCTTCCTTAAAAAGTTTTTTTTTTGTCATTTATTTTTCATATTTCCCTTGTAAGAAATAGTTCAAGTATAAAAATTCCCAACAGTGTAAAACAGCCCATCTGATGAATATGAAGCAAAAAGAAGCACAGCTACTGAAACCTCGACGACGACGACGACTATACATTCTAGTGGAGAAAGCAGCATTTTTGCTTGTTTTTTGTCAAAATTATTATTATTATTTTTTTGTTTGTTTACTATCATCTAAACACAGAAGAGGCAGAGTACAATCTGCATGCAAACAGGCCTCCATTTAAATAAAGTTCTTCCATACAAAAAAGGCGTTAAGCTAACCAATATTTAATGTTCTAAAAGATCAAAAATAAAAAGTACAGTGCACATAACAGAATTGTATCTTAAATAACTCCTAAATCAACATTTTTGGTTGAGTATGTTAATAATAATAATAATTATAATAATATTATTACTAAAACTAATCAATAACTTATATATGCCTTGAGATGAGTACATATTATTAATACAGTACCGCCACTAAGTCTCTACTCTCAGAGCGTCAACATAGTCAACCCTTAAAAATAAATATCTTAAATAGTAGATTTCTCTTTTTTTCTGTTTTTTTTTTCTTCTTCTCTTAAATAGCAGTAAAAATGTAAGGCACACAAACCAACGTAACATCAAAAAGTCGACCCCCCCGATCTCTTCACCCCCCCCACCCGTTATTTCTTGACAGACATGAGGCAGGCCAGTTGTTGGGGTGGCTTTGGTTGAAAAAAGTGTGTTTGTGAGTGTCTACCTGACGCCAGACTACAGCAGCGCAGAGGTGGAAGTGCTGACAGCGGCAGGGCTGAATGACTGGGGGCTCTGCTGTGGGGGCTCTGTGTCGGATGGAGGGCTGTAAAAGTTGGTTCCCAAATGGGCCCAGGGATTAAAATGTGACAGCTCAACAAACGAGCACAAGTGATGCGTTCTTTCCAGAGTGATCCGTCTGTGTGGCGCTGGAGCGGCTCTGTCTACCCCCCGCCAGCAGCTGTTCTCTCTGTCTCCCTCTCTTTCTTTCTTTCTTTCTTTCTTTCTCTTTTTCTTTCTCTCCATCCCAGCACACAGAGCCAGAGAGGAACACGACTGTGTCGCCTTTGTCTTTTTTTGACTGCTATGTGTGCAACTCTGGATGCATGTGTAGGTATACGTGTGAGTGAAACGTGGAAAAGCAACTGATTTAGTGTTGCTCATTGTCTGAAGCCATTTTCAAACCTCTCTCCTTTGTCAGTGCCTTTGTTTTATTTGCCAAGTCCCCCTTTTTAGTCCAAGAATCGAGTCAGAGTTGATGACATTTTCAGTTTTTTTGTTTCTTTCCTTTGTTTTTTTTGTCTCCTGGTGATCTGTTTGCTTTGCATAGGTCAAGAGGTCGAGACAGAGTAAAAAATAAAAAATAAAAAAAATAAAAAAGGGGACATTCAGCATCAGGAAGATAAAAAGTCAGTTCTTCAAATATGTGTGACACGACAAGTTAGGACTCCTCGACTTCCTGACAGAGGTCACATAATGATAATAGCTAACACATTGGAAACGGTTCCATTTCCCTGATTAAATAGAAAATATTAACTCCGAAAAATACACTTGAAAAGACAAAAAGAACAAGGAGAGCCCTCAATATGTAATAACAACAATAATAAATATATACGTTACGAGGGCATCGAATAACCAAAAACGCTTGTGGAAAACCACAAGTAAAAAAATAAAGAGGAGAACAGTTTCCTAAACTAACGTTAAAGACAGCAATAGGACTTAAAGGCTTAGTTCAACACCTATACCAACCACAGGGATTAGTTCCTGCATTTCTTCTCTAGAAAATAAGTACTCTACTACAATGATAATAGTAATGATAATAATCATAATCATAGTAATAACAACAACAATAATAATAGTAAATCACTTTCCATTATTTGTTCTGCGACTTTTTTTCATTTTCTCATTTTTTTGGTTTAAGCACAGCAAGTTGGAAAGTTACTGTAAAAAGTTCCCACCTCACTATCATCATCACTACCACCACCACCACCACCACCACCATCGGTATTATCATCATCATCATCACCATCTTATTTTAAAGCACCTCTGCCTCTGAGTTGCTGACACGCCCACCCTCAAAGCCTCTCCCTCGTCATTTTCCTCCGCTGCTCCTCCTCGTGACCAATCAGCTGTGGCCACGGGCGGGGCTCCCCTTCCTGCGTGTCCAGTGGTTGCAGTGGCGGCTATTGCATGCGGTCCGCTTGCAGCTGCTGGGGCTGGTACTGGCCGAAAGCTGCGGCTGCGGCGGCGGCTGAGCCCGGGGCGGCGGTGGCTAAAGGCTGCTGGACTGCGTAGCCGTAACCAGCAGTGGCGACGTAGCCTGTGGCGGCAGGGGAGGCAGCATATGGATACTGCTCATATGCAGCAGCGGCGGCAGCACTTGCTGCGGCTGCAGAATACTGCGCGTAGGCAGCTCCGGTGTAGTCGATGTAGGGGGAGGAAGCGGTGGCAGGTGCAGCAGCTGTGGGCTGCACATGAGGAATGACCACACTAGGCTGCACAAAGGCCTGAGGGTACACATAGTGGGCCGGGATGCTGCAGGACAAACAAACACATATGAGTGGTTAGTTTTATTCAGCACCAAACCCAGTCTGAGAGTAAGATCCCTCACCCTGAAGCCCAAACCCAACTCCATCACACTGCGGCCAAGCGCCCTCCCACCACCCAACCCCAGTCCAATCCACCAGTCAAGAACACCAAGGAAATGCCTGCTAGTAGGGATTAGAACAATATAGGGTTGCCAAAATAGAAATCTCTGAAATGAAAATTGAAAGGTAAGGAAAGCTTACACCCAGAGGCTGCTTAGTTAACCTCTGGGTCACTCAAATCACATCTGTGTGATCACATTCGGAGGAAGTGAGGCCTGGGTGATGAGGTAATTTTCTTTATTTGGATGTATCATGGGAAACAGGTTTCAGTTCTTTTGTTTTGGAGCGCTGTGAGATTGTGTTTGTTTGATATAGACAGAAAAAGTTTGGGAGCTTTAACCTGCAGCTCGTCTATGGGTCACATGTGGATTTGTCTCTGGTGCCGTCCCCATTGAGAGGGAGGGAGGGAGGGGGCTTACAGTGCTGGGGGTGGGGGTGCGGACAGAAGAGATGAGCCTAGGGAAGCATTGTGAAAATGTCACTGCCACTTTGACAGCTGGACAGTTTTCAAAAAGGGATGCTGCTGGCCATTTCCCCCTCTGTATTGGGACAAAGAGCCACGGAGGCAGCGGGGGGAGCCGGGACTAGGCTCCGCACCCAGAGGGATGTTTCGATTAAATAAACAATTATGAACAATGAGCACATTCTGCCCTCCATGACATAGCCTTATATCGCCACCCAGACTCTATAAGGTCTGGAAACTCAGTCGGACAGCGAGCATGAAAGGAGTTTTTTGAAATTTACACTACAGGTTCATAGAAGTGTCAACTTTTGACAGTAGGTGGAAGCAAGAAGAAGCAACTTGAAAGTTTTGAAAGATTTTCTTTTTTTGTCTTGTGTGAATTTGAGTCTTTGATGTCCTGAAAAACTGCCATCCCTCTACTTTAGAGAGAAAAGTAGAGTCAAATTCAATTTTACTTTGATTCAGATGGAATGAGAAGCATCAGGCTTCACTTGGTAACAGTTTAATTTGATTGACTCCAACAACAGCTATGTGTCTGTTTTAGTTGAGCCATGTCTGTAGGTGAGTTTGAACAAAGGTGGTTTAAAAAAAATATCTGTTGAGAGAAAAGTCAAGGAAACCAAATATAATCAGTTGCGTCGGCATAAATGAACGTCAGACGCCCACTTTGGGGTCTGTGTTTGGGAGAAAAGAGAGGCGGTGCAGAAGATGTTAGAAGTGAATGAAAGGCGTGATCTATCGTGGCAACCCTATTGTCAGCACTCCATTATCCAATGCAATCACATCTCAAAACAGTGGGCCCAGAGAAAAACAGGAAAAACAAAACAACAGCAAGGCGTCAGAGAGGAAGAAATATGTAAAAAAAAAAAATAAATAAATAGTTCACCGCGACTAGACT
Organism: Pampus argenteus; assembly: GCA_036937835.1. Classification (NCBI taxonomy): domain Eukaryota; kingdom Metazoa; phylum Chordata; class Actinopteri; order Scombriformes; family Stromateidae; genus Pampus; species Pampus argenteus. The sequence continues at coordinate 11,873,182 of CM072879.1, forward strand.
GATTACAAAAACAACGAGAAGGGCACGAGTAAGTAGAGGTTTACTATGGCTGTTACTAAAGGCCAAAGGTCAGTGTCAGATGCCTCAAATGTGGCACACACTCACACAACCCTCCATGCATACACACACACACACAGATTAGACCGATTTTTTGAAGACAACATTTCTGGATTTAAGAAATTTTGTTTTTTCTCCTTAGTTACTTGGTTATTTGTCATCATCATGTGACACTGAAACCCTCCTTTGAAACGTAATGAATCTCAGCAGGTTAAGGCATGTTTCCAGGATGAGTTCACAGGACGCCATGTCTAAAAACTGTCTGAATAAACTTCCACACAACACAGTGGAGAAGTAAAATTACTGGAAACAGTCTCCAGCGGCAAACAGGGAGGAAACGCTTCATGCTGGAGATGGATATCACTAACTGGCCAATATCCAATATGTAAAGTGTTTGTCACGGTTGACTGACATATATTTAGTATTCCTTGTTAGAGCCAAATCAGAACCCTCTGCTTTGAATAGTAATTTATATCTGATATTTTTTTTCCATAAAAAAGTTCAACTACCTGGTTAGAATTTAAACAACTACTCCTTGTACCTCATTAAAAATGCAAATATTGTTCATGTTTAACTGCCGAACAAATAATCTCTCCTACTTCACTGTAATATCTATTCTCACTTTATGTGCGCTGGAGGCCTTAAGTTTCTTGTGTAAGTCACATACGACGGCTACGATTGGCTCCAAACTAGTTGTGATGTCACAAATCATGCTCATAGACTCGCCCCTTAAACTCAGAGTTTCAATGAGCACAGAGAGACATTTTTCACTTTCATCAGATGAAGGTGAAAATAGATTTCCACTGTCAAACTTGATGAACTATGATAATTGTGTGCCACTTATCTAATCCAAAGAAGCCTGAGACATTGGTGTTTTAATTCATCTCCTGTGAATTCTAGTTTGAACCTTTGCCGTATCTATAGGATGGTATGGGACTCTCTCACACACACATACATACATACACACATGTAGCATAAGCAGAGGTTGTGGCCATGGGAAGCAAAGCTCTGGCTGACCCATTCAATGTGGCTCATTTTAAAAAAAAGACTCTCTTTTCCCCAGAGATAGTCATAAAATAAGAATATTAAAAAATATCAGAGTAACTGTAAGGCTGTTTTGTGAAGCAGTGCTGGTACCTATGATGTGTCCGACTCTGTGTGTGTGTGTGTGTGTGACTTTACTGGAATGTCATGTTCATGTAACCCAGCGGTCATTAAAGTTCAAGGCTAAATAAAGGCTCTCCACCGTTACGCCGAGAGGACGAATGTACACTGAAGTGAGAGGATCCAATGTGTATGTGTGGGGTGACGTGTTTGTGCTCACTGATTGTCTGTATGTGAACGTGTGTGTGTGTGTGTGAGACGTTAGCGGTAAACACCTGTCCTGCTAGAGTTGCTAATAAGACTTTTGTTATTATGACCGAGACACAGATGGATCTGGTGTCTAGTTTCTTTAAAGCGCAACAGGACTTTAGTTCAGTCATCATTCACACATATCATCAGGTTGAATCAGATTAGTTTAAAGGAAGAACTTAGAGCTCAAATTTGCTTTGTCTGCAATTCTATATAATTGTATACAGGACAGAGTGACACTCTGGTTTCTCTATGGACTGATGATAGGGTGGTTAGGATAGAGGTTATACATGCATGTGGCCCCTGAAACACCCACTCTGACCCTGTTTAAATGGCCCCTGCCCTGCTCTTACATGTCAGAGAGAGACAGCTAACCCGCACCCTCACCCAACCCCCCCCAACACACACACACACACACACACAACACAGAGCTTCATGCGACTGCAGTGTCAGCATTCAGGGCTTTGTGTGGTACAATGGACGCGCTTGTTTTCCTTAACACCACGGGCCCATGTGACAAATTCTCGTTCCGAGAGAATAAGAGAGAGAGAGAGAGAGATCCAGACATTTGTTTGTGTCACACTGGAGACTTTGGTGCGTTGAGCTGAGCTTGAAATGCATGTGGACAGACAAAGACACACACACACAAACACAATAAGAGCATACTGTCATATGCCCCAACGTAACCAGACATGTTCACCTGTTCACATTCAACTGTGAGTACAGCTCACACACATCTACATGCACACAGACAGACACTTCAACACATTACAAGGTGTTTTCCTGATCGAATGGCCACTGAGTTTAGCCACGGCTTCCCAGTTAACTGATAGATTCAAATTTGTGATTGGAAAAAAATGGCAGTACATGACTTTAGGTTTATAATATTTATAGAAAAATGAAGAGATGAAATCAGAAAAGAACAGATGGAGAGTATAATGAGTGAGATGACGGCAGTAATATGGCAAAAAGTTGTCTCTGCTACTGTGTGTTAATATAATAAACTGCTAGTAACACCAGGAAGATGCTATAAGCACACACAAGCAGTGGGTTGGGAGGGGAAAAAACCCAAACGAAATCACACAGAAAAGTTATCACTCACTCCAACAAGACAGCCAAAACACACATAAAATAACACATCCTGTTAAACAAAACAGGTCAACCACAAGCTAAAAGCAATACAAAAAAAATTAATTTAAAAAAAAAAAAAAGGTGCTCGTCCTAGGCAAAGTTAACACGCTTCCACAAAAGAACACCCCAAAAAAATCTTTCTTTTTTTTTTTTAAAGTTAAATTAAAATAGAAAGCACACGGTTTAGCTAACAACACCACTTCATAACCGCACACAAAGCTCTAAGTTCTATTCAAATAAAATAAAAAAAATAAAAAAAAGTCAAATGAAACCCACGTACATGCATCTATAATCACCATTTTTGAGAGCTCGTTTGTGTGTGTTTGACTCTACAGGTAATTCCTTTCTCTGATCTGTGATTATGTTCGCAGAACAGTTAGCTTAACAGAGACCGAGCCTGTCGAACCAGAGAAAGATAGATAACATTGAGTCAGACTGGAACGTTCCATCATTGTCCACTCAACACACACAGGTATGTATACATACACACACACACACACACACACACACACACACACGTTCACAAACAGGCAAACCTAGCAAAAGGCAGTTTGACTTGCTTTTTTGCTGGACAACGATAAAAGAGTAAGGTACATACGTCTAACAGTCCACTTTGAATGATCAGATATCAGTTATGTTTGGGGAGAGAAGTGGTTTAAAGACTTATAGTATCAATTATCACACATTAAACTGAGAAAAGGTTCAATCAATACAAATCAATGAATCATTTGAGCCATGTCTACATTCCCAACACTCCTCCAAACAACATACGGATTTATCAGTACTTACCCATAAGGCCTCTGGATGAATGCAGGGTGAATTTGGGGAACACCAAAGGTAAAACCTGCAAAAGTTCATAAAATATTGAAAACCTGTAACAATTTTTTTTTCTTTTCACTGATAGGATTCATTACATTAGTTGAGTAGCTTGTCATGACATGATCCTGCACCTGCAGAAGCTACCTGAAAAACAAACTGAAAAATAAACCCTTGGGCAAAAATCAGGAAGGATTGACTTGATTTTCTTGTTTGATGTTTTGCCAATACAACCATTACTGATCCCACACAAATACTGTGGGAAAAAATGCATTTAAAATGCTATTTAGAGACAAATTTTATCTCATCTTGGAAAATCTTCCCATTCTGTCCACATGGGGTTGTAAATTCTGACCGAAAACATGCAGCTTGTTAATGAAATGACAGTATCTGTGTTTTATTGATCTTCATTCAGCTGTCTTTACCTGGCTGCATCACCCGAGGCTTGGCCCCCAGGTAGGCCAGGTTGACGTTGGCCTTCCTGCCATCAATGATTGGGTTGGGGTCCTTACAGGCACGGTCTGCAGCCGAACGGTCTGCCATCGTTACCTTAAAAAAGGGAAAATAGAAGATGGGAAGGATATAGATTAACTAAAGTAGACATGTAGGACATAGACCCTTTTTACTGCAGACTCCACATGAGGAAACAGGCTGCCGTGGCTGCACTGAACTAGTGACCAGTGAAGACCTAAAACCTTGTTAAGTGCTGAGACGTTGTATTTGTAGGGAAGAGGTATGAGTGTGTGTGTGACCATCACTACAGCAGCAGGTATTTGGCATCGCGCAACACATCCATCACCCTCATGTGGATGTGTTGAAACTATCAGCAGTGAATGGGAGCCTGGTTGAGATGACTAACTGAACATGACTCCAGTATCGCTGCCAAAACAACAACCAAACTTTATTACTCTGCACAGAGCTTTTTTTCAGAGTCTTTTTTTTTAAACTTTTTTTTTAATACACACTTTTGCAACTAAAACACACCCAGCTGATCTGTCCATAGACATATACATATAGATATTTATATGACTGGGAAAATGTGTCAAATATCTTCTCAAATCTAGATATGTGGAGGCCAGTAACTCATGTTACATTCATATAGGCATCACTGTATTAATCAACCATATTCACAATCAATACTTTTAAATACTTACTGAACATCTGGTTATCTCAACTAACCGCGCCTGAAATGCTTTGTCAGTGTTTTTTTTTTATGACAAGTGGGAGTCAAATATTTCCCCAGTGTTGTGACTAAACGTCGTAAACACCTCCAAGATGATGAAACGCGTTTCTGATAAAATGCTCTGGTCGACGACATGAAGTCATCACCGGGAGTTTTTTTTTTTTTGTCATACTGCTGAAGCTGTCAGTTTATGGGGAGGCTCAGTGATAAGCGTCACACTAATGTGCAACAAGTTGACTGCAACAAAAAAAAAACCGATGTAACATTTAAGCAGGGTCTGCTTATCGATATATTAATATAAGTTAGACATGATAATAATAAAGAAACTCAGCGACACTTTAACGGAGACTTGTGATGGAGACATGTTCATGCGTTTTGGAGTCAAATTAATTGTGTTTAATTTGTGTTATTTAGTGATACTTACGAATCCATAACCCCGGGACTTGCCGGTCTGTCTGTCGGTAATGACCACCGCTTCTTCAATCTCACCAAACACCTCAAAATATTTCCTGAGACTTGAATCCGTGGTGTGGTAGGGAAGACCCCCGACAAAAATCTTCGTATAGGTCGTGTCCTTTTGCGTGGTGTGCATCGTTAGTGCAAAATACAATAAATAGTAGGAACAATTTTTAAAAAAAAGGGAAGAGAAAAGAATAGTGCAATGTCTCCTTATCAGAAATTATTTGGATGAAGAGTAAAAAAAAACGACAGAGAGAGATATCAGCTGGCTCTATTACTTTTCAGAAGAGAAAACAAAACAAAACGCGACAAAAAAAAAGAAGAAGAAGCCTGGAGGTAGATTTATCTTCTGAGAGTTAAAGAGGGGAGTTATATGGAGCGGATTGTCCCAAAGAGACCATCAGGTGTTTCCAGCTCTTCTTGGTAACTCTGCTGTCTAACTAAATAGGTTTGGGACCCATTCCTAAAAGCGCTGCTTCTAACTCCACCCAGCTTTCAGTCACCTCTGCCCGCCCACCAGGCGCACAAACAGCTGGGAAGCCTGCTCAGTGTGGAGCCACACACACACACACACACATACACACACATGTGTAGTGGGCAGAGATACAGCACAATGCATGTGTGATCAGAGAGAAAATCAATAAACTCTCCTTAAACATTTGTGTAAACTTATTAATACATGTTTTTTAGATTTTGTTCCTCTTTGCTGAGATTTCCCTTTTCTTTTCCCATGAATAAATTAAATGGCTCCCATACTTTGATCTATGGACATGCATGGATTAGGCCTCTTACATAAACAGTGGGTGAGGCACTGGAAGCAGCCTGGGGACAGACACATCACAGCAGCAACAGTGAACAGATAGACAGGTGCAGCTTTGAGGCTCCACTGGATGGATCTGCCCTCACTTGTGGGGGGTTGACAGAGTTTTGGCAACTTTATATGTCCATGGAAGCAGCCATGTGGCGCGTTTGTTCGCCGAGTTAATGAGCTCCAGTGTTTGTTGTGTTGTTATACATTTACAACTGATCCACTGATTGGAATGGAAAGATTTAGATTAATCTACCCTAATTATCATAACAAATAGTACACATTAGAATATTTTAATCAGCTGAGAAGCAGTAACTTGTGCGTCGTTGACGGATAAAGGATCAGGTGAAACAGTCAGACATCAGTTCAATCGAGATTCTCTGAACATCAATGATTAAAATAACTCTGTTCTGCTGCATGGATCCCCTTTTGAACAGCCAGTGTGAGTAATTTACTTCCAGTAACGTGAGAGGAAACTCTGCTGTTAACTATTCATGGTGGCTCTGCTTCTGTGAGCACTGTCTTCCTGCATGTGGATGCGGTTGGCCGACATCCACGCCCTCCCCTCCATGTAACAGGGTGAGTTGACAAATTTGCAGTGGGAACATGACTATATGTCATTTTTGTCTGTGGAAGTAAAGTCACTTAAATGGAAGTCACCACATGGTACTTTTTCCCACATTTTGAAGTTTTCTGGCTGATCCAATATGGACGGCTTTATATACTGATAATAAAAAACACATTACACAAAATGTGTATTCTCTGAGGTAAACTATAATGAGGGCACCATACACTCTACTGTTACATACATCTAAATGTGAATTGCCACTGCAAGACCTCCAGATCACAAAGAAATGCAACCTGAGCAAGCATCTGTCTGCGGTGTGTCTGCTCACTCACTATTTTATTAATGCAGCCACACGCCCTTTAATGTCAGAAAGGAGTCGTGAAAAAAGGTGATCATATCAAGTTTCTCTGGCTCAACAATGGGGATCCGGTCAGGTTGCGTCCTCTTGTTGTCTCTGTTAATGTGCATCGTGTTGACTTGTCTGAATATAGTTTTACAATAAAGGCTGTGGGCCCCATTTAAAGCTTGATTTATGAACTTTAGAAATACTCAGTATGACCATATATATGACTGAGCAATCACATGTGCAGAAATGAATCAGTAAACATCATGGCCTGTTTGTAAATTTCAATTTCAAAAGCTTTCATAAACATGTGAGGACCTTTTTCACTTTAACAAAACAAGGTCTGTAGAGAACCGAAACTGTAACCATTTGACATAAGTACACACCTGTCAAGCAGAGAAAAGTCACAGGTCAAAGGTCACTGAAACAGCTGAACACACCACAGCAGAGTCACACCAAGGTCACCCTCAACCAACACCCCTCGTCCTCTCTCAGAAACAAACCGAATCTAAAAGTTACATTTTTTTCTTGACATTAAGCTGACCACGACCATCACATGATTACATTAGAAAACTTTATTGATCACTTCAGGTATCTTTCAAGGCACTTCCTCACATGCTGACAAAACCACTCCCTAGTAGCTTTTCTTAAAGATGAGGTATACTGCCTTTGTTGTAATACAACTTCAACCCACTGAAATAGCGCCATCTCATGTCTAACGCACCAAATGCACCCTTCACAAGACTGAATAAAGTCATATTTCACTATTTAATGTAAAACAAACAACTCATTCAAATCAGTTTGGTGTGTTGGCAAGAACATTAAGTCTTGGTCATGTTTATTAAAGCATTCACTGAGGTAAATTATATTTCATTGGAAAGAAAACCCTCATATTCCTTTGTGCTTATTACTGAGCTACAATATTGATATGACAATTTATGCACTTCCCTGCACTGAAAAAGGCCTCATGACTGTGCAGAAACAATCATTTTGGCTCCCTCCTTCACTCTTGCAGTGCTGATTCATGGCTCATTCATGTAATCATTTAAAATACCTCCTCTTTGTTTTCCGCATGTTGAAAGCTGGAGTCGCTTTCCAGCTCCCCTGAAGCTGAGAGGTGCTGACCCGCATTTAGCTCCTCCACCTGGGTCCACTCCTCCTCCCTCTGTACCCCATCACCATGCTCACTTATCCTCTCTGTATCTTCCCTTCCTTCCCCGTTGTCATCTCTGCTCTCCTCTCCTCCCTCATCGATCCCTTCTTTCTTGCCTGCTGTGGTCATTTCTTTGTTTTCTATGCCATCACCTCTTGCTTCTCTCACACACTCTCCTCCCTCGGCCGCCTCACGTACGTTCTGGCTGTAAAGCAGTGGACCTGGAGTCGGGTCAGGTGTGAGAGGCGACTGTAGAGGCTCTACTGGAGTGATGGTTGCTTCCTCATCCTCCTTAGTGCTGGAGGTGGGGGCGGGTCCACGTACATGGGCCGACTTGGTCCTCAAACGTGTCTTGAGCTTGTCTTCTCTTAACTGTGAGAAAACAGGAACGGGATGAAAAAAATTAGATAAATAGAAGTATTGAGGAACATACTCCCACAAACACATACACTGTACCTTGCGTCTCTCTTCAGCAAGCCTTATCTTCTCCTCAATCTCTTCCCTGCTGGGAAGATGCTCTTTTTTGGCTTTTAGAGACTCCAGTCTGGCAGGAGGCCTTCGCCTGACCCCCTCTCTGTCATCCAGCTGACACACACACACACACACACACACACACACACACACACACACACACACACACACCAGGGGGAAATAGAGAGCACTCAATATTACAGGTGAGCGCACATATACTGCCTGTGACAGATACATCCTACTACAGGAATATATACTGGATTGCTTTATTATACTTATTATACATACTTTATAATATACACCACTACTGATTTTACATATCAAAGTCTGCATCTGTGAGAAAAGTTGTATAAGGCCTTTATGGCAGCAGAGGGAGCAACATCAAATCTGATTAAATGCCTCAAATGAATGGTATGAATATCAGTAAAGAGTAGGACCCAAACGTAGAGAGCAACCCAAACTAGACTAGACTAGACAGACAAAACAGGACAGATTGAACCAAGGATCTCTGATTCTGCAGGACTGTAACACAGTTTTCAAGACCAGGAAAAATGAGATATTTCACAATATCATGAAAATTATAACTAGTTTTGTATCCTAACATTGATATTATTTCTACAGGCATCGCCAACCAGTGTGAAAATCAGTAGAAATCCTGTGAAATGAATATAGATGATTAACATGCTGGGAACCAGGTACCCACCACGATGTTGTAGGCCTCTCCAGCCTTGCTGCCCTTCTCTTTGGTCTGGCCCAATGGGATGATGCCCTGGTCCAGCAGCTCCTCCAGGATCTCACTGGAGTTCAGACGCTCCTGCATTGTGCTCTCCTGCTGTAGCAAGCCCAGGCCAGCTGAAGCGAGAGACAGACGCGACGCAAACACTTACAAACACGAGAAATGGACTTTCTGTGTGGTGTAGGGCACATCAAACACACTCACTGTCTTGTGTAACAGTGTCCGCCTCGCTTTCTCTGACAAATGTCAGTGGAGAGACTTTTCTGGGCACCGCTCCAGGTAATGCGGGGACTTCTCTGTGCTCCATCACCACCCCGCTGTCTGTGGTGCCCTTCGACACGGCCGAGTCTCCACGGCCATCATGTTTACCCCCAGTCTCATCCTGACCGCACAGAGACACATTTTGGAAGAGGAAAAGATGGCACAAGACAAATAAACAGAGAACTTTCTGCATGGTATCATAAACATGATGTTGTCATGGTGGCATCTGTGTGTTGACAGTGTCATGAACACGGTAGCTCAGGGACAATAATAGTTGAGTTTATGCCACTTCATACTTCTCAGTTTTAGAGTTTCATTTTGCATTCATGTAAAGTTAGGCCTGCTTAGTTTTTGAATTTTACATACAAAACATGAACATGAACATGATTATACTGTATGTATGATCATGTCAAACTATCTATCAGTATATAAATTCAACCAGTTACAATTAAAAGGGTGTTAATACATCAACAAGAACACTAATAATAATAAAAAATACCTATATTTTACCTATAAAAATTACCTATATTTTATTAAAATATATTAATATATGATAATTAATTTATTATTAGTTTTTTTAAGGGGGAAAGCATTGGTATATGCACTGTTTTAATATCTATCACCAGAAATTGACACAATACAAAAACTACAAGAGCCACACGTTGATATTTGGTGAAGTCTAATTTAACGGTAACACCTACAGTAACGGCTCTTCAAACTCTGCTGAAAAAATATCACCCCGAGTTAACTGTAACAAACGTCCTGGACATTGTTGTTGAAGATATTCCAGTTTTAACTAGTTTTAGCTAAAAGTGGCGGGTCGTGAGAGACGGAGCCTAACTTACCTCGTCTCCATTCACCTCCTCGGGTCTCAACGGTTGAACCGTGGTGTCTGTGGAGCTGCCGCATCCCATATTCTCAAAGCACTGACATGAAATAAGTCCATAAAAGTAATAAATGTTTGGATTAATTACACCGTCGTGTGTTTTTAGGATATTGACGACATTCCTTTACAGACAGACAGCGGTCTCCATGGACTCGGTGCGTTGCTAAGGGCCGTTGCTACAATAAATCTGACCGGTTAAAGAGGTGACGGCCAGAGACAAGCTGTGGTGAGTTATTACACTGATTCACTTTATCAGTTATTGACACTGATAGTCCAGTGACAGACCTCTTATCAGGACTTAATTTATCTGTCCATTCGGCTTGTGTGATGACAATAGGCTGCATGTTTATCTATTGAAAAAGAAAAGTCATTTTTAGCACTCTGATATGAGGTTTTGAAGCAACAAACAGAGATCACCATCAAAACTGTCTCCACACTGCATTTGCCCAAAACTGTATTTTTCTCCCAATAAGTCAGGAAGAAATGCCCCAAACTCATGGCAACACTTACTGATCAAAGAGCAACAGCAAGTCACAAATTGAGGTAGCTCATGCTAACCGGCCTGCAACTTAATAGCCCTCTTTATCAATGTTTGTAATGGTTATTTAATTTCCCCTTTTCATTAATTCTTTAAAATGTTGTCTTAAGCTCTGCACATGGTTAATAGCATATACACATGCTTTTTAACTGCTCAACTGTTTCAAAAAGCAGATTTTGTGCTGTAAAGTTCAATTATCCTGGTAAGTAAAGTCCATATAAATTCTAGACACACCAGCATCATTTTACTTAGACTTTATTAAATTCTGCAACACCAGATGGAGAAGACCAGAGGGCTGCCTGCATCATAGGGCTCTACTGTAAGTAGGCAACGGGGGAGCAGCGGCGTGCGGCTGTGCGGAGCCAAGGCTTGTCGCCGAGAACCACATTGGTGTTGAGCGCAGGCAGGAAGCTCCGGTGCAGGTTCAAGCACTTCTGCTGCACCTCCAAGGCATGGCCATTTTTGGCCAGGTTGTCTTCCACAATCACCAGGTGCCTGCGTATGAGCTGTATGTCCTGCCTATGAATGAGGTTTAACATTAAAATGAGTACATTAAGGATTTCATAAATATCTAAGTCTACAGTCAACATTGAGGTAAAACTGTGAATGGACAGACTTACTGGGTGCACTTCAGCACTGGGTGAAGTCCAGCTACCATCTTTGCCAGGTCATGTTTCTCCAGTGTGAGGCTGATGTAGAGCTGGAAGACAGAGGACAAGACTTTATGTGACCTTATCTTAACTATCCCATTTACTGCCTGAACTAAAACTTTGTTCGAGTGGAGTTTGGTGAAGCACCTACTTTGTCCACACATTGCTCTAGTCTTGGCCTCTGGTTGAGGATGTCCAGGAGATGAATGGCCTGGTGCAGCTTGGAATCACAGTTCCTGATCTGACCCGCCACCTTCTGTATGTCTTTGGTCAGATCAGAAATCTCTTCTTTGACCTGGAATTTAGAGAAAATAATCTGTGAACGTCGACAGATATTTTGTGGATGGGTGAGTGTGTAAGCTACTGATATTATTCAATATTCAAAACAAAGAGTCGTCCAAATTATGATACAACTACAACGCAGTTGTAGGCTGTGGACTGACCCGCTGCCTCTCCCAGATCATGGTATCCTGGACCCTGTTCATGTTATTGATCTTCTTCCTCAGGGCGTCATCTGTGCTGCGCCGCTGCCGCTCGTGGGCATTTTTTAACTGTAATGGTCACACATTAAATCAAGGACTATAACAACTTTGATCAAAAAATTCTGAGTCACACATCATTATAAAATGAAAGATAAAGAACTGAAATGTTGATTAGACATTAATGCAAAAACTAGAAAAAAGTAAGAGGTAAAAAAAACCCAACACACTCATACTAACAGGAACCTAGTCGTAAGGCAGCGTTAGATTTGTATGTACTTGTGTGTAAGTATGTCAGTTTTCTTACATTGGCCAGTGTTAACCGCAGGTTCCCTCTGAAAGATGAAGACACTTTGATCAGGCTCTCAGCCGTCACCTTCAGGTCCTTGCAGTGGGACAACCACTTGTCATAGCTCACATGGTTGGGCTTGCATCGAGTGGCAGGCAGCCAGGAGGTCAGGGTGTTGTGGTCATGGTTGATGCATTTGGTGGTGAGCTTGATGACTTCACCCTTATCCTGAAAATCAGCCAGCAGCTGAGCGCGAATCTCCTTCAGAGAGCTGGAGGGAGGATCAGGAAACAACCCAAAAAATGAACATAAGGAGCAGTTGTTTTTTTTTTTCAACATCCTGAAAATAAAATAGAATAATTCAGAAATATTTTTATGTCTATCTGACCTCAGTTTGTGCAGCAGGATGCAGATCTGCTTCTGGAGCAGTTCTCTGATCTCATTGGTCAGCTGCTCTTCCTTCCTCAGCTCGATCCAAACACGGTCCTGTGGCAGGACTTGTGTGTCCTGGCTGTTAATGATCGCCACACAGTCGCCTATGAGCTGACTGTACAACTGCTTCTCCTGGAGACAGCGCTCAGCTATGTCTTTCACCTGAACACGGGGAGAAAATCGATGTTTTGAATCACAGAAGATACTGCTGAGAAGTCTGCTGTTACTCTTAAACTCTCTAACAGTGTTCTCTTTTCTCCTCCAAGTATCTTTCAAGTATTTAGATGTACTGCATGTACAGTATGTGTGTACCTGCTCCACAGCAGTGATCTCTTGGTCCACTCGGCCGATGCTCTCGGAGATCTGGGCCTGCCACTGGCTGACCTCGTGATGCCGAGAGCTGAGATGCCTCATGGTGCTATGAGTGGCCGAAGGGATCTGTGTAAATAAAGACAATCACAATTAAATACATTTAAATATTGGATTGAAATACAGCCTCATGCACAGGAGTTACATAGGATGATGAATGTCTCAAACCTTTACAGAACATTGTGGACGTTCCTAAAATGTCTTCTTTTGATTCTGATTATTAATATTTTGCAGTTCAATGTCCCCTAAATGACTTTAGGGGGCCGTTTCATTTTGGTTATTTTATGGTCACATTGCAACATTACAATGATGAACTTCAGGGCGTTCCCATGGGAACGTTTCATTTGACTGCATCTACAGTAAATTGGTATACAGTACGTTTCCTACATGACTAGATGTATATATATGTATATATATATATCAAGATAAAAAAACATGTTCAGATTAGTTGATGTTTTTTACCTGTGAAATATCATCACCCAGGGTGCAGACAAGCTCCTCATCAAGCTTCAACATTTTGTTCATCTGAAGCTGTGGTCTGTTCAGCAGGCTTCTGTTGTTGATGTTGGGCAACACAGGCAGAGTGAATCTGACCCCTGACCTCTGCTGGTTCTCTTTTGGTGCACGATGTTGCCTATAACAGAGTGACAAAAAGTTCACAATATAAATAAATCTTACTTTATCCCATGAGATACTGTTTTGACTGAATGCTAGTTTGTGTATGTGTTTAAATTCTTATTTTTTTTTAAACGAAGACTACATGAAAACAAAACTGAAGCAAGTTACTTACCACATTTTTGGTTATTTCAATGAAGGAACGTGACAAATGTTGAATGATCAGTTTTTTGCTGCTGAAACACTTGCTCTCAGTTCAAGTGACAGACCTAAAACTGATAATCGTGTAATCTGTTCACTGTGACACTGGCACCTGGAATCATAACAAGCAGCATGAGTAAGAACAGAGAATCATAATGTTTTTTTTCTCTACGGAAATACTAATGTTTATCTATAAATACATATTATTTCACAACACATTAAACCCTTTATCGTTGATTAAATAACCACGTAGTAATCACAAATAAGGATTGCCATTCAGCTACATAAACTCAGAATTATTCAGATAAATCTAATATATTCACGCACAGCATAAAATACCTGGTTATGCTTTTACACAACCAAAGAGTAATAAAAGTGAAACATTCCACACTTAGCAGAAACGGCTTCCTTACTTGCCCGCATGAGACTATTAGACGCATATAGCTTTTTTTTTTTCTCTATCAACACATTTTATGACATGATTGTCTCATGTGTGTCTGTCCTTTTTTTATTTCACTGTCTTTTCTTACAGATATTAATCTTTACTATTTTATTGCCCGTTTGTATGCTTGTGTTGCAATTTATATTTGACCTAACATTTATCATAATTTTTTTTATTTCTGTGATTATTGATTCATGCAATCTTGAACCTTTTACCGGACCACCTGTTTGTACTATTGTTCTGTTCCTATGTACGTTCGAACCACTAGAATGTTAAAGTATATGTACTAAACACACACATCTTTGACAATTCAAATAAGATATTTTATGTATCGATAGATATATTTGTAATAAAAGGCAGATTTATCCGTTGAACTGTAATATGTATGAAAAGTTAAGAAAACAAAAACAAATATTCTTTTTCTAGTTTTATTGATGGTAATTACCCATTGTTTTAAATTTTATCACTCATCCAGTAATAATCATGGCTTTAAAATGAAACTGACTTCCTTATTATCCAAAGTCACCCGTGTCCATTTAAACACGCAATAGAAAAATATATACTTAATACTTTGTACAATACTGGTTTTGGTCCAAACAAAAGTGGATCAGAAAAGCCAATATACCTTTAGTCATCAAAGGCTCTCCAATTTGCATTTAAGCTCCTTTTAAATGGATTCGGGCAACTTTGAATATATGGATTTACATAATAAAGTCTAAAGACAAAATGCTGAATGCAGAGTTGGTAACACAAAAAAATTCAACTTCACAGATTTAAAAAAAAAAAAAAAGAAATCACTATTTACAGGTTTTTATAATAATATTCAAAGGCCGATTAAGAGAGAGAGTGAGAGAAAGAGTGTCAGAGAGAGATAGAGAAGAAGAGCGAGAGAGAGAGAGAGACAGAGAGCTAGAGAGCGAGAGAGAGAGGAGAGAGAGACAAAGAGAGATGGGCAGAGAGAGGTAAAGGGAGAGTATAAAGAATCAGGAGGAGGGAGGAACAAGAGAGAGAGACAACAGGGCACGAAAAGCAGAGTAGTGGAGCAAACCAGAGAGGTCAAAGAATTAAACATGTAACTATGCATTTACAAAGTCCTACGGAGTTGAACGAGGGCAGTGAGGCTACAGCCCGTCAATCCTCCACAGTGCATGGATACGTTTTCCCCTCTCCCGATCCCACCCTCCTTCCTTCCTTCCTCCCCTTGTTTCGTTTTTAAACATTCATTTGCTTGATCACCTGTGGCGGCACTTGTTGCCCAGGCGATGACTCTGTCGTTCAGTTTTCATACGCACACCGACACTCAACCTCAGCATGTACAAAGAAAACAAACACACCTCAAGTCTGTACATAAGAGGGGGAGGAAAAAAACCCAAAAAAACAAGCACGCTGCATTCACGACAAAGATTACACGCTCAACCCTGTACATACAGCACTCTAAACTGACACCACGGCTACATCTCCAGCAGCACCGATCCATTCCTGTAAGAGGAGCAGTCTAGTTTGTGGGATTACCACTGGAGATTTGCCCTACAGCTCTCACTACCTCTCTGCATATCACAGCTCATAACCTGATCACACATACCAATTAATAGGATTTTGTGTACACTCGCAACTCTTTAGATTTGCAGTTTTTGCCTTTGTAATTTTATTACAAAAAGTCATGCCTAAAGTCTAGCAGACATTTGCCGGTGTTGAAAATATAGATGTGACTATCTTGCTTGTTTTTCATGTCGAGCAGGGATCTTTGCTTGATTGTTGTCGTTTTTCAAAGTCAGTGTCATTGTTCAGTCGTGAAGTTCCTGTGTAAATGGTCTCATGTCGACGTCTCTGGTCTACATGTGAAAGCCTCTGAAAACACCAGCGCAGTTGAAACCCGCCCACCCGTCCAGCCCGAGCATGAAGAGGTCCCCGAAGCCTCGGCCCCTTCTTCACATGCAAAGTCATTTCAGTGTTTGTCCAGTTGAGACCCTCCAGGACTTTATTTCAGCCTTCTGTGGGAATACAGTCAAGTCGAAGTCAAGTCTACTTTCTAGTCGAGTCCACAGGGCTCTACTTTCTGCGTCGCACCGCTGTCTTGATCTTTCGTCCAGCAATCATTTGCTGTCCAGCAGGAGAGGCAGTCAAGGATTTAG
This sequence comes from Pampus argenteus, assembly GCA_036937835.1. Lineage (NCBI taxonomy): Eukaryota > Metazoa > Chordata > Actinopteri > Scombriformes > Stromateidae > Pampus > Pampus argenteus. The sequence goes on from CM072879.1 coordinate 11,889,554, forward strand.
CTGACCTGGAAGAGCAAAGACATCGGTAATCACAAACTCTGCCACCAGTAATAACTGAGAGGTTATTGGTTTACAGATGGATATCAATATTGATGTTATACAGATGTTTAAGCACAATAAAACTTTTGCTAGTTTCTGAAAACACTGGAAACTTTGTCTATTAAACATATGTAGGAAACAGCTACTGCACTAAATTACTGGGGTCATTTTTTTTTGCCAGTTTCCAAAAACTTGAGCTTAGAAAAACATTTACATAGATGAGCATCAAGATAAAGATGTAGATATTTAAATCTATGATTTAATGATGATGAAGGAAATAAAACAAAAAGGTAAACAAGAACTTCTTCAGAGTTTTATAAAATAAAAACATACATAATGTTCTGATATAAAGTGCTTTCTGTCATTGCAAACATATTTGGTATTCTACCATGGTTTTTATGACTGTGCCCGAAGATGATGTAACATCTGTTATTTGTTGTGCACATATTATTAAAAAAAAAGTACTTGCATGTCAACTTGAGAAGGTGCAACTTACCCAATATTGAATGCGGGGGGCTGTGAGAAGTTGAATCCACCTCCAGGTGCTCCTGCCTGGGGAGCGATGGAGGGGTTAGCAGGGGGGGCAGGAGATGCTGCTGATCCCGCTCCAAAAGTAAACACTCCTGAGCTGTTGTTCGAGGCTCCGAATCCGCTGGCTCCTCCGAACTGAAAGCCCCCACCTGACAAAAATGTGGCACATTTACACATTGCACATATTGAAAGGGTCAGAAGTTTTTGGTTGCCCAGTTTGAAAGGAAAATGGATGATTTCAGTCACTCACCTGGTGCAGAGTTAGCAGCTGCCCCAAATACAGGTGTGGAGTTGGCCTGCTGCCCAAAGACGGGGGCGGCGTTTGGCTTGGCCCCAAAGGCCGGAGTTGCGGAGGGTGCAGACGTGAAAGGGGATCCAAAGGGTGAACCGAAGGTGGGAGTCTGGCTACCCCCAAAGCCACCAGAGGGGGCTGAGCTGAACACAAATGGGGAAGGAGCTGCAGACGGAGCTGGAGTAAAAAAAACCAGAGGATGAAACATAAATACACGTACCGATTATAAATATAAAAGGCAAAATGTAACATCAAATGCAAGCATTTCTAAATAGACATTTATTCATTCTTAGTACCTAAAATAACCATTTTGATCTGACAGAGGAGATACAGACCTGCAGAAGAGGCAGCAGAGGGTGCTGCTGCTCCAAAACCGAAGGAGGGAGCAGCAGCAGCAGGAGCAGCACTGGCAGGAGCACCAAAGATGAAGGGTTGAGATGGGGCTGGAGATGGAGCAGAGTTTACGGGGGCAGCAGATGGGGCAGGCGGCTGGCTGTCCTGGTTCTGGCCAAAGACAAAAGCTTTAGCTGGAGGAGCATCGCCGGAGGTCGCAGCAGGCTGACCGAACATGAAAGTGCTGGGAGCTGCAGAAGAAGCTGGAGCCTGGGTGGAGCTGCTGCTGCTGCTGCCGAACAGACTTGGGGTTGGAGTGGAGGATGAGGAAGTGGTGGTGTTGGTGGGATTACCAGCCATAAAGGAAAAAGTTTGTTTTGGAGTTGGAGCAGAATCTGTCAGGGTGGAGACAGTGTTATTTGTGATGTGTTGTGACACTGTGAGAGGAAGTTAGATTCAAGTGCGTTTACAATGTGATCATCTGTGCTTTGGCTATGTCATCATAACGTTAATAAACCATTCTGAACCACAGAAAATACAAAACAACAACGTGGTCCTGATTGGAAAAAAGAAATCCCTTTTAAAGTAATAAGTAAAAGAATAAGCTACATTGAGCAGCGATTCATCTTAGCAATGACTGGAAACTTCGCCCGACTCTTTCAAAAGTTAAAATCCACCAACCAGCATCTCTGAAGCTCACTAATTAACACATTATGTCTTGTTTGTTAAATCTGTACAAAAAAACAAGTGTAGAAGTGTAAAATGACACATGGTGGGTGTTAAATGCGGCACTATTTCTAGTCAGGTGCAGCAACGAGTCTGAATCAAGAATAACTCTTGACGAGAAAGTGAATAAGTCTATTTTCCTTTAACAGTCAAACAAAACATCCTTTTATAATAACTCACGGAAGTCACTACACATCAAAGGTTTACTAAAAACATACACCGACAAATAATATACCTGTAGCAGTTTGTCCAAATGTGAATGCGGGCTTAGGGGCCTCTGAAGTAGATGTTTCACTCTTGTCGGCTGGCTTTCCAAAAGTGAATGCTGGTGGAGGCTGCTCTGTAGGCGCGCTTGGCTTGTTGAAAGAAAAGCCTCCTGAAGTAGCCGGTACAGCATCAGCATCTTTACTAGGAGCACCGAAGAGGAAGCTCGATGGAGCAGAGGAGGCAGCCGCTTCCTTCTTCTCCTCTGGCTTCCCAAAGGTAAATGTGGGAGCAGCTGGCTCCTTTTCTGTAGATAAAGACCCAAAAGTAGAGCCCCCTTGTGGTGTGGTGGTGGCGGCCAAACTTGGCTTGCCCAGTCTCCCAAATACAGACCCGGCGGTGGTAGTTGTGGTGGTGGTTGTGTTGGTGTTTATTGATGTGGTGTCATTTGATGATTCCACACTGTCGCTCTTGTCTTGAGAGGGAGCAAGAGGAGTGAAAGTAACAGAGGATGATGAGGTGGTGGTGGTGGTGTCTGACGTTTTCTCTTCAGGTTTTGACAGCCCAAAGGTGAAGCCGCCCTTAGAGGAGTTAGTTCCTGTGTTAGATGATCCAGTTCCAAACATTATCCCGTCGCTGGCTCCAAACTTAAATCCAGAAACTGTGGCAGGTTGGTCTGACTTTTTATCATCACTAGAGGCAGTCCCAAATTTAAAGCCCTCAGATGAACTGCCAAACTTGAACCCTGATAAGGCAGTAGTGTCTTTAGAAGTGGTTTCTGATGAGGAGCTTCCAAATTTGAAACCACCTGATGAAGAAGAAGATGAGGACTCTGCAAATGAGCCCCCAAACTTGAAACCTCCAGATCCAGATTCTGAGGTACTGTCTGATGTGCCAAACTTAAAACCTCCAGAAGTACAGGTAGAAGAGCCTGAGGTGCCAACGCCTGATGAACCCAAAGCTATACAAGAGAAATAAAGGATAAGATAAAAATAGAAAAAGGTGAAAAGAGTGGAATATGCACAGGTTATATTTCAAAGGTCTCAGATTTGTCAAAACCTAATAATTTGACTAAATGTGTGCATCTATCTTGAAAGTTTAATATAATGAAAACAAATAAAGCAACATGTCATGCAGGTAGGTGGCATCAACACTTTGTATAGAAATCAGAAAAACATCCGATGCATCAAGAAACATTTTGATCAAGCTTCCATAATAATTATAACAATTAGTATTAACATGCTGTCACAAAAAACTAAAAGTTTGTCATTTTTGTTACCTTTGGGCTCCACTGTAGCTCCGGGTTTGGCTGCCTGACAGGCAACACACTGCACATCAGCAGCCTTATTCTGTAGAAGACAGACGTCACAATCCCAGGAACCCTCTACTTTCTTGAACTTGTCCCCAAACCCAAACGCGGGAGCACTGCTGGGTGAAGAAGAGGATCCATCTGAGGGTCCTGTTGCTGCTACTGTTGATGCTCCTGTAGTGTTGATGAGATACGGAAGATGCTTCACTACACTAAAAATAACTCATGATATACTTAAACAGTTAATGAATATTTAATTAAAAAGGAGAACTCAACATAAGGCTGTTTGTACAATAGAAAATATAATAATAGTTGTGCTCTTGTTACCTGGTTTAGCGCTCATGCAGGCCACACACTTTGTATCCTCTGCCTTGTTCTGTACCATACACGTATCACAATCCCATGCACCTTCGGGTTTTTTGAACTTGTCTCCAAATCCGATGAGCCCTGTAGTGACGGGGGCTGTGGGGTTGGATACAGTCTTAACAGCTGAGAAGGCAGAAGGAAGAGTCAGTGAGGGCTTAAGCCCTGTCCCAGGCTTGGCCGTTTCACAGGCCACACACTTTACTGCATCGGGTTTGTTTAGAACAAGACATGTATCACAGTCCCAGGTTCCTACAGGTTTGGAAAACATTATTCCAAAACCTGTGGCGGAGGTGCTGTTCGTGCTACTGCTCTCCAGCCCAACTGAGGTGGCGGTGGGTTTATTGTCCCTGGATTTGGATGAGGAGGAACTGGGCTGGGGGGCCATGCAGCAAACGCACTTTGTGTCTGACGCCTTGTTCTGCACCAAACAGACGTCACAGCTCCAGCCTGCTGGCGCTTTGAACAAGTCACCAAAGCCTGTTGAAGAAGAGAGGGAGGGGGTGGTTGTGGAGGTGGTGGAGGGTGCAGTGAATTGTGTAGAGCTCTGCTGGGGGACGTTGTCCGGATCCGGGGAAGTTCGAGCAACAGGAGAGGTAAAGCCTGTAGAGAACAGAGGAGGATTAAAACAATAAACTTTCAGATTCGACCTTGAAAAAAAAAATTTATGTCATGAAAACACAAAACAGATTCTCACCAGGTGCTTTGAGAAGATCCAGCACGCTGCCCTGCTTCAGCGTCTTGGCTGGTTTAAAGGGTCCTTCAAAATCATCTGTGTTTTTGCTTGTTACTGGTTTCACTGTTGGAACATGAGGAGGACCAAAAGTGAGAAGCTTTTCTCAAGAAAGGCAAGATCATTAGGTCAACTGTAAGAAACTCTTACCTGCTGCTGGAATGGGAGTTTCTAGCTTCCCATTTGAGATGGAGGGACCTAACTTTGCTACAGGTGCACTAAAAGTAAATCCAGCCTAAAAAGAAGGAAACAAAATAATTATCATTAATATTACAGATATAAATCATTGCAATCTAAACTATTACTAATCACAAACAAAGACAAAATATTTACTTACTGAGGGGGAAAAGGAAGGTGGGCTTGCAGCAGTTGCTTTGACAATAGGAGAGGAAAATGTAAAAGGCTCACAAGGAGGCGTTGAGGCCGTTGGTGTGTCCTGGAAAAACAAAAATTAGCGGAATGCATAATAAAAATAATGATAATAATAATACATAATGTTACTAGTCATTAGATTTGTAGCAACACTGAAGGTGAATGGGGCATTTTTAACAGACCTTTGTAAATGTTGCCTTAGCGGGAGTCACAGGTGTGTTTTTGAGGGTGATGCTGGTGGTATAAGGTGGAGGTGGGGAACAGAAGCTGAAGGTGGGCAAGGCAGTGCTGCTGATGGGAAGTGAAATGGTTGGAAGGTCCGGTACCTCAGCCACCTAATGTCAGAAAACAAGCATGAATATCACCACGATCTTACTGGAAACCATTACACATTTGAGTTTTTAGACTGACAGGAATATGAGATGTTGGATATCAAACTGAATACACTGAGGCATGTTATCTAGATCAGATAACCTCTGTCTTTCTCCAAAGTCTGACGCTGTCCTGGTATAAAAGGATGGACACCCGTTTCCTATCACTTTATTACAAAAACCTTCTGTTTGTACATGAAAGTAGTTAAGTACTAGAAAGTATAATCTGGGGTTAAAATAGAAACAACTAATGTAATCTTAGAAATGCATCTTATTTCTGAATACAGAGCCTTGTTGTTTTTGAAACTCTCACCTCGTCATCTTCAGCGCGTTTGGAGGAGGGCCGTGTACTGGTCCTCTCTCTCTTCATCTTGCCCCCTCCAGAGTTCACGCTGCTGGCTGCAGGTGTGCTGGACAGAGGATAGGCTGGGCCACTGGAACCAAATGTGCTAGTGAAGGTATAGACAGGAGTAGGTAAAACAATCTGAGAGCATTGAGGCATCACAAAAAAAACTTAATAGTTACTAGAGATGTTGGGGGAAAACAGAAAGGAAACACTGGGGAGTTAACATTTAAAGGAGTTGAGAGGAGAGGCTTTATTCATTTTATGTTGACATTCGACTTGCTCCAACAGCTACCTAATAAATCAGAGCATCTCTAATAGCTATACATTAGTACCTTTGAGATGGACCTGGTGTTGCTTCAGGTAGTTGCGGTGATTGTCTTGTGGGCTAAATAAATGTAAACAAATACATAATTACTATCAGGTATGTATTCAACACCATTTGGCAAGATTTTATGGCGTAAATATTTGTGTGGGCTGACCATCTCTCTTGAAGTTCTGTCCAGAGGTCTGCTCACTCCTCCAGGGGTCAAAGTAGGCCTGAAGGACACAGAACGGTTTCCTGACACTGACGCTGCAGCGGGAACCACCAGTTTCTGCACCGGCGGGAGGGTGGAATCAAGCTGAAATAAAATACAGAGAGGAAAAATATATTGTTGGTTTTGGTCTCTTTATGAGATGTGTTGATAATAGAAAGATAAATAAAATCCAGCGTTATCATTTAATGTTGAACCCTGCGAAAGTAAAAACCCCACAGCTACAATTGGCCATAAAAGGCCCAGTTAGATAAATAGGCTTTCTTGTCTTGGACCTATGAGGGTCAATACACTATTGTTGCAGTTTACAAAGCAGCTGTCACAGCTGGGAATGACAGTTTGTAAGGACAAGTCCAGTACAGAGCTGGTACAATTATTTAACAATGGACTCAACACACTGCACTTACACACGTTCATGAGCCAATTCAACATGCAGCCTAACACACTTCTGTTCACAAGCATGTACATAAAAGACACACACACACACAGATCAGTGAACAGCTGTAGGACAGGAAATGACAGGAAGACAAACCACAGCAAGTGCTGCTGGATTTGAACAATGACATCCTTGTGTACATCATTATGCCTCATGCTTAGTTTATTTGTTACTGTGCACACACAAGCTTAAGGTCACACAGGGACATGAGGTATAAAACAAACACGGTTGTTTTTGACGAATCCAGAACAAAAGAAAAAATAATGTCACATGAATTTTAAAATCTGCACTTACCCGTTTCTTTTTCGCCTGGAAATGTGAAACATCTAGATTTGTGCTATCCCTTGACTGCAAAGACAAAACCTTTTTTTTAGTTATACAAAATAAACAACAAAATATTGTCAGCTGGATGTGATGTGATTAGTATTTTATTTTAATCAATTCTTATCATTCAATAATAAAAATCATTGTGTGTATTGCGTTTGTGACATATTGTACTATGCGTCATTGCAAAGCATGGCCTACCATATATGTAAATCTGCTACAAACACTTACTGCTGAAAGGGGAGACGAGGCTGCTGCAGGGATTCTCTTGGCATCCTGCAGATAAAGAAAAATCTAATTAAAGCTATTTTAGAGACATATTTACAAAATAGGAACATTATCGCCAATATAATAAAGATTCTTTGGCAACAAATTAAATGTGACACAGAGATCAAGTTTGAACAGAGGAAATAGTGGTGCATGTCTGCTATATATGTGTTTATGCATGTGTGTGTGTGTGTGTACTCACAGCCAGAGGGCTTGACATGCGCTCCAAGGACTGCAGGATGCGTCTGGCTGTGGCGCTGGTCACACCACAGGGCTGAGCACCAGCAGGCTTGGCCTTGATCTGTCTCCTCACCGGAGCCTACAGATCAAATGAGCCAATTTAGTCTCCAATTAAATTAATAATATTCACACTTCAGTGACATTCATCTTATGAATGAATATGAAGTGTCAATATAGCTCACGTTTTCTAATTTGACAAGCTAAAAATAAATGTATAATAAATGCTTTTCTCCTATGAATGTATTTTCTTAAAACTACCATTTACTTAAACAGATTTTAAACATTATTTGGCTCGTGGTGAGAGGATGTCAAGTTCCCCAAACCCACCTGGTACGGTGTTCCAGGACGGACGCGAGAGCTCCTGACTGCAGCTGCTCCACCATACGTGGTCTTTCCAGGGTAGAAGGGCGAATCTCCAAGTTGGCTGGAGTTCAACACTGTGCTGTTTAATGATGACTGGAAGAGAGGGGGGGGTTCAATTAAATCAGGTTAGGATAAAGTTAAATTACATAAAGCATATTTATAAGAAGTTACATCTTTTTTTATTTTTGTAACAAATAAAATAGCTACACAAAAGCCAGCTGTATATTTCTGCTTATAAAGTAATGTCACATATGTCTTTTGAAAGATGTAAACATATTTCTATCATAGAGAAATATGGTTTAATACAGAAAGATACTGGCTGTGAAATAAGTAATGTTTAAAAATGTTAAAAATAATGAAAGCGACGAGCTCAGAACTTTGCAAACCAAAGCTGTGATTTGTTGGCTTGACTGAAATATACTGCATGTTAATTACACAACTATGCAACAACTCAAGATACTGACTACCTGCGAGCAGAGGGGCAGTAACAGATTTTCTTGCTGTGAAAAAATATTTAAGCTGAAACATGAGGCATCTATACCTAAAAAGCAATGTAAAGCCCAGAATATGTTGTTTGTGGTACACGAGTTTAAGGTTGGGTGCAGTGACCAAGATTACAGAGGGACATTTTATATTTAAGTGGGTCACTGCTCCAATGGCAGTCTAGATCGAACCCAGAAAATCCCAAAATGTCAGGCTTTGTGGCACAGATCCTTTTTTTAAGCCAGTGTTACTTTTTTCCCCGCCTCACCTTGTGCTGACACACTCAGTATGTCGACAGAGACAGATACTCACATTACAGGAAGTTCCAAAGACAGACAGGTTGAAAGCAGGTTTTTTCAGACTGGACTGGACATGCGGAGTCCCGGAGTTGGCTCTGTCCATCTCTGGGGACCAAAGCTGGGGAAGTGATGCCGTTTTGGAAGTGGGGACATCTGTAAAAGACAAAATTTGAAACCATCTCAGACCATTTTGAGAGAGCAAAAATGAAGAAATCCCGTCCTTGCCCCGTATTGGCATTAATGCACAAGCATGACTCAATGTTTGGTGTCTATGTGTTTCTAGTCCTAAACAATGCAAAGAGATTCTATTCAAACCAGTGTGTCACACGGGAAGTGTCTGTTTAAACACAATGCACACAACTCATACCTTTGTCAGAGGCACGAGAGGAGAAGCCGCTAGTGGTGGAGATGTTATCATCTTCGTGCTGTGAGAGGTTGTCCTTGATTTCTTTGACCAAGGAGAAGCCCGTGGAAAAGGGTCCAGGGGCTGAAGAAGTGGAGGGCTGGGAGAAAAGGCTGCTGGAGGCCTCCAGTGGGGAAAAGTGGAGATGGGAACGGCTAAGAGGGGGTCGAGATAACACATATTCCTGAAAGTTCAAGGATGCCCGGCTGGTTGAGGGCTCTGCATGTGAGACAAAAGTTGCAGGTGAGCATAGTAGCACAGGTGGATTCAACTACTCGTATGCAAAAATCAGTTAAAATCTGGACATTTTAAGCTCAGTTCTCCAGCTAGCTTTTTTTGATGACCCAAGAAACTAAATAGATTCCTCACCTGTGTTACTGGTGCTTGGCTCTGGGGAGTCACGTCCATCGAGAGGAGTTGGTCCCTCTTCGCTGCCATTAGGAGGAGGAGGCGGCGGAGGCTGGCAGTTTTGGTCTGTCACCTCTACAGCTCCTTCTCCTTCTGGAACATCTCCATTCTTAAAGTACTTCTGCAGCCAGGAAGGAACGATGCTCTTTACTGTGTCTGTCACTCGACTGATCAGGCCTGATTGCTGCTAATAAAAAAATATGAGAGAGAGAGGAAGCCGTTAACAGAGGGATGAAATGAGTGAGACACAGAGACTAATGCACACGCAGAACCAAAGAATCAAGTCACAAATTATGATATTTCACGAAACATTGGATACAATTCAATAGCTGTGTGTATTATGATGTATTTGTCAAGAACTAATACAGATGAAAACCACTAAAAAGCTGGTGTATGTGGAAAACAATTCTACAGCATGTTTTTGAGGACTTTTGCAATCATATAAAAATTATTCGAACGATCTGCACAGCCCCATTGGCAAAGAGAAGCCATTATTCCTCCCCAGTGCAAAGCAAAACACAAGCTCAGTAAGACAGAAACTGGGTCAGTCACAGTGCTATGAAGCACTGAGCAAATGACGACAGTCTGCTCTGTACTGAAGTCTAATATTGGATGAATTCCAGTCGATACACATGAGTCTTGTCTCCTGCACCACATGCAGAGAAAGAAACAGATCAAGATTTAAATATCTAGTCAGCTCTCTTCTGTAATATTCTAGCAGCTGTTGTAAATTGCAAATTATCCATTTTCTGATTACATTTGCAGGACTAGGAGTGAGGAGAACTGCATATTGTGTTCACAAAAGTTGTAATGATGTTGACCATGACCCACCAGATTGAGCAGTATTGGCGTTGTGGTAGCAGAGGATGACAAAACTGGAAAGAAAATCTATTACATGAATGCAATTAAAGGGAATGATGTATGTGAGAGTGAGGGAGAAAGGTTGTGCAGAGTATTTTGACAAACCAAGCATATTTTTTTCATGTGAAAATTTGCCAATTGTGTTTATCCTATTATACTTATTTGGAGTGGTATTGAGACTGTATTTGGGTGTCGTCAAATTAAGGTACTGGACCTTGTTCTTGTGACAGAATAGTAGGCAGAGAAGGGAAAGCTAGGTAGCTAACTGATGCACCATCTCATAACCACATTGTCTCGTCTGTCTATTAACTCCTGATAAGAGTCATATGTGCCTGTTGCTTTGTGATATACACCTGTTGGTCCTCCCTGTACTTTAACCCATGTGCAAATACACACAACTTTAACTTGTCAAGAGCGAGTGTAATAACGACCACAGTGCTTGTTTATTTTGTGCTACATAAGCTGTTATAAGAATTTAAGGCTGCCGCATTTCTGCTCTGGTCAGTGTCATGTGACTAAGGGACCTGCGGTGATCGCCCCTGCTCTCTTGGGAGGCCATCTCATCCTATTCAAATACAGGACTATTTTGGTGATATTGAATATTCAAGTACCTGAGCAAATCTGTGCATCTACCTTTTCAAGCAAAAACATGAATTCATGTGCTGAGCTTGTCATCTTAGATAATTGGGGGATTTGTATTATTTGTTCCATGTGGAGAGCTAAGTACTACCCAGAAAGACTACCATTTGCACAAGATATGAATCAATGACAGTGATGGCGTAAACATTGCATGGATTATAATACTTCTGCTTTTTACCCTGTGTGATGTGTAAAAAAAAGGGTATTAAATAAAAGCTAATCCTATTTTTCAGGGCAAATGTACACAGGATTCAGATAACCAAGTTTTTTTGTACTTTGGTCCACAGATAGCTATATGCACAATACTGTGCTATGTGCCATTTAGCTAAATACGTAAGAGTTTAAAAATTGAACTATTTGCATTCATTCAAACTCAATAATGCAAGTTCATTTTTGCCAGTTAACGTATTTGTTGGTTTTGTCGTGTCTGTATCATTCTAGTTGGAGCTTATAAGTTCAACCCATCTAAAACAAATGGCCGTCTAATTCATCCACTCTGCAATGAATCAGAAGTAGTGATTAACCTATATATCGCCATTTTTAGGCTGTTTGTTTTGTTGCTGATTTATATTTCCTTATACTAAGAAATGAATTTTAATAGTTTGTCCACTGCATTCATATAAATGAAGACAGACTAAAGAGAATGTTACACAGATGGTGCATTCATATCAAAACAAATACAATAACTTACAAAGATAAACTTGCAATTATTATTTTTATACAAATGCAAATATCAGTTGCCAAATTAATGTCTTACTTGCAGCCACCACATGATCTTGTAACATATATAAATATTAAATACTATAATCTGTCTTAATAGGAAATCTGAAGTGTTACAGCTGCTAAAAAACTAAAACCAGCCAAAGTCAATGTGTATCCATCCAAATCTTGTTTACGAGGTGCATCCCAACAGTGACAGATATGTGTGCATTGCAGACACTGGTGACAGTGTGTGTCCAACTGATAACCTAATTATCACGATGATCAGCTGGTTGTATAACTATCCTTATTCTGAGACTGTTTTCAAAGAATCTCACTGGCATATATATATTTTTTAATATTTTAAGTAATTTAGTCTCTCCAATAAGTGAGTACATTGGTAGTCTGTCTATGATATAATCAAGCTAAGTTATAATGTTAAATTCTCTAGAATATTCTGCGTGATGTATGATTCAAATGGGTGGATTGATATGTTTATATATATCAAGACACGTCTTGTCAACTGTTATGGTTATGAAATGTGTTTTAGAAAACATTAGCTGGTGTCCAGGCGGCTAATAAATTCACTCAAGCAACCATGTGGGTTCCCAATCAGCCAACGCTTCATGCGCAATCCATCTGGTTGAGATTTGGCTAACGTTAGCTACCCGTAGATATCAAAATGCTTCCCGGCACGCCAGTAACACGACTTAAAAAATCAGCGTGAAAGCCGGATAGACATGGTTGTAAGCAGATGTTAATTATAACGAAATGATTGCTTCTGCCGGCGACGCTGTGATGCCTCCGAAATTAAAGAGGCGAAGACAACAATGCGTTGCTCGCCGATATTAGCGTGCTAGCTACTGTTGCATTAGCAAAGACTTCTACTTCCTTACCTTCCGCTAACAGCTAATAACTTAGTCGTGGCGTTACAGTTGGTTATCTACGCGTGTCACGTGTACACCTACACTTTACCAAGATGCTGGTGAATTAGTCTAAACAACAAGTATGCCTTGATTTGACCTGTCAAGTCAGGTCTCATTTTGCTAACCTATAAGCCAGCTTGCTAGCAGCGCGTGGAGGCCACGAGCGCTAACAGCAGGCCATGAAATGTCTTCAACAAAACAATAACAAGAGCTAAAATATAATGGCACCGCAATCACCTTAATGTCCTCGACACGGGAGTTTCACACAGAAACGTTCACTTCATTTACCTGTTTAGTCTTGGCGTAAGGTTTAGAGGCGATATGATATCTCCTGCTTCTAATTTTCCCTCCACCCGTGGCCGCCATGGCTCTGTCGTGCATCGTCTGGTCTATCGGCGTTTCGGCGCCGGATAGCTGTCATCCAGCTCAGCGGCTAGTCACCAGGGGAATTATGGGAAATGTAGTAGCTGAACACAACAAAGCATTGTCGATGACGGCCTTGGTACCACATGGCCTGTTAACAAGGTGTTATTTTGACACTCAAACCAACCATCTAATTAAGGATGTTTATGAAAACAAAAAACTGAAAGTTATTAATTTTACTGGTAAAATTTCACATCCATAAATCCAAATTTTCTGCAGCTCAGTAATTAAGTCTAAGAAATCAAATTTTTTGTTTTTTTAAAAACCTTTTTTCTTTTTCTCATGTTTTGTTTGATGACAAAACAAACAGAAAGTGAAGTCACACTATGTGTTGTCTTTATTTCATTAAGTGATGAAAAAGTGCTATTTAAGGGTGATAGATTAATCAATATATTGATTTATCAATAATGAAAATAATTGTTAGTTGCAGCACATTTTAAACTAAATAAAATTAGTGGGTACAATAAAATATTTTGTGAGGTTTAAAAGTCGGTGGTTTGCAGATCGTTTGCTCTAGGTCTGTATATATTAACAGCAAATCTTATAATTATACGACAGATAAATACTGATGAATTTCAAGGGAATGATCAATCCACGAAATAAAGAAACTTAAGAAATGCGGAAAATGCAGAAATCATCATTTAATTACATGTACAAAACAAGCAAACCCAACCATATAAAATTTAACATCAGTAACATTAAGTAGTGTTATACAGTGTAGAAGAACATAAAAACTGCTGGGATCAGGATGGTGCTCAAGACAGTTACATTCAAATAATGTCAAAACAGATATTAGGTTACAAACTTTGGTCAAGGTAATGGAAAAGTAACACACCATAACACTGCATAAGAAACTATAGTGAATATAATATTAAGAGCCACAAAAATAACGTATGTGGACCAGTATCTGTTATATTAACACCTCACATTAATTTAGATCACTTTAAAAACACATCAATGATTATCCCCTGTGATTTAATGTCACCACAGGGGTAGTGCATTGAATGTCATAGTATTCTTTGTTGGTACACCAGTCATACACTGTTTACTTCTCTGCAATTCAAACACACACAGACTCACACATACATACACAAAATTGCAAAAGTACCATACATTTCAACAGTTCCAGTAATCACACAGAAGAAAGATAAAAGTGTAAGAATAACATGTAAAGCCTACAGTTGCAGTTGTAACACTTGGTTGAGCCTCTCATTTGAAGTAGACAAAAACATCTCCTTTCTTGGTCAATTACCCATATACCAGTACTTTACACTGTACTATAGTACAGGAAAGTGCAGAATGTGGTCACTTTTGGCAATTATGATATAAACACAAATATATTAAATCAACAAAGTTGACAACCAACCCTCATTAATTCAAATGACTTAGAAAATGTAACGTTTTTAAACTCAGTAGACAAATCATACACACCCTGACTGAACATACTTACCTGTCTCATAGTGCAAACAACATTCAGTACAGGTAGGTAGAAAATGTTGGTTGTAGGATGATTCTGGGGCCAGCATGCTAGTTTTCACAATCTACATTAAGGCCATAGTTTCTTTTCAAATCCAGTGCATACTCCTCCTTTTAGACTGTTGCTAGATGCCAGAATCAATTTTGTTCATGTCATATATAAAAGTCTGTAGTAATGCAGATTATCTAGAGAATCAGCAACTTAGTCTGCTCATTTATCAGGCTTTCGGCTCATTATTTTTCTTTGATGCGTTCGGCTTAAGAACTTGATAAGTTGACATTGCAGAGCAAGACTTGCTACTGTTGGAGTCTGCTTTCTGCCCTCTAGGGGTCAAAAACTCTTGATGCAAAGTTTAACCACAATTTGATAAATTTAAGTGCATATTCCCCTTGTTTGGTTGGGATGCACTCGGGAGTCTTTGTGTTGTTTACTGTCTTTTTCCTCCATGGCCATTTACAAATCTGTTTCTCCCAGAGGCTTTCCTCCTTTTTGTAGGTTGTGAAGTTCTCCAGGAATCCTTCTTAGCTACAGAGGAAAAATAGACACTTTTGTTAAACATTTAGGCTTGAGTTCAGGGAAGAGTTGTCACCCGCATGCCTGTTATTAGACTGACCTGCAACACCATCTGGGATAAAACCACGTGTGTCGACGACACTGCTGTCTTCAGAGTCTTCACTTTGCACAGAAATGTTCTGTAAACAGAGGAAGTGCAGAGTGAATGGTTTTTCTGACAAACACTGCTCTAACAAGTAACATGCTGTTTCACATGTGTCTTCTGGTTTAATGTTTCAGGTGTATTTCACCTCTGATCATGCTCAGCCTAATTGTTGGGTTGTTAGAAGTGTGCTCTATTGCACCTGCATTGCTCTTGTACCTCAGAGTATTTTAATATAAATATACACATTTATATTAAAATACTCTGACTACACCTTTGTATCATTGCGGTAAGGTGAGAAGAGAAACACAATTTTGAGCTTTGTAATTTTTGTTCCTTTTTGAACATTTTGCCTTCAATTAACTAAAATTAATTAAAAATATCCATTATGGAATAATATAGTAGTATTTAATAAAGTATCAACGCAACATCCTACCTTCATTTTCTTCTGTTCATACCACACCAACCCATATAAACATAGAAGTGTGATGAGTGCCTAAAGAAGATAAGAGGAGAAATTATGGGTCAGTTTAAACACTGTAGGTTTAATTTCCATATACCAGAATATACACTAGAAAACAGAAATCATGCCCCATGCAGAATGAGCAGATCCTACCTTTTAAATTATTTTCTAATTATTTTTTATTTTTGCACAGGTAATAAAACACAATACATTGTGTTTATATGAAAATGATACATTAAAAACAGACTGATTGGCCTGAAGCATGATCTAACAAACACTTGAAACAAGTATTAAGACTTATCAAAAATAACTGGCAAAGGCAATAATATCCACACATTTACTTGTATTATTATTTAAACAATCTAGTTATATAATACTAATGCTAATCCTGTTCGAGACTGACTGACTCTTAACTTGTGCACACACAAAACACACTTTTCTTACCAGACAGAGCAGCCAAAGGAGTACGTAGCGAATTTGTGTCTTAGAAAACAAGTCGTGGCCAAATTTCACACAAACAAGAGCCTCCAGGAAAGCAATGGCTCTGAAGAGAAAAAGTAAAATTAGATAAATGGCACAAAAGCTCTGTAAATTAAACGGAGCTTCTCTAATGATGCAGAACACTTCTGGCATATACTGCACCTCCACATGCATGTGCTCTATGTGTTACTCCCCAGCTTTTCAAAACACATTTCTAATACTCATTCATCAGACTACAGTGAGAATTATTTTCAGTTTTAAAGGTTACACCGCAGGGGTAAACTGGGGACGAGACTAAACTCTATGTTGAGTATTTCATGCAGACAGAGAGGGCTCGTCTCGTTGCTATAGAAACTGGAGCAGGCTGGGGGCATCAGCAGCTTTGTGTCTGAGATGAGGTCAATAAATTCAGGATGTTATGAATTTCTAGTAACCACACTGTTATAAAGATAAATATAAATAAAGCTACACTAAAACATTTAAGACATTCGAAGCCTAAATGAAAAAATAAAAACCAAAGTTAATATTATTATAGATGAAATTTAAAAAAAAGTACAAATAAACAACTTAAAAAAGGTACCTCTAATTTTTTTTGTTTTCTACCACATCTTTGTTAAAATCTGGCTCGTAAGACCTGGAAAAACCTGCAAGCTAATAAAGACAGCTTGCAGCCAGTATAACAGCGGTTTCAGTGGGAAGTAGCATTGGTCCTGCTGAGCTGTAAGCACTGGAAGTCTATAAGGTCTGTTCAGTTGAACTTGTCGTATTTAAAACTACAATGTCCCTCGTCTCAACTGTCAACAGGAACAGATGAGTATATGTGACACTGTCGTGCAAGCAAAAAAGAGACTTACCCAAACACCCAACACTGTGTGCCAACTCGTTTGCACTGAGTGTCTGTCAGGTACGCATAGTATTGTCTGAAAGAAGTAGAAGAAAATAGTATAGTTGTACTCGTCAATAACGAAGCAAACCCTAAAGTTTCAACAAAAACTTGAATGTCAGAAAGCATCTGGAAGAGTCACCACTTTTTTCTTTTTAATTGCTAACTTAGTAAAACAAATACTATTTGTTTAAGGCAGTAGTTAAATGCAGAATATCACGTGACCATAGATGGATTGTAAAGGCGTAATTGTAAAGGTTGAACATACCGTACAGTGGGTGCAGTGATGACTCCAATAAGGAGGATACGGCACCAGCTGAGAGGGTGAGAGGCCTGGAAGACGAAAATGTGCTTGAGGAAGAAGAAGTTCAACTCTGTCAGCTGTAGAGATAAAGGATGCAAGACAGGCAGGATTTAATAGGATTTCTCCTTGGATGTGTTGTGTACTTGCTGTGAAATGTGGACAGCAGGATGTCACAGTGAACAGGAGAGCTTCTCTGGAATATACGATTCATTCATTCATTAAAAGGATAGTTTATTATTATTAATAATTATAATATGATAAATATACAATACCTGCCATAGGATCATGAAGAGGTAGATGCCTGCTAGCCTCTGGAAAGAAGACTTTGGGTCGAACCAGCGCACATAAGTCCAACTGGCTGGTGTGAACTGGAGCACGGCTCGCTTTATCTTCCCTGTTGTGGTGTGGATGTCCCTGAACAAACACAATGTGTTATGTTTGGGCAAGGCAAATGTATTTATATAGCACATTCATTCATACCCAAAGACAACCTAAAGTACTTTACTGAGTACTCAGGATACAGAAATAAATATACACATGCAGCCTCGCTTCAAACAATAACACAACATGGAGCTAATCTGAAATCAGAAATCAGCAAAGCTTTGACATGTTGACTTCAAAAACATGTTGACTTCAAAACCAGGTGTAAATAATTACAGTGTTAACTGCACTGAACTGATTGCTGGAACGGAGCCATCGTTAAGGTTATTAGTTACACCTGTGCTTCTCCTATAATGACAAGTCAAACTGCTTGTTGTGAACAACCAGTTTAGTGGGATGAAAGAAAAAATAATAATAATCAGATTCTTTGTTTTGCATCCATAAAGTATCAAATGAAAAAAAGATTAACAAAATATAACTTTAAATTTAATTGTTGACCCTCCTCATACGTATCATACATTTTACTATTTAACATCAGAAAAAACAGACAAGAAAAACAGACTTCACTGACTTGATACTGGCCCAGCGGTAGGTCCTCATCTCTAAAAAGCGGCATACTGTCATACCCAGCCAGATGCCTCCTCCATTACACAACAGTATGTCCAGTATCACCTGATCCCACCAGCACTCCGCAAAGTTTGGCAGAAGGTGCATGAAAATCAGCTGTGCAAAAAAAACAAAAGAAATAATAATAACAGTGGAAATAATTGATATGTTAATGGAGTTAAATCATAGACTTTTTCAATCAATTATTAAATCATAAATATTTTGTAAATGTTTCAAGCACCTAATTTGAAGATATAAACACATTTTTTAACTTTTAGTGGTGCTGTATCAAAAAACAAAGTAAGGTCAGACAAAAGATCTATACATTGTTCTAATAGCAACCAGTAAATTTGATTTGACATTGTCTAAGGAGATCTTCGTTATGTTGAAACATTGCTCTGATAAGTTACTGGGAGCTATCAGAGGAGTGTGTGGATGTTTTGGCAGGGTGACTTCTGCCTCTCGCACCTTGTTTGGCCTCAGAATCCGTGAAGCAGTCGATTCTCTGATGAGTAAATCTGGTATTAGGCTAAATCCTGTAATCTAATCCTCAGTCAACAATTGAAAGCAGTCAAGGCAACAGCTCTCATTATGCCCAGAACTCCTGCTCATAATACTGTTTTGTTATAATGATTTGTTCCCAAACAATCAAACCTTGTTGCCTGCACAGACCACGCTGAAGCAATGTTGTGCACCTGTATAAATCAAGTAATGATTTTTTTGAACAAACTTGCAGACCCACAGAAGGTTTAGGTCCAGGGACTTTGCAAACATTTGTGCATGATTTACATCACAATTTTCAATGTAGGCAGATTAAGCCTGAATTCAAGACATGCACGCTACCTCAGTGAGTTCCCAGGTGATGCTGATGGTCCAACAGAGTCCGTAGTTGCGAATCAGCAGAGCCTTCATGGCATAGCCTGCAAAGTGACCAAATGCAAAGATGTCCAAGTGGCTCAGGAGGCGCTCCCATGTTATCACAGTACAGTTCACAGCGTATTCCTGCGAGGAGAGAGGCAAATAAATTCTAAAAAACACAAATGCAACCAAAAAGAAAAAAAGAATAGGTACAAAAGAGAGGCTGTGAGTGTTCTCACCTTAAACTGTATTCTGAAAACTGAAATGTCATCAGAAATCAGGTCACTCAACTGTATTTGTCATTGATCCAGAAATTAAAGATCTATTAACTGGGGCAGCGTTGTACTAAGAGCCTACACTCTCATAGTTGTATTTTAGCATATTTAGTCTAACATATTTTAAGCTCAAGTACAAGCAATAGTTCATCATTCCTTGCTTGTTATTGGAGGGTTGGTTTTTTTCTAATTTACATTAAAATTGTTAAATTATCCATACCATGATATCAGCTTCCCGTGTGGCATAGCGCAGATTTGGGTCTAGCCAGTACATGAGTGTTTTTACTTGGTCCCAGTTAAGGAAGAGGAGGAAGACAAGAAACAGGAAATACATCACACTGAGACCTAAAGGAAGTGAGTCAGGATGAAGAGGGAAAAAAATCAAAACTAGATCCAGGCAGAAAATGTAGGTTACTCTGAATCTGATGGATGTGGGCGAACACTCACCAAACACCATTCGCCAAATTGCAGGATGTGGCCTGGTAAAAGGTCCTAATGAGGAAAAAAAAGACTTTTAGTTCATTTGTACCATTTGTAGAAGAAACATCGGGACAAATTTGTCAATTACTAGTTTTTGTTCAGCCTTTCTACCACATCTCATGGTCTTCTTCGGTGGATGTAGTTTGCTCAGTTGTCATGGAGATATGTTGTTCCCTTTTCAGGAGAACCTATTAAGATGTGACTAAAGCTCCAAAACTGATAAATGAGCTATCTCCAGGTTAATTCAATGTTTTATTATCAGAGCAGCAAGTCCTCACATAGGAGAAGCTGGAACCAGATAATTATTTAATATCAAAAATAGTTGCCATTAATGTCATGGACAATAAAAGAAAACCACATGTGATGGACTGCTTACCATTAGGAAAAGCCAGGACACTGATGACCAAGAAGAAGGAGATGACCACCAGTAGACCAACTCGGAGGTTGCTGTCTGAGTGTTCATTATTTCTGTCGTAATACAATATCACATGTTAACAAAGGAAAGCTATTCAACACTGTATGACATTATTACACTCAATTAGCAATTAAATAGAAGTACTCATTGTGAGTGCTGACTTTCGAGGCTGAAACCTAGCTTTTTGATATCATTCAGCCATTAGCAGACAAAGCATGTTAGTTACCTGGTAAAAGCAAAGTACATGAGGCTGAGCACAGTCACTGTCAGGAGGGAGATGGTGTGCGGCTTGTAGAAGGAGTCAAGGCAGATGTCCTCCACTTGTTGCTCGTTTATCATCCGGAAATGTAACTTAAAGTTAGTGTCATCCTTGCGCGGTGTTCGCGGTGCCGCTGCGGTTGTCATCTTGCTTTTTGTGGGCCACAGTCTGAATGTTACTAACGCAATTTTCACAACTATAAAGTAAACTTGTTAAGGCAGAAAAACAGGACGATGTCAGGAGAGCTCCTCAAACAGCTACAGCCCTGAAGACGGACTAGACCACAATGCTAATGGGGGTGTTTTGAATGAGAAAACGTGTATTGTGCTATTCACATAAACATAAAATGGAAACATTTAGTACCCTTTGTTAAATAATATATTTTAGAGAATATTTTTTATTAAAATCAGTTATTTATTTAATCATATTTCTGTATAGGTATATTAAAGACAGTGCAGTGGTACCCACAACCACGGCGTACTTGGTACATTCCTACCTGTGACGTTTCCGGACAGTTCTTCAGTTTGATTTGCACGTGAAAATATTTTGACTTTGAGCGACACTTTCAGTATGGAGCTGAGCTGGAGATGAAATATTTAGATCCACAAATTGTGAGTAAAACATTAACCTTCAAAAAAACCAAAACATGCTGGCTTTGTCTTGTTTTATAATTAGGAGGCATGCGACTCTGCTAGCTTGTTAGCATTTGTCCATGCGTCTTGTAGGGCAACAATTCACCTTAATCACAATCCTGTATACAGTATTAGGGCTGCAACTAATGATATTTGTATCCTTGTTAGTGAAACTGTGTGTAACTACAGTATATATTGAGAGCTACTCCATGCAGTTCATTGTATGTGTCAGCATACAAAAGTAGTGTCTGATTCTGAAGCTAATTTAGATGTAAAATCTAAAATTATTTTTGTTTACTACTTACATTTTCAAAAACTCTTTTGATGTTGTCAGAGCTACTAGATATTAAATGGCATACCGCTCAAACAATGTGTCCATTTGTTTGACAGAATCATCATGGCGTTATCCTGTGCACAGCTATGTCTGAGATGCAGAAGTGTCAGTCTTGCCTCCAAGTCAGCAACTCTTACCTGGCAGTATTCCACTCAGGTTCGACATCGCACTGTAGTCACAAGGGTACCAAACAAAGTCCTAAATGGATCACCTGTCAGTGGGAATCGCACAACAACTGAAGCAAGACGGATGTGGAAACAGCAGATGTGCTATTACAGTGACTTCACTGCTAAACATCTGGAAACCAAAGCAAAGGAAGACGAGTATACTGAAGAGTTGTCAAGAACTGATGTTGTGGCATACAAGAACCCACTGCTGCAAATCAGAGATGCAGCGTTAGAAACTGAAAGCCAGATATATATAGGTATTGGTTTGTCGTTGTTGACCGCAAAAACAATTTCATTTAATATCAGCATTTATAATTCAAATTTCATTTTCATAGTTGAATAAGTTTTCCCATCTGTATTTTCTTCATTTACCAGATCTGGATGCTGGAGCTCAATTTTCAGCATTAGAGGAGATAAGCGATAAAGAGGCCACTGCTATATCTGTTCCTTCTGCCTTGCCTCCAGCCTCTACCTTGCTTAGAGACTATGTGGACAAGTCTGAGACACTTACCAAACTGGTACAGCTAGGTAATAAAACTGCAAACTTCACTAATATAATAGGGGAATGGTCTTCAAATGATGATTTAACCCAAATCTCTTTTTTTGTTATTGTTCAACCTCTCTGTCGTTGCAGGTGTGAACCTGTGGAAGTTGGAACAACGTCCCAATGTAGGCTCCATGCTGCTGAGGATCGACTTCAATACAGATGTGGCACCAAGACTGCTGTTCCTTAAAGAGATTGGGGTGGAGGACTCTCAGCTTGGCCATATCATCACGTACAACCCTTTCATTCTCACTGAGAGTTTGGAAAACCTACAGGCCAGGTGACATAAACAGATTTCAGAAAAATACCTTCACATCTGCCAGATGTCTTCATTCTTATTGACAAGTCACACTAAATGATGTAACTGTGTATTAACACTGGGCAGCATCCAGTTAGTTGCAGCTGCTGTGAGACTGGTCGTACAATGTTTTACATGTTTTAATCAAAACATGGTTCTCTCTCTTTTATTGCTTGTGAAGGGTGAACTATCTCAAGTCAAAGAAGTTCAGCTCTGAGAATGTTGCATCCATGGTGTCAAAAGCTCCCTATCTGCTAAACTTCAGTGTGAAGAGACTCGACAACAGACTGGGTTTCTATCAACAGCAGCTCAGCCTCAATGCTTCTAATGTAAGCATAACTGATGTACTTAAATGGTCTCATTGAGAAATTTACAAAAATGCATGATTCTCTTTCTACATTGTATAATTACAGTGTATTATCACGTTTTCACAAAAAGGATTTGTTGGTCAAATTTTAGCTTTTTTTGTTATTTTTCCAGACCCGGAACATTATCGCTCGTCTGCCCAGGTTACTATGCAGCAGTTTGGAGCCTGTTAAAGAAAATTTGAAGGTATTGAAATAACAAAAGGCATATTTAACAGCCATTGTCTGTGTAACCTGTGTTTTTAAATGCATTTACCCTTTTTGTGTGTGTGAACGTGTTCCATTTAGGTGTGCGAAATAGAGTTCGGCTTTAAGAAAAATGAGATCCAGCACATAGTAATTGCTGTCCCGAAAGTGCTGACCGCCAATAAGAGGAAGTTAACCCAAATATTTGACTTTCTCCACAACACCATGAAGGTGCCTCATCACCTGATCGCCAAATTCCCGCAGGTAGATTGAACTACTAGTTATTGGTTTGTTTAGTGCTCCAGTATTAAATTCTATGCGCTATATTAATGTCGCCTCCTGGAGGAAACTCTGTGGTTTTGCCTTTGCCTTAGAACAGAAAACCAAGTTTGAATATAAATAATTCAAGGTGTATCATCCTCAGAATTATAATTTGAACATTGATGATGTCCTCTCATAGGTCCTCAATACGAAGTACTTGCGTGTGAGAGAGCGCCATCTGTTCCTGCAGTACCTCGGAAAGGATCAGTATGACCCAACTCAACCCAACTACATCTCCCTGGATCGCCTGGTGTCCTTGCCAGATGAGACTTTTTGCACTGAGCTGGCTTTGGCCACACTGGAAGATTTTTGTTTGTTCCAAAAGACACTTTGATTCTTCATAAACAAGTGGTCAAGCACATAAAATAAAACACATGACATCGGATGCATGCAGACCTGAATGTGTTTGTACATGTGGTAAAATTCCTGTTCAGCCTAGTGCTTGTAAAACATTTGTCTGTACATTACATTTTGTATAAAAAACTGCCTGTAATCAAGAGTGGGCTGTGATTTTTAATGTGAAAAGTTGTTTATGTCACTGTCTTACTTTTTCAGCAGTGGAATGTAAATTAAGTACATTTACTCATTTAATACAATTTTGAGGTATTTTTACTTTGCTTAAGTATTTATATTTTATGCTTATTTGTGCTTCTATTTAATATAATTTATTTTATCTGCCTGACAGCAAAAGTTACTTTGAGGATTAATAATTACAATTCAGATCCTTTACTTAAGTACAAATAGAGCAATGTCTATTGTAATGTAAAAATTACATTACAAGTAAATGTCATTCATGGAAAGTCCTAATAAATATTAATAGCAAACTGTACTCAAAGTATTAAAGTAAAAAGTATTTGTTCTGCAGTAACTTTTTCAGTAATCTTTGATTTTTGTTGTTATTTGAATAAATAGTATTTCTTTCCACTGTTTCCGCTGTAAACACATGAAATCAAAGTGCGAGTCTTTCATCACATGATGAGTTATGTAACTTTACCCTCCTGTAATTCACAAACGTCTTGATCTGTTAGCGGAGTTTTCTAAAGCTGTGGTCTGTTGTATATATTTAACGTAAAACTTCCCTAAATGTCCTTATTATATGAAGTTATCTGGAGACACGTGATGTGAAGTTTCCGTAAGTGCCTGTGACCTCACTAATATATTACCCACAAGTCAACGCGGTCGTTCCTAGTGATAAACATGGCGGCGAGGGCACCAGGTAAATTAACGTTGCTTTTTTATGATATTTTTTGTGTTTATTTAATCCGTTAAACCTCATGTCATACTAGCAACTGATGGTACATTATATGCTGTAACACACAATATAGAGTTGTGTTTATTTTGTCCGGCTTAATATGCTTTAGGCCGCTACTGACTTGTTTGTCCTCTAGTGTCCCTGTGCTAATTGATGCTAACGGTGAGCTGGTCAGCTAGCGTTAGCCACGGTGCTAATCTAATTGATTGTCCATACAATACGGGTTGAACATTAACCAGTGACTAGATGTTATAGTTTATCTAGTGTTGAGACTCTGCAGTAACATGAAAAGATCTGTTTTTCCTCTCAACGCTAGTGTAAAGTTTGAGATGCTAGGCTATGTAGAAACAGGTCATCTGAAAGGCTGACGGGCAAGTGCATTTTATTTAGTGTTGTACTGTTTGGACCACTACTCTGTCTGATCTACAGCCCTGCTTCTGTGTAAAAAAAATATATTTAAAAGTTTATCTGACGCTAATATGAATATTCAGTTAAATCAAGTGGATATCTTTCAACGTTACAGTATTTGAGTGTCAGAGTCTCTCTTTTTGTTGCTATATTAACACCAACAGAGAAACACGGAAGAGGGAGTTTGACACTAAGAACACTGTAAATGTGGCAGATATCCACTAGATATGACTCACACTGCTGAAGCACCATATAACCTTCAGATACACTTCTAAATGCATTTTTGCACAAAATGACTGTGTGGACACACTGTTGGTTTTCCATCATTTACATTGAAACTACATATGATTTTAATAGCCAGCTAGAACAAGAGGAATGATTACAGTGAGGAAAATCTCACTGTTCATATGGGCACCTGAATGTGGTTTTAATAAAGACTTGGAAATATTTTACCTACATAAAATCTAATATCAACTTTGTGCTGCTTGACTTAATCCTGCTATGTATGTGTTTTTTTTAATTTTCACAGCACAGACAGGCAGGATGCTGCTTGGTTTTCGCAAATGGTATTACAACCTGTGTGGCTTCAATAAGCTCGGTAAGACTAAAGAGTAATGTCCTGGTTCAACTATTCATTTAAACCCTAGATATGCAAAACATGATACTAGTTTTGAAACCACTGTATGACAAATATTCCTGACAAATCATCACTGCATGGCATAAATATGAGCTACATTGTATCATAGATGTATTGTCCATCTAACAGTTTTGCCATTGTACGGTTTCTGTGTCAGGTTTAATGCGAGACGACACAATATATGAGGATTCAGATGTGAAAGAGGCTCTGAATAGGCTTCCAGAGAACCTGTACAACGAAAGAATCTTCAGGGTGAAGAGAGCCCTGGATCTCAGCTTGAAGCAGCAGATCCTCCCTAAAGACCAGTGGACGAAATATGAGGAGGTACAACAGAGTTCTCGATGTGAAATTAAGTTTTTGTTCAGTGTCGAGTGGGATGTAGTGCAAAGGATCAATATTATTCTGCATAGTGCTGTATGAAAATCAGTAGTATTCTCTTGATTGTTAATCCACCCTACATGCTTAATTTAAACTTTACAAGTTTGCAGTTAGGTGGACAATAAATGGGAATTTGTCGTTTTCTATAAAACTACGACCATGTCTTTTTGACAAGTTATATGCTTTCGAATGATTTTAGTTGTAATATTGACTACATTGATTTCAAATGTTAACCTCATAGGTTTTTCCCCCTTTTACCTTTTAGGATGTCAAGTACCTGACACCTTATCTTGAAGAGGTGGTCCGTGAGAGGAAAGAAAAAGAGGAATGGATGAAGAAATAGATGGTTCCCGGTCAAACTGATAATCCCTGCTTCGGTCTGGTGCATGATTATTCCTGTTGTA
This sequence comes from Pampus argenteus, assembly GCA_036937835.1. Taxonomy (NCBI): domain Eukaryota; kingdom Metazoa; phylum Chordata; class Actinopteri; order Scombriformes; family Stromateidae; genus Pampus; species Pampus argenteus. Next base: position 11,915,939 of record CM072879.1, read on the forward strand.
ATATTTAAAATGAAATTTAACCTATACGAGACAGTGCTCAATAAAAAAAATGTACATTTTGGAAGAAGTGGAAGTGTTGCATCTTTTTTTTTTAATGGATGGGATGGAGGCTGTTTGAAGTTTTATTGGTTTCAGAGAATCAAACAATTGTCATTATATGCTTGCTAAATTAGAATATATTCCATATTGCAAATCTGTGCTGTTTACCTTTACAGATCAAGTTATATACAAATTCAAACCAGTATATAGATATAAGAACGTATACCAAATATCCTAAGCAAACTTAAACTTACGTTTTTACCATAATCACTCCAGTAGTCTATCTGTACAAAACATCTGTTTGGCTGACAGACTGTAGGAGGTATTGGGAACAGGATAATCTGCTGAGATCATTTCTAATCAGGAATGGTATTACTAAAGATAATGTCAAGCCAAACAAGTCTAAAACTAGCAACATTCTGTTGCCCAAGATAACATTATAAGGCAAGAAAAGTCTTATCAGTAGCATGAGCCCTCAAAGGCTAAACACTTCAGATCTGGTTTACACAAACATCTAGATTCATGAACAATATCTGAGAGCCCTGCTCTACTTACACTCTGTCAGTCAACTCACTTGATCCTTCCACTGGCAATGTTATCAGTTATCTTTCTGAGTTTGTGATCTTCTGTTGTCTATGTCAGTTATGGTATCTACAAAATTCCCAATGACACTGTTAAAAGACTTTAACATGGACACACCCAGCTCATTGCTGGTTTCATTAATATCTGGATCGTAGGCCCCCATGAGTGGAGTGCACACCTCCACACTCCCTCTCCCGGCTCCTGCCAGGATCCCCATCAGCTGGCCTCTGACCTCCTGAAACAACTCCCTGTTGTATTGCAGCAGGACTGAATCATCAAGTGGGTAAGTGACATCCTCAGAGTAACACTCGCGGGGAACTGGAAGCTCTATGTACCTTAACTTGGGAAAGCCTGCAGATAGTGTGGAGAACAACCGTCGCAGGGCTGCAGAGGTCAGAGGGTTACCCAGGAGTTTGAGCTCCTCCAATGCTTGACAGCAGGACAGAGCATTAATGAATGCATCCATGTGCTGGTCTTCTATGTCACATTCTTCAACGGCCAGGCTCGCCAATGAGGCTGCGCAACGGCTGAGCAGTTTGTGGAACGCAGTGGAGAAGTAACTGAAGATATTGTGTCCACTGATGTCCAGGCGGACCAGAGACTCACTGTGGAGGCTGTTAGACAAATATGTCATGTCCACGCGATTCAGGCAGCAGTTGGCCAACTCCAAGCATTGTAGTGGAGTGTTGAGAGGACTGAGTAAAGAAAAGAAAAAAAAAAAGAGGTAAAATGACATGAATTGTTTCAAAATGAAATGAAATGGTACCAGAAAGTACTGGATCCACTGGAAAAACAGCTGTCTTTTTTGTTTTTTGTACAGTGGAAAAAGGCAGATACATCGTCATGGTTTGTGTTAGTCCTCCATAGTTAGGACTTGTCATATATGACTGATGCCAGAATACTTGCTTAAAAATCAGAAGCATCTGTTCTCAATTTAATGTTTTTCTCTAACATCTAACATGATGCTGTCTTAACTGTCCTAATGCAATATATATCACATCCATTTGTTAATTCAACTAATTTACAAATGTTTAAATCCCAGACACAGTTTATTTATATTTCACAAATCATGTTAATTTAAAATTCAAATTGTTTGGTGCTCACTATACCAGACTATGTACTAAGTATTTTGTGGGTTTATACTCCCGTTCTAGTTCCGCTTGAATTGTTAAGTACAGTATATCCATCAGGTTTGTGGCTAAGCTGCAGCTTTAGGTGCAGCTGTCATCATGCTGGCATCATGTCACCAATTTTAACAACAAAATACCCACCATTGTTAAATGTTTAAAGCTGCAATGTGCTGTGATCCTGGTTGAACGTGATTATTGTGAGCTATAATAAAGCTCTTGATGCTGCAATATGGATGCAAGATTGACATTAGAAACATCCGTCACCAGTATCCTTCACCTTATTCACACAGATGTAAACAATGACACCTCATTCTCTTCTGTCAAGTTTACTCACTAGAGAAGTCTTCGTAGGTGCCCGGTGAGTGTAGAGAAACCCAAATAGAGTTCAGTTAGAGCGGTCAGTTGTGCCAGCAGGTTGCCGATTGTGGCCAGCAGATCATCATCATCAGAGCCCAACCTTCTAACATCCAACGCTGCCGCTGGCAGGGTCAAAGACTGCAATTTGGGTAATTCCAACCTGGACAGCAGCACCTCCAGATGTGTAGCCTCCAGGGGAACGTTGTGGACTATCTCCAGCTTTGTAATGGACTCAGGCGTTGCTAGTCGAAGAACATAAAACAGCTGCTTGAGAGCTAGGGAGTCAGCCCGAAAACCGACGAAACGAAGCTTCAGAGGACAGTAGCGGAGGAGGAGTAAGGCCTGGGCCACCAGCTCATAGTTGCGGCCTGTGATAAAGCCATTCAGACAGACATCAATAGTTGTTTCAAAGGCCAATTGGGACACATCACTGGCTTGCATGGCCACCATGGTCTCATAACACATTTGGGTTAGGAGCTGCGTTCTCGCCCATCGACCCAGGGTGGACTGACAGGGGCACGTCTGGCACTCAACATCCTTCAGGGCAGTCAGGTCCACCACATGGAGGTTCTTGGCATATGTTGATTGAGGAGACAGCACATACTCCTTTAGAAAACAAGAGAAATTTGTTGTAACATCTTTTGAAATGATTTTCTGGCCCATAACAACTTCTGATCGCTTACAGGGAAATAACAAGCCAAAGAAGGCATGTTTAGGATCAGCATTTAAGAACATGGCAAGAAAATATACAAGTATATGAGCAGTATGACATGAATATATATAAGACCATTTAACTACCTTTAAGCCAGCCAGAATCGCCTCTAAAGAAAGCCGGCAGGTGCGGGAGGTGAGGTCCATCTGATAGTCAACAGTCTTTCCCAGGAGTCTTTGTAAGTTGAGCTCAGGTAGAGGCCATGTCTGGACCAGAGCACGCAGCATGTCAGCCTGTTCATGGAGGTAGCAGGCCTTGAAGAGAAGCGGGTAGAGGTTAAAAGGCACGCAGTTGAGGTTCTCTACAGCACTTGACCCACTTTGGGTGAAGGTTTCGGCTGCAAAGAATTGCAGTGACTTCATGGTTCCAGGTTCCTAACAGGTCTGCAAGTTTCTTGGTTGTGGATAAGGGCTGCTGTCACACAGCTCCGTGCGTCAGTGTTTTGCCTTTTCTGCTGTTGCTGCTTTGTTGATATCCTCTGCTGCTGTCTGTTTGGGTGTTTTGCATTTGTCTGTGACGGAGCTTGCTGTGGTGGGAGGGGGGTGGCAGGAACAAGGCACGAGGGTCTCGTGGTAGGTAAGAGGGTGGAGGTTATTTATAGGAACAGCTGTCTCATGTCCTTCGTCGGGGTCAGTGTCTATTTGTACACTTTCACCAGAGAGTTGAGTACGACAACATTTGAAATTCTCAACACCTTTAATTCTCAACACCTCTGCTCTACACACAATGAGCTGCAGAAAACAATGTTGTGAGAGCAGAGATATTGACAGTTTGCATGTTAAAGGCATTCCCAACATGATTTCGTACTGTTACTTGCTCTTTGGTATCACTACTTCCCTCAACCTGCCTTACTTAAAGAGTAAACATTTGGTTGCAATGTATTATGTCTAATCTAATGAAGCTTCCATCAAAGGAGACATTGGTATCTCTGCCTTCCCTTGCTGTATCAACATCAGTGCATGTTTCCTGCTATCCCTACTATGCTGAACATAAATCAATGTGACATTATGTCTGTCTTTCCTCTGATAAAAAAAAAAATAAAAAAAAATAAACAATAGCTGTGCCCAAAAATGAATGAAAATTATACTGAAAGGGAATGTTACTTCTGCTGAACATCTTACTGTTATTGAGTAGAGAACAGATAATAGTAGAGAAATTGATAATTATCACTAATATGCATGAAAGGAAAACAAGATTGAAGTGTAGACTTTGTCACATCTGTTTTAATTAAATATTTGTTCAGTGATACACACATTTGGCCATAAAACAAAATATGTGACCATGTCAGGATAAACAAAACACTGTATATTCATATGAACATCATTTTATCATCTTCAAACAGGAAAGGTACACTTGTATTATGAGATTACTCCATTCTCTTCTCACCTGAGCTTTAATCCAGCCCCACGTGTGTCTCGAATGCATTTATGAAGTGGTGATGTAGTGATGATGGTGATGATGATGGTGCTCATGGTGGTGATGGTGCTCATGTCTCTTGGCCAGAGGGGACGAGGCTCCAAAGGAGGGTTGAAGGTTAAGCATTTCTCTGTCTTTAAAGGAAGAGCCACCATCTTGTAACCTGGAGCGAAGCCTCTTGCTGTGGGAACGCTGCAGGTGACTATGAGCTGGAGGCTGGCACCATGACGCAGGATGTTGTCCATGTAACCTGCAGGACTTTCCCTCTATGCCATTCCTGTCTTTCCCCACAGCCTTGCCTTTCAGGGAATGAAGGACAGAAATGCCTCTGGGAGATGGAGGGGAGATGCAGTTCTCCCTAACTACCACAGGGTGGTGCTGGATAGCTGAATGAGTGTCCTGTCTGGCCTCCTGACAGAGTGATTCTAGAGAAAAAGGCAAAATGATTTAAATTTTATGTACTTCCAGATGAAACCAGGAAAGAATCAGATAACATACCTGTATTGTCAAACCTGGAGGTATAGTTTTCAATGCCAGCCAGATCCAAGTAGTGGTTCCTGCGTTCTATATTTTCATCCACACAATAGACTCTCCTTACTGGACTTCCTACCTCCTGAGACTGTTCTTTCTCTGCTCCTGTTTTCAATGAGAGATGGACAGTATCATCACAACAGTGGCAGTGGTTTGGTGTTAGGTTCAGTCCCACTGTTCACTGTTTTTCCCACAAATGATGTCTATGGTCCCCGGAGCCGTACCTGTCTGTGAGAGCTTGTGTGGACCAGCTGCTGGAGTTACAACTAGCTTGATCTTCAGTGCTGTGGTGCCGCCATGAGGCGACTTCCATGATGCCTCTAGAGCTTCATACATGGAGCGTACCAGACCGGACATGTCCTGCAGAACACACACATACACATTGTGTGCAAAAACTAGACACTTTAAATCGTACTTACTTAAATCAATATGCATGAAAAAAAAAGTACCTTTTTGGTGACCTTGCCACTGTTGTCAAAGTTGTAAAGTGTAAAAATCCACTCCTCCCGGGAGTCGTCCTCAAGCGCCATGTTACACTCTGTGTCCTGTATGTTCACACCATGTGAAGAAAACAAGAAGCTTAATGCTACTGCAATAAATGTTTAACTGCAGTTATGTAGAGTAAGAAAACTGATTTATCAGCAAATACTGTTTGATTTGATTTGTCGTCGCTATCATCGGATTGTACTCACACCAACATGGCTGTTCCTCTTCTTCGTCTGTTTAATGGGTTCAGATCCCTTCTCTGTTGGCATAAACACTAAACACAGAGTTGGACCATGAATGTCTTCATTTACTGGACTCACATTTTGAGAGTAGCTATAATCACTGTTATGTTAATATGCTTATTTATGGTGACAGGCTCTGTTTTCATTGAATGTCTGGCAGCAGCATGAAAACGAGCGCTAACTGAAATCTGCACATCCAAAAGGTTGTAGCTTTCACACCCAAATCATTTCACTATCTGACGAATGAAAGCTTGTGTAACTCTAATGCTTCTGCTGATTCAGCAGAATCTACACAATGATTGTTGAGCGACTGGTAAGCGACTACAGTGTGTAGTGTTTGCCATCAAGGCTCTACTCACCGTTGAGACGGCTGGTATGATCAGGCTTTGAGTTTCCCCTCAACTCTCTGTCCTGAGAAAGCTGTAAATAAATTATGCAAAAGGAAGCAACGAGAAGTGATTTTCATGTCCTGTGAGAGCAGTGATGGATGTGCAGATGTGAGCAATGCTGAGTAATCCTTGAACATCTGCTATTTTGTGTCAGTCTCGTTCAGATAGAGTCATTGAAGTAATTTCTGTCCCAATCACCCTGTTTAAAAATCAAGCTGTGAATCTTTCTGAATCGACTATGCACATTAAAACACACACACACAAAAGTTTAAATAGGACAAGGAAGCTGCAATGCCTGTCCTTCCACATCACATGTAACTGACTTACATGTAGTTATAGTAAACATAGCTACACCAATCCCCAGTCAGATGCAGACAATTTTCAAAGGATTTAATAAAATATAAAACCTCTGATAAAACATACTCCATCTCCTCCATTTCTTATCCCTCTGCAGCATCAGACTAATGTTGTGTGCAGATGAAGATGAGCAACAAAAGGAATGATAAGCTGAGTGCATACCCTCACACCCACATACACAAACCACAACCAATCTCTCTTAATGTCCTCTTTTATCTTTTTGCCACGCTTTGCCTGCTGCCATGCTTTGGTGCTGGGTCAGATTTCCATGGAAATTGTGTGAGAGGTGGAAGAAGGAGGATGCAGGTAGAAGAAAGGCAAAAAATCTACTCATCCATTCTGTTATCACACACCTTTCAGAAGGTGGCAGAACAGTGGCTGCCTTTGTGTCAGCAAAACGGTCTAACAGGATTTCTGATAACTTGATACCCACATTGGAAACTTTACTGCGATGCAGAGATGATGACTCTCTCTACAGCACAGCAGCCTTAATTATAGTCACGTCATTCCACCAAAGGATTAAGCAAGTTATCCAGAAAGATGTAGAAAATGTTCCAACTTGACAAACTTAACTGTGTCTAAAGTAGCTGTCTCTAAAATGCCTGACAGCACATGACTACCGAGAGGTCCAGTTCACTGTAAAATCAAAGTACAATACAGAAAAGCTTTAACAATCAAATGCTCAAGATGAATATACATTTTTTATCACACCAACAAGAAAACTTCTGAAGTGGTTTTCTAATAAATGAGGAATGTAACCCAACAAATTGCGTTTTCTTGAGTTATAACTGGCTTGTAGGGACGATTGGGCTCCAGACATCCTGCCCAAACTAAATAATACATATAGAGTTAAACTAACCACTCCCAGCCGTTACTTATGTCAGACAATGTGAGACGGATACATGGAGATGGAGATTAAAAACCTCTGATAATGTTTGCTCTTGAATGTTACAATATTTATATAGTGTATAGGAAAATGTACACACACACGCGCATACACACACACACACACACACACACACACACACACACACACACGCCTGCTCAATCTGAGGTCATAGCAAAGCAAAAGGGTTTGTGTTCCTTTGGAAAGTGTATGTTGTCAACACCTGAGCGTGAGTCACTGGTGTTATGACAGGTAAGTATATAAACATGTAGTTAATGGCTAGGTGTGTATCTTCAGTTTTAACCCTCAGTGTCTGTGTATTTTAGTGCTACGTCAAAGTTTGAAGATCGAAGATGACATGAATGATCATCTTATTTCTTTAAAAACAAGATTTAATACCATTGAGTTGTTTAATATACTAAAATCCGAAAACAATAAAAAATGTGACAATTAGACATTTACCGTCTACAGCAGTGGTGCCATTGTATCAGCCTGGAAAATCTGATGGCAGGAAGGGCTCTGCGCTGCAATTAATGAGCACAGAAACTCAACCACAACCCTTTTACACAAGTTGGGAGAGTGGACGCCTTTTTTTTCCATCGTACAAGTATCTCCTCGCTTTCTAACATTCAATAAACCTCAAAACAACATGTGTGAAGACATCAAACAAGCTGCAGTAAAGTGAAAATGGCATGTTGACTGAGAGTTTATCGCATTTTTACTTATTTAGGATGAGTGGATGCATAAAATTCTAGTTACACAAATGATATCAGTATGTTTGCAGTTATTAAGGTGAGTGTGTGACATTTAATTCAGCGCTTACAGAAAATCTCTCTGGATTATAAAACGATTTCTCTTCAGCAGAGTTCGAGCCCCAAACGTGACTGCTTCATTAATGCCAACAGTCTACATGTGATGCCATTTACTTCATCAAACACCCGTCCCACAGTCTGTCTGTTGCTGGAGAAGGAAAGCAGTACCAGATGTGGAATTTTTTATTTTTTCTTCAGTGGAGTCAGGTATAAAGACCTCGCTGTTCAGAGGGGGGTTGCTATGTTGCACTTCACAGACTTGGAGGTTTCTTTATAGCGATGGAGGAGGAAGGGTGGAAGAATAAATATACCTCCAAACACCTTTTATGTCTCCTGGATGTGATGTGAGCAAACACTGTTTGTCCCAAAACTGCCTTTAAAAAGCCAGTAAGAGGAGGAGGCTGCTCATGAGTCTTTTTTTTTTTTTTTTTTATTAAAAAAAAACTTTTTTCTGTAGTTTGGGAACAGAGTGAGTTTAATGTAAAACTCGTCCACTAACGGGGATGTCGTGATGGTGAAATCTGCCCTTAAATACTTGTGTGTTGTAAGATATTATTGATATTATTATATTGATATTATTATTATTGCTTCAAGCCAACCCTGAAACCAAAATAATCACCCTGATCATCCCGTTTCTGACAGGGCTCAGTTTAACCTGCATTTTTATGCCTGTTTATTATGAAGTAAAATATAAAATATATGCTATGACATAGATTAATGTAAATCCGGTGATTTTAACAACCTAAAAAGACTCCTTTTAGAGTCTATTTTTATCATTTAATTAGAAACAGTAAGCATCTGACATAACTATATAGATGTAATGTTTGTTCTACCTCGGTCAGTTTTGTTTTGTGAGTGTGGATGAGCTCCAGCTCCCTCTGACAGGTCAACACATTGGACGACAAACTCCCACCTGCAGAGCAAAACAACAAACATGTTTACACATCTACAAAGGAGATGTAGTGTTTATATGGTTTCTTATGTGGCCTGTCTTACCTTCAGGACTCTGTCTGCGTTTCCGAGCTGTCGGGAATAAGGAAAGAAAAGTGAATATAATGCTACTCATAAACTCTTTTATATATAATAGATACTTTGCGATGGAGCTTCAGAAAATGTCTCACCAAGTTTGGACTGGAATTTGCCCATCCTCCTGCCGACTCCTTTAACCAAGGAAAGTTCATAATGTACAACCCATGATGAAGAAAACACACTTGATATTTGTTAAATATCCATTTCCCTACAGCAGCATCGGACTGTCGCCTGCAGAAACGAGGTGAAGCTACAGTTTCTGACCTGGAAAGTTGTCAAAGAGTATCCACACGACGCAACGCGAGAGGTGTCGCTGCCGCGCACTTCCTTCTTCGGTTTGTCTGACTCTAAACCGCATTGAGTTTAATTTCTTGGCTTTACAACTGCAAGACGTTAACAGCGGGGGAAAAAAACACTTTGCATTGTGAGATATATGACATCTGTTTTAAAGGGATAAAATAAAAAACAAAATCATATGGAACATTAATACTACTACATTACTACTATATCATTATATCAGTACTGTAGAGGTTTGCAAGCCTTGTTTCAGTAAAATCTGTATTGAATTCAGGTGGATCATTATCATCACAGTCCGACACAGCTGCACTGGCAAAATAGTCTTAATTTCAGGGTCTTTCATTAAATTCAAATAAATCTTTTTTATTTATTTATAAAAGCTGCTACAATAGACACACATCTACTGTGTGCTGCAGCATCTACACTCTAACACCATCACAACTTACATGACACTAGTTGTAACTTTGCTAATGTTATTTTATTGTTGCCATGATTCGACTACTCACAGTTTAATTTACAAAAGAGAAATTGTGTTAAATTAAAAGCAATAACTACAAAATGTTGAACAGTCTGTAAAAACAAAACAAAATGTTGGACGGATCTATTACCCACATGGCAACGTTAGACAAGATAACAGACAAAGAGGTTAATTGAAAAGAGCTATTTTATTTATTACTAAATATAAAAGGTAATATTCCAATGCAACAGCCATATCAACAACATAATTTGGCCTTATTTGAACTGCAGTTACACCTGATTTTCTTTGTATCAAATTACAAACTTCCATCTGAAATAATGGCCGTTCTCAACAGCCATTTCTGGTTTCATTATATTACATAAATATACAAACGTCTGTTTAAACAGACTGAGTCCATATCCCAGGCCTGTTAACTTCCACCACTGACAGACTCTTTGACTGTGAGGGCTGGTGTGGGTCCTATGTGGGTCCAAATGTAGCCTTTTTCCGGTCTGATGGGGATGGTGGGGAATGGCGAGCTCCGTGACTTGAAATATTCAGAGGGGGCGTGACACACAAACTCCAGGTACTCCATCTTTCTGGGCAGGTCCTCCTCTGGACCTAAAACAAAACCAAACAGTTCTTAAAACTTGAACCAGAAATGGCATAAAAATGGCATAAATACAATTTCATGTTGCATACCAACGATAAATGTCCCGGGGTCAAACAGGTCCTTTGGGCTGGCCTGGGTGGGGATGAGCCAGGTCAGTGCGGCGCTCTTTTCACAGTACTGGTCCTGCACGAAGCCTCGAATCTGAGCGTAATATGGCTTACCGTCCACTTCATCTGTAACCTTGATCACATCTCCTGTCTGGTAGTATACACCCTGTGGGAACAAATATAAAGACTGAGGATGTGTCTTCTCATCTCTGAGTCTCTCTTCTCTCACATACCTCACAGAGTGAAAGCTTAGAACCACCCTGCTGTTTTAAAGCTGGCAGTGAAATGCTAAAATTGAAATTTAATGAAATCTGCTCAGATGAAAAAGAGGTAGATGACATTACGATTTCTGATGTACAGAAACGTGATTATTTCACCATACCTTATGAAACACAGATTCTGACGTGATGATTGTTGCTACAGATTCTGGTGCTTTGATTGGCTGAGAAACAAAACACACATACAAACACGGGTTAAATGCGTACATCATTATGCAGAGAAAAAGGAGAAATATTTCTCTGTTGCTGATCTCTTAACTTACATTCTTGAGTTTGAAAATGTGTCTTCTTCCTTTGCCTTTCGTTGACACCTTCTTCTCAGATGCAGGAGCTTTGTATTTGGTGCTTCTCAGCCGTGCAGACCTCCTGTGGATCTCCTGCTTAGACTGAAGTCAAAAACAACACATGAGGCATTCATTCTTTAAAAGAAAACAATCCACCTTATTATTATGAACATCCAATTGTTTGGTATAAGCAGCTAAAAACAAAAAGTTGCTATAAAAAATGTTGCGTGTGACCAAGAAGTAACACTATAACTTATATGTGAAAACTGCATAACAAAGGCAACTGGGTGTAATTTCCACTGTGCTACTAATACATACTAAATATCCACATACAGAGACAATGGTCTTGTTAAAACGGAAATCATATTACCATTTGAATTGAGGAAAAACACCCCAGTTAAGTTAATGAGGCGTTTCCATTACTGTTCCTGTGGAGCTGCTCTAATCACCAAACTACTGTCTGTGGACTACTGGCTCAGTACAGAATAAATAAATCAGTATATAGATATTATTTAGGGTGTGTGGACCCTGGCTATGTTAAAGGCACATTTACACACAGTAACGGACCTGCTTGCCCCCGCCATTGCTGGGCTGGGTGTTGGAGGACATGGAGGGTCCTGCTACTCCGCCTCCCCCGCCACCGCCACCGGTCTTTCCTGTGCAGTTGTTGCAGAGGATTTCTCCCTGGTTCCCCTTCTTCCACATCGACGACGAGTTCGTCTTGCAGACGGCACAGCTCGGTTTCAACCCCAGAGGCATCGTCGGTGCTCAGAAGACGCGGTTGTAACAATGAGATGCAGTTTTGGTTTGGTTGCTTCTGTTTATCATTAATATGACACTGATGTGAGTCCGGAAAATGACACCAACACTAACAGAGAGAAGTATCTGTTCTCCTTCTTTACACAACTATCTATGACATTAGACTATCTTCAGGAATTAACCGCTACCTCACAACCTGAAATGTTTATGTATGCAGCCAAATAGTCGCCATTGTTTCCTTCTTAGGCGTCTTCTTCTTCTTCTTCTACTGCTGCTGCTGCTGCTCCTGCTGCTTCTTCTTCATCGCGGGGTTTTTTTTTTTAGCAGATTGCATACCGCCACCTACCGTACCGGAGTATGAACAGGATCTAGTGTACGTTACGTTAAATATTTTATAAAATACTTTTTATAGTTGGACGCAATATAGTCAAATTAATAAAAAAAACAACAACCAATAATACCATATATCTTATTGTTATATAATGAAATATGACAATAATGATGATATCTGAAGATGCTTCATGGCAGACTTTGGACTAACCTTGTTGTTGTTCAGATGAAGCGCCGCCGCTCCTGCAGGTGGCGCCATACAACCAGCTTTCTTTTTAACTCAAAGAAGAAGAAAAGCGTCACAGTTCAAAACAATACTTGAAGTTCCGCCTGGCAGTCTGGCGCCGTGTGTGTGTGTGTCTTCAATGAAGATGTCTCAAAATAATCCCGACAAAGATGACCAAACGTCAAGCAACAAAAAGACTATCTCTCTCCCGATTTCCAGAGTGAGGCTGATCATGAAGAGCTCCCCGGACGTCTCCAGCATCAACCAGGACGCTCTTTTCCTCACCACCAAGGCCACAGTAAGATGCAGTTTAATTTACCAACCCATTCATCTGCTGCTAACGGGGGTTAGCACCGTGCTAGCTGTCTTGTAGCTGACTTGTCTCGTCGTCGTTGTCGTTGTTGTTGTTGAAGGAGCTGTTTGTGCAGCATCTGGCTCTGTCCTCATTCAACAACGGCTCCGGGAAGGAAACCAACAGTCTGTCATACAGCGACCTGGCAAACACCGCGGAGGAGAACGAGACCTTCCACTTTCTCACAGGTGAGACCAACATGCAGCCTGACAAACCCACCACGGGTCACCTGAAACATGTATAGATGTTACTGGTGAAACTTCAGTTACCCTGAACTAAGGCTGGACAAAATTAAAATATCACTGTGACTATATTGTATGGATGATTATTATTGGTGCTTTCACAACATATTTACACAATGAGATTTTTTTTTTTTATAAATAACCATCAGTAATGTGGATATAATGACAAAGTGGGTAAAGGAAACTGTCTGCTAAGTTCAGAAATGTACATTTTACTGTAATGCAGCCTTTATAAAAAGATAGATCATAATCATATCTATTCTCATATTGTGACATTGATATAAAATCAATATATTACCCAACCCTACCCTGTGCTTTTTGGTTATAGCATGCAATCATTTGCCAGTTTATAGGATGCATTTAGTTAAAACAAAAATGAATGCAATTTTACTGCAAATGACCTATTAAATTCAATATCTGATGTTTTACTTCGTTTATGCTCTGTTTTTTATTACTTAGGCGAATCGTATTAGAGAATTTAGTTAAGAAATGTTCAGGAATCAAAAATGTTCTTCAACACAAACACAGACTTGCACCTCCTCGTAAACATTTTTTGCAACAATAGTGATTTTTTTTCTTTTTCAATCTTAAAAATTATTGTTGTAGCAGCTGTGTAGTGGGGAAAAAATTAGCTGAACCACACCAGCACCTCTGGGAACACATTCAGAGGCTGTAAACGCAGTCTCACAGCACATCAGTGTAATATTCTCTTTTTAACTGACAGATATCCTACCCAAGAAGATCTTGGCCCGAGATTACCTCAAGTCTTTGGAGCAAATGCAAGAAGAAGATGCTGACTTTTAAAAAGGACACTGGATGCATTTCATGTCTCTGCAGCTCTACTTTGGACAGATGTTAACTAATGTGTCATGTCCCACGAGACGCCTTGAACTTTCTCAATGTTTTTTTTTTTTTAAACGCACTGACAAAAGTTGAGTTGTAGCATTGGTGGAAACAGTTAAGATATTAAACTGAAAGTAGTGTGAAGATCTCTCCGAGATCACTTTTAACATAACGATACACAGAATCTTAGAAAAACATCAGTACGTTTATATTTTCTTAGTACCTTATAGTCGAGATAAACTCTTCGTCCCAGAAACTTGACTTTGTAACGATGGTCTAAACTAACTAGAAGTAGCCTTATATCCAAAATCATACGTTTTCTGCTTAATGGATCACCTCCAAAGATAATACTTTTCATAAATGCATTTTGCCCACATTCCTGGATTACATTGGAAGGTTTTCTTGTAGCAGTGTCTCATAAATTTCATTCCTGATCTGCTTGTATAACCTTCAACAGGGGGAGCGAATTGTTGTGTTTTTTTTTTCTTTTTTCTTAAGAACTCACAGTCTTGTATATTATGGGCTTCCTCCATAATAGACCAACATTATTGGATCCATTTCACACAGCTGGAGCGCACATGTCTCAGCTCCTAGACTATTGTTGCCTTTGAAATATGATAGAGTGAACTTGTTATTTGAGAGACGCTGTCAAAAATAGTTTTCATTGTGAAAAGTTTCTTATGTTGCTGATTCTGTTATATATTGATAGTTGTTTTTTTGAAGATATTGTCATGATTAATTTCTACGTAGATCATCAGAAATACTTCTACAGAATTCTTGTTGGTTGAACCAATTAATTCACACTCGGTGTAATACATGTGAATATTTAAAATGCTGACGACCTCACAGGGCATTTTCCTCATGTATTTACAAATGTGTTGTTTAGATTTGATATTAAAATAAAGATTCACGCTGTCTGAGAATTCTGCAACACAAACATCTTATTTTAGAGCATTTATAGACTATAAATGATGTCTTGTGGTTTTACGAGAGCTTGTTAATGTGACCGTGAAATCTCCACATGTGCAAACTGTCAATATAAAACTAGATTTAACTTCTGCATGTTTGTCAAAGCTCACCGAGGGAGTGTGAGGTTTATTTATCTGTGCTGATTCAGAGTTACACGCATTTGCAGTCATACATGCATGCATTTCTTATATGCTTGTACAACACATGAATACGTACATGCATATCAAATAAGAGAAAAAGAAGACGCAGCAGATCTGTGATGCTTTGTCACTGTTGGATGAGTTTGTAGAGTCGAAGCTGCGTGTTCAGCATAGTCTTCTCGAGAGTAGAAAACTGCCTCTCCAGGACATTTGCTGTGTGCTCTCTGCTATCTATGTCGTCCCTTGTGTTGGCAAGCTGCTCCTTCATGCTGCATGGGATGAAAAAACCACCAGTTAATAGCTTTTTTGCGATTTTTTTTTTTTGGACACATTTACACACACTCTGCTTTGTGACATGACAAACAGTATGAGTGTAGCTTCTCTCTCTTGTCCAGTAGAGAGGATGTGTTACATGTTCATGCTTTACAATCATTTTAGTGCCAGAGCCTCGTCTCAGCCAGACGTCCTGACAGATGACTGTTGGAAAACACTTGAAATGACTCAGCTGGTTGTCTGGACGGTGTTTCCACTCCGTCTTCTTTGGCATCTGAGCATCTGTTTTAATGTTTGGGCCAGACTAGTAACACTGATCCAGGTTTCCTGGTTACCTCACCGACATTAATTTAGTCCCACATAAGTATTTACTGGAAATGTGACTGCCAGACCACTGATCCTAGATCATTAGGGACTTTTTGGAAATGTTTGGAGTGGAGAGAGGTGTTTAATTTTATATTCAGTTTTTATTAAAACAAAACCAAACAAAAAACCCAATACAACTTTGAGATTTCAGTTAATAAAAATATATATTGACAGTGATTCAAATGAGCGTACATTAAATATCAAAATGAAAGCCACTTATGCAATGCAGTTAATTGATTATGTGGATGTACCATCAGCTTTCAGGTGTGAATGTGTGTAACTGTGTGAGTAATGCTGAGGCATTCCTGCAAAAGAGAGCTTGACTCTCAGTGAAACCTCCATGACTAAATAAAGGTCAAATAAATCTGACAAGGGAGAAATTAATGTAGAAACAGAAACATGTTCTAAAAGTAAACAAACATAACCCTCTCTAACCACCTGTCCTGCCCTAATAATTTTCCTACAGTCCCTTATAAGAAGCGTTATATACAAAAGGTACTCATACTGTTACACTGTATTTCAATCTCATACATAATGATCTGTGAATTTCTATTGCTCACCTTGTGAAGACCCCCTGATCCTTCCCTTCTTTCCTCTTCTCCTCCAGCGAGACAAACACCTTTTCCATGGTCTGCATAATATCTACCACATCTTGGTGGTCTGAGACGATCCCTTGGACCTCCTCTCTGGCTTGGTGGTCATAGGAGGTCCCTCCCTCCTCCACCCCGCTGGAGGTGGACACAGCCTGCAGGGCGGCCCTGTTCTGCAGAACAAGCAGGCGAGACTTGGCAAACTCCTCAGGCCCAGCTATGTTTTCCCAGCAGATCTCAGAGGACGGGGGTAACCAGAAGCGCTGGCTGCAGTTGACTGGTTTTCCTGGGGTCTCTGTTATGAAGGGACTGTCAGCAGGGAAGCTGTTCAGCAGGTGCAGAAAAGAGGATCCAGAGCCCCACTCCCAGTCCTCTAGGTCAGGTTCCCCAGATTCTTCCTCTGGGAGAAAACTTGGCCCTGCTGGCCCTGCACCTTCTGCTGGGGAGCAGAGCCCCAGCAGGAGGCAGCAGGACAGGCAGAGCCAAGCCCTGCTCTCTGCCCCCTGGAGCATCTCCAAACTGGCTGAAATGTGATGTATCAGGCTTGATTAGACTCGCAGGCAGTGGAGGAGGAAGTATTCAGGTCCTTTTACTTAAGTAAAAGCACACCACTATCAGCAAAATAATCACAAAAAAAAAAATATGTGTGTGTGTATATATATATATATGTGTTTATACATTACTTTTTATGATATGTTTTCATCTTTGTGCCAAACAACGCATGTTCCAGCTCACCCAAGACGGTTTTTAACATAGTTACAAGAAGTAAGAACATTTGTAATGGCTGAAAAGGCCTTTTGTTGGCATTGTGACTTTATTCTTATCCACTAAACTTTATTTTACAGGTAAAAATAAATGAATTTTTAGTGATCCATCACAATAAAAACACACGTTTTCTAGTCTGACTATTATGTCTATAAAAAGGAATGATGATTTAAATATAACCACACATTATAACTACTCATTAATGAGTTAAGAATAACATTTTACTGCTATAAAACACAAGTTAACAGACATGTATCCTCGTTACCGTGAAAATATAAATCTCAAATAATCTGCATCTTAAATTCGTGTTTTATTTCTTTTATCATCGCCGGAAGATTTGCCTTCATTGTGGCAGCTTTACTATAGTTTTCCCAGCATCAAAAGTTTGGAAAGTAACGGAGCGCGACAACCAAACAGAAACAACATCGCTCATCGTCTCATAAAAGTTACAGCATTTGTTACATTTGTCGTGTGTTTGTAATATTTCTTACCTTTTGCACAGAAAGCCCTGCAGCGACGGAGCAGTGTGAAAGTGCTGCGACTCTCCTCTGGTGGCTGAAGTCGTCGGAAAAAGTGAGTCGTTGGCTGCAGCCTGTTACAGGCAATCTGAATCACTGTTTTCTGGCCTGTTAACAGCAGAGCAGGAGCAAGGATTTCCCCTCGGAGTGAATGGAGGGGGAATATGTGGGAAATCAACAAATAGGGTACAACTTGTATCTGGCTGAAAACACACTTTCACTTGCAGGAAGGGAGAAAGTGTTTTCTGCACCCTTTTGTCTACTTAAAATGTATTTTTTTTCTCATTGTGTATTTAAGTATATATGCAGGATTGTTCCTTTGTGTTTTTTTTTTCATTTTGTATTCTGTAGCTTTTTTTTTTGGTGCCCTAAAGTCAAGTACAAGTCAAGAGAGGTTTGGAGGAGTTGTAATGCACCTGGAATTTATGAGCCATTTTACAATGTCCTAAACAAGACCTTGGCTTGAATTTAATGTTCTACACACACCTAAACATTTCTACAAGTATATACCTGTGCATTCATACTATATGGTACTACAGCTTTAAGACAAAGACAGGTTTTAAAATGTGCCCAAACTGTCCAAAAGCTGAGGAACAATCTGTTTTTTTATTTACTGAGTTTTTTTGAACGGAGAGGGAATGAATTGATATGATGTGAGGCTTTACACCCTGACACAAGCATTTAGGAATGGGAGGCAATTTGGAGCAAACAATCGATGATGTAATTTTATGGGAGGAATGGACATGAGACACACAACAACAACAACCGCTAAAAAACATAACATGAATATCAGGATGAATTATAAAACACACATTTAAATTTAAAAAAAAATAAACGTAGGAACTCCTAAGAGGGACGTGGCTGTCTCAAATCAGTGCAGTTTGGTACGCAGACACTTATTGGTGGCAGCCAGATGTTCTTTGCAAGACTTGCTAATGATTTTCCAACCATTTGGGAACAATTTCTGGTGAATGCATTTTAAAGACAAGAAGTAGAAAGTAGTGTTCACAATTGTATTCCAGATGAAGCAAAATCGTGTTAATAAATAAATGAAGGCTTTAGTGTTTCTTCCCCAGATTTGTATTAGTCTGAGGAGAGTTAAGACATAAATCATAATTGAACAGTTACTGAATGACTTCAATCAGATTAAGAAAAATCAAAAACAAATTATTGGTTAAGGGTCTAAATTTTCTAGAGGTTTAAGTCACAGATCATGAAGTCCTATGATCTTCATGATCAACCTTTATTTATTTCCATTCCTCATCTCTCTCCCCTCATTTCCTGTCATCTCTATACTTTTTTTTATTTTATTTTATTTTATATCCAGTTTATTACAACACAGAGCCACCGTGGAGCAAAAATATCACTGTATAAAAACTTTCCCTGAATCTTTGACTTATTTTTTTTTCTTGTGTGTGTGATAATATTTTACATTTTCATCCCTCTATAATATTTGAGTAAACCAATCTAAGAGATCTGAAACTGAATTGATTACAACTTATTTTAAACATATTTCACACATTGTGAGGGGAGTCTGGGGACCCATTTACAGCCCAGTTTTTCAGCAGGACTTTTCAGCAGCCGTTTGACTATGTGACAAGAATCAGAAACTACAGGCAGACGCTCTGACCCATTCAGTAATCCACACAAGCAGGGATAGCAGCTTGAGGTTATTCATTTATAATAAACTATAATTCCCCCCATAATCAACACAATGACAGAATGCATGACCATTTTGGTCACAGGTTTCATACACTTTCTGTAATAAAACATCTGAAAGCAAACTTGTGATGGGGGTTTGTGGTCCAATTTTGCGTCAGTTTATGGGTCCTTGACGTGATAAAGGTCTGTTTTCAGGGATTACAAGGTTGGGCATTACTGGTCTAATTCATATATTATGGCCCAAATGTTCACAAGTCTGAACCCCAGTGATCCTACAGTGACATCTAGTGGCGACAACTGGAAGTTGCTGCTTTAATTGTTCAGCGAGTCTCTGCATCAATAAAAACACTAAATTTTATCTGCTTGTTTGGAATAAAAGAAGAAAACTGTACAAATCTGAAAACAACACGGACTCGACTCAAAATGAAACGGTGCGTGTGTTTATAAGCTGCAGTAAACTTCAACTACACTTCTTGGCATGTTGAAACTAAATTCCTTCATTCCTTGTGGCTGCTATGTGCGCGGTGCAGAGCTCTGCCCATGCCCGGGGACATGTCAGAGGGGGCGGGCAGTACCGCGGAGCTCCTCCCTCCTCCAGGCTGCCGTCACCGGCGCTGCTGGACCGGAGCAACTCGGCACCGACAACAACCAGCGGCCGGCTGCTCCTCCGTGCTGAGTGAAGACTCGGTGCAGCCAGGAGTCTCCCGTCATTTCTCACCACTCACCCTCAGCGACATGGCCTCCGACGGCATGGACGAGCGATCCCCGCTGCTGTCGACTCCCAACTCCGAGAATGTGACTCCCACTGCACCCCCGTACCTGCAAGACTCGAGTCCCAGAGGTAAACACACGACATGTCGAGCCCCGCCGCCTGCAATGCTGAATCATTTTCGGGCGTATCAAGTGCGTGAATAAACTGCATCGGTAGGAAAATCAATCGGCAGCTGAGTTAAAAAGGTGGAGCCTCCACTGTGAGAACTGGAGCAGTGGGTTAGACTAGAGGGGCCTTACAATAACAGCAACCTCTGTTTTTACTGCAGAAATGCTTACATCACGATTCAGCTGGAGGGCCTTAATGTTTTGGGTCTTTCCCCAAAAATGTGATATCAGTCGTGATGTGGCACGACTGCGAGGCCCCACCGGGGTTTGGACATCATTAATGTCGCCAGTTGTTGATTGATGGGGGGAGAAATGACCCACTGCAGATGAAGGCAGGCTAGTATAGCCTTTTGTCCCAGCTGCAAATCAACAAAATGCCCAGATGTGTCCTGTTGTGGGTGGGACCATAATCAATCATCAGCATGGCGTGATTAAAATGTCATGTTGTTGTGTTTAATTGTGGATTTGCCGGTTTGCATGGCAGTGACACTGTCAAAAAACAAATATCTGGCCTCCTTGATCTTAAAAAAAAAGGCAGTTTGAATATGTCGTTTCACTCTCTTAATCTTTTCCACAGCAGGAAACGTCCACACATACAACCAGAAAACTGACACTGTCTCCATATTCTGCTTAGTAAACAGATGGATGTAGGTTACAGAAGCACCATGCATGCAGAGCTGACGAAACACAGACAATCTGAAAAACAACAAAATGAACTTCTCAACCAAATTTAGCTTCAGACGCTGATATAGACTCTACAAACAGCATTTCTTTGTCTCTCCACAATAACTTTATGCCATTTTGCCACAAATGAATGGGTTCATTGACTGTGTAATACTCCTTTATAGGAGCATTTTGGGACAAACAGCTAATATCAAGCAAACAAATGTTTTCCCACAGGATTAATCATAAAGCCTCTACTTTACGGTCTGTAATAACCAGTATGTTTGGATATTTCGTGGCCTAGTTTCCTCCTCCCTCTCTGCTGCCAGGATTATAGCTACTTCCAGTTTCTTTGGGTTCGTTAGTCAATCCTCTATCAGCCTGTTTGTGAAGTGGTTTAATTAGAGCCAACAAAACCAAAACTAAACCAAGACATTTTCCAACAAAAGGCTGTGACGGTGCTTTGACAAATAATCAGCTGTATTTAGGAAGTGAGCTAACACGAGCTGTGATTAGGAGTAAATGCTGTTATTTGTGTTGTATTGATTTTTTTAAATATCTCTATCAGTCATGTACCTGATGAAGAGAGCTGTCCACACTCATTATTTATTCAGAAGTAGAAATACCGTGTTTTCCATCAGTGGGCTCGGTGAGGTGTTTGTGATGAGGGGCGGAGACCGATGACCTTGGCTACCTTTGAATGGTTAGATGGGCACTGTGCTTGATTTTGTTGCCACTTACTGGATGTTTTTACGCTTGAATGACAGAACAAATAGACCGCAACCAAAAGCCTGTGTGAAGCCCTTTTAATCTTGACAGGGATAAATTAATTCCTCAGTTTTACTTTCACTCGGATGCAGAGCTTTTTTTAAATTTTATTTAAAAAAAAAAAATCACATTTATTTAAATGTTTCCTGGCTGGAAGTGATTGTCTTCCAGATAAATGGAGTCATAGAAAACATTTTCAGAAAGATTATT
The DNA here is from genome assembly GCA_036937835.1 of Pampus argenteus. Taxonomy (NCBI): domain Eukaryota; kingdom Metazoa; phylum Chordata; class Actinopteri; order Scombriformes; family Stromateidae; genus Pampus; species Pampus argenteus. The sequence goes on from CM072879.1 coordinate 11,937,498, forward strand.
CTGGTCTATTTATGTTAACAAAGGTAATGGATCACTATGACTATATACTATATTTGTCTTACTATCAACAAATCCAACAAAAAGACCAAAATCACAGATTGCTGCTGTAAATACTCACTTTAGCATCAAATGTATATTAATCCGCAGCTGAAAGTAGACCCCAACAAATGCACTACTTGTTTCTTTTTGGTTAATGTTTGCCAGAAACTACAGTTTTACATTTTTATTTCATGTCACATGTGCAACAGGGAAAAAAAACCCAACAGAAAACATCCTTGTGTAGCTGCTGATACCAGCTCCTCAGTTAGCTGCTCCATCCCACAAACCACAAAGTCCCACAATCAGCCGGTCATCCAGTCAGTGATGGCAGGATGGGATGGTGGCTGTGTGTTGTGGTGCTGCTGGTGGTTGTTGTAGTAGTAGGAGCGTCTTCTCGTCTTACCTCTGGCTCCGTGAAAACCAATAGCTGCTGTATTCACTTCCAGCCACGTAGTTAGTAGTACAACGCTGGTGCACACAGCTAAGAGAGGAGCGAGATGTGACAGGCCTCTTTGGTAGATCACAGAGAGAGAAATGCTGATCAGGATTTTATTTTATACTGTTATACAACAATTTATGGTTTAAGGAGGGAAGGACCGCATCTGACTTTATGACAATACATTTTGGATTAACACAATTTAGCAGAGGATGACGTTTTTTTGTGTAAGAAGCACCAACTGTGCACAGACAGTCCAGTCTTTGGCATGCTCTGGTTGTATATCTGCTGAGGACAGCCGCGGTTTTCCCAAAATGTAGACGCGGTGTCCCATCTGTCCCTGCAGCGCCGACTGGTTGAGAATCACAGAATCTCAGAGCCAAACTCGTTTACCTTTTGACTTGACCCATTATCTCATTCAGAACGGAGACAAGAAGGAAACTGGCCATTTGTCAGATTAGATTTGTCCTCTGTGTTTGGTCAGTAGTCAGGCTTAAAGGGATAGGTTCAGACATTTTCAAGTCTGACTTAAAACAATAGTCAGATACCCATAAAAACATTAAAACAGTACTGTTATCATGCCTCCTGTTCATACTGGTCATTTAAAGATCCCCCCTAAGTCCAAAGTTATAGACCTTTTAGTACAGAATCCTTTTTTTTGTTTCCCTGGACAGTGTTTCCATGCATCACCTACATTAAAAGATGTCAGTATGAACAGAAGGAACAGTGAGAAAAATCTGGTTCAAAGCTCAAATCGATACCTGACTGCTGTTTTTTAAACAGACTTCAACACAGCTTTGAAGAACATATTTAGTAAGATGACTGCAGACACAAACTTTTCATACGATATAAAACAACATGTGTCTGTGAGATATATAATACTTTTCTTTTATTTTCTCTAATGCTGAAATATTTGATTATTTGTTTGGTCAATTGACAGAAAACAGGATATTAGATTTCACCTGTGGCTGCAGGAGATTGTAAGGGACAATTTCTGACACATTTCTGGCATTTAATTGACTAATTATAAAAAGAATGGACAGATAAAGGATTGCAAGCCTAATGTTCCAGATAATCAGGTCATTTTTTTTCCCGGAGCAAATTATTCAATTAGTTTAACTGAATCCTGACCGAAGGTTAGGTGAAATCATAGAAATGAAATAGGAGAGTGTACACGTACTGTGGACTTCTATCACAATAAATGTAAACTATGGGTGAATACTATACTAATAGTTAAAGGAGTGACTGGTGCAAGTCTATGGATTAAATGTATTAAACCCCTGAAAAACACATGGAATGTAGACTAATTATACGAGGTTAATGTGGGATTAAACAGTACAGAGTTCATTTGAGTGGCTGCTGGATTTACAGCAGCTTTCAGAGATAAAGAGAAAAATGTGTAAATCCGTCCGGCCGTCCGTTTGATCAGGTTGATCGTGCTTGTTTATGGACCATAGAAGACTAATCAGTGACATTCTCAACCAAAATGGTCGGGTGTTTATTAGACTCATTTTCAGAGACATTTTACTTCATCTGCTCATCCAGTCTGCAACAACTCAGCTAATGAATTACACCCTGACTTAATATATGTTCATTACCCACATTTCCAACAGTGGAGTCTAAAAACTTGTATAGGTGCAACGTGATAGTTGCAGTGAGCATTTTTACTGCTAATTCTTTATATATTTTTTTTCTACAGGCATTTCTTCACACTAGCCTTTCATAAATAATTAAATACCACAATAAGTGTTTATTTCTCTCCGTGTCTTAATAAGCACACTTACATAAATGGCTGTCTGCAGCAGCTTGAGAGTGAGTGGGATTTTTTACTTTGCTATGTAAAGGGGTCCATTGTTTCTTTCTTAAACATACAGAGTGGTGCTGGGCCCCTGACAAAGAGAGAGGAGTCACATGTTGAGCAATTGGAGCCAAACACAGGCTGTCATGGGTTTTCATGCAGTACTGTATGTGCAGGAGTTAAGCTGGAAACTATGAATGAAGAAAAAGAACTGACATTGTCATGGAGCATGAACACAATGTATTTAGTGCCTAAGATGTATTTATATTTTTATGTGTCAGTCAGTGGAGAGAGAGAGAGAAGTATGACATGCAGCAAAGGTCCCCCGGCCAGTAGTAGACTGTAAGAATTAATGAATTAATATCATTAAAATGTGAAGGATCCACAATATTTAATATGTGTTGAGTTTAAAGGTTCATTTATAAGAAATAGTAGTTTGACAAAAAAGTCTTAACAAGATCCACTTAGATTTGTTTTGGTCAAAAATATTATATGTGGTTCTTCCTCAGTCAATTAAAGATCTCTTCAGCCGTCACAGCACATATCTTATAAAAAAATATAAACTTTATATATTAAATGATGATAAAACAAATATCTTTTATAGTTGTTTTATTCACATTTTTTATGCTATAACCTGTTTTTACATTAATTTACTATTTTGTTGCTGTGTGGTCAGTTTTTATAAGAATGAAAACTGACATTAATTGACTTTGAGATTGATTTTAATTCACTGAACCATAATAGAGATCATGATCAATGTTATCAATTAAAATCAACAATTTGAAAGCAGGGCTTGGATGCCAACAATATGTCTGTAATACCATCACAGCTTGCCCCAAATATACACACCTCAGTTCGCAGATATCACTATTTGTTTCCCTTCTAGGCGTTTTACACATCTGTCCTCATGTGACAGCATAAACATGACTTCACTGCATGCAAAACACCCTTTGTTCATGAAGCTCTGTATATAGATGCATGCGATTAACAGCCTGCTGTGTGCTTTGCCCTCCTCCTCCTCTCAAAGCCGAACTACCTCCTCCCTACACAGCCATCGCCAGCCCTGACGCCGGTGGTGTGCCCGTCATCAACTGCCGCGTATGCCAGTCGCTCATCAACCTGGATGGCAAGCTGCATCAGCACGTGGTCAAGTGCACAGTCTGCAATGAAGCTACAGTAAGTGGTGCCCACCGTGCAGGTTGGTGACATCTTTACGAATGATGTCTTGTGTCGGCAATGATGTCTTCTGCCCCATCATCTCTGAAATGTACTGTAACAAACTGCTGGTTGTCACTGAGCTGTTTTTTATCGTTGTCTTCCAGCCCATCAAGAACCCCCCGACAGGGAAAAAGTATGTGAGGTGTCCCTGTAACTGCCTGCTTATCTGTAAAGACACGTCCAGGAGGATAGGATGCCCGCGACCAAACTGGTAGGTGGGAGATAAATGAGATATTCTGCTTGACATTTCTTGTATGATAACGTCTTTTCTAAAACTGAATTTATCACCTTCCTTTTTTATAAGCACTTTCCATATTATTGAAGTCAACGACAACTTTTTACGATCCTGTCTCGGCTTCTGCCGCAATCACAAACTTTCCATTTGCTCCTTCGATAGTAGACGCATAATCAACCTGAGCCCGGTGATGGTGATCCCAGAGGAGCAGCCCGCCCAGCCGGCACTGCCCATCCAGCCTGAGGGAATGAGGGTGGTCTGCGGTCATTGCGGCAACACCTTTTTAGTATGTAAAACTCACCAAGACAACCAATTTAACCAGTCACAGGCTCGTTCACGCAGAATTGTGTTGTCGTGCTGTTGTTGGTACGTGCATGTTAATAATCTTGAGAGCCAAATCGCAGCGTATTGCACCATGTTTTTTGTGAAGTAACAATGTTTTAGGTGGCATAGATTGGCGTACTGTGCACGTGTGTTCATGTCAGTTTTAAGCACACATAAGAGTTAATAGTTCTCCTGTTGAACCATCTGAAATGAAAACCTTCATCCTGTTGCAGATTCAGTCAGAATATGATGTCTGCAAACTGCTGCTGGTGTTCTTTCATTGACTGCCTTGAAATGCCACGTACCTCTCTAATATACAAACATACAAACTTGTGTTGGGGGATCAGTGTTTCTGACATGCAACATGTTGACTTCTGCCAGGTGTCTGTATGACACACACATGCATGTCAAACTCATGTCCCCTTAATGTGTGCACGTTGTCGCTTGCGGCGTCTGTAGGGCAGTGAGGACGCCAGGTCATCCCAGCCAATGTCTGGCCTCCCCAGCGATGGCTCTCCCCCAGCACAACAACAGGTTGAGAAAGCTGGTCATACTGGTGGACATATTAACAACAGCCTAACCCTGCTCCAGTTCAATCTGTGGCCTTATTCACACTGGTGATGGTATGACTTGACACGCATCTGGCTTTGAAGAGAGCTGCAGCCAAAAAGAGTTGAATTTCAAGCGCACTAAATTGGCTTAAATCTAAGACGGTTTAGACTCAATTTGCTTGCCGATTTTTCATTCCTCCACTGAAGCCACATGTCAAAAAGTCACATATTTAATTTATTATATTCATAGTTGTCACTAACATATTGTAAGAATCATTTTAGGTGCTTAACCTTTAAATACTTGCTCTCTAATAAGGGAATCAATTTATAACATCATACCTGATCATGTAAAAATCATTTGCAGTATGTCTTGTGTTGATTGTTCTTAGAGCGCAGTAGGACTGTAGTGTGTTTGTAGATCTGTGTGTCCACACTCCTCCTGTACTGTGACTTAACGGTGCTTTTTTTTTCCTCTTCTTTTTTCTCTCACAGTGGATGGAGCTTCGGTTTAACACGCTAGCCAAGTGTCCCCACTGCAAAAAAATGTGAGTCCATCACTTCCATTTAACACACTGTACAATAGTCGACATTGTCACTTGATTTTCAGCTACCTGACTGCTTTAATGTCTTGACATTTATTTTCATATATATTATTGAGGGGTACAGTCTTAAAAATTGGATCCAAACATCAACAAAATCGCTGCATGATTATTTCCATTATCGATTGATCTGATGATTGATCATTTTGTCTGTAAAATGTTCAGATTTATTATTGTTTTGTCTGACCAACAGACCAAAACCAAATTTGATTATTTGATTATTAAAATAGTTGCAACAATACACTATACCAGTGTGATCCTTAACTATAAATTACAAATACCTAAAATCTTTGCTGACCATTTTCAAATACATGTCGTGTATATTTTTGATCTTTGGATGCTTGGGAGATTTTGGTTTATATTTATTTCTGTATTTCTGCAGACCTTTGTTTTCACAGTTTAAGCCAGTTTCGAGTGCAACTTCATTTTCATATTGCATAGAAATGAATAGAAGCCAGCAACTGCTAAAAAATAAATTGTATTTTCTTAACATAACAAACAACAAACATAATAAAATGTTTAGCTATGATGTAAAGAATAAGTGATTTGTTGATAATGGGTTAAAACATAGGGGGAAACCCCCCCTCCCCCACAGCTATGAAATATTGAAGCCCCGAAACTAAAAGTAAATAAACAAACAGCTGGAGTTTTTCACTCACTGCTATAAAATCTAAATTTGTGCAGGAGCTGAAGCTGAAGTTGGGAGAGCACCATAAAGAGTTGAATTTTAAGAGGTCTGTCAAACTGAGGCGAACATTGCTCCAACACATCCCTTTGCTTTAAAGCCTTTATATTCGTATTGAAACAGAGTAAAGTGGAAAAGAGCAGAGTGCCGTTAAAACGCTAAATTGATTTTGCACTTCTGTGCTTGCTTTAACCTTCAGCCATGTAGGTGTGTGGCTCGATTACAGTTTGTCACAAATGTAAATACTAAAACTTGCATTCTAAAAAAAAGTTTTCTTCTTCTTCTTTTTTTCCACTGGAGTAGTTTTTGATTTCTTACTGTAATGAATAAATTCATTACACAATAAGTACAGACTACAATAAGTAGTCAGACAGTGAGTCTGGACTTTTCTTCTTGGAAGGAGTGAAGTGGAGGGAGGTGATGGAGGCTAATCTAGACGTGTGACAGGAATTAGAGCTCAATACGTGACTTGAGGACGGGGTTAGGTAGCAGGTTCACAGGGTTGAGGAGTGATGTGATGGTAAAGAAAGGTGTATGTCTGAAAATGACATACACCTGACCACACACTCCCATCATTTTTACCTCTCCATATTTCTCTTTCTACCTTTCTACCTCTTTCTCTACCTCCATAACAGAGCACAGAGGTAACATGGCATCATGTGATGACATTTTTCTCTAAAGCTTAATAGAAACTGATACCTTAGGTATAGTAGCACCTTCCCAGTTACACTAGTGAAAGTTGTCGCCTGTCTGTTTTCTATTCATATCTGCACCTCTCAGTAAGACTGATGCACTTTAGGTCTGGTCTGATTAATCATAGTTTCCCTTATAAATACTGTTTTTAAATCCAGTCCACATCTGGTAGCCTATATCGTAATTTAATAGAAAAGAAAAGGTCTGCACCGTATATGGTCACAGGCCACATGAATGAGCGGGTCAGGTGGTGCAAATGTAAGCATTGTGTACGAAGGAATAGGAGAAGGTAAGAAATCAGGTGATTGTGCCCCCCTAAGCCATCCGAATACCAGCGATTCCTGAAGAATGCTTGAGTCCAGTCACATGAGAGGCATGTGAGAGCTGAGAGGGGGAAGAAAGTAGAGTCATAATGGAGCAAAAAAAAAAAAAAAAACCCAAAAAAACAAAACACTGATGCCAATCTGGTGCTTAAGGGCAGTCGGCTTGTCCGTGTGTTTGTGTGGAGTCAGGACGGGATTGCTGTTGTTGGGAGCTGCACATGTGACGGGCCTCCAGTGCTTTCATGTGTAACTTTACTCACAAGATTGTCAGGGTGCAGAGTGAGATCACTGGGAAAACGGGTGGGACAAAGAAGTAGAAATAAATATGTAGAAATATTAAAACATCTGAAGTGTATTTCTGTCCTCGTGAATGTGTCTCTTCACACACTCATCTTTTTTCTTCTCGTTCCCTTTCTGTCTGCAGATCCTCTGTTGGCAGTGCACTGCCGAGGAGACGCTGCTGTGCTTATATAACTATAGGAATGATGTGCATTTTCATTGGAGTGGGTTTAACTGTAAGTACAGCTTTTTTTGTTGTTGTTTTTTTATGGAGCTCTTTCTTCTGCTTCCTAATGGTTTGGGCGTATTAAGGAATCTTGATGTGTCAGTCTCTAGTTATTGGTCCTAAATATGGTGCAATGCAAAGCAGCTTTATTTATACAGCAACTTTCAAACACACATGTAATTCAAAGTGCTGTGTAAGGTGAATAAATGCATTTATAGCCGGCTATTGAGCTGTTTTAAAGTGACATTCAGATCGTTTTTTGACATGATTGTCTTAGATTTGATAATTTAATTTATAATTTATCTCTACTTCTGATTTTGTGGCACGTTATTTGTCTCACGTTTGTCTGTAATTCATTGTTATTGCTGCATGTCTTGGTTTTTAGTCTCAATTAGGCTTAAAAAGCAATAAAACAATAGAGCGATATATGCCGATACATACGCAGGCAATGTAAAGCAGACCATCTGGCTACAGGTGTATATAATAATAATATAATAGATTGCACATATATTTTGTGCCTTAGGAGTGTTCACTTTTGTATGAAGGTGTTTTGAACCTACGTTGCCATGAATCAATTAAACATTATATTACAAATACATCAAATGCACTTTGGTCCATTAAGCCAGCTGGACTGACTGGCAGGATGTGCTGCTCAGTAAACAAAAGCACTGTGTTTGTTTTCTGCACAGTATATCAGAAATGTATTTCATTATACCAAGTTTCACAACTTGGTATAATCATATTAGAGTCATAATCACTTAGTATTTTAATTAAAGGTTACTGAGTTTGTTCAGTTTTTCTGCAACTGAAGTACTGATGAATTAGTTTTTTTTTCTGTTTTCAGTGCAGTGAACTATAATTCATATTATATTATATTACAATTACAACTTTTTTGTTTATCTGTTTGCAAGATAAAACATATGAATGCATAAATTAAAAAGATTATAATTTAATTAGTTAACCCCCAGTGCACTTTCACCCACACTATCATTCCCTCTGTTTTACCAGGTTGGTACTCGGGACTTTGCCAGTCGTTACAATGCCACCTATGTGTCCTGGGCATTCGCCTACCTGCTGGGCCTCATCTGTCTGATACGAGCCTGCTACTGGGGAGCAATCAAAGTCAGCTACCCGGAGAATAGCTTCGCCTAAGGTCGGCGTGGCCCTGCACGGCTGAAAGAACAAAACCACACTTTTTTTTCATTTTTTTCCCCATCTTGCTCAGATTTTTAAACCGGTCATGTTCAGTGGAGTTGAACGTCTGCAGGAGTGTGTCAAAAGAGTGTTGTGTGTGTGTGTGTGTGTGTGTAGGTGTGTGCAGTAGATGTGTCTTGTTTCTTTTTTGTGACTCGCTGAACAAACCTAATAATGTGTCGATAAATCCCTCTACTTATCCGCAAGGACTCAAATCCTTCCCAGGTTTTGCAAAAGGTTGACAAAAAAGCAGAATCAGGAACTTTGATTGGTTAACTAAATCAAAAACTGTGATTTTCATAATAAATGCCAATATCAACTTGACCTATTCTGATTTAAGATTGATAGTTCAGCAAACTGGTTGGATTTGGTCTTTCTGGACAGACATGTTGGTACCTGCTTGATTTAATTTTTTTGTTACAGACCAGACCAAAATAATACAACCATTTTGCCCATTGCACTACGATTATATGCAATTGTATGTGTGTTTTGCTGCTAGTTAAACTTAAAGCTGCATATCCATACTGTATTGTAACCATTTATCTTGCCTGTGTACACTGACATAGTATTGCGATATGATTTTAACTCTGGAAATGATACATTTTTAAAAAAGGAAACTGTCCTTAAACGCCTATGCGTGCCAAATTTGCTGCCCAGTATTAGTCAAGAAGAGCATATTTGATCAACAGGAGCTTGTTTTTAATACAGTGTTAATTTCCTTTGTGCCATGCAGCTTTTTAACTCACTACAGCAATAACCCGTTTATTTGAGCTATTTGAACTCTACGGCTCTCCCTGTGTATCTCCCTGTGTTCACTGCATTTATGTTGCCTTCTGGTGGAAAATAACTCCAAAACATGGTGACGAGCGTTCGCATGTCAACTTGTTTATGTTCTGTCACTGAGGTGGTGTTTTTTTCTGTGTCAGAGAGGTAGCTAAAACGTGCGATGTCCACGTCTTGGCGCCTCCTGCCTGTGATTTAGAATGTAAACCCTCCTCCTCCCTTCGCTTATATCGCTGCTCTCTGACCTCCAGTGAACTCTGTGCTGTATGCTAACTCAGCATCCCGTCTCTTGACCTTGACCAGTGGGCACAGCTCAAACTTCTAACCTTGTTTTGAATGTGATGACGATGATGATGATGAACATAATATTAAAAGATACTCTCTGTACATAGATCAAATTCAGTACTTGGAGGAGTGTAGTGTGAGGTGGAAGGAAAAGATGGCTTGTGGGTCTTTTTAAAAATGATAATTTATCAATAAAATGTAAAAAACTGCCCATGTTGTTGTGTTTATTTGTACTGTAGGATATGGTTTGGACTTTTCTCATGAACATCTAGTAGTGCAGATATGTTTGGTTTTAGTTGTTTTGGTGCTTACAGATTTATATTTCTTATCCTGCATGTTGCCACCGGCTTCAGGATATATCCTGTTAAATCACTGTGATACCTCCTCTGGTTGGTGTGTCCTCTGTGTGTGTGTGTGTGTGTGTGTGTGTGTGTGTGTGTGTGTGCAGACTCCATGAAGGTGATGTGATGGTGGTGAAGGACGGCCTGCTCACAGTGCGCTCGCTGTGTCCACAACACACTCGTGTTTATGAAAGCAGAAACAGCAGCAATCAGAGGATACAAACCTCCTCACTGCTCCGAAATAATGAAATACTTTATAATAAAACCAATAAAAGCAATACTTTGTTAAATCACACGTTTAGTTTTTCATCATCATTCTACTAAAAATATTTCCAAGGTTAAAAAAAAAAAAGTATTATATTGCAGATTATAGATTATATCAAGCAGGCGTTAGAAACATTTACATCATGTTGTCTCAAAATCAATAGAAATGTGAGTTAAATAAAGTAAATATACTTTGCATTAATTGTAGTAAATACAGTAGGTCACATTTCATAATTAAATTACTGTTTCTCCAATAACTGTCTCCCACATGCCTGCCACCTGTGTTTCACCATAAAATAAAGCAGAGATAAGTGTGGACACAGATAGTTGTGCATAATTACAGAAACACAGACTCTCCATTACTCTTTATGATGGTGTCCTGGTGATGGTGGTCCTTTTCGGAGTCTGTAATGCATGATTACTGAGGTCAGGAGTGATGATTTTCATATCCAAAGTGTAAAAGTTTTAAAAGGTTGGAAATAATGTCAGATACTTTCTCCCCACACCAACTTAAACAGCTTAAACATTTCTTTTTCTTTTCTTTTCTTTTTTTTAAACCAAATATTATTTGAGAATTTTGTGCCAATATTTGACTGCAGACAAGGACATTATGGGAGAGAGAGCAGCAGGTGGATGTGAAGACAGCTGTGAGGCTGTTTGCTTATGTTTCCCTGATCGAGTCACGTACACCCACGTCTTACTGCTGCAGTCCTGCTCTCTGTTCACTAGGAGGTGGTATCAGCAATCATTTGGAAAACGTGTTTCTGGAAGTTTGCAATCACACACACTGAACAGACAAAGAGATGGACCGTGTCATCACACAACCATTTGTAAACCATGGCTGATATAAAGTTGTAAGCATCATGCATGACTTGTCACTTTATTATTAACTTGAATCATCATTTTGACTCCGCAAAAGTAGTGGTGTGTCTATATCTGATATTTGTAACAAAATGAAATGAATTAAATGAAATGATTCTCTGGTCTTTTAAACTCATTTCATGGAGATGTGATACAGTTGAGATATCCAGCTGACAGACAAATAGACAAAACAGGGACGTAAATGGAGGAAGAGAGAGATACACACGGCATACACAACAATATATTGTCTTTATTTATGATCAACAGATTTTAATCTCACTTTGACACATTAAATACAGAAACAACAGAATGATGGTTTAATTGTAGAAACTCCCAGAGCTGCTACAATTGATACAACTACATCTCCATGTCTTTCACACACACACACGCACGTATGCACACACACACACACACACACACCGACACACACTGACACACACCGACACACACACACAGAACGCCGTGTCATGCACAATCACTGCACACTTCAGCTCTCATGAACCGCCCTAGCCTGCAGATGATGTCACGTCCAACACAGTGATGATGTCAGATCATCAGAACATTTGATGAGGTCATTGCTTTTAGGAACAAACACACACACACACACACACACACACACACACACACACGGGCTATTTTGGCTACTACCTCACAATGAATGAACATGGAGGTCATAAAATTAATACTAATCACCATGACTTCACAAGTTATGTTGAGTCAGTGTGTGTGATTGCGTATGTGTGTGTGTGTGTGTGTGTGTGTGTGTGTGTGTGTATGCGTGTGTGTGTGTGTGTGGACATCCTGATGTGTTCACAGGTGATTGTTTCCTCTCTGCACCCGTCATGATTAGTTGTTGTTGAGGACCCACCAGGAGGCTGCGGAGGAGATGCAAAGAAGAAAAACAAATATTCACTGACCCAAATCAATTAGACATGGAGCACACACTCCTCTGCACGCAGTGTGCATGTTGTGTATTTGAATGCCCTCTACTTTGAGTGCTTATGGGTGGTTTGTGAAATGGATACAGTCAGACATACTATGAATAAAAAAATCAGTGAACGTCTAACATGTTTGATATGATTTTGAGAAGAATAACTGACTATGAAATGTCTCTTTAAGTGGCTTCAAAGCTAGATGGTATTTCATATTTTTCCAGATTACTTGTGTATTCCAGCTCTTCATTGAAGCTGTATCGCACTGTCAGATCTCCCGGTGTGATATTTTGATATCTTTGAGAACTTGATTAGAATTTAAAATGAAGTTCTGTGAGTTTGAGGATCATTTGTCTGCACAACATGCTTTTGTGATTAATGACAATCTGTCAGGTTTAAAGAGAGCATTAGTTATCTTATTAGATGTGATATGTTTTAGTGTGTAATGTGACAGGAGAGTCAGACTGGAGGAACTAACCAGGAACCAGCATGGTGGTTATAGACTCAGGAGTTTCCAGAAAGTCCACATTCCCCCTCTGGAAGGTCTTGCTGTAGTTGGTCTGCAGGTGACTGGGAAAAAGAAATGAGAAGATTTACTTCCTGTTCATGGACAAGGTGCATAAGGACTGTAAAACTGTCCATAATACACAATAATATCAGTTTTGTTTGTCTCTGAATGCTTCTTTGCAAACAGCAAACGGAGTGTGTTATGATATGAGATGTGCAGGAGAGCTGAATTACTAAACAAAACGCTGTTATGATACCAATAAAACAACAAAAACACTGAGCAGCTGCTACAGGACTTTAATCATCATAATATCACATTCTCTGGTTTTCAATTATGTTTTGATTGTTCGCCAACTGTTGAGAGTTTTTTTTTTTTTTTTTTTTACCTAATATCTCTGTGTTTTGTTAATGAAGATGCTCAAGGCTGCATCCTTTTCCTGTTGTTGGCGACTGAAGGCCTGCAACTTAGGCACAAAACTTGAATGATTTTGAACTGATCCCCCCCCCCGAAAAAAACTTACACACATAGTTCGCAATTCAATCGGATGCAGCCAAAACTTTAAGAAATTCCTGGCAGCAGACTTAATTTCTTCTAAGAATGCACAAATGCCAAATATGAAATATTGACATTTTAGTCAACGTATCAATAGAGTGAGTGCATATCTGTACCTTTTATGGTTTAATTTCATTTTGAATGTTCAAAATATAAAGCCACTCGTTAAGACAGCCTACTCTCAGTGAATTTAAGCTGAGCAAAGAAGTGATTTAGGATTTTTTATTTTTTTTGAACAGGCTGCGGTGCATTAGTCACGATGCATATGGTGCAGGCGAACACTTACTTCTTCCACACGTTGTTGTGCTCCCAGAATTCATAGAGAATGAAGCGTGATTCATTCGCCAGCCGCTGAACTGCGATGCTGCCAAATGCAAAGCGAGAGAGAGAGAGAGTAAGTCATGCAATCATTAGTGTGTCCCGACAGTCTGAATCGACAGACAATATGAATCTGTGTCTTCACTCTGAAATTAGGATTATCAGGTGTCTTGTCAAATGTTTTAGTCTCATTTTAACTTGAAAACGAGTAATCATGACTGAATATTCAGAGAAATACTCGTGCCAAAAACCCTTAAACGTCACACCGTCCTTCAGGCTGCTGTGTTTTGTCTGAAACCAAAATGGCAGTGAGAGAGATTCTGTTTGTTCTGCCGAGGCTGAATTGAGCCACAGAGTGACGAAGGGTGACACATCTGACGTTTGAGATCTGTGGCTGCAGGAAAATAATGCAAATGTTCTTTCATCTAATGGCAACAGCCTATTGTGACAGGATGCAACACCAACCGACAGGAGAGCAGAATATTCTTGCGGCCATATCACTGAATTTAATTTTGTTTTCTGATGAATTTTGTTCTAAATTTGTCCATAATCTCATGAAATAGTATAGTAGGATGAATTCATTTTTAGTTTAGAAAGGATTTATTGATAATAATAATAAATAAGATCTTACACAGAAACAGATGTGTGTTGTTTTATATCCACGTTAAAGCACATCATCGTCATAAAATGTAAGCTTAATATCCTTCTTGAATTATGGAGACCACTTTATAAAGCATTTTGCAGAAATGTAAAAAAAAACAAAAGAAAAACAATAACTGAAACTGACTGTAGACATCCAGTCTGGGCGCAGGCGCACTCCATGTACTGTCTGAGAGCCAAACGAAACTCCTCCAGCTCCTCCTCCAGCACCGAGAGCTGCCTCTGGACTATCAGGATGTGCTGTGATCACACACACACACACACACACATAAAGACACACAAAGTCAGAAGGTCATAACTCAATTGTGGTGCGGCGAGCGTCTGACAGAGCTGGGGGGGGTGTTCAGAAATCTTCTGGCAGGGTTTTACACTGGCTCAGCTTCCTACCAGAAAGATGATGACTTAGACATTTTGCAAGGTGAACATTTTCATCTTCTATAATATCATTTTTTAAAAATCATTTATAATCCAATATCTTGGCAACAGTTTCTGAATGAATCATCAAACCCAGAGTGATCAGCATTTCACCCTTGAAGTTGATTATGAGAGATTAATCCTGAGGAGGAAAGACCTGTCGCAACACTGACAATAGAAAGCCTGCTAATCTTTTTGTGTGGCTGATGAGGGATTGTTGATGGAGGCATGAGAGAGGCTGATGATGAGAACAGGAAGTGAACAGTGTGCCTGCTGGCCAAGAGTATGCTGCTCGTTAATGCTGTGTGTGTGTGACGGAAAAAACGCCTCAGGACTCTCTCAGTGGCTAATTTGAGAGAAAGACACACACACACACACATACACACACAGCGACACCATCACACATCAGACTTGTGTTGTGGGTTATTACGGGGGTTTTTCTCTGAGCCACACTTTCATTCCCAGTGACACACAACACACAGCAATAAACCAATTACATATTGATTAATTCAAACGCGAGATGAGACATCCGTATCAAACCAGTAATGAGACGTGACAGCATTGTGCAATCATATGCATGCTCTCTCATATTAACTACCGCGCTGCTGTGTGAAACAACTGGTCCTCATACTGTGTGAATCATGAAAAAAGTGTCATGAGTTTTTAAGTGTCAACAATGTATTTCACTAATCACTTGCACCTGTCTGAATACAGGTGTCCAAGGATCTCTATGACATTAAATATCTAAAGGTTTTTTCACTTGTGATTTTTTTTTAATCCACATATCCTTATCCTGATATTCTTATTATGGGAGCATTTTTTCAATGATAACGGTCTCTCTTTCATGCTAAAGCTAAATGTGAAGGTTAATCTACACACATTGTAAACACACTTAAGCACATTATGTACGCACACTTCTGGAAGACATTTCATTTGTCAGTATATATAGGTTTTACACACAAAAAATATGTGCTGCAGTATTTATGTTGTAAATATATGTATTTAAAGCTTAAGACATTTATTGGCTGGATTTGTCAAAAGCTTTTCAATACAGGATTATACCTCTCTCCATCTTTCTGCCCACATTTTGCCCGTGAGCCTTCGTCTTAAAAACAGCCTGTAACTGAATATTGAGTCTAAAGCAGAAAGATTAAGAATAAAGACAAAGCAAAGCAAGAGACGGTTGGGAAAATCGCTTCCGACAAGTTTTAGCCCTGACGTTGCCATGACAACAACCGAGCACCTATTATCAATTTGGCCTCCCTTTCAGTAATACTCCACCATGTGAGAAACGAGTCGCACAAAGTGGTGACCACAGCAGAAAAGCAAAAAGTAGATGAAAGTCAGAGAACGAACCGATTTGCTCTCCAAGACCTCCTCTTCAACAGGCTCCAGACGGATCTCCTGCAGAACAGGATGGGTTAAAGCGTTACACAAATACACAGTGATATGATGCTCCAAATGAAATGTCACAAAAAAGAAAATGCCAATTAGGCATGTTTCCATCAACTGGTTCGGAGCGACTAAAACTAGGAGGCAAACCAGGTGATAAAACGGTAACAGCAGATCAGGCGAGTTAAATATTCACTACGTCAGAACTTATTTGAAAAAGGTGTTTCCGTCCCCCATTTAGCACATTAATTCTTCTTCTTCGGAAAAGGTTAAAACCGCTAAAATTAATTTTGCTGTGTTAATTGACCTTTTCTAATGCGATACTTAAGCATAAAAATACTTGTATGGAAACACAGCTACTGTCTGCCGACCTTGTCTTCTGGTCGCATTAGTCAAAACCAACAAACCTTTTCATGCCTGCCATCTGCCATCCTTCAACTATGTAGGTTATTTTGAAATTGCTTGAACTTATGTGCACTTTGTGTTTATGTATCTTGTACGTTTGTGCTTCTCTGCTGCACAATCGACTGCTCGTTGGGGCCAAATAAAGTCCTGGATTGATTGTTAAAACAAACAAACAAACGTTGAAGGTCAGTTTCTGCGTTCACCAGGTCAATAGTGAAGAGAGAAGTGGGTTCATACTATATCTTGGGCTCTTGTAATGTGTCAGTTCACAACATAATTCCTGCTACTTTCAACACAGATATGCAGCTGTGAGAGTTTGCATGCAGCAGATCCCCCCCCCCCCTATAGACATATGTGCATGTATATGTTACATGGGTGGGTGTTCAGTTAATTTGTTGATATTGTTCCGAATTCACTTGCCGTAATTAGTGGTTAATTTGAGAGAGCGATGTGTAAAAGACCAGATGGCTTAGATGGTGCGCTGAGACAGACGGAGATAAAAATACAGGGGGAGCTGGAAAGAGATATGCCTTAAGAAGACGGCAGGAGAGGAGAGGAGAGTATAGAAAGGTTAAAAGAAAGGAAGTCACCTTTTGTTCTAGGCGATCAATAAGCTTCTGCAGTCTGTTAACCTGCATCATCCACTGGTTGTCTTCATCATGAACACCTAGCAGAGCCATAGAGCCATATATAGTAAACAACAAAGGTTAAAGGAATGAAAGGTGCTGCATATATCGACTGTATTTTAAACACATTTCCCTCCATTGATTGTTTGGATTCTGAAATGGTAGCAGCAGTCCTGGAAGACATTTTAAGGTTTCCTTTCATGTCACGCAATGAATGGCCGTGCCAATCAATACAAAGGCTTTGAGGACTGTAATCAAAGTTTATAAGCTCTGCGGTTGTGTCGCAGATTGCCTAGCAACCACAACCTGTGCCATGACGGAGGTCTGATGGAGAACTCGCTGTGTGCAAACAAAGGTTAAATACATACAACAAGCAGCCTAGGAAAGTAGATATAACTCAAAATAACACAACTGTAGTGTGGATGACAGAAGATTCATCGAGATTCTACGAAGAAGTTGAGTAAATTTGTTTCTGTATGCCGTAAACAGAACTAACAGCACAGAGACAGTTATGTTACAACTAAAATGATCAACTAATTCTAACTCTAATGCTAACCAGACACTACAAGAAGGAATACCTGTATAAGAATTTGTGTGTTAATTTCTTTACTTATTCATGTTTGATGGTTTAATACAGGCGGTTGCACGTGTACATCGCATACCTGAGGTGACCGTCTAATTTTATAACTATACTGGGAATGTCTGTCATAAAGTGAGCGTGTGTTTGGAGATTCACTTATATACAAAAGAACATGGTGACCCTCAACCTCTGCCTGAGATCCAGCAAAATACCAGAGCACTAAGTGCCTTTAAAACCAACACATGAGGACACAACCCTTCTCTTCAGGCGATATCTCACTCCAGTTTCTTTCTCACACCCACATGATCTTCCCTCCCCTCCTGTGCTCTGCCCTCTGGCCTGTCGGAAACAAACTGACTCTGGCTAAGCTATTCACACTCAGCATCACAGCAGAGCACATAGTCACACCTGAATTGACGAGACTGAGGAGCGGGTTGTTGGGAGAGAGGCTGCTGTTCCTCTGAAGCCTTCGATTGGAACGACGACCCGACCACTGGATGGACAGGACCTCTGGCTTCAAAGGGCCCTGTCTGGCAATAAAACAAGGACACACACAACGTGACTTTTAAATCCTCTGCAACATTCACACTAATAATCTGGTCACATTCACATTTTTTAATTTTGTTTTGTGATTTAAGATGGCACCCAGGTGACTGAAGCGCACAGTCGCACAGAATAGACGTCTCTGCTGAGAATAAATGTAGCGGACCTGAAGTTGTCTGGACTTTTGTTATATTTGTATGTTGTATTGGTCTGACAGTGATGCTAATGCCAGTGACAAGGTACATGCACCCACAGGGTGACATCAACTGAGATTTATTTTACTGCTGTCAAGTCGTTTGGTTAGGTATTTTGAGAAGACCTCAGGGTGTGTGTGTGTGTGTGTGTGTGTGTGTGTGTGCAGGTGAATGTGCTTGCACATGTTTTGTGTTTGTGCAAATGAAAGAGAAGAGCTTATAAGGCTCTCGCTTTCTACCAACCTGTCTTGATTTTCACATTTTACCCCCACCTTTAATAAATGGATTACAACACAATTACACAATGTAAATGTAGGCATATAGTATAAGGGTTTATTAATGTATTTGTTAACAACTCTAACTCCTCCTGTAGGCGCAAGTGGAGGCTTAATAAATATCTTATTGAATTATATTCTGTTGATCCACAAATGAATGAATCAACTTATCTTTTCAGCTCTATGGGTTTTACTGAACAGCATCTCGTAATTACAGTGTTTCGTAACAGATCCGTTCATGTGCTTTCTCTAATTTATAATTAAAAAATACTGAAATCCAATGTCATGGGATGAGTCACCATGCTTTTGTTAAGGAGAATGGGGGTATCATTTATAGTAGACGAAATACTCCTTTTCCGCACCTGGAAGACAAGCAGTATAATTAATTCACGAGCTGCAGTCAAATGTGTCTCATGTGGTTGATGTATGGAGGAGGAGGTACTGATGGCGGGTCCCTCTTGGTCTGTGAGTGAGTCACTCTCGACTACGTTATGTAGCAGCCTTAATTGCAAAAACTGTCTGAGATCAGTATTAGAGCAAGGACCCCGTCAGCATGTTCCTATGCTGACTTCATATCAACCGAGAAGGAGGAACGGGAGGTTAAGAGCTATTGTTTTCCGTGATATTGTACTGTTTCCCTCTGAGTCACACCAATGCATCCGTGAATATGAACGACACTCAACCACAGCCTTTTCACACATCTAAAAGTGACCACAGAAACCAATTTAAAGCCACCAAAGAAACCAGCCGGATCCTCTAGATGTTTGGTGGAAACAGAGTGATTGCACTCGAATGCATAGGGGAGTTTCTCAAGTGAGGATATTCAGAGAAGGAGACTGAAGGAAAAAGAAGCAGCTCTGGGAGCGAGGGACAGCCACTCTTTGAAATGATGCGAAAAGAGTGAGTTTCTGGAGGTTTCAGACGTCAATTTTTTTCAAACCCATCATTTAATGCCTCTGAGAATAAGTGTGAACGTGGTCATGGAGAAAAGAGAGACACGATAGAGTGCACAAAAAAAAAATCCTGAAGTCATGCAAAACAAATTCAGTATTATTGTTAAGGACGAGTCAAATACTGCAACAAAGCTGCTTTTGAGTGTTTTAAGTGTTGACATACATAGTCATGATTTTGTTAGATTACATAATGCAGACCTACATCCTAGACATTATGAGGCGGCATTTATGGTGCTGTACATATGAAAAGAAAAAGAAGTAGTCGTGAAGAATAAAAAAAGAGAACTTGAGAGAAGTTAAAGATTGTTTTAAGACATGAATAATATTTTGTGTCGAATATGGTTTATCCACACGTTTGCCAGTTGGACCACGATTGGCTCCTAAGTACTAGTGATGTCACAAATCACGCTCATAGGTAGGTAGGTACACGGCTTGTCCAATTGTCGGTAAACGCAGAGAAACTTTCCATTTTCAGCAGATGAATGTGAAAACAGGCCTTTTGTGTAAAACTCTAAACTCCGCACTTACATTATTCATCACAGTGAAGCTCAAACATTCAGGTGAAGTCACAAGAAGAAAAATACCTTTTTGAGTGGAGGGAGACTTTAAAAAAACGTGCATGAAAACACGAGAACACACACACACACACAAACAAAAACCTCCACATAATTAGTGCCTAAGGTTTAATCATCAAGCATCCACTCTTCTAACACAGATGGAGCCACTGGGTGAATGTTAATTAGCAGTCAGTGCATTTCTAAACATGCTAGCCACATTAAGGTCATATTCTAATTGCTGCCATGCAGACAACTTGTAGAAATATCCTCGTATAGCTTATTTGAACTAAATACCAAGAGGGGTGAGCATGATCTGCTTCTTAATGGCATCCATTAAAGGGCAGAGGGCTTCCACCCTCGGCCTATCGGGATGCTGGATGGGGTCGTTGCGTAGGACTGCCTCTTCCTCCCTCCAAACATGCACATTTATTGTTGCTAATTTGTTGGTTATTGCTAATTGTTACTTATTTGAGCTGTTTTGTTGCACAAATTGAAGGAGCGTGACAGGATTACATTTCACATGTGACAAATAAAGATTGATCGATCAGTTGATTTATTAGTACAGATTCAGTGGAGTTGATAATAAACAGCAGTGACACAGCAGTGAGAGCAGTGAGAATGAAGAAAAAACAGTGTAGCTGTGTGGCGTAAAAACAAATGTTTGTGTTTGTGTGTTTGTGCCTGCTACTACTGGCCTGGGTGTGGTTATCATACACTGTATTCAGTACACAAAAAAATATAGAATATCTTTGTATTCAGTCATCTTAATAAGTACAGGGTAAGAATCTGTGTCATTGCACTTGGATAAAAGCATCATTTAAACCCAGAATAAGCAATGCAAATTGGTGTGTGGTTTGGACAACTTAGCTGTAAATACTGTAATTATAGATGCCATTATATAATACATTTTGTCCATGTTTTTAAGACTATTAGTATGTGTGTGTGTGTGTGTGCATGTGTGAAAAAGGACCAGAGAGATTTGCTCTTACTTCTCTTGGCGAGTCTGCTCAGCCGTGGTTTCCATGGCGCACTCAAGCGAACTTTGAAGGGAATGAAGCTGATTGGTTGTCTCCTTCAGCAGGAAGCGGGTCACAAACTGCTCCAGGTGGGTGGACTCCTGATATTCCTGTCAATCAAGAGGAGGAGGAGAAGGAGGGGGAGGAGGACGAGGAGGAGGAGGAGGAAACAAAATGCGATAGAGAGAACAACGAAGGCTGTGTGACAAGTTTCATATGCCAGCTCAAAGTCACTCAGTGTGTCCTGACATCCCCTGCTAATTAAAGATGACTACAAGATCATGTGTTTAGAAAATATTACATAAGAGAGCTGCAGGAGAGGAGAAGAAAGGAAAAAATAACTTTTCAGAGGTTTGGTTTTAACACATTACATCTCTCATCTGCCAAAATCTGCCCTCTAAATTGTGTTAAATTAATCACAGTCCCTAATCTGCCAAATGACTTCCTGAAATGAAAATATATCAGGACAATTCAAGTTAGCGAGGGAAACAAACTCTGAATGCTTTCTTTACACAAAACATATCCATAGATGTTAGAGAGCTTTAAAACACTAAATTAATACAGTTTAATAACAGTGAGGGATGGGGCATGCATCCATTTAATATTAAAGATGCTACAAAGCTCTGTAAACTTGCAGAATTGTGTGATAATCTGTGGCGTTATCATTATGACCTGCCCCATTTATACTGCACATGGTCATTTGATCCATTATTACTAAAAATATTGATTAAGAATAAATTCTGACATCATGTTTTTTTTTTTTTTTTACTTTATAAAATTATACCACTTAAGTTTATGACTTTTGATGACACGTTTCTAATTGGGTTAGAGTTAGGGTTATATTTTTAATGGAAATATTAATTTTGCATGGACTACATTTTTTTTTCTTTTTTTTTTGCTGGACTTTTTTTTTTACTGGGAAAAAAAAAATTATCCAACTGAATGACATTTTTGAGAGGCATCATTTGTTATGCCTGTACTAGAGCAGCATGGCTGAGTGTTGTTTTGGATCTAATCAAAGGGGAATGAGTGATATGTGGCGAGTTAGCTGTTTGCACACCGCACCTGCTCCCACATTTCTGAGCACTGCGACACGTTCGTACACTTGAGCAACAATGAGGTCTGAAGGGAAACACTAATGCATGTCAGATAAGAGAATGACTAATGCATCAATAGAGATATGTGTGTGCATGTGTGTTAGTGACAGAAGGAGAAAGAGGGAGATACAGGATACAGGGACAGTCTTCATCTTTTTTTGCTATTGGTAATTATCTTCAAAAGTACAACAGGGATGGTTTAATTTTTCAAAAGCTATATGTGTTTATCAGTGGCTTTACACACACATACATGAGCACACACACACACACATACATAAGAGTAGGAGTCTCCCAGAGCTTTCACCAGTTTGTCTAGAATACAGAACAGCTCATTAGATTCACGTTTTTCTTCACGTTTCATCTCTAACAGCATAAATTAAAATCTTAACCCATTTATCCACAAGAACAAAATACACAAAATATATTTCTGTTAAAGTCAGAGGATCGTCAACATTATTAGCATTCATCCTGAGGGGGCACGAAGGTGTGTACAGAATTTATTATTGAGACATTTCACTCAAAACAACAAAATGTCAGTGTGACGGCGCATGAGAAGTCAGGTAGTCATTATACATGAATATATATTTCACAGAATACTTTGACCGGCTGTTGAATTCCTTTAGCCACGCCGCTAATGTGGTTAAAAACCAGAGTCGGTCACAGTTTTATACCCTGACATTCTGATTTAAGCAAACACACACACACACACACATAGTGAGTGAGTCACAACAAAACTGCTAAAGGTCAGTGTCCTGTCTGCCATCTGAGCATAGATTACCTCCTGTGATCACTACCTTTGTGTGTGTGTGTGTGTGTGCCTTTTTGGCCATTTTAAACAGCTGAAGGTTCGCCTGATTCTTTTCCTTTTTTCGTTTCCCTTGATCTCTCATTTTCAGTTATACAAAAGGTCAAATGAGAGCTTTGTTGGAGGCGGTGGCTCTTAGTTCTACTTCAGACTTTAAACTGCTGCAAAATCAAACTTTTTAAGCCTCGTAATGATGCAGCCCCAACTCGAACCCTGCAATCATACTTCACCCTGCTTCTACCAAATGTCTCAGTAGACAAGTAGACAAAATCCTGATTGCAATGATTGAAAAAGCTTTATATCGTTGATGTAATTAGCCAGAACTTGGGAAACAGGATTGAGTTGCACCATATATTTGTGAATAAAGTCTTTCCTTTTAGCTAAGAGAGGAATTTATTAATGTGTAAATCAGCTAGAAAACAGCGCTGTCCAGTCCAAAGCAATCAACGATGTAAACAGAAAATCACTGTAGCATCTCAAGATTTAACGTCTAATACCTTCTAGAAAATGTTTTTGGTATATTTATTTATATGAGCATACATGGAAAATATGTTGAATCGGCAGTATTTATTTTTTGATGAGATCTAAATCTCATCTTAGTAATAGTAATATCATTTAAGTAACTTTTAATTCGACTTTTTATTAGTTTTACGTTTCAACGCCAACCACAGTGCTTGTTGGGGCTTGTTGTTTTACTTTGTTTTCATGAATAAAATCTTCTGTTATTATTAGAAAAAAAAATAAAATGTCATTAATACTACAGCAGTGTGAAGTGTGAGAACAGCCTCCACTAACAGCAGCTGAGAAACACCTGATGTTTGCTAGAAAAGGTTTGAAGTCAAAGTGACTGTGTACGGGAAGGCCATAAATAGCTTTTGGCATGAATATCTGTGCAAATGAAACCCTGTGCGTCACCAAACAGATTTGTGTACATGCCTGGCTCTGTTTTAGATGCACAATCTTGTTCCAGCTCCTCCTGCACATGTGCATGGATGTTTGATGCGGGTACACAAAATCACACTGATACACACACAAATGAGCTGGTGTATACATGAGCTCACACAAAAAACACACTGAACGGATTCAATGCAAGACACCTCGCAAAGGAACACACATGCAGCCTGCCACCTCACACACACACACCCACCCACAGTCAGACCACCCACTCAAATACATACAGTTCAACACGACGACCCAGCTTTAGTAGGTGACTAATGCAGCATCTGTTCTCGTCCTTGTTCAGCCAATACTTGCTCACTGACAGAGAAATATGACACGTCATAACTTACTTGGTCTTTTTTTTCTTGTGCTATGTCTCATTGCAAAGTCACATTAATATTTTATAAACTATGAAATATGCTTGAGGTAGTAAACACTTACCACCTTAAAACAGAGAGACATCAGGCAGTAGTGAAACCCTCGCTCTCTTTTATAATTCAGAAATTTGATTTTCAAGTTATTGCCTTGATCAATAATAAATCATCACTTCTGTTTAATTTGTGCAGAGTAATGTGCTTTCATTTGAGCTCAAATATTGATGGTGTGTGTTTGTGAGGCAACAGTGAGGAATAGTATGGAAATAAACTGATCGGTGAGATTAGGTGATTGTCCTGAGAGCTGACTTAAGGCTCAGCAAGTACAGTTGAGTAATTCCTTTTTCGTGTGACATGACCTTAAAATACACGTCCACACTTCCTGTGCTGTCTCTCCTGCTGTCTCACTTTCTGCCCGCTTGAATACAGACTATTCTCTTGGAGTACAGAAAACGATTTGAAGCGCAATTTAATTTTCACAGCTCTGAAAGTTTGCAAAAGGTTTGCAAATTGACCTGTATATTTCATTTCTTTTGTTGAAAGGCTGAAAGCTGAATTTCAGCACTGCTTTGCTCTTTCAGATTTAAGTTTTTTTAAACCTATTTCTGGGAAAATGCTTTTCTAAATAGCTTTTTTTTCCTGCAACATTTTTTTTTCACTCTATGCTGTCTCATGTGTTTATATTTAAACTATATATAATCTCCCCACATTGCGTTCTTTTCAGCCATGCACCAGTGTGACTCTGGGGATGGCAATGACAGTCTGTTGCTCAGTACACCACTTTGGTTCAGACTGAAATATCTCAACAACTACTGAACGGATTGTGATTGTCCATTGGAACATTTTTCATTAAAAACCCATCAAATCGACATCTGCAAACCGCTAGTAAGTGTGGTCTATAACGTATTGACTACCAATTGTTCAGTTGGTAGAAAACAAGACAGTAGATCAGCTCATTGGAGAAACGTGAGCTTGGCTGCCTGTGTCGGTCACATGATCGTCTCCTTCGTCGTCACAGTTGTCCCATTGGTTGACTATTGGTGCCCATACACTGTCCAAACCATTATCTGCTGTTACCATTTGTCTTTGTCACTACAGCTTAAAGGTGTTAAAGTTAGATGTCATTACGCTTTACCTCACCCTGTGCTAATAAAAGCTATCGCTGACAAATGAACAGTTTGACTCACACTTTCTGTTTCTGAAGGAGCCACAGAGAGACGTATGTGCTTCAGCGCAGATCTGAGGGACAATTTGAGCTTCACGTGTGTCATATGTGTTAGATTACACACAAAAAGAGAGAGTGGTGATTTAATAAGCCACATCTCTGTCTTCTTCTAAATGTCTCTTCATGATTTGTCCCTTTTCTTTTGTCCTCTCTAATTTAACCTTTGTCTGTCTGTTCACCTTACGCTCCCTCATGTTTTTTTCTTTTCTCCTCTCTCTGATAATAAGATGCTTTGCTGTACATGCAGCTCTACAGTAAGATCAAGAGGATAATAAAGCTTTTTTCCTATGCATGATCAAAAGCAATATTTAGTTGGTAAAACAGCGATGACACATTTAATTCACCATCAATATTGGCTTCAAATCCAAAAAAAAGAAAAAAGAAACCCAACTCCCCGTCCCCAAATTATAATATGTTTTATTCTGTGGGTTAATTGGTAGGCTGAATAAGCCGTGGTTGGTTCGTTTTGGCTCTGTAATGGAAATCTGACTAATGGGAGATCTGAGGAAGCCAGCTGAGCAGCAGAGGAGCATGCTGGGAGAGATTTACAGCGAGAAGCTCAGGTCACACTGTGAGTAAATCAAACATCTCCTATTATTATCATTATGTGCACGGCATGAGATGTCAGTTTGATACATAGTGTGGAGGAATGGGTGGGTGGGTGTGTGAGTGTGCCACAGGGATGTAAACAAATTAAAATACACCATTCGGGGGAAAAACTGGACATCGTATTTGAATCTGAAGTGAAGTGAAGTTTCATTTTTACCTTCTTTGTTTTGTCCATTGCCTTCAGTATGGACATATTCAGGTCTTCTAAGGCAGCGAGAACATTCTCATATTCACCGAGGTGCTGGGAGAAATATTCTTCACAGGCGAAAGACCAAAAAGAAAAAAAGAAATGTAAGCAACTACAACAGGGCTGTAGGGGTTCTGTTGAAACAGCATTAGTGTGACACCTCAGAAACACCGCCTTTAGTCATAGAGGATGTGACTACGTCAACATGGTTCTTTACTTGTGTGGGAAAATGTTATAAAAATAGCATTTGAGTCTATTAAGCCGGTAGAATACCAGCACCAGCTTTACGTTACTTTTATGAATAATGTTATTTGGGTAAAGCCTCAACTTACCACAGAGTTCATCAGTGTCCACATTGCTGCAAACCAAAAAGACACGTAGTTCATATAAATCAGAGCATTACAATCAAGAATTACTCAAAAACAGAAGCTTCAAGGTTAAAGGTGGTTTAATCTCTACGAAGACTTTCCCTGAACAGACGATTCAGTGAATCAGCATGTGATGATAAATGGGATATGAACAAAATAACAGTTTGTTTTTCTATTTATTTGATGCATGAGAGACCAGGCGGTCTGAAAGTGGATTCAACATAAAGCCTGGAGGAATTTTGACAAATGGTCTAAGTGTGTGTGTGTGTGTGTGTGTGTGTGTGTGTGTGTGTATGTGTGTATGTGTGTGAAAGACACAAAAGAGAGAAAGAGAAAAGAATAAAAACTGAAGGTGAAGAGTGGACACGAATGGACAATTATCCATTGTATCCCCTGTACAACTAGCTTCAAGACACACAAAGGAAACATTTTTATTTTGTCGCAGTGAAGTGAGGATGAAGAAATACACTGGGTTTTAATTCTCTTCCACAAAAACTGAAGCTGTTGTTCACAAGGGAGAAATGCCGCAGCAATCAATCGGTCCAAACAGGAGAAAACACTTAGAGCAACAGCAGACGAATAAGAGCCGAGGCACATTAAACTGAGTGTAAAGCTCTTACTTGTGTTGCTCGAAACTTGACTGTTTTGACATTTTAGGGTACATTATCTACTAATGGACGACACACAAGGGAATCACTGAATAATGTTGTAAAGGGTATACAAAACACGATGGATGGTAATTAAGTCAGATATTATTAAAATCTAAAGGCTATTCTTTTACTAACCAAACATGCATATTTCTTGATTTCTCACATGTAATTGCAAAAATCCTTCATTCATCAATTAAAATGTTTACATTTACAGTACAGTACATACAGGTTGGCCTGTCAGACGCACCTCACAGCTTAATGACTCATTCTTTAATCAATACAGGACTCCATTTAAGGCTTCTAAATTACTTCTAAACAACTTCACGACGGTGATGATGATGATGATGTGTGTTTGCTTAGATCAGATGCGTTCATATATGTTTGTTTTTGCATATAATTAGGCTCTTGATATGTATGAAATACATCACCATGAATAGCTAACACCACTAAATTATTATACATTCATAATGAGTATACTAATGGGTATAATGGATAAACATGATCATTATGTTGTTCATAATCATCAGAGCGACTGTGAGTGTCTCATCTTTCTCCCTTTGAGCATTCAGTCATCTCAGAAACTCAGTTTGAGCATTACATCAGTGAAAACATGTATGTATTACCTCAGCTAATTTCTGTCTGTCTGTCTGTCTCTCTGTCTGTCTGTCTGTCTGTATGTATGTCTGTCTGTCTCTCTGTCTGTCTGTCTGTCTGTCTGTATGTATGTCTGTCTCTCTGTCTGTCTGTCTGTCTGTGTGTATGTCTGTCTGTCTGTCTGTCTGTCTGTCTGTGTTCCCTTTCCTGCCTCCTCTGTGCAGCTGTGAGGAGGATTCAGCTGTTGTATTAGGAAACATAGTTTTTAATCTTTTTTTTTTTTTTAAATATATATTTGGGGATATTGTATGCTTTTTCTAGACAGTAACAGTACAAAAGGGATAGAGAGAGAGAGATGATGAATGGCTGTTGAATGGTGAATGTCTTTGCCTATGTAATGCCCTATACAGATCAACTTTCCCTGTCTTGTCTCACCTTACATGAAAGGATTTTTGAGGCCCTTCCACTATGACAGAAAATGTACCAAAATACATATCGGCTTTGATGAAGTATGCACGTGTATTTGTAATTATGAGATAAAACTTTAAATATGTGTGGTTGATATGCAGTTGTTAGAATCTTACTAGGTGGTTGATTGCTATGGTGGTACCAGAGGGTTGATTATGTGTTTGAGGCCCAGAGGTAGTGATATTAAAAATAGTTTAGGAATAATGTTATACTGCAATGATGCAATACTGTATACACATCAGTTTTTAATCTTCAGATGAAAGAAACAATAATGTGAGGAAGGCGACCAGGAAATTGGTTTGACATGAGTCTCATGTGTCCTGCAGACATAAAATACACAAGCTTGCTGCCTGGAGTGCTTTTTTTTTCACATCTTGGTTTGCTTGTCACCACTTAAAAACAATACTGAGATTATGAATACATAAAAGAGTATTATCATGTGTGATGTTTCATATTTTATTCAGTACAATACAATGATAAACATATCTAACAGGATTTCTTATAAAGCGTCATGGCTTGTATAAGCTAGTATAGTGTTCAATTTAGTCCAAAACAGATTTTGTATCCAAATTTATCATCCTCTTCCTCCATATTCTGTCACACATATCTCAATTTTGCCCACGACGATACTAAAACGATGTTAAAGCAATGTAATAATAAAACGGACTTACTCTGTGTTGTGGGTATCAATGGTGTGGAAGAGGTCCTTCAATTCCTCAGCTGTCAAGACTCCGTCAGAGAAATAGGCTTTGAACTCATCAAAGGACAGTTTCCCATCATCTGGGGGACAGAGCACAAATGCAACTTGTCAACACTGCGTCAAGACAGCTCAGTCATGACTGAAACATCCTTTGTATAAATCAAGGACTTGTTTTTGGTGAAATGAGCTTTATGGTTTGAAATAACAATAGAGGTAAATTGGGCAAAAGAGTCAAATCAATAACAAAAGAAACATTTAGTGTATAGATTTAATTCCCTTTTATTTAGGGTAAACAAAACATGACATGAAAAACTCCAACATTTTCCCTTGTTTTTATCATTACAGTTGACAGCACTTTGAATGTAAAGGATCATTACCATTTCTTCCATTAGACCTACTTGATTGCGGTCTCAAACAGTCATTTGTATGATCAAAGGCTCTGAGATTATGAACAGAATAAAAAAGACCCGAGCTGCATGAATTATTCACGAGGTAAAAAATAAACAGATTGCAAAAACGAGGAGCCTCATCTGGTTAGACTTCATCAAAATGAAGAGAATCAACCACAAACAACATGTTCACATGCTTGTGTGACATGAGGTGACTGATCTCTAAAATTTCACTGCTGACCTCCTTGACCTGTTATGTCACTGTGGATGCTGTCAGCCTGCTTTAGAGGATGTAAAAATGTACGAGTGCTGCTGTTTGCACAAAAAAAAACAAATATGTGGGGTAACTTCCTATCGCGCTGCACAACACGTCAAATTATTGACAACGTGGAATGGACATTTAATACATAATGAAGCCATGTCATGCCATGGGAATAATGAATTCTGATTAGCTATTATATCATGCTTGTAAAAGGACAGCTGGAGTCATTTCTAGTGTCAGGTCTGTTAAAACGTCAAATGTTTCTTATCTGAAAAACAATTCAAATCTATCTGGTTTGACCACTGCGTGTCACAACAGAAATTTACATGGACTGTGTGTGTCAGTATTAGATTTTGCATATCGGCTTGACACAAAAAGATGCAATAAGTGAACAGTCACACAAATGAGAGCTGGTCTCACCTCGAACCAAAATCATAAGAACATTTGGTTGTCTCCGATTAAGATAAAAAGAGGAAAACTACAACCCAGTTTAAATTTGGAAGTTCAGTTTTGTAAATCATGTAAACAGGTGTATGAATGACCAGGTTCCTTTTAAACGTCATATCCCTAATATGATGAAAATCATAAGAACTGGGGTACTGATTTCTCTCAGAAGCCTGGATGAGCTGTTTACATGTTTACGTTACAAATTCATGAATTCTAGGAAAGCATAATAAAGAAGTTAATTGAATTGCAAGCTGTATGTGTCCCAAGATCCATTATTTCACTTTCATTTAGGATTCCTGGCTTTGTATTTGAGAGTATTTGGGATAAGAGGAAGATGTAAAGAATGGTTTCACATTACTACCATCATTGCAAACCTTAGTTAATAACAACATATATTAGGTATGTTTTTATACAGTGTATTATAGGTGAAGTATTGGCAATGAAACTATTTGCTCTGAACCTCCAACCATACACCTCTAAGCCATAAAGAGTCGACTGGCATAGTAAAAGTGTCTAAGTGGATCAAAATCTTTGACATGTTTTCTTCATTAAAGCTCTGACATTGAACCTCACTGGGCACGGTCAGGTTTCTGTTTCCATGGAAACTGAAAGAGTGTCAGCACCGAGTCATGATCAGAATTTCATTGGGAAAATACATCTGTTTTCACCCATGAGGGCAGAAAAACCGAACCGCTGGCCAAAACAGCAAAGTGTGTGTTTGTGTGTGAGTCTTAAAATAAATATTTACCGTTTTTATCAGCTCTCCGTAAAATCTGTAAAAAAAAGGGAAAAGGAGAGATGTCAAGAAAAGGGTTTCACACCATCAAAGTTAAAACGTGTATGTGTGTGTGTGTGTGTGCGTGTGGATCATCGATCAGACTTTCAAAAGCAGTGTGTCAATAAATTATTGATGGCGCTGTCACAGAGTCCAGAGGAGATGAAAGGCATGTGGCAATGACCACACCAACTTCAAAATAACATTGCCCACTTTCTCTTCTTTGTACTTGTGAAGAAGAATCTGAACAGACTTTGAGTGTATTTACACATCATCACAAAGTGAAATCTGACCGCACAACCTGGGGAAAGAAATCCTTTCCTCAGTAGATTTTCCCTGCAAGGAGGACTGCTGATGTTGGCTAGAAAGGGGTGAAAAATCAAATAGAAGAAAATCCACCCACCTTCCTCCAGCTATTGGCAGTCTGTCCTGTGCTATGCTTCACATGATTATTTTAAATGTTCCTCCTAATCAGTCTTTGTTTCTCATTTTGTTGTCTCATAACTGTAAAACGATCCTGCTCCTGTCTGTTTTACTGTTCTACCTGTTACTGATCTCTAATCTCTATAATCCTTTCAGTTCAATACACAACTTTATATTAATCTCTGCAAGGGCAACATCTGGGTAAACAAATAAACACACACTAAATAAAGAAACACATCCGGTTATCTTTACAAAATGAAAAACAATCAGTTGTCACTTTTCTGTCACATCCTACACCTCTAGACCTATTTATCTTTTTTATTAACTGATGTATGACA
This sequence comes from Pampus argenteus, assembly GCA_036937835.1. Classification (NCBI taxonomy): domain Eukaryota; kingdom Metazoa; phylum Chordata; class Actinopteri; order Scombriformes; family Stromateidae; genus Pampus; species Pampus argenteus. The sequence continues at coordinate 11,969,207 of CM072879.1, forward strand.
TTTAACTATCATTTTAAATTGATCAAATAGGATTGGTCATTTCATCAATGTTTTGTAATCAACTTCTCATCTCATACCAATATATATATGTGTGTGTGTGTGTGTGTGTGTGTGTGTGTGTATAAATAAATTGTCAGCCAAAATTTTTGCCTCATTGTCTTTTAACGACACACAGAGCTGCTAGGGGAGATGTCAAGAACAGAAGCAAATCTCGCCTCTGCAAACAAGCAACAGTTGAATTCCCCGTCAGTCAGTGCCTGAAGAGAGAGCACCTGTTCAACATCAATGAGATATTTGATGTGGAGGATGCAGTCATCTTCCCCGTTTAATAACTCTATTAAACGTATGTATGGTTCTTATGTATGCACTCTCCCCCTGTCTCCCTCAGACACTGAAGGCAGCTGACAGGTTTATGGTTAAGATATTACAAGAGAGGAGGAAAACAGAGCAATGAGGAGGATATAATTAGATATTATCAAGGCAGGATGCAGCATCATCAAACAGAAGAGGGAACATTTCTGAGGGAGAAGCACTTGTGGAACATCATTAGCTGTACTGATACATATATAACATGTGAGATTAATATTTAAATCCTTCATCATCTAAGTAATATGTGCACATTCTGGGAATCCTAGTCTCATTAGTGGCTATTTCAAGAGCAACACATTACTGTTTTTTTTTAGATTAGGAAAGTTATAAATGTCATTTATGTTTGGTTAACTTTCATTAAACCAAGTAGACTTCTAGCATTTCATTAACTTGGTATTAAGCACTGACTTTTACTTTGAATCTCTATACAAAGACAAATGGAACAGATAATTTAAAGGTCATTCTCTTCTACAAGGAACTATCTGCACCCTACGTAGCCAATTTGTGGGATCCATATTAATTCAGATGATCTACAAATCTCCAGCAGATAAAATCACTGAAACTTGACTGAACAGATTTAAAAACGGAAAAAAAAAAAACTACACGTTTTTCATAAAAGTCCATATGGGCTACAGGCTATAGATCATTAACTCCAATATAGCATTAACATAAGTAATGTATGTATGTATATATATATACTTACATCAATGAAAATGGACATTCCCTTTTTCATCTCCATTTGAGTGCTGGGCTCCTCGGTCACAGACTGCACCTCCTCTGAACAGTCCATCATCCAGTATGTTGCTTCAGTTGTAAACTGTGGAGGAATTTGTCTCCAACCTCTTATCTGTTCAGAGTCACTGGTCAAAAAGAGCGACTCGGTGCTGCCGTCAAGTCAGCTGCAATAAAACACAACACTTCCCTGAACTGAACGTGTCACAATTTAACTCTTAGCGACGTCATTGCTTTATCGTTACCATAGCAACATGCCAAATTAGGAAAAAAAAAAAGATTTAATTATACTGTAGATAATTTTAACGCTATTATTTGCTTTAGGCATGCACGCAGCGTTTACTTTTTATGATAAACGCAGAAACATAGCCTGTGCTTTAATTTTGTTAAACTTCCGGTCGTGTACTGGCTGTCTCTGTGTAACTTGACGTTGCTGCTGATCAAAAACTGAAGCTTGTTCTCTGTTAGAAAAAAAAAGAGTAATCAAATGTTCAAGTGTCTCATTCTGCAATTTTCCTATCGTGGTGCTTAATTAGGTTATTGTACACTAGGACACTCTGAAAGCATCACTGAAATCAGTTGACATGTCTACAATATAACATACAGCCAAATGAGCTGCACATAGCCCTACATACAGTAGCCTATATATAGCCCAAGTTTTTGTTAAAAGATACAAAGGGTACATAAAAGGTCAATTCAACTTGAATAAAAGAATAAAATGACTCGTTCATAATGTCCTCTCTGTGCCCTGTCTCCCTATATTTATATATATATATATACATATGAATGTGATTTATCATTTGTGATTTTATTAGTATTGTTGATGTTTGTAAATTAACCAATTAACCAATGAAGAACAATAGATGTGTAGATATATAGAAATATAACTACAGTAATCCCAGACTTGTATTAAAAAGTAGCCTGTAAGAGATCTTGACTGGTTGTAAGTCTGTGTAACAGTTCCATCTAGTGGAGTGCTGCGATGGCACATAGGGTAATATAGATTAGATATTATATGCAAACATATAAACAAAGAACATTTCTCAGCAGTAATTGTTTAATGTAATTTATGTCTATCTCTGATTTCAGTAAGAAAGCTTTTGAAAAAGACTCATAGCCAAGGCAAAGTTTATTAAAGACTACAACCTAAAGGCTTTCTTCACCCACAGCTGGGGGAGCCAGGCGGAGAGCAGTGATAGATGCATGAATGCACATATTGTCTGCTTGACTCCACTCATTATGAATTTACAGGAAGTATGCAAAGTAGGGAGTTCCCCTTCAGGCCACTATATACATGCTCTCATTAAAACAGCAGAAATATATTGTGTGACATAGTTTTAAGTGTGATTATCACACTAGATAAGTGGCATCAATCGATCGACTGATTTAGTTTCAGCGTTGAAGCATAACTAAGTGCATTTATTCAAGTAAGTAGTGTACAATTTTGAGGTACCTGTACTTAAGTATTTCCGTTTCCTGCTACTTCATATTCCACTCCACTAAATTTAAGAATGAATTTCATTAAAATATGAACAGCAAACACATAATTTGAAAATCTACAGTGCCAAAGCTTACCCACCCGACAAACTCACAAAGTTAATTTGTTAATAGTAGTAATCTGGAAATATAAATTATATGGAAGTATAGGCCCAGTACTCTGAAAGGGGCTGTTCTGTATAATTTCATCTTTTGATACTTTAAGTGCATTTTCCTGATACTTTTTTACTTCTGCACCTTCACTTAGAAAGTAAAATTCTGAATGCAGGACTTTTACTTGCAATTTGTACATGGTGGTATTACTACATGTACTTGAAGAAAAACATGTGAGGACTTGTTCCAAAGCGGATACTTAAGTTTCAGCAGTGTTTGATTTTCTTCTTAACAGAGATACATTTACATAAGTACTGTATTGAAGTACAATTTTGAGGCACTGTACATGGTTATTTCCATTTTAAATAAAATACTACTTTTTATTAGCTACATTGCAGACATTTGTTCAAATTATAAAATGTAATGCCTTCTAATTGGGTAAACTATCCAACACTAAGAGAAGTAACAGTAAAAAGTCATTAAGATGAAATGTGCATCTACAAGCTACATTCAAATGCATTTTATTGCATGTATAATAGTCTAAAAGAGGCCATTGCACATAATATGATTATACATTTGATACTATAATAATGTTTATTTCTTTGTTTGTTTCTGAAACTGAACACAAATCAATTAATTTAGATAATTTAATCTGTTAATCTGGAAGGGGCAATAACACATGGTGGTTACAGTAGTTAATCTTGCTTATGTGGCAGCACAGCGGCTGACAGCTACTCCAGCACCAAAACAAACAGCATTTGTCGTGAAAGCTCACGGAGACAGTCGGAGGCCTCTGACTGGTGGAAAGACTCAATAGGGCTGGTCACGTGGACTGGGGGGGGGGGGGGGGTTACTTGGCATTCTGGGACACAAACAGTAGTCGGTATGAAAAGCTTTAACAGCAGCAGTATCCACTGTGGAGGGAAACAACAACACCCAGCTGACAGAGAAAGAGCTAAACTGGCTCTTCACATCGGACTCCTGCACCTCGTCTGTCGCTCTGTAAGGGAGGAGCCGAGCAGGAGGCCAGTTGGGGCGGTTTAGTCCCTGGCTTTCAACCGCGGACTTTACCCACGCAGCGAGCTAGTTAGCTACGGCAGTAAGTTAGCCTTGCTGTGATTCAATGCTAGTGGGGTTAACGTTAGCTGGCTGGGGATGCTAGCGCAGCCTTAAAAGTTCGTGTTCTAGTATTATGAGCTCAAAGACGTGTTGGATAGTTTAGTCACCGTCCTCACAGCTTTCTCCATCATTTGACTCTACGTTGACCTGAGCTAAGTGATGACAACTGTGAACATGGTGAGTGTTTCAAACAGAGACTACAAAACTGCCGCGTTTAAGTCGTTGGAGTGGCACGTTGCCCAGCTTGATTCACCAAGATAAACATTTGAAATCTGACAAGGTGTTGTCTTTATGTGTCACTAGTCAGTTGCTCTCTGAGATACAGAGCAATGGATTACCACTGCTGAAGCCATCCTCTTAAATAGTTCATGAATACTCGCCTCTGTTGAAGCTCAGCTTATTTACATTTCTAGATATGGACTTGTGCTGGACATAAAAACCTCCAACGTCACCGCTGTCTTCAGGCCGGACAGTTCATCTGAGCCCTGCTGCTGGGCTCCAGGACACATTTGAGGGGCCAACATGTCAATGTCAGGGTCCACGACTGTGCAGCTGTTCACCAAACTTGTAAAGCATGCAGTGGGCAAGGCGCAGATCCAGCTGAACCGCTGGCAGCAGAGGACTGCCACAGACGAATGTGACAAAATTGATATCCTGATATGCAGCACCTTTGACGAGCGAGGGATCGGCATTGGGAAGTCTGATGGAGAGCCCGAGGTTTCCAGTGACACAGGGGGGATGACCTTCAGCAGCAGTGGAGAGTTCAGGCACCCTTGCTGTATCACCACCTTTTGCTTCAAGAGCGCCCTGCTGGCATGCGTCCTGACTGCGGTGTGCTTCTCTTCGGTTGCCCTGGTGCGTCAGTACCTCAAAGACCTCCTGCTCTGGGTGGAAAGCTTAGACAGCCTCGTCGGGGCCTTGCTGTTTATAGTGGGTTTGATCATTGTGTCATTCCCATGTGGATGGGGATATATTGTCCTTAATGTGGCAGCTGGCTACCTCTACGGCTTTGTGCTGGGCATGGGACTTGTCATGGTGGGGGTTTTGATAGGGACATTTGTGGCACACCTGGTGTGCAAACGTCTATTGACTGACTGGGTGCTGAACAAGATTGGGAACAGTGAACAGCTCAGTGCTGTTATACGAGTGGTGGAAGGAGGAAGTGGACTCAAAGTTGTGGCCTTAGCGAGACTCACCCCCATACCTTTTGGGCTCCAAAATGCAGTTTTCTCGGTGAGTATGAAAACACTATCACCAGCTTTCCCTTTTCACTTTCGGAGGACATTACGCTGACATGTAGTATTCAATATAAACTCATATTGTTCACAGAAATGGACCAGCCACGAGCAGGGCTCATTATCCTAGTGAGGGCGCTTTAATGTGGAGAAAACTGATATGACTCGAATCATTTTTGACCTTTTTTTTGTACTACTCAAGACCACAGTGAAATTAAAATATAAGGCGATTCCCCAGAGAGAAAGAAACCAATTCTCTTTGTAGATTGAGGATGTGTCACTTTTGAAGTGGACCCCATTTTCTGTAGCCTACAGACATCAGTCATTTTCTCAATTTTTGAAAGCCAGGTTTTTATTTTGGGGGCAGGTTTTTTTTATGTACCTGGTGATGTTAACATAACATGGACAAAACCATGGACATCTTTTTTTTTTTTTTTTAATCGAGGTAAATTATTTGTCAAGGCAACACCATGTGACCTACATTATAAGCCTAAGCAGCATCAGGATATTGCTTTCAGCTGCATTCCTACAGATAACCTGAGGCGCTTGACCTTCATACATGACATGAATAATGTATACTCACTGATTACCCTTCTGGGTCAACTCATTGATACCTCTAAATAGTAAAAGTCTTGAGGGATGTGTTACTGTAATGTAGAAAATCAGCTGGGAGGTCACGCAACATGAAAAATTGTGATTAAATGTTAAATGAAGAATGACCTGTGGGGGGAACTTGATGTTATGTAGCCATTCAGATCTCCAGTGTAGGACAAGCCATGCTGCTACAAAAAGATCTCATCACTGTCTCCAATTACACCAGATTATACAATATCTCGCAAATGGAGCTCCAATTAGGTCAACAGTACCTCTTTTCAGATTTTTTTTTTCACACCCATTACATAATCAGGTTACATTAAAGTTTCATAAATAGTCAGTACGGTGTGTCACTAAATGCGAAACAGAATCAGGTTTTTGCAGGTTTCTCAAATCTGCTAGTTAGTTAGTTACAGTTTGTTATTGGTCAATCAATTTAAAATGACTAAAATATAACCTGGAGTGAGCACAAAATCAGCAAAAAGGACAAAGTTCAGTTTATTCTAGTTAAGTTGGCATTTAGCCCACTTAAACAGCATATTTCACAAAGCTGAATGTAAACGGCAAAGAAAGCACCTGGATTAACATGCGGTCGACACCGTTGCCATATGCACTGTTTCATAGTTTCTCTTTAAATCAATAGTACCATTTCCACTCGTTCACCTTTAATTTGAGCTGTGTTGAATATTGCTCCGTGTGTTTCTAAAAATATCCTGTCAAGAAGAGAATCAAAGTAGTGTTGAAGGCAAAAACCAACAGTGGCACAAACATCCAGAAAAGGATTCAAAATGGAGTAGCTTGAAAGGCATTTATGGCTTAAAGCACGAAGGAGTGTATGTACAGGCCTGAGGCAGTAAAAGGAAATACAAGATGACGAAAGTGTGCTTTGCAAGCACTGTGATTGCATGCTGAAAAAAAAAATCAGTACATTTTTCATGGTGACTGATTTAGTTAGACATTTCTCAGCTGTATTGATATTGGTTATTTGGCCTTGGATTTTATCTGTTATGTTAATCTATAAGCACACTCATAACAGCCCTAACATAAACACTCACATTGCGAAATCATTAAAATCCTCTTGAGATTGTGTCAGAGATGTATTGACCCAACTCTGGCAACTTTTCAGACCACAGAGTTGTCATATTGGATTTCATTGTATTGGTTTACAACCTTAAACATACATGAAGAAGAATATTATTTATTTATATTTATTCAAAGTATTGTAACCTAATACTACTACAGCGTCTAGGAAACCACCTTAGAGTTGAGTCACACACAAAATAGAAATAATATGTTCACAAGTGTATTTATTTACATGTTGTTAGATTGGATTTGCATTGCAAAGGTTCACTTATTCATCTGGTCAGTGCAATTCATGGCAATTCAATGTATTTGAATTCAGCACCATTATATTTCTCTACAATTACTGCTCAACATGATGATAGTACAATACCAGTTAATAACTAAAGAATCCATCTTCATGTTAATGAAATATACAAAAAATGTATAAGTGCAAGTTGTACAACGTCTCCAACTTGTATAACGTGTACAACTTGTATAACGTGTACAAGCAATGCCGCTCAGTGTTCCCGACTGAGACACGTTTTCAGATGAGTGAAAACAGTTATTTGGCAGCGGTCAGGTGAGATCATCCCAGACATCAGCTGACTGTGGGTGCAAGATGCAGCGTGGCCAGTAAACATTTCTGACTGACAGGTTGGTATTTGAGAAGTTTCTCAAATTGCTTAGGTTGTGACATTAGAGTTGAGTGGGGAGCTGACAGAAAGAGCTTTTTGACATGAACCAGGGACATTAGGTGGTGAGAGTCACGAGCTGACCTGTTGAGGTGCTTTTCAAAATCTAGCATCTATTTGAAAATTAATTTGAATGGAAAACGAGATGGTAGAGTGTAATCATCCATTGCTCTGATGCTGGTGCTACAACAACAACAAACCTGTTTTTCCTGCTCCAGTTGTTACAGTTTCTGGTTGCAGTGATTCATGTTCATTCACACTGTGGTCAGCAGTTTACATGTAAAATGATTTATGTTGAGCAGAACATACAGTCCAAACCTAGCAGATGGTTTTCTATTGCCTGAATGACTTCAATGTCTCCTGTTTGTTGTCAGTTCATACTTCAGGCTCCATGGTTGGGATGCTGTATCTCTGTGTCCAAAGGTTGAAACCTTCCACCCACCACCAGGAACATGTAGTCACATTGAACCCACTGTAAAATACAGCCTTTGAGCTTCCTCTGGGTCATTATCTATAGACAAAACCAAATGAACACTTTTGGTTGCTAAACATGAGATGTTGACATAATTTTGGCTTCCCCTTGTATCTCAGTTAAAGTCAATTTAACTAGAATCAAGCTCGAAAGCAAAAAGGGACTATATTCTGTATGTGCCTTTAGGATGCAACCCATGATGTCATTGAAAGACCCTTTTCCTGTACAACTATGTTGAACAATAATAACTAAACCATAATTCAAAGATAATTACAGATTTATTTACGCTCTCGACTACTCAGACACAAACCTCCCTACTGTGAATCAGCTGCAGAACTGAATGTCAGACTGGACTCTTCACATATATTGCGGTTCATATTGCTGACAGGGCCAGTTGCCAGAAGCAGGTTAATAAGCTGAATCCCCCACTCGGCCTGCCTGCTCTGCTACGTTTTCACTTTCCAGACCAGGGGGGGTTTCAAACCCAGCTCAGCCTCTCACTGTACACCTTGTATCTTACCTTAAGGCTCAATATTAAGACAAGCTGATATTGTATCTTTATGATCTTATTCTCAACAATACAAAGTGAAACTAACCGTGGGTGGGTACTTCTAAGCTTTGCACTGGTTCACGTTGAATTTATGTGCTACCCTTGATAAGTACTTTCTGTTGGTGAGGCTACATTTCACTGTTGCCCCCCGCTTGTTTCTGCTGAAGTAGATAGTGCTACATTATAGAGGGTAACCTAAAACGGCACAAAGACTGCAGCAGTTAGCAAAATAATGGGACAACTCAGGAAAAATGTTTGTGAATCCTTTTGAGAGAGGGAGAAGGGCTTGTAAACTGTTTTGTTTACAAGCACACACTCAGAACTGCATTGCTACTGCTCTGAATAAATCAGGTCAAGCCTAGGATGGGCTGTTTTTTTTTTTTACTTGGATTTGCTGATTATCTTGATACACAGACTTACAGAAGCGAGTGGTAGGTTCAGTGGAAATGCTCTGCGCAGTAATAAAAATACCAATGACTAACCCTTCCCTGGTTGCATATAAGACAACGGCATATGCTAGATGCTGTGGTAGGGAGAGAGACTTCAGAAGACATGTGCTTCTTCACAACTCCAGGCTGATGGCTTTTTCTGCAGCTTTCACATGACACGTCTCAAGAGATCAGCTGAAGGCGTTTTGAATGTGTTGACACATGGTCTGGACACATCAGTGCTAATCTTTCAAGGAGAAAGTTACATGATTGTACTGTGAAAAAAATGCTTGATGAAAAATGCACATGTAAAAACAGCTCCACAACAACATTAGCTTGATTAACCAAGTTTTGATAACGTCAGTGACGTGTAACCCCTGCCTGGCCTTATCAGTGTATAGTGTGATGACAGGAGAGGGTTGGAGACTTATCACTGTGAGAAGACATTTGGACTGGGTCGAACATAAATGTTTTCAAGGCCTGATAACATTTTGGCACAGGCAGTGTCTTGCAGCAACACACCGCTATCAGCCACAGTGTAGATACAGTTTACGCAGTGCCAAGGTCACATCTGGCACAGACACACAGCAGCTTATGTCATCACTTAATCAAGGGTGATGGCAATGCAGACACTTTTTTTATATTTAGGTGGTTGTGCTGAGATATGAAATGACACACTGAGCTGGACATGTGACGGCACATCGTATTATGAGGTAATAACACCGGATGGTACTTGCACTCTAAAAACATCAATGAATTTGCTTCAGCTTTTATATTAAGTTAATATTGACCAAGCGGTGGCTTTTGATAAATAGAAGAAGTGTTCACTACAGTTATTACAATTCATCCTGAGGGGGAACATTAATGTCTGCATCGAATTTCATGACAATCCTTCCAACAGTTGCAGAGGCATTTCATTTAAAACCACAAACGTTAACCTCATGGTGGGGACAGAAGGAAACTCAGAGGTTGTTGGGTTTTAGCTTTTCAGCGTGTTAAGCTTGTTTTATTTAATTTTATCAGCATGTCTGTTTATTTTATTTTTTTTTATCAATTCCTCAATTTTAAGATCACAGACGTGTCCTTGCCAAACTATCTGGTGGCCTCCTCTGTGGGTTTGTTGCCCACCCAGCTGCTCAACTCCTACCTGGGCACCACGCTTCGCACCATGGAGGATGTCATCGCTGAGCAGAGCGTCAGCGGCTACTTTGTCTTCAGCCTGCAGGTGAGCTGATAGCGATTGTGAAGATATTCATAATCCTGGAGTTCACATTTTGCTTTGTTGTGTCCTTTCATGAGACATTCGACTATAACTTTACTTGTGCTATATTTTGAGACAAGAATTTATGTTTTTGTTATGAAACTGCTTCTTCTGCCTTCTGCAGATTGTCATCAGCATCGGCCTGATGTTCTACGTCGTGCACCGAGCTCAGGTGGAGCTCAACGCAGCCATCGCCGCCTGTCAGATGGAGCTGAAGTCGTCGCACATGAACGGCACCTCCGCTAATCACAGTGGCTTCACCTACTGCAGCAAGAGGGCGACAGCTGGCAGTGGAAACTGCATTAACGTGGTGTAAAAGGCGCAAGCCGCCTCACGCGGCTGCAGCTCCTGTGATCGGGTCAACCGAAATGTAAGACTTAAGGGAAGCGGTTCAGTTTCGATGGTGTCCGTAACACGTTCAGCATCATATTCTGACCACCCATGTGAGGAAAAGAAACCCTGAAAGCGTAGGTCTTTAGGCAGGTTACACTCTGCCGTTTTTGTCGGTATAATGTTTTAGATGTGTGGGACCATGCACCTTTCGAAGAAACGGTGCTGAAAGAAATGGTTTAGCGGTACATTAAGATAGGATTTTTCTTATTTTTTATTACAATTAAGGTACTTCTTAACTCTGTTACAGGAGATGTCAGTGATGAATTATGATGTTAGAGATATCAGATAATGAGTGAGTGAGTAAGTCATTAAAACATTTGCAAGGCGCGAACTGCCTGCTAACACAATGAATGTGCAATCTGGAGTTTTCTAGAGAACCAAGGAATTGTTTTTTCCATTTCAGTGTCAAACGCCAACCTATGCACCTTTCTTTCATACTGCATCTTAATTTCAGGCTGTTTTCAGATTTGTTTGTCTTCATCCAGTGCTAATTCACTATATAAATAATAAGAACATCATTGATATTTTTGAGAGTTTGGGTTTTTTAGTCCAGTTCATTTTTAAGTGTCTTATTTTTGGACTATGAAGAGGGGGAAAGCTCTCACTGAGCACTACAGGCCTCTCTGACAGTGTGATTTCTGCTGGCTATGACTGTGTCAGCTGAATTGGCATTGTTTACCCAGAGATGATTTTAGCACTTCTGCAGTTTTGATAAGAACAGCTGGAGGAGGAGAGCAGATTTCACAGCGGGAAACTCAGGAATGTTCTGCCAGGAAAGTTGAAGTGCAACGCGATTATTACTCCATGGTAGCACAGCCACATTTCTGCTGCAGAAATAACCCCACACAGTACTAAAACCGAGACGTCAAGCTTTGCTGTAAATGTTTATAATCCACATTGATTTGATTTTACATTTTTTATTTGGCTGTGAGATTATCCTTTTGGGTTATGACTTAGTTCTTCAGATGATAGTTTTGACAATTCTGTGCAATACATTGAAGAAAGGTGATGAAATAGCATGAATGTCATATTTCACTGCTGAAACCAAACAAATCAAAATGCTCACACATACAAAATAACAAATGTAAGTGTGTTTTTTTTTAGTTGACTTAAATTATAGAAGCGTGAACTAGATAAGCTATAGGGGCTGTTATTTTTTATGTGCCATAATTTGATAAAGCTTACCAGATGCCATGACATTGGCTCCACATGAGCTGAGGGTACATGTGACTTACTTTATTTTATTACCTAATGATGTTGGTGATGAGAGAATTTTTTTTTTAGCTCTTAACTTCGAAGTTCTCATGCTGTAGGTATTTTTTTTTTTTTGCACAGTCGATTATGACCAAAAGCAGGAAGGGATTTAGTTGGTCAAAAGTTGAAACTGATGTGTCTCAGAAGCCGACAATCAAACACAACATGGACACTAAGTGATGAATGTGACAATACTTTATTTTTATTACATGAATTATTGTGATGCTGCTCCTCAGACAATGTCTGATAGAGGAATAATAAGGGCTCCTATATAAAATATCCACCTTTATTTCCCTGTATTTGTTCACAAAAGTCTGTTTTGTATCTTCTTTTTTTTCTTTTCATTTTTGTACTAATTACTGTTTTTTTTTTTTTTTTCAAAAAGCCAGATTTGATATTTGCCCTAACACATTCCACGCTGTCAGTCATCTGAAAAGCTGTAGATTTATTTTCATGCTTAAATATTTTCATTATGGTTGAAAGGGCCCCTTCCTGTCTGAATTAAGCAATAATGTTTGAAAATCAAAAGCAAAAAAAATGACGAAAAAAAAAAAATAGATGATGTATGTAGTATGATGATAGAAGTCCTACCAATAAGATCTTTAGCCTAAGTTAAAGATCTATTTGTAAACCGCTTTTTTCCTTCACAAGTGGACAAAAAACAGCATCTGAGTTGTTGAAAAATTGAGTATCAACATTCCCAGGTTTGTGTTACAGTGTTCAACCCGCCTTTTACCTCCCGTTGCCTCTGACGGACATTTCTTCACTACCTACGATGTGGAGGAGATGTCACGATCAGTACAGCTTGTTCTGCTTTTGTAGCACCTTATTTGGAGAGTCCCAAACCTATTGATTGCTAATAAATGTTTTAGTATTAAAACTATCGCTGCTGTCGTGTGAAAAATCTTCAAAATCAGACCTAAACACTAAAACCTTTTCTGTTTTTTTTTTTTACTTGAAGTGAAAGTTTTCTCCGGATGAGAAAATGTAATAAACACACAAGGCTTTCACATGACAGCGGTGATGTTGTTTAGGGAAGTTCTCCAAACAAAGTGTGATTTGTGTAGCTGTTCTGCTCAGAAGTCGGAAAAGAAGTGGACGTTATACCATGTTTAATCCAAAAATGAAACACATAAAACTTGATCTGTAGACACACATCATAATATTTATACTCTTAACTGGAATTTTGAAAAACTTGAGATTTTTGGGGAAAACTGTTAAAGGTTTGGTTCTTCCGAGGTGGGCTCTACTTAACTTAGATATAGTTATGCAACAACTGATTCCTAAGGGAAGTATATTTCATAGGCACCAACACAAGACCTAAATCTGGGATGTAACTGCACACTTGAACTGTTGGTACTTAAATATATAGGAGTATAGTGTGAGATCGTTAACTTAAAAGGTCATATGTGGTGCTATGAAATGCAATACTTCCCTATCTGTATCAAGTGCATTACACATATACTGTATTTTGTAATACAGAGAATTCTACAGTGTATAAATATTGATATTTATCACTGTATGATGCTTGTTCAGTGTTATTTATGAGAGAAAAAATAAAACCTGTCAGACTTTGTTAAAAAAAAAAAAAATTCTCTAGTTTTTTTTTTGTACTTGCACTTTTTTAATCACGTACAAACATGGTTGCAACTAAAGATTATTTTCATTATTGACTAATCTGGTGATTAAAATGTCATAAAACTGAATGAATGTCACGATATCCTAGAGCAAAAAGGTGATGTCTTCAAATGTATGTTTTTGTCTTACAAACCTAACACAAAATATTCAATTTACTATAATGAAACTTCCAAGAAAACCAGCAAATTCTGACATTTGAGAACCTGGAGCATCACACGTTTGGTGTTTTTGCTTGGAAATAAAGGACTTAAAGATCAATATCTTTACAGCTCTACATCCAAATATATAACTCATCAAAATATTTTAGCTATTGATTCTCAGCAGATACTAATAGATATTTATCATAAATCATCTAATTGGCTTTTTGTTTAATAATTTACAGCTCAGGAGATAAAATACTGAGTTTCTTTTTGCTTTTACTAAACTTTCTGTCAACCTTGAAGCCTAAACTAACCGGTATCAGAAGGAAAACTCTCACATCTCTACAGATGTGTCCAGAGAAATGGGTTTAAAAGCTCCAACTGTAACTCTCGTATCTAATAATCTTTGTTGAGCTACGACACATTTCATCAAATCCCTTTTCCCTACATCATAACCTCACCCTCAATCCCAGTGTTAAGACTTTAAATATCATCTGTCTTTATCCCTAACCCAAGACAAAATGTTCTTGCTCTGAAGGTTTCCCCTTATCTTGCAAACCTCTAAATAACTGGCAGTCCTCAAATATGCAGCAGCGGCAGCACTGTATGGCCAGAAATAATGTTGGCTTCTGGGGCAGTTTGTCACAGCGATTTTGAAGTGAAGCAGTGATGGATGTGGCTGCGCTGATATATAGTGGAGCAGCGCTGCCACCACTTACGCTTGCCCTTGCCTTGGCTGTAACAAGCTATTTGTACAGGAGGGGAAGTGGGTGTTTGTGTGGACGGTGTCTGACAGACATGGCTCAGATAGATTTTCCTTCTTGTGAGTAGTGCTGTGCCTTCACCACAAACCACATAAACACACACACACACAGTGGAAAAGCTACTCACAGCCCAAATACAAAAACAAAACAACCCCAAAAGGATCCAGGCCATAGCTTATCAATCAAACACAAAGAAAGCAGACTTCTTTTGCATTTTATTGCTTCATCTGGTACCAGGAACTGCAGCACAAATGTCTGTTGAACTTCACACAGCCCGTCGATCTCTTCCGGGCTCACGTCAGATCTGCGTCCAATCCATCATCATCCAACCCTGCCCTCAAAGGACAAACCTCATCCTGGAGTCTCCCTGCTAGGCAAATGGATACGTCCACCCAAAACCGAAAACATTCATTTTAACAGGCCTCAAATGAAAAGCTCTGGTTCTCGACAAGGGCTGCTCCAAAAATACATCTGTGAGGCTGTGAGGCTGCTTGGAAAACACATCTCAGAGTCAGAAATTGTAGAAGGAAAAAAAAAAACACAGTCTGAGATGATCTTGGAAAACGTCCATGCAGCCTTCCAGAGGAAAACTTATCAGTGAATGTTTATGGATTTGTGGAGGAGTGGGACGTTGTTCGGTCTCTGGCAGAGGGATCCTGCTCAAGGCACTCAGTTAAATCACATGACCACTTTCTTGGCCCAGACAGCTGTTGCCTCCATCTGTACCATCTACTATACATGACCTGCTGCTGTGCTCCTCCTCCGTACTGTAGTGTGTAACTGCTGTAACACAAGAAGGACCCTATGGGAGGCAACCTCAGAGTTACTTGCACGTGATATCCATTCTGTGCTGGCATGATGCTGAGATTAAATTGTATCACAGATGCCGACCATATACTGTATCTGTTTTTTCATGTACTTAACAACACTAAATGTCTACTGAAAACAGAGCTGAAATAGGTAATAAGTTGTAATAAAATACAACATTTATTGTAGCATTAATGTGCATTTTCCCCATTTTTTTTAATCTGACATTAGCCTACATGCAAACACATGAAATATCAAAAGCCCAGTTCTTAATTTGACTCATTCAAATAACAGAATAATCAGAAAATCTGAGATTTGTGTCACCATTGGTTAAATTTGGATTATATGAGCCTGTGTGGCATAAATCAGAAAAAGAGAAAGCTCACGCTTGAAGTTTTAAATAAGGTTTTAGGTGACCTCACACTCATCAGTTCATGTGTCGTTGCTAATCATGAAACAGGGAGCGGGGGGGACAAACAAGGGAGGGACGCCTGATCTCATGACGCCTGCTCCCAGGGAAGAGTCACATCTGTGTCCTCTCCTAAGGTCAGCTCTTCCTCAGACTGTGTTATAAAAAAAACAGTGCTTAGTAAACACGAAAAAACACTCAGATTTTAAGGGCTACAGAGCAAGGCGAGGGAGACAGTGTGTTGGCGGCTGGGGGAATGTGAGGAGGAGGTAACATCTGGTTTTGGGTGGAACTGAGGCCTACAGCAACACAATCATAAAAAAACAATGTTTAAGAGTAAAGCTGCTATTAAATCATACCATGCAGCATCACGCTAACAGGCCTTTTTCAGTTCACATGTCAACTGATTACAGTAATAATTATACCTGTTTTTATCTGGTATGACAATTTAAAATGTAAACTGTGAGAAAAGCCATAATAGTAATGTCACTGAAAATTAAAGACAGCTAGAAGATAAAAAAAACCATGTATTCTTATGCTGCAATGAAAAGGTATAAATGCTTCAGTGGGTTATCTGAACCCAATTTCACCCTCAGTGACTTACTCATATAATTTACTTCTCATAGTTTATGGAGTAATAGATTCAATAAAAGGGTGCTAATATTTTTATTTATTCATCCGCAATAATTTTAATTTGGGGTCATCATTTAGAGACTGGTTTCTTTGTATATTCAGTACTGTCCCAAATTTTCTATCTCATCGACAAGCATTCTTTATCTGTTCATCTTTTACATGTACTTCCTATAATATATATATATACAGTATATATAGTAGGGTCTAAAAGTCTAAGATCACTTATATGTATATATGCAATGTTCCTTTTTTCCCCAACAGTATAAATGTATCTCTCTAGTGCTCTCTTGTGGTCACATGGCAATACTACATCAACTTCACCAACACAGACAAACCGCATCTTAACATTTATTGGAAGAAAAAAAAACTTGAGCATAGAGAAAATGTTACTAAGGCAAATGTAAAACAAAACAAACTAGACAAGCTTATCTAAAAGGAAATTTTGTGTGTCAGCTTATTTTGTGTCTCTCTCTACCCGGCAGAGAAGCTACAGTAGATGCCCCAGTGATCACTAGTGTAGCGGCCGCAGTCCAGCTTCTCCAGCCCAATCAAGGCCATGTGGTCAGGGACCCGACGTGGGACTCCATCTTTGGTTGCTGGGCGGAGGTAGACCCGGTCGAAGCGGCAGCGGCTGACGTAGGGAACAGTCTTGTTACTGTTGGTTTTGGTGTCCCATGTGTAGCGGCAGTGCTCCTGCTTGCCCAGTCGCTCCCAGATATCACAGACGCTGGAGGGCAGGCCCACCTTGGCCACCTGAAACAGAGCCAGGCCATGTATTACTAAAGAGGTACATTTGTGATTACATGTACAGACAACGGTGAACCGGAAAGACCAACGACTAACCTCGGTGTCCCTCAGGTTTGTGTCCCCTCCAAACAGGACTGTGACATCATCGGGTGCCTCCCTCATCCTCTGCATCACCACTCGCAGCTGCTTCATCCGCTCTTCTCCATGGCCTTTACAGCTTTCGAGGTGGGACGTCATTAGACACAACTTCTGGCCTTTGAAATTCACCTGATTTGCAAAGAATCAACATAACAAGTTATCAATTATAATAGATTTAGATTATTTAGACAGCTGTCTGTGTGTGCACCAACCTGAGCTATGAGCAGATTCCTCATCATTTGAGTGGTGGGGTAAGTGACTATCTCGCTCTCCACTAGTTTGACTCGTGCCTTCTTTAGCATCATCCCAGTGAAGTAACCTTCTTCACCACCTGGTCAGTACAAATGAAAAGAGGCTGTAGTTTAAACTGCTGAGCTCCTGTATCATACAGGTGTGGGGTCTTGTATAAGAGCCTGTGTATAACTATGTGTGTAGACACATTTGCAATAAAAAAATACACATATCTCTCAACATACTGTATTTTACCTTCAATGATCAGGTAGCTGACGGCCCGTTTCTTCAAATACTGGACATAAGGTGGAATGAGCTCCTGCAGGAACACCACGTCAGGAGTGTATCTACATGAAAAGAAGATTCACTTCTCAAATCTGCCTTTCCTCCATCTGATAACCTGAGTTTCACCACAAAGACTAGATAGCCAAATACAACATCAAGTGGGGTCTACAAGGAGTTAAAGTGTATAAACGCAGGCTTACAAGACTAAGAAGGAGCACAGGCCTCTGGCGCGTTCTGCAAGGTTGTCTGTATCAAGTCCATCCACGTTCCAGGAGATCAGTGACAGTTTGTCGTCATCTTCCTCTGAGGGTTTATGTGTGGAGGCAGGACTGTCTTCAGTCAAATCTATGCTGCAACATTTTTAGAAACTGTTAATTCAGAATTACAGTATATTATATAGGCTATAATATCATCACAGTTACATCTACAGCACATCTACCAGTCTCGAGGAGGTTTTTCTTCAATCTTAGGTCTTTCTTCGACCTTTGGTCTCTTAGTTGGGGGGCTGGTCTTTCTCTTTGGAGAATCTTCTACTTCAAATACTCTCTCCAAGTCAGCCTCAAAGAATGAGTTCAAAGCTCTCTGAAAGTGGTGGGGAAAAAAAGTATTATTTTTGTTTATCACACTGTTAAGTAAATGAGGGAATATTCAACCTTATGCCACAGTTGGTCAGCTGCAGTAGTAAAGTACTGCACGTTAGACACCACTTGTAGTGCTTAATCTCCAGCTAATGTCACATCTCAGAGGTGTGTTATTGGTGTAGCTACTCTACCTCCATCTCCCAGTCATTTTCAGCCAGGTAGCACTGAGCCACAGCGCTGTCAGTTCCTGTTATTACAACGAACTCATCGCAGAGACGAGTTCTGCTTTCTTCCACGTTAGAAACTGACGGTTTGTCTGAGTCGGGTGTGGTGGCCATTTTAATGAGCCAGTTTAACTCGTAGGAACCGGAATAAAATTAGCGGAGGTAAATGTAAACGTTAGTCGTCGTTTTGCATGTTACATAGAGTCAAGTTTATCTAAGGTGTGCCGGTGAAAGGCTTCCGGGTGAACTTTATCACATCCAACAGAACAGCTAACTGTGGATTATTAAAACGCAACCACTCTATATGTACAACAAATATGCTCTCACCTTTTTGGTGTACAATTATTAATAAATGTCATCATATGTCATCATTATTGTGGAGTTGGTTGCTTTTTAATGTACAAATCAGATCGTTACGCACTCTGTCGTTATTTTGGCTAGTTTCATCCGGACGACTTTCCAAACGCACCTATTTCCGGTGAGAAATAAACATATGTTTGACATTGGCCGCGTTTATAGACGTTTAATATGGTTTCGCTGTCTTTAAACTCGTTAAAACAAATAATGAAAGCAATGGTAGATAACCCAGGCTTCGACAGAGTCCTGAGCAAGGTAAAGACACACATCCCGTCATATTTCTTCACCGTTTTAAGATTTTTTTCTCTGTAAATACTAAACGTACTGAAAGTCATTTTCAATAACAGCACCTACTTAACACTATGTAAACGCATCGTCGCACTGAGTTAGTCAATAAAATGTGTGTTTTCTCAGGTAGATATTTTGTCTGCCAGCCCGGGGAAGATGGTGTGTGAGATGCAGGTACAAGAGGAGCACACCAACCGGGGAGGGACGCTGCACGGCGGGCTGACAGCTACCCTGGTCGATGTCATCTCCACCGTGGCCATCATGAACAGTGACAGGGGATCACCGGGAGTCAGTGTGGACATGAACATAACGTGAGTCCATTAACAGTGAAAACATTAAAACAAATTGCAATGGCTGTAGAGTTCATAAGTTAATTACCAATGTAAGGTGTAAAGTGAAATATGGTAAATGTACTTTAAGACATGGTACTGAGACTCACAGCAAGTACTTAGACTAACCAACAGCCCAAGTTTGAAAAATGTATCTATCATTAAACATTACTAAAGGTTGAATAATTTCAGATTAAAGAATAACCTCATAACTACAGATGACTGGCATAAACATTACTGTTTTACAGATACATGAATGCTGCCAAGATCGGAGAAGACATACTCATCACTGCTCAGGTTCTGAAGCAAGGAAGGACGTTGGCGTTTGCCACAGTGGATCTAACCAGCAAGGCCACAGGGAAGCTCATAGCACAAGGGAGGCACACCAAGCACCTCGGCAGCAGCTAAACTGTCTCTAATCTCTAACCTCTAATCTGTGCCTGTCTGTAAAATACCAGATCATGTCACTGTACTGTCATAACAATGGATTCTAAAGATGTAAAATAACGTCTGTCTGTAAATAGTTAGCAAAACCACTGCCGGTGTGTAAAATGTAGATACAAATCATGCTCATGGCTGGTTACTTAATGACATGTTGATACTACAGTCACATATTAGTTACAGAGAAACTAACAGCTGTATGGTCAGAGTCAACCCTGAACTAAGTATCAATGATTCATGCACATGCAATAAAACAAATGGACAAGAGTTCTGCTTTCAGAATTTGCACTGTATTGGGATATGCTCAGCATTGATTGATTTGAGAATCATCACCAGGAAAAAAATAGAAATTACACACCTTATACCCTTTTCAATTGAACACACTGAATCAACAAATTATATGTACGTTATATTCTTTTGACAAGCAAGCCTGCAAAAATCCAATTTTAATTTGATGAGCATGGCAGCAAATTACCTTAATTTTAGTAGGTCAAATTAAACAAAAAAATTAGTTAGCTTTCAGCAACTTGTGTTAGGTACGTTAAGTTTAAACAAAAGTCATTTCAGTTTCTCACCAACCCACATCCAAAAATAAAACAAAAACATAAAACGTCAGATTTCAGTATCTTAAATGAATAGTGCATGAACGGCTTGAACGGTGACAATGACCTTCAACATCTAACCAACATGTCTCAACTTTGTGTACAATGCCTTTCAAGTCACTCAAGATTTTAGCAAAGGCCTGCCTAGCATTTTTCAGAGGAAAGCAAATGACACCAAAACATTTCTTTAAAAGTCCAGCAAAAAACTAAGGCGGTTTATAAGAAGCAATACCTACACCATATGATTTGACAAACATTGTTCATCTTGTTATCTTTGCTTACACAGGTGTTTTCACCTGTCCTTGGTCAGAAGATTGTGTAAAGTTGTTCTAGAAACCCCATTGACATTACAAACAAGCTTTAACAATCCTTTCTTATGACAACAAGGATATAAAACACGTCCATTTGAGAACCACCGTGAAGAGCTGTGTATTGTTTGTTCCTGTTTTGATGCAACATAAAGAGTTCCTTCAATGACCGGTGCTGTTGACAGTGTGGCTCCAAGAGAACAACCAACCACTCAAAATCAATGTTCGTGCAGGTTCAAATAAACAAAAATTGGATGAGTGAGTAGAAGGGAATGAAGAGGGAGTGAAATAAAAAAAACAAAAAAACAAACAAACAAAAAAAAAAAAAAAAAAAAAAGAACTAGGGAACCAATCCAAAAATGGCAGAGAGAAGAGGAGGAACATTGGGAGCGTGAGGAAAAAAAAGGATGGGAACTGAATCAGCTTCAGGTCAGGGAGGGGAGAACAAGTAGGTAACAAAAGAGGAGAGATCCAAGCACAAGTTCAAATCTTTTTTTAAAAAGGAAACTGGTGGAAATGAGTACATCAATTTGCTTCTGAAGGCTTAGGCAGGAGGGCGGGGAAGGGCTTTTCCCTATGTGGCTGGGTGGAGTAGGAAGCCTTAATCAGGCATGTATGGTCGGAGGTGATCCTCGATGTCTCCCACACCCCAGCAGGTCAGCTGGTCTTGGGGCAAGTACAGGCAGAGGCTGCACAACTTGAAAACTGTGGCCTTGGTTTTAGGAGTCTGCAAGAGATTAGGACAGAGAAGGTCAGTAGAAAGTGTTTGGAGGCTGTATAAAGCAGCTGGTGGTGCCATCTTTGAAAGCTTTTCACAACTATGCTGCTATAGGTTTTCCACTATACTGGCTCACCTGTAAGTGCTGTCTATCCATGAAGAGAAATACAGACTGAGATGGGTTGTTCATGACCATTCCAGCCTTGTCCTTACGACCCAAAGCATGCAAGCACTGCTTCTCGTAGTCTCCATGATGAAATTCAAACTTGGCCTGTTAATCACACGATAGACTTATGAGCTAAGATACATCTGATCATAAAAAAAAGACAATGCATTCAGTTACATTACAATCAAAAAATTAAAAAACGGGATATGAGAAGGTGCCAAGCTCTGACCTGAACAGGCCTGAAGGGTTCGTCATCAGCCCCCTTCCATCTGGAGAACAGCAGACAGACAATCTTCTCAATGTCGTTGCGTGGCCAAAGGATGAAGTCCATCTCCTGCGTGCAGCCTATCACATCCTGTAAGAGAAGAACAATGTATTAACACATATTGGCAAGGTGTCGTCTTCTTCAAACCAGTCCCATTGCTAAGACGATTCACTCTTACCCTTCGCATCGACTGGTATCGGGGGGCGTGTAGTTGCACAACGTCTTTTTGCAGGAGTTCTATTGAACTCTCTAAAGAGTAGCTGGAATCCCGCACACCTCGTAGGATGTTTTCTTCATAGTTGTTGGTCATCACTGGAACCACTTCAGCTACCTCAAAAAGTGCAGACTTCTTTTTCTGTAAAGACAAAAAAAACAAAGACAAATATTTGATTATCTTGGCTTGGTTATGTAATGAGGAGCAAGATACTGACTGCAATGACTGGTGTATTTTAAGACTGCTAAATTCTAATGTTATGCCGACAAACCTTTTCTTTGAAAACGAAGGCTATATAAATCTTGAAGTCAAACTGATCAGCCAAAGATTCCCTTTTCTTCCGTAGTTGAGCTCGAAGTCGAGTTCTTGTTTGATTTCTTCGTGAAGTTGGGTCCCCCATGGTTAGATTTTGATGGTAGCGTCTTGCCCAGTGCAGAATATTTTGTCTACACTCTCTACTTTAGTATTTATATGTCGGATAAAAGGCTGGAGGTAGCTACCCTTTGTAGAAACAACGCACCAAACAACTCTAGATCTGTGAAATACCCACTAACTACCAACTGAAAAGGTCAACAAATCAAAAACAAAACTAAGTCATTTTAATTTTTTTTTTTGTAAAAGGGCAGTGTTGAGGAGGGGAATGATCAACAAGCTAAGACTACATCTCCTTATTACTTGTTCATAAATCCATGTTTTAAGACATGACTGTAAAGCCAAATGAGCTTTTTTTTTCACCCTGCCATCGACACACGAGATTACAACGGAGATTTAAATGAAATGACCAACTCAAATTTGATTTTTTCTTCTGTAAATGTTACTGAAATAAACAGAAGCGGCTGCTACTATAAAAAACCCATATCGGCGATATATTTGTTTTTTTGCTATTGATATTGAGGACTACAGAGACCAGCGCGCAGACAAATATTCTGTTATTTGGGTCATTTCAAAATCCCTGATCCATTGTTGTCGTTTTGTGTTTGTTTCTCTGTCGAGACTGCGTTATGTGCGTGTTACAGACAGATTGGGGATACAGACGAACATGGCAGATAAATACAGATGCCAGGAGATATTGGCACAGGGTAACATCGAAGACTACTGCGAAAGTAACTTGACATTTCCTTGACTTTTACTGCCACTCATTTGGCCCACGGCCTGCGGTGCTGCCACTGCTGATAGTCATGATGCGGGCGTATTTTTAGCACACTAGCTAAGGTGAGCTAGCAAGCTAATCTAGACATTCACTTTCCGACACTAACTAGTAGTGAACCGACGATATAGCTACATCTTATCTTTTACTGATTGGCTTAATTGAGGCCTATGTGTGGTTGGCTAGTTAGCGTACAGTCATCTTTCCACGCGTTTACATTTTCTCGCCTGGTTCACTATGACTGCCAGTGCTGTACCGAGTCAAAGACCTACAGGGTTGACTGACTTAACTGGTTTTGCTTGTGCTCAGCATTTTTAGCTCGGTATTATTTGCTCCGTGTCTTGTCAACAACTTCCATCGACAAATATCAGCCAGGGGATCAACAGCCAGCCAACCAACGGACCAAAGAAACGTTAGCTAAACAAAATCTCCCCTCTTTTCCTACGTCTGAAGTTTCGAGGTGTTTTTTTGCTGCGCTTGTTTTCTTTCTCTTCTTTTCTTCAGTCGTCACAACCTCCGGCTCGCCCTGCTACATGCCATGTCAAGATAAATCAACAATCCAGCTGAAATCCTCCGTTCTTTCAGTCGACGCGTGAGGTGTTGTGTCTCCCGGCGGGCCCATATTTAACGGCGAGTCGTCCAACGTTTTTCCGTTTGGTTTCTTTGTGTGTGTGTATGTGTGTGTGTGTGTTGTTTTTTTCTTTAGCTAATAATGGAACACACAAGCTCGTCGATCCACAAGCCTCCCCAAAATGGCTGCGCAGACAACTACAAAGATGTGACGTATGTTGACATGTGACCGCAGCGAGGAAAAAAAAAAAAACCCCAACAGCAACAACTGCTGCTGTCATGGTGTTTAATTTACAGGCTGAACTTCCCCCCTCACAGCGTGGGATGTAGACGTATTTTGTATAAAAAGAAATCTATTTTTCAACAGTGGTTTAGCAATAATATTTTATTGGTGAGTCAGTTATTCAACCAAAAAGTAGAAAAAAAAGAAAACTAAAACGGAGGTCTATAAGGTCAATAATAAACATATTCGAAATCACTTAATTGAGAATATTAATTTAAATAAAACTTGTTCATTACCATATCAATTCTGTATACCCAATAAAAAAACATATGTAATATATAACCCACTAAGATTTTAGTTGTCATTTCTATCATAAGCATAATTTTAAACTCTCTGTTAAAGGGTGATATAAAAATGTTTTGAATGTGCGTATTTTCTTCTTCTTCAAAACAAGACAAGTACAGTGTGTGTACAATTAATTATTATATTTAAATTTTTTGAAAATTAAAGAATTGTCATTATTTTATTCTAATATATCATTTTATTGTCATCGTCAGTGTATTTTGTATTTTTCTGTTACAATACCTAATTGTTCAAGTCACACTTTGGACTGTGTGTTTGTATGTGTAATGATAAATAAAGTTTTAATAAAAAAAAGAACAGCACAAAAAATCTTCCTCGTGACTTACAGTCTGTGCTCGTGACTGGCGTCTTTACCACGTGACTGAATGGGCGTATTTAAGATCCTGGCGCGAGATCTACAGAAGAAAGAAAGGAAGCGACAACAACAGGGACGACGAGCTACTTTTAATCAACAGTAAGTGGATTTAATGTGTCTAACTACTCTATGAATGTCGCCACATGTGCTGCTCGTTTCTATCGACAGTGAACTGTGTGCTAACGTTAGCAGAGTTCACCTAAATTAGCTTGTTTCATCGGAAGTAATCGGCTTTATTTTCCTACAGACGAAGCCAACCTGTAAACATATCTTAACGAGTTAATCATATTGAACGTTTACACGCTGAACAATCAATGGTAGACTTTCACAAATGTTCCTTTAAGCTTTTTCTTTGTTTGCTATTTTCTCATTAGGTCTTCAAAAAGAAAATGATGAGCTCTGGAAAGCTAAAACAAAACCAGCAGAGGTCTAATGAGAATATAAAGGTAAGTAATGCTGCTGATGGATTGTGTTAGAAATGTATTTATGAAAAAAATAATAAAATAAAAATATTGTCCACCAAATGTATTGTAAGAGTTCAGGGCTGAGATTTACGGATCAAACTCAAGGACTTAAGGGAAGGTTCATGTTGTGTAATAGTCTTTGGTTTCACCAGTGTTTAAAGATTAAATTTAGCTGTTTCAGTTTTTGAATGCTGTGGTCACTATTATGACTTACTGGGACACTTGACTATAATGAGCTATTGATACCAGTAACACCTGTGCTCTTCCTATTGAGTCAACGTCTAGATTGGTGTTAAATGACTGCAGCAATAAGTGGAAATTATTCTTGGTATTGCATTGAGTGGCTCTATAACTATACTGGTGTTCATCAAGGAAGTTTGAATCTACAGGAATGATAGTTTGAAGAAAACTGTCTGTCTGAGCAATGTTGATCACTTATTATACTCTAAAGTAGTTTTGGACATCGTCCCCCTAATGACTCAAAATCACTTTCTATAGGCATGAAACGCACAAGCAGTGTTGATGCTGTAGCCAAACATTAACTGAATGCTCTGTAATGAACCCTGAAGAAAGACACTTTCCCACGGCTGTTGAAAGGAGGCGGGTCCTGCTCCTGTTCCCACACCTGTAGGCCTGTTGCACATGGCAGCGTTAAACTACTTCACTTATGCCCTCTCCCATGGTGACAGTGTAAATGAAGTGTGAAAAGTGATGCTAAGCCTCATTGAATAGACTCTGAAAATGAACACAGGTCATGTCGTGTTTTCCCATGTGACTCTTATTTCTCAAGATTCACTTGTAATGGGATATTTCACTGTTCTGACAGGTTTCCTGTTATGACATCTTGCATTTCTGAACTACACATGGTCACATTTTAACTTGTTTTTTTTTGTCTTCCAGAGCTTTTTCAGCCCATCTCAAAAAGCAATGGGACCCCCAAGGCAAACCCTGCAGGTCCTCCAACTCTCAGCTGGCAACAAAGATTTGGGAAGGTCTGCTCAGGTATGCTGCAAGTCATTCGATTTATTTACTGGCAGAATGAAATCTAGCAGTTTTCTAAGCTAGTTTTCACTTTTTTAGGCAGGAAAGTCTATTCCCAAACGGAAACAGTGGAGTGTAGAACAAACCAGAGGTCCAAAGAGGGCAAAAGCAGAAGTCAAATCCACACAAACAGAAGAAACTCAGTGTTTGACAGATGGCATGTCCAATGAAGCATATGAACTGATGGTCAAAGGTAGGTAATGATTCACAATAAATGTACTAACTACCACCACACTGGGGCATCTACTTCCGATCTTTACCTGGAGCTCAAATTTTCACTATTCTAGAAACGCCACCTTCCACTTACTGGAAAGAGGTAGCTGAGGAGCGAAGGAAGGCCTTGTACAATGTTCTACAGGAGAACGAGAAGGTGAGTTAATCACTAATGGACTGCTAATGTTTAGCTGTGAGTTGAGCTGTTCTCACGCTCCCACAGGCTGAGTCAACCTTAGTTGGCTTCAGTTCAGCTTGCACTGGATTTTAAAGTAACTCTACACCTGTTATCGGCATTTAACTTTAAAGTAATAACACTGAAGGTGCCAATCCTGTAATAAAATCCGATTCTTGCTAAATGCATCTGGGGTAGATTACTGGGAGATCCAGAAGTTGATTTGAGAACAACTTTTTGTTTTCTGAATGCTTCAATTGTATGGCTTTGCCTTAAGTTTGAGTCTGTGCTTTAATGTGTCAGTTTCTTTTCTTTTTTTTAAACTAGTTGCACAAAGACATCGAGGTCAAAGAGGAACAGATAACAAAGCTTCAGAGTGACAATGAAGAGCTGCAAGAGCTGGCACAACATGTACAGTACATGGCGGATATGATTGAGGTACACATACCAGCATTGCTAAGCCTGTTCTGTCAAGACAATGTGGTCTTGTCGTCACTATGTACACAAACACTTTAATCACACGCATGTCCTATAATAGAACCTGGCTTAAATTAAAGTGCATAAGTGTTAATTTTAAATCCATTTTAAGCTAATTCCTTTAATGATGTCACATGTTCAGAGCTGTCTACAAGCTGGTAAACTTTAAGACTGTTCAAATGTTGTCTTATTTATACTTTTAGAGGTTGACTGGGAAGAGTCCTAACAATCTAGAAGAAATGAGGGAGATCGCCCTTGATGTGGAAGAGGATGATGAGCTGGAAGAGGAGGATAGTATAGTGGCCTGTCGGAGTGAGGAAGAGGACTCGGATTGCAGCCAGAGTGAGGAAGAAGACTCGGATTGTGATGCAGAGGAAGAACAGACCTCAGACCATGAAACGGCAGGACCCTCAGTGCAAGATTAACCGAGACTGGCACATCATGGGACAAGCAACCATAATTGGCTTGTCAGTAGTTTTTTGTTTTTTAATTTCTTTATGTACTTCAAACTGCATCACTCTTAGAACACCTGTGATCTTATATTTAAGCCTTGAACAGATGTGGCTATATTAAAAAAATAGCTTTTCGATAACACCTTGACGGTCCAATATATTGTGAAGTCATTTTTGTTCCAGTGTATGGTTGACATTCAAAGCCACATCCTAGAGTGCAGCCCTCAAGTGTTTTTGTTTACAATGTAAAATTGTGCAATGTTATGACACAACTGTGTACATATGGTTAATGTAAATAAACACTTTTTTTAGAAAAAACCTCATCTTTCCATATGGGCTTTTGTGTCCTATCATTAAAGTTGCTTGATGCCAGGTGGCTGTATAGCTTAAACATATAGTCACGAGTCCCAGGAGCCCTGTAACAAACTCAAATTAGTGTAACTTTTTTTTTTTTTTCTCCACTGCAGCCTTGGAGTTTTATTCAGTGGAACTAATTGTTCATGTACATCAGTAATTTGGGAATGTACCATGTTGATGCAAAATTCAATGTGATTCTTCAAGGCCTAAAGTCTGATTACAGCAGTACTCTACTTTAATCACTGGAGGGTGATGATGACTCATCTTGAGTGTACAGAATATCAAAGATTATGAAATATTGTTTTAAACAGGCAATGTTTTAATTAAACAGTTCTTAATTAACCTGCATGTTCATTAACAAGGATGTTTTTCTTAATGTAGGGTATGCTGCTTGTGACTCTGCCCCCTCAATATTCAGTGTAAATGCAACCCACAAATTCACTAACAAAAAATGACAGTGGGATTTTTTTTTTTTTTCTCCATTTTGTGCCTTGTATCCTGTCCTGGAACCCAGAAAAATCGGTCTGTTGCTTTGACTCTTCTCTCTTCCTTGCCTCCTTCCCTTGCATCAAGGGACTAAGATGTGAAGAGAGGAGGTAAGAGAAGGACTCTAGGATGCAAAAACTGATAGAGGGGATTGAATGCTTTATAAAATAAATTCCACAGTGTTTTAATTATGCAAAAATAAACTTTATTGCAACTTTTGATGAGCAGAGGAAATACTGCTAACCACAATGGAGAAGAGTAGTATGCAACTAAACAGATCAGTACTGAAGCCCTCAACCACAGAGATGGATAAAGTTAATTTTCAGCAAATTGTATCAAGTTATTCTTAAAACCAGTCTCTAATGAAAGGTGTGCACATTTTGCCAACTTGTATTTTTGTGATGATTAGAAATTGAACAGCCAACAAATCAATTTATAACACTGGTCAACTGCAATTTTCTAAAAAAAAAAAAAAACTACCTCACTCATAAATGAACAGACACTGAATGAGTGGGTGAATTGAATACTCACAAAAATACTGCAATGCTATTCACATCATGGAAGAAATAAAAGTAATTGTTACTTAAAATATGGACCTTATTTTGCAAAAAGCTGTATAGAAAAAAACAAACAAAACTTAACACCATCTTTAGCTTTTAGTAACAACTTCACACATTTACAGATTATAATACAAAAGGAAAAATACATTTCATAAAAATATCACTTGTTTTTAATTAATATGGCTTTATTTGACTGTGCAGTTAGAACCAAATGTAACAATATTTATATATTGTGAATTATTTGCTGTATTTTTAAGCTGTGCTTCTAAAGGTAAGTCTGGCCAAAATGTTGTATTGAAAATACATTCTCCTTGATGAATTATGAGCTCTTATTAAAAAGACAATTTTAAAAATTAAGTCTTCCTTTGGTTACAATAAATCCCACGTAATAAAGTAATATTTCTAATATATAATGTCCTATTACGTTTAGGACCTTTTAGGGAAAAAAAAAATCTTTAATACTATTAGACTATAAGCAGATCTTAATCTTCTCCAAAATAATAATTCATCTACTTTAATTCATCCAAAATAAACTCCAATTAAAGTTAAGCATCAGATCAGTTGCATGGCAATAACACGGAGGCCTTTTTAAACAAACAAACAATATTTCAAATACTAGACCTGATCAAAAATAGAACATAAATATAAAATTCATTTACATAACAATGTCATCTGCACTATTACAGTTTAACTCCAGAGAACATTAGAATCACAAGGAGTGAATAATAAATAAGGGGTGTGAACAAATGTGGGTTTTGTCGTCGTGCACTAGCACCGGACTCAGTAGTACAGTTACAATGAGATTTGAGGTTGGAATTAGACACTTCGGGTCGGTTTTTCCAAACAGAGCAGACTCGGGATAACAGAACACTTTATCCTGCAGCTTCTCATAATAAAAGCTTAATTAGTAATTCCTCTATCAGCTCACATACTGTATAAATGTGCAGTTAGCCACAACTGAGACAACACCTCTTTTCAGCCCAAAGGAACCTCCTCTCTGTACTGACATATTGAGAAAGTGCATTTTCACACAATCCTAAATTAATTTTTATTGCCCTCGACTAGCTCCGTACCTGGTAGGAAAAAAAAAACAAAAAAACATTTACAAACGAGTGTATTCGTTTCACCCGCCTGCTCGACCATATCAAGGCTCAAATGGTCAAAGCTGTCGTGTCAGATAGATGCAAAAGAGTCACATATGTACAGAAAAAATTGCACTTGTTAAACTGCAAGTATAAGAAAACTCAGAGATAAACTGTTGAGTGAGTGAACGCTCTGTGCTGTGCGGACATGTTTCACCTCTACTCTTCCACCTAACTGAGTATAACTGAGGTCTAAATCTGTTGAGGACTGTAAACAGCTGTTAAACTCGGGCTCTTTATCCGCTACCACACTTTCTCTTGGAGGCCATTCTTAACTTCATGCCACAAAACGCACACACACATCTTTCAACCATACAAGAATCCCTGAAACCCAAAATGGAACGTACTAGACAAAAGAACTTAAATATACATTTTGAATACAACCACATACGTTACACCAGCTGTGTAAAATATGCCATATTTACATGCCTTACAACAGTGCAAATTCTCCGTAAGCGCCAGGAAACATTTTCTATGCATCTTAACGCAAAACCACCTACTAAAAACATGAGATAAACAGTGATTATACAAAGTTTATAGAATTAGTATACCGTGTGAAACAACTGACTATCACAATCATGATGATTAATTGAATCAGTGAATAAGTAATTGTGCTTGTGTGAAGGGTGAAGATGCATTGCTCAAATTCTAGTATCCACAGTCTTTGGAGCGGTTTTCAGCGACGTCATGTCCACTCAAATTCTCCAGTTAAACCCAACATGACCAGTCTGTCTGGCTCAGAAAGCAGGGAGAGGAAAGGGGTGTGTGTGTGTGTGTGTGTATGTATGTGCAGGAAGAGTATAGGTTGTGAGTCTCAATGTTTAAGACCATTTGTTTGGTGTTAACTTCTAGGAGGCAGTGAGTACAGTGATCAAATGTGGTGGTTGCAGTGGACTTTTAAGTCTGTGCCAACATCCTTTAAGAATAAGCAGATCGATGAACTAAATCAGTCATTAACAGCCGTGTGAGGTGTGCAGGGTGGGATTAAGATGTGGGACAGTGCTGGGCTGGGCTGGTAATCTGGGATGTTTTCAGTGGCACAATAGCTCAAAAGGCAGTGGTGACGGCGTTGCCTCGCCGTGTGCCCAAACGGATAATTTCCCCTGGCACCGTGTCCAGCTGCTCGTACGCCAGCCGGCCCTCCTCACCTGCAACACACACACAAGTGTTATCTTGAAGCACACACTACATTTACATATTTTTATATTTCATGGTTCGCAGTATATATGACTGTGTGATTGTGTATGATGTGTATGAAATGCAAGTCAGACATAAAGACGATTTGTAGATGAGCAACGCTTTGATTTCCATAAATTGGCTACTCACCAAATGTGAGCAGGGTTTCTATGGCGACGTGGCGGAGCTCCTCATCAGCTGAATCACACAGCGCTACCACGGCTCTAATACTCTCTACGGCCTGCAGACACAGGGACAGACAGAAAACGTCTCTGAACATTTTTGCATCAGCCAGACTCTTTTTAACGGTATCACTTAGATACATTCAGCCTGAAGGAAGACAAATGGAGACAATGGAGACCTGAATCAGTCCCACATTCTTAGTGTCACATGATGCAACAGGCCACTAACCTGCAGGCAGCTGAGAGCTGAACATGCTGCCCTCTGGCTCTGAACTCCAGCCTCTGACAGCGCCTGGGTGTAGCACTCCACTGCCTGTAGACACATAAGCAATCAAATGTGGCTTGTGGCATCTGTCAGGAATATCTGAAATGGTTTTCGTCCTTACACACACACACACATAAACACATTCATTTATCTGTAACTCTCTTTTTCTTTGTCACTACACTCACCCTGGTCCTGAAGTGGCTGTGTGATGCTGCAGTGGAGAGGTAGTTGGCTGCTGCCTTGTTGACCTGAGGGTCCTCCGCAGTGAGCAGGGAGGCCAGGGCCCTCAGGGTGCTGTTTCTCGGCCACAGGGATGACAGGGGAATCTCTTCCAGCTCTGCTAGACATCGAGAGTTATCCCCGCTGCACAGGACCTCTGCAAACACCTCTGAATATAAGCCACAAACACATAACACACCAACTTTATTTGGTTATTAAAGAATAGGTAAAATTAATTCACAAAATGGTGGAAATAGTTTTTTTTGCTCTTTTTGTAAATTATAATAAATGTAACCTCATCTACTGTATATTGTATAACTTCCTCTCTAATACACGATAATCATTATTCTTTACTAAGTGTATGTTGTAATGCAAATATAAGCAATGGGGACTATATTCCCACACTCAGCACTTTTATTTAAACACATGTTCTCTTTTAATCACCATCAAAATGTTTGTTAGTTTGTGCAAGTGTTCACGTTGTGCAAGAAAGAAATATATCCTGCTCACCCTCTCTGCCCAGGCGCAGCAGGTGCGTCTCCATATCTTGTACTTCATGTTGTAAGATGTAGCTGTGGAACTGAAACACGGTCAGGACGTCCTGGGAGAGCGCCGACACGGGAGGATTGTGTGGAGCCGCTAGGTCGCTTCTGTCCACCATCTCACCCACTACTGCACCGATCACTAGTGAGGGAGAAAGAAAAAAAATAAAGTTTAAACAAGAACCTGCAGACTAAAACTCAAGAATGTGCATCTTCACAGCCGTTTCATGTAGTTGACACTTTAGATACATCTTTGAACAAACTGCGATGCAAACGGATGCAAAAGATGAAATGTTCAGTGTAATACATGTGAGCCAACCTGTTTCAGCGCTGTGTGGGTGTCTCTCCTGCAGCACCGCTGTGTAGCGCTGGTTCATGTGTTTGAACACTCTGTCTAGTGTGGTGTGGAAAAGCCCTGCAGACCCGCTGCACTCTGACCACAGAGTCATCAGCTCTGGACGCTCTGCGAGGCCTGGGAGAACTGAGAGGGAGAAATAAAAAAAATAAAAAACACAAAACAGAAGGTCAAAAGCGCAAAAAAAAACCCCTCATAATGTTGACATGTTGTTGTTGTTGTTGTAAAACACATAACAAACCAATGAAACAATGGTTTTCACTTGTTGGTACCCACCGTCAGCAGCGGATATAATTGCTCCCAGTCTGTCCACACTGATCTCTGCTAGCTCTTCTAACAGCTGAGTCTGACCTGACAGTTTGAGGAGCAGACTGCGCCGCTGCCACACACCAACGCCGCTCAACAACTGCCATTACATAAACAAACAAAAGCAAATTAAATGTCTGATATACAAAAGCCAAATTTGTGTTTTTTTTTATGTAGCTGTATTTTGTAACAGTGTTTTACCTCTATGAGGTGATTACAGTACTGCAGGTGGATGACGATTGCCACGTCCAGGTTCTCGTTTCCGGTGGTGAGAGGCAGAGGGCTTCCCGCCACACTGTTGCCCACCCCCGTGTCCTCGGTCAGGGCTTCGCTCAGGTGTCCTCTGGCTTCTGGATGCTGGCCACTGAGAGGCATATAGGCAGAGTCACCACCAAGTGGCAGCAAAAACACAGAATGATAATCTACTCTGCTTCATATGTGATACCTTAACAAAGTTTCTTCTAAAACTGTACCATGCATACATTTATAAATTGTGAGACAATGAAAAAATGTATGCAGTGTCAATGTCTTCCTCCCTCTGTCCCCCCTTACCCGATCCTCTCTCCATCTGTATCAAAAAGCGGAGACCGCTGCGGGGGGATGCTGAGGACGGCGTTATCGTCTCCTGTATCCTCGTCATCAAAGTCTGAGGTGTTGAGAAAGTCAAAGCTCTCCAGGGCGCTCTCCACTGTCAGACTGAGGCTGGACGACCGGCTCCTGTGACCTGGGAGACGACACTACAGAGAGGAGGCGGTAATTACTCTCTCAACTTCACTAATTACTTTTTCATTTTATGTGATCAGTTTTTAGTGATGTTGTGTGTTGTTGTTTTCTTCTGCCTCAAATAGTTGACATTTCTTTTATATTTACGACTGAAAGTACATGATAGATTACAGAGGAATACTCCTTTAAAAAAAGCCCCATGTACTGTAAAGTAGAGGGTCTGTTTCCAAACAACATTCATCATGAAACTTAATATAAAATATTTCTTTGTTCATTCAGTGCAGTAAGTTGGTCACCTTCAGTAGATCCTCCAGGCGCATCACTTCCTGCTCCAGGTCCTGTAGTTCCCGGCAGCGGTGCGTCAGTGACTCCAGCCTCATCAGCAGGCTGTGGATGGCCTCCTCCAGGCTGCTCTCCAGGAAGGCCCTGCTTCCCTCCCCTGCCCAGCTCAGGCTTCCTCCACCCTCCATTGAGCTCCCACTTGGCGGTACGATTTCTGAAGAAGTCAACCTCTTAACAAGCTGCCTCGTCAGGCTGCCCCCCTCCTCTGTGTCCAGCTCCACAGGTTTCAGTTCATCGGCGTGGTCTAGGAAAACATCCTCTGGGGCCACCGTAGACAGGTGGCCGTCAGAACACAAGGATGGAGCAGCCGAACCACAGTTGGAGCCGGAGTTTCGCTGGGACTCTGTGCGCTCCCACTCTGAATCCTCTGCCACCTCAGCTTCATCACTGGCAAGGCTGGCACTGGTCCCGCTACCCTTGCTCCCTCTACTACCTGTCTCCCCATCTTCTTCATACTCCTCTTCCTCTTCCTCTTCCTCCTCTAAATGCTCCTCTGCGATGGAGTCCTCTCTTGTTGAGAGGATCTGTGAAGGTGATGGGTCTAATTCTGGTGGAGTGACAGTGATCTCAGGGTTGGACTGGCCTGGGGAGTGGGAGCTCAGGGCAGGGCTGGGGCTGGGTGTTGAGCCAGAGGTGTCGGAGAAGGTGAAGGAGAGACGCTTACACTCAGCCACGCCGCAGCCGCCGTTTTCAAAGACATCATCTGGTAAAGTGGACTGAAAGTGAAGACAGGGGAGTAAACAGGTGTAGCAGAAAATGGAAGATTAAGTCTGTGATGTAGTTCAAAATCAGTGTGTGTACGACAAAAAAGTACAAGAGAATTAAGTGCTGGCAAAGATCTTCAACATGTTTACTCTTCTTACCTGAGGCAATAAGATAAATCTGAACAAAAAAACGATAATAACAAGACAAATAGCTTAAAGCATATCATGCAAATAAACATGCAAAACAGCCACACATAGCGTTCTGCAGCCAACAGAAAGGGACTGAACAAGCCTAAGTGTTTCCACAGCAGCAGAAAAGTAAAATCCCCACCGGGTCAGTGAGGAAGGTGGCACACAAGAGTCAGGTTAGGAGGGCTGAGGGGCCACAACACACTCACATAGACCTCCAGACTGGATTTGGGCCTTGGCCGGAGTGAGGCCAGGTCGCCAAACGAGCGACTGCGCCTTAGCTTCTCTAGCAGGGTGTCTCGGAGCATGTGCAGGAAGGAGAGGCGCTGGCGCTCCACAGGAAATGGCCGCCACTTCTTTACACAAATGCGCGCAGGCAAATAGGACAAGGTGTTGGGTATTCGAGTGAGGGCAGGTGAGTGAGATACAAGAAGGAGGGATAAACGTGTAAAGTGGGACAGAGTGTGGGTAAGGGGTTTTAATGTAGAAATGCAAAGGGGGGGGATAGCAGGGAAATGGGTGAGGGTTAGTTTAGGGGTAGGACTAGTGTTACTCACACACACACACGATGCATTAACTAAAATAAATTGCAAGATTTGGGGCCATTATTAGGATTTCCATATAGCAGGAGGTAGTCAAAGCTCAATTTTCAGTTGCAGAGATTATTGAGTCAGCTCAATTCTCCCAGTTACAGGCCTGCCAAATATACAGTTCATTCCCTCTACTGTAGCATCAGCAGGATGAGCTAAGAGCTACTGTCTCCACCACATCTATCAAGTGAAATGAGGTTTGTGTGTTTTGGACTCACAAAGAAGGACGTGTCCTGGAAGGTGGGGGTCTCTGGCGTACCCTGGCTGTAGACTGATACTCGTCTCTGAAGTGCCGTGGCTTTGCTCACATTGCCAGATGACAGAGTCAGGTCCTCGACATCGAAGGGACTGAAGGAGACAGCAGATCTACTTATAGGCTATGTAAGTAAGTGAGCGCTGCTTGCTATGATTTGTAATAAGCATGTTTCCCCACCAGATGGCAGGAATCCATAAGACATGAAGACACTAAATTTAACAATTACCGAAGGTGTTCAGCGGTCACCAAATTTGCAGGGATCAAAATAGTTATAGACTGTCTCTCACAAACCCTACCATACAGCAGTGACACCATCAAAGTGTTGAAAGTCTTATATAAAATATATCAGACATATATGAGGTCATTTCAGTCTGTTATCTAATGGATACTGTTAATCTGTCAACTCAGGTCCATTAAAGTACCAGTGAAACAAGCTACCTTACAAATTATGCAACATAAAACAAGCTTTTTTACTGCTTGAATACTTCTGTTGGCTTAAGTGATATTATTCTGCTGAAGACATTACAGTTTCCTACTCAAAAAGTCTGCAATATAACAAAAACATGCTCGAATAACATTTCAAAAGACGACTGCTTGTTGTATGTTTTAGAGGATACTTACTACCACGTGACCTCCAGGTTGAGTTTAATGGTCCCCAAGTCGTTGACGTCCACAGCCACCACCTGAGGCATGGCAGTGAACAGCTCCTTGGTCTCGCAGATCACGCTGCCCACCAGCATGTGAGTGGCCAGGCCCTTCAGCTCTGTCACCTGATTGGGCCAAAGACAGCATTTATTTATTCATTTACTACTCGGGTCTCGCTTCTTCTCAGAACAAGACACAAAGTGTTTAGTTGCACCAGCTGTGATTTTTATCTCTGACTATAGATAAGAAGTCAAACGGAGACTTGTGCAGAATCTACAGTTCACCCAGTTGGACCTGATACGCTTATCAGTCCTGGATAATGTGCATGGAAAAACAAACCTGCATATGTGTCGTACATCTGAGTTTCAACTTACACTTTGTTTATTTACTGCCATCAGAGGCACCGAGTTAAGGTTATCAATACCTTGATGTTGATAAGGTCAGTGATGAGAGGCATGAAGACCATCTCGTCTCCATCCCAACTCTGCCTGGAGTTCACTTCAATTCTCCCCTTTAACTTCCACCTCTGGCGACCGTACCGCATGAAGATCTAAAGTAACAGACGAGAAGGCAGCATAGGAAAGGAAGAAATGAGTCATTATCCAGAAAAAAGAACTAAGCTTTGATAACTGCAAGTTAACTCAAGAATAGAGATGGATTAATCACACTCTACAGTTAGTAGAGTCACCTGGAAATAGCCTTGTCCAAAATGTTTAAATCTGAAAACTGTGTACGTGTTCTTTGGTTGTGTCCCAGTTTGATGGACTAAATAAGATTCTGGAGATATCCCTGCAGATTAATCCTAAAACAGCAGTACTGAGAGTAATCCCCGAAGACCTAGATTCATGCTTAAATATTCTTTTGGTTACAGCATAAGACGTATAACTGGACATTGACTCAGCAAAGATGCACCTTCCATATGCAACTTTATTGTTGTCCCATCCACTCTTATAACTTACTCACTTACTTGTTTGTTTGCATTTATTGTTTTTATCTTTCTTTGGTCATTTTTGAGGGGTTCTGTTTGTTTGTTTGTTTGTTTGTTTACTGTCTGCCTTCTGCAATTCGCATGCGGAAGATCATTTATGTAAACTGCTGCGAGCAAATGGAAACAAACCGACAACAAGTTGGTTGCAAAATGTTTACATCTGAACTAAACTTGAGTTGCTAAATCTCCCACATGATGAACTTGCCTCATACTGGTCTCCAGGACAAAGTCTTGCAAAGCCAGCCAAACCTGTAAGAGAGAAGGGTTTTACATTTTTTTTTCTTTATACGCACAGGAATGAAGAAACTGACATGATGTGGGTTACCACAACTTCTGCAATCTTAGCTGACTTTCTAATCCACGGTGACAACAGAGAGGTTCACTTTCCCACTTCAATAATCATAGCTTTTGGCTTATGATGGATATATTGCTTGTTTCAGGACTGTGTGGACATGCTCTGAATAATAAGTTGTCAGTGCATCACCAAAACACCCGAAACAATAATGAATAAATGACTTCCATTTCAATTGGGTATACTTCTCGTTTCTAAGCCTTTTTCTTAGGAGAAATCATATCTCACCCTTCATTTTGATATGAAACTCCCCGAGCAGGTTCTCCAGTTCGCTCTCAAACGTGCTCATGTTCTGTAGAGGATAGATAGATAGATAAAGATAACATGCAAAGATAAAAATAATCACGTAAACAGCCATTTGTCACACAGGACAAGAACAACAATAGCAATCACGTTTTCTCTGGAAAGTTTGACAAAGCCAGTCAACACTAAACTGCAAAGGAGGCAGAATGGTTGGTCTGAGCCCCGAGGACAGGTGATGAAAGGTGTGTGTGTGTTTTAGTGGGACTTAAAGGTCATTATGTAAGTATGTTGTTTCACATGTTGGTG
The DNA here is from genome assembly GCA_036937835.1 of Pampus argenteus. Lineage (NCBI taxonomy): Eukaryota > Metazoa > Chordata > Actinopteri > Scombriformes > Stromateidae > Pampus > Pampus argenteus. The sequence continues at coordinate 12,007,651 of CM072879.1, forward strand.
TTTACCATTGTGTATACTGACTTTATGTCTTTAGGTGTCATTTAACATCATGAAATATTTTATTACGATTATATTTCAGGTACTAAGATGTTTTATTTAATTGATAATACCAATTCCACAGTATAAAAATACTCCTTCACAAGTTAAAGCCTTGCATACAATATCATTTTGATATATACATTTAGAAATTAAATGCACTACATTGAGGTGTAAAGTAGCATTGAAGTACAGTACATGTACTTTGTTACGTTGTTGTTGATGTTCTAAATCAGTACCTCAGTGTATTCTTTGTACCGACGGTTGACCTCTGCAATGCTCTCCTTGGTGCCTTTGGTGGAGGGAGAGGAGGAGAAGGCTTGCTTCATCCGGCTGGCACCGTCCCTCAGACGGCTCTGGATGCAGAACGCCTCGTAGAGCTCGTCCACCTGAACACACACAAACACAGACACGCCTTTCTTCTTTAGTAAATGCACCACAAAGAAAAGCATGCATTCATACACATGCAAAGTTTTACATTAATCAGTGCACAAACGCACACATAAGAGGGAACGAAGCATGTCAAGGAGAAAAGACGAAGAGGCTGACAAGGTAGAAACAACAAAAGAGATGATGGGAAAAGAAATTAGAGTAATATCAAACAATGATTTACAGACAGAACGAGAGACATCAAAAGAGACAAGACAGAGACAAACAGATAAGGAGCAAATATTCCTGAAGTGCCTTAGTGAACAGATACAGCTGGTATGCATCGATGTAACTGTAGCCTCCAGTTGCAGACGCTGCACCGTCCCAGTCTGCGACCCCAGTGGGACACTCCCAAAGCGGGGGAACAACAGACGGTGTTTAGAGCTCATTTGGAGACGTCTGCCTGGCTTCGGTTTGCACCACCAGCCTCATATCACCCAAAACCACATGGAGAGAGACGAACTCCATCGACATCCTCCACCCTGCTTTCTTACTGTGAGCTGCGATGTGATGTGAAATTATCAGAATAAGATGGTGTTCATAACCTCAGCGTCAGGCACCAGTGATCAAGAAAGGCTTTTATAGAGCCCTTAGTAGAGTGTCATTTTCTCCATGATCTTCAAATGTAGGGGATGAAACATGCTTCAGGATAATAAGGCACCTGGGCAGCATGGTAATGAAAGGCGGGACCTTCTGTGATAGCATAGGAACAACAGATATTGGGAAGTAATTGTTATATCAAGCATTTTGCACTGTTTAAATATTTTAGTACAATACTCAAGTTGGAGGCAAAAGCTATTATGTTTTCATTTTTTAATCATCAGCACTGGAAAAGCCTGTATTTTACTATTTCACTCCATGGTCCATGGAAGAACATTTCTGTTTAAAGAGCATCAAAGTTAAAATGTTTTAAAAACTGACACTTCCTTTTGTTAGTGTTTATGTTTTTTATCATCTTTTCATCTAATAAAGTGCACTTTAGCTTTTTTTTTTTTTTTTTAAGTGTAAAAATGGGCACAATCAATCAATAAGTTTAAATGATAATCTCAGAGTCATTATTCCCAGAAAACCCAATCAAACAACAATCAACAAATTTTCAGGTTGCTGTCCATCTAATTAAATATGATCGAAGTGGCTTCCGGGTGAAACAAAACACCTCTGGTGAGACTCATCAAAGGCAAATATTGCAGCTTGCCTGACGAGAGCGCTGAAATATTGATGCCCCACGCTCTTTATGTCACTCATTAGGGAGAAGCGGGAGAAAATGGGCCATTCTGGCTCCTGCTGTCCTAGCAGCATCTCTGAGTGTTTGTCTTCATGTCTGAAGCTCACACTGCCGGCGTGTTTGAGACTATTTATGTGGACGTGTTCAGATGTGAAATGGAGAGCATGATGTTTTTTTGCTGAGGTGGGTGGGCATACTCACATGAGGGTTTATGATATAAAGTGAAATGCTGCTGTGGTTTGCAGCGGGATGTTTCTGTTTGGGATGGGTAATGTCTGATGACGTTATAATGACTTATCGTGGCTTACATACATACATACAAAAAGACAAGCAGCCACCTTCAGCACTCCCCTCCCCCGACTGGGACCCAGCCCCGTCTGTCTGTCTGTGGTATGTGGTGTATGCGGTGGGGCTGCAGCAGCTGAGCTGAGCCAGCTATAACACACCCTCCAAGCCACAACTGTTATTCTCAGCTCTCTGCCCGCTATAGAGATGGTCCAGAGTCACAATCAACAGCTTTATAACAAGATTGTTTACAACAAAACAAAGGAAAAACACGTGCATCACACTGAAACTATTTTTGAATTTTAGTTAGTAATGAAGAGCTGGAACTGCATGTTGGAAAGAAGTGAACTTTTGCACTGAACAAGTGGAGAAATACTACGTTATTGTCCTCTGAATGAGTAGGTGACTACAATGAGTTCAATTCATCTGGAGGAAACATGTGCGCTTCAGTAACAAAAAGGGGCCTTCGCAAACTGGAACTGATGAATAGCAATCATGCTGCTCAAGCAATCAGTAATCATATCATTATCAACTAATTAAGCAAATTTTTTGCTCCCAATTACAATAAACTCTTGCTGCCTTCAAAAAAAAAAATGTCCTTCTGAAGGTCAGCCAAGCTCTGCTCCAGAGGATGACCGTCAGCATATTGTGGTGCCACGGGCTCATTTCACCCTCAGAAAAATAATATATATATATATATAATAGCAGCTGAGGACACATAATACATAACACCAGTGTGCTCATTTAAAGGGTTAGTTCAACACAATCAATCCTTGTTTAATATTCATCCCATTAAAAAAAAAATCCCACATCTGACCCTTCTTAATTAACTCTTGCCAGATGTTAAAAAGAGATATTTAATGTAAATGTATTCTAAATTACATCCTCTATTGGACTCAGAGTCCCTTATTAATTACAGCTCACTGGGATGATAAAACCTGCATGGCTCAGAGATCTAGTGAGGGATTATGGGAAATTCTTTATTGGGGAATCAATTATGCCCTGGGTGAGGATAATAAAGCGTTTACTGAGGATGAAATCTATGTCTGTCTGAATGTCTGAAATCTGTTTTTGTATTTTCAAGTCCAAGTCTAAGATGGTCCTTATATGATGTGAACAAATGATGCTTACTTGAGTTTTAAAGGATTGTTTCTACTGTCTATCTGGTTTTAAATTGTGGGGATTTTGAATATGAGCGGAGAATCTTTAGGATATAGCAGGAATCCTCTTAAGATATGGCCATTATCAGAGTAAAATGGTGCACGTACGGACACATGCACACACACACACACACACCCCCTTTCTGCCAGGGGGCAACTGATTATAAGGAGATTAAAACAGGCAGGCCACATCAAACAGCATCAAACATACAAGCCCCTCTCTGGGGAACTGGGAGTGAGTCTGTTAGTGGCAAGATTCAAGATAGGAGTGGAAAACAAAAAGGGCCCTATATTAAAAAATAATGACATGCAAAGTATTCACATTCATTTTGGATTGAATTTGGCGCACGATTAACACACACAAACGCTCTCAGGGGAAGAGGCGGCGCCTGGCAGCCGCACATCCCGCCTTCAATCTCTGTCACTCATCTCTTTAATGATGCCCCGTTGAAAATAAAGACCAACACATATACATACAAACACTTACATACATCATATACTCTATCCCATGCAGGACATCATAGGGGCTGTATTGTGCCACCTGCTTCTTTTGTGTGTGCCAATTACTGCTCGGACATCTGCAGTCAGCTGGCAGCACGAACAGGAACAAAAGACGCGGCTGATGTGAATCACAAACACACACACACACACACACTCACTACCAACTTGCTGATAGATGATTGTTAAGTCATCCTTCACGCCAGCTGTATCACACAAAGAGACACGCCTGTGCCTGAGCACAAGTACCGACAAACAAGCACACACCTACTGTAGCTCACAGCTGCTGAAACACTGAACGTCCCGTTAGAGATACAGCTTGATTAACTGCAAGATATTTTTATATTGTCCTGCTCTTTTCAATTTATTCATACTGTGTGTTTTTGTTATATATGATGTATGCATGTGTATGATGCTGACATATTTAATGACTTTACACATTCATTTTCATAATAAGTAGGAGTCATGTGTTATTTTGCCATAAAAAGTAGGTAAATAAAATCTACCTTTCATCTTACAATCCACACACAGGTCAGTCCTATTTACCTATTTCCTGTATCTCTATACTGAGGCAGCGACTTCTGTCTCTGTCTCATATTCATGGTTATCAATATGGTTTCCTCACAACCCTGAGACAAATACGCGACAGCAGCACGAATCATCAGTCATAGTGTAACTGTCATAAGTGGATGAGGTCATATTTGTGTGTGTTTTAATTCCCTGACCTCAATGCTTTTGTGGTTGGCTGATTCTCTTAGCTGAACACACTACAAGTGATCTCACTCGATAGCTATCTGCTGATACTGAGGTTTGGAAATGGACCTGGTGACCTTGTGTGTGTGTGTGTGTGTGTTTGTGTGTGTGGCGCGAAGTCAAGTTTGTTTACATGGCAGGCAGAGGGCTTCCAGGACTGATAGTGAACTCAGCATTGCCATGATGACTAGTTTACAAAACTAATGTCAAAAATGTACTAAAGTCTCAACACAAAGGTTTAAGATTTTTTTGCAACTATTTTATCTCCAGCCAATAACCTACACAGGTGAGTTCAATGAAAAGATGAGGGTGTGGTGAAGGAGCACTTTGTATGTGTGTGTTGATAATGAAAGACCACAGAGAGAGCTAGATTTAACTTTCTACTCATTTGTGCTTTTTACCTGCCTGACATGATAACAGTCCCTCACTGTTTCAAATATTTACAAGTGCGTTTGAATCTATTTTTGTACAGGAAGAACAGAGTTTGTCTGATAATGTTGAATGTTAAGGAGAAAGTGTATTTGTTTTCTCTAAAACTCACAAGTCAGAATCTGCCTGCGTTTTTTTTTTCTTTGTTATTATAGTCAAAGTGCAGCATGCATGCACATATAGTTTCTCAAAAATCCAAATATGTGTCATCAGACATTTTTCCTCCATTTCTTCTCATCTTTTTGTGTTTAAGGACTTGTCAATCTCTCCCCACTATAGCCTACTAACTGCCCTGACCCAGATTCGCTGTCGTCTTCAACTCTTCAGAAACACTTGCGAGGCACAAATCTGTCTCTTTGTCTTCTGTTGTATGTGTTTGTTTTTGGACATCTGAAGGTGAGTTTTTATTGTCTGTCTGGGTGTATGTGACCATGAAGGGTTAACATCACACAGTAGATGACTCCCTTGAGCTCCTTAGGACTTCAAAGTCTCCGTTTATGGGTAACCATGGTTACCATTGGAACGGCGCTGTTGTTTGGGCGTGTGTGTTCTGATTGCCTGCTGTCACGTCTGATTTGACGCACAGCGAGGGAGACCACTGGACTACAAAAGGGGACGTGGAAGAGAAGTCACAGAGCCTCGCACCATGCTGGGGATTAATGTCCCCAACTGGCAACCTGGGAGGAGACTACAAAGGAGGGTGGAAGGGAAAAAAAGTTACCCTACCTGGCAACCTTGGCGGGGATGTTTTTGCCTAAACCATAAAACAGTTTGAATTGTTCCTAATACATCAACACATGAACCAGAAGAGCTGGAAAAAAATCTGTCTGGAAAAATCTGTCAAACCAACTTAAACAAAGTCAGCGGAGCGTGGCGTACAACTGCAGCCTTACTGAAAAACTAAAATTATCACCCCTCCTTTTGTCAGAAGGATAGGTTAAAGGACAAGTGTTGTGCACATTTCCATGTCTATATTTATATTCTGGAGCTCTACTAGTACCTATATTTGCATGATTTATATTTATTTTATCATCTCTGAAATAGGCTGTTTTAGGCCCTGTTTCTTCAAGACCCTCCTCCTGATGAGCCCACTCCGTCGTGATTGGCCAGCTTCAGGAAGGTCGGGAGGCTACGTAAACATACAATAGTAGGATTTCACTTATTTTTTTCATTCTTTACTCGAAATGGAAACTGTGGTGAAATATGCAAGTGGACATGAACAAACCATAACAACAGAGGCGGAACAGATGGTTGTTTGCACAAACAATCTGACGTCATCACGAGGAGGAAGTAAAAGCTACAATGACTATTAGGGAGCATACACTTAAGCAACACTTAATGTCAGCTTTTCCAAGGTGCAGGACAGTGATGTAGAGGAAAAGAAGATCAGACTGAAGACTCTTCACCTTCAAACTAAATAAATATATAAAAGAGTTCTTACCTTACTCATGTGAAACTCCAGACGTCTCATGTACCTTTCAATGGTTTTGATTTGCTGCAGACAGGAAGGACCAAGAATTTACAGGAGCTCATGAGAACATGGCTACACATAGTTTACAGCTACAAAAATAATATATTTATGTCCATATTAGAGGATATTATGTGGTACAGTTTGCAAAACAGAGCTTATGTGTCAAAAAGGGACATTTGGGATTTTCTACCTCATTGCCTTTTTCATGTATTATTTCTCAAATCTTGTTTTTTTTCTTTTTCCCTTCCTCCCCTTCATCTATTTTCTACATCAAAGATTCCCCCAACGTACACCAAACCTTGGGGTGGTTGTTACAGTAACACCCTCCCCCTCATCAACTCACCTTGTCAAGATCGTACAGCACTCCCTGAAGAGAAAAAACACACACATTCACACAGTTAGTACAGGAGGACGGCACTGTTGAGGGTGTTTAAGTAATTCAATGCAGATTGCAGTTGTCTGGCATCAAAGAAAATAATCCCATTAGTGTGCAGTATGTGTGTGAGACTTAATGATGTGCCTGAAAACCAAACAGATATAGACACTTCACATATTTTTTAAACCCTCGGGCTACCAAATCTGCCATCATGCAAGTTGTAAACATGGAAATCATTTCTTCCGTCTTATCTATAGGATGTGAACGCAGCATAAACTGTAGCTTGATATGTAAATTGGTGGACAATTGTTTCTCACCAGACGGGAGTTCCTCTTCATGTCCTTCATCAGAGACATGAGTTTGTCCAGCTCTGTCTGATGAACTTCTAGATACTCACTATGGGACAAAACAAAAACAACAAAAAGCAACAGAATATTAACACATTAGTATATAAATATTTGCAGAGTCATGTAAATATATGTCGACAACTTTAAACAGGCTGGAGAGATACAATTTAAAGAAACAAGTATAATTTTAGTGTTACTCACTCCAGGCCTTGTTTGAGTGCAGTGTAAACTTCCTCCAGTCTTTTGGGCTGCGGCTCTCTGGAGCTGCTGCCTCCCTTGTGACCTGACAGGTGGGGCTTCTTTGGCTTGGACTGAGGCTTCTTCTGCACTGCCGTGTTCCCCATGAAAGAGTTACACCTATACACACACACACACACGCACACACACAGTATTTTTCTTTCTGTTGGCTGAAAAAAAGGCTATTTTCACTTCTACTGAGGACCTAAAGGTGCTCATAGTTAGGAGTTACTCACACAGACACAATATCATATTGTATAGTATATATTTATCACAGCATTTTCACAGTGTGTCGGAAAATCGGGCCTGCCGGCTGCCTATAGTATGAAAGTGTTAGATGAGATTTCTTTATTATTTTACAATATCCCGAACAGACTCTTGGGCCAGTCTCCGCATGAATCATCTCATTTGTCAGATGGAGACGGCTCATCGAGTCTGTTGATAACTCAATCATACAAGACCGACTCTTTTGGCCTACATGTTATTCAACTAGCATGAGTCAAATATGGACATATACACACAAGACTGCCAATCACACAAACTGTGGTGAACTCTTCATCAATCACAGAGGACTGCCAAATAACAAGTACGCATATACTCCACTTTCTGTGTTTGGCTGCTGTTTTTCTCAGTTCTCAGAAAATATTTGTCATTCCTGCTTAAAAAAAATGATGACAATTAATTAAGTATTTGTCAAAATTGTTGGCAGTTAATTGTTTCAGATCTATTTCTAAGCCTTCGTTTCTGTGTTCAAATAATCATTCCTCATTTTAGGTCACACTCATGCACCCACTCGTGCAATTTCAGCTTTTAAAATCATTACAAAAATCGAGTTGACAAATGACATTTCCCTAGACTTAATGAAATGAAATCCAGAGTCATCTCAGGGATAACAGCGACAACCAATTCCAGTGCCTGACAAGTTGGACCGTGCCAGGGAACGTAGCACATCTCCGGCCTAAGCTAACACAAATCTAGGCCACCGCTGAATGAGCGCTGCGTAGCCTTGGGGTCACGCAAGCTGTAGTGCAGGAGGGTCTCTTGGCAGAGACACACACACATATATATATATATATATATATATATATATATGCATACATGCTAATACGATTCCATACTGACTTCTTCTGAATTAGCACAAAAACTCTTCAATCAGTCTAACACACTGCAATGGCCTCAGAAGCAATCTCTCTGAAGCTTTCCAACTCGCTCATTATCAGAATGGTAACTTATCACTTGCTGTCACTCGCCCACACACCCGAGTCATTCCAACCAATTACCCCATCCACTGTCTGAGCGGAGAGAAAACAGTGTCTCCAAAATCAGGTCTCTCAGTAGGACCTGCTCTGCTGAAGCGCACACTGACACAGGCACCGACAATCGAGAGTCTGATATTTCTGGCATGTAATTGTTTGAGGGCTTTGTCTTCTGATGATGGAGGAAGAGGCTTCTGAGCGGGGAGGAACACAGATAAAAACCTTAATCTCTCGAAAAAATATTATCAGTCGCTAACTCTTCCAGGACAACTTCTGGCTATGAATGACATAATTACCAGGAAACTGAGTAACGTGGTTATGTAATTAAAGTGATGATCACTTAAGAATTGTCGTACAGGATCTACAGACTTGCTGGGGCTTGCTGAATATTTTCATCATGATGGATTTGGCTCCAAATTAGAAATGATTGATTCAGTGACTTCCTTCTTTTTTAAAGGGACATTTTTTAAAAAGGGACAAATTGACAGTTGTCAACAACGACAACTCCCATATACCCTTACAGTACATAGACTGGTGTATAAAGAAAAATGAATAACAATACAGTAAAATATGTCTTCATAGGATATATTTTATATTTTAGTAAAGTATTAGTAGTGATCATTAACATGTTGTCAAAAGACGGTCATCTCCACATCAATGCCATTTCTAAGCCAACAGCGTTTCACAATCAACTAATTCGTTCAACTCCTGAACTCAATTGTAATTTCCAGAATAATTAACATCAGTTGATTATTGATTGACATAACCAAAGACCTCTGCTTACCGTGAGCGTCTTTCCTGTAGCGTGCTGAAGCCGGCAAATGACTGACTCCGGATTATGCCATTGGGCCCTCCGGGGGAATGGGTACCTGCTGCCATGATCTCTGGGACACGTGATGACACTCCTGCAGGAGACACACGGACATACAGACGCGTTACAGGATATATGTTTCAAAGCTGACACGTTGACATATTGCAACGGATTGGTAATACATCATGGGTACAGCGAAACGCATTCTATGAACCGTATTTAATAACATGTCAACACCAAAATCAATCAACAGAAAGGTTTAATGCGGTGCAGTGAATATTGTGCAATGTGGACGCTCGCTGTGCAATGTGGACGAGCAGCGTTCGGAGCCTGCACTAACATGTGTAATCCTGTCACAACTCAACTGTAAACACGTCACAATTGTTACCGTTTCATGTTTTACCCTCTTGAGGCAGGTTGTCAGACAACATGACTTGTCACTTCCCATCATGTGTGTTGTGTACTTTGTGCATATTTTTATCCTGAACTTGTACAACTAAGACAGTGAAACCTCCACACATACCTGTGGAGATCTGAGATCACTGAATCACAGTTTCAATGAGCTCGATGAGATTTTGTCTTTCCTGTTAATCTGTATCGCTTCACGTCTGAGCTAAAGAAAGGTTTGGTGAACACAGAAAAGCCTACGGGGGGAAAGACGGGAAGAAGCAGTTTTGTCAAATTAAATTAAACTCGGCTAACAAGCAGAAAAATCAGCATCTGAAGTCTCAGTATTCTGCTTCTCTGCCTAACACAAACAAGATAATCCGTCCCACAGCGTTACCAGTTACGAACTTTGCCAAATGAAGAGGCAATTAAAACTGCCTTTTTTTGGTCTGTCGCTCTGTTTGTGGAGCCCTGTTTTACATGTGCATGGTTTTCAACTCATCCATCCATCTTTCCGTCTCTAGAAGACAGACTACCTCTGTGTGGGGGCAGGGCCCGGGCTCATGTCGTCATACAAATGCAAGTACACACACACACACACACACACACAAACACAGTTTCATCCACAGACACTTCAGTGCTACAAGCTATTAAACTAGTAACCTGATATCCTCTCTTTTGGTCTCTGTGACAGAGAGAACTGCACAAAGACCCAGCACGAGGCCCGAGGAAAGACTAGAGCCTCGTTTTGCGGTGGCGGGACAATAGGCCAGTAAGACTGATACTGTTCAGGCTATTAATAGCATCTCACTTTGACACTGATGACTCTGATAGCTGTGAATCAGTAAATGAATCATGAGGACCAATGGTTCATCTGGATGCTTTGGCTTAGAACAGGACTGATTTGATGGGTCAGATGAAACCGAAATTATACCTTGTTTTGTTCGCCAGACTGGTGGTTTATCAACAGCTAGGGCCAGACAATATGTTTTAAATCAAACTATAATAGTATTAAATCTGCACAAATTCATATTTTATATAAACAATGGATTTAATTACGACTTGTATTGTGAAAGGTGTTGGTTTTAGTGATGAACCGACACAGAATTATCACCTAACTCTGTAATACCCCTCCAGTCTACAGAGCTTTTTTAGCATCTTTCAGCTCATTGTTTTGGTTTTACAGCCCACTACAGGAGCTGGTGGAGAACAAAAACAGAGCTAAAAGAAGAGTGAATATTAAACATTATCAGGTGACCAGATACTAATGAGCTCATGTATAGGCTAGCTTATGGCTTGCATTTGCTCATTTGGACAAAAGAAACGTATCTGATAACATTATCATAATACCATGATAAGATTGTGCTAAAAGACAATAATCAACAATACTAATTGATTATCTTTTCATTACCGCAGCTGGCCGCAGACCCAACAAGAGAGCAGCAATTTGCTATAATGTCCTGAAGCACTTTGGTCCATTTTGGTGTCTGGATGTTCAGCAGCTCTCCTGCTTTTCTGCCTTGCCCTGTTTGTCTCTCTGACTTTATGACTCACTCGCCTAAAAGAAAACCAGTGGGCGGCAAATGATGGTACATGTTGTTACCTAATGCTCTCTGGGTAATCATAGAACAGACTAGAGATTGTTTCCTACACTTCAGCCATTTCCTAAAGAACTCCCGTTGATCTCAACAAAAGTGAAAAAGGACGAGAAGAAGTCAAGAACTGAACTCTGTGTACATGATGACGCCAGACGCTATTAGCTGGTTAGTCAATATACTGATGCTCCCAAGCAGGTAGTCCTGTCCATGATAAGGATGACTCAAGTGGATAATGCTGAGTACAACTTTCAGTTGTCACTCTATTAATAGGCGAAGTACAGAATTGGCCAACAACTCAAAAAAAAGGTTCCTCTTTAATTTTTTTATTTGTTCTTGAAATAGATATTTTGGCATAATGTCCCAAAAGCCTTTCCAGGCCTTAGCAAGCCCTTTCAAAGCAAACTACACATTGAAATCAGTGTTCCCAACACTGACACACACACACACTCAGCCACTAAAATTATAAAAAAACCTTTCCTCTGCATCTTTTAGTGTCAGCGCTCACCTCGACTAAAGGGCCTTTCAGAGCAACAACAACAATGCCCACTTGCAGCGTGTTCTGTTTGGTGCCAGCCGTTACCCGTGTTGAATACAGCTGCCAGTCAGTCCATTCACCGGCCTTTCTTCTCTGCCGTTCACATGCCAATGGCCTGAAATACCCTTGATGAGGTGTGTGAGTATTTTTGTGGAAAATAAGGGGGAAAAGGACTGATAAGTATTCTGAGCTGTGGCTTGACATAAGAGTGGACAAATGACATCATTTGAGATGCACACAGAAACACACACATGGGTTGGGGTTGGGGGGGGGGGGGGGGGGGGGGGGAAGAAGAATAACAACTCGAACATAATTTCATATACTGGACACACACAACCTCCTCTTGTCTTCACTCAAACAACAATAGATTCAAACATCTGCGAATGAATGCTCAATTCATGTAAATGTCTGGGGGCTTATTTGGTGGTAACTTAGATATCTGAATTTATATTTTTTTTCTTCCAGATTTCCCTCCATCTTCTCTTGACACCGTGGCTTACTTTCTCCTTCTTTTCGTTTTTTTCCTCTTGTACTTGCTTTGTTCCTTTTCTGCCCTTTTCACCCTCTCCATTACTCACTGTTGTACTTCAGTCTCTCTTCGGGCTTGAATTATATTGATGAGGGGAAGCCAGCTAAAAGCCATTAGCTCTTACCGATTTTCTTCATGAAGTTTGCAGCAATCACGAAAGAGGAGATGAAGAAAAAATAAGATGAGTTTGAGAAAGATTTGAAGTAAAGACAGTAAAACATGTGGGACGCAATATTCAGGAACTATATTCGGTTCATGTAAACAAACACGGCTGCATCTCTCAATCCTTCACACTAATAATCACATCAATCAGTGTGAGCTTCTCGTCTGCCGTTAGGCATCTCGCCCCAAACACACAATGAGCCGTACTCGCATAAACACACACTTGATTAATCCTCTGGGAGTGTGTGTGTGTGTGTGTGTGTGTGTTTCCGAATGTGTATTTATGTGTAAAACCAGTGTCAGCCCACAGTGCATGTTAACAACAGGAGCCTAATTCTTAATGCCTGTATAAATTAGCCTCGCCATGGCAACAGCAGACAAAATGGGATGAAGGGTGTTACGTAAAAACAACGGTTATGAGCCAACTGCCAAGAAGTAGGACACACGCCCTTGTGTTACAGGGCCGAGGCTTTTAAAGCATCAATCCTTCATTTGGAAAAAAGACGTTTTCATATTCAGATCAGTTACAGATGTTGCTTTAAATGTGGCAACAACTTGATCAAAAGCATCTTCTTCTTTTCATTCCTTTCTAATTTTATTTCATCTTTCTTATGCGATAGAAAGGTCAGACTGACAGGAAGTAGGAAGATATTAGAGAATAAGACAAGCTGGAGATGATGAGAGCTGTTATGCAAAAAAGTATATAAAAATAAGCAGAAGGCTTGTTTGAAGATACAAACAATCAGGCTTCTGTTAAAACAGAACAAATCCGACAGATTAGGGTGATGATATACTGTATACATATGACTGGAAATGGAGTAGCATGTTCCAACACACGCTGCAGGTCACACGCGTGTGCCTGAAAGCTGCTCCCACACTAAGCCCCATTTATAGTCATTTTCACCAAGAAAAAAATGACTTCAGAAACAGAGACTCTTTATCCTCAATGTGAGCCGTGAGCGGAGGAAAAGTTCTTCTGTGGTAAGGAGTGCTTTTTCATCTTCACTAACAGGCTACACAATCCCACTAAGAGGCAGGGAAGGAACTGTTTTTGGATGACATCGCGTTGTGAGGTGGTGATGAAACACCTTTAATAGTAAGGATGGTTCACAGAATAGTCAGCGCAATATTCTCTAAAGGGATCAAAATCTGACACTGATTTTGCAGCAGAAACATGCTATAAACAACATGATTAAACTGAAATGGAAACAGCAGACTCAGAAAAAAAACACAAGCGTTCACCTGGAGTCACATTTCTGAGCACCTGATGATGAAAATTCACTCTTTTTTGGTCTGATTTTGGTCTCCACCACCTCTTGACAGAACTATCTGGCTCCACAACTCCATTCATATAAACATATTTATTATAGTAGCGTTAAGAATTTTATGTCAATTCTACGAATGTGAATAAATAAAATTCAACACATAACACATGTTTTAGTCACCAGTCCTGCAAAAGTGTAAACTAATCTTACTTTGGTTACCTTTACATGCACACACACACACACACTCAGGAAGATGTTGTCAACAACACGACCTGATGACAGTGAGGAATTCACCAAAAGCTTTGAACCGGAGAACAGAGGCCTTGTTATGGCTGCACACCTCCAGTCAGTCACCTGAAAGGATGATTAATAACATTTTTAAACTCTAAACTAAAGATTGAGTCGCCTTGTTCTTGTGGTTCCACGAATCCCACCACACACACACAAAACACACAAAAGAAACAACGGACATTTACAAAAAACATCCTGTGTGATGCTGGTATGCAGCGGGGATACCTCAGGTCCAAAAAGAATCGATAGCTTGGTCAACAGTCACCTCTACACATGCGAACAAAGACTCTTTATAGCTTTAAATTCCTGAAGGAACACAAACAAGTCAGCCTGGGTGACCACAACAGTGAAAAAACAAGAAAGACTGGCCAGAAATTTGATTTAAATAGGAAGTGTTTCCCGAGCAGCAAGACTATACAACACTGCTATGGTTCAGAGGTATGATTTATCATGGGATAAAACACTTTTAAAGGAATAGTACAACATTTTGGGAAATCCTCTTGGTTCATCTTGGTGCTTATTTGCTTTCTTGTCCAGTTAGACTGCTGAAGGCTTTGTGTTTTAACGTATAAGGCAAAACTCGCTTGTGTGTACCAAAGGTGAAAATGTTTATTACAACTTGAAATAATTATTTCTCGATTCTCTTCTGCTTTACCATGCTCCCTGCGCATCAGGACTTTTTTTTCTGATCAAAAATAATCAAGCTGCTGGACATCCTGACCCAAATAATCTGACTCTCCTGATCTTAGACATCCTCCCATGGCAAAAGATTTAGTAATAAAACAACCAAGCTTCATCAGATCAACATTAAACTGGTCTAGACTCTATAAATAATAGTAACAGGAATCAGCTGACAGACAGCTCAGTCGTCTAATGAAGTTAAACAGTATTACCAAACAGATTTGGATCTGGACATGTATTATGTTGTATTAACGGGATGTGTCTGTCTGATTTAATGTACAATATTTTAGGTCATTCATCAGGTAACTATTATTCCTGATATTCGTCTTTTGATCCATCTTACCTAAAAAGAACCAAAGCTCATTTCTCTCCACCTCAGTGACATTTTCACCTCCTGTTTTTTTTACACCTCAGTGTGTGTGTGTGAGACAGAGATTTCCCCAGATAATGTTGCACTGCGATAGTCACTCTATTCTAATTATAGGTCATCAGTATCCTCGTGGGGTAGTGCATGCAGAAGAAATTATGGCCTGAATGTGGAGTGGCATTTAAATGTACAGATGGCCAGATTAACCGAGGCGTGTCTGGGCTGAAGTTACATTCAAGCAGCTGCCGCTGACATTTCAGCAACAGAGCGCAGCGTGTAATCACTTGTGAGAACTGTAAGCCATACTAGCAAAAACACAATCCACACTAATGTTCTCAAAGATTGTTTTTGACATTTGTACATTATTAGACAATATATATATAGTAGAAAGCATCACCAGTAGCAGCTGAGAGATTGGGGCTTAAGACACAAGCACATAGGGTGTCTTTTAAGCCAACAGCAAAATAAAGTTGCACCTTATCATCACATGCAGCTTTGATGAGTGCCAAAGTGGGACAGCAAGATGCTCGGACATCATCATAAAATTAAAAGTTTATCGAGATGATCCACTCAGTATGAAACAACAGGGATTAAAACATCAATTACGTCAGTATCAATTACCAGCATAACCAGCATAGTAATTTTCCCCAATCAAACATTCAGTAGCTGCACTGGGGATATTTGTGTGGTGTCATATTGTCTTTATGTGGCTATAAAAATGACACCAACAAGAAACAGCATGGGCCTGAAAATGCATCACACATCACCAACAGCGCTAAAAGTATTTTCATTCACAGGCTGAGAGAATGTCCTCTTAACTCCACCCGCGCTCCTTTTCTATGTCTTCTCTTCACAATGTGTCGTGCACATTGCTCTAATAACTGATCTGATCGACATATTAATGTCCCCAGCATTTGGGTCAGCATGAGAAACAGTTTTCCCCTATTCACACTACTTCTTTGATTTGTCCATTATGCGTGACCCTGATTGAAAATGACCACCTATGCTGCAGCACAGGAATGTAGTTACCATACAAACAGGATTACTTTAGTTATTTCAGCTCCATTTGTTATTCTTAGCAAGAAAAGACAACATTCTTTTCACTGATAGCAGCTACTGTGATAATGAAAGCTCACAGTGTTGTAGCAGCTCAGTGTGATTATAGCCAGTTGGATACAGTTTGTCAGAGGTCATAGGTTTTGAGGTGTGCTCGTGTATGACTAGTAGCTGGTATATAACTCTTTACTTTTAAAATTTTACGAAGTGATTCAAATCATGTAAATGGCACAAGATGTAAGAAAAGACAATCTGTGCCGTTTTTTTAAAATTCTGTTTAGAAAATATAGTATTTTAGGCTTCATTTGCAATTGATTTTTCCATGAGAGAATCCAAATAAAGACACTATGGCATACATTCACTGTCTTTTGTTTCTAATGCTTTCTGGTTGTATTTGTTTCATAGGACAGACATAGACGTAGAGTCTCTCTCTCTCTCTCTCTCTCTCTGTCTCAACAGAAATACATCAAACACGGTGGGTGTAATTTACAAAGCAGAAGTCACAGTGGATTTCTGTCCCACACATTCCTCATATTCAGCCTTATGGTAATGACTTTTTTCAACAACTGAATAACAATTTACAGAGTGGCTGAATGAAGAGGAAGGTGACAAGAGAAAGATGCTTCCACGTGTTCCTGAAACGAGCTCTCGCTGGCAGAGAAATAAAACAATTATGTCTTTCTCCCTAAACTGTTAAATATTTAAACTAACTGTGGAGATTAGCGCGCTGTTTGGAGTAAAGACTCAGCAGGGGAGCGCGGCACTGAGTAGATATAAAGTGCATTTTTGAAAATCTGCTACCACGACCACTTGTGAACCATTAGACCTGAACTTAAAAAAACACTCTCCACAGCCAAGTTGCAAAAAAACACACCGACTACTTAAAAGTTCCAGTGATCAGTGTTCGTTATGTGAGGTGCAGAGTTCAGTAGAAAATGAAAGACACAGATTTGGTGACAAACTGTGACTGTGATGATTCAGAGACCGACAGAGTAAACAAGCAGGTCTGTACATCTGTGGACGATGCTGCAGAAAAAACATTAATGCACTGTTATCCAATGTGTTGTTTAAAAAGCAGACCATCATGTGAACTCATTCACCTGCTTGCTCACCAGCCCGACCTCCCCCCCCGCAGCTGTCCACATACACTGGTACCACACATCTGGTCTCAGTGTGTTCTTCTGTATGAATTACTACCTTTTCTTTTTGCTATTTTTTCATAGCTCGTCTGCTTTTCTCTGCAGTATAAAATTGAGACAGGCAGTGAAGATAAAAGCGAGAGAGAGAGAGAGAGAGAGAAGCACATGAAAAGGTCAAGAGCCACTCAAACGCACACTGCGCTGTAGCCTTGTGCTTCAACCTGACACCATCTCCATATGTTGAATTTTATTTCTTTAAATATAGAAAACTGCCATTACGGGTAAGTGTTTACAAGGGTCATGAAGCTGAATCACTTAAAGTGTGTTTTCTCATTTCAGATCAGAATAATTACACATAAATGCACAATTATTTTATATAATCAGGGCTCTGATGAATCTTGTGCACAAAGTGTTTAGTTGCTAAACAAGTAATTTCTGTGCCTAGAACTCTAATATCTAGAGGAGTAACTCCTGTATTTTGACACATATCCACTTCATCCTCAGCTAATTCACATGCAACATTGGCAGATGATATTTTGGTTATGATTTTATCCAAAAAAAGGATCCTAACACCAGGTGGCTGCAACCTTTAAAGGACATATTTTGTTGCAGAAGGAGTAGCACAGTTCAAAGGGTGAAACAACTCACCTCAGGATGAAGTAGCCTCCCCCTTTCCACCTCCTCAGTTCATCTGTCATCACACGCAACCGTGTGTCATGGCCACCCCAAGGCAGCTGAGTAATAAGAACATCAACGTCCTAGCGCTTCAAAAAAAGCCTTGACTTTGTGGCAGAAGGCACCAATCACACAGGTGCAAATAGACTCCTCTCAAAAAGTTGCAAAGAGACCAAATGTGATCACAGCACGAGTCAAAAACAGAATATGAACAAAACAGAGAGGGAACAGCGAAAACCAAGCAGGGACGGAGAAGACAGGAGGCTTAAAAAAGGAACAACTTATTAACAATAACTATGAAGGAAGTGTCAAGACTACTGGGACTGAATATGTCACAATCCAAATGTGTTATCTGCATGTTGTCCTCATGCAGGCGAACAAAGAAACAGATATTAAACCGTCATGACACTCTGACGTGAACCAATGGTGTGTCTTCCAGCTGCTGGACACTGCAGAGGGAAGGCAACAAATACCAAAACAGACAGATTATCAGATTAGGCCCCTAAAACGCTTACGGCAGTAATAATGCTGCTACAGCTCCCAGCTGCTCTGACCAGAGGTGTGTGTGTGTATGCCAGTGTGTCAAATATCATGTGTCGCACATGACGTTTAGTGTAGAGCATGTGGTGCATGCCTCTTCAATGTCCCCTCATACTGTAACATGGAGCTGGAGGAGAGGATTAATGGGGAACACCTCGGTGTCTCACACACACACACACACACACACACACACACACACACACACACACACAAAGAATGCTGTGCTGATCTGCTCAGGGACAACAGGAGGAGGGGTGTGGATGGGTTCAAAAGCCCCTCCATAAATTCACTGTCTGTATCTGGGAGGCAAGTAGAGAAGGGAGGGGGGACAAACAGATGGGATGGGACTGGAGAAAGAACCAGAGGAGGATAGAAGCAAAGATGGAAAGTAATAAAGATGGAAAACCCAAGAGTAGACCAGCAACCACTCACGCAGGACCCCCCCTCCCCTCCCACCAACACACGCACACACAGCTGGACACTCATTAGTCCATTAGCAGCATAATTGTTCTGGTTATCATTTTTCATACATTATTGCCTCTTACTCATGCAGTCAGGAGTGAGACACACACATACACACACTCAAAATCACATTTTGTACGAGCACATATTTGTCTCTGTATGCTGACTTTCATGTGACATAACTGGCAGCAGGCAGTAGTGCGAGTGCAGCAGAGCTTTCACCACCAAACCAAAAGGCTCTGGTGTCTCTCAGGATGCCTCGGCACCCGTTTACTATTCTACTGGATAATACTACCGAAGCTATCGTCACTGATATACAGCTGAGTACATGGTTTTAGGCTCTGTCCTCAGAGGCTGAGAGAGAGACACACAGAGGAAAGATAAGAAGCAAAGCGTCTGTAAGGACAGCTGAGCAGAAACAAGAATGAATTTTCAATTCTTTCTTTTTTTTTTTTTTACTTGTAGCCTCATCTCACATCTAGAAAAACAAGACTAAACAAGTGTCTCCAGCCAAGCTAACAGCGTTGTGAGATATACATAAGAACATTTGTCATAAAGCATCATAAATAAAAGTATTACATAAAATGAAAGTTTCCAACATTAGATCGGGGGGAATTGTAGGGCCAACTTTTAAAAACTGATAAGCCGATTCCCGCCCACTTCACGCCCCTCCCTTCCGACATATCACCTCCGACCCTCTCCCCATTCCTTCCAGCCGGTCGTCTCCACTGTCCCTTGTCAGCCCACCACTCCCTGCCCCTGCCCCTCCCTCCACATACCACTTAACCCCAGTGTAACACCCTACAGCCCATCTTCTTGACACCAGTAATTCCCAACACACACACAGAAAATAACTCCCACCCCCCACCCTGAGGAAGTGGTGATTGTTAGGTAGGACATGTTGGGACAGGCGAAGAAGGCCAGACCATCATCTCGAGAGCAGATAACCTCTGAGTCAGAGCAGACGGGATGGCTTCTTTATCCGACTGTGGAGTGTTGATGCTGCATGGGATGGATCACAAACAGACTTCACAGACACTAGAAAGATGTGAAGGGTTTATAAATATACTGTTTCTATAAATACAAAAAAATAAATATTAATAATGCTGGTTTGTATCCACTGTGGCAGGTGTATTAAAAACCACTGTCTGCTTCACAGTAAGCTCAGTTTCGTGACCACAAACATTAATCAATCTGCTAGAAATCCTTATTGTTGATGCTCAAGTGAAAAATAAATATCAACTCAAACAAATATCCAAAGTCAGATCATAACCGTCTCCTACTGATTTACATAAGGTCATACGTGCATCTTTTTTCTGCCATGTACTTCATACGGCGACAGTCACAGCTACCTTCACTCCGACTCCGACTCCGACTGTTACACAACGCTGCTGCCCAGATTTTATTTGGCACATATTACTCCGCTACTTGCCAACGTACACTGGCTGTGCGCGTTAGAGTCCGCGTTGATTTAGAAATTTTTAATTATCACTTTTTAAAGCATTAAATGGCCTTGCACCAAATCACATCAAGGACTTATTGACCCCATGTGTGCCTGGGCGTTCACTCAGATGGGACTCTGTCACTGTTTGAGCCCCACAAACTGTGTCTTTCTTCTTTAGCATCTTTTAAATCTCTTCTTCAAAACATTCTTTCGTCGGAAAGCTTTCATGAATGTTTCTGTTAAGCACTTTGCAACCTTTGTTAAGAAAAGTGCTATATAAATAGTTTATTCTCCATCAAAGCAGATTCCCAGACACAGACTTAGGGGTTGAGTTATATTTGGAGTCTGGATCATAAAAACTCATCTGGAGATTTGACATTATTATTTGAGTCGTCTTCATCGTTATGCTCTCACAGTGCCTCCATTACAGTTAAAGCCTCCGTCAAGGCTTCAGACAGGACTGGAATTATTTCTCCACTACATCCCCGTAGAGCACTTTCAGTTTCTGCAGCCTACACGCCTTATAAAATAACTATCAGCTGTGAAAACTTCAAGGAGGCACTCCTCCTGTAAAAATGCAAGGCCTATGTTTTTCCCCCCCAAAAACACAACATAAATATTCTCACAGATGGAAACATGTATGTGGACACACACACACACACAGACACACACACACACACACCCAGCCACACACACATAAGCATACAATATTCCCAAGAACTGTAAGTGGGTGTTTCTGAGGGAAGGAAAAGGTCATGTGCTCCATGTGTGAGACATCGATGGACAATAAGCACTAAAATCCTTATCACGGCCGCAACCACAATGTACCTCCAGGTCCTACGTTTCCTTCAGCTTTTGGTTTGTCCTTTACCTAACCTTAAAGAATTTTTCACGTCTGTCCTAAAACAACAACAACAGGTCAGGTGCCCAAATGAACATGACATAAAACATAGTCTACTGAGACACTTTTTATTTATTAAAACTAAAACTTATTATATATATTTTTTTTACTAAAAAAGCTGCAACTGTGGAAGACATTTAGCAGGGAAACCTGTTCATTTGACAGACAGAATCACAGAAAACAAAAGATGAAAATTTTGTGAATATATCCTTTAATCCTTTAGTCTGCTTTCATTGAATTAGACGTGTGAGACTGCCAGTGAGGTCAGTCTAGAGGTGAAACTATCAATTATTTTCTTTGTCTTATATGATAGTAAAATAAACACTTTTAGGTTTTGGATTGTTGGTCAGAAAAAACAAGACATTTGAAGACTTTAAAATCTGGGAAACTGTGATAGGCATTTTGTGTATACTTTTTTTTTTAATTAATTGAGAAAAAACACCAAATCAATAATTAATAATATTTTTTGCAAGCACTAGGTTTACTCAAATCACAGTGTTGCTGATGCTGGGATTCTTTAAAACCATATTTGGTTCACATCAAAACTGCAGCATTGTGTTAAAGTAGTTTGGGGGAAAACCCAACAAAACGACAAAGGCGTCTGAATTTCCTCCAAACCACAGAGTCATAATTCCTTTAATGAGGCTTTTGGAGAGAAAGAGGAGGAAATGTTTGTGTGTGTGTGTGTGTGTGTGTGTGTGTGTGTGTGCACGCTCGTCCCTGCATGTGTAAGACGGAGAAAGTGAAAGACGAAGACAGAGAGAGAGAGTGAGAGAGAGAAGAAAGGAGGAGGGTGAGACTGAGGGAGCAGATGCAGGGAATGAAAAGCCGGCTGGGGTAAAGCAGAGAGAAGGTGAGGGAGAGCTTATGTGAGAGTCTGGGAACAGACGCTGGTCTAGCATCCCTGCAGCCCGTTTCGGCTTGGCACGAGCACACTACCCCCTCGTCTCCAGCCCCCTTCAAACAGCTTAACCATGGCCCAAACAGGCTGGCAGGGAAGCAAAGCACTTCCACTTAACCATATCAAAGTCAGCCTGGCGCTGCACAGAAAAAGCATTTAGCCCTGAAAACGCCTTTTTTCTCTCCCTCAGAAACAGCATGAGCAGCTGATGGGGTGAAAAAAACCCCAAAACGGTTGTTTGGGCAAAGATTTTCCCTGTTTTATTTTTATTTCCAAAATGTTTTGGAGTTGGCCATGCTTGACATATTGTTGTTATTTTTAATCAGCTTGGAAAACATGCAGCTGAAAAGAGAAGACCAGCTCAGTCGGAGGAGATTTATTTAAATATCAAGGAATTCACACTCTTCTCTGGGTAGGTAGGGATATGTGGACCATCTAGCAGGTAGAAAGCTGCTAACAACTGTAAATATCTCCTGACAGAGACGCCAGGGCTGCTCACTGGACAGACCTGCTGCTGTGTTTATCTGCTCTGGTTCAGCTGGCAGGCAGATTCACTGTGGGTGGTATCAGCCTACAATAGATCACAAAAGACTGATGCCCTTTGACCCCCCTCAACAAACCTGGAGGAGCTTTTTTTTTTAAATCACTGGCCTACATCTCTCCTGTTTCACATGCACCTCACAAGCGTGTGTGTGTGTGTGTGTGTGTGTGTGTGTGTGTGTGTGTGTGTGTGCTGTCTGTGTCATCAGGAAAGTACACACCCACAGATACACACATAAACACAGTGATGGACGCTTCACATGACGTCTCCACAAATCAAACTTATTTCAGTGTCTGCAGGAAACACAAAGACACACACACACACACACACACACCATATCGAAAGGGAGTTTTGTCATTCAGTGCAGTTATATACGTAAAAATAACAGCATTAATAGCAGAAATTATTTGTCTTTCAACAGGAGCATGGCCTCATGTAACGTATAGTGTGATATTACTCTACTCAACAGTAAAACATGTACTAGTTGTGGTTTATGTGAGTTGCATCCTTGGTGAAATCAGTTCACGCATCGCTGTGATCCACTAACCCACTGCCCCGGAGAACAAGGCTTTCCCCCAGTGGGTTTTTATTTTTCTGAATGAGCGCACCACACAAACATGTTTTATTGTCGATGCCTCCACTCACCTCTGCCAAACTTCACACAAGTGTCTCCTGAGTCTCTGCTCGTCTACCTGCGCCTCTCCATCCTTGCGTAATTAGAGGAGGGGGGGGTGGTGGTGCGTTTTCGGTTTCCACGCACAGATCTCGCTGCCGTTTACGATGCAAGTCAGAAGAAATAATCTCTCGGTCCGAGTCTGGAGCGATAAAAATCAGCAGCTCCGATGAGCGATGAAGGTTCAGCGTTTGTTGGCCCCTGATAAGAGTCGCAGCAGCGGCCGTCCAGAGCAAACACTGAGCCTCTCACACACATTCCAGTTTGTGTTTGCAGCCCGCCTCCTGAACAACGGCGAGCCAATGACAGGCCGAGGATGTCACGAGGAGGGCGGAGTCCGTATGTTTTGTACCTCTACTCCCTCTGTGTGTGTGTGTGTGTGTGTATGTGTGTCTGTCTGTATCTGAATATCAAAACAAACAAACAAATCGTATCATTATTACTTTTCATGAGATGATCAATAAACAAATGAATACACTAAAATGTAAAGATTTAGGAAAGTCCCCACAATGTGATTGAATGGATTTATGTCCCTTCAACACATACACACACACACGCACACACACACACGTATTCTACACACAAATATGTTTGCATCTCATGCTCACATGCTGTGTGAATAGAGACTACGCAGGAGGTGTGTCACCTAAAAGCCTAATTCAAATAATATTAAAAAATAATCCTTTTTTATCTTTGCCTAAAATTGGTTTTATTTTATCATATACATATAATCATCATATAATATGTTTTCTGTGTGTTGCATTCACATGTTTATCAGTTGTATAATTTCTGTGAGCTCCATAAAACCCTGAAATTAAAGACGTGTCTAAAATGTTACATGTGCTGATTGTGGAATGTAAACTACTTCATACGACTCAAACCCCCCCGGAGCCAAAAATACTGAGGACATGACCTCCGTCCCCTCTGGGGCCCTGCACATTCACACACACACACACACGCACACACACATACACATATACTGTAGCCTAAATATTGCATTGCTACAGGCATTAGCTGGTTCTTCCCTGCTCTACTTGCACACCGGCCTCGCCTGTGGGGAGAATCTGCGTATGAGCACCAGACTGAACCAGCTGTCACCTTATGAACTGTCTCTAACATTTATCTTCTTTCTCTTCTCTGGACAGCAGCCTCGAAGGTTTAAATGTAGACTTTCCATGTTCGCTTTGACAATGAACCCAACTTTTGTTGAGGAACAGTACAACCAGCATCATTTTGTAAGCGTTTTACCAAAGCACAAAAAAACTTGGTATGTCCCTGTTAAAGTATTGACAGGTTGGGAAAATGATGGTGTGATTATTTACGATTACAGATCTTAACAACAGGGACTTTTTTTTTTTCAACAAGACCTCTCCAATCTGTCTCAACTGGGTTTACAGCGATTGCTTTTCCCTTAGACGGCGAGCAACAAACAAATTGAATTACACGGGTAGGGGAGCCATGAAAAACACAAACGCCTCCTGCTTCAAACGACATGAAATGCACAGGTGCTGCTGTCTGAGGAGGGTGGCGGGAAAATCCATTTCTGCGGGACGTCTGCTGTTATGAAGAGTGACTCGTCTTGAAGTGCTCCTGCCAGCATAATTGCCCTCCATAAGTGGATATGCTGTTCCGCAGAGTCCATACAAATCCAATTCAGCTCGCGCTTCCAAGAAGCAAAGGGAGCAGAAAATGGCTTGTCGCTTTTAATCCATCAGTTTGGTATTAGTAGAGGAAGGGATTTCATAATAACTCGCTATGATTAATCTTAAAAGGAAGGTTCTGGGATTTTTCATGCAGTCATCTCTGATCCGGCTTCTTGGTTTGACTATAGCTTTGGCGAGTAAATTGACTTTGTAGCTAGAGCTGCAACAATCAGTCAATTTATCAAGTAGTGAATGGACAGAAAATTTATCTGAAATTATTCTGATATCAAATAATTGTTTTAGTCATTTTTTTTAAGGAAAAACTCCAAATATTGTCCTGGTGTCTGCTTTTATGTGTCTGGATATCTTTGGTTTTGTTGATACAAAACAAGACACAAGAAAAAATGCGATGAGGAGGATATTCATACCTTCCCCAAAAACAATAAAGCTGTCTTCAGAAGATTGATGGCATTGATGATAGAGACTGTCAAAGGAAACAAAAACTACATAAATGGACAGTGATGGCTTCAGTGGAAGAAATTAAACTGTTGTTGATACAAATGCGGGAAGGATGGATGGTGGAAGAAGCTCCATACTTAGGTTGTGCAATGTCAACTGAGCAAACTGTATGAACTTGAGGTAGATCACGAGTAAAAAACAGTCAGTCTCTTTTTCTAAGAAGAAATGTTACAGTGTTTAGAGGGCTGCTGCCAGACAAAGACTGTCAAACAACATACAGTAAGCACTAAATAGGCAGCGGTTGGCTTGATGATGGCAAGTCAGCCGAGGTGTCGAGGTTATACAGGAAGTGGCAAAAGGATAGAAAAGAGTCGAGAGGAAGTTAACGATGGGAAGAGAAGAAAGTAAAGAAGGAGACGAATGAATCCAGACACAGAGCAAGAGAAATGACCATCAAAGAAAGAGGATTTTAAAGGCAGAGAGATTTGAAGGTCTCGTCCTTCTTCACAGCTCCTTAAAGATCAGAAGATTTAGCAGCAGCCGCTCTGCATGCTCTGCTGTCAGTGAGTTTTCCCACCTGAGGCTGCCAAATACATTCAGTCACACAACTCCTTCAAACTGACCCCATACTGGTCCTTTTCTATCCAAGTCAAGCTTGCATACTGTGTCTCTGTTACACGTTCTTTGAAGAGTCTGACTTTTGTAATGTCAAACTTACGTTTTAACAAAATGTGAAACCACACTCAGCCTGCCTCTCACTTTCCATTGTACATTTTCTGTGTGAAGTCCTGGGTACAACACATTCATAGGACTCTGCAGGGTTTCCATAAGCTTCTCTCAGCTAACACACACACACACACACACACACACACACACACACACACCGCTCTCTTCCTCCTAGACTCTCAGCTGCTAAACAGCTCAGCCTGTAATTATGGCTGTCATCAACAGCCCCTGACTAGTGGCTATATTTACTGGAGAACCAACACGCACATACAGTCTCCCTGCACACTCACCCACAAAGAGAAGACACACACATGCACGCACGCACACATGCACGCACGCAGATACATAACCAGCTATTCATAGAAGTTGTCAATCAGAATCGAAGCAACAGGTAATTTAATGTTGGGTTAATCTGCATCGTCGGCTTTAATCTTCCAAAGAATTTTCTCAGTAAAGATTCATATACGATTTACTGTAATGTGCAAAGTAACACTGTAACACACTGACCCTACGTCCAAATCATGTATTTAATGACATATCTGTATGGTGTATCGTTTGAGATACACTTAAAAACACAATGAAAAGGAAAGGAAAATGTTTTTGTCGTATTTTTGAGAAAATACTGATATTGGAATAACAGTAATATGTGTTAGAAAATCCAGTTTCTTATTGTAACTAAATATATAAATCAGAAATCTGGCTTTTCCAGAGACACAAATTATTCATTTCAGTGAGGATGGCTTCCCCAGATAACCCTGGTATAAGTGTCTCTACTTTCTTTTAAACAGCTGCTCCGTGTTTTATACTTAATTAAAAATAAAACTTATACAGCAACATTTTTTAGTCATTTTTATATACAGTGTTGATGCAGGTATATGCTGACATGAATTCACAGACATTCGAATACAGAAAGTATGAATGGGACAACTCCCACTGACCTCCCAGGAGCGCAGTCCTTCTTCTTCCATACCAGGCACGACCACCGTTTGTTACCAAAATCAATCTCCTTCTCCACATGTAGCGTGGCATTGAGACACCTTCTCTCACACTATTTTCCCATCAGCGCTCCTTCGCTTCACTTAGTTAAGCATTTATCCATGTTGCTTTTATTCCTCTTCTGTGTTTCACCAACATCTTAATCTCCATCTCTAACTAACAACTTGACTGTTAAAACCAGAATGAGAGACAGTCAAAGAGGCCACATGACAGAGAGGGCAGTAAGGTCGAAGCTAAGGGATGTACAGGAACAGCTGACGTGTGTACGTGTGTGTGTGTCTGTGTGTGTGTGTGTGTGTGTGTGATCCAGGTATTCTTATTGATTTTAGAGTGAAGACTTGTTTTAAGTTAAGGTAAGTTAAGGGTTATATAACGGTTAATATACGTCTCCAGGAAATGAATGTAAATGAATGTAATGTCCCCTGATGTCATGGAAAGCCAATGTGTGTGTGTGTGTGTGTGTGTGTGTGTATGTGTGGCACTAAAATATCAGAGGGAAATGCTGAGTGCCGCTTTTCCTCAGTTCTCGGGTTAATAGTATTGGTAAGGATGACTCACTGTTGGATTTTCCCGGTTGTAAATGTCGAACTTCTAATCTGACATCAAACATTGTGTTTACAGCATAGGCACCATACAAACATATTTTAACCATCCGGTACGTGCAGCTCTGAATGCTGAGGTGTGTTTCTGGTATCGCAACCTAACAAATACATTAAAAGCTTCTATATATCTGTACATGTTTGCATATTATTCTCTATGTCTCTCTGAATCAGACGCACAGAGGTGAAATAATTATAGCCTGAATGGCCCTACGGCACGGCCCTATGCTGTGGCTGCTTTGGTCTGTAATGACAGGTTGCTTGTTGCAGGTAGAGTCTCTCCCCCGAGGGGCATGTAGGCATAACACAGACCGGCAGACTGCAGGTGTGTGCCAACAATATCACCTCATCATCTTAGCTAAACAATTTAAAGAAGCACTAATGAATATTTCATATATATTTCATTTATATCAGACAACTCCCTGCAATCTTCCTTTGCTCTACAACTGTTTCCAACAAAAAAAAAGATAAACCCACTGTAAACAAATACTAATCTTGCTCTGTATCTGCTGGATGTGTAAATAAGCAAATAAGTTATTGTATGACATGATAACATGTTGTGTGTTTTCATGTTTTTTCCTTTGCCCACAATTGTCCAAAATCAATGTAGCTTTTCAGGATAATTTTACAAAAAAAAGATGACGAATTTTAAAATTATTAAACTGGACTCAAAAAGGGGATACTAGCACCAAGGACAATGTCTAAACATATAACTGTATTATAGTTGTAAAACTTTTTTTTTTAGAAACTTTACCCTCTACGAAGAGCCATGGGTGGTCTGTTACATTTCATGTCTACCTCACTGTGAGAGAGGATCCAAACCACTAAGTGTAAACCTTGCACGCCCAGTGTTGCCCACATCAAAGATTGTCATAGCAACCACATGAGAACTGTAAAGGTTAGCAGTACAGTGAAGCTGCCATCGCACATATAAGCCACATGTAAACATCGGGGACCAAAAGACTGAGACGAGTTTACAGCTGAGACACATAAACAAAGAGAGATTTTTACTATTGCATCACCTGGTTTACTGCATGTTGCACCATTAACAATTCTCCTTAAGTCCCAAAATGCAAAGTGTCTTTCCCTCTTAAAGTCAAGTAAAGTAAAAAAAATAATAGCTGGAGTGTTATGGCTAAAGTAGGTCAGTGGAGCCAACTGTCAGAAGCAGGAAGAGGGAGATGCAGAGCAGTAATATGCTAGTTACAGCAGGTCCCCTCAGGTCAGAGCGATTCGTGACAAAGAGCAGCCACTGACGCACAAACTACAGTACTGTCATGTTAGTCTGTGCGCTGAATTGCCACGGACAGAGACAACATCTGTGGGCACATAATGGAGGTGTATATGTAGGTGCAATGTTCCTCATACACACATAGACAGACAATGCTTAAGTGCATATGAGGTTGCACAGGAGTGGGTGGGAGCGTGTGTGTGTGTGTGTGTGTGTGTGTTTTATAGTGGAGCAACTAGATCAAGTCTGTTTTAGATCATTCTCCAACCTCTCCTCTGTGACCTCTTTGGCTCTCACTACGCCTCTCCTGTCCTATATGCCCACTGCAGCTCTGACATCAGATATGCACTTCAATAAAATCACAGCATCACCCATAATAATTGCAGCAATCAGTTTTAGTTTAATTGGGTTTATATAGTTGACGAATTAGTTTCGACAAGACAAGCTTTAGGGTTTGATGCTTGTTGCCATTAAATAAAAACTGCTTGACTACAATTCACGTATTGATTGAAATTCTTCCTTAAGTTCTTATAACTACTTGATAGTTTTTGTTGTACCTCTTTATATAAACATTAAGCTGTTGGTTCCCTGTACAGATAAATCACCCCCCCCCCCCCCCCCCCCCAGGTTGGGATCCTGAGCCTCGGTTGGCATCATGTCGGCTCAGAGGAGGATACAGTTTCCTGGGGTTTGCCACACAAGGCAAGTACAGACGCGAGACTGACAGAGAAATGGATTTGTGAAATGTGACCTGGCTTCTAGTCTTGTAGCCTTCACCGTGAGCCCTGTACATCAAGCTGATACCTTATGTATGCGTGTGTGTGTGTGTGTGTGTGTGTGTGTGTGTGTGTGTGTGTGTGTGTGTGTGTGTGTGTGTGTGGTGAAACTAGGGACACACTCCCATCCTCCTGTTTCACCCTCTGGGCAAGAGCTGAAAGCTCGTACTGTGGAAATGAGATAGATTTCATGTCATCAGCATGATAATATAATGAGATCTCCTCAGAGCTCATTTTCAAAGTTGATTTTATAATAATGTACTTGTGAATGCATAGAAATTAAATACATATTACAAAAAAAAAAAAAAAAAACATGTAGCCAACAAACATCTAACCTCCAATACAATCTTTTTATGTTTTTACACGTTCTTTGACTTGCACTACGGCAATCTGCAGAAACTCCTACGACCAACCCTGGTTGGTGGCACTCCTTTTATTTTTATTTATAACAAAAGAGTAGAATTGCCTGCTCACTTACTCTAAGCCACGTAATTGATTCAAATAGGATTTACATCAAAACAACCTGACCTGCAGACGTTCCTACTTTTGTCATTGATGCTTATTAATAGTCTTGTACCAACATGATGTACATATAATTACTGTTATTTAGACATTTCTCTGCGTCTGTGAGCATTTTGACATATAACACGTACGTGCATGATTTAAATTATGCTCCAGCATGTCAGCTGCTGGTTAAATGTCTACATTATGGCTATAGCTGTACCTGTAACTGTAACTTTAAAGCTCCCTGTAATATTAAAGTAGTTTAAATAACGTAGGTCCACAAGCAGTAAATACCAGTAAAACTGCTCTATGAGTATCCTTCACTGCAGTTTTTATATGTTTATGGTGTATTTGGGTAACACTGCTTAAAAACACTTACACAATGTTTTGCTTATTTTCATTGTATAAACAAAGAGCTTGATATATATATAGATCTATTAGCCAGAAGGTGACAAAACTCACTTTTCAGGTTAATGTGTGGCTCAGCTTTATAAACGTGTGTGTCCTTGATTCTTAGATTACCAGAGGAATGCTGCTTTTCTGCCACTCTTATTGCAAGCCGAGGACACATGAGTTCCTGTAGTACTCTATAAACGAGACCGACATTTGGTGGTTGTGACAAGCTTGCTTCTCTCAAAATAAGCATGCATGTTGTGTCATGCCTTTACATACTTTAAATGTTTATTTGTTCACCCCCTTAAATCTCAGGTTTTCAGATGAGAAGATTACAGAAAAACCCTTTGGCAAAGTCTCGGGCGAAAGGCTTAAAGAGCACAGGCGACATCAAAACAAAACCCTATTCAGATCCCTTTACACCATTGCACACACAAAGCCTTCCCCTCAGTATTTGTTTAATTGTGCATCTAAAACTCATCCGGGTAATTTAAAAACTCCAAATCTGTGGAGGGACATCGGCTCAATGGGAAACTCCCATAAAGTGATTGACATGTCATTGTGCCAGAAGGAATTTTCTAAAAAAAAAAAAACAACAAATAAATAGCTGTTGAGCCCAGCAATTAGTGGTTTTTCTCATGTAATTAGTAGTCAGGGAAACACATCCTATTGCACACGGAACAACACAAAAAAATGTCTGCATCAGTTCAGATAAACTTTTCCAGAAACACAACACAACAAACTGTTTTAGATGACAGAAACTTACTTCAGTTTCACATGTAAAACACCAACATAAAGCACACAAAGGAAGAGATACTTCTTTGAACTGAAGGATTCAGGGAGGTGCAGAGCCTCCTGGTAGCCTGTATGGTGTTACTAATCAAAGCATTTTCCAGAAGGCTCCTCACTTACGACTGAAAGCAGCTCCTCATGCTTTCTGACCTGACCCAGTTAGTCAAACACTGGTTTATTTAGACACCAAACACAGACCCTTCATTCCAACCACGGCACCATCGATCTCACACCCTATACTATATTTTTACTGTCAATAATGCCCCTGGTACTGCGGTTCTACTTTGGGACACACTACTCATTCGTACTTTTGCTGCCAGCCACATGAGTAGACGAGCAAAAACTAAAATCGGACCCTTTGAATTACTCATGAAGAGGAAGAAGTGGTTAAAGAAGCCATTGTGTTTATTTTGGTCTCAATGAGGCTGCTGTGCAATTTCACTGCTATCGTTTTCTTTTATCTGGTGTAAGCCCCTTTTTCTGGCGTTTACAGAAAGGCGGCTGTGCATGTGTGTATTTGTGGTAAACCGTGATAACAAGGGAAGAAAGCACAGACTTGTGTTTCTGTTAACTTGTGTGCAAAACCACTTCAGCGCTCTGACTGTACTCTACTGACTTCTGTGAGCTGTGATTCGAATCGTTCAGGTCAGGTTGGTGTTCATGCAGAGAGTTTCATTCGAAGATGTTTTAGAGCAATCTACACAAAAAATCTATAAAAAAATTTCCACCCCTGTGATCATCTGAGATTCAACTTGTAACCTCTTGTTTGGGCCGGACTGTGGGTTGGGTATTTATGTGGGTAGAGATGCTCAAAGATTTGCAAACCCAACGCTAATAATGAATCTAATGATTTAGAAAGAAAATAGGCCAGTGGTAGCAAAATTTGCATTCTGCACCAATATATTCAAAACAAAATACACAGTATAATTTCCATCTCTAATCCAAAGAGCTAATTAGAACAGAAAATATAAGTGATCCATATTCTGCAACCTTCAACTGCGTCTATGAATAAACACACTGATGCCTGCTGGCCAACCTCTACATGAATCTGTGCCCCGCGATTGGCTGGTTTTGTTGCGGCGAGTCATCCGGCTGCTGCGCACCTACTGGCTGTGCTGTTCAAAGAGAACGTCACATTACCAACGGTGGTTTTGAAGCCAGAAGTGGGTCAGTGGAGGCATTAACATACATTACACACCAAATGATGCAATATCTGGGAATATCCCCCTACTCGCTGTCCACTCGTCATCAGTAGAGCTGCTGCAGAGCAGCCTGCGTGGAGCTTAAGATATATAAAATACCTCAATGCTATTGTATGCAGTATATTTAGTGACTCTTCGAGCAAACGAAAGATAAATAGCACAGCGCTTATGTGCGTTAGCAATAGTGTTTGTGAATTTGAGACAAACAATGAGTTGAGTGTAATCAACCATTTTGCCACTTGTGTGCATGTTTTTCAAAGAGGGGAGGGGATTTATCACACTTAAGTTGAGGGAGCTTTAAACACAAACTGCATCATATGATACACACACAACGTGTACAGAGCGTCACGTTAATTGCAGAAACTGCTTCAATCCTGCTCAGAGATTAACCTGACAGTATTTTCCATTTCTGCCTTTAAATATCCATCAGTCAGGTCCGGCTGTATTGCTGCTACTCATCTCTCTACCAGGATACAGCTGACAGTAGGGTATGATTACTGCTGGTTTTAGAATAACAAATACTCACACAAAGTACACACTAGAAAAGATTTTCTTGTGGTGCATAATGCCTGGTTAAAAACATCTGCCTGTTATACAACAACGCCCACACTGCAGAGGGCACGGCTCCTCTTGATTCTCTAAAAAGGGTAAAAGTTGAAAATCGATAAACAAACTCTGCACAGAGCTTCTGCAAAGTGGAACTGGAGAGGAAAAAGCACGACGGTCTCATTATTAAAGAATTCATTACACTGACCAGTTATTGCAACTGGATAACGACAGTAATGGCAAACATCACTGCTGCAATTTTTGGTGGTAATATTTTAGAATTGGGGTCTGATATTAGAGGCTACTCAACCATGCAGCAGGAAACCCCACCTACACAGCTGAAAAGGTCTCTCTGGGCCAACCTGTAAGAATCACTTTTATCCTTTCTTTAATCTTGATCACAGCCACAAGTCACAAACCAACCAGTCTGACCTTGTTTGTATTCCCTGAGCAGCCGGCTCAGCCCACCTGTAAACACATGTCTGCTTATATACTTTACAACTGACCCTTGGCAAGCCTACCATTCTCATAGAAGACATCCTCCGCTTCTTCACGCATCATCTCATCCAGGTCATCCTCTGCAATGGCGGTCATAGCCATCACTATCCTTCTTTCTCTTCTCTCCCCCTTCTCGTCTCCCTTGGTTGACTAATCGGAGCTTCCGAGAGAGTGACTGGGCTGTAAAATTGAATCAACTGCGGCCCGGCCTCTTCGCTTCAGGCGACAGTCCGATCACCGGCAGGCTCCTCGTTTGAGTAGGAGAGGACTGAGACTGAGTTGAGCTTCAGCTCCCTGCACGAGGATGTGTGTGTGTGTGTGTGTGTGTGTGTGAGTGTGTAAGTGTCAGGTGAGTGCGTGTGTGTGTGGGTGAGAGAGAGGACTCCCAGCAACCTTCACTAAGTTTCAGCAACAGTGCTGATTTCATAACATCCTGTGTAAAGCTGAAATGAGAGTGTGCTGCTTGGAGAGCACTTGTGTGAGTAAGTATGCGCATGTGTGTGTGTGTGTACTGTACGGGGAGGGTCAGTGATGTGTGTGTGTCCATATGCACAGGATGGCTCTCTACATTGAGTCAGCTCGAGTAACTGATGATTGATATTTAGCTTTTATATCAGTCAGCAGGGACATGTAAAAAAGATGTAAAAATAAGCATGTGTGTGTGTGTGTGTGTGTGTGTGTGCGCGCGTGTCATGGCATAAGATATGTGAGGCTGGCTCTACTTTTCATTCCTTCATAGCTCGCTGGGAATCATACGATCACACTGATTGCTCCTTCTATTTTTTCACTTGGCGCACATCGAGGGGGCTTCAGCGACACCGATAACGTCTGTTGTCGTCTGCTGCTGGTGAAAGTCTCCATGGTGCTGCTCACGATGCACTAAATAAACTCACTCACCTGCTCTCACACATTGAGACATTCTGCAAAGCTCTTTTTGTACATCTCACGATAATAATAATAATCATTTTTACATGTTTCTGCACATGCTAAACAAAGTACAGCCGGGACTGTTGGGGTCAGTTTTGCAGGTATCAGACAATGTCAAGTTATGACCTGATGAATAAATGATTTTCATCACATTTCATATAATAGATATTTGAGTTTGGACCAGAGCGGTGGACCAACTGACATTTCCATCACGCCACTGCCACGGCTAACAATGCTGTAGTAACAATGCTGCATATATCTAGTATGTAGAATGACTTAAGCCTCTGTACCTCATTAAGGTCATTAATGCAGTTTGGTACATCTGAACATCCAAAGCGAACTGCAACTTGTGAACGAAACATTTAATGGTTGTCATGTGTAATGCCCGGTCAGAAATAGTCTTCAACCAGCTTTTTAAGTTTAAGAGTTTTGCACCATCCCTAAGAGACCCCTTACCGGTGTCTGTTAATCATCAGTCCCAAATTAGTGGTAACATGTAGTCATGTCTCTTTTTGACCTTTAATTTATTCTTAGATTTAAAAAAAAAAAAATCAGAAAAAGAAGCCAAACACAGAATCTCTTCCTCTTTCTCAACACCAAGCCTCCATCTGTCTTCCCTGTGCAGTTTCTCTGAGTCACACCCCATTTAGACAAACCAATTCCCAACTAAAATAGAAACTAGGCCTCAAGTCAATTCATTATCACTTTTCTCTCCCCTGCTTCCGCCTTCCTTTAAGGCCAAAGCTCGAGGGAACAAACCCTGAGACTGAAACTCATTTTCACTGAGGCTAGTCCAGACAATTCAGATATGTAACATTCATCAGGATGTGGGACCTGAATACTTGTAAAGAACATGTACAGTATTTTCATTCATTTTACAGCTATGAGAGGATTTCTTATTTTTCTAGAAATAGTTATGGTTAATGACGAGAGAGTGTTTGCATGCATTTGGTATCTGATATCGTATCTAAGCAGGAACCGAAACTGTAACAGGGTGGGATACTTCATTTTAGGGAACACCCTGCTGAAAGTATGGAAGGGGAAACGGTGTTCGCAAATTGCACTCAACCAAAATGAGAAATGGCAGAAAACACCGCTGTATATGCATCTCAAGTTCAGTGAAGCAAGAAGTTCGAGCCTACAGTACAAAAGCAACAGGAAATTACAGAAAGTGGTGAAATACGCTTGTCTAAAACAATCATGTTGAACTAGTCATATCCAATGTGATCCATTGAAGCGTAATAAAATAATTTGCAGATAATAAATTGCTGTATTAAAATATAGCCCTAAAAGTTGTCTTCTTTTGTTTGTAATCTCCATATAAACTTTGACTAATGTTGTTTTTTGTTTTTTTTTAACAAGAACTGTGTGATCTACTTACAAACACTAAAGTTAAACGACGCTGTCAAATTTAAATGATGCTAATTTAGATTATTTAAAAAGTTTTAATCAAGCAGCAACTACCACAGCTTGAGGCTGAAGCCAATAAAGTGCTGCAGGAATGATGAATGAAACATGATGCAAGGGAGGAGATTCACTGGTCATACAGGCAAGAAAACAGAAAACACACTAATATACACAACACTGACACATGCAACGCAAAGCCAACTGTCTGATGCAGATACGTCCCACTCCCATCTGTTTTCACTGCTAAAAATCATCACATGTACTGGTGAATGCATCATGATTTACATGCAAAACATATCTGAGATCAAACCCAGATTTGCATTATTTACATCAAAAAAAAAAAAAAATAGTTCAGGCAGTTATGAGATGTTTCAGATCTAAGCAACGTTTCAACAACTTGATTTTGTTCCTCTCAGAAGCAGCGCCTGACCACGAGCTACATAACAGACAGCAGCGTTAGACAACAGGGTCACGTTGAGGCTGCATTTGCCTTGCTGCATTTCAATGACTGGGTACATTGTTGTCACTAGCAGTGAAAACCCCCTGCTTCGGGAAATGCAAACGCATGCCACTGGGGATGCAAACACACAAACAGACACTCAAACGTCCATATAAAATAATACTGAACACTCACACACAATGGCAACGAAACGCAGCACAGACAAACAGACAGATTAGTACACACACCACGCAGTTGTTACTCCAGCACAACGAAGAGCAGAACAATCAGACCCGCTCCGTACAATGGTGTTGTTTGAATGGGGTCAAACAATGGAGCTCTTTGGCATCTGAATCGGGCCAGATGATGAGCATCCCAGGAGGCTGAATAGGCGGCTTCAGCCTCCTACACACTCGCTCCTCTGGCCCTGATAATCTGCATCAGTGCACCGCCTATTTCTGTGACCTTAAATATCAGTTATTGGCATGGAAGCAGCAACTCATTAACATGCAGGCTAATTCTACGGTGCTAGCTAATTTGCAAGTATTCTGCCTTTTGCACAGATGCTACATAAAAATACTTGTTCTGGACTGGCTAGAAGACAACACAACAAGCAGAATATAGCAATATACACAAAACAGTCAAATAAAACTTCTTGCAGGATTATCAGGAAGAAATCCTTCCCTGCTTTAACATCAAAAGCAATTATATCTAAGTTCAAGTGAGATCACCTGGTTTAGAAAAGTGTCAGACTCACTCACTGGTGTCTCAACTGACATGCACTAAAATATCTCTGTCCATAGCAAGATTTGGGTCATTTACGTTATTTTCTGCACTGCAGGGCTATAGCCGCCAATGAGGTCACTGGGTTCATGTTTTGCACATTTTTTTCAGCAACATGGTCAGCATTTAAATTAAAACAATTACAATTATATACAAAAAATTAAATACATAAAAAAAAACACTTGCAGGAAACATAATAAACTGTTTTTTTTTAGATTCAGTATGTGTTAAATTTGACCACTTTTAGGCCAAGAATTAATAATTATAATATAATATTAAATGAAAATAAATAAATAAATAAGGACTCATTTCCCACCATAAATGTATGGCAACTTGAATACATAAAGAAACAATTAGACAAGCACTGAAACCATGAAAAGTACAAGTTTGAATGAAGAGTGGGAAAAGAACACATCACACAACAGGATGCTGTTGCTACACAGAAAGCTGATTCACAAAATATCCCTGGGAAACTGGATTTCCGAGTACAGGGAACTTGAGTAAGTGCGTGCTGCAACAGTATGTCACCCCAGGCCCAGACTGCTCTGTGATATCAAACACACACAGAGTCGAGTAAGGGAGGAAGTTAAAGGAGGAGACGGATGGAAAAACTACTCTAAAAAGTTCTTGATGTCAGTGTGACTTCCTCTCTGCCAAAGCATGACAGACAAGCATGATGGGGAAGGAGGGAGGACAGAAACATAATGTTCTGTTTGGAGGATGACCTCCTCGAGTCCACTCACCTTCGATAATTCCCACAGAAAAAATATGTGAAACCACTGTACAATTAAACTCGTCAAGAGAGAAAGTGAGAGCCAGAGAGAATGATGGCTAGTAGCAAAAGATACCTCTTTGGACATCTTCTCTCCTCTCGCATCATTCCTGCTCTGTTCCCTCCACCCAGGCCTCTGCCTCTTTTTTTCTCTCACTCTAAGAAGGATGACAAAATGGGATGATTGTGAAGGGGTGCCTGGTTACCCTGGTAACAATAATGAGGGCATTGCGTGGTAAATCCGATTTGCCATGGCAGTCACTGACTCATTTGAGGTGCACGTGTGTGAGTTAATGTGTGTGCGTGCACGCACGATGGCTTCATGTGTTTGATGGAAGACAACCATAATATACACACCTTGCACATGCATCTTTTTTGTAGTTTTTTTTTTTAAATAACCAAGAACTATTCTTACTTAAAGAAACTGCGTAGTACTCATTCAATCACACCAAAGATACAAGTCATCATGTTTATACAAATCTCAGACCTGAAAATAGATGCGGTGAGTGAAACTGAGAATTACTGCATGAAAACTGAGTCAGTGAACCTGGAGCCAGGTGTATTTAACCAGAAGGTGTGTCTGTGCAAACAAGAACACATCAGAGTGTATGAACTTACAAACTTCAAACTTTCTAAGCAGCATCTACTGTCATGTTATTCAGGCAAACCATGTAAACCTGGACAAACATGCTGCCTGTGACTGTTTGCCTGGTTTAGTGTGCAGGAGGAAGCATGGTGAGATGAAAGAAAAAAAAACAGACACAAATATGTTATTAAAGAGAACAAAAAGCACTTTAGGAGAACAACTCGTAGAAATACCTACTGTAAGAATATCGATATCTTTTCATCTTTATATGGTTGTATGTCCTGACTCTGCGGTTCATTATGTTAAAGGATAATCCAAGCAGGCGCCTCCTCGTCAGTGTGAAGCCTACAGTACAACTCCTTATCTGCTGTCACCAATTTCTATTTTTGAGCACTCCCTGTCTCTCCCTGCCGCTATTGTATTTTGTCTTTTTCTGTTCCACAATTGGCTCCTTTTCTCTCGCTCATTCACTCTTTTCTCCTTTCCGTCCCTGTCCCAGAGTGCACCGAGGGCATCAGACAATGGCAGCAATACAGCCGCTGCATGCCAGCTGTGCAGACTGGCACCGCAGAGACAGCGGTGCCCATGCTGTGCCCTGCTGCTGCTGCCTGGTATACCTGGAGGAAAGAGATAAGAGGCAACGGAGGCACTCAACCAAATGATTCAGTGAGACCACGACCTTATCTATTCGTCTCTGCGACCTTCAGTAGCAGATTTAAACTGATGTACTCAAGACAACATGGAAGATGAGCTTGTAAATAATTGTATATATTATATTTTTAATGTTTATATTATATTTACAGGATGGAGGTTTATTTGATAAAATATACCAGCAACAATCACCAGCTAGAAATTAGTCTACAAGGACCAGTTGCCAACAAAATTTTGAATGAAAACTGCTGCGTGAGAACAGAAAGCCTGTCAGGTGTAGCAACAGTAACTAAGTGGGGCAGGGCAGGGTTTCTGAAAGTAAACACATTTACATGCTACAGACATCAAATTACGTACTGAGTAGATATTTGACAGTTGATTTCTCCCCACAGCTGCAAGCACCTATATTGCATAATCTGTTACTGTTTTTTTGATAAGCTGGAGAGATCCAGAAGCCAAATGAGGAGGGTTGCACCATGGTGGGGCAACAGGTTGGCAAGAGCTCTAAAAAAACCATAGCTTCCTCTCCCACGCCACCCAGCACTTCGCCCTTTTCCTCCACTGTGCATTACAGCGAGCATCTGCCGGCTACAGAATGAGGAAGTCAGCTTTCAAAACCAGAAAGACACGGGCGACTGATGCAATGGGCCTAGAGTCCATTGAGAGGATATTACCCACAGTTATGACTGGCACTTATTATTTGAGATATAGACATATGTGTACTATTTCCTGGGACAGCAGGGATGAACACACTCACAATGAAACACACAAACGTGGATTCAACAGATAGTGTGAGCAGGCAGTTTTAGTGCAGTTAATAGATTTAAACAAATTCTACCGAGTGAACAGGAAGGGAGGATATCACAACACAGTTTCTGAGAAGTTGGGTGGGGACATTGAAGGATGGTTGGGCAACAGTGTGTAAAAAAAAAAAAAAAAAAAAGTAATATTACGGCTGTATTTCTCTGAGAGGTCAACACAACACAATTCACACGTGCCACAATAGACATACAAGATTATCACAGTCAGGAAGAGGGTGGAGCGTTTGCTCAGTATCCAAGGATGACAAAACTGATCACTATAAGTATTACACACTTTCTGACGGTCAGGGGAGCAGGGTGAGGGGCTGGAAACTGTAGTGGCAGAGTGCATCTAAAACACGACCTCTTCTTCACTCTATGTATGTGTGTGTACGTTCAGTCTGTCTGGCTTTGCGTCAAGTCACTCCAGAATAATAGCATCTGCTGTGACTCCACATCTGTCTTCCTCCCTGGAGTCTGAGAATGCACTAGTTACCCCTACCATATATGACCTACATACATCAGTTTGTTCCTGTGAGGGGGGATTGTATTTTCTGCTGTGAATGCTCACACGAATTACTGTTGCATCACACATGAACAGTCATCTGATAGGATGATGGCATTGTTTGTTTTATCTCCAAGACTGGCTATAATTTGATATGACACCTGCACAATTTGTCACAACATATAGTTTGTTAAAAAAAAAAAACATTTTAGCAGAGAGAGAGAGAGACAGAGAGACAGACAGAGACTCTCCCACAGCACTGGAGACTCAAATCAAGGCCTTCTTTCCGGTTCATCAGCATTTGAATGTTCCTGCTCGTCAGTAAAGCCAGCATGGGTTTAACCAAGCATCTCACTCTCTGGCATGCGCACACACACATGCACACACACACACACACACACATTATGTTAGTCTGGCATCCTTCTGAGGGGAATGGACACTCAATAAAGCCACATCCTGGCCACCATGAAAACCCAGTAGTTCTACTGAGAAGCACAAAGAAAAAACTGGCAAACCCGTCCAAACCCAGTGACATGGGAACCATGAGCTCATGAGCGGGTGTTGCCATCCGCTCAGTGGATGCCAAATCTTCCAGTCCTGGCCTTCAGATGGTGAATCTGACATAAAGTTTGACAAATCAGCTTTATGCTATTCAGCACAAACAAAGAAGAAATGATAAGATGCTGGGAGTTGTCTATACAACGTAGTTTCTGACACCAACATGTCTGAAAACTAATCAATGATCTGGCAACTGGACCCATGTTGAAAAAAGGAAAAGTTTAGTACTAATTAGCAAATCACGCCAATTGTATTGCTCTTCTACACTGAGATAAAAACAGACATTGTGCCTGTGAGTCATCAGGAACGATACTTATGGAACAACAGCCTGAGGACAAGTTCATCCTGAAGTTTTCTTAGATTTGTAACAACAACATAATACTTCATTGATTCTCTCCTCTATTTCCATTATATGATCAGGGTCAGAGGTCAGGCTCTGCTACGGTGTGATGCGGTTAATGTCTTACTCATTGCTATATCAGTAATGTTTCTGTTATGGCAGCTTGAGTCAAGTTGTTATGCAAATCTGAGAAATCAAAGAAGCTGATCTTTAAAGCAGCTGTAGTCAATGTTTTCATATTAACAGTAGGTCCACACTACTTGTATGTCCACAGTAAATTGCCACCCAATCTCTGTGGTATGTTTTTGTGTCTCTTGTTAGCTCATTGTTTTGGTTCACTCTATCTGTTCTTATCAGCAGCGATTTTAGTCACAACAGGATACTGTTTTTAGTGGAAAAACCCTTTAAAAACACACTTGACACTACCTGCCCAGCACCATACAGCAACAAATGACAAGTTAGCATCTAGATGGAGACTAAAGTGGAACATTTAGCAGCTAAAAAGACAGATATTTTTCTCAGGAGTTGGCATATTTAATTTTATGTATTGATAACCGACATGATGGTAGTATGTAATATTACATGAGATGACATTGAGATGACAAGTAGGCCACATAATTAAATTCTACAGCACATGCCTGAGTTTACGTGCATCATGACCTATTTTCAGACCATGAAATAACTTGACTGCTGTCAAACACAAACCAAAAACGAAAAAGTTCCCTCTTCCCTCTGTCTCTCACTCTCTCCTTGTATTTTTCTGCATTAGTCGTTCTCTGCCTGGTCAGAAGCAGCCCACGCAGCAGCCCTGCGTGTTGACATTATTGTGTGAAATTACAGAGAAAGGACCAACATGATTCCACACTCACATGTGACCTGCAAGCTTGAAAGCTTATGAAGTGAATTTCTTTTAGGATGATGGAGAGGGGATGGAGAAAGGTAAAGAAGAACAACAAGAGAGGAAAAAAAGGAGAATAAAGTATGAGTGAGCAGTTAGAGACATTTCCAGCTGCAGCCGACTAGTGGAAAATAAGATGAGGCAATATGTAATCTCTGATGTAGTTTTACATCCCATCACCGCCTCCTGCATCAGTGGCAGTAGAGGCTACAATAGTGAAGAGGCGCGTTGCTATGGAGTGGGAAGATTTTCAGAGAATGAGCACTATTGCAAATCTGGTTGGAGAGAGGAGAAGAGAGGCAGGAAAGGGGGGGAGGGAGGAGGATGGGGGAGGGAGTGGAGAGGTCGCAGGGCATGAGGACGATAAGTGAGAAGAGAGGAGAGAAGCTGAAGGAGAGATGAGAGAAAAAAAAACAATTAAGCAAATGCAAGGAGGGCAGAGGTGAGGGACAGAAGCAGGAAAGAGGGGGGAAGACAACAACAGAATAAAGGCAAAGAGAAAAGTGCATGAGTCAGGTAGGTCGTAGAAACAGAACAACACAATCAACACAAAGTGTTTTATCGCCTCCATTATGTCCTGACTGGCTGCTGCAGCCTGACAGATAGTGAGAGGCAGGTTTTTACTGTGCATGTGATTTTTGTGCATCTTTTCAAAAAGACACTGAGCGACTCTGTTTTTCGGTCACCGTAATATTCATTAAATCAGTTGGATGATCTTTTGAGTAGCCCTCAGCGTGGAGCTGGAAAGAGGAACAATAAGCTGCAATCATCAGAGGAGGAAACAAGCTGCTTTCATCATCGCACACAAAATACAACATTGCTGAGAGGAAGCAAGTACCTCGGTGTTGCGTTACTTCCCTCAGAGCTCAGCAGAGGAGTAAACTGTATGTTTGTTTGTGGTGAAGACAGTGAAGCAGTGTGTTGTTATATTATCAAGCTGTGGACGCCCCCTCCTGGTGACTACTGGGATTACAAAAGCAGGTTGGGATGAAAACAACAACAATGCATAATTTTTTATAAAAAGAGATTTTGGACTGAATTATTATTATTTTAAAGACCATGGTTACCATGGTAATATTTTTGGTAATGCTAAAAGCCCATAGTTATGTGAGTTCTAAGGTTTAACAATCCTGCACAGTGTAAAAGCATTAATATGCTGTTATAGCTTAAAAACAAGCGTTGCGTATTTGTCCATTTCATGTTGTACAGTATTTCCTTCCATATCCAGAGGTGGATTATAACTTGACTAGTTATTTGACTCATTTTGTGATAATGCCATTTCAACACAGTCATCAGCGCTTTGCAAACAAAACATTACACATCCGCTGAACCTGCATCCTTGTATTAAAGAATACTGAGCTAATCAGAAGTAGATGAACTCAAGCCACTCAATGGTTTCCCCTGAGGAAATAATCAATAACCTTCTACCTCAGGGTTTCCTCTTTGAAGCTCTGTGTTAAAAGCACGACTACAGCTGATAGTCAGACTCATCTCTGGATGAGAAAAAAAAAATGTTTGACCTCAGGGAAACAACTGCTAGCGAATCAGTGAGATTATCCTCAGGTTGTGCCAGTCGAAACCGTATATCCAAGCCTTTCTCAATTTGAAAACGTTCAAATGCAAATGTTCCTTTTTGCCCTCCGCGCACTGTTTTCTTGATGACCTCTTTATTGTCATTATTTTTATTTTTATTCCCCAGCATTGAACTACTCCTACATCTTTACAGCTAGAAACATGGTCCAAATTTTATGGGAGTATGCAATAATAATAAATACATTTCTTAGGGTAACAACTGAATCTGATTCCATCACAACAGGTTTGAGACAACAGAGGAAAACATGAGTTTATTTTGAGGGGAGACCATGTTTAATAATGCATCGGCACAATTTTGTCTAATTTTCATATAATTTGTAGGCAAATTACAACATGTCTCATTAATAAATTATTGTTTTCTTCCTTCCTTCAGTTAATGTGCGGCTCGGCTTCAGCAGAGTCCACCTGTAAAACTGTAATGGGCTTCTGTGCCTCCATTAAACAGGCAAATTGAATCCATACACAGGGACATGCTGTTTTAGAAGCATCAGCATTTTAAGATGTCTCCCTGTCATAATCACTTAGTCTGACCCGCCTGAAACTAACTAATAAGCGAGTACACACTCTCTTTAATACAAGGCAAACCGAGGATGCATTGTATTTTTTTCCATCCCACACCCCGTCACTCTCCTTGTTTCTGCTTAAGAAATAACCTCATCATGTGGCGCTGCTCAAAAACGGTTAGAGACAGGATGGGGGATGAGGCCAAAACTGCACTTCCGCTCAAGACTGTAGTTGTAGCTGCTAAAGCCTTTCAGCTCAAACAATGGCAGCTGTTATGCTTTAAAAAAAAAAGTTTTTTTTCCAGGACATGACAATGCTGTAAGCACCACTAGGCCCACTTGGCAAAGTCACATGAGTGCTGTAATCCATGCTCCTTACAA
The DNA here is from genome assembly GCA_036937835.1 of Pampus argenteus. Taxonomy (NCBI): domain Eukaryota; kingdom Metazoa; phylum Chordata; class Actinopteri; order Scombriformes; family Stromateidae; genus Pampus; species Pampus argenteus. The sequence goes on from CM072879.1 coordinate 12,052,619, forward strand.
TCTGATCCTACACAAACACAAATGCAATTTCAATTAAACATTCACAGATCAAGTCTGATTAAATAAACAACACTGTCAACTCACCACCGTCTCTGTGTGAGCCAGACTTTGTTGCTGGTGGATGTTAACATGTGAGAGTTTTACCACCTGTAAATTCTCAGAAATGCAACTTTAAGATCTTGTGAGTGTTGATGTCACAAATGTCCACAAATCTGGACGGTGTCTGTTGCATAATGCTACTCAAAGACCAAGACATTTCCCCACATAATGTCGACATCAATCTAATCTGACACCTAGCCCACTGTGGGGGATGCAAGTGGTGCAACTGCTGACTGGAAACACTCACTTAGTTGCATTACTAATTAAAAATGCAGAGCCTGAAGGATTACGCTACACATTTACATGCTTAAAATCATCGAGCACCATTTGAAACAACACAAACGACCCACATCCTGAAAGCAGAAGGCTTTTCTCATGCTGGCAGCAACAGTAACAGTCTGTTGGAGTCACTAACAACACTTCACTTGACAAAGACAGGCGATGACTTCACTGGAAGCTTCTCAGGTTCACAGCAGTACTCACAATTAAAAGATCAGTTGCTGGCAAGCGCATACCACAGAAATACAACACAGATATGCCATATGAATGAAACAGAAATCATGGATGCAGAGGTCAAGAGACGTTCAAAACTAGCGTATGATCAAATCAGAAGGTGATAAATCAAATGACATTTGCACATACTTACGGTTGAACTCCCTGCGGCAGACGTGAGGCCTCCAGGGTCGATTTCGTATCCAGTTCAGGCGTCGAGGCAGCTCCATGATGCCAAGCAGGTGCCAGTTTGTTACTGCAAGTTACCCATCAAAGAGCAGCCCCCCGGCTCTCCTGCCCATCCCCAGGACAGACACCGTCTCCAGGGTATCAGCGGTGCCACGCACACCCCCTCAGAAGCCCAGACCTGTTAAAAAACTAATAATTCACTTTGGCTGCAGCCTGTGCTCTACTCTCTGCTTGAGAACTGTTGTGGTGCTCGACTCGATTTCCCCTCCACTGCTTCATCTTTTATGCATGAGTCAGTGGAACACAACTCCCTCGGTTCAGGGGAGGGACAGAGACAGGCCTCACCCCAGGAAAGAGTACCTATTGACAGGCAGCATCTGAGGCAAAGAGTGCACACTCCGGTGAAATGTGATGCCTCTGCATCAGGGCCCCTGGAGAGACTTGTAGGTGGATGGATGGACAGGAGGTGGGGCTTGTCCAGCCACCTGAGGAAGGTAGACAGTCAGTCACAGAAGCTAAAACATGGACTGTTTCTGCTTGTATAATGTCTAGATAAAAGTAAACCAGCACATCTATACATAATGATTAGGGACATACTGGAGAAACAAATTATATTCATCTGTAGCAACAGACTGAAGTTTGGAATTCAGCCCCAAAGCAATTTATTATTATTAATAATATATAAATCTTTTTTTAAATTGGTAATTGTAAAGTCTAAAAAACCAAGAGTTTAAAAGATATTTAATTTATTAATAAAAAAGGATATAATAGAATCAATCCACAAATAATCTTATTTGAGCAGCAGGAAAGTGTGTTATTTCGGGGCTAATTCACAACTTAACCATAATTATTGATTTATTTTCTGTTGAACGACTACAAGTTGCAGCTCTAGTCTGATTTGAACACAGTACATGTGTCCAATACAATTTTTGAGATGTAGGATTTACAATAAATTAGGTACCTGCAGCTAAATTAATATATCAGATCATCACGCTGCAGCTTGACAGGATTTCATTAAGTGTTACGAGACCGTGACCTCTACTGGCGAGGTGCTGCAACCAGAGTTTCAACACGACATCTGAGGCGGAGGAATAAGAACAATTCAAGTCACTGGGATGTTCACAATGCACAATCTGATCTCACCTTTATTCAAACAAAACTCAGAGCACACTCCAGCATCAGTCCAACCATCTCGCTGTATGTTCATGTTCAAAATATAATAAAATGAACAGTGAACAAAGCAAGCACTTCTGACACAATTGTACATATACACACAAAACAAAATACAACCCAGTCAGAAAACACACATTTTGTACCCAATGAGACAAAAATATACATTATAAAATACAACATTCAGGTCCTATGTAGTTTAATGACAATGCAATTCATAACATGACAATGGCTTTCTACTGCAGATGAACGGAAGTTTTTAATTTATAAGAACACACACTAGCTTGATTTAAATGATGACTTTGAGTCCGGAAAAATAAACACAGTACAAAAAAACCCTGCACAAATATTTGTGAGCTTCTGTTGGCTGGTGTGGACATTCTCATATCAAGACACTAAATATGGATTTTAATCTAAAGGTCTGTTTATATTCAGCTGACAGTTAATTGCAATATCTTGCTGGTGAAGCATTTTGGCAAACTATAGTAATGTGGCAATACGACTGTGCTCAAACAGACAAAAGCTTACAATATCAAACTTTGGCAGACCACACTCACAGAAGGCATATACAGTTCACCGTATGACGACAGTAGACTCAAACACCAAAGTCTGACCCAAGAGAGACCTGTGACGTTTAGGCTGAATGAACAGCAAATGTTTTAAATAATCGACCAGTAGCTCAACACATTACAGATGTCATTTTCCACTTCTCACTATACGCCGAGAGCAGAAAGATGGTCCAACTTTTCAGCCTGATTACGACCTTTGGTTGTGCGTGTGAATAAATGGTCCAACTAGGTGTATATTCAAAAGGCAACATCATATTTAACATTGTACCTACGATTCATTAGACGAGATAAGAAATATCAACACCTTGTGAACATTAGTGTGGTTGATCCTGAGGTTTTCATCTACATGGATCTCATTCTGAAGAAAAACATCAGTTATATTTCCTGAATCTAACTATCATAACAGCACATAGAAACTTTTAAAAACCTTTTTTTTTTTATATATCTATAAGACTTATGTAACATCCCTCTCACCAGTGTGTGTTCATAAATTGCTAAAATTAGAAAACAAGGGGAGAACTAGTATGACACCGACAACATCAACAGGAACACACAAGTTAAAGAAAATGTTATAGTCTGTATCTCAAAGTAAATATTAGCTACCACTAGAAGGCACCAGAATTCAAACAAAAAAGCCCTGAAGATGCAATCAAAAGGATTTGGTTCAAAAGACTTGTTGCACATGCACATGGTAAGGAATATTCATAGCAGGATTAACACATCACAACAAGCTTGGCTTAACTACTCTTACTGTAAGAAGTAACAGCACTTTTGTAAATAATTTCCTTGTTCTGACCTGAACAGTCATTACTAAAACCTTGCCACCTGTTCGTTTGGTGCTTCAGAGTTCAACAGGTTCAGCAAGAATTCCTCTATAACCAATGTGATGGTACAACAAAGTGGAATCTGCATGATGTGCAAAGTTGTCGCTGTTTATCAAGGTTTGTCAACAAGTCCAAGAGCAATTTTTTTCTGGACATTATCAGACTCCCAGACAGCTGATGTTTAAACACTTACTTAATCTAACTGTAATACATTAATGAGTACAGTTATGAGAGCACTGAGAGTGAACCAAAACAGTAAAGTTTCAGCTAAACAATGCACTGAAACTCGCTATAAAGCTTCGGAGACCGTCCGCAGTGCTAAGAATTTTAAAATAAGGATAAATTACCGTTTGAGTGACTTTGCTTCACTTTAAAAGGGTCACAAGCTAAAAAAAAAAAAAAGTCAGAAACCACTGGTTTGAACTATCTAGCCCATTTTCCACACATTCACAGGAGCTACAGTAACTTATACATTAAACCATATAAGACACGATGCAACATATTTAACGCATCTATATATTCCAACGGTCAACCACCCAGTACGTAATGAAATCACCTCAGAGATCTTTGCTGAGTCAACTCCTTCTGGACCAGGATATCAGTTTCCGTACGTTGCAGTGTTACCTCTAAGGCTTTTGGTCAACTTTTGTTCATGTGTGAGATGCACGTGTGGAGGGAATTGCACAACCAACACTGCATTGTGTGTTCAAGCATGTGAATGTGCAGGAGGTCCACCAAGATAATCTGTAGAGTGCCGTTTGTTCGGTTATCATGTACAAAATTGTAGAAGTAAAATCCTGATCCTTTATTAATATGACTCATGAAGAGAGAAGAGGAGGAGAGGTGTTGAGCTCATCTCTCCAGTTTCTTCATTTCTATAAAATCAAGCCTCACTCATCCAAAATCCTGATTGTCTGTATCTCACAATATTCTTCATCTGTCCATTCTTACTCTTACATCCTTCCATGTAGTACTTCACCCACAGTCCTTCTTTGCTCCATCACTCCATCTTTTCAGGGTCTATGTTGTCCAGATCGATATCAGACGAGGCCACACAACACATGCACAGTTTCTGGGTGTATAGAGAGATCCTATCTGCATTGACATAAAAAACAAGATACAGGTGTTTAAGACAGACTCAAGTAGTATTAGTTAGCACTGAGAGTGTATTCCTCAAATGCAGCACTTTTATACTTACAAATGTCTGACTTTGCACCACAGAACTCTTTACAGCGGGTGCCGTTTGTACTGTACACTGAACTTTGAAACACTAATCTCAATCCCCTTTCGGTTTTTAACAACACTAAGAGGTATTTTTACATTAGCCTATGGCAGCTGGTCAAGCTAATACTTGTAAGCTACTTTATAAAGTTATCCATAATAACCAATAATCAACCACATCTATTCACAACTAAATTCTGTAGCTCACGTCCCGGGACTGAATGTTACGGTATTCTGAGGAATGCGGGTGTTGTTCTTGCTTTGTAACTCTTACAAAGTAACTTACAAATAAAAACATGCAGTGAAGTGTCCTGTTGTTTTCAGCTGGGAATTTCAATGTTACCTTTTGTCATTTAATGCTGACAGAGTAGTTACACTAAACTAAAACCTCAGTAACAACCAAGAAAGTACTTGCACTCTCCGTGGTCTGCTGTGTATGATGATTTAAGTTATATAATACCAATACTATAATATGCATTTAAAAAAAAGAAACAAAACTGAATAAAACATTGTTTTAGTGGCTCAACATTATCAAAAGGGGTATGAAGGTCCCCCAAAACAAACATGACCAACTATTCTGACAAAACCGCTGTCTTACCGATTATTCTGCCGAGGATGGCTGGTCTGGAGCTGGGCGGCAGGTAGATGCAAATATAGTAGACTGGTGCACCAGACAGCGCCACAGCTATTCCCACCAGAGAGTTGATGGTGTCGCTGTAGAGAGGCACCACCACCAGGAATACGGTGCACAAGCAGAAGGTGATTGGGAAGAACAAAGACAGCTGCAGGAGGCAAAGAGAGGAAAGGCTAAAGATTAAGCCTAAAGAAAAAGTAGTCAGAAATCCATCAGATAATGTGACGCTCCATTTGCCCTTAAAACCAGTAAGCAGTGCATGTACTTTTATGTTTACCAAGAGAATCAAATAAACCGAGTTATCAGATTAAAACTTCACAGGCCCCGAAAGACTGTTGCAACTCATTAACTAAAACTATTGATAAGAGTGTTCAGGCGTACAATGGAGGTACTGTCAATGGGTTAACAAGTAAAAGGTCCAAAAAGCTTAAAAAGGCCAGAGAGAGGGTCAGGTGGCTAAGATGCAGATCTGGAGGACAGGTAACATCTTATCCATTTCATCTGTTTATATGAAGACGCATTTATTCTGTTAATTTCAATGCTCATTCGGGCTGCCCTAGTCTTAGTCGACCAAGTTTTCACTTGTTTGCTAGTCGCAGAAAATCAGACTGATCAGAGCTGTACAAGCCTGCCATGAAGAGGGAATACAAAGAAGTTAGGACGAGGGGGGGGACATTTCATTTGATAGTGAGGCTTTGCTGTCGGCATCCCGACTTATTTTAAAAAAGACGAGAAACAGTGAGCAGCGGGGAGCACTTATGCTGTATCGGTACCTTAATAGGACGGTGCAGATCAGGAGCTTTGAAACGAAGGTAGATCTGGCTGGCAATTGACAGGCCGATGAACAACCAGTAGTTGAAACTGAAGAAGTTGATCAACTGGTAGACGTCTGGCACAGACAGGAAGATCAGTGACATGGCACCCTGGGAAGGTAAAACCGAACACATACTCAGGACACATCAAATCACATCAAATCCACAGGGTACATTTCACACTAAAAATATATATGATACCAACATTAAAAAGCAGGGCAGGTATTGGGGTGAAACGCTTAATGTGGATCATACACAGGACATTAGGTAGGTGGCCTTCTCTGGAACCAACAAAAAACAACCTACAGGAGAAAAAAAAAATATAATATTATATATATATTGCAGAATATTTCTGTAAATCTGCATTGAATTAGTGAAGGCAGAAATGGATCAGACTAGCTTCAGGTGTGCTTGTATTTACTGACCTGGAGGCGGCGATGATGGAGGAGTTAAGGCCTCCGTAGCAGGAAATAGCCACAGCCAGAGGGATCAGCCACCGAGCCCAGCCCAGCACCTCATCAGCAAAGGTCTGAGGGGACATTCAAGAGAACAGAGGGCTTTCCTCTTACATTCATTTTCTTGGTGAGAGCGGTGCTTCTCAACATCTTTCTTAAACCATTTACAGTACAAAATCCAGACGGATATTAAAAAACTGGTTTAGAACAGTAAGAATAATACCTTATACCTCACTGATAGATATTTAAATCTGCAAAACACACGTCAGTTTAGGTTTAGTAATAATGAGACTGAGTATATACTAATGAGTAAATAATAAAAAGTAACTTATTCAATATGTAAACACCTAAGATGTTCCCTCTCTGTGAGGTAATGCTATAGAGTGCAGTGCAGTTGCTACTAAACCCATCGACATTGTAGTTCCCTTTTTTTTTTTTTTTTACTTCCTACAGTCAGGGCGGCAATATATATGAATCATAAAAGCAGAAATAAGGTCAAACTCAGTCACAAAAAGATACTAATGCAGCAGCCCAGTTGATTGATTGATAATCATTTACACCAGGCAACATGTGAATATTTTATGATCCAAGAGCCTTTGCATTGACAACTGGTATTATTTCAATGCAAACCATCTCTCCATTGTGATGTGGACTAATTATGCTAATTATGGGAATTGGCTAAATGTCAAACAAACATGCTAATGAGGGGCAATATTCATTTATAAAAAATCCCTTATTTGGGGGGTAAGACTTGCCTGCAACTGCTACTACTTGTAGCTTTTTGCCAACTTACATCCAGCAGGATAAAAAAAAACAGGCAAAAGAGGCAACAGGCAAACAGGCAAATACTTTATGTGCAAATTACATTAATATCTTTGTAAATTCAAAAGGATCTGCCTTGATGCCATGTCCACTGACGGCTGGAACAAAAGTAAACCATTAGACAGAATATTCTCATCAAAATGATTATCAAATACTGTTGTCAATAAGCCTGAGCACAAATGTTCCTCCTCCCATGCATGCATAATCACATCATCAGCTTCCCTGTGTTCCTGTGAGGGACGCTAACCTCTTTAGCTAAATGAGGACCCTGTCATCATCTTGACTCCTACAGTCACAGATTAAAAAAAAAAAAAGGAGCACTTTAACAGATACTAGTGCCAGTGGCTGCCAGCCAGACTGAAACAGACAGCAGAAGACAGGAAGGAAAGACCAAAACCTGCTGACCCTATGAGGCTGAGCAGACGCTGTCAATTTGGATAAATCCTGTGATCTACTAATAGAGTTTATGGGTAGACATTAGCATGCAAACAGTCCTACTGAACTAAGTTTGTGCTGAAACCTAAGACGACCTTCAGATACTCACCACGGCAACAGCTTCACTGTTGAGCACTTGGTCTACATCCATGACAACGTAGTAAGCTATGTTGGTCAAGATGTAGATCACTGTGACGATAGGCATGGAAATAGCAATGGACAAAGGCAGATTCCTATAATGAAAAACAAGAGAAGTGGTTTGCACCAACTTAAATCTCTCTTAAATGTGTCGTTTCGAGAGCTGAAAAAAAAGTATTACAGCTCACACACAGTAATAAATGCACCAGGAAGAAAATCTAAATTGTATGTTCACAGCTTTAAAACACACACACACACACACACGCACACACACAATGGCTCAATAAGATTAGTTAAAAGTCAGTTACAATCAATCTTGTGAAATCTTTCCTGTAATGTCAGACTTTGTACCTCTCTGGGTCTTTGATTTCTTCTGTGATAAAGTTGAGTGTGTCCCAGCCAGAGTAGGAGTAGAGAGCTGAATAAAGGGCCAAGGCCATGTCACCAGGGTTCAGTCTGGAGCCTTTGAATGAATCCTCAAAGTTCTGATCAAAACCTACACAGACACATTTAAACAGGATGAAACATTTAAACTTTCTTCTTCTTCTTTTTTTTTTTATATACTGATAACTCGTGTCCCATGCTTTTTCAGAAGATACCTGATGTTTTAGATGATACAATTTAGAAACAGCAAAAAGACAAGTGCCAAACAGAATACAAAACATGAATAAAAATTAGAATCCAATAGCCATTGTACAACAGTTTGAGTCAGCTGGTCAAACATTAAGCATCACTATTACAGCAGTAAAAAGTACTTGGTACTTGGATGCATCAAAACTAGACGAGAGACGTAGCAGTTATGGCCAAATATAATGACCATATCAGTCAAAGTCAGTTCAAACCAGTGAAAACAACCAAAAAGTTCATCATCCCTCCAGATAATTTTAACATCTCATGCCAGCTTCCCATTAAACTCTTTAGTGAACTCGTTTTAATCTTCTATAGTGCAGCAGTAGCTCATCCAGAGGTACAGGACTGCAGTAGTATGTTTGTCCGAGTTCCTACCTTGTGCCAGCTTCACCAGGCCGGTAATGATGATGACGATGAGAGCTAGAACCTTGGCTACAGTGGAGATGACCTGAAGAATAGCCCCCCATTTCACTTTCATACAGTTCACACAAGTCAGCAAACCTGATGAAGAAAATGAAGAGGTTTAGAGGCAAGTTTATTTTTTATAGAACATTTCAACAACATGGCAATTCAAAGTGCTTTACATAAAATGTTTAAAGACACCAATTAAGTACCAATAAAAAAGTGAAATACAAAATAAAAATAAAGTCAGATAAAATAAGACACAACAGTAGAATAAAGGTTACAGTGAAGTATGAGAATGGCAAATAGAAAACAGAAGTCTTGATTTTAAAAGAACAGAGTTGCAGCAGACTTCAAGTTTTCTGGGACTTCGTTCCAGATATGTGGGGGGTGGGTGTCCTAACTGTGATGGATGTGTCAAAAATGGTTGAGGACTTATGCCAATGCAATGATGGAGGTGGACACTGAGAGGAGTTAAGGGGACAGTAAATGGGAGAGGATTGGGTGTAAGTTTGGTCCCAGCAGTGACCAGCTCCTTCATCTGGTCAGTGAACTCCAAGAGAGACGAGGAGGGAGAAAGATTGAACAGGATGGGGTTTGGGTGGTGAAGAAGATGAATCCTGACAGGTGGTTGTGAGTGGAGTGAAGACTCTCCCTCTTGGCTTTGATGTCTCATGTTGTACGCTTTCTTCTGGCAGGACTAAAGTTGCTCTCTTTCAAGGTTTCTACATCATTGTGTTAAGTCTTCTTGTTTTGATTTTTCTTGTATCGAGTCCACGGCAGAGGGAGAACAATTTTAGTCCTATCTTAAGTCTATCTGCCTCAAAAAGATATTGGCAGCCCCAGGAAAAGCTGAAATTGTCAATAAAGTGCACTGAATGAACAGTACGTACAGTTGAAAGCCATGTGTTCAGTGCCAACACAGCTTCATGAAGCCCGAATGTCTTCAAAAGAGCAATAAAATCTCCTATTAGTACTTCTGACTATTGACTACCGTATTTATAAGCCGCTACTTTTCCCCCCATACTTTGAACCATGCGGCTTATACAGAGGTGCAGCTTTTCAATTAATTTTTCTTCAGCCCACAGTGTCTGTGTGTGTGCGCGCGCTCCGTCACAGGTATATAATATTATTACACCCTCACCCCGTCAAAATGGAAAACCCACGAAGCAATTCCTATGATGCAGCTTTTAAGTTGAATGCCATCGATCTGGTTATTCTTGAAGTAAACAGAGCGGCTGCATGCTCCGTTTACTTCACAGAATAGCATGCTCTTGCCCACTGTTTTGAGTCCATGTTGAAGTGGTGTCATTCCTACATAGTACATTCACTTCATCATTCATTTCAAACCGATGGATTTTAGTTTCAAACACTGCAATGTTCTGTAGAAGCTTGTGGAATTTCATGGATAAGGGGGACATCTTGCTGTTATTTAGCTTGAGCCGGGTACTCTTTCAGTCAATGCAGTACAGGCTTGTGCTGACGTCAGTACTGTGGAGCTCATAAAAGTAATGAAAAATATGGCATAGTCTGCTGTTACCTTTCCCAGTGATCTATAAGTATCCAGAAGCTGCTGCTTAAATTGTCTAGCAGAAAAAACAAAAACAAAACAAAGAAACAAGAAGAGCAAAATAATGTAAGCAGAGGAGAAAGCAAGGAGCAAAATGTAGAAAAGAAGAGGCAGAATAATGGACACAAGCAGAGTAGAGTAGATAAGCATGGAGACAAATATAAAGTCAAGAACTTCTAAAAGAAAATATTTTTGCTTTAACAAATTATTATATTTTTTTTATTGTAAAAGAAAATCCATTCATCAACTTAAAAGAGCAAATATGGAAACTGATCCAATGTTTTACTATATATCTGAGCCTTTTAAGAACCGGCAGAAGTATTTCTACTTGCTGTCTAGCTAGCAGATTGTTTTGTTGATCTGCTTGACAACATTACAGAGCTTGATATCCTACTCAGTCAACCACAACATCTTCATCAATGACTGCTTGTGCAACAAACTGGGCACAAAGCTGTAAATAATAACTAAACAAACCAGACAGGTCTATGCTCTTATTTTCTTCATCTGTATTTTGCCATGTAGCATCAAAATCTGAGAAAATCTGCAGGTGTAGTTTAAGTGTAGTTATGCAGATCCTTTAAGTCCCAAAGGCTCACCACAAAGTGTTTATTCTAATCAAATGCAATGTTTAACCAGTAATCCTACTGTGCCGCTCACAATCATTATAAAGCTCATTTTACCATGGTATTTCCTGAGGGTTGTCACGGGCTTGTCAGCTATTTTTAAAGCTTTTCTTACACTCATCCTCAAACATTCAACAGACTAAACTAACTTAAGAAGTGTTGCATGGGAAGGAAACATTATCTAAATGTAATAAAAACACCACTAAATAAGTGAGGGGAGCAAAGCAAAAGTCAATGAACGTTGTATCACATGCATACATATCCTAACCCATCCATGCCCTTCCACTAGCAATGTAAAACACATATTACAGGTTAAGTAGAGCATAGCAGTAGAGAGTTCAGCAGGAACAACTTACAAATGATGGCGGCAGCGATGAGGCGGACGGCATCGTAGGGAGCAGAACAGGTTGTGTAGAAGGGCTGGACCAGGTAACTGGAGAAGGTCAAGGCTATCACTGCCTGACAGGCTGGCTCTACAATCAACAATGACGTCCACAGTCTACAGTGGAAATAATTATAAAAAATTGTCATAAAATAAATTGGCAACCATTTTGTACAATGTGCAGTTTCTTTGTTAATGTGTTCACAAGAATGCGTCGTCTACAGACAGAAAGAGGAAAAACAACTACTTACCGAATAAAAGCCAGAAAGCCTCCAAAGGCTTCCAGGATGTAGGCGTAGGAGGCTCCAGATTTACGGATGGTGGTGCCCAACTCAGCATAGCACAATGCCCCAAACACAGAAAATATCCCTCCTATGGCCCAGACTACAAGGGACAGGCCAAATGAGCCAGTGAACATGAGAACCCCCTACAGAAAAAAAATATAGTAGTGGAAAATTAATATATAGATATTTTATACATTTTATTTTGACATTATTTAAGCTGCACCATTCTGGTCAAAATGAGAATTAGGATTTTACTCCACACACACCAAACGGGCATCAAACAACTAGCAGCAACGAAGGCTGACTGTTGCATCACCTCACAACGCCCGTGTCTGGGCCAAAAAGTTCCACTTGAACACACACTACAGCCAGCAGCAACTAGCATGTACAGTCTGCACCCGCATGAGAGGACATACTTCTCCATAATAGCAGATGGCGGTAATCTGTAATCTTCATCAAAAAGGGAAACTGGAAAACTGGATTGTTTACTGTTACACAGTGTAGTAATTACCTACATTTTTATATCTGTACATACATTTTCTTATTTTCTTGTATATACTCAGTATGCTTATTGTCCTGTTTCTTGTGTTGTGTCGTTTGTTGAGCGCCAGTAATCACAAAAACAAATTGCTTGTTTAAAAAAAAAAAAAAAAAAAATAAAAATAAAATCATGAAAACAAAGGAAAACAGCGTTTGCTTGACATTTTCATACATCTACAATGTGTGATAAGATGCTGCAAATGGCACTGGTGTTGTCAGCCTTTGGGCTGTTGATCGCGAAAGGTTGCGGATTTCACAGGCTCAAATCGGCCAAAAAGCTGACAGGGGTCTCACTAGGGTCAATGGTGCGGGACACTAACTAGAGCCACACACACACACACACATACTCATGGCTCAACTTTGGCCGTCGGACGACCGTCTGCCTGGTGCAGCACAGCCTTGAGGCTCCAGCTGTGAATATTTGAGTGACTGTTTTTCGTGACATTTTTGGCTGGTTGAACAAATTTGCAACTTTTGGTTGCAAAGAAACTTTGGTGCTTTTGGTGCCGTCATTATTATCTTTGAATGCGGTACATAGACCAGCGATCTAACACAATGACAACAGGACGATATTACCCATCTGATTATAAACAAAGATATAGTTGCTTATGAAAAAAAATTAAACCAGGACAAATAAACGTTACGTCCTAACAAAGTGGAGTGTCTTACCTTAGGTGAGACGAAGATGCCGGATCCAATCATATTTCCTACAATGAGACAGACTCCATGCAGGAGGGAGATCTCCTGCTTCAGTCGCACACCACTGTCCCGAGACACAGAGTCTGCCTCCGCAACCATTCTGAATTTAGCCTGAAGGCCGTAAATCCTACAGTGCAGCTAATACAGAGATGCTATTGGGAACGATAAAGAGGACAGACGGGTTCTAGGCTGCACTAGAAAAAAATAAATTAAAAAAATAAAGAGTAGGTGAAAGAATTGTAAAATATAATAATGGCCAGAATAATGAGAAGGGTGCAGACTGAGAACAAGAGAACAGGAGATGGGAGTATCACTGGAGAGCAAATACTACGTCTCAAACAGTCATTGTTGATCCGATGAGTGCTTCTCCACTGGGATAATCTGTAAGACAAACAAGGACACTGTCACAGAAGTGCCTTAAACATTTCAGTACATTTGCAGAGAGGAAATGAGCAAGTGACCCTTATTTAACATTGGTCTACATCGCTGTGTCACCTAAGGGACACGTAAAGGTCAACAGGTTAACTTTAAATGAGCAAATGAATGAGCGAATGACTTTATGGATTTATGCATTGCACTCAAGTAGCGCTACAATGATTAATCAATTAATCACCCACTGTTTTGATAATTAATTTATCATTTTGAGGAAAAGAAAAAATCATTCCAGCTTCTTAAAGGATAGTATTTGGTTTCTCTTTACTCTAATTATAGTAAACTGAACATATTTGTGTTATGGACACAAACAAGACAAAACAAGACATTTTAAATGTGATCTTTTGTAACCAAACCACTTCAACAACAGTGAAGTTGTTTCCTGTTTGACGCTGACTGACTCGTCCACGCTGGAGAGTTGTTGCTGTGTGTAATGTAGGCGTGGTATTTCATCATCTTTTGGCGCAAGGCCACTTGATGTCGAAGCAAGTTTTTTTTGTGCCCCAATGAAAACACATTTTAAATTTTATATTTGTCTCACAGTAAGTACATTAATTGTATAATTGTGTCACATTTCTTCACTTATTTTTTTTTCTAAATTTTAAGGTTTTAAATGTTAGCTTGTTGGGAGTATGTTGTTATCATTAACATTATTATTATTATTAATATTATTATTATTATATACACAAACTGGTGGGTCATTAGTTAAACAGACGGCAGGCTGGTTAAACTGGGTAACACAATATTTAGCCACAAACTGAACATATTGTGTGTTACACAATGACAAAGAAGGTTAATTGGTTGGATAGGGGCTGCTTTCCGATTGAGGATAACTGTATAAAATACCAAGATATATTAAACCTGCACTGCCAGTTTATAGGCTATGTCTTGAACTCCACATTATGATGAGAAATGTGCTTCTTAACTTACATAAATGGTTTGTGTTTTGAGTCACTCGTTAAATCGAAACACCCTCCTCTTCTCTTCTCTTCTCTTTCTTCTCAGCCTGAGTGAATCCGTTTCTAATCACTAATCACACATGTATGGAAGTTTAAACTCGTAGGGTTTAGGTGTAGTCGTGCCAAAACACAGTGCAAGTAACTTTATCGGCGCTAGTAGTTTTGAGAAAATGTTGCGATCAACCATCTCACTGATCAGCTGAACAATTAGCTTCAAATATCGCTAGATCGTGTTGTGTTTTCATTGAAGAAAAGCACCGCTAGCAAAGCTTTGCTTACAAAGCTCTGCAAACACATTTCATTTCCGATAAAAAGGTCTTTACAATGAAAGCTTTGCATCGGTTTGTCGGTGGAAAGCTTTTAATACGAAGCAGCTGCAGGAAATGTTTTCATCAGCAGTAACTTAACACAATAAAAAAACCTGACCTGAATCCTATTGAGATGCTGTGGCATGACCTTAAAAAGGCGGTTCAAGCTCAAACCCTCCAATGTGGCTGAAATACAACAATTCTGCACAGATAAGTGGGTCAAAATTCCTCCACAGCTGAAAAAAAAAAACCTCAATGCAAGTTATCGCAAACGCTTGATTGCAGTTGTTGCTGCCAAGAGTGGCCCAACCAGTTATTAGGTTTAGGGGGGAAACACTTGTTCACACAGGGCCATGTAGGTTTTGATTTTGTTTGTCTTAAATATTAACAATTTTGATTTAAAAACTGCATTTTTTGCGTTTACTTGTGTTATCTCTGACTAATATATATATTTTTTAATGATCTGAAACATTTAAAAGCGTGACAAACATGCAAACACTTAAAAAAAACTAAACTAAAATTAAAAAAACTAAACTAAAATTAAAAAAAATCAGGAAGGGGGCAAACACCTTTTTAACACCACAGTATTTTCATTACTTCCTATCATCACAGTACAGTGGTCATGGTAACCATACTAAACTGTTGCTCAAAACATGTAAACAGTTATAAAATGTGGGGACTGTACTGTACATATTGAAACACACCTTTAGTAAACAACAGAAACATTATACAGGTTCACTACTATAAAAGACCTGTCAGGTCAGGTCGGGTTACCATCAGAGTGAAAGGTGTACAGTATATTCCCAGAGAACTAAATGATGGCAGATTTTTAATAGAAATAAACCAAAGTGAAATGTCCTGTGGATGAGCTGGTCAGGTGCGTAGCTCCAACACCACTGGGGGAAACAAACCACCATGTTTGGAGTACCTGCTCCGATTAATTATCATTAAATCCAGTGTTTGCATTTCACTGGTAAACTGTCTAAGCAGTAACAGATTTGTAACACATCGAGCAGCAATAAGTGTCAGCCCTGTAGCTTCATATCGGTGGCTTCCATTGAAAATGACTTGTAGCCTGTCGCCTGTAGTCTGGACACAACAACAAAAAAAACAAGCACCATGCGTCCAATTACTAGACCAACGAAATTACACTCACATCTGCTCTGCGTGATTAAGCTTATATGGTTGACACAGTTATATGTGCCCGCGTTGACTTCACAGAAGTCAATCTAAGTGGAGGAGATCATTATATATTCTTCACAATTACAACTATTACTGCTGTTTATTTACCCCATGCTCATAAGAAAAACATATACGTTTACTGAGTCTGTTGTCATTAAAGTAAACTGCTATATCTAATTACACATAAAGAAACAGCTTGCTGCTCATGTGTATGACCAAAACATCTGCACTTAAAAAAAGGGACATGTTCACAAATCTTCATCCTCCACTATTAAAATGTGATTTCAATGTAAATAAATGATAGGGGACCAAAATCCACCATCATATCTGAAACTTATGAGGCTTAGATATAGTTTAATGTCTTTTTAGCACAATGTTTCCCTGTTGAACTGCAGTTAAAGTATAGTATCATGTGGACTACTGAAGCTTCAGATAAACGTTCACACTTTGGCCTCCATCACTTTACATTATAAGCACATTATGAAGGGATCATCAAATGAAAATACAGCATGTATTTTAAACAGATTTGATAAACTGAAGCCGTTTCCTTGCAGAGCGCAGACAGGAAGGAGACATGCAACGTGGATAGTGACTTACTTTACAACCACATCGCTTCTTAACATCAACTCCACGCGTGTGACTGAAATCTTTTGACTTATTTCATCCACAGGAAGTCCCTGTTTAAAAAAAAACAAATCACATCCTCACGCCTGGTATCCCATAATACACCCAAACCACCCCACGAGCTTTTAATGATTAGCGATAACGATTAATATATAAATCGCGGTGTTATTAGCTAACAGAGCTAGCTGAGTGAATCTTCCGTTACAACACACGATGCTGCGGGCACATGTTGCCGTCAGATAAGTTAACGTTAGCCCGAAGGGGAAAACGAATCGTCTACAAGCCATTTAATAGCTGCTTAACAGAATTAAAAGTGGACAAAGTGTGTGTGTTGTGAAATGAAACACTATACCTGTGTTGTGTTGTGTTGTGTCGTCTAGTTTCCAGTGAAGGAGGCAGCAGTAAATGAACCTACTTCAGATTGAGCATGTCCAACAGCAGTGAACATCTGCAGCTAGCTCCGCCTTTGACCAAAAGGATGTCAGGAAACATCCCTTTAGATCATTTAAACCAGAAATCAGATTAGATATTGATTTCTAATCGATAACAGTTGGGCTATATTAACGAAAGCTTCTATCACTTAATAAAGGGTAATATTTTGGCACACATGCGGATAAGGATGTACCTAGATCCCAACTCAGCGCATTGATCTTTATTTGTAATGCTGTCAACCGGTTATTTTTTTTCATTTACCTAAGTAGCAACAAACAACACTGACAAGTTAAGGCTTGCAAATAACATGCTAGCAATTTCCAATGGGGATATATATATATATATATATATATATATATATATATACCAAACCTTAAAAACATGTTGTCGTTAAACAGTGATCATTCATAAGGTCTCTGGCCAAACTCTTGACATTAGCGTAACCCTTTAAATAAACAGTAGCAACACAACTCTTTTGTTATCAATGCAAACATGCTTTATCATGAGGAAAGTTAAGTTAAGTCTCAAGTTAATATGTGGAACTTGGTGTAGTCAACTACACACACACACACACACACACACACACACATAAATATTAACCATTATCAGTACAGTATACATATGAATACATACTCTATGTAATTTTCCTCAAGCCATTTCTCAAACTCATATATCCTGCCTTGAGATTTGCTGCCACCTAGTGGTTGCTTCTTTAATTACATCACCCGGACTATGATTTGACCAACTGTATTTTATGCAATCACGAAAGATAGCCTATATCGATATATAATTGGGTCGTTTTAATGTAAACATCGATTCTATAGGACACATTAGACTTTTTATGCGTCAAATATACAAAGACCTGGTTAGTGTTGGTAACTCGGCCCTGCCCATAGTGTCCTATCAGGAATTACCACAAACCTAAACTAAGTTATTTTTTTAATTTTTATTTTTTTAAGTGTACTAAATCTAGATGTTCTGTTATAGACATTGAGGTGTGGATACCTACAGTACATCACCACAGAAACAAAGAGGGAAACACCCTCTGTGTTTGTGCCTCTAGCTGTGCCCTGAACTCACTAATACAGGGAGACGTTGCATTTGTCAGGGCTCTAGTTAAGAGAGCTGCATCAGGGGGCTATAATGGCCAATTTGATGCAGGAGGGACATGCATGCTCATAACTGGCCCACTTTCAAGTAATTCTATTATTATATGATAAAACTTCTGGTTTTTAGATTTCAAAATATGCTACATTTAAATGTAATGGTATTGAATCAGTCACAGAATCAACATTTAATAATCTAAAAAATATTGCTAGGTTGAGGGTCCCCAGAAGAAAGAGAAATAGTTTATTTTCATGATTTCATTCACTGTAGTGATTCCAATGTGAGTAAGAGTCACAAAAGACCTTGATAGCTATCTCCTCAACTATAGTAAAATTATTGTCTTTATCATATCTAACAACCTAAATGTTCAGATACTATTTTTGCATTTTTATCTTGAAGCACATTACTGAGTCCACGCCTGTGGTATGTAATATATAAATAAATTCGACTTGACTACCATTAAAAGATACCTTCTTAATGCACTTTCAGTTTAAGTGATGGGGCAGCCCTTACTCTTACATGTAAAATGTATATACAAGTTTATTTTCAACAAATATGAAGCTTTAGTCATCCCAATTTGGCAAATCAAGTTAGTTAAACCTTTTTTTTTATTATCTTCCACCATAGCTCAACAGAGAAACACTGTCTGGGGAAAAACAAAGAGGGAATTTATACTAAAAGGCTGCTACTTATATCCACTTGATTTGAAGCCTTAATATTGACTTCAGATAGATAAAGACCTGATATTGTTTTAAGACAGACCTCTGTACATCATATTGTGTTAGTTTGTTAATACCCACATAGCCTGTGCTGATGGGGCAAGTTCTCACTTTAATTTTGAAGGCCACTTATCTTGCTGTAGTCATTTCCTGCCGGCTTGACGCAGCTTTTAACGGACCACCAGGCGCACCGGCAGCCCCCGTCTCTGCTGACTCAGTGCCTTACCAGCAGTCCTTCACCCCGAGAAGCCGCATCCAGCAACCAACGCACACTCCTCCGATCAACCCGCTCCAACACCACCACCACAGAAAATGGCTAAGACCGCTATTGGTGAGTTTTGCACTGAATTTATTTCAAATATTACTGAGATTCTGGTGGCTTTCGCAGGTTTTTGAGGATGCTGAGAGACACTGGCGACACCCATGGCACAAAAGGATGCTGATGGTTGATTAGAGGGAGCGGCCAAACTATGCTGTCACTTCTAAAAAATAAAAAATAAAAAATACCAAAGCAACGTTTTCTAAATTTTAAAACCATTATTTTAAATTATAAATATATTTTGTCTCACCCTTGAATCCAAATAATTGCTGATCAATATGAGCTAGTTCACAATCCAGGTTTGCCATATGGTGATAATCAGTGACGCAGGTTTTTCAATCAGGTTGAAGCAAGTGATTTAAAGAGAATGAATCCATATCAACACGAGGCAGGTGGGGGTTTTTTTGTCTTCTTCACACAGCAGCATTTTGTCGATGCCCGCCTGCCGCACCTGCCCTTACTGCCTGAGTCAGAGCCGCGCAGCATACTGCAGCGCCAGCGACCCCACCCAACATCGCCGGTCCCTTCAAAGAAAGCCAGCCGCTCTCCAGGGTCTGAATTATTTCACCCTGACAAATCTCCTCATCGAAACTGGGTCATCCTATGTAGCTGTATACTGTAAAGCCTCCTGGACCAATTTTGTGGATGACCGCTAAAGGCATGAATGAGAGTGGGAGAGAGATAGAGAGATAGAGAGAGAGAGTAAGAGAGGCTGGAAAAAAAGAGCATCCTTTTTTCCAGAATTGTTTTGCATTCGAGGGAAGAATTTACGACAGGCGATGAAAATCAATGTTGTCTCAATAATATCTATTAGAAGAGCTACTGGCTGTTAATGTGGCCTATCATGTTTGATAGAGTGAGATGAGTAAGATGCGACATATATTTAGTAGAAATATAAAAAATAAAATTGCATGTTATGGCTGGTGGGAGGCCTTGTTATTTGTGGCGACCTGTGCTATTTCATTTTGGTGTTTTTCTGTTGTTTGAACATAATATTTTATGAGTGCTTATAAAAGTGACCTATGGGCTTTATAAAAAAGCCTAAAATCATATCTAACATTAAGGGAAGATTGTTGTTTTTAGGGGCTTGAAAACAGCCAGAAACAAAAGTGAAATGTGTGTGTGTGGCCAGTGTAGGAGATAGTGTTTTTGTTTTCTGGTTGAATAGGCTCTTGATGGATGGAGGGGCATGCAGACAGACAGCAGTAAGGGTCCCGGTGTCTGCGCTGAGGGACGTGGGCAACTAAACCCGACTGTTATATTTATTCCCCTCTCCCCCTCCTCTTTCTCCTCCTCCTCCTCCTCCTCATCCTCCACCCACCTCTCCCTTCCTCCATGATTTGAGCTCTGGACAGGCGGAATGGGATGGGCAGGGAGCAGAAAGCAGTCATGATCCCGTCGCCACTGCTAGTCAGCATTCACCAGGTCGCTGAGTTCACTTATAGGTTGTTGTATTTAGAGAAACACATTTTCATATTTCTGACACAGAGGCATCATGGGTCAGTGAACATTTACGACTGTATTTAAGGACTTTGATGTATTATGTATATGTGCGGGAGATCTGAGGACACAAAGAAACATTACTCTACACTACAAGATGGCGCACCAGTTGTCAACTATCTCGCCAATAAATCAGTGCTCAGACCCAAAGTGCACACCCATGTGCATTAAGGCCACTAAGCACTTTTCCAGATCCTTATCATACAAAATTGTCATATTCAATTAGGTGTGGTCATTCGGCTGGTGCCCTAAAGTCAATTCCTTTGTGCAGGAAAACAGAAGCCTCCTGGAAAATAATATCATCAATATTAAGAAACTAGTCATGTCAAAATTCTGCCATGTTTCCCCTCTTATCATCTTAATGGTCCCTGTGCAAAAAAGCTCCCAGACTAATGATTCATTCTGATTTATCATCGAATCCCATCGATCAATGCAGCACACTCCCATTACTGGTTCAGATGACTGTTGCTCTTTTAAGATGGGCTGGGGAGGAAGAGGTGACATCGATCCAGGGTGTCGGTATGCCATATGCCTCATGAGCTCTTTATCACACAATCAACAGATGCCAAGGCAACAAAGCTCTCATTTCGATGTAGGAGGATTGTTGACAATTAATACCATTTCCTTTTCATTTTAATGTAGAGATCTTAGATAATGGACACAGGGTGTGGTGATGGAAAAACCCAGCCCACCAGCCCTGCGTCAAATGTCTAGCCCTTGATTGTCTGAGGGTCATAATGTTTCATTGAATAGCCAATCTTCCTCTGGTTAATACCTTCATAATTTTGTGATTATATTGTTGCCTGGTGGCCCGGCTGTAAAGGGCCTGTATAGTCCGAACACAGATGCCAAGCCCCTGTTGCTGTGGGTTTATAGCACCCAGGAGGTGAGTAAAGGCTGTGACACACAGAGCCACATTAGGTGGGACTGCCCTTAATAGGCAGTTTGCTCTTATCCCTGTCAACAGTGTCTATCATACGTTATTCATTTTGTGCCATTTTGCCAAAAGTGACTCTATGGTGAGAATTTAAATTCTTATAATAGGGGCTGGGCTATTACGAGGAGATGAAGGAAGGGAGGACCAGAGAAGTAATGGAAGAAATGTACCAAATAAAGGTGTGGTGGTTTGTGCTAACACATAATTGAAGCTCCCAGGGGAAGCAGAGAGTGTGGGTGAAAATAGAGAGAGAGAGAGAGTAAGAATGACTGAGATGCAGGATACATCGGCAACAGATGAAACGGAGGCTTGGGGCTGCAGAAGGTGCTGGGGATGAGGGATGCTCGTGGGGGAGGAGGTACAGTAGATATTGATGATCTGTACTCTTTGGCTGATGGATTGAAGGAGGAAGTGCAACTTGCTGGCTGTGTGTCTGTCAGAATGAGAGGAGTCTGAGAGGAGACACTCAGGGAGGATGCAGAGCTGACTGGTTGAAACCAGCCTGCTGGAGTGGACTGGGAGCATTAAAGCTCTCTGACATTATTTTGTCCTGTCGTATTCTCATATTGGCATACAGTAGGCAGCGGACTGCGTATACAAGCCAACATTTCTGAACACATGCTGCTGTTTGGATGCTTCCCGCTGTGGATGACATTCTGCATCGTTTGTCATTTTTATGTGTCTGATCTGCCGGGAATGAGCTCATTACCGTGGTTACCGAAGGAAAATATCTTTTCTCTCAAGAGGAATAATGAGGCAATTTAATATTTTTTGCACAGTAGACAATCTATTTTTTTATTAGCTGATATAAAAGAAATATCTCCATAGCACTGAGTTATAGAACAATTTCAATTCACAGTGAGGGCTTATCTTATAATATAAGAAATCGATTAAATTTACTCTGCTAGAGTCACCTCACATAAAAAAAATAAACTAATCTGTCAGTTTGGTCAGTTTGAAAAGCAAAAAGGCCCCACCCAGAACTTGGCAAACCACAAAGTAAAAATCTGTACTGATCTGTTCAATAAGCACTTAACCCAAATTACCTGCTCCACTGAATTGTTAACTGTTTGTGCCTTCAACTGTCAAGTGGGCTTGTGTGTGTGGGAGACAATAGCTGATGGGGTCTTGACATACACATGCCTTAATGAGCCTGTGACAACCCTCCACCCCCCAACCCCACCCCCCAGTCAGCAGAAATGGCACGGTCCACTAATTACAAATTAAAGTGCCATCCACCTGAGGTGGCTCTTTCCATTAGGCTGTCCTGAGGGCAGTTTATAGGGGCTGCAAATCCCACTGGGAGCTGCCCCCTTTACTGGTTTTTAATCCTCCTGTCTCTGATTTCTGGTTATATCAGAATCAAGTGTTGATTTTACTGCCTCCAGCCCATCAGTCGAGCATTTTTTCCCCATCTTTCTGTAGAAAACTCCACCTTTATCCCACCGTCCTACCTCCTCCTCAGGGAAGGGGTTAACAAGGCCATCAGAGGATAGTGAGAGCTACATCTGAGAGTTGATCACATTATTGTGGCGTCTGCCAGTCTGCAGGGCAGAAAGCGAGACACATAGAGGAGGAGAAGAAGAAGAACAAGTGAGCAGGGAATAAGAAATAAGGAAGAGGATTTGGATTAATGATACAGTATGCCATACCTCACTATGGAGAAGCTCTTTCACAGTAAATCTCATTTCTGGCTTCGCTACCGTAGCCTGCTGCAAATCATGAATCAATGTGGCACACTTTAGCCCTGCAGGCCTTGTGCTCTGGGTGATGGATTATGCCACGTTATGACAGTCGGCATGCAAATCTCCACTACCTTGATAGAACAAAGCAGCTATACGCAGAAAATTTTACAAACTGCAGCGTGTTGCAGATATTTTTTGCCACTCTCCCTGCAGGGATCGCTGCTGAACTCCAGGCTCACATTACAAAGTAGTAGGTGCCAAAAACACATAAATAAAAAAAATCAAGGTCAGACAAGGATGGTTGTTCTTTTTTTCTGTCTAACCTTTTAAGCACTTTGTCCCACCCTATTGAGCAGAGGGGCAGGTTGCCAAAGACAGCCAGTATGATTCGATGCCAGATTAGTTTCAATGTTATTAACTTTTTGGACCATAAATGGACCAAGGGATGGACAGTCATGTTGCTGTGTTATGTTGATAAGCTAAATCCTTGGCTATTAGCTTCTATCCTTTAACTTCAGACAAAGAAGATAAGAAACAGTTCAAAGAATATCCCAGCAACTAGAAAATACAAGAGTTTACATAATCTGAACCACATAAACTAATATTTGATATGTATTGGTGTTACAGCAGAGACTAAAAACAGCGTTGGTCTGGCTACGTTAATAAATAATAGACCGAAATGAAATGCATAGCTAATGGTGTGTAGAGTATCCTGTGGGGACGACATCGTCTTAGCTGTTGGGGAAATTAGGCCAAGTAAGGACACATCCATCCCCTCACAGCTCGGTGAACACAAAGACTACAAACTGTCTGCAAAACCCAAGGCAGTTCAGATATCCTTTGATGATTTTTTTTGAAGACTTGATGAATATTTATTTTTGCTGAAATTTTGATATTTTCTTCAAGGACCTCCTGTGGAGGTGAAAGTGGGTTAATGATGTTTCTTCTTTGCATGTGTGTGTTAGTGGGTTAATGATATTTCATCTATGTGTATGTGTGTGTGTTTGCAGTGCTCTCGGTTTACAGTACACACAGCACTAACACACTTCACGTCATGTTTCCATTTATTTCCACAGCATACAAAGAGAAAATGAAGGAGATTTCTGTTCTCTCACTCATCTGCTCTTGTCTGTATCCTGAGACCCGCAAAAACATCATGGGCGACTTTGAGGGTAAATGGAAAATCTAACTTTTTAATGTCTTAATCAAATATGTTAAAATGAAATGTCATATGGAGATAACAGAGGGACTTTCTTTGTGTTTTTCTTCTTTACTCATTAATGCACACACATACAGACATGGACATCAAGCCCATTAACAAGCGGGCCTCAGGCCAGGCCTTTGAGGTCATCCTGAAGCCGCCCTCCCCCGTGTCCGACGTTGCTCACTGCATCACCAACCCTCCAAAGAGGGACATTTCCCTGGAGGACATCCAGAAGAAACTGGAAGCAGCTGAGGAACGGAGGAGAGTAAGGATGTTTCCCGTCATCTTTATTGCACCCAGCTGCCACTTGGCACTTTGCCTGAATAAATGTTGGAGTTTAAATCAGGATGAATGATGAATGATTTAGACAGGTCCAAAAGTTTAATATAGTCGTGAAACTAAAACATTTCTAGAAGTCTAGATTACAGAAAATTCAAAAGGAAATCAAGACAGTCACAGATCACTGTTGTCCCTGGTTCGTCACATTGACTGCTGTGCTGCAGTGCATCTGGTGCAAATCTACCATGCAAAATCTAATCTGACTTTGTCTAATTCTTGCATCTCATTGATTTTTTTGTCAATACAGTCAGTCAAGCGCCTGACAAATCCAGCAACCCACCAAGAAATCAATCAACCAATCAATATCCCAGTTTGACAGATTTTTTAACACTAGATGTTCAATACTGAGGGTCAAACGTGAGATGATTTTTATGCTTAACATTAATGTCTTATTAGTTGGACCAATGTGGAGCTCATTAAATCACTATGTCTCCTCTTACCCCTCCAGATCCAGGAGGCGCAGGTGCTCCGGGCCCTGGCTGAGAAGCGGGAGCATGAGCGTGACGTGCTGCTGAAGGCCATGGAAGAGAACAGCAACTTCAGCCGCATGGCTGAGGAGAAGCTCCACTTGAAGATGGAGCAGATCGAGGAGAACCGGATGGCCTACCTGGCCACCATAATGGAGCGCCTGCAGGAGAGGGTGAGGAAGTTCTTCTTAAGTTCTTAAAAACTACTAGTGAGTTTTAGGCACCATTAAAACTTTTTTTAAAATGTCTTAGCTGATTGGTTGGTAGGAATAACATCTGTAGCTCAGTTCAAACAAAATATTAAACTTAGTTGCCAAATCTTTGTAAACGTAGGTATGAATTTGTTTTATTTATATATATATAATAGACATGGATAACTAACATGAGTTTTAGTATTCATGCTGTTTAGAGTGAGAGGCAAATTATGCTAATCTATCCAACGATAGTCATTTAGTCTGACTGTTTATAATTTGAAGTATATTGTGGTATTTTTTGTCAATGCAATATAAAGTCTTTCAATTTTATATTATTAACCAATACTTTGATTGATTGGCAGATTGACCTTTATTTTGCAGGGGTCAGTTAAACTAAGCTACACAGCTACACCTGGCAGTTAAGTCAGTGTAAATGTGTCAGGACTACCGGTAGTTTGTGTTTTGATTTAGTAATTTAGGTCGTAAATCTCCACAACAACCAGAAATACTGCATGTGTTCACTTATGTGTGTTTTTCCAGGAGAGGCATGCTCAGGAGGTGCGCAGGAACAAGGAGTTGAGAGAAGAGGTGACAGCGTGAGAAGCCTCAACAGGTTCTACGTCCCACCTCCAAACCACCCCCCTCCCAACCCTGCCCCACCCTGCCCCACCCACCATCACCCCGACCCTGAGGAACACACCCCTCTCCCAGCTTATCCCACATGTCCCCACGTCTCCACCCCCGCCATAGTCCCCCATACTACAACGAAAGTACCACAGCCTGAGACGCCACCCCGAGACAGTGGGAGATTTGAATGGGGTTGGGGGTGGATCCAAAAATGCAAAAATAATTGAAAAAAAAAAAAGAATAATTAATGTCTCCTATCCACTCTTCCCAAAACAAAGAATGTTTTTGCTCCGTTTCAAATGAGAAGAAAAGAAAAAAAAATCAAATTGACAAGTGACAGTGGGTATTGGTTTTTGTAAATACTTCTTTTTTTGTTATATACAGTACGATACAAGCAGCAAAAGTATTTGATTGCAGTGTGCCATTTTTATATATAAGTTTCCTCTCCCTGCATATATATGGATGTAATAATTTGTTCATTTTC
This sequence comes from Pampus argenteus, assembly GCA_036937835.1. Taxonomy (NCBI): domain Eukaryota; kingdom Metazoa; phylum Chordata; class Actinopteri; order Scombriformes; family Stromateidae; genus Pampus; species Pampus argenteus. The sequence continues at coordinate 12,079,128 of CM072879.1, forward strand.
ATGTTTTTTTTTGTTGTTGTTTGTTCATTTCAGCCTGAGATTTTTTGTTTTGTTCTTTCTCTCGTGTGGTAACAGGCTTAGGTGTTTGTTGTGAGTTTGCCAGCTAGCTGATGTTTGCTGTGACAGGTTGTGTCCTCACAAGGCCTGCATCCTGGCTCCGTTCCCTCGTCCCTTCGAATGGGCACTTACTCATTTGACCCTGCCGATCTGGAAACAAAATTGGATCTGGTTTGGTCGGGGTGATTTTCCATCCAGTCTTATGCCAATGTTCCAATTAGTGAGGGACATGTGCAGGGGGAAGTTGGCACAAGGAAAGGAGACAGGCTGCTTTTTTGTGGGGACTGCAAGCCGTCGCTGCATATCCACTCCTGTGAGGTAGATGGTGACTGTACCGCAGGAGAACACTATAGCATTTAATGAGCCCATCCTCATCCTCCCCTCCTCCGTCTGCAACCTCTTCATATCTCCACATACATATATACTAGAAACACTCACTCACACGCTCTCCACATGGGCAGGCATTTAGCCAATCATAGCACAGAGCTCAGGAGGAGCTCGCTGAATTCTGTCCATCTGGCACCGGAAAGCTCACATAACATCCCTGACCAATGGCGGGCCTCTGTATTCCTCAAAAACAAACTTCCAGCCACATTTCAATCACATCTTACTGTAATATCCAACACGATTAAGACCGCTGCAGATTTCACTTGTTACTGTGAATCTTAAATCGGAGAAAATACAAATAACTTCTGTCTTTCTTCATCTCATAGAGGCTAGAGTATAGTGCTCGACATCATCAGCACCTACTGGAATCATTGCACTTCACTCCAAGACACTGTAATTGCCACTGAACGGCTGGCACAAGAAAGATATTTAAGCCATAAGAGGTATCACTGCAACAACGATTCATGAACACAGTATTGCCATCTGTAAAGGTGTATATGAGTGTATTAAAAGTATCCACATAGTTTGTAACCAGGGGTGTTGAAGCCTGAGGTTGAACCCTGTTGGTCACACACGCACGGTAGGCCCATAGATGTGTGTGAGTGTGTGTGTGTGTGTGTGTATATTTCAGAAAAGACGGCGGGTAGATACTGTATGTTTGTGCCATGTAATATTGATTCGGTGAAGTATAAACCAACTAACACCATCACAGTGTAACAGCTGTCAGAAGTACATCACAGACAGTGACTATCCTACCTGCCTCTCTCTCTCTCAATCTCTCTCTCTCTCTTTCTCTCCTCTATCCATTTGTGTGTTTCCCCCTCTGCACATATATCTTTGTGAGCAAGCAGTGGTTAATAAAGATTTGGGGTTCAGTGAATAAGTGTGACTTGGACTTCTTTCAAAAGCTTTTGTTTCCAGCGTAGCGATCTGTCACAATCTTGATACTCCTCAAACGATATATCAGACAGATTATAATGTGTTGGAATGATGGATTGAGCTAATGATTGTTTTTTTATTGTGGTTTGCAATTTATTTTATGTAATCTATATAATTCCATGAAAATCAGATAACAATTAGAAATATCCATCACAATAAACCAGGAAGCAAGGACCAAAACAAATGTTTTAACCCAAAATCTAAAGATTAAGATTATTTGCCCTTTTTCACAGTAGATATTTATTTATCATTACAGCAAAAGCACAGGTAATCAGGGGCAGTCCTAAGAAAAAAGTTTTAAGTACTATCGCTGCCAGTAACAACATTCCCAGTTAGAGAAAGGGTGAAAATAAAGCATGGTGCTTGTCAGGGGCCCCAACATGCACCATCTTGCTTCATTCGAATCACTATATCCACCCCTGTAACTAATGTTATTAATGTAATTTAATAATCTTTACCAGTGTCAGGCTACAGCTGGAGTTTGGCTCACTGGCACACAGCAGAGTCATTGTTAATGAACACCTGTGCCTTTTCTACTATGACAAGTCCAAATGTCTGCTGTGAACAAAGAATGATTTATTCCTTATAAACTGATGAAAAACATGAAATACACACATTTAAGAAGCTGTAATCGGTGTGTATTTGGCATTATTTGATAAATGACATACAAGTAATCATTTCAGTATAAAATATAAAGAAGTGAGTCTTCTTCTCTATGATGCAATACCACTTTTAACCAGTTGGGGGAGGCAAACTATCACAGCATGTTGACCTTGTGTTTTTTGGCTGCAGTGAAGCTTACATCACTACCTGGCCCTGCATCATCCTTAGTAATAGAGGAGAATGTTAAGTAAGAATGATGAGAGAGAATGAATAAAGAGATTTTGGATAAAGAGACAAAAGACTGAGGAATATTTTGGCGAGAGAGAATGAACTTTTACTTGAGCAGAGGGAAGGACGTCGTCCAGGAGCCGAGAACAGAAGGTGCAGCTGGTGCGAGCTGAAACGATGGCAAAGAGACAAAACTTTTTGCCGCGTACTCCCTCTCGCTCAGTCCTTTACTCCTGCTCTCTCCTTTGATCTCCCCGTCCCTTTTCTCTCTTTCCCCTTTCCCTCCATCTCCTACCCTATACTCCATCCCCTCATTTCTTTCCTTCTTCATCCTCTTCCAACCTTCTCTCCCTCCTTTCCTCCTTCTCCAGTTCCCACGAAGTGCATGGGGCCAGCCAGGCTGCTATTGTCCAGGATATCCCCTCCTTGTTAATGGTTTCCTGTGCACACATAGAGGACTGCTGAGAGAACAAGCAGCCTCATCTGATACCAGGCGTCACCCCATACTGCACACGCACATACACACACACACATATAGACAAAAAACAACTGTAGGCATCAACAAGCAAGCACAGAGTACACATTCATACCCATACACACTCTCGAACATACAGACCTACAAATGCACAATCGCTCACATGAAAAGACGCTGATGAGACGGCGCAGGTGATTTATCAGAACTCTTTTATTACAGGGAAGCTGTCATTACCACCAGCAATGACTTTGAAAAGCTGAGAAATCTGATGTGTCAATGCTTGCTTGTGCTTTGTACAATAATAAACTATACAAACTCACAGTGAGGTTTACCAGGAGACACAAAATATCAGGTGGAAAGGATGAGTTAGTATTTCTTAATGTGTGTCAGGTCAATGACAAAGAACTGAACTTAAATTATTTTACTGCAACTGACAGATGATACAGATGAACTCCGTCTTGATTATTACTGTTTGTTACAAGCACAAGAAAAATAACTCATAAGAATCAGTCTGGCATCAGGTACACGAGAAATGAAAAAATATGGAAAAAGCTGGTAAAAGCATATGTGAAGCCTTAATCGTAAACAGCAATGTTAAGGATAAAATTGACTGTAGAGAGGAAGCATAACTTTAAGTGTAAACAATGGAGTACCATATGAACATCAGAGGTCGCAAGTAAATCATAGTTAAGCTGATTTCAACCACGCTGGTAGCTAGCAAACACCTGGTTTCAGTTATTCCACCCCATAAAATGCTTTAAAAAGGGGCGACTCTCAACCACCTCAAGCCCTCATTTCACACCAGCTCTCTCTGTAACCAGGGCATCAACGCTGGGTGTTTCAGCTCAGAGGGAAAACAAAAAAAAAGGGGAGGGGGGGCAGTTTTGCATAGGAACTTGACAGGCGACTGCTTGACCATCTGGAAAAGCCATTCCTGATAGGCTGACAACAGTGGGTGAAACTTCTAAAGGGGTGGGCAGGAACACAGATCAATCAACACAATAAATCATTCTTGTTTTTTTAGATCTAGGTTTAGGTCTCCCTCCTCACTCACTGTTTTTTTCTTCTATACAAAACACAATACATTAGCAAGAAAATAGAAAATCCTATAGCTATAGGTATATCCTCTGTGGGAGGTCAACATCATAGAAAAAATAGTACTTTCTTAGCAAGGATAATAAAAATTCTTGTCCTTGAAAGTCCAGCTCAGCTGGGTCATGAGTCTAGAATGTGTTTGAAGTCTTCACTTCAGTCAGAAAGCTCCTATTTCCATACCCCAGGGTCTGTAGGGTTTGCCCACGCTGGATGTGGGTGCAGGGGGGCTGATGGCAGCGGTGGGGGAGATGATGGGGAAGGCGCTGAAGGGGAAGGGGAACGCTGAGAGGGAGGAGAGGAGTGGAGGGGAGAGCTTGGATGCTGATGAGGAGACCAAGGCGTGGTGCAGGACGGTGGTAGGAGCGGCGGTGGTGGGGGTAACGCGGATCGGGCCTTGATCTGAGTGGGGGGTGGCACTGCCGCTACGCCTGCCCGGGACATGAGTTTCTGCAGCCGATGTGGATGATGAAGAAGAGGAGGAGGAAGAGGAAGAGGAAGTGGATGTGGATGACATAGGAGTTTGTGGGCTGCTGGTGGCACTGCGGGGTAAAGGAGCCAAAGTTGCCCCCTGTTGGTGCTGGAGCAGGAGAGAGTGGGTCAGATGAGCAGGAGGGGATCCAAAGGCAGAGCCCCAGGCCAGGTGATTCAGGCCGGAATGAGCCTCTCTCTGACTGGCGTAGTTGTTGAGGTGAGAGACCAGACGGATCCGCAGAGGGTCTGTGCTGTCCAGGCCTTCAATTATGCTCAGATAGCGGGCTGTCTCAGCCAGGCACTCCCTGAAACCCAAACCACGGTAGTCCATCGCCAGGGCATGGGCATCAAAATAACCTGAGGTGGAGGACAACATTTTAGTTTAATATCAGAACTGCATACATAAAACAGAATTCAAGGAGCTCTGTCTGACATGAATCAATATGCTTTTGGCACTAAGACTGGAGAGTAAGAGTAAATAATCAGACAAAACAAGAGCGGACTATCAGAACAGTTTAAGTGTGTAATCTACACATTTATTTCTTTTCTTTTTTCATTTTTAAAAATTAAGAAATCATGAATATGATTATCCAGCAAGTGTTTTTTTTTCTGTAACGGTGAATGAATCCCAGACATACCTTTGCCTCCAGCAGCATGAAGCATCTTCAGATGGTCGACAGTCATCTGCAAAATCTCTGCTTTCTCCAGTTTGGCTGAACCCTACAGTTTAAAGAGGGACAAATAAAGGTCAGTTATATATAAAAACAATAGCAAATAGCGTCACTGAACTTTGTGGTTCCACATTGTGAGACTGAAATTCACTCTGTAAGTGAAGTAAGCCTGTTGCTTCATACCTGTTTCTCGAAGGCGCTGGGAACCAGCCTGCGCAGCTCACTCAGGCTGTTGTTGATTCTGTCACGACGCCGTTTCTCAATGATCTGAGGGAGGACAGCAGATCAACAGGTTTTGGTTATTTGACGAACATGCGCATATGACAGCATCACAGAGAATGACAGCTATTGCAGAAACTGAGAAATTAATAAAAAAAAAATGTACTTACTCCTCGACGTCTTTTCCTCGCTTGCACCTGAGTTGATGTTGTGGGAGACATTGAGCCCAGAGGAGAGCTCATGTTCCTAAAAAAAAAATTAAAAAAATTAAAAAATGAGGCTCCTCTTCATTTTTTTATATGATTCATAAATAGCAAAACTTGTTTTGTCCAACAAAAACTTATCTCATCCATAAGGTTGAATTCCTTTATTAGAGGAAACAAGAGAAAAATAAAAAATAAAAAATAAAACAACTTACCCATTCTCATCTGCGCTCTCCTTCTCCACCTCAATAGTCTCATCCAGCTCGCTGTCCGAGGAGCTAAAATCGTGATTCCTTTTCATTTTGATTTTGTCCCACAATAGTCCTTCAGTGTTCCTGTTGTGTCTGCCAGACGTGCTTTCTGCCCAGGTTTGTCCGGAGCGCCTCCGTTTGAAGCGCTCAGCTTTCCCACGGTGTCATTTCAACGATGCTGTCGGCCAACAGGGGCGGGAGCCCGGACCAAACCAGCCAATCACAGTGCGGACGTGGGTTTGAGTGACAGCGCAGTTGGTCCAAGCACATGCTAGTGCGCTTCGACAAGTCAGAGAGGAGGAAAAACGACAAAGATATCTCACTCTGTGGGTGTTTCTGGTTACAGGGATTTAAAAGTGAACCTGACAATGACATAAGGCCTCAGCTGTCTTTCTATAAAGTATGTTTATTAAAAGCAAACACACCGAACACAATCATTATTATTATTATTATTATCTATGAATACATATTTTATCAGTTTATTATTTAATAATTCATTGACCTTGAGCTGTGTGCAATGAGACATTATTAGCTCTTATAAAGTCTGATATACACTATACATACTTACATACTACAAAGGTGTGTTATCACCTTTTTTTTTCTTTTAATCTGTGAAATTATATTTAAATTCTGTGACAATTTGTACAAAGGTAGCCTAATTTTGGTAATATTCACTCAGTAGATTTTGTGAAGCTTTCAATCACATGATCTTTAACTTTATCGCTTTAAACCTAAAAAAAAGAAAAAAAAGAAAAATGTATGAACACTTTAAAGACTTTCATCTTTGGAAGCAACAGTTGGGCTCTTAGATTATTTAATGAATAGACCTTGTGATTGTTTTGCTCACTGCTGTTTCTAAACTCATGAACTATCAATCTCTGCTTTGCCTTAATCATATTTAAACTTTAGCACAACAAAGATCTGGTGTGAATTGGTCTCATTGGAGTTTCACAATGCTTCAAATAACTTTTATTGTGGAGCTAATGTCTGTTCAGTGGGCAGCTGTAGTTCACCCACTTTATTTATTTCAGCTGTGCATCTCAAAATGATTACAGCCTAATAAGGCATGATGCTTAGTGACATGATGCATTGTTGGTAGTTATTGTGCCCTTGATGTAAAGCCAAAGTGGAGTCAGTGACATCATTGTTTCTCAAATATTGACATGTTGTTTCTTGCTCTTATTTTTTTTAGATTACATAGTGTTTCTGTTTGTTTTGTTCTTTTGTGCATTTCTACTTTTTCATAATTGCATACTTCTTGCCAGATAATGGGGGAGGTTTTAGAGTTTATGTGACGCAAGACATCTGAGTGATTATAGAGGATCTTTGGAGAAACTTTGATAGCGGTCCAATGGACTTTCGGTCGGTGACTGCCCCCCTCTCCACCTCAAACCCTCACACCCTTCCCCTCCTCCTCCTCCTCCTCCCCCGTGTGTGTCCCGGTGGTGATGAGGAGTGGCTGGCCGGCTGTCAGCACGCGCTGGCCGTGGGAAAGTTCCCTAAACCGGCGCTGATAACCAATCAGAGGCCGACGGCCGTCTCCGGCGCTGGAATGAATGGAGCAATTGGTCGGGGCGACGGGCGGTCTGCGAGCGAGCGTGTGAACCTGTAATCCAATACTAACTCAGCCCGGGAGGAGAGAGACAGGGAGCACTGCCGCAACCAGAGGAAGCCACCAAGTCTAATCTTACCCCACAGAGAGACCTCATGCACGGTAAAGACGCTATGGGGACTTCAAGGACTTCATGAGCGCACTCAACAAAAGAGCATAATGCAATCAAAGCCGTTCTCGTCCATTCTCCCCGGAGTTTCCATATCATCACCAACACAAAACTGGTGGCTCCCATAATGGTCACACTCCCCTAAATAATTTGACAGAGCTGCTGGTGTGTGTTTGTATACATGGAGGGCTCATGTTTCTGCATGTGGAGCAGTAGCTCTTCAGTCTCCTGCAGGGACTGAGTTGTGACATGTTTAAATAAGTAGAAGATAATACATTACTGTGGGCTGTGATGAAACTTAAATAGTTTACATCGACATAAAGCAAATGTTTTGCTGCAATTATCAAGTAGATACTGTGTTATCAATCAATCAATTAATCAATAAGAAACTGTGAAATGGAAATTTAAATAGAGTAGATGATAACAGGCTTTAGTTGTGGTAAAAAAAAACCAAGAGTAAAATAAAAATATATTACTATAATAAATATATACTATAGCATAATATACTGAATATGTTTATGTAATCATTTCTACAGGTAAGCAACCCACAAATAGAAAAGAACATGTATTTTATGCCACACATTAAAACCTTATTGATATGCATGTCTCTAAAAGTACAAAACAGCGTAACGTTTGCTTAGAAAACACACAAACCAGCAATTAGACTGGAATCGACGCGCATTACGTTACAGTCACTTTAAACACCATAATTATATTTTTTTCAGTTTCACCAACACTGGCTTGTTAGCTTTGTCTGTGCTGTATGTAACCAGCTGGTGCAACACAGTGGCATTTTATCTGCACAGAAAAATAGTTCAAAAATGTCAATAGAAGGTCTTTTTAATATTTAAATAATGACTCCTGTGAAATATCCCCTGCAACTGAAAGGGTTTGAATGAGGAAGGGAAATATGCACTATGCACATGTAATAAGGAAGCATAAAATCATGATTCATCAGACATGGAAACAATACTGCAATATAAATTAAAACCACCTCCATTCATTCTCTGAAGCAATGTGCTGGTGTCTGATTTTTATCTTATGCTAATAAAGATCAGCAGAAAGACTAAATTATACGTTACGAACTTACACACGTACACACACACACACACACACACACACACAGACAAGTATGGTGATCCTTATCAGTGGGAACCGAAAGCAACCGAAGGCGTAATAGTCATCACAGAGAGTGGAGGCTGCCTTGTTTGGCTTATATGAATGAGAGGAAGCACTTAGGGCTGTTTTCATCTTATTGTTGTCGTACAAGGCTACAGCAGGACAGACACACAGATGCACTCCCACATTCATCGAACTGATTATTGGAGCTCTCTGTGTGTGCATGTGTGTGTGTGTGTGCGTGTGTGTGTGCGTGCTAGGGAGTGGCAGTGTGGGAGTTGCGTTCACACATGTCCGAGTTCATGCAACCTGAAGCTTTTGTCACAATAAACACAGGTGTGCGTCCACAGTAGTCTATACGTGTGTGTGTGTGTGTGTGCAACTAGTGGGAGTGGGAGGGGAGGTAAAGGGGGGGGAGGATGGGGAAGGAGGGGAGGGGGGGGGTGAGCCCTCTTGTTGTATTTCAAGTTCACCCAGAGTTCCCACGCTGTTATTTTCTGCCCGTCTGTCTTTGTTCTACCGGTCTCATCACATGTTGTGATTAGTAGGGCCTTTCAGGGGCCGCCCTTTGAAGGTGAGGGCCCGCAACACGACATCATCAAATCCCCACCCGCCCATCCTCCTGCTTCTCCCGCTGCAAATCAGGCCACCAAAAACGGTATCACACTCAGAGCCAAAACAACCATGGTTGCACTGACGGTTCACCTCTGTTGCTCCCTCCGTCTGCGCTCTACTCTTGTATTCTTTTCTCTTTTTCTTTCGTGTCTCATTTCCTGTTTTCACATAGTTTCCTCTTGGATCAAATCCTCAGTCTTTTCTCCCTCTCAATCACTGTTTTGCTGAACTGAACTCAAAGGTAATTTTGCCTTCCCAAACTTTCTCTTTAGCTGCCAACTGCTCTCAGACATCGAATATTGATACACATAGTTGAGGGTCAGTAAAAGGGAGACACTAAAACATTCATTTAGAAATTAAATGTTAGATTATCCTGGTTTGGTCACAAATGATATGTTTCCATGTTCGCTACCTGCTCACACTGTACAATAAAAAAAACCTTTTGAGTTTCAGTTTATTACTTTTTTCAGCAGTAATGTGTCATCAGTGCAGACATAAATTGAGTCTAGACTGTCTTACCAGAAGGAAATAGTATGAGTTATGGCTTTGGTTATGGCTTATGGCATTGAAGAAGTTTTAAAGGGGAATTCCACCAATAATTCACCTTGTTGCAGTCCATATTTTTGGCATTAAGTGTAATTACTTCCACTGTATATATTTATACAATGCTCTGCATTTCAACAGGTGTTTAGTTGTATTGGTTTGTTTGGATTTGATTTCCTGCAAAAAGCATACATGGATCTGCATGACTTCAATGGGTTTAAATTGCATTAGGCTGTAGTGCTGACAGAGTGACGCTGATGAATGATGTTAATGTCACATTCAGGAACTCTCAGCTACACCATAACCAAACAAAGTCATGCAAAACTGGTAAAAAATGAAACAATGTCGACTTCCTCATGATGTACTAATTGCAAAATAAAGGCAGGTTTCCCACACCTTTAAAGAAAACATATGCTAAGAGGAATAATTTGTGTCTGATATGTTTTTTTCCTATTTCTGAAATGCATATTTATTCCATTATGTTGATCAGTTAAACATCCAACAATATGCCAAAAAATAAAATTTTATTTTATCTTTATTTTTGATAATGCTACAACCAAACAGTACAGCTTTTAAAGGTGAGATCCTCCATGAGTCACCAGAGCTGCAGCAGCACAGGCATATGGGATTAAATCTGTGCCATAATAATTAAAGTTAAAAAAAAATTGAAACCAAAACCCCCTTAAAGGCAAAACTAAAACGCAACATTCACAATATTCTTACTTTTCTTTCACTGGCTGGGATTACTCCTTTCCTCAGTTTCGTTGCTGAGTTCAGACACAAAGCTCTCGTGTTACAGGGCTGCATCCCCATTGGTCAGTTATTTTTGGAAGGACAAAAAATTTCAGAACCAAAACAGAATTTTTGCCTTGGAGATCTTTTTTTTGTTGTTGTTGTTGTTTTTTTTTGGTTTCAATGCATTTATTTCTGCTTAATTTTTTTTGGAGAATTTGATCAATCATAAACTTAATCCCATATAGACAGATGTTGGTCCACTCAAAAACAATACATCAAGCCGCTCTCTGGTGAAACCATGCAGAGGGTGAGCCTTGTTATTGTTTATAAATAGAGATGTGTGTGGAGCACTGAGGAAGGCTAACTTTGTTTCCCCCTGACAGAGAGAGGAAGCGACGGCTAATTCTGCTCGAGATGTGTGTGACACCCGACCATTGTGCCTTAGAGAGAGGGGGGGGTGAAAGAGAGAGAGACACATTGTTTATGAATGTGAGTGTTTGACAACTCCTCATATTGTGTCTTAAGAAGGGAGGGCTGTTTGTGTGGCAGGGGTGAGACACAGTATTGTCCTTTAGGAGGGTGGGGGTTTGGATGTGGTTTCATTGTTTGTCCTTGTCTATCAGTGTGACTTTTGTTAACGGGGTCCTTTCCTTCACCCCTCTTGCCTCATATACTTCTGTCCTTTCCACATTGGATATACACATTTCTCAGTGTGTGTGTGTGTGTGTTTGTATTGAGGAAGTGAAAGATGTGTCAAAGTTGACCCACTGACACTCATCTCTATCTTGAATCCCCACGGGAAGGGTTCAAGAGCCTCCCTCTCTCAGTCACACTGAATGACCTGTTGTTGCTTTCTTGTCCGTTCCTGCTTTGAATGATGGCAGAATTATTTGACAAGGAGCTTATTTGACTTCCTATTGAAGTTGAACGTTAAATCCTATTATAAAAGCTAATTTTCAATTCTCGAAAACAATGCAAAGAATATAAGGAGATAGAAGAATATAATCGAATAAATCAGTTGTTGGTTTTGATCTTTTTCATGAGATTTAGATAAGTACTGAGACACCTGTAGCGACCCAGACAGTAGAGAGCAGTGAACGGGCCAGTTGACTGACACATGTTGCACATATCACATCTGTTATTTCATTACAGGAACTCAGACAAACTGAACACGTCCGCTTTATCTGTAGCTCTCTGATCTTCTAAATGGTCTTCTAATCCTCTGTCTGGTACATTTGATATCTAAACCCAACAGGTGGATGGGCGGCAGAATGTGGCATTTCACTTTATCAACTGTTGCATCTAGCTCAACCAAAACAAGACGCCTGAGGTACCTGCTGGTGAATATTCACAAGATGTCATGAACAGCGTTGTCAGACTTTAATCTAGGGGTCAAGTGGGAAGTGGAGCAGCTGGTTTTTGGAGGGAGTTTGGGTGTAACTCATGTCTGGATTCAGTGAAACTCCTGGTGGGTGGCCACTGTGAGGAGAGACTGAGAGAGAAAGTCATGGAGAACAAAGCCAGTTATTTAACTTTCATCTCAGCTTGAGGTAATTATGGGAGTTTGACCCAGTCACACTTTTAAATTGGCCTTGTGTCCTTGGAAAACAAGTTTTTTTTTAGCATTTTATATAATCAAGAGTATATAGCTGCTGAGTTTAGCAATCAGGACAATCTTCTGGCATGCAAGAGAAGTCACGAGGAGCATAAGAACTTCATGGTTTGTCCCTGAAGATTGACCCAAATGTGATCCTTTGATATGGCTGCAGTGTGATCACTGGGCTTGACATAAAGGTATGTAGAAATGAGTGAAATGTCAATGTGAGGCGAAAAACAACATTGGTTTCACGCATTAGTCAAGTGTGCACCCACGCACACACACACACACACACACACACACCTCCTAATGTACACAAACTTCTAATCTCTCATCTTTACTTACTAATTCGATAATGAGCCTGAACAGTTGAAACATGTTTAAACGTTTGACATTTGGCCTCAAGAAAAACGAGAGAACAAAACGAGCCTCCCATCAGTATCTTCGCAGTGGTTGGAGAGAGAGCGGCCCCCAACCCCTCCAGCTCCCCTGCAGCAGCGAGGGGTTGCTGGTCCTCTGACCCCGGTAATGATGGAGGGTCAGGAGTCAGGTTGTGTGAAGGAACCGTCTACGTCTGCAAAGCGCGTGAGGAGCGCCTGGGAACCAGAGCTCGCCGTGTGATCCCGTGAAATTGATCTCTCCAGAGGGGACCAGTGGTGTGTATTTATATTTATGTGTGGTGTGTGTGTGTGTGTGCGGGAAGGGAGCGACTGCGACAGCAGACACACCAGCGGAAATGGTAGATCCCAGCGGTTGGCCTGTTGTGCTGTGACCATGGTGCCCTGTCTGCCTGCCTGTCTACAGCAGGAATGACGGGAGACATTGGAGGGAAAAGGTTCATCTGAAACGACGTAAGTCTCCACCGTCTCCTGAGATGGAGAGAAAGAGAAGCAAATAATTATATGAGAAGTTGACATTTCTCATATAATTCAGCTGATCCTGGTGGAAAACATTTACTTAAGTTCTGTACTACATTATTTCCACTACATATTACAATTTTGAGGGACTTTGCATTTCTAAGGGAAATGTTACAATAGCAACACAACATCCTCTAAGGATAGATACAGGTTGTAAAGGCAGCTGAGGCAGAATTGTGGTTTATGATATTGGGGTATATGAAATGAATTAAGAGCTATTTGCACACACACACACACTCACACACACATATAATGTAGTAACATAATATGAAATGTGAAATTATGTTGATACATTATTCACGTTTTCCTGATAATACATATTTTCACTTAACTAAAATGATAATATTTTTATTCTTATGTCTACTTTTACTTAAGTAAAGGATCCATGCAGCCATGTAAATGCATCGAATTGTCCCTTTAAAGAACCTTTGAAATGAATTAAAAAGAAAAGGGCAAATTCTAAAAAGAGAGACACATGAGAAGATGTTGTTTCTGCATGTGTGTGTGTGTGTGTCATGTGTGTGTATCTGTGATCCAGACCCCTCCAGTGAAAGCCTGGCTGCTCTTTCATCTTCAGCATCTGCTATTCTTCTTAGAGCTCTCTCTCTCTCTCTCTCTGAGACCAAATCTCCTCTGTGTGTCTGCTCTGCCTATTTAGATGCGACCACTTCAGTCATATCTGCAGGCTCGTTATGGCAGCTACAAAACCAAACCCTCCCTGTGCTTATTCAATCACAGAGGGATTTTTTTTTTTGTCTGTCTGTCTGCTCCCTCTCAGTGGCTTTCCTCAGACATTTTGAAACAATCAGATCTATTAGTCGGGACTTGTAACGTCTGATCCCTCTTCTGTGCGTGGGGCCTGTGTGGAGGCGCGGCACACCCCTTTCAAAAATTCTTTGAGGTCTGTTGAAAAAAAAAAAAAAAAAAAAAACAACAGAAAGACAGAAAGAAAACTTGTCAGGAATCCTGTCAGAATTTACCATACCTCTGAAGTGATGCCATGAATGTCTTTGTGAATTGATTTCAATTGTAATATGACATGAAGGATGATAATGTGAGGTGTCACATCAAACAGACCAACTGGGAAACATTTGCACATTTGCCTTTTTAAAGAAACAATTGAAGGAACAGAAATTAAAGCAAAATAAAAAAAAAAATGTGTTCCCCTTATGGACCCTATGATGATATATTGTTCTCTATAGAACCATCTGGAGATTCATAAATAAATTGTGAATAAATTGTCATAAACTGTTTATCTATAATACTGTTTTTCTTTTATCAGTTTATGACTTGCGGAAGATAGATGTTGTTGTTGTTTTTTTCTATATGGCTTTAATTTATGGCAATTTACAACTTATGTTTTGTCATCACTATGGGATAATTGTGTATCATGGGTGCACTGTACTGTAATTCTCAGGATTTCATGGATCAATACATTGAACCATTGAGCCTTGAAACCATGAAAATCATGGTTTGTACTTTGCAGAAGAGACGCTGCAAGTCAAATCCGAGTTTGTGGGAAGTCACACACTCAACAGGCTGAGAGCGTGTGACTTACGTGTTGTCATTACATCACTCAAAGGCCAGATTCAAAACATTAATTAGACAGACTTCCCTGGTTTGTTTGCTTAAGAACTTGTGAGTGACATGTGTATGTATTTGTGTGCATGCATGCATGTGTGTGTGTGTGTGCATGCGTAGTGTGTGGTTGCTGTGATTTGAGCATGGTCTCACTCACCAAGCTTAGGCTTTTCTGTGTGTGTGTGTGTGTGTGTGTGTGTGTGTGTGTTTGTCACAGAGAGGTTAGCGAGCGCTGATTGCTATTTATTTGGTCTGTGGGTTGACACAGAGCCTAGCAGTCAGGAGCACCACTGACAGCTCTGTTTTTATTGGGTCCCTGTGGCCATACCAACACTAACACTGGGGTCACGCTCTTCCCTCTGTCCCCTGCACCCCGAGACTCCCACAGCAAGTTTCCTGTCTGTGCTTCGAAATAACATACTGTAAATCATCATGATTGCAACAAGATATTTTTTCAAAATCTCTGAGTTTCAGAAGTGAATCACAGTACCAATGCGACAATAATGTTTGTTTGAGTTGTAGACATTGTTGACGTGGAGTTTGTATATAGAAGAGCTCATAATCACAACTTTTTTAAGAGGATTTTAAACAACTAGTAGAAGAGCTCATATTGTGTATCATGCTTTCCTTGGTTCACTTCAATTTCACCTCCAAATGCAATAATATGGTTAAAGTTGGGTTTCTTTATGTTGTGAAACATCTTAGCTCATGACGTTGTTGTTATTTCGCACACACAGAAGTAAGATAAACACACACACACCCACACACACACAAACACAAACACATGCTGACCATGCTCAAGATGGTAAATGGTACATGAAGACTTAGTCAACCATGTAATGTGACCCTGTCTCAGCCAACACACAAACACACACACAGAGAAACACACTCACTGGTAAAGAGGTCACCACTTTACTGTCTGGTGGTCAAAACTCCACCTCCCTCCCTCTCTCTGTCTTTCTCTCTCACACACACATACACACACACTATACACACTGTCACACAGAACAATATAATAACCTGTCTGTCACACCCTTTCTGGACAATAGTTTCTATCTCTTCACCCAACCTAACCGCTGACCATACTACACACACACACACAAACACACACTCTCAGATCCCTCTGTCCAGCTGACATCTCCCTTTAGTGAGAAGACATGATGAGAGTATTAGTGGAGGAGGGGGTGGGATGCTGAGATGGGATGGCTGTGCGTGTGTGTGTAGTGTGTGTCCCTGCAGTAACGGCTGCTCCCGGCCGTCCACACAGCTGTCTGCTAGACACACTCACACACACACACTGAGCGGCTGTGAGAGATCCCCCCCACGACTGCTTCCCAGGCCTGTGACTAAGAGAAAGGAAAGAAGGGGAAATGGCTGGAAAGGATAACACACAAAGACACACTTACACACCAGAGTAACCGCACGCACACACACGCACACAAATACACATTATCTGAAGTGTCTTGGTGCTTGATAGCAGTAGAACAGATTTACATTGTACTCCACATGCTTCAATATGTCAGTGAAGTAAACTCATACTGTTGACATGCATGATGTTTTACATATTGGGATATATTTTTGCAGTTTAAGCCTTCATTTATTTTTATTTTTTTAGCCTTCATTTCTAATAAAGGTTATGCAGTCTGATGATCAGCCAGGTTGTAAACAAGCAAATATTCGCCTCATGTCATTCACGTGTACTGTTATTGAAGTTATGCAAATGAGGGCCAAGTTCAGTGAAACTGATGAAGCGGCTTCTTCTAACAGAAATCTATGGGAAGATGTCTGTGAAGGAAAAAATAACTATTAATTCCTTCCCTACCAGATTACAAGAACGTGGACAAAATAAATTAGGTTTTATGCAATGCTTGCTAAGACATGCTAACTTGTGCGGATGCGGCCTTGCCTCAATTTGCAAATTTCCAACAGTTGAATTTGCATCTAATTGCATCTTTGACTTTGAAATGAGAGACTGCAGATATTATCTCTACTGTTAACCATGAAGGAAATCTTTCTTCAACATTAACCATGAGCATGCTAATTCCTTAAATGTAATTACTTTCAGTCACCTCAATGTGATCAAATCTTCGAAAAGATCCGAAAATGTAAAAAACGTATTGTTTTTGTCAGTGTTTTTGAATTGTGGATGCAGGAGACCCTTTCTGTTCAGACCCACCTTGCATGTCTCCATTAGGAGAATGTGAAAAAGCTTCCCAATAAAACACCAAAAACACTTTAATTAATGTCAGCACAGAGGTCTCTGCCACTCTGTCACCAGGAAATTGTTCATATTTAACAGGAAACAGGACCACAGTCTCAACAGGAAGCAATGGGCAGTCACTCTGGTGACCCGAACCTGTTGAGCACTTTTAAGAAGAATGCGTCAGAAAAGCAACATTACAGTATGTGTTAAAATGTATTGTCATTCATGTTTGTTATCCGAACAAACCCAAACAGCTTTGTTACATAAATGGTCACATCCTCTCCAACTGTGTAGGTTCAGCTTCTTGAGATGTTTTCATTGCAAAAAAAGTGTGCTATTTTAGTTATTTGTTGAGCGCCTCATGGTATTTCAGACGTGCCATGTGAAAACACGCGGCAGACTCAGGAATATTCCCCGTGTTTATATTTGTATCGGGTGCTTTACGCTGTGTTTGTTATCCCTGGCAATGGAAATAGACAAGAGCCTGGAGTTTCACAGGCACAGGAAAATCTTTGTTGGCAACCCGAACACTCAGCTGTCACTGCAGGCATGAGTACCTGACAATCTGCACTGATGATATGCTGTGAGTCTTTGATGGTGATCAGGTTCAGATCAAGAGGTGCCTTCAATCTATATGTAGTGGTATTCAATGGGTTTTAAATGAAAGACTACAGTAAGAACAAACAAAGAGAGAAATAAAGTCACTTGACTGGATGAGTCTCCATGAAAATTAAAGTTTGACATCCCTGCAGTGACTCCAGACCCCAGATTTAATGCTTGGTGTTTACCACACATATTTGCTTTGTAGCGTTTTAGCAATTCTCATGAATATTTGGGAGCATGTTGTTTAGACGACAGCGGGTTCGTCTCTGTGTATGTTTTTGTGCGTGCGGTGTGTGTGTGAGTATTGTTGTGGTTATTGATGCATAGTTCTTATGAGACAGGGCATTATGAGCTGGGCAGGAGTTAAGAGGGTAGTGGTGTGTTTGTTGTGTGTGAGAGAGTGTGGGAGCAAGACAGAGAGGAGAGAGACAAAGACACTGAGAGAGAGAGAAAACAAGGAAGCGGCAAGCAAAAGAACTGGGAAAGACAGAGAGACACTCACGCATGTTGTGAAATATATGTGCGTGATTAAAAGAGGAGAAAGAGAGTCGGAAAGAAAGAGTCTTAAAATGTTTGTGGAGTGAGGGTAAAAGCGAGACACAGAAAAGGAGGGCATCTGCGTGTGTGTGTGTGATAGATGGGTGAACGTGGGGCGAACGCAGGCCACACTGAGCCATAAACACAACACGAAACCTTGAGCACAACCAGCATTTTATCCCTGTGTCCATAAAAACACATCCACACATGTAACTAATACATGTAACACTAATACATCATCAGTTCATAAATCAATCAGTCAATCAGTTCACTTTATTGTTCACTATCAAAACTCAATATTATAAACAGATAAAAGATCTAATATAGGAGCAACCATAATCAAATCTAATCAATAACAACCCAATACCTGACATGCATGTCTTTAAGGCTTAGAGGTATTGTAAGGATCGAAAAGACTAAACAAAGAATCCATTGTTTGGAACAACTAATAAACAGATTTAAATGATAGTGGAAATAATAATTAGTTAAAGTTAATAACATAGTAAACTATAATACGTTATGATATGTTTGATTTATAAAATGTGTTATTTTAATAAAGTAGATAAATGTTGAAGCTCAACTTCCTCATACTGATTTACAGTAATACCTTTAAGTGTGTGTGCGCATGAGCGTGTGCGTGTGCGTGTGCGTGAGCGTGCATGTGTGTGTGTGCTTATGGGTGGGGGGGATCTGTAGCGGCAGCTGGTGGATTACAGAACTGATGTGTCCCTCATGTCCTACAAAAGCTGCCGTCATGCTTCCTGTATTTTGGCCAGTAGTGCATGATGTCACTTCCTGTGCTGGATAGCATATGTGTGTATGTGAGGGTGTGGACCATGCTGAGACCCAGCTGCAATGGGCTCCCAACAGTCTGCCCTGAATACACAGAACAAAGGAGAGATATCAATACGGATATTCAAATGTGTCTTAAAAGCAGGTAAATAATTTTTCCATGAGTCATTGTTCCTTCAGCCTTTGTAGATAGTTGTGGTGACTCAGACACAGAAACAAGTCGCTGTAATCAGGCTTACTGATACTAATACTTACTGATATAGTAAAAATACTATATCAGTTTATGTGGAAAGTGCTGAGTAAGGCACATGAAGGAGATAAATAAGAGATATTAAATGTCAAACATCAATGAGAGGAAGCTGAATCATGAAGCTGCTAAGAGACTGGTGTATAAACCTAGGCATAACATAAAACATCCATCCTTCTATCCATCCATCCATCCATCCATCCATCCACCTGCTCCTTTACAAAGCCATTCCTCCCTCCATCCTTTCCTCTATCTCCCAGATCACTCCTCTCATTCATCTTCCCTCTGAATTCTCCCATCGTCTATTCGTTCTTGTTAGCGTGACCCCGTTTCAAAGTCTATGGTTGGCAGCCGCGCTGCTGGGACACGTGGTTCATTGACTGGGAAAGTCTGGCAACACACTCTGTCTTTCCTCTCATCATTTATTATCTGTACTAGGAGACTCCCAGGACCCAGGAGTTTGAGCTCACATGAACACTGACACACACACACACACCAGCTCAGAGACACACCACATGCACACATGCACACACAGAGGAATATAAGCAACATTCAGTGTGAGAACTTGAGCAAGGTCTCTTCAACTGAGTCACACAGATGTTCCTCTTGGCACCTCAGCAGGTTATGGTGGGGTGGCTCAGGGGGCCTTTCTAGGGTCTGGGGGGCCAAACAAGGCCCCAGAGCCTGGATGAGAGCTTCCTTTGTGGGATACAAAGCATTGTCTGTGCTGGGAAAGGCCATGGGGATGGGAACACCGCCCAGAGCTGGACAGCAGCGATTCTATCCCTCTCTTTTTCTCTCTCTCTCTCTCTCTCTCTCTCTCTCTCTCTCTCTGTGTGTGTGTGTGTGTGTGTGTGTGTGTGATACTCCCTCTATGATTAAGAGATGTATGGTGAAGTTGTGTGAAAACCTGCCTTAGAGTGTGAGAGCTGAGAGCAGCTGGAAGGACGACATCAGTGGCCCACTATTTTTCCTCTTTAAGGTCTCAGCGTTAAAGGCTGAGACACGCCAGAAAGTTCCACAATGAAATTCATCCGTGCTTCTTCACAAAATATGTGGTTAGTGACTAATCAATGGGCTATTTGATGATCTATGGGAATATGCTAGTCACAATAAATCTCAAACGTAGTTCTATTTTATTTGTGTTATGCTGTTTACTCCCCACGGCATGTTGTTTTCAACAGGGAACATTTTTAAGTCATTCGTGTAGATTTGACTGCTTAACTATTTGTGTTTCTTCACTCAAAAACCCAAAATACTAACTTTACATTGGCTGTAAACTAGCTTGCAACTAGTTAGGCCAACTATGTAGACCTATCAGAGACTGCATGTGTCTGCTCACATCTTTGCATTGACTTTACATGCATCAAGCCGCATCTAAAATTTGCATTACATTCTGTCTGAACACACAGTCAGGACACCATTTGATTCAATAAAGACTTCACTAAAGAAGAAAAAGCCAGCAAGCTTGATGACTGACAGTTCACAAGCTAGCAAGTTTATTCAAAGCACATATTTGTAGCAACTGGACTTCTGCCTCATACCGTAACTGCCTTTTGTTGAGCAGTTTATCAGACACAGGAGGTTAAATAGAAGCCAGTGGTGCAACACAACTAAGCTATGATAGCTTCCCTCCTTTTCACTGTCAATACAGTGTGTTATTGGACCACGGTCAAAATTCATCACAAACTGACCTTGACCTGACACATTTTGACACACATTTTGGTTTACTTTGCCCCACAAGAAAATCCAATTATTATTATCATAGCTCATTGATAAAAGAAGTTCAATTACAGATATATATTATATTTGGGACTTTGCAGCTGGACAATTCTAAGTGGATATTTTTAAAATTAGAACTACTTTTTCCTGATGGCCATAAATGTTACTTTGTACTGTATAATCGCCAAACTGCCATCTAAAAACTCATATAACATATAACGAGAATCATTGTTTATTGATTACTTTTTCTGCCGTGTCATACTCAAAAAATAGCCACTTGAGAAATATTGAAGCACCGTGTATTTTCAAACAGAAAAAATACGTCAACATGAAATTAACCCTGGGATAAAGCTGTTACTATAGCAACAGACAGTATAACAAGCAGTCCCACCCAGCTTTTCTTTTAAATATGATAAGATATGGTGCTGATGAAGGACCAGGAAGCATGGCAGCTATTTTAAGACTTTGGGAACTGTCGCTTGCAAAGTTAGAAAAAGTTGGCATGAGCCAAAAGAGTAAGCTTGCGTGTGTGCGTGAGCGTGAGTAACGGGGTAGAGTGGGGGTTTCGGGGACGGTGGGAATGGACGAGGAATGTCAGAAAGCCAAAGAAGGGGAAAGAATGAAAACAAAAAGGCAAAGAAGTGGTTTATGCCCACAGAACAAAGATGGAGAGAGGGGTTTTTTTATAATTGGCCTTTTCCTTCGGGTCCCAGACTCACTGGCTGAGAGGAGGAGACAGGGGGACAGAGGAGTGCATGTAGTCCGTTTAACACACACACACACACACAGACCACAAAGACGGCCTAAACTGCAGAGGACTCCAGGAAGATATTAGGAGAGTTTGAGACCGAGGTGATGTGGAAACCTCAAAAAAACAGCACCGTCTAATTACTGTCGCCACAGCTCCCTTACTGGCCAAGCACGTTACACCAAAACAACACACAAATGTACCACACACTCCTCAACTGTTACAAAGACTTCTGAAAATACACACATTGCTTTACTTCAGCACAAGTGAACATCAGAGCGGGTTGGCCCCAGGCTCTCGTGTTCTCTGTGAGAAGCTATGTTTTACATAAGACAAGCGTGACCCTGATGCACCACGGAGAATGTGTGTGTGTGTGTTTGTGTGTGTGTTTGTGTCCGCTTTGCAAACCACCCTGGAAAGCCCCACTCCTCAAAGGCCATGTGGGTCTACAAACCCTGCAGAGCTGCTGTCTCACAGTTTATTCAGCTATTTCTGGGAGCCCGGTTATTTCAGCGTTTCTGCCAGGAGGTTTTATTCTCCTACAGGGAGACTCGGGAAATTAGATGTTGGTGTTTTCTTGGCATCGTCGTTTGCAGTGTTGCTGGTGACTGTAAAACTTTGATATGTGTTTCAATGATGACTCATATTCAAATAATGCATAAAGCAAAATTGTGCATTTTGTACCAAGCAGTAACTATCGTGGCTTGAGGCTGAAGCCGATGTCTAAGTACCTTGAAGTGTAATACCTCTGACAGCCACTAGATGCTGACTCCAGAAAAAATCCCTGGCCCTAACTAACCCTAACCCTGGCCCTAACCCTAACTCCCATTTAAAGAGTATTAACTTCTGTCTAGAAATATTGAGTTATTAATTTTTTCAATGCATCATTATGGTCTCAATCGTGAAGACTTAGAGTAGTACCTGCTTCTCTCCCTGACTCTGGGACTTTAAGAGCTATATTTCGGTAAGTTTACTTGATTACGTTACGATTATATTCCACAGTTTAGCTACAGCAGTTAATGTAAGCCACCGCTTGGTGTTCCCGGTAAGCTAGCGTTCACTTGGGTCCAAGGTAGCGGGCCGTGTTACCAGAGTTAAGTTAAGAGAAATACCCCACACTCCTTATTTGGAAGATCTTGGCTCCAAACAGAAAAGATACCTCTGACTATAAGCAGCCAACTAAAACCTGCTTACTTGCCACAACAATATCAGCTGTGTAAGAGAGCAAACAATACGGCAACATCACAGAAAAACATCATTCAATATTGACAATATGTTGTTACCAGTGCAACAAGCGTTTGCTCAAAAAAAAAAAAAAAAACCTACAATACACACACTCTCTCTCACACACACACACACAGGCACACACAGGCACACACACGGAGTCAGTCAGACAGTAGTACAGTGGATGTCACAGAGCTGCAGTAGCTTCGGTTGCGGTGTCTAGTTTCCACATGATGAGAGTGTAATCCTTGCAGGTTCCTGCCTGCTGCTTTGTTTTCCTCACTGTCTGACTCATCCCTCCAACCTGTGGGAAGGAGGGTAGAAATGGTCTATGTCACTGTCATAACATGAGATTATTGTCTACAATACACTTTCTCAAAGGGGATGGGAAAGATGCCCTGGAGTTTCTGTCTCCTCTGTCTTTGTCCTTTCAGTTCTCTCAGATTGCACGTTTTGTTTATTGGCCATTATCACCTTTCCTTCCTCCTCTGTCTTCCTCTGGTTTCCATAGTTTCCTGATTGATTACAAGAATGATTACATTGAGATGAAGGGTTTCATCCCAATACCTTTTTAGCATATGCAGATTTTTTGGTGAATTTTATGGTGTGTTTCGGGTATGTCAGATACATACCTGAAACAAGTCATATATTGAGTTGTTTTTTAAGGCATACAATGTCAACCGTCACACACATCTGTTTGTAAAGCTCCTCAGAGAGAGTTTCTGCCACCTGGAGGTTTCTATCAGGACATTTTTCCTTTAGGAAAAATTAATTAATGGGGCTCATGCAAATAGAGGAGATTTATGGGACTCCTTTTCAGAAAATCACCTGGTCTTGTGCATGTGCAGCAAGGGTATTATCATTAAATTAAATTACGTTGTACAATACAAACTAAATAATGCTAGAAAGCCCAGCCTGTTCTCTTTCTCGTTCCCCCACCCCAAATCATCATCTGTGTGAATCCCAGGTCTTGTCAACCGCCACCTGCGCTGCTGCTCATCTTTAGCAGACTAAATCCAGCTGGATTAGAGCTAAACACTATGGGATTAAAACACGATTTAACACTGAACTATTGAGACTTAGGCCTGAATGCCTCTTGAAGCTGCCTCCCAACATGTTAACAGTTAACCCGTTTTGTAGTCATCCGCTTTGACGTGTGTTGTGCCTTAGCTTCCAAAAGCCACCTGTCTCTCAAAGTCATCTTTTGATAACGTGATAAAGCATCTATTTAACCATTCACTCCCAGGAGGTTTTATTTATAGTTGTTTATCAAAAGGGGTTTTCTACCTGAGGGTTATAAAGCAGATTCTGTTTAATAGCCTGTAGCAATACATACGTTTGTCCTGGCCTGAATTTCATCATATTGGCAGTTCAAAAGAAGACTATCTCAATGTTAGTCAAGATCCTACTTGCAGCCACAGCAGAGAGAGTGTGTTTATGGGATGGATGGTTTGCCCTTTGGGAGGAGCGCATGGCAACATCAAAAGCTACGCACAAACTCTGCTTTCCTGGGTGCCAAACAAGCTTAACAAAGTACACAGAAGAGCATTAAACCCATCTCACACAGCACCGACGTGCTACCTTCCACCTGGCAGGAAACACAGTGCCAATAATGAAACCTCACCTGCACCTGCGCTGATTTCTCTCATGTCAGTTTGTTTCAAAATCCGCCCCAACAGAACGGCAGGAGGAGTGAAAATAGTTTTAAGTGCACCGTGTGTCAAGTCTGAGTGTGTTATTGAACTTCAGGGTTTGAAATTGTTTTTTGTTTTGTTTTTTTGCCCCAGGAGTGAGGATGAAGACACCACAATATAACTGGTAAGAAAAACAAAATGACGACTGGCATTTCATTTGGAAGAAAAGGAGGAAGCTTTGAATTCTGAATGCCAACAGTTCAAAGACAAGAGATCCAGCGAAGGTGGGGAGGGTGAAGTATACACACAGACACACACATGCACACACACACACAGTAAGCCATTCAATTTAAACAAACACGAGGCCTCGTAGACCCTCACAAGGCCATATTTATGGTTACTGAGGCTACCAGTCGCCATGCACACACACACACACACACATACATGTTCAAGCAAGACTTACTTTCAGCAAGTCATTGTGGTGTTACATTCACACACACAAACACACAGTCAAACACACACAAGGCCCCTTGCTGCCTCTCTTGTTTCAGTCGCATGCAATCAGTAATGCGTCACAGCCTCACAGGAGAGGCCTTGTGTGCAAGGGGTCATAACAACTGCCGCGGTAGCTGCACGGTGACCTTTAACCCCTGACAGCATGGGAAAGTGGGCTCACTCAGCTGTTAGGACCCCAATAGGCCAGTTACCCCCCACTCAATAATGGTTAAACGATGATTTAGACGTCAGTGGGGGTGATGAGCGAAGAAGTGCACACAAACTCATTTCAAGAGTAACATCTAAGTGTTTGATGCACACACGCATTTCATAAAATTCACTTATGAATGTCCGTGCTTCACTGCTACGCTGCTGTAATGATGCAGTAGTGGTGAATATGACAGAGAAGAAAGAACTTCATAATATCCCACTTCTATGTAAGAAGAACACACGCACACACACACACACACACACGCACAGACACACATCCGTTTTTTTCCAGCCTTTTAAGACCAAGAAGTATTTCTGCCCGAGCCTTTTGGTTCTCACAGTCCCAGTCAGTGTAGGAATGCTAAGTATCCAGGAACCCCCCGGCCGAGCGGGCCAGTGTTTAGGCCTGTGATTTAAAACAGCCCTGGTTGTTCCCATGTCACATGCTGCGACAGGAGGGCATGTGTAGGTACAATATATGCCACAGCCCTCAGCAGTCCGCTCTCCATGTGGCTTCACATTCTCCGAGTGTTTTTTCTAGGTGGAGCAGACATGTTCACCTCAAGTGGCTGCCACACCATTTCAAGGGACCAAAGTGCTATGTTCTGTGTTACAGCCCATTAAATACCAATCGTGAACATTACTGGCAACCAAAACACACTGTAGGTTTTCAAAGTCTATCTATCTATCTATCTATCTATCTATCTATCTATCTATCTATCTATCTATCTATCTATCTATCTATCTATCTATCTATCTATCTATCTATCTATCTATCTATCTATCTATCTATCTATCTATCTATCTATCTATCTATCTATCTATCTATCTATCTATCTATCTATCTATCTATCTATCTATCTATCTATCTAAAGAACATACTGTACAATGTGTGGTTAATAAGAGCAAAACAAGCAAAAAGCTCTGTTGTGGTTGAAAAAATAATCAGTACTGATTGGTTGCATTTAGAGTATATAAGGCAAAGCACAGTGGTGTGTCTACAATGTAGACACCGATATATTCAGTATGTATTTACTCTCATTAAGCTGGTAATAATGGGTCAATGACCACACTGCCCTGAAGGCTCATCCTTCGATTATTATAATCCTTCAGACAGCTGGGACGCTCAGACTCACAGATGCCCAGGCGAGAGGAGTTGAGACTGATAAGAATGAGAGGGGTGGGTGTGTATGCGCTGAAGAACCTGTTACTGATATGCATGTGAATGTGTGCATGTCTGTGCGATGCAGGTTTATGTGTGTGTGTGTGTGGCATGGAAGGCTTCATGCTCTGCATCCTTTCCTTGTCAGGTTGGCAGCTGACTGTGATTAATATTTCACAGCTAGCAAATGGAGAGCACAGGCTGGCCTGTGTATGTGTGTGTGTGTGTGTGGTGTTTAGCAAGGGTGGGTAATTATGTCAATTATACTGCTGTCATGGCAAGGTTACAAACACACACACACACACACACAGAGACAGAACTCCACACCTTTCACTGTGTGTCCACATGTCTAAACTGATATATGTTCAACGGTCACATGCAGAGGAGGGAGCACATTATCCTGCCCCAGTGCACAGACCAAACACGCACACACCCAACCACACGCACACACACACACACACACACACACACACACACATGCATACACAACTGTTCTATCATGCCACTTAAATATGTAAGTTCATCTTTCACAGTAAGTCAATCTTTGTAATAAATGACATCACATTGTTGTTTCATTGAGAATCCTTTTTTTTACTGGCAATATAAAACTTGAGTTGTAAAAGAAGAATGCTACAGAGCCCAGGAGGGGCCATTGCAAAAAAAAAAAAAAGAGTAAGTCACGCTCTCAGTTTGATAGTTTGCCATTTAATTTTTTATCTTGGACTAAGATTCATTATACATAACCTACGGGATAACACAGTAAAAAAGATGTTACCTGATAAAAAGCCAGGATTTGGGTTCAGGTTTTCCCCGCTCTCCATTTAATCAGTGCATTCAGGAGAAATGTCTTCATTGCTTTCTTTGAACTGGCAGCGGGTTGAACGTGTTTAAAACTCACTCTCACAAGATGGGAACGGGCAAAATAGATAAATTGAGACCACTAATTACGTAATCTGTGCAAGTAAAATATTTAATCGAGGACGCAAATGATTCATTCTGGAGCACAAATAATACAGTATGATGTAATAATATTTGGTACTTTAACTGTAGCTTTAGTGTAGTTTCATTCTGTGTATACTTGGACCTGTTATCAAGACACAACAACACTGAATGCTGCTACCGGTCTAGACTGTCATTGGACTTTCATGACGCGAGCTCCTCTCTTATTTCTCCTTCATGTCGCATTAACACATGTTAGCGATTTGACGTCATCCCCGGAGTTTTTGTACTTTCTCATCTTGCAGGTTGCTGGAGACCATGGTGGCGCCATAATGACGCAAACAGCCCAGGACCTGCCCACCATCACAATTATTATTATAATTATTAGTTAGATCCATATTATTACTATCGTTATTATCAGTCAGATCTCTATTATAATTATAGTTGTTATTGTTATTATTGTTGTTGATGTGCTTTTCTGTAAATGTAAAATTAAGAGAAAACTAACTAACTATTTATCAAATACTTCATAAAAGCAAATATACATATTTCAAAACATTGGTAATTTTTTTTATTACGTCTAACTAAAAAATCTTCAGGCTACTTCTGTCTCTTTCTTCTCGAGTAAGTAATCCCTTTGAAGGACCAGGGCGTCACATGTTTTAAATAGCAGATAACTGATTTAGGAATGAAAATTAATGCCAAAGTTAAAGCAGTTTATCTTTGTTGTTTGCTTTTTTTTTTTTTGTACGTGAAAACATCAAAATAGAAATCTTTATCCCATGTGAAAGTTCTCCCCGATGAGACGGCTTTGATGGGGGCTTTGAAGTGGAGGAGTCGAGGTACTAATGGCGATGATGGTAATTGATAACTGTGAGCTGAATGGTAAATGGCTGCTCATCGGGGATAGGAAGTGCTGAATGGAATCCAGACTGGATACTGCTCAGCCTCGGGCTGTGTGATAATAAAAGGGAGGGGTTGGAACTGAGATGATAAGAAAAAGTGGCAGTTGTGTGTGTGTGTGTGTGTGTGTGTGTAGTCGTTTCCATGCCTATTTGACTCATTAATGTTGTTGTGCTGAAAAGCATGTGGGTGTACACCACTCCAGTACATGACCAGAGTTTTTATCTCTATTTTGTTTGTGGGATATGTGCTGGGGGGGTTGTATTGGGCCTGTTGGGAGAGTGTGTGAAGGTCAAAGTTTATATATGTGTGTGTGTGTATGTGTGTGGTGGAGGAGGTGGGGGGTGGTAGCAGGTGGTAGTATGGTAGAAAACTAACTCACTCTGTCGCTCTGATTATAAGGGGGGAAGTAGACAAATGGATAAAAACTAAAGAAAGAGAAGAGCGATGCTCGGATGGCACTTTTGGATATAGGCAGGAGCGTGCAGCCCATTAAGGGTGCCGATATGATTTATCAAGATTGTGCAAGATTTACCATCAGTAGAAGTGACTGTAACTTTACCTAACTGGAACGTCGCGGGTTACCGATGAGCTAGAACATCACCAAACACACACATTAGAAAACATCCATTATCAAATCAGAACTGAAGCTCTTCAACAAAACCTGAAATTAAACTTTTATTCTGTAATTCAACACTGTTGATTGTTGTGAAACACGGCCCAGCCATGTAGATAGAAGCGCTTAGATAGAAGAAGAAGAACATATAATGCATCGTTTTCTACGCTGTCACTAAATGGCATTTTCGATAAAGTTACTGTAATACCAAAAAACTGGATAGATGGATGGCAAGAGAGTCAGAAAAGAAAAGAGGGAAGCAGCATGACGAATAGGAGTCGAGAATATCTGGACAATCTTTATCTCACCCTGTGTGTGCGTGAGTATGTGTGTGCATGTGTGTGACTGTGCTGTAAACTAATGGAGCTGGCAGGGTGGAATCAATTACTGACCAGCAAAGATTTTCCCACAATCTTGAGCTGGTGGGAAAACAGCAGCTCTTCAACATGCATCTGTACATGTTTGTGTGTGTGTGTGTGTGTGTGTGTGTGTACTGGTGTCTGACCATGTAGTGGTTTGCATGTGTGTGTTTACTTGGTTGTTATCAGTGCGTCTGCATATGCAAATAAGTGTAGGTGTGTTAATGCTATTGTTTGTGTGTGTGTTTTTGTGTTTGTGTGTGTGTGTGTGTGTGTGTGTGTGTGTGAGGGTGAAGACAGCTGGCATGGAGCAGACACTGGGAAAGGAGCGGGCTTTCAGCAGTTGACAACAAGTTGACTTAAACAAGAGTGACTCAGTGGTTGTCGTACTTTCTCTCTCCTGTGTGTCTCCTGGGGAAACACAGAGAAAACAAACCTTACCACATGGCATTTGATTTCACCCAGCATCATGTGGTAAGGTTTGTTTTCTATCCTCCTCCTGTCAGTGTAATTTTTTTTGGCAGACTGAAACATGTGAAGATCCAAAACAACACGTGCAAACAAAAAGTGGGTGAATGTTGCATTAGAAAACAGAAATTATGCTTATGCTTTTTTCTCCCATGACATTGTGTGCTTTCTGTGAAAGTTTGTAAGCCAACATCTGTTCTGATAAGTTCAGTCAACAGAGTCATATTTTGCATACTGTATTTGTGTGTTTAAGAGTGTGTTTGTACTAATTTTTGAGAAACTCTCAACTTGTGTCTATAATAGTAATCAGCTGGTGTTTAATAAAAGGATTTTTTTTTTAAGTTTCAATCCTTGGTGCAAAGACAGTATGTGTTCAAACATTTTTGTGTGTCTGTGATGTTCCTGTATTTGCTCAGAGGAAAAGGGCAGGAGAAAAGACTTCACATTATTGTTTACTCGTGCTTTGCGTGTGCGCATTGTCGGCTTTTCATTTCTTTGATTGTTCTGTTCAATAATCGGCCGTGTGTTGAATGGCTGCTGTTCTATAGTGAAGAAC
This sequence comes from Pampus argenteus, assembly GCA_036937835.1. Taxonomy (NCBI): domain Eukaryota; kingdom Metazoa; phylum Chordata; class Actinopteri; order Scombriformes; family Stromateidae; genus Pampus; species Pampus argenteus. The sequence continues at coordinate 12,108,973 of CM072879.1, forward strand.
TGCAGCAGGAAGCGTTGCCTTGCAGGATAACATTGGCCTGAATGCAGGACTTGGTGACCCTGGGGATACTGAGCCTGGCGACACAACCACACACACACACACAGACACACACATACACAATTGGGAGCCAGTAGGGCTGGACAACAGTTTCTTGGGTGGGTCATTATAAAACCAATCAAGCAGACATCTTGGCTCTTGTCATTGTTGGGTGCTACAGTAAGGCCGCCTCTCTAAGCAGATACAACTGTGAGTAAAGTGTGTGTGTGTGTGTGTGTGTGTGTGTTTGGTGTAGGGTGTTGTTGAGTTGCACATTAAAAAAAACTTGTTTATAAATTGGCACCACTTCACCTACTTGCAAGCTGAATAGAGAAGCAGCCTTAACATTATTTTATTTTCTGAAGGATTTACTAATAATTTCCAAGAGGTTTCTTGAAAAAAGCAATGGAATTTTGGTAATGATTATATGGGAAATAGAGACCATGATCAATTTGTACTTTTCCAATAAATTAATTAATTCCAGCTCCTGGTACTTAATTGCTAGCATAAAGAGTCACTACAGAGAGAGTGAGTGTCATAACAAAGCAGGTCAGCTGAACATAGAACGGTGAAAGGAAGCACAGAGCTGAACACATACGGAGGATCAAGTTTCCCAAATAAATTTATGTTGTCTTGGTTTTAAATGGATCTTTTTTTTTTTGAGGACATTCAGATTTTCCCTATTAATAGTGCCAGATTACATAGGTCTTTCCAGGAACGTTCAAGAGGGAAAAAAAACGACCTGAAAAATATATTTTTGCTGTGCTGAAACCAACAATGTTGATTTTTTTTTTCACAATGAAATAATGAATGTTTGTAGCCAACAACTTCATCCAGTCATGAAAGTGAAGAGGAACGAGGCCAACAAGGCACACGGTGTGTGTGTGTGTGTGTGTGTGTGTGTGTGTGTACATAGTGAGGATTGGAACACATTTTAACCAACAGAGTGGGGTCATTTCTGGGAAGTGAGGAAGTTAGTCGGTCCTGACTTCTTTAAAGAACTGTTTGAGGGTTAAGACTCGGTTTTAGGGTTAATGTTAGATTTGGGCTCAGGTTCAGTTAGTTGTGATGGCAGAAGAATAGAAGTACAAGGATATGTGTGTGTGTGTGTGTGTGTGTGTGTGTGTGTGTGTGTGTAAGTGTAAGTGTATCAGTTTGTTGTGTTGGGGACTGAGAGCCACCGTCTTATGTAACTGTGTGTGTGTGTGTATTTGTAGGGACGGATGAGTTAACAAGACCAACAACAACATCTTTAGCCACAGTAGTGTCCTTTAACACACTCACACACACACGCACACACACACACACACACACACGCATGCACGCACTTACACACATACAGTTAACAAGCATTCCTCCAAATGCTATTCAGTAAGTATACAACACACACGCACACAAACACTTGCATGAATACAACAATAACCAAGTGCTGAATGTACACCAGTGACTGTATAAACACTTGAACACACAAACACATGGGGCACCAGTATTTGCATGAACAATGGTACACATGTACAAACACACACACACATCTTTTCACACAAACACCTCCTCATGCATTCAGATGCACTCTCACACACATTCTCCCTGCCTGCCTGATCCCCAACACATGCACACGCGCGCGCACACACACACGCAGACACACACACACACACAGACACACAGAGTGCTCCCACACTTGCTCACATCTGTTTGGATTTGTTTTCTGTCTGCAGCAGCCCCCTCCCTCCCTCTTTCTCTCCTCAGTTGTCACACCAGGCCAAAGGAAACTTCACTCCTTCCTTCTCAAGATCTTTACCTCTTTAATAATTCTTTATTATATAGCGCTCAAGCCAAGCAATATAGCCCGATATCAGACATTATTAGATAAACTGGAAGAAATAATGTTTCCTGCAAACTGTAAAAAATAAATACTGAAGTATTGTATTGTTGTATTGTTGAACTTTAGATATAAACATATAAAATGAATAAAAATTAAAATATATCATATAAATGAAACTAAAAAAAGCTTGTTATCAGGAGTGAACCAACTCAAATACCATTATCCTCTTTCACTAACATTCAACATGTGTCATTTCATATATTTACATATTTGGCGAGAATGTAGGACTCCACCTCCATTCATATGTTTATGACATTATTACATCTGCCAGCCATGACTTAACATTTCATTTCCAGGACTGGTGACCTTATCTGACATGTATTATTTTATATAGTACGCATGTTCTGAGATGCAGCAGTTAAATGTCTGTCTTTAAAATATGAAATGCAATATTTTATAAATTCTAATCTTAAAGACTAACACATAATTGTGTCCCGAGTCTGATCACTGATACAACCCTTGAGCCACATTCATAGAAAACAGTCTATTTTCTAAGATTTTGTCATGACTTGTGTCATGTATGTCATGTCTCATCTCTGGAAAACACACACACACACACAAACAGATAAACACACACACCATCAGTGTGCCATACCCACCCAGATATCTGAATGGTAGATATAAGGTGTCCAGCTTGTATATGTATGTGTGTGTGAACGTGGCTGCTGCTGCCGTCAAGCTCCTGGCGTTGACACAGTAAACCGATCCTATAAGGGGTCTGAGAGGGGAAATGTCTCAGTACCACACACACACACACACACACACACACACACACATAGGCCTATATACACACACTCCAGAGGGAGAGGAGAGCACTAGAGGAGCGGCACTCACACGGAGATTGAGTTACAGCTGAATTAGATCTGAGCTGTGGGAAACAGCACCTTCCCTTAGACACACACACACACACACGCCCATGCACACACACACACACACACACTCTCTCATACACACACACCCGTTGTCACTTCTTGACAGCATAGACTCCCTAGGACACACGCTGAGATGATACGGTATGGGTACACATTCTGACACACACATGCTCTCCCACACACGCACCGACAGATGCTTATAAACAAACACACGGTCATGAACAGATGCAGGCAGGCCTTCAGGAATACACACACACACACGCACACACATGCACACACAAAGCAAAATGACATCAAAGAAAAACTATGTAATCCCACAAATAAAAAGCAAGTATGAGCAAGACAGATACTCATCTGTAAACATGAAAGGATTAAAAACACAAGCACATATTTCTGTCACCTAGCGGGAGAGAGAGGGAAGCCTGAGGTGGCGAGTTTATATTTAGCCTCCTCACACAATGTCCTGCTGGAGACGGTGGCCCTAAATAAAGTGAGGCTGAAAGGGAAAGGACAGAAGAGAGGCCTCAACACCGCAAGCCAGTAAACTCTCCACATCTTAATTGTCCTTTCGTTTTCACATGGTAATGCCTCCCCTCCTATGTGTGTGTGTGTGTGTGTGTGTTTCTGTTTATTCGTGTGCTTCTGCCAGGTTCACACAGTGAAACCCGCCAGCCAAACAATGTGTGCGTTTCCTCCTGCCATAAACATACACACACCGTCTAGAAACACACCCTGCTGCCCCAAGCTCCAACCAGATGGATGGAGCAATTCCACATCCACCCCCACAAACCCCCATTTTATTTCATAAACAAATGTTTTTCATCAGCTTCTCTGCTTAGGCACTCCTTAAGGAAGTATTTTAATGTTTTAAAGGGGTAAATGTTCACTATTTGTCACTTTATATAATTAAATAATTTAAAAAAATTCTATCTATCTATCTATCTATCTATCTATCTATCTATCTATCTATCTATCTATCTATCTATCTATCTATCTATCTATCTATCTATCTATCTATCTATCTATCTATCTATCTATCTATCTATCTATCTATCTATCTATCTATCTATCTATCTATCTATCTATCTATCCCCCACAAAAGTCACCAGCATCTCTATATGTCTCAATAGCTCCATATTGCTCAGTATTTTTCTGAGTGCTGCCCACTTCAAATCCCAATAACTTAATTTAAATCCCTGTATCCTATATCCTGACACTAACACTCTGACTTCTGAGATGTGCCTGTGTGTCATGTGTCATTTTCTCATGATGACATGTCATGATGCTCTCTGACACTATAGTCAGTTTAAAGCTGCAGCGTAAACACGGGCCATGTCAAACGCAGCATTAAGGCGTCCTGCTGGGAACACTTAACACATGGGAACCAGATTTGTCTCAGCACCAGCGCTGGGTCAAAGGAGGTTACAGAGGAGATAATAGCGATCAGAGAATAATCTGCTCTATTAATGTCTGCTCTCCATTTGACCTCTGAGTGCCTCACTGTGAAGCATAAAATCATTTCAGATGACAGAAAAGGACCAGTACGCTGTGACGGTGAAAACCGCATCACAAACCTACACAATGGGTGGCACAGGCCAGGGGTTTGCCTGTTAGAGGTAGCAGCTGTGATCACACGGTTACCTGTCTCACCACCTTATGTTTAAACAAACACACACACACAAGTCTGCTCTCCAAACCCTCCAATGATTACAAACCACAAACACACTCGCACTATGTCACCATCCGTTTAGCTCCGTCCACATGGACAGAGGCTCCTGGAGCATCAGGGGAGTGAAAGGGGAGTGCAAACAAACTCTCCCCAGGTCCGGGGCTCCGGTTTCAGCCTTCCGTCCGCCGTGGCTGGGGGGCCATGGGAACATGAAGCGCCAGGGGCCCTGTGTCAATAAGGAGCAGTGGTTCAACACAATGGAGGCCTGCCTGTAGACAACACCGCTGACAGACACTCACACAAAAGCGCCTGTGAAAAGGAAGGAGGCTCATGCACACACACATGCACGTGAACACATACACACATACAGAAAAGAATAGAGCAGTGTGTGGTTGCCCACAAGGCCAGTGTTTGATGACTGCTTCATGCCCACAAGGAAATAAACAAAGTATAATAAATGTAGTATAAAGACTGGTACACTGTTTACACTTACAGAACAGCATGTACCACAGAAAATCTGCGTGACAAACAAACAGCAGTACTTTTAATGCATTCTTTGCATTTGTTTCAGTCTCAAAGTCAAATTGTCGGAATTTGTTGCATTCAAGCGTTCACATTAACATTTGATAAATGAAATTATTACATCAGATACTTGCAAGAGAAGAGGAAGTAACAGATTCGATGCCATTAAGGTGTTGTCATGGCTACCTGTGAAGCAGTAAGGTTAGTAAAGGAGCTCATATCATGAATTAAACAAGCCACACACAGTACTGGAGCAGCATTAGAAGGCTAAATGAAATATATAAATTCATGAATAAAAGAGATAAGAGATAAGATAAGATAAGTAAATAAATAAAACATAATGTAGCCTAATTTTATACCTGCGCTAGGATGAAATAATAAATAAAAATAAACCAATCAATGCATCAATCAATTCTTCCATTAGTCTCACTAACTGAGGCTACAGTAGAGTTCACTGATTGATTGTGCAGGATGAAATGCAAAGACAAGTGCTGCCACCTGGTGTCAGCTAATGCAAAAACATAAATGATGTCTTAATCCAAGTCTGAACAGCAGGTGGCAGCAAGTTTGTTTTTGGGGAGGGTGAGTTCATGGAACCCAATGGACCACAAACCACTCTGTACATTGATGATTCAACCTGAAAGTGTGTAGGGGAAGAGTAAAGCTCTCAAAATGTATTCTTATCACCAGGAATGAGATATTGCAGCCGTCTGCTGTTGTTATCCCTTAATAACTACAGGTGTCTCAGTATCAACTGTGCTGCCGTGCAAGCTGTAGGCATTTAGTGGACACCTTTACAGAACAAAAACATTTAACTCATCTGACAACAGTGAATTCATTAATTAGTGTATAAATGTCACCAAACCAGTATTTTCATTTATGATTTTTTTAAGTCAAACAATCACATCTCTAAAGGACTGTGTCAAAACACTGAATGTTATTTGTGAAAGATCTACAGCGACAGTTCCCGACCTTTTTGGCCTGTGACCCGTTGAATAAAGAAACACCCTGTGTAGTATAAATGTGTTTGAAAAATAAAAGCATGAGTTATATCAGTAAAGTAAATTGACACGTTTAGGTCATCTGCATTATATTTCAAGGATAAACATGTTACTAATTATGTCTGTTTTTATGACAATAGAAAACCAAATAAAATTTGATTAAACACTTATGTTTAAAAGGTTTCATGAGGATTTCAACAATAAGCATATCCATCAACACTTGTGAATGGAATAAACAGAAATTACAAAAGCAGGCAAACAAGTTAAAGCAATATCAAAGTTTTATTCGTAAAATGTAGTATAGAGAGGAACAGTAGTACAATTCAGACAGAAAAAAGGAGAATGTAGTTCCATCTTTGAAAACCTTTGATAAAAACGTAAAAAGAGTAACCTGAATTTGCTTTGTGTTCGGAGGGCACTGAGGCGCGGCCCGAGTTTTGCATCACTGTTAAAGTTCGAGAGAAATTGAAAAATACAACCTTTTGCAACAGCGTAAAAAAATACAGCTGGGGAAAAAAAAACCTCTGCTTTTTACATCTGTAGTGTTTTTGCTTCGTTTTTGTGTTGTTTTTTTTTTTATGTTTGTGTCCATATAACAAATACAGCATAAAATCCAAAATGATACATCATAGTTTTGAGTTTCATTCAATACAGTAAAATCAGTAGGATGGTAAATAGTATCAAAAGAACAAACAAGACAACAGGAAGTGTGATGAACAAGCACACAGCGTGAACAGAGAGAGAGAAAGCGGAAGGTTAACGTTCATTAACGTCCACGGAAATAAACCACCACGGCCAGGATGTTTGTAGAGCTGACTGTCAATGAGTTTCATTAAGTAAATCCACTAGTTAAATAATATTTCTTCATATATATATATATGTATATATATTTTTTATCTAGTATATTCTCAACATATATATATATATCCATAATATAACCCATCCCACAGTGATTTGAAGGTAAAAGTGACACAAAGAGGATGAAGATCTCTACTTGACTTAAAATATATCTTCTTCCACTGAGAGTTAAGGGAAGTTATACATCTTTCTTTATCATTAGCACTTCAGTACATACTGTATATTCCACTGCATATGAACAGATACTGCTGTTCCAAGTTTTTAACCCGCAAACAATCCGTGTTTCTTTAGAAAATATGTGCTTAATGAAATAATAAAAAAGGAGAAAGGAAACATCTGCGGAAAGGACAAAATTAAACAAAGTATGTATTGAGGGTAAAGTGAATGATTCTGTAGCATAAAAACATTTAAAAAATCTCAACAATTACAGACACAAGGATTTTCTACACTAAGCAAGTTTTCACCTGGCTTTTCTCATACATTATATTTCAACAATAATTAAAAACAACAATTTTGGTTGGACAAATAGAAATTAACAGTCTTGATTGCATTTTGGAGTCAATATATAATATTAAATAACAAAACAAAAAATGTCTAATAAAAAAAAGTTGCGCATTGGAAGAAAGACACAACAGTTTTTTTTTTATATAGTTCCATTCAGACCCGCTTTTGGGGAAGCAAAGAAACATTAAAAAGAAATTATTTTCATGAACGCAAAAGTAAGTGCATGTCTATGAGGCGCCATAGAGCTTCACTTTTTGTGGAACAAAGTGTTTTCCTACCTGGCAGACCTAATAATAATAAAATAAAAAAACTCACATCAAATTAAACCGATGACATTTTGTATACCTTTTACACATGAAAAATGGAGTTCTTTCAGACTTTAAACATCACACATAATTTTTCTGCACACTTTCTTCCCCTAACAGCCAACGTTCAAGTGATTCAAAATATATATATATACTGTATTTACTATATAACTCAGTACCAAATATAAACAAACGTATACAGGTATTGATGTCCACTTAGGTCCTCTTAAAAGTCAATTACAAGTACTGCCGGTAGTTCTACAAAAGAGTGTGTCTGTGTCTGTGTGTGTGTGTGTCTGTCTGTGTGTGCGCGCATTAAATAAAATAAAAGCTTAAAAACAATGGCAAAGCATACCTGATAGTCGCCGTAGCACAACAGTGTTCTATAGTTTAAGCTGATTACATATGTATAACTGAGTCAGTTTAAGCTTTATGATTATAAACATCATATATAGCCTGTAGGTCCAGTATTCTGCGACAAGCATTACAGCACCAAACGTTTCATCATTTGGCAAAATTCAAGCTTTAAGTGAAAGTCAAATGCTTTTGTTTAATAACAATAAAGTGTTACTGTGACGCTGTGATTTGTATAAAGCTAGCAATAACATTTCCCCCGTGAACTTTTTTTTTTTAAATTCATCTTTATCCCCCACTTAACGAAAACCTTTTTTTTCTTTTTTTCTTTTTTTTAAAGCGTTAAAGTATTCAGTAGTTTTTGTTTCCTGCTAAATCTTGGTGTGCGGTCTGTTTGGCACAATATCACAGCCCTCTTAAATTAATCATAAATATGGCTGCAATACATTAGAGTCACAAAACAGATTTTTTGGTTCCAAGATCTGTGCAGGGAAAGGAAAAAAAAAAAAAAAAGGAAAAGAATATAATATTTAGCGCATCTAAACAAGATTCTACAGAGCAAGTTAAAAAACCTTCCTGTCTGCAATAATGCTCTTCTTCCATGTACTCATACAAGCAACAAGCAATATACTTTCAGATTAAGCAGAAGTCAACAGCCATTACTCTGCCTACCAACAAAAAGAAATAAAAAAAAATTATAGCATTTGATAAGACCATAATAACCTCTCTTCATAAATTAAATAATTAACATTTCTTTTTTTTTTTTCTTCTTCTTTTTTTTAGATGATTGGCCTACCCAAACTACATTGTCACCCTGCCCAACTCTCCCCCAAATAACAGGAAATAAAAATACATCACCAAAAAACCTGATTTATCATATTATTCGTCGTTAGAATCTTTCTCTGGTGGGCTCTGGGCCCAGAGTTGGACACATTTTAACAATAATAAAATCTGTACATCTTGGAGTTCCCACTCTACCAAAGCTTTTTTTTTTTTAAATCCATCTCTTTGTCATATACTTGCACAATTAAGTAACCTCAAGGTTTGATAGCACTTTGGAGTTGATTGTTTACCAGCTAGGTTTTGTATACATAATATATTAAACATCAACTTATTTTAATTTGTTTCTCAAGCTTGTTAAACTCTAGTCTCTCTCTTCTAGGGCAGCACCAGCGTTGCCCTCGCCCCAATTTGATTGGTCGTTGTCAGTAGGTTCCTCCCCCTCCAGGTCCTCCCCTTCCTCCCCTTCGAAGTCGTCGTCGCGAGGAAACTCCATGCCTTCCATGGCCTCCAGGCCCTCTTGAGTGGCCTGGTGTGAGTCGGCACAGTCTGCGCACACACCGTAACGCCGCGAGCCATGGCGGATTCCCACGCTGGCTGCAAGCATGAAGATCTTTTTGCACACCATGCACTTGTACTTTTTGTCCTTCTTGTGCACCTGTGAGAGGGATGGGGAGAGGAAGAGATGGGGTGAAGTCTGGTTAGTTGTTTGACATTTGGACTCACACGTAGCTGGCAATTTAAGGAATAGTTTGACATTTTGGGAAATCTGCCTATTTCCTTTTTTCACTGAAAGTTAATGAAAAGATTGATACCACTCGTAAGTATGATCATCACCTGTTTCTAGTGTGTGCTGAGCTAAGCCAACTAGCTGCTAGCTGTATCTTCATATAAACACAGCGGACATTAATAGTCTTGATCATCTAATTCTTAAGAATGCGTTAAAGTGGATTTCTCAGAAAGACAAACTATTCCTTTAAACACTAACAGAGACTCTCAAATTTTACATTATGTAAGGAGCAAGAAATCAGTTTGACTTCAGTTAATCAGTACAGCTCAATAAAAAAAATCTATTTCAAACACAAGTAATGTGTACATCGAGATAGTCTCACATATCACAATTGTTTTGTAGCACTTTGTAAAGGTACTCTCTACATTAGATGTTCAACATTGCAGCCAGATTTCTTCCTTTCTTGAGCAAAAATCTGCCAAACACCACCCATGTGGTGAAAGTACGAAGATGGTTAAAACGCTGTAGTGTTTGGCAGCTGATAGGTGAAGCGCATCACATGGTGGTAAAAGGCGAGGAGATGATTGTGTATATGCACATGTGTGGACTCACCAGGGAATGTCTCTTTACGTGCTCACGGCGGGTGAACAGCTTGCCACAGATGTCACAGCTGAAGGAGCGCACGCCCGAGTGGATGATCAGGTGCCTCTTGAGCGTGCGCCGATGCTTGGCGATGTAGTTACAGTGGGGGCACTTGAGCTTATTGAGGGCTAGGTGTGAGGACTCGCCTGGTTAGAGGCAGAAGGAAAAAAACAAACAGGAAGAGAAAAGTCAGCAAGATACAGCAAGACATACAGTGGTAGCATTGTGTTTTGATGCAAGGTGTATAATCTGCTCTTTAATTCAACTAAATAGAATACATTTTGGACCAGACGTTGCTTTAAACAAACTTGAGATAGAACGAGACAACAATGATAACAGCTACATTTGCATCTGTATATCCTCTGATGAGAGGGGTGTGTCAGGAACCAATATCCTCCTTATCAAATCACTGAGTTAGGATGTGGTGGCCATTAGAGAGAGAAAACAAACCACAAACCGATTTATGTGCCTTTTGCCATACATCAAAGACTGAAGTTTATTAAACTGTAGAGATGTAACAGATTACTGTGGCGGCCACTTCACAGTCCAGCTCTGTGACTGTTGCCAAGTGACTGCAGCTCAACTTAATGATGTTGAGAGGTCTCAACCAAAATAATTCAGTTTGGTGTAAAGAAGAAAATAAATAAATAAATCAATGTGATAGTCAATGTAACTGATGTGAGTGCAATTTGAAACTACTGCTATTCAAATACATCTAATTCTAGTACAATATATTAAAACTGCATCACGTTACATGAAACAGCTGAACACCAACAACCAAAGATTGCCAGTGTAAAGAAATGTCCTGCAAGATAGAGATAGAAAGAGGTAAAGAGAGAGAGAGATTAAAAAATAGAGAGACAGACAGAGACAGAGAGAGAGACAGACAGAGACAGAGAGAGAGAGAGAGACAGACAGAGACAGAGACAGACAGACAGACAGAGACAGACACACAGACAGACAGACAGACAGAAAGACAGACAGACAGACAGACACGCAGAGAGACACACAGAGAGAGAGAGAGACACACAGAGAGAGACAAGGAGACAGAGAGACAGAGCGAGGGAGCGCCTGGGCCTTTTGTTTGAGCCAGAAGCACACAACAGAGGCGTTGTCAGGGCAGGTTGCTAGGGGGGAGGGAGGAGAGGAGAATGTTGATGAGAAACAGGTCACCTGTGTATTCCCTGTGTGCAGGTGATGAAGACACACACTTTGTGGAAGTGCAACAAGGCTTTAATTTATGTTTTAGGATTAGAGTTGGATTCTTACATTTTGTGGCGTGTTTCGCTGAATGGCTGATTCACACTAGAGCTCTTTTTTCTACGTCTTGGTCGCCTCTTTTTCCACTGAGCTCTCAACTACATCTGACTTTGATCAACTGTCAATGGAAACTGGTTTCCTGTACAGCTGCAACAGTTGATGACCAATTAGTTGTCTACTTTTGATTAATAGTTAATTTTTCAAGCTTTCTACACCTGGTCTTTGTTTTTTTTAGTCATGCTGTTTTATGTTTTTTGCTATTTTTAATGGACTTTGCTCAACTACTGTTGTTTATAAATGTGCTTTATGAATAAAATTGACTTGCCTTGATAGGGAGAGAGAAAATACACAATACTGTGTCACCAGTGTGTCCCAATCCTATACTGCATAGTAATAGTACATGGTATGTACTACATACTGTACTAATTGTTTTCGTGTCAGAAGTATGTTGTTTTTTGTATACGAATTGCAAAAACAGGAAGTTATACAAGATTTGCATCAATGTGTGTCAAATAAACTGCAAAATGCAGTGTTAGAAACTAGCATCCCACCAACAGCACACTTCAATGTACATACTGACATTTTTATACTTCATTGTGATACTCTGAATACAATGCATACTAAAAACAAGCTTAGAGTTAATGTGTCATATAGATTTGGCACACTGCACAGAGTACTGTAGACAGTGGCCGCCTACTAATCATTTGAGACAATTTTGTGATTTTTTTTAATAAAATCGGTTTGACTCATTCATTTCCATATCTTTTGTAAATAGACTGACATGGGGATTATGTCGATAATCATTTTGTATAAAAACATACTCAATTTGTCTGCTCTTTCATTAAAAGGAGACATAATGAATGTACTGCCCACTCTCATTTAAAAAGATGCATAATACTAAAAGATTCACTGAAGGAGTCTGTGCTTTATTTACAGTCTAGAGAGAGAGCAGCGTCTTACCATTCTCCCAGGACTCCCCTTGTTGTAAGTCTTGGATGATGCTATACTGGATCTGATTGGCCAGCTCTGGGAAAGGGGGAAGGGACAAGAGAAGCAAGAGGGAGAAAGAGAGATGAGAGGTGGTTGAGAGCCTGGGGGGTGCACACCTCACAACGCCTTGTGTACATAACTAACCAGCCCCCACCTGAAACAATGGAGGTTTCAGTTAACAACATCGGCAAACAAACACACACACACAGGCCTGTACTGTATGTAAAGCAGCGTGTTCTACAGGTCAGAGCAACAAACAGGACTCCAGCAGGGAGAGGGTTAATTAGAGAATGACAAAGTCAAGCCCTCACACTGGCTCGGCTTACACTCTGCTTTTGTAAGCACTTGTGAGTGAGCACCTGTGTGTGTGTGTGTCCGGTTCCTCCGGCATCAGCGCTTAGAGCCAATTAAAGACACGCCCCTGTGTGTGTGTGTGTGTGTCCATTCTCCCTGGGTCAATATTTGGAATAGTAGGGACAGCCCCAGTGCATTAGAGTAGATTAGGGAGAGAAGGGACTGCCCTCGGCGGCTTTGCACCTCTCAGGGATTGGGGGAGGGTTCGTGTGTGTGTGCACGCTTCAACAGAGATGAGTGTGTATGCAAATGTGTTTCACCTGCTCTGTGTGTGTGTGTGTGTGTGTGTGTGTAGCACCCACCCTTTAAACAATCCAACAGCCTTGTTTGGAGAAGACCTAAGAATTTATTGGCAGCGAGTGCTGGCAGTGGCTCAGCGTGGTAAGAGCAGACAGCGATGGCAAAGCACTTAAGAACCTAGAAATCATCCTTCACTTTCAGCTGTTCTCATTTTCCACAAATGTAAACTGTCTACCTTCAACACTAGGTGCCTGTAAACGCCTGTATTTGTCACCGGGTTTTTGGGGTTTTTTTTTTGGCAAACCAATGCAAATATTTATATATAAAAATGAGGTAACAGAAAAAAGTGCCGTTTTCAAGTTAGTTGCAACACTAAAAATGTAATTACTTAAATATCCTCTTTTAAAAAAGTAGGGGAAAAAAACAAAAACAAAAGAAAGACTAAAAATGAGTAGACATTTTGAAACGGATGATACAACAGAAAAACCGCCCACCATTTAAACTACTATGTGTCCATCCATGGAGCATGACCACACAGAAGCTAGACGAAAACCCAACGAGTGGCATCGGTGCAGGAAACCGGGACAGTGAATATTAGTGGATGATGATTCGCATGCTCAAACAGAAATATGCAAGCAAACTAATGGTACAATGGAGCCGTATAGTTGATGAGGGGCCGCCTCATAATCAAAAGATGTGATTTTAGTGCTGATGTGCCCATAAGCAAGATGGTGACCTTTCCTAGATGTTTCTGCATGACTGTGTATAATACATTTATAGGACAATCTAATAAGCCACAGTAGACATAATTACCGTAGTAATAATTGTACACTTTCTTGTTTTTGCTTTGCAAAGCAACATTTCAGGAAAAGCATAACTAACTTTTAGACATCATGTGGCGAGCGAGTCACAACAAATGAGTACTGTGTGCAACACAAGTCTAATCAAGCCAGAGTGTGCCAGACAGCAAGGAGACGCTGTGGGAAATGCTGTCGCAAACTGAAACCGTTGACTAATCACTTTCTGTCCATTAAGGGCTCCAGACAGTCTTTTCAAAGTACATTCCAGTAGATATGGCCTGAAAATGGCATTAATAGAGAATGGATTTAAACATACATAATTAGGCTCTGAGCAACCCACTGCATAACAAAGCAATGTATTACCCAGAAGTGTTGTATGCACAATATCACCTACACTCCACAACTGGATGCCACCCATTCCTATACAATATTATTTATACAAACCTCATGAATTTAGTAGCTCAACCACAATAACACTGACACTACCCATCAGATTACTGTAAACAAATGGCAGTTTGCCTTTTGCCTCTCCTTACGTTTACAGGTATGGACAGTTAAACTGTTAAAGAAAAGCGGGTCAAAATTTTCCAATATCTTTGATGTTATCAATCAAGGATGCAAATGTCAGTTTAAACCTCAACAGCTCTGAACTTCAAACTCCACTCTACTGAGAAAAAGAAACGGCACACAGTATCACTTCAGCCAGCACTATGAGAAAACTATTCCTAAAAAGGGAACTGAAGAACAGTTAAGAAAAAAAAAAAAGGCTTTTCTTATAACAGGAAGTGAAGAGCATCATAGACAGAATGACAGAACTTCACACGTATAATATACATCTACGCCACATGTTCATTTTTAGTGGCTAAAACGGGCATACCACCTTCTACCCACTCAAACATCAAAAGACATCAGAATAATTTGTTGCACATTTCTGCCTCAAATTCTCTGGACACCATCTCACTCACATGTTAGATTTCAACAATATGGTGTCCGTCAGTTTGAGACATTTAAATGTTCTTGACTACAGCAAAGAGTGAAAAGGTTATTTGTGGTGAGCCTGTCTACACGGACACATCGTTATGATTTCAAGCCCTTTCAAAGACTTAATATTTTCAAATCTATATTTAAACCACATGAATGAACTCTACTGTTTGAGGTTAATGGACTTTTGAACACAACTATAATCTAGGGGTAAACAGCTGCCTTGAAACCTTTTACTGTGACCAACAGCCTACTTCAAGTCTTAACCATATCTTTATTTGGAAAAGTAGTACACATTAAACATACACATGGAGCTAAACAACAAAGTTAAAGAGTTATCTCATATGCTCGCAAACTCAGTCTTTAAATGAGCTATTACAAAACACCCTGAATCACTTCACACACGCATTAAAAAAAGAGCCAGAAGAGGAGTTGGAGGCACTAAGAGCATTCAAGCGCATTTAGGGAGGCCTGAGGGAAGAAATGTTTCCCCTGCTTTCTTCATTATCCTGCATTAGGGAGGGCTTCTCTCTCTACACACACACACACACACACACACACGTTGTGCCTCACACATCCCCTTCCCCCCCTGTCCATACCACTCCACTTAATATGCGATATCATTATGGAATGCCATGCTTAATGGGGCCAACAGAAGGAGAAGGCTGGAGCGGAGAGGAGAGATTACTAATGGCAGCACACTGTATGTGGATCGGATGGATAGATGGAGCAAGCCATGGATAGATTAAACACATAGAGGGAGTTATCAAAAAGGTAAATAGAAAGAAGATGGAAAGCAAGACATAGATGAAATAAAATTTAAAAAAAAGAAAATAAACAAAAAATTTTAAATTATGGTTTTTATTATTAAGGGAAACCAAAATCCAAAACCTACATGGCCCTGTGTGAAAAGGCGTTTGTCCCTCCTGTTAAAACAACTAACTGTTGTTTATCACACCTGAGTTCAATTTCTGTAGCCACACCCAGGACTGATTACTGCCACACCTGCTCAATCAAGAAATCACTTAAATAGGACCTGAAGTAGACCAAAAGATCCTCGACAGACACCATGCCAAGATTTAAGAAAAATTTGAGTTCAAATGAGAAAGAAAATTATAAGGCCATTACTAAAGTTTTGGGACTCCAGTGAACCTCAGGGAGAGCCATTATCCACAAATGTGAAAACATGGAACAGTGGTGAACCGTCCCAGGAGTGGCTAGATGACAAAAATTACCCCTAGAGCGCAGCGACGACTCATACAAGAGGTCACAAAAGAAACAACAACATCCAAAGAAATGCATGTCAGTGTTCATGACTCCACCATAAGAAGGAGACTGGACAAAAATGTCCTGCATGGCAGAGCTCCAAGATGAAAACCACTGCTGAGCAAAAAACAACATTAAAGCTTGTCTCATTTTTTGCAAGAAAACATCTCGATGATCCCCAAGACTGGATTTTGTTTCCCCTCAATACTAAAAACCATTTAAAAACTGCTTTGTGTTTACTTGTGTTATCTTTGGCCAATATTTAAATTAGTTTCATGATATGAAACATTTTAAGTGTGACAAACATGCAAAAACCATTCACACCACTCTATGTGGGATACATTAATGCATCTTTACATTACAAAACATATCTTCTATTTACAAGTTTTAGCAGAGGCGTGTGGTTGAGACGCAGCAGCCCAGGTGGGTGTAACTTTAACTTAAGCCCCCTGCTCTGGAGTGATTAGTGGATATGTGACTGGTAGTGAGTCACTTGTTGGCTATGCACGGCAAGTTAAAAGCTTGATAAGCATGTATCCCTATTGTTCAAAAACCTTATTGTTAAAACCCACACTTCTTGTTGAGAGTGTGGATTTGTTATGCTCAATAATTTGATACGATAACTAACAACTGTGCTAGTGGTTTCCACTGCGGGCAGCCAAAAATTAGCCTCTGAGCATAGAATAATGTTTGGTGATCATGGGTGTGGTGTGATAAGGTATGTTACAACATGGTGACGGACTGTTCATGTACAGCGCTGTCTTACAGTTACAGTATCACATTAAAATCATGCAAAATTTTACAGGGAGGAAGACTACAAACAGAAGATGAAAATATTAAAGCATGTTACCAAAGTGTTATTCTCTAAACCACACTGAACTTCTGGTGACTAAACCATTACAGTACACTGTGTTTAAACACGCACCCTACAAATTGTAATTAAAAAATAGGACAGGACAGGTTAAATTTGGAGAAGTGTATAAAATGAAGAAGAAAAAAAACTTGTACACTGATGCAATGGTGCAGCTTTAAAAAATGTGTCTGGGTTTGTGAGAGCTTTGGAACAGGTAGAAACTGAACATGACAGTAATTTCAGGTAAATGAGATGCATCAATGACGCTACCCAACATAATGGTTGACTGGTGTCTCCAATTAGCAGTAGCCCTGGGCTATGTGTGCAGTCATAATTATAATGTATCTCGAAAGCGGTACAAAAATCTTGACAGTTACAGAGATGGAAAAATTACAACTTTTTAGCCAAAAGGGCCATACAAATAATTGCTTTGCATTGCTTTTCCCTCTTAGCACCTTTTAGCATCTCTTTGCCAAAAAGAAGTTTTGTAGGATTAGTTTGACCACCTCTTTTAATGATATTCTTCCTTGAACCTAGCCATGTTGTTAAAGGACTGGGAGTGAAAAGTGTGTGAGGTGAAAGGTGTTAGGTGCAAATGTGTGTCATACCAGCATTTTCAGAGAGGGAGGAGAAGTCCTCTCTGGGGTAGGAGGCCGATGGCTGGATGAACATGCCCTCATCAAATCCCTCTTCAGGGTCTGGTGGGAAGTTGTAGACAAATCGCCGTGTGGTGGTCTGTTTTTTCCTCCGCCCACTTCCAGCCGCAGCATCTGGTGCCTCTCGCTTTATTGCCGCCGGTGCTGCTGCAGTGCCACCTGTTGCTGGCTCGTTCCAGACGAATACCTGCGCCTGGCCACTCGCTGCCCGTGTTTCATTGGTCTCTGCTGAATCAGATGAGTTGTCGTTGTGGTGGGTCCAGCTCCCAGAGGCTCCAGGGGTGACCAGGGCACAGCCCTCACCCCCAGCCACTGTCACCTCTATATCACTGGTCTCCTCCTTTACCCTGCCACCTACATCGTCTTCTTCCATTGCTTCCTTTCCTTGGTTGTTGCTGGCCTTGATCGACAGCTTTGACAGGATACTCGTGGCCCAGAAGTTGCTGGGCTTCCGGTCCGGCCCTCTCTGGCCCTCTTTGGCTACCATCTGCCTCTTGTTGTAGTCCACCACCACTGAATCAGGTGCCTCCTGCTTGATGCTGATATTCAGGGCGTCCTTTATAAAAGCCCTACATGACTGTACAACCTCTGTCATCTGGAGGTAACTAGCAACAGACATCACCTCAATGGCATTTTGGCTTGTGAGCAGCAGATTCCCGGAGTAGAGAAAGTCGAGGATAACTGAGAAGCCCTGGATTGCAGCAACATCCAGGTGCGTGACTGTGGCCTGGTCCTGGGCCTCACTCTTGGTCAGACAGTAGAGGGTTTTGAAGTAGCGGCTACCCGCCACCAGGATGTTTTTGTGTGCGCGGAACACCTTGCCTGAGACGACTATGTTGACGTCACAGAGGATACCACTTTTGCGTTGCTTGTCCAGTTCTTGGAGAAGCTGGTAACAGTAAGAGTTCTCATTGGACTTGTTGCGGTAGTCATCCTCTGACGAGTTGGTGGAGGGGCTGGCATTGTCTGAGGGCCTCACCATCTCCTTTTAAAAAGGAAGAAAAAGAATTATTATAGCAGAGAATGCGTCTGCTCACACACAGAAATGTTCAATAGAAAGCACACACACACACACACACCCAGACAAACACCCAGGAGGTTGCAGACACACCTGCCTTAAGGGTGAAACAGGTTTGACAGGCTTCTGTTATGGTGGAGGTGGCATACAAATGAGGTACAACCCAGTTACAGTAGATCAAGAAGAAGCCTTTGACAATAAGTACTGCAACACTCAGTAGCTGATTTGTTCTACACTTTCCCTTGTGGTGGCTTATCTATTTCTATTTTAGTCAATGATTTCCTATTGAGAAAACATTCACAAACTTGTTACATTCAATAACTCTGGGCTAATCTAATTTTTATTCTATATTTTAGATACATTAGAACATTTAATCCAGTCACATTTATTTTGTGCTGTACTGGAAAACAAAACAACATGGAGTCATTTTGCACCTACATTTGTCATGATAAATGCTTGTTTTTTCATTATGAATGAATACATTTTCCAATGTAATTTTAGTTAATACCTTCAGACATACCCAAAGCTAGAAAGTGTGTTTAAAAAAAAATACACCAAAATGCAAAAAAAGGCCATAATTAGACCTGAAGGAGGGCTGATAAGTGTCCAAAGCAGGACACAACCTGACTATAGGATGGGAGGGGAACTGGCAGAAGTACAGATCTACCCTGTAACAGCCCTACTCCCCCACCCCTGCTCCCCCTTAATGGGGCAAAGGGCCAGCCTGGTACGGAGCAGAGGAGAGTGCGCACGCACACACACACACACACACACACACACATATATATATGAATATAACCCCCATAGGGTTGAACACACAGAAAAAATACACAGCTCAGTAAAAACTAAAAGTGTGTCCAAATTGTGTAGAGGTCTGCATTAAAGTTTTACACACAACATACATGTACAGCTCATTTTAGAATTGCACAGCAGATGTCCTAATCCAGAATAATTCACGTTGCTAGAGCCCTGCATTTTTGCCCCCACCCACCATCTCTTCCGCACACACGTGCATGTTTATATACATGCACAAACACACAGAAACCAAGCTGCCTACACATACACACAGCTGGGGTTTCAGCTCAAGTAATTCTGATTAAATCCATTTCTCTGAGGTCCCCACCAAGCACCCACCCCCACTCTATCCACACTGCAGCTCTTGTCCAGGGCAGCCTGGGCACACAGGATAGTATAGGGGGGCTTATCGTCCTCCGCCACAGCTGGAGGTTGAGAGATGGGATGGAATAAAATGAGAGGCAGAATGAGAGAGAGACAGAGAGGGGGAAAGTGGATATGCTTTGCAGGCTAGCAGAAATAATAAAAGGACAGGAAGGGAAGCATAATAAGGACAGCATATAGAGGGTTACAACTGAGAAGTGAAATGAAGTAGAAATAGGTGATAGAAATAAGTGTGAAAAGAATATGAGAAATGGTTGGGGCATAAAAGAAAAGCCTGATAACACACACACAAAGAAAACTAGTGAGTGCATGAGACAGAGATTGAGAGAGTGAGACCTTGAGCCTTGAGAAAAAAAGGCGGAGGAGAAAATGTGGAGCAGAGGGGGACGGAAGGCAAACACGAGAGAGAAGGAGTTGGGTCACCCCATTTTAGCCTTCACAATAGCCTGCGTTCTCCCCGAGGCTCATTGTCCACTCACTGTAGGCCTTTGTGAAAGGGCTCTGCAATCACTCTCTTATTACACAGCGGCTCCCACTTGCAAGCACAGAAAGGAGCCAGGATGCATGAGGGTGAGGCGAAGAGGATGGGGAGAGGGAGAAAAATTATTCCATCATACACATCAAAGCCTTTTGGAGGGGCATGGTCAAATGTTGAGTACTGTGGTGGAATACATTTGTGTGGTACAGAGAAGGGCTCGAGTGCTACACAACAAGGAGAGTTGGAAATGCTTCAGAGACAGACTGTCAGTGGTCACGTATGTTTTTTTGCTGCTTTGTTTTTGACTATATTTCTCCTCCATTTGATGATTTTAGACCCAACAAGCTTTCAACATGCTGCACTAAACAGAAGATGAATTATATTTAGCATCCTCAGACTAAAATACCTTCAAACACACATTTCTAGTCAGAAGTCTTAGTGAGATGAACAGAAAAATACCAGAAATACCAGAAATAAACAATCATTTTTTAGACTTCTAGTACCTAGGAATTTGCAAATCCCTTTTATCATTTTCAACTAACTACCTATCCCACCCCCAAATCCCATGAGTCCCCATAGCTTTTATCCATTACACATAGCAAGGCAATAAGCCAGAGAGGCAAGACTCGCCTGGCAATTCTGATATAAGCTGTGTGTGTGTGTGTGTGTGTGTGTGCGTGTGTGTGTGCACATATTGGAGTCAGGGTAGGACAGCCTGGTACTGGATAAGTTGCTCCATACTGGCCTCATCAGCAGCATCATCCTTTCTCCAGATGTGCCACGTGTGAGCTGGGAGCTTTTAAGAACCAGCAAACGAACCCTGCACAGCAGATGCTGTAGGCAAAACCTGCCTGAGCTCTGGAAACTGGGGCCAAGAGAAAATGTGGGGACAATATTAACCTCCCCCAGTCTTGACGTGGCTTAGTTTTTATTTGAGCCAGAGATGGCAGGGGTGGAAGAATGAGAGACAGGAACAGAGAACCCAAGAGGGTGCTGGGAAAGAAGAATCCTTTGATCTAGGTCAAACATGAATGCTTCAAAATCTACAGTGAATGGCCAATAAGAGCTGATTTACAGGTGGATTAAACAAACCAAGATGGCCATAAATTCAATCTTATTGAAGCACTGACCGCACAGTTTAGATATGCAAGAGAATAGTGTCCTTCAACAAAAATAAACCTCAAACCCAAACAAACCACAAAGCCCCAAGGCTGGCAGATCCATGACAAACATGACACACCTCTAACAGATCATGTGTTATAGCACTGTCCCCATGCAACATAATGACCCACTGAAGGCAGTTTTTGTTTACCTTTTACACACGTTCACCACCATCCCCTTAACTTGTCTATCACCACTCACCATCAATCCTGTCCCATGACCAGCCTAGCCCTGAGGCCATCACCACCGCTCATTCCCACTCACCACAACTCCCTACATCTACTGTATACTTCCCTCAATCCCCTCCTTCACCTAACCCGTCTGTCCCCATATGCTAGAACAATACTGCTGTGTGCGTTTGGCCCAAGGTGTGGGAGTGCTGCACTGAGTGTCTCCCGGCCTCCTAACAATGCCCTGCCATAAGAGGCAGAGGTGGGGGCAGAAAACGAGGGGAGGACAGAGTCACTGTTGAATTCAACGAGAAGAATTCCCCCTCTGGCTCAACCCCACCCCATTCCCCTGACCTGTGCCCCCCAATAAACATCCAATATACAGTATTTGGCAGACACCAGACAGCAATGGGTGGGTCCCCCTTTCCCATACCAGGAAGACTCACTCTTAGCAAAGTATGTGCTGTTTGTCTTAACTGAAATGAGGGGGTGAAAATGACGTAGTCCCCCATATCTGAATTCCCCCCCCAAGGGATCGTTGAAGTTATCTTATCTTACACCCCATTAGGACAGACACAGGGGTGCCTTGGGAGGCTACCGGCTAGAAGGCATACCACATAACCGCAACATCCGTTGTTGGATTCTGTCATGCCCCTCTTTCTGCCCATGTTTCCTGTCTCTCTCTCACATTTCTGACTATTGTATGAAGCTCAGAAAATGTTTGAAAGAAAAAAGAGAAACAGTATAAAAGAGAAATGCAGGTAAAACCTTTGATGGTAAAACTCAGTTGTTAAACATGCATGCATATCACCTGGCTACATGATCTTTATCCTAACATGTGCTAAACATATTACAGGTCAGTTACTTCTGGGTTTTGGTGAACAGGTGTCTACTTGAAATAGGAATTATATTTGTTATTGGCGTTCAAACAATGAACGCAGAAGAGAGAGAGACAAGAATGTGCAGAAGTGGGTGAGGGAGACAGGGAGTATGTGCAAAGGTTGGCTGTGGCAACAACTGAAATTGCAACTACATTCATGGAGTAATCATCCAATGTATCTCTGTGCGTAATAATGCACAGTAGGGTTCAAAAGTCTGAGACGCAAGCTCTCATTCACGTTACCTCAAAACTTCTGGACCCTGATGTGTATGCAACTGCAGTCAGAATAGATTCTCTGTATGTGGTGATAATATGGGACTACTCTCTGACAACCAGTGTGGGTTTAACACAGTTGGTAGTCCCATGCCATACACTCATCTCTTGTACAAAAAGGGTGAGTGTATTTTAGAGAATTTTAGCAATTTTTCAACATGAGAGGAAAAAAATGTTACTAGAGAATGAAACAGACTTATACAGATCCCAGATATGTGCTCTCATATCTGATTTAAGAGAACCAATTGTCTACGTTTGCCTCATTTTAACCTTTTACCAGTGACCAGGGAACAATCTAAGCACAAGACCTCATCTAAAGAATTAAGGACAACGGCCCCCTTCTCCAAGGAGACCCACATTTACCACAGCTGCCCTGGTGTGCTAGGGCTAATCGAGTTAGCCTTAACGAATGCAGCAGAGGCCTGACTAACGTCAGGAATGGGTGAATAGAACAAGACGTTGCCTCGTAACACCACAATTCCCCTTTAATGTACTGCTTCTTAACGCAGCCTAGCCTAACATACACTGCTGCTCATAATTTCTACCAGTGCTGTAGATGTGAGGAACATTACATTTACAACACCAGAACAGAACATCAAAATTACTAAATAGAAAAGAAGAACCAAATAATTTCCCATAAAGCAGCACTGAGGATTTTATCTCTCCAGCTCTATCCTACATGAGGAAATGGATAACCTGACAGTGCTCAGTACAGTGTCTGGGGTTCCTTGTTGCTAGGGAAAAGCCACACCAAGCCCCTAATCCACTCCTACTGCTCTCCTTACTAATTAGAGATGTGTTCAAGCTAGTGGATCACTTTAAGTCATTCTGATTAGTGACTGCATGTACAAAAGAAGGAACTAAATGTAGTAGTTCAATCCTCTTCGCTGACAAATTAGAGTCAAATAGCACCCCGCTCTTAATTCCCTTGACAGCTCAGACCATTGTCAAGATACAGTAGAATGTGACAATGAACAGTAACTAGACAATATGGGTTTTTTTTTTCCTAATATGGGATTAATGGGAGAAATGCCCTTTGACACTAGATTGTTCACACATATGCACTCCCTGTTTTTATGAGGTCACTGGAAGAGTACTGTAGAAATGTTGCCTACACTGCAATAAAAATAATGAACCAATAAAAACACTTCACTCACATCAATAAAAACAGAGTTCACCATATATACAGGATGTGGCCTTAATCATTAGAAATTACCCAAAGGTATAACACTAGGGCCCATTAATCCAGAAATATGTGGATGACAGGGTCAGGTGATGCTGTGTCATTTAAACGATGCATATGGGCCAGGCAAGCTGTCAGGCAACATAATTTACTCTCTTCTTGTCCAGCCTTGCAAGTGACACCATCTATGGATTTTGGGGGGTCATTTTAGCACAATGCCTCTAATTTAGCTCCCCAAAGGGAGAAGGAGGAGGAGGTGGAGGAGGAAGAAATGCGCCAGAGGTCACCCGGGACTGAGAGCCAGCAGAGCTGCTTCAGAGTCCAAGAGGCGGGGGGTGGGGTAGGGGTGCGGTTCCCCAAAGGCTGCTAGGGTCGAGCCCTTGCCATTGTGTGACCTCTAGCAAGCTAGCAATGAAGACAGCTGCTGATCATGCAACAAAAGGGTTTGCTGTACAGTGAACATCTTAAGAAAAGAAAAAAAAAAGTAATCCACAACCTACCAATGTCCATTACTGTTAATGACTTTGTAGCCATCTAACAATCATTAACACATTTACATGTCACATTAGTCAATTCAACCTCCACTCTGGGGAAATAATGTCCAGTATATAGTAGCTAGCAGGTGTCATACTGAGGCAGGTTAGTCGGTGTAGTTTAACTGCTGAATGGACATACGGACACGTTTTAGGCGTAAATTAATCACAGAAGATTCATATCATATCACACTGAAAAAGTGTTTCAGTGTGTTCTGCTTTTCAGAAACTCAACTTGGTTGACATTAGCTTCGACAGGGGGGTTTCCACTACAGTCACCGGACAGCAACCTCCGGCTAGACAGCGAAGCTAGAAGCGGCTAGTTTGCTAAGCTAGTTGTTAGCTCAAGTTAGCAAGCTGACGCTAACAGTTAGCTAATTAGCCCCCAGAAGAGATTGTGAAGCTTAGGTTATAGTCGATTTTTGCCTTAGTTGTGTTTAAGGAATTGTAAAAACTAATGTTTTCAGTGACACTCAAAACAGATACTGGACTTGTGTTGTGGCGAATGTGTGACAGGTATTTAATGCTACGCAGGTAACGAAGCGAAAGTTTGACGGACCGGAGCTAACATTACCTGTTTGGTGGGGTCGTTCCTCCCGTGCTCAGAAGACAGGTGATGTCTCAGCAGCAAGGCCCGCTTGTAGTTGCGACTACCTTTGACAAGCTCGTCGCTGTTTTTAGTGGCAATGTTGTGACACCAAGAACAAGACATAAGTCCCGTCTCCTGGCAGAATTTGAGCCATGGAAACTCTTGCAGCCACGAAGCGTGGAACAGTGAGTGTTTCTGGAGCAACGTCTGCGGTCTCATCTCGACCCCAGATTTCCTAGATCCCGTCTCGCCGCTTCCCGTCTCCTGACCGTCCCCCGCTGTCCAGCTACTGTTCCCCTCTTTGGACCCGTCCTCCGCTTCTACAGAGCCGATGCGATCGTCGCCGTCCCCGGCTGCCCAGCTGCTACCTTCCGGGTCCTCTTCTTCCTCCGCCTCGGGTTCAGTGCTGTCGCTGACAGACCCAGCGCCCTCCACTCTCTTCTGCGACGGTCCTTTCGCCCCCAGATCCCTGTCCTCTTCTTGATCTGGCCTGTTCCCGTTAAAATGTCGGTCTTGACAGGCCGGGGCCTCCCAGCTGTTACAGTTCCCCCCACCGATACCGCTGGCGCCCGTTAACCCAGCTAATCCACCTCCTCGGAAAGCCAACGACCTGCGATTTCTCTCACCGGACATTTTTCTCTTAATATAAATGACAATCTTCTCAACAGTATCCCCCTCCGACAAAAAATAATGTAGTTGTAAACGATGTATTGTCCCGAAAGAGATGGACCCGTCGTCGTTTCTTTTTCTCCGCTTTGGCCCTCCCGGTGAGAGTATGTAGGTTATGCGGAAATAAATAAAGGTTTTAAACGCATAATGAATTTCAGGGTTCTCGCCGCGTCCGCGCAGGCCCCGCAGAGGTCGAATGGCAACGACTTTCCTCCCCACAATGCACCTCGACCAGAGACGGGGGGGCTGTTGGAGAGGGAGGGGGCAGCCTTTTAAAGGAAGATGGGGGTGCTGTTGATCAGCAAGGGGTCTTTTGTGTTTGAAGGCTGCACCCATTTTCCGCATGCTTCCCATCTTTTCAGGTTTGTTTGTCTTGTCAGCTAATACATGCTGGCTTGTGTGCCCCACTTCAGACGACCTGCTTATAATACAACAATAATAATAATAAACTTGATTTATGTATTATTTTTTTAAATACAGTAACAAAGTGGTTTACAATTACATACAAAGAAATATATTCAAAAGAATTAAAATGACATAGAATATAAATAAATTCAATTCATGAGTTTTTAAAAGTTTGCAAATTTGAGTTAAAATTTTACAAGGAACAGAGTTTCTTTTATGACCTGCCTCATCTCCTCAGGCAAAGTCTAAAGTCTAGGAGCTACATGGGGTTACTATAATATTCCTGTAATATTCCTATGATAATTCAACAGCACTTTTGTCGTTTTTATTAATTCATTTATTTTTAATTTACTATCATCTACCCACAGAAATGAACACAGGTTCACATGTTTACTATAGCAGTAGAAGTATGCCATATGTTCTTTATGTATGTTCTTTACACTCAAATATCAAATGGTATCAGAATTCACTCATACCTTTCTTACTTTTATTCATTCATTTATTCATTTTATTTCATTTGTTTGATGTTGTTTTTTATATTTTTTACAAGTGATATACATACAGTATAAAGTAACACATATGTATATACATTCATATGTTTAAGTGCATTGTGATTTATATGAATAAAGATTAATAATAATAATAATAATAAAAACATATGTGACTGCAAAAAGCCAAGTGATGTAATCACTAGATGTGATATTGGCATCCTCCAGAAACTAGTGAGTTGTAATAGCCTACAGTAAAATATTTTAACACAGCGACATGTATCTCGATTTGGTGTTCCTGTCTTTAAGGTTAGGTCCAGCAGGTGGCGGTCTTTCATGTGAACGCCTCTCTCTCTCTCTCTCTCTCTCTCTCTCTCTCTCTCTCTGTGTGTGTGTGTGTGTGTTGACATGCCGGGTGTAAAGTTTCAGTGCTGTCCAATTAAGGTCTTTGCACATAGTGTGTGAACAAGAGTAGGACTTAACCCAGGTTTTGATTACAATAACATTGGGGGTTGTATATCCCCCATGTAATGGTTAAATTCCCATGAGGGTAATGAGGCATGCCATGTACAATTAGTGTATCTATTTATTGCCCCAGCTCAACGTGACATTACCATTGGAATGGATTTGACAAATTTAATTTCCCCTGCATTTAATAATATGGTGTATGTTGTACTATTCTCTCAAGTATAAAATTAAAATGTTGCAAGTATCAGTGACACGCCTCTGCCACTGTTATGCTTTCAGCTAGATAATAATCTACTATAATCCTACTTGTATTGTTAAAAAAAAAATCTTGTTGACATAAGCATGCACGCAGGAATAAAACCTGATAGTCCAGCACAGCATGTACTCTCCTAAATATTTCCTTGAGGTTCTTGTATTTCCATGACAGAATTATTCAAAGGACACTGTAAATATGTTGAACTGATTAGATAACCAATAATTTCACCTTTTTTTTGTATAAATTAAACTTCACCCTACATTTACATTTTCTAAATTTTTCATTGATTCAACTTTTGGATGAGAAGCAGCTGGTTTATACATAATAAACTGACACTTAACGAGGATTTCTTACATTTTCCAATTTGTCACTCAACGTGATGTGACACTAATTTGGTGTGAATTTCACTGTTACTCACGTATATAACTGAGATATGACAGAGATGCATGTTTACGTTTGTGTTTTACAGTACATAAACCAATGAATGAATAAATAACGTGACGTGTCGTTGCTAAGCAGTTGTTGATGGTGTAAAACGTCTTCCACGTGCTCGCTTCTGTTTACACTTGTACGTGCTGACGTCAGAGCGGACCCCACCCCGCACGGCGAGCTGCTTGGCAACATGAGAGAGAGAGAACAGGAAGGTCTGCGCCAGCGAAGTGAACAACCTGCACACTGGACATACAATAACCACAAAACAAACTACAGCCAGCCGCACAATGGAAGATGCAGAGAAAGGTAATCGATCAGTTGTTTCACAGTGACTGTGTTGTTAGCGAAAACGTTTTTAAACTTTTGTCTCACGTTAAAGCTTAGCAGACTAGCTAAGTTTGCGCATTGACTAACTGTCAAAGCTCAGTGAAGTGAAACATATGCTACTTGTCAAACTCGAATAAAATATATATTTTTTTAGTGACAGAGATAATTCTGCTGAGACTTTGGGAAGAAAGTACAAATTTGTCGATCTCAACAGCAAAAAATAAATAAAAATAAAAAAATACGGAAGTGTAATATTGCACAGCATTTGTGCTAACATGCAACCCAAAAAAAAAACATTTTAAACTGAGAACTCAACCTGCACAAATAGGTTACACCTGTTTGACAGCTCAATACCTGTTATCTAAATGTCCTGGCAGTCACATTGTTAGCTATTATAATTTGTATAGCAGGGAGTGCCTACTTTTTGTTTGAAAGTAGCACATTTATATTCTGTATCAGACTTTATGGGGCATGGTTATGAGGTTTGTTACTGAGGTTAAACAGGCCCGAAAGGCACATGTGTGTAACTGTCAGGCATTTTAAAGCATGAACCACAGGTATGCCATGAGTGCATTTCTTTTCCTCTCTCATTCACCTACCTGGACACTTCCTCTCCTATCAAGCAGCCAACTGTTTTTCACTACATCTCTTCCTCACTCATCGTCCACGTTTGTGCATTTGTACAGCTGCTCGTGACGCAATAGCACATTTTCTGCAATATCAGGTTTTGTAATTTTTAACAGATACACTTTAGATGCTGATAACTGTGAGACTTTATTTAGATTCCCCTTTTCTTGTGCTTTATTTCTATATACAGTACCAGTCAAACATTTGAACACACTTTCCCATTCAAGAAAATGTAAAAGTGCATCCAAACATTTGAATCATAATGTATAACAAGACCTAGTAGTTCTTTTTGTGGAAAAAAACAAGTGGAAAAAATTTATTTTTTTTATCTCAAGGTGATGCCAGATGAACAAGGCACAACCCTGATCTAATTTCCCTTTAACAACAACAAAATCTTCACCCCCCTTGGTTTCAGAAATGTAATTTCCTGTCTGTATGTTGTATTTTGAGTATTTTCTTCTGTGTCAGGTTTGTGAGGTGATGTGATGTCAGGTCAGGTGAGGCTATTTTTCTTGAATATGGTTCGAAAGTGTAGATTTTCTGCATTTTGCATATGTTGTCTTTCATTCATTACAATATGACTTTATTTGTGTGTTTAACGTAGTCAATGCCTCAGTCGAAACAGCAAATTATTTAATAATGTCTATTAGCACAACATAAGCTCTAACAAAATCAGACTTTCCAGCTTCACCAAACTGGTCTTCACTGCAGGGCTGTGTACTGTACTGCCATGGCAACTGTCTGTTGCCATGACGGTACACTTTACTGTCACACTTTTATGCATGTATCTATGGTAGCTGTTATTCCTTGTCACATTCACCTGTTGGATTTCAGACCACTCAGGCAACACCAGTACAGAGACTAAACAGACACTTTGAAGGAAAACTCTCTATCCAACTTGGTGCCCAGGTTCACAATCTTTTGTTAGTGTTTAAAGTGACACATTACAAATGACTAGATGGAAAGTGCTAGGCCAGTGTGTGTATTGAGTGCTCTGACTGGTGCTTCCCAAAGCAGCTTTCTTTGTCTTTTTTTATTCACATAAGCCTAATTAAACTCTTATTTCCAAAATTCTCACTGAGCAATATTCTTCCAGGCCAATGTCATAGGCTCTAGTATAGTATAGACATGATTTTTTTTGACTCCTGAAGTAGAAGTAGAAGAATATCTCACTGCAGATGTCTACATATTGACATTGTGTATCAGAATTTTTTAATATTTGTCTCAGTTGCTTATGGTTTTTGCCTAAATCAAATGTTTAAAATTGAAATCTTAGTCAGGCTTACTGATAAGTCTTGTTTTTCCACTCAGCCGTCTAATGAGATTGATCAAGAGCATTGGCCAACATTTTTTCTTTATTAGATTTCAATGAGGCACAAGTGAATGCTTTCAGCCAAACAGTTAGGGAAAATCTCTCACAGATAAGATCACCCCCAGCCATGTTGAGCTGACCTGTTGAAGGTAGAAGGTTGCTTTACTTAAAAAAAATAACTTAAAAAAAATATGTTTTCATATATTTTAAGTATTTTAATTCTCATGATTGAGATTAATTTCGGTAAGATTTAACTACTTATCCGCATTATCTTGAATTTAGTCACAATGCTGTTAAGATATGATTAGTAACAATGGAAACCCTATTGATTATTGCACTACAAAAGGCAGCGCATATTTTTTATTTATTTAATATTTAAAAAATTCAGGTATGATTCATTATGATATGTGTAAATACTTAATGTCAGAGTAATTATGTCAAAGGTCAAATGCAACTTGTCAGCACATGTCTCACATCTATATGAATGTTCTGTTGTAGGTGGTGGTGGATATTAGTTTGACAAAGTCTGCACACCAGTCATGATAGTCAAGGTGCAAGAGTTGAAGGGTTTGATGTGGACCATTATTGAAGTAAAAAATACTACCCAAAACACCTAGCCTCTCCAAAACAACCTGCAGCTTTGAAACATAGGACTCAAATTATGCACTAGCCATTTAATATCCTTTCTTCCACTAGTTTGTTTTTTGAAGAATTTTTCATTTGCCTGTGAGATTTGGCCAAGCAGAGCTCTCACCTGTCTGGTAGCTCTGGCATCATACGAAATAATCTCAACCTTGACACTTTAGAGAGAAACTTCGGGTCTCACTGTCATATGGAACAGAGTGAGTGTACAAAAGTAAACATTTTTTAATATTTCATTTGTAATTCACTGGCTTATGTACTGATTCCAGAGAGACTGGATTATTTTTCTCTATTTTTTACATCTCTTCATTGTTGTCTATATTTTAGGTATAGGGTATATATGTGCCTGCACCCACTTTTATATCCAATACAATGTAGTCTCAGCCATGATATGAAAGATGGGGGACTGTTATCACTAAAGGAACAGACTTGAAATCAGGTTCCTTCATACAGTACCAGTCAAACCTTTGGACACACTATGGGGCAAATGTCCAAATTTTGTTTTGTATCACATGTATGCACACGTGGCAACTCAATGCACATTCCTCCTGTTTCCCTGTGTTACACTGATTATGGACATCTGTTAGTGTTAACACGCAAAGAAACATAGCAACGTGCCCAGTAAATCCAGGGCAAAAGAAGACTGAAGGCTTTCTTGCAAACATTGATTTAAACAATCCAGGCTGGTATATCTTTACATGATTTACAGTACAAAAAAAAAACTTAAAAATTATCTAATACTGACCCTTCATGCAACCCCTCAGTTCAGGCACATATCTCTTAAAGACACCCCCCACACACCCCCGGGAAGCTGTGTCTTCACAGACTTGGAGGCTTCATAAACAAACAGTAGTAATTTTAAAAGTAGCTGCAGCACTGTTTTACTTGAAAAGGGGACCTCTTAAATAAATGCATACATGTCACCCGATGGAACAACCATGTGCCGGCTTTGGCCCAGCACGGCACGGCACGGCCGATAACGTTTAAAAGCAGCGGCATCTTTAGCAACAGTTGTTGATAGCCAGCTACTTGTCATCATGGACACAATAAGAATGATTTGGCTTTCGTATTGACCCGGTTATCTGTTTAATGTACATGTACAGTGTCTGTGTTGCATGTGAGGAGCCACTGTTTTCCCATGACGCACATATCATGGGAACTTTGTGGGCGCGTTCACTGCATCCACAGTCATCCGTGTCTCATGATTCTTGTTTGAGGCTAATCATGTGACAGGGTATGCCATGAATAGTAAGGTAATTGATCTCATGCAGGGCTTCATTAACCACTTGAAAATGGCTGTTTGTTCCTGGTTACAATCTAGGTGGTTGGGTCCCATCGGTCGTTCATGGTGTTCTTATCTGTTGTGGAACTTATAAATCAAACATATCAAACAATTATATCCACACAGGGTAGTTTTGGACAGGGATAATTTTGAAAGCTTTTTTTTTTTAATTTCAAAGCAAGATTTTTATTCCTAATATTTAATAATTCATCCAATTTAAGTGACCCGGTCATTTTCTTTATAACAAATGTCACATGAATCCAGTGTCTCTCATGGCATCGTTGGTCAGGAGGGCAGCAGAGTGGAAGTCAAGTTTATCCTGTCCTGTATTACCGTATTAATATATGGAGATTTAATTTAACTCCCCATTAATGATAGTTTTGACATGATCATAATGTTCCTCTCTGTTTTCTTTCTACTGTTGCAATAAACAGATATGGACTTTCACAGGAGGCTGATGTGTATGCATAGATCGTTGAATGTGTGTTAAGACTCTCAGGAGAAATATTGTTGCACAATGTGAACACTTCAGAACAAATGAAAAGGAATGAAAAGTACAAACATCTGTGCAGCAAGAAAGAAGGGAAATGAGCTAGGGACTCATTGTCCTTGATGTAGGCCAATGGGTGACTGTATGTGTGTCACTTCCTGGACTGACCTTGCTAAATGGAAACAAGGTGCAACAGAGCCTGACTCTGCAGATCAGGGCACACCACAGTTACAGTATATTAGTAAGCTTTGTTTTACATTGTGCAGGACTGTCACACTACAGTGAGGCTGGGTGGTGTGTTATCATCTGGTACTGCCATCATAATCTCCCTGCTCTAATATATGGGATTGTGTAAATAATGTAAATCATACCACATAATGTTGTCATATAAAGTAATACTACAAAGCAATTACTTCGTCCCTTAATATTCATTGACATCAATTAGACTTGCGCCCATTCACATGTTTGCTTTGCAGACATTGCACGTTGCCGTTCTTGTTTTATGGTGTTTCAAGTGAAAAGTATTTCCACACAGAGGACATGTTGTGATGAAAAGTCGTGCTGCTCAATGCTCGCCTGCTACCTGCTTGCAAAATGTGGAATGGATTTCCTGAATGGAGGCGTGTCTCCATGAGACGCAGAGTAATGATGAGACACGCCTCGGTTCAGGAAATCCATTCCACATTTTGCAAGCAGGTAGCAGAGCAGCCGACAGGGAATTACTTATGGAGTCATTTCAGCAGACAATATTAAAGTAGCACATACATGGCTCATGGATCTGAAATTATGTTGAAATTGGAACCCGATACAGAAGTTAATGAAACTTTTATACATTTTGCAGTGCATATAACTGCAGCCTCTTGACTTTGACATAGTTTATTGTACTTTGTCCCGCATTTTACTTCCAGGTTAGTCTGTCTCGGTCGAGGTGGTTCATTTTAAAATTGACTTAGTAGTGGTAAACATTTCTGTACTGAGCTGCTCGCGTTAGCCTAGAAGTGTGAATGTTAATGTTGTCATAATCATTTTCAGTATTTGGGAGAGAAAGCAAGAGTCTGACTGTGCAAGTCAAAAAGGAGTTGTTTTATTTACTGTGAAAAACTGACTTTGTGGACATTTAATTTGCTGCGTTTTCCATCTTTTGCATCTGCATCCTCTGTCTTGATTCTGGCACCAAGGTATCTCAAAATAATCCCGAAACAAATTTACATTTGGATTTTAGTTTAGATTCCTACTAGAAATAGTTGTTGTTCTGGGTAGTAGTAGCAGGTGTTCAAAAACACTGATATTCTTACTGTCTGTAGACACTCGCTGAATTTATTTGAATGAAATACAACATAACATATTTGTGTATATATACTCCATTTGTGTAGCGTCAATTCCTGCCTTATACATGTAGGTTGTCTCTCCTTTGGTGTGACGAAAACCTTCAAAATATGCTAGAAAAATATTTGACTGAAATAGTGCTTTTCTGTTGTTAGGTGGATGTATACAGTGCTTCATACCTTTTTGTTCTTGTGTACATGTTCACTTTACCACACAGTGTTCTTCCCCCATGTACACACACAATACATAGTGCAGCCTCTGGCATCCTTTCCCCTCCATTCTAGCTGACTAGCATTACTGCTGCTCCCAGATGGATTGGCCACTCTGGATTAGTGCTTTGCTGTAATCTGGGACACTGCAGATTATGCTTTTCATTTTAGCCCCAACCCCTACCATGCACATCACATGACTAGCCCACACAAATGGGACTTTTTATCCTCCTTGGATGACGGAAAGTGAGGAAGGAGGGGAATTGACAGTGGGTATTGAAACTGGTGAATAGAGTGTAATACTAGCTCTGCTAACGACGGCTAGCGCTAGGAAAACAGCATTGCGTAAATGGATGTATGAAGGATGGACTGAGAATTGACCTTTGGGATTACAGGGAAGAGGAAGAGGGAGGGTGTGCTTGGAGTGTGTGTGTGTGTGTGTGTGTGTGCGTTCTTGAAGGGACAGGTAACTTATTCACAGAAAAAAAAGGAGCAGAGGGTGCCTTGTCCTGCGCCAGAAAAAGAAAATGAAATACCAGCTTCGTTGTACTTTCACTTTGACCTTCTGACCACCTGAAAGCCAGTACAAAACCTCCTCCCATGTACACACACACACCACAAGAGGCCGGGACGCTGTAAACAAGGAGACACAGAGACAACCAGATCACATGCAGACAATCAGCACTTGGCTGGCTTTTCTTAGGTAGTGGTGCGGTGGAAGGGAGGTGCCGAGGTGGTAGTCGCTCCAGCTAACAACACACAGTGAGCTGTAAACATGGAGCCTCTGGAGGAATACCACTCTCCGTTTGACTTTGAGCAAGGAGTCAACGCCAGCTACCTCTACCTCTCCCCGGCCTACAACAACACGCCGCCCAGCTCCCCAGCTGTCAAAACCAGAGGTAATCACAAGGAGGAAAGGGAGAGGGTGTGTGTGTGTGTGTGTGTGTGTGTGTGCTGGACAGAGAGAGGTTTGGTTCACTGGAGGGGAAGACTTTTGGGGAACACAAACTGGAAAAGGGGGAGGGAACAAGTGATAACTAGTGGCAGTGATATGTGTGTGTGTGTGTGTGTGTCTCAGTGGCTTTGGACAATTTTTATTTTAAATACATTTAGTTTTCATAAAGTGTCATCACTTTTTTATATTTCAGAAAACCATTATAATGCTTTTTTGCAATTGTTATAATCATATTAGGAAAGGCATTTCCATCTGGCTTTTATTGCCTATAAATTGCTTTAAAAAAGTTTTTTAAGCACTCAATGTACCATGATAGAGGGTCAGTCTCACAAACAAAGTTTGATCCAATAATCTTAACCGTATGGGCAATCAGCTCGAACACATCTGGGATATCTCAATCTTCTATTTCTGTCACAAATGCTTTGCTGCATGTTTCTTATGAGGTATGGAGGTATGATCAAAGATCTGTCTATATTCTGCATTTGCAGATATATAACCGATCTGTTTTTGTATTGTCACTATTTGCTGGCCATATGCTTGTATTTAAACACTAAGATTGTATAATACATGGAACTGATCAAACAGAAAAATAGACTGAGCAAAGTCATCTGTCAACTCTCATTCAGTGGTCTTAAACAATAGCGGAGATTGACTCATTATCACAACAGAAGACATATTCTCTTTTCAGGCATGCTTCAGCTTTATAGCCTTTTCTTTTTAATAAGCTGTTATGAAATTAACAGCTACAGGAACAGTAGTGGTCACGGGGCAGAACAGTCTAAGAGGAAATTAGCTAAACCAGAGGGGTAGGGCAGTAATGTGGGTGGGAATGTAGTTTGGCGTAGCAAGCCATACATCTGCCTGCACTCACATACAAACTTCTCTCTTTCTCCCTTTTAGTCTCTCCTGCAGCGAACACCTGCTGATAGAAACACACCTCATAGGCATATAAACCACTTATGCATAGCTACTTCCACCCAGACACTCACATGTCACATGCTGCCTGAAGGAATGTATTACAGAGTTTTATACAGCTGATAATTCAAGCACGGTGACAGCCTACAGAACCTGTTCTTCTCTCCCAGAGGCTTATCGGAGGAATAAAGGCAAAAAATGCCCCAAAATATACCTTAAAAAGGCAGAAAAAGATAAAACTAGGTTGTAGAGGTAAGGGGAAGTGTCCATTACACAATCCTGTGACTGTAAGGCGCGAGTTGTGCAACCCAGTGCTCGGTGTAAGATAACACAATGTGATTGGTAGTTTCAGAAAGGTTATTTCATCAGCAGTTGTGAGGACATTCGACAGTTGTCTTTGTGGGAGTATCGCTGCGTTCCCGGGAAAGTGGTGGGAGTGTTAGGATGTGACATGGAGGAGAAGACGGGTGTAAAATGTGTGTAATGAGATGGGAGGAGAGGATGTGGAGATGTGAAGGGTTATTCATTTTAATATGATCAAAGAGCATAACTCTAAACTAAAGAAAATGACTAAAAAGATTTGAATGGGGGAAACAGCTAGCGTGCTCTATACAAAGATGACAAGATCCGCCTATCACTAATTAATAGGTATATTTGTTTAATCTGTCAAAAAACTGCTGGCTTTTAGTCATATATATCTGCCAAACATACATGAAAATGGTATTAATATTCTCATCTAACTTGTAGGAGGAATGCATATTTATAGTTTAAAGGCCTTTTATTTTATTTTACACTGTTTTATTTAACTCTTGGGTCTCCTCCTTACTTTTGTCTTCATTTCTTTATAGCGACTGTTCACTCCAAACCCCTGAAATATGAGGAAAGACCAGATAAAAACAAAAAAATGACCTCAGAGACAGTAGCATCTCCCTCCTCCAGCTCAGCTCTGGCCTAGAACATCCTCAGCCGCTGTTGTCCTTTTGACTGACAGATCCTAACAACCTCCTTGCTCCATTGTTCTCGCACGCTGTCTAAGCCCAGGATGTCTCCATCCAGAAAGTTCCTTGTATTATTGATGCACTGCTGCTCCTACCAGGCACAGCTCTGTCAGGAGGCAGCAACATCAGAGAGAAGTGTGTACACTGTATACTGTATGTGTGTGGAGAGAAAATATGAGGGAGTGTTTTGTGCAGCTGTATGTTCATGAAAGCCTTTCATCAAAGAGCATTGTTACAGCAGTAATTCCCCTTCTTAAACTCTCTGATAATATATCCTTCATCCATTCGCCGACTACCAGCTTCCTTTCTTATGTAGCCTCCCCTCTCATGCCACTTGTCCACTGTCACGCTGCTAATACGGACGCCTACAAGTGAACGTGTCTTTAAAAAAGTAAGATGTTTTTTTTTTTGTTTTTTTACCTCTTAGGTTCACAGCAGCAGCCGGACTCAGTTCCAGAGGTGGGAGAGGATGCAGTGACGACTGTCAATCCTGCACCCCCTCCCTCTGCCTTGACGGAGGAGGAGCGGCAGGAGCTACAAGAGGAGTTGTTCAAGGTCAGGAGGAATGAGGGATTAAAAAAGGTCGTGGTTCAGGGAGTCAAGATCAAGTATTAGAGCCGATCTGTCGTACTTAAAGACAGCTCTTGAAAATAGTATATAATAGTCTTTTCATTTCAAACAATGCCAGTCTTTGTTCACACAGAGTGCTTTTCTGCATTAAAAAAAAACATTGTCACCCATTGCTCTCAGCCTCAGATGTTGGATTACTGCCCAATTTTCAATGTCTGTGACAATATTTTTGCAATTCTACCACTTGTGATTGTGATATAAAAACATAAAACTGAACATCTCTTTTATTGATATTTTAAAAACTGGTTTTTAAACAGACCATCGTAGTAAAGTATTGTGTTGCCCAGTGCATTGTTGAATCTCCTTGATGTGTTTTTAATAGTTTTATGGACAACCGTGGAGCTCTAAGGCACGGAGGAATAAAATATATATTTACAGAAAATTTTCTAAAAAGTCCAAATTATTGGAAGCAGTGACCTGACAGGTGCAGCACCTTTACCTAAACATATCATGTGGTTTCTCAATGAAACTAAAACAGATTAAGACTGGACAATGTTAAGCACAATGCATGTCCCATATAAAACCCCTAAATATAACTGTGTGTGTCCAGGTGGAAGATGAGATCCAGACTCTGTCTCAGGTGCTGGCAGACAAGGAGAAGCAGTTGGCAGACATTAAGAGGAAGCTGGGTATAACTCCGCTTAACGAGCTGAAACAAAACATCACCAAAACCTGGCAGGAGGTCACCACCTCCATCGCGTAAGTACTACTTACCATACCATGCTACCTACCATAGTATGCTGTATAGTATGTTTGTATATTTATTTATTTATATATTACGTATATTTGAGCAGCAGGAATTCCAAACAGAAGTTTAATGACCAGCTGCTCCAGTATCTTGGTATCTGAATTTTTTTCCTCTTCTGTACAACAAGTAAAAAGATGTCAGTGCTCTTGACAAGCTGGCTGCATCCTGCATGAAACAGTTTGACAGGGTTTTACATCACAGGAAATGAGCAGCGTTCTGATGCCTTCAGGCATTGAAGTTCAGTTCTGACCTTGAAGTTTCTCTTTACTCTTTGATCTCTGTCTCTTTTTTTTTTATCACACTCGTACTGTATGCCTTCTTTCTGCTGCCCATCATTTCTCCCTCGCTCCGCTCTGTCTTTCTTTCAGCTATCGGAGGACATCTGAAACTCTGTCTCAGGCAGGGCTGAAGGCCACAACAGCTTTCTCCACTATGGGCTCAGCCATCAGCCGGAAACTTGAGGATGTCAGGTGAGACTGAGATGTGTAACGTAACTTCACATGAAATATCTTACAACGTTGTGATCAAACCGTATTATTCATTGTTCCACTGCAATGTTTGTGCTCCATCCTCCGTGCTAAACAGTTTTGAGTAGAGCAACCAGATGGTTTGTTTCCTCGAAATCGCTCTACCTCTTCCCAGAGATCTCAAAGTGCTCGTTAGGTGGGCTGATAGCTTCAGTTCTTTCCAGGAATTTCTGTCAGTATCAACCCTGTTTTCACATAAATTTTCAGCTTTATGTGTATCTAGGAGTTATTAGACACCAGTATGAACAAGTTTATGTTGCAGTATATGACCAAAGGCAGGAAGTATCTTCACTTCATTTGTATCTTAACTAATTTGTTCCTGTTTTTGGTTCCCGCAACATAACTCCTGTTAATGCCATCAGTGGCAGATTTGGATTTGTGCAGTAATAATTAAATATGCTTTACTATGAGATTCATTTAGCTGTCTTGCAGTCTTTTTCTAGTATGTTTGGGTATTTCTAACTTCACTTCAATCTTAAATTATTTCCACTTTCTCTCATGTCCTACTTTGTTTTGCAGGAACACTGATTTTATGTTGTTAATGCATGATATTCACTAAATTCTACTGACTAAATTGTCACTTAAGTCATATTTATGTATAAATGAAGTAGCAATAATGTAGTTGTGTAAATGCCCATCCTAATTACTTTACAATATGGGTTTCAAAATGCTGAAGACATCTATCCACAACAATACTAATTGTGTTTCAGTACGTCTTGATTAGACATGCCAACAACAGATTGTTCCATTTAAAATCTATCTCCAGTTGATCCCCCAACCCAACCCACCCCACCCCCAGATCCTAATCCTCCGTCTTCACTGTCATCCTTCTTCTCTCTGGATTAGTGAGCTACAAACAAGATTATAAGACCCTTCAAAGCTGCAGGATGCTGAGAAATGCAGCCTCACGGATGAGCTAGAACACAAAGCTTGTATGGGGGGGTGGGGGTGGAGCGCAACCTGACAGGGGTCAAAGGGTGTGTGTAAAATATTTGTGGTTGTTTAGTGTGTGTGTGTGTGTGTGTGTGTGTGCGCATGCATGTTATGTTATGTGATGACAAGATATTCTCCTATAATACACAGGATTAGCACACACCCACTGTGTTAATACAGAATCAGTCTTAATGGGATAAAGCAGGATTTATTTGATTTATGCACTTGGAAGAATACTCGCTTATTGAACATGTATAGTAAAATAAATGAGGCTGTGTGCACTCTCCATGCATATGTCTGCCTTGTCTTGTTTCTCTCTTTATGTTCTTTATGTGTAAAATCGTCTTTTTTCTCCTTTTTTCTTAAACTAATGCTCCATTTCTTCTCTATAATGCTGTCGGATAGCATACGATCATTACAACACTCGGCTAGTATGCCTGTCATGAGGTAAGGGGCTGACACACAGTACCAAAACATCAAAGAGGTAAAAAGTCTTGTGTATTTTCATGTTAAAGATGCATTTTAAAAA
This sequence comes from Pampus argenteus, assembly GCA_036937835.1. Lineage (NCBI taxonomy): Eukaryota > Metazoa > Chordata > Actinopteri > Scombriformes > Stromateidae > Pampus > Pampus argenteus. The sequence continues at coordinate 12,149,160 of CM072879.1, forward strand.
AGGAGTGTGTGGCATGAGGCAAGAGTGTCCACTGCTAACAGCCACATTATCGGCTATCAGTGAAGCTGCAGCTTCAGTTATCTCACATGACCAGTGCATTTGTAAACGGCCACCTTCAGAAACGACTCCTCTAGTTGTTTTTGTACCACTGTCTCTCCACAATTCCCAAACATGTATAAATTGAATCACGTATAAATCAAACACAACGTGTTAGAGGAAAGACCATCTCTGTGTCATTCTGCATTCTCTCGATTATGTTTTCATGAAAATCAACACCTCTTCGGCACCTTTTCAGTAGAACAGAAAGGAATGGAGTCACAGAAAATCATTGTGTGTGTCAAGCATCACTGTGATCTCTACGGATGCGACCACAGTGGATGTCCAGCTGCTTTTTTTTCTTTTCGAAGTCGTGACTTGTCTGCACTATATTATGAGCTCATCAGATAAACACTCACTTGTCACTCACTCTTTTACATCTTCTCCTTTCGCAGAAATGCTCCAACTTTCAAGTCATTTGAGGAGAAAGTGGAGACGCTGAAGGTAATTGATTAAAAACGGGACTCCTGGTTACAACTCAACCTGCAGAGGAGATTTCACTACAGTACAATACAGTTATATTGTATTTGTGTAGTAATGTTTTTTTCACTCTGACGTGGCCCTTTAGCAGCTCAGTGAGATGTATTCACCTGGTCATGGTGCATTAACTCAATTGTAGACATCACCCATTTCATTTTATTTATTTCATAGCTTGGATATTCATTGAGCTCAAGGACAGTCCATCAGCTCTCAGTGTCAGTAAAAACAGGAAGTTAAATTGTTTAAATTAGAAGCTAAATTTACTACATAATTAATAATTTTCTTTGTTTGCGTCAGACCAAGATGAGTCCATCAACGTCCACCAGTAACGCCGGCGACCTGGACAGCGGCACCTCCGCCGTTGAGTCTTTGCACGATCAGCCGGAGGACCCGCTCGCCCAGCAGGCACCGATGCACTGAGACCTGTCTAACCCCTTCTGACCCCTCCTCACTTGACCCCCTAACTTCTGGACCGTCAACACTTGTCCCCTAAACTCTTGTGTGCCAGTCTACCTTTATAGGAAACAAATGACTTACCCCAGCCTTCCCTGTGATCTAATTGTCTGGTCTTTTTTGTCTGACACGTGCACTCACTTGTTAACTGGTGTGGAAACTGAAAGCATGGGATGGGTGCAGGCATGCAGTCTCGTGCCTCTGTTGTTGCTCACTGTGGGAGAAATCCTCCCTGCTGTATGACTTTCTTTCTCCCTTTTCGCACTTCTGTTTATCCTCTGCCTTTGTCTAACCAGCAAAGCTCAGATGCCAAACATGCTCCTAGTTTTTGTTTGAGTATAGAAAATTGTACAAAAAGATTTACACTTAATAACTTCTTATGTGAACAACGTTGGGTTATTGCTTCTGCGTGGCCCTTATATGTTGGGTTTATTATTATAAGAATTAGTTTTGTCTGCCTCCATGTTGGGGCCATTCTTGGGTTACGAATCTGATCTCATTATATTAATTTTAAGGCATCACACAATCTTAAAGTAGTCTTAACACTGTTTTCATAATATGAATGGATGCCTTTTTTGTGTGCTGTATAATACAGTTGTTGACTCCAAAGCTGGCTTTTCAAACACATACCTGAGAATAAAATCCATTCCTTTTTCCCGTTGTTAAGAGCCTGAAAAAATACAATGTCCATGCTACAATAGTTACAGGAAAAAGGCTGAGATCAGCAGAACAGAGGCAGAGCAAACACATAGTCGAGGCTCAGCCTTGACACTGTGTGAGAGTGAAATAAATGTGTCTTTTTCAGAGCCAGAGTCAATATTTGAACACTTCATTGTTCCTGCGAGGGACCCTCCCTGTGCTCTGTAATACAGAAAAAAAACAAGGCGAGGCCAGAAAATATACTGCTGGATATTAGTTTGTACACTGATACAGGACAGTGTAATAGTAGGTTGCCTAGAAAGTGCAATTTCCCTCTTCAGTTTTGGTTTTAAGTTTTCTGGAAATGTATTTCGACACAAATCGATCAAAGTCTGCTTGTTCTTATACAGCCTTGGCAAAGTGAATCTCCAAATAGGAGATTTTTGAATTTATCAGAAGCTAAAGGATGAGCTGTTCCTTTTGCAGGTTCAGAAAGTTCGACTTCTTTAGTAAAATAAACTGTATAAAGTTTTACTGTTGCAATGCTAAACATGAAAAACACATGGTGATGATCACAGGATGACTGAATGTCGAATATGTGAATTACTGCTGAATTAGTGTCTCTACTTGACAATTTTATGCTGCATTAGGCTTCATATTATTAAACTACTAAACGATCACTTTCGCCAAAAGTTTTTCTACTGTTGTACACAATGATGCATTGACACAGGAGTTTTACAATCAATGGAGGTTAAATAAAACGTGAAGGGCTTTCAGAGCCAATCTGAATACACCCAAGGCTTTCTGTGGTACACAAATGGAGGACAAATAGATGCAAAAGATTTCTGCCACTTCCTTGTTCGAGACGTCCCCTGCTGTTGGACGACTGGCTAAACATGACACAAGAAGAAAAGGCTGACGGCAGGATTTCTGGTTATAAGATCTTGTATTTATCAACCATGACACAACAGCGTTTTGGTAATCTGAGTCAGTTATGACAAGCAATGTATTTCTCAGTAATAGATTATCTCATATCCTCATGTAACAGTGCTTTCCAACCATGAACGAGATCACTGAGAGGATTCATTACAGCCTTTTATCTCAGACATGAGGATTTCATTTGTAATTAGACATACATATCACATATGTTTGTATGTGATACATTGTGTTTGGTTCTTAATTGGAGCAGTGGAGTGGAGAAATATACTCTAAATAAAAACACCTCTGAAGTCACCTGACTCAGTGCTAACTGTTTGGCTGATACAACATAAGGTAACAACTGTGATGATTTGTGGTCAAAACTGAAACTGATGGAGGAAAAAGAAGAAACAAACTGCAGTTCATCGTTGGACCACAAGAGGGCAGCCAAGAACAGATGCTACACATAATGGCCTTATTTTTTCCTCAGTATCCATACCAGATCATGTAATATCATGCCTGGTGCCAGGCCTGACTGCTGCTGCTGCTGATCTGACTCATAGTTATGAGCTGGTGGCTGTTTAATAGATCTCTATAGGAGACCAGTTCCAGCAGGAGTCCAAAACTCAAAACGAGTCAAAAGCCAACAAGGAAAGTCCACAGTTGTGTTTGAAGTGGTGACAAAAGCAAAAAAAGTAAAATAAAATAAGAAAAGTAAGTATGTCTAGTCTTGCTGGTAATCTTATATCTAATTCATGCAATTTAATACTCATCATGTACTTAATCAATTCCATTTTAAGTATAATTGTTAATGAAGATTCTTTTTTTAAACTACATTTGTGGTTAGACATAAATACAACAGTTTGTGACAGGGAAGATGTTATTGGTCTTTAAGGAGAGATATTAAAATGTCATTTGCCTAAAGTGACTTATTGTTCTGAGTGACGGAAAGTCACAGAGGTGGCGGATATAGACTAGATCCAAAACATTCGGACCACCTTGTAATATAAAAGAGCGTGTAAAGCCTACAAGCGGAGAAGTCCAGTATGAAGTGTTTACAGGTGACTTTAATAACGAGGATTATTATAAGACGATATATTAAGTTGCAGCTTGTGGAGAGTGGTTCAACCTGTTTCTAAACATGTACATAAATTATGACCCTGAAAAGTGACTAGCAATTATTGTTATCAAGTAAATGTAGTGGAAAAATCATAATTATACTTAGGTATAGTAGTTGAGTAAATGCACTTAGTTATTTAGTCAGATGCTACATTGACATTTTCACTGAACCCACACAACTATCTCATCATAGTCATTGTAGTTTGAGTTTGAGTTTGAGTATAAGTTTCACTAAATGTTAGAGAAAAGACACACAGTGACATCAGCTAACAAACAGCTGCCAAAAAATCTTTATTCAGTTCTAACCAGAAGCCTCCAGAGTCTTCTAGTCACACAGATTACTCTGGAGAAAGCTCTAAACTGTACACCGAATCAAACAACAACAGCACCAGAACGCAAGTGTCAGTAAACACCATTTACAACAAGAACGATGGCAGTTTCTACACAGAGAGAGACCAGATAAGAAAAAGAAAAAACAAAAAAAACCTGGTACAGGAGTTAACAGTCAGTGTGCATTGACTCTTCTTTGAGAAAAATCATCATATATTCATAGAACTGTTGATAATATTGTGGAAAAGAATATAACAAAACATCATTGGTGCAACATCATTGGAGTATACAATTTGTGATAGAAGAGATCGAGTGCTTTGTGTAGTGTGTTGTGTTAGTAATAAAGAATCCCATATATAGACTGTGTATGTGCGTAATATGATGAAGCAGGCCTTGTTTTAAATGTGCAGAGAGAGAACATTCAGTTCAAACATGGCTTAGTGTGTGTGAGTGTGTGTGTGTGTGTGGGGGGGGGGGGGCCTCAGAGGGCAAAACAAAAACCCATCAGAAATGATCCCAAATGACTTCCCATTCCTCAGCTAAGCAAAAATAAGTGTATTCCCAAGAAACGTGAAGCATTTCTTTAAAGTTCGTGCCTTTTTTTCAAAGAGCAGGGAGTTATTTGTGACTTTCTCTACAATATCGATACAAAACGAGAACCATGCGGTAGTAGTTTTTTTTTCCATGATTAGTCCATGATCTTCTGCCTCCTTTAACAGGTGAGACCATGACCCCGCTGTTGTTGTTGTTGTTGTTGTTGTGTTAACAAGCAGAACTCTCGTTGTTTTCTAATCTCAAAGGCTGAACCCCCTTGTTGCTACTACAGTGATCTCTTGAGTTTTCAGATGTGAAAAGCGATATATTTCTCGTATAAAACCGATTCAATATGTGCCTCTTCCTCCTCTACCCTTCTTTCTCCTCTTCTCTGAACCTCTTGCGTCCTCACAGTGAAGGGAAAGCTACTGATTTCATGGACGCCAACGATTCTTATCAGCTGGGGTCACGGATACAGCCTGCACAGGTGCTGTTTCTAATCGCCCTCATCAATTATTCAATGGCTTGGACACGTATGGACACATAAACAGCTCCCTGCACTCGACCATAAAGCCAAACATCTTCCGTGAGCTCGACTCACTGACTCCAACGCACACCTCAAACACAGCCTGCTCCTTCCTTCACAGCAACATCAACACAATCCCTGCATCATGTAAAATGTTAGACGACCTTTTATCTAGCATCATAAACATGCTGTATCTCTTTACTTTGAGTTCCCTATGTTGCATTTTAGGCATCTGATGGAGGCCAATGCTCTGCAGATGCCAGTGTAAATGAAAATGAAAAGCAGCAGGGGCAAGTTTATTATGCCCTGTCAACGTAGTAGTTGATAATGCATGAGGTATGACAGCTTGCACATTGAAACGTGTGCATTTATGGCTGCAGGAATGGCTTGATCAGGCTTTGTATGGAGCAAAGATGCACACACGCACTCATAGTAAAGCACATACGAGCTTTTGTGCTCACACAAACAAACAGGAGGAGGTGTAAATGCTACACTGAGCAGATGGGACATACCTCGGGCGGTCATTGGAAACATACACTCCATCATCTCACACTGCAGACACACACACACACACACACACACACACACACACAGAGCTGTGCGTTTCGACCAGAGGACCGGTGAGACGCAAGCAGCTTCTACCAGCGAGCAAAATAAGACCTGAAGCCACAGGGACATATGTTCATCAGCATGGACACATACTGCCCCAATGACATGATCTATGTGTGTGTGTGTGTGTGTGTGTGTGTGTGTATATGGTTTGTGTAATATCATGCATGTGCGCAGTGAAAATCCTTCCTGAAAAGGTATCTATAAAGAAAAAAAAAACGTTCATAGTTGAGATGTTTAGTTGCATATTCAAATCCTGCTTGATAAATGATGCAGATTTATATAAATGTTGCAGTTGCTTGATAAAAAAGTGGATTTAAAAAAAGAGAGAGACAATTTGGGGTTAAAAAAAAAAAAGTACCTTTCAAGACTGTCTGACCTAATTTCCTACAACATCTCTAACCTGTCTTCGACCTAGTCACTACAGAATGAGAAATGTCTCATTCAGGTTTGCAGATAAACATTATATTGCTTGCTTGAAACGACACATTTGAGCAGTTTCCAGGTAACCAGCGCTCCAATAAGTTACCAGTCCCAACCAAGAAAAGCTCTAAAACAGCGAATTGTCATTTTTGCACTTTGTTTTTCATTAAAGGTGCGTTATGTGTAAGATTTATGTAAGGATTTTAGTTTAAAATATCTAAAAAGTAACTCAAATCCTCAACAGAACGTGAAGAAATAATGTTAAAAGTTTTGACATTATGTCAAAGACGTACAATGTTAGCGTGCTAACCAGCTAACTGTGGCTGTCCTGTTTGGAAATACCACTTGTTCCTCGAGAGGTGATAGCGAGGTGATAGCACTACAGCGTTCAGTCTCTCAGAGCAACATGAGAGGAGGAAGAAGTAGCATTAGTTTTTGTTTTTTAGGTTAGATTTATTCAAGCAAATGTTCAACGTTCAAGCTCAACGTTAGCACTGAATTTATATTGCTACCATACTTAATCAAAGCCCTAGTTCGCTGTAGCTAACAGAATACCGCTAATGCACTACTAATTTGGCCATCCTTGTTTTGGAGTGTGGAGTATGAATTTAACAATTCTTACATATTGCATCTTTAAACAACAAGGATTGAGTAAAGATTTGTTACCTTCAGACAGGACCAGGCTAGCTGTTTTATCATAAGCTAAGCTAACTGTCTGTTTGCTGTAGCCTAGCGTCATATTTACCTTACATACCGTACATTAATCTTCTTATCTCCTTCTAAGGCAAGAAAGCAAAGCTTCCAAAATGTTGAACGACTCCTTTAATTTTCCCTTAATGCTTTTGAATCAACGGCTGAACCAACCCCTTTTCATGAAATAAGATCCTGAGCACCTTTAGCACAGCCTCATGTCAGAAAAGGTTAACATTTTACAACCCAACTGTGTCACCTAATGCGCCGTCCATGAACAGATGTGGTGCATTGATGGTTTAGTTTTTGGTCTGGAACACGTATCAAACATTTAGAGGCTTCAAAAGGATATAAAACGCAACATATTGTACCGGCCAAGTCAGGGTGGAGAGCAGGCAACAATGAAGTTTCAGACTGCACGTATTAAATATCATCCTTTTGAATCTCACTGTGTGTTTTCAGCCAATCTGTCAGAGGATCGAGGGAGGGGGGGTGGTGCAGCAGGTGGAGGAACTCATAATTCACATTTCAGACTACTTCATAACTCCAGCTGGCACCGCGCCCATCGCTGTAACGCTCACTCTGAGCTGCGGGCTTTAGTGCACGGCCTCCTCTAGTGATCCATCTTCCACAAGCATCCCACCAGACTCTCCCAGGACCCCCAAACTGTTAGTACACACAACCAGGATGGAGACAAATTGGTCTGTGCCAGCAGGGGGTCATAGGTACTTTCAGACTGCCTATATCTAAATTTAAAAATATGAGAGAGGGATTTTGTTACTTATACCAAGAACAATTATGACTGTTTGGAAAATATTTTAAAAAAAGCAACCCCGGCTGCTCTCAATGCCTGAACAACACAGCACAAATAGAGTCCATAATTTCCTTATTTGCATGCACATGCAAGTATTAAAAAAATACAGTTAGACCAAAGATAATAGTGTATATACTGTTTGAAAAAGGGAGTGTAAAAACCCAGTACGACAGTCATTGAGTTCTTGAGGTCTACATGATTGTAATCACAAGGGATCAACAGCCAATGAGATGATCCAGTGTTGCATATTCACGTTTAAAACTGAAGGAGCGGTGCCGTAAACACCCTGAAATAACGTGTTGGTTAATATTCTGAATAATTGAAACCATTAACAGAATTCAGGCTGATGAGAGTATTTTTCTTCTCTCTATCTGCCAAAACCTTCACACAGGCCCCCTTTCAGGTTTCTGTGTAAACCACTTAGCAGCTCTGCACTAAAAATGGATCATCTCACCGACTGTCTCACACGCTGTTTTCGCTGAACGAGGCTCCTTTGATTTCCCAAACACCACCACAGCGATTCTTCACATCTACATTTATCTACAAGCCCTTGCACAAAAGGGGAGAGTGGAGTCGTGTTTGGGAAAACAAAGAAGAAGAAAACATTGAAACACAGTATCATCATCGAGAGAAAAAAAAATGTTTCACAAGTTACAGCAAAGAGTTAGAAAAGTCACTCTTAGACCTTAAAAAGTTCCCTAATAGCAACATCTTTCTGGATCCGAGAGGGACCAAAGGGGGCCTCCGGACACCGACTGGCAGAACATTTCTTTGTATCACAAATCTTTGTATTATTACAGGTACAGAAAGCAGAAGTCAGACTAGCCAGCACCAGAGACACTCCAACATCGATGCTGTGGCCCTGCACATCACAGCAACACACACACACACACACACACTTTCCAGACATAATGTGGCGACTGGTGAGGTCCACTCTGGAAACTCTATTGTGAGCTCAACAAGGCACAGTCAGGGCTCCTATATTCCCCCACAGTCAGGATGAAGCAGCTCCCGGAAACGCAGACTAATGACTTCTCTTATCATTAATGTTGGACGGGAAACCCACAAAGTGTTTACAGAAGCCATTTCATCCCCTTTCCGCCTCCTCCGCCTCCTTCACATTCCTGAATGAATGAAGGACGGAGGACCCCTCCTCTTTTTATTGACTACAACACCACCCCGCCCCGGCAATGCCAGGCATAACCTGCCCGTCATCATGGTTGCCATGGAAACTAGCCTTATAGTTGGACACGCTGCTACTCAGTCTATACTTAAAGATCATGCAAGGTGATACTACGACGACTCAGGTGCACCAAATTATTATATTTTTAAGTTTAATTTAAAATATTAAATTCATGTTTCCACACGACTTCTGATGCCACACACACACACACACACACACACAGAGCGCCACCTGTTGGCAGCCTGTTGACAGCAAGGCCAGATAACATACATCTGCTCATAAGTTTTATCACCAGCTAGAAGTGTGTGTGTGTGTGTGTGTGGCCGGCTAATCTGCAACCACAGAGTTAAGGAGAAGCCTCTTCACTAAAGGCACAACCCGTCATTTTTTATTTAAACTTCCGCTGACTGAACACTTGAAACAAGACAAAATTTTGAGAGGATTAAAGTCAACTGAACTATACTGATACACACTGATACTGTAGCTTAGATGTGCTGTACTGCAGCTTAATCTGTATATGTTGTAGCAAATATGTAGGTTATATAAAGGTATAATAGTGTTAGCCTCTTGTCACAAACAAGTCTTGTCATGTATGAAATATTGATCTCAATAAGGATCAGGTACATGAATCAGGGATGCTTATAAAACTGTCAACACATGAACTGATGTTAAAGTCATCACTGCTCAATAGATAAGGTGGACACGGACACACATACGTGTGTGTGAGAACATATACATTGAAGGTCCCTCATAACTCACAAGAGTTGATTTTTATACCTCCCATAAGCAGAATAATGCCATCTGGTTTTATTCAGCTTATAAATCACAGCTGAACGCTCAGCCCTTTAATAGGCGGCATCAACAAACTGGAGAACAAAAGCCAGACCAGCCGCTGTAATTGAAAAACAGTCCTCATAAGTATTCATATCACTCGCACTAGAGCAACAAGACCGCCTATTGTAGCTCTTTGATTCCAGTTTTAATTCTGCTGTGCGAACGTTTGCATTGGCAGCCCATTTCTGAGCTTGAGTCCTCGCTGCTCAGAGCGAAGGCTCATTTTAGATATTAGTTGACAACATTTTTTTTTAAATCAAGGTCCACTTATTTGCTTGTTCTGGAGCTTTTAACTTTATCACATGGTCCTCTCCATTAGATTCTGTTTGCAATCATGCAAAGGTTGAACATCTGCAGTTTCATGGCAACTGAGCAAACTCAATCTGTTGATGAAGACCAGCATTATACGGTTGAAAGTGGACCTTGAGTTTTGTCAACCGCTGTCTCTAATGTAAGAAGTTGCAGTTGCAGTTACTGTAGTGATGTTATAAATTGTACCAATTTCATATTTTACAAAATGCACCAGTTTTGCTCTTAAGATCAACACATGGAAAGAAATGAATCAGCACCAGAATAAACCCATTCAATCTGATGAAGCCGGTGAGAGATGAGAGGTTTAGGGGTAACGCACTCACTAACTCGTGTCTGGACACTCGGTAGACTTGAGGCAGGGTGCTTTTATTTTCATGTTCTACAGCATAACAATGTGTACAAAATGGAGTTAATAGATGAGAGGACACATGGGAGAAACAGCACTGCATGGGATTATAGCACCTCCATTTCTCCCCCGCCGAGGGCACAGCACTGGTGTGAGCGCGTACAGTGTGCAAAGACAGACCTGGGCTGAGACATCTTTGATGATAAATGGTACCAACATGTTTTCAGTACAACAATGCAGGCCGGGCCACAGTCCACAAACAAATCTCACAGTTTCCTACTATCGTGATGGTCATGTTTGAGAAATACGGCAGCAAATATGCTGGACTTTTGAGGTAATTTGAATTAACCCAAAACACGGGTGTGAGATGATCTTATTTTGGTCAATTTTTATTATTTGGGTGACCCACCATTAAAAAGAATCAGAATCCAGAGAGCTTCTTTTAAAATAGCTGCCACTTTAAACATCCAGTCATGCCAGCAGCCTCTGAATGATCTGAACTGGGGGATTTGTTCCTGGACACAACCATGCCAGATTTTTCCACACGTCCAAACACAAGCATGAAGCACCACAATGATGGACAAAGGGCAGTGTGAAGTGCACAGTTAAAAAAAAATAAAAAATTTTTGGTGGTCTGGACAAAAACAAAACAAAAACAAAAACAAAAAAACAACACAAACAAAACCAAACAAATAACACCCTTGAACCCCAAAGTGTTGGTTTGTCAGGAAATGTGCAGAAGATGCGACCTGAACGCTACCTAACAGGGAAACACCACGAGCCATTTGATAAAGGTGTGTGACTCCTTGGGAGAGTAATGCTTGGAGGGGCAGGCAGAGCACCGTGCTTCAGTGGCAGCCCGCACACTTCGCCCGGGGCTCCTTCATGTTCACACACAAAGGTGTGCGAGCACACACATCAGATGTCAATCAAACTAATTGCAAGTGGGCCTGCATGACACAGGGAGAGGAGAATTGGAAATAAGATAAAGGTTTTAATCAACTGTGGTTTTCAACCACTGAGCAGCGGCAGCAGCGAGGAGCGTGACGTGAAGGAGCTCCAGGCGGGAGCGTGCGGGTCACATTCACTGCAAAGAGCGTAACAAGCTTGGTTTGCACTGACAATCATGCCTGGGCTCCCTCCTACAGTTACAATAGCCACAAAAATTTCCTTCAGCAGAACATGAAAACAAAATTTATAAACAGTATATATATTTAGATATATATATAATCATATATATGAAAAAAATAAAAACAGCCAAATGTCTTTGTTTGCTTTGAACTTAAATTTCAACATGTTTTTTTTTTTTTTACGTATATATAGATTTGTCTCATTTCCTTAAACAATAATACGTTCACATAATACGATGGCTAATCATTTCTGAGATAATCTAAACATTTTTTTTGTAATGAAATATCAATGTAATGACATAGAAGAAGCACAATGATTATTTTCAAAAAGTGACTTTAAGGCTATCCCTATATTCAAAACAAACAGTAGCCTGAAAGGTTAAACGGTACATTATTTCTTCAGGCGATATCATACTTGAACCTGTCTTGTTCATAAGGTGGCAATTTTAATGACCTAAGTCATAAACATGGAGCTTAGCGAAAAAAAACCTACATATTTACATAATCAGACAAAACAAAAGGGACAGAAATAGAAACAGGTGGGCAAACATAACAGAGCTACTAGTTTTAGGTGCAGAAGTACTGTGTATCAAACGGGCGAGCGTGTCAGTTTATTAGCTGGTGTTGGTTTTAAACAATTCTGGTGCGAATGGCAGAAATTCTGCGCGCATTCAAACTAATTTCATATAATTCGGAGTGTAAATGCAGAAAAAAGCTGAAAAGAAATATTTGTCTTAAAATGAACACAGAATATCAAACTAAAATGGAAGGAGTCTCTGTAATACCGGAGGCCAAGCAATCAGCCCGTTCTGAATGAGCGCTGCACTAGTTGCTATTAATTTCAGAACATTATAATAAAGTAAAATGCAGCTGCAGGTGATAAAACTGTTGGTCCATCTATCACCACAAAGCGAACATCTGTAAGCTATTTGGCTTTGTGATTTTGCTTCCTGCCTTTGAGCCATTTCAAATAGAAACATTCAAATGAGTAATCAGATAACTGCATTATTTTTTTTTTTACCAATCCCACTCAGTTACAAGGTTACAGGCAGATCACAGGGACTCTTTTGAAAGTCAGAGCCAGCTTTGCTTGCATGTTGCCAAGCGAATGAAGTGTAACAACAAAGGAGTGACCTCATCAAGTGCTTATAACGTTTCTCACCCTTTTTCCAAAAAACTCTTGGAGCAAATAATGGATCAAAAAGCAGGGGTGACTAAGTCTTTTTTTTTTGTGTTGTTACTTCTTTACAACCAGTTGGACATGGAGAGGACATAGAAGAAGAACATTTTCAACTCTCTAGAAGTAACCACAGGCATTATCAAATATACCAAATGCTCAGATACACACATACAGTGCAAATGCCTCACTTTTGGTTTTGAGCCCTCCTCCTTTGGTTAGCTGATCATCAAGAGGCGCCTCTGTGGCGTACGTAAACACAAAGTTGTTTTGTTCCCTTTGGGAAGGTATAAAGTTGGTCGAGGAGGAGGGCAATCTGTCTTTCTCTATATCGTGAAAGATACTTTTATCTTAAGATCTTTTTATGGCCTTGCATGCTGCTGGCTTCATGCTTCCAGTGCTGTTAGGAAGATCTTTTAACACACTTTCTTTAGCAGGTGGTAGGTCTTGGTTTCACCAAAAAACAAGAGATAGAAAATAAAAAAAACTACATCAACAGTAAACATGGCACTTTAACAAAAACCAAAAACATTAAGAACATGATAAAGTTTTTAAGAGTTTTTGGTTGCAAAGTTGTCATGTGTAATGAAAGAGAGATGCTGTTGAGATAGTGCTGTATACAATATAACCCCAAGTTTTAGCTGCTGGTTTTTGCTTTCTGTAGAATCACATCCCTGATAAAACAAAGAAAATGAATCAATTGGATAAAAAAGTGACATAGAAACAGTTCCTGTCTTCCGTTATGACATGTGTGTGTGTGTCTGTATGTGTGAATGCTGTTGTGGTTTTCATGTGGTAAATCACTGACATGGTCTGTCTGCTTTCCCTGACTGTAAAGTGTATCTATTTTTTTTTGCATTGATCATTCACCTTGTCTCCCTCTCAACCTGTCCTTCCCAGCTCTGCTGTACATTCCCCTTGGGCTGTCAGGTGTGAAGAACAGGTGAGGGACCGGGAGAGAGACTGTGATGTTGGTGAGAAAAGATCACCTCAAAAAGTCCAGAAATAAAACAGGAGATGAACAAGTTGAAGGAAGAACAAAAACAACAAGTATTACCTCCATGCTTTTTTTTAGAACTTTCTTCAAAAACGTCAGTAAAGAGGCTCGTTCTTTTGGATAAAAAAAGTGAAGATCTTTTTTTTTTTTCTTTTTGACAAAACACACAAAATATTTTTGGCCTTTTTTTCTGGACCCCTTCTTTGACTAGACTTTCCATTTAAAAACCAGAGCTTTACAAAACATAGAAAGATGCAACACTGAACCCAACATAAAAACTGCGGGAAATCTTAGATCTATTTTTTCTTTACACTGTTTAGCTGCACTGGGGTTTCCCAAAACTGGGAATGAAGGGAATGGCGAGGCAGTACTGGGAATCCTGGACGGCAATGTAAAAGGTGACGCTGCCGTCATCTGGTTCCCTCCACAGCTGGAATGGTTCAGTGGCGCTGAGGGGGCGGTGCCGGAGTTGTTGCAAATTTGAGCTGAAGAAAACCAAATGCATGCAAAATGATGCCCCTCCCCCCTTTTCTCTGGCGAAAGTTGGCGTGGCGCGCCATTGCGTTGGCGAGGTACACTCAGTCAGTGAATCTCTGGCAGGCCTTTTTCCAGCGGCAGGCAGTGCACCACATGTCCCGGTTTTCCATCCCGTACACCTTGCGGCACTTCTTCCCTTCACCACGCACCTTTCGACTGGAGAAAAAGAGAGTTCCTTGTTGAGGTGGATTACACAAAACTAAGCATGACTTTCTTTTAATTAAGAGCCATCAAGAGAGTTGATAATCCATTTTTCATCTTTTACCACATGACCACTCACTAAGGTAATCTAAGTAGAAATATAAATATGAGCCGTTTCTTGGTAACGTCTAAGGTGCACTTTCAATTTGTTTATGTTAAAGCTACAAGCAAATGTCAGATACCTGAGGGCAGCGGTGGCTCTGGGTGGGGACGAGAGGACAGCTATGGTCTGCGAGCGTTGTTCACCAAAGCCCAGGCTTTTACTGGGAGACACCTGCAGGGGGCAGACACACGTGTCATTATGAGAACTCAAACAGAAGAATATATATGAACAACTGTATGTTCACGTTTCCTGACCGTGTTGCCAGTGAAAGTGACGGGCGGTGACTGCCAGGAGATGCTAAAGCTGGAGCTGTTGGTGGGAGTGAAGCTGGTGGAGGCTGAGCCGGCTGAGTTACTGTTGCTGGACGGGATGGACACAGGAGCCGTGGCCTGAAGGGAGAGGTCAAAGGTCAACATGGTGTTATTTTTGGCACCTACTCAAATGGAGCTAAGTAGGTGAAATAACCTTTATTTCTGCTATTTGCTCATAATCACCTTTGAATTCACCAAGGTCTTACATCTAAGTCGCTGAATTGCACCTTTTCATGTTTTCATAATTGCTGCTTGGTTTTCTATACCGTTTATTATTGTCTTTAAATTGTAGCACTTTTGTAAAATGAAAACTGTGTTTCACATAAAATTGATTTATGTTTAGAAGAAATGGAGCTCAGTGTCTCTAAGGATGTGTAAATACATGTAATAATTCTTTATCTGAACATTAGGTACACTCCAGGTAATTTTGGAAAATTCATCACACAACTCTGTAGGCATAAGTGAGCCTCATACTGATGCTGTCCTTAAAAACACTGGTATGTTTTTGACAGTAAATAACTGATTAAGTTTATTCGAGAGCAGAGGTAACTAAACTCTTCAAGTAAGCACTGATATTTATGTCATATTATTATATTTATGTTATATATAAAACATGTAATGCTACCGCAAAGCTCAGACTCACAGACTGACATGACTAAAGAGCCAGTATCATTTGCAGCAATAGCTATTCTGATATACAGTATTCCAAACTTTGATGGATTGTATCATTATTGCGCCTACAATCACATCTGCTGCTGTGCGTCACTACGACAACTGTTAGCACAGCTGCTAACTGGAGAGAGCACAACTCACTGAAACACATAATCAGCATAATGAGGACCCTGATAACTGTGTGTTTTGTGTGTTTTGTGTGTGTGGCCCACGAGTGTATTGTGTGACCAGAAGTGAGTACACTGAGAAGCAGAGTGCATTGATCGTTTATCTTCATGTTGAGTTTGAGCCTGTGTGCTGTATATCGATCTCTAATCTTTGTGTGTGTGTGTGTGTGTGTGTGTGTGTACATGTGGATACTTCCTCTGGTTCCTGCAGGCGCTCACCTGGTAGGCGTGGTCCGTGTGGATGAGGTAGAGCGCACTGGGCGCAGAGCGGCTGAGTGGTGTGGTGCCGCCATTATGAGGCTCCTTGGTGTCAGAGGACTGCTGGGGTCTGTGGGAGTCTGGCAGCGGGCTGAGAGAAGGGAGAGGAGAGGGGGTAGGAGGAGGGGGAGAGAGGACGGATGGCGACACGGGGGACAGGCTGCTCAGCCCGTCGGCCACTGAGTCCGTGTTGAGCTTGATTTCGGTGTAGTAGAAATCCTCCTCACCGTCACTACAGTCCGAGTCACAGTTACGCCTGATGATGGAGAGAGGAAAGACAGACAAGACAAATGCAGATAACTCCACGCAAAGCAAAACGTGCCAATATAATCACACATGACCCTTGCCCCAATTCAACATTAATGTCATTGCTCCAACCAACAAAACGGCGTCCTCTGCAGTTAATCAGTGTAGGAAAGAGTTTAATTGAACGTCAGTATAAATGTGTAGTGTGATCCATCCAGTATCATTGTTCTCCGCCTCACTCATTTTCTTCACACCTCCCCCCATCGCCCCCAGAGCAGGACGTGTTACTGTGGCGATAACCCATCAGCCATTAATCTTCTGTACTGACAATGACACTGGAGGGAGTCGGAGGGAAAGTGACACAGACGCTCAGAGTGGCCTCTAGCTCGATGTGTGTGTGCGTCTTACCCCAGGTGAATGGTGCGGATGTGTCTCTGGATGCCGGCAGCAGTACTCAGCACCTTGCCGCAGTTCTTCCACAGGCACTTGAACATCACTTTCATTGAGTTCTGGAGAGAACACAAAACAGCAGCCACAGTCAGATTTACAGATTTCTCAACAGGAACAGGAAGAACAGGAATGTGGGCTAATCAATCGTTGGCAAAAATGAAAATTTGTCATTAAGTGCATTATGACACCATTGTTTTGTTACTGTATATATATAAAGCATATATTTATAAACACAGTAAATCATAACCATGTGACTCTTTCTTATCCATCACCTTCATCACTGACACCACAAAAGAATGCAGATAAGCTGTCATCTTGATTTACCCGCTCATTCAACCCATCTCTACATCACAGAGGCACAGATACATCTAAGCAGTATCAGTTGTTGACAAATACATGAATAAACACTTCCAACAAATACATTACAGTGTGTTATAAACCATGTATTAACTTATATACTGCTTATAATTTCCATTTTCTTTACACTACATGATTGGTCATCTTAGCTATAGTTTAAACATGCAAAAACACTTTTATCAAATAACATTACATCTTTTGCTGGTTGTGAACTATGGTAGTAATGCTACTGTATCTTTTATCTGAATACTGTAATTATTCCACATTGTTGTTCAAGAAGTGAAAATCCCAGTGAGCTTTCTCTCTGCCCTCCTGCTCACTCGCCCGGAGCCATTATAAATAGTCTTACAGGCCTGTCTATCAAACTATTGTTGAGGGGGCTGATTTAATTTTGAAAAATGTTTTTTTTTTTTCCCGCTCCTCCTTTCAGACACACAACAATCATGAGTCCATGTGCATTGTTTTGTCTTTTAGCAACAAAAGCCTGTTGTGTATGTGCCTGTGTGTCTGTGTTATTCCCTTTAAAGAAGCATTTCACAGTTAATTAAATGGGGAGCTCCAAACAGTACTGTCTTGCCAAGAGAGAAGCAAGAGTGCAATACAACCGTGTAGATATTTCACATAAAACCTTGGCACTGCATACATAGTGTGTGTGTGTGTGTGTGTGTGTGTGTGTAAGTCAACTACATCGTTATTCAACCTTTTCATAAGGCTATTTTTCTTCCATTCTCTCACTTTTGCCTGTAATTCCAGCTAGTTCATCTTTAATTCTTCATCCATAACCACCTTGTTCCTTCCTTCCACCAACATCTAAATGTCTCCCTCTCCATGCCCTGGCTTCTTTGTGATAAGTTCCCAATTAATACAGTATCTGGAGCTCACCCAAGAGTCTTTATCGATTCTAGAGGAGACATGAGGCCGGCAGGATCTTTATGTTTGCTGTAGTGGGTATTAAAATCATTACTGCTGCTGGTGAGCGGCTGTATTTGAAAGGCTAAGAAGTAATTATGAAGGGCAAATGTCTGGGGAGGACACACACATAAATAGTGAGGGAGTATATAGCAGAGAGGAGGAGAGGAAGTGGGGAAGGAGAAGTAAACAGAGGGGTAGATGGATGATACTGACAAGTAAGAGAGCCAAGCAATATACATCTAAAAATATAATGAGAGTGACACCGAGCTGTGGATGTGATGAGCTGTCAGTGGTGTCAGATGAGTGAGAAAGAAATAGTGTGTGTGCGTTAACAACATCTTGGTAACAAAGACAGACTTTGCATGACCTGTATCAGTCAGCGAGAGTCCAAACTACATCATGCATAACCTCACTGGTTAATATCACAGTGTGCTGGAGAAGGGACTCAACCAGCTCATATACATCCGACAGCATCTCTAAGACAAGTTCCTAACCCTCTCCTGATATCATGTTATCATCTATATTTTCTGTCATAAAATAGTGATTTGATTGACGTCTCAGCAGAGCTGCTCAGGAAATACTGTTTGCCGGATTGGTGGTATTTATTATGAGATAATATAAAATACAATACAATATTTTGTTTAACTCATAGAAAAACAGCTGAGACTCAGACTCAGCGACTGTCCTCCTTAATGTTGAAAATAAAAATAAAAAAGAACAACAAAAAGAAGAGACTTATTCAGTATTGTTTGCTATAGAGCTGCAACAATTAGTTCCTTAATTAATTAGTTGATTGTTTTCAGCATATAGCATCAAATCTAGCCTCTCCATTTAACAGTTTAACAGCATTCACCTTGCGCTTGCGAGGGATGGGTTCATCAAAGAGCAGACTGCTGCCATCCTGCTCATCTAGGCTGGGGTCTTCGGGCCCTGCGGGGCCAGGCCCCACACCGCCAAGGCTCGGCACACGGAAGGGCTTGAAGCTGTCTGCGGAGAGTGGAGGGGAAGGTGTGGAGGGGTTGGACTGGTCACTTGGGGCGGACCAGCTCCAGTAGCCTCCTGAGGAGCTGTTGCTGGAAGGGGTGAAGGGACCGGCTGAACCGTTGTCCTTCCATGAACCGCTCAAACCCTCTGAGAAGATAGAGGTGAGAGGAGAGGGGCGAGGTGCAGGGGTTAAAGGGGGTTGATAACAAAAGAGCATAAGAGTAAATCTCAACAATAAGTCATATTTGTAGATGTTTCAATCACAGAAAAATGTGTGTGTTGCTTTGTCAATGGCGCAAGATCAAGACATTTTATTAAGTTCAAACAGCTTTATTTGCACTTCACACAAAACAGACTCTCGGCACTGTTATTGAGTGTGACACAAGAAAACACAGGTTACTTTCCTGTTATGCGAATGCGAGAAACAGGGCCACGGTTTTGTTTTGTTTTTTCTTTAGATCAAAGAAATGCTTCTTTTAAACATCAACTACAAAAGGCATTTTGTCAGGATGAAGGCTGGGTGAAACTTTGGAGTGTGTGTACTTGTGTGTATGAGAAAGTGTGTGTGGTTTAGTGAGGCTGCTTCTTGGATCCACTTCTTTCTTTACTTCAGTCTTTTACATAAAAGAGGAATTGTGGCTCACCAACAACAAGAAAGTGATGTTTGCATTGTTTTGTGATGAAGAAAAGAAAACATTATGAATTAAGTCATAATGATATTAAACAGAGCATTTTTAACCATTACATGAATGGATTCCTTTAAACAATCATATGGCACATTATGCCGAGTGCACACTAGAGGATTTTCAGATCTTAAGTGATTTTAGGAACCTGGGAATGTGATTTACATTTAACATTTGAATTCACGTATGTGTGTGTGTGTGACTCTGATAACATGTGTGTGGTGGTTGGAGGCTTGGCTGCATGTCTGCTTGGTTGAATGGGCAGTTGGTGGGTTGCATAGACTATCTAAGCAGATTCATGTGATGGTAGTTACGGGGCACTTTGGATTTCAGCCGCTGTGTCGAGTGGCAGAGATCCAGATTCATTGTGCTTTTCTGTGGATCTGCAGAACTCTTGATGAGTGAATCCTAAAGCACAGCAGGTGGCAGTACTTTATCAACCTCAGCTTCCATGTGCATTCACAAGATAACAGCTGGGAGGGAATGAAAAGTCAGTGTGTAGCTGAACACACACAATACATGCTTAGGCTGAGCTGCTTTTAACCTTTCAAAAAATGTCTTTTTTTATTAGAGATCAGATATATTAAAGCTTAATATTGAGGGTCTTTCTTGTTTAATAGAGATACTCACCGCTGACTTTGACAGGTGGACTCCTGACCAGTGGGCTGGTGGAGAGACTTGTCAGCACCATGGCAGCCGTCACTTTGTCCATGTCCACTTCCTCTTCTGACCGTCTGTCAAAAAAAAAGAAGAAGAAAAAGAGGAGACCTTTTACTGAGCATCTTCTGGTGCCAATGCATTATCACACACTGAGAAAGAAAATATTTCATCAACTTCCAGATGAAAAACTCAAAGTACTGTATACTGCTTTTATATGCGGCGACAATACACAGACCAACAACACTTTTGGACACAAGGTGTGTAGTACTAAAACACAGTAAGTCTTTTTCTCTTCCCTAAATCAGATGACATGAAGCAGACCTGCTGGCCTTCATACTGCTGCTCTGCCTGAGACATAAACTGCTAATTAAATTCAAGTTAACATTTTTATTTTTTGTCCTTTGTGGGCGACTGATGCAATAGCCCAGACAGACACTATTAGAAAAATCAACAGCCAACAGCTAAAATGCTGCTATACAAAACAAGCACTTAACTAGTGTTACGCTAAAGCCTGTATTAGGAACAGCAGCTCAGTGCTGTACAGTACACACGCTAGCCGATCCATATGACAGACAGTAACCACATACAACACATGTATTTGTCTCTTCTCATTAGCGCGCACCAAACGTGCACTAGGAGACGGTGTCTTAATCCTCTTCAATGTATTCTTCAGAGAGAGGCAATCCCCATGATCAAAGAGTTAAAGTTAATATCTATATTGCTGACAGTATACCTATGGTACATGCACACTATTAATGTAAAAAGCAGTGTGTATGTGTGTGTATTGTCCCTGAGCGAGCAAGACTTTGATGGTGTATGGAAGCCAAATGATCAAAGTCACTTCTATTACAATGATGAAATCTCATGCTGCCTTGAAAAAACATGACTTGAGCCATTGCTAATTTATTCACAGCCTCTGAGATCAAACAGTAAGCTATACTGCATTTGAATTGGTATAAAGTACATACAGTACAGTACAGGAAACTGTTGAAATAAACAACCAGTCTCACTTTTCCAATACTTGCCAAATAACAAATAAATGCCCACTTAATGAGAGGATAAAGGATTGCATGAGTTATGCAAAACGTGAGAATACTTTTGTCTGTACTAACACACACTACTATGAAAAAATGTTGTTGTCAAGAAAGTGTGTTTGTCCAGACTCCCTCCTCTCAAATGCATTTAGACTGAATTTGAAGTAAAAGCTACAGGCAGCACAAATGCATCCAAAGTCAATGAGAAGATGCAAACACATGAATTTGTTCTACATGGTTCAAACTGAAGCCAAGACTCATTTGCTGGTGTTATAATAATTACTCTGAGCTGTTTGTCCTAAACATGAGCATAAAGGAGAGGGAACAACACGATTTCCTGATAGGAAATTCAACAAAATGTGAAAAATAAAATGTGTATCTGTCTAGAATTTCCCTAGCTGTTTCCTCATCGACATAATTCAGCTAAAATAAAATAAAATAAAAAGTGACCACAGCATGTGAAGTAAGACAGAAGGAAAACAGCCTATGACAAAATTTCTGTTGCAAAATGAGTCATCTTGCAGTGGCACAATATCCAACTGTAAAACGAAGTGGGAGACAAAAACAGGAGCCAACCACAAACAGATTTTTATGAGGAACCTCCTTACAGCTTCAAACATTTTCACTAGGCCAACAATGTGTGCTCCAACAGGACATGAACCCTGCAGCACACATTCAAAAACAACACTGGGGAGGTTTAAAAACAACAGTGTAAAACGTAAGTGGTGCAGTCAAAGCCCAAACGTGACTCCTGGTATTTATTTTTAGAATGGCTTCAAGGCACAGAGGCTCCCCATTTAAGTTGATGGAGCATGAGCAAATCTAGAAAAAAAAAACGTTAAGGCCCAAAATCCAGATGTGTCAATCTAGCAGATGGATGTAAGAAGACAATGTCATGACTGCTAAAAGATATTCTACAGACTGGAGACTCAAGAGGTTTAATACTGGTTTATGTATTCGACTGATTATTTAAAAATAAAATTAATGTTTTGGAGACAAATACATTTCAAGGATCCTTGATTGTATGTTGAAATGCTCCTACAAAAAAAAAAAACAACACAACAACAACAGATATTTTTCAGAACAGTTGGTTATCATTTATACTGATGAGCTACTGGCAGAGATTCATGCACCTGTCACTTGTCGGAAAATGACTTCGAAAATAGAAGAAAGTTTCTGAGTTTTTGGTTTTGTGCTGCCGATTGGTGACAGATGACATCATTAAAAGTCATTCAAAATGTGGACTGAAAAACATTGTCTACAGACAATCACTGCAAAGACCGACACTGCTACCTGGTCTCCTCTTTTACTTCTACTTTTTTCTCAATTTAAATTAATCTAAATCGGTACTAAATTGTTGAGCCAGTACAAGCTGGAAATCAACCACAGATACATATATCAGAAATAGAAAAAACATTCATATATAATACAAAAAATAATAATAAGAGACCACATGAAAAAAAAGAAACAACAACACAACAAGAGAAGCACAAAGAATAAAGAAAAGAGAAGAGAAACAACAAAAGAAGAAGAGAAGAGAAGAGAAGAGAAGAGAAGAGAAGAGAAGAGAAGAGAAGAGAAGAGAAGAGAAGAGAAGAGAAGAGAAGAGAAGAGAAGAGAAGAGAAGAGAAGAGAAGAGAAGAGAAGAGAAGAGAAGAGAAGAGAAGAGAAGAGAAAAGAAGAGAAGAGAAGAGAGCACTGCCTAACAAAGAAACAGCCTCAGCCTCCATTAGCTGATGTCTAATTTATTACCCTCACCACAGTTGAATATGATGTCATTATAGCCTCCACATAAATCAGAAAAAGAAACTGTGCACACAACTGCCACTTTTACCCATAACCCCTTTTCTACGACGCTGTAAAACCACTTCCTGGTCACCTTGGGAAGCCATCATGTGACTGTAGATATTATCTGCATGGCAACAATGACAGACAATGATTACATGGTGCTTTGTCTTTCTTGAAATATGAAAGAGTAAATCTCCGAAAAACACATTAGAGGACTAAATTAAGATGTGATGTATGAGCGAGAGCAGGAAAGGGGAATATCCCAAATCGCATTCGTCATTAGTGGTCGTATCAAACTTAGTTTCCGTCCAAGTGCTTATTATGGATATAATTAACAAAGACGAGAGTATCTCTCTCTCTCTCTGAGTGTGTGTTAGAGAGAGACATAATGTTAAAATGCATGATACATGTGACACAGGAGACATGGTGGGATGGTTAATGGATTAGTAAGTGAATCCTGATAAATGACTTTCATATGTTGGTGTGTCTGTGCCGCTGCATGTGCAACAGTGTGTGTGTGCGTGTGTGTGTGTTTGTATTCCAATATTCTTACTACACTAACTAGCAATAAAATGTCTTTCAGTATCCAACCCCTGAGGCTTCCTAAAAGGAATATTATCATGGACATACAGCTTCATCAACACAAAACCAGAGAGAGCTTGTTCACTAATGCAGATTACATGAAATAGATCCATGTCATTTTATCTTGCTGCTGGCAATTCATAAATGGAAAATGAGTTTCTCGTCAGAGGCCATACACACATATTAGCGTGGATGCTAATAATGTTATTAATGTCTTTAGAGGCAGCAACTCATTGACTCTTTTTTTTAGGTGTCATATACTGTATTCTGTCCAGGTAGCATCAACATATGAATCATCTAAATCTGATTTACACCTGCTATTAACCTAGACAAGGCCCCTATACAACACTGTTATTAGGAGATAATTTCACACTTTATTTTAGATACCAGAGTAGTTAATATTGCACGTTGTTTTTATCCTTCCTAAAAACATATTGTACAGTAGACAAAGACCTGTATTTTAATAGAACATAGATTTTTAATTACAAATGAAAATACAAACACAAAAAGTATGTATCTGGCTACAACTAAGTTATATTCAATATAGATAATGTGTCTTCATTAATCCCAATTTCCCAGAGTCCAAGCAAATGTGGTTTGTTGTTGTTGGTTTGTTCCACCAAAGGTCCAAAACTCAAACAGATCTGTTTGTTCACATTTGAAGCTGAAACTAGAGCATGTTTAACAGTAAAAAAGAAACTGATCAGATTTTCAGAAATATGACAATTGGCTAATGGATTAATCAACTAATCATTTCAGCTCTAAAGACAATTCATTCAAGTAGCCAATACCCACTTGTAGCTGTGTATTTAAGGTACATGATGGAGATAATACCGCCTAAACATGAACATGTTATTGCCAGATGTAAACAGGCCCAAAAATGCTTTCTGTATTAACAAACAGAATGTGTCTTTGTATCTAATAACCTTGTCTGAGCTGAATTTTTCACGCTTAGATTTGAAACTCGATTACAAGTAGAAGAGAAAGCATGCAGTATCCATTTGTTACTGAATCAGTCAAGAGCTACTGGATGTCTTTCACTAAAGCTCTCTCTCCTAAAAAAAAAGACAAGTAGATCCTTGGCTGTTGAGAAAAATCACAAACACATGTTGAAGATGATAAAAAATGACAAACTAAAGAAGTTAAAATTAGAAGCAGGGATGAGTTGGGATTCGCCCGCTGACAGTAGAGATACAAGTAAAACAACAGCTCCCTCTTCAGGGGTTCTGATGAGTTTGGTGGGATATGTGGCTGTTTGCCAATCGTTCAAGAGGCTCTGTGTGCGTGTGTGTGTGTGTGTGTGTGTGTGTGTGTGCATGCACGTGCTAAAACTTGTTGTACTACCTCGGACAGATGTGAACAGAACTTTTTTTAGATGCTATAAGGGAATTCAACAAAACAAAGGGCCTGCATGGAAACAAGTAAGACAGGCTGTGTGTGTGTGTGTGTGTGTGTGTGTGTGTATGTGTGTGTCTGAGGCCAATTCGCAGCCATCGCAGGGGGGACAAGCAGTGTCCAGTTTCAAGCAAAATACTGGGCAAGAACCGAGACAATAACAAGGGTTCAAGTTACAGTGGCTACTTTACCAGGTAGATGGGATCCAGTGAAATGTGGGTCTGCTGTTAGTTTTTTTATCAAGTTCAGTCTGATGTTTGTGGGAGAACACGTGGGGGTTATTATCTTTTAAAGGTAAGAAACTGTAAACCTCTTTCTTTTCAGAACAACTGAATTATTGATGGAAGACATATTTCATCTGTGAGACTGAACACTATTGCTTCTAACTAATAAATGACAAATTATTAGGCATTCAAACTGTTATTATTTCATTTTTTTAAAAAAGGGCTGCTCCCCAAATTTACAGGACAATTTTCTTCCCTACTTCTAACAGTCATAATATTACTCTTACATGCATTATATTTGATGTCATATTGTGAATCCCTATTTGATACAATTTGTTAAATAATCTTTCACAATTTACACAGTCAAACGCTTTAGAAGCATCAATAAAACATATAGAAATTGGGGAATTTTACCTATTGTATTATATTTGCCTCTTCTGAGGCAAAAATACACATATCAGTGACATGTTTACGTTTAAAACCAAACTGGTTGTTAGTATTCAGGATGTACGGCTCTAGCCTAGACAATAGAGTCTCTCCAGCACTTTGAATAAGGTTATAGTGTTTAGTATACCAGCTTTATCTTCAATGAGAGGCACTAATATAACAGATAAACCTAAAAGACCTAAAAAGCTAATATGGTAAACTTCCTCGTGGACTTCTGTCCAGAGTCAACAAAAAATAGTACAATCCATCATTTCAAATTTGTAATCTTCTTAACAAACTCCTTTAGAGTAAATGGGCCAATCTGGGTAATCTTCATACACGTACACACAAACACGCAAAAATCCCAGAGTAGCTTCAGTTTCTATGTCACCCGAAATCTATCAATCAGCTCTAATGAAGGAAGCTAAAAGGTGTTACAGGAATTCCTCTGAAAACACAGATCAGCGCTGCCAAGCACACCCCTCACTCCTACACTCTTCTCTCTGTCCTCTCTCTCCTCTTCCTCCCTTCACCCCTGCTGGACTGACTTTTAACTCTCTCTGCCTCCATCTCTCACCTTTACTCATTCCCTCCCACTGTCTGAGCTTCTCCGAGTTTTTTTGCCACAGATCACACAGCAAGGAAAGTAAGTGGACGAGAAAAACAGTGAGTGGGAGTGTGTGTGTGTGTGTGTGTGTGTGTGTGTTTAGGTAGGTCTGTCTCTTTGATGCTGGGTGGTGCAGGGAGGTCTACGCGTTCATTACAGCCACTGGACTATGACGTCTATTTCCTCAATGAGCTCCTATAAATCTAAAAGCTCCTCCTCAACCATGTGCTTATCTGATCTCCTTCTCTTTCCCTCACACACACACGAAAACACACACACACACACACACACACACGCACACACAAAAGGAATCTGCATATGACACAGGGCTAACATGCATGAAGGACACAGCTTTTGATTGGCAGATGTGTATGAAGGGAGACACAGGAATTTTCCTTGTGTGCATCTTTGAGGCTCTGGAGATGTTACAGATTACAGTCGTCTGTGGGAAAACGATTATCCTAAAAACAGCACTCATATGAGAAATATATAAAGGGGCAAATTATTACATTGTGCCTATTCAATTTCCTGTGAAGAGTATTGTTGTCGTTGCTGTGCAGTCTCGGTCGACACCTATGAGGGTGAATGTGAGGACAGGTACTGCCAGCAGCTGCGGGCTTATGTTTGTTTCACTGTAAACATGAGCATATGGGTTATGAGAAGGACTCATTTATGTGGCCACAATAGAAGCTTTAATGCATATGGAGAGGATGTCGTAAATTAAAATTCTTGCTTTGATGTCTTCTGTTGCTTTTAATGGCCGCTTTTTTGTTTTATACACTGACAATAGATGGTGATCACAGACAGATATGCGATGGTACCTTCGACTCAAACGGACTCTTTATTGTTTTCATGTATTTATTTATTTGCTTTACTTAACAACACATTTCTTGCCTTAAATAAGGAAACAATCTCAATGACTTTCAAGCACATTTCCTTTTGTTGTATGTGTGCTTTCTGTAACTGGTTTATTATTGAAGCCCAGTTACTGATTGATCATGTAATTTTAAGGGTTTTTGCACTTTTTTGTCGCTGAAACAACTAATCGATTATTTAATTAATTGAGCAACATAATATAAATCTACTATTTGTTAATCGATTAATTGTTTGTTTGGCCATTTATCAAGCCAAAATGTCAAATGTTCTCTTGTTTATGTTTCCCAAAAAAACTATATCTGGGTTTTGGACTGTTGGTTGGATAAAACAAAACAATTGAAGACATTCACATCACATGTTTTCTTTCACTATTTTCTAACTTTTTATAGACTGAACGATTAATCGAGAAAACAATTGCCAATAAAAATAATCGGTAGTTGCAGCCCAATTGTTTTTATTACACTTACTAACGTTAAGTATAAATACTTAGTCAACTCTACAGGTGGTATCAGAGTTAAAATCAAATTTAGAGGTTACGATGGAACTGATTAAAACCAAACTCTGTTACAGTATCACCCATGTACACACAACTTTTTTTTCCTGGTTTCTGAAGTGCACATCTGTTCACACACACACACACACACACACACACACACAATTCATCTTCCTAGCCATAACAACATATGCACTGGCCCGGCAGCCAGCTCCTTGAAATAGGAGCCATGGGCACCTTTCCCTTCACAGAGACTGTGCTTCAGCTCCTCAAGCATCAGGGCCAAACCTCCTTCTGATTCACTGTAACTTGAGCTTTATAGTGAACTGTAGCCCGGATCAGTGCTCCTACACTACTGAAAAAAAAACTGCTCCATTTTCCAAGAAATGTCAAGATGCCCTCATTCAGAGTTGATACACTGTTTATACATGACAGAGGAAACACCCAAGAAGAAGCTAGTTTTAAATTACAACAAGAAATAGACAAGCAATGGCTCTGGCATGAAAAGAGAAGCAGAATATAACCTGAAAACAAAGTTATCCACTGCCTGAAGAATCAATTGTACAATAATTTAATAAGTGTCTTGTTTGTAGATTTGGAGGAAATTGGACTGAATTCTCAGACATGACTGTAGCAGCACAAGTTCAAGTTCTTGTAACAAAGCCCACACAATGACTCACGCTGACATCTTAAGTCGAGATAGCATCACCACACTTAAAATGATCTTTGATTTGCTATCAACTTGACTTTTGTGTTGTTCATTTGTTATATTATAATTCTAATTGTACAGATAATCCCTCAGTTAACTTGCACTGGTCATAGTTGACATTGCTATGGGCATACCAGAGGACTGGACCAATGAAAAATGATCTTGCATTTGATTTTTTTTCTAAAATACTGAGCTGGGGACCTGAAAAAACAGCTGTTTATTTAGCTAATTTTGTGGTGAAAAAAATTCTGTGTTTTCTCTTGATTTGCATTGAGGACGTGGATTTGTATGGCTGGTGATCCAACACTTGCGTGTACAATGCTCTAACAGTGTATCACTCATATTTTAACATGCTCAACATTTACTACAAAAGCTAGAGGATGGGATGAGCTGACTTCTAGGGCTGCCACCTAAAATGTATTGATTCAAATCATCAGTCTAGAAAATTACCTGTGATGGAACAATATTTTTGTTTGGTGTCCTGGGGCTTTCCGCTCCAGTGCTAAATGTTAGTAAAGACAGCTAAACTATGTTAGTTCCAACAGCAGGGTCCTTCCCCACATCCCTCAAGTCAAATACCTCGCCGCTCAGAGACAATTCGAAAAATCCAGAGTCAGGTACAGCCCCACTGACCTCCCGGTGTTTTCTTTGGTTTGAGAAATTTAAAACAAAGCAGCAGAGCCTCGGGAGATTCCTGTGTTGCAGGCTGCTAGATTTCACTTTCATTAGCGTGGGCAATGAAGACATCATTATGAGTCGTTGCCGCATTTCAAAGAATTCAAGATCAAAGATGGAAACAAGACTGTTCAAGAAAATGCTTTGCACGATTATTATCGATCAAAGACTAGAGACTATTCTGCAGACATAAAATAAATGACATTGGTCGAGTTTCCTAATCAACTCTCAAGGTGATTGAGAACATACTGATTTTGTTTTGTTTTGAGGGGAATGTAACACATCTAATAGGTTGCTGGGCTTTGTCTCCATCATATTACTTTTCTTCTAAAGTTTAAATCTTCATTTTTGACTGATCAGTCTGTGTCTCCTGAACAACTCGCCTGCGCATCCCCAGCCTGTTATCAGACCAATACCTTTAAAAGTCAAGAAAACACTGTACACAATCCACTATAACACACTGTAAAGCGAATTACTTACTGTATATATAAGGCTGGTCATGCATAGATTAGAGTGGATGATCAAGTCATTAAGACTCAATAATATTATTGCCGAGATCCAAACCGTGTCTAATCATCAGCATTTGCTAGCAGATGATTAGCTGATTAGACATTAGCATGTTTTAGTTGTCTTTCTCCGTCTCATCCAAACACACAAAGTCACACAGATGCATTTTTACACGAGTAAGCGGAACTCTGTGCAGATGGAAACAGACACACACTGTTTGCTAGTTCCCTTTTTTAAACAACAAACACACTCCAAGCAGACAGACACACACTACTTCATGAATACCCTCTGGTGAGACCAAAACAGGGCGTGGTGTACATTGGCTGGGCATGGGGCCAAAGACCCTCTGTGTGTATGTGTATGTATGTGTGTGTGTGTGTGTGTGTGTTGCTGCCTCATGTGCCTGAAGACAGACAGTTCCAGCTGTACAGCAGCTACACTAAACTGTCTGTCCGTGTTTTGCTTTGCATTTGTCCCTTTATGCCTCTAAAGCAAGAAGATGAGATATGTTTCCTACTATAAATAGATAAATAAGGATGTCGAAACTGACCTTGTAAACACACACAGCCTCACACTTTTTACACTTTTTTTCATTAACGGTATAGTATGTATTTTTCAGTCTCTCTTAGTCACTGTCTCAATGTCTCTTGAATCGGAGTGAAGCAATAACTCCATTAATAACTGGCAAAAACACAGCGTCCCACCCTCATGCTGCTTTTTAGCCTGCTCGTTATCCATCTACAAATTACACTGCTGGGAAACAGTGCCAAGCACACACACACTCACACATAACTGGGACAAGATTTACACTCATGTGCACACAAAATTGGAAATCAGCTCATATATGTAAACAGAGATTGCAATTAGAATAAGGTAAAACTCCTTCAAAAAAATGTTTTTTTTACCGGAGTAAAAAGTAAAAGCAACAGAGGACAGAAAGACATGAAACAGATTCTGCGTGCACAGAGTAGACCAAACTAACAACAGCAAAATCACTAAATGGAAAACCAAACCCACAATATTAGATTAAGTGGATTGCAAACATATATGCACAACATAGATCCAGAAATACAAAAAAGTCAGTGGGGCTTAAAATTAATTACTAAAAACACTAGCGGGATATGTATCAGAAACCCTTTTGAAGGGTGCTGCTGATCGATGGTTTATAATATGCATGAGTATCTTCTATATCAAGTTTTTTTTATATAAGTGCTACAAATGCTAAGCAGATGTGTGTCTGTTTATTGCATTAAAAATCAGTTAAGCTCCATAAAATTTGTCAATATTCCTTATCAGTTTCCACTTCTCCTTTCACTTTCCTAATAAAATGAAGAGCATAAAAAGACGCATGCAGACTGCTTTGTTTATGACACTGTGTCATCCTACTTTGTGTGAACGTATAACATTTGAACTTGAAAGCAAACGTCATGACAAAGGCGAACCCGGCTGTGTGTAGCGACACGAGACAGCTCTGATGCAGGAATGCTTAAGTAGCGCCAGTATGTGTTTATATGGGAAAACAAAGCTGCAGGGTATAAAACCAGGTCCTCAGTGAGCAAATGTGTGCGAGTGTCAGGTTGATGTATATAAGTCCTGATTTCTTCTCAAAGTCAGAGTTACCCCTTAAGCAACAGAGATGAGGGGAAATGATCACCCGCTCTTTCCGCTGCACTTTACCTTTTAATATGCCTTTTGATTCACACACACACACACACACACACACACACACACACACACACACACACACACACACACACACACACGTTTTACTAGTGTGCCCTAGATTTACTCTATAAGTCGGGGTTCCTACATCCATCCTCCCTTGGGGCTTGCGATGAAAACACACACACACACACACATTTTGCAGTTATGCCCTAGATTGGTGCTATAGGTTGGTGGTCCCACTTATGTACCAACCTCTGGGTCAGACACACACACACACAAACACACACACCACTAAAAGGGTTACCCTTCACCCAATATTACAGTAGCCAGGGAGGAGAACAGCAGGGGACACATGCAGGTTGTAAACAAAAACAACTGATGAGCAGAGAGATAGAGGAAGAGGTTTTCTATCTAAACAAAATAAATTAGTGATTTATTAATTTCAATCTCAGACTGCAGATGTAGAGCCACAATTTTTTTTGATTAATTAATTAATCTTTAAGTCTATAAATGATATAAAAGTTATATCTGTTTGCCATGGCTTTTAATCTCATTCTTTATGTTGTGCTTTTATTGCTCCTTTCATGTACATTACATGCGGTTGTTTTTGCACAATATTTTCACATATTTTTCATATTCATCTTGATATACTAGGAGTCTTGATATACTCAACTAATCCCTTATGACAGTGCTATTGTTGCATCAAAGCATGCTTTTCACAGAACAGAGTCTATACTTGAAGCAAAACATTTTTTTTTACAAACAACTTATGCAAATAACTGAAATGTGAACAACAGACATAGTCTTGTTTCCTCTTTTGAGGGTGAACTGAACCTCACTGATGTTATCAGTAGCTAAAGCAGACATCGTGAACTGTTTATAAACTGCGTATTACCAAAAGCCCTACAATTGAGGAGACTGTGAGCTCCTGATCTATCAAATGTCACATAATCTCCTATCTGCCAGGCATGCGCACACACACACACACGTACAGTGATGGGCTTTCCCTGAATAGATGTTGCAGTACACCCTAATGAGCATAGGGAATACACAGGACCTCACTGCTCCAAGCTACTCATTTGGCCTTGTGTGTGTGTGTGTGTGTGTGTGTGTGTGTGCGTGTGCGTGTGACAGTGTGTGTGAGTAAATGTGTCACTTTCTATGAGATGTCTACCTGCGTGCATGCATGGATGGCCGAATGTATGCTGGCAAATGTGAATGTGTGTGAGAAAGAGAGACAGAGAGTGTCAGTATGTGCAGTGAGGGGGTCGATCATTGATGCGAACAAAGGCAGCAGCTATGAGAGTCATGACGACCTTTAGAGCAGCTTGCTGGTAAATATTCTCTCTCTCTGCAACCCCCCCACCTCAATCTTTCCTCATTTTCCCCCCTCTCTTGCTCTCTATGTCCCTCTACCCCCTCCTCTCATCCGCCCGTCTTTCTCCATCCCTTACATCCATTTCTCGTTTGTTTGATCACCACTGTCCATCCATATGAGCAGCACTGGAGTAAACAAAAGATGCTAGACGAATGAAGTATCTGAGCTGTGTGTCAGAAATGGAGTAAATGAAGAGCCTGAGAATATGTAGCTGCGATTTTCCTCTGGCTTGGCATCACATGACTTATTTGATGTTGTGGCAGATGTAACCGTGGTGACCCAAAACAGAACATCATAGTTCTGACTCTGGGAGCTTATTGAACTAAAGTCACAGAGATCCAGAACAAAGAGTATGCTTACATATGGAGAATATGCCTTCACATAAAATGTTTTTTTAAATTCATGCAAAAGCATTTTTTACTGTAAGTGAAAGAACTTAATAACAACTATATTCATTTGTAACACATTTTCAGGGTTCAGGAAACTCGTTATTTATTGTTCCAATGACATTAATTAGAACAAGGTTTCACAGTGTAACATGTAAGCAGATAGGATGACTTTATTTGTTTGCTGGTCTCCTCTGTCCATCTCCACGTTTCCCTCTTTCTCCCTTCAAGGATTGATGGAACCTGCTCCTCCAGCTACAATTCACCTCATCAGTGTGTGTGTGTGTGTGTCTGTGTGTTAGTTACAGTGTTAAGTGGCAAGTGCAGCAAGAATCGGCCCTGAGTGCTCCTTTCTCTCCACCTGCCCTCTGGACACACACACATACAATTTGCCAATAAGTGCCATAAACCACACAGACATAAACACGCACAAGCAACCTTTTATCACCACTGAGCTTGATTATAAACACCTTGGCTGTAACCACATCAGACACAGACAGACACACACCCCACGCTTCTATACACACCTCCAGTCCCTCAGTTCCCTGGAGAGCGATACACACACTGAAAGAAGGGGCCCCTTTCCCAATTACACCTCGACGGAGGGGGCTGCAGAGGGTAGCTGTGTATGTCAGCGTGCATGTGAGTGTATGTGTGTGTGTTTGCCAAAGGTGCTCATAAAAGCCCCGGAGATTGAGCTGATGGAGAGCATTATAAAAGGCCTATCAGCTGGTCCAATCGCCTCAAACAGCCTCCAGGCAGGACAAAGGATCTGCCCGCCACTTCAACATTTACCTAAAGGCCTTTTACTTACACCCCTCCCCCTTTACAATCTCTCTCCATGACTCCTGTTCTCTCTTCCTTCCAAGTTTAACTATTTGTGCCATTGTTAACCTTTACTTGCCCATAAAAAGTTGACTTTAACATACTCACATCCTGAAGCTGCTCAGTACAAACGCATTAGAGCTGGTATAATATGGCAAAAATATTATTTCAGCATATGTTTTACAATATTGACAGTATGACGCTATTGTCCATATTTTTCTATTCCCCCAATACAAGGTGAGAAATGAAACAGCAAGCTAGGTTTTCTATTAAACTTGTTTGCTTAAAAATTATGTGAATCAATACCTTAAAATAAAGTTTATCACCTAGCCCTAAAACGCAGTTTGTAAATGTTGTGCAGATAGTCGTTAGTGAAAAAGAGAAAGCGATAGACTCATTATGGGTCAGATAATCAATACAGTTCACAAGCGTGTTTGGTTGACCTTTACAGCATGTTGAGTCTTTCTTTAGTGATGGAAAATTGCATTTGAGATAAAACTTGTCAAAGGCAGTAGAGGAAAGTAAGTGAGAAGAAGGGTGTGTGTGTTTTGGGGGAAGGTCTCCATCAGGCAAGCATCATCTCTGATTAATTTACTGCTGTGTGGTATGAGGATGTGACATTGAGCGTGAAGTAACAGCCATGACAAAAAAAACAAAAAACACCAGAAGAAAGGAGAGAGAGTGAGACAAATCAACAAGTCCACACAAAGGCTGCTCTGTTCCATAGTCCCATGTAGATCTACACAGCATCCTGTTGAATGAAATTTGCAATTAATTATTGTGTCTAGTCTTATTCTATTTCTATAATGACAGGAGTGTGATATCATTTTCTTAATTGTGTATCGGTTACATGGACGGAGACATGAAGAATCACAGAAAGCATGCAAACACTTACACAAGTATGAATATATGGTTTAACTGTCCCTATCAATGTTTGTATAAGGATTCTTAACTGTCTCAACCTTTGTCCTTGTTAGCCTCTATTTTTTTTTGTTGCCTCTTGTAAATTAAACTCTAGCCAGAAAAAAAGGGGAACAAAGTGCTCACTGTTGTTCATGGAGCCTATAGCGGTGAGTACAAGGTAAGGATTTTTACCCGAATTTCTATCATAGGGCAGTAAGAGGACACAAAGCAAAGTTAAGTGTAGAGCTGCAACAATTAGTCAATTAATCAATCAGTCGATCTTCAGAAAATTAATCACCAACTATTCTAATAATTGATTAATCATTTCAGTCATTTTTCCTTTTCATACATGAAAATCTTAATATGTTAGACTCTTAGTCCAACAAAACAAGCAACTTGAAGACATCACAGTGGCCCCCGAGTTGAAACAATTAACCGACTGACCGAGAAAATGATTAAACGATAATCAGAATAATCCCTAGTTGCTGTCAAAAGACTAGACTTATATTTGATTTCTGAAACATTATGGCACAAATGAAGTGATAAGACCTATGCGAGGCAAATATAAGAATCAATAGATCCGACAAACAAATACATATGCTTCACATTGCAGTTGCATTATTGATTGTTCTGTATTGTATAGGACATCAACATTCTTCAAACTGGAGCTTGTAACTCGAAACTGTGATTTCAACGAAATGAAAGGGTTTTCTAAATGTGCGTCCAAGTACGGTACAACAAAACAGAAAACTACACAAAGCAACATAAATATTTCTGGACTCCTGAGTTGCCACCTGTGTGTGTGTGTGTGTGTGTGTGTGTGTGTGTGTGTGTGTGTGTGTGTGTGCGCGCGTCAGTATGCCGCTCATGTCTGCAGCTTTAATGCTTCGAGCAGCCGCAGGCAAGGCAGTGAATTGATGGACATTTTCAGCCTGCTAACGTGCCAATTGTCACTTAGCATTTGGGTCAATGCTGTAATGATTACAATTGTCTGCATGAAAAAGGCAAATAAAACATAACAAACTTGAATGCAAATACATTGAAATACAACTAAGGGGCGGCTCTCTCTTTCTGTGATAACATAATCACTTGTAAATGTGTGATTGATGATGCTCCCATCATTAATCATTAACCCCTCCTGTGGGGTTTAAATGTAGATGATTGGCATATTTGCATATATAATTGGAAATGTAAAACGGTGGGTGTGTTTTGTGGGTATAGAATCTATATGCATGATATGTATATACTGCATGCTAATATATGTGTATATCATTAATTACAGCAGTATTCTGTATAACTAACATTTCCTGTATGGTGCTGGCAACTGGAAGTGGACAGTATTTTTGTTTGTTTTTTTCAGGCCAAAATATGACACAATGGTTTGTCAGAGACGGCTTAAACAAACATTCAACTTGTACCTGCCTCACTGTTGTTGTCATCACTGACTTAATATGCTTGTATAAATTAGCCACACTGTCTATTCTACAAGGCCAGCACACAGCCGATCGCTGGGCAGCCAGAGGAAAACACACACACACACACACACACACACACACACACACACACATAAAGAAGGGAGCTGAGAGAGGAGACAAAGAAAGAGAGGCAGGGCTATAGAGTATGGGAGGGTGGGAGAGACACAGATCATGGGGGAATGAGGGGGGGTGGGATGAGCGGGAAAGCAGAGATGGAGAAGGCAAGATAGGATAGAGCGAGTCAGGGGAGGTGAAAGCAGGAGGGAGAGAGAAAGAGAGAAAGGTGGAAAGCAACAGTGGAAAGCACATCCAGCCATCTGGTTTAAAGAGGCGACAGCGAAAAAAGAGATGGAGAGAGCGAATAAAAGAGAAAAAGCGGAGGGCAAGACGGACGAAAAGAAGGTTTACATAGTATGCTCTTTGTTTCAGTGACAATCAGTAAACATTATTTCCAGTTAAAGCAAGCCACAACCAAGGAAAAATGTATCCAGGGTAATTAAGCACTGGCCATCAACTCAAGTATGGATGACAAAGAGTGTCACATCTTTCCAAATGAAATCCTAATACTTGCACACTGACATGAAATGTACATAAAAACAAAACATACACTACAACTGTATTTAGAATAAGTAGATTCAGTAAAGGAGTATTTTACTCAACTCTCCAACCCTCTGAAAACAAAGCAGCTGAAGGAAGCACCCAATGTTTACATAGATGTCAATGGGAGGTCATGAATTATGCATGCTGTATAGAGAAGTATGACTATGCATGCATGGCTTATGTGTGTGTGTGTGTGTGTGTGTGTGTGTGTGTGTGTGTGCGTGCGCGCGCGCGCGCGCGCGCGCATTTGTTAATGTTTGCAGACCCAAACTCCAGAAAATTATTATGTGTGTGTGTGTGTCTAATGAGGGTGTTATGTTTCCTTCCATCAAGGCTGTGAGCCTGCAAGAGAGAAAACAAGGGAGGGATCTTTGACAGAAAAAGGGAGAGAGAGTGGGAGAAGAGAGAGAGAGAAAGGACCCTGATAAACACATCCATTTTTGGCTCACGGTGAGGTAATGCTGCAAGAGCTTCCACAACACACACACAAATACACACACTCACTCAGGCACACATGAAGAATACACACAAAGTTCTGCAGGCAGCCCTCTAGTTTGGCAGAACATCGCAGTCCCACCCCAGCCAAACCCCTAAAACCACAGCGCACACACTTCTGCTCCAATGGGAGTAAAGTTCAACATGTGGAACCCAAATCAAAATAATAACAATCACGTCTGCAGATGCTGGTGGCTCACGTGACCGAAGCCGCTGGCTCCCGTTGTTTACAGGGAGAGAGGGAGGGACTTGACAAATCTGTAGTTTGGGCAAACTGCAGCCTTGTTGATATTAAGAGCTCTGTGGTGGTGGGGGAAGTGTGTATGTGTGTGTACAGGAAAACTGGAGATGATCTGGACAAGCTCTCCAAATGGGGGTTGAGGGGGCAACTGTACCAGCTGTCTTCTGAATTCCAACACCACCCCGTATGTGTTACACACACTTCATACACACACACACACACACATCATACACACACATCATACACACAATCAACCTCCAAAGTGCCACTGCCGACTGTTCACCCCCTTACAAGCTGTTCAGTAAGCGACAAGGGACAGGCCCGAAGATAAGCAGAACTAACCTTTACCTTCAGGGGATCTTGTGCATCTTTGTGTGTGTGTGTGTGTGTGTGCAGTAACCAGCTTGCAGGTAAAGCTAGTGACTCTAATGACAAATGGCTCTGATGAACAAAGGATGGCCGAGAGTGAGAGACAAAGGGAGTGAGTGTGTGTAAAAGAGACAGAATACTACACAGATCTCCCACAGAGAGGTGATACAACAAGCAAAGCTTTATGTTGTTTGAAAGGTTGGGTGGTGTGTGGCGAGGGCCAATTCCAATTTGCTATGTTTATGAAGCAGCTGGGGTCTACCATTTGAGGTGTTGGCAATTTTAGTACCACAAAAGGAGGTTTGTGCACTTCAAGGCTTTTAAATGTTATAATGGTTTCTGGGGAGACTTCACAAGAACTGAAACAACAATAACAAAGTAGAAAAAAGAAAAAAGTTGAAAAAAAAAGCATGCAGGAAACAGGACAGATACATCAGCGATGGAAAGACTGAAGAAATAGAGGCATGTATCAAATTTCCCTCTCCCGAAAATATAAAACTATTTGGTACATTTTAAAACAGCTAAAATCAACATAAGGCTTCAATTCACAGAACCAACTGGAGGAAAGATAACATGGGAAATAGCCGTTTCTTTGTTAAGTTGTCTGGCCAAGTCTATGAGCTAGAAGCCCAACAGATGATGGATTACGTTTTAAATTTTCTTTTGAAAAGTCCCTGGTCTCTTATTTACAGTTTTGGTCTAGTGCCTACTCACAGCTTTAGATCTTATTGGAGACACCAAAGACCACAGAGGCCTGTTATTGGATTATGAAGTAAACAGATATTCTACTGTTGTCCAATTCGGGAACAATTTATGTAGATGGGCCAAAGCAGATGGCTCTTAGATGTCAGACTAACAAATGGCTCACTTTCAATTAACTTTATCACTCTCTCCTCTCAACATAAGTTCTTTTTGTTGAGGAAGACATCTGTGGGTTTTGTAGTTTTGACTAAACGTCTTATTTAATGACGCGTTGGATTCAACACTGTTGAGCAGAAGGTAGAGAATGCCAACTGTTGAGATGCTGCATGGCTGTATCACTTCTTTATTTTTGGCAAACATTAACAGTGAATCTGTGCTGGAAGGACCTGTAATGCACACTACACCACAAGTGAATCCCGCTTGTGTGTAAAATGATTGTTTTGCTCTCTCTGAGGTGAAATTACATGCCGCCATGCTAAATGCATTATAGCCTCTCCTGCAGTGTAAATATCCTTTATACATCTGTTAGTCCAGAAGGTGAATGCGAAGCACATCTGGGAATCAACACTGACGTCATGATTTTGATTCATTACACAGGTTTGATACACACCTTGTTATAACTGTGTGTGTGTGTGTGTGTCTGTGTGTGTGTGCCTAGATCCTGACAATAATTGACA
This sequence comes from Pampus argenteus, assembly GCA_036937835.1. Taxonomy (NCBI): domain Eukaryota; kingdom Metazoa; phylum Chordata; class Actinopteri; order Scombriformes; family Stromateidae; genus Pampus; species Pampus argenteus. Next base: position 12,188,343 of record CM072879.1, read on the forward strand.
TCTAGAAATATTGAGTGATGGTTTAGAGTTTCAAGGGCAGTTTTCTGTCAGGATGGTGTTGTGTCCCTCCAAACTGCTAATTAGCAGGTAATTGGCGTCCTTTCATTATCGATGACCAGACTGTCATTAAGATAGTACATTAGTAGTACAATACTGACGGAATCAAAGGATCGTAGTGGTCAAAACATTGCTTGAGGGACTTGGAGAACACATGGGAAGATGTGAGATTTTTTTCAGAGTGGCTGCAACCCAGTTGTTAGGAGAGTTTTAGGAAAATCCCTAAAATACATACAAGTTAAAATAAATAAACAAAAGATAAACAGGTGTACTAAACAGTTTGACAGCCACAGCATGTCATCTGGGGGACCAATGGGAGGACATTAAAGAGGCCCTATAGTAAAAAGGTATAAGGCGAAGAGCTCATATGTTCTGTTGTTAGATGGGCCTGACTTTGAATTTAATTTACATTTATCTCTTTGGATTATGGCACAGGATAATTAATGTTCTCATGCAAACTGTCATGAACAAAGAAAAGTCATTATAACATCTGGTCTTCAAGGCAGGCGGTGCTGACAATCTTAAAATTAAGAAGCTGAGGTGGTTTCAAATGATGGACATTACCCACGTTCACTATACAAGCACACACGCATGCACGCACACACACACACGTCAAACCAGGGTGCTTCCACTTTACCGTCACCACCCCTCTGTCATGGCGCACCCACTCTGCTAAACCGCGATAAAATTGATGAGCAACACTCAAATTAAAATGGGTCTACAATTATGACACCCTCATGCCGTGCTCTTAATTAGTACATCTCCATTTTAATTAATAAAGCCTGTCAGCCTGACAGATATCAATAATTCAGACCAGACAGGTCATAGGAATTTCAAAATTGATGGCCATAATTAGAAATAATACAGGGAGGAGGTACTTCCGCAGGACTAGGTTAGTTTTTTAATAGCTTACACTTAAGAAGCATGTCGCCTCCCCGTTGTGTCACCATGCCTTTGCCCCAAACCAAAACTTTGCCTGGGTCAGCACAGTAATGTTAACACTAAATTATGGCAGGAGCTGCATAATTATTCAGCTTAAAAGACCTTGGCCTAGACAGTACATTTTGTGCTCAAGTTGTTTTTTGTGTTTATTCAAAGAACACAAAAAAAAAAGATAAAACAAACAAGAAGTAAATTCCCACTTATCACTGGCCATAAAGTCAAAAAACAAACATACATACATATATATACATATATATACACACACACACACACACACACACACATTAACACACTGTATGCCGATTTAAAGTTCTCACTTTATACTAAAGAGAATAGATTTTCAGTGAAAGCTAATTTCTCCTCCTCATTAGAGCATGTGTTTGGACACGATGTGTGACACTTGACACTGCCATCAATTAGTACCACCTCGTACATACCATAGATGACTATAATGCGCATCTGTCGATAGAATCAATCAGAGCTTTTTCCCTTCCTGCATCACTTTGTGCCATCAGACCATTAAAGCAGCGGACTATGGATTAGTCTGAAGCAACAGAGGGCCCACAGAGCCCACTGTCACATAAACATTGGCTTTGAGGCCCTACACTCTGCATTATAGATAGCAGGCGGGGAATGATTGAATACAAAACTACCTTACAGATACAACAACAGCGATGTAGGACAAATTAGCATATTAGTGACATTTTCTGGGAGGCTCTTGATTGACTCATCTGTTGATTCATGACATCGGTGCTGACAGGACGACATATTTAGTCGCGCTCCCTTGGCAGCCATAAAGAGTGTTCAAACTCCTAAGAAGCTGAGTTATGTTTATTTACGACATCAATACCTGCAAATTGATTTTTGCTGATGGCTTCAAAATGAATGTTACACATGATGAGTCAATTCCACTTCTATGTAATCAGTATAGTACTTCTGGAGGGTCAAATGTGTTATTTAGATACACTGTAGACATTGTGGATTTCAATTTAACTGCATGCACTGAATCTTCAATGTAAAACAACATTACAGATATATGTTATGACAATCACCCTATTCTCAATAACGGATGTTGCAATTAAAATGCTATATGTACACCAATGGACTTGCAAGTAGCTCTGAAGTCTTTTGCTGTTAAAATGAATCCTGGACTGAGATCACAACAATACGCACATTGTCTGTACTCGCTTGCCACGGTCCAGCGCTTTGGCAAAAGATCGCAGCGAATTAGGCCGACCGTCTACTAATCCATGGTTAACCATTCCTCCACTCACACTCCCTGATATTCAGCACGCTTAATTAAAGAGCCCATTTGCATATAAATTTAAACTCACAATTCCACTCCTGCGGCATCACAGGTGGTCGTTTCCTCAGGAGGCAGAACCTGTCAAATGAGCCACCGTAGACCACCTCGATGCAGCTCTTGAGCAAAATCCTCCTCAAAGAGTGAGGATTTTGCTTTTGATTAGTCTATGTGCAATAAACCTAACGCTGAATTAACAGCAGGGCCGAGTGGCTCCACGAATACTCAACAATTATATCCGAGATTAGAGATTCAGTACAATCAATTTATGTGGTTTTCAAGCCTTGAAACAAAACATACTCCAGTGAATCCTGTTTAACTACTTTCTACAGACAGTAGACAATTGTCACTGGCTCAGGCTTGTAGAGATAGAAAGAGCCAATAAATGTTGATATGACATTTAAGTAATCCATGTTGACCATGGTTTAATGAGATGTGCTCCCTCAAGAAAAAAAAAATCACAATATTATTTACAGAACACAAGGTGCTTTTGTCTGATTTTCCATCTCCTGTGCATTTCCTCTTTTCCAGCAAGATCTAATTTTGTCTTATTATACTGAGACACTAAAGATGGAAAGTGGGAGGTTAGAGGAGGGATCTGATCATACAACCACACACAAGATAGGTAATGTGTGAGCCTCACTTAAATGAGGTCATATCACTCTAATTCTAGCTATGTTTTCACAGGCTGCTTGTTAATCCAAGAATTGATTTTAAGATTTTGTAGATCTCTTTTAAGACATGCAAGCACTCTGTACCAAGATATGACCATAGACCTTTTAACCCTATTTGAGCCAGACTAAGAACCTTTGGTCGGTCCCTACTGTGTGTTATAAATCAGAGATTAAAACACCATCAGGCTTTTTCCATTACGACTCCTAGACGTGAAACAACAGTCTCTGGTGAGCTCATTCTGGATAAACCTCTGCTTTTATTTAAATCCTTTTTAAAACCTACATCTATACTGATCTTTTTTCACTTTATCTGTTATTAACCGTTACTACTACTTTACTATACTTTATTACACAATACCACAAACAACAGTGTTTTGAGAGGACCCATTGAGTGCTGCGGAAGAATGAGTTCTACCGGTAATGTTTCGGCCTGCACACACCGCAACCAAATGCAGCACTTCCATTTGACTGCAAGGGCCGTTTTGCATAAATGAAATCCCAAAAATGACTTTCTTTAAGACAACACTGCTACCACTAATGTTGTTATTATTGCAAATCCCATAAAGTTGGGAGCCAGACTGTGGCTCAAAAACAAGATTACACGTGTTGAGCAATGTTCTCTTTTCTATAAATACAAGCACAGAAATGTTGATGCTTTTGCGGTCATCCAATCCAGTTCAACAGATTATTTGGCTCAACATACTTGGTTTGGTCATTTAAATCGTTGTACATGGAGACTGGGACAGTGAGTGAGTGAATGAGAGGGAGAGACAAAGAGAGAGATGTCTTTTCAGATAGTTTTCATGATTTCTAAACTCAACTCGAACCAAAACAGGAAAAATGTTTTCTTTGGCAAACACTAAGCATCTCTCTCACTCACTCACTCTCTGGAGAACCCACACTGCTCTCATGAACACGCCCCATCCTCCCCTCTTTTCTTTTATTACAAAACTCAAACACTCCTTCATCACAAACACAAACACAGGGAGTAGCGCCTATAACAATGTTCCAAAAGGTATGAGAGGGCAATAAAGACAAATAAAAACAATGAGCAGAGAGAAAACAAGCAGATTATAAAGCTGTGCCCAGTTATCAAAAGACAAATGATCATTTGTCCCTACGGGCCTCTTCTTGCACAGGATGAAGAGTCTCTGGCCCTGGTCCATGTCTGAGTTGGCTGATGCACCAGGCTCCGAGTGTGGAACACATGGTTGGCTCGGCACAGTGAACTGCCTGATCTGCAAACACTGATCAACAGTAAAAATGATCGACAATAACAAACAGTTTTGTTTTGGCATTGAAGTGGGTCTTGAAGTCAGTCCCACGCACCCACCCCAACCAGCTTCCTCGCTTTAATTTACAGCTACAGTCTAAGTAGAATGCTATCAGTTACCATAAATCAAAATTAAATGTGGTCACCATGTTGAGCTTGGACATAAAAAAATAAAAAATGATACCATCACAGAGGACCAGTGAGGCGCTGTGTTATTTTCAGAAATGTGAGTAAGCTTGGTTCAAGGAAGGGAGGACTGACTGTTGGCGGCCTGGAGAGGAGAGAATTTTAACCCTCAGATCTGTTGTTTTGGGGTTTTGCAATAATAAGCAGAGCACTCTCTTGATTTCCCCTTCAAATAAGGTTAGTCTTCACTTCCCCTGCTAGCAATTAGTCTCCAGAATGCTATTTGTCAAAAGCCAACCCATTCGTTTCCACTGGTCTGCCCCCGCCAGCTCTTGTTACAATTGACTGTTTCCTGCATAGAGAAAACATAAGCCCTTGGAGCAAAGAGCAGACCCAGCAGCTGCATAAAACCACAGCCTGACAATGTGTCTGAGCATTCAGTAAAGAGAAAATTAGACAACAAATATGGTGTAAACATATAAGAAATCTGCCACAGCAAGCAACTTCTGCCACTGTATCTCAAGACACAGCGCATTTTAAAACATTTCATCAAGGAAACTGTTTGTTGGGACATTTGGGAGTTGGAGAAAATAAGTCAATCATGGAATGACATCTATTGATTTTTGGCACAAGATCTGACGAACTGCGGGTGAGGTAAATGTGCTGTAAACAAATACGATGAAGGAAGCTACTCAATAAAGTAATGAGAGCTGGACCCGGCTGACAGAGTCATGAAATGTCGCTACACAAAACCCCCCGAGGTCTAACAGCTATATGGCACACTGTCATTTTTCCTCTATTTTCCCAATGATTGCAGACGAGGCGTTTGGGTACTTCAGTGACTCCCAGCGAGGTAGGAAACCCATTGTATCTGGGTTACAAGGGACCTGGAGAGCCATCAAACAGCCAGACATTTTCTTGGTAAATCACCAGCAGAGAGGGAACTTTTGAGAGTGCAATTAACAACCTCAAGGTTAGACTTCTCTGGAGAGTTAGCTCTGGAAAAAAAATCCTCAGGCATCCACTCTGTCTCTTTATTTCGCTGCTATCTTCACAGCTACATACTCTAACACATGCTCTCATCTCCTTTACCCTCTCGTCCTTCTTTCAACACACACACATTTCATTCACTCACTCTTTTTTCCTTGTTACTCCCTCATCCCCTTTCCACTATCCCACCAAGACTCCCCCCATCCGTCTCCTTCTATGTCTCCATTACAGATAAACATTACTTTGTGGTTAGTGGCAACACATTTTCTTCCCCAGTGCAGGAGGACTGATAATCAGTCTCAGGTGTGCAGAGGATGAGAGTCATTGGATTTTAATCTTATTTTGAGGTGAAAATATCCAAGAGATTTAGGTTTGCAGTATGATTCTTAACCTCGACAGAAACCTGATGCACCCCAATATCTGAATTATGGGCCCCCTTTAAGTTTAACAGTTTTTAGCATTTATAGAAGTACATTTAGAGCACACACAAACATACACACACCATCCTGGATTACTTTGATTGTGCCAAGGGCGCCCAAGTGTGGCCTTCACATACCTACAGTTACTTTTTCCCCTTTTGTACCTGCCAGGAGATGACAAAATTCCTCAGGTAGACGTACAGAAAGAAAAAGACAAAGCTCAAGTTGTTTAACAAAGCGCACTATTGAAACACGTAATAAAAACATTAATTACCTTTGTGCTACTATTATCCTCGTACCTGTCTTTGCTTTTTTTGTCTGCTTCTGTCCGGTAACTGTTCTGTCATTCTTTGTTTTTTCTTTGTTGAACCATTATTTGCTCTGTTTTTATTGCTATTGTATTGCCCATGTCTGCGTTCTGCTTATGTCTGTTTGTGTTATTATGTAACTGACATCTTATATGATGATTAATGTTTTAAACTTGATTTTAGGCTGCCAACTTCACACCTGGCCAGGGACTTCGACTGACGTCTAGCCTCCTGGCTAATTCCGCCATATCTAGAGTGATGTTCATTAATATGTACTGTCCCTGAGAAATAAATTGATTTTTTTTAATTAATAAAAAAATACACTGGCAGTTTCTCAGCTGGCATGCCACATTGTCGTATTATGCAAAAAAGCTTCAAATTACCTGTTTTCTCACTGCTGCACACAACCTAATATAGCTGCTTCTTACTGTAGATACAGGATGACAGTACAAAAGCAACCTTTGAATTTGGTTGTTTCTATTAATGTAAAGACTATTGCTGACAATTATCACAGTGATGATGCTTCAAAGATGCTTGGGGTAATAAAAAGATAGCATACTTTCACATGTTCTCATTGCAATTTTGAGCAGGGAGACAACTTGGGTGTATAACTAAAGTTTTCAGAGTCAAAAAGGTCACACTGATTTCACCAGTACATCAGGATTATTGCATGTTGAAGGTAAAGTCCGATTAATCAGACATGCCCTGCGGCTTTCTTGTTGTCAGATGGTCTCATTAGGAGGACAAACAGTAACTTGGCTTATAAAATGATCATCCCTGAGCTAAGGCAACAAGCCGAACTGCAAGGGCAGTGAGATAATCAATAAGCTATTCCACAATAACCATATGAATATCAATATTATTGCAATCCCTAGAAGGTAATTATAGTAGGACAGGTGTAAAATTTCTGTCTAATCCATGTGATAGATTCAATTTAAAGATTCTTTATTTTAGTGTGCAACAAGAGAGAACTAAATCAATGATTCATCAGCAAATAACTATTAAATTTAAAGCCGGTCTCAGGAAGCAGTAATAAAGCTGCTTAAATGGGCACATTTTACTATACTTTCCAGCAAGTTTCCATCGATTGGACTCCTCCAGCAGCAAGAGGACAAGTAATGGGGAGTGACGTTCGATAACAGCACTGTACTTAATAAGGGATTAGTGCTTCACATTTAATAGTGAAAGAGTGTTGTTTAATAGATGGCACTTAAATGGCATGCATTGCTGCCTATTAATGTTGAATTGCCCTGTTGTGCTCTATCTTAGTGGTGGATTATGCTGACCATCTAAAAACAATATTTCTGTGTGTGTGTGTGTGTGTGTGTGTGTGCGTGCGTGTTGAATCAGTGAATGGATTGAGGGAACAGCAGCTCATGCATCATAACACACAGTAATACCTGTTTTCATTTGGAAAGGACTGTGCATTTCATACTGTGGGATCAGGTGGATTTAGCTGTTCTCCCACACACATTTCAAGCATATTTGTTTTTATGTCTGTGTTGGCTAAAAAGCTACATGTATGTGTAAATCCATATTGTCGTAGCTATGGAGCAGAACATGCTAGAGCTTAACTGATTAGATTCACTGTTAGTTGACCCTCAAGGCTTTGAGTCCATGTTGCACCACTTCTATGATATGGGAAGCATGACAATTAAATAACCAGAATCATAACTGCTTCAGTTAGTTCAGGCAAAAGTATGGAGTTTTTCCAAAACTTACATTTTGCACAGGACCCTTCAATATTTAGGTTAACAATATTGGACTAACAAAATGTTGGCATAGTACCATGAATACATTCATTTCAACATACAGGCAGAACTGATGTGAAGTCTAACATGTATGTTGGCATATAATAAATTATACATATGTAATGGAAGGGATCACATGAAAAAATGGGATGTCAGTCCTTATAAATTCTGTCCTATTTCTGAGATGACATATCTATGTCATAAACTTTCAATGAACTTTGCATGTACTGTATGAACCCAAGCCAAACTCCCTCTAGGATGGAAATCAGACTCTCACCGTTAGTGACACACACAGTCTTACCTGGCATGTGGGACATCAATGCTGGAGGAGACCACCTTCCGTTTCTGTTCTAGCAGGGACACTGATCGGGTGTCGGGGTCCCGGCCAGAACGCTTGCCATCCACCACCCGCTGCTCCTCCACCGCCTCCGGGCTGAGGGAGCCGCCCTCTATCTTCTGGCCCTCTGGAGCTCCATTACTGGAGATCTGCTGTAGAGGGAGGCACAGGAATGAGTTAATACTCCAAGTAGAGAACCACATACTTAATTTGTAACAATGCTGATGTAGGATCATGAACAATGATACAAAATTATGCAGCAGATAAAATGTTCACTCCTTGGTACAGTTGTTGTATGTATCTTATTATTCCAGCACAGGCTGTCAGGGAATACTTTAGCTAGTTCCACTGCAACTACACATTAAATCTGCTTATAGTAGCATCTATATTTTACAGCTTGAATGGTGAAAGGCAGACATATAAAAGCTCTTATTATTTTAAATCAGCCAAAAACTACCACCAGTAGCCAATGTTTCCAGCCAAATATCAGATCATGTAAATTAATCATAAACACATAACACTGTGATACAGTTGCTTATATTTAATGTTACAGCATTATTTGTATTACAAAACTGTACATTTGAAAACAATTTACTTCATATTCATAGTTACATAAACCTCATAAATCAACTCAGACTCTACACTTCCTACACTATGAATGGTAATTTTAACAGTTGTTGCCACACAGCAATCAATATGAGTTTTTGAGCTAAATGTAGGATAAGCTACAGGACTTGATGAAGTCTTCAAAACTTTTTGGTTCATTTTTGACACCGTTTATAACAGCGAGAATAAATAAGTTCTAGATACAGTTGTTCTAATTTGTCTCTAATTTGAGTGTTTTAGCCCTTTATGTAAACTGCTCTCGTGAGACAGAACACACACTAATAAATACATAAACATACTTCATACAAGTCTGTACAAAACAAGATATTATTCCTGTAGCACATATTTGTCATAAAATACTTAATAAACAGGTGATCACATAAAAGCATTTCTCACATAACAATGGTCAAAAAACTCCTACTTGTAACATACACCCGCCTATATGCACCTACGCGCACACCAACACACACATGCATCTTTGTAGAAAAACTACTAAAACTAGAGCAGGTTCTTAGAAACACGCCAAGAAAAGGCCAAAACATAGCCAAAGTGACACACACAGCTGCCCACGCCAACAGAGCGTTGAGGAGTGTGACATGCGGGCCGGTGTATGTGTGATCTAGATCATTATCTGAAAGCACTGTAACACGATTAGCCTTCACTGTGGAAAAGGCAATGGTGCCGTAGTCAATCGCTGACACACGTGCACGCATACAAACACCAAGAGAACAATTTACTTGGATTAATGAGGTAAAAAAAACACAATAAATGAATATCGAGTATCGCTCATGATAGAGTCTGGTCGCCTGAACACTCAGTGGTGCGCAAAACGCTCTGTGAAAACACAGACTTGGGTAAAACAACAAGATGGATTACACTGGCTTGAGGAAGATTAGGTGTTGTGTGTATGAAGAGTGTACTCCTCGGATAAAACCAATGGCAATTCCTCCCTTTCACCAGGCTTATGAATGATGGCATTTCACGGAGTCAGGAAATTGTGAAGCATGCCAAATCGGTTGTGAAATGTGAGTTGCATGTGTCAAAGCTGGTGTGTGTGTGTGTGTGTGTGTGTGCGTGCGTGCGTGTGTGTGTACGCATGAACAGAACAAATATCCTCATGCCCCTCATACCATCCCTCCTCAACCGCCCCCTTTTATCTCTTTCTCCTCCTCTCTCCTATTAACAAACACACAGAAAAACTCACATAAACTACTTGTTTTGAGCAGCAGTTCACTAAGCGTTAAGATAGTTGTACCTTTATGGGTCAAAGGTCATAATGAAGCAAACTGTCATGCATCATAAATTGAATCACATGGACCAGAAGTCAGAAAAAATCCCAACCGACTGTGTCGTTTTAGCTCATATGGTCCTTTGTTGCAAGGAGGCATTTGCATTAAAAGATCTAATGAATATGATCAGGATTCGGGATGTTAATGATTAATTGATGAACTGGTACAGCCCAACTTTATATTTTCTAGTTTAGAGAGTCTGTTGCTGGCAAAAATAAGAAGAGGAAGTTATTTTGCATGCAGAATTATAATATGTGCCTACATTCAAGTCCTTTTTTCAATGAGATAGAAATATGTCTGGAGGACACGCATGAGCACAAGATGAAGCAAAAAGGATTAAAATTGTGTGTGTGTTGAATTTACATTTCAGTGTTTATGGCACACATACATAAACACACACACACACACCCACTGCCTAAATATTACTCATACATCATCACAGGGGCTGCAGTATGCAGACTTGACCCTGTAGTAACAGTGCTTCACGCTGATGCTGCTCAACCAACCAATAAGGACAGCCGATGCCGGCCTGCCTGGGATCACCGCTTCAGAACAAAGAGTCACTTAGCTCATGTCAACAAGCTTGCTTCATTCAACGCCGGAGTATGATCAACATAAACAGCAACAACAGAAAAAAAAGAAAAGAAAAAATAGTGATGACTTTGTTAGCTGCGAGAAATCTGTGTAATGTTGCTCACACACACTTACACAAACCAACAAGTCAACAAGTGGTACAACCCCCCCCCCCCCCCTTCCCCATACCAGGCATGGTGCCAAGCATCCAGATTCTTTGGGGCATGCCACCCGTTGCCAACCTAGGGCTGCCCGCTTTGTTGGTTGCACAGCTGCTGCTCAACCAGGACGCCATGCCCTCACAAACAACACCTACTCCAAAATTGAAAACAGTAGTACCACACACCCATGCACACAAAAAGCAAGACAGATGCACATGTCAATACACAAACACACACACACACACAGCAGAGCCCTCCTCCTCATTTTACGTCTTGTTTTCGACCACTGTGGGAATTGAGTCGTGCTGAAAGAGACTTCACCATTGTGCTGACAGGACTATACTCTCAGCCTCGGCCGCACTCCTCCAGCCTGCACCGGTGACTGTAAAGGTATTGTGCAACAGCTTTTGTGAATGCAACACTGCATACACAAATGTGCACATTCAAAACAGTCTTCCATAAAGAGTTGTAAAGTTTTTAATTATAGCTAGCCTAAATTAGGTTGAAAACTGCAGTAAAAGATTTGCAAACATTTCACTCCGCGGAGCGTAATTTCAGTGTTAGTGCTGCGTCTGTAAATAGATGCTGCACTCTTACAAAAAGGAAACGTGAACAGTCCAGCATGTGTGGTAACAAACAGTGGCTATGCACTTCCGTTTTAGTTACAGAAACATTTACTATAACAGAATATACTGTAAGTTACTTCATCTATAACAAACAAAACACACACTTAAACTACACTAATCCAAATCAATCTGAGGTGTTTTCATCCGAGGGCTGAATTGGTGTCTCTTTCTCACACAATCTTTAGCTGAGGCCATGTGACACCTAAGCATAAGAGCAGGATATAAAGGCAATTAGGTCACTTCTAATTAGACCCAAATCATGACTACAAATTTGGAAACTTTATATCTTGCTTCTAACACTACAGGAATCTATATTTTCACATTTATTAAATACCCCTGTTGAGCAGAATGAATTTTCAAAAAAAAACATTAAACATTCAATTGAGTGGCCGGTTGCATAATTGTTCTATTAAAATAACCAAAAATATAATGCATGCTTTCATTGCAAATGTGCAACTAAAGGAAAAATGCAAAAAAAAAAGGCCCATCAGTAATAAATATCCTATATGGATCATAAACCTATGTGCAAAAAACAGCTTCACATCACTCCAAAACGCTGCAGTCAGTGCGTGTTTGTTTGCCTCGGTTTACCCACCCACTAGCCCACATAAACATTGCGCAGGCCCTATCAAGCCCTTTGTCCCATATTTCTGATGCCGCCAAATGTCATGACAACCCGTTATTTGATGCAATATGCAATCAAAATTACGTTATGGCAATTATGGATTATGTTGGGTATTGTCCAAGCCGGTTATATTTACTATCAGCGGCGGCAGCAGCAGCAGCGGCGGCGGCGGTTGCACCGTTAAATCCGCTCCGTGAAGGAAGCGGTTAAACGCTGCAAAACACCGCACAACAAAAACAGTGAAGCGCTGCCTGCCGATCGAGGCGGTTTGCACACACACGTACACACACACACCTTCAAGCTGGACTTCAGCGGTGCTTTGGCTGCAGTGTGGCTGAACCCCGCGGCTATTTCCTCCTCGGAGAACTCCTTCAGGCTCCCGTCTTGCATGAGCACCGTGTAGACGCTGCGCCGGGCTCCTGCGGCCGAGACGTCTCTGTTTTCCTGCTTGACAGCCTGGACCACTCCTGTCACCGGGGCACCGTCCCCCGTCGGACTCGGCGCATAAACACGGCTGCCGAGGATCGACCGCTTCACTAAACGCCTCGTATGCATGTCTAAAAGCGTCTTACTGAACTCAGAGCCGGCAAACCGGTCAATTTAAATCATTAAACGTCGAATTATAGCCGGTAAACAACGTCGAGAAGAACACAAAACCGCAGCGGGTCGACTACGAGCACCAACAGTCCCGACAAAATGTTAGAAAGCGACAACATGCTCGGAAAGCGACAACTCTAAACAGCGTCCTGAATGCGCCGTACTCGAAAGCACCAAAAGATGTAGGAAAACTTTAAACCAGCGTCCGACAAAAAGCCTACAACATGAAAACAAACCATTCGCCGCTAAACAACCTCCACATCCAACCGGCTACCAACCTTCCTCCGTTCGACCTGTTTGTTTTCCCCACTGCTCCCTGTGAGCTGACGAGGGGGCGGGAAAACACGGGACAACCGACATTTTCGGGAAGCGAAATGACATTTGTACACGATTTGACAAACTGGTGGATTATTGGTGGAGAAACGACTCTGACAATGGAGAATGAAGGTAAATACGTCGAATTATTTCACTTCGCTCGCCTTCTTTTAACCTCATACCTCCGCAGCTGTTGAAAATGGCTGAAAATACGACCGTTAGGTGATTCCAGATCCGGGTCCTGTGACATCCAGTCCGCGCTCTGCTCCCACCGAGTACAGCCTCTACCGGCGGAATGCTGCCTGTAAACATGTGCGGTCCGGCGACCGAGGCGGGCTCCAATTGGTCGGCGCAGCACACGCCTCCACAAGCCCCCACAGCTCCCCCTGTTCCTCCGACAGAAGGTAATGCAGGCCGGGAGGATGCTCCATTCAAAACAATGACGCAAGGATGGAGAGGAAACGTGAAGGGAGGGTTTATTGCAAAAAGAAAGAAAGCAAAAAAGGGGAATTTAGACTGTGGAAAGGGAAACCTCGACCTGAAAGTCAGGCTTTATGCCTTTTATGCTTATTAACCTGGTGGCTAGAGGCATGTAGCCTACTATCGATGTGTCATGGGACTTCTGAACTACCAATAGGCTACTATGCTCTGGTTCTAAAATGGCCTACACTGCTTTGTTTTTGTGAATGTAAACACAACAGGTTATTCTTTTCTTAAGGGGGGCCCAAGTCAAGGGCCAACTAAATCTATGTGTGTAATAACTCAATGCATAGCCAGTCACATTGTTCCCCTCTCAGTGGTTACAAGCAGCCCACAATATTGTGTACGTTACAATCTGTACAAAACAGAAAACCATAAGTGGGACCTCGTGACTCAAGTTGCTGCTCTTGCAATCTATCTGATAAACACGTCCCATTTGATTAGAAACAGTCACACGGTGCTTTGATAAATCAGGTGGTGATGATCACCCAGAGAGAATGCTACCACAGTAACAAATGGCCCAATTAATGTCAAACGTAATGTTTTTAGAAAATGATATGTAGCTCGCCATCTTTCTACATGACACTGTCCCAGCAAATAAAAAGACACAATGACACACTTTATCATATATATATATTTTTATATATATATTTTTTTTTTCAATAGAACAATTCATGTCATAAAATATTTACATGCAGAGAATGAACACCGGACCAAGTGGAGTGACACATGTGGCCATATCTGTCAAAACAGGCTTTTCCCTGTGATCAAAGGCGGGTGTTACCATAAAGTTGTCTGCTGGTTGTAAGGGGGAACAAATGGTCTCATTACAGGAGTAGGGGAGCTGAAGGGGAAGCTGCGAGGGTCCATCTCCAAACCTCTAACTACACCCTCATTCAAGAATAAGTGATTTTAGGTAAGTATCTATTAACAGTGTCTCTGTGTGTGTGTGTGTGTGTTGTCCTGACTGGATTTGGCACTAAAACATCCATATTTGACAGATCATTTCCTTAGAGGTCATTTATAACATTCTGTGAACATCATTAAATCTAAATGATGGCACCACCTTGATACACAACCACATAATTTGGCAGGAAAACATGTCGTGTTTTTTGGGGAGTGTAAATAATGATGATAATTAAGTATTTGCAGAAAATGAAATACTTTTTTGGCTTCATTCAGCAATGCTGGGAGATGTAACAGCATTTGATAGCATTACACAGTCAGCGTGGGCTAGCTATGCATTTGTCTGTGTAACCAACAAGCTCCTGCATGTCTAATGGAACATGAAGTAAGGCTGGAGACGCTGCAATGCTGTATTATTTTATATGTGAAATATATTTACAGCAAAAAAAAGAAAACAACAACAACAAAAAAAAAACATTTGGCCTTGTATATTTAAAAAATATATATCAAACAACAGTATTCAGACAGTTTGTTTTTTTCAAAAAAAGTACCACAATCACTGCTCAATTAAAATGCATGTACCAGCACATTGTACCATATTTATGACATTTGATAGGTTACAACTCAAAACGATATTTAACAACTTTGAGTTACAATACAAGGCAAAAAGCCATTAGACAACAAGGTTTCAGTTTTTCGTTAAAACAAGGCTGACATACACCACATCAGTGCTCTCAAAAGATATATATATTAAAATTATACCACTCTGGACATTGTACAAATAAGTAAAAGCGTACGTAAAACTTCCAGCGAGTAACAGTTGGTTAAAATAGTGCTCTAACTATATACAAGCCTCGGTTGGCATGTCGTCAGTACAAGCTACAAACACATAATGGATTTGTGTTGTTTTGTGCTACTAATATGTTAAAAAGCATTATATATTCAAATTGTGCTGAGATATTACTGGATTGTGATGATGCGTTTGATATAAATGCAGTACCATAATATTATTGTGCTTTAAAAATCATCAGGGATGCCAGCTACAGACCACATACTGTACCAAGAGTAGGCTTAACAAAAACATGACAACCAAAAAAATACAGCTGATCAACAGATCTGCAGCAATAATACGAGTTTTATCACTTTGAAAAGTCTTCTGTGTTTTGCAAAATGTGAGAGAATGAAAAGTGGCTGCAACATGTAAATATGATTTTTTTTTTTTTTTAAAGGCAGGGGGACACGTACCTTTACAACTGTCATCACCTAACAACTCACTTTCATTTAATATCTCAATAAAAATGCTTGAAACCTCTAAAAACCTCTATTCATGTTTCTCTCACAGACACATACTCTGTAACATTTCACAATACCACAACAATATGCATCTTCAAATAAATATGAATTTCACGTCAAACGTCAACATGGACTGTAAAAAAAACATCTACAAATGCTTTCAGAATGTATGTCTGAAAACCACAAGCTAGTGTGAGACAGACCTCCTTTTCTCACCATTTGTTTCTATTTTGCATCTGCAGAACTATAGTTTCCTTTCCGCTGTCCTATTACATGTTGCAGTGAATAGTCTCAACAGAAAGACGCGTGTGTGTGTAGTAGTCAAGAAATCATCATTTCTATTTTGATGGTGCAACCTAACAAATGTAATGTTTGTCTCTACTAACCATGTGGTTACAGATAAGTTTGCTGGTTTCCATACCTTTCTACACAAATTTCTAGCAAAGCGGAGATGATGGCAACCTGACAGAAAATAACCTAGAAATACCATCTAACAGGGTAAAACATGACACTGAGTCACCTGTTGGGAGCTAGAAAGTCACTAGCAGCTGCAGAGGGGTTATGGTAACACTGTTACTGTAATATGTACAGTGTATGTATTTCATGATTATATGGCACTGAATTCTTGGTATTTTTAACAGGCACTGATATTGTCCTCAGCTAATACCTTGACACGCTGCATGTATGTTGGGATTGGAGAAATATCCAATTTGATAGTTTATTTATTTGTGCATTCATGATTTAAAAAAAAAGAGGAATTTAATGATAACGCAAAGTGCACTATTCCGCATGATTAATGCCCATTAACTGAGGTACTACAGTTTATATTTACTAATAGGCATACCAGTACCAATGACATTCACCCTGGTTGATAAATTAAAGGAGTCAAGTTCAGATATGATAAACCGTACCCAAGCTGTAAAGAGGACACTCATGCATTGATAGTGACTGCTGCTGTAAGCCATTTCTGCTGTTTTCCCAAGTCATGCACCAAAAGCATGCTTGGTAGCAAGTTCAAAGCACTACAGTGACGTCTGTAAGATATGTCAGAGAGGAGGCTTCTCCCAAAAAGCCACAGATGAAGATGATGATGAAAACTCAGAGACGGGATGTTTCCCGGCCCAGACCTAACTCTCCGACACTCTCATAGTCAGGCTCAGCCTTGGCAGCGTCTGACCCCTCTGCCCCCAGCCCAGCCCTGTGGTCGCCATCCGAGCTATTAGTCTTTGGGATGCGGATGGTCTCGTAGCCAGGATCTGTGCTATCCAAGACTGGGTCTTCCTCCTGCTGGGGCTCATCAGGCTGGGTGTAGATATCTCGGACAGTGGCGTAGAGGTCACTTGAGGATGAGGCCGGGACAAGACCCTTGATCTCCGCGATGCTGCTGTAGTCGTGCTCCTTGTCTTCTTCATTCACAGCATCATCACAGTTTGTTTTGTTGACTGCAGAGTACACTGCTGACTGAAGCACACAGACGAGACACATAACTGATGTGGATGATCTTTATTTAGATTCTTACTTGTGTATGATTGTGATAAACATAATTAAATTCATAAAATGAAAAAGGTAATGTATTCATGCCAAAAGATCCCTGTCTGGATTTTCTTTCACAGTGTATTTATTGTCTGATGCTGTATGACTATTTTCACGGCTTTTTTTTATCTTTTTAGTGCTTGGAGCATTGTCATTCACAGAGTAAAGTGCTGCTGTCTCGGGACTGGAAACAGCAGTCTGGAGAATAAGGGAGTTTAACACTCACTTACCTCATTGTCTGACAAAAGGTGGTTGTCGAACCCTGGTGCAGGAGAGAGAGGGGAGTGTAACTGGAGGAGAAAAGAACAAAAAGATAGATTTAGATATGGCAGACAGAGTATGAAATGAAAAGACTGAGCACAGAGTCATGCATTTAAAACAGTCCCGAGGCTACAAAGTGAGCGATTATATATCCTGGTACAGTAAGCAGCTGCTAGCTGTGAACATGTCAGTGGCTGTCACGCATTTTTACTTCTAAAAAAATCTTTAAATTTACAAATTTAGTGCCAAACCACAGAGTTGAAACGATTTTCTCTCTGGAAATGTTTTATGAATGTCTGAAGAGAACGCTTGGTAAATGATCAATAAAGTGAATTTCTGAACTATTCCCAACAGTGGGACAGAAACAAGTCCTGCATTCTGCTGTGATACATATGAAGTATAATGTATATAACCTCTCATTCATTAAGAAAAGTATTGAGTGAAAGTCAATAAGGCAATGACACAGAGTATGATGTTTTTGTGTGCAGCCTCTGTCCACTTTGCCTTATGACTGATTGGAGAGCCATTAATCAACAAAGCACATCTGACAACACGTTAGGAGTCTGACAAGAACCTCATTATCCGTACCAGCATTGGCTAAATACTTTCAAATCACGTGACATTTTTATACGAATCTCTGGGAGATTCTTGGTTGTTGTTTTTTTGTGACAATACAAGGAATATATTGATCTTTACTAAGTGCTTGGTTAGAGTTGTTCACTTGTTGAGGCATAGCACTTCTGAAGGGCATGTCTCCACGCAAGCTATAAACGTTTATACTGAATGAAGATCTGTGCACAGATCCATCCATCAACCCGTCCGTCCCAGCTGGTGTGTCCTAGCATCGTCATGCACATACATGTTTTCTCCGGCATTTTCTCGGAGAGTGTAAATCAATATGATTATGTTATGGATAATGCACATATGGAGACATGATTACATTTATAGATCTGACACGCACTCAGCAATGCATCAGATGCCTTTTCCATTTCGCTTTAATTAGCCAACCAATTAGGCAGAGTGCCCCCGGAGGAGTCTTTGTATGAAACATGGACACAGGTGACTTGAACCTGTCTCACAATATTTGCTCATCTAATTTACAGGCACCCGTGTTCTCGGCTCAAGTATCATTGCAAATTAAAGTGCAACTCTAATTCACTCAGTCACATATTCAGCAATAACACTGTATGAATGCCTATAACAGCATGTGTTTGCTTAGTGTCAATACACATCAAGACATTATTTCTGAGAGATTCGTGTTTTGAGGTGTTATTGTAAAATGTTTGCATGTGTGTATGTGAGAGAGGATTATGGGATGGTGTTAGTGTGTGTACGTAGAAGACACAAAGGCATACAGGACATGCAGTGAGACAGTAAGCTGATTACAGCAGCCTCGGACAATGGACAACTCAGGTGTCAATGTGTCAGTCATGCTGACATGCAGGTGGACACGCGCACAGATGAATCAGCTCAGATTATCCGTGTTTTGCACATGCTCATTGAGGTACATAAACTACTCCAAACAAACTGTAGATATCAAAAACACATAGTACAAAAAAAACATGTCAATAAACACCTGTAGATATACTCAAATCCTCTATCTAACAAAAATGATTCCCTTTATTGGCAGGTTAGCGCTCACCACTCCTGACAGTAAATATTGCAGTTTACCTGGATGGTGTCCCCTGTGTATATCACAACAGCCCGCTAGCAGGGTCAAATTCATTTCCTGCACCTCATATGAAAAGCCCACAGGCTACACACAGTCAAATGACTGCAAACAAGTGTTACTGGTGTTTATGACAGTTCAATAACCACACAACTGCACAGGATCAAGCCAGTGCACTGTGAGCGTGCGTTTGTGTGTGTGTGTTTGCAGTGAATGTGTAACCAGCAACCAGGTGTATGTATGGAAAAATGTGTATATGATAAAGACTGACTGTGTGTGAAGCATTTACTGAGCTACTACCTGAGGGGATTCTTCTCAAGACATTTACATACAGGTTCCCCAGCATATGCACAGAGAAGGGAGCGTGTGTGTCTGTGTGAGAGTGAGAGAGAGAGTTTCTATAGCCCATCTCATCCATCATGAAACCAGACTGACTGTCATAGTGATGGTGGCCAGCTGGCGCTCACTAGACTCAGATACACACATACACACACACACACACACACACACACACACACACACAACACAAACACTTTGTCTGACAAGACAAATTACCAGTGGCTCCTGGTCATACGCGAGCGTAAACCACGGGGAGCCGGGAACATTCAGGGTTAACCTTAAATCAGACCCAGGGAGTCTATGCATAGCAGAATGTATGTAAACACACACGTCTTAAAGTCTATAATATGGGGGGATGGGGAGAAATAAGAGAAGAAATGCTGAATAGGCCTGTCAAAATGTTCATGTGGGATCATATATAAATGAGACCATTTGTGTGTGTGCGTGTGTGTGTGTGTGTGTGTGACAGTGTGGTTTGGCGATATATTGTAGCTCACTAGATCAAGATTTCATCATGGTAACGGGGGTCAGACGAGGCTGTGCCTGCTGTCCATAATGAGCAGCAGTGATTAACTAATTGGCTACAACAGCAGAGACAAAGGAAAAGTTTCATGCAGGTCTTTCTATGCTCTGACACTGTGTGTTAGTGTATGTGTTTATTGTGTTTATTTGTGTGTTACGCTGTCTGAGAGCAGCAGCAGCAGCTCTGCGGTTTATAAAACTGAACCACATTTCTTCTCTCAAATTCCCTCTCCTCTCCTTTTGCTCTTTTCTTTTTTACTCTTCTTCCCTCTATTCGCCTTTACATCACCCATATTCTCCAGTACAGGTTCTTCCACGCTGCTTTCTTCTTGCCTCCATCCTCTCCACTAGAGATGGCTTCATTTATATGCCACTGTTTCTTTTCTTTTATCCTGTCTCTATCTCACTGTCTTTTATTCCTCACCCATCATGCCTCCCAGTCCTTTCAGTGCTTTCTGAGTCAATCTCCCCTCATCTCTCGGTTACTATCTTTGTTTCATCTATTACTCTCTCCTGCTCTTCCCACTCCAGCTTCCATTTCCATTCTGCTCTCGGCCCCCACACACACTCCACCGTTTCTTCCTCAGTTTGTCACTCTTCCGTAAAGCAGCGCTGAGCAGCTGGCTTAGCAGATGATAATTGTGTAGGAGATGAAGATAGCATGACTCTTTTTTTTCTTTCTTCTCCATCGTCTCTACTAAAACCAGCGACGCTGCCTCTTTAAAACAGTGTTGCAGAGGTTGTCTTGTGTCCAGTGACCAGATCAGAAGTTCATATGGGGATATCTATGGTCATGAAGGCGGAGATAATGCGGGACAACAGAGGATGAGAAAGAAGATAATCGGCTGTAATGCAAATTCTTATAAGAAAAATGTAATTGTTTTTATGTTTTCTGTTTCTGTGTTGTGTTCTCTGCTCTCATGAAATATGAATTGACACATGTTATATGCTAATGTTTACATACTACAGGTATCTACAGGTGTGAGCTCTCTACCTCTCCATTGTGTAGTCCAGCCCCTGCCATCCCATTCATCACTACCGGTTGGTTGTCGTTTTCATCCAGAACCTTCTCCGGTACCGGTGGAGGTAAATCCTCCTCTGGTTCCTCCTGAGGTTTGTGGGAGGCAATGGCGGCATTATCTGAGCGCCTTTTGGCCTCCATGTCGGCACTATGGCGGCTCTTCTTATTCAGGTCCACCGAAGCATACTCCACCCCGGCGCACAGGGGCCCCCGCTCAGGCGTGCAGGGGCTGAGGTGGCCGTTGAGGAGGACAGGGGGATGATGGGGCGGCTCATCTTGGCTAAGCTGGGCGGTACCGTTGGGGAGGCTGATTTGCGAAGGGTGGTCTTTGAGCTCCTTGACCGTCTCGTACAAGGAATCTTCAACGCTGACATCACGTGACGCCACTGCAATCTCTTTGACCACCTGAAAAAAGGATACCAAGAAAATGTTGATGTTTTTGATAAGTCTGGAGGTGAGCTAAATTCTTCTCATTCTAATGTTATCTTAGTGTAACCCATGTAACCATTAATCTCTTTCAAAAGCAACCTCAAGCTCAAACAATCAATTATTCAGTCAACCAACAGGCACGTTAAAGCTCAGTCTGAGGGAAAACATGATTCTGTCTTTGTGAGGTGACCTCGTAGGTGCTGTCCCCCGAGGCTGGGGGTCCGTCCCCGATCAGGGTGTTGTTTGGAGGGATGCTGGGGAGCTCACGATCCTGAGGACATTTGGAGGACCTGAGCTCTGATTGGCTGGAGAGCATCTCCTCTGACGGCTGGGGACTGGTGTCCTGTGTGTCTGAGAGAACTGGCGGAGCAGATGAATAGAAGAGTCAGGGCAAGTTTGATGACCTTCAATGTGATTTTTTTTACGTGAACAAAATGTATTTTTAACATTTACTTCAAAGTCATTTTGTAATGAGTCACATTTTTTTCCTTTTGTAAACAGCTACTTCCAACTTTGCAGTGATAAAAAAAAAACAGGCATTTTATAGACAAAACGATTAATGGAGACAATAATTGTGAGATTAACAGCCCTAGTCTTGTCTTACTTGTACCGCTGGTTAGAGGCCCATTGTGAGAGCTACTGATGGCCATGTCAGTCACTGGACTGTCTGCTGATTGGCTGATCGTCTCTCTCTCTGACACCTGCACAACAAAGGACAAGATGTTTTAATTATTACTACAGCTTCACCTAAATGTTGACAAAAATGAATCAAACAATTTAAAGTGCATTTCCTGAGGAGAACAGAAATCGATTGGCACTCGTCAGCTTGCACAACATAAGTGTCTTTGTGCAACATAATACAATACGTTTTTCAAGATTGTCAAGATTTTGGAGAACTTATATTCATAGAAAAGATTACAACTTCTACGCATCCCTATTCTTTATCTCTGCTTTTCAAATCACATTTCTGATTACACTGAGCTCATTATTGGTGTATTATGCATAGTTAATTATATGTGGTGTGTTTTTATCCACCAACTAATGACTAATGATCTAAAGATAGCAAACAATTTGTGTGAAAATACAAACCTGTTAACTGATTTATGCCTAATGAAGATATGCTGTTTTTTTTTTTGTTTTTTTTATCTCAGTTGATTGTAATTGGCTTCATAAGTTGATCTGAAGTTACTCTTCTTTTGATACTAATGAAAACCATAGATAATAATACTTTATGGAAATGAAAGTCAAAGACAGCAGAGCAGCAGCATTTTTCTAACATTCATATTCTCCTGTTCAAAGCAGTTTTTCTATTTGTTACATCACACGGCAAATCCAGCATCTCTAAATAACCCGTGAGAATGCAGTGACAAATCAAACGGTCAGATCGACACTCCCAACTCCCAGATAACTGTCACTAAATAAAGTATGCTGATCAACACAGGGAGAGCTGAGCACCAGCCGCATTAAGGCGTTATTATGAAGCACTTTGTTGTAACTGTATTGTTTCCTTTGGTAAGGAGATCACTTCGGCACTCACTACCACATCAGGTCCAGATTCTCTTTGTTTAGGTTTGTTGTTTTCACTCTGTGTCAGCAGTGGGGTTGTGTATTAAAAGATTCACAACTCCACCTAGTGGTCATGCACTCTTATAACTCTTGGTGTCTATGATGTAATCTTTAACTGTTTTATAACCCAAATGATTTCATCTTTTGTTGTTTTATTTGCTTGAGGGAGGTAGGCACGAGCAACCTGTCATCTCTCAGCCACGGTATCAACACACACACACACACACACACAAAGCACAGCGACAGGATAAGAGGGTAAGTGGGTGTCACTTCAGTCTGTGAAAGCGAGACATTTGTCACACCTAAATGTGAGCATCAGTATTATGGGAGTTGATAATTATTATCTATGAGCAGTGTTAAAGAGGACATAGTATACATTTATGTAATCAGTTTTGTTTTACCTTTTTTTTCCTTCTTTATATACTTAAATATTTCTTTCTTTACATTATTGTGAATGTGTTGTATGTGTCATTCAGGCATGCAGCCAACCTGGAAGCTCTATGCACAGCCTCATTTACTAGCAGATATGCTGTCTGATTGCAGACGTGTCACTCCCCCACACTGGGACTAATTACGACTATGTATGTATGTGAATGTGTGTGAATATTTGTGTGTGTGTGTGTGTGTGTGTCTACACTGTGTGGGTGATTTTGACACAAGAAGTCAAACTTGAAACCTAATCACAATGGTTTTGGGTTTTTTTTGTTTTTTTTTCAATTTTCAGTCGCAGCATTTTCCTTAAAGCTGCCTTCAGATGAATTATAAGCATCCCTTCAAAACTGCAGCTCATGCTGCATGGCCTATATTTATAAAAAGGGAGAAAAAAAGTTCAACTCACTCCATTCATGAGGTTCTCATGGTCTCCTGCTGGATGTCCATTGATTGTTTTCTTCTGCCTAAAAAAGAAAAAGATGGGGGATATTGTGATTTGTGGTATTATTAAAACATTTTCGTTAAGCTATCATAAAGTGTTTCTGTCCTAGGAACAAGTGTAGGCCTGGGGGGTTATTATGTACTCCAGCACAATGCACTTGCACAAAGAAACCATAACTATGAGAGCAGAGTGCTGAACTTTTAGGTTTAAAGGTGCGGTTACATTACATTTCTCAGCACTCACCTTCAGATAGGGATATGATGTCATATCTGGTTTAAGTGAGAAATACTTAAACTTCTCCATTTCCAAACACAGCTCAGCATTGTTTCTACTGACCTATCTGCCTGGTTGAAGTTGAACAAAGGTGAACTCTGACCTGCAAATTGCTCCTCTGGAACATTAAAGCTCTTCTCTACTCTATACTGCGCTGTATTTCACAGTGTCACACACTCATATCATTAAATCTTGATTAAACACCAGGTAAATGTGCTGGTCTAACTTACGGTACTTATGAAACACATCTGTCTCCGTTGAGCTGATGGCCAGCTCTTACAGGAACTACATATCTAATGTTTTCCTGTTCTACTTTGACGGCACATATACTAATAAACAATTGTTGTAATAAAGTCAACATAGCCTTGAGGACATTATTTACTATTACTCAGCAGCACTGTTCCTCATTCTTGCTGCACTGATAATTACTGTAGCTAAAAATGGCCTCGCAGGTGTTTGTTATTTCAACACTTTAATGCACAGCCAGCATTTACAGCATCAGCAGATTCTAGTTAGTTAGTTTGACTTCAGGACACATCGATACTTAAAAACAGGAAGCTGTTATCAAAACATACATCAGCTGATCCCGACATCTTATAAACATGTGCTAGAACACTAGTACTACTGTATACATACGTGTGTGTGTGTGTGTGTGAGTGTGTGTGTGTGTGTGTGTGAGATGATGCTCACCCCTGGCAGCTAGCACACAGCAGCAGCAGCACAGAGACAAGCAGCAGGGCAGTAAGGGTGCTTAGGGTGACAACCACGACCAGCTGCCCACTGCCCAGCCATGACGCCACCCCACTAGCAGCTGCCGCCCCCGACCCGATGACACCCGCCTCCGGCCCCCACCACACT
This sequence comes from Pampus argenteus, assembly GCA_036937835.1. Classification (NCBI taxonomy): domain Eukaryota; kingdom Metazoa; phylum Chordata; class Actinopteri; order Scombriformes; family Stromateidae; genus Pampus; species Pampus argenteus. The sequence goes on from CM072879.1 coordinate 12,213,339, forward strand.
CCACTCAGCACCGGAGCCATGACGCATCACACTGTAGGAGGAGAGGACATCAGACAGCTACCAGCTGGGGGAAAAACAAGAAGAAAAGACACATTAGGAGTTTGTCATTTAAACTGTATTATATCCAGATTGAAAATTGTTAATGTGTTATTGAGGACTATTTCAGCTGCTGATTTGGTACACCGGTGAGTGTTTGCAGAAACAGGACAGTGTATGTGGCTGGAAATAGGCTCAAAATAAATCATCAAATTCAACAATGTGGCTCACTGATGTGTTTATAATAGTTTTGGTACAACGGTGAAGGTTTAATCAGACTTTGGCTGATTGTTGCTTTTGGTCTTTTTATACAATTTGATGATTGTATAAGAAAAGTATAGAATATCACCGAAGTTATCCTTTAATATTGTTATTAAACTTGTGTACTATTCACCAGCTGCTCAACTGCAGCCTGTTACCAAACATAACCAGCAGGCGGCATCACAGAGCGGCGTCAGACTGCAGTGCAGACAGCGATGATCAGTCTGCTGCAGTGGCCCTCACATTAAAGCCTCTACAACTGGTGTCTGGGGCTCTGCGCACAGCATAAGCAACCTCATCACGTCCCTGTCTAACAGCCAAAGTTGGGTTTCACTGAATTGATGGAACCCCTGATGTTATCGCGGGTGATTTATGGCGGTGTGTGTGTGGTGCTGAGTCACGGTGGGGGACGGGGGTGGCTGCGATTTAGCTTGAGCCTCAAAAAGCTCCAGACAAAATAAATGTGAAGTGGTGGGTTAATACAGCAACTGTTTGTATGCTGTATGTGCATGTGAGGACATTCTGCACACTGCAGTGTTTATGATTGAGGAACGGAAAGATGAGCAAGTGACAGACAGGGTGAAAATCACACCGAGACAGGAGAGTTTTCTTTCTGGCAATCTATCTATCTATCTATCTGCTGTCTTTTGCATGAAATTCTCTGTTCAATCAGACACAGCTGCAGCAGACCTGCCAGTCAGGAAAGGGTGAAAAAATATGACAAACTATCTTTCCTCATTTATTTATTTCTAGCATGTGCATGAGCCCAACTCCTGTATGCAGCGTGTGTGTATGAAAAACTATTGTGTCTCTCTCTCTATGCTCAACTATGCTAATGCGACTAGGGAGTCTGGGAGTTAGGGAAGCGCTATTTGTCTTCGAGCAGCGAGGAAGAACAAGTTTTGTGGCAACTCAGATGGAGCTGCAGAAGGTAATGTAAAGTTTTTCAAAAAAAAGGACTCTGCTGCAGGGATTCCTATTTTTGTCGAAATGTTTTTTTTTACCCCCACATGAAAAATTACACCAAAGCTCATGTTGGTATCAGTGTAAATTGCTGAACACAGCCTTACCTTGACACCTTGGATGATTAGTCAGGTTGGCCTCGCCTGGAAAAGAGCAGATAAAGAAAAGGGGAATTACGGTTTGGTGGAAGTAAAGCACTGAGCTGAATATTATCCTTGGAAGGTGGTGCTGTGTGTGTGTGTGTGTGTGTGTGTGTGTGTGTGTGTATATAGACTACAAGTGGGAGAGTAGTGAGGTAATTGAGAGTATGTTTGTGTTTTTCAATACCTGTATCAAACACATATTGGACAACAGACTACCTGCAATCCTACACAGTCTCTATTCATAAACACACAAATATATATGGACACACACACACACACACATTCAGCCATGTACCGTGAATATGATCCTCCACTGTGTCTTGCACACAGGACACACACACAATGTCCCCTTTATTGACTAGTCAGCCCATGTAACTGAGAGGATAATAACCAGGTGACATCATCTCCAAATCATATCATCTAATACATGATATCCACTTTCTTCTACATACACTTACATGCACACAAACACACCCCAGTCCCTGGTGTAAACTTGTATTTGTGAATCATAATTTTTGCAGTCAATCCTCTAGCTCCTAAATTAAGGTGGACACACACTCTCAGGTCTCTGGGACCTTGTTTTGAGTCTACATGTGGTCAAAATGTAGTCATCTCTTTCACCCCTAACATGACTAACACCTGATAAATGGTCTTGTCTGAGAGATTCGTGTCCAGGTGTCACTATCCGTCACTGTGTGCCAGCCCGCATGTGTCTCTCTCTCTGCTGGCACTTAAACCAGAATAATTACCGGCTGCCACAGCACTGTGTCGCCATGGCAACATTCCCTTCTACCCATCAGCACTATTTATGGTGGTAGAGAAGAAAAAAAACCACAGATATGTTTTTGATTTGATGCTGCGGGGATGTGTACGAGTTTAATTGTGTTATTGTTTTTTGTGTGTTACATTTGTTTAAATCTCAACCTCTGTTGTGCTCCTACGTGGTGACTATGATGGTGATGATGATACAAGTTAAAGTTGAGAGTCGGCTACTAAACTTCAGTATTTCTAAATACTGGTAGTCTGGTTTGGTTTATATTTCAACCTCAACCTTTAAGCCAACATTGTCAAGAAGTTGTGTGCTCAGAGGAATAGAAAGAAAGAAAGAAAGAAAGAAAGAAAGAAAGAAAGAAAGAAAGAAAGAAAGAAAGAAAGAAAGAAAGAAAGAAAGAAAGAAAGAAAGAAAGAAAGAAAGAAAGAAAGAAAGAAAGAAAATGGTATGAGGAACCTGTTAAATACAAACACACATCTATCTCCGGATAACATTTCTGAAATACTTGAAATGCTTCTTTTCCCTGTGAGGACATACTTCATGCTTGATACATACCTTACATAAAAAGCTCTGAGTATCTTTCAGGGTGGAAACTCCTCACAGAGACACCATGTGATCTGTGACAGCAAGCCAAGGACTACAACTGCACTCTCCTTACGCTGTCATTTCTCTTTCTCATGACACTTTTGGGCTTTGAAGAAAGAAAACAGAAACCTTGGAAGAGAGACAATCAGTGTGGTTGTCCTCTGTTTCATTCCACAGAAAATAACTGACTGGAAAAGCCATTTGAAAAGGAATGTGTTTTGGGAATTAAAGGCAAAAGTCCAAATTCTACCCTCACCCAGCTGAACACACACACACACATACACACACACACACACACACAAACACACACAGACCCGAGGTTAACCACAAGCTCCATCAAGGAATGCAAGAATCAAGAGCCAAAAAGCCAAGAAATCCAACCTGAGCCCTTTCGCTCTAAAGGCTCAGACCCTATCTGGTACAGCAGTGAAGCATACAGCCAGGTGTGTGTGTGTGTGTGTGTGTGTGTGTGTGTGTGTGTGTGTGTGTGTGTGAGTTTCATCCAATGGACAAGCTGTTGGATAGCAGTGAAATACAGAGGGAAAAGGAGAGGATTAAATCCGCAGGCAGTGCAGTGTGTGGCTGTGTGACACCTCCCTCTGCAGGGTTGCTGTGGGCGCACACACAGACAGTGAGAGTTTACAGCTGGATGGTCTGCTGAGAACCAAGTCCCAGGAAGCTTCTCATATAGAGAGCCAGAGGCATTTCTACAATAATAAATTAACCAGTTGTCTTAGGGGAGAAGTCTTGCTGTGAAACTCAGCAGCAACTCACATGAGCATTTTCCAAAATTATAAAAGAAGCTGGGAGAGAAGAAAGTGATGACTGGAGTTTATTCCAAACAATATGAATTTTTGATTCGTTTGCAGTGACTCCTTTTTGTGCACCGTCAGGGGGAATGATGCAGGAATTATTCCAATGAAAGCATTGTATGCAAAGGGAACACATTGTCTAATCATTGTGATCATTCTGGGCAGCAAAAATATGAATACATGCACACACCTTGCACATTTAGTGATACACGCTTCCATTAGTTCTTGCAGGTACTATAAACACATGTTCCTTTAACCTGCAGGGCCTCCGTGCTATTACTTTTACTAACAGCTACATAAACAATGTGCCCAAAATTTATTACAGTATCCAATTGAAACAAACAAAGAACTTATTCACATCAAAGGTCCTTCAAACAAGCTCTGTCATCTCCATCACACACCTCCAGCATGTAGCACTCTGTCCTAGCGTTGTGGGCTAACTAGAGGGCGACAGTTGCTTTAATGACACCCAACACATAATATCACTAGGGCTACTGCATTACCAACCAGCATGAGAAATATGTAGATGCACATAGTAGTGCAAACGCATTTATATATTGTAAGTATATGAATACACATCAACAAAGCAGCACATAACAGTGATAAACATACTCATAAATGCGCATAATACACACACACACACACAAACACACCACTGACCATTTTGTGTCCTGACCGGAGGGCCATTTGGAAGGTGGGGGTGGAAGAAATGGGGGAGGGGAGAAGGAGGACAGAGGACTGCTGCCAAGAGAGAGAGGAGAGAACGGAAGATAAAGGGAAGGGGGGGGTGGGGGTGATAAGGTTGTGCAGAAACCATACTGCAACAAAAATAAACAGAATTTAATAACAAGGGAGAGAGAGAAATGGAAGAAAGGAAGTGATCAAAATATGAAGACAATGCAAAACCATTATCATAATGACACTCATCTTCAGGGAGGGTTGATGAAATATACAACTCCCTACAGGCTGCAGTGCAGGAGGGACCCTGCCTCGACTGAGACAATGCAATTATATGTGTACACACACACACACACACACACACACACAGCCACATACATGTTGAATCATGTGTGAATATGTGTCTCTGTGTGTGTGTGTAAAGACAGGTGGGCCACTGTACCTTTAATGCAAGTCAGTCCTCCTACAGTCTAATTTACTAATCAGTGTCCATCCCTGCATGTGCGTCTATGCATCTGCATGCTTGTACAAACACTGATTAAGGGACATAATCCATATTGCCTTGGTAACGCTGCACATCCTTAAGGTTAACAGTTTTAGTATCCCTCCCCTCCCCTCTCTCATATTACAGATACATGTGTTACATCTTCATTCACACACAGAGACCATAGTTCTCTCTCTCTCTTCCATGATACACAGGCTATATCTGCCAACAGCATATTGATCTCCCACTGGGGACATTAAAAAAAAAAAAAAAGAAGATTTTTTTCCCAAGCAGATAAATATTTCCCTGTAGAGATAGAAGAGACGTGCAGGGTGTGGAACAAAGTGCTGAACCTTTGTCCCACACCCTGCAAAGGTTCTTGTATCCCTTCTTTGATTCTTTTACAACGCGTCCCATCTTTCTACTGACCTCTTAGAACACAACATTTACACAGTCTTCTGTATATACTCTCAACCACGATGAAAACATTTACGTATGCAGTAGAACTAGGTCCTTTTTTATGACAAGTCCTTGCAACAACATTTTACAGCACAGCAGGGTGGCCTCGTGGTTAACCGGAGGATCTGGTTTTAAAGAATCCAACTTTCTTCTCTACACTTGAATCTCCCCCAGCTGCAAGGCCACACAAACAGCAACACTTGTCTTACGTCTTCAACATAAAACGACAAAGCTCCCCTCTACCTGGGGGCTTTGTGTCCTGTCCTGACCTCAAAGACCAGTCACAGTCCACAGAGGCTCTGTGAATATGTGCAGGGTTTTATGTAAACATGTGTGTGTGTGTGTGCATCTCTAAAATCTGCCTCCAGTTAATGTCACTCAGCCCCATGAGAGAGAAACATTTCCTGTCTTCCCCTGCCTGCCTCTTAAGGACCCTGATGACCCTGAACTCTTCGGAGGCCTGCAGATGTTTTCCACCCGCACTCCTGAAGCAGAAACTACTGTGTTCCAATCGGATGAGCACAAAGCTATAACTTAATTGAATCACCTCTGGCGTAATACTGTGATTACGATCTGCACATTTGATGGCATTTTCATAACAAAGAGGGATTGTAACCTCGTTTAAATAAAAAAAAAAAATTGATTCTGACTGTTTATCCAACTCAACTCGTCAATGTGTCTGTGTTAAGCACTGACACACTCAATGGAAATAAACTTTCTTGTCTTTCAATTTCGGTTCCACTTTTCTCCTTCCTTCCCTCCTATTCGTCTTCGCGAAAAACAGCTTTCTGAGGTTCGTTTAGTTGTGTCTTTGGTACACAAGATAAATCTTTCAATTTCAATTCTACTTCACACGTTGTCTCCATTTCTACAAAAAGAGGAAGTGAATCTTCTAAAAAAAAAAAAAAACAAGTGTCCTCAGAATATGACACAAGCAGAAACATTCCTGTTTCTGTTAACAAACTGTTAACAAGCAAACGTTGGTTAATTTGAAATTTAATGAACTGGACAAGACGTTTTTTTTTATACTGACAAAGCACTTTTATTCCCCATACTGGCAAAAAAAAAACAAAAAAAAACCCATAAAGCATTCTGTCATTGTCTCAAATGGATTGGCTTTGTGACATTCACTAATGCTAAAACAAAAGCAACTTCAGTAATTGTGCAGCCGAGCAGTTTTCTGTGATTAAACAAACCAGCCAGGCGTGTCATCTAACTATGTAAATGGGAGCATAGAGTGTGAAAAAAAGAGATGGATTGTTGTAATGATTTCGGGGATTGTCACTCACATTGTAAGTGACCTTCTCTGCAAACACCCATGGGGAGTAGGGGAGTAGAGGAGTAGAGGAGTAGGGGAGTAGGGGAGTAGAGGGGTGGGGGGGTAGTGGGGGCATTGAACTGTTGAACTCTGGGAGTTTGAGGAGCATAGACCAGGCTGTAGAGTGAGTGGAGTAAACAAAGGGTGTCTGTCTCGCTCTCTGTGTGTGTGTGGGGATGTCTTGTTTCTGTGTGTGCATGTGTTGGCAACTCAAATACTTATTTACTACTAAGCTCAGAAAACGGACCTACCCCCCTTCTAAAAAGGAAAAGAAAAAAAATAGGTTTAGCGAGCATGGAACGACTGCACGCATACAATTTCTCCATCATTGTCACTTTGAGATGAAGATTAGCATTAAGAATGAATGAGGAGCGGATACAACCACATCATTATTCAGTGGCATTGGCCTTTATGTGTTGAATAGCCGCCAAGATAAAGGGATTATCAGGGTGGATGGAATGAGATGAAAGATGCGTGTGTGTGTGTGTGTGTGTGTGTGTGTGTGTGTGTGTGTGTGACACAGAGAAATCCATTGAGGTAATTTGTTCTAAAAGCTGCTAATGAGATGCAACAGATGCCTGTAGTTGCACGTTCTCTCTCAGACACACGCACACACACAAACACACTCAACATTGTCTATCAAAGATTCATTAACATGCAGCAATATAACTATCTTCCTTCAGGACTTGCAGCCACATCCCTGATGAGCTGTTGATGCTGCACAACACTGGAAATTGCCAAACGGCAGTTCATTCATCTCCTTCTGTGACAGCCTTTTCAGACAAAAGGCACAGGGCAGAAGTAGGAATTACTACAGGTGTGTGTGTGTGTGTGTGTGTGTGTGTGTGTGTGTGAGCAGATGAGCAACTGAAATAGAAATGTGATCCATCTTTACAAGGCTCTAACCACAGCAGGGGTGGGTTTATTAGACGACCCAGACGGGGCTAGTAGCAGGGGGTCGGGCTCTTCCAACCCACATTGAAACCGTGCTTAAGAGGGAGCACAACTCGGGTGTACTAATACTAATGTGTGTGTGTGTGTGTGTGTGTGTGTAATACAATTTTGTATCTTGTCCTTCCTACTGTCCCTCCAGAGCCTTCGTCCCTCTCCAGACCATATTCAACACATCTGCTTGCCTGTAAAGATATGGTAAAATATGGAACACTGCAGGGGCTCAAAAGGCTCATCTACAATCAGAAACAGCAGCTGGGGGGTGGGGGCTGGACGGATGGAGTGGGGCATCTTGGGGATGCAGCCAAACATACATTGCAACCTCTATAAGAGGCGGTGGGGGGAGGATGTCGCAAGACATGGCAACCTTCAGACAGCAATCTTCAGATTTCTGGTTAAATCTGTGCAACGCACAGCTGAGCAACTCGGGAAGATTGCACAAGGCAGATATTCACCTGTTCCACAATTCTATTTGATTTCTCATTTCACAAGCCGAGGCTTACTCTATATTTCATGGCGATAACTAGAGAGAGTGTTCGGAGGAGAGGAGGCACTCCAGGTCAAAAGAATGTGCACAAAATGTCTGTAGCTATTTTAAGATGCAAATATTCCTAACAAGGCTGACCTGTTTGTGTACGTACGATTACCGTCACCTGTTGTTCACCAGTAAAGATAGCAGAGACATAGTGATGCGTTGTGAACGTCTCCTTACAAGCCAAAAACTGCATAATAGCACTGCACAACAGCTACATAAACTAGGGGTAACTCATGTATAATGGATATGTAACAAAACAAAATATTCATTTACAAAGCGGCTATGGCTGCCACAGCCCTTCTCAAATCAGTTAATGGGGGCTGCTCAGCGTGTCCCGAGGGAAAGCTGAAACCCAAATGAGCCAAGTGACAGAACGCCTGCTGGTGGCGGAAAATCTGCCGTCAATCACACACACACACACACGTGTACACGATTATTTACGCGCACGCTCACTTGGGGAATTCAGACACAAAACCACAAACCGTCAAACAGACACACACACACACACACGTGTAGTGACATCCAAATAGAAATGAGCTAATTAGGAGGCGACAGACATCATCATGGCAGAGAGACGGAGCGAAGGAATACATTAAAGCACTCAGTGTGCAGGCAGCAATGTGAGAGGCAAAATGCATCTGGGACACCTTCACACTCTGACACTTTCAAGGAAGCTGAGGTGGCCAGAGGAAAATCCATTTGGACACAGTGGGTGGATAATGTGGCAAGATGTGTGGAGAGAGAGAGAGAGCGGGACAGACACTCACTGATATCATTCCCGGCCTGGAGAGGGGTCGAGAAGAAGAGTAACTGGAATACAAATACAGATTTTTTTTTAGAAAGTGAAAAGGTGTTGATCGAATGACACATACGGGTTACAATGAAAGGGAGAAACCGTCAGTGTTTTCTTAGCGAGGTGTCGAGCCACTATGAGCCTCAAACCAAAATGATTGGCTAATTAATCAATGAGTTGACTGACAGACGATTAATCAGGAACTATTTTCATAATCAACCCGGGATATAAGTTATTTTAGAGGACTTTTCCCCTTGTCACCAGCCCATATACACAAACACACACACCACTGCACTCAACTCATTCAGTATACACACACACACGTCCGAACTCTAACCCAACGTACACTCTTCCTGACTGCCACTTGAAATCAAGAGCCATTGCATTACAGCATTTTATAAATTACCTCTCAATGCGTCTGACCACAAACTCATATTAGGCCATTAGCGAAGCCCTAGACACTTCACACACTGCACAACACACACACACATGTTCTGCACTGCTCTGACCCTTGAGTGCCATTGATGGTGTGAGTGAGATATAACACACAATATGACATCATGTTACGGTAATAATGACTTGTCTTTATGACTTTGTGAGAGTCTATCAGTGACACATATCAGTTATTGCAACAGGCTGTTGCTTGACGTAATGTAAATGGTGATTAATCAAAGGAGGGAGTCAGTTAAAAGAAAAATGGATACGGTGTCTTTAAATAGATGCTGCGAGACGTAAATCAAACTCTTAATCGTTGTAACGTCTCTCTTCTCTTCTCTCTCCTACAAACTACGCCAACAAAAAATAAATACCAAGGAAGTGCACTAACCCAAGCGTGGTTTCCTGTGATTGTTGCTTCTGAAAAAATTAAGAGGGAGATCATTTTAAAAAGGCAACCGTTTTACTGACAGCTGACACAGCAGGGAATTAACAATAAAAAAAAGAAAAAAAAAAAAGAAATCATTTTATGAGAAGGAATTAACAGTGTGAACAGAGCCAAAAGAAGAGATTGCAGATTTAGCCCTAAGCTGCTTGCAATCCTCTCACTTCCTACAACAAATTTGTTGTGTAAGATTTCTTTGAAATCTCAGTTAGAGGACAGTTGGTAATAGAAATAGAAATAGAAAGCTTTTTATTGTTATTATACAAGTATAATGAGATGTCAAGCTTTTCTCCATCATGGTGTTGGAGTTTGGACAAATGACATAGTTTTACAAAATACACATGATGACATTTAGCCTTTTTAGCCTAGCTTTATATTTCCACCGTCATCTCCCAACACAACAATGTGTGTATGCGTACGTGTTTGTGGGTTTGACCTGGGCTAAGTGCTGATGTGAGGACAGTTGCCAATTGTGTTCCAGAGAGAAGTCTAAAAATATCCTAAACAGACACACAAACACCTTCCCAGGCGAGTAAGCTAGGGAACAGAGGATAGAGAGCCGGATTCCCGTGAGGAATTAGTGGAATGTAAACAGGCCACACACACACACACACACACACACACACACACGCTTTCAGAGTTTCTATCAGAGGACGTGAGACGAGGGCCTCATCTGGAAAAAGATGCCCCAGAGAACCGTGGAGTTTGTTGGGATTGTCCTCTTGGTTTACCCCTTCTGTCCTCATACTGTCCACCAAAACAGCCCCATGAGATGCTACAGGAATGCAGCTGTGAGCTGGGAAATGTGTCAACTTTCACCCTTTTGTTTTAGAAGAAACTTCCCGTGTGCTAAACGTTGTAGAATAAAACGAGACTAAAGACTAAAACGAAATATCCGGACTCAGACATACAGAAGTCATTAGTCAGACAAAGCTAAACCACATTTTACGAAGATTTAATGAAACAGTCAGACAGTATTATCCCTCAGCTCAGTAACACACACACACACACACACTCATTCATAAATATATACACACACAATACTTTGTTCTAATCCTATGCATGGGTGGCTCGGATGAGTGACATCAGCCTTTCTCCTATTAATAAAACCTTCTGGGTCACACTCAGCAAATTCTACAATCCTGTGTGTGTGTGTGTGTGTGTGCGTGTGTGTTCAGACATATACCATTCAGTGGCAGATCAAACACCCAAAATGCATTTCAGCTGCATCAGAGACGATTATAATCAAATACTGTACAATCACACGTTGAACTCAAAGTTAAATGTGACAAGGTGGTTAATAATGTATGACGAGACGCCAAACCCCTGCCGGCCTTAACACTTCCTCAGCGATATGACGCCATTGTTGAGATATTAGGCCTATGTCCCACATAACCACCTGCTCTACAAATGACTTTCTGGGTCGCTGAGGGATTACTGTAGCACTAACACCACAGCACAAAGTCCTGGGGGGCACAAATAGGTCAAATGCTGCTTCATATCAGAGGCAGCACAAACAATGAAGCATACAGTAACCTTGAAAGCTCACTCTTATGAGATGAGAAATCCACAAGGGGGCTCTTCACACTTAATTAGTAGGAACAAGTCTAGACAAGGGAAAGTAAACAGCGGCTAATTTCCTGTGTTTTGGCTACTCCTGGCCTCGTCCGATGGTTAAGCCTCTCCACTTAGCTTAGCATGTGGCTACCGCAGCTATTGTTCTGCTGACAGCTCCCTAATAAACAGCTGGTTGCAGCCCATGTCGCTATGGTGACACTAGCCACAAGTGCTGCAAAAAATGAAAAAAAAAAGGCCCGGAGGCCTTTGAAGTTGTCTGGGTGGATTCCCATTGTTGAAAGCTGGAGTTTCTCAGTTTCCAAGTCCTCTTATAGTGTGTTTTGTTTTCTCATTTGAAGGCAAAATATATATCCAAAAGAAAAAATGTAAGTAAAAAAAATAATTTTATTAAAATAACTGACTCTCCCATGAAACCAAAATCAAAGAAAATCAAATCAATACTTTAGGATTTGAAGAAAAGGGACAAGCAGCAGTCTCGACTACTGTTAAAGTATCAGTTAGCTTCAAAAGCACCTTTCACATTGACCCCCTAACTTAATTAATTAAAAATACATTTAAACAACATACTTTCTCTGCTATATTGAACTGTTTAGCAAAAACTTTCCATTAGAGTGTAACAGTGAAACAAAGCTGAGAACTCGTTCATGTGAAGATCCGTAAAGGTATAGGAAGTTTTAACAGATGTTTGGAGTAGACCCAAAAAGCCCCTCAACTCTTAAGATTTCTGCAGGAAATGAAAGAGATAGAGTGGAAGGGAAGTAGAAGAGGACATAAATTTGCCCGCTGAAGCACAGAAAGCCACTGGAGGAGTCAATATATAGCCTCCAGAGTAGGGTGCAGAATCTCAGCATATATGGGAGACTGCAAAAACATTTGTGATAGAAAAGTTGGTTCCTGATATTTCCAGCTGATGTTGTACCCAAGTATAACAATTGGTATTCACCTCAGAGTCTATTCCTATGAATAATTGATCAATGCGTCAAGCTGTTGGTCCATATGATGATTCAATAATGAGCTCCATATCCTCATCCTGGGATTTGTTAAGCGGAGCGTCGTACTGCTTCTGTAGGATACTGCTGGTTTCTAAAGTAAGGAGCAACATACAATGACATATGTTACAACCTGGACTGAAGCCCGACAACACACATGGCGTTCATTAGTGTGCTGACCCGTGAAAAGGAACTGCTGACAGTGCAGCCAGGTTTTAGTATTTCAATGCAACTTTATAGTCTTAAAATTACATGGAGGTTGTTTTGGTCATGTCTGTCTGTCTTTTTTTAGTGTATGTCTATCCAGTCATCTTACAAGAAACTAGTGAATACAACAACAGACAAGGCTAAAGATGAATTAATGTTGTCTTAAAGTCTTTTTATGGTATTATAACTTTAGTGGGAAGCTTTAACAGTAGAGCAGGACAGGAAATAAGTTGGATAAGGGTGATAATGTCCCCTATATACAGAGCTATCAATGAGGACAATTGACTAATTACTTACCTTTTGTTTTTTTTTATGTAAATGTAAATATATTCTGGTTTTCTTTGACTTCTATGGTAGTAAATTAAGGAAATTTGGGTTTTGGACTGTTGGTTGGACAATACAAGAAATTTGTAGTCGTCATCTTGAAAATTTGAAAAATATGATAGACTTTTTTTTTTTTTTTACTATTTTTTCTATTATTGGACAAAATGGAGAAAAAGACTGGCAGATGAATTGATAATGAAAAGAGTTTTTGTTGCGGCCCTACAGTAGTTACATGTTGCTTGCTAGTTGCTAGGACACATGATGCCCTAATCAATAAATCATTTGATAAATCAATAAATCAATTCACAGATTATCAAATGTGAAGTTTTGCTTTTCTATGCTTCATAGCACAAATATAATTTTCAGATTTCACTTTGTGCTTCTTATGTTGAAAATCTGTCATTATATTTTACTCTGTATCAGTCATCATTTAAGAAAGAAAAAAAACAAAAACACAATGGCTTGATAAACAATCAGCCCTACATACAAAGTCACTGTCTGAATTAAGACACGCTACAGCTGTAGCGCGTATGTGTGTGTGTATGTGTGTGTGTATGTCAAACACCCAGGGATCAAGGAAAGCTTGTTAACATCCCTGCTGATGTTCAGAGGTCGAACTCCCTCTTTGGGTCTCGTTATCGCTCGACAGGCCATGTTGCACCAAAGGAGCGCGTCTTAATAATAATAAGCTGTAAAATGACAATTCCTATCAGAGACACTGGGGGATGCCTCGTCAGACACGCAAGTACACACATGCTTTTACAGACACATTACGCATCGATTATCCCAGATGACTGGCTGGCTTTGTACGTTGCTAAGTCTGGGTTGTGTGTGCTTTTATGTGTGTGTGTGTGTGTATGGGTTCGGCCTTATGACGTGAGAACAAAAAAAACCCTGCATTCTGCAATCATGTTCCAGTATCACAGAGGTTTAAAAGAGCAGAATGTTTGTGCTGAAGGCAATATGTAGTATAGCATTACAATAATCCTATAATAACTGTACAGTAGCCGTATCGTAATCCTAAAGTTATTACAGGCTAGAAATAATTCATTCCATTACACGTCGCTTACATGCTGCAACTCAGGCAGTTTAAGGGAACAATACCTGCGGGGATTATATAAAGTAAATAATCTATTAAAGGATAAATCTGGTGATTTTTTTCTCTCCCACACCGCTACACTGGGTGACATGTTCCTTCACCATAAAGAGTTTGAGTACGTTAGTTTGTCTAGAAACAGTTCCAAAGAGTAATAACAGAAATTATGTTTTCAGTCTCCGGAGAGAAGTTCTGTGTAAAGCAGGGACACGTTTTCTGTTTACGGAGCTTTGCTAGCTTGTTGTGCTACATATCTCAACCTCTTGACTTTGTGCTCAAGTTCTTAAAGAAGTGTACAATGTTACACAAAGTCAAGAGGTTGTGATATGTAGCACAACGAGCTAGCAAAGCTGTGTAAACAGAAAACGTGTCCCTGCTTCACACAGAACTTCTCTCCGGAGACTGAAAACGGTGAAGGCAGGATCCTGTGCAGTGATGAACAGTGATGAACATGCAGCACACACAGTCTCACTCACACTTTGACATACACATACACACCATCTGGAGGGAAAATTGTATGTGTGTGTGTGTGTGTGGGTGGTGGGGGGCCCTCCTGCTCAATCGTTGAAATTCTCCCATAATCCTTTACTCTGCAAAATGACACAGCTGCCAGACATATCCTCTTTGCTGGCGCCTTAAACCTCCACTCCTTTCCTCTCTCTCTGTCACACACACACACACACACACTGCACAACCACAACGTATCTTTAAACAACAACATCCACTCTGATGGAGCATCATAGTTATTTATGCACTTTACAGTAACAATAAATGACACCGACTACTAAAACAAATCAATTGCCTTCAGCGAACAAACACACGCATTCATCCCCATGACAACCTGATACTTGGAAACAAAGAGGAACTCCATTTATATTGTGTGATTTGTCTTCTGCTAATTGTGACAGAATAAAAATTAGCATGCTTCCTGTTTTTGCAGACAGAACACACCCTGTTTATGCAGCAATTTTATTCAATACTTTGCTTTCTAATCCCATAATCGTTTGGCATTAGACTCAAATGTCTGGGTGCCTTTTTGCATAGCACCTACTGGGAAAAAAAAGTACTGTACATAAATCAACTGACCTCTAAGACAGCTTTTATTTGAACCCTTACTAAATTCAAATGGCGAATATTACCATTTTTTAATGTAAAACTCGTGAATTTCTGTGACAAACTCAAATCTGAGGTAAAAAAAATACGTTCACAGGTACGACTGCTGGTAAAGAAAAGGAGCAAGAAATCTGGATGTGGTGCACCCACATGCCTAGCTGGTACTTTGGTGATGCCACCCTGTCCATCCCTCCCCCTAGCAACCCTGTAACCCTGGGCGACAGGGCCTTGACGATGAGCAGGCAGAACAGAACTCTGTGGTTCTCCATTTGCTTGTTGCCAAGAGGCTGATAATGCAGACCTTTCAGATCTGCATACACACACACACGCACACACACACACTCTCACAGAGGCACACACAGGCATAGAAATACATGCATTTCTAACACCTGTCATACCTGCACCCACATGTACACAAAGACAATATCACAAATTGAAAGAATGAAAGACAATGTCGAGCACAGGCCAGCATACACACACAAACACACACCATTTCCTCTGTGCAGTTATCCAAGTGATTGAGTTACTTAGACAGTCAATACGAGACGTGACATTGAGAAAGAGGAATCAATGCTGTTACACTATCCACGCAATTCATCACCGGCTAACAGCACGAGACAATTTTAAAGAGTACGTAAAGAGCCGTCTGACAAACAAAAGCCAGAAGAAGCCGGCGCGTAAAGTGCAACAATGTAAAGACACTCAGATCAATAACATGTTGAGGAAATATGTTTAGAACAAAAGCTCTTAATGGGTGGTGAGTATTTTATTTATGAACACTCCAACAAACACACACACACACACACACACTATTTATGAGAAGTATATTGTGCATTCGAGGCAGTGTACAACACTGACACGGATTCAGCAGCGCTCCGATCTGCTTTCCTACAAATTCTTGTTGATTGAATATGTGCACGCTTGGCTGACAACGTCAAGTTGGTGAAGCACAAACAAGGCTAACTCTGCTAGAACAGATGAGCAGGCTATCTGTTCACTGCTAACCATCAGTTAGATGCAGGATGACAGCACAGAAACAAGTGCTAAAAGAAAAATCTCAAGAGTGAACCGGCAGCGCTGGCATCAGAGCAAATGGGACGTGAAGTTTCTGGAACAGCGCCGGCATTGTTGGTAAAAGCACCGCGGGGGGGCTTTAGGTTACAAACTCTGCGTAGCTTCTGTTTATTGACAGAAGAGGGAAAAGAGCAATGCACGACGGCGCGCAATTAAGCGGCAGCCGTTGTGATATGTCATGCCAGAAAACGCACGCGCTGTCCATGAAATGGTCCTGGTTATTTCACTCTGTTACACATCTCTGCAGCAGCAGCAGCAGCAGAAGAAGAAGAAGAGCTGGGCTGTGGGAGAGTCCGTCTGTCTGTTGTTTTGAGTGTGTGTGGCTTGAGTTAGCTATTATGGCATTAAGTCTTGAGAGTATTGTGTGTGTAACAGGCGATGCAGAGTCATTAGCGGTGTTGCTTTCAGCATACAGCAATGCTTAATGAGAGGGCAAGACCACGCTGTCTAAGTGATTAGTTACTGTGGAGGTTGTGGGCGAACACTGATTTGTATGTGTGCAGGGAAAGGGAGGGCAGGTCTTTTAGGCTGTGAGACAGACAACGGCACAAAAATCTAATGTGTATTAAATGATCTTATCTCAGTTTTCATACTACAGGTTTTCTTTCATATATATATATATATATACACACGTCATAAGAAAACCCCCTTTTAAGTGAATGAAAGTAACATTTCAGTCAAAATCAATGAAAATACATAAACCCACTGAAACCCAAGCCACAGGCACAGAGCCAGAGATCTGTATTCAAGAGCCAAACTATACCCACTTGTTTTTATGAGGCATTGTGTGGCTGAGAGGAGCCTAAAAATAACCTTCATAACACAGTTGAAAGAAGCTAATCCCCCCCAGCCTCATTTTGTTGCTCTGAGTCAGGCTTTCAATTTATCGCTTTACGACTGGGTGTGTATCTAATGCCACAAGTCTGCATATGTGTCATCGCAGGGGAATTGGAAAGGTGGTTGTGCAAGGATGGGAGAGGAGCGAACTGACAAATAACATACGGTTGAAAGGAGGCTGTTGTGGAATTTTCCCGTCCTCTCATCTCAGCAGCCAGTTCTTCATCAGAAATGACACAGGAGGACTGAAGAGGAACTATTTATTGTGAGATATAAAAAAAACAAAAAAAACCCCACAAGCTTCAGCAGACCGTTTGTTATTGCTCCTGGCAACCTGAGTGAGAGAGAGAAATTCTACGAACACTTATTCAAATCGCAGCAACAATGCAGCAGCAACACACTGTTGTACAGTGGAAAAGGAAAGTCCTGGCTACACACCGGCAGGCAAAGATTCATAATTAGCTCATACTAATAACCGTCTCAGTCAGAAGTGAACTGGGATTGTCTTTATGCACACCTTTACGTGAGTGTAGTAGAGCTGAAACAGTGACTCAGCAACTATTTTGACAATTGATTCACTGTTTCAATGTCATTTTTATTTCAAGCTTCTTAAATGTGAGGATTTGCTGTTTTTCTTTGTCGTGAATATTGTATGAAAATAAATTGAATATCACTCTGCAAGCAAGCAATTTGAACACGAGACCTTGGGCATTTTTCATATAGTCGGGGCAGTTAATGAAGAAAATAATTGTCAGGTTGAGACGATTATAAAAAAATAATTGTTAGTCTCAGCAAAACTGACAAATAAACTCAACTCTCCAGTCAGATGCTCATTCAATGCAAAAGACACGATGCTCGATTTTTCAGATGATCCCATTCTTTATAGGATCAAGGATTCCCTTAAAAGGAAAGAAACTTGAAAACTGCTAAGAATTTCCAAAGTCTGTTATGTCTAGTGAATCAACATCAAGTAGGTCTGATTGCAACTTGGATTTCCTGCTGTCATTTCCTAGTCTGTGTTGCCATAAGCTTTTTTTCCCCCCTAAATTCCTCCCCGTGCCTCTTCTTCTCCCCTCCTCAGCTCCATCCTTCTATTCCTACATTCCTACAATGATCAATTTTTTCAAGCAAAACTATCAAACGGTACCTAGTTCGAGCTACGGGACGTGATTTTTTTGGGCTTTAGTCTTTATTTTCTGATATTTTATAAACCAATTACATCTATAAATCAACAATTAATTAATTAACTGATTCATCTTTAGAGTAAATAATCTACAGATTAATCAATAATGAAAGAAACACTCCATTGTAGTGCTAATCCAGAGACATCCCTGAATTGATTTCTGAATGAGTAATACCTAACTAAAGTAAAGTTCAACTGTTATCCCGTCATGTTTGAATTTCTCTCCTCCGTATAAAGAATATTTGCAGTTGATTATAAAACAAAGCACAGTGTCTCCCAGACTCGTGGCTTCTTGAGTCATTTTGGGGTTTTTGCTTATTATTCCCTCCTGTCTTCTGTGCTCTTCCTCCTACCTACCTCCTACCTGCTTTTCCCCCCTTCCTTTTCCTCCACACCTGCCCTGCATCACCCTCATCAGTCCTGCCCTGATCCCTATGTCCTATGTTTTCCCCAACCTATCAGCTCCTTGCTTTTGTTTTACCACCTCACCTGTCCCCATTGCTTGATTTGTTTTGTTTTGTATTTGAGGCTGGATTTTCTGTTTTCCGCTGCAGGTCCCTGATCTTGTTTTGCTCTGTGCGGTTTGGGCTGGTCTGTTTTGTTTTTTTGTGCCAGTTTTGTCTAGTCAAGTCTGTTTTGTTCGGTGCTGCCGCCTGTTCAGCTGTGTTTTGACCTGGTCTGAGTTACCTGCACTCCTCAGTCCATTTTTGAATATTAAAATTATTCTTCAGTTAAGCTGCCTCTGCTTTCTGCATTTGGGTAAAACATTTTCTCTGTTGAAGTTCATGACAGAAAGAATCTATTGGAAAGCTCTTCTCTTGTCTTCACTGTCCAGGGTTCCACTTTTTTCTCATTTCCCTTGTCCTTTCTTATTTTCCACTCTTCTCCTCTCTTCTTCTCCCTCTGGCTTCTCTTTCCATCAAATGCTCCATTTTCTTTGACTTTTTTTCTCTTCCAATCACTTCCTCTCCTTTTTTTTCCCTCAGTATTCATGTAGAGCTCAGGGGTCTGGCTCCAGTTCAAAACCTTTTTCATGTCGCTGTTCGCTGCAGCTCAGCAGAGCACCCTACTGTGGAGGGCCTCTGTGTTTTTCAAGCTCACATCTCCTTCTTTTAAAAAAGGTTCGCCCCTCCCTCCCTCTCTCTCTCCTTGCCATCAGATCACTTCCTTTACTGAAATTTGAAAGGTAAACTGCTTTTATCTTCCCCTCCCTCTGTTTGTTCCTCTTATCAAAACTCCCCATCGCGCTATCTGAAGAGAAGGTTCAGCTTCCGAAACACAACACACGTGTTGAAGCTCTGTAGACATTTCTCGAATGGGCTACTCCCTGGGCCAATGCATATGTTTCTACAAAGACAGTTATTTAAGTCCCCCACCCGTTTTGCTTCTAGTACCTTGAGTTGGATGTTTGAGCTACTCGGTGCAACAAATACAGTCCAAAACAGTATTGAGACTGATTACTGGCCATAACTCTGCAAGTAAACCCTAATTCTCACAACATTTCCTTTAAAATAGTTCCATTAAATGAATAACATCGCCACCTTTTCTTGGTTGGACGGCATGGATTGAAACTGTTAGCAAAGCAAACTTGCTCAATCCATTCACCTTTCATCAGGGAATCTAAGGAAAACATCAGGGACCAACTGACCAGGAATCGAAAGACTTCTCGCTTAACTCAACAATCAACTCTTTGTTCGTCCACTTGGCTCAAACATCTTTTTCTCCCGTTCTATTTACTCATTCATTCAGAGGCTGTCTATCTCTCTCTCTCTCTCTGTCTCTGTATCATTCTATTCTCCGTCTTCCTTCCTTTACGTTTTAACGTTGCCATTGTCTTCTCATGGATAGTGAAGCATATTTACCAGCCGCCAGCATAGGCGAATAAGCAGCTTATTCAAGCAGCCTGGAGACAGAGATGGAGAAAGGAAGGAGGATGACGGAGTGAGGAAAAACAAGGTGAATTTATCTGGATGAGTTTATGATATCAGTAAGCAATCATTCTTCATTTCAGAGAACGCAACATGTGCAAACAGTCCTAATGGCTTTAACTGCAAATTGTTGTATTCAGACTTGACCACACACACATGCTCTCTAGTGACATAAAACCCTATAGTCTGTCAAATACTGCCCCTGCTATAAACAGTCATTTGCAGTCAGGCTAAAGGCTATCCCCTCCCCCCCAGAGCAAAAATGATAAAAACCACCTGATAATTTCCTCCATACCAGCCAGATAACAGCTTCAATAATTGCATACTTTGAGTCAAAAGAAAAATGATCACTTCCTTTAAAGTGAAGACAAAGTCACAAGTTCACCTCTGAAAAGACAAACATTTAGGAAGTTCATCTTACATTGTTTTATATTTGTTTGATGGAGGGGAAATTATTCATTTCAAGCCATAAAATCCCTGACCATGTGGTATGGGATGGTATGTCAATCGTCATTGACCCACAAGAGACTTTTAGTTTGGTGCACTATCTTTAGCAAGCAGGCCTGTGTAAAAACGTGTTGTGTTTTTTTTTTTTTTTTTGGTCCAAGTCCAATCCTGCACACAATTGGAGGTCTTATTTCCTCATTGTTGCTTTTGACCCGGTCCTGACTGCAGTCTCTGCTCTTCCACTTTCTGGTCACATGATCAGTGTTAATGTACTGTATATGACATGACATTATATCACAAGCAGAAGATCTAATCATGCAGAAATGACAAAGAATGGCTGCCGCATCACACATCAACCTGCTTCTGAATTAAGGCCTGCTCCCACCAGTGTTTACAAACGCAGTGAAATAAAATCATTCCAGTGGTATCGCCATTAGTGGACTTGCTGACAGGGGCAAAGTGAACTTGGAAACCAGCAAATTTGTGCCATCAAACAATCTATTAAATTGTGTTGACAGTGCTGACCTTTGAGGGAAAGGATAGCCAGAGAGTCCAAAATGGAGAAATGTTATTAGCTTTTTTTCCCTTTTTTTTTAAATTGAATCTCCTCTGTCAGAGTAGAAACTGCTCCACAAAATGGTTTGCAGACAGTTATGAGAAAAGATGTATATTGATGTAAACTGTGCAAACCTGTTAGCGACAGATGTAACGTGCTAACGCACAGTTAGCAAGCAGTTGTTTATTATTTATTTATGAAAAGACACGATCCCAAAAGCGAAATTCTTTAAGCAGAAAAAGGCAAAAAATTACCTCACTCCATAATTTCAAATGTGATGATTCATTGTTTTTCTATGTTATATATTATTAAAATTGTGTTTATCTGCCTATTATTGCAATGTATTAGAGTGCATGCATAGCAGAGCACATACCCACACCTTGTTTGTCTATGTCTTATATTAATACGCCAGTGCGTACAGATAACAGGGGCATTTCCTATTATGAGCCTGCTTGGGAAAAAGGGAAGAGGGAGTTACGCTTCAATTGTAAGCAGAACAGATTGTCTTTGGGTGTGTGCATGTATTCGTTTGAGTGCGTGTGTGTGTGTGTGTGTGTAATTGCCTCTGCTTAAGATCAATGCAAGTGGCAATGATGCAAGTTTCCAGCCATTTCTCAGACTAAGATAGAAAAAAAAAACGGTGGTAAGAGAGAGAAAGTGAGGTGAAAGAACAGACAGAAAACTCATATAGAAAAAGGAATGGAAAAGAGACAAATAGAGAGGAAATGTGATGTGGTAAAAAAAAAGGGCCAGACACAAACATGCAAAACAAGATAAAGAGGAAGGACAGATTAAGAGAAACGCAAACAAAACAAAAATGGTGTAAAAAAAAAAAAAAAGACAGATAGGACCACAGAAACAAACGTGGAAAAAAGAAAAAGGAGCAGACAGACATAGATAGATAGAGAGAGAAGGTGTGAAATCATGTCAGTCGTCTCCCACAGCCAGCCTGAGGTCCTCGATGATGGATGGAAGCCAACAGACTGGCCGTCCCATCTTTCATCTGACTGCACATGGACGGAGCAAACAACCACCCAGTAGAGCCCAAAACCTTCCTACACTACATATGTACACTTACAGTTACGGTATGTCCGAAACAACATATGAAGACGTCCATATGCACATAACCACGAAACACACAAACACACTGCAAGGATATAAGACGACTGAAAAACGTAGTCACATACTCTCAAAAACACAACACAAACATGACCTTGTGTTCTATTGTTTCATCTAGTCCCCAATAACCCTCCTTCAGCTCCAGTTACAAAGTGTCCATGAACAGTGAAAAGATGTTTTATTTCTCTCCAAACACATGATGTCGTACACCCGACCTCGCAAACACATGATGACCTCATTAGTGCTGACAGAACACTGCCTTACTGTACTGTGCCATTTCTCCGTATAGAAACAAAAATGACTGCTCGCTCACTATTTTCCATAAACCATGATTTGCCTTTGTGGTCAGAGAGAAATACAGAAACAGAGAAGAACAAACAGATGCTTGTATGTACAGCATAACAGGACAGGAGAGTACAGGTGAGTCCAACAGAAAGGTAGAAAAAGAGAAGAAAAACAAATCCCAAATAAAGATATGACATCGTAGACGGCTGTGCAGAATATAGATTAGGCTCAGTGCATGAGCATAGGTGTGTGTTTAATGAATATGTATGTGTGTGTGTGTGTGTGTGTGTGTGTGTGTGTGTGTGTCTGTGTCTGTGTGTGTGCATGCGCGCCCTCCCTGCAGTGCTTTAGCCAGCAGAGTGTGAGATGACGATCCTCCCCTTGGGTGACATTATAACATCCCACCCCTGCAGTGTGTGTGAATATGTGTGAATGTGTGTGTTTGTCTGCTGCATCAGCACCAAAGGGGTAAGGGACAACATACACACATTCTGCTCACTCACCCATGTCTACTGTCCATCACCTCATCTCACCTGACGGCTCCAACACACTCACCGTTGCTGCTGTTCATCATTCAGCCATCACAGCTCATTCAAACCGGACACATGCACGTTTTACAAGTAGCGATTGTAGCTTTTATCAAAAATAGAAGCACAGTTTCCATGAACTCCTCTACTTATTTTACAGAAAGGATGTTGCTACTTGTCCCCTCCCAGTTCTTGGCATCTCTCCATTCGACTTTAGCGAGAGGCAGCACTAACAACAGAAAGGAGCAGTGAATAATAATATTACAACAAAAGAAGACTAACACAAACCTGGAACCTGGAATCAGTAAAGCGGCATCAACTCGCCAATTAAAATTGTTTTCCAGCAATATCCAACCTGCTTGCACGTAATTTAGGAGCAGTGTTAATCTATATTTTCTGCTGATGCGATATTTGTATTTTATTTGGAGAGTTTACCCTGTATTGGTTTATGTCTTGGGTTTAATAAATACTGACAGTCAATTTGAAATCCGTACAGTTGCGTATTGGTTTTCAGGATGGGATTGTTACTTGCTACAAGTTGCCTTTTGGGATACTCATGCATAAATTTGTTCATATCATACTTACCTGTAGAGATGAGTTTGTTACAGATTCATATAAAACCATCAATAAAATGATAATAATAACTAAAACAAACAGAGCGTTGGTATCAGAATAGTATCGGTATTGGCAGATATCGGGACTGGATCAGACATGGAAAATGTGGATCGGTGCATCCCTAGCCTGTATAGTAAATATTAAGCTACAGCTGGTAGCAGGTTAGCCTAGCTGAGCATATAGACTGGAAAAAGGGGGAAACAGCTAGCCTGGATCAGATGAAACGACCGTCCACGACAGCTGAGCAAACGACAACAACAACTGCATCATTTCAGATTCCTCAGCCCTGTCCCCTCTCTCTTCTCTCGATGTAGATGGTAACATTAACATAACAACTTGTGTTACCCACAATTCCTAGCAGGAGGGACTCTGATTTCCCATTAGAGCATCCTTAAGGCAATCACGGTTAATCACATCTGCAGTGTTTACTTGCCTTGAACACGCTACAGTCTCCCTTAACCCCCCATCTCTCTCTCTCTCTCTCTCTCTCTCTCTCTCTCTCTCTCTCTCTCTCTCTCGCTCTGTCTCTCGCTCTGTCACACTAGTATATCAGTGAGGTCTGTTTCAGTGCTGTTGCAGAGTCTGCACACAACACAAACACAGAGCAGCAGATTAGCCAAACACAAGCTCTGAGAAAATTGCTAAGGGCCACCTTGAATTCATATCAGTGTGTGTGTGTGTGTGTGTGTGTGTGTAGGCGAGTGTGTTTGAAGTTTTATGTTTGTGTGGGTGCATGTGTGTCCATATAGTCGGGATCATTTCTATGTGTGTGTGTGGATAACCTGTGGGCGCATGTGTGCTTCATGTCTGTCAGCAGTTAAGAGTTTTTTCAGGTTACTATGTAGTTTTGGCTGCCAAGTGTGTGTATGCGTGTGTGTGTTTCTGGGCACGATCAGGCAGGCATCCAACTACAGTACGTCAGGACAAACAAGTCTGGCTTTAACAATGTGTGACATGTTGCTTTCAACACACACACACTCACACGTGAAGTTTGGCATTCCAACACGCTCGGTATGCTTTCGTAATGAGCTCAGCTGCTTCATGTCTCCAAGATGTGCCTCTTCCACACAACACATGCAGGTTTGAAAGGCTGATGCAATACGATTTTAAAAGCCTTATAATAAGTAAGTAATAAAAGTAATATGTATATTTGACTACACTCTCGAAACATGAAATAAAATGTATTTAATATGATCAGAGTGATTAAGATGTATGTCACTACTAGATTTTCTAAAGACTAAAACTCCATATTTTGCTGAAGAGATCCATCATGGTTCATTGACTCAATCAATCATTGATTAACTAACTAGTTTAATGTTGCAGATCAGCAGAGCATTAGATAATCCTCTGCTTTAAATAAGCTGCTTCCTGATCTCACAGAACTGTCTATTCCAGAATTTGCATTTCTGAGCCCAACACACACCTCTAATACCTGTTGAAGATTCATAAACTCTGTCAAGCGTGTCCTTTGAAGATTGTGTACTTTTGTCCCTTTAGAAAGAGAGGCGCACTAATTACCATTATAAACGGGATCCCAAAGTGCACTTTGCACGGTACAGAACAAATTAAAAATCAATTCTCAAAGGGTCAATCGTGCTGAGGAGACCGAGAGGAAGCACCAGTGATAACCCTGCTGTAGATCAATATCCTCTTTTTTTTATTATTAGAATCGCTCACTCATTTTTTATTCTCCTCATCTGTCATACTCTCCCTCTAATAGCCTTTTTTCTCGCTTGCTCAATCCCTGCTTCGCTCTCTCTGATTGAATTGCTGTTTCTCTGTCTTCATTTCTCACTCTGAACCCTCTAATCTTTACGAGCAAAAGGTATTTTCAGCAATCATCTCTAATTCGGCTGGAGCGAACAAGAGCAAAGTCAATGGTCCCCCCCCCCACCCCCACCAGCAGCTAAATGACAGACCTCATACAGCAACATTACACATTAAATATGGCGGATAAATGAGCATCAATGCGTGCGGTCACACTAAATGAGAGGGCTGAATCTAAAAGATGTCAAATAACGCTATGATCGCTATGATATGCATCTTCAAATATAGAATCCTGCTCCATCCGAAGCACGCCTGACATTTAAAAAAAAAAAAACTTCTTCAATTCATTTGTGAGTCGTAGAAACACATTCATCCCCTCGACTCAATTCCCCGAGGTGTCTGTCTCAGATGGACAGGGGTGTCAAACGGGGCGTGCAGGGTAATTGCAAAACCTTGGGTGCGGAGACAAACACTCCACTGTTTGCCTACCAATGTTGTGGATGGGGTTCTTGCTTGTTAAAGCCTAAGTGGGTGTGAAATGTGTGTAGTCTGCTAAACGACGTCTTGACAACCTATGATGAAAGTCTCACAGCAGTCAAACGGAGTGTGATTATACTCCATCCTTGAAGCAGCAGGACCTTCAGGCCGTGCTGCTGCAACATCACTGTGCTCTATATCAGTCCAGACACATTATGACCTGTTCTAATGAGCACAGAGTTACAGGCAGCTGTTCGGCCTCGCCCCTCCTGAATACGGAACAGTTCTGGTAATACAAATGACTTTCTTCAAAGTCGCACAAACACAAAGGTTAAAGGAGCCTGCCGAAGGTTGAACAGTTTTGTTTGTTTTTTTCAAAATTAGAATCAGAAAATCACCAAAACCGAAAAAAGAAAAATGTAAATGAGAACAACTAAATTGTGTGTTCAGCTGTATTAAAGCAGAGTGTAATTGATGGTTAAGGGGCATAAAGGGGACAGAGCTTTGGCTGTGATGAACTGTTTTTGTTGTTGCTGACCTATAGAGAAGAAGGGAGGAAAAATCTCTATAGAAACAACCATTGTTAATGTGGATACAGGTTGTTTTTTTACACGTATGCACCATCTTATTTAGTCTGAGTAAAGGTGCTGGTATAAAACAGTGCCTAAAACCTTCCTCTCAATCCATCTGATGTCAGAAACTGGTGGTGGAGAGCAATTTAGACCCTCCTATCCAAGTTGGATGAGAAAAATGAGGCAAAATGTGGTCGATTTAATTAAAGGCTGTGTGAACAAAAAGCTAAAACAAGGTCTACAACAACAACAACACTGGAGCATTTTGGTGAACGCTGTCGGCCCTTTTGCTCATCTCCTCTCCGACGTGCAACAGCTGCAAGTATTCAGTCTCTTTCCAAACACTGGCATGCTCAGAGTTAAAACTGTTACAAAGCATTTGCCATGCTGCTGTCCCCCCCCCCCAAACGTTCGCCGCCACAGAGCCAATCGCATATAGAGTGACAGAGACTTGGTGATACACAGACATGCAGCGCTCACCCTTTGACATGTGGGTGTTATAAGCTGCAAAAGTCTGCCAGCTACTTTGAAAACAAGCAGAGGAAGGACACAAAGAAGGGTGAGCATTAAAATAATTTGGTTTCTATGTTAGATTTGTACACTGAATGACATGTCACTGCAGCCCATGTGACGTTTGAGGTAAACTAAACTTATGCATTCATTTTAAGCCCGGTTACTAATTTAGTATTCAAAACACGACGACTGACATTTTTGTCCGAGCAGTGGTTATTTGTTAACCACCTTCCCTTAAAAAGATTAAGTAAAATACCGCATTTTGTTAATGTTTAGCATGTAACACGAGGAAGTTCAGTGAAAACAAAGTGAAGGGAAGCTAAAAAACAAAGTGCAAATTGTGTTTGCTGAAGCAAATGTCGACTTCTGTGAGAAGCAGGCTGCTGTAGCGTGGATGCCAACGGTTCCTATTCAACAACTGAACACATCAACGCAGACTAAAGGGGAGGGGGTTTCTATTGGTGACATTTGGCTCCGTATGCCTGTGTGTGTGTGTGTGTGTGAGAGAGAGAACTTGAGAACTGACAGAGTGTGAAGAAGGGTGTTTATTTTTTTTTGGCAGGTCAGCAAAGAGGAAATTCTTATTTACAATTACATGTGTGTTTGTGTGTTCCTGCCTCTGCTTGTGTGTCCTTACATCAAATGTGCACATACAGTATATGTGTGTGTGTGTTTACCCATTCATGCATGCCAGCTCTGTACTATAGGGAAGTAGAGGCCATGTTCTTGTCAGTGTCAATGAGGACAGTACTGTTTATGCATGTCTGAGGATATCCAGGAGGCTTAACAGCATCTACACATGACTATCCACACAACATAGTGTGTGTGTGTGTGTATGTGTGTGTGTGTGTGTGTGTGTGTAATTTTACATGTGGCTGCTTTGTGCATGTCTGTGTCTATCTGTCACCATGGGAGAAGTATGATTTGCATTTCAAAAACATGTACTGGCTTATTGAACAGGTATGAAGAGCAAACAGTTGCACTGGTCTGGTGACCATTAAAACAATCAATCATATTTTATTTCCTGTATGAATACATAAAGGTTTCAGTGAAAGTCAACAAGTCCGCTACTCATATTTGGTGCCGCATTCACAACTGCACAATGTCTGAAGTTTCCCAATGCGCCCATCTACACACACACACACACACACACACACACACACACATTCATGATGTGAAAAAATAAACCCACAACCACAAGAAAAACAACAAAACTTTTACACATATGTGAAGATGCAGATCGAGCACTTACCAGTGATGACTATCCAAGAATCGGCATTCAGCGGCTGCTCTAACAGAAAGTGGTTGGATTTGTTCAGGGCGCGTTTATCCTCCTCCTAAACCTTCCGGGGTGACATTACAGAAGAAGAGGAGAGCGATGTTTTCGTCTGCGGAGGCGACAGGGAGCGATGCGACTCGTTCTTCACCCTGCGCACATTTCTGGACATGAGAGACGCGGAGCTGGTCAGTTCAGTTCAGTCTGCTCCTCTCTCCGCTGCGCTCCGCCAGGCAGCAGGACGCTGCTGAGGAGGAGGAGGGCCACGGAGCAGCCGCGCTAAGCATCATGGGGTGTGTAGTTCCAGGGGATCCGGAAAGGAGATCCATTAATCAGTCCAATCAACCAGTTAAGATTGTAATGTATTCTTTCACATTCATAATTACATAAGTGAGCATTCTGGGGGACTATGGTCAATTATAACATCTGCATACTAACCACCGAAATATAATATTTTCACTTTACTAATGTTCTTTGTTATTTACAGCAGTTTCTCATAAACAGAACTGATTGCCCAGAGGATGTTTTGACTGATATACAGTAGAGTATGCTACATGCTATGTCACGTGATTCATAAGTTACATGTTTAGTTGTATGTGACATGTGGAGAGAAGCACAATAAAAAAAAAAAACTGTTCAGTGTTCATCACACTTCTAAGGACACCTTAACACAACTTAAAGAGTTACTGATACTATGGACTACCAAAGTGCTAATTCTTTGTTTCCTGTATATTACAGAGCAGCCGCGCTAAACATATTCAACACTCTGACAATGTCACAGATTTCATACTTATATTCACACCTAAACTGGGTGTCACCTACAATGTGATAGTGAATGGTATATTACTGTATATGAGCTCAAACTAGCCCTCAACTTGCATAGTAATACTAGTGTAACAACGGTATTCTTGCATCAAGCAGTAGAAACCTCCATGACAGAGCCTAATAGCAGCTTAAACAGGGCACAAGTAGAACATCCTCAACACCAGTGTTTCCTTGAGAGACAATGTCACAATGAAAAGGACATTTCATAACATATTATTGTGTTCAGGCAAGGACCTTGCTAGATGAAATCCTGCACCAGGACAATACCTCTATTTTCTTTGAGGTCAACCGTTCCCTTGAGCATTCATTGTTTAAAACTGCCCTCTCCCCCTTCTTTCTTATTACTGGATATACAGTCACAGGTCCTACAACTACTTAGATGAGTGTGTGGTGTGTGTGTGTGTGTGTGTGTGGGTTTAGGGAGTGTATAGGAAATGCTTCTGCCTCTCAGTAGCTGTGTATATCTAAATTTAGAGGCCCGTGCCTCTGTTGCCCAACTGTCACCGGCTCAGTTGGATTGTCGGCCGTTCAGGAAAGTGACTTAAGGCTGAAGTGAGGATAAATGGTACGAGCTTGGGTGTGCTGATCTGAGAATAGCACATTTGTTCATCTCACACACACACACACCCTGAAAACAGTGTGGCTATAAATACCCAGCTAATACTGAGCAGAGGTAAATGAAGTGCACACATACACACGGTGCTAAAATTGTGTACAAATTTAGTAAATGAGCAGACCAGTATGCAGTGTTTGCTCTGTTTAAAAAGTCATTAAACTACTAAAATGTAGTCAGTTTACTAAGAAAATGTACTGAACTTCTATTCATTGAGGCCAACAGATAAATACACTCACATGTTTATACTCTCTCTTGTTAAAAAAATCTAACTTGACAGCTTTCCCTCTTAAAAAATTGCAAAATGGTTGTTTTGATTCGGTGTAAACTCTAAATGCAGACACTTATTTCACACACACATGTAATCATCCCATAATTATATTTGACTCAAGTGCTGATGCTGTCAAAATTTTAAATGCACGTTTTTGTTCCCTGACCGGCTTTTGACCTTTTTCATTGGCTGAGTGCGGGAAGCTGCAGTAAGCTGGGGACCGTTTCCAATCCTCCTTGTCTATTTGATTATGAGATGTGTCTGTTTGATTGTCTATTTAGACAGCAGCAGCTCCTTTATTGACTTAGTGCCTGACAGACCCCCGACTCATCCTTCACTAACGTAATTCTGTTCTGTGACATTGTTTGTCAGATGATTATAGGAAGGTGCCACAGTCGGTTTCCTTGTGAGTTTATGATAATGAGCCGTGCCATGTCATTACCAAACAGAAGGTGCCATTTGCATAGCATGAACTGTGTTGCCTGCAAAAAAAAAAAAAAAGACTATATGAGAAGACAATAAATGAGTTTTCTTGTGATGTTATTAAACTACTAAACTAAATTGCCATTATAGGTCATCGGCAGAAGGCCCAACAGTAAGATATTTAACAACCAACTCACCTTCTCTAGTATAGAAATGAATTTACACATGAGGCGATAAATGTTCAGCCTCATCCTTTAGAAACATTTAAAGAACAAATACAAGATACAAATCAAATAGTGATAAATGATAGATGAAACAGTGGAGGTGGAAATTCAAATATATCTCACTGAAAAACTGAGTATCAGAGGATTAAAATAGATAAACTGCACACAAGTACTGGTGAACAGAGGGAAGTCCTTGCTGCATATATATATACCTTAAATAATCTTACTGATTCCGCATTGCTCAAACTCAAAAACCCACTTTGTGACAATACGTGCTCTTAGTGACGTTATTGCGCCGCGTTATTTATCATCTGGCGCCCTCTAGTGGCTCTCGCGAGAAGCACACATCCCATGTCGAGGTTGGAGGTCACAAACACACACACATACAACAGAAAACATGGCGGCGACCGGTAAAGCGACCGTGGTGCTAAAGACTGTAAAGACGATAGCGATCCAGTTTTGTCCGTTTGAGTCAAATGTCCGGTCCACACGGTAAGAAATGTGTGTGCTGTTGTGTTAACGGTTGAGGCGTCACCGTGATAAAAGCAGTAATGTGTCAATGAAGCGACCAAGTTACCGACCGTGTTAACAAACGGTGACCACTAAGCTAGCTAGGATTGTGTTCAGTTTATTAGACTGTATTAATGGTTGAGAATACGACTACAAGTTTGATATATGATTATAAATACATTGTATACAACTCAAAGTGACTGTAGTCGCATATTTCACTGTAACATATTTAACATAAGGCTTGTTTTGCTGCCTCTACCGAAGAAGACAAGGCTACTGCTTTAACACTAATATACATTATAATCAGTAGTGGAAGAAGTACTCGGATACTTAAGTAATAGTACCAATATAACAGTGTAAAAGTACTCCATTACAACTAAAGGTCCCGCATGAAACATCCTATTTAAGTAAAAGTATATAAGTATTAGCAGCAGAAATGTACTTAAAAGCATTTAAGTGTAAGTACTTCTATACTATTATATAGGGCATCATTAGATAGTACTAATGCTGTGCTAATGCCTAAGCAGCTGCTGTAGGTGGAGCTAGTGTGAACTACATTAAATACAGTGAACAGAAGTTATACTCATATACTACTTTTAGACATCCAGGTCCTTTGTTAAAAAAAAATATAGCAATATCACAATGAGTAAAAAGCACAATACCTCCCACCTTCTGAAATGTAGTGAAGTTAAAGTGTAAATATTCAAGTAAAGTACAAATACCTCCGAATTGTACATACATATACATATACAGCACCTTTTGTAAATGTATTTAATTACTGTAATAATGTAATCAGTTGGAAATGTGCTCTCCTTCTTGCCCCGCAGGGAGTTTCTGGCCATGGTGGCCTCGTCGAAGGTTAGAGCCACTAACATGAACTGTGAGGTGATAACCACAGTGAAACACGACAAGTCTGAACCTGTAGTAGATATTACTTATGGTAAGTATTAATGTACCACATTCAACAGATACACCTTGTACGATTATAACTGGAGTTTTGCACTTTTGCGAACAAGTGCCACAGATGTGACGTGCTAGTGGTTTTCACTGACTGAAAGAAGGATGAATTGTTGACTCTCTTGCATCTTGCATACTAGTTATTATTGTATGACTTAGACTTTGGATTTTCTGCAAATACGCAGTAAGTATCACTCCCACACAAATGAATCATATGTAGAAATGTCTGCTGTAGGTCAGCTGTGCAGAAGCCCATTATGTGTTACTTGACCTCTACTCATAGTTGACTCTTCACCTGCTTCCTTCTTTTAGTCCTAATATTGAGATCAGTCATTGTGGCCTTATTAATCACCTCATTGCCCCTTTGTATATCTCTACCACAGTAGATGGAGAAAGGCTGGTGATGAAGGGAGCAAAGCTGACGAGCACAGAGATGCTGGGTGCATTTCAGTCCCGCTGCATAGCCAAGGACCCGCAGGCGAAAGCTGCAGCAAAAAAATGATCATCTTCTTACTGAATATATGTGTATTTATCTGTGTATATAATTGGATGCTTGTAATAAAAGTATTTCATTGAAGTTTGTGGTGTGATATGATCCTTGATTCCTTGAAACTAGTCCACATTGATTCTGATCTGACATCATTTTGATTTGTAATCTGCTTGAATTACACGTTTTATCCACTATTTGAAAAACTGTCAGAGGATGTGTTTACTTTAGTCAATGCTGATTGTCAAATTGGGAAAAAAAAGAAGTACTTTCTCACCCTGTTAGGATAATATACACATCAGTAATGCTTATTTTCTGCATGCTGAAGACTTCAATTAAAATGCTTTAACTGCTAAAAATGTGCTGTGATCAGTACAGGGTCATGGTGTGTCCTTGCATAATGTGCCATTTCCTTGATAAAAGAGACTATTCCAGCATTTGAGAGAACATTATGCAAGCTCAAACCTTTGACACAGCAGGCTTAAATGTAATTTGGCACAGAGTTTTAGATGCAGCCCCACTGAAAAGAGAAAAAAAAAAAACCCTTTCACCCAGGCACAGATCACATCCTGTCCCATCTACCCTCTGTGTCTATTAGTGTATCTATTAGTATCCGTGTATGTTTTCTCCATTTATGCATTATTATTACATTCATGACGTATGCATAAAAAATGTATTTCTGTATATCTTTTCCCGATACTCTAAAACAACCTTTTAATAATGTAATGATAAATATTGGTAATACATTAATCAATGCCCATTCTAACTTTCTACTATACCTTCAAATAAATGTTTTAACAAAGATAAAATTTGTTTTGTTAGCATTCATCCACCATTATCTCTTATGAGGCTGTGCTAAAGCTAAATGGGATATGTAGTTGTTGCATGCTAATAAAATAACTTGGTTAAAATGTTTTTGCTATCCAGAGAAGTGACACAGCAATTTAGCTTAGAATATTAAAAAAAAAATCATCAGTCAAAGAAACCTCATCAACTTTTAGATGCTAATAGCTAGGAGGGCTGGAGGCGGGATTTCAACACTCTATTATGTGACGTAGCAGGCTGTGATTGGTTCCTGGATGTCGGACTGGTCCTTTAAAAACGAGCCTGTTCCCACACTGTAAGAGAGTTGAATCCAGTCAGTCCACTGTGTGTGTTTTTTTTCTTTTGAGGATATCACATCACACACACAAGCTGCAAACATGGTCGAGAAGTTCATTGGGACATGGAAGATGACTTCCAGCGAGAACTTTGACGACTACATGAAAGCAATTGGTAGGAAAGCCAGTTAAACTGATGAGAAAAAAGACTTAGTGTACCATTATAACCTTTTTTCTCGTAAATGGCCTGAAAGTTAAGTTTTTATATCAGGTATCTTGCTCTGTTATGTGTATGAATGCTTTGGAGTTGCTTTGAATAAGTTAAACTGAATTAATCTGAAAAATATGTTCAATTCATGTTCAAAATATGCATTTCCAATAGTTTTAAATAGCACATCTAAAGCTTTAAACTGTATTTTAACGCCAGTGTCTTATAAGTACAAATGTATTATAGTGTATATTTCATGCATTTTTGATGCACTGTGCAGGTGTGGGATTTACAACCCGGCAGGTGGGGAATCGAACCAAGCCCAATCTGATAGTGAGCGTGGACGATCAAGGGATTGTATGCATGAAGTCTCAGAGTGCATTCAAGACAACTGAAATCAAATTCAAGCTCAACGAGCCATTTGATGAGACCACCGCAGACGATAGAAAGACCAGGGTTAGTGCGTTCAGGGTGCAGAAGAAAACACACACACATCACAGCATTAGTGAGGCTTTTCTTTGCGGGAATTAACGACTTTGTTGTCTCTTGTTCTCTGCCCTGCAGACCGTGGTGACTCTGGAAAACGGCAAGCTTGTGCAGAAACAGTGCTGGGATGGCAAAGAAACGAATATCGAGAGGGAGATCACAGATGGGAAAATGGTAGCGGTAAGGATACTTTCTTTATACTTTAAAAAAAAAAAATCTGATCATTTTGATAATTTTACAAAATATTTTCAGTTTATCTACATAACTTTTCAACGGATTCAAAATAATTATAATTGAGGATATTGTTTGATGTAAACATTTACAGTTTTTTTTCTAATCTGAATGTGAGAAAAAACCCATGAAAATAAATAAATAAAAAAATGTCATGCATCTGTTACAAGGTGAGTTGTCCTGCAGGAAATGTAATATGACAAAAAGTCAAAGTACCCCATTATCTGTAGGAAGATTTTAAGAGACAAAAACAATTCTTTAGTGTAACTTATAGAAATATAAAAACAATATAATAAGAACTGAAGGAATACAGTATTTACATAAAAAATAGCCTCTGCGTGACAGCTGCAGCCTAAACTAAATGTAGGAATTCATCTTCACCTTTGCCACACGCGCCTCTTCTGATATCCTGACTGCATTTTGTCTCCTTTTCTCTCCGCAGAAATGCATAATGGGAGAAGTAATCGCAGTGAGAACGTACGTGAAGGAGGCATAATGGAGTTCTCTTCAGCCTACTTGTTGGATGCATTGCTGGATGACAGGCTCAGTTCAATGAGCATAAACCAAACTAAAGTAATGGTGTGTTCTGCTCTCCCCTATTTTCCCCCTTTTATCTTCGCTGTGTTGCCAAAAAAATAACATTTCTGTGCCTCTGTTCTCCAACATGACACATTTGGAATTGTTGTGGTGATTTGAATAAAAAGTAATGAAAATGTGTCAAAACTTGATTGCTTTTTTTTTTTTTTTTTTTTTTTTTAGTAAACCAGTTTGTCTGCCGTTTATTTGAAAAGGTGCAATGTCCAAATTCAATTATGACATTCTTGAAAGCGTTCCAAAGATTAGTGCATGCTGAGGAATGATGTGCACACAAAATGTGCTCTAATGAGAACACACCGCCTAATCTGACAAGCCGATTTCCTGACTTTAATAGTTTACTCCTATGGGTGTGTTGCTTAGTCACTTTTTCCAGATATATAAGCTTGTATAGTTCTGCTTCCTTATTTTAAACATATTCCTCACTTAAAGATCAAAAGCAAATAGTCAGCCATCCCGGTGATATATATCATGTGTGTTGGCAGGGACTCTTTGAGGAATGTGAACTCTATTTGGAAATATTTAAACTATCGTGCAGAGAGGTCAGCGAGGAAACGTATCCCTTCTTCCTTTTAGGGAGGTCAAACATTTCCCATTGCACATGTACTCGCAGCTGTACGTACATGGAAAAACTAAAAGCATTATGGGTTGTCCCCACAGATGTCCCCACCCTTTGGCCACTAGTCAAGTGTGTATGAGAGTGTTTCTGTTCTGGGGTGGGGTGGGGAGATTGTTCCAGAGGCAACAGCTTTCCCATTACAGGAAAGAGAGAGATGATGGCACTGATTGGACCTGATGACCTAAACAGGTGAAACTACGGGGTTAACACTCTTGCTCCCTGCAGTGCTTCACTTTGTTTGGATAACAGCAGGGGGACAAGAAAGCTCTCCACCTCTCTGTTTAAATGCTGGACATCTTGACTTGATGGTTGATGGTGTTTCCAAATTATTCAAAATAATTAGAACTGGAAAACTCAAGACAGCTGAACAAATATCAGTCACATAATGAACAGAACATTGAAAAAAAAAAATTCTCTAGCTGGAAGCCAAACCGGACAAACAGGGAGATATTCCACAGTAGAGCAAAGGTACTGATCTTGGTTTCAGAGTGCAAACTAGGAAACTGTGGAGGAAAGGAGCCAGATTGTGAGAAGCCCACTGAGAGTTGATTAGCAGAGAGGGGCAGTTAAAAACTAAAGGAGCCACAGGATAAACTGGAGCTGTGACATTCAGTATAGTTCAATAGTTGTCAAGTTAGATTGTTGATTTTTATATTTTTGTGACCATCATCAGTTTTATAATGTGGTGATTGCGAAATATACAATATGATGTCTCAAGAAAATGCAATACACCCAGTGTAAAGTCAAAACTGTTGCATCATTTTTCATTTACTTACTTTATTGTATGCTGTCTGTGTGTGTGTGTGTGTGTGTGTGTGTGTGCACAAGCAGAGGTATCTTGTTGACACTGAGGTTGTCTTTGTGTTTGGCCAAATTGTCTCGAACTTTACAAGAATGAACTCACATCCTTTGCATAACATCTGGAAAACCCCACTTGACTTGTAGTGTTGACACCCTTCCTCTGCTTGTCCTTCACTTAAACTCTGTCAAACATGTTTCACGTTTACGTGTGGATCACCATGGCTAAAGATACCTGATGGGTGAGCTTTAGTTCTCATGCAACATAAGATGTTTCCCTTTATGTAATGTCAAAATACATTTTAAAAAAGTGCATCAATAATAAAACTAAATAAAACAGATTTTCTACCCTCTCAGTTTTAATTTCATCTATAATTTTTGCCATGACTTTGTGAAGGAACTGCTTCCATGGACAGATACTAGCTTGAAGTAGTAACTCGCTCCTTTAACTCAGATGCTGGATGCTGAGCTGAGGCTCGGTGTATGAGAATATTGTGTACACCACTTTGTAATTTAGTTGTGATGTTTGAAATAAGGAGATGTGCAGAGGTTGAATGGGAGTTTTTAAATGGACATTAAGACAGATGAGTCATTCACAGATGAGAAATTCAAGCAAAAAAAAAAAAAAAGAGTAGTAGAGTATTCCTTCTGTGTGTACAGCACAAACTCCCACTCCCACTCTTTGTGTTTTTTGACTTAGGTTTCTGCTTGAGGGTGGAGAAGACCTTGGGGTCAACTCCCATCTGGAACATCTTACGTCGCATCGGAGGGTTGCTGTGAAGTCTGTGCCTCCACATTCCCTCAAAACATTGAACACACATCAGTTTTATCTCATCCTCTCTGTAGCACCTATACAACACCTACGCTGACCCAAGATCAGTCTCCAAGGGCAACCAAACAGCTGGGCAGAACGATGTCAGTAGTGGCCCCACAGAACAGTAGGGGGGTCTGGTTGCCATGCAACGAGCTTTCTTTCCGCTGAACCTCACTACAGTTGTACTTTAGAGTGAACTCCGATTTCATCAACAAGTCTCTGAATGTTATGCAAGCTCTGCCCTGTCTAGTTGTATAGAGGCAGGTTGTCCTATTATCTCCCTAAAACACTTGAGAGAAATGTCTAGGATTCCAGGAGCAGACACTGTTTTGGATCAAAGACAGACATCTGGATTCAACCAAAAACTGATAGAGAGAGAGAGAGACTGAGAATGTCCTTAATGTATTACAAAGGATATTTTCAATAAACTATTCCCACTTTAAGGAGAAACAATGTAGAGCCAGCTAAAAATATAACTTCTAAAGGCCTCTGTGCTGTATATGAGGAAATACATTTTTGCCTTTGAGGACCCCCACAAAGGATCACTGTTTTTCAAGTCACCCCACCAGGAGTTCCTGTCAAAGCCTAGCTTAGAACGAGACCCCTGTGAATGATGATTGTATAGCTTAGAGGAAGGATGATGGAAATCTTTAAAATGAAGGTAAACAAACTAGATCCTACACAATAGTTTCCCCCAGAGAGCAAGCCAAACTCTGGAAAAGCAGCTTGAGAAATATAAGAAATAAAAAGTCAGTCAGCAGAAAGTTCTTATTTTTTTCTTGTACATGTCTACCGCAACTCATCACAATGTTGAGCTTATCCGCTCCTCATGCAACTACTGTGTGACAGGACATGTGATCTGTAATCTAGAGGGGGTGACGCCGGCAGTGTAGGGGAATGAGGAAGTAGGTGATCTTTGAAATCAGTCTATATGTGCAAACTTGAATGTATGTGTAACACCAGATGGCCAATAACATACTGTAGTCTGTGTTTGTTCATATCAAGAATGTCTTTGTGCTAAACCCTCAGACACTCTGCAAGACGCAGAGAAGTTTATTTTATGGCCGCAGCATGAAGTGTAACAGAACTTCTGTTATGGGAAACTAACTTCAATCACCAAATTATTACATAATCAAATAAGTGAAACAATGCATGCATTTTCCACAATAATAATAATAATAAATTTGCAAAACTTGCACAACTCAGCATAAAAATCAATCTATTTAGAAAGCAAGCTTCAAACTTTGATATCCAAACCAGATGTTAATATAAAGTAAAAGAGTGACCGATTAAAGACTAACACTGGAGGAGTTCAGGGGTGGCAACAGACAATACAGTCAGAAGTTTGACTATACCACCGGAAGAACAATTCGCACTTTTGTGCCAGACAATACAGATGTCTGTCTGTCGCACCCCTTATGATAAACAGAGAGATACTCCGAGGAATCAAAGTGGATAAAGTCACGGTAAAGTTATGCTTTGTTGTGGTTTCTATGCCATAGGTATGCACACAGACACAAGCACACTGACCTTGTAATGCAGGTGGTATTGCTGAATGGTGTTGATATATTAAAAGGTAACTCTGCTGTTTGTCTGCACCGGCTACAGACAGATGCAGAGAGTTTTAGGTTGAGAAATACGAGGGACTGAGACTTTGTCAGAAACAGAGACAAACAGTCATATTTATCCCTTTTCTGTTTCTTAACAAATTAAATTTTGGCCGATGGTGACAAATGTAAACAGCTTTAGAACAATGTGTTGTAGCTGGTGTACGTGTGTCAGTGCGTGAGAGGATTTATTCAGGGTTTGAATGCAAACCAACCAACATTGCTATACTGCATACTGCATATACTGCACAAAAACAAGCAATTAAATTATAGTACATTAATACTGCTTTATATACAACAGGGTTGAAAAGTCTTCTGGACCCTACTGTACATTGAGTGACTGATGTTATGTTTATCACCGAGTACAGTACAGTTTGGACTGGACATAGGAAACCTTAATTAAACAATAGGCCACCGGGAAAGTTGGCCTGATGGACACTCTGAGACATGTTGTACGCAACACGCACTTCCACACAGTGCACTGAAGAGATAACCGCAGGCCGTGATAGGTGGGAGGAAAACGGAAGCCATTAGTCACAAGTTGACCTTTCTCCAAGTGGCTTGTAAACAGGCCTTGTGATCAACAACATAAACTCAAAACAGCCAACTCTGAGCTCTTCAGGTGAGATTTAGCAAACGTACATAAAACTTTATCTGCTCTTAACAGAGCTAAAGGGGCCAAAGCTTTTTGCTTATGTACTTACAGGACAGGGAAGTATTTCTGTATTAACCTTAACCGTATAGCCATAAATCTGAAGGTCTGTGGGTTTACAGATGTTTGAGTCGACGCCCATGAGAAAGTGCTCAGCCGCCGTCCCTGCAATGCACAGCTGTATGTTAAACAAACAAATCACCCTCTGTGGGTCAACTCTTTTCTTAGCTCTTTGTCTTGTCAGGCATGTTTGAAAGGGGGGAAAAAAAAG
Organism: Pampus argenteus; assembly: GCA_036937835.1. NCBI lineage: Eukaryota > Metazoa > Chordata > Actinopteri > Scombriformes > Stromateidae > Pampus > Pampus argenteus. Next base: position 12,253,182 of record CM072879.1, read on the forward strand.
TAGAAGGGAGAGTGAGGTATGTGATTTAAAGTCAATATCCTGACACCAGTGTAAGACAAGAGGAGGGAGTGATGGTGGAGATGGAGTTTGAAATGATTTTAGAGATGAGAATCTTTCATCATATGAACTCCAAAGTATGTAGAAAAAATATTATGTAGGAGCTGTGGAAAGATCATCAAAAAAAAAAAAAAAATTCAACCTTTGTTATGAGTACTTTTTTTTTTTTTTAGCCAATACAGCGCAGACAAGAAGACGGAAAAGGTAGAAATGTTTTGTAATAAGGGAAAGAAAGTGAGTTTTTAAATGAAGGGGAGGGTTGGTATTGTTACATGAACTGTACTCCTACCTCCTCACCACAGTGTGCCAACAAAAAGGGGAAAAGGTGCCGAGACGTTAAAGGCGGCGGGAATAAAGAGAATTAGGAGGAATAAGGGAATTTGCCTGAAGCAGGAGCCAGTGGGAGAGCAGTTGTGCTCTTATAACCCACACTCCCCTTGGGTGTTCCTGTCAGGGCTCCAGGGAAGCAGACATAATTCACTTAATTGGTTCTCACTATTACACGTATGAGACAAAGAAACAAAATCTCAAGAGGGATTTTTTTTCTCTTTTACTCGGCCAAAGGTAGCCAGAACTTTCCTCTGCCATCCCAGCAAACAAAACAGCTCTTCCTTATGAGTCACACATTTTCTGAACTTTAACTGTATAAATCCATTTTTATTACCATTTATTTACAAAAAAATGTTTATCACTTATTATTAATTAATGAAAGCAACTGATTTAAAAAAGGTAAAAGCCAAACACATAGGAGAAAGGAAAAGTTACAGACTCTTTCATCTCTGCATGAAATTAATAAATGACTGTAGAATTACTTGAAACACGACATATGTCTGGAGTATGCTCCTGCCTGATGAGGGATTTAGACCATCGGAGAAACTGCCAGAGTAATTTATATATAAATCACATGACAACGTCTCACTTCCCACTCTCTGAAAACAGGACGTCGGTGACCCCTTTCCTCACATTCTCTGGAAGCTTGATGAAGGCTTTGTTCATTTCTTTAACCTGTGACCCACTAGACACATTCTGACTGGGCTGAATCAGTACGCTTTAGCCTTTGTGTCGACTAAGAGCTTAAACCAGTGCGTGGTCGTGCAAGGCAACATGCCAGAATAAAGCCAAATCTGCAGAAAAACCTAAATCTTGAATTCCTACATGAGCAAGAGTGGAATAGTTCCCACTGTGTTCTCTGGCAAACTTATCTGGATGATACATTTGGTGATCCAAAAGTCACTGCTTTTTGTAAAGGGTCAAAAGTCACTGTTGGCTAATGTCAGTGATGTGCTGTTATCTATAGGACCTTTATGTAACCTGTGGCTAAATTCCACATGACTGTGGGAGTCACTTATTTAAAACAAATATTTGATTTATTATTTCATGTGTGTTCGTTGTATAATTCAAGACAGGACAGTTTGATCAAAACTGAAAATCTCTTTTCTGAAATAATTCTTTCCCTAAATTATCTTTTTCCTGAATATTTTCTGTAAAATGCAAAGAGGTAGATGACAAGATCCATCTCTCTCACTTTGTCTGTTCAATGTGAAGCTGAGCCTGCATCTTGTTATCTTAGCATCGAGATAGAAGTCATATGGGAAACAGCTAACCTGGCTCTGTCCAAAGGTAACAAAGCTCTCTAAAGCTCAAAATTCAATAAGTTACCATAATCAAGCTTATGCCATCATTAATTTGCACATTAAATATCCTACAGGAAGAGAAGGCCAACAGATGCCATTTATCACATCCCTTAAAAAAAGCAAGCTTTATTTCATTCAAGGACACAAAAATGTCAGAAAGCTAAATCTTGGGAAAAAAAGATACACATTAAGACCAAATACACAGCAAACTGTGTCCAAAAAAGCATGTTTCCAAGCAAGCTGGGTTATTTGGTGACCTTGTTCCCTTTGGTGTATGTCTAGGAGCACGGCACACATCCTGTACAGACACAGCAACCTTTCTCACAAGACCTCTACAAACTGTGTGAACCTTATATGAGTCAGTGAATGCATCCCCTCACACTTAATTCTGCCTCACATTCAGTGGTATTCAGTGGTATGCAAAGTGACAATACCTTGGTGGGGACATGCTGTAGTGTGAAACTTTTTGGTGAAAGTATATATAAATATATGAGCTGTCCAATTTTGTAACATTGACATATAACATAAATATATCTGCAATATGCTGATATTGACCACTATAAGAAGTCACAGTAGAGTGGCACGTGCCTCGGGCCAAACAGGGTTGCTGCTGAGTGGCTCAAGTGATGCGCTTGTGTAACACAAAGGGTTAAAATGACGCATGAAAGTGTCATGTTGGGGTGTTAACATATTCTGTATTCAAAGGTTAAAAAAACCAAACACCAAAACATACGCATTCAGAGCAATGCCGCTACTGTATTTATTACATGCACTGAACTGTGAACCTGTGTTAACTCAAAAGTAAGTAAAGATAGATTAGTTGTGATTTCAGGTACACACTGTGAGGTCTGTCGATGTGGCAGTATACACAGTATTTGCTTAAGATACTCCTATCTCATGGTTATTTGGCATGTAACGTTTGCCTGATATTGCATTTATTTGCTTTTATTCCAAAAGCATATAGTTTCTGAAAAGATGACAACCGTCAGCTGGTGTAGGATTAAACCGTTAAATCCACTTTAGCGACGACTCAAAATATCGATATCAATATCAAAACCACTATATACACTTATAAAGCAATATATTTATCTGTGACACCTGCTTGTTGAAACACTGACAATGCATCTCATTTACTGAGTTTATCAAATGTTATGCATATTCTATACAGGCATCAGATGTAGTAGAATAAAAATGTAGTGGAAATGAAATGAAAAATACAGTATTCCCTATGAAATGTTGTGTGTAAAACTAAGTAATCTCACAAAAATTTAAAAATGACTACTTTTAAACTCTGCTTTAGTACGTGGACGGATGTACTTAGTTACCCTACACCTCTGGGTGACACATTGCCCACCAGCTCCAGTACAGTAACCAGCTCATCCCTTTCACTCTCCCTCTTCCAGTATACACACACATACAAATACACGCACCTCCACAGCAGTAATCCCTCCAGGTTGTTGGGTTCTATAGGGGTCAGCGTTTGCTGGACACAGCTTTTGCCGGCCTGATTACTTTTGGGCACAGTCATCGCATGGCCTCTGTTGACAGGGATAACGCTCATTGCAGTCAGATTGGCGTCCGCCTCATTGGCTCCATTCACTGGGCCAGGCACAATCATTTAGAACTGGCAGAGCTAACACCTAACCCACAGCGGCGGGGCCAGCTCAGTCAGCAAATACACCCCCTCTTTATCAGAGAGGAGGGGGAGTAAATTGAAAGAAAGTGGGGGACAGAAAGAGAGAGAAGTAAGTGAAGAGGTGGACGGTGGAGAGGACGGGAGATATCAGTGATAAAGTGGGGTCAGAGGAAAAAAAGGGGCATAAAAGAGACTGTGTGTATGAGAGAAAGAGATAGATAAAGATAAAGACAGAGATAGAGAGATAGAGAGAGATAGAGAGAGAGAGAGAGAGAGAGAGAGAGAAACATAGCCTTTCCACAGCTGCTTTTACAGAGTTTTGAGTTTTTGACCTTGATGGCCTCTATATCAAACCACTGATTTATCCCTGAACTCAGATGTTTTGTGATCCATGAATGTGGCTGCAGGCCAAAACTTACACCTCGCGCCCCCATGATGTACAACAAAAAAAAAAGTACAAAAGTATTGTTTCATATTATGTGCACAACAATATGTACAATACCGTGCAAAAGTTGTAGGTACTTTAGATGTTCAGATTCTTATCCATAGTGTAGTACTATCAGGGAGCCATCTGATCTGTCCCAAATGTATTCTGCAGTAGGACAATGACCCCAAACAAATATACAGAGTCATAAAGAAGCATCTTCATTGTACAAGAAGAACAAAGAGTCCAATAGATAGTAAGGTCTCCACAGAGCCCTGATCTCAACATCATGGAGTCCATCTGGGATCACATGAAGAGACAGAAGACAACAGATACCTAAAACCACAGAACTATGGCAGGAACAACCTACCTCATCATTTGTGTATATGAGCTCATATCATTGCATTATAGTATATATATATAATATAATAATTATTTCTAAGTATATATATAATTAACAGGAAAAATAGAGATTATTCTGACAGTTTGATTAAAAGCATTAACGTGGACCAACAGACCTCTGCTGCTCTCTTGTGGCGCAATGTGAAAATTTGTGTTTGAGTAGGATATTTATCTTACTGCTGCAGTATATTTATCTTTGCTCACAGCCTCATTAATTAATATGAGACTGAGTGCAGAGTCATTCACTGTAATAAATAAACTTGTAAAAGAAAGTTAGTCAGTTCCTTCTCACACTGACAAATGACTAGTGTTGATCTGATAATGGATAACTTTCAGTTTTATACAGATCAGTTACAACATAAAAAAAATCATGTGAATATTATTGCCTATAGGTAAATATAAGCTCTCCCTTCTAAATTATTGTTACAATGAACCTGTTTCATCCTTGATATACAGTATTAGTGTTTTATTTTATATACATATCAGTGATAGCATGAGTATAATTATGTGTATAATAGGACCACCCAGTAATAATAAGCTCACATTTATTTCACCAGAACTAAAGTGAACTATGAAATTTTTCATCCCAACAAATATGCAATATACCCTTTATTACTACGATATGAGAGGGTGAATGAGGTCTGATGATAAACCGGTGTACGCTGAACGCCCCTTTAAATGGAATATACCATTAATGACTGAAGGGGGAGTTGTTATTAGCCTTTTCCACAATATAATGGTGTGTTACGAAAATCTTCACCGCAGATAAGGTATGAATTTTGATACTACATTATAAATTAATATATCATGTGAATTCTCGAAATAGTACACGAAGATAATGTTACAACCGTGGGAAGTAACGTTGAGTGACCCGGAAATCCCTGTATTTACAAACACATTTAGCTAGCGCCGCTGCGCTTTAAACCAGCAACGAGCTAATAAACGGACGAAAACGGGATTACCTGAAGAGTTAAATACGTTTAAAACAGATTTACCTGGTAAATTAGAGGACGCCTGTGAAATTGGTCAGACATGTTTGCGACGACAAGTGACAACCGTCGATGCCCTGAAACTGATGTTAAGCAGCCCCAGAGCACCTCAACCACGGAATACTGCGCAAAGTTGCAGCAGTGGATGTGGCAGTATTACTGGGGATATGCCAGCTGGCAGAGCTGGGTAGCTCTGTCAGCTTTCCCTTTCCCTCCTCCGTGTAGTTTCCCTCCGCAGGGGACAAGCGCTCAGACACCTGGTTCACCTGCCTCGACCTACGGGGCTGGGCAGCACGTCTCCGACTCAAGGAACCGGCACAGCCACCCGTATCCTTTCAGTTTCCCCGCATTCTTCCCTCATCCGGAGCAGAGTACAGCCCAGACACCAGCTACTGATACCCGGCCAGCCCAGCAGCAGAATGGGAATCCACCTCAGCCAGGTAGGGCTCGGTTTGACAGTGTGTTGCTGTATTATAGGGCTTACTTTATAGGGCCAACATGCCATTCAGCCTGCAGTAATTGTGTGGACTCACTTGTGTATAAGCTTGTTCATGAGTCTGATGGGAAGCAGGCTTATATGGCCTGGATGTAAACAAGCTTATATGCTTAGACTCGTTACAAGGTCTCTCTTGGTCATATGTTAACTTTCAGCCAACCTACAGTAGCAAGTCAGTAAAAATCAAGGTAATTTGAGTTTATAACTCGTCAAAAGTATTTTGGAAAAGTATCCAATTTGAAATAAAAGGCATACTGGGTGCACTTGTCTTTTCATCTGTTTCTTAGGACGAGAGTACACCATTCCCTCTCCTCTCCAGAGGTTCCTAGCTGAGACTGTGGACTTCTTTATCTTGTTTTGTGTGAAGGCCACCATCGTGCTGGGGATTATGCATTTGAGTGGGATGAAGTGAGTGAAGCTAAAACGCAGTCTTGCAAGGAAACAAAACTTTAAAACTAAAAGGATAAATGCAAAAAAATTCAAATCATGTGTTTCTGTTATGAAACAGTGTATTTCTAGATTACAACATGATATTCCCAGCCTCAACATTCAGTTATGCAAAAGAGGGAAATTTGCAAGACCGTTGCATCAGATCCACTTTAACACAGCCATGCTGTCTCTCCTCTTTAAAGGGATATTGCCAAATTCATAACCCACTTCATTGTGGAGGAGATCGATGAGAACACGTCCATGGAGGACCTGCAGAAGATGATGGCTGTGGCTTTGGTCTACAGGGTGCTAGTGTGCGTGTATGAGGTGGGTCAAGTTTAACACTGCCGTGATAATACATGACTTTATTATGGCTGATCAATATGATGAAAAAATATTTTGATGAAAAGAAAACTTTCTTGTGCTACACTGAGGATATGTAGATGCATGTTATAATATGTATTTAGTGATAGAGAAAACCTGGATGTCAAGTATGTAGTTGATGTTTATCACATTGATAATAAATAAAAATAATACATTTTAATTTTACAGCTTGTATTAATATTTGTTTAGCCTATAGTAATTATGGGCGTTGAAAGGATTTGTGGGTAAAAACAGCAGCTTCCTCACTAAAAATACAGAAATGAAATAACACTCCCCGATTTGTTGAGTCACATTTCATAGATGCCGCCTCAATGCCTCATGGTTTTGTTAAATGAGAAGAGAAGAGTCTTTCTACAACACAACATTGTTTCCCATAGAGGACAGTGATGCAACGTTGCATTCATAGTTGCCTGAGATGAAGTCATGTCAGGTCTCTTGTTCAACTTCTGCATCAGCGGCTTGTTTTCCCAGGTGGGAAGCAGCACAGGGACACCTCTGCTGAGACTAATGCCATCTGCCATATTTCCTTCCATGGTTTTGACCTTGTGTAAACCTGAGAATGAATAGGCTTTTTATTGCTTCATGTGTGGATGTGGTATAATGTTTAAGCTCTACCTTTAACTGGTCTCCAGTGTACTATACTTGCATGGTTAGTAGCCTACCAGAATGTTAGTTTGTTTTTGTCCCATCAGATCATCTGTATCTGGGGTGCTGGTGGCGCCACACCAGGGAAGTTCCTGCTCGGCCTGCGGGTGGTGACATGTGATACGTCCACTTTGGTCCAACCCAACCGTGTCCTTGTGGTCCCGGCATCAAATGTCTCCCTCTCTGCGTGAGATATCACATACTGCTTTAGAAACTATGTTGTTTTTAATGACATACAAGCAAGCTGTTTTTAGATAATTTTACTCTTTAGTGGAAGATTTTGTTGACATATGCTTTAATTAAGAACAATATAAAATGTCTTGGACTTGTCTCTTTTGTTTTGACTTACACAGCTCAACTGTGCGGGCACTGAATAAGAACTTCTCCATCGCCTTCCTCTTCCCCGTCTTCATCACTCTGCTCTGCTTCCAACACAACAGGACTGTGTACGACATTGTGGCAGGAACCATTGTTGTCCAGCGCAGATGAGGCAGATATCATCTTCTCTCAAGCCTCGTGGCAGGCCTATAGGTGCTGAGTATCCTAAAAAGTGTCAGAAAAATTACACTTCACTCAGTCACAAATGAATGTGCTTTGAAAACAGCAATGCACTGGCTCATTTCTTCACAGAATCAAACTTGGGCTTTGAATTGCACTTTAAAATGGGATGCATACAGTACAGGTTTAGACCAAGTACGGTGGAATTAAAATATTTCAACCATACATCTTTGAATGTAAGGTATTTGTTTTAAACCACTGAAGTATTGTGATTTTTGATAATTGCAAAGTATGTTAAGCTGAAAAAGATGCTGCCTGATGTTACCGGGTGAGTGGGGGAACTTCTCCACATGTGATGTGAATCTTAAAATGTATGTTACATTGTTTGTTTTTTTAAAGCTTAAAGCCTCTATGTGTAGGATTTAAAAATATATAACTTTGCCCACTCTTAGCCATGGTACCAAAAAAGACACACAGTCCCACAGCAACACACACCCAAACTCTGACAGAGATGGGTTCATTTCATTCACAATCTGAACAATCTACACATATGGGATCTAAAGCAGGGTTTTAAATGATAAGTACCTATACTTTAGAGCAAATTGTTCTTATGGTGAATCAAATGTTCGGTTTGCTTTTGTTTTACATGTGTGTTATTGTTTTTAAACACTCAGACTGTAGAAAACGAATGTCAGGCTTATTCATATCTGTTCTTTGTGCCTATGGACATTTTGATGAAGAAAAGTTGTTTCGATATCTTTCTGCCATGGTGGACTGTAACTATATGAGGTACGAACACAGGAACTTTTTTTTGTCTTCAGACTTGTGACTCAGGGCAACTGTTTAGAATAAAAACTGTCAGGTTTTTACTGTTTTTTGGTATTAAAGAGTTAAGAGTTTACCATAAAATGTATGCATGTCTTCTTATTATTAATTGTAGCACGCTACTCAATAACTTGGTTTTTTAAGGGAAACTTCAGTATTGGATCCTGGATCATATTTCCCTGTAATTCTAGGATTAAGTAATTAATTGGGACAACAGTTTTGGTTGTTGCTCCAGTATTATATATAGTGCGAGCGCTTCAGCCAATATGGAACAATTAAGTCAACTAAAGTGCTTGTTTTTGCCACTGACTTACTCAGATTGTCATGTGTCTAATACTGAAAGTAATGTTCAACACAGAAACTAACTGTCTGTAGCAGCATCATGGCAAACTGCAAGGGGATCTATATCCAGGTCGAGTTCTGTGCTGAACCAAACTCACGTACATATTCATCCGCGCACCGCGGTTTGTTTAGCTAACGTTACAGGTATTGAAGCTGGCTTTCAACCATGGTTAGACTGTAAGGAAACTAATTAAAGTTAAACTAAGTACAATGAGAGATTATCCCAACTGAAACGAAAGAGGAGAAAGGCAACAGGAGTGGAGGGAAAACAACATAAAGTAACGTTACGTTACCTCAGAGAAACTGCCGGTGTTCCTGCGGCCATTACTGTCCCCTCCTGATGAGTGAAGAGGAAAACCTTTTCTGTGGAGTCGGACCTGTTGCTGTCAGACTCATGTCGCCCTGTCCTGGAGACTGTTTAACTCTACAAAGTCAACTGAATGAAGAGAACAAGGCTCGCTGGACCACACGGTAAGAACATGTGATTTCAACATGTAACTGTGGGACTAACGGTACTTCTGTAGCTGAGCCACGAGCTGCAGCGTCAGACGTAAACAAACCGCTGACCCGGATGTGGATTCCTGTGACATAATGTCTCCAAACATAACGCTGCTACGGCGGCTAGTTCCAGTGTTTAATGAAAACATTTGTCCCCATTAGTCACTTAGACCTAACATGATGGTAAAGTCGAGTCTAGGCTGAAAAATACTGAAGTTGTCCTCTGAGTTCTTGATGAATTCATGCAAAAATGTTCCAAATAAAAGTTAAAAACAGAGAGGAACATATAAGGTGTCCTGAATACATTTAAAACATAAAAGCAGGTAAAGAGAGGTTCCATTATGAAGTTTCAGAGTTCACACAGTCAAAATGGGCTGATTTAGAAAAAAAAGAAAAAAAAAAGTTTACATAATTGGCAGAGGATTTTCAGAAGACTTTAGAAAATCAATTTTCTTTGTCTCATGCCTGAGAATGTGGATAACAGGGCTACTGAACAGTAGTAATACAGGATTAGAGGGATTAGTTTTTACTTGAAGACTGTAAAAGACATTACATGCTCTGGTACAACAGGTACGTGGTATGCACCTTAACATCAATATTTAGCTTTTTACCATGAAGTCTTCTAACAAAAGAACAAACCAAATTCCAATTAAGAATTACACAGTTTATTCAGTCTAACCAAACTCCACCATCGGGATGTTTTCCAGTCATTCTACAGTAGTAGCTTCTCTTTGTGTTTCATCGTGGTACATTACATCCTTGTCTTCATGTTACATGAGGTGAAATCTTCTAGCAACACTGTTCTCCAACAGTTGCTGCAACACCTGTCGCCCACTTGGGGGTGACATTAGACAACACAGATGAACACATCCTGTGGCCCAGATACGGTAGATGGAAATAGACTGTAAGTACAGCATGTTGGCTTTTGCACATAATCTTTGTGGAATTGTACAAAGTGGAGGATGTGCTTTGTAACTGGCAAATCTATAACTTATATAAGTTATATAACTTTACTTTATAAGTGAGAGGATGTAAAAAGTATAGCGTATGCAGCACTTTTTTTTTATACCCTTCCACCTGTCTGTTTGTCACTTCACAGTTCCTGTCCTCTACTGTCCTGTCAGGTATATCTCAAACATGACTGCTGAGCAGGTAATGATGCAAACACGTTCTCAGACAATATTTGCTTTCCTCTGTGACATCTGTAATCATCTTTGGGTTGCTGATCTGCAACCTCACTACCGCCGTGTAAATATCTCTTGCAGTGAAGTTGGGTGCAGAAAAGGAGTATTTTATGAATGTGTATGTATAAGTGTGTGCCACCATGGTGCAAGTACATGGCTCTAATTTCTAACTTTTAATATATCTCCTTTTCTGTCATGTGGAATTGGGCTTGCAGAAGATGTATTATATACTCCAGGCACCTCTAGGTGACTTGAAGTGTACTTGATCTTCTCAGTAACCCCATGAAAAAAAAACCCACAGCCATCTCCACACAACCCTTGCAACAAAGTACCATGGTACCACATTACCATAGTGTTCAATCAATATTTTTATATAAACAATGGGTCAACTGATTATGTGTAATATAAACAACATTAAGCAGCAGACAGACAAAATTAGAGACTAGAAAAGCCAAATTTTTCATTAAAGAGTTGGTGGAGACCAAGCAGGACTAAAATGAAAGTGAAAATTGGACTTGTCAGGCCAGAAACATGACGCTAAATGAATGAAAACATATTTCCCATATCAACTTTATAAGGTGATGAGTCAGTGTTATGATTACACCTTGTTGGCCTAGTTGCCCCTAATCAACCCCCCAAAAAATATGAATGCAGATTTTAATAGTATTGCATATGTGTACATTGCTATTTTTCCACAATAATACAATGTCATGGCTTTTTGAAGTTTTCCTCCTGCATGTGAATTGATTGAAGGTATAAAATACTTAATAGGCTTACCTGTATGACAAGCAAGCAATTTATGAAGATAAAATGAACTAATGCCTAATTTAGTTACACCCATTTTTTTTTTATTTCCAGTTGCAAATTTTTATGAGTCGTGTTCATGTAAGATTAGCCAGGGGGCAATTTTGTCTTATAGTCCCAGTATGAAGACACACTGTTCGTTTGTGGCTCTCCTCAGAATGGTAGGTTTTTAAATAGCAACCATTAATCCTTATGAATTAGTAATCATCACCAGTCTCTTGCCAACTTTCTCACTCCAACATGCACACAAATGAATCAAAAGACACAAATCACTGCCACCATTTAACACTTTTCTCACACTGAGTTTTCATATGTTTCTTTTGAGTTGTTTGTACGCCATGTTTCTGTCATGGCAGCTGTGGTTTACCTTGCTCTCCTCAACTGTACATTTCCTTCATCTATTCCCTTCTAAACTTTGGCCTTCACGGCTCAGCAAATCGTCTTGCAGCTTGCACGTACACTCACATGTGTGGCCCTGCAGTGTAAAGTGGTAGAGCATATGCAAATGAACAATTGTAAATTATAAATGTGTAACATCTTCCATAAATTTAGAGCTTGTAGAACTTAGATATGAATAAAAAAAACATATAAAAGTCCTTAAATGGCTTTGAGGCAGTGAGAAAATGAGCTTTCTGTTGTATAATCTCTGCGCATGGAAAAAACTATCCAAACATTTTGTCCGCCATTGTGCATGATTTTAAAAGTTCATCACAGCATTTTGTCCTTTAGTAGCAAGTTTTATGCTGAGAGTCATGAGTTGTTCTTTGTGCCAGGGAACTGAGAGAGGCTTAGCAATAATTACGCCTCGAGTGGCTCTAATACAAATTTCACAGGGAGACAGAGTGGAGAGAGAAAGAAACAGAAAGTGCGAGACACAGAAAGGGATTAAGAGAGAGACAAAAGCCCAAGAGGAAGGAAAGGATTGGAAAAGGGAGTTCAAAATGAGAAAAGAGGGGGAGTGCGGAAAAAAAGAGAGGAAGAGAGAAAGAATGAGAATGAGAGTGAGTGTGAGAGGCTGAGGGACACCATGCTTGAAAATTCTCTCTGATCTTTGAGCCGTGGGACCAGAGGCGATGGTATACCCCGCAGAACTCTATTAAAATTCAACCAGCCTCACTAAAGCTCTCAGTTATTATACAAGAGATGCCCCGCACAGCTCAGCTTTCTCTGTTTGCTCTCCGTCATATGCACACAGTACACGAGCCTGCGCGCAAAAGACAAACAGACGCTTACACATCCATCCACATATACACACGTTCAGAGGCCAGTTTTAGTGATTAGGAGGTCCGAGGCAAACACTGTTTTATTTTTATCCTTTCTCTATCTGGGAATGTTGGTATTGGCAGCGGTAGAAGACGTACTCAAAACTTTTTCTGAAAACTATTAACTATTATCAAAAGTAAAACTATTATGGTAATAGCGACGAGTCGTTTAAGAAACTCTTGGTTTGCAGTTTAGATATTGGGATCTGTGAAAGAAACCCACCGGATGATCTCAGGCTACACTAAGGCTTATAAGGGGTTAAACATTCATACTCAGGGACCAGTCCCATCACAGGTAGCCAATGTGATGAAGCTAAAATGGGGGTTATATGCACTCTTTTGTTAGAATTAGGAGTCTGGCGGCAGCATTTTGAATTAACCGGAGTCTGGAAAGATGTGTTTGCTTAAGCATGAATAAAGTGAGTTACAGTAGAGATGCATGCATGATTAACAGTTCCCAGGTTCTTCGGAAACAGAGCGCACTAGATCTTGGAGATTCTGTAAATGACAGCAACTCTGTCTAGAATGGCTGAACGGTTAGTGCTGAAACCATTTTAAATATCACTGGTGTCTGTTAAAGATCAGATCTGAAATCAGAGCAAGAGAAATTCTTGGCTGAACACACAGATACTTATTGTGAAAAACCCTTTTATGACTCTGTGTCAACTGGACTTTCCATCTGACTCAGTAGACAGATATTTCTCAGGATTTTTTGTAGAAAGACTCTCCACACTCAAATATCTCACAGAATCTCATTCCAGGCCTTTGAATGCTCTCCAACTCTGCACAGGTCTGGCAGGATCAGTGGAGCAACAGCAGCAGAGATTTCTGCTTGAACCACCAGTGTTTTTTTTTGTCTTTGAAGCTACTGTTCAATGTTTGTATGTCGACAAAGAAAATGGTCTAAATCTGTATTCTTATGTATGCTCAGATATGAGTTTGTGGCAGCTGTAGAGCCACTTTTTGACTGATGGAAATACTGAATCGGGCGAGTGTGATGGATTGTGAAGATTATGTGTGTTCTCTGTATTGCCCAGCAGAGGGAGTTCCCTTTGAATTCTCCTTTCTCCCCAGAGCAGAGTCTTCATTGGCTCTCAATAGCCCAAGTGTCAGAGGCAGTTCAGCCAATCGGCACGCTTCTGGGCCACAAACATCTGAAGTAGTAATAATGTGGAATGTGCTGGCTCGGCATGAGCTGTCAACTAGAGCATGTAGTACTATACTATATACGGATGGAGGGAGGAGACGACTAGAGAGGAGGAGGAAGTGATGAGCGCTCGATGACAGAGCAGTAGTCCTATTGTACTTATTGTTGAGTGTTTGTGTGTATGTGTGCGTGTGTGTGTGTATACAAAGCAATACTATCAGCTATTCTACGTTGCCTAACATCAACAAACCCCACCCTCGCTGCCTCTCCTTCTTGCAAATTCACACAGACATAGGCAACACATTGTTTTCTCTCATGTCTCACAGTTGCACAACTTCCACACAAACAGGCGTGACCAATTACAGAAAACCTTTATCTCAGCACCAGAGATAAGATTAGATTTAAAGAAGGTAATCTAATGGAAGAGAGAGTTATAAAGAAGCCGGAGGAGCTAAAGGATATAACATTTATACACACAGTTGGACAGACTTTGTAGGATTAACATCAATATATTGAACATACAGCACTTATACTTTCAAATACTTCAGCATACTGACAATAAGAGTGCATTTGTGTCCTATGTGAGGCTGTGTTGATGCATTTCAGCAGGTTACATGTTTGACACAGAAGTTTCAGGCCCTGACCGTCAACAGTGACCCAGGATTAGTAACTCTTGAGTCCCACAGATTCACAGATCTAAATTAATCCCCAAGTGGCTGCTGGTGGGGGCATACTGTATGTCCATATGTGTAGATGTGTTTGACATATAGCATTTATGCATGGGGTTGATTTACAAAAATTTGTCATTCAATATACACATATCACATTTGTCAAAATATACAAAACAAAAGATAATGATTCAAAGTCACAGTATTTGCAGCTACTGCCAATTGTATTCAACTGGTTAGGTTAACATACTGCAAACAATCTACATTTAATCAAAACCAGCCAGTACTTTATGTACAGTAATAATATAACGTGTTTTCATATCTCTGCGTGTAAGTAGGAATATGAGAAATCTCACCCCAGATGGCAGAGTAACAATCTTATGGGTCATAATCTGGCCTGCTGACTGACAACATGTGTTAATGCAGGGTCAGCTACTGGAGGCCTGCTATTAATAGAATGGCAAGCGAGCAAGCTAGCACATGCACAAACACATGCACACACACACAGAGACATAACACATGCATGCATAATATAATACAACACAGGTCAAGATACAGCATGTTACTTTAAATGATACAACTTTTAACTTACAGTTGTTAGCTTTTTATTAATGACAGTGATCTAAATCGTATTCAGTTACGTAGTTAAACAGGAAGACTCATTGAGATCAACACACCTTTTCCAAAGAGGCTTGCATACAGAACATGCACTAAGAAGACAACCATGTTTCAGATATAATAACACTAAAGGATGCCAATGACGCCATGTAGCTGTTTTATGATGGTAATAATGAAAAGTTAAATGTATGCACAAGGCTTTTCAAGTGTTTTGATTGTCCTTGATGAAAGAGTTGTTTCAAATTCTGCCAGTGCGTGTCTGAACATTAAATTTACTCTGTTGTATATAAGTGCTAGTTGGTTTGACCTCCTTTACCTTCTTTTCTAGCTTTTGCTGAGCAGATGTTAGTAGCTTGCACCAATGTGACTATTTAAAGATGAGAATCGCTTTGTTTTTGCTAACCTACATCTAAAAATGTTGCTATTATGTCTTGCCATTTCCTGTTTGCCCTTTGCACTGCGGTTCTTCCTTTCCTACATGTTGCATGTATGTGTTTCCCTTCAGTTTGGCTCATCAAGATTGCTGCTCTCTCCTCCATCATAGTTTTTTTGTCACGCCTTATTTGTTTCAGAGCACATCTTGTACAACACGGAAAGTAGATTTTGCAATCCATAACTTAGTACATAATTTCATAATCAGGTGTTGTATAAGGAGGATGTTAAATTTACACTAGCATGTTTGCGTATGTGACAAAATGTGTTTTTGTCCCAGTTGTGTACAGATAATAATTAATCCATGTTTAGAGTAGACTGCCAAAAATATTGATATTTAAAAAAAAACTCACATAAGTCACGTCTTAGAGCGTTGCTTAACACATGCACACATACACAAGAAGAAACCTTCAGCAGTAACATATGACTTAAATACACATGCTGTTTGAAAGTGGAGTGAGTATATGAACTGTTTGAGCTTCAAGCTGAATAAAGCCAGCTATGTATATTGATGCCAGCATTGACACAGGCTTCAGATTGGTTATGCAAGTATTCCAGCTAGTATATTTGAAAGAGAAATTAAAGAGGAAGTTTTCTATAAATAGAGACTACATCGAACAATACAGAAACACTGCGTGTCTTACTTTAAAAAATAGTGAACTACAATTTGAATTTTTGTGAATTTTCTAAACAGATTATTTGAATGTTTAACATCAATATTAATCTACAAATATGTGAGACGTATGATTATTTACTCTGTATCCTAATCAGAAAACATCTTTTATAGTAATACATTCACCCAAAGCTGAAATCTTCACAACCACATAGTAATGTTGACACACAACACACATTCAAGAGTGAACATCAGCTGATGTGAACATTAGGTCAGAGGGAAGCCTGCCAAAAAAAAACAAAAAACACTCCTGTCGAACTTGATTTCAGCTGAAGTGACTGACCAGGAATGTGATACTGAGGTGTGTGCATGTGCACATGCGTCAGCTCCAAACAAAAGCAAGTTATTTGACATTACATTTACTGAGCCTCTGGTTATTTTTATTCTCATAGTCTTCTTATAGCTTTGGCTGCTAGGGCTTTATCTGCAGGCATTAATGAGTCTCTCATAATAAGACTCTGAGACAAAGATGTATGTTGTATGTAAATAATTAGCTGCCCCACAATGTTGGGAAAGGCCTTTGAGAAAGACCAACACTTTACTCTGTCTTGTGTTTTGCCCTCATATTTAGCATTTAATATTTACAGAAACAAATTTGGGAAATACATACTTACCACCTGTGGTGGAGTATTCAGATTTTTTACTTAAGTAAAAGTACATAAGTATTAGCAGAAAAATGTATTTAAAATATTAAAGTAAAAACTGACATGCTGTATTATTATACAGTATATGGCATCATCAAATAATACTAATGCATCAATGTCCAAGTAGTATTCTCCTGTTGTAGCTGCTAGAGGTGGAGCTAGTATGATCTATTTTATATAGTTTATATAAAAAGTATGATATGGAAAGTATAATAAAGAATCCACACACATGCAAACATGAAGGTTCACTATCATTCAACATAATCAAACAGCCAGCAGCCATGCCGGGGACTCTCCCTCACTTAGAGAGCTTTTCTCCACTTATGACAATGACTATAGACATGCAGAGAGACACAGTGATAAAGATTAATTGATGGTCTTGCAGAGTTTGTAAAGGCACAATGTTATCAGGCCTCTTGTGGTCAGGCATCTAGGGAAGCAGTGTGTTGATGAGACAGCAATTTTATTGATTCAAAATTTTAAAAGGCTTTAAAAAATCGAAAGTCTAGACGAAGCCTGCCGGATGTTCACATCCAATTGCAATTAAAGAGTGCAGCTGTCAGATAACTTTGGTGGCAGAATTAAAGGCTGAGTGAGATTACAGAGCAGGCAGAGGCAGAGGCAATGGCTTTTTTCTTTTTTTTTTTTTAAAGTTTGCATGGATCTCAGGATCGTCTAGTCATGTTGAATTAGACCACTACTATAGTACAAGTTTCTTGTATACTTGACTGCATTAAACTGAATGTACAGCACTCATTAAGGTGGGGCGTAAGTGGAGCAGAAGCACTTTAAACCCTGATGGCTCCAGTGAAATGATATAACATAACAGGAAGTAACATTGTATGATGTTGCCTGAACTGAACTTAAGATCTTCACTCTCTTTACATTAAGAAAGACAGATGAAATATTAAAATACTATACTTTTAGATTTGATACGATCCTTAAGATTTTTAGATGTGTGTGACTCTGCAAACTAAAAAAAAAGTTTTAGTTGTTGTTCTTTAAGTACCACTCTAGGAAAGGGTCTCTGAAAGAGGTGTAAAGAGGCAAAAGTAACCTTGATATACAGTGCAAGGGGAATATGGAGAGAGGTCAAGGTCCACTGGGAAACAGGTGAAGTTTAAGAGGCGGGAGGAAGACAGAAGACAGGTACATGATGGGAGATACTAATGATGACGGTCAAAGGGTGAAGACACAGAAGCAGTATTGAATTCTGATCAATGCATGTGGTAGACGGGGCATTTGCACCAGTCTGTTGTCCTCCTGAGGACAATCTCTAATAGAGGGTTGCAACTACCAGTTATTTAAAATTAGTTATATTCATCATGAAGTTAGTAAAAAAAATAGTGAAAAAGACCCCAGAGTACAGTGCAGGATCTTTGAATCAAAAGTCCAAAAGGACATTTTTGCTATGTTGTCAGTCGTAATTTGGGAAATAAACTTGTTCTCTCTCTCACTGAGAGTCAGCTGAGAAAAGTGATCCCACTTTCATGTTTGCCTCCATGAAAAGAAACATAAGAGTGCTTGTTCACAGCCAAGAAATACTCTGGCACATTAACGCCAGTAAAACTACAACTTGTTGATTTTTACATTTCAGTTTTTGTACAGATTAAACAAACAAGATGTGTTGTGTTAATTAGTGTGCTTTACATGTGCCGGTAGGTGGATTTTGTTACCTTTGGACAGATTCAGACTGGCTGTTTCCTCTTGATTCCAGTTTTTATGCTCAGCTAAGCTAACTGGCTGCTGATCTTCTCATCTAACTCATGGCAAGAAAGCAAATATGCTTGTTGAATCAACTAATTGTTTCTAGATTAATAATGCTTCCCAGCAAGGTTACTACATGGGATAGGACAAACCCTATTTCATGTACAGTCAGCTAAAATGAGGGGAAGTTTTGCAATGCACACTCACGCCAACTTCACAATAGATCAAAGGTACATTCTGTTCTACTTTGCCTTCATCGTTCTTTTACCTCTTGTCTCTGTCATTCTAACTCTCACTTGCGTTGCAAAAGATGGCACCTCATACTCACAGTTTCTTTCTCTGTTCCTCTAATGCAGTCACACTGTCATACACCATAAAAGAAAATAAGGCAACCAGGCAGACAGGCAGGGTGTAAGGCGAGCGCTACAGATTTGTCAGCTGCCTCTTTCAAGTTCATCTATTATCCAGCTGACTCCTCGCTGACCCCTGTGCTTGTGACTGTCTGCTGTAGAGGCCTGTCCTGATATCATTCACCACTGTTTGTATGCAAGTGTGTGTTTGTGTGTGTGTGTACAAAAGTGTTTTTGTAGAGCAGGCATAACAGGCTTTTTTTTTTTTTTTTTAACCCTTATTAAACCAAAAAATATGGCTGAGGAAATATCCTCATTTATGATACACAAAAGGATGGTATTTTTTATTTTGGAGAAGGTTGGGACATCCCATTTAAGGAATAGTCAACACGTTATGTAGAAGGGTGGGTGAAGGGGTGAAAGTAGAATTAGATATTACCAAAATCACGATTTGCTTCTTCGTAATAGGAGTGAAAATGGTAAAACAACAGGTCTGTATAATAAGTAAAAAAACATTCTTGTGTCCCTGTAATATTGGAGTCTCATCTGCAAAGGCAGTCTAATAATAAGTTGGAGGTTCAGAACTGAGAGCCAATTATTTTTTCATACAGAGGGAGCACGGCTGTGAGACACGCACTCTTCTCCACTGGTGCAGTTGCTTCCACTGGTCTTTATATGTATATACATAATGCCATTTCTGATCTGTGACATCATTCAGCCACTCATTCTTTGTGCATGACACACTGTGTGCATGCTGGTGTGTGTGTGTGTGTGTGTGTGTGTGTGTGTGTGTGTGTGTGTGTTTGGACTACTGTAAGAAGACAGACGGTGTGCATTGTATTGCAATGTATGACTCAGAATATACGATACATACATACTGTGCACATATCTCTAATTGAGCAGTCTAAGTATACGTTTCTCCATTACAATTAGATCTGGGCTTCTATAGATTACATTAAGGCACTGAAATTCTGCCTGCCCAGGACAGCTTGATTCACTTGGCTGCTGTTAATACACAGATTAGGGAACTCTCTTTGCCTCCTAATCCTCCCCGCTTCCTTCTCCCTTGTCGCGGGAATGGTGAAGGTGTGTGAGAACAGGTTAGCCGATAGCAGGCATTCACTACAGGATTATACTTGCGAGGGCAACTTTAAGCTGTTGTAATTTGGTTGTTAGAGAGGTGATGTGTAAGTGGTGATATATCTCTGTGCTTGCAATTGTTACATGCTGATTTGGATGCTGCAGAACCCGGATTTGAGGTTTGTTCATGTTTAGAATTCAGTGAAGATATATGTGGCTTAGATGTGTCAATGTCTTTGCTACAGCACAGTGCATAGTATGAATAATGGGGAAAGGGATGAGGAATAATTGGATGCAAGAAGTGTTTGTTTTGTGCAAAGAAAAGCAAGTGAAATATTTTGCCTGTTGGCAGGGATAATATAGAGAAATTCCAATCTATTGTGATCATATTTTCTGTTTTAAGGTTGAACACTGAATATTAATATATAGTGGATATTACTTTACAGTGTGACATGTAACACTTCATCTATTCTTGCATGCTGTGTTTGATCTGGCCCTCAAACTTGCAAACACTTCCACATTTGAGCAAAAGGGGGGGCCGTGAGCAGCAGAAAAATACACTATCCCCTTTTACATAGAGAGAACTTCAGCAGAAGACCTAAAATCTGAAGTGACAGCGGCCTTCAAAGCGTACAAGACGAGTGTTCCTCTTCTGCTAAAAAAAATCTTTGGATTCTGCAGAGAACATGAAGAGCTGAAGGTGTTGATGCAGTAGTCTGATCTTTTTCAACGCTGCAGCTGAACAGGTAAATGGTAAAATTCACATACAAATGAAGAATATGTAATTTTCTAGATGCTTGAAGACCTGGGGTGCTCAATAACTGAGTGTACTATGTTAAGTGGCATGCACTCCAGACACTGTATTACTCTGTTACTCTGCTGTCCAAGATGTCCATGACCATTAAAATCTTTAAAATCCCTTAAGAGCTGTTTCCAGAGGCTGGCGATGATTATTTATTTATCTAGCTTAGTGTGTTTTTTAAGTTTAGTGTGTTACTTATTCATATCCCAGGTGTAGTGTCAAATCCCTTGTTTGTGTATACTTGTTAAGTGGATGTCTCTTTTTTAGCTGAATAAGAGTTTTTCCTTGGGCAAATGCTTGGGCTTTATCTTTTATTTTTTTTAATTTTTTTTTTAAACAAAAAACATATTTTAATATAGATCAGACATAGGTCACATAACTATTCTATCAAATATATAAGTTGATAGCCTTCCCCTAAGATTGTTAATCATAGTGGTTTAAAAAAATGGCACTGACATTTAAAGCATGACTCATTTAATCTTACAAAATAGCTATAGAGGTATGCAGGTTTAAACAGCCACACCTGGTACACTTTATTGTACTTCAGTGAGTACTGTTTACACCTCCTACACAGAACTCAGGTACATCTCCAGGGAGTAACCCAACCCTCTAAAAATCTGCTCCTCCTTTGGGAGCAGTTTTTTATTATTCCTCAAGCACACCGTGGCCCTATACATTGTACTCTGAATGGTGCAAGCCATTCAAATGACGGCTCTGGTAGACACGCTACTGCTGAGCTGACCTCTTCTACCTACATTGGTACTTTCTGATTCTTCATGCCTAACCTGGATCATTCAATATGTGGAATCTTTCATTCACCCACTAGGTGTGTGTGTGGGTTTATACCTGTAAGTACATGCAGAGAGGAGAGAGCAAGTAATGACTGGTACAAGAACATGCTTGTATGTGCAGATGTACTATATATGCATGCACTTATGTGAGCTAGCAAGACATTTAGCAAGCCCACAGAATAATTAAATTATAATTCAGAAACATAATGAAAGTGAAACTCGAGATAATAAGCACAAACAGCATGCTAATATTCTAATAATACAAAATAATACGCATTCTGCAATATGCTCTACGGCTGTGAACTGAAACATTCCTGTCTCAATTCAAATATCCATTCACTACCACAGTGTGTGTGTCTTCATTTCTATGCATTCAGGCCATGAATGTAATGCTATCCTCCTGGCACACCGGGCAGCCTACCTCTCTGTCTCTTTGTTTGGCATACATGTGAAAGGGCACAATAGAGTGCTGGACAATAGGCTACTTATTGAATGACTGACAGGGAGTGGGATACATCCCCGATCGTCTGTCGCTCTAGAGCCTCGTGCGGCGTACGGCTCATGGTCAGTGTCAGGTTGCACTCTTCTGTGATGAAGAGGGGAAGGCGCTCGCTGCCATGTCGGAAATCTGGTGGAGGTCACAGGGGTCAAGTTGATAACAAACAAACACTCTGAAAATAGAGCACTATTATGTCGATATGTTTTTTTTTTTAAAAGTTGACTATGATGAAAAACGTCTCTAACAGTATATTAGTTGATTTTGTTTTTATTAATACTTAAAAACTTGCAAACTTTTAAAAATTGTCAAAATGTATGACTTAGCCACTTCAAGTGAATTAAAAATAACTGATTCATGGTATGAATGAATAAATGTCCGCCTTAAACATGTTGTATAGTATCACTCCATAATGGTCTCTATGTTTGTGGTTGAGTCTGTGTGACAGTGAGACAGTTGCTATCAGCAGCTGAGATTTCTCAACTTGTCACTGTCAGCTGACAATCAGTCATCCCCTTCAGCTGAGCTGATTCATTCTAAGATCCTGAGCTCTCTACCTCAAAACGCCTGCCATGATCTGCCTTCTGGTCTGTTGACAGCAGCTCTGTGAGAAAAGCTTTTTTGGTTTGAAAGGTTTTATGTGCCATGCATGTACGATATGGCATCCTTAGAATGTGATATCAAACATGGGACTCAAATACTATAATATCTTGAATTGTATTCTATTAAATTACCTCACTGAGACAACTTTATTTTTAATTATCCAAGATTCCATCTCAACTTGTGTATTTGTGATATATTTGAGTCTGATATTTATTAACTTATTTTTTGCCTGGTACTGTATTCAATGGATGTTCATCATGCATATATTATTCTAGCATGTAAGGTTACTTATCTATGCAATGAAAATATTTTTGTACTTTCTTTCTGCTGATGTGATGCTTCAGTTTCTGTGCATAGGATCAATAAAGTTAAGATAAGATAAGTTAAAGTACCAATACTACTATATTAAAATACCAAATTTACAAGTATGTCCTGCATTTAAGAAGCGTAGACCAGATTAAAAGTATCAAAAGTATTGATTATGCAGTAGAATGTAGTATTCATGTATTATTGAATGCATTATATAGATTAACATGCAGCATTTTAATATTGAGGTGGAGCTAGTTCTGCTATATACTGTAGACTGCTGGGTAGTTTTATCCATAACAATGCATCATATTTTATGTTTTGTATGCTCTCTGCAAAGTAACTCCAGCTGTCAGATAAATGTAGTTGAGTAAAAAGTATGTGCATGTAAATGTAGTGCATGAAGTAGCACAAACTGGCTATAAGAATGCAGCCTCTAGTTTCTACGACTATATCCCACAAATGAACCAATAACAGTATGTGTACCGTGCATTCTCACGCCCTGCTGTCAGTGAACTTGTAATTCTGTCTGTGTTTGCCCTGCTCCGAGCAAACTCTCGTATTTTTGCATGAGTAGCTTTCAAACTGCTCCATTTTTGAACTCTCTCTCTCTCCCTCTCTCTGAAGGTGGGGGCAGAGAGCTATTAGCTGTGCGCTGCAGACATCATTAGGAGGAGAGACGCTTTCCACCGGCAGCGCCGGAGCAGAGCAGGGGAGCCCTGGCAACAAGGAGAGACACAAACTCAGCAACCCGTTACACCCTACAGTAAGTCACACAAAACTCTTCCTTCCGAGCTCGTTTCAGCAGCCTGTCATTGCTTTCACCATGCCACTTTTCGCTTTTTGGAGCTGTGTAGAGAAAATGGCTGGAACAACTGGGCAGGGTGGCGCTGACGCTCTGGTTTACTTCAAAGCCATGGAAAATGTTTACTTCGCCCTCTGACCTATTTTTAAGTGACCAAGCAGTGTGAGGGCGTGCGGGGCTTTTTGTGTGTATACTTGTCATTTCGGAACGTAAATGCAAAGTTGTGTTTAAGTGGGACGAAAGGGAGCGGAGGTTTGGCTGGATTGTGACCGAGAGAGGAGCGCGTCCGCCGGGCGTGCTGGTGTCGGGCAAGCGTTCTACTTCCAGTAACTGCGCCACTCGACCTCGGCTTAAACATTTCGCTCTTCGCAGACTTTTGTAAAAAGCACGAAACATTGTCATAGACTGCACAATGACGTTGCTTCAAGCCGCATATGTCTTCTTTTAAACTATTCCCTTAGTGACAAGGACTGTCAAAGGCAAGCATTACATTTTTTTTATCTACGCTTCACCATCGCGGAAGTGTTTTCTATACACGAAAAGAGACGAACAACTAACCACAGTCCACGTAATTTGTCCACTGTTAGCGAAAACGCTGTTACGACTGTTTTGACATATTCCGACTGTTTTTTTTAAAAGGTATTTATTGTTGCGTATGTGATATGTTACTACACCGTGTTAAACAAAACCAGCTGGTTGTAAAGGACATAGGGTTTGTGATTACTGGACTACCCGTGATGTCATTCATCCTAGCTTGGACCATTATATAACGGGACTGTAGGGAAGCCTGTGATAGCAGGCTATTTTTACTCTGTTTACACCTCCGAGTTGCACTCAGGGTAGGCTATGCGTCCCAAGTGGTAGTCTATGCTTTCACTTACATTATGAATTTAATATGGCATCCAAATGAGACTTAAGTCAGTGGATGGACACATGCTGAAGATGAAAAGCCCTGGTTCTCCCCACCAGATGCACATTCACACTTTTAATGTTCTCCTTTTCCTGATGGTGTCCCCGTAATTATGTGCAATTTGAACAAACTTGTTGGTTGTTTCTCTTCTCATGGTTGAAGGGTGTAGCTGCAGGCAATGAATGAGCTACAGAGGGAAATAACGCAGCAAAATGATACACCCACAGTGATGACAGGATATGTGTGATACACCTGAACCCGCAATGGGAAAAACGGAAATAAACTGTCGTTTATGTGTTTTCTCCTCTCCCCTTATGATACTGCTGCACAAGCATACATTGTAGGCTACTTGAAACACCTATAAACATTTTCTCAGAATTTTTATGCAGCACAGTTCAGCTTTCATGTGAATTTGTCAAAATATTGCTTAAAAGCCACTTACAAAATCCGTTAAGGTCCGCCTCTAGGTCTTTCATTGAACACGGTTTTTACCTTTAATCATATTGGGTTATTTAGAAAAATGTTAACAAAAATATATGCATTTGAGATCTCCAAATGGATATTTATTGGTTTATGCTGGGATAGGTTTTGCACAAATGTTGATACTGTTTTGTCAGGGATGTGGCAATCACATTCTTCATTTGGATCCAAGTATTTTGAAATGGACAAAAAGTTGTTTGCTGATGTCTGCTGATTGGTTGGTTGGTTTGGTTTTTTTTATGGCATTTAGTTAGACATTGGTATTAGACATTGTTTTGCTGCGTGCTGGTTTCTAGGTTTCCAGTATAATATTGCTCAAGATTGCATTAGTTGTTTGCAATAGTTGCTTGTACAATTGTGGAACATGACACATTTTTTCCACTGTGAATATGAGACAAGACAAGCTTCCTGAATAGTTAATTAGATGCTTTATAGGAACTGAGCAAAAATGTAATTTTTTGTGAATCATTTTATTTAGGCCACTACAATGAAGTAATGTTTTATGTGTAATGGTAGGTCTGGCATATATATTCATAGATTAGTGTGAAATTATCTTTCATGTTTAATAATATAAATGACCTTTATACTCATAGCAATAAAACATGTCAGGTATTTGCTATGTTGCCTTCTGTCTTTCTCAATATCTACAACATTGGGTGTCTGTGAGATATATCACAAAATGAAGGGGACCCAGTATTAATCCATGTGGGACACCGTTGGAATGTCGTTGACTTCTTGGTCTTAATTAAAATAAACTGTTATGTGTGAAAGGAAGAGATTCACCAGAAATGTACAGATTTGGTAGAGTCAATAGAGAATAATTGTTTTTGGTTGATTTCATGAAACACAATGTTTGTTAAAAGCTGTATTTACTGTAGGGTGGGAAGAATGAAATTGCATATACCAGAGTCGACTGCACAATAATTTTGACCAGAGCAGTGCTATTAAAGGAGCAATATCCAGATTGAAATGATCCAAGTAAATTCTGGCTTTGCTGGGGGGTGTCAAGATGAGTTGAAAAAGTGCATTCCAGGATTTTAGAAAGAAATTTGAGGGTGTATAACAAAAGTTAAGTTCACTAGTGTCAGCACCAGTAAGCTCCTTCAGGATCTGGATTGGCTTAAAGCCTGGAAGTGTTCAGTGAGGTGAGTACATGACCAGAGGAGAGATGTTAATACAAAAGGAGGAGAGTGAAAATAGACAGACTTTTACAAGGTAAGTAAACAGAGGGTCTAGTTGGAAGGGCGGTTTGCCAAGGAGTGCTAAGTGAGAAGGAAATAATAAAACTGTATATTTAGGGAACAGTAGAGGGAGTAGTTGTAGTTGGCTACCAGCTTAGAGTGCAAGGAGTTTGAGATTGGAGCTGTAAAGGTTCTGATTTTAACCATGAGAGTAGCAGGTTGAATATTTTTCAGATTTCTTAAAGTTGCGGCTTTGCTTTAGATTTGATTGTGAAGACAAAGGCTTTGTGATAAGGAAAGACCAAACTATAGTGTGCATTCATGCCACTGTGAATCAGCTGTGCCACCCACCTACCTCACACACACTCACACACACTCACTCACACACACACACACACACGCACGCACACACACTTTACCATTGCCACCATAGCCTTTGATTCCAGCCGCCACTCACTTTCAAATGGTAATGAGAGGCAATTAGAAGCCAATGTGTCCTAATCACAAGTCATTTAACCGAGCTTGGCTCATTTGTCAGAGCCATATGTGTACACGGACCTGCACACTCAAACACACATGAATACACACATCTGCTAGATCATGCTAGTCTGCTAATCTTTTCTTTGTCTCTGGAATTTTCTGCCTATGTAAAGGAAAAGAGAAAGATTGTGTGTTAATGAGTGTGTACGTTTAAGAGAGAGAGTCAGATTGATAGATTTCTAGGTAATGCTTGGGCGCAGCTAAATGAATAAGCGACAGAAATGGCTATATGCTCCAACCTGCAAATACAGGCAGTGTGAATGATGGGTAGGAGGAGCAGATGGATCGACCAATGGTTGAAACAAGTGTTTGTGCATATCTTTGTATATTTACATAGATATTAGTTGCGACAAAAGTACTGACTCTCAACATTTGCCTACAGACCTACAGACTTTGACAGGTGACACAGAAGTGTTTATATTTTACATGGGTGAAGACACTGTTACACATATATTCCCCTTGTAAATGGAAAGGCTTGTGTTGTCTTGTGCCGATCATAGTATATGTGATTTAAGACAAATTGCATTGAAGAATAAACTGTTGAATATAACATAACAACAAGTACAAACTATTGCACCAAACATTTTCCTAATGCGTGATGTTTTTGCGGGTTTAACCAAGTGAGTAACCAAGAAAAGTTAAAATGTACTATCAGGAGCACTAACAAACATGGACACCTGTTACATATTGTTAATATAAAAACAAAATATGTAGCTGCACCAACGCTGTCTTTGGAGATAACTGCATGCAAATAAATTGCACACAAATTACAGGTCTTAGGAATGTGTGCCTGAGCAAGCCATGATGTTCAGCATATCAATTAAACGTTTATGATGTTCATGTTTTATTCCACTATCACACATAAACCTTATGTTTGATACCGAATAATGAACATAATAAAGAACATCAATATCGGTAGTCAGGGATTGGAGGAGGTGACAAATAATGAAAAGACATACAAGCCAATGAGACAGGCCACAAGAGAGACAAGAAAGAGTGTGTGTGAGAAAAATGATTTTGAAAAAAATAAAATAAAGCATGGTGGGTGGGGGCGGGGGCAGATCAAGAGATTGAGCTGTCTGGTTGAACCATGCAGTGCGCTCAGACCTTTTCAGCTTTTCCTTTCATCCTGCTCTATTCATGATCGCACAGAGTACACGTGCATGCACACAAGAGAAAGGACACACTCACACACACAGAGTACTGCTTTTAAAGCGGATCAGTGAGAGTTTTTTTGTATTTTGTGTGAAAGAACATTCCACCGTGTGCGATCGTGTTTGTGTCTTTATTGCTTAGTGCACAGTCTTGTCTTTCTTAGTCTGCTGTCTGTATGGGATAGCAATGCTAGTTCAATAGATGCTATAGCAGCCACTTGAACCTGCAGTTGATGGTTAATGAGTGAAAACATTTCATTGGTAATAGGCTCAATGAGACCACTTTTTATGGTATTGTGAATCGCTGAGCTTTGGTAATCCTACTTATTGAAGTCCAAATCATCACTGTTGTTATCTGTGGATCTGTGTGTGAAGATTAGAGTGGAATTTGCAGTTTTTATGACCCTGTTTGAATCCTTATCATCTTTATCTTAGTATATTCAATACCAATCCTTTGAATGACCAACATAGTCCCAATGTCTGAATGAGAGAGAGAGAGAGAGGGAGAGAGGGAGGAGAAATAAGGGAAGAGAGGACTAAAGCCATCCTACAAACTTGTGTTACACTGTTGGGTCGATAAGCTGCTGCATGGCTCAATAACTATGTGAAAAAGTGAAGCTGGCTTTAGGACTTTGGGATCTTAGCCCTGTGTTGGCTTTAGATGTGTAATGGCCGCCAGTGTGGTTGATATGATATACGGTTGTCTATATGCCAGGCATGTTGCTGCTTTAGATGATGACAGACTGCTCATCTGGGCAAATGACAAGCTCTCAGCCTACACGTTTGAATTCCTGCATTGATTTAAATTCATGCAACTCATCACATCAGTTAAGATCATTTCTGTGCCTGACCTATACGTCAAATGTGATACCTCATGTAGGTTATAATGTGCTGATTAATTCAGCATGCTCCTCCTGTGATCTCACAGGCCTTTATTCATATTTGATCATATTCATGGGAAGGGTTTCAAGCATTGGCATTTTGAAGGCAACGTTAAATGAGGGAGTACCTAACTGATAACAGCCCACATGTGGTTTGAGTTGTTTTGTGTTTAACAAAATTTTATAGTTCATAATAGAGCCATGGCTCCAAGCTCTTTCAACGACAAACGCCCACACGTTGTGTAGGGATTGGAATCTGGTTCTGTTGCTTAAATGCATATCCTAGAAGTCCCCTCTCTAAATGATATTTCTATTTGTTTAACATCTTCTCTTCTCTTTTCTTTTCTTCTCTTCTCTTCTCTTCTCTTCTCTTCTCTTCTCTTCTCTTCTCTTCTCTTCTCTTCTCTTCTCTTCTCTTCTCTTCTCTTCTCTTCTCTTCGCCGAGCCTTATCCTTATCGGAGGCAGTAGAGGATTACAGAGGGGAGTTGACACTAACTGGCAGTCAGACAGCTCCTGCAGACTTGTCTCTTCCCTATAGAGCTCCAGGCCTGGGACGGGGATAAGCTGACACCCTGGGACACAGACAGATATATAGTGATGAGGAAGAGAGTAGAAGAAAGGAATAGGAGGAATTAGGGCCATACATATACATTGAAGCATTGATGTAGTTTAATAATTCTAATCTAATAATGTCTATTATCTGAACATTACAATCACATCAGGTCTATCAAAGTCTAAATTATGATAAATGTTTAGGAATGACTGATCAATAGTTGAGGTGATTTAAAACTTCACTGAAGTTTAGTTAAATATATTGCGATAATATAATGACAAATGTAACCAGTTTTCTTTAAATGTTAACTTTAAGATGGCAAAGCGAAGAGTTGCTCATGTTGTTTTATTAAATGCCCGACATGCTGTGTCCATTTAGGCATAAGATTTGGAAATTATAGCCTGGCCAGCTGATGACTCTACTACTCTACCCTACTTTCACAAAAAGAACAAAATCGTGTCTTTTCTTACAAATCACCTTTTGTATTTTATACCCCAAATTAACAGATTGTACCTTTGGTACGTTGCACTATGTGCAGACAGTTGCTACTGCTTTGACAGGGACATAACCCCTCAGTAGTTTCCCACCCACAAACACTAACAGCATTAGTAGTTAAAATAAGTATGTTAAAGCTCTGATGCTAGGCCAGGGTCTATGTAAGTATGATAAACTAGTTTGTTTTATGTTGGTCTCTGCTATGGTCTTTTAAAATTATACTCTTCATGTGTATACTTATATTTTGACTGGTGCCTCAACCTAGATTCTTGTGAGTGAATCCCCCAGGTCCTCAGCAGCATGGTGGGTGTGTGTGGGTATCAACAATGTCTTAAGTTAGAGCGAGGAGGATATGCATTGAGAGAGAGGAATTCAATAACAGGAAAATGGCCAGTGATAAAAACAATCCCTTGAATTCCAAAACCCACCCTTCATCAATGTTGTTCTTGGCACAAACTGGCTTTCCTTTATTACTGTTTACTTTTTAGGATGCTGATGTCAAGACACAGCACATGGCAGCATGGAAAGGGTCCGCACCATACATCCCTACACATGTTTCACCACCAATTACCTTTCTTTCATTGATGGCTCATGGTGTGGCATGAGCAATGAAATTCTCAGATAATCTATTGGTGTATAAAAACAAGGGACTTGGGTCACCATATGGCAAGGGGAATATGTGGGTGGGCACTTGAGGACAGGTTGAGACAAGCCTGTGCAGTAAAAACAGCAATGCTGTAACGATGAAACTATTTGTACTGGGACAAAGCTGGTGTGGTTTGAATAAAGCAAGTTGCTGGATGCGTGGCTCGATTGCTGGATTTCTCTGTCTGCACTGGCTGGCTGGTTGGTAGTTGTGGCTTGGCCAGTTCATATATTTTACTGGATGGCATAGCTCAGCCTCATCTGGCTGGACATTTGGGTGGATGCTTGACTGCAGGCTAGCTAGCTGACAACCTTTCTGGACAAACGTCTGGCTCACTGACTCATTGGCTGCCTGACTGACTGGCTATTATTTCTGGCCTTTCCTTTAACTATGTAGTAAGCTCATGACATTGGAACAGGGACATCTGGCTATGACAGTCAAGGAGGTGTGCTAAAACACTACTGACAGTGATAAGACTGAGCGAGCCAGGATGTTCTCTGCCTTCCCATGAACCCCATTAGTCCATCACCAATCACAATATCACGACCTGTTTGGAGAGTGTCTCTTTCTCCATTTTTTCTTTTGACCTTATTAGACTAGAATCCTAGATTATATTATATTTTCACAAAGTTTCTCCAGTAGTCTGATACTATTGCTGGATGAGCACCTCTGTGTCCCTCGAAAGTAACAGGATTGTATACACTGTTGGCCGAGGAGAGGAAACTTAATTGAAGCTATAAATTACACAGACATGCTCTAAGATGGCGGTATCACTCCAGCTCTGGTGTAGTGACAAAAGTGCAAGAAAAATATGGCAGTACTTAATGGAATTCATTTCTGTGTAGTGTTGTGTATGGTGGTGCACTGATAAAATAAAGAAATTTCAATATCTTCTTGCTCTAGATACAGGGTTTAAGTTAAAGAAATGTCACTGTTACACTCATGTACTTATGTTTTATACTCTGTGTGCATGTGTATACATTTAATTAGGTAGTTTAGTGCATGTGCATAATTCATCCATGCTGCAGACTTGTGTGTTCATCATAGAGTGAGTGTGTAGCACAGCAAGGTGATGACCATCAAATGCCCTTATACACACACACACACTGCACAGCAGATGGACAAGAGAGAAGTGCATCCATGCACAATCCTACAACTCACGTCAATCTCAAAACTATAGACACACTCATACACAACTTACATAACACACACAAAATCATAGCATACATTTATACATACACTCTTGCTACTGTACACACCTATTCACAGGGCAGGGGCTTGCCCAGGGAAAATACCTGTGGTGGAAGTAAGTTGACCTAATGGGAAATTACTTGGCATCCTCATCAGACCAGAATAACTCAGTTTCTTCTTTTGTACATTCTGTAACTTTATTGGCTCTTATGGGAACTTGTAAACTTCCCAGATTAGAGTGTCAGGTGGTTTAGAAATCATCATCATTATAGAGTAGATAGGTGTCTTTTAAGCCTATGTAATAAACACATATATACTGTATACAGTATGTCTGTTATCTTACTGGTCTCACAGTCTAGCAATGTAACCAAGCTACTTTTGTCGTGTGTCTGTACTTTTTACCCGCTCGTTGGCAGTAATTATACTCTATTCTAAATACAAATGTTAACTTGTTTTCAGCTGAAAGTCTTAAGGTTTTGCATGTTGTTTCGCTTTATTTCATAGCGTAGGCGTTGTGAAGCACTGTAAGATCATTACAGTGATTGAAAACATACAATGACTGGACTTCACTTGTTGACCTTACTAGTAGTTGGACAGTGGTGAGTTTGCATGCTCCATTTAATACATTGTAAATGTTTTTGTACAATATTTCCTACAGCATTTTAAGACATCCTACCCCTATCAAACTTTTCCTATTGATTAGCCCCAAAACCTAATAACACATTCTTTTTGAGTGAAAAGATGCTTTTCTCCCCCTTCCCTTTCAGCCCAGTGCTTTGGCTTTTGAGGGGAGCGCCCAGTCAGCTTGGTTTAATGCTACATGACGTGCCATTAGCTGTGCCAGCGATTTGCCCTCACACTACCTCCAGTGCTGCAGCCTGAGATGGATAGCTGAGTGCTTTTGCAACCTGACAGGACACACTACCTAACTGTAGACTGTTGCTGAAAGGGTGTGTGTGTGGGGGGGGGGAGTGAGTGTACAGAGGTAGTGTAACCCTTTTAGGAGGCACTTCATGGATACCATTTACACTTACTTAAAGCAAGAGGACTGGTGGTGTGGGAAGGGGGCAGAGAATTTGTGTTTGCATGTAGGTCAAGGGTGGGGTCATTATAAGTGAGAGCATACAAAATTATATATTTATTATATATATACTTACAGTAATAGAAATTACAGTACTGTTTTTTCTGAAACTGTACAAGGAGGCAAATAAAAATTCGGACAAAACAATTGATTGTGTGATAATAACACTCCAGTTTCTACAGAAGATGAATATAAAGCACCTCTGAACTACAGTGTAATTAAAATGTGCTCCATAGAACCGACTCCTTTCTTGAATGATCAGATTTGAAGGTCAAATATTGTAAATCTTTACTATAAATACTTCTCTGTGACATAAATGTATCATACTGAAACTGCAATATAATTTCTGAATTTACTGGACCTTATTGATGGTTCATTACTATGTATGGATTATAAAAACCATCATTGAACCAGCAACAGCTTCTTTGTTCTTAGACATAATGTAATGTCCCTCT
The DNA here is from genome assembly GCA_036937835.1 of Pampus argenteus. NCBI lineage: Eukaryota > Metazoa > Chordata > Actinopteri > Scombriformes > Stromateidae > Pampus > Pampus argenteus. The sequence goes on from CM072879.1 coordinate 12,286,381, forward strand.
GTAGAAGAGAACAAGCCACGAAACCCACCAGCAACACAGTAGACATATACGGTACTAGTTTTGTGGTTTGGTCACACTGACCTGAACTTCATGACCTTTGTCCGAGAATTAGAGTGACCCTAATGCATGCAAGGGCCACCGTGATTCACTGTCACACTGAACATCAGCTAACATCTGTTAATACTCTGCTAGTGGATTTACAGCAACATCAATTACAAACAGTGAACTGGTTTGAACTCGCTAGATGACAAATCATCCCCATATTCAGTCATGGTTTCCTAAGAAGTAGGACTAGGTTCATTACTCTTTTGTTTACATCATACTCATTTTGTAGTGTTTGATGGTTGCCATGCATGAGAATAGCTTTATATAGCAAGGCATGGCAGAAATTTTGACATATTAGTTACTGTGCAGCATGCATGCAGCAGCCAATGTTGCAGCTAATACACCAGATGTTATCTTTGTAAATGGGTTCTACTGAGGTTGGAGGAGGTCATGCCCGTTGCAGCTTTGTTATAAGCCCGTATATTGATAGTGAGGGAACTATAGATATCAAATGTATTTAGTAACAGGCATGTTAAAATTGTGTGCTTTAATGTATATTTTAGTGTGTTACAAATGTTTCATGTTCATGTATCTACTGACCTACAACAATCTTCGTCTTTATCAAATTGACCCTAAAGCTATCTGTGTTTCATTCTCCTGGAAGTGATCATTTGTTCATTTGTGAGTTGTTCTTCTTTTTTTTTTCTTTTTTTAGTTTGTTTGTTTGTTTGTCTGGTGCCGATGTCGAAACAGAAGCACCCATTTTATCCAGAATGATCAATCAAAAGCTGGACACATCCACCAGTTCAAAGATTCACATTGCAAAAGTGCTCTTTCAGTCCCCAAATCACAACATAGAAACTCAAGTCCCCTCTCATGCAAACACCCTATGATCTAATTCTCAGAAACCTTGCACAAGGCTGCTAAGAAGCTGCTGGATTTGCAGGTTTCTATTTGAACTTTTTGCAAAGGTTTTTCTCTGGCCTAAGTGTGTTTGCCAAGCGCAACACATGATTAGAGTCCACCAATAGTAATACTGCTCAGTCCCCTCTGGTCCACCAGCTTTGGAGAAGAGATTGGTAGGGTTTATATTGTTGTTGTTTACTTCTAAGCCTATAAAACCGAGGCACAGTTTCATAATGCCTCGTAAAAGTAGTAAGCTTATGTCCTGTACTCATTTATATGGTTTTCTGTTTGTAAGCCACGCTAGACTGAAAAAGAAACGTTTGAGCAAATGTGGCTCAGTTCAAGCTTTTTAGTTTTCTCAGAGAATCGGTTGCACAGACAGTGATTCGCACCAGAGTCACTTTTTCATTTCTGGCTCATTTTTTGAGTCATCCTTTTTGAAAAATAGTTGAAAATGATGAAGCTGTGAACTGAATTTATTCTGTAAAAAACATATAACATAAAAAAACCAAATACAAAACAAATTCCACAATTTTAGAGGCTTATGTCATTTTTTAGCAATGGAAAAATCACCCAAAAGCCCTTTTAGCCCAGTGTAAGTTCTCCAGTGTTTCTTAAAGAAGAGAGAAAAGAAGTCTTGTCTTTTCGAACCAAGGTGCTGTGAGTCATGGAAGATTTCCAGCCAGATCCTCAACATCGGTGTATGACTCAGTGTGAGCTGAATCTGGCTAAAATATGTCTGTGCCTGACCATCCTTTAGGATAACGGATATCTAGAGGTTAATTAAGGATTGTTATGTCTGGTTTTGAGTCAGAAAAAAAAATGTTAAAGTTGAACTGCTGGAAAAATCTTAATATTTAAAAACCACTAATGTTCTCTCCTGGACATTGTGTAACACAACACTTGCAAGTATGCATGCACTGAATATTTCACAGATACTGTACCTACATTTGAAACAAGGGTTAACTGTTGACTGTTGTCCAATTTCTGTTAGATATCTAAACAAAGAGTTTTGAGTTTACTGCAAAAGCAAACTGTCATCTGACTTATGTGAGTGCTGTTTTTGGTGCTTACAGAGTTTGCAGATGTTGTCTTGTCCAGATAATCCCAGATAAAAAGTAGAGATACGAAATTAAAAGATCTGGTCTATTATAGTGCAGTGCTACTGTATAATAGACTGTGCTATTAAGAAATAATATCTCAGTAGGTAGTATTAGGCAGTTGTGCATTAACACAAAGACAAGCATCATGAGCACTAATATGACTTCAATTAGGCCTTTCAATTCCTTTATATTTTAATCATTTATAATTGATCTTATAATTTCAGATGAAAAGCTTTATGTACTATAATTTTTTCCTCAAGTATGCAATGAGATGCAGTAAAACCAGATTCTAGTTAATATTTGAGGTTTTCAGAACGCTGTTATGAAAGAATCTACTATCCAGTCCAGGAAAACCTTCACTCAGGGGAGACAAATGGAAGGGAGGGGCTGGTATTTAAAAAAAAATGTCATCTGTTGTCTGGCCAGCCCCAATAACTGGTTGGCACTTCTGCTCTCTTCTCCCCTGTTGCGTTATCAGGGGAATCACTCAATTATTGAACCAGTGTTGTGTTGGTTCTGGATGTGTGTGTGTGTGTGTCTGTGTGTGCATGTAGCTGTGCACATTTACAAGACACAGACCTGCTTGGTGTATACTATGTGTGTGTATGAGGTGAGCTGAAAGAAACTGCAGTATTTTCACACATCTAGAACTGTGCGCCTGCCCCACTTTCAGTCTTTTAATCATGTATAGACACTCGGGGCACTTGTGTGTGTGTGTGTGTGTGTTTACTGTATCTATGTTAAGTGGAGTGTGAGTAAGATTTTTTTTCTACCGTATATGTCAGAAGAGATTGCATAAAACTCTGTGACCTGAGACTACCCTGAGTGTGTGTGTCTGTGTGTGTGTGCTTTCTAATGCATGTGTCGGTCACAGTATTGCTGTTCTCATTGGATCTACTTTGTTGGCAGTGATCCATTGGATTGAATTTTATGTTAGTCAAGCTGAAATGTATGTTCTAATGCAGATTTTGATGCAGATTTGTAGTTACTCTAAAGTACAGTAAGTTTAGATGCAGGCATCAACAACTAACTAGAATTTCTATGGAAGAGGCGTGTGTTTGTGTGTAAGCTCATGTTTTATTTGTTGGCTCTTCCAATGTAATCTCAGTATGACCTTGTAGCAGTTTGTAGCCCCATGGTACCCATCCCTGTGACTAACACCTAGTCTAACAAGCTGACACAAGCCGCTGTACTATTGTACTTGACAAGAACACAATATAATTGTAGTTGTGCAGCCAGCTTCAGCACCTCCTCTCTTGTAAAGAGAGGAGGTGCTTTACATAGGTATCAAAAGTGCATAAAATTTGAATTAGACACTCCTATTTATATCAGGGTGATGCTGTCTCTGAGTGGTTAACATTGTCAGCAGTCATTTTTCTTTGTGCTATATTATTATATGTAGCGCAAATACCCAAGAAGTATTTGAGTCATGGATTCTCTCACCAAAAACACCAGAGGGGGAACAACTGTGTTTACAAGGCCACGTTGCCATTACAAAATAGTCAAATATCAGGTGAGGTGATTTTTTTTTCCTTCCTTCTAGACCTTCGTCATGGTTAGTGTAGTAGAGGTAGATTTGCCAATTAGATAATTGCCAATTTTCATCGACCTGATTTAACTAATTACTGTTTTTTTTCCGTTTACTACAATATGCCAGGGGCATTTTCTCGTGGCTCATTGTGTGTAACCGCAGTGAGCAAAGAGGTCACACTAGACATGTTTGAGCTTGGCCCCTGTAGCTAGAACAGCAGTGCTGTACTTCTCCCGCCCGTCAAGTATTGACAGTGTAGCTCACTATGGAATGCTAACAGCCAGGCAGGGTGTGGCCACTGTGTTCGCTGCTCTAACCTTGTGACCTTGGTTATATAACTGATTGTCAGTCTTTTGTAGAGGCGAGAAGGAACAGTTTTTTATGATGTGTCATGCAGCTGACGTGACATGACAGTGACTGAAAGTCACAAGAACCAACTACGCTGACCTGAAATGCCACATTACTTTCTAATAATCCCTTTTATGTTTTTCGGTGATTGTGTGGATATAAATAAGCACCTATGTGTTCATACTTTTCCAGAAGCCAGTGAGGGCATAGTATACAAACACATATGCACATAAATATACACACAGCACTAGCAGTCAAGGTTAAACAAAGATAACTAGACTTTATTTGGGTTAAGGGCAGTGCAGTACGTTGGAAGTGAGCCATGACCTGACACACACGAACACACACACACACACACACATATGCACATACAGTCCAGTACACACACCTGTCAGTGTTGGCGCCTGCTCTTTCTGGTAGCCTCCCTGTTCCTTTGTCCTCGGTCATCAGACTTTGTAGCAGAATCTCAAGGGACAGCCAGTGGGGCAGTGTGAGCACCTGTGTGCTTTTTGTGTATGTGTATGTGAATCTTTATGTGTGTGGCTATGGATATCAGTGGGTCTGGGAGGTGGAACCTGCAGTGTCCTGGCCAGGTGTCTGTGTGTGTGTGTGGTAAGTGTGTGTATATAACCACCTGCACTGCCAGCAGGAACCTGCCACAGCCGTGGTGCTTCATGACGTTTGCAGGTGACTTCCTAAGGTCGTGCTGTGAGCCTCATAATAACTATTATCCTCTAAAAGTCGATTCACCTGTGTGTCCAGAGTAACATAAATTAAATATGTAGTGCATTACAGACACACAAAACACTGTGTGCACAAAAAGAGAATAATTTTTAACATGACATATTTTCTTTGTTTTTGATAATGTCGACCATTTGTAAAAGCAAACAGCTTTCCCTACAAGCTCAGTATTACTGCATGCGAGTGTCAGCACAAAGTCAGCACCAGACCCGAGGGATGACCATGCAGAGTCTTCTGATGTGTACCTCATGTCTCCTGGACTGTCAAAACACAATTACAGCATTATTCAAATGTTTTGCTCACTTGCAACATTTCCTTTTCTTTAAGGGTTACTCTTCTTCCACCGTTCAAAAAGCAACGTGGACTCACTTGGCATCACATCACTGTAAAACAAGACAATTCAAGTTTCTGTCTCCGGGTGTCTCATAATCAGGTATTTGCATTTTCATCTTCTAAGTACATTTTTTTTGTGATTTATTTGTCTAATTTTTAACTTAACTGTAAGATGATTAAAATTGGTGAAAACAATTGTGAGATCTGCCTATCCTCTCTCTGTGTGTATATATATATATATATATATGCAGTTTCTGGAAGGTGCTGCTGCAGCGTTGTCTGCCAAGTGTACCGAATATTTCATCCTTAACTAATGATCTTTAACTTACATAAGCAATCAAGCTATCAAAATGAAACAGCCCTCTCACCACAGTTAAAAGCATGACAGGCAAGAAAAAGAGTAAACTGTAGGTTGACTCGTCATTCAGCACACTGACAGGATAGAAACTGTGGGGGCGAGTGAGACGTCTGAGAAGTTTGTGTCAAGGAATTGAATAAGGTCTTGTGAAACCTGCTCTTACAGCTGCAGTTTGTATTCTTGCTCTAATGCTGTGGTAAAACGTCTGTAATCTAACCATTATATCTGCCGTCTGGCTCGTTGTCGGATTACTGCTGGGGAGCAGGCCTGTTGCATTAGGACTGTTTACTAACCTTGTACTCTTAATGTTTGGGGGTTAAACGCAAACATTTCCACACGTAATTTTATTGGTTGGATGGCTGATTTAAATTTGTGCTCTTATCTCATACCAAAAGTCTCTTGAGCCATTGTGTTAGGCCCAAATCTCCCTCAGATATGTTTTTATTTATTTCTGACCCTTAGAGATTCTTGGTGTGCCACTGCTAAAAGAAACACATAAATAGATCTCCATAAATAGATTTTTTCTCTGTGTAAGGATGACATTGAGATCTCTCCATGTTCCAGATTGTGTGTATATGTATGTGTGTACTACATATACATTATGTGTGTGAGAAAGACTTGGGAAAGGATCAAACGCGGTAGATTATTACTATGCATGCGTGGGCAGCATGTCTTTTGAATGTTTGGAAAAATGTAAGTGGAGGAATGCAGTGTGTGTGTGCATGTGTACACCTTTGAAGATGTGTTTTAGTGTGTGTGTGTGTGTGTGTGTTCCCTGCAGGCCCCCCTACCAGCATATTTCTCTTATCCTGGCGTTGGGGATCTTAGGGGGGCGATCAAAGCTGGGCTCTCTGCGACTCTGCGTCTCCAGGCTCTCTGCACTAACGCGGCTCGACTGAGGAATGCTGAGTAATTCCCTCAGGTGGCAGCTTCTGCTCTGATGTTCAGCATCAGCACACTCTGTCAGTCTCACTTACGCATGTTACTGTAGCTCCACATACACAGGTAGAGGTAAACACTTTAAATATACACACACACACCTATGGAAAGTTATGTACGGGTTATGCTCTTTGTTGCTCAGTTGTTTTCTTTGCACTCTTCTATGTAGCAGACACACATTGGAGCCTGTTCTGTGTTTTATTAGCTCCTGCTCACATCTCTGTCACGTGCCATGGTGATGTTGTTATGTTGTGATGTGTTGCCTTGGAGAATACTAGTAGAGGAGATGAGAGGAGAGGAAAGGAGGGGATTAGATGAAAAAAAAAGAAGAGGATAAAGAAAGAAGAGAAAGTGAGGAGACTAAAGGAGAGAAAAGGTTCAAAAAGTGAAACAAGATAGATTTATTTTTTAAAACTTGTTAGTCTACATTAAAATGGTTTAAGAAAGTAGCAGCTGAAAATATTCGTCCGGGCATTGACAACTCTTAATACTGATTAAAAAAATATTGTGGCAGAAAAATAGAACATCACTACTGCTGCTTAATAATATATACGAGTAAGGACCTGTTCTGACATACGCAAAGACACAATCTTGTAAATTTGTGTGTGAAGTAATATTATTACATCATGCAATTGAGCAGCTGTTTATATTTCATGGGTGAGACAACATCAGGAGATGCTCAGTTAGGATCCAACACATCGAAAGCTTAGAAGAGGGGAGTAAAGAGAGCAAACAAGTTATGTCAACCTAAACCTCTGCAGCATTTTTTCCCCAAACAAAATATGTGCAGACGTGTTTTTATCTCATTTGGTCTCTGTACACAAGTCTGTCTTATCTAAGTTGTGTACAAAGTGTCAGAGTGTCATTATCTATTTTAGCTGCACCACTATCTGCACTACTCACGTCTACCACAGTCAGTGTGGAAGTTGCTTGACATGCAGTTACAGTGTATGTCAATGGTAGTAAAGTTGTGCATGTGTTTATCAGCAGGAAAAAGCGTGATCATCAGGTACAGATGCATATTTGGGAATAAGAGTGCTGAACTTTAAACTTTGACCTGTAGTGCTGAGGGTTAGTAGGTGAGTTGCATAATGGGGTAGTTTATGTTTCCCTTTTGCGTCCTGTGTGTATGTCTCTCTTTCCCACTCGCTCATTTTCTCAATTTAACTTTTATCTACTTCCATAGTAATTCACATGTTGGCCAAGGCAGTAATATAGGTAATATATAAGTAATTTGGATAATTGTCAGGCCTTGTTTATGTTTGATATGTGTGTAACAAGCAGATAAAGTATTGAAAACACCAAACAAATATGCAGATCTTGAGAATAATTGCAACTGTGTGTTGTTCCAATTGTTAATCTTATATTAGTTAAGTTAGTTTATTCTAATGCTGTGCTGACAGTCAACACTTTAAACCTGATTTGTGTCACATTATTCAAAGACACTTATTATGAATATGGGATACTGTATACATCTATTTCTGGTGTATTTCTGTGTATTAGCCCCTCTATAATCTAGTTTTTGATTACATCTAGAGAACAGGGTACTTACTATACAGGGTATATACATTTGTTTTTTCGTCATAATTACTTCCCAGTCATACTGTATTTTGTATGAAGAGAAGCAGGCTGCTGCATATAGGGTTGGACTAACATATTATCATTAGCCACTTACTTGCTGGTCTGCCAATGTGCAGCCAGTGAACCCAGAGTCTGCAGTGCAACTCAAGAACTTTGCAACGCTGCACTTTCCTCAGTCCTTGGAAGCCTACACTGATGTCTCATTTTTATACCAGAAAAAGCAGCTTGTTTGTGGCAGTGTGTCTTTAGCAGGGTTTATTAATTTTTAAGCTACATACAAAGATCCAAATAAAGAACAAATGCAACATAAGGAAGGACATGTAGCCAAATTAAGCCCACGAGGGAGCGTGAATTGCCCTCCTAGCCTCTGAGAAAGATTTTAATTAATTTAATCACATGAATAGCAGTGAAAAGCAAATAATGTGTGAAAACAGAAGTTGATGTGGCATGACTTGTGACAGAAAAGTATTAAAAACTTAATACAAGAGACAATAATGAAGACGATGATATAAAGTGCTGTGAATACCCAGAGAGTCTAGTCTTTTTGAGTGTTTTTCTGTCTGTCTAGTAGCTGTTAAGATGTTGTTGTTGGAGATAAACACAAGCATTAGCCATACAAGCTAGGTCAGGGTTAGACTAATTCTGTGACAGATACTGCTCTGCGCCTTATTACACCAGACACACACACACACACACACACACTCAACCCACCTATGGCTCTGTGTTCTCTGTTGACAGCTGTGCTTGCTGTGTCTCCGAATGTGAGTGTGTGTGTGTGTGCGGGTGCATGCATGTGTGTCCATCCTTATGTGTGACAGAGGGATAGCAGGTAGGGGACCAATAGGAAAATAGACTGAAAGGGGCAGGGCATACTTTCAAAGATGTACACAGACACACACACACAGTCAGCCAGTATTATTGAGTGGTTTGTGTCACATAATCCTGAGCTGCTGAGTAGGGGAAAAGCTTGCAATTGTGTGCATACACAATTCACAATATTCAAATCACCCCTTTTCCTTGAATCAGATGGACAAGGATAGTGTAACCAGCTGAAATCTCTGCCCCCATATTAATTTCACCCCCTCAAATCCACCAGGATTGCCTGTTTCAACGCAGGTAGATTCCCCTTACTCACTACAGTGGGCCGGGAAATAAAATCAATGAATCAATAAATACAAACACTGTTGGTTTCTAACCATGGACGCTATGAAAACTATTTTTGTTCAGTAAATTTCTGCTGTCAGTCAGCCTGGTGAAAGCAGTTTAGCCGGTCTGTCACTTCTGGCTCACATCTCACTCATGTCTCGCTCCCTTTGTGGATTCCCAGTCAGTGTATGTGCACTGGGGGCTTCATGTTTCCACATAACAACTTTTAAACTGAATATTTAGTTTGTTATTTATTTATTTTTTGTTTATTATTGTATCAGACATTCTCTTTGTGTCTGTGGCAACTGTCAGACAAATACAAACACAACAAAAAATACATTACAGTTAAAGATAGACATTTAACAACAAAGTGCTCCACACCAACATCACCAAGAATAAATAATTAAGTACAACAAGTGACACACACCTCACATCATTAGGATTAGTTGAACAGAGCTATACTGGAAGGTATAAAGGATGTCTGGACGTGGGAAGCCTGCAAATCTTGTACCTCTGTTCCAAAAGGTCTACTTGGCCTTTAACTACATATTTGTCCCGCAATTAGCCTCCAAACTAGTTGTGACATTACAAATCATACTCATAGCTGAAAAATCAGTTTTAAGGTGAGCAAAGAGAAAATTTCCACTTTCAGTGAATAAAATGTGAAAACACCATGTAAGTGTCAAAGTCTTCACATATCACGCTGTGAAACTCAATCATCCAGCGAATTAAAGATGAGCAAAACACACACAAAAGTGGAAATGTAATTGTAAGTGTAAATTGCGTTGTAGATTAATATGATGTTCTGTATATGGTTTTTGTTCATGTTGAGCATATGTGAAGCTACATCTACAGCATATTGGTAGTGATTATCTTTTTAATTCATTCAGAAAAAAATTTGCATGACAGTCACAAGTCAGGCAGTATGAAGCAGATAATGAACTTTGTGTTTATCACTGACAGACCATGATGCACTCTCTCATACATACAAAGCTTACAGCTACAGTAGGCTCTAGACTAACGACATACACAGTATTAGTTTGTCATCCTTGCTAACATTGTGTTATGTGTGTCGGTTGCTTGTGTTTCTAGTGTTGGGGGTTTACATGTACACACTAAATACTATAAGTACATATATATAAAGTACTAGGTGTTTTACAGGTTTCACATGCTTCCATGCCTGTGTGTGTGTGCGCGCGTGTGTGTGTGTGTGTATTTTTGTTGAGTTTGTTTCAACTTATCATAGAACAAACAAGAAAAAGTGTGCTTTAGTATCAGTTTCTGTCCCAAAGCCTGTTTATCACGTGATCAACTGACTTGATTTTGTGTTACCAAGGTGATGCCTTGTTTCAGGCTCAGCTCTGCCCTGTGACCTTGGGAGATGTCTTTGTCGCCATGGTAACAGCCTCCGGGGTTACTGTAAATGAGAGGAGCGTGCTGGTTGGGTACGCCAAGCATTTTTCTCTGTGCATGTGCATCATATCAGACACTTAAACATATTTCTTTGCTTAGGGAAGATTAGCTTGTTCCCTTGCAGTAACATCCTGAAGCAGGGTCATAAAGTTATATATACGCACCTGGGTGATACATAAAGCCATAGCCCTCGGCTCCAAGCTACTGTGGAGTGCCACTGGAGTAGTTGGAGGTTAAATACTTTGCACAGTAGTTGAAAACAGAAGTTTGGACAGTGCAGAATGTAAGTGCCTGACTTATGGGATTCGAAAATAGCATTTATAGAATTTAAAATACTGTGTGTGTACATTGTGCAACCTCAAAACAAACTAAACTAAAACAAACTCAATTTTGCTTTCACAGAATATACTGGTTGCATTGCAAGCTTTCTGTTTCATCATAATAGCGCTCAGTTTACTAGAGGCGTTTGGACAAAGTGAAACATTGTCTTCAGCAGAAAGGGAGTGAAGCTCATGAAAGAGACCTAAATTCCTCCAAATAACTATGTTTTTGTAAAAAAAAAAACCAAAAAAAAAACACGGGACACATGCCTCAAACCAATGTCTAATGCAAGTAAACAAAGCATGGTTGCCATGCCGATGGGGCATCAGTGTATAAATAGTACAGGTGTACTCCTGAGAGAGGAAGAGAGAGTGAATAGCAGAGAGAGAGTGATACATGTGATACACAAATGCACATGGACTTACACTCAACGAGGTCCTTATGAAGGAACAAGTACTACTAGCATGAATGATGCGTTTATTGTACACAGAGCTCTGCCCACCTTGTCTGGGACACTGAGGTCAACAGGTTGCCTGAATTTTAATTGATAATTGAATCAATTGATTTTTGTTATATGTTTAATGTTAGGATACTTTGTATTTGATTTAACCAGACTGATCAGTTAAATCAAGCGATCACGAAATGAACACGTAGAGTACCTCTGAGGATAGTCTGTGCATACATACACGACTTCCTAAACTAAGGTTCTCCACAACTATTATTAAAAGTGAGAGCAAATTGTTTTGTGGAGACATTGCTTATTTCATTTGCTCCCCAATAGGGAATGGTGACAGCACCTGCAGACAGACAGACGTGGACAGACGGCACAGGCACCCGGGAGGTTTCCTTCACATTGACGAAGAGATCCAGACCTTGCATCAAGAACTGCAGCTCCAGTTGTTTGTCAGCTCTCAACTGAACAGCAGGCTCCACTTACTCCTCCCGAGTAGCTCTGCCTCCTCTGCTCAGGTAGGACAGCCGCTGAGTGAAGTACATTTCAGACATAACATTGCTGACTATTTGCTGTCTGTTTTGCTAGATATTCATTTTTTTCATTCATCAATTGTTTTAATTCAATGGAAGTTAAAACAATGAGGGAGAGAGCTGGTTTGCTTATTATTGTGGTTGTACAAAGGTTTTTCAACTTATTTTGTACCGCACTACACAGTGAAAATAATCCTTGTACTGTAGACTGTATATGTGAAATCGGCTTGTTCATAGTGTCTAATAGTTTATGAAACTGATTTTATTTTCTTTCATTGGAGATGACTGGAAATTAATTACAGTGATCTTAATCTGGATGAAGAAGACATGCATTTAATTGTTTTCTCTGTGTATTTAACATTATGCTGCTGCAGCCTTTACATCAATCTATCAGGATTTAATTCAGACGTATTACTAGAAATGTTGCTAAGTCTGACCCAGTGATGTACTGTTGCAACCTACACTCAGTTCTTTTGGGAGCAGAGTAGTTGAGTATTTGACAGTAGTAGTTGACAGTTAGAATATACGATTGGATGTGTTCATCAGTATTTCTGTAACTATCCTTCTTCTTTTCCCTTCTCACTTTTTGTATGATTTGCCTTTCAATTTGTCTTTTTATTCTTTACTTTGACCCCCCCCCCCCCACACACACACACACACACACACACTATAATGTCTCTTGACTCAGTGTTGCAGTCCTCTTTTTTCTCCAAATTCCCTCCCTTGTTCTCTCTGTCTTTTTATCAATAATTTAACAGTATCTCCCTCCTCTTCTCCTCCTTTTGGCCTCCACTGTATCTATTGATGCTCCTCCGTCAGTCCTTTATCTCTGTCTCACCAGCTGTGTGTTGGAGCTCCGTTCTCTCCTATGAGGGAGAGTAGTATGAATAGAGGGGCTTACTGAGAACAGTCTCCTCTCCTCTCCTCTCCTCTCCTCTCCTCTCCTCTCCTCTCCTCTCCTCTCCTCTCCTCTCCTCTCCTCTCCTCTCCTCTCCTCTCCTCTCCTCTCCTCTCCTCTCCTCTCCTCTCCTCTCCTCTCCTCTCCTCTCCTCTCCTCTCCTCTCCTCTTTTATGGGAGAGATGTATTTCAAGACTGAAAGAGAGAGAAAGAAATTACACACAAATACCACCATAGAAGGGATTTTTGAATCAATTTCAATTAGTTTAATTAGTTAAAGAAAATCACAAAACCTAAAGAGTAATTTGTATCTCATCCCAGTCGCACATATACCTGCTTTTGACAAAAATTTTGTTTATCACCCCTCGGCAATATACAATTACACTTGACTCACCAACAGCTTCATTATATTTTGCTGTGAGGTACTTAAATGTGCTTTGGGACTTGTTTTGAAGTACAGGCTAATTAGTTTAATAAATTAACTTTCAGAAAGGAGTAGCAAGAAGAAGGAGCCGAGAGGGAACATGAAGAAAAGGTGAAATTTAGATAAAACAAATGCAAGAAAAGTAGATGATTAAATAAAATATGCTGATTATAAAGTAGCTTTACAAGTTGAATCTTCATTTTCACTTTATTTTTCTCCCTCACATGGATTCAACCTCTTCCTGCCTTCGTCTCTCCCTCCTCCTCTCGCTCTCTCTCCTCCCTGTCTCTTTCTTTCTTCACCTATCAGTCTTGCTGTATAAAAATTACATATTTCACTCCCTGCTCCTTTCTGCTTACCCTCTCTTTTGTAAATTCACTGTTGACAGTCGCCTTTCTTTGAGCAGAAAGCCTCAGAAATGAGCAGATGGAGGCCTGACAGTCTAGAAGCTCAAACAATTAGGCTGGGCGGCAAGTCGTGGTGATCAACACATGCCAGAAAATGGCTGTTAATGGGAGTACCATATATAGACTGTCAGTCAGCTATATAGTGGATGGATCTGTTATTGTCTTGCTTGCATGTTGAGGGTGTAGAGTCAGAAACCAGCCATAAATCACCTTAGATTTGACATTTGCATTTATAGTTTTGACACATACATTATGTCTTATGCAGTCTGGCTCACAATGAGTTCAACAGTACAATAAGTGCATGCTTCTAGACAGCCAACATCACAAGTGAAGTGAATAACTCACTTCTTATGAATGTGAGTTATTATAGTGCTACTGTGTCTCCGGCTTTGCTTGTGTGTTCATGGCCTTGTGTAACTCCATACTGATTCCAGGTGTTTGTAAGAAACAACAATGGAAACAATATTCGACATTGTTTAACCAGGTCAAGTCAATTAGGTTCATTTGTTTTCTTCTTATGTGTCATATACTGAATTCAGAAAATACAGAATTCACCCAAATCAGAAAGCAAATCAGTTTTATTTCACATGTTACTAAGAAGCATTAGATGTTTTTTTACATTAATTCAGATGATCCTCAGGGCTTGTTTGAAATATTAGATTTCCAGAACTAGGATGTGAAAGATATTGTATGTAGGAGAAAGAGTAAACGTATTTGTCTAGCAGGGGAAATCTGATAGCTTTTATATGGATTCAAGCAATTTTTTATTTTTTCTTCATCTGAAACTGGAATTACTCCCACCCACTCCCTGAACCCATGAATCGACTCAATGCAGCCTGTAGCAAGTGCTCACATTACTCTCAAAGATGACAAATGACAAATTAATTGCGATGCACTCTATAATAAAGCGTCACAAGAGCATTTACAAGTCAAGAAACAGGGCTTCATCCTTAATATAAAGCAAACTGAACCTGTGCCTGTTGTTTGACATTTGACTATATTATTTTGGTCATAAGCTAGCAGCATCTAGTAAGGGTGTCAAAACTGGGTCAAAAGTATATGCAGTGTTTGTTTTAGCATTAATACCAGTTACATATCAGACTTACAAGAGAGTTATTTAAATTTTACATTATGTATGTTCCTTATAACTTGCTTAATGAACTTTGCTGTATTGAGAGGGTTAAGCAACTCCGGTAAATGGAGATGTTGGTCATCTCTTCTTTCTCTCTCTCTCTCTCTCTGTGTGTGAGCATGGATTTCCCCTTCTCTGTTTCTTGTAATAGCTGTGCTGTGCTTTATTTGATCTGGGCCCCCACTCTCATAGTAGGATTGATTTGGGTTTAGAGAGCAAGGGAAACACACACCTGAGACTGCCAACTGCAAGAGCAGCTGCCTCTGACCAAGGAGAAAGAGGGATATATATATATATATATATATATATCCTGTTTTATCTGTCTCTATTCTTTCTCTCGTCTTTACCTGTCATTCCTCAGTTTTCAACAAACATGCTCACACACACACGCGCACACACAGTGGCTGTCTCTGCACACTAAACAATTACCGTATTTTCCGGACTATAGAGCGCACCTAAATATAAGCCGCACCCACTAAAATTTGAATGAAATATATATTTGGTCACATATAAGCCGCACCGGACTATAAGCTGCGGATATATACATACGCCGATACATAAGTGTTTATTCATATACCTGAACTGATTGTTTTCTCAATTAATTGATCATTTGTTTGATTAATGAAATGTCAAAAAGTTGTGAAAGAAATGCTCGTCATAATTTCCAAGTTGACATCTTGCGACAGTCCAAACGTTTGGCATGTTGTTTGTGAGATAAATTACTAAAATCAATTATTAAAATGGTGCAGCCAATTAATTTTCTGCAAATCAGTTAATTGACTAATTGTTGCATACTTTTGTTTCTATTTTTAAAAAAGAACAGAAGAAACAAATTACACTCTATTACAGGCTGCTTATTTTAATTTAATTCAATGAAAGTATATGAAACAAAACAATTTAATATTAAATGTCTTTCAGAATTTTGCAGTGTTTCCATATCAAGCAGATTCATATGTGGCCTGGACCCAAAAGCTTGATTAATAACCTTTTTTTTTTTTTTTTACAAGGGGTGATGCTTTGTAGCACAGCAGCACAGTGCATCTTCTGCCTTACCCTGCCAAAAACAACTCAATAAAGTAGTTATGTCAAAACACTGACGAAAGCAGCACTCCTTTTGCACCGCTTACACAATTATAAAAGCTTTAATGTCCTAAGAATCATGACATAAAAATCAGTTTAAGTAGAATAATTATTTTAAATTTCTGCAGCAGCAGCAGCTCCTTGCGTTCCATACAGAAGCCGTCTGTTTACAAAGGAGAGATGTTGAAGTCAAGCTTAATAATCATACAGGAGGTCCAATGGCTTCCCCCATAGGAGCTAATCAGCATGTGTACATCTGCTTGGCTCATCCATTGTGTTCCATTACTCTGTCTTGATAAACATCACTGTGCGTGCTGTGTGTCTCTCTACAAGTGTGTATTTGTGAGTCTGTGCAAGCCTCTCAGCATGTTTGTTGTGTGAATACCGTTTGCACCTTCGTCTCAATACATCTATACGAGATGTGTACACTCTGTGTGTGTGCACATGCGTGTTGAGATGCAGCCTAGTTTGTTTTTGGTTCGAGATCCATAACATGCTGAATCTAAGTAAAATGCAAAATGTCATGTAGAGCCGTAGGGCATCGACCAGAATTCATCCATCAGCATGTAAAAACATGTTGCTGTAGGTCATTGCTAATGAGCCATACATGTGCTGGTACAGTCTCTGTGTATGTATGAGTGTGTGTGTATGTGTGTGTGTATTTACTTTTAAATAAGTATTAAGAGTTGTGATTAATCCACCATCCTTTCTAACTCCGACCCACTTTGTAGCTCTTTTCTTTGTTTGCTCCTGATTCCTCTCTGCTATATAGTATCAAGCAATGAGTCATGATGACTGACATCATCTCTGGCTTTGGCTAGTGCCGACTAATTTGCCAGAGCGATCTGATTGTATTAGATTAGTTATTCCTTCAGGGTATTCCCTGTTCTCTGCCCCTGCTGTGAAAGATATCCCTCATTGTTTTCATGGGGCAACATATTGCTTTAGTGTGGTATTAGCTTGCGTTTGCCATTTGGTTGTAAACAGGTAGTGAAAGTGATGATTTGTACATTTAAACCTGAAAAGTGAATAATGTTAAAAGCTGCGATTGTCATCAAGCCTTGACTGGTCTTGTTAATTGTTGTCATCTAAAATGAACATCTCAGGATACCTCAAGGATATTACAAATGCACTACAGGGACTCTAATATACCACTGAAATGTCTTTGGTTATTGTTTGGATGCTCTGGGTGCTCATGCAAGAAAGCAATAAAGGTTGAAAAATGAAGTTACGCTTTAGATTTACTAACAGTCATGAGCAGCTTTTTCCTCTGCTCATCTTTCTTGCCCTCTCTCTCTCTCCATTTTCTTGCTCTTCTCTCTTTCACAGAAGCCTCCTTTTCAAGTGAGGTAAAATGATTATAGTAATGGATGCCCCTCACTCCAATTTCTATCTTGCTCTCCTTCAGCCACTACTCTGTACGTTCTGTTCTGTACATTAGTGTGGCCCCGGGGATGCCCTTGCTCGCCGCAGCTTAATGCAATCACACCTCCAATATAAGTGCACTGAGAGAGAGAGAGACAGTCGAGAAAAGAGATGAGAAAGTAAGGGAGATGCAGAATGGGACTGGTGGGTGGCAACTGACAGGCATGATCACATCAGAGGATGATAATTACCTGCAGACAGGACTGAGAAGTCATGCAAATTAGATAATTTACAGATTTTCTTGTCAGTCAAGATAACCTCTATAGATTCTTGGCACAAATGTCATCTGTACAATCATGGAGCTGCTAATTTCCTGTTTTTTTTCTTTTACAGCATTCAGATTTTGACAGTTTTCAACGTTGGATGCATAGAAAGTCTCTGAATTCCAGTTATGACAGATTTTAACTGAATAGCAGAAGATGTTTTATAAATTGCACTGGAAAATAGTTAACTGGATATATTTCCAAAACAGGGACCAATTAGTTTCAATAAAAAAACATCTACATTAGATTAGGGAACATTTTCCCTTTTTTTTTTTTTTTTGGAATTCAAATTTTTATTGCTTATATCTTGCTTTCTATTTGCACATTTAAAAATGGTGAAAAAAAAAAACGCAACAAAGAAAAATTGATACTTATTCTCTGATGTTTTTATGGATCGAATGCCTGGGTGTTCTGAAATCATCAGGAGTTCATGATGACAAACACTTTTCCCCAGGAGGAGTTGAGCTCAGTTCAGCATCTTCAGCTTTAAGTGAGATGAATGGGGATGGCCTTTTGTGGTGCCTGGGAAGTCCTTATGCTGAGACCTGTAGAGACTTTATTGCCTTTACAACTAAGCTGCATGATAAAGTGCCATCTTTCTCACCATCCACTCTCTCCAAACTACCGTTTTTCTCTCCATATCTCACCGTCTTTCTGTGCATTACTCCGGCTGTATGCCTTCGTGCCTCGGTTATCTTGTTCTCTTTTTCACCTCTTTGCTAACTTTCGGTTCATTTCCTCCCTTACATCTTGCTGTCTGCACTTATTCCTCTGCATGGCTCTTTCTAACTCACCATTGTTGACTGCCACACTCTCCTCTGCCTCCTACTTTTCATACTACCTTTAACAATTTGCAGTATAGTGACCTTTTCTGTATTTCACAGCCTTTTTCTCAAGAGTGACAATCATTGTTTGGAATGGCTAAGCAGACAGAGTGTTTCTAACTGGCGAATGGTTTGTACATTGTACCTGAGCAGTCAGCTCTTATCACTGGCTCCCATCTGTGATAATTACCTTGAGAAAACCAGTGAAGCTGGCTTCAACAGGAGACAGCAATACAAATCAACTTACTATGAGAACCCAGCGGCGACACACATCATAAATCTTGTAACATTGTTCCTTTAGAGAAGTACAGTGTATTTATGGTACTCAGAATTATCATTTAGTTTTTTAGTAGTGATGGTAATGCTATACATTATTTTTGGAAACTCTTAGATGGACTACTCTGTTTTTTTATAAAGAGTGTTGAATAATCTGTTTTCTCTCCAACAAAAGTTTTGCTGTGAGATTTTGATTAGCTTTCCAATAAAGAAATAAATAAATCACATCACTGCATAGTGATATATATATATATATATATATATATATATATATATATATATATAGTCAGAGCAGTCTGTACAGTAGTGCTAATGGATGGCCACTCACCAGATTCCCTATATACTCTCCACTTATGCTCCTCTATTCAATCCTTTTATGTGTGGAGAGGTGGTGTAGCCTAATAGGCCATTGAGATAAACTAGTTTTCCTTCACTTGGGAGAATGGAGTGAACTTGGGGCTAATGTAGCACCCTGTGGTTCCCTGAACGCTATAACAATGGCAGATAGGCTTTGGTTGAGGGATTTTAATGGAATAGTGAAGGGTCATAGCCAGCAGCCATTACTCAACACTGCTACCTGAGAGATTTTTAAGCATGCAGTACAGGTTTATACACATGCATGTATATTACAAACTGCTTCCAGTCGTCTCATCAGGAGTTACTGTAGTTCTATTCCTTTGCAAAGTTTTCTCTAAGAGTCTGACACTACACAACTCTTTCATATGTGCCGTTGTTTATGCTGATTCTGTACTTTAGGTTTATTGATAGAATTATTGTGACTTTTCATAAATGATTTGGCCTCTGAAGAAATTCTATATATACTAACAACATATATACATTACACCTATGGAAGTAAAGTAAAGCTTCCCAGTCCTTTAGATTTCAAATAAAATGTTATTGTTGAACTGAAATCTTTGGACTTACAGTATTGTGATAGCCTTAGATAGGAAATGTGCTGTACACATCACAGCGCAGCCTGCCACTGTACATACAGTAACTACAGGCTGTGCTGAATGGTATGTGGGAGGTTACATAAACATAAACAGCGAGGGAGGAAAGAACTGACATAAATTCACATTCATACATACGTGCAAAAGAAGTGTTTGCAACCAGAATCAGGGCAGTGAATTGAAAAATTGAAATCAATAAATACTTGAGGCTACTGTGAATATAAAGGTGGTGCTTGAGTTTAACTGTGCAAAGTGAAACAGGTTTTTGTTCAATTAATTTCTAAGAATGAGTCTGTCAACTATCACCAAAAATGGTGATGAGAGCATATTAGACCTCAGGTTTGATCCACTGATTACACTAGCCAGTTATTTACCTGCTGTAGGAGGGAGGCGTCTATCTTGATACTGCAAGGTTTCCCACCACGACACAAGAATAACCTCTAAGCTGTTAGAAGGTGCTAGCAGGTGTGAGTATGTGTAATGTGTGTGTAATGTGTGTGTAATGTGTGTGTGTGTGTGTGTGTGTGAATGCATTTCACAGCAAGGATTACATAACAGGGATGCCTGCTGCTGCAGGTCACTGTGAATGACAGGAGCAGACACACACACACACACACACACATATAGGCATACATAAAAATCCTTACAAATACAAATATTATAGTTGTATGTACATGCAATCACATACACATACTGCAAAATGTGTTGTTTCTTTCTTTCTCTCTCTCATAATTCATAATTCCATCTAGTCTATTTGCAGCTTGATTTGCTAAAAGTTTATATATACTGTATACATATGTCATGAAATCTTTACCCACAAAATTTTGCATTTGTGGAGTGAAACTGCCCGATTCCTGGAAAGTGTTTAGTAAAGAGCAGTACATGCAAATTCATATTGCATGAGCAAACATGCAGATATGGTTAACTGCAGCAGCAAGCCAAACAAACATGGAGACATATGCACACACACACACACACACACACACACACACAGGGATCCATCTGTCTGTTTCTATGTACTGTACAGGACTATTGACTTCTGTTGCTACGCACATAGCCTTACACATACACACTCCCAGGAGCCACAGAGTTGCCAGCTTTGTGAAGACAAGTATTTTGAGGTATTTTTAGACTATATTGGTAGTTGAGTTGGGCAGTATCTCACATCAGCACAACAGTCAAACTCAGATGCAAGTCACTATCAAACATAATGGACTACATACTTGCAAACTGAGAAAAAGTTATTATATAAAGATGTAATGCAGTCCGTTTCTCAGTCTCCTCCCACTTCACCAGCTGTACTAATGAATCAACACTTTATTCCGTAATCCATATCTGCACTCAAACACACGTATACAGTCACATGAACAATTACGCTATCTGCAAACTCTTGCACAAATGTATAAATGTGGATGATGTGTCATGTGTGGAGGACACACAAGCCCAGTTTAGCCACCGATTCTATTCTAAATAAAACAGAAGTTTGTGAATCATCTTTTTTCGCTGTTCTGTCTCCATCTCTTTTTCTCTTCTCTCCCTCTTTAGATCCCTTTTTTCTGCATGCACACACACACACACACACAGTCTCTTAATATCACTAGCCCATTCCCTTCCTTTTTTTTCTATTTTATTTCCTTCTATTAAGTAAGCAGGAAGGAGGGTCAAATTGATTTGTAACCCAGTAGTTCAGTGTGTGCGCATTTGTGTGATTTGAGTGATGTTGGTTAATCCGGTGTTGTCCTTTGGGACAGATTTGGCCCATATTACAGCCTGCTATTACTGTGTCTAAAATCTCCTGTGCATTGAGACGGTCGTTATTTACTGCCGTGCATCATCCCAACTCCCCCACTAGCATTTTTTCTCATAAGACTCCAACCTGCTCTGCAAAAGCAAATATATAAAGAGCCAGATGGAGAGCTGAGTTTAAGAAAACACTTTTAGTTACAGTACACTGGCTAAAGGCCCACTTCATCAATGCAAAGCAGTTCATGCTGTCATCATTATTTCAAGAGAAAATAGCACCTTCCATATACTAAATCTTATCGCACGTGTCGAGCTTACAGTAAACTTCAGAATTACAAACGATGATACAAATGATACACTATGCTCTTGAAAACAAGTAAAGAATAACTTCTACGACTTTCTTACCAAAATAACTACCCAGCTTTGCCTCTGCAACAATGTAAAAAGCTGTAAAATAGCTTTTTAATATAAAAAGCCTCCCTTGCCAAATACAACAGTGACATAAGTGGTTTATAAAACAGAGTTTACCTTCGTTTTCACTTTCAAATGCTCTATTCTTTCTAATTCGTAAGGTTGTTTTTGTCAGACAGCAAAGTGAAGAAAAAGATAGTAATTTAAGACTGAAGACAAAGTAGTCACATTTATCTATGACAGTAAAACACACACACACACACACACACACGGTGCAGTCCACTCCTCAACATCATCTAAACCCCCCTAACAAAGGTCAGATTAATACGCACCCCAACATATGTACCACCCACTGTTAATGACTAGTAAGTGGAAAATACATATTTATTCCTCGTTTCTATCATTTATCATAGACCTTATCGCTGACAGTGGCTGTGCTCGCTACTTTCTCTCCCTATAGATAGGAGTCCAGCACAGAGGATGGTTATAAGACGAGAAAGTGAGCCGTTGTGTTTTTTGTCTGTATAGATTTGGTTTCATGTATCAAAAGTCAGTGCCAATTCAAATAACTTCTCGAGCGGTGCGTAGATGGATATTGTGGTTTTTACGACAGGAGTTGATAGATGGTGCGCTAATAACCAGCAGCTCTACAGGGAATGCATGTTATGTCAAGCGTGTCAAATAGCAGCAACTGTGTCTTTTTGCTGATGTTTTTGCCTTCAAAGAAAAATGACAAAGAAATGACAAGATTAATACGAAGGAAGGTTTGCATTAAGATGAATGTATAATCTTCAGAGGTTTGTTTTCTCTGATTCTAGTTACACAGTTAGATATTCCACAGTCTCTGTTACTGAAAGTGAATGTAAGGAAATCTAATTTGTGACTACCTCTCATTGTTTTTTAATTAAAAAAGTTTATTTTTCCACTTTATTTTCTTAACATTCTTAACATACAGCTTCCCAAATTTACCACTACATTTAATGGGGATTTGTACTTTTAGCCACATTAACATGTTAACTAAATAATTATCATATTATCATATAAAATATTCACTAATTCTGGCCCCTCAAATATGATGATTTGCTTCTTTTCTTTATCTTCTTTGATAAGAAACTGAAAATTTTGGGTTTTGGACAGTTTTTAGTGTTTTGAGAGTCTGGAAAATTCAGCCATTTCTCGGTACATTATAAATATATCTAATATCTATATGTAATACCAATATGTTTCTCAATATGTTCTGACATGTTATAGATAAATCAAGAAAATAATTGGCAGATTTATTGAAATAATCATTAGTCATAAGACAAAATTAAGACCACCGACAGCAAGCATGAAGGAGAAAAGGAAATTTCTTCCCCATCTCTCTCCCTCATGTCTCTCCTGCTTCTCTGCCACTGCTCCCTCTGTCGTCTCTGCTCTTCAGTATTGATATGAGCTGTCATTGGTCCAGTTATTTATGAGGCTCCTCCCTGGTAATTTTCCATTGGCTCAGGCTCTACAGCAAAGTTGTTTTTCAGTTGTACGACAGCCTGGGAGAGTCAAAAGCATAATGTCTTTCAATGGATGTGGAAAAATGTGAATGGCAGTTTTCTGCTTATGTGCATGTATGGAAGTTTTGCTTTTTTTTTTTTTTTTTTTACATAGTTTGCTCTTTATTTCTTAGTTTATCTTGTTTTCTTCTCTTGCTCTTTCACTCCCTCCCCCCTAGAATTGCAGCCAAAGACTCGTTCCCATAACCTTTTCAGACCTGTGTGTGTATGTGTGTGTTTCTGCACAGAAGTATTAAATGAGAGACAGATCGAAAGATGTGTAAGCCTTGTACACACAGCCACTTGTACACACATATACACACAAACTTGAACAGTAGAGGCCTCATTACGCCAGCCCCTGGGATTTGTGTAGGACCTATTTCCTGTTTTGGTGTTAAGGAGCAAAGGGAAGTAGCAAGGATGAAATATGATGTAACAACAGCGGTGGTCTTCCTGTGTGCTCTACAAGGGCCTGGGTGGACCCAGTGTTTAGTTTTCCATGGTCATTAATGGACCATGTGTACGGCTGCCAGCAAAAATTTAGTAATCTCTGGGCCTGTTTCAAACTTGAGTGCTTTTAGAGTCACAATGAAAATTCATCTGTTGTAGACAACTGTCAAATATTGAAAGGTGGCATTAAATGCTTGATTAGATGTTTAGTCTTGATTATTTATTCTCTGATGGGATATTTCCTGATCCAAGGTTCAGAAATCAGATCACATTATTTAATTTTCGACCATGTTTTATTTCTTGCAACTGCGTATGATAAATCATTAAGTTGACATTATTTGTTGACTTGAAGTTTGACATATTTTGTTAAGAAAAAAAAATGTCCTCAAACTAACTAACTAACAAAATGTCATACTGGCCACATAACTGTTTTATATGCATTTATATACAAGTTCAATTTTGGATCAGCTGCAAATATCTTTGACAGACTTTATATTGATATTCATTATTTCTGCTTTCCTCTTTGTTCTCCCTCAATGCAATATGCTCCATGTAGAAAATGTATTAACCAATGGATAAACCACAGGGACACCCCAGCCACAAGAGTGTCAAACCAAGTTTCATGTTCAGGAAATAATTATCAGCAATGAGTTAGGTGATAGTGACAGAAAAAAAAAATCACTATTAGAGCAGTCAGGATGTGTGCACCAGTGACTTCCTCTTCAGGTGTGAAGTTATCAGCTAAAAACAGAGGCAATGTAACGCCTTGATAACTGCATGGATCTTACACATTCACCTTGGAAACACATATGGGAACACATGCACTCATGCAGGCACTTTTGCACATGCAAGGATGGTCATGTATGTACTACGTACATAAAGTGAACTAAAAGTTAATATTCGAAAGGAAGCAGTTTGGGCACATAGAGTTCCCCCCTCTGTATCAGAATAGGAACTAAAACAGTGCTGCTGCAGACAACATGAATGTATGTATTATCTATGATTGCTCATTCTAATGTAGCATCATCTTATTGTGAGCATAATAATTTATCATTTAGACATTTTGCAGTCAGATGTCTTTATTCCATTTTAGTAGACTGATTAGTTAAGAGATCAGTAGCAGCAGGGAGGGCAGATAATGAAGTGTGCTCATATAAAACCATCTAGTGGTAATGCTGGCTATCACAGTTTGTTTAACTCTGATATATGCAGTGAAAATAAATAAGTAACACCGTTTATCTTAAAATAGACTGGAAAGCCATGCTTTTCCTCTCCATAGCAACAGTTTACTGTTGAGCACTGGTGGATTGAGGGATTGAGTGAGATTCTCACAACACCTTATTAACTCTGTGTTTGTGTGTGTGTGTGTGTGTGTGTGTGTGTGTCTTCCTCTGAGTGACTTCCAAGACGTTTGTTTGTTTGAGTCCATCTCTGTGGAAACCCTGAACTAGAAGTGAAACATAGAGACTTTGGCTCCGGCTAAGCCTGATAATTACTACACAGATATGATAAAAAGAATGTATAACTGCAATAATACATTTAAAGCATTACTGAAGAACAAAATAGTGAGTCTTGATATACACAGCAAATACACATGTTGCACTCTATTACCTTTCACTAATTTTTCATGTACATAAACCAGGAACTACTGTACATGACGATGTATCTATTTGTAGATGCAGAATGGACACACACATACAAAAGCACATGCACCTACACACGCATGTAATGTGTAGAGTGTGGCATGGCAGGGGATGCATCTCTCCAGATGGCGGGAGCCACCTACACACTGCCAGCTGTTACACAATATGTATTGTATAACAGTGGAGAGCAACAGGCCCCATCCCTGTGCATGCAGAAACGACACATATGCACGGTCATTCACTTACAGTTAGTTACAAAGGAAAATGAACACGTGCCGTAGATGAAGACATGCAGTCTCTTTCCATACACAGACACATATGTACATGGAAACACAGTTAGCTAACCAGTAAGCTGTAAGTCACAGGCACTGAGATCCAGATATTCAGTCCTATTCAATCAGTCATGAATTCAGTCAGAAAACCTCCAGCCAGCTAGTCAGACAGCTGTTCAGTAACCAGGCAGCCAGCCAGCGGGACAGATAATCAATTTGTCTGTTTGCTAGTCATACAGCTGTGCAGTCAGTCAGACAGCTGTTCAGCTAAACAGCCATTCACATATTATATAGGAGGCATATATAAAGCAGACTCAGACTGTCTAATTTATTCAGACCTGTGCTCTGCACTGTTTCACAGCCCTGATACAGGAACTTTACTTCACGAGCCTACTCATATCGAAAAGGTATTATAAAAGCTCTTTGAGAATCAGCCAGCATGTCTCTGCACACATCATATGACTTCATTACAATATAGCCTGACTGACACACACCGCACCAGTTAACACACATGTTTATCTCCCTCTGTATTCATGCCTTTGTGTAAACCAGCCTATGTGTATAAAGTGTATGTCTGTGTGTGTGTGTGTGTGTGTGTGTGTGTGTGTGTGTGTGTGTGTGTGTGTTTTTATGAGCCCAGAGCACCATGTGACGTAATGAGTCACTGAGCATGGCAAAGTGCGGAATCCCCCGAACACACACACACACACACACACACACACACACTGTTGTACTGAGAGTGAATGGAGCATATAGGAAAGTCCTTCCAGTCAAACGATGAGTTTTCTCTTCACTTGATTCAGCACAATAAATTGTTGTAGTGGCTCCCCTCTGTGCTCTAGCCTACACACACACACACACACACACACACACACACAGTGGTAACCCTCTCACATTTACTCTTTGCTTTAACTGGGTGTGCCCCCCAGTACCATAAGTCTGAATGACAGCAGTGTCAGTTTTATGATCACACTGTTTATGCTCAAAGAGAGTGTGCACTGTATGTGTGTGCAGGGAAGCTGGATGGAAGGTGTGGTGTGTTGTGCAGATACAGGGAGGTGAAGGACACTGAGGGTAGGGAGAGACAGATGGAGGAAGGGAGGGAGGAAAGAAAGAAAGAAAGTGTGAAGAAGGACAAGCATGACATGGAAAGGGAGTGACTGGAGAGAGAGGAGGAGGGGAGGGGAAGGCAGAGGAAGGGAGATATTTATGCCGAGAGGGAGATAGGAGAGGAAAATTCCAGTTTAGAGCTCAGTGGGGGGGCTGAAAAGAGGGAGTAAAGAGATGTCTGTGCATGACCTGAATAATCAAAATTCCTGGTAATTTACTTGGATAATAAGACACTATCATTGGTAATGTTACTGTATTACCTTTAAGATTTTTGTCTTTGGAGTAGGGAGAAGATTAAAGAAATTATGATGGTTGAAGAAAAAGAGAGAGAAAGAGAGAGAGAGACTGACAGGAAGTAGATGAAGGAATAGAAAAAACAGCATTTCACATTATGTTCACTTTCATGCAGAGTATGAGAGAGACTGTCTGTGGGTGTACATTATGTTTATGAACTCAATAAAATATTCCCACCACCCCAATGAAGAGGACAGGATGCACACACAGTGATGTTCACACTCAGATATGGCCACAAACTAAGAGCTCATGGCAGCAAGCCATAACGACCTTCCATCAGCCAGCGCCCAGTCATAGTAATGATGTCATCCTCTCTGGCACACACACACACACACACACACACACGTAGAAACCAATGCATTACACATATTAGCACTTCAGTTCACAGCATTCGCCAGATCTTGTAGCACCACCCTCCAGTGTCTTTGAATAAACGTGGATTTAAATAGGAATTGTCTGCGATGTAGACATTCACATAACATTATGCATGTAAACTCGTACACCTTGTTTGCAGGATCACATTCACATGGAGATTTATGAGATATGGATTGACGTGTGTAACATATTTAGCTTTTTTAATATGATGTTGATTCATTTGCTAGCATCAGTTGATGCATTGCAAGAAGTATATAATAGACATGTTGGTAGGTAGTTTTGTTTTAAGCTGTTGCATATGAGCTGAACATTGTGTACTGTTTGTGCACCATATATTATTACTTTACCAAATAATGCTGTCGTTTAGTTTTCTCTTCTAGATTTTGTGTTGCATTTTATGTCTAAATGGTAGATGCAAGTACATATTTAACAAGCGTGCCTACATTATAGACCTTTTTGACAGCTGACATTTTGACATGTCGTAACAAGAAAACCACAGGCGTAACTGATTGACATTAATGACTGTGTTCCAGGGCTTCCTTGGGCTGTTAAATGACATGACTTGGTTATTAATTATACCTGTGCTTTACCTGCTACGATGAGTTGAAATGTATGCTGTGCAAAGGCTCTATGCTCCGTGTTGTACACATTAACTTTTTTCTTAGTGCTCTTATTGTAACTGCTGTGCATCATTACACATAAAGTGCACACACACACACACACGCCTTAGAACTTGCATTGTATGACTAAACTGCTTTGCAATGTCGAGTAGCACCATACATTTCCTGTCAAACTGATGCCAAACCACACAGACACGCACACACAATCACGTGCAGCAGGAAAAGCTAGCTCGGTATCACCCAGTGTGAGTTCCCCGTATGCAAATGTGTGTGGACACAGGTGTAAATATATGTGTGCACACAGTTCCTATGTAAATGTAGCAGAGTAAAAACAGCAGGTTTATAAATAGATGTGGCTGAGTGTGTGACTGCCAAAAAAAAAAAAGAAAGAACTCATACTCTTAAAGGAGTATGACACTCATAAATGTACTTCTCTCTGTTCATCTGCATTCAACATTCAACTGCAAAGTGAGACTAAAGTCAGGTGCCTTTTCTCTTCAACAGACAAAGTGGAGTTTCAGTGAGTTTGAAAAATTAACAAATCAACTTATTTGCTTATGCTGCCTTATGCTAATGCAATCTCTTGCGTTTATAATTTTTAATTTTCTATTTTCTCTGTTTGAATATGAATTTGCATTTTTTACTTGTTACCCCACCAAAGAGTTTATAAACTGGTTTTTCTTCACCACTGTTGGCAGTATTCTTGTTTGGATATTCTTGTATAACTAACACTCAAATGTCAACTAGGTGAAGTGACAGCATAGTTAGTGCTGCTACCACAAAATTTAACTCGCTTTCTCATTATGCAGTAACTTAGAACATGTGGTGTATTGTCACCATCATTATAGTATTTTGTGCACAGTTGCTAACAATCTGTTAGTTAACAAGTTGCGCATGGAATGAAGCTGTGTGTAAATCATTCTTCCAGTGCACTTTTGACAAGCTTATTTAGTTTGCAATAGACCACACATGAGTAAAGTGACCCCGACTACTGTAGGATGGGGAAGTGGAGCGCTAAAGGGATGGAAGGGGGTGACGGTGGAAAGGTTAAAATGAAGAAGAGCAGGATGCATAGAACCTACAGCCACAGTGAGATGAAATGAGAAGGAATGTCAAAAAATCAAAAAGCTGCTTTAGAGACAAAAAATAAAAAATGCGGGCGAGAAAAACGAAAGAAGAGAAGAGAAATGGAGTTAACAAGGCGTGCAAGAATATTATTTCCCCAGACCAAGCAGCCTCAGTAACAACCACAGCAAATAATGAGTCTGAGTTTATCAGTCGTGCAGATTAGTGATAAAGCCATATACTGTGAGACTCTGTGATGTTAGCTTCGGTTGTGAATTCTCTCTCCGAGGCGAAGACGCAGAGAAGGAGGAACAGATGTCAGTTGTCTGGGGAAGACAGCTTTTTTTTGACAGTACTGTATTTATTTTTGTCTGCTTTCATTGTTTAGAAATATAAAAAATATGTTGATGTCTGTAGTCATCTGCAAAAGATGGTATAATGATATGTATTGACAAACAATAAAGGAACATTTTGCTGTATTGATGCAGAACCTTCAGGCTGACATACATTCATGAAATATAATATCTGTTATACTTAAATCTGCATTAAATTATTTTTTTATCACTTTGGGGGCAACAAAATAAGCTTTAAACACAAGATTGATTGAACATATTATCAGTTGTTATGGCAACTTCATAGCAAATAGTTGCCTATTTACACAAGGAGCACTCTTAGCATTTATTTGGTGGCAGGTTTCTGTCCACCTGATAAATGTTAGTCTAATATTAACTCCTCTTTTATCTCTGTTTTGATCTCTACCTAATCTTGATTAAAATATATTAAAATATCTGGCCTTTAAGTTGATAAATACATCACTAGTTGTTGATCTCAGATTGAAGTAAAACAATAAGTTTATGTCCTAAAAGACCAAAAACAATTAGCTGTAAGCTGTTTAAAGGCTACATAGTGCTTTTGTTAAGTTTACATACAGTGCATACAGAAAGTATTCACAGTGCTTTACTTTTTTACATTTTGAAAGAATGAAAATATAATATGTTTTCACAGCCTTTGCTCAATACTTTGTTGTGGCAACTTTGACAGCGATTACAGACTCAAGTCATTTGGAAAGTCATTTGAAAACCACTTTTACCCATTCCTCTATACAGAACCTTTCCTCTCAAGGTTTGATGGAAACATCGGTGCACAGCCTTTTTCTGATCCCTCCAGAGATGTTCAATGGTATTCAAGCCTGGGCTCTGGCTGGGCCACTCTAGGACAATCACAGAGTCCTAAATTCACTCCACAGTGGAACCTGGAGCTCTGTCAGAGTGACCATCGAATTATTAATCACCTCCCTAACTAAAGCCCTTCTCCCCCAATCACTCACTTAGAGGGACAACAGCTCTAGGAAGAGTCCTGGTGGTTCCAAACTTCCATTTATTTTAGAGGTCACTATGTCATACGGACAATTTCTTCGACTTCATGCTGGTTTTGTGTTGTGACATGCACTGTTAACTGAGGGACCTTAGACAGATGTGCACCTTTCCAAATTCATTCAACTGAATTTATCACAGGTGGACTCCAATTAAGCTGTATTAAAACATCTCATGGTGATCAGTGGAAACAGAATGCACCTGTGATTTCTTTGTTTGTTATTTTTAATACATTTGCAAAAATCTCAAACAAACTTTTTTAAGTTGTATAGAAAAAAATTAATTTAATCCATTTTGGAATGAGGCTATAACATAAATACTTTCCATATGCACTGTATGTCACTATCATCTGGCATTAGGCCTGCAATTGTTTTCGCTCCACATATCTTTAATACAGTTTGTAATTCTACCTCTTTTTATTTTTTGTCATCATTTTTTCTCTCTCTCTCTCTCTCTGACTCAGCCACTTTCTCTCTTCATCTGTCTGTGTCATTTTCTAGTATATCATTACTTTGGTTCAGAGGAGGGTAGCGCAGAGCGTGTGTGTGTGTGTGTGTCCCAGTAACAGTGTCTCAGGAGCACTGCATTATTCTTTGAACATCAATGACGGAGCGAGAGAGACTCAGACAAGTTATCATACTCTGCCCCAACTTGTTTTTTTTCCCCCATTTCTTCTTTTCTTTTGTTCATTTTCTGTTATCACACCACCCTCATCTGCCACTGCATCTTTTTTCACTTAATTTCTATCCTGGGTTCAAAGATATTCTGCAGTGCAGAGAGAGGTCCTATGTATACCACTGTGTTTAAGTCGGGAGTTGAACTATTTCCACTAACACTCAAGACTGTTTGTTGGGTAACAATATACTGTTAAGGAGTTTAATATTGTATGTTTTAAATATTAAGTACAATATTTATCTCTGAAATGTGGTGAAGTAAAGATATAAAGTAGCATAAAATCGAAATATTCAACTGAAGTACCACAAAATTGCAATTGTACTTACTTTTACTGCTTTCCACCACTGGTATTTGCTGCATTGCCAACAGAATTACAGTATGAAAGGCCCTCCAGCTGTACTGAGCCCTTCCTAAATTCTCTGGATTTAAAAAAAAAATGCATGTTTCCTGTTCTGCATACATGAAGCCAGATTACAGGCATACAGAGATGATGATGAAACAGATGTTTTGCGGTTGTTATACAAGGGAACTTAAACTGACACATGTTTTCGGAAAAGCTAATTAAAAATGTCACTGTTGAGCTTTTGTAGCCTTTTGA
This sequence comes from Pampus argenteus, assembly GCA_036937835.1. Taxonomy (NCBI): domain Eukaryota; kingdom Metazoa; phylum Chordata; class Actinopteri; order Scombriformes; family Stromateidae; genus Pampus; species Pampus argenteus. The sequence continues at coordinate 12,317,967 of CM072879.1, forward strand.
GCTCCAGTTTAGTCATTTTCAGTTCCTGCAGGCCTTTCGGATTCCTCATTCTGCTTTAAGCCTGTTTTAAGATTAGGCTGCTCAGGTGACATCAGAGCAGGCCGAGCCACAATTCGGAGAAGGAGATTTTTTGTGACGTGATGTTACTATTGGGTCTCCTTTGTTTGCTTCTCAATGGGTGGTTACCTGAGAAGAGTCTCGGTGTGTATGTGTGAGACTGGTAAACTGAGAGGGCACATGTGAGAAGTTGAACAGACTAGGAGATCTTCTTACAGTGTGAGTCAGTCAGAGTTGCTGTGCTATATAGAAAAACAAAAAAGATGCACTAGAAGACCTTTTCTCTCCTTTGTCCTAATTCTTTACCTTTATTTTATCAAATATATCCTCAGAGCCCAAATCCCAAACAAACAGCCTGTAGATAAGAGATGGTTGGGTATACACTTGTACCACAAACAGACAGAAAGACCTGTGAAATACTAGAGCAGCTTGTACCACAGTGATCCAGACTCCTACTAGTAGAACGCTTTTATATGGAAACAACAGAAATCCAGAAAATTCAGCGGCAGCTGGCTCACTAACATCAGCTAAACCTGTCTTTACTACCCACAGCTGCAAAACTCTAAGAAATGGATAGTAATAATAAACTCTTTTATGGTGAATACTGGGAAAATGAGATTCAAGTAAACCACAAATTGGCCATAGGGACTGGCCTCCAGAGGAAAACATGGTTGCCCTGAGAACAGAGGAGAAGAGGTCAATAAGGACACACAGAGGATGAGAAGCGTCTTTATTCTCCTGTTTAAATGCTGTAAACATATCAGAGGAATATTTAACAAAATTGTTTGAAACAAATATTAAAATATGTGTACTGCTGGCTGAAAAGACTGACTTTATGTAGTGCCTATTTTCCCTTTGAGCTATTACTAATATTGGTTAGATACTAACAACTAGCTTAATTAATATTTGGACAATGTGCATCTTGTTTCTCAGATTTTTCAGCAGTCTCTAATTACCATTTATGTGAATAAAGCACTTTTTAATTTGCGGGAGAGGGACAGAGACTGGAAGTAAAATGGGGAAACCAGCAGCATAGTATTATGATGAATGAATGTTTCCTATTCAATAATCCACATAACACACACAGCGTGTGATAATCACTTAATGTAGGTAATTACTGTTCTAATGTCAAATGTATAAGATTAGTTAACTTTGTTGCAGCAGCAGTGTCTGCTATTTAGTAGTCAAGAGAGTCAGACTGTCACATGTCTAGCTACAGGTGTATGTGTGTAAAAAACAATTAGCCTGCCTGTTTGATCTGTAAAGGAGTACTGTATAGGGTGTATATATGCACTACAGTTTATGTACATGTGTGTTTTCATGCATATTGTATAATGTGATGTGTGATACAGCCTGACCCATCACACACACACACGCAGTGGCAGGGTCGAATTGTCTGGTTGCCGGGCAATGGGCTGACAGCAGTCGACCATAACAACCTCTCGCACCATCAATCAGCTATGGAGTGCTCTGCTCTAGTAATGATGTCATCACACACACAAAACACACACACACATGCATACACACACATACACACACATACTCACACACAGACCACACACTTATCTCATCCTCTTAGTTTTGACCTTGGGTTACTCATACATAGATGTGTGTGTCTATTTCTTAGTATGTGTGTGCATAGTGCAGGAGGAATGAGTAGTGATTGTCATTGCCTTGCAAAATATTACAGGGTAGGATGCAATCTGTTTCTGTTATTGGGTACATAAATCTAACACATCATGTGCATTACACACACACACACACACACACACCATGTTACACACAGATGTAGGACAGTCTATAATTTATAATTTCAAAGGATTTCTATAATTCTATAATTCAACCCTGAAAGATCATCTGAGTTTTATCTGTATTTTATTATTTATCTCTTCTTTTATTTTTTTCTAAAATGCTCCGCAGCACACTCATGTGGTTTTACATAGCGACACATCGAAGAGTCCCAGCACAACTGATTCTTGTTCTGTAATAAACTGAGAAATACCACTGGAGCAACTGGACAGCAAGACCTTTTGTACTGTTATATTTAAAAGAACAAAAGATACTTCAGTGTGTATACATCTACATCCAACACTGGCACAATGCACATTGCGTGTGTTTATGTGTGTGTATCAACTTTAATAGCCTCAGGAGTATTGTGGCATTTCACATTTAACAACACGTTGTACGTTCTGTTTTGTCATTTAGACCACCACCACCAGCGTGGAGACTACACAGTGTGCTTTGCATGTTTTTCACTTGTTTACATAATCGACTGTGCTTCTCTTACTGAGCTAGACAATGCTATTTGGCCTTGGTAAAAAAAAATAACCAAAGATAATTTTCCATCAGCCACATATTATCAGCACATAACACTGGGGATTCTTTCTTAAATGTGGAACATTGGGATCCGAAAAAAGGCAAAATATGTGAAGAGATGAAGAAATGAATAAAGTGTTTCTTGCAGAAATTTGAGAGACTTTATAGATCCTTTGAGAATTTGAGGGACCTGACCCTGAAACTGAGCCTCTTGGAACTATATTTGTTTGAAGTGACACTTTTTTTTTACACATATGGACAGGCATACGTACTTCTGTGAAACTAATTACTTCAGGATCACACACACACACAGACACAAACACACATACATGCACACATTCTTCAGGTCCAGCTGTGACTCTGCCAGGCTCTAGGGCAGGAGGCCAGCACAGCGAGGTGAAGAGAGTGGCAAGAACACTAACTGGCAAATCAGTGGCCAATTAAAAACACTCAGCACTGTGTGCGTGTGTGTGTGTGTGTGTGAGAGAGAGAGAGAGAGTGTTTGTGTGTGTGAGTGTGTCCTTGTTTGACTGCCAAGGAGAGGTTTGGCACAGAAAGCATGCTTCCTATTCTCTCAGCATGCCCTCTTAACACAAAAGCTCACACACTAACACACACACACATACATCCTTGAATTTGTCTATTGTCTTATATTTGGGACAAATGAATGCATGTGTTTTCTCTACGGTACGTTTGTGTGTGTGTGTGTGCACGCATTTTTGTATGTGCACGTGTGCCTGTCTATGTGATTATACAGTAGGAGACATTGTCCTGAATAGAGATGACGGATGTGCTCATGGTTGTTGACAGAGTTGCAGAGTGTCTGTGAAAGTGAAAGCTTTAAAGCAGCAGCTGCTTTCTTAAGCTGATTAGTCGGCCAATCAAACATTAGGGTCTTCGTCAAGCAGGTTTTTTTTTTATTTTGTCAATTAGTTATTTTCCTGATTTTGTTGGTAATGAGCAAGTAATGAGTAAGTGTCATGACTGGAACCTGATCCCATCCACTTCTGATTGTGACTGATTGAGTAGTTAGACTATAATTGAGACCATTGAGAGTGTGATTGATCATTAAGTGTCATCTGCTGAGCTGCTGCAGACAGATCATGATGCATATTGTCTCGTGATCAGTATAGTTAGTTAGATGATTGCATGCACAGTTTCCTCACTCATTCAATACTGTATATGGCATTTACTGTGTGATATAGCACCCCTGCTCCGTTTTACTCCAAAAAATTAATATTGTATTTCATAAAAGTGTATTCATTTCTTCTGAGGTTAGCAGGACTTTATCTCAGGCGAGGCAGAGCACCTGTACTATAATATTCTGTTGGAAATCCTGTTTCTCTTCTAATCAGTAAGTTTCAGATATCCTTTGACTATTTATTAAAGGGGATAATGCACATTTACATGTATATAGTAGGTATATAGTAGGCCTATAGTTTTAATTCTTGATCTCTGCTGACATATCTTTGCATGATTTACAGTTAAATAAAAATCCTTATTTAACTTATACTGGTCCTTTATGTAGCCTCCCGGATCGGACTGAAACAGGCCGATTTAGCCTGAAAAAATTAAATCAGCTCTCATTCAGAAGTATGGGTAAAAACTGTGACTTCTGTCAGTAAAAAATGTATGAAATGGACCAGCAGCCTTCAGATTGCTCTCAGCCAGCTTGTAGTAGTGGTCTTTCTTGTTACTGTGTGGTTTGATTGCAGACATTTCTAATCGTCACAAGCATGAGCTTTGTTATAGTGGGTCACACTGTAGACTGAAGAGTTACTGAGCAACAGATGGCTATAAATGGTGTTTGATTGGAAAGGAGTGGGAAGTGGAGGAAGGCAGAGAGATAGAGTGTGTTGTAAAACCTGGAAATGCTGACCTTACTTTTATGTTTGTCTTTGTTGAATGATTTGTATTTGCTTTCTGGCTTGTGAGCTTTGCTTCTTCTTTCCTTCCCTCCAACAGTATAATACAAATTTGGGTATTAAAAATAGTTTGGTTGAGCAACTGGATTTTTTTTTTTTTATGGCACTGAACCTAACACAACTGCCACGTACACACTTCTAGTAACAAAACGAAAGCATGTTAGATAAAGGATGACGATAAGGAAAGGACACTGGTCTTTTGCAGACATGTGTGCACCCAAGATAACATTCCTTCCTGCTTTGAACACCTTGAACATTCAGAGGGCTGATTCCTCACTTGTGGTATGGCAGATATGTTGGAGTCTAGGAAAATGTGGTTGTGGTTGAAGAAGGCATTTCCTTTACATTACAGTGATGGTCAGTCCCTCGGTCTGTACACGCACACACAGACATGTGCACATATAAAAAAGACTCACTGCATTCTTCTGCCTCAACCACCCAAACAGCTGTCAGACACTACGTCAGCTCACAAAGTATTCTGTCTATGTGTGTGTCATATTTATGATAAATGTGTACAAAGGAAAATGTTTTTATCAGCTCTGCCCAAATTATAACCTTTAATCTTTACATTTATCCAGCTCGAGTCTGATATTTAACACTGTGTACAAGCACTTGTTTACAGAGGAATACAACCTTTAGATGCGTTTTTTGGGTTCATCTTTTGCTGATGTTAGCCCTAGAACCCAGTAGTTGTGGTTCCACAGTCTATAGCCAGTTCAAAAAAGACTGCGCTGCAAGGCAAAACTTGTACAGTAGGCAATGGATTTGGCAATAGCCATGGCGATTGTGGGTGGACATATTTATGACTGCACTTGTTGAGGAGAGAAAAGGAAGAATGCAATCACTTGTACAGAGAAAGTGATGGTCGAGTAGGCAAAAGTATTCATAGTGTAATCACGCCAGCATGTAGTCAAAACACTCACACAGAGAGAGAACAGTCGTTAGACATGTTAAACTTTTTTCTTCTGATCTGTAACGCTGTTCATAGTCACACACACAAATAGATAACCAAGTTGTGAACGTATTGACCCACTGTGGCAGAATACAACAGCAGGACATACACACAAAGGACTGTAGCTTTGTCCTTTTTCAAGTGTGCATGCCACTCATTCCGCCACTTGAACATTGGCTGCAGTGCTCGGCTGTACTGGCAAAACTCCCTCGAGCAACACGCTAAGCCTCCCACCTCTTAGTATTATTGAAACTGTTTTTCTCTCACTGATGGGCCAAATAGATTCCATGTATAAAACATTTTCTCTTTTAATTAGTCAGGTAGACTCTCAACACATACACACATATGTAATTAAGCACTTGTACTGCACGGTTGTTTGTTGGACGAGATGCAGGTACAATTTTGATGACATCTACCTCTTGTCCTTATTGAACACTTCTGGAGCCTTTTGTCATAAGTGACAAAAAGACTTTTGTCTCCACACTAAGTGATTGTAATGTAATGTAATGTAGGTACAATACAGAGGAAATACTTAAAATACTTAATGACACACACAATGTCATTAAAAAACGCACCCACACACAGATGCACACTTATTTACAGGACCTGTCTGCTCCACTGTACAATCAGACGTTCACTTAATGTGGTTTACACTCACCAAACCATTCCTGACTAATTTAGCATGCATGACTTCTGGATTGGACATTATGGAAACTGTGTGTGTGTGTGTGTGCGTGTGTGCGTGCGTGCGTGCGTGCGTGCGTGTGTGCGTGTGTTGTGAGAAAGAAGCTTCTAATCAGAACTATTTTTCACTTGTCTTATTTAACGAGTTTTCATGGGTTTGCTGCAGCAGAGCCACCTGTGGAAGGGAGAAACTAAATCAAAGCACTGATGCTTTCATGTAACAATGTTATAATGTTAATGCCAGCTGAATGCTTCATTTTCATGTATATAAACTGATTTAATACATTCAGAGTGCAATTGAGCTTATGATTTGTAATACTGTAGACAAGTTACATGTTTGTCTTGATGAGAGGACAGAAATGGGATACTGCAATGCCCCCATGTAGGGAAATATACCCTGCTTCAAAATCAGTACTTACATTTTTCCTTGAAAGGCCTTTAGGGATGTCTGTTTGACATGGAATAACATATAAATCTGACATCTGTAAAGACTACGAGGTATCATAGTATTTTCCCTGAAAGTTGGTTTTGGAATGAAATCATCACTCTCTGTCCTGCTTTGCTCTGCCCTCCCTCTCACTATCCATCCTCCTCCCTTTTATGACATTTTTCAGCTTTCCATACTCCCTGCTGTGCCTTGCTGGCAGAGCCTGTGTTGTTCTCCCAGTGAGTTTATATCTGCCTCTTCTCTACCACCATCTGTTTCTCTCTCTCTCTCTCTCTCTCTCTCTCTCTCTCTCCCTCTCTCTCTCTCTCCCCCTCCCTCCCTCCCTCCCTCTCTCTCTCTCTCTCAGTCTGCCTTACCTTTCTGTACTCACTATTCCCTCCATCTGTCTTCTTCTGGATCTCTACTTTTTCTTTACTCTTTTAACTTTTACGCCTTTACTCACTCTGTGTTACCATCTCTTCTCCTTTTTAATATTATGTGATGGATTCCCTTGCCAGCTGGTGTCTAATAATCTGTGGCATGAAGCCCCCTATCTGTTTTCTTCTTTCTCTTATTTACATATTTAGTACACACAAACCCCACTGCTTTCTGTGGGTAGCCAGGATGGACAGTGGCAGTTTCATGTGTGTGTGCATACATGATTAACTTATCTTGCCATTATACTTTAGCCCACTAGTGGAAACATAAAGATTTTCCCATGTCTGCCATACCAGACATACTTTCTTTCTTATAATGTGTCTGTGTCACTCGTTCATTATCATATCTCATTTCCACCATAGCTCTCAATGCCTTGTGAAAGAGAGTCATTGTGCATACATAAAAAGTGTGCATGAAATGATATATTTTACTATTACTTTATTATATTATCTCTTTATATTTCACTATTATTTTACTACATCGACACTTTATCGAGACAATCCATAGATAACATAGATGTTAGTAACAGTTCTTTATTTTGTGTTTTTTTTTTCCCCCTTTTCCAGATGTTTTCTATATGCAATACTAGAAGATGTATGATATGTAAAATAGTGGTGTCTTGTAATCCCAAGTGGCACGGGCCAAATGTTTGGCATGACACAGGAATAAAACTAAAACTAAAGCTATTACTAATGTAATACTCACACAAAGCCAACCAGTCTAATCCCCTTGTCTCCCTTCCATAAAACACCCACAGCTAGACATCTACACACAAAATCCCTACTTATTTCCTTGTCTTCAAACATGCAAGAAGTGGGTCAGTGGGATGTTCGACTATCCACACACCTCTACACATATCCCAAAAACATTCACAGACACACAAGCGCACATAGCGCAGCTGACTGAACAGCAGGGAAGACGTCTCTCGTATCCCTCTAACATCCCCATCATTTCACCACAACCTGCCTAATTAGTCCCACAGAGCGTGCACAGACTGTCGACAATCAGCCGGTCCGTCTCCGTCCGTCTTATGCCGATGTGCGATGTGCAGCTTGTTGCACATTTGATATCTTTAAAGATGCTCTGGCTTTTTTTTTTTCCTGTGAATATGACAGGTCCTGTTTATATTGATGACCTGTATTTGCGTTGCACTTTTGAAAACAACAAAACAATTTGTAAGAGCAGTGGAAATATTGAACAAGAGCAAGGTTCAAAGCACTTAAGCGAGAGCATTCAACAGAAACCCTAACTCCACATCAGTTATAAAAGCTAATTAGTATGAAAAATGCTGAGCTTTTTGATTGACGTGTTTGTGTTATGTTTCATGTTCTGTGGAGACAACTTTTTTTACAGTAAATTGCAGACCTACTCTTTTCATGTCAATTTAGTTTTCAGATGCACCTTTGTCATAATCATATTCATCATAATAATTATCACTGTAGTGCTTTTGTTGTGATTTTCTGTCACACGTACAGCGAATATAAAAAGTCCACACACCCCTGTTCAAATGCCAGGTTTTTGTCATGTAAAAATATAAATAAAAAATGACAGCAAGACATAATTTCACAACTTTTTCCACCTTTAATGTGACCTATAACCTGTACAATGCAATTGAAAAACAAACTGAAAACGAAAGGGGAAAATATAACATAAAAAAAAACTTAAAAATAACCTGGTTGCATAAATATGCACACTCTTAAACTAATACTTTGTTGCAGCACCTTTGGCTTTTATTACAGGTAGGAGATCTGACAGATTGCGAGGGCACCTCCTGTGCACAGGCATCTTTAGATCACCCCACAGATGTTCAATGAGGTTCAGGTCTGGACTCTGGCTGGGCCTCAATCTCAATCTTATTCCGGTGAAGCCATTCTTTTGTTGATTTAGATGTGTGCTTTGGGTCATTGTCGTGCTGAAAGATGAAATTCCTCTTCATCTTCAGCTTTCTAACAGAAGGCCGAAGGTTTTGTGCCAACACTGACTGGTATTTGGAACTGTTCATAATTCCCTCCATCCTGACTAAGGCCTCAGTTCCAGTTGAACAAAAACTTGGCTTGTGCTGGAAGATGTGCCTACAAAACTGTCAGGAAAAGCCTACTACAACAGCTGACCTTTATTTGGGGTTGATCAGAGGCACGTTAATTGGTGACAGGTGTGTGCTGACTTTTGAATGTAATTGGTTACATCTGAACACAGCCACATCCCCAGTTATAAAAGGGTGTGCACACTTATGCAACCGCATTATCTCAGTTGTTTATTTTTACTTCATCTCCCTGAAAGATTTCTGTTTTTCAATTGCTTTGTACAGGTTATAGGTCACATGAAAGGCGGAAAAAGTTGTGAAATGATTTATCTTGATGTCATTTTTTTTACATGACAAAAACCTGGCATTTGAACAGGAGTGTGTAGACTTTTCATATCCACTGTATACAAATCACCACCTACAGAGTATCAGAGGATACAGTGTTCTTAAAAAAAAAAAAGAAAACATGTGAAAGAGATTTCCTTCACTAGCAGACCATGACCCCTCTGCGATATTCGTGACAGGATGTGAGAATCCTATGGATCAAAACTTGAGTCACATGTATTCGTTTGCTATATAAATCTTGCGATGCATCCTCAGCTTTGTGCTGCTGTGTATAGTAGAGATAAAAAAATAGTCCTTTCCCCAGTTTAGTTTTAACTTCTGTTGTTTTCATTCACCAGGGAGTGCTGAGTCCCTGAGTCAACACAGTGCATTCTGGGATACTCTGGAACCCTCTCCATGGGCTGTACCACCTGCTGACAAACCAGGGGGGTCTGGAGGAGCAGTGTTGAATGAGGTGAGAATGTCCATGTCCCTCCTGCAAACATATACTGTGTCTATACCATGGTGTTTTGTGAATAGATGGAACCCATATCATGTGTTTAGTCAAGCTTAAGTTGAACTTGTACTTGATAACCTAGAAGGACAGTAGTTCACTTCTTACTGCTGAATCATTACTGACACACTGCCACCGTGTCGGTATTCCAGTGTAAACGCTGTTAGTCTTACTGTCATGTTTAATTTGATATTATTAGTTTTGACATCAAGGACTTTTCAGCCCTGTGTTCTCTCCATCGCCGAGAGCCTTGTTTTGCTGATAAACCTGTCACCCTGGTCACAGCACAGATGCATGTAGAGATGATTTTAATGTGAGCGAAGTGGCGGCTCATCATGTGCACAGCTCACAGTGAGTGAGCTAAGGTTGCCCTCTGTGTAGTGTTGAGCTGCGGCACATCACAAATGTATGGGTGGGTTCAAATTAGTGGCTTACTTTTCTAATCCCCATTCACTGTCATGCAATATAATGAGCTCACCAAACAATATGGTTGACAACTTAATCCTTCACCCACTCTTTTACATTTGTTGAAAGGTTAAAGGAAAAATGTCAGAAAGATAACAATGCATCATTTAGTCACTGAAATAAGGCCTGTGGGCCCACACAGATAAGTAAGATTCCTACCTACGTTGTGATTGGAGGAGAGGAGTATTTAGAGTAAAGGGGCACTAGTCTGCCTAGTGACAGTGTGTTTGTTTGTGAAGCTGCATCTCTGTTGGAGTTATTATATTTTCATGTATAACACCTTCAGGAACCAGTTAGTGAGGGGTCTTCCTGCCAGGATGGCTTATTGGCAGTGCTGAGACTGCTAAAAACACCCTATAAATAATGTCTCCGTAAGGCCTAAGGAGGGGGGAATGTATTGTAGTTTATATGTTTGGATTAGGATCTGATTCTATGCATGTTCAGTGATGAATTTAACCGTAGCTTCGTAAGGAGCTGCGTGCGATTATCTTGCTCACAGTCATTTCAGCAGTGCAAATGCTTGAGATCAAGGATTTAAACTCAGGCCTTCTGGTTGATGGATAGTCCCTCTATTCATTATAAGGCACTTTCCCAGTGAGCCATAGAAAATCATTATGAACAAACATTTAAAGTTGTCAAGTTCTCTTCTGCAGATTGCTTTGAATGTTATTTACTATTTGCCTCTTTACCCAAGGAATACTCTGCATGTCTATTTACAGCGGTTGTGGGCAATAAACAATTCAATAACAAACACAAACCAACCTCTACCAGGCATCTGCACACAGAGTGGGAGATCACTGTTTGAAATTAGTGGAGTGTCATCATACTAATTGGCAGGTGAGATCTCAAGGCAGCACTGATCTGTCCAGCCATACGCTAATAATATGCATCAGAAACTAATTATGATCATTTCATTCATTCATAAGCATCAACAGTGAAGGCATTAAAAAAGTAATACCAGGCAGCCTTGACAGTTCTGGACGTAAACCTCAGAAGTCATTGCTAATAATTCATTTTCTTAATATTTTTTATCGTTTGCAAATCATTTGGTCTTTTTACTATTTACGTTACAATACGTTTTTTGACTTCATGTCCTTGGAGATGTAGATTTTTATTAAAAATAGGTTTTTAAGACTGAAGTATTCGGCTACCTCCTTCTTTGTGATAACTATCTGTGAACGACATTAAACTGTTTCCTACAGTATGTTTGCACTTTGGAGTAAAAACCCCGTTTGCTCCCTGTTACTCTGTTGCCTCAGCATTTGGTGCCTCTCAATGGGAGAATGGCGTCCACTCCGGTCCTACTCTTTATCCGCTCCTCTATTGCTGTCTCACACAAACAATGCCTGTTTAAGTGTACACGTACACACATGAGCATGTATGTACACAAAGAGAGCACTCCCATTTACCCCACAGGGAGCAGGGAGTTCACAGAGTGCTCCGTTTTCACTGCCGAAATCTCTCTCCCCCTGTTTTTCTCTCCCACATTCGCCTTCCTTCAGTCTCTCTCTTTTCAGTTCATTTCAGTCCACTACAGTGACATTTTAATCAAAAACATATTCTTAAATATCTAATAAAAAGTGAAGATTTGTCTCATTCTGTCTTCTCAATTTTAAATTTGCTTGGATTACCACAACCAATATGCACAGTAATGTTAAAGCATGTTGTACAAGGTTCACAATGTAGTTATAGTACGATCATTCAGAATGTCTTCTTCAGCGTCTCCTTTACACTATCACCATCTTCCTTGTTAGATCAAAAGAGTAAAAAAGCGAGTGCCTGTGTTTGTGGGTGTGTGGGTGGAAGAGAGTAACAGAGAGAGGGGAGTCAGTGCTATTCTTGGCTGGTTGGGGAAGTCTTGGCTCCCTGGCATATGGGAAAAGTGCTTCTGGCAAGTCTTGAACCCAAGCATTCCATTATGCTGTCCTGTCGAAACACACACATAGAGCACACACACTTGTTTTTGTCACTTAAGAGGACATTGCACTGACTTACATTGATTCCCTAGAGACTTAACCATAAATGCAACCCCCTCGTTATACAGACACACACCTTAAAGTGACTGAAGTGCACTTTTATACGCTCATTCGTTACAAACTGCAGGGTTTTTGGAGTTTCTTTCAGTCTGTCTTTCACCCCCCCTCACACACACACACACATACACGCACACAAACATCTACATACACACAGACAGTGAGAAAGTACGGCCTCAAAAGAGACATTTCTAGTAGTACTACATTATGCCCTGAGGTCCAAAGCAAGAGTTTCACTGTCACTCACTCAAACACACTAACAAACACACACACACACACACACACTATCCTCGAATCAATTGCCTAAGGAGTGGGAGGTTGTCTGCATGACTTGTATCAGCTAATAGATCTCTTAAGTATCTGTCTCAGTGTCTCTCTCTCTCTCTCTCTCTCTCTCTCTCTGTTCACTGCAGTGCTACTACAAGGTGACATCACTGTCTCACTCCATCTTTTTCCTGATCCTCCCTTTTTTTGTTATTCTGCTCTTCCCTCACCTCCTCCCATCGTCCTTTTTTCATCTGCTCTTTCTGTGTGTCCCTCCATCCATTTTCACACACTCTTATTTCTTTCTTCCATTGTGAATGCTTACATAACGGCTGTCTAAACTATGAACATACACAGTAAAGATTGGGTTTGCAATTGAAATGTCGTCAGGGTCAAAGAGCATTGTGTCTCGTAAGGATACAGCCACCTTTAAGCAATTTGTGTGCCTGTGTGCGTTTTGCACACAAATTATCTATTGTGGTAACAGCATGCATACAGCGGTTGCTGGTCTTTCCTCAGTTTGAAAAAAGGGCCACTCAGAGAACGTCCCTGAGATGGAATATCCTTTCATTTATGTTTGTGTGTACAATGTGTGTGTGCATAAAAAAGGGTGAAAATAACAGAAAGCGAAAGAATAGTTGGAGAAGTCACACAAGCAATGAGCCAGTGTGGTCAGTGTGTCTCTGGTTTTATTTTTATTTTCTCTGTACCGTAAAGTATTCAGCAGTAGGAGTGAAGCTACTCCTCGTTACGTATGTGTATATTACAGTATTTCAACAGTAGCCTGCATTAGCTGGTTAATTAAGACAGGATCATCTAATCAAACAAGTAGAATCTATTATTCAATAATATAACAGACATAAAAATACCAAACACTCATTTCATTTAAGTAATGAAGTGGATGCCACAGGTTAAAAAGACACAATGGGGCAATATTAGTCATTAAAAATATTCTGTATATAGTGCATCAGATTATATTAATATAAATATAAATAGACAAGCTAGTATCTGAATCTCAAAATCCTGTAGGTGTTGGAGAACATGGTAACATTTGAAGTCCAATAGTTAGTTAAGGAATTAATTCTTCATCATAGAGGAGCTAGACTGAGAATTAACTTGGTGTGTGTACATATATGAGTCAACTTTCCAGTTGGTTGTCGTGTGTGTGTGTGTTCATTTTAAACTCCTTTTTGAAATATCCTGTGTGGCTTTAATTGCATAATATAATTTTGTGTGTTTGTCCCTGCATAAGTCTCTAGAAATATACACAGTGTACACCCTGATTATATGCACAATGTCTTGGTGATGGAACCTATTTAGTTTTCTGTCGTACGGTACAGTATTTCTAGTTGATCACAGGCTTGTTGCAACCCGAGACATTGTCCCTTTGCTGACAGGGAACACAGAAAAAAAATCTTCACAATGAAATTGCTCAATTGACTGGAGCCATTTTTTCCCTCTACGCGTCTGAAGGCAATCAACGTGGCTATTCATCATGATTATATATATTTGATTGTATACAGTAAAGTGAATGGACATGCATGTAGGTTTGTGTATTTTATCAAAGCCTTTTGTTGTCTTCACCAGGCAGTGTTTGGTCTCTGAAGTAGACACACTGCTGGGCAGCATGCAGACACCTGTGGAGTGTGTTGTGATTGTGTTTGTGTGTGTTTGTGTTCCTGGCAGTGGAATTTGTTTGTTTGGATAATGGCTGAGTTCTGTATGGCTCCGGTGTGTACTGCATGCATGTCCTGTTGGGTCTCAGGGGTGTATGGTGTGTGTATTCGTGTAGAGCAGAGGGCTTTGATGAATGTGTGCAGGTCTGCATGCTCAACTAGTGCTGCTGCCTGTCTGACATTTTTGTACGTGTGCCTTTGAAAAGGTGGAACACATTATTCGTAGACAAGGACACATGCTGAGCAGTCGCCCACCTCTCCTTCATCCACACAATGTCCGCTGCCATGCCCATTCATGCCAATTAGTGCCAGTCTGCCTGCCTATGTCCATTACAGCGGGGCAGTTCACCTTCAGTGAACATAACAGTATGGTCCTAGATGCAGACACACACAGGCTCCATCAAAAAGAAGGGGACAAAAAAACCATTTGAGTGTTCTTTTCTTTAAAAGAGAACAGATGCAGTGTACAGTTGTGTGCATTACCGTTTGTCTCTGCAAGTGTTCTGTTTTGTGCACCCTGCAGCCCCTCAGAGTCACACATCCCACACCTGTCAGCCTATCTTCAACCTGACTTCAGATAAGAAATTATCACACTCACAACATCTTAATCTGATTCACTGCCTGCATTTCGCACCATGTCCTACCACATAAGAAGATCATTAAAGATGAATAAAAATTAGCTTTACAAATTCACTTTTGATATGACTGAATATTGAGGAAGGAAATCAATTTTAAGAGAATAATATGTATTTCCATTAATAGGCTACATATAGAGTATATGGATATGTTGCATATACTCTTAAAATCCGGCTGAATTTTAAGATGTGTATAAAAGCTGAAGATATGTAAGGATGTGGAAGTGGAAGATATGTTGTTATATAAAGCCATGAGGTGTTCGTTTTGTGCTAGCACACGGTTATGTCACTAAACTGGCACTGTGGTACCACTACACATGTAAGACAGGAACACTTGGATAAATGGGCTAAAACATTGACACATAGTGGATATCAAGTATGTGAGGTTCAATGCCAAGCTTCAATTTAGTACCAAAAATGGATTCACTCATCTGCAAAATATATAAATATAAAAAATATCTATCAAATGCCTTCAATTATCTTCTCCAGTTACAGTGAAATGCTATATTAGGCCAATTAGTCAAAATCACAGATTCTCCATATTCAACGTGAGTGACATTCACTGTTATTGCCAGTTTTCTGTTGAAGGAATGATAGGTGGGTAGGTAGAACACATAAATGAATGGTATATTGATGAATGGATATGCTTTTGAATAACAATCTGTCACTTTTCTGTATTTGACTTTTCTCTCCACAATTGTCCCTTTTTCTCTCTCCATTCCCTCACACATTTTCTTTTACTCTCTTTTGTGCAGTAACACACATACATTGTCTAGAAAAAAGAAATCATATTTCGATGTTTGTGTTTGCTCTTGAATGAGTGTGTTGGATTTTTGCCTGTATATTTGTGCGTCTGAACGTCTGTGATGGCGTCTTTGTTTGCGCGTAACTCTGTGTGTTTCAAGCGTTGTATGTGTGTGAAAATGAAAGAGGGAGCATCAGTACATGTTCGTGTGTGTGTGTGTGTGTGCGCATGTGTGCACGTCTGCATGCATGTTTGCATATTTACGCATTTGAGTGTGTGTGCTCAGTAGGATTATACAGCAATAGAGGAGCTTAGCAGTGATTTGCCCATCCATTCCAGTCCCTCCCTAATCCTACACACACATACGCACACACGCATACTTCTTTGTGTATGTGTGTGTGACTAGCAGGGATCTAATAGTGTGTGTGGATTAGTAGGTTTGTGAATGGGATGTGGCTTGGGCAGAAGTAGCACACTGCACTGCCAGTAAGTTAACGCAGCCTGGCAGAGGGTTTGTGAGAAAGACAGAGAGATGGAAAGAAAGTGAAATTTATTTGGAGGCCTATGGTTTAGAGGGCACTGTTAATATGATGATGTAAGGAATGATAGGGTTTGAATAGTATATTGGTATATGATTAAGATAAGCAATAGGTGGTTGCCTAGCGTTGCAGTGTGTGTGCATGTTCAGTATGTGACCATTAGGTGGCTCTGCACCTGCTGTCTCATGCACTTACAGACGGAAAGACACAAATAAACAAGAGAGCTGAGACTTTCGCTGACAGAGACGAGGGGGGGGTAGATGGGTGAAGAGAGTGTAGGAAGGCGGGGGTTGCCGTTGTCATAACCGCAGCATGTGTGAAGTTTGTGTGGGCGACTGAAAGCGCAAGAGAGTCAATGTGTGTGTGTGTGTGTGTGTGTGTGTGTGTGTGTGTGGGAGAAGAGAGAGAGAGAAGTCTGTGATATGTATATGGGTGTGTGTGTGTGTGTGTGTGTATATATATATAGAAGCTTTTCATCAGTTTCCTTAGTGACTGGCTGTGGCTGAGACGGATCTCTGCTCTGCAGAAAGACGAAAGGAATGAAAGAACGAGCAGTATTTGTGGAAAATTTCAGTGTACTTGACATTTCATGGATTCTTCTTATGAGACGGTTATTGACTAAGGTTTAATATTATTAGTGAGCTGTTATGATAAACCCATATCTTATATTTTCATTCAGACTGTGACTGTGGTTAATCTTTACTACTTACTTATAAAAAGTATGAACCTGAAGAAATTACAAAAGAGAAAATTACGGGATGTTTTCAGTCTTTTTCTACTGCATGTGGGTCAGCATTATACCACAAGTAAAAATATTTCAATAAGTTAGAATTTAATTTTATAAAAAAATGGAATGGAGTCAAGATATTTGCTTTCAAAGAACACTTTTCAAGTTTCCCATGTTATTCTCCAGATCCAGCTATATGAAAAAAGCTTAGTGACTTCATGTAATGACTATAAAATACATCAGTCATGAACAGGAGATGTAAATTTTGAGGAGGTGACAGCTTTATAAAGACATTCTAAGCTTAGGGACAATAAAAATGTGGGTTTCGCAGGAGAAGTGAAACTCAATCGTAGCCGCTTCTGATTGAGTGGTGATATTTTAGACATTTAGTGATGGTCTCCAGGCTCCAAAACAGGTTTCTTGGTTGAAATGGTTAGCCAGTGGGGAACATCTGAAGAAAATTGATATTTATGTGGTTCTTGACTGTCAGGTTGATGTGAGGAGCAGAGGTTTGTGTTTTTAGAATTGATCGAAGGGAGTTGATGTGTGACCACCTTAGCCAGACCGAGAAAGTTTTAGATGGAAAGACAGAGTGGCTGAACAAAGGGAGACATTACCGAGAAAGAACTAAAATCCCCATTCAATAACTTAGAAATCTCATATAACTCTTTTTCTTGTCTCTTTTTGCTTGTTCTCCACCTCCGCTTTACCTCATTCTCTTTCTCTTTCTCTCTCTCTCTTGCACTGCTTTCACTTGACTGCAGATTGTAAACAAACCCACACAAATGAATTATGATTAAATACCGAGAGGCTCCAATAAGCTGCCAAGGCAACAGACAAGTATTGCTGTGCTGCTGAGGTAACCTGACAAAACGAAACGGACTGTGAAACAAATGCACTGTCTAGTCTGTTTTTTTTCTCAGTGCCTTCTGGTTCATCTCTCTATCTGTGTCTCATTATTGTGTGTCTTCTATCTGTGAAATTTTTCTTTATTTATCTTTTTCCTTTTTCCAGAACTATATCTTTAATATGAGCAACAACAAACCATAAGCAGAGCCCTGTACCAACATAAAGTCCTAGAAGAGCACTGCTATCCTACTCAATTGACAAATGGTGTTAGAAACGTCACAGCATAAAAACGCCTTCCAAAATCAAATAATAAAAACAACACAAAGAACTTGCAGATTACCACTTTTTAATCCTATTATCCATCCGAGCCTCTTTTGAATGTTCTTTGTGTCTACTAGTGAAACACTCCATGAATATCCCAAGCTGAACCCTGGATTGATATCAAGCTGACAGGAAGACCAACCAACACAAACAGGATGTCTTTTTTAGTGCATGTTTAGACTCAAGTAAGCCTAGCGGGAATCATTACAGTTCTGCATGTGTATACTCTTCTATGTGCGAGTGCCCGCCTCTTCCCTGTGCATGCTACATCTCTTAGCATTTAGAAGCACATTTCATCTATATTTACTTCCAAATGGTCTTTTAACTAGGTCAGCTAACTAACAGAAATAGACTGCTGTATGCTATTGGTGAGGCAATCAGTCATGACATCTAGTGGTCCAAAGGAGGAAGTGCAGCCTTGTTGACTCTGAACAGGTCACCTAATGTAACTGCAAAAGAGGAAAAATAGATACCGGTACTGATGTTGCTTCTGTCTCTGTCATTGATCTCACTGTATTCTGTGTCACTGTGTACAGACACACACACATATGAGTGTGTTTATATGTGTGTGTGTCATGTATTTAGTGCACAAGTATGCGTTTGTCTGTATCTGTTGTTTTTTTTGTATGTGCTTGTGTATTGATGATACATGTAGTTCTGAAACAACTAGTCGAATAATTGATTAATTGTTCCACAAAAAAGACGAGCAACAGTGTTTATTATTGATGAGTTGTTCAAGTAATTTATCAACAACACCAAACATTTGTCAATTCCAGCTTCTCAAATATGAGGACATGCGGATCTTCTGTGCTTTGTAAATGGAATATAATTAGGTTTTACACAGTTGGTGACATAAAACAAACAAAGTTTAAGATGCCACCTCAGGCTCTGGGATTTTTTTTTTTTTCATTTTTTACTATTTCCTGACATTTTATAGGTCATGACTAATTAAAAGCTTGAGAAAAAACAACAAAAGAATCACAGTTGCAGCCCTGGTTACAAGCTTATCTCTGTGTGTGTGTGTGTGTGTGTACATGAGTTTTCCATGTGTCCCTCTTTCACGTTCTCTCTGTCTCTAGTCTCTACTGCTCACTCTCCTTCTCTCCCTCTTTATCTCTCCCACACTCCCTCTCTCTGCCCTTTTAACTGTAACACCCTCCCATCCTCTCTCTCTCTCTCTCTCTCTCTCTCTCTCTCTCGTTCTCTCTCTCTCCCTCTTTCTTTCTCTCTCTCTCTCTTTCTCTCTCTCTCCCTCTCTCTCTCTCACTCTCTCTCTCACTCTCTCTCTTTCTCTCTATTTCTCAGCTTGTAAGCAGTCTCTGGGCGTACAGCCAGCTGGCGTGTGTATGTTTTTTGAATGAATACCTGATGAAGTTGGCCGAGCGAACCGTGGGAGGGGCCCTGTGTGTGTATGTGTGTGTGTGTGTGTAGGGCAGACAGTGTGAGAGCTCTGGCTCTCATTCAGCCCCTTGCATAATACACGTTGGAGCTCTGCATGCGGGACTCCCTCCCTGTGGGCGTGTGCAAGTGTGTGCTACCAATTGTTTTTTGTGTGTGTGTGTGTGATCACCTGTGTGTTAGTGGTAGTGAGGGAGCTTCCTGCCTCGCAGTCAAGATTTAGGAGATGGTTGCTGGTCTGGACAGTGTGTGTGTGTGTGTGTGTATGTGTGTGTGTGTCATCGGTGTATGTGTGTATGTGTGTGTGTCATCGGTGTGGGTTTCGAAAAAATACGTAAAATAGGCTGAGAGTGGTTTTTAGCACAACTACACTGATCCTGCTTGGGATTTTCCATTCAAGAGGGAGAGAGGGAAAGAGAGTAAGACTCAAAGTGCCTTACAAGGGACACGGCAGAACAGGAGAAGAGGGGAGTAAAGGAAGGAATGAGAGGTGGAGAGAGCATGCTGCAGAAGTGGGCTACTCCTGCTACCCTGGTAAGTACACTTCACACAGTTTTGCACTCTCTCTGAATGAAGTGTGTGTATGGGGAGGTCCCGAATGCTTGTCTTGTCGTATCACAGTATGTGATTTGTAAGTGCGTACTGCGTCTGCCCTAGTTTTTCATACAATCGTTGCTGCTCCTTTATCCCATTCGATCATCATAATGGAAGTGTTTCCCCTCTTCTCTTCTCTTCTCTTCTCTTCTCTTCTCTTCTCTTCTCTTCTCTTCTCTTCTCTTCTCTTCTCTTCTCTTCTCTTCTCTTCTCTTCTCTTCTCTTCTCTAGTTTTCTTCTCAGGCTCTCTGTCTCAGTCTGTCTACCCCCACCCCCACACCGACCCCCACCCGCCTCCAGCCACCCACCAAACCTCAGGGTTGCTGAGAGGTGAGAAAGTGCAAGTCATGCAATGCCGCCTAAGTATTTGAGACTCTCTTATTCTCACAGTCATTTGTTTCTCTCCATCTCTGTCTCTCTTTGTTTGTGTAACTCTTAACCACTCCTCTATCTCTCTTTCTCTTTTTTATTCTTACTCTTGCTTCTCTCTTTCTCTGTCACCCCTCCCTCTTCTCTTCCCCTGCTTCTCCAACTCTGCATCTCCATCTGTCAATAGCAGATCCTCCATTACTCTCACACTATCTGACATGCTCCCATTTGAGTGTGTGTGTGTGTGTGTGTGTGTGTGTGTGTGATTGTGTTTGTTGTTTGTGTGTAATCACTAGTGGAGAGTGACAGTGAATGAAGTGGCAGCCTTGTCAGAGTTCCCAGTCTGGCGATGCTCCCCTTAATGTGCACACATATGCAAACACACACACTAATGAGAAACTAAATAGACAAAAAGCTACAGAGAGACATAGAGGAAGAAATAGGAAGTAGAGAGAGTGACTGAGAAGTATAAGCCTGCAGCAACGCTGTACTTTCCAGTTGGACTATATTTAGGAGTGAGATAACACATCACGTTGGACTTATCCATTTGATCATGAATATGATTATGACTGGGCTTTCACACTCACACACACACACACACACACACACA
Organism: Pampus argenteus; assembly: GCA_036937835.1. Taxonomy (NCBI): domain Eukaryota; kingdom Metazoa; phylum Chordata; class Actinopteri; order Scombriformes; family Stromateidae; genus Pampus; species Pampus argenteus. The sequence continues at coordinate 12,338,852 of CM072879.1, forward strand.
CACATAAATGCAACAGACCTATGTTTTTGCAAATAAAATAGTGATATGAAAAAACAAATATTTTTGCATTAAATAAAAATGTTGTATTAGACCTAGACCAATAATCTGCTGATATTCTCTTATTGGAGATATATTGGGATTGTTGTACAGTACCAGTCAAAAGTTTGGACACACCTTCCCATTCACTTGAATACTGTATATATATCGGCCGATAAGCAACATGACGATGCAATACAGAAAGCCCAAAGTAGGTTTGAGGTAATTTACAAACAATGTCACATTTACATAGTTTTTCCACAAGAGAGCACTGACATTTATTTTTTAACTGTAAAAATGTTCCACTCAATACAATTACTGCTGTAAAATCACTCTAAACCACAGTCTTTTGTGGCTTATTGCTTTAATAATGCCTCCCAGGGCAGATGAAATCAATTCTATACAGGTATGCAATATTAATTAAGTTGAAAAGCATTGTACACATTTAGTGCAGACAAACGTATAACTTTGTACCCAGAAGGTATCTTTTAGACTGGTTTATATTATAAATTATATCTTAAATGCTTAAGATATAATTTGTTCTGTTTGGAAGGATATCTGTTGCTTAGAGATGGACAACTATGAAACATATTGTCTGTCTTCAAATGTAAATTGGTATTCTAAAAAATGAAATTGTTTTAAATGACCATAGTTTTTTTTTTGTAGCCATAAAAGTGCAGCACAGCCAACATAAACACAAAGCACTTTATCAAAGGATTTATAAATTACACAGTAGATGTCATGTATGTGAAATACATCGAGGAATATGGTATTTTGTGTATTACACATAATAATAATAATCGATTGATACATGAGAGATTTGTTTAATTCTGTTTTCCTGCAGGGTTTGAATCACAGACATCAGCATCCATATATCCATCCATGTTTTTTCTGGATCTACATACAGATACTTAAATAGTAGAACAGTTTTTTTGTGTGAAACAAAGGTAAAGGTGTGTGTGTGTGTGTGTGTATACGTGTATGCGTGTGTTTTAGTTTGAAGGAGAAAGAGGGTGACATAGACACACCTCCACTGTTTAGACACACCTCCACTGTTTAGACACACCTCCACTGTTTTGACCATAGAAGGACAATAGTATAGTGGAAGAGTGAATGGTTCAAATTACTGACTTTCTCTCGCTCTCTCTCCCTCCCGCTCTCTCTCTTTCACTCACACACACACACACACACACACACACAGTTTTTCCAGCAAACATGTACAGACTTTGGTAAGTTAGATCATTGTATTTGTGTGTGTGAGAGACTAAAACACATGGAGGACAGACAGCTTGGGTTACAGGTCATCTGATATCCACACACACACACACACACACACACACACACACACATACACACACTGCAAACTCAGCAAGATTAAGGTGAATGTGTGTTTGCGTGTCAGTTTCAGTGAAGCAATACTCTCTCTTTTTGCCATGTAGGTCAGTTCTCTCTCCTTCCCTCCATGCTTCCCAGCCTTTCCCAACCCTCATACCCCTGTTCTTCAAATCCTTACATCGATCCTTCTTTCTCCTCCGATCTTTTCTCTTTCTTCATTAATTGTTGCTGTAGAGCTACTGGGGTTTATGTGTGCTTTTTGTAGCTCTCTGCAGAATCATTTTCTTTACTTTTCTTTTTCCTTTCTTAACCTTGAATATTTCTATGGATTTCCACTGGGATATTGCATGTTTATTTGTGTGTATATGTGTCTCCCCCTCAGATGTTGCAGTTTAGTTAAAGCTACTCTAATTGATATTTTATACATATTAACAATAGATCAGATGTGTAATGATGAAAAGGATGTAGTGAAAAGGCCACAGAGAATTATCGGCTATGAAGGTCCCCTCAGCTTTACGGAGATTTTTAACATCTTTCAGCTAATTGTTTTGATTTATATGGTCTGCAACTTTACTATTTTGGTTCATTCTCCCAAGTCTCGTTTTCAGACTAATAGGCAGTCATACACAGCCTTGTATGACTAAAAACACACTACACACTACCTGTCCAGAAGAAGTTGGTGACTAACTGGTACACAAATTGAAGCATTTAGCAGCCAAAGGGACAGATATCCCCCTGGAGTTGGTGGAAAGCAAACTAGGGATTTAAAAAAAGAGTGAATATTGGATTTCCATTGGGCAGGTGGCCAGAAATACAACTGCAAATGAATGCTGATCTTGCACCATGTGTACCAAATGTGGAAATAGGCAACAGTTTGCTAACAAATTGGACATATCCTTTAAAATGATGTCAAGGTGGTGTTTACTGCCTTGCTTGTTGGCCCCAAGTGTCCAAAATCGGTTTCTATACTTCTATATTCTATATTGTACAAATTTCCATTTCTTTTAAAACTCTGTATTAATGAAAGATGACAAGCTACTTACTTACTGACTTACTGTGATATGTTTCTTTGCTTTAGCACCTACAGTTATTCCAAGCATAGCTTAAGCTTCTCAGCAGCTGCAGTACCATGCCTCTTATTACACATATTGAATGTTACAGCAGTACAATATATCCCATTACACAATGCATATAATATTTTTCCTGGAAGAGAGACTTTTTTTTTCACATGCCAGAATAAACTGTCAGAAATGACGTGGCTCGCTCCAAAGATAAAAGCTCTCAGAGATGGCAACATGAACAGATTTGTGACTGGATGTACAGGCACTCAGTGTTTGATATGACGGCTGCTATGAAATGTCTCTGATCTCAAAGCTCTCAGATACATGATGTTCCTCTTATCTCAAAGTTTTAATTTGGGCAAGAGCTTGTTGAATACATGCAGAATAGTTTGGCCTCTTTGTTTTGTAATTTTTCCATACTTGCTGTGTTATGACACTGCATGAATCGTACATGGGTGGAGGTGTGGTACAGTGAGGAGACCAGATTTATTTATTATTAGAGAGAGAAGATTAAGAAAATCATTAGATGGACTGATGATTGAGAATGGACTTATAAAGTAGGAGAGGTGGTCTAGTGGAGGTAGAGTGAAGAAGAAGAGTACATCTCCATGCTAAAAGCTCACCCATCAACAGTACCTCTCAACACACCTCTGAGTCATGCTTGCTTGATTGAACAGATGTTGTGTGCTTGAGCAAATGTGCGCTCACTTCCATAAAACGAAGCCTGTACAGTATATGTGTGTGTGTCTGTGCATGTGAATGTGTGTTTGCTCCTACACCTGTCTCTGCAGTTGTGTTGTAGTAGCACTGCAACACTTCATAAATCACAAGAATCTGCTTGAGATGCAAGATATGTGATAGTCAGACTCATCACCAATATAAGAGGCCGTGTTAGTGAGTCTAATGTGAGCAGTGTTAGAGAGAGCGTAGAGACTGTTAGTTTTATTCAGTGCAAATTTCACAGTATCATGAAACTCACCATGTAAACAGGTAACTGAGGAAATGAAATGACAAACCTTGTATTACAGTGTACATGTTTTCTTGCTGTACATTTTTAGTGCAGGTTTGTCGTATGTTAATCAACTGATACTCCAATTTTAAGTGTGCAAATATAGAAAGTCTTTAAGTTGGATAAATACATGGGTCAGTGTATGTGCTTTTGTACACCAGTTGGTGAAAGCTTTTCTGTGTGTGTGTGTGTGTGTGTGTGTGTGTGTGTTAATTTTTGCTGTGTGTCAGGAAAAGAACACGTGTCAGCATAATTGAATATGCCCAGGTGTCAGTGTTTTAGTAAGCAAGATGGTGCGTGTATGTGTGTGTGGGTTGGGTGGGTGGATTCATGTGCTTGAAATGGTTTTACATTATTTATGAGATTCACACCAAGCTTTCCATCTTTTGCAGCAGGGGGTCCTCTCTAACAGATGGCGCACACACACACACACACACACACACACACACACACATGCGTACACATAAACACACTTACTACTATAGGTTTGTTACTGGTGGTTTAAGTGCTGCAGGTGCTGGAAACTTCTTGGAATGGGTTGGATTATTATCAGGGGGTCTCACTTTTACATTTAAATTATGAGGATTTATTTATTTATTTATTACAAATGTTGTCCAGTAATCTGCAAGTTTAGCACATAGCATTTTATGACTGCCCCTAATATAAATTATTATATGGGGTTTGGACATTGTCTAATGTTTATTGAATTGCTGTATTATTAACCAAAAGTAGTGAAGTATATGTTTAATGCCAGCTCTGACTTACTTCATCTCCATAATCTGGGGGGAAAGTTCACTATACTTATTCTTTCAATCTTTTATTGTCTATTTTTGCTATAGTTTCATCAGTCAAATTAACTTTGCTCTTACACTGGTCATCTCTGTGTTTGGCTCGATTTTAAGTCTTGTTTTAAATCAGATTATATGTATTGAGTATTTATTATATGCGTGTTTATTGTTTTTGAGACAGTGTGGACACATCTACTGTATATATCAGTAGTCCTTACTTGTGGCAGTTAAACCTTTTCCTAACAGTATTTCTTTTTCTCTTTCACAGGATTGTGCTGTGTGTGGGCAGGCTTGTTTTTGTAGGGAAATGATTCCACATGAAGTGCGACGCACTCGGCCCCCTGTCGTCCTCGGCGGCAGCAGCAGGTGTGACGTCGTGACACTCTCCCCTACCGCACTGAGTTCACCCTTCAGTCACTAAAGACCCCTGGACCGAACAGACCATCCTACCCCTCCCCTCTAACTACACCTCCATATCTTCATTCCCATCTTTAATCCTTCCTCACCTACTTGGTAGGGCCTGGATATTCCTGACCTGATAACCAACGGCTGTGGGTGAACTGGATAGAGAGGGAAAGAGAGACAAGATTGGGAAGGTTAATTCATACCTAATAGAAATAAGACAAAGGACAGGACATTAAAAGTGAGAAAAGAAGAAAGGAAAGTTCAATAGAAAGTTGACCAGAGGGAACAAGAAAGAAAGAAAAAACAATAAAAGTCTAAAAGTTCAGGAAAGATAACACAAGTACTGCTGAGGGACGTGAGGTGAAATCAGCATGAAGTCCAACCAGGAACGCAGTAATGAATGTCTGCCCCCAAAGAAGAGGGAGATCCCATCAAGCACATTACCATCTGAAATTCGCTCACCTATCATACCACCTGCCAGCGACAGCCAGCGCACAGAGAACATGGCCTGGCTTGCCAGTGTGGCTGGTGGGAATGAGAGTGGCATAAGGAGTGGGCACCGTAGCTCCAGTCAGTCTGATGGGCCGCAGTATAAATCCCTTTCCTCCACATCAGACTCCTTTTCCTCCTCTTCTTCACTAAGGCTAGTCTCATCTCTTCCCACAGTGTATACATCCCCCCCGTCACAGTCCACAGTTGGAGGAACTGTCCATTATACCCAACTGCCACCCAATCTGCAGTTTATAGCCTCACCTTACACTGCCCCATACACAGGCTACATCTCACCTCAACTGCTTCCACCTCCTCCTCCACCTCCGCCCCTCTCCTCCTCGTCCTCGTTGGCCACACAGAGACCTTCACACATGGAGACAGCCTGTGCTACTTCACAGGCCTCCAAACATGATCATCAGCGAGCATCCACTGGACGCACATCCATGCCACCACCTCCTACAGACCCTGCCCCTCACTATGTTCAGATGTCAACCTCTCCACGGACTGTGCCGTCACCTCATCACCAAGGAGGCGCTCACCTTCCTCCCCACTCACTGCACCATCATCATACTTTGGGACATGGCATGTCCCAGGTTGTGGTGCAGTATACGGATGGACCCTCCAGAAAAGAGGAAGGTGGCTCCAGATCCAGAGAGCTTCACAATGGAGGCCTGGATAGGGGCCGGCGGTATGGTGCATCCCCTGAGTCCAGCCTCTCTAAACCAGGGAGCAAATCACGGGATGCCACCTCTTCTTTGTCCTCATCAGCTTACGAGGCCCGCCATCTGGTTCTGCCATCAGACTACTGTACTCATGATCCCTCAGGGCTGAGAACCTCTGTCATGCTAATGCCTAATAGCCACAGGGACCACCAGCTGGTACCACCCAGAGCCAGCCCTGAGAAGTTGACAACCTCTGCCACCACACACCTGGAGAAAGGTGGAATCATCTTGGGCAAGCCTGTCAATCGCACACCCCCCTCCTCCAACACCACATCCTCTTTCACGTTTCCACCCCCATTAAGTGTAGACAGCCTGAAAGCTGCTGTTAGTTCACTGCCTCCTCAGACCGTTATCCAGACCACCCACAACTCTACAGAAACATTGTCAATGGGATTGCCCTCCTCCAGTATCTACCCCCAGCCATCTATCATTGGTTACATTGCAGGTGGCAATGGGAGCCAGCATACACCAATCAGCTACCACACCAGCCTACAACAACACTTACTCATTCCTGGTGCCCAACCGGTCATTATCCCCGTTAGTGGAGGTGGAGTCACCACATTGGAACCCGTAACCTCCCATGTGACATCATCCACCCAAGCTGCACCATTTCCTACCACACTCCCACACACATACGTTGCTGCCCCGGCCCCCAAAGGAGAAACTCTGGAAACTCCTGACGGCACGTATCACCAGGCCGCTTCAGGTGCAGTGGTCCAAGCCCAGCTTCATCTCCCAATTGTTCCCGCTCCGCCTGCGCCTCCTCCCTCGTCTAGTACGGTGGTTCCCCCCTCACTCCCTCCATATTTTATCAAGGGCTCCATCATCCAGCTGGCTGATGGAGAGCTGAAACGTGTAGAGGACCTGAAGACAGAGGACTTCATCCAGAGTGCAGAGATCAGCAGTGAGCTGAAGATCGACTCGTCCACAGTGGAGCGCATTGAAGGGAGCCACACCTCACCCAACTTTGCTGTGGTTCAGTTCTCTGTTGGTGAGCACCGTTCACAGGTGAGAGAAGTCTGTTCCTGGTATGAACACCAACACACATGACATCACACATTTCATTTAAGGAATACACTTACCAGCTTTAATGCTGATAGTTGGATGAGAAGATTGATACCATCTCATGTCTACATCCTGCTAGCAGTGGGTTAACTTAGCTTAGCATTAACACCGGCAAACAGCAATCTTAGCTTAGCTCGTATTGATTTAAAATTACAAACTTACCGAAGATACATGTTTTATTTTCACATAATATTTCATACTCAGATCAATGTATTTCTCACAGTAATCTGAAACAATGCCACACTTTATCTCTCTGTTTTCTGTCTCTGGTTTTCTCCAAGTCCTTCAAACACACTTGCACATACTCTCTCTCTCTCTCTCTCTCTCTCTCTCTCTCACTCACTCACACACACACACACACACACACACACTCCTCGCTGTCTTTTGAGGGTGTGCGTTAAAGCTAGATAATCTATTTCATCTGTCCATGCTGTGACTCGTCCACCCACACAGCAGATCTCTAACCATCTCTCCAGCCCCCGGCTGCTCTTTGATACAGTACCCCACAAAAGCTGACCATCTTTCAAAGACTTGTATTTCTCTCTTGTCCCTCAGTGGCTCTTATTTCTTTTTTTTCCAGAGAGGTGGTAACAGCTTTGAGTCCACACACCAAGGACTTACTCTGAGAAGTCAAAAATTATATAATACAGCAGGGAAAATATTGCTTGACGTTTTCTTTGAGAGGGTGTTTGATACATCTTGCACTTGTATTTTTCTTGTCATTGTTCTCTTTCACATTCACATCCTCTATGCTCTTTTTGTTCAACCCACCCTCTCTTTGTAGCGTGCCTTTTCATCTCCTTCTCACTAACTTCCTGCACTCCCATCTTCTCCTCAGGTTCAGATTTTCCTTCATTTCATTTCATTTTCTTTCTCGTCAGGTTTATTTTTTCTCCCTTGTCACCTTATTTCTCAGACGTTGCTGCAGTAGAAATAAGGGGACAAGAAACCCTGGTTGGACTGAAACTGGGTGTTGAAATTACATGATCAGCGTCATAAACAACTTGGCCAACAGGATTCCTTAGTCTAAGATTTAAGATTGGCTTTTTTTTATTGTACTCCTCAGCTATTGTGTGTGTCTTTTTGACCTTTAATATAACACAACATCTGAGACCTTTGTCAGGGCCCTTGTCACTATTTTCTTCCCTCTGGGCTACAGACCTATGGTTTACTTGGGTGGACCTCAGGTTTTGTTTGTTTAATTGCTGTTCAATAAAGACAACATGCCAACAAAATCAAAATCTTAACAAAATGTAAAAGATTTAGAAACATTTGAATATTTTGGTCGTTGTATGCTGATGTTTCCAGATCAGCTGAAGTTTTGTGTTTTACACTCTTCATAATTAATACCTATCCTATTCCTTTTAAGTTATTTTGTTGCTTATTTAGTCACAAATATTTAATGCTGTAAAAAATACTAAGGAGTTTTTTGAAGGGTTTCAAAACAGTGTTTATTTAAGTACCTTTATATTGATGTCTCTTTTACTCATTCCCTCTCCTCCAGGTGAGTGTGGAGGTCTTGGTGGAGTACCCTTTCTTTGTCTTCGGCCAAGGCTGGTCTTCATGCTGTCCAGACCGGACCACCCAGCTCCTGGAGCTGCCTTGCACCAAGCTCTCTGTAGGCGATGTTTGTATTTCACTCACCCTCAAGAATCTGAGGAATGGGTCCCTGAAGAAGACTCAGCCCCTGGAGCTGGCCAACCCTGCCTCTGTCCCAGCCTCCAGCCACGGCCACCTCAAAACCCTGAGAGCTGTCTCAGACGCTCCCCAGAGCTGCAGTGGAGGAGGCTCTAGGCATGGAGAGCGGGAGAATGGCATTAGTCAACGGGGGAGCGGTGGAAATGGGAACGGGAGTGGACGGGGAGCCAAGGTGGAAAACGGGGATGTCATGTTTGGGGAAAGAGGTTCAGTTTCTAAATGTCAGGTTGCCAACAGTGCAGAAGCTGGCTCCAGTAAGCCATCAGGAAGCAGAAAGAGGAGGTGGTCGGCCCCTGAAGGTCGAAAAGTAGAAAAATCAGAGGAGGAGCCACCTTTGACCCTGCCCAAACCTTCCTTCATCCCTCACGAGGTGAAAGTCAGCATCGAGGGAAGGTCGAATATTGGCAAGTGAAGGCTAGCAGGACCGTTAATAAACCATGGGATTTGGAAAATAAAAAACATAAAAGAATTCTACAAAAAAAACAAAAAAACATGAATGCCCACATTAATGTTTCATTTGTCTTTGTTTTAACGTTTTGTTTTCTGTTTTTATTTTCTATCTTGAATACTGTACTGTAGAGGTAAATTTACTCTACATGTTATCACCTTACATTAAGTCCATGTAGTTTATAACACATTTTTATAGATGGATTTGATATCACACAAGCAATCGGTGCCGTTTTGGTGGTTTTCTTGAGAAGACTTTTGGTGGGGGATTTGTGAAGTGTGCTAAATGTTTGTCGGTGGCTGTGTGGCACACATGAGCAACACATGATGGCTGTACTCAGCTGGCTGCACATTACAAATTATGTAAATTCAAATTAAATTAGCTCACAGTTAGCCTCTTGACAGTGAGCTCGCTCTGTGCACTGCAAGTGAGGCTGTCTGGATGGAAAGCCTTTCCCACCACCTCTGGCCACAAGGGTGATATAATGTCAGCTGATCCTGAGCATGAAGGATTTGATAGTAAATCATGAAATTTTCCATTTGCTCAATCAGAGTCTTTAGTGTAAGTGTACCAGACCTGATCTGTAATGTCATCAAGTAGTGCCGGTGTGCCACACAAAAGAGAGGGAACAACACTTCTGTTCAGTTCGATGTGAGCAAAGTCTTTACTTTCATCTTTAGCATATAATTTTAATTTGTTTTTCTTAAACCCCTTGTCTTCTATCTCACCAGATAGTTGTTTTTAATGATTGTCAAAAACTTTAATCAGGGGTCATTTAGTCCTAGATTGAACCTAGGTGGGTGTGTTAATATTAATGTAATGAGATACCCTAACCTAACATACATACAAGTGCAAACACACTGGGTTGGCAAACTTCACTTTGAGAAAATGTTAAGAGGAAGACTGCATATGATCCTCATTGTTTTCGATGAATTACTTTATATTTTTTTAGTCCAGAAAGGCTGTGTGAGAGAGAGAGAACCGAGCGAATCTGCATGTCTGTTCTGAGAGGGTCATGGGATGTTTCAAAGCACTTCACACACCTGTCACACTCACCATACAGCAGACAAATATTTGTTGTGTCTTTATTTACGCAGTACTGTATGTTTTTAGATTTTTTTTTCAAGACGAGGGTAAAAAAAAAAAAAAGTAGCAACAGCACTTTGGAAAGGTAAAGCTTTTTGAAAAGTGAAGGGATGGTTTTGGTTATGTGGGAATGGATGTGCCATGGGATCATCAAGTAAAGGGTGAATGTGAGCGGTACTGGAGGAAATTCCAGAGAGTAGATGGTTAGAGAAAAATTTACGTTGACAAAAGGACTTAGAAACATGATGGGGTTTAAGCATGTGCGCTTGTACAGCCAGTCAGCCATGCAAACGTGAGGGAAAAGTATTGAAATGTGTTTTGATCCCAGTGATGTTCTGTACTAAACTGAGAGCGATGATCAGAAACTTATGCCACAGAATTGTGTGTGTGTGTGTGTGTGTGCGCGTGTGTGCGTGCGCGTGTGTGCGTGCGCGTGCGCGTGTGTGCGTGCACTAGAGTGTGCATGATGCTGGTCTGTGACTGTCCACACACACACACTCATACAACAAACACGCTCACACAAAAACAGTAAAACAGTACAGGCCATCCCTGAAACACAATGACTTATGATATGTACTGCATTAGTTGAAAAGCATTTAGATGAATAGAGATGCTTATATTTTTTGGGTGCATGTTGTCTCTACTGCAAAGACACTAGTGGACTGACGTTGGAGTTATGCACACTGGTAACAGTACAGTTGTACAGTGCTCTGTGGTGTGTTTGTGCGTGTGTGAGTGCGTTTGTGTATGAGTATATGTGTACTGTGTATAGGAAAGAGGATATACTCATTTGATATATAGACAATGCTAAATGTCCAGTGTTTCTATTTGGAGTCTTTACTTAAGAGAATCTTGCAATTTGCACATCAGTGGGATGGAGTTAGGTGGAGAGATGCGTTTTAACGGCCCTGTCCTGAAACGAGCCCTAGACCATGTGACACACTGGAGTAGACCAGGGTTTTTGTTCCTCTACAGGCACTTTTCACATTGTAGAAGAGATAATATTACATTCAACATTTTACCAACGCAACCATAGCTGTAAACCAGAATTTCAACATGTGCCTGCCTACTGAATTTAATTATAGATTTGTAGTGTATCATAAGGAGAATACTGACTTTTTTTTGTCCACTTTCCCTGATGTTCAAACCGGCGTGTCCAGGGTGTAGGGGCGTGGCTTCAGTTTTGAGCACGGCCTGTGCTTTCAGCCAGCTGAAACCTGAAGATGTAGCGGTTACCTCAACAGATGTGCTTGTTTGGTTGGACCAACATTTAGAGCTCTGTAAGCGACTCAGTCAGACTATCTGAACATCCTCATAGGCTAACACTCTCTCACACATAAGACAGTCCTGCTCTTTTTCTGAGCTTGATTTCTGAGGTGAAGTGTCTACTAGCTGATGATCCTTTGGCAATCTGATTACACTGCATGTGAAAATGTTCAGTCTGTTGTTGAAGGTGGAGATGGCTTCCTACAGGCATGTCTGTTGAGCTTTCTACACTGATCAGTTGTATTTTCATCCTACTGACGATATAAAAGTTTTAGTTGCATGGGGCAGCGCTGTTTCAGGTGGTGGGAGTTTACCAGGGTGATGGCAAGATGGATGTGTGCGTCGATGGTTGAGGAATGGATGAATAGGGTGGTTGAAAAAATGTGCAAAGGATGGTGGTGGTGAGTGAATGGGTAGTGCCCCCATATGATATTTCAAAATGCTTTATTTTTTTATAATAAAACAGGGTTTCATAGATCAACACCACCACAGTACTGCATTTTCATTTCTTCCTTTTCCTATTGAAACATCATGATCATTAGTACGTAGTAGTAATATGTGTGTGTGTTCATGTTTCGCAATCTGTGTGTGTATGTGTGCATGTTTGGTTGTTTTTTTTAACCCCATCCCCCACCCTTATCAACACAATAATAAAAAAAAAGCAGAATGGCAACATGTAAACGAACCTGTCAACCTTTCAGACCATCAAAACTTTAACTGTCTGTCTGGTTAAAGAACAAACAGATGGAGCCAAAGCCTTTGGTGACTTTAGAAAGCAATAGTACAACAATATTCAGGCACTCTACTTGTGTATGAGTAGAACACACGCAAACACAAACACACACATTCATTCCACCCACATTTTCTGCAATAAATAATAACAACAACTCGAGTATTACAACCAAAACAAACAGATTTCTATACGCAACATAGAAGACATATAATCTTGTCATATACTGGAAAATGTTTTTTTGAAGATCATATACCTGAACACAACTCATCTCCCCTTAGTATATGCCTAAATCTTTGGAATTGCAGTTGCAACACCAGTTGCTAGTTTTTCAGGGAAGCGTCTCATATATGCAGTAAGTGAACATAACCCCCAAAACCTCCTCTATCCCAGCTGGCCAGAGTCTCAAAAAGCTGTTTGTTACACTGCAGGTGAGCTGTGCGTTGTTCGAAAGTAACATGCACCTACAGTAACCAGCAGGTGTTTAGACTCCGCCCAGGTCTGGCTCAGTGCCATGTCTCCCGTAGTGACCTCGTTAACTTTGTTTCAGGTACCCAATCATAGCCAGCCAACCTCAGGCGCACCTCATCCTGAGGCAAAGCAATCATTTAACCCTTGACAACCGTTAGCTACCTTTCGGTGCAGCCAGGCCTGTATATAGCAGGGCTGACCTTCACTGCCCCTCTTCAACATCATCTTTTGATATTTGGTCTCCTTTTCACTACTGTCTTATACAGGTCATTGTATTTATACATCAGTGGAAATGCATGCTTAATAACAGACTATGAAACAAAGCAATCTGAAATGTAGACACTTTGTGAACGCAGGGAGGAAAACGACACATCATAGCAGGATTTCAACGATTTTGAGGGTTTGATTGTTGTTTTGATTTTGTTTAAGATAATCCTAAATTTCATCTTTTTTTACCAGTAGAAATGTACCGCAATGTGCAATACTTAAATTTTGTTTCCCCCCCCTCCCTTCGCTGTGCCAAGTGTATGTAGCATAGTCCAACTCCAGTGTCTCATCCTTGTTAACAGTTTGTGTTTTACTGTCTGTCAATGAGTCAGGATGTTTGTGAAGAGAAACAAAATCAACAGAGAGACAGCCCATACCTTTCTTTCCTTTCTGTCCTTTGCGGCCTTCCTAAAATTTGTGAGTATGTGAGACTGTCATGTCTCCATGGTGTGTGTCTGTGTGTCTGTCTGTCTGTCTGTCTGTCTGTCTGCACCATGTTGTGTGTAGTATGTTTGCTTATGTGCACCCGGTGTTCAAATGTGTGAGTGTGTTAAGTGTGACGCGTGTGTGCGCGTGTAATGGAGTATTTTCTCCTATAATTGTCTGTGAGATCATAAACGTTGACCCTCAGCGGTTCACGGTAAGACCCACAGAAAAAAGAACCTCATTGCTAGTGGGGACCACTTTTTTGTAAAAAAAAAAAAAAAAAAACAACCTAAAAAAACAAAACAAAAAAAACAAGTAAAAACAACAACAACCAACCAACAGAGATGCACATGTAAGTAAGAGAGGTAAAAGACTTGATAATGTTTCAGCACTTTCTAATCCTAGGATGGGTTTGGTCTAACCCCTCTGTCTCAGACCAATACCTTCCCTGGGGATAACATTCATTCAAAACAGACAGAGAGTATGAGAATGAAAAAAAGAGGGTGAATATTGATGAAAAAGAGAAGACGGCTCAGTTTAAGTTTTTGCACATCACCTTGCCGTAACCTTGTGTTTATCTGTCTGTGCTCCATCTTGCTTGGCGCCCGGCGCGTTCTTGGGTCCAACGGGCCGAGGTGTTAGGTGGTTCCTTGGTTCTTTTCTACTAGGAAAACCTTTTATCATAGAATGCATCCCTTTTGTTGTGTTCAGGGTTTGTTTGGAATCTTTCCCCACCTCACACTAACCAGGCTGTGCCATTAATTAGGTCTTTTTGTTCACATTTTGAGTTCTAATTTGGCAGATATGTTTGTCAGGAGTCAACACAGCTTGGTTTAGGTCATGCGGTGTGGTAAAATGGTGCACACAAACCTTTGCTTTGTTTGCATTATCTTTGGTGCAGGAGCTTTTTCTGTGTTTCGGGTCTCCTTGTAGCACTCAATATAATGTCAGGAGACTTAAAACTATTTAGAGAATGTGTTGTTGAGTTTTTATGACAAGCTTCCTCACTGGAGGAACACTGCTAATGTTGTATTTTTTTTAAATTGGCTTCTTGCACAACTTGACAAATAAAATGAATGTTGGTGTGTGAGCTTTGACTTTTTGATCAGAAAAAAAGGCATGTGTGCTCTTTGTTTCTTGATGTTTGTACTTTCATTTTGCATAAAGGATGTGTTTTTGGCACTTTGTTGTGTTTTAAAAGTGAACAGAATTCAATCAGGATTCCTTTTTTTTTTTTTTTTTGTCATTCTTTTTTTTTTTTTTTTGTATGACGTTTCGTCAATGTCCATAGCGCTGGATAACCAACTCAGGCAGAAAGAAAAAAAAAAAAAAAACTTGTAGAGGCCCACTTAACAGTTTAGTTTCACCCCAATCAATTTATAATGTGGGCTGTTTGATATGGGTTATAAGATATGTAAATTTATTACATATAATTTGATATGATTAACAACTGTCATTATTGACAAATTAACTATGAATTATTATTATTATGATATTGTGTGTATTATGCTGGAGATGGCTTGGATTATTCTTCAGTGTACTCGACGTCTTTGGTCTGCCACTCTGTACAAGGCGACAAACACTTCAGCAGGGGACAGGCTGCACGGTTAGTGACCTCTGACCCTGCCCACTGCCACTGAGAGGATGGATCTGTCAGCTGTGGCTCAGCTGATTCCTCCCCCTGTTTTGAGCACTCAGCCCTGAGGCTAGCAACCAGTCTGTGTAGATGTTTCTCTGCTAACCTGTGACAACCAAGTACTGAACTGAAACTTATTGGCCCGTGAGAGGCTGGCAGAGAACTGGACATCAACACAGACCTGTGAGGACAGTCTGGCCTGCAGGGGGGCGCAGCAGTTCCCAGCCAACTTGTTTGTACTATGTTGTACTCACCAAGTCCCTGTGTCTCACCACCCCTTTCCTCTATAGCAACGGAGTAACCCTGTTGGTGTATGTATTTGACATCTGTACAAATGCACCTCTTTGAAAAAGAAAATGAAACCTTGACATATCTGAAATAAATGCGCAACTTGTGTTTTTATTTGAATAGCAACACTAACATGCAGCCCGTATAAGGTATTCACCTGTTTCAAATGAATAGCTTCATACAACACTACAGTTGACGTTTATAGTTCATACATGTTTGTGTTGTACCTCGGACTGTATGCCTTAGTAGTTGTGACATCACGAGTCACCACGAGTAAGCAGACAATAACTCCATCTAGTGTTTGATCATCTGCATCTGCAAACCATTGTGCCAATCCACAAAGGAGAACGTTAACAGGATAAATCTGTTGTTTAGCATGGCTAATTAAAATTTTTAAAAGAAAAAAATACGTAAGGATAAAGGGTGATTGAAACAGCACTATTTGATCACTATATCAGTGATGTGGGCATGAGAAAACAGCACATCTGTGTTTTTTTAGAAACTCAAAGAAGACCTCCAAAAAAGAGTCTTCTTCGAAGAGAAAAAAAAGATAGTAATAGTTGATTGGTTCATGTTGGGACACCCCTGATGCCCTGTGGAGGGTCATCACAGGCAGCACATCCAGATCTGCTAGTGTTTTAGTATCATACTTAAGGACACTTCTCACTGCCAGTACAAAAATATACAGAATATACAACAGATAACCATTAACACAATGAGATCAACACCTAAATGATACTGAGAGACAGAGATCACACTTAAACATTATATTGTATGTGTAATCAAAGTTCCATCAAACTATTTATTCTTGATTCCTGCTTGTTCCCCCTCGTGGCTTATTAGATGCTCATCACCACCTCTTGCTGACAAAGGAAATGGCAGCAATGCAGGTGCTGACTGTCAGAAATGTTTGGGAGAGTCAGGATTTTTTAGGAATATAAGGTAAATGTTGTGATAGCGCAGTATGGAACTAAATAGCGTTAATTCCAAGACAGTTTTCTTGGAAGAAGGATCTCAACTTTGCTAGCATTCCTCTAAAATAAAATAAAAACTTATTGCATGCATTTTTTCATCCAGAAAGAGTCCATTTCCTGCCTTCTTCTGACACCCTTGACCCAAAATGTCAAGCTCAATCAATGACTCAGACATGACTAATTTACATTTTTCTAAGTCTCTCTCAAACACGTAAAATCTTTGTGATATATGAATCTAGACGTCGTCATGTTCATTTTGCTCAGGAATCTCCCTGATGTACAAATACACACGTATCATATAAGAAAAGATAGACATTTTGTTGTTTGCTATCAGCTATATATCACACCTCCTTGCAGAATGATAAGCACCACAGAGGAAATTAGCAGAGGGACCTGCATGCAGTTTATTGCAACATGATTTCTCCAGTGACAGTTAAAGGGTGATGTCCCTGTTTATTGCATATTGATTTGCACATTCATTCCAACAGTTCAACTGAATATTTTACCCAAAATGATCTTAGCATTAGTATTAGCCTTCTCCCACTGAGTGTGTTTATAAAGCGATGTGTTTTACACAGCTCATGTTTTTGATATTTGACATTTTTGCTGTTAATTGTAGAAATACACGTGTTAAAAGAGTATTTTGGAAGATCAGATCCAAAGTACACACACCTCAGTATTCTGGCTCTTTTATTCCCAATTTCCAAAATCTGTGATTTATCCAAGAAGTTCTATAAAGTGGGACAGGATATTTACGCATGCCCATTCAAAAAGTGAATAATACATTGAATGCATTATGCTGTCTGTAGCATGTAAACGTACTTGCTGTAGGATTAAATTGAGAATGTTTCAAGTCAACTCGAGTTTATTTTCATCACAATCTGCAGGAAACTTAACAGCTTTCTGACAGCAAATATCCTGAGATAAACTGATTGTGTGATTTCCTTGTCCACCACCGTCCTACTATTACACATTTAGACTCTGCATAACACTGGCACAATGCATATTATGCAGTCTGTGCGTATGTAAGTGTGTGTGTGTGTGTGTGTGTGGACCCCCACTAAGTGAACATGTGACTGGACTGTTGCGTGACGCGGATGAAGGTGGTTCTCCTGCTCAGCTCTTTGAGCTTGGCGGCACCCACATAGGTGCAGGTGGAGCGAAGGCCCCCCAACACATCACGGATGGTGTTCTCCACATCTCCTCTGTAGGGAACCTCCACTGTCCTCCCCTCAGACGCCCTGAGGATAGGATTTGAACAAAAAAATCACCTCCATTGTTAAAATTTACAGTATGAGCTTTTAAACCACTTATATTTAGACCATAAAAGCTGAACACTCTAAGTGATTATCATCCAAATGTGGGTTTTTTTACTCTACACTTTATGGAATTATTATTTCATCCTTGTTGTTTCATATGTACTAAAGTCGGTACATATGGATCAGTCTCTCACCTATACTCAGCAACTCCACCGACATATTTCTTCATGGCTGTGTCAGAGCTCATGCCATAGAAGAGTTTGACCTTCTTGCCATTCTTCTCTATGACCTCTCCGGAGCACTGGTCGTGGCCTGCGAGCATTCCTCCCATCATCACGAAGTCAGCCCCAGCACCTGTGGGGCAAAGGAGGAGGCACAATGGTGAATACTACACACACATCACAAATGACCCAAAACAGTACGTGACTTAAATCTGTTAAAAAACAACAGAAATTGTGGGTTGTATATTTACCAAAGGCCTTAGCTACATCTCCTGGGCAACTGCAGCCACCATCCTGAATAGAGAGATAATCCAAATCACCATTACATACATTCTTTAGCAGCATTTGAGGACTGAGGATGCCCTCTACTGGCTGCACCCAGTATTACCATTATCAAATTCTGTATTAACTGAATGAGTGCAATCTGTTGAATTGAAATTAAATGCTGATCACTTACTTCTTTGTATTCAAGCAGATAATCAGTTTACCTTAAACCTCTAAACAATTATTACTCAATCATGTTGATCTTACACTAGATCCTTGGTTAATATTTGTATATATCCTTGGTTATAATAGTTCCATATCCTGAATTGGCTTCACATGAAACAAGCAAATGTTCAATTTGAAGCACAAAATAACTAACTTGTTTGTTATCTACGTATGTAGTTCTGTTTTGTTCAGTGCTGTGGACTTACAGAGATAATGTGTCCTTTGAGTCCATGGGCTGAGTCTGCACACTCTATAACAGCACTGAGTTGTGGGTAGCCTACCCCTGTCTTGATCCTTGTTGTGCACACGGACCCTGTAACACACAGTTCACACAACGCACACTTTAGAAAAGTCAATCTTCATGTGCTCATCTCTGTCTGTGTTTAATTTGTTCCTGCTGCTGTAGCTACGGGAACCTGCTGTCTTTCAAATCTGCTGCTGTCAGGTCAAGTGGCTAATCAATAGTCAGGAAGCAGAGGCACAACGATTAGAACAATTTAATATAAGTATGTAAACGCCAGGCTGTTGGGAGATTTAGCAACCAATCCAGGGTTGTAATTTTCTAATGCATAAGGTTAATCTACTGGTAATCCTGCAAGCACGACATGCAGTTAGTGGCTCCATAATGTTAAAATACACGTACACTAAATGTACAGTAAGAGGCACTTGATGCGTCCATTAAGTGAAAACTACAAGCAGTCAGAGTTTGCTGTGACATTCCTGGCTGTTGGATGTTTGCCTGACCTTTCTATCTTTCTCCTCTCTCGTTTGTGTCTGGTCTTGCATGTGCTGTTAGGTGCATTTTTTTGTGTTGACTTTGAGGGAGCACACTCCTCAGACTATTCACAAACACACTCAGACAGTTGCACCCACCCACCTGGCCCAATGCCCACTTTGATGATGTCAGCTCCAGAGAGGATGAGCTCCTCCACCATCTCCCCTGTTACCACGTTACCAGCCTGCAGGGGAGACAGTCAGAAGACACAATTAAGCTGCAACCTCCTGTGCTAAAGAAAAAATGAAGCCAACGCGGATGTGCAGTTCCTAGAATGGCCACTTGAGGCTGGCTGCAAAAGTGAGTCAGTCCCCATTGACCCCCATATTAAAATGCCCAACTTTACAGCAGAAATAAACATGTTTACAGCCAGGAACAAAAAAAAACGGACTTGGTCTCTATAGCCATTCATGACACTGTAATTATACAGGGGTGGATGAATTTTTTTTATATAACTCACCCATTTTTGTTATTAAGACCTAAAACTACGCATTATTAAGGGCCTTTATAATTGACAAGTCGCTACCACGGCAACAACGCTGGATGCGTACATTACGTGCGTTATGTATCGTTACCCGGCAAGTTTTCAGTTGACCATTCAAGGAGTCGCCTGTACATTTTTATCCGGTAAGTACATATTGTTTTATGATTGTTTTTTTTTTGTTGTCCTAGCTAAACTTAACAGTAGCATTAGCATAGTTACCTATAAACTGTAAATGCACCATGCTAACAAAGCTAGCAGCTAGCGTTTGGGTCAGCTCTCCAACCTGGAGGCTTCAAAACAGGTGTAATGTGGTGGTTATGTCCATTGTTTTATACTGTCTATGGATACAGTGCATTCATACAGTTGCCAGTGTGCTGAATCGTCTCTTACCATGATGGTGTGTTTGGGGAACTTTTCTCTGACTGTCTTGACAAACTCCACAAAGTACTCAGAGTAGCCGTTGGCCACATCCAGACAGATGTACTTGAGGGCAGGGACGGCTTCCAAGATGGCACATAGCTTCTCCAGATCTGCTTTGCCACTGCCTGAACTGGCAGCTACATGCTGTGAGTAAAGTCACAAGGCTGTATTTTATATTTTTTATTATATTACATCATTCAAAACAAGGTTTTCTATCTGTAACTGTCGTGTTGTGGACTTGTACATGTATGTTTGTAACTGTAAATTGTGTGCTGCATATACATGCTTGCAGGCTCAACATTTCAGTGACTACCTGCAAACTCTGTTTTGCAAATCTGTGTATTCAGTTACGGGCCTGCAAAAATGTTCTAGTGTGTACTTATACAGAAAAAAAAACAACTGAAAAGACAAATGTTGGTGGTCTTACCTCTAAGCATTCTGGGTGATTAGCAGCAAAGTTTTTCCACTCTTCTACAGTGTAGTGTTTATGAATGGCTGTGAACAGGGTGTGCTAAAAAGAGAGAAAAGGACAGGGTATTGTCAACAGATCAGTCAACCTTGGGTGTTACAAGAAATGAAGTATAATTTAAAAACCTTGCAGACTCACTACAGCATCCTGTTTTTTTTTGTTTTGTGATTCTATGTCAAATACTTGCAAAGAAATCAGTGGAGGGACACGTGCAGACAAAGGCACAAACTTTTATTTATTTTCCATACATTCGGTCGTTAACTCACTTTGCTAAGGACCTGTGCCATCTCAAATGTTCCTGTGGTGTCCATGTTGGCAGCGATGATGGGGATGCCTGTGTAGGTCTGTTTGGAGTTGCGGAATGTGAAGGTCCTCTGAAGGTCGACCTGAGCGTGGAGAGAAATTCAGAAATATTCAGAAATACTAATCATAGCCTACTAGGAAATTGTGACTCTCTGAATTTGCCTAGAAGGACACTAAAGATTTTCTCTGAAATATGATCGGCTCATGTGGCTCATGTTCTGAGTCTGTGTGGTCATTGCAAGAAGGCACTGAATCATTTAGATCAGATAGTGAGCTTAGCCAGTGCTGCCGTATGTAATGCGATAAGCTACGTGAAACAAGCTGTGCTCATTATGTCACACTAGCTGCAGCCTTTACAGGAAATGATTTATCTGTACTCATGATGCAAGTCTATATTATCTATATCTATATAATCTATATTATGATTCTTATCAACAAAAAAGTCCACAATAAATAAATCTTATTCTAATGAGTTTACATAACTCGCTAACTGTCAGCTGCTCAGTGTGTTTACAAATACATGCATTAAAGCAACATACAGTAACTTTATTCTTCTCACAAATAAAAACTTGAATTCATAAGCATAAACACACCCTTGCTCAATTAAATACGTTTTGCTGCTACAGCCTATTTGGTCTGTAATTTAACTCAATATTTTAAGTTATTATGCTAAACTGGAAACACATATTATATGAATTGTAAAATGTATGCAAGGTTGTTATCAGAATCATCATTATTGGCCAAGTATGTTTACAAGGAATTTGTTGTGTAGAGCGAAGTTATTAATTTATTTATGCACAAGTACTTCAGCTGTGAAAATAGGCTAACAGCACAAAGAGTGCTATAACCTTCACAGAGAAAAGATTTTTCAGAGCCACAGCAAAAATGAGGCTCTGAGGAGAAAGAGGAAAGTGGTGAGAGAAGTATGGATAAGAAGGGAGGTAGGAGCATCCAGTCTGGCATACGCTAGGCTGGCTGATTTTCTTGCTGCGGCAAATCAATAAAGGCCCTTCTTACAGCACGTTGACTCAGCAGAATTTCCCAGTCTAGTCACCAGTACATCATGTATGACATATGCAGTGGTCTCAGTTATATACCATTGTTGTGTTTTATGCTATGGATATGAATATTTTATGACCCTTTAAAATAACAGAATTGATGATACGTCATTCATCTGCATATTAAATATACAATAATGGATTCTCTTTCAATAGGCAGAGAGAGGTTTTGGTGTAAGCTAATAGATGTGCAATGTGTAATTTTTTTTTTTTGCAACTGACTCTATTGGTGTAGTTACTGATGTGAGAGCATCTGCAAAAATCCACATTGAAGAGACATGCATTGTGCTCAGTTGTGGTGCGTCAGCTTGAATATCTTCCCTGGTGTTCAGATACCCTCCCTTCCTCGACACAAACTCGTGGATGTCAGGTAAACGTAGTTTTAGCAGGTGGATTTCTGTTTATGCTAAATGCAGCAATAATTCAAAACGAGAGCAGTCAGAACGTCAACAGATGGAGGCTTGTCTGATTTGGCTGCAGTGTGTGTATATATATATTGGTGTGTGTGTATGTTATCCTGATATCTCCGTGTCATATGGAATGTGTTCTGGCTGACTGTATCACACAGTCCTATTTTTAAACAGGTTTTCTGAGAAGTCTCCTGTGTCTCATGTTGCTTGCCACCTCTCAGGAGCCAACTCTCGCCCACTTCCACCCCAGAACTGCTGCCATCACACTAATATCATGATCTTACGTCGGTAGCAGTACCCCTGATCTAGTGACACATAGCAAAGTTGAGGAAGTTATGAGTACAAAACAACAAGGAGAGTGTTGTGTTGTCCTCGAAAGCCAAATCAAGGAGTGCTAGACATATCTTGGCCTGTTTACCTTGTTTGAAACGATAAGGATTGAGCAATTAAAGTCAGGTTTTCCATTTTTATAGCTGACTCTTCTCTTTTTCCTTTGTTGTTTTCACTGTTGTTGGTTATACTGTCTGTCTGGCAAAGTATGCCCTTGTTTTTTTTGGTTACCTTTAAGAAGGTCATTCCACTGTTGCATGCTTATTCGAGCTACGGTAGTTTTCTTTTTTGCTCAGTGAAGTTCAAAGGCAACCCACATCTACTGGCTTACACAAAACAAGACAATAAGATTTGGCATGAGTATACTTTTTTGCATTTTTTTTGAGTTTGCATTTTCTTGTCAGACATTCTTATAAGATTAATGAATGTCACTGCTGTTGCTGTTCTACAAGTAAATACGGGATGTCCATTCTTCATCTTAAATCAGTGTAACGAGCAGAGTTAGAGGGCCCTAAAATGTTGCCACCTCACCGTCATGTATAAATAGTCACTATGCCACTATTGTGTCACCCATCATAAATGTGTAAACGTAAGCGTACCTCCTGAATGCAACGCTAAACAGATTAAACTCCTCCTGAGAAAAACCCTGGTCTGATGGTTAATTTAACAGTAGCTGTAATACTTGGATCACATAATCAGAGTAGAAGCAATTAACGGTACCAACCTCTGAGCGACTCTTCAGGCTGCTCCTCTTGGGTCTGAAGAGGACATCTTTAAAGTCCAGCTTAAGGTCTGCATCCACTCGAGGCATCTTTGATGTCCAGAACCCTGATGACCAGGATGCGGATGATAAATAGATGGAGGAGACTCCTTTGAAAAAGGCTGCAGCAGCAGTGGTGGTCGATGGTCCTAAGCTCCAACCACCAAACCCGAATCTCCAGGCGGCCAGCTTATTTATAGCAAAGGGGGGCCCATCCCAGCCCCAGCCCCCATGGCTTTATTTGGGCCTTGGCTCCCTCTCTCTATCCCTCTTTCTCTCTATCTCCCTTGCTCTCTTCTCCCTCCACTCCTCCAGCGTTTTCTTTCTCCCCCCCTCTCCTTCTGCAGAGTGGCAGGAGCAGCAGTGGCCGAACTGGCAGGCTGTCCCAGCTGCTGACGCATACATGCATACACACACACACACACACACACTGTTACACACACGTACAGACACGGTAGCACTGCAGTGGATGCTGTGCTGCAGTGCTAAAGAGCACACCTGCTGTCCATTTGGGGCATTGCTCCCTAAGCTATTGGCAGACAAGACAGAGAGAGAGAGAGATGGATGCAGCAAAAAAATAAATAAATAAATGGGTTGAGACATGTACAGACACAGAGGAGGAGAGACTAAAGCAGCAAAAAAGTAGTACTCATATCGCATTGACAGTCTAATGGATGTAATGTCTTGTTATTGCATTAGCTGATCTGCCTGTGCATACCAAAGAACAGAAGACTGAAATACGTTGGTTTAGCCTCATCTAGAGCGTTACCTGCATGCATCCATAACTCTTATTTTTTTCTTTTGATTAAGGTAAAAATTATTTAGTGTGGTTGGTGTGAACTGGAGTGAAATGGACCTAATTCAAATATGAAAATTACACAATTGGAGAACAGCCAGTAACACAATACAAATGTCAGCGCAAATCAGAGTCCTGGAAATTAATTATGATGACATCTCTATTCAATGCTGTGCATTATTTCACAGAAGAATCAATGAAAGGTCAAAACAGCTTTAAGTCAGTATGTTCAAAGTATTTAGTATGTTCTTAAGTATTTGTATTCAGAAAATACTGTGTACATACATTGCATCAAGTCCCCAGACATGTTTTCAGTACTCTACATGTAACTGTTAGTACAACATCAGACCACTAGATGGCAGCATACGTGAAGAAAACAGCTGCTGAATAAAGACCAGAGTGACTTCCAGGGTCAAAACCCAAAACTCTTGTTTAAGTGTTTCTTGGCAACAAGATGTATTTGTGATATTTAGTGTCTATTTGTCACTGACTTATTTGCAGTTACACTGTTTCTAACTGTTTGGTTTTTTTTGACTGACTGATTTGCCTGACACAAAAGTTAAAGTGCTATACAATGTACAGACAGAAAACTGAAAAAGAAAAATTGGACTGTCATGATAATTTGTGCAGGGCTTACAGATATAACTGTATACATCATCATCATGTAACTGATAAGATTAGAGTAATCCTCATCTGCAGAGTAAAGCAGTTGTTGATATAAACCCACTGCTCTTCAACCCCTAGAACACGTCACACTGAACTGCACTGATAAGAAGGTGCTGAATAAGGGCATCCTTTTAAGGCAATACAAATGATAAGAACGGTTCGGCTTTGACTCGGTGTACTCTGTGTATCCTGTATGAGCTTGTCATGGTCACAGCTGGAGTCCCAGGTGTTCGTCTGAGTTATTGGCTATTGTAAGAAGTAGGTGAAACTGCAACTAGCAGCCATGGCTTTATGTTCATGCAGGCTTTACTGAATGCATGGCATGAGTCATTCTCACTGTGGGAGCTAACCTGAGTAACTGTAATATTTTACCGGTAGTTAATGTGTGCCTTTATGAGAATCTGCACACATTGGTTGTTAGATTTGTCATCACACTCATATTTAGCAATGCTAGCAGCATAGCACTGTGGCTCAATACTAATAACATTCCCATCAGTCTCAGCTTCACTTTATGCTAAGTGCTAATTGGCAAATGTTAGCAAGCTAACATGAGATGGTGCATGTTAAACATTATACATGTTAGCATTGCTATTGTGAGCACATGTTGCCATCTTAGCATTTTGTGAATCTGCACTGGGCAGAATCCCAGAAAAACATAAACTTACTTAGTTTCACTTTTGTCAGTAAATCTAAATAGCTGTACTAGTACCTGTAATGCATAATTCAGGCTAGATAGTTTATTATTTGATAAAGAGACACGTCTAAGTGTTATCTTTCTTAATTTTGAAATACATAATTGAGTCCATCACTTGTACTGAAGCTTGCTTTGTGTGCATTTCTGTAAGTAGAAAATGTAAATACATAATTAATGAAAAAGACTTTGGAACATTGGCACATCCTTCAGGTAAACGGAAAGCATTCAAGTCCTCTGCAGTCTATATAAGCACTAGACTTCAATGTAACAGGCAAGTGGATGTGCTAATGATGACACTTAAATTCTTTGCATGGAGAACAAAGTGTACCCTGGCAGACTGTTTACACTGGTCTAAAACTTCCAAGAGAACATAGAGGCATGCACACACATGCACACACACGCACACACACACTCAAACACATTAGACTGCCTCACCCTGTATGCTGTAACTGATGGAGGGGGCTCTGTTTGAGGAAATGCATCTCAAACACATTCAGAAGAGCACGTTTCCCTTGGCAGCGTGCGTCATTGGGATAAGCAGATGTGAAAACCACATGGCAGTGGGACGGTAAAGTTGGTAGGAGTCTTTGATGTTTCAATTCCTGGCATGAGTTGAAATGATAAACTGAAAACTTAAAAATTCTATTTGTTGTGCTGCCTGAGTGGCTCAGGTAACGAAGATGAAGAACCACTTACTTCAGGGAATTATACACCGCTGTGTTGTTGTGAGATTTGAAGTGATGAACTCAAATTTACATCGTGGAGATGAGCTCTGCAAAGCGTGCTGCCCTCTTTCTCAGTGGGCCCTGGCTTCTGCATGGACTATATTTTAACAGGCATAAGTGTAAAAATAACAATAACAAGCTCAAACTGCACAGAAGTAGGTCACAGGTCATTCTGTGTTAACAAGACAGCATGGCAGGTCTTCAGGAAAATAGAGGAGTGGAGTAGACTTATTCATATTTACAAAAATACTTAGAATATGATTTATTTCCCCTTTCCTCTAAATTGGTAAATTATTACTCTCTTGTTCCCTGCAGTCTTGTTTGGTCTTGGTCTTCCACCGTACCTATAATTAAGTACATTGAACCAGTCGGTATTTCTTTGATACCTGATTCATGCAATAAAACAACACTGTAAATATCTGGCTGTATAATAAAGTGTTACTGGAGTGAGCTCTTGACCAAGTAGCCAAGTCAGTCATAAATATAGCTGCTGTTGTTGTGGGGGACACCAAGAAACATGACAGTAGTTCACGGAAATCAGCCGTATCTCAACATAGATGTTAGAAACTCACTGTTCTGCTGCAGCTTTTCATCCAGATACACAGTATAGTTAAACATATCTATTATGTTCCACTGATAAATTTTATTGACTAATGCTTTTGGCTGCATTTACAGAGTCAACCTGATACCACTGGAGCATAAATAAACAACAGATTAAGCAAATCCAAACCACATTTTTCAGTGAACACCGCTATTAACCATTTCAGTTTTCTCTTCCTATTATTCTGACATGTCCCCACCTTTCACAAAATCCACATTTTCCAAAATTTCTCAATCGAGATTGATGCATTTGTGTGTAGTGTTTGATCTTTCTTTAGCAATATATCATAATACTATAAGCTTGTCCAGCTTTTCCAATGTTTTTTTTAATATGACTAGTAGTTTTCTCCGCTTTTGCTTCAACTGCATGCTGCTGAGTCAGGGTATACAGTGCAGAAGATATGACCAGAAACGGGGCCAAACTGCTCATAGTTTCTGGTTTGTTCATGTATGTGCACGCATGGGAATCTGTGTCAAGGATTCAAACAAGTGTCTCTATTGTGCCCCTACTCTGTCCCATTTAAAACTGTTCATTTCGGTTAAAGTTTAACTTTACATTCGGGTAGTGTTGTGCTTTTTGTGTTGTTTTCTAACCTGCAGTAAAACTGGTGTTCTGCATGGCTGACTAGAAATCACAGCATTCCTTACACTGCACATATTTTCATCCATGCTGTCAACTGTGTTCTTAGAGTTTGTTTAATGGCAGTGATGCCTGAGAGCAAAGATAAGGAGAGAAAGAGGACAGAAAGAGAGAAGCATTCTTATCCAGAAGGTCAGAGAGGGGTTCAGAGAGATAGAGAGAGGGGGGCAAAGGCAGACTTATAAATAGTTGTTATACTTAACTCTCATTTCCAGACTTTATAAACACAGTACAGTGGTACTTGTAATTTCTCATCAACATAGAGGGCGTCTCTGTGCCACACACCGTGCTACTTTCAGCTCCTTTCCGTAGCCTGTTAATGATAAATGACATGTTGACCTTTTTAGTGCGCCATCCACCTGGGGTGCTGGAACAGTGAGGACTGAAGTCACAGCAGATATTTGCTCCACAGGTCACAACAATCTCAGCATGTCTTACATGAAACCACTGGGACCGGATTTTTCTTGATTACTGTTTATAAAGTTTCATGAAGAAGAGCATGTAGTGGTTCTCCATCATTTTGATTTGGATGTCCTTTTAAAAAAAAACTGTCATTGTACTGTACATTATTGTTTTAGTGTGGTGTTTGTGAGCAGTGCAACCA
Organism: Pampus argenteus; assembly: GCA_036937835.1. NCBI lineage: Eukaryota > Metazoa > Chordata > Actinopteri > Scombriformes > Stromateidae > Pampus > Pampus argenteus. The sequence goes on from CM072879.1 coordinate 12,366,758, forward strand.
ACCTAAGAGAGAATACAAGATATACAGAGTTTTATGTAGCTTTTTTTCATATTCTTTCTCAGATTTATCTTAACACCCTCTGGGAGTCCAGACCTCCAGATTGGGAACTACTGGTCTATTGGTTCACATTACCTAGTAGCCATATAAAATAAGTGTGCCTCGATAATAAATGCTCAATCCAACGTATAATGTATGTGCTGTGATTTCTGCACTGGTGTCTAATTTATCTCAATGTCAAGTGTGTGATTTCAGACACATACAAAGCTGAAACAAAGCAGAGGTAGATTTTTGTAAAAAAAAAAAAAAACTTTATTAATACCTTTTCTTTTGTTAAAAGCAGTATATATAAAAAAAGATTAAATTCTAAGTTATTCTCATTTTACAGAGCATAGTGGCTTTTGCTTCAGAAAACAGAAACAAATTGCTACTTGTACAATGTGAAAAATATAAGTCCTTCCCCTGCAGTGACTGAGCGTAAACAGAGTCAGCATTAAAGAAATTAAGTTTTCATTTTTCTTAACAGAAAAGTCTGTGGAAAGTTTATAATAAACATGGCTTTGCTGCTACATTAAGGCCAAACCCCTCACAGACATGTGGAAAACTTCCTTGGTAAAGTGACAATGTAGTTTTTAAATATAGTCTTTGAAATTAAATAAAAATCAATAATGAAAAGCTTTTCAAAAAGCAAGCAAATATTGCACAGACGGATCTCTTAGTACCCTTTAAAAATATACAAAAAGGAACTCGTTAGTACACCCCAGAGAAGAAATATATAGCTGAGGTTTTCAGAGGAAGCAGCCGCTGCTGGGCAAATTCCTATTTTCTCAGAGATAACTTTGTGGTTCTGTGTCTAGTAGAAAGAGAATTTGTGCTCTTAATTTCTAACTTTCTGTTGGCATGGAGATAAAAAAAAAAGTCAAGGTGCTGCAGTCTATGAAATTGGACTTGTTTTAGACACAGTAGCAGTTAATAATAAAGCCCAATTTCAAGGTGGAGGAGTGTCAGCAAGATACAGTTGTGGTCGGCTAAAATAACCTTCAAGACCCAGAGGTCACAAGAACAGGACCACAGTGGCCTGCGATATCTACTTAGTATGTAGTGCTTTACCCAGAGCACTGCTGCTTAGTCTCCGAATACCTCCTCATTGGCATGGAAAAAAAATGGAACATGACAAAAATAAAGAATTAAAAAATATATATAAAAATGCATCTGACTCTGTTGTTACACCATAAAATTATGTTTTCAAATCAAATATATCAGATTTAAAATTTCAGGATGCTTAATAAAAAAAAAAAGCCTCAACCCAACCAATATGTACAGTGCTTAGCTGTTCTAAAACACAGAAGTTTGTCATATGGTTCAGTTTCTGGGGCTAGGAGCCTGATATGGAGCAGAGAAGATAAACCAAAAGCACAAATTCAAAAACAAAAACAAAAAATTTCTATTTTGTATCAGGTCAACTGATGCAATAATTTAATTAACAGGACAATCTAAAACTATTTTGTGGCAGGGGGTGATGAGCTGTTTAAAAACAAGTTTGTGATGGAATGACCAACCAAAGTGACAGCCCAAATAGAAAGGAAGTAGCAATAAAAACAAACGCACACATATAAATTGAAGGAGTGGCTTGAGTGCTCCAGAGTTTCTGTATGTTTGGACGTTCATGGAGTCCAGGCAGGAAACAGATGCATTGTTGTCCAAATGTTCTGTAATAAAACTTAAATCCGGCTGCTATAGCCTCAAAGTGTTCGTTGTGGAGTTTGGTGAATTTAGTGGAAATGTCTCTATGTGTGGCAGAGCTTGTGCTCGTACTCCGTGGTGGAACAGCTGTGAGGGGAAGCCATGTCTCTGTGGATGGGCGCAGGCGTGCTGCTGCGGTGTTGTTGGTGGTTGTCAGTTAGCGCCAGGCTCAGCAGGCTGGTGCAGGTGGGCAGGTAGACATGCTGCACGTGCTCCACATCCGAGCGACAAACGGGACACAACTGAAGGGACAAGAGAGAAAAAAAAATATTAATAACTTAATAGTTAATTTATTGACAGAGAGGGACATTTATATTAGTAGTAATAAACTCCTTAGCAATAATTGTGGCATCCTTATCTAGTGAATGTAGGTGTATACTGAAAGCAATAAAAGTTTCTTCCAATTGTTTTAAATTTCTTCCCACTCTTTAAAACATCTATTAGCTGGTTCACGTTTCATAGTTGAGTTAATGGAAGGGAGATTTGCATGGCTGCTATAATCCCTCCATAAGACAAACTCAGACACACACAGGCAGCATTCAACTGATTAAGGGGAGGAAGGCAATCAGGTCAGCAGAGTGTAAGTAAAGCTTTTGGTGCCGTTAAATAAAAAAAAAGAAAAAAAGAAAAGCTACAACAAAGTATAATTAAAAAGCTTTTGGTAAAGCTGCAAATTCAAATTGGGCTGCGGTGCCTCAAATCACAGACCAAACAAAAAAGTACAACTTCTTTAGTTTTCAAGTTTTTGCCTTGTTGTCTAATTGACTTTTATGAAGAACAACTTTTAAGTTCTCATTGCCATCAAATGCTGATATCTCTCAGTGTATGTGGCTTAAAAATGCGTACCATACTAATAGAAAGCCCCCCTGTGGCGAATAAACTCAGTCTTCCAGACATTTTCACAAACATTGAAGACACTTACCTGAAGCTGATTTGCGCAGGTCTGGCAGCACACCATATGGCCACAGGGGCAGAATGCAGCATCTATTTCCTCCTCACAGCACAGCATGCACAACAGAGCTTCTCTGAGCTTCTGAAGCCTCTCCTGCAGGGTTCGGCTCTGCTGGCAGCTCCCACAGTCCAGCCCCTCGTCCTGCTGGTGGTCCCTGCTTGGAGAGTGTGAAGGGGAGGCGCGTCCCCCGCTGCCAGTGCGGGACACCATGTCCACAACGCCAGAGTTGTAAAGGGCACGGCGGGCGTGGTCGTACACTTCCTTGGAGGTACGACGGATGTCAAAAACATACTTCTTGCCCAAGTTGATGTTTTCATTGAGGAAAAGTGAAGCCAGGTGGCCCTTAAAGTCTCGGCTGTACTGCATCATCACTGCATTTGTTACTGTGTCACACCTGGAAATTAATGAGACACAATTGTGATCAAATAATATGTATCTACTTTACAACCACATCTTGCACTCACTGTTGTGGAGGGTACATCTGTAAATTATTAACACCCATCATGCACTGTTTTAGATAAACAGTAATGTTCATCCTCTTATGATACCACATTCGCCACTGTGAGATAAACACTGTACACTTGTTTCTGAGAAAGCAGGATTAAGAGTAACTGCAAAAAAAAAATAAATCTGCAGACCAGATATTGAGCTAAAACCCATCCCTGAAACAAAAGGACAGGGCTGTCTTTTATACCATTGTACTATTGTGACAGAACTATTTCATAGCTCAGCCATTTGAATTGTCCTGGCTCACTGGAAATTTCACACACAGACTTTTTATGGGAAGGAAAAAAGGATATCTCCCTACTGGTCCTGTACAATCAATGGTTTCATCAACACTGCAGGTCAGGGACATGTTGTATGTGCCCTACTTTGCATGGATCTATACCACAGCAGGAACGCACTAGGTCAATGAGTACAAATGTGGGCCCAAATGGAGCAGGTCAAGTTAAAAAAAAAAAACCCAACATTTTAGATCAGGTTTTTTCCCACCTCACACAGTCTACCCGTCTTAAGAGATTTACTCTGTATATTATCAGGACGTGTTACAGTGGTTAGGAAAAAGCAGGTCAGACTACTGAATGACTAAAAACACTGCAGACAGAGACACATACAGACACACAGAACTCAACTGAGCAGCAGATCTCAAAATGTATTTTAATAGATACAATATCTCGGCTCAGCACATTGAAGTCACTATTAACTTTGTGTAACAGTGTAAAGTCATGCAAAGATCTAAATCCACTTCTATTAAAAGTGTATGCGAGCCATGATCTGAGATTAAACACTACACGTCTCTCACCTGTAGAAAGCATGGGTCTCTGTGATGGCCCGGTACAGGCCACTGGCCGCCCGGTTACTGATCAGCTTGAACAGAAGCACCACGCTGTCATTTGTGTCCTTGGTAACCGTTAGATACACAGTTTTCCCCGACTGGGTGGCAATCTGAATGATGGGATAGCTTACTCTGTAATGAGAAGAGAAAAATGATATGTTGTGAAAGACGGATACAAAAAGATATCAATGTGCATTCTTGACAACTATTGTAACACACCATTACTATTGGTATATCCCAGGCTAAACATACCTGTTGACTAAGCTAAAGTCCTCCTTGCAAACAGCAATGCCTTCTGGCCCGACACCTATGGCCAGCCGTTGGCCATTTGCGTCGCGAGCCCAGTGCCACTCCACGCCGTAATGCTCCAGAGAAGACACCAGCTGCAGGGCCTGATACTCCACTGAGCCCTGGCCTGAACCCTCCAGAGCCTTGTGTCTGGATATGATACTGCAGGAGAGATAATGTGGGGGAGCTTCAGGTTATTCAGTTCTAGTGCTAAACATTGAAAATGAATCATGCAATATTGTTCCTTATATCGTTATCATATATCAAGGAACACCCATTCTGAAATTTACATTTTATAAGCAGGATAAATGGACACCTTGAGGCAGAAAGCTCTGATGTTGACCTGGTTCTTTTCTAACAACTCAATGCTTAGAAAGGTTGGCTGAATGCTTCTTTGTTGTCAAACTATCCAATATTTGATAACGCATTTGGATCCATGTTCTCTGATTCTAAAACCTTGCAGCAGTGAAAGTTTGTCTCCTGCTTGTTGTTTAAAGAGAAAGCATTCAACACACAGTTGAATCACAGTAGGTACAGTGGCAGATGTTCTGTTCTGCTGACAGTGTGTGTGTCTGTGTGTGTGTACTACTTGACAACCAGCTTGCACTCTTATCTAAAGTTACTCTGGCTGCAATATCTGAACAAAATATAAAAGACAGTATTATTAGCACAACTCAGTACAGACGTTTTGTACAGCATTTCTTTGAATACCAGCTGCCACTTTATGCCATCCTTGGCTTGTTGCCATGAGCCATTGTTTACTTTTCGTCATGTCTTTATGGGATGGACTCCTACATCAGTTCTCCTGGTCAACGGGTTGCAATGACTGTAGAATGGCCAGAACAATTGCATATGCATGTCTAAGTGCAATACCATAACTGAGACTAGGTTGAGAGTTAATGAATCTAATCCTGGTGCAGACAGTCAGGAAATGTTAGTGAGATATAATAACTCTACCTGTTGATGGTTGCAGGACTTGGCTCTTCTCCACATAGCTCGGAGTACCAGTAGTGGGCTGTGTTTTGGTTGTAGTCACCAAACTCCGCCTGTGCCAGAAGTGCACTCAGCTCCTCTGCTTGTTCTGGACCCATACGCAGGTGACCGTTATGGAGGTCCTCCTTCACGTGCATGAAGAAGACGTGCCTGGTGGACAGAGAAAACACAACAGTGGTCAAACGAGAAATCTTGTGACCAACATTTACATCTAGTAAATAAGTGTTAGGATAGATACATTTCTACATGTTTTCCAGAAAGAGGATAAAGTGTGAATTTACAGAATGCTCTAAAAGTTGATAAAGAAAAGGATCGAATAATATTTTTTCTCCAGTATAGGGAGTACTTTGACTTTTAACCTGGTAAATTAGTGATCACCTGTGCTTGTACTGCATCTGCTTTGCTTATGCATGATCGCCTCCATGTGCTGTTAAGCGATAAGTCTGAATGTTGAATGCAATAATGAGACTTAGAATTACCTACAATGCCCGGCATCAAAGACGGCAATTGTTTTGGTTTGGGCTGAACGATTAGATGAGAACAAATTTCTGGTGTGGCCAAGGAAAACAATTAAATTCTCAAAAAATAAGCAATGGCAAGCCCTTTTTGTTGTTTTGACTAGAAGATGTGAGGAAGTCTTTCCTCCTCACTAGCAGCAGGAGTCAGGGAAAAACACCGACTTATATCATGAACAACGTTGAACTAAAGTAACCTAAACAGATCCTTCCTTGAGATGACCTAAGGCACAGTAACCTTAAGATCAGCCTGCTTCTGTAAACGCAAACCAGCTGGACAGTTTTCCCCCTGGCCAGTGTTGTTGATTAGCTGTTATCCTGTTGGTGTATCTGGTGTTTAGAGTCCTTTCATTTTATGTCTTGACTTATGATATTTAACCTTCACTTCAGACACACATTTGTGCAGGAGTGTGTTAGCCACAGAGTAACAACTCTCCTAATTTTAACAATGCAACAGTGCTCATGCATAGAGTGACCTAATGTATTATTAATTGAATTCTGCTCTATAGACCAGACCTCAATAATACCCAAAATGTGACTATAACAGCATCCTGTGCTGAGAAGAGCACTTCCTGCGGTGAATATTTTAATTAACCAGATACGGATGAAAAACTGAAACTGAAAAGTGAAGTGTTTGGTGTTTTCCCACGCACATGTGTATAGACATTATCCATTTGTGCGAATCAGGTCAAAATGTGACTTGAAGATATTTTAGAGGGTTTAGAGAGACGCTCAACACAGCTTTATTAAGTTTATATAAACCAGTAGTTCTTTGTTTGTATAGAGTTGCATCTTGCTCAGATGGTCTCAGTGGATGCGCTGGAGCCGTTTCCTCTGTCATCTCTTTAGGGATTAAGAACCAGACTCTCGAGGGAGCAGCGTACCTAGAGGTGTGTCCATAATATGTACACACCTCGTCCAACAGACACATTCACGAGTATCAACAGCAGTGAAAGCAACTGTAAGGCACACAAAGTCTGCTTACACCACTCCTTATAACACCAGACCATAACAACGGAGTAGCCGACTAGCCTTAGGCATAACAAACAGTGCTTTGATATGGTGTTAAACATCCCATTCCCTCCAACATGCACACACACACACACAAACATCTGCTCTATTGTGTCAGGCCCAGCAGGAACCATGTGATGGAGCGCTGCTACTTTGCTACCTGCCCGACGCAAACAATAGGTCCGACTTGACTGGGAGTTACAGGGTGCCGGTAAAGGGTTACTCTAGGGCAAGCTGCGGAGGTTACTCTAGTTCAGATGGGGATTGTAAAAGGTTAATGTCGGCCACGGTACTGATGAGCAATGCATTTAATATCTTAACAGGCTGGGACTTGTGTTGAGTGCGTTTGTTAAATTTGTTGTTGTGACATCGACAGAATATGTAACTTAAGCAGATGTTTCACTTAACCAACCATCTGTGGCAATGAGGACTATGGTATGTAATTTGTGGCCACTAGGCTGCTAAACAACACATTTGACTCCTGCATTTCCAGTGGTGTGGGTGCCCACATGCATGTAAGCAGGTGTGTGTGCTTTGCTAAACTCAGGCCAAAATGTCAGTCATCATTTGGAAGAAAATACCTATTATAAAGTTGTACAGTAGAACAGGTTAACAGGCCTGCAGCAGAGGTTACTACAGTTCACCAAAGGCTTGTTCCTGTTTGACTGCCCTGAGGCTGAGTAAGAGGCAACAGATATACACTTTACCAAACAACACACAGCTGCATCACGTGCAGATAGAAACTATTTTTTCCTCTTCTGAGGCCCCTGTGAAGCTGAACTGCTACTGTATCCTGCTCTAAAACAGCAGCTTAGCCTGGTTATTTTATCAGCTGGTTTTATTTCTAGTCATAATGTTTCCAGTTGTATAATTAATTGAAAGTGTAAACTTAAACTTTCTTGGCCTCTTCCTAGCTTCTCAGACAGCTGTCCCAGGATCAGCACGCTCATGTGGTGTGCTGCCTCAGCACCTGTCAAAATCCATTTTAAACTGCTGGAAGCACAGAGCATGGGAGAAACAGCAGCTATGTCTCCCAACATGCTGTTTGAGACTGATTTCTGGTTTGTTTTGTTTCCTTTTAAATGTTTCATGAATGAGCACATTTAAGACTTGAAGTGACTCAAAAAAAAAAAAAAAGATGTTAGGCTTTTACGAGCCAATGAGGTTTACATGCCTGCAGCCAAGGTGACAAGCCAAGAGATGACAGAGTGGATACATGACCCCCATGCTCAACCAAATGGGCATGCAAGCAGATGATAGAGTTTAAGTAAGCATGACTCTTATTACTGTGAACTGGCCGGGAAGAATCACAGGAACCTTTTACTGGCATGTGAGGATGCCAGGTTGCATCAGTTTATCAGCAGCAAAAGACTCTGAATGCTACACCCATTACTATTCAGACACATTTACCCATGCATCTTTACAGTCATCTATGAATTGTACTGTAATGGCAGACATCATCACTGCATTTCCTTGTTCTTTAGACTAGCCCTCACTAACTAGTAGGCTAGGAGACTCAGCTACAGACTGAGAACCAGGAAGTCTGTGCTGAGAGTCTCCTAGCCTACTTTACTGTATTACACTCTATATATCTCATCATTGCTTTGTCCTTCATAGAGATAACACCAAGTCTTAAGAGGCTTACTCATTTATAGTTATAATACCTCTCATGAATGCCAACAGAGCAGGAGAAAAGAGAATAAATATATGCAATTCAAAACAGTGGTTGTGGGGGAGGGAAAAGACATGTGGGCTGCTGCAGGAATGTTTGAATACTTGATTACCTGGCTGAAATAATTCAATTAAAAGCAGGACTGAGCCCTGAGAAACAATATCTGAAAATAAGTCACTGGTTGTAAAGATAAATTAAAGGGATGGTATGAAATAATTCAAGTTTTTCACCTAATGTCTTCTGCCCAGTGTTGGAAAATTCAGTGTTTATACACTTTTAAGCAACTCTGATCATTTTGGGAGGATTTGAGTAATCATCACCAGTATTTATATTTACCCTTCTGATAGAGAAACAAAGGACCAGCTTAGTTTTTCTTCAAGTATCGGAGGTACTCTCTAAACTAAACTCTCTCTAGTCTGTCCCACTCGTCTATAAAACCCATTGTCTCAGTTTAGCGTCTTCTGCCCTGACCCAGCGTCTTTTTACAGCCCTCCCAAGTAGGTTTCTGAATGTCAACTGCCTCAGCGCACAGAGGAACACAAAGTCCCCACAAACTGAAACCTAACACTTCTGCTTAGAAACTGCACCTCATCCAGCCAATCACCAGTAGAGTTTCAGACATCATCGGTTGGGCTCTCAACAATGCGGTTTGTAAGCTAGTCAAATAACACTGCTGGGAGCTGTGTGCCAAGAGGTTACTATCAGTCAATGAACTATAGTAACCTCTGCTAAACATCTTCTTCAGAGATGTGGGCTGAACAGAAAGTCACACTAAAAGCACTAAGCTCTAATCATGTTGAGTTCCAAGTTGCAAAAGTACTAAATTTAACACATACGCCTATGATCTGTGCTGAGTTGAACTGAAAGCCGTGCAGCAATAAAACAAAGAAGCTGTTTGTATGCTAAATGCCTTGGGTTACAGGCTGGTGCTCTGTACCGGATGGTAAAACAGTGATTAAAGCCCAGCAACAATCCCGAGTTCAGGCAAAATAACAGTGCTTTCATTCTTGGTTTAGGGCTAATGTTATGACTTCAAACAGGACAAACCAGGCCTAGGTTACTCGAGTGCACAACACATAAAGAGATAGAGAGAGAGAAGTGACTAATTACTGATTAAGCATGGTGATTTAAAAAAAAAAAAAAAAAAAAAAAAAAGAGTGGTATTTTGGAGCACTTGAAGTCCCACAGGCATGTAGTGTGATTGTGCATTTGAAGCCTGCCACAGTGAGCTGAAAACGATAACTTGTTGATCTTAATAAAAGTACCTCACATTCATTTTTGCAGGAGAGGCGGTGTAAAAACAAGTGATAATGTTCTTTTCTCAGCTTCAATGGGTTAGCAAAACTGCATTTCACTCTTGTAAGAACAAAAAACTATAAAGTACAGTCAGTGTAAACCTACAAAAGATTTTTGGGCTGTTGCTTTGATTTATCTATGCAATGTTAAGTATTTTTTGTTTTCTTAATCGATTCATTCAACACACTCTGATCTACTTGGCATCATTGAGGTTGGACCCTATCCCACCATGCTTTTGGGTGAAAGGCAAGGAAACACCATGGACAGGTCAATGGTCTGTTGCAGTTCATTTTCACCGCTCAGTGCCTGATGGGCTTATGTATGGAGGCAGGGGCACAGCCATGAGTAGTCGAGCACTGTGTGAGCAATTTAATCAAACAAATAGAACACTATTCTTAAAATTGGATTTTAATGGTTTTTATATATTTGTGTTGCATCACAGAACAGTTTTTAGTATTTAGTAAAAATCGGACATGTTTTTACCTTGTGGTTGTCTTTTAGCTTTCCTCACCATCACTTAGCTTTAAGTGCTATTCTCAAATACTTGCCTGATTATTTTATAAAATGTGATCGATTCTGTTCAGACTGGATTTTTTTTTTATTTGTTTAAAAAAAACGCTATTTTTAAGAAACTATGCATGGAGGGAGCACAAGTAAAATTGCATTTGATGAACTGTTATAATATAATGATTAAAAAGATTTTTAGTTAAAATATGGCTTAGGAACAAAGGTTAACAATAGGGGCCTCAGATAAAGCATGTGCTAATAGCTGTGCCCTTTGAGGGTACCCAACATTTGCCTGAGCAGAATGCTAAATACAAGGGATAATAAAGGAGAAAACATTCATGTATTTAAACCAGAAACACCCTCTAGGCAAGTGGTGTTTAATGATGCAGACAACACAGGTTGTTTTGAGGCCCTTGGGTCAGTATCCTTTAACCAATAGAAAAGTGTGTTCCTGTAGTCAGTCAGTAACACCACATCGCTTGATATGTCATGGAAATGCAGATGAATACAAATAAGATGTTTGGAGAGTTGTTTTTCCTTTTCCACTGGCATAAAATAAATGACTTAACCAAGAATGAGGGTGATTGGAAACAGTTTTATGTAAAACCAAGTCCATTGCAAAATGCTGGAAGGTTTGAACGGCCCTGCTTTAGTCTTTGTCTTCATTTAGTCTTCAATGTGGCACTTTTATCTGCTCAAAATAGAAGCTGAGATATGAGGAGAGCCAATTACATGCATTTGCAAAGTTTGCATTCAAGCCTGGGAAAATGGGGGACTGGAGAAAAGAGATAGCCTGCACCTTGTGTGCATTAGAAAAAGCAGTACTCAAGGTTATATAGCCAACATATTATTGATTGCAGGGGATTCAGAGAGAGCAGCCACAATCCTCTTTTTTTGTTTTGTTTGAATACTATGAAAATATGGGATATTAAAGTCTGATTAGTACATTCTCCAAACATTTTCCAGCTCCAATAATATATACATTTTGCAGTCACAGACAAACTAATAACCATAAAATACCCAAATAGTCAGTATGAGTGAACTGTAAGGCTTTACGTGGCAGCTTATATAAGATGTTCTGAGCGTGCTCAGTCAAATACTGGTTATATAATAATGCCTATACGAAGGGTGTAGAGACAGAGGCCCACCCCTCAAATCAGCCAAGTGTTGCAGTACTAAGGAGGCCCTTTCTGCTTTGTCTATATACTGCTGAGAACATTTAACTCACTACTCATGAAACTACTGTAGAGTGGGCGTGTTTCCAGTAACTTCTTAAAACTTTCATCTCTTCTTGTACAAGAATTGAGACACACATTACTGAACTAGTTATTTAGAAGTTCCCCTGTATTAAAAACAGCCTACAGGCATACGAGTAACAAATTTGTTAGAGAATGATTTTCTCTGTGTGTGTGTGTGTGTGTGTGTGTATGAGGTGTGTCTGCCTGCTTGCCTGGGAGCATGTACGGTAGTCAGAACAAGCTGTGCTGATGCTGGTGTAGCTAAAGTAGGTCAAAGGTGACTGCATGAGCAATGAGTGGAACAGGATCGCTAAAAAGTGCTAATTTACTCACATTTTGAACATATTCCCTACATGCAAAGATAGTTTATTTTTTATTTTTAAAAAGGTCTTTAAAAATAATATCGCCTTTAATTGTGAAAATAATACATGACATTAAATATATGTGATAGATTAAGCGAAATGTCATGTATATTTTCATGATCCTTGTAAAGATAATAAGCAGTTTCACAGAGCTGTGAGTCAGACCTCAGGATCTCATTAATGTGCACTTTCAACATCTCTAAAATTAATACCAGTGTTTGCTCCCCCGCTACTTAAAACACAATCGGAGCAGATGGATGGCACGAAGGCTGCACACCAAAATTAAACACATAACTTGACAGCATCGTGGTGTGTGCCATGTGCGAGTATTTATTAGTAGCGACTCCACATACCCTCGTCTGGCATCACACATCTTTATCTCACCTTTTTTCACAACCCTCTGACCCCCACCCTACACCCACCCCGACGCCAGCCATCTGTTGATAACCCCTGCTAATCTAGTGGAGGTCAGAGCGCAGGCAGCCAAGTGTCCTCCACACTCGCGCTCTCTCTCTCACCCTGCTGCCTTTCACTTTATTCTTCAAAAGGCTGCCAAATATGGCCAGAGTGGGTTGGCAGAGGCTGAGTCAGATGGACAAAGAAGAAGTGAAACTATTTAAGTCTGACAGCGATAAATACATGGCAAGACAATATTAGGTTTATACTTTCACATTTAATTAAAAACACCATGAAGTAGGGGATGAGGAAGTGAGAAATTGATGAAGATGGGACACTGGGTGAAGTGGGGAGCAACTGGGAGCATACTGTGAATGCCAGACAGATCATGGCCAACGCAGATAACATGTCAGTTTAATGAACAGCTCTAGTGGCATGCTGTGAGTGAGTGAGAGAGAGAGGGGGCAGAGAGCAGCGTGGAGGAGCTTAAACGACCCTGCAGTATCAAACACTTGTAGCACCGCCTGGGGTGAATGTAACATTCACGGTATCAAACTAGATATTGAGTGTAAAACAAGTTGTTTTGGACAGAGGGCTACAACTCCCCCCGCTTATTTTTAACTTCAAACAAATCTGGGGGTGAGGAGCACTGAGTCAGGACTGAGTCAAAACTGGCTGTTTTTTTTCTTGACAAGTTTTTTGTTTAATCTGATCTAGCAGAGAGGAGAGACGTGACTTGCTGTATCAAATATTTTACTGGCTATTATGGTTCTACAATAAATATACAGATACTTTGACTATTAAACGCCACCCGTTAGAGACTAATAATGAAGACATATTTCCATGAAAACAAACTCCCAAAGAAAATAACCTACATTAACCCTGTTGCTCAGTTTCCAAACAGCATCTGCAACAATGTCAGACTGAGGTCTGTGCTTTTGTTCAGTCAAAAATGGCCACAAACAATCAGAAACAAAAACAAAAACAGCACAACAAAAGTTATTTTTCAGTTGAATGGGGGCAGCGACAGAGGTCGTGGCTGTCACATAGAGGGTCCCTCGGGGGAAGTCACACAGCAACACAAGCTGCTGGATCACATTTCCTGCCTGGTGCTCAACCAAAATGACCTATAGTAACCCCAGAAGGGCTTGGGGGAGAGGTTACTACAGGACATACTACTGTATTGGAAACAAAGTGATCAGATTATGCTCTGGGAACTCACTAAAGATGGCTTTGTTTTCCATCATTTTGAACGTGGCATTCAGTAATACAAGTTAATACACGAAAACTATATTTTATTAAAATATTTTCTCCAACAGGATAGGGGCCTCTGACTTCCATGTACGTGGAAAATAACGTGTGTGTGTGTGTGTGTGTGTGTTGAGAAACTTGTTAAATACAATGATATCTGCTCATGTGCAGATTTGCAGATGATGTCTACGCATCACGGGAGTTGGTAAACATACCTCGTCTGTTCCTGCAGAATGAGATGGGGCTCCACAAAGAACTTGACGCGCAGCCTGAGTCGACAGGGTGTCACATTATCCATCTGCTGGCAGATGCGATTCCTCAGATTCAGCCACAGGTTCTCTCCTTTGCTGCCTGTGAACTGCAGCCCAAAGTAGTCCACTTCAATTATGCCCAACTTTCTGCAAACCTAGAAAGAGATGAAAGAAACAGCACAAATCATAAAAGTGGACTTTTATGATGACAAAGTGTTTCAAAAGGGATCCTGAAACCGACTGCTTGCATTCGGGGACAAATAAATGTGACAGAAGATTTACAGTGTATTTAAGCTGGCTGCTGTTTTTAGTCTTTAGTCAAGCCCATGTGTGACAGCAGGGTTAAATGTATTGGGTATTAGCCTCTCAGTGCAGGATGGCAAGAACCAGAGTTAACACATAGGAATTAATAGTTTTAAAGATTTGTATTAGGAAAAGATTTTTTTTCTCACTTTTGTACATTTGGATTACTGCAACCCCAGTGCTTCACACACACACACACACACACATCAATATTCTAAAGCTCACCATAGGGTGAAAGTAAACTTGGATGCTCTCTGAGAAGGGCTCATCAAACCCACAATCCCACGCTCCCTCAGCGGCCGCAGCCGTGGAGTTGTTACATAACTGCTGGTGAACGTCTGAAGGGAGCCCAGAGGCTGAGATAAAACTCATTCAGACCCACAGCAAGTTGGGAATATGTCATGCATACGAAATAGTTTCTAAACAATTTTTAAGTGGGGAAAAAACAACAACAACCTGGGGCTCACGATGAAGGGAAATCCAGGCAGATTTCTACATTTAGTTCAGAAAGTTTCAGTTTGACTGGTCGGAGTACGCTTTGTACTGCAAGAGAGAAGAATGAACTCAAGTAACCTTGACTCAACCATCTGCCTCTGACTAAGTCATGCAGGTAGGCAGAGGCGCCCGCCGGCAGTTTTTCTAATATATCAAAACTTTCCTTCCGTGTATATCATGTCAACAGTTTACAATATTTGAATGTTTCGTAGTTACAAACTAAATGCATCATACTTTGTGCACATCGTGCGCAGCAGAACATTTTGTTTCCTCCGTCGGTGTCTGCATATGTAGCGACAGCTTTGTTGTTCTTCTTGTTGTTGTTGTTGTTTACAGACTAGTTCACACTGAATCTCATTTCAAGCAGCGGACAGGTTACATTTTATTCAAAGCATCGTCGCGCAGAAACTAGACTCACATTTTATTTTAAATCGCTGTATTTACTCATGTGGTTAATTCACGGTTTGACAAAGATGAAGTTTAGGAAAATTGTAATTTAAAAGTTTTACAAGTCAACCATGGTGTTGTTACTTTGGCTCCCCACGACACCCTTTTTTTAAAGGTGAAGTCGTGATGTGTATTGTAGCCTACCTTGTTCAGACAGTCTTCACCGTTCGCCTTTGCATCAACTTCCACTTCCATCACCACCGAGTCCGGACGAGTAACGTGGCAAAGCATTTTGGCTGTGTATTCAGTAAATCTTTGGTGTGCCACTCTTTAAAATACTAAAACAATTCTCAAAGCCTTCTTGAACCCCCCCTACATCAAGCCTTCCTCACTTTCTTAGCCCTTTCACTCCTGTGTGTCGAAGCTGCGGCCACCAGCTGTAGGATATATCAATGAACTGCGATGCACAACACCGCCTACTTACAGCTGCCCAATGACGGCCTGTTTAATATAATCGCTGCGAATCATTAACCAATCAGAAGTCTTGTTACAGCAGCTCTGGCTCGAGCTCACCTCTCGTGCCTGGAAGTGTGAGGAGCCCGCTGCGCCCTCATCTGGCTGCCTGTTGCATGGACCTGAAGAGGCTTTCAACTCACCTGCTCCTAATGAATAAGACATTTCAGCGAACTCCAGCAGACCTGCGGGTGAGTTTAATGGCTTGTATACGGCCTCCCTCGGTTTGTGTGAATTATGGATGGGAATGGAGTCCAGAAATAGCTGCGATAACAGGAAAACATCCCGCTTTTGCTGTCCAAAGCTTTTATGAATTTTTCATGTAGACGGCTTCGTCGTGTTTCCACCTTACTTCCACTGTTTCCAAAGTATTCCTGCTTGTGTAAGACTGTGTGTCCTTGGACTGAAGACACGTTTGCTAAAAAACAAACAAACAACGTTGTATTTTAATTCAAGTTATAATTTACATTAATGTGACGAGCATGAGGAAATAAACGTGCAATCAAATCATGGTATTGCTAAATGTTTGGCTACACGTTTTTAAAAAACCCTGAATTTATTTACATGTCCTCACCCAGGCTACTTGTTGTAATAGGTTGGTTCATAAGCCTCACGTCTTCTACAATGCCTACCATTATTTAGCACATCATTAACAAGGTGTTGTAATTGTAATATTGTGAAATAATTCACAATAATTTCCTAGGCCAGAAGACACTGCACACTCATACTTTAGGGAGACATGGTGTTGAGCCAAGCTCTGTCTGTGGGAGCATCTCAATAAGCAGTATTGAAGCATTTACGTAGAAAGAGTATGAGATAAAATTCAATACGTAGTAAATGTTTTTATCAATTCATTTCATGGACATGGAGTCCAATATCATGAAACCAGACACATTGGGGTAAAAGTGCTTTTGTATCTGATATTATTGGTCACTGTTATTTTTAAAATACAACATTTTAAAATCTTTATTGCTACTGACATGAGATCCTTCCTGTCGCTTTCTCCCCTTTTAAAGATAAACGGCCTCCTATACACAAAAATTGAGATTTTATCAGCTGTAATCTCTCCGTGTGTGCGTGTGTGTGTGTGTGTGTGTGATAAAGTCAGCCAGTCTGGAGTCGGCAGTTGCTAGTGTCCTATTGCCCCGAGGTGATGTAAGAAGGTGTAGGATGAATGAACAGAGGGACGTGTAGTCTGAGCAGCTGTCATTACCATAAATGGAAAAGCAAGGAAGACAGTGAATGACCTGACATCCACTGTCTACATGTGAACCACTCACTGAGCAAGCAACAGATGCGCACACACACACACCCACGTACACTCATGTACATGGAGCACCTGCAGGTACACAGCTGGTGGGAGCTTTGGTTGGCCTCTCGATTTTCACTCTCTTTTTTCGTCTCTGTCCCACAGCCCTTGAAAATATGACTACAGACATGCACAATTAAGTAGGCAAACAAAGAATTATCTGATACACTAAATTATGTTTGACTTAATTTATACGAACCATTAAATATCACATTTTGGGTAGCTGTTTCTAGATACCCACTTAAAAATGTAGGTTTTAGTACATTTCCCTCAGTGCGCTATAATGGATAGACCACGAACAAATTATAGTATTTCATCAAAATAAAAACATTTAGATTCAGATATTTTTAGATATTAAAACAACAACTGAGTAAAAGGGAAAAACAAAATGTATCTGTTGTATCTTTTAAGACTACCCTATTGCACATCTAGATCAATTTTGGGGTTAGGACGTCTTTTTTTCCTCCATCAGGGCTCCATTTACCAGACTCTGCTTCACGGCTAGGTATGACAACATACAATGTGACATCACTTCCCTTTGAGGCAAGTCACTGCTCACTCGACTGGAGTGAGAACACATAGCCATGCAGGGGATTCTGTGTGTGTTTGTGTGTGCGCATGTGAGCACATGACATCACAGCGTCATCGCTGCCCATCTCCATAGCCAAAGCTGTGCCTCTTAAAGCAGAGATTATGTCAGAAAGTGTCATGCTAGCAGAGCTGCCGTGGCTGTTGTTGTGGTGGTAGCTTCGATTATACTCCTGAATTCCTCTCAGTCTGTGACTCATAAACCGAAAGAGGAGCTGCACTGACAGATTAGGCAAAAAAAGAGGGACTTGTTTGCCCAAGTATGAGGAAAGGCCAGAGGGTGAGCAGTTCCTCTGAATCTGAAGAGAACCAACGGCCGCGATCAGAGGACATGCTTTCTATAGATCAGTCGTCAACACATGGATGCTCATCTGAAGTTTTATCGTCAGATTCAGATTCGGAGGCAGAAAGTGTGATGAAGAGGAGCCAGAGGTTTAGCAGCTCTTTCAGCTTTGGAGAGGATCAGCAGCTACAGTCAAAAGATGAGGAAAGAGAAGAACTGTCACCGAAGACCTCCAATGGAGCACCAGAGCTGGTGAAGGCAGAGTTAGCAGAAGAATGCATGCAACTGGAGAAACGGGATACAAATCAACCTCCAAGGTCAAATTTATGTAGGCCGCAGGAGTTATGGCTAGCAATGACAAGATGTCTCTCCCTCCGATGGCCTCCATGTCTGTCAATCAACAGACAAAGTAACAGCAAATTGGCCTTCCATGTGGACCTTGACCAATCAGCGGAAACACAGTCATCTGCCAGCTCTGAATCAACCAATGAGAGCTCCTCAAGTACATTGGTGAAACACGAGAAAGAGGAAGTCAAAACCAGAGGAGTTAAAAGTGTTCCAGCCCCTTTTCGAGGGATTTCGCATTCCTCTCCCAGGGTGCCAAGAGCCAGACAAATTTCAGACTCAGTGTTAGCTTCAATGATCTTGGATAAAGAAATGTTCCTGAGGATTGAGCTGGTAGATGTGGGCGAGGAGAGGGATGATTTACGTTACCGGGCAGAATGGAAGCTGTCAGAGAGAACCAAGGAACTGGCAGAGGGAGTCTGGCTCTCTCAAAGCCAAACAAATATGGATTAATTTATTAAATTAGAGGTTTTGTTGCCTTTTGTATGGAGTAGAGTTTGTATTATTCACCCATCAACTTAAATTGGTTATTGCAACCGTCAGTAAGTTGGTTATTATTATCATCTAATCTTAGTTTATGTGACTGCTGATTAGGAACAACCCAGATTTTAGAGAATAATCAGTATGATTGGTTTTGCATGAAGGAAACCGCTATGTGCTAATACACACTATGCTGATACAAATGCAGTGACTGTAGCTAACTAATTAGAAATGCTGCTCAGAAGCACAGGAGAGCACACAGGTGTTAGTGTGTTTTATTTTTTTCACCTTTCTGGGAACATTTTAGACATGGCTGGTTCCATGTGTGAGAGGGCAAAAAGGTTTTTTTTTATCAATAAAAGTCTTTTGTCCCTATATAAGTTTAATTCATTTTATTAGACTTTACTTTGGAACAAATACAATTAAATTGTACACATGCATCATTATATCATGCTTAGGTTTCTCATTGTTAGTTTACAACAAGCAATTTCACAAGCATATTCAAGCTTAAATAGTTAGTAGTTAGTGCATCAGCACAATAATGGAAAAGCAATATGTTTCTATATAGATTATAAGCACATTCAACGCAAAATACAGTTCAAACCCAAATGAAAATTTCATGGTCATATGCGCCAGCGGTCTTTAAATCTGTATTCTTAAATCCCACTGACTTTTATTTATTAATTTAAATAAATGTATTCATTCATTTGATTTGTATTTTAAAAATCTCAGACTGCATGTTTAATGTCTTGGGGTTTATGTGACTGAGAATATGATGGGAATTATTTAATTGTACTTCAAAATGTCTTTTTGAAGTATCACATGCAATGTGACAATGCCAAGCTGCAAAATTAGGATTGTACATGTTATTATTTATCATTTTCCAAATATGGGCTTTAATGAGTATTGGTTTGCATGCTCAATGCTAAACGTTTATGATTTAGCAAGCTATTGGTTTACGTATACGTTTACATGTTCAGCCTTAAATAGTCACACACAGTAACAGTCTCCATGTTGTTCATTGCATTTTATGCCAACAAATTGTTCTATCACAGGGACAAGTCTTCTGTCCTCTCGTCCTTTTGACTGATTATTATAGCGTCCCTGTACAAAACTGGAGCACATTTGCATTGAGGAGCTGGCATGGGTTGTGGAAGCATGAAGGATGTTGCTTGGCAGGGACTTCCTTTACCCGTACCTCTCATCAAAGTAATGAGGAGTGCTGGGGAAATAGGAGGGAGAGAAAGAAAATGGCGATGTATGAAAAATGAAAAGATCCATATAGGAGTTAGACATAAACACATTGGGCTATTTTATGATACTGATATGAACTGATAATTGCCCAGAGAAGTTTTTTAAGAGTTTTAATCGGGCACTAATGAAGTATCCTCAAAGTCAGTCATCAAGTGTACAAATGTACAAATGTCTGTAAAAGCAATATGTGCCTATGTGAAAAGGATGAGGAAAAGGGGAGAAATTAGTTTCATCTGCCGTGAGCCAGGAGTTTCATCCCTGAAGCCTCAAAACTGGCAAATGATACATGTACCACAGACGATGACACATCCTTGTAGCGAGTATTCAGTGATTTCTTTTGGGTAAAGTATGATTAAATACTAAATGTGTGACTCCTTATCAGTGAGTCATTAGACAGTGAAAACAAACCAATTAGCTGGGGCTTCTTTAGATTATTTTTAGAGCTGTATATGATTTTATGTGTTTAATAGAAATTCATGAAGTTATTAAAACCAAAGCGTATAAAGCATGTCTTTTACATCAATATGTAATCAGTAATATTGATGTGGGTGAAACAATATTTACGTGCGTACACATTACATTCAAAGTAAAGATGTATCAAGTATTTGATGTCTTTGCAGATTGTGTTGTGAGACTAAAGTGTGAAACATATAAAAGCCAAATATATATTTCATATTCATAACATCACCATCTTAATAGGTACCCTAACCCGAGTCTTTATAGTGTCAGGAATAGTCGCTTTTCCTTTGTCAGCACTCAAATGCTGTTCCCCACCAGATTTTCTTCTGAACGTAAAGTTTTCCATGACTTTGTCTTTGGCCAGAAACCAGAAACTGTCAACAACAGGATCTCTTCTGGCAGAAAGCACTTGAGATTATGATGACACCATCATACCCTGGCAATCGTTATGGCTGCAAGAGTGAAAGAGAGATGTATTCCTTGTCTGTCTTTTAACAGAGGAACAAAGCAGAGAATGGTGAGTTCCTCTTTTTCAGTTCATTCTCTCAGTCCAACAAGCGTATTTGAAAACTGTGCTGGAAGGCACTGTCCCCAAAGATAGTTACATAATATGGTGATAGGCTGTAAATCCCGGCAGAGGACACACAATCCAGTCGCCAAAGGACAAATGTGACTTCATGGAATTTTGAGGTTTTAGGAGGCTAGCCAGAGATTAATTGCTTTATCTCCGTGGCTTTTTAGTTATAGTCTGTAAGATTAAAAGCTTTTTAGAAAAGCCATACGACCCAAAATGCTATAAAAATGCATTATACATAACACTAAATATCCTCTCTTAGTTTATTCTAGAGCCATAATCAATGCATGCAGTGTGTATGAAGAGCAAAGGTCTATACTTACTGCAAATATTTGTCAGGACCTCAGTTTAGATTCTTTAGGATTGTAGAATCTGTGCCAGCCCTGTGGACATGTGACCTATTGATTAATCAGATAATTCTATATGGGGGGCAGCTCAGAGATAAAGCGTTCGGAAGATTAGTGTCTCGATTCCCGCCTCCTCCGGTCTGCATGTCATAGTGTCCCTGGTGTCCTTAACCCCACAGCTATGTGTGTGAACAGGTGAATGCTAACATGTAGAAAAGTGCTATATAAATTAAGTGAAACAAGAAACCTGGTGCATCATTAGAGGAAATAGACAGAATGAAAGAAGTCTATGTATAAAGATGTAGTCTATATTTGCATGGATTTACTTTATTCACTTATGTAGTGTAGTGATAACCCAGTTATCCCATGCATATGTGTATTCAGCAGGGTATTTAGATTTAAGCGTTTCATTTGTGTCAGTAAATGAAGGTTCATTCCCTTCATCCCAGCTCAGTTCTTCATGCAGATGTATTATGTAATTTACATTTGTTTGTCCTAAATATGTGTATGTGTGGTACAGAACATGCAGATGTGATTCAGCCTCAGGTGTGAGCATGCTGAGGTGAAATAATACCAATTGTGGCACAGAGGGGCAAAGGGGACACTGGGAAGTTGAACACTTGACTCATGATGATGAATTGGATTCGGGAGTTGACAGTGTGTGCGCGTTTTTGTGTGTGTCTGTCGAGGACAAAGGAGAATGTGATGGATGATTCCCGCAGGACATTTGTGCTGACGGCCAAGATTAGTCAGCCCTGGACACGCGCACACACGCGCACACACACGTACACACACGTGCTGATTCTTAGTAACGGCCACTGCAGATGGCAGGAAGTGCTCTGGTTACAACACTGGCTGTTTGGGATTCTTATGAGATGTGTTTGCCCTTGTGTGCTTGCTCATAGTGTGTGTGTGTGTGTGTGTGTGTATACATGTGCATTGAATGCAGTATCAAGGTGGCATTATGCTAGAGCACAGTGCTGGTTACTGAATGATAGATTATTATCATGGCACTCCTCACCTGCACACACATACTGTCCTCTGAAACCATGCTAGTAGTGTAGACGGCACACAGGCCAGTCTGACATGGTGCAGTGGGTATTTTCTGCATTATAAAGAAGATGCATATTGTTGACTAGTCAGCAAACTGTAATGTTAGAGAGAGATTGTTAAACTGAGGCTGGTGTATTTATTGCTAATAAATTCAACTCTTCATTAGTGTGAGAAATAATACAAATGTTTTGTTTTTTTCTTAAGTGCACGTTGTAGCAGAACAGAAGATACCCATGAAAGATTTGAAAATTAGGCACAGTATCTTGGAAAATTTTCCCAATTAAATAGATTCTTCCTTCCCAGAAGTCAAAAGAAGATATTAATTAGCGATTTTAAAGTTTTCAGAGAGCTACAAAGGGTTGTGTATCAGATAATCCCAAGGTCAATATGTTTCTGAGCAGCAGACATGGTTAAACTTAATTCTGCTTGTTCCATTCAAGTTGCTGATATAAGTCTATAAGTTTGCCTATGTTCATCTCTGCATGTCTATGCGTTTACTGTACTTGCCCTTTCATGTTCATGCATGCTGGGGCTTGTTTAGACATATTCACATCTGCCCCACTGTTCTTATTCTGTACGCCTCAATGAACAGTGCGGTTCAGAGTGCATTACATGCACCGCCCAAGGGAGATTCTGGCATCTAAGTCTGATAGTAAAGAGTGTAGAATACTTTCAATAGCTCCCATAAACACAACATAACAATGGGATCCATTATTCTAGTGACAAACAAGAGGTAATGAAAAATATTTGTGTCATTTCACCCAGTACCACTTTTATTATGAAATAATGCCTTAATCAAACATGACTGTTACATTGTTTAATTATGTGAGAGGGGTTGGATATTATTTTCAGACAGTGTTATGTAATGCCCTGTCTTTCTCATTAGGACATGAAGGATCAAATGACAGAGGAGGGCAGAGTGATGGAACATGTGGATGTCCTCTAGTGCAGGAATCAAAAATACTAGATGGAGCCAATAGCCTGCTGGACATGAGCTGTCTCATTTCATGGACCATCTCTTTCAAAGACGTGCCAAGCGAAGGTGTGATCTTCAGACAACTGGACAGGACTGGACAAGTATGTTTAACCTCCACCAAGAAGTGCACCTAGATTTTTCTTCAGTTCATTTCATGTGATGTATTTATTATTTGCCAGTGACTGGTGACCACATAGGAACACTCAGTGAATACAAGTTGGTCACATTTTTCCTAATTAGACAAATTGGCGAGGACCACCCAACTATCCAATTAAGCTTTCTGTTCTTTCTCAAGTTAGAGCTATACCGTGTGTATCCTGATCCCTGCGGCAAAGTAGGAAAAGTGATAACAAAAAATTAAAATTTTCTATGTTGGTGTCAAAGGGAGATCATGAGCTTTCGTGAGCACTTCACATCGTCTAACTGAAGAAACTGGATGTTTTATATAGTGTATGCTGGGTTCTGTTATGATTCACAGGGTGCCATCGAGACACAAAAGTTAACCAACAAGATTACTGATGCCCTAAACACCTATTCCCAAAGTAACATTATGAAGGATAAAGGAGAATTATGAAATATATAGTTTCCACATCACCACCTATTGATGTGGAAACTACACCTTAGCTATTAGTGTATGTAAGAGATAAATGTAGCTGGGATATGTATATACTTACACACACGCACACACATACACAATCAGCACAAACATCTTATAGCTGACACACGTCTATTAGGAACCATGTTCCCTCACCCAGGTGTGCAGCAGAAAATGTCTATTGTACGTTCAGTATCTGAAAAATACCTGCATGCCACCAGAATAAATGGGCTGTCACCACACCAGGTTGTATACTGTCAGCTAAACGGTATTATGTACAATGCTGATAAATGCAGCAGGTAGGCAAATCAATCTACATTTTCTGTTCCCTGCATATTTTTTGTACATGTAAAACACATTTGAAGTCTACATGTGTATAGTAATTGGAAGGCTTTGCTGCAACCTTTAGAAAAAGCAGCGATCTGGTTGTCACAGAAGGTAAGAATGAACTCTGTGAAGTACAAAGACAGATTGGAAGCAAAAGTAAGGCACATTTTATGCTCACTTCAAAAAAATGCACGCAACAGCTTTTATGGGACTTATAAGAAACTGAAATCTCCAAAAGGTAGCAGGGTGGTTTATCTCTTAAGGCAGCCGTAGTCCGGCCAGAAGGCTCTGGGGGAAATCTGTCACTAGTGTATATGTGTGTGTAAGTCTGTGTCACAAAATCTTTGTCAGAAGTTGTTCTTCCTCCTATCTCTCCCACTCTGACATGCTCTTCCTCTCTGCCTCTTTCTTGCTTCAATCATGCTAATCTTTTTCCTTGTTAATTGCTTTCAGCACATCTCAGACAGACACAGCCAGCCTGTGAGGAGAATAGTGAGTTTTAGGATCTGATGTGCTTTGTGCTACACTTGTTCCAATCTACCAATGATGTGTTCTGACATATTGTTCAAATTTTAACTGTATGATGATCTAAAACTAGCTAAATGTAAGTACTAACATCACAAAATATTATGTTTTTAACATAAAAAACGTTGGTTTATTGTTGTTTTTGAGTAGAAATCCTGCCAGAGATTTTGTTATGTGATCACCCCTTCCATGCACGTTAAATCCATGTGAAATTAGATAAAGTGGCATGAGCAGCATATTGACAATTTCCATAACATTACATAACAATATGGGGTTCAACCATAGTCTCTGATAAACGTTCAATTGTACTAAACGGAGCATGTTGACGAGTTCTCACGCATGTGCATGTCTATCCTCTGATTATACATATGTGACCTACATACCCAAACCCATGCTTGAGCAAGATACAGCAACTAATAAACATGTGCTTGTTACGTAACTGTCAAATAAATGAGCACACATTATATAACATTCAATAAATAATCATAATTAAATGCTAGAAATGAACATGATTTCACATATAATGCAGACTGTCTATCAGCCAACAGTGTATCATTTTTGGAAATGAAATGCATTTCACTTTACTTCAAATAACACATCCTAGTCAGTGCTGCTACAGATAAACAAAAATCCATAGAAACACGTTGGCTAAATCAAGAGTAGTATATTTGTAAAACAGACTGCCAAAATATCTTATTTCTAAAATCTAAAGACAATAGAGTTGTAGAAGTCATGATTCAACACAGCTGATGTTTCAACTTTCACTGATATTTCAAGGGCTTATCAGGCAGGCAAAAACTGTCACTGAAACATAATATAAATGTAGGCCTTAACAGTTGTGAAATTTCACATTTAGACTTTTAGTTATTTTTAGTTGACACCATGGCAGGTAGCAGGTTAGTGTATTGCCTAAGGATCCTGTCATGTCACATTATTTTATGTCCGGATTCAGCCTGATAATGTTCATTCACAGGCCTCAAACCAAAGCAGGAATCTTCACTTCGCTTTTCCACTGGCAGGATCAGGGCACCAGCACACATCGGCATGAGCACTGCCTCGACACTGAGTAAGGTGCAAAGACGCATGAGTGAATCTATGATGTGAACCTCTGCCCCGCAGCTAAATAAGACATCACTGTCATATCTCACACATTTTATCTATCACCGCTCTCTGCCTCTTTTTACATGCCCTAAGTACTTCTAAAGTCTACTGTCAGTCCTTGCTTTGTTGTTTTCCATAGATCTTTGGTGCACACAATCAGTTTAGGATAAGAGCTCTCTAATGCTGGCTCATGGGTATGGAAATGATTGTCAGACATATATAGTTCATAGCTAACAAGCTGTGTTTGGATATGCATTAAAGCTTATTTAGTGCTTTCCACGTCTCCTTGCCTTAGGAAAGAGAGAAGTGGAGCAATAGTCATGTGGAGTGGATGAGCATCAGGAAAAAATAGAGCAGGAATTACAGATGGATGATAGAGGCTGTATATAACCTTTTGTTTGGAGTATACACAATATACAGTAAAACATATATTTTTTGATCTATGACTAATATGTATTAGTAGTAAAAAATTTTATAACCCTGTGCAGGTGCTTTTGGGGATTATGTTGGTCACAACAACAACGGCAGGGTAAAATCTTTGCACAATTAAAAATGGCCCTAGAAACTTGACTATGTGCTGACTACTTGTGTGTCTCAGTCATTACCTAGACAATAACTTAGTATGGCCTTTGCAAGGGTCTCAGGACTGACTGCTACATGCTACATTTAATTTGTGTAACAGTTCATACAGCAGAGGGACATAAAATTGAGCTGTGTCTGTCTGACGCATTGTGTTGGCTCAGGATGAATTGGCGCACTTCCTGGTGACTAAGACAGCTGCCAACACAATACCCCTATGTTGCCCATAGGGGTATGTGATATGCAGTGTGGACTTCAACAAAGTATAAGGCTACAAATCAATCTTTTCACATTGTGTTAAAGTCCCTAAGTGCATCTTCCCTATGGGCCACTATTGTGTGGTACATCATAGCTACAAATTATAGTGGAAAGGCTAAGCTAATTCCCTGACAATTAAACAATGAGTGAAAGAAATATAATGCAACTGAGCACTGCTAGACTTTTTAGACTAACATCTTTATAACTGAGAATGTTTGAGTTAACTGACTTCTAGGCACCCTGTAAAGTACTGCTGCCAAGTGTTTATTTGCATGCTGGAATAGGCCTTGATGGATGAACAGACTATGCAATAATAATGTGTATACAAAGAGACAAAGGCATTATAGTGATGGTACACTAGCCAACCAGAGGTTCTTTATAGCTACTCTAGCTACATTTTTATATAATTGCTGAGTCTAATGCATCTAAGTCATTCACTATATGTAACATAATTAATCATTCATACATCTATCTAATGCTTCACCACATTCTGTAATAAGAAAATCAGGTTTGGCAGAGAAAGCATGTTTCCTGGATGTGATTCTTCTTAAGGGCACCTTAACATGCATTAGATAAAAGACAGGAAATGTTTTGTATAGGTCTATCAATCGTAGCTATCACAGGAACCCATTTTAATATTTAAAATACAACATAAAGCCAGTAGACTGTGCAAACAAGGCATGCAGTTAGTTATGTTTTTGGCTGAAAAGTTGCCATGGAACTGTTACTTACTAAAAATGTTTTTAAAAAGTCTCACTGAATTTGTTGCCGCAACTGAAATTTAGGTTGCTGTCTTCCTGATGAATAATTTCAATATTCTTTTTGATATATTACATGCAAAAGTTAAACATACATTGTGCGTTGAGTACTGAGGCTTGCAGCAGACCTGAAGTAGCAGTTTTTACCATGAAGCCACATGAGGGCCAAAAAGTGAAAAAAATATCTTTTATAGTCTCTCCCTGCTCTTCTTGCTAAAAACATAAGCCAGCTGTCACATTTATTGGACCTCTCCACAACTTTTTTTTTTTTTTTTATGTGAGTAATTCCAGTTGAGTAGGTACACCTGCCCTACATTCCCCAGAATGAACACCAAACACAAGGTCTTTCCGACAGATATGGAGTAAGCTTCGTTTTAGATTTGAGTTCAGTGAGTCAGGAGGATATTTCTAGGTCAGTGAAACAGACAAGTAGTAGTATACAATTCAGATGTACGCTAGATTTCATTCTTCTCTCAGAGGCAGAGTGAGCCTGTTATGCTTTATTTAGCTTTAAGTTATCTCCTAGCTCATTGGAGTAATCTTGTCCTTGTTTCATGTTTCATCTCTTAATCATGACTGAACCAACATGCCACTGGTAAATGTTCATTTTTTTGTAAATGAGGAATTAAAAATTAATTAAATTTTTAGTCTGAATGAAATGGTTAAACAGAAGAAACGCTAACAACGTAATGCTTAAACACATCACTTCTAATAATTGGGAGCTTTGTTTAAAAATAATAAACCTGAATTCATGTAACTGTTGCTTTGCTTTCATCGTTATACATCCAAAGTGTGTCATGTCAATACATTTTATGGAAACGGTAAACATGTATTACTTTAGAGCAGTGATTAGTTTTTCCCCTGGGCCAAACCATGATACCATCAGGCGTCTGTCCGTCATTCCTGACTTCTGTCAGCTGATAACTAACCTTAACTGATCCAGACAGAGGCATGATCATTCAAACAAACAGACAAACAACAAACAGTAAACAAACAGACTTCTACATAAGTACCCCTATTTTGCTATTATAAGACATATAAAAACATTTAATAAATGTTTATAACACACTATAATGTATTTATGAGAAGGTATTAGGCCATTTCAAAGAGGTATCTTCACTTCTGTCATGGATAACCACAGCAGGAGTTACAGTTGTTCACAAATACACGAATAAACATGTTGACTAACTGCATTATAGTGTATTATAGGCCATTTATTGTTTGTGCACAATAGGTGGCGACTATACATATCTTGTATATACAAGCAAGAGAGACAGGAGCTGAGCTGATGGTGTGATTGAAATGAAGCTATACTGCCCTCATGAGGGATTAAGTGAAGACCAGATTCTCTTATATTCGGTTTGCAGACACAAAAGACTGAGCAGTATTCAGAGGGTTTGATTGTACTTTTTGAGCAGTACACAGCCAAAGCAATAACATCTGCATGCTGAGTGGCATGAATTTGGAGTGGGTCCTGATATATTTTCCCACTGTAGTTTAGTGTGGTTGAAAATGTGGCATATGAAGAAGGGAGAGAGGCACCCTCTGCTGGTAGTGTCACCTCAGAGAGAAACGGCCTATCCATGTGAGATTATATTTTAAAATGCTCCGGCTACATTGTAGTCTTAAAGATTTGATGCCTTTTGTTACATTTGAATAAACTGTTGCTGAGGGTGATTACTTTTTGCAGTTATTGTTTTTTTAAGTAAGTAATTTCTGTATACATTCCACCATTTGTCTACATCAGATACAGCAAGCTACAGTACATCACTCATTTATTCAATGTCAACTTCTGACAATTTGTAGATAAGACAAGATAAAGTGTCCCCCAATAGATGAGATAACCTTTAGCCTAAAACACTTTACTCACCCACTACAGCTTCAAACCACTAGATGGAGACAGTGATCTGTTCAAAACCTGCAGTGATCCAACAGCCACCACTTCTCAGTAAGGCCTGAGCAGTCTGAGTTGCCTGCTGGATCATAAAACATGACCAGTTACTTCTACAGTCAAACACACAGTTGTTTTCTTTTAAGATTAATGTGAACCAGATTAGAGTCAGTAGGGACAATCAGACTAATTTTCTCACTTAACTAGTGCCCTCAAGCCTTAAAATTTGTGCTAAAAATACTGCAGGTTGAATTTATACTGCTAATTACCACTTTGGACTCAAGTTACAGTGTAGCATGACAAATACTAATGTTTAGTAATGTGTTGCCTCCTTATGAGCAGTTGAAAGGGAAATGTATATAACTAATAACATTTTTGTCAAAATGCAAATATTCATAGATGCAGCTATTAATGCAATTATCTTTTATATTAAAACAGAAATCCAGTCTAAATTACTATTCACCCAGTGAATTATTAATAAAGATAGTAAAATCAATAGTTGGACATGAAAGCATATTAGTCAAAATTAAAATATGAGAACATAATCAAGTACTAATCCCCCCTGCAAGAACATCGTTTTCATTATCATTATGTCTAGTAGGGCTATTGAATCGTGCCATTAAAATGTCACTTTAGTATATATATTAGAAAAGTGACGGCTGAATTATAGTTTGAATTAAAGTATTTATGTCAGGAACTCAGTGTGCGTAATGAGGGAAAAAAATGCACTGAAAAAAATGTTTTAATAGAGGATCTGGTAGAAATAATTACACACATATATCAAGTATCCCCATAACTGTTTTAGTTTTCCAACTCTTCCTGACCTGTAGTTCACAGATGAACAGCGTGTGTGGTTGTGCATTACATATTCTCTATACCTTCCCTTGTTTTTTTTCATGTCCTCTGTGCACATATTAGCATGTGTGTGATATTCAGTGGAACAGACACGCAGTGCTTTTGATTCATACTGTGACGAGGCAGTCTCAGTGGGCTACACTGACAGAGAGTAGCTGCTTCGTCATATTGCTCTCACACTCTGCCTGTTGAATTAATATGAGAACACAGTCGTGCACTGACAAAGACACACACACCCCTTATCTTAATTTCTCCTGCTGTGAACACTGACTTTGTCCCGTCTGACTGAGTGAATCTTTACACAGCCACAGCCTCTAAGAGGATGGTAACAGTACTCTTTTTCTGACTCCCTTTTTCTGACTTGCTTTTGTTGATTTTGCCAACTGTGTTTATTTATTCATTTATTCTCATGATCCTCGATTGGGAGTTATTCACAAATGACTAAACATATTTGTTCTTTGTCAATACCATTCAGCCACACATTCAGACTGTTCCATAAATTCACACCTGGGAGCTGGTAGTTTTCTTCTGGTGGCTGCTATTAAATGAGTTAAACATCTTGCTAAAGAGAACAGTGTTTCTTGCTCTTGTTTTATTTACATGACACAGAGTGTTAATCAGGCAGTCTTTGAATTTACATATATATATATATATATATATATATAATTTATTTATTTTCATTTCTATTCACTGAGCTTCCTCTGAAACTGTTTGGAGGCCCCTGGGAAGGCCTGCCTCCCACTTTGAAAACCTCTTGTCTAGACAACAATAACATTTCTGAATTCTGTTCATGAAAATGTATTGTGTACTCAACCCCACACCTGTAAACTGTGCATCTTGTACTATCTGAAGTACAGAATATATGAGGTGCTATAGTTCACATCAGAACTATTTTGTTGAAATCTCTGATGAGATTTCACAGTTGCCTCGGAAACTGTTGAATTCATTGCCATATCAAGGAGAAGACAGTTGATGTAGTTTAAATGATAAAATGTTACATGATGTTGAATCTTACCAGTAGGGAATATCTGTATTTGAGGTTTGGGTAATAGATGGTTTTGTTACAGCCATGCTTTCTAGTAGAAAATATATATCTCTGTGGTAGAGCTAGACTACAGCATTAATGAATGTGACAATAGAGGATTGGTAAAAGATGAGCAGCTGTTTACTTATAACACATTATAGTCGCTCTGAGGCCAGAAAGCCAGTCATTATTTAATCCTCTCTTTGACTGAGCTACTGGCAACTTTGCCTGAATGACAATGCTACCTTTCAAGACAGCAGCAGGCCAATTATTAATTCTGATTTGTATTCATTGCACATCTCTCCACCATTGTCTCTCTTGCTGTTGGCATCTTCCATCAAGTGATTTTCTGTTTGCAGTCTTGCAGGATAAACTGACACAATTTCTAAGGTATTTTAATTTTAGTAAATGCTTGTTAAGCATTTTTAATTGGGCATATATACTATGTAATTTAAGCCCTTGTTTAAGAATTACATTTTATCCACAGTATATAAAACCTGATCACATAACTTGACATAACACATTCATAGCAGTATAGAAAAGTTGCACGCTGCCCTTTATTAATATAACTGTATTATAATATTTTGTTTTTCTTACACTAGATGGGGCTATATGTCATACAGTGTCATAGGAAACCAAACAACTGGCAGTGCTATTGATTTCTGTTCATTTCCATATGGTCAAAAAAATCAGCTTGAATGAACTTAATGTGCTTGCAAACAGTAACTAATAACTGGACATTGCTGTCTGCTTTCATTTTTGTCAAAGTAAACCTGTCATTGTGGTCCTGCATCTTGAACTGATTTGAATGCTGCATTATGGCACAATGATTATGTAACCTTGATAATAATAAAAGTGGACACAATGGTCACTGTGAGGGATTATCTATCTTGACCGAGCCTCGAGTCTCTGCATGATGATTTCGCATTTGTGCTGTTTACATATTATATTTTATGTGCCTCGGTACTAGAATACAGGAAGGTACTCTTATAAACAACATGACCTTTCTATTCTCCATAGACACAAACAGCCTTTATTTTGTGTGGGGATCCATTGTGATATTACAGAACCCTCCATTCATCCAGTCATCCACAATTGATGACATTAACTTCTAATCAAACATGTTCAGTGGCTGTGGTAAGTCAGAAACCAATATATTAAAAGGGGGAGAAGGAGAGCAAATCAGTTTCCTACTAAATGTTACTGGAGGTCAAAATACTGTTTGTGTAAAATCCCAGACACATTAGAGAGAACAAGTGGAATAATTCTGTGTTTTAGTGCAGCAGACCTCAAGGTCTCATTTTCACAAACAGCAGAAAGCTGTGCAATGAGTGCTTATCAAATCCTTTCCTGTCTTATCTTAAGAAGTGCTGGGACTTGTGTTAAGGAGCGAATTTTACAGTATTACATCACATTGTGTTTGGGCTGTGATATTTGCTCCGATTTAATTTGGCCATTCAAATTTTATTAGCATTTTGGACAAAGGATGAAGTGCAGCTCATGCATTTTACATGAGCTATTATCATTATCTCACATTAGAGTCACATTTTTCACTGCTTTCTATAGATGGCAGCATTTTGTGATCTGCATCACGAGAATGATTTTCAGAGAAGGGACTGGACTAAGTTGTCGTTATGAGTTGAAAGTCACCTTTCTAAGCTGAGGTAACATTTTTGTTAATAATAATAAGACACATTTTTGATACTGACCCTGGATACAGATCACTGGATTACTGGACTTCTTTTAAAAGGATGGCTTTTTGAGGTCTAACATAGTCTATCAGAAGGCTCCCTGTGGCATGAAATGGGGGAAAATTCAAAGTGATCACAAGAGTAGTAGCACAGGTCAGTTATTGCCTGTAGCAGAAAAAGACTACGAGGTGAGAGAAGCAAAATCAAATGCGTAGGATTGAGTTTATGATGTGGCTTTGCAGCGACAAAGCAGCAGGATTTAGTGTAAGAAGGTGTTGAGTGGGAGCAACTTTCATGTGATGATCCCTGTCATTATCCACGGCTTCCTTGTAAAGTACAAACATTAATAAACAAAGCTGAAAGGAATATGGGAGCATGAATAAAACTTAAGCTTCCTTTTCAGACCACAAAACTGCTATAATGAGCTCAAATCCCTTAATCATTTGTCACTACACAGGTCTAAACACTCTAACTCTAATGGGAAAGTGGATCAAAGTCTTTTCTGTACAGTAGGCAAATAACACAAGACTAATCTGATACAGTGTTTCTATTTGTGAATTTTAACTTTAACGTTACTCTTATAAATCTCTGAAAACACATAAAAGCCTACATTCAGTCTATCATGCTGTTTTGGCCCATAAAATGTTGCTTCCTTGAACAGATTGTGAATAACAAACTGTCCCTACTTGCCCATTGCCCAGTGGCTCATTTTCAATGGAAATGACAAAGGCTGGTGTTTAACACAGGAGCCATATTGCATCCTTAATGATTCCTGAGTTTGTCTCTCCTCAATTTGGCCAATACAAGAACAGATGGTCCCAAATGCAGAATCCAGACATGCTCACTGAGCCTGTGACAACTTTGAAAAGTGTGAGTATGTGTGTGTCAGTTCATGTCTGAACATTTGTGTATACGTGAATGTGTGTTAACAGTGTTGAGTTTTGAATTTCTTTTCCAACATTTGGTCCTGCAGGCCATTTCTTTTAAATAATAATGTGTTCTTAGAATAAGAAATATCAGTACATTTCATCATTTTTAAGTTTTATTTGTATGCCTGTAACGGGGCCTTTGGAGGATGTGTACACTTCCTGTCAGTAGATCCCATCCACATCACATGAACAGGTACAGGTGTCTCTGTCTACATCATTTCCTCTATTTGTTTGCTTTCACTCTGCTAGCCGCTCCTCTGCATTTGAACTTTTAGCGGACAGAAACATATGCTGGCGTTGTACAATGTGTCATTCTAGCTGCTAGTTCTTATTCCCCGTGCACCAAGGTCTTCAGTGAAAGCCTTGTTGAGTTAGGAGACTTGTTGATATGAGAAAAGCCAGACAAGATGATGACACATGCATATACGCACACACATACAAACTCCAGTAATATTGCAAGGGATAAAAAGGAAAATGGTGGCCATAGTGGCAAATGGCAAATGTCTCTGTCTTCTCTCAGTCCCTGCCAACCTTTCATATGTCTCCTCTGTAAATCTTAAGTCTTTTTTTATGTTTAACTTTACTGGCAATAAGACGCTCTGGGACTATACAAACCAGCATAAAACTGCTCTTATTTAGTTGTGATGTCAAAGAAAGTGTGATCCAACGGGGGTGGGGGTGGGGGCGGGGGGGACATAAAGAGAAGTGTCTGAGGTGTAGAGTTGCCTGGCAACAACTTTCCACTTTTGTGTGAGTTGGCCTTCACCATATTGCAAAGACATTTAGAAATACTCTAGCATAAACGTTGGTTTAGACACTGGTGAGAGGCAGAAATAAGAAGGGGAAGAGATTCAATAGAACAGGACAGAAGGAAATGATTTAGAGTTAGAGTTGAATATTACACATGTGGTGATCAAATTTGATAATTTTGGTTTCTGCATACAGTACATACCGTAAGTACCGTAGACATTTTTGGTCTCCATGCCTACATTTTCTTGTGAGTTTTTGTGTTCATTCATTTGTTTTGATGTAAATTCCTGCAAACATTTTGCATCTTGTCATGTCATTATGTAATTTTAGTCTCCCATATTGAGTGTAAGGATGGTGCTAGTCTTTGTTGGACCACCAGTGTACACAATATCAGACAGCGTTGACCAAACTTGGTTCTCACATGTTCAGAATTATGCCAAAGGAAACTACTGCACTGTTAATTCACTTATCTACACATAACAATGCACAATTTCATACACCACTGATCCAGTTTTGACAAAAGTTTTCTTTAAAAATATGCATTTTATTTCTGTATCCAATCATTGGCTCAAGGGGGAAGCATCTTTAAACAACAAACATCCTCTGAATCATATTGGCAAGAGGTGATTTTCTAAAACTAAAAGTATTTAGCAGTTTATTTGATGTACCCTTTAGTACTATACATTTAGATGGCACCCACATACCCAGAATTGCTGCCATGAAGCATCTAATGCATCCCTTCTGTAATTATAACCCTTGTTTTAGCTTGGTTCTAACACCACCCACACAAGCAGCTGCAAAAAAAAACAATTATTAATGAACTGTTTGGAGAATACAATTTTTTTTAGAGGTCAGCAAAAATATGGCTGTTTAGACAAGCACCTGGGTGTTGTTGTCAAGTGAGGTCACCAGTATTAATAGAGAAATACATAAAGGATGCACAGGATATGATACTTATACCTGGCTATTGCCAAAACTTATGTGCATTTTGCTTCATTAAATTTAAAGTACAGCATCTATATAGTATCTCAGTTTTTGATATCATAAAACTGCAGTTAATCTTCCATAAAACAGACAGGTTCTACACACTGTCTGAACTTGGCTAAACACTGTAATAACTTAGAACCGTTAATTGTTATCCAGCTATCTCGTTGCACTGAAGTCAGCACTCATATAGGTCAACATCACTGTATGTACTGCTAAGTAGTGTCAATGGATCTGGATATTTATTCATATCAGTTGTGACCAAGCAACACATCAGTATACACCTGCTGCCTGACGTGTTGACTAACATTTTACCAATGCTGCCATAAGGGAACCTTAGTTGAAGGAGGTGCTGGTGCAGTTCTTCATTACTACTCTAGGAAATCAAAGGAGCAGCTTTCTGGTCATATACAATAGTCACCTTTGGGTTTCAAGCTGCGACTGCTGATTTACAGTGTTATTTAAAACAGCACTTGGTCTGATATTTAATTTATTTGTAAGGAAACAAAGAAAACACCTGTATGATCTGTAAACACATCTGTCCTACTAACGTTCTTATTAGGGTGACATATTTGGAGAGATTAATATTTTCCTTACTTTGGCTTTATTGTGTCCCAGTGAGAGTAGATTAAAACAGCCAAGCAATTAATTGACATCAGTAATATGGAAAAAGAGAACAGCACTGTTCCACTCCCTATTTTGTTAGGCTTTTGGACAAAAGAGTTGAAAAGTTTATAGATTGCCTGGAGAACTTTAGCATGTCTCCAGTAGTTACATAAAACTGGATTGTGAAATGTCAGTTTCCAAGGCAACTGTATTTTTGTGTCTTTGCTCTCATTCTCATCTGTCGGTTCTCTCAGCAAACTTGGCAGTTTTTATCAATTGAGGCCTCCCTCTGTTTGTAAGCTTTAGTAATAGCTGGTTAAGTGTCACACGGAAACATGTTTAACAAAGGATATGATTACACAGGAAGTCAGACAAGAGGAAAAAGATGAAGTGTGTGTGTATACTATATTAGCATAAAAGATTGATGTGCAGAAACGGATAGACAGTAAGATAAAGGAGGAGAAAGGGTTTGATTGCCTTTCTGTTTAATATATACTTCATGTGTGCAGGCATGTATGCATCTTCCTGTTTTGTATGCCAGAACTACATGAGATGCTCACAGACTGCTGAAAAGTCTCACTAACTGCCAAACAATGCTGCTTAATAACTTGTCTGTTACATCTGTGTCAATTTCTGAATGAAAGAGAGATATTTAAAATTAGAAATGTATTAAAAAAAAGCACTGAAAAGAAAAATAATGAAGTTTATACTGTCTGTATGTTTGTAGCAAAAAAACAGCATTAGGGCTGGGCAATATATTGGAATTATATATTTGTCATGATATGAAACTAGAGACTAGGAAAACACAAGTTGATTATTGGCTCATCATTGGCTTTTGCATTCATGTTCTGGATGTTGGATTTGTGTTTTTCGTTAATGCACTTGTGTGTTTTGGATATACAGTTGGTTAGGCACGTCATAGCCACAGCACAGCCCAACTAGATGGTACTATCAATCTCAGACCACTTGGCAAGCAAATATGAAAGGTTACTCTCCTGGGAAATTAGCTTTCCTCTCCCCTCATAATTGTCAGACACATTTTAAAATGATTCCTATTACTGTAAGCACACTGCACCTCTGCTGTCTGGTCTAAAAATGTCTTCTTTTATAAATTGAGTGAGAGCAGTCATTGGACTTGGACTTGGACCTGTGCTGTGTTTTTGATGTAGAAAAATATAAAATAAAATGTTTGATGAATATAAATGTTTATTTGATAGATTAGAAAACATGTTTTGAGATTCTATCTCATGGCTGATGAATTATACTTTAAAGAATTATATATGTCACCCACTTTCTCTGTGGCAGATTATGGTTATGTCCTGGATAACATATTAGCTCATGTTGTTATTAAAAGTCAATGGTTAGGAGTATTGATATAAGATTGTGGATTGTGATGTATGCTGTTTCTCTCATATTTAAGTTTGTATCTGACGACAGAAGTAGGAAAGGAAAACTCCCACATTCAACACAAAACTCTGACAGTGAAGGTGGGATGCGTCATGGTCAGATGTTGTAGGCGTTTCGAAGGTTATGTAAGAAATTCTGGCTTTTTAAATTTTAAATATTCTTTGATCCAGTTCCCATGAGTCTATATGTCAAGCCACTATAAAGCTGTTGACCTTGCATTCCCTCTGCTATCTACCTGCCTACATGTACTTATGGTAATATTATTGATTAGTGCAATTATTTCTGAATTAAGTGTCAGATGCAGTGATATGTTTAAAGTATTTTTCAGTGGTTCTTAATCCTAACTGAGGGCTTTAAATATCTGTTTATAGTTTGTCTTTTTGTTATTGCATGATGTCATGTTCCAACAGTCCATCTTTAACTCTAGCTGGTGCACTTTTCACCCCTCCTGTAGGTTTATTATCTGGCACAGCTATAATCACCCATATCTAATTAAGGGCCTTATGATATTTCCATTGAGTTTCCTGCAGTGTGACTTGTGCAGCTGTATCCAAATATTATTGATTGTGGTTGCTGGTGGTTTTTTTTTACTTTTGTTACACAACAGCCCCTCAGGCGTTGAGGGCTATGATGTGTCACATAAAGGATGTAGGCTGCATTTGTGTGTGTGTGTGTGTGTGTGTGTGTGTGTGTGTGTGTGTGTGTGTGTGTTTTAGCTAGAAGGTTTAATATCTCTTCAAAGTGACTCACTAACATTATTTGACTCCTAAGTCATGTGTTGTTTGACTGTAGATATGCATTTTTTTTAGATCTATTTTCAGCAAGTACTCCTCTACTGCAGATTCTATCGGTTTATAAATGTATGAAACCACCCATATTTTACACAATGCATGCACTGCAAAACAAATATTGATTTGAAACTACACAATGTTGGCCAAATATCAATGAGCACAAGAGTAAAACATGCATATCAGCACTATGGGTATCTATTTGCATGGTTGCAGAAGCCATCCCTTCAAGAAATGTGCCTTTAATGGTTCCCATCAATTGCACTTGACATGCATTTGAAAAGAGAAAAAAGAGAGGGGAGGAGTTAATGAAGGACGTGCGAAAAGGAGGCAGAGATAGGTGGAACTGTGATGCTTTTCACAGCATCATGCTAATGAGGAGGATTATTATATCCCCCCCTCAGGCAGTGGAGGCAGACAGAGTGGGTGTGGGCACAAGTGTGTTTTTTTTTTTTGGCGGTGTGATCTGTGTGTGTGTGTGTGTGTGTGTAAAACGATATTTGTGAATTGTATGTATATTATAAAAGCAGAAAAGAAAAACCTCACATTTTGATTTTGATTTGATCTCTATTTATGAAAATAGCTTCTGAGTCATATATACAAATAAGGTTTTGAAGCGCATTAGTGTGTGTTCAAAGGTCAGAAGAAAATATGTTCACACTCACACACATAATCATCAGTGCTTCTTATTCCCCTTCCTCCTTACACACGCCCTTTCTGCTACCCCCTCTCTTCATCCTCTCCTCTCTCCTCCCTCCTCCCTCCTCCCTCTCTCAGCAGCAGCTAGTGCTCTTGTCTTCACTCCTCTCTCCACTGTCAGCTTCGGCAGCCACCCCACCGGAGCTCAAACACCGGTGCACTATCAATCCATATGTGCACGTATGTATTTCGTGAGTGCCAGTTTACTTGATAACCCTTACTGCTGAAGGGTGCGAGTTGATCTGTAAGAGAATGTGCAAGTGAGCATTTTCTGAGCTTCTTTATGGAGGAATATATGTGCAGACAGAGAGGCAGCGTGAGGATGTGTGGTAGGCAGGTGTTGTTGTGATCGGTGGAGTTGTTGGTGTACTATCATCGTGCTGTTTGTCTCCTCTTTCCTTCCATTTGGTTATCTTGTGAGGACAAAAAACATCCAGCTGGGATGTCCACCTCGCCTGGTGCAACAGACGGCAGCCAAAGGAACTCTTGTAAGTGAGTTACTTCATATCTTTTACTTGAGAAGGATGGTGTGTTTTTCAGTATGTGAAATGTAACATTTAAAGTTAACCTTCCTTTTCACACAGGTCTAAGCAACATCAACATATATCTCAGTTTTAGTTCTCAGATAGAAAACTTAATTTTAAAGTAAGACATGTCGTTCAAGGCAAAGCAACCACAAATGTATATTTTTTTATGATTATATAGACATTACAGGACATTATAAAGAAAGAGTAAGAGAGAAGTCTGGTGTGTGGTGTGTGTCAGGCAGAAAGAGAGTGTGGAGGAGTGAAGAAGCTAAGAGTTTGATTGTGTAACCCTGTACTGTATGTATAAGGGATGATCAGCACAGTAGTAAGAGTAAGGGCTATATAATGCATGGTTGTGTGTTATAGAGTCATAGGAAAGAGCACAGGGAGGTGTGTAATGTGGGAGTGTGTGGGCGCATGCACAAGAGTGTGTTTACTAACTCCCTGGAGTGCTTCCAGCTGTCCATCTATTGAAAAAATGCTTTGCATCGATTGACAACCAAGCCAGCTGTATCTTTTTCCTTAGAGGAAAAGAGCAGTTGGCTTGCTGATATGATCACAAATTGACTCTGCAATGGTCATTGGTTGGTTTAGCATAAAAATGTTTTGGTTATTTTTAGATTCAGTTTTAAGTATTTATTGCAGTAATTGTAATGCTAATGGCTGCCTTTGTAAGTATGTGTCTATTTTACATCTATAACAGTGACTTTGCAGAGCAGTGATGAGATGATGATAAAGGAGTATATGGCTAACATTTTAGTGTAAAGTGTATTAGTTATGCAGTGGGTGCAAGTGTGTGGGATTGCAGTTTTAATGTATGACTTCATTCTGGCCTCAAGTAACACACACACACACACACACACACACAACTAAAGGATTGCTGTACTGTAAGTGGGAGATTGATAAGATGATGTGACTCATTTTGACTCATCTGAGAGCTCAGTGGGAACATACACAGATAATTTCTCTCATAATCGACAAACACACACACACACACACACACATATTGGTTGCCTTGTCTGTGGCACAGGTCACATCTGGGAAAACAGGTCTCCTTTTATTGCTTTCATTATAATTGCACCATCCCCTCTATTCTCCTATCATCTCACTTTCATTTCCCTTCTCCCCCTGTAATTCTTCTGAATGTTATTTACTGCTCAACTGCTTATAACTCGCCTGGAAACCTTCTGTGTGTCTGGGTGATGTGTTAATGATCACACAATGATACACCCACCCACAGTAGACACCTATTGTGTGTTTATGACTTGCCTATTTATGGCTTTCTTTTTTATAATTACATCACTGCATGTTCAATTATTTGACCGGGTAATATGATACTGTTGTGTAACTCCCATTTCTCTCACATGTTTTGCTGTACTTCTTGCTGCTTTTCTTTGTATTTGACCAGTTTGTTCCTTGTCTATCACATTACCATCGCATAGAGC
This sequence comes from Pampus argenteus, assembly GCA_036937835.1. Lineage (NCBI taxonomy): Eukaryota > Metazoa > Chordata > Actinopteri > Scombriformes > Stromateidae > Pampus > Pampus argenteus. Next base: position 12,407,671 of record CM072879.1, read on the forward strand.
AGTGCGTTCAAACGGAAATATAAAGTGGCTGCAGGCAATGATCACTGATTTACTAACCATAATTTTACATAACCAAATGCAGAATCAAGTGCGTTGTTTCGGGGGATAAATTGGAGATTAGAATAGTTGAAGAATGAACGAATGAAGATGGGGATGATTCAGTCATGCAGAAGAACAATTTATTTATGTATTTACCATCGTATTTCCATTTCATGAGTTGCGAATCCTCATTTGCTATGAATATCAAAGGAACATGCCCAAAACAATGTCAGATTATCTAGGATAATTTATGACAGTGCTATCTTTATCTCATTAAAAAGTAATCTAAAAATACTAATTGTGCTAATACTAATTAAAAATTGTAAACAATCAAGACATTGTAATTACGTAATAATAAACAAAATGACACAAAAATTGAGCACAGGTGTGAACTATTCATGGACTTGGATCAGTAAAGCTTTTAAATATCTTTTGCAGCAGCCTCACTCAGTGTGGTATGATCACAGTGTAATGCTGCTGCTGCTGCTGCTGCTGCTGCTGCTGCTGCAGGGCTCTCACTTTCTGTTAGTTTGTGTCCTCTTGTAAAGGAGCAACAGCAGGCACCTGTCACTGAGATGGATATGCTGTGTCATAACTTCTCCTGCAAAATGATGGCTTCTCCCCATTAGTTTCACCTCCTTCTCTCTCTGTTTCTCTGTTTCCACCATATCTACTATCCCTCTCCCGTCCCCTCCCCTCCTCTCCTCTCCTCTCCTCTCCTGATGACCCCCCTTCTCTCTGCTCTCCTCCTGTCTGGTTTATCTAGATTCACATGAAACTTTAATTGCCTGTAAATCAAAGCGCTGCAGATGTGATTAGTCTTTTGTGCTGCTTTAATGAGTGGGGTCTGGACTACTGAAATATGGCAGAGTAGGAGGCTCTCCTGCACAGTCTCTGATATCTAAAGCCATGCGAATTCAGCTTTGAATGCTGTCAAGAGAAACCCTTTATTCCTCAAAGAAGTGAAGTTTTTAGGGATAAAATGAGGAAAATATTGCTGACAGAAAAATTTGAATGTGCTTGGAAGATTTTATTGGTATAGCGGTTCCTTTCATTGCATGAAAATCAGTATAAATATTCATCTCTATTCAGGAACAGAATTTAGTTGATTTTCATAAGACACAATAATCATATTTTAACCTTAACTGATGATTTGTTTTTAGTGACATCATAAAGTAATTAGATCTGTGGTCTTAAGTGCCGTTGTTTCAGTTCTATGTTGAAGTCTAGTATTTGTATAGCATGCCTTCAATGTGGCATATGATGTATGAATGCATTTTAATAAATGTCAATTTTTTTTTTTTTGCACACAGCCACACATATACACACAGAGATCACACACAAGTACATGAATCACAGCTGAAAAGTATTTCTCTTCAGAGACACTGATTACCATTGTGAAGGTGACATGCATGACAGTCTATGTTGCAGGTATGTCATCCATGAAATCCAAATGTATAGTACTTTTGAATGGGAAACACATTATTTTTCATTTTACTTTTCCTACTTTGCTTATTGTCATTTACTCCCACCTTTCCCCTCCTCCTCTCTCTCTCTTGTCCCCTCATCCTTTCTTTCCACTCTGTGTTGCAAGCACTCTGTATCCACCTGGTTTAACAGGTGCGCTGGCAAAACCTGAGCATGTTGTCTCCCCTCTTAACACTCATATTGTTTACTCAACTGTACAATTGCCTGGTTTCTCCAGCCAATCTTTACATTTAGATTGTCTTTATTTAATAAGATTAGGAGGAACAATCTCACAGCAGAGGTACTTTTGGGAATCAACATGTTACAAAGGCTGACACAGAAGGAGGGAGAAAGAGAAGAGACAAATGTAGTAAGGGAAGCGATCAAACACTGCAAGGGGGAGAGATGAAGAGAGGGGAGGCAGGGGAGATGGTTAGGAGGAAGAAAGGGAGGACAGAGAGGTAAAACAGGGCTCACTATGATGGAGCATAGAAAAAAGAGGAAGAAGAGAGTTGTGCAAAAGAGAAGAGGCAAAATAGGGAAAGCAAAGATAAGAGGTGGATAATAAAGGAGAGTGGGTGAAGAGACTAAGGATGAGAATGACTTAAGAATAATGGAAAGAGAATATTGGTAAAGAGGTAGGATTAAAAAGACTGAGACAAACCATTACTGATAATGAACAAAAATAAAAAAGACATAGGAGAATCAGTCCTCCACACTATCTTGGAGTCTGCTAATTGCTGGTGGTTGTAGTGGTGGTACAGAGGGTCAGGCTACAGGAAAATCCCTAGCCTCTCTAGTTTCATTCTTTTTAAAAATGAATGACAGTGAAAACTGAGGGGAAAAAAGGACTTTGTGATATAATAATAAGTACCATCATTATTTGAGCTGGAACATATTTTGGCTCCATGCACCCAGTAAGACTGACATATTCAAAGATGCATCAAATGCACTTTCACTGACTTTATTATTTACAAAGAGTACTGGTATGCATGTAAACTTTCTATATCTAGTCCATGTTATCCAACAATAAATATCATTTTGGTGAAGTTGTGTTCTGCGCTACACTTTTCAGTATCAAAATTGCTCCCACTGCTCATCATGCTGAGAAATTATACTCTGAGCTGTACACCATGACAAAAGAATAAACACTTGGACAAATCCATGAGGACCATAATGATTGTAATTAAAGGGACAATAGTCACTAGTATACAATTTTAAACACAGAGCAGTTATTTGGTTTGAAGGCTGTGCCCCATTTACTTTAGTGGTGAAATACGAGTGAGATGGATGAATCTGAATTTAAGATGTCAGATGATTTCAAACACAGCCTCAAATGTGCCTGAGGATGATGTAAAGCTTGAGGACCCAGATGACAGGCTGTCTTGGAAATATATTGCACACTAAGACATTTGGAAATATACACACACACACGCACAGATAAGCGTAGACCACCATGCATTCTCATACACACTATCTATCTATCAAAACATAAAATCTATTTTCTTGTGAAAAAGAAGCAGATATAATTGGTGATCTGTATGAAATCCTAGTCGTAGATGCATTTTCCATCCCTGTGTGATGTACCTCAGCAGGTGGTTTATCACTTTTTACACTCCTCTCCTCCCACTCCTGGGAAATGATGAGAAAGAGAGGATAAAAGGAGAAGGAGAAAAGTAATGGTGTGGTCAGACAGCTAGAGAGTTGCTCTAATTAGGTCCATGGTTGAACAGACAGTATTTACAGACTCAGACAGAGTTTCTGCTAAGAGAGTTCGTACTGTATGTTCTGTGAGTTTAATGGTTTGCATACACACATTTTTTGCAGTTGTGTGTCTGTCCATCTGTATATTTGCTGGATGTACTGTAAAGTGAGTTTTTCTGTGTTCTCTACATGCTGAAGCAAACAGTACTGCTGTGTTTTGCTGCTCAGCCTCCTATAGCCTTCTTTCCAAGGCTTTCCTCTGCTTGCACTGTCCCTCTGTCCTCCAACCCCCATCTTATGTAAAGGGTATATAACTCAGGTCGGGCAGAGACAGATAAACCCCTCAGGGACTTTTCATTTGAAATGCGGTCATAGAACACATCTTTTCCCCTCCTCTTTCCCTTCTCGCTGCCCATTTCTCTTTCTGTCTCCGTTACTTTCTTACTCCGCAGAAAAGAAAATGCGTGACCATACATTATGCACATGTGTTTCTGAGAGTAAACGTGTGTGTTTGCATGTTATCTATGCACACAAAGATGTCAGTGAATGTGTGTGTTCTTGGTTCTTTGCCCGGTATTGTGTATTCACTGATTTGTTTGTGGAGTGCATGTCAACGTGCAAAAGAAAAGGAGACTGCGAGACAGGTTGCTGTGGGGGAGGGAAAGCTTTCCCGCTGTGGCCCAGCGAGAAGTCAGAACACAACAAAACAACAGATGGATTGACAATACAGTATAATCACTGTGCCACTAATCAAGTGCTTCATCCAAAGGTGTGATCATATTCACCTTGAGGAGATATTATTACAATATAATATATAAAGGATTGCATCGCTTGTACAGTAGTTATACCTGCGCTAAGATAACATCTCTAAACCCTAAAAGATATCCGTTTGATCCTAAACAAGGCAAATTATGTAATTCTTTGTAAGAAATTGGTTTTGTTTCCATATTTCTTCCTTGAATGTTTGCTCAAATGTTTGTATTTTGTATGTATATAGTATGGAAGGATGAGCTAATATCACATGTACAGTATGGGGCAACACAAAAAGCAAAGGAGGTTCTGCATGTGCATGCGTGTTGCATATGAGTTTGTGTGCACATGCACTTGTGTGTGAAGTTGCCTCATCTCTGTATAAATGCTCTTTTGTAACAAAGCCATGATTGGGCTTTTAACAATTCATTCTGCGGCTAACAAGAGGGCACACTATGACTGCAGATAAATGAGGGGGTGAAAGAGGGAGAGCAGCAAGAGAATATGTGAGGAATATGCAATGACATGAGTAGCGAGCTGGAGCTTGGAAAAACAACCCTTTATGTTAACTTTATTTAGCTACTTAGTATCCTTCACATTGTCTCGTAAATGCAACAGATTGGGTGTCTGTTTAACCGTACATTTGTAAACTGTATATAATTAAATAACTTGAAATAATACAACAACCATATTTCACATATGTCAGAACACCTGCTTGAGAGTTTTACTGCGGCTCAGTGAGACACCTTGCACATAAACTAATCAATCATTTATTAGCTTTCCTAAATGAACAGTACATTCTGTCTCTCGTTTCAAACATATGAGTACTGATGAAAGATTGATCAAAGTGAGCATGTGTGTGGGCCTGTTATGCACAGTGTGGTTACTGTGTTAAGTATAAAAACACATGTTCTTAGCTGAGATGATGGGATGTTCATGCACATGGAGACGCAAAGCTCTGGTGCAGATCCTTGCTAAGATTTAAGATAGAAATACATTTGTTTAACAACAGGAAATAGGTCATTTAATATTGTCATGGTTATTAATATATGAACTGGCTCCACCTGTGACTTTGCACAGCTTTTTTTTTTTTTTTTACATTTGTATGCTTTTGTCATCCCATAACATGCATACGCTTCATTGGACCGTTATGTTTTTTTTGCTTGTGCTTGTGTAACCCTACAGTACTCCACGTCTCTCATATGTTATAAAACTTGTGTTGCGCTTGCAACTATTCGGAGCTGAAGGTATTTTAATCTTTTGATACTTACAAGGTGACTTGCCAGGGCCTCAAACTTTATCTTATAAAATAAAGGAATGAGAGAACGGGTCATTCTCGAGAGACATTCTGCACTGAGGACTTGCAGCGGGTTTTTGCTTTATTTGTTGTAGTGGGGAGAAAAGAGGAGATTACTGCATAATGCATCAAAGCATGTGTGAATGTTCTAAAAATCGAAAATATTGTTATTGATTTCAGTGTATTTCAGTCATCTGGCGCTTCTAGAGATTTTTAACTGCCTTTCGTGTTATGAGGATCAGATTGTCTGGGTTTCCTAATTTAGAGGCCAACACATTACCACACTATACCCATCATTAAACACGACATCATCCTTATTGGTGTGGGTAAGCTTCCTTCAAGGCAAGCAATTAGCCCGTTAGAAAACACCTCTTGTACCCGCTTTTTCTTCTTCTCTTCCTCGTTCAGACTCAGAGGTTTTGGTGATGTAAGCATATTTAATTGTCTCTAAGGGAGCAGGGTAATTTTTTTTATCTGTTTCCAGCAGTACAGCATGACATAGGTGTACTTCTTTGTGCGGGTAATAAACTGTATCCAGCTCTGCTATAGCTTGATTTCTCATTGTCAGGTGCTTAATGCGTATTGAACACTGATTTATTTTTTCAGCCCAATTATTCTTTTTCTCTCATATTCATCTCCAAGCACAGGGAAAATTATTCAAAATATACATTTTCATTATTCATTAAGGCACATTTAATCCCTGTTCTAAAGGATGGGTTTAGCTGCATTTAAATGGCAAATGAAGCCACATAATGACCCATGACTCAATTAGTTACAGTTCTGACTATAAAAGTGTATCTCATATTCAGTCCACATGTTTAATTTCCTAAAAACAGAGTCAGTGAGTGCAGCTAAATACAGACAACTGATCAGTAAGCATGAAAAGGGTTTGCAGCACATTTTGTTGGCAAATGAAAAGTTGTTTTTTTTTAACAGGTGCAAGGTCGCAAGACCTCTGAGAACATGTAGTCCTTCCCTCTCCTTTTTTTCCCTCCTCCTTCATGATGGATGGCTCCTCTCTGATAATGTATTGTCAGGTGCTGTGAGATAAAACAACCGACTATCTTTCTCTCTGTCTGTTCACTAGTTATCAAGATCACAGTACAAGGACACGAACCATAGAAGACTTGAGCGTTGTGTGGAATATTATGTGTTTAGATGAAGGTCACAAGGCAATACATTTGATCATTGTGACCACAATAATGACACCATTTGGCTTCCAGCCTGTCTATTGTGTGTCTGCATGATAACATACACATGTGCACTTGAACATACACATTTAAAAAGGCCAGATGCCTCACAGCAGTGAAAAGGTTTTGAGGTAAATGCCAGCTGGCAGCGGAGAAGCAGAAAGCTTAAAAAATATATTCACATTGCATCCACAGAATACTCTTACTCATATTCCCTTCCATTGTTCCATTGTTTTTGCATTGTAATTCAACTGACTGTGTAATTCATCATCATCATTAGTGCATTTACAGTCATTTAAATTCAGTCTAAATTTAGCCACACATACAGGTCCATTACTTTATTTTAAATTATATTCAAGACCTCAGGATTTATGGAAATAACTAAGAAAGTGTCAGTGCATACATTATAAGGATTTTTGATGACATGTAAACCAAAGTTGCTATGGTCATTTTAAAACTGGTGATTTTATTTTTTCCTAACTGAAGCCGTGTTTATTTCCTACCTCATGAGGCTCAAACAGTTGATGCTGCTGTTGCTTTGATTACTTTAGAGCTGAAATGCTCTGTTAGCTGCCTGCCTGGGTTTTATCAAATCTGGCTTTAAGCGCTTTAGATGATACAGACTGAGGCTAAACTTAAATCACCAGCAGTCCATTCACTGTAAAACTGCCAGAATCTCCAAAGCATCAGCAGCATTAGAGCTGAGGTAAGGGCTGGTCAATGTAGACAACAAATGTTTCACCAATATATGGTTTAATAATTGAGTGACTCATATTGGCAACTATAAGCGCTTGTTTGAATTATTAAGTAATTTATTTTTTTAGGAATTCCTGGAATTATTTACTAGTAGCAATAATGTTGGTGATTTGTTGACTTCCTGCTTTGTTGTTGTTGTTGTTGTTGTTATAAAGGTTCAATTTGTCACTATCACAGATTTTAATAAATTACACAAAGTTGCAACTTGTAAAATAAATTAAAAAGAAACTCATGTTCAGTCCAAACATGCTCAGTATGGTTACGAGTGTCACACTTTTACAGATGTGACCTTAACACCTCTCACATCTAATCGGTACATTTTGAATCCCACACCTCTGATCTGCTGCTAGGCCTGGTGGTAACCCATCCACTTATCTAATTATTAACATGTATTTGTGCTTGTGTGTGTCTGCACACATTTCAGTGTGGTCAAGCAATGTATGCCTTTCTATTCATCTGCTCATTTTGTCTCTAATTGACGATAAACCAGATAAATAACAATGGCAGCTTGTTGCCATGACAACTCAGAGCTTGGGAATGGACCGTTACTTTTTATATGTGGTCCATGAAGCTGTATAATATCTTTTTAACATATAAGAAGTCATCATTTCTAATGAAAATTGATGGTGTGAATACTGTGAATGACTTAGCAGGAAGTAAGAAGCCCTCACACTGTGCCTTACATGTTGGTGTGCAGTTGCCTGGTTACATGTGTGGTTAGTAAAACTGTATTAATGTGTGTTTTCACTCCCACTGAAATTACACTTGATGGTTACTGAGAGAAGAAAGAGAAACCTTGAAGTGTGCAGTCATGAATCATGTGGATCAAGAAAATGTTTAACAAGCTCCTGACTATTACTCTTTGCTCACTGAAGTGCCCGCATCTTTATCTTCAAAAAGCAACTTCAATAATCAACAGTGACCACTGTTTTTTAAGGGAGTTTCTGACTTATATAATACTTGGAGAGACGTAACAAATGTGATGTTTTATACAGTCAAGCCCTCCAATCACACATACTATATGTTATAGAGACTACAGAAGAAGTTACAGGTCAACATTATACTGTCGGCTGTTGGTAAATGATGATAACAGTCGTTGATGCAGTTTGACCTGCTCTGTATAAAGTTGCTCTGCCACATTTTCTTTTCAAATTCAACTCATTTATTATTTTCTCATGACAAAGTTGGGGGGAAAAAACTAAAGCAACCAAACAAAAATAAAATTCCCTCAGTTGTTGTCGATGGAAGCATGTAGGGAAAACAAACTGTGGTAAACTCTTAATATTTCTGACACCCACACTAAACCTGTGAACAGTGCAGACCACTTTGTAGCCTCAGCAACAACTGTATCATAGATGCCGTCGATTTTATAATCACATTTTGTTAACTATATCTAAATGGATTTGCATCAGGTCACAAATTTCCTCAAGATCATCAAGGTGGGCCACAAATCTCACAGCAATACTCCTTTCATCTTCTTTCAGTATGTATGGGCCTGCAGCAATAGCTCATTTAACTAACACATGGTTTAAATCTGAATCTGAATATTACAAGAAAGTTCAAATTTGTCATGTTTCCATGTTAATCAGAACAAAGTAGAGCCAGCAGCTAGTGTGGAACATTTTGAATAACATAATTTAATATTGCAGAAAGCTATTGTATATGTCTTATTCTTTCCCTGCACTTTCGAACGGGGGAAACAGAAATATAGTTGCAGTTCAGGTTTCAGATCCCTAAGGCATGATTTGTTTTAGGAAAAACAGACTTATAACACAAAGTATAACAATAACAATGAAATGCTGGAAGGTTGTAAGAGACTTCAATTAGATTTAAACGGTGCTGGCAGTGTGGTTTTTGTCTTTCGTACAATAGGTCCAACCATTCAGAAGTAATAGGCCACAAATATTTATCCAGTCAACACCACGTGTTTTAGAATTACCTTTTTAAAAGAGCAAACTCTCCGGCTTAAGAGGTTTTCCTTGTGTGATAAACTGAGCAGCTGATGTGCTGCAGACTGCAAAGACTAGACAAGAACCTCATGAAGCTGCCACTGCTGCAGTTGAACAGACGGAGTGACAACAGATGTTATCAACAGGAAAGAAAAGAGAGACCGTGAGCAGAAACTGGCCGAGAAAAGCAGAAACTGGCCCTCCTGTGTGCATGGTGGAGGTGGGAGGTGGAGCTGTAAATGTGTACCTTATGTGGTCACAGAACATTTTCTTGTGCTTGTGCATATGAGTGCACATTTAGCTTTTGCAACAAAGTGACTATATGAGACTGATCAGCAGTCAAAGATAAATGGCCTGAGTGCTACATCCTAGATAATACAGTAAGGTCACACTTCAACCTCAGTAATGACTCACTCCTCCTCTGCTGTTTTATTGTGTGTAATGTCACCAGTGCATGACTGAGTATGTTTACATTAAATACACATACACACAGGGTTCATTCAGTCCCCTTGGAACTGTTTCTGTGTCACTTACCATGCATATAATGTGTGTGTGTGTATATGTGTATGTGTATGTGTGTGTGTGTGTGTGTTATTTACAGCATGGGGGCTGCCTTTGGCGCAAACCTGAGCATTTGAGAGATATAGCGAGGCGGACAGAATCTAAAAATACCACGGCTGAGTGAGCAGGGCTTAGGAAGAAGAAGCAGTGGCTGTCTCCTCTGTCAGGCCTGCCTCTCGGTCTTCAGGCTGCACACTGCTGTCTTAGAATAAAATATTACGCGTTTATAAGCAAACGGAAACAAATCCATCAGAGACCAGACAGATAATTTAAAGTGACGGGTAGAACAGAGGATTTTATATCAGATATTGAACATTTGATCTGTTTGGTGAGTCAGTAATATAAAGTGTGTGAAACAGCTGTAATTAGATTGTAGATTGTTTGAATGTTAATCAAAACAGAAAAAAAAATGAGCAAAGAGTATTATTGAGACATTTAGTTCAGTAGCTGTTGTGTCTTGGTGTGGATTCAGGCCTGTAACTCAAACGTTTTTGTTTCCTCACTCTCCCTCACTGTCGCTCTCTCTTCCTCTCTCTCCCTCTGCGTACCCCTTGATTTTTCTATCCCACAAACAAAATCGAGTCTCAGCGGACCTCTACGTATCTAATACCGTCTGCACACAAACAAACACTGGCTCTAGTCCCAGGCCTTTGGCGGGCATCGAAGGCAAACCAGCAGCTCCTCTAACGCTTTCATGTATCCATCCATCCAGCAAACATGACCACCTCTCCACTAGCACAGCCTAAGGAAGCACCTGACTGTAAATTACAGTGGACTGGCTCTGCCCATGACTTGAATTGGATTCTGATGAAAAAAAGCATATCAAAAGAGAAGTGGTGACCAAGGTTGTATGATGAACACTTAAATGCTACGATTTGCATTTTCGCTCTGTGAGCCAAGCTGTGGGAAAATGACTCCATTTAGTCAAATGTAAAGCCTGAGCTGAATTATGAAGACTTGAATAACCCTTGATGACATGTTTCCTGTCTTCTTTACAGCTGCAAAGACGTCTTACTGACTTCTCTCACTGCTGCTTCGAATAAAGGGCAAAGCTAGTGAGGTTTACATGACATATAAATTAACATTCACAGTTCTGCTTTAGTCCTTTCGAACGACACAATCTCACACAAAGGAGATAAAATGCAGACTACACTTTTATGAGTAAATAGGGAAGTTAAGGAAATGGATTGATTTTTTTCTAATGTCTTATGACTATATATTAAATAGGAACATAAAGAAAATGACACACAGGTGCATGATCACCCACACATCCACATACATAAGTGAACACCCACTGTCACCCCAGCACATACACTCCCTGAACCGGACATAGCAGCCAACCGCACGTTTTCTGTGGCTTCTGCTTCCTGCATTTGCAGAGCACATACCAGGTGTTTCTCTACCGCTGAAAACAGATATATGAGTGTAATTACATTAAAAGTCTCATTTCGTATTGATCGACCTGTACAAATAGCCACCTGAAAAGGCAGAACAAGATTATTTAATGTTATTTATGTTTTTTTTTATTTCCCCTGGGTCACACAGCGGATATGTAAGGTAGAGAGCAGACAACATTTTGTGAGTACAGAGTATATACTGTTTGCTGCTGAGCTCCAGAGCAAAAGAAACGGCCCGTGAGGGGACAGTGTCGCATTTTTTGTCGTGCATGATGATTGCGAGAAGAGACGTAACAAATAGCGCACTGAATACAAACTCAGGTAGTACACCATTTTCATTTCATATTTCTTGTGATTTTCTGCTGAAAATCATTTACGTAGAGATTGTGTCGCTTTTTTTTTGTGAAGGGAATTCCTCTTTTGTGTTCATTTCAGAAGATAAATAAAAATGATTTGTCTTTATAATTGAATACTGTTTCATTTGACATCATTTGCTGTGACTAATATAATGCAATTGCCTTATTCTCATCAGATATGCATTTCTGTGCAAATCCAGAACACATGAATCATGTTATAGCCAAGTGTCTTTTTTTTTTTTTTAAACTATTTTGTAAAGCTGTGAGCATTTGAATCAAATGAAGGTATTTTTTGTATAAATGTATACATATATATGCAGCACAGCCAGTAAGGATATGGATTTGTTGGTCTTAATGTGTTCTTACACTAAAGTCATCAGCAAAAACTTAATCCTGTGGGCTAAATATGAGGGAGAGCTAAAAATAGTCCCTGTAGCTACAGTAACATGCGTAGCAGGATATGGTTGTCTGGTAGATGATGAAGAAGAAATAACTAATTGAAGGATGGGGGAGGAAGGAGAGATTAGTAAGAAAAGATGAAGCATGAGAAGTGAAATTTATAGGACAGGTGATTTTATGTTCTAAAGAAGCCTGGAAAGATAAGAAGCTCATCATTAAACAATGAAAATGACATTCATCTGAAGGATTTGAGGGGAAAACTGACATAAACACTATTAACACCTAATGGCTTTCTCAGGTTAAAAATGTCGCTCTTTGGTTTTATTATATATGTGGAATTTGGGATATATTATTTGCAACCACAGTTAAATTTGATCATATTTATTATATATGCTTCATGTGAACAATTTGGGACGTATGTGACTTTTTTTGGAATCTATAAAAACTCTTTGTATATAGAAGACGAGGGACAGATTTAAGACTGGCAGACAAACGGATGGGCATGTAGGTATATACAGTAGATGGTCTAAAAAAAAAAAAAAAAAAGCAGCACAGGCTAATAATGGATTGAGAATTAGATTAAAGACTGAGAGATAAAAGACAGGAGCTTTATGCTGTCTGTCTGCAAGACCTAATTATGACTAAACGCACTGTCCACTTTCTCCCTTACTCTCTCCCTATCCCCTCTTACTAACCTCACACAATGCTTGACAATCTGAACAAAGCTTCCCTGAGGCCCCTCATCTAATAGAGTAGTCTCTATAAGACCTCCACACACACACACACACACACACACACACACACCAGCCAACAGAGAGGAAAGGACGGAGTCAGGGGGGAAAGATGAGGGAGTGATGGAGAAAAAAAGAGGAGTAGTCGGATAAAGGAGATAAATTAGACCCTGAGAGAGGAATGACAGAGAGAGAGAGAGCGCTCCTGGTGTGATGTTCATCATGAGTGAGCTCTGGTGGGACCTCATTGTTCCCTTCTTTGTGTGTGTGTGTGTGTCCATCTGCTGCAAGCCCCTTTAGGGCCCAGCCTATTTTATCAGGACACTAGTCTGTGTGAGGGCGCCCACTCTCTGATTCTGCAGTAGCGTTAACACTCCTGAAGCAGTGTATTGATTTTGGAGGAGGAGGGGGTTTGGATGAAAAACGTGTAAAGTCTTAAGGAAGGACCGCTCTGTGACCTGTGTGTGATCATGTCTTCTCATTGCTCCCTGCATTCTGTCATGCTTTCAGTATTGTTGTCCTTCATCAAATAAACAAATGCAATTTGTTAGTTTTAAGCTTCACTGCTTCAGTCAGATAAATCAAAATCAGTAATAACATTACATACTAGTAGTTGTGTATTATTAGGTAATGTTTTGACTATCACATATACTCCATATGGCTGACTGAAGGGCATATGTTTATTGTAGAGAAGGGAAATGTCATCTAGTGCAGTGAAGCGTTTCATTCACTGTGTGTGTTTTCTGGACAACAACAGATATACGGTGCAGAGGATTAGGCAGTATCAGGCATCTTGCTACACAAACAATATAATAAGAAACAAACATCACTATAGAATACGTCTCACTAACATGTCATTTATTAAAAGGTATATTATAATTTGTTTATATTTTAGTGCACCTTTTGGCACCGCAGAGCATTCAAATGATTTAATTAATTGACCTTAACTCTCTGCATTGGCATCAAGCAGGGATACAGTTTATACCTCTCATAGTATAATTTTTGAATTGAATTTATAAGGTATACTTGACCCCATATTTGTTTTCTGATGGAGAAAATGAACAGAACTCAAACTGGCAAAGCATCTCTTTAGCCCATTACTCCCCAAATGGGATGTTTTTATCTGTATTAATCCAGGAGGAAAGATATGGGTCACATCAGACATTTTTTTATGTAGCAGCCTTATTCTTTTCTATGGTAGTTAGTGTCAGCGAGTTGTCTTATATAATGCTGCCGTCCATCAGAGGGACACAAGAGAACTAAAGAGACAGCCTGTCCGAGACTCCAGGGTGCAGCAGTTCCCAAACACACACACATATAAACACGTTTCTCTATCCGCAGGGTCATGCTTTCTATCACCCCGTCACTTGAATATGCTCCTCCTTCTCCTGCCCTGTCCACATGGACTGCCTAGACGTCTTAAACTGCCCTAATCAGTCTGCCCCAGACTCCTGCTTAGACCAATCAGAATCCAATAAATATCTTATCAAAGCCAGTCGCATCTAAAAATGACTTGACCCTCATGTTTTGCAGAAGTTTCGCAAAATATTGCTTGGTATTTGTTTTTTGTTTTTTTAAATATAATAAAACAGTATACCCTTGAACAATGCAAAACCAAACATTATTTACCCTGAACCCATTTATATTCTTGTAAGTAATAGCTAAGAGACTAATATTTAAATTCAAGTTACAGTACAACAAACATAACTGTCAACTGTTTTCCAAGAAAGCAGTGATTCATCTGGAAACTTCCCTTTGATGCCACAGCTTGACTGAGGATACAGACAGCAGGAGAGAAGTCACAGTTTATTTAAGTCTATGCAGCACAAGGGGTCGCACTTGTGAGACTGGTCCCTCCTGCTCAGCACACAGGAGACAGGGTACTGAGAGCTATGTGAAGGCTGTGTAGCACTAAGCCCTACATTGTTATGCTTCAGTAAAGATTGACCCCAGCCTAAAGGGTTGAGTTTGGCCGCCTTTAATCTGCGATAGTACTCATTCATTTTACCGATCACATCATTTGACAGGATTTCTCCTGTTTTGGTCCCTTGTAGATGTCTCATGTCCAAAAACGATCTTCTCTTGTGTTTCCAGTGGAGCTGGATGCGGAGCACGGACAAAGAGTCCCCGGAGCAGAACAGGGAGGGATCCAGCCCCCCCAGGTCAAGCTGAAAGAAAGGCAGAAGTTCTTTGAGGAGGCCTTTCAGCAGGACATGGAGCAGTATCTGTCTACTGGCTACCTACAGATCGCTGAGAGGAGAGGTGAGATGGAGGAGTGGTGGGGTCAGAAGTTCATTACAAAGATTATAGTGGAGCCGTTTGATGATATTCAGCTTGAAAGGTTGAGGAGTTAAGGTTTAAGTAGCGAGGTTGAGTGCAAAGCCGATCCAGCATTTAAATGAATTAATTCCAGAGTTGAAATACCATCAGCCTGAAACTTCAACTTTATCACAAGATTGAGCCATAATAGCTTTCTATTCTCTACACTCTGAGTGGCCGTCTCTAAACACACAACGAGAGTGATTACTTTGAGAAATGCCACAGCACCATATAAATGGAGCCTTCCACTGGGATTGTAACAGAGTCCCGCTGCAGTTTACCCCATGTGTTACTGCCATAAGCCTGTGCTATAATATCTGAAGGATGTGCTAAAATGAGGGACCGTGTGAGATATGAACCCTGCGGTGAAAGATGTATTGGACTCTACTGGCCCAGCATTTGTAATGTGATTTTTCTTCTTCTTTTACTCATCTATCTTCTTTCCTTAATCCTCTGGAAATGGCTTATTAGAGAGAATTGTGAAGCAGTAAGAAACGAGGTGAGATGGAGCATGAGAAAAGAGAGACTTAACTGTCACTCAAAACAACTGTAATGTTTTTCATAATGAACCTCTGGCAAAAAATACTAAGTGAAGAACTCGTCAGGATCTTGTGTAGCCATCATTCACGGTAAACGACAGCAGAGGTGTTTACGTTCAGACTTCACACTTGACATGATGTGATTCACAGTAACAAAGGCAAGCATGTGGGCTGCTTGACAAAAATCCACAACAGACTAATTTGAGTCATAATTGCTATAAGGATATTTGTAATCAGTTACAGAGGAGGCTCACATCATTAATCTAGTGAAAATGCATATAGTTTGAGATTCCACTAAGACACATTATCCTTCACGCAGATATAAATACTTACAACAGCGCCGCTGAAGAGCAAAGATACTGCTGGAAACACTGAGAATGAGGAGAGAGAGATACAGAGAATAAACTGAGAGAGAGAGAGAGAGAGAGAGAGAGAGAGAGAGAGAGAGAGAGAGAGAGATCTCTCTAAGCCACTGAGCCATCAAAAGGCACTCTCAAGGGTCTCACACACACATGCATATACCCTGTAATCTCACAGTCCTCACCAGCAGGGGAACCTTTTAGGCAAGGTCACAGTGGGGCTAAAAGAAGAACATGTTGGAGGCAATCACATGGAAATGAGTTTCTCAAGCAGCACTTTCTGGACTGAGACTGTTTCAAGTGTGTCTTTTGTGCACGTTTATTTATTTTTTCTTCATGTGCTGGAAAACGCTGATCCATTTAGGGCTGAAAACTGAATCATCATCATCATCCTCTGTACTATGTTTTATGGGGCTGAATAGCATCTATGTGATGGTAATTGGATGGCTGACAGGCGAGATATGAAAATGCACATGAGAGTAGGCTGCATACTGAGAAGTCGTTAGCGAGCATTAGACCCTGGTTCCTCTAAGATGTGTCATAGAAAACACTGTTGTCTCTACAGAGGAAAAAAGAGAATGAGTGTGCATGATTGATTTTGTATGTGTATAAGTTTTAAGTATTACATAGTCTTACATTTCTTTCTGTGTTTGCATTAATGAATCTGGGTTTATATGTTTATGCATTTACAATCGGCTTATGTGTGAAGTTGAGGAATCTGAAAATATGACATTCGTGTGTCTATAGTGTGTGTGTGTGTGTGTGTGTTGCTATTTTAAAGACAAACAGACTTTGGGGGCAGTGTCCGTAGGAAATAACATTCCCCTTCTTTCTCTCTTTCTTCACTCTTTCGTCTGCTCTCCCTCCTTGTGCCGCCCTCTTCTGCTCTCCTCATTTCCTTGAGGTACGGTAGCCAATGGCATTTTCTCTCACTGCTATGCGCCGACCGATCATCCTCCCACCTTCTTGTGCTCGCAACTCTGCCCTCACCCCCTCCATCCCCACAGTGCACTAACTGGCTGTTTGTGACGCATGCAGCACATCATGACAGTGAACAGGGGGGGTGGTTGTACACCTGCAAGGTGGTGGACTGTAGAAGAAGTTGTAGAGCATTAGCTGCTGTGTAGCAGGAGGTTCAAATGATTTTGTTCAATACTACTACTAAGTTAGTTTGTTTGTTTTAGCCACCTTCACATAGAAGGTCAACACAGACGATAAAATAAGAACGTGGTTAGGTGTGTTGATTCACTTCTTTGGGGTTAAAAAAGTAAACTTCACTATTTTGCCCCATTATGCTTCAGAGACATCAGAGCCAGCAGTAAATGACCAAAGAGCTGCACAGACCAGTTCATCAGATTATATATCATGTTGTCAACATGACAACAGATTTTTACTGGCTGATCGTCTCAGGAGTCGGACCGATTTAGATAAACTCACCACATATTGGAGATCTAAATGTTTACTTTCTCACCTGAAAACATTTTAAAACTTAATAAAGTAAAATAATAATTAACTGTCATCGCTGTGGGTTGGCAGCGCTACTTCATCATGTTGAACTGAGGGCAGACTGGACACTACAGTGACTCACTATCACCTCTTGAGGTACAAAGTGGTATCACAACACAGATTGGGCCTGCTCTTATATATAACAACTTTTAAAAGATAGGTTCACATTTTTTTGTTTTAAAACAGTACATGCCCAGTACATCCTTGTTTTATGCAAAAATACATCCCAAAGTTGCATTCTTCAAGGCCATAATGGGAAGGATAACTCTTTGAATATACTTAAAAATGTGAACATATCCTTTAATGATATTGTAACTGTTTCTTGTCACTTTCATAAACAGATTCGTACTCACAGTGACACTTGCCAGTCCATTACTTTTGCTAATACTCTTGATCATAAGGTAAACAAAGTGTACCTTGTACACAAACTCACTCATTTCAAAGTCCATCCAGCTTGAATGTGCCCATTTGCTTCTGCCTGGCAAGTTTTTTGGAAAGAAAGACAACCTGTCTTTCTGGACTCAGCCCCTTGCTGCTACTTTCTGGATGCTACAGACTTGAGTGTGTGTGTCTAATATCTTGCTGTCCCATTTTGTGTCCAGAGCCAATAGGGAGCATGTCTTCAATGGAGGTGAACGTGGACATGCTGGAGCAGATGGATCTGATGGATATGTCTGACCATGAGGCCCTAGATGTGTTTCTGCACTCTGGGGGGGAGGACAACAGCGCTGCCTCTCCTGTTACAGGTCAGGAACCACACATGCAGGATACATGAAGCTCATTTGAACTATAATAATAATGCATACAACTCTTAATGACTGCAATGGAATAACATGCTACGACTAACTGATAGCAAAGAATACACTGAAGCAGCACATTTGTGATCCAGGAGATTGACAAGCATAATGTCTGGGCATGATGCAACACCATCTGTCCACAACTGCTTGGGAAAAGTTCTTGTTAAAGTGAATAACCCACAGCATCTAACTGTCTAATTAGTCTTTGCCTTAAAGAATAATTTGATGCCAGTAAATCTCTGCTACATTTTATGACTGCAGGAGATTCTTGCAACAAAGATCTTAGCAAATGAATAATGAATATTAATAAATAATGGAGTCGTCTAGGTTTTTTTAAGGCTATAATTCCCCAGAGATTCATGCAAACCTTGAAAGCTTTCCTGGTATGTATCTGGGTTTTTTTTCTTTCTTTCTCGCAGGTCCAGATGTTGAGTCGTTCACCACAGAAATCAGTCTCCAGGTTCCCACCCAGGCTGAGCTACGCCACAAGCTTTCTTCCCTTTCATCCACCTGCACTGACTCAGCTAGCCAGGACACGGAGGCGGGGGAGGAAGACGAGGATGAAGAAGAGGAGGAGACTGAGCGAGGAGGAGGAGGTGTTGGAGGATTAGCAGGAGGAAGGCGGAGAAGGCCCCCGGTGGTGGTGACCCTGGATGAAGAGGAGGTTCACCCTGATACAGCGTTGGTGGACAACGTGGACCAAGATGACCAGACCAGTAAAGACTGTGACAAGAGCAGGCCGAAGGTTTGAGGAGAGATGGACTGGATTTCAACACAAACATACAAACACACAAACACATATAGCTGCCAGATCAAACTCAGATATATTCTCAAATTTGTTTCATTGTGAAAAGATATATGAAAGAAAATAGATTTAGGTTCCACTAACTGCCACATGACCTTGCCTTAAGACTGACTTACATGCACATCGGTAGCTCCAATATTCAGTTTCTGAGTTTGTGCATGTTGAGACATGGCTGCTGATAAGTGCTAAAGACATATAGAAGCACAAACTAAAATCAACCATATGTCCTTTTTTAAGGTTGTTTGCTGTCATGCTTTGTGTTATTGAAATTCGTTATGTTATTATTTTGATTAAATTACCACACACACCACATATGAGGCTTTTAACAGCTCTATCAGGTTTTATTTTTCTAAATATACTGCAGGTCATGTGGGTAAAAAGGTTATAATCAGTAAAAACAAGTCTTATTTGGACTTTACTAATGTTGTGTGTTGATGATCAATTTAAAAGGTTAGTTCACCCAAATTATGAAAGAAAAAATCATTTTTACATGTTCACTAGCTGTTCGAATAGTTTTGGTTTCTCCTCCCTCAGAGGTTTCCTCTGCTGCACCAGAGCAATGGAAGCATACAGTGTAGTTTTGAGTACTTAAAGTGAGAAAATAAAGAAATAACTTGTTTTTCCAGAAGCAAATTTCATGGGTTAACTTCCTTATACAAAGCAAATGCAATAGCACAGTGCATTTACATAAATGATCTGCAAAGGACACTAGATGAATTTGTTATTAATTTATGGATTATCTGAACGACCAAAGTTTGTTTTCCATTCTTTAACTTTTGCGCCATTGGTTTTGATGAACCTGGCAGTCATTTGGTGCACACACACACACACAGACACACACACCCACAGGAGAGTTACCCTTTGCCATTCCTTTGACCAATAATATTAGGGTAAACTCCTCCTTTTGAACAAAGACCAAATCCCTGTTTGGACTGTGTGCTATGCACTGAAGAACACCCAGAAGGTTTAATGGAATCCAGATCGTTTTGTACAGAAATGTTGACATTTGTGCGATGTGACAGCATTACTCCTTCCTCTCTTTTCCCCTGCCTACAATTTCTGACCTGTTGGTAATAAATGTTTCTCCCCCAACTATTGTTAAATTTTCATGTAAGCATTTCAGGAGCAATTTAAAGAAATGAAATGTGAGCAGAATTCAGGGTTTGAGCATGTTAACATTCCCTGTGCGTTCACTTTTGATTTACAGGCCTGCCTGAACGCTTGACTAATGGAAAGCTGACGCGGTGAGGAATTGGATAAAGCAAGTAGAGGATTTTGCAGGAGAGGTTTTTAAGAAACAAGTTTTCTTTTAGGGGGAGAATATTTCATTTTGATGTATATATTAATTATTACAGTTAAATGTTTTTAACTGAAAAATGAGTGTAAGCAATACCAGCATTAAGTGTAAATGACATGTGAAGGCTGAGTTATTATGAATAGTAAACAGTGTCTGTCTTTCCAGTGCACTTTAAGGTTATGAAGAACTACAGGGTCCTCCAGTTTAGAAGCACAACGTGTGTGTGAGCAATAAGCTCCATGTTTAATGAACATAAAAGCATTTACAGTATATCGCACTCCTAAATACTGCAGCTTACTATGAAGCTTGGTGATGTCATGGTAACACCTGTTTGCAATATTTGCTGACAGACGTTCTCACTGCATTGGCTCAACATTTATATTATTATCAAAGGGTCAGTTCACCCAAATTACTACAAAATGTATCTCTCATTTCTATCTAGCAATGCAATGTTTTGGTTTTATTCACCCAGGTTTTAAAATGCCTCAAAGATTTCTGCCTCCCGCCCAATACAATGGAGGTAAATATAATTTTGTCTGAGCATTGAAAATATACATTTCAAACACAGTAATTTGTGTTTCCATGAAACAATCCAAACCTCAGAGTCAACAGTTTTTCCTCAGTTCAGACTACTTGTTTGGAAGAAAGTACTTAACAATAAACAAGAGGTAAATGAGAAAATCCACCAGAAAGGAAATTTAAATGTTGCTCTGTTATTATTATTTTTTCCCCCCTCAAGTCAAAACTCTGCACACAAAAAGACACACAAGCAAATTGGAAAGAAATGACAGTGAATTGTCGGTAAGTTTTTATTAAACCTTAAGTACAAACTGCAAAAGTAAAAAACTGTCAATATAACCAACATGAGACTCTCTTTCCGAATGGAGGGAAAGGCCGAGATGCGGCACTAATAAATTAAGTCACCGGAGACCCCACTGTGAGCAAGTAGTTTATACTGTAGAAAATGGAAGAAACAAACAAAATAATAAACTGAAAAACAAAAAACAAAAACAAAAAATCCCATCAGAATAAAATGTATTGTAAGGCCATAAAAACTTGACAACCACTTTTTTATGTTGAAAACACCCGACTTGGTATTTCATTAAATAGTCCTAAAACAGTTCAGTCTTCTGCGAGGGACGACAACCAACAAAACTGGATTATAGGATTTTTCCTTGACAGTCACCACTGACAAGCTCAGTGCAACATGAGTAGCTACTACATTTTTGTTGAATTTTCAGTAATGAAAATGTAAAAACCCATTTTTTTGTGAACATATCTTTTTTTTCCCTTTTCTTTAAAAAAGTAAAGCTAAACAAACAAAACTAGGTTGGGGGGCAGTCGTTGGCTACTCAATATCTTCTTTCTTAGTGATATAAGCAGCACTTAAAATTTTTATACATGTTTACCAGAGCAACCCTGTAAGCATGAAACTCACACAGATGAAGAAAGGGAAATGTAAGGCTTTTTCTTCATCAAGCACTCTCCTCTGGAACTTTTTCTGTTCTCCTCCGTTTCTTCCTTCCTTTCTTTCCTCCTTAACCCCAGAAAAAGGCTCAAGTATTTAAAGAAATTTACAGGATTATGTACAAAAAAGTTGATGTTTAGTTTGTGTGGGAGTTTTTTCCTCTCTAAAAAAAAAAATTTCACTCATAATATAGCTGCAAAAAAGGGGAAAAAATGCAAAAGCCAAAAAACAAGACAATAAAAGAAAAAACAACAACAACGAAAAACAAAAACAAAACAAAACTTGGATTTGATATTTCACATTTTACACTCTTTGACTAGTGGCTCTACTTGAGATAACACATCAGATCAACAAAAGTAAAAAAAATGCAAAATAATAATAATAATAATAATATAATAATATAATAATTAAAGTTTACTGGTACAGATGAAACAAGAGGACTGGAAGAATGGAATGTTAACATGATTGCACATCTAGAACCAGAAAAGCCTGAAAGCCTTTCTGCCCTGTGGGCTGGGGGCTAGCTAGCTGGCTGGTAGCCGATAGCAGGCGCTAACCCCCAGATTTTAATTTGTGTTGTTATACAGTAATTATAACCAACAGCACCAATAAAATGGATCTCCTCGCTAAAATATCAGGCACAGTTTTCACTTGCTAGCGAAGGAAGAATCCCTCCATACTACCAGGAAGTGAGGTGAGCGGTGACCTTTCACAGGTCAAGCAGCTGTAGCTCGGCCCCCTCTCACATCCACCAACAGAAACGTCCACATTGAAAAAATAAAAATAAAAATAATAATAATAATAATTACACAGAAGACTTCTCGCAAAAAAAAAAACCTAGGAAAAACAAAGCTAAAATTTAAAATAGATGTTGAAAAAACATAGCCAACCAACAATAAACCTACACAGTCTGTCTTTCAAGTTTTTACCTCGCATCACCAACCACCCCCCACCCCCCCACCCTTTTTTTTTTAACAATGCAGCTGCATAAAGAAATAATAAAATCAATAAAAAAAAGGACCCCTCTTCCTCAAACCAAGGAGAGAGAGAAACTTTGGGTAACTACTTGATGTCATTTTCATCTCAGAAAAACTGGGGAGAAAAAAAAAAAGGCCACCTTTTCATTCGTCCCATGTTCACAGTTGAGTGATGCGTGATGAGAAAGGATGGGGTTCAGTCTCAGGGGCAACAGGAGGACAGGAAAGTGTGATGCAAGGAAAATGTAACAAATGAAACCCATTTCAGTTAAGGGAAGATGGTGGTGTGGAGGGTAAAGGGTACAACGGGGACCATTAAGTCTTCTTGTGAACTTTACATTTAATGCTTGTAATGTTGTAAAGGACGACGTACAGAGGGAGGTGGGGGGGAGGGGATTCTAAAATCATCCAAGAATAAAAACAAATTCTTCTTTCACACTAGTGCAAAAAAGACATCTTGCTTTTGTTTTTTTCTTTTTTCTTTTTTGTAAAACAAGCCTGTCATTCTAAGGGGGGAGGTGAATATCTTTTGGAGGAGGGGGAGGGGCTGAGGTCAGGTGAGGGGATTTTCAAAGCTAAAAAAAACCAACAGATTTTAAATATAGGGTGGTGGAGGAGGGATTGATAGTGATCCTGCTTAATGTAAAAAAACGAGGGAGTTTGGGAGGGTTGGGGCGGGATACGGGCACAGCGCACAGGGTGGTGATATCGAGACGTCCCATCAGGACACCGCCGCAGCCTTGGGGATGTGGCTGGACGACAGGCGTGCCAGAGACACCTCCACTGTGGCGCGCTTTCGGGGACCTCGCTTGGCCGGTGATGCTTTGGCAGGGCTGAGGCCGTGGCAGGGGTCTCCCCCACCTCCTACTCCTCCTCCTCCGACAACGACTGCAGCACTGCCACTCTTTAACAAGGCCCGGCCACACACCTGGTTCACCAAACTGTTGATTTGTTCCTGATTGGGGAAGAGAAAAGACCAAATTTTACCATTTAGGTATTTCATATTTAATGAATAACCGAATGTAAAAAAATTTTGACTCATAACTAAAGGGAAATACTGCACTGGCACAAGAACAGAACATGAACACTGTCATTATAATAATCTACTTCCTGGAGCAGAGTCATTCGGGCTGATGTCTCCCTCATCTGGATGGAGAGAGAACTGACACACAAGCAGCAGCTCACCTCATCGTAGCGGTACATCATCTTAAGGCCTCTGCAGGACTTGTGCTTCTCCACGTAGCGCAGAGCACACTCCAGACAGAAGACCACATTGTCAGTCTCCTGAACCACCTGCACACACAACAACCAGGACAGAGATTTACTGTAGAAACCAAATACTCTTTAATATTTAGGTACCAAGATGTATCAACAGCGCAACAACAGCATTTTGGAAAATGCTGTCATATATTAAAAACATTTGTGTGTTAAGCTGCTCTCACCATAGACAAGTAGCAGAGATGCTGACAGATCTGACAGCGTCTCTCTGAGGACTCCAGTGCCAGCCATTTGCCGCGGGGCTTCTTGCGTCCCTCACCAAGCCCCAGGCTGCCATCATGGGTGCCGTAGCGGGCGGAGGAGAGCAGACCTGCTGTGTAAAGTTCCTGCCGTTGGCGCATCTCTATGTTCCTGTTTTGCAGAGGTCATTAAGATCAAAATATAGACATACACAGTGGACCTGAAAATATGAATGTTATACTTTGAAATGACAGCACAGTATTTTAGAAACCTTTTTATTTGCAAACTAAATTCTACATTTTAAAATAACATTATTATGCCAGATAACACCAAATACATTAATTCACACTACAAGTGAACAAAAAGAAGTGATCGAGCACCTTCACTGAATTCACTGAGTATTCAATGTGTGTGTGTGTGTGTGAGAGTGCACTGCTGCGTCCTACCTGAGGTCTTTGAGTAGGGCGGAGATGGTGGTGAGGAGAAGGCCATTGTCCCTCTTGGACTCGGCTGTGGCAATCTGGTACAGTAGCTTCTCCATGGAGAAGGGTTTGGCTATACGACGACATTTCAGGTCCTGTGGAAACAAACAGAACAGATCACAATTATGATTCCCATTAAATAATTTACAGTCCATTCAAAGATTTAATATATATATATATATATATAATTTTGTCTCCATGTTCCAAAGCTTTCCACACATCAAATATGGTTATGTGTACAAGGTTTGGTAAAGCTACAGCATCAATGCTGTTAATGTTCTTCTGTTTAAGAATGGATCTGTAGTGTAATCAGGAACTTTCCGCACTCAGATCAATATTTTTTGGCATCTAAACAATATTTTTTTCCCTAGGCTTTTGCGCCACAATACAGTGCATTGTATGAATGTTGTATTACCCTTGAGGGCAATCTCTGCTGTTATGAATGTAATGGTAGAGCTGAAGGTATATGTACTTCCATCACTGTAATGCCCATAATGACCGTAAGAAACATTTTCTTCTCTGTCATTAAGGCTATAATGAGGTCCTATGATCCAACGGCTTGCTCATGATCACTAAAAAAATCTAAACACACCCCTGGCGGAGTTATAGCTGTAATGACTCCTTAAAGTTCAACATGCTGGCTTAGTAGAGAATCAAGCTTGAGTTTCTAAGTTGATTAATCTTTTTTTAGTTTCTTATCTAGGCAGCTCTCACAATCAACTCTACATAAATCAGAGTTTTAACTTGCTCTGTCCACCGGGGGCCAGTGTTGTGAGGCATTACAGAGCAGAGGTGAAATAAAATGATCAGCTGTCATGTAAAATCAGTAATCTACAGGAAAAAGATGAATTCTTAAGTAATTTTAATTGTATATTTAGAAAATATTTGTATCCCTTATTAGATTTTTTTTTTACAAATAGTTATATATCATTATTAATTCAACACAACCTGCCCACACTGAATGCTGACCTTTGCGGCCTGGTAACCCAGGTTCATCCAGTGCGGTGTGGCAAAGTGCACCGTCTCTGACACGCTGTAGCCACAGCACACTTTAGAGACAAAGGCACCTGGGAAGCAGACCACAAACTGGCCGCTCCGCTGGACCGTGCGGTAAACCTTGATGCCTTCGCGGCACAGCACCTCTGGAGAGATCTACAAGGAGGGATGATGGAAAAGAAAAAAGAAAAGAAAAAAGTCACATTTCTGTAACTGTATATTTTTGGTGGCTTCAGAAAGTATTAAGCGGAAAATCCTGCTTATTTTAACGTGATCAATACATAATAAACAAAGATAGATGGATGGATGGAATAAAGTAATGTGATATATTTATATATAACACTATATATCAATAATAGTGATATAACACTAACCATGATGTTCTTCTCCAACATTTCTAGTCCTGGGGTGCCATTGGCCTGAAGCAGTGTATGGACCACCTTGTCCAGCTTAGCCTTCTCCTCAGCAGGGATAGAATACCTATAGACAAAGAGACATGAACACACATGGTTATATTTATTTGGATGAGTTGCCATTTTAATTTGGTTCTCCCAGGCAAATATACAACATACATTTAAAATTTACATCAGAATACAATACCAGTGATGAGGAGGGAAGATCCCAGGTCATACTTACCAAATGCAATCAGCACCAGTGTGTAAGTAATCAATATATGGAAGGCGATTTTGGTCTCGAGACCAGCATGAGGTAGAAAAGACCATGCCAATGTTTAGCCAGGGAATGGTCACTCCTATGGAATTTAAAGAGAGGGAAATACATATATATATATAGGTCATTACTGGCAGGAAACAATGAAAAAGCATTTAAATGGATGAAACTAAATGTGCATTTTTATGTCTTAGGTCAAATGCATCCAGTATGTGCATTAACATGATTTTATGGGTCAGTTTACAATCAGTCTGGTAGAATTCCTGTCTTTATAGGGGTGGAAACCACTATATTTTCTATATTCAGCATCTACATCTACAGTTCATATAGAAAACTGCCTTTACAAATTCACTGATGAGTTAAAGGGTATCCTTACCAGGCACGGCGCCCAGATGCCTCAGAATGGATCCAGAGTTGTTGGGGAGGACAGTGAGGTTCCATCCATGTCTGAGGAAACGGGAAGAGGAAAGGGAATACTAAGATGGTGTCGCCCAAGAGAACCTCCATGAAAATTTCTCTTTCAGTTTGCTTGGCCAGGTTCACAGGTTCACACTTAGAACATTTTGTCCAGATAAGCAAGTGTTGTATAAAGGTCTACGGGGTACTCACTTTGAAAATGGCTCTGACTTTCCTGTGGGGAAACCACTCCCGTGTGTACTGGTGTCGACCTTCCCACAATGCACTGCAACGTGGCTGTCTCTCTGCTCCACAATCCTCCAGTACTCTTGCTACAATAGAAAAGAAGACAGGTGATGAAGAAATGCAAACAGGGTGCAGTTTTCATGTGTACATGTGTACAACCAAAGGAAGAGAGAAATGGGTATGGCATGCAACAAAGGTCCCCGGACTCAAACCAGGGACATGGTGGATATGTGGCATGCACATTAACCATTAAGCTACCAGGACGCTCCGTGAGTTGTTGTGTAAAGTGTAATGTGAGCATGCTAACCTCAACCTCAGCAGCGCCTGGTTCCTTGTTAAAGCACATGGTCATGGTGTTCCGGGCTATCCTGAAGAAGTTCGTCAAAGACACAGATTTCCCCTGCAATAAAGAGACATTAAACATCATGAGTCACAGCACATTAAAGGAGTCCAGGGGGAACAAGAAACAACACCAGATTCCAGTCCACATATTTATGATCTTTGGCCATGGAAAAAAAGGAATACTCTTTCCTAAACACATTTGTTTGAGTCAGAAAGTCAGAGGGAAAGCATATGGTTAAAAGAATGCACGCATGTGTACAGACAAATGTATCAACTCCTCGTCTATGTGTCTCTATAAGGCTCCACCTCTGTGCCTCCTCTATACATTTCCCCTGGATGTGACCCTCTCTCCTCTGGACACTCCTGCTACAGAGCAGCTTTGAAGGTGACCATAAATCTGCCGGCTCCAGGCCTGGAGATGTACAGTTTCTCCTGAAAAGATGACCTCATGGATTCCTCATCCTCACAGTGACAGTTTGTCTTCTCTGTTTTTCCTTCTTAGCCGTCCATATTAAATCATTTATGTTTATACAATATTTACAGGGTTGTAAAATAATGCAGTTAAATAATACAGCATACAGGTGACCTAGTACAGAGCCAGTCAGTAGCAGCACTTATCTTTACCTTTCCTCGCGTAATTAGAATTAATTATGCCCTTGACATGAACTTTGTTCTCCTGATAGAACAAGTGAAATATAACCTCCTCCTGGGGGCCATTCTTGGTGAAAATGCATACAAGTCTGGTCTGTGTAGGGAAAGTGATGGGTCATATTTAGACAAACCTGTCCTGTCTGGATGGTGACAGCCATTCATATGTCACTATCTGGAATGTACCTCCACTGTATAATTTCAAAGTCTTTGGATTGTACTGTTGACAATATCTCTATTCTTCAGATGGAGGTCGTATAAAGGGATATAGTTACCAAACAAACTGGAAGGGGGAGGAGGATCAAATGGGATCCAGATTGGAGCTGAGTGGAGTACTGTGCAGAGTGAGTGTGTGAGAAAGAGCCAACATATAAACAAAGTTATCTTAATTAGAGAAATAATTACTGCTTTAGCCCATCAGAAAAAAAAAATGTGCATAGGAGCTTTTTGCAAAATATGAAAGTTTTTGTATGTGTGTGGTATATGTATTTGCACATGTGGCTTGCCTTTGTTTAAAGGATGGTGTAGACAGGTTTGGCAGAGGGGTTTGGCAAGGGGATTGGTGTATGAGGGGGAGTGGTTGTGGAGAAGACTGGTGATAAAAGGAAATAGCTAAGAGCAAGGACATGGGCTGAAGGAGAGAAGACATGCAGAGAGGGTGGATTAAAGCATATGAGAGTGTGGACAGAGCTGCAGGAGGCGGGGCTTCAAGGGGGCGGGACCCAGGTTGGTTTGGGGGCTGTCTTCTCTCTGACCTACATTTCAGCCAGCCAGAATCAACACAGCTGCCAGCAGGCTGAAGAGGTGGGAGTGCACCTTATATGTGTGAGTGCACACACACACACACAAGCAAAACTACTGACCAACTTACCACACACACAGCTGCACAGAAACATTGAACAAAACCACAAAATGTGCAGGGTACAAAAACTGCTGTCCCTCACTCTACACAAAAAACCAGGCCGTTGCAGTGCAGCTACGTGAAACACTGACGTATCACTGCATACATTGTGCAAACCTCTTGTGTTTGCTTTACTACATCACAAACTATGAGAGTTAACAGCAATGATAATGATACTAAGAACGCTTAAGAAGAATTCCAATAGGGATTAACATCTTTGCAGTTAACGCCACGGAAAAATTAACACTAAGAAAAACAGTGCAACAATTTTCTAGCACAGCTGAGCGCCTTCTGAAGATGGGGCACATTTTATGTCACTGAGAAGATGTGCCACAGTGATACACAACTTTAGTGGTGTCACTATGAAGGGTGTGTGACATTTGTTTTAATTCGTATAGAAAAAAAGCTGGTAGACATTTGGCTTTCCATTAATGGGGCATTTGAAGACTAGAGAGCTACATCACGCTGGCATTTAGCGTGTAAACAAGACGTGCATATCATTAATATCATAACAGTGCCCCTGACAACATATTAACAAACATAATCAAACCAAGCTAAATCAAACCAAACCAACTATCATAGTTGATAATAATTGGTCTTTGTAGATCTTGTGATTTATAATTAGCTGTCTTATAATTTGAATAAAGTTATATGGCAGACATTTGCTGGGTCTGGGTTTTTGTGTAACAGGTTCTCTGTTAACAGTTGTTTAATGACTTAAGATCATAAAACCTGTTTTAGAAACCAAAGAACAAAAATAAAAGAAACACTTACATGCCTCTTGTCTGTATGCTTCAAATGTGTGCCATAAACAGCAAATGTCTTCTTCATCCTCACCTTGTAAATACATTTGTGCTGGTCACAGAGAACACCCCTGTCCTCCTCCTCCTGCTCCTCCCCATGCTGCCTGTCTTCTTTGCCTTGTTTTTCCTGAGCGAAGAGCCGGCGCCGGCCCGCTTTGACCTGAGCCTCCAGCTCTTTCAGATGGTGATACACTCCATTAGTGCGGTGGTTCCCTGTTGCCCCTCCCACCACCCCACCTACGAGTCCATTCTTGGGCTCATAGCGTGGCAGCACCAGAGCGCTAGGTGCTAAGGAGTCCAAGAGGCCCTCCAGAGGTCCCAGGCGTGACTCCAGGTGCTTTTTCTCCTGCAGCACCTCGGCCTGCAGTCGGATGCGCTCCTCAGCGCTGAGCGAGTCATAGGAGAGCACGTACTGGAGGTAAGCCTCCTGCAGTTTAGCCAGACGGTCCTGTGCTGACTTGGGGATGCGCAGAAGGTCAGCCAGCTTGTTCCATTTCTTCAGATCCATCACCTGCTGCATGCCACCCATGTCATTGATGAGCTGGAAAAAACGTGCCAGGTCCACTTCACAGCCACCTGCATGGAAAAAAGAAGGTTACTTCAGAGAGGAAAAGGTGATTGGGCTCAGAGTGGTTAGGTATAAGGATGACATCCATTAAGACTCTTTTCACAGCACACATTTTGACTTGTCAAAGCAGGAAAAACACAGGTGGATTTAACTAAAATAACGGCTGCATTCCACTTCCAGGGCTGTGATGGCTTACTGGGACACTTAATGGACTTGTGTTCACAACTGTGTTCCTGCTTTGACAGTTCAAACTGTCTGCTGTAGAAAGGGTTTACTGAACATTAAAATCAATCAAGCTTTTCACATAACAGAGCATCTGTTCCTATGGCTATACATGCCAATTCCAACCCAGTTCATTTTATTTGAAATGTTTCAACATCATCTGAGCCCCTCGCTGTGCCAAACAGGGACACAAATTACTGTTAATGTAAAACTGATCTGCTGGGCACAGTAAGGGAAGTCATTTGGAACAAGAACATCCTGTCTGGCTGAAGCAACTTCACTGTAGGTCACTGGCTGCCAGGTCTCTGGCTAAACAGCCACATACCGACTGTACTCGCACTCTGCTGATCTGAATACAGCTGTATACATAAGCAGCTAACACACAGGTGGAGAAGCTAGCATATGCTCAGTATAAAAACATCTAAATGAAACAAATATTATCATATTCACATAGAGAACATACATGGGTTCAGTTTACTCCTATTAAATTATATATATGTAGTGTGTGTGTGTGTGTGCCTTTCTGTCTGGCTCACTTACCAATGACAGGTGGCTCATCCATGGTAATGCCCTGAGATTTGAGGTGCTTCCGGATGCAGGCCAGCCGCTGCACATTGGGGCCCCAGCGCCGTCCCAGCATGTGGACCCTCTGCGTCTGTGTAACAAAACGCATCTCCTCGCTCAACTTGCACTCCGGCCGCCAGTCTGGTGGTGGCACCATGCGGCACATGCCAGCCGCTTCGGCCTGTTCCCTAACCGCATCCAAGTACACCAGGGGGTCCTGGAACTCCCGCGACATTGGCTGGAAGACAGGGACTTCACCCAGCGCTGCCCAGCCATCTGGCCTGCTCCGCTGCCGATCCCACTCCTTCTCTTGATCACGTTCCTTCTGACGCATGATCTCTTTCTCACGCTCCCACTCCTTGTCACGGTCAGCGGGCCGCAATGCTGCTGGTTTGAGCTGTCCGGGGCTGTTGGTGGAAGTAAGCAGAGAGGATGTGGTGGTGGAGGAGGAGGAGACAGAGGTTTGTTGGGGGTCTGAGGTAGTGCTTGCGCGACTTGGGATCTGTGGGTGATTTTGGCCTGATGAAGGGGAGGAAGAGCAGGAGCTCCGACCATGAGACCTGCTCTGCTGCTGCTGTGCTTGTCGAATTAACATCAGCTTGCCAGCCGATGCCCGCTTAGGTCGCTGGTTCACCGGCTCTGCATTGGCTGCTGGTGTAGAAGAAGGCGGGGTTTGTTGAGGGGTGGGAGTAGGAGGTGGAAGTGGGGTAGTAGGTGTAGTTTGTGTGGGAAAAGGGGGTGTTTCTGATACATGTCCATTAGAAACTGGAGTGGTGGTTTGTGTGGCAGCTTTTTCTTGATTGGCTACCTTCTTGCTGCTGCTGCGTGTCTCCAGAGGTGTGGGTTGGAGCTTGGCCTTCTTGGCCTCCGTGCAGGGGGTTTTGGCCTTTTGCTCAACAGCCCCTGTCCCCACTGAGTTAAGCACCACCTCCAGACGCCGCTTGGAGTTACGCAGTCCCTCTCGACCTGGACACTCCCCCTGGCCCTGCTGGCACTGTCTCTGCCCGTCCTCCTTGGCCAGGGTATTGTGCCGTTGCCCATTTAGCCTGCCATTGAGGCGGGCACCAACATTGTGCAGCCCATCTGATAGTAGCACCTGTTTGCGGGTTTTTGCATTGCTGTGGTGGGCTGGTGCCACTGCTTTTCCTGAGTTGGCCAGCCCATTGCTGGCTGCTGGCTGGCTGTGCTGATTGTGATTGTTCGCTGACGATGATGCCGAGGCGGCGCTGTTGTGTTTGTTGCTGCTGCTGAGTTTGGTTTTCTTGCCCAGTTCTTTCTGTTTGGCTTTGGTGTAGGTGACATGGCCCTTGGACACGGTGGCTGTGTACTTCTTCACAGTTTTGGACGGCAATCGGAAGTCGCGGCTCTTCTTGGCACCACTGACAGCTTGTGCCGAGCCCGCCCGCGTCAGCCCGTTCACTTTAGAGACCTGAGGTCAACAGAAAGGGTGCATAGTAGACATATTAGGAATAGGATCAAGAATTTTACCACAGTGACTTCACTCAATCGTGCACAGTATATGCAGTAATATGGGAAAAAATGCTTGTGACTCTAAAAGACTTCCGAAGAAGTGAAGATTAGGTCAAATACATTTCAGTAAAATGTTACTGCAGCAAATTCATCTAAAATGCACAAGTTTCCAAAAATGCATCCACATACAGATTAAATGCTATATTCAGAAACAACAAGATACATGCGTGGGTTCACCCACACTCCACAATCTGGAGAAGCCAAACATTCAGAAGCTAGCTGTGGTACAACATTTGGCTGGTCAGACCAAAGCCATTTGTGGAAACATACACTATTCATTAGAGGACCAATCAACTGTCTAGATTACTACTATTACTACTCTCAACTAGAGTAGTGCAGTTCAAACTCCTGTCAACACAAAGGCTGAGATTTAGAAAAGGATATGTGCAAACCAAAACCACAACATCCCAAGATAAAAAACAATTTAGAGAAGAAAAAAAAAAAAAAAAGAGATGCTAGACACGAGAAGGAAAGAAGGGATGGTTGGCTCCATGGTTTCCACTAGCAGATGGCTGGACAGTATGAGGTAGGAGGTGGGGTCACTGTGTTGGAAGAAAATTCCATTCAGGCACATAAAACAAACTTTTATTTGCTACGGGTTTCCTTTAAATGCTATAATTCAACTTCTGTGCTATGAATAAAAATCCTGCATGTGTGTGTGTGTGTATGTGTGCATGTGGGAGAGATAGAGAAAGAGTGTATATGTGCACATAAATGTGTGTGTCTAGTCTTTGAGAACCCTTAGCTGTAGATCAGAGGTTCAGTACAGTGCTGTCTGGTTCCATGGCTGGCTCGCTGGCTACAGCTATGGGAAGTGGTCACCCTCTCCCTCAGTGGAAAACGATTTACCTCTGATCCAGTTCATGTTAAAACTCACTGTGTAAAGCTATATTGTGTCCGTCTTTCTGTTTACGGCTGGGTCGTTTTCAGTCTCCTTTTTATTCTCTTTACTTGCCATCACTTGACTTTCCCCTGTATGCATTTCTAAGAATATCTACGTTCTCTCCCACCTAGTTTCCATGTTGTTTACATGGCCCACTTTCTGTGCTGCCAGGAGTTTCTCATTCCCTTTTCTTTTTCCCTTCTCTCAGATTGTTGTGTATGGGTATAGAAAGGCCCTACAGAGTTTGGAGAAATTGTATAGTTACATATCAATATTTGGCTGCTAATATTTGAATAGGGGAGAGGTGGAGTTCATTTTGTTCTTGCTGTATTAACATAATTTAATTTACATAAAAGTGAAAATTGTACATGCAAAGTAGGGAGAGAAACTTTTTTTTTTTTTACTTAAGACTTCATACTGTCCTCATGAAAACTAAAATTTATACATTTTGAATCTATAATTTTTTGCTGTCACATATCTACAGTATTAATGTTTATTTCTGCCCAGAACAGCTGGAAGTGAAGAACAGAAAAACAAGAAAGGCGGGAGGATGGGAGAGATGGAGTTATCAATCACAGCCAGGGCACCACAGGAGGAGGTGACAGCCGGCCCATTGACAGGTTTGCCTTTGAAGAGCCCTCGTGTGTCTCTCTCTCACACACACACACACACACACACACACACAGTATTGTGTTCGTCTCAGGTGGCAAGGGGCCGACACAAAGACCAGGCCATTAAAAGATAAGGGGGGACTGAAACCTAACCCTGCCTCCGTCAATCATTCCCCCGACACACATACACACGCGCTCCTGCTCACAATGGAAAAACACAGGGTTACAGGGAGAGAAGGAGGAAAGACGTGGCGTTGAGGAAGAATGAGGAGAGGAGAGGAGAGAACGCAGCAACAGTGTAAGTGGACAAATGAAGGCTCAGTAGGCGTCGTCTAATCCAGTCCTAATGTCACGTTCCAATCTGACACATAATCTCACAAATCCAAACAGATTTATTTCTAATGTTTCATGAGCCATTTCAATAGAACATCCACTGTAAATGTTTATTTAGTTTTACACTGGTTCTGAAATAGTAACTGCGAAACCAGCAGTTGTCCAGACAGCTACTATATCTGTCAGCCACAGTTTGCTGACAAAGCATTGAATCCCAGAGACACACTGTTATGACCACTTCCCGCCACAGGAGGGCTCCTAGGACCTGTTCTCCTCACAGGAGCTTGACAAGTCTGCCTCACTTCTCTCTTTTTAATTATTTGGTCTGGTGGAAAAAGAGGATGGCAAGAGCGTGATGATGAGATGAGAAAAATAGGAGCCAAAGGAAAGAGGCAGGTAAAGAAGAGCTGGGGAAGGAGGGAAACAAAGAAGTAAGGAAGAAGGAAGGACAAAAGAAATAAATAAAATGGGAGTTCTCTCCTAATGAGGACAATGAACAGAACAAGACAGACAATGAAGCCAAAGGGAAAAACAGAACACACACACAGGGACACACAGAAACAGACACACAGGCAGGCAGCCGGAGACTGGAATGGATTTCGGTCGCACATGAGCTTGGAAAGGAGGAGAAGGAGGGGAAGGGAGGGAGGGAACTGGAGGTGGGTCTAGATGACATCATGTGTTGCTATAGCCCAGCTGAGGCCTGGCAGGAAGGTTTTTAACAGGCAACATCTGCAGGAGCCATCCCCAAGAATAAGAAGAGAGGACGGGTGGGGGGGCAGGCAGCAGGAGAAGGCCAGCCAGAGGATAGATGAAAACAGGAGAAAGTTTAACCCTTACACAGCTCTACTGAATGATGGTGGGAAGGGATACATCATCACAAATGGTCTGAGCCAGATTTATACTGAGGAGGCTATAGCTCCAGCTAAGACATGCACCTGTTTAAAAATGACACCAAATACAAACAAAGATACCACGTGGGGCCACAACTCCTTTCTGTGTTTCTGATGCTGTCACAGGTTCCTGACAATGGACATGGTTTACAGAAAAAAACACATTTCCTCACCATAACTGGCTCTACCACCAGCAGAATGAAATATCATAAACACAATTAGCGTGGTATTATCATGCATGACACAGACCGATAGTGTACAACACATCCATCAAGTGTTACGCTGATGCCACGACACTCAGCTGGTTAAATCTTATGCTGAACTATAAATCAATTCTGTTGCAGGAGTCATTTATGGTGCAAACGGCAGAAAACCTTGACTGGCGAGGCATAAATCCGCTTTAAGCTTCTTTCTCCTTCTGCTGTCTTATTACGGTGCGATGCAATGCGGCCCTGGGCAGGTTGACTTTTAAGCAGCTAGAGAAAGGTCACTATGGCGTGGCACTAATAATACACACAATGCAAAAGCCCTTCCGCAAATTTACAGGGAGAGATCTACATAGAGTCGCTGTTACAAAAAAAACAAAAACACATTATGTTATCTTCAGTGAGCACTTAATTCATATTGGTATTCAGTTTTGGGTTTTTTTCCATGTTGTAGGAGCATGAGGGAGGTTAATTGAGGATGGCTGAGAACAAAGGACAAACAACTAAACAAGAAAGTGCAGAGTCTTTTTTTTAAATGACGCAGAGTCGGCTAAATGGTTTGGCCCTGTGCACCTCACCTGTGTACAGCCGCTTCGCTGACATCTCTGCTTTTGTTATTTAATTAAAACGGATGGAAAGTTATTGTTTTATAAAAAAGGTCCCGTTACGGAGCGTGTATTTTGTTGATACAAGCTGCTATTAAATTAGGGAGAACTGGATCACCGTGAATTGAATTATGATAATGCCTTTATCCTTTGGTTTTACACACACACACACCCCTGAGTTCTTTTTACGGCTACATAATCACTTAACCTTTTATATGGCTTAGCCTGTATTTTCACAGTTGGTCGTGTGTATAAGTGTGTGTGTGTGTGTGTCCCGAACACACATGGTTAACACACATACTGTTCATGCTAATTGGAGGGAAAGCGAGGAATGGGGGGGGGGAGCACTAATCCTTCCAAATGATTGGAGCCATGTTGTCAAGGGCAAGATCTGTCTGTGTGACACAGGAGCAGCAAGACACAGACAGAGAGTGGGAGCATGAAGAGAAAATGAGTGAAAGCAACTGACAGAGCCGGATATATAGAGAGAGAGAGGTGGAATAAGAGTATGACACAAATCACGCTGGGTGCCAACAGTGAATTGAAAAAGAAAGAGAGAGTAGAAGAAGAAGCATGTAACAAAGACATGTGAGTAAGTGAGGATGAAGTTTTTCTTGGCAGGCACTCACTCTCATTGAGATTCATTGTTGGTTTTATTGGACGATTCCAGCCACTTTAAGAAAGAAAAAAAAAAACCCTGAAGCACATGCCTGACAACTGATTACAACAACAACACTAAATAGAGGCTGGTGTTCAACAGAAAGGGAAAGGCAGGAGAGGAAATGGAGGAGAGAAGAGAGAAAAGAAGGAAAGATGGAGAATGAAATATTGCTTTTGATCTGCTAATGTGATCATAAGAACAATAGTTTCGTAACTAAAGCAATCTCTAGCCCTTCATGTCCTCTTTCACTTTGAGGTTCCTTGTATCCTGCTAAGTGTCACAGAGAGGGAGGCAGGATTTCACAGCCCCTAGCCAGCACTACTAAATATAGCTGCAGTCGCAGCAGGCCAAAACACAATCATTACTCTCCCAGACACGATGGAGAGGAGAGGAGAGGAGAGAAACTCAAAGAGAGACAACTGAGGATGCAAAAAGAAAAAGGGGATGGCGATAAAAACACAGAATAGGAGAGAGACAAGTAAGCCACAGGAGTTGTTAGGAGAAATCATTGAGAAGATAAAATGAGGATGTGGCAGGTTGTTAGATGCAGATAATAGTCAAGAGAGGAAGGATTTCAAATGGGTTTAACAGGCCAACAAGCATGCTGCACCTTTGGAGATACCTGTATCTCCAATTACAGTAAAGCTAATGCAAACCATTTACCATAGAAATCACCCTGTAGGAGAATACTTCACATTTTCCAAGCACTACTCTAGGGGGAAGCTTTCATCATCATCCTTTGTCCTTTCAGTGCGATATTTTTTTACGGCCGTCATCTTTTCTAAAATCCACTGTGTTCTTGGCCTTACCTGCTTGCGAATCTCTTCGGCAGATCTCCTTGGTGGCAGGCCGTTGGCGGAGCCTCGACCACTGGCCATGGCCTGCTGCACCCTGGCGTGCTCCCGTGCTTCCGCCCGTTCACTGCGCTCCCTCAGGAGGGGCGGAGGTGGAGGCGGAGGAGGTGGCAGTGGTGGGGCAGGCGCATCCCTGCTGTGAGTCCCAGCCTTAGGCCTCGGACTCTCTCTTGTCCCTGCTTTACCGTGGCTGTTGAACACTGGAGGGTGAGAAGAGAGAAACAGTGTTTTTGATTCTCAATTAATGAGATATCTCAAATATATGTTAATGACGTATCTATTATTACCCTCAAATGTGGAAATTTGAGTTGTTTGAAGTAGCGATACTGTTCTATTTTTTCAGTATAGTATAGTGTAGATCATAAAAAGGTTCCTCTTTGTGTTAGGCCAGCAGCAACAGGATATCACTAATGATATTTAGGAATTTACTGGGGCATATATGTACACATTTTATATATGTTAAATAAGTTCTTCAACCTGCTATTAATTCCTGATGTGCATAAAACATTAAGCCATTCTAAGAAAACAAGACACACTGGAAAATTTTCATCAGGTATCACGGATTAAACACCATTTATAGGACATATACTATGCTTTTTCAGGCTTTCAATACCCCCCCCCTGTAGTGCAGAATGGCTTATAAGCCTCTGTTACCAAACCACAACGACCAAGTGGAAAAGCCAGCGCAAACATTGAAGTGACAGACTTTTGGCTAACGTATAGCCCCGATCAGTAAAATATGCATGATTTAAGGGCTGCATAAAAAACGTCTTTATGCTACATGTCAATGAACCTGTTCAAAATGGACACAGACTACATCAACTGCCAGGGATGATGCTAAGCAAGTTGAACAGGAGCGGAGCAGTTAACATACATGGTTAATAGCTCTCTCTTCAACTTTTATGGAGCAATTTAAAGTTTCACACAGTCTTAATATCAACAGGATGTATGGAAAGAATCACAGGAGGCTGCTACACACGGAGGATTTACAGTATATGTACGGTATACTCTGAAAGGCAAGACACGTGCTGTTAAACGATCCGTATGTGTATTTTTTGAACATCAGTGCATGCGTCTCTCTGCAGAAGTGTGTATGCGTGTGTTATACTGTATGTGTGTATTCACTCATAACCACAAGCGAACGTCTGCGGGTCTCTTGGGCCCCTGGCTCAATGAAAAATGAGGGAAATCTTGACATTTTGAGAAGTGAGCTAAGCAAGAAACGGAGCCCAATAAAAGCTGTTTAATTTAGCTATGTCAACATGGCACACAGCCGAGAGGGAGAAGTAGAGATGGAGCGTTGATGAATAGCCTACAATGTAAGGCCTTTCTTGTCTCTCTCTACCTTTCAGAATAAAGTGTTTCTCTCTCCTTCGCTAATTCTGTTTCTCTCTCCGTTTCTCCACTGTCCTTTCGCTTTCCTCCTCCTTAAGAGGTCATGTAACCCTGCTCCTCCTGGACAGTGGCCCACGCTGCATATTAAAATGTCATGTTTGACACCAATCTTAAAACTGCAAAATGTTCTGAGGTGTGTGTGTGTGTATAGTAGTGTGTGTGCCTGTTCTCCAACACACATCATCAACACACTCACTTGACTGTGTGTGTGCACAGCTATGTATGTACACAATCATCCGTTTCATTGTCCTCAACCCCCCCCCCCTCATCTCTATTGTCCCCTACAAAGTATATCTGCCTATTTTCCCTTTATCTATTTATTTAGAATATCACAGTGAAGGCGACAAGCTACTTTGCAAACAGTACATGTGATAAGACAGAAGACTAAGCTGTCCTCATGCACACAACAAGACTGGATTTGTTCAAACAGGTTTCACTATCCTACTGTTTGTGCTCCTTATACGTGTATATTCACAGTTTATGTTTCAAGCTGCAGTTACAGATGTAAGAATGAGAGAAAAGTATATGTATCTGTGTGTGTGTGTGTGTGTGTGTTGGGGTAGATGCACCCAGTGAAGTACACAAAGGCAGTGCACATTTTAATGAGCAAATCTATTGTGTTCTCTCTCCCTCTCTCATAATCACACTAGTCTCTCAACTGTCTTTCACCTCTTCCACATTCCACTTGAGAGGATGACAGAGAAAAGAGCTGAGCAAACTTTTCTGACGACAAATTGTACAGACTAAAAGGAGCGAGGGAGAGAGAGTCAGGGAGGGTGGAGAGGAGGAACTATGTAATCCGGCCCTTGTTTCACAGGGAAACACCGGAAGGACTGTATGTCTCTGAAGTCTGCCGGGGAGGGAAGGCCTCCAGGTTAAAATCGTTTCTCTACTGCTCTGTAAAATAGTAAATTCAATACCACACTATGGATATAACAAACACATAGGATGTTACTGTAAAGAAAAATAGCACAGGAGAGAAACACGTTTGAGTAAATGTTTTACCTTATATATTATAAAAAATTACATTTTTATTCAATACTGAGCCCTCAAACCTATGTAAAAATTAAATGTATTTGTTTCCAGAAATTTCCATAATCAAGTTGATTTCTTATAAGCAAAAAAATGACCTGATAAGATGGAGGGTTTTATATGCATCATTGTTGTGTGCCAGTCCTTGCTCACAGGCTCAATTGCATCCTTACAGTTTCCTAAATGCTGTGCACAAGTGTGTGTATGCGCATTCATCCGAATGTTTATGGGCCCCAAGGGGTGTACGTATGCTGTCACTACACTGTGTGTGTGCGTGTGTGTGTGCGCGCGTGTGTGTGCCGAGGTCCCAGGCCAGCTGTTGCAGTGCGTGCATAAACACCTTGTTAGGGCTTAGCAAGTTAAGTGTTAATTGGGGTGGAAAGAGCCGATGTACTGCTCTGCTATCCCATGTGACTTACCCTGTCTCAGCAGTGGAAAACAAGAGTGCGAACTTAGGAAACTGTTCTTGTGCATGCACACACTCACTTCTAAACATGTACTCGACTCATTCTGTGCTTCTGTTTGGCCCAAGTTTTTATCTCTCTGCTGCATCTCTCTGTCTTTTAACTCTCTTTTTCCAAACCTGATTTTTCCAGCACTCTCTGGTTATTCCCCTGGTATATCTTCCTTCACTCCCCTCCTTCTTCCTGTCCTCTCACTTGTCTATCTATCACTATCTCTTCCTCAGTGTTTCCCCTCTATTCCTCCTCCTCTCATTTTCAAAACCCCAATGCACTCCCACACCTCTTTTCTCTTCTGTAACATTTCTCTCTTCCAACTTTCTCATCCATCATGTCTCAGTAAACATGGGTATACGTTAAGAAGACGAGACGAAGACGATAACTTTATACAGTACATGAACAAAAAGTGAGAGTGCAATGATAAAAATGTGATGTGTTGTTAATAAAAAAAAATATGGTGTGCCTTACCATGCCCATTGAGCGGCTGCCTGGCAGGGAGCTTGCCCTTGCGGGGTGTCGAGTGGCAGGAGGAGGAGGAGGCTGAGGCTTGGCTGCTGCTCATCCCACCGTGGGAGTGAGTACCACCTCCGCCCCTTACCTCCTCCTCCACGTCCTCCTCGTCCTCCTCCAGGTCCTCCTCCTCCTGGGAGCTTCCGAAGTAGGCCATGTTGTTGGGCAGGGCCGATGAACCTGAGAGCAGAAAGGTGGAAGAAAGGAAGAGAAAGGGACAGAGAGAGAGGGAAAAGAAAAAGGGAAAAATGACAATTCGAAATAAATAAAAAAAGGCAAAACACACTGTACTGGAAGTCTACTGGAAGTATTATTATATTTAAACAGAATACACCTTAGTTTTGAGACCACCAGCCACATACAGAAATATTATTTTTAATCTCAGATATTACAGATGAATCAACATCAATATGTAAGCAGTGAAATATTCATGTAAAAAATAGATGCTCAAGGGTTTGTGAATAATGGTGATTATGCTGCTGTTTTTCATGTTATCCTAGTTGGTGGGCTATTGATGCTTTGTAAACTGCTCTGCACAAAGCAACTCCATTGTTGTATTCACTCACACACTAAACGCACAAACATGTTCAAGGACCTGCGCAGCAGAATGTGAAAACAACATTTACAATAGCATGACTGGTCTTCTTTAACGACATTTGCACTTTGAATCAGGCTAAACCTCTATCATCTTTTAAACTGCGCCTATGGAGTTATCATCTATAAATGGGCCTAAAATGATTGTCTTTTGTTTCTGGTTTTTATTTTTGTCAATTTTTGATTCATAATTCAATGTTTTATTCTGTGTCTATGCAATATACTAACCATATCAGTATTATTGTATACAGTGCAGGGGAAAGGGTTCTTGCAACATAAGTATATGACATATGTAACAGCCTGTCTTTCCACAGAGACTCTCAATGTTGACAGAGTTATTGAGACATGCTCAAATATCTAACTCTAGAGTAGGGGGAGTATCTCTCTCACGTTGGTGGGATAATCCCAAATCTTTCTCTTTCACTCTTTCAAACAGGATTACAGTCAATCTCTCCCCCTACTGGAGACACAAAACTGACATTCTCTTTCTTTCCTTTTTCTGCCACATTCAATCACTTTCATTGTCATCTCTGAGAAATCTAGCTCAATATGTGCTGGAAAGAGGTAAATGGTGTTTGGCAGTGGATGGCTTATAATATTACCCCAGTTAGCTGAATGTAGACACACACACACACACACACACACACACTCAGTCTCATAAAAAGGTCATAAAGCCCAAAGCTATGTTATTAAACCTCATAATGTTGCACTCATAAATCAGTGTGCAAACAGCTGGTTCAGTCATTCAGATGCAGGAATAAAAAGTAGAGTAGAGTGCAACAGCAGCATACACATATATATATA